>CM067085.1:15525656-18025656 GCA_034008185.1 Gorsachius magnificus | reverse complement strand
GTGCCAGGGCTCAGCCCCAGTGTCGATGAGGTTGCCTGCAGCCATCCCTGCCAGGCTGGAGGTGCTCACCAGCAAGTGAGCAGGGCGGGTCAGCCGGATTTGGGCAAAGCCCCCTGTGTGCCCTGGCAGGGGGCTGGCAGGGAGAGCCAGCGGTGCCCAGTGGAGAGGTCTCCGCTCCCCCACCCCTGAAAAACCCCACCTGGTCCCGCTGCACTGCCCTGACAGCACCCCTCCCATCCCTCAGATCCAGGGGGTGACGTCCCTCCAGCACAGCCACAAGACGGGACACGGGTGGGTCCCCAAGCCCCATGCCCAGGCCACCTCAGTGCCAGGAGCAATAGTGGCTGTTGGATGTGCTACCCCCCCCCCCCCCCCAACTCCATGCCCACCCTCCATCCCCCCGCTCTAGCTCCTCACCTTCCCTGCAGAGCTGGGCACAGGTGAGTGTACCTAGGCAAAGTGCTCGGGTGCCACCACCCAGGAGACCTTTGTCCTCTCCTGTCCCAGCCTATGTTCACCATATAAGGGCAGGAACAGCCCGGAGTCAAGGTCCCCAGGGCCCTCCAAGGCTTGGGCAGCACCTGGAGCACCCCGTTACTCATGGGGCGATTGCCCCTGGGTGCTGTTGCAGCACAGGGCAACCCCGGGCGCCCTGCCCACGGGCCGGCTGTGCCCAGGGTGGCACCTGCTGCCCTGCCCAGGCCTGCTCCCCTCTTGGCCCTTGGCACTGAGCCCATGGTGATGGGGTTTTTGATGCCTGCCCTCCAACCCAAAGTCCCCCAAAGTGATAGCAATGTGCTGAACCAGGCCAAGGTGTGTGAGTGGGGGTGTCAGCCACAAACACGGAGGTGCCCTGATGCCACAGGGATGGGCTCTGCTGCTGCGCTCCTCTCCCCAAAACCCCCAAACCCTCCCAGCCATGGAGCACTAAACCTGTGGCAATGGCGTTTTTTGGTGCCTGTCCCCCCCTCCCCCGCAAAAAAAGGTTCCCAAAGTGATGCAACAAGCTGATGCCACGGGGCTGCGCCACACTGCTGCCCTCCACTCCCCCATCATGTGGTGACAGGGTTTTTGGTGCCACCAGCTCAGAGCCACCAGCAATGCAGTGTCACCTTCCTGGGGTAACCCCTTCCCACCCCACATGTTCGTGTGTCCCTCATACCTGGCACATCACCATCCTGCCCACAGGACTGTCCCCAGGCTGTGCGACCCCCCAGCTGGAGGTCAGATGCCCGCTCACTACCCAAGGGATTTTGCCTCCCTGCGTTGGGGGTCGCTGCAGCCCCAGCCTTGGGGATGGGAGGGGGCGCAGGAATGGGGCCGGGGGCAGGGCTAAGCCCTGTCCCGTGCCCCCAAACCCCATCCCCAAGGGGTGGTAGCGGATGATGCCCTTGGTGATGGCAGAGAGGCGAGGGGACTGGAGTCCTGCCCAGCAGCTCCCAGCCCCGACGGTGATTTTGGGGGGACAACCAGGGGGTATATAAAGCTGGGGGGGGGGAGGGGTTGCAGCAGCAGGCGGGCCCCCAGACTCCCCATCCCGCTCTTATCTCTTCCCCAGCCCTGCAGGATTGCCACAGCCTTATCTCGTCCGCCCTGCTGAGCCAGCACCCTGGCCACGAGTGCTGCGGGCATCCTGCACCCCGGCTGTCACCCTGGTGCCAGGCATGGGGGTGTGTGTGTGTGTGTGTCCCCCAGGATCCCCAAAGTGACAGCAATGGGCAGAACCAGGCCAGAGGGGTGTAAGCCACAAACAAAGGGGTGCCCCAACACCATGGGGATGGGCTCTGCTGCTGCCCTCTCTCCCCAGTCCTCAAACCCTTCTAACCACACCACCCAGCTCCCACCCCCTCTGCCCCACACCAGTGTCCCCCATGGGACCCTTACCTGGGTGCAGAGCCCCCAGCAGGGTTGTGGGACTGTTTTTGGTAGGGTGTGACACCCAGGTGGCCACTCTCTGCCTGTGTCCCAGGGCTGAGCTCGTCGCTGTGGCACAGGAGTGGGGGACCCCACGCCAGCCCCAGAGGGCTCGCCCCCCTCCTTGGGCCCCCCAGCTGGACATGCCAGGCCACTAATGAACTCTGTAATTAGTGCAGCCATCAGGGAGGACTGAGGCTTCGTTAATGAGGGGAGGCACAGGGCCAATGAGGGCACAGGGCGGGGGGGCAGCTAAGACACCCCCCCCAGCACTCCACTGCCTGCACGTTGGCAGCAGGCTGCCTGGGGCGGGGGTGACAAATCCACCCTAGTGACCCCCAGTCTACACAGGAGGAGTCTGACACTGTATTTGGAGAAATCTGAAGAAGGGAGCACTTGGGACACACCCCCCCTCCCAAGCCCCAGAGCTGGGGGGCACAGCCCACATGGTAAATTCAGCCCCCCCCTTGTTAAGGGGCACGTGCCCATACCCACGCGTGCACACACACTCACACAGGACTCACCTTTCCAAGATGGTTTGACAGCTTTAATCACATGAAGGCACTTGGATCTGGTCCCCCAGCCCCCCCAGCCCCCCCAATGCCACCTCCAGCCCCCCCAGACCCCCCAAGGGTACCCAGCGTGGGGGCTGTGCTCCTCGGGTGCTGCAGCACCCATGGATGCTTGCTGGGCAGTGGGCTTCGCTGGTGCCGTTTGACTTGTCTAATATAAAGTGCTGAGTTCAACCCTCCTGGAGGGGCAGGATCAGGCCCAGGGCAGGCAGGGGGCTAGGGCGGGGGGCCAGGTTGCTGCAGTGTCCCCCATCCCACCCCCTTGCCGTGGAGCAGGGGTGGAGGCAGGGGTGCAGGGAGCCTGGGGGGACCCCTGCCTGTCCCCGGCCCCCAGCGCTGGGAGAAGGGCAGTGCCAGCAGGAGCCGGCTGGATAGCACCAGAGAGCTAAAACCCCTCGCAACCCCCCTCCCCCCCCAATCTGCCCCCCCCCCTTTCCTGGCACAGCGGTAAAAGGTACCCATGATTTTTTGGGAAACCGTTACTTTTCCCCCTAAAAAGATATGAGACATTGTCCATATTGCGACGCTAAAAAAGGCCTGGCTGAGCTCAACCCCCCCTCGGCCAAAAACCCTTCCTGAGAGCCCGCAGCCCCTCAAGGCTGTGGGGGATACCCTGGCACAAGCCCAACCCCACGGGGGTCAGGGTAACCCCAGGCTGCAGGGAGGGGGGGCCCCACAGTGCCCCCCACCCCTGCCCCAGCCGGGGGGGGGGCTGGGGTAAGGCTGAGGGGGGGGCACAACTAAGGCTGGTATGGGGGTCCCTCTCCCCTAGGAGTCGCAGCCTTTGGTGAAGCTGCAAAGAAATGGGGAGGGGTGCGTGCCCCCCCCCCCCCCCGAGGGAGGGGACGCCCCTATTGGTGACTGGAGTGACTCCCACTGGCACAGTGTAACTGGAGGGGGGGAGGCTGCCAGACCGCCCCCCCGGAAGAAACCAAGGTTGGGGGGTAAGTTAAGAGCCCCCCCCAGGCACAGCCCTTGCAGGGCTGGGGGGGGGGGGGGGCATGGAGACATGGCATCCCCAAGGCACGTGAAGGGCATTTGTGGCCAGGGGCTCAGCCCTGAGGCTGGGCTGCCCCCCAAAACACACCCCCTAGGCGGGGGGCAGCAGAAGGCACGAGGGAGGGGTAGGGATGTGACCCCCCCAAGGTGATCAGCTGCACGAAGGGCATAGTTAAGGGTACGGTGGAGGCCCCATGCACTGTGGTAAATAAGAGCCCACCCCCCCATTTCTGGGGGGCAGTAAGGGGTTAACCTTTCTAGCGCCCCCCTGCAGATAGGGGCCGAGGGCCGCCAGCCCCCCCCAGCAGGCAGAGCCTGGATGGGGGGTCCAGTCCCCCCCCAAAGGCAGTGGAAAGCAGCAGCTGCTGACACCCTCCCCCCCACTCAGGGGGACACGGAGGGGGAAAAGGACCTGAGAACCGTTTCAGGGAGGGGGGACGCAGGCTGGAGGGAGAGATGGGACAGAGTGGGAGGACAGGACCCCCCCTAACAGGTCCCCAGCACAGCAAGGCAGCAGGTCACCCACGTACCCCCCCTCCTCCGCAGGGGGGGCACCCACATCTCCCACCACCAGCAGGCAGGGAGGGCACCCGCGCCCACCAGGGCTGCGGAGGACGATAGGGGGGGGCACACCGGGCCCCCCCACCCCCCTACAATTAAGGCACCTGGCTGCCAGGGCGGTGCCTCCCCCCGGCAGCGACTGGTGGGGTGGGGGGGGGCCACTAGCTGTTAGTCCGCTGCTTCTTGAGCACTGCGTACACGTCCTCCACTTTGCTGAGCCTCTCGAAGAAGGGCAGCAGGTCCAGCAGCTCCGTGTCCGCCATGTTATCGAACCAGGAGGCCACCGGCACCTGCGGGCAGCACAGCCGGCAGCGGCTGAGGGGGGGCCCCCCGCCACCTCCCCTCCGTGCCCCCTTCCCCAGCCTCACCCCGGGGGTACGTACGGCGTTATCGGGGTGGAAGATGTAGGATGCGGGCGAGTTGTCCACGATGATGATGCGGCGCAGGTCACGGCCCAGGCGGCTCAGGTCCTTCACATAGTTCCCGCGGTGGAAGACGCAGGATTCCCGGAAAAGCCGCGCTCGGAAAGCCCCCCATTTATCCAGCAGGTCGGCTACAGGGTCCGCATACTGCAGGAAAGGGAGGGAGGGGTGTCACCAGGGCACGCCGTGCCACTGTGCCCACCCCACGGTGATGGGGGTGCCCAGCTCTCCAGCGGTGCCAGCTCGCCCCATGCCTCAGTTTCCCTGGGCAGCCTTGGAGGGGCGGGCAGGCACCGCTGCCTGGCGCCTGCCCTGCCTGCAGGCTGGCAGGGGACAAGGGGCAAGCGATGCCCAGGGGTGGGCAGGGGGGGTTGCCACCCCAGGGGTGGCCGGGAAGGGGAAGGCGGGGCGGGGGGCGGGGGGGCACCCACCTTGGCCAGGCGGCGGTGAAGAGCACGCACTCGAAGAGCTCGCCCATGCGCTGCAGGAACTCATCCACGTGCGGCCGCTTGAGCACGTACACCTGGGGGCACGGGGCAGAGGGCAGCGCGCCGCCCGCACCGGCCCCTGGCCAGCACCCCCATGCCCACCCCGGGGGGGCACTCGCGTCCCTGATCCCGGCCAGCGGCTCCCTGCTGGGGAAGGGGGGGCAGAGCCTGTGCCCCGTGCCGTGGGGGCTGCCCTGCGTGGGCTGGGACATGCCACCGCCCCGCTGGCACCTCCCGGGCGAAGCGTCCGGCCAGCTCCAGAGCCAAGTAACCGAGAACAGGCTGACTGCCCAGACCACAGCCTATCCTGGATTACTTGAACCCGGGGCCGGCCACTGCAGGAGGGCACCGCGCCACCCCCCCCCCGGGAAGGGGACCCACCCCGCCCCCCACCAAGGGTGCCAGCCCCAGGCACCCCCCCCCCCCCCCCGGTGCAGACACCGGGACAGCTCTGGTCCCCGGGGAGGGGGCAGAGGGGGCCATGCCCCCCACCCACCAGACACCCCCCTTTCCCCCCCGTTACCTGGTGCATGATGCCATCGATTTCCACGGGAATGATGAAGTCGGCGTTGTTCACCGGCTGGGGAGGGCACAGCAGGGTCAGTGCCGGGCAGGCACCCCCTGCCCAAACGCTGAGGGCCCCCTGCCCGCTACCTACCCCCTGCTGCCCCCTCCCAGGGACACCCCACCCCCCCAGCAGGGCTGTGCCAGGTGCTGCACAGGGGTGCCCGGGTGCTGGGCATCGCTGGGGGGGGGGGCAGAGCAAGCAGGGGGGTGTCCCCCACCTTGAAGGAGCTGTGCACCAGCGTCTCGTCCAGGTCGATGACCACGCAGAGCTTGCTGGCGTCCTGTGGCTTGATCTCGGGCAGGAGGTGCTTGACGGCAGCCTGCGGCGGAGGGGGGGGGGAAACCGGGGGCGCAGGGTGGTAAGGGCCCCCCCCCTATCCCGGCACAGGGGAAGGGCTGGGGATGGGCAGCCCAGCCCCCCAGCACTGCATGCATCCCCCCAATGCCAGGCTGGGGGTGCGGGGGGTGCCCGGGGGAGGGTACCTTGGGCAGGGCCCCATTCTCCTCCACCAGCAGTGGGGCACTGGTGGTGCCGACGCAGGGCTCCCCCTCATCGCGGCACAGGCAGCAGAAGAGGGACTGGAGGATGCTGCGGCTCCGCGGCTTCTTGGCGGGGGCCTGGGTACCTGGGGGGGGGTGGGGTGGGAAGGGGGGTAAGGGGCCAGGGCACCCCCGGGGGTCCCCCCACCCTGGCACGGCCAGGGGGGCGCGGGTGAGCCGGGGCCGGGGGGCTGATGCTGGACACGGGAGGTGCCCGGGAGCCCCCGCCCGAGCCCTTCCCCCCCCCGTCCGGCCGCCCTCCGCCGGCGCCGCCCCAGGGGGGCGGGGCCTCCCGCGCCGGTCGTGGACCCCCGACTCGTGCCGCCGTCCCTCCGCGGGGGGCACAGGCCCACGCGGGTGGGTGGCCCTGTGGGCGGGGCCTCTCCGGGGAAGGCGGGGCTTGCAGCCTCTCTTTTCCCCGCCCCCTGCCTGGCGCCCCTCTCATTGGCCGGCTCGAGCGTACCGGAGGCGAGAGACCAATCAGGACCAAGAGCCCGCCCCTGGGCGCCGTTCCCGCAGCCCCCATTGGCGGATCAAGGGGAAACTGAGGCAGGGGGGGCAGCTCCTGCCCGCCCCGAGCGGCGGGGGCAGCGCAGCGGCTCCAGCCCCTTCCTCACCGGCCCCGCGGGCCGGATCCTGCCCCCAGCCCGGACCGGGAGCCAGGCTGGCCTGGGGCAGGAGCTCCCCACGGGGACGGGGCCGGTCCCTACGCTTGCCCCCCGGCCCCGCCAGCTCCCCCCGGCCCCAGGCCGGCGGGGGGGCCCCCCCCCCCCCCCCCCGACGGCCGGGGGGGGCAGGAGGGACACGGCCGCCCCCGGCGCCCCCGGCTGCAGGCAGCCCCGCTCCCTCCTGCCGCCGTTCCCCCTCCGCTGTGCCCCAGCGCATCCCCCGCCTGCCCCGGGGCAGCGGGAGGGCCCGGGGCGGGCTGAGACCGCCCGCAGCTCATCGCACCCTCCGCGAGCAGCCCCCGGCCCCCGGCCCCTCCGGAGGGGGGCCCCGGGGCCCCCCCCCTTCCCCGCCCCGCCCGGGCCCGGGCGCCCCTCCTCCCGGCTGACCTGGGCGATGATGGACTGGTGCTCCATGGGCGCCGGGGGGGGGGGGGAAGGGGCGGCCCCCCCCGGCGCGGCCCCCGGGGGGGGGAGGCGGGGCGGGGGCCGACGGCGGCGCGGGGCGGCGGGCGCGGGAGCGGCGCCGCGGAGGAAACTTTGTTACAACATGGAGTTTCCTCCGCCCGGGCTGGGGCTGCAAACATGGAACCCGGGCGCGGTTTCAAGGAACCCCTTAAAAGGGCAACGTCGGGGGGGGCCCCCTCCTCCTCCTTCCTCCTCCTCCTCCTCCTCCTCCTCCCGGCCCCCGCCCCGCGGGGGAGGAGCGGGGGTCCCCGCCGTGCCGCGACCGGGGGTGCAGGGGGTGTCGGCCTCTGGGCCGCGGGTTTGGCTGGGAAGGACCCCCCCCCCCCCCCGCCGGGGGCGGGGGTGCCCACCATCCCTCGGGCTGCCTCACATCCAGGGGTGACGAGAGGGGGGTCGGCCCCGCTGTCACCCCCAGGTGACACCCCCATCCAGCTGGCAGCCCCGGGGAAGGAGGGAAGTCGTCGTCCCCCCGCAGCCACCCCCGGCTATGAAGCCCCCCTCCCGCTGGGTGTCCCCGCAGCAAAGCCCCCCAGACCCGGAGGTCCTCGTCCCCCCCATCCCCCCATCGGAAAATATGCGGGCGGACAGGGGCTGAGGGGCTGCCCCAATAACCGCGTGCTTGCTTCTTTCTTCCCTCTTTCCCCCCCAATTTCCTAATTATTCAGGGAAAAAATATATATATATTAATAATATGTATAATTTCCCCTGCAATTCCTCCCCTCCTTCTTTCGGGGGGATGGAGGGCTGTTCCCGGGTGCTCTCCGAAAAGCAGCTTTTAGCAGGGAGCTTGAAGATGCAACAACCCCCCGGGGAAAATTCATTCACCTACCCCCCAAGTCCCCCATGCACTGGCATCCCCAGTGCCTCCCTCCACCCCCAGCACCTTCCCCGGTGACCCCGGGCCCTTGGGGCTTTCCAGCTGCTCCTGGGTACCATTTGGGTGGCTGGAGATGCTGTGCCCTCTGTCAGTGCTGCCCCGGGGGCAGAGCAGGTTGGAATTTCCCGTTCTGAGTTTGTTTGGGGTCTTTCCACCTCTCCCGGCTTCAGTTTCGGAACTTCAGGGGCTGAGCTCCTCCTTTCTGGCCCAGGGGGGGCCAGGGGCACTGGCGAGGCAGCCATGCCCGCGGCGGCACAGCCCGGGTATCGCTCTGCCCCTCCGGCTCCCCGGGGCTGAGCCCTCCCCGTGCGGCGGGAGCAGCCCCTGGGGAACAGGGCTGGGAGGGGACCCGTCCCCGCTGCCAGCGTGGGGCACAAGGGGACACGACAGCCTGCGGGGGACCCTGCTGGGAAACGGGGTCCCTGCGTCCGGCTCCCTTCCCAACCTCTCCAGCTACTCGTCCCCTGTTACAGAGGGACTAAACCCACGCAGGAGGTGCAGGGCGCCCCGTGTCCCCCTGCCCCGCATCCTCTGGCTTTCAGCACCTTGCAGGCCCAACCTGGTATTGGGAGGTGTCCCCCGCCCGGGGAATTAGGATACTGCAGGGCCACTGGGACCAGGCAGGCGGTGGAAGTGCTGGCAGAGCAAAAGCTGGTTGATGCCTGCGGCTCCCATGCCCCCAGCTCTGCACGGGGCATCCCGGCACCAGGAGCCCCTGGGTGAGCCGTAGCAGGGTCTGGTCTGCAGCTGGGAACCGGGACAACGTGTCCCACTACCACTTCCAGCCTGCTCCGGCTGTGGGCAACGGCCGGCCCCGTGCCTCAGTTTCCCTGCCCCTCTGCAATGGGGAGGCAACCGGCTCCCCTGGCCAGGCAGCCGTTGCTGCTCCCCTGCCCAGCGAGAGGAAGAGGAAGGAAGAGGCTGTGCATCCTCCGCTCTCTATTTTGGGTTGCCCTGTGCTGCTCCTTTAGCCCAGGTGGAGCTGGGCAGGATGCCTGCCCCGTCCCCAGCGGGCTGGCTGGGCTGGGCCGGGCTGGCAGCAGGGGCCAGGGGATGCTGCTCACTGCGGGGATGGCTGTGGAGGCCACACACTGTCCCCTCCAGGACCCCTGGCCAAATCCTGCTCTTCCCTCCCTGATAAGCGACACGCAGGCAGCAGCCCCAGCTCAGCCAGGCCCTGCTTCTTCTTTAATTAATGTAATTAGGAAAGTCTCCAGGCCAGACGGCTGCAGCAGCAGCAGCATTGCTTCCAGCTTCGCTGCCGGGCAAGGGGCAGAGTGGGCAGCCCGGGAGCTCAGGGAGATGTTGTCCCCATTCTGGGGCTGTGGGACAGGCTGGTGACACGGGGCTTGTGGGGACAGGGGCCTCATCCTGCGCCCCCTTCCCAGGCCAGGGGAAGGCAGCCCCCAGCTAGATGTGTGGGCTGCGGCATGGGGGCACAGGGCAGAAATGCACCGGGCTCCTGCCAGTGGGCACCAAGTCACCCCCCTGTGCCACACCACTGCCCCCACAGGCTGGGGTCCCAGACGCTGTCCCTGATCCCCCAGCTACCAGCCGGGGCCCGGGGCCGGCCAGGTGCCGCTGAGCTGGGGGTGCCCCGGTCTGGGGGTCCCGGCCGGAGAAGGGCGATCCCCGCAGGCCCAGCCCTGGTGACACCCCGCCCCCCGGGGACACAGCGTGCAAAGAGGAGAGCCGCGGGGCTGGACCCTACACCCCGCAGACCCCCCCCCCCCCGCGCCCGGGGAGGCCCCGGCCCCCCCGGCCCCCCCCCGGGGGCCCTCACCCGGGGGACGCGGAGGCGGGGGGGAGGCACCGCCCCACCCCGGCCGCCATCGCCCTTTTAAGGGGGGAAATTCTCACATAACAGCGCGGCCCCGGGGACCGAGGGGGGGTCCCCCCCAAACCCCCCCCCGGCCCCCCCGGCCAGGCTGGTTTGGGAGGGGGGACTGGGGGGGGCTGGGGAGAGGGGGGAGCCTTGAAACAGCCAGGGAGCGTCTCGCAAGTGCGGGCCGCGGCGGGGGGCGAAGCGCGGCGGGACCCCCCCCCACCCGGGGGGGGCCGGGGGGGCGCGGCCGCCCCCCCCGGGGCCCCCCGGGGGGGGCAGGGGGAACGGGGCGGGGGGGGGCGGCGGGGGGGCACCCCCCCGCCGAGACCCCTCCCCCCCCAGCCAGGGGCTAAGGGTCCGGCCTGGGGTATGGGGGGGCCGTGGGGGTCCCCTCCCCGCCCCAGGGCCACGCAGCAGCAGCGAGGCGAGAGCCAGGTTACGAAGACGCCAATTTATCAGCTTCCCCCCCCCGCCCCGGGTTTAGGAGGCCCCCGTGGGGCTCCGGCCGATCCGGTCCGGGGGCTGGGGCCGGTCCCGGGGAGCGGGGCTGGCGGCCCCGGCTCGCCCGGCGCTGGCCCCGCCGTTCCCGGGCGGCGGGGATGGTTAGCGGTCCCGGGAGGTGATTAGCGGTCCCGAGCGGTAATTAGCGGTCCCGGGGGCCGGCGGTTCCCGGCACTAATGAGTAGGGGCGGGCTCCGGGGCGGCTCGTTCGCTGAAGCCTCTGTGCCCAAGGCTGGGGGTACCTCCTGCTGCCCGCCCCCCAATCCAGCCGGGACCAGCACCTCTGAATTGCGGGGGCTCTTAAAACGTGGGGGGAAGGTCTGCCCGTCTGTTAACCCCTTCCTTGCTGGGTGCATCTCTGGCCAGAACATCATTCCCGGTCTCCGTGTGGCATCAAAGCGGTGCCCGGGGGGGGGGAGGGGCTGTGCTGGGCAGAGATGGGGGGACAGTAATGGGGGACGGGGTTTGTCATCGGGTCCCTGCCAGGGCCGGCGGGTCAAACGAGACGCCAAAGCTGAATCGGCTGTGGTGGCCCTGGGCCAGGAACTGGGCTCCATGCACAATGCTGCACGTCCAGATCTGTGGGGGCAAAGAGGACAGGTTGATGGGCACCCAGCAGGGACGCCATCCCCCCCCGACCACCCCTTCCCACGGTGCCAGCCTTACCAGGTAGGTGACAAAGGCCACGTAGGCGGCCAGCAGCAGGCCCAGGGGGATGTAGTACCCCAGACCCTGCAGCGTGGGCAGAAAATCCACCACGAAGTAGATGTTGATGGCGCAGACCAGCCCTGTGATGAGGATCATCAGCACCTTCCCCAGGCTGTGGGCAGGGGAGGGGGCATCAGCACCAGGGCAGATCCCCTACCCCATGTGCCACTGTGCACAGCGGTCTGGGAGATCTGATTTGCAGGTGAGCAAGAGCCCAAACGCGACATCTCTGCACCCCGCAGCCATACTACACCCTCACGATGGGGCTCCGGGCATGCTCTTTGGCCATCCTCCAAATGCAGGGCTGGCAGCGCCCAGGAGGATGCTGAGGACCCAGGGGTGGGGGGCGGATGGGGCATTGGGATGAGGATGGAGAGGGCAGCAATGGGGTTTGTCCCACTCTAACTGCCCTGGACACATGGAAATGAACAAGCCTCCCTGCAATGCCCCTACACCAACTGCCCCTGCGGCATGGTTTGGGGGGGCAGGATGGGCCAAAGGGAGGGTACCTGCAGCCAGGGTGCCCCGCTCTGCCCCCCGTGCTTCCCCCCTGCCCTGGCACTCACAGGCCGTTGGTGAAGTCCTGCATGAGCGGGCGCAGGCTGGTGAAGGTGAGGACAGGCAAGACAGCGAAGGGCAGCTGGAAGGAGAGGGAGGTGAGGGTGGCATGGCCACCCGGCTGGGGTGTTGGGGGGCAGGCAGTACCCTCCAGCTTACCAGGATGCTCTGCAGGACATTGAGCAGGTCGTTCATGCCCGTGAGGTGGCTGACATCCTTGAAGGCAGCCACGAAGATGGTGGGCAGGATGGCAAAGGAGCGGGTGAAGAGCACCCGGGCAAAGCGTGACCAGCGGAGCTGCAGGAAGCCCTGGGGACACAGCGAAATCTGTGCCCCCCCCATGCCTGGGGCACCACAGTGGGGTGGGCCCCCAAACCCTGGCTCAGAGGGACATGGGGGCACCACTCCCTCCTCTGTGCCAGGGTGCTGAGCCAGCCCTTGCAGGGCTGCTGGGCTCCGCTAGATGTCAGCTCCAGCTCGTTAAGCAAATGAGCTCATTAGGGAAACACTGTATGGGGCACGAACACCAATGGGGTGTCTCTGGGAGGGGGTGTCACAGGGGGTGGCTCTGCAGGGGCAATGGGTGGGCACTGTCCCCATCCCACCTCCTGGGGACTGGGGACCCTGGTGCCAGCAAGCTGCCACCCACAGAGTGGGCAATGCCCCATGCCCAGCTCCCTGCAGGAATGGGGGGCAATTAACTCTGCCAAATGCCCCTGGGGGGGTTGCTGCCAGGACACACACCACCACCCCCTCCCCGGTCCCACCCATGATTCCCCTCCCTCCCAGCTGCTCCCCATGGGGGCGAGGGCCAGCATCTCCGTCCCTCACCTCCATGACGAACTGCCCCGCGTAGGTCCCGGTCATCGTGGAGCTCTGTCCTGCTGCCAGGATGCCAATGGCCCAGATGTACAGTGCTGCTGCCCCGAAATAGCAGCCCAGGATGACGCCCTGTGCAGGGACACTCCTATGGGGACCCCAAAGCATCCCCCACCCCAAGCATCTCCCAGCGGGGTTGCGGCAGCCCCCAGACCCAGAGGTCAATGGAAGGGAGCGCTATGTTCCCAAAACAGGTACAGATGCCCGCTGGGCACAGCTCGGCGCCACTCACCCCCTGGTAGATGTCTACAGAGACCGTCTCATTGTTGGCGGGGAAGATGCCAGCGTAGTGGCTGACGCTGCTGTTGACACACTTGTTGTGCTGCAAGGCATGGCGGGCACAAGTGATGGCAACCTGGCAGTCCCCACAGACAGGGGGGCAACCCCCCATCCCAGGGGATGAGGGCAACCACTCTCCAAGAGATGCTTGCCCTGGACGTCTCCACAGCCAGGCACAGCCATCACCTCCCCGCGGGCGCGGGGTGACACTCACCACATCCTCGTTTCGTTGGTGGTAGAAAGCCTCGCCGAAGACAGCCATGACAAAGAGGTTGATGAGGAAGGAGATGAAGAGGGCCAGGCAGGACTCGGTCAGGAAATACATGTTGGCTTCCTGCACTGCCTCCTTCTTGGACCGGTCGATCGCCCGCGTCTGGGCACGATGGGTGCCATGGGGTCAGGTGAGCACCCCCCATCCCACAGCCCCACAGGGCTGGCTCCCCCCATGTGTCCCCTGAGACACCCCGGTGTGGCAGCACCCAAGGCAATGCCTTGGCCTCACCTTGACCAAGGACGAGTGGAGGAAGATGTTATGGGGCATAATGATGGCACCGACGATGCCCACGGCCTGGAGCAGCTCCTCTCGCCCGCAGCCCGGGCAGTAGGGCAGGAAAATGCCCTTCAGCACCTCCGCCTGCTCCGGCCTCACCACCACGTACTGGGGACCGATGGGAAGGGACACTGTGAGCTGGCATTCGCCCCTGCTGCAGCCCGGTAGCAGCAGGGGTGCTCCACAGGGGTCCCCTGCCAGCACCCTGCGGGGAAAGGGGTGTCCCCAGCTCCCCCCTTCACCTCGTAGCCAAAGGTCAGGGCCATGATGGTGATGAGGAGGCCAAAGAAAGCCTCCAGTTTGCGGAGCCCTAGAGGGGTCGAGAGATGGGGTGGGGGACACCAATGCCACATCGCCACCAGGCTGTCCAGGCAAGTGTCCCCACTGTCCCCCCACCCCAGCACTCACCATACTTGTCAAGGAAGAGGAAGAAGAGGGTGTCCACAATGGTGATGAGGACCCCACCCCAGAGGGGGATGCTGCGGGATGGCAAGGGGGTTGTTAGCCACATGCCCCTCGGCAGAGCAGAGCCATTGGGGGGTCCCTGTGGGGTGGCTCACCGGCCAGCCGAGAGCAGGCTGAAGGCAATGGCTGTCCCGATCACCTCCTGCATGTCGGAGCCGATGATGGCGATCTCGATCATGAGCCAGAGCAGCACACGGGGCACCTGGAGGGGCCGGGGCACAGTGAGGTGCCTGAGCCCACAGGGGGGTCTTGGCCCCGGGCTGAGCGGGCACAGCCTCCAGGGTGGAGACCCCTGCCCCTGCCACCAGGCTGCTGCAGGCCACCCAGAGCAGCGTGGGGACCCTGGGAGACATCCCCCTGCCCCAGCCTCTCCCATGACACAGTCTTGGGGTGCAAGATGGATCCTAAATCCCAACCTGCCCCCCCTGCCCATCCCTGCCCCAGTGGGAGCTAAGGACAGGACCCATCTGTCTGGATATGGTGCTCCCTGGGGGATGCCGGGGCAGAGGGATATATCCAGCCCTCCTTTTGGGGACCTGTCCTTCAGGCAAATTCTCATCACTTGTTCACCCCCCTCAGCATCCTGTCACCTAGGTGGGACCCCTAGCTCCCCCCCCTCCTTTGCCATGTGACCCCCCCCAGCTCCCCGCACCAACACGCCCAGGTTCACCCCGCGTCTCGGCTGCGCGTCGCTGCCCTGACGCCAGGCTCACCTTCCCCTGGGGGATGCACTCACATGTCCCCAAATCGTGCCAGGACACTGAGGCAGCTGCTTCCCCGTCACGTCCCCTGGGCCTCCATATTGCAGGGGTGTGTGGGTGCTAGATGGGGGGCACTGGGGCTGGGGAGGCTTTGGGGAGCCCCTGGGAGAGGTGGGATTCTCATAGCATCTTCCTGCTCCTCTCCATCCCCCCTAAGCAGTCCTGTCCCCCCAAAGCCCCTGCCAGGATAGCCACAAGACCAAGCACGGGGGCCCCCCAGGCTGTGACACCCTGGGGGGGCTGCTGCCCATGGCTGCTCACCTTGGGGTAATAGAGGTAGCAAATCTCACCCAGGTCCTTCCCCGTCACCACGCCCAGCCGGATGGCGAGGCGCTGGCACAGCAGCCCCAGGACGGTGGCCCACAGCAGCACCCACAGCAGCTGGGGGGGCAGAGGGGAGGGAGGCAGCAGGGGCTGGGCACTGGGCAGGATCTGGCCGCCCGGGGCTCCCAGCAAGGTCATCGGCCAGCCCGATGGGACCCAGGGAGGGAGAATCCCTGGAGGGGCTTGGTCCCCAGCCCAGGCAGAGGGGTGGCCCTCCGGCATCCCTGGGAGCCCTCCCCCAGTGCCAGGGGCCCCCCGTTCCCTTCCCGCTCCCCAGGCTGGGGAAGCCAGCTTGCCATGGGCTGGGCGGCCGTTGGCGCTGGAGAGGTTACGAAACTCCCGGCTGCTTCCTGACCCCGGGGCTGGGGGGCCCAGGGCTCACCTTGAACCCCGCCACCGCCCCGCACTGCAGGTCCGACTCCACGTTGCCTGGGTCCAGGTAGGCGATGCTCATGAGGAAGCCGGGACCGGTGAAAGCCCAGAGTTTCCTAAAGCTGAAACCAGGCTGGGACAAGGCAGCAAAGTCAGAGCGAGGAGCTCTCATTCAAAACCAGTGCTTCCCAGTTGCACTCCCACTCCCCATTAGCTCGTTGCTGGGAAGCCCTGTGCTGCCCTCACGGGTGCATTTTGCACACGAAGGACATTTCTCATGCCCACTTTGGGGAGGGAACCGCTGCCCCCCCAGCCCTTCTCCATTCGCAGCAGTGCTGGGGGGCAGTGAGACCCCCATCCCTTAGGGGGACAGGTTGGACAGTGATTTGCAGAGGGGTCCTGGGGCTGTCAGGCACCATTAATTGCACCCCATGGGATCCCACTGCCGAGCCCTGCTTTTGTCACCCCTGCTGGCAGGGGAACCCCCATCCTTTACCCTTCTCCGTTCCTCCCCCAGGAACTGGCTGGGGATGGGGGTCTGGCAAGGTGCAGGCAGCCTGGGGTAGCCCCACCAGGCTGGGCACGGGTGACCCAGGGTGGGGAGCCAGGGAGGTGTGTGAGCAGCAGAGCGGTCCCTGCGGCTGGGCAGCACCTCACCCCGTGCCTCAGTTTCCCCATCTGGAAAACTTTAAGCGTCGAAATGCTCAGCCTGGGGCTGTGATTTGCCTGTGCTGGGTCTGGTGACGCTGAGGTCCCCAGGGCATGCCCCAGGCCTGCGGTGGCCCTTTGCCCCCCACCTCAAGCTCCCTGCGGTACCGGCCCCCCGCCCCGTCTCTGCCCGCCCTCAGATGGAGGTGCCAGCCTGGCAGCACCTACCCCACTGCCCTTGGGGATGCTGATGAGTTCGTCCAGGTAGGTCTGATCCCGGGTGCCAGGGTGTTGGGGGGGCACAGGGCTCCTGCCGGTGCCATGAGTCTGGGCGTGGCCCCGGTTCAGGGACCCGGTGAGGCCTGGGGGGGGGCAAAGAAGAGGACGAGGGGAGGTGGCAGCCCGCCGGGGACAAGGACACTGGTGGCTGGCAGCCCTGGGACTGGCTTCTCCCCAGTCCTACATGCCCCTGCCAGGTGAGCCCCATGAGGGACGAGTCCCATTTTTCCAGGGGGGGGCATGAGAGTGGCTATATGGGGACTGTCAGTGGCTACCCAAAGGGGTCAGCTGCCACCTTCAGCCCAGGTGTCCCTAAAAACCCCTGATCCCAGCCCAATCTTCATCAGCCCAGGAGCCAAGTGCATTTCTGGGTGGGAGGGACAGGAGGGGACCCTGCTCCTGGTTCTGCTGCTGGGTGGGCATGGAGTGCGGACAAGAGGCTGGTACTGGTCCCAATCCCCCTCCCTCTCCCCAACCCACTGGCAGTGTGGGTGAATCACAAGAGGGCTTGGGGGGACAGAGGATGGGGAAGGTAGGGAAGCCAGGACAGGCTTGTGGAGATGGTGCCCACTGGAGGGGGGGGAGCAGGAGCAGAGCCAGGGGTCCCTGGGGTGGAGGGAAGGGGGCTTTGGGGAGACCCCAGTGTCATGAGGCTCACCTGGTTCCAGTGATGCCATGGCTGGGCCTGATCCGGACATGGTGCTGGAGAGCCTTGATCTCAACACTGGGTGCAATGCCTGCCACCCAGCTTTTAAAGGACCCCCCCAGCTGCCCCCCCCCGCCCCCTGAGGAGAGGAGGAGGAAGTGCTCCTTCCTCACTGACCTGGGCTGGGAGAGGAGCCCTGCCTGGTGGGGGTTGGGTGCTATGAATGTGCACGGTCTCAGTTCCCCCACCCTGTGCCAGGAGGGGGGGGGGGGGCAGCACCTCCCTCCCCCTTGCCGTGCAGATGCACATGCAAACACGGGGGCACCCACACCAGCGGGCCCAGGGCTGCAGGAGCATGCTTGCCTGTCACCCCCCATCACAGGCCAGGGGTCCTGCTCCTTCGGTGGCTGCAGGGACTGGGGACAGGGGACAGTGTCTGGCAGCGTGGGGAGGCAGGGCTGGCCCCATGGGAGTAGGGGAAAGGCCAGCGGAGTGGGAGCGAGGAGGAAGCAGGCGTGCGTTGCACAAGCACGTGAGCAGGTCAAAATGCACCCTCAGCTGCTGGGGCAGAGCGCCCAGCCAGGCAGGCGGGGACCCTCACCCCAAAGATGGGGTGCGCAGCATCACAGCGGGGCAGGCTGCTCCCACAAAAGCAGGGCATCCCATCCCCAGGACCCTTGTGGCTGTGGAGGTGAGAGGAGGAGCACCCCACATGCACCCATGGGTGCCTGGCTAGTACCAGCTGCCTCTTTGGGGCACCCCTCTGCCACCGGGGTGTGCCCCACAGAGAGGTGGGCATCGGGGCTCTGTGCCCAGGGAGATATGGGGTGCCCCGGCACAGGGATGTGAGCCTGGCTCCTGCCCCAGGGTATGTCCCAGGCACCCCCCACCCCCAGTGGGGTCTAGAACAGCCAGGAGGGGGGCAGAATGCCTGGGTGCCCCCCCAGACCGGCATAGGGAAGGGGTTAGCATGCAACTCAGCACCCCCTGCCCTCCCCGTTCCTCAGTTTCCCCAAAGCAAATGAGCCTGGACAGGCAGCGCTGGCAGCTTTATTCCCTGTTAGCCAGAGGGTGGTGAGGCCGGGGGGGAGGGGCGGGGGCTTGCAGCCCCGGCAGAGGCAAAGGGTGTCTCAGGGGGCTGCTGACAGGCGAAGGGGGCGAAGAATTGGGCAGCAAAGGAGACGGGTCATGGGGTTGCTGTAGGAGCAGGGCCTGGAGGAAGTCGGCCAGCAGTGCCCGGAGCTCCCTGCGGGGTGTGGGGGTGTGGCCGATGGTGGGGGTGCCGATGTCCCCTCCAGGGCTCCGATGTCCCCCCCCCCAGCCACCATGCCAGGGGGTGGGTGAGTGGGATGCCCAGGTCCTTTTCCACACTTGAGGAGCTTGGGGGGGTGCTGACCAGCCTGATCCCCACTGTGCCCCCCAGGCACCCCAGGGGAGACCTGGCTGGGGAGGGGGCACAGCCCCATGTCCCCACATCCCCCCCATCTCACCTTTCTGTCCAGGAACCAGGACCAGAGCTGGATGTCCTCCTCCCAGTCCAGGGGCTGTTTGGGGAAGGGGCGCTGGGGCTCGACCCCACCTGGCAGCAGAAAGCAGGGGCCCACTCGGCTGCCAGACAGCAGGTAGGGGCTGCCCATGCTGGGGGGCACAAGCCCCCCCCCCAGCCAGTACCTCTCTCGCCAAGGACAGACTCATCCCGCAGAAGCACCAGCATTGGGCAGCCAACCTGCCCCCGCTGGGCCAAACGCCTGCGGGGGAAAGAGACGTTGACCCCCATCCTGGGTCCCTGCCAGGCTGGCAGGGCTGGGGGTGCCCCCAGCTGAATCCCCCCCCGTACCCGCTGGGGAGGAAGCTGCTGTGCCAGACGGTGGAGATGCCCGTGCGGGAGTGCAGGGCTCGCTCGATCACAAACACCTCTGCCTCCACTGAGCCCACTGCCTGCCGCTGGGTGCCCAGGGCGCGCTGTGGGGGCATGGCCAGGGGTCATCCTTTTCCCAGAGTCACCCTGGGTGCCATCCCCATGCCCCCCAATGCTGTCATTCACACTCTGCTCACCCCCCAACTCCTGCATCCCACCCTGGCACCCCCAACCTGATCCAGACCCCTCCATCCCATGGCCCCCACCCTGGCCAGCAGCTCACATAGCTGGAAGTGCAGAGGTGGCCCTTGGTGTCGATGGCCGGGAAGACGAGGCCGGGGGGCACGGCCTGCTGGCATGCCAGCACCCGCAGCAGCAGGAAGCTGGCACCCTCCAGCAGCAGCCACGCCCAGGTGCCCCTGCAGCCTGCAGGCACCCTTGGGTGGGACAGGCCAGCCATGCCCCCCCACTCTCCCCAGGATGCGGGGGGGAGAGAGCCCCTCCTCAGCCTCACCTCTCCCTCCAGGAGGGTCTTGGTGATAGTAATCCCATGCTGGTGGCTCACCATGTGGGTCCTCCTCTCTACAGGGTGTGGTCTGAGCTACAGAAGGGGTGGGGAGCACAGGGTGGGGGCAGAGCCAGGGCACACCCTCTCTGAGGTGGCAGACCCCAGTACCCCTTTCAATCAGGGTACCATGCCAGATGCATTGTGGGAAACTCCCCGCTCCAGCTGTCACCCAGAGTAGGGGAAGGGGACCAGGCTGATGGCACAGAACCAGTGTCTGAACGAGGGAGGGGACACCATGCTGCCTACGGCAACCTTGCACAGGGCACAACCCAGGGCAGGGGGTCAGGACATAGGCAAGGGGACCCGCCACCCCCACACCAGTCACCTCCAGGCGCTCCTGCTCCTCCTGCTCCAGAGTCTCCAGCTGTGGGGTCACGTAGGCTGGCAGAGCAGAGCCATGCTCAGCCCACCCTGCTGGCACTGCAGCAGGGACCCCAACCCCGGGGGTCTGTGGGACTGGGATGCCCCAGCCCTAGGGAGGGGGGGAACACCCCAAGCCACCCCCAGCTCACCTTTGAGGGTGCTGGAGCAGGGCACACCGTCCTGCCGGCCACGGGAGCCGGCTTGCACCAGGAGGCAGCTCCGCACCGGCTGGCCCGCCCGCTCGTAGGGTGCCCACCGGGCTGCCACCCACCACTGTCCTCCTGCCCAGTCCCTCGGCTGTCCCCCTGCTGCCACCACCTCCAGCGTCTCAGCAAACAGGCAGCATTCCAGCTCCTCCGGCCCTGCCCAGAGGGGCACCTGTCACCCCCGCCCAGAGGTGTCCCTGCCTGGAGGGACCCCTGCCCAAAGGCACCATCGCCCCTGCCTGGAGGGACCCCAGCCCGGAAGGACCCCTGCCACCCCTGCCCAGAGGGACCCCTGCCTAAAGGCACCATCACCCCTGCCCAGAGGGACCCCTGCCCAAAGGCACCATCACCCCAGCCCAGAGGGACCCCAGCCACCCCGCCCAGGGCCCTCCCTGCCTCAGTTTCCCCCCCCCCAAGCTGGGCTCCCCCGGGCCGGGGGGCAGGGGGCCGCGGGCGGGGGCACCCACCGATGAGGCTCAGGAACTCGGCGGCGGCCTCCGGGAGGGCTGGGGTCTCCGGCTGGCACTCACGGGGGGGCTCCATGCCTCGCCCGGGGGTTCCTGCTGCCGAGCCCCCAGGTGAGGGGGCAGCGGCCGTCCCCCCCCCCCCCAAACCCCCCCCGCCCCCCCCCCCCCGCCCCGCCTCCAGACCTGCCCGGGCCGGACCCCCCCCAACAACGCTTCAGCCGTCTCCGTGGCAACTGTCTGGCCCCGCCTCTTAAAGGGACAGCGACCACGCAGTGGGTTTTCGGGTGGAGGCACGGGGGGCCCCACCGGCCGCGGAGGAAAAGGGCGAAGTGGGTACAAATCCGATCCAGGTTTTATTGGGGGGGAGGTCTAGTGGGGGGGCTCCAGTCCCCAGTACAGCAGCACCCCCCCACACCTCCCCAGTGTGCCCCTGTGGCCCATGTGTGTGCGCGTGCAGGGGGGGGGCTCCGGCCACGCACGGGGTGCTGGAGAAGAGCCCCTTACCTGGAGGTAGTATTGTCCCCTCCTCCCCCCCCACCTTGCTGGCTCTATCCCAGCCCTCCCCCCCAAAAATGAGATGCACAGCACTGGGGGCTGCCAGGGGAAGGGGGGGCTCCCTGAGTGCTGGGGAGGGGGAAATTTGGGCTCCCAGAAAAACAGGGCAGCGGGGTGGGTTAGGAAAAGCCCTTGGTGCTATCCCTAGAGCCCCAGCAGTGGGGTGGGGGCTACAGACCCCCAGAAAGGGGATCGAGGTGCTTCTACATGACAGCTGGTGACCCCCAAAGTCTGGGGGATCAAAGGCAGGGATCACTTATGGGGTGCCCACATGGATGGGGGGGGTGTTTCCACTCTTCCCCCCCCCCCCAACCCTGCACCCCAGGAGGGAGATTCACAGCAAAACAAAACACAGAGTCTTGGGACCCCCATGCCCGAGCAGCACCCAGCCCTATGGAAAATAGGGGGGTGGGGTGGGTTCGGGGGTGTTTGTGTGTGTCTAGGTGGCTTTGTAGAGGTCCTTGCGCCTCCGCACCTCCTTGAGGACGCGGGCGCGGAAGGCGTCGGGGTGCTCCCCCCCGCCCCGCCGCAGCCCCAGTGCTGCCTGCAGCTCCGGCCGGTGGGTCCGCAGGAAGGGGTTGTAGGTCTGCTCCTCCCCCAGCGTGGAGGGACACTGCGGGGGCAGCCACTCAGCCCCCCTGCCGGAGGCAGCACCCTCGGCAGGGAGCCAGGAGCCCCCCCAGCACCCCATTTTGCTATGGCACCCGCCATGCAAGAGGGTGTTGGGGTGCAGTATCCCCACTGAGGGATGGGGAACCCCATGAGGGGCTGGGTTGGGGGGACAGGACTGCAGCCAGGGGACCCCCCCAGACTCACCGTGCTCCTCTTCTCCTGGCGCTGCTGCATCGCCCACTGCAGCTTCTGCTCCAGCGCGGGGTTGTCCAGCTCCAGGAGGCTGGCAAAGGTCAGGCACTCCAGCGCATATTCGTGGCCTGCGGAGCCCCGTACCCCTTAGCATCGCCCCCACCCGGCTCGCCAGCTCGGCAGTGGGGATTAGGGGGGACACTGGCAGCTCTGCCCTGCTGCTGGGGACACTCACCTGGCCACAGCAGCGTGTCCTCGCCCAAGCCCACGGCCACATCCAGGGAGGCGAGCATGGTCTCAGGGGAGCCTTCAAACAGCCTGCCTGGACCCCACGCAACCGCCTGTCATGGCGGGGGGGGGGATTGGGGGGTCCCCACAAGCCCTTCCCAGGGTGGGAAGCCCCCCAGCCACCCAGGTCAGGGGTCAGGTGCACTCACCGCAACCAGCAAGGAAGAGGAGGTCCCCGGAGAAGAGGCAGGGGGGGCCGCCAAAGGGCCCCCCATCCAGCACGTACACCATGTGGCCCACGGTGTGGCCAGGCGTGGCGAGCGCCTCAAAGGTCAGGCAGCCCACGCTCACCTTCTCCCTGTCTGCAAGTGGGCTGTGCCGGGCACAGGGGTGCACCGTCAGGGGAAAACCCCCCCCCTGCAACACTTCCCTGGTGCACTAGTGTCTGAGCGTGCCAGGTCTCGCCCATAAGGGGCAATGTGATACTTGGGGGATGGACTGGTGGGTGGAGCAGACAGGGGTGGTTGGGGGTGAAGACCCCCCCCCTCCCCAAATTTACAGGGGTGCTGGGAGGGGAAATGTGGCATGCAGGACTTACTTAGTAAGCTCTGGAATGGCATCGAGGGTGCTGCCGTACACCTTGCAGGAGCCGTGCTGCTGGCGGAGCACTGCATTCCCCCCGCTGTGGTCCCTGAGGACAGGGAGGTCAGCATTGTTAAATGTGACCCCCTCATGTCACCCCCCCGGGGTAGGGCTGGGAGTTGCCTCCGCTGGGGAACCCTCCATGGCAGCCACCAACCCCCCTAGAACCCCCTCTTGCCCCTTACCAGTGTTTGTGGGTGCAGAATATGGCCTCCAGCATCACTCCCTCTTCTTCAATGGCAGCCTGGGAATTGGGGGGGGCCAGAGAGATTTTGGGGGGCACAGACCCCGAGTACCAGTCTCCCCCTACCACACTCCCCCCCAGCTCCCCAGGTACTGGATGAGCCCTGCCACCCTCCAACCTTGCCCGAGGCACAAATGGGTGCACAAATGCCCCCCCCACTCTGTCCCCATGACAGCCAGAGACATGCTACCCCCTCACCCAGGGACACCCGAACACTGGGCCGGGGGGGGCTGCCGGGGCCTCACCTGCACAGCCAGCGGGTCGGAGGGGTCGATGACGGCTGCTTGGCCAGAGCTGGTGTCGATGACCAGGTAGCTGTAGTTGTTGGAGAGCACGGGAATGGGCAGGATTTTCACCCCTGGGAGGGGTGAACACACGGGCAGACATCAGGGTATCACCCCCTGGCCCCCCCCGGAAAGGACCAGGCCAAGCTCCCCACATCCTAATTCAAAATCTCAATTAAACGTGCTTCAGGCAATTCAGCAATGGCAACCCCTCCCCACCCCAAAGTGCCAGTGTTGGGGGACATGACGGGGCCATGGCAGGGGGGGGAAGGGACACTCCCCAGGACTCACCGGCGAAGTGGCAGGGCTGGGGCGCAGAGTGGCCGCGCGGGTACCGCTCCCGGGCCTTCTTCACCTGCCGCTGGTAGAAGAGGTAGCCCAGCCGCGTGCGGGCGTACAGGCTGTACCTGGGGAGGGCAGACACCCCCCGGGCGTTAACCCCCAGCCCCCCCCGGGAGCCCACCTGGGGAGGGGGCTGCTGCCAGGGCTGGGACCCCCGTGGGGGACACATTCAGCATCACTTTCCCATGCGTGGGGGCTGGAGGTAGTGTTGCCTGCCCCCCACCCCCGCTCCAGATCTGCAGCGAGGGCAGAATCGGTTCCACATGCAGGTCCCCCACCCTACCCCCGCTCCAGGCAGCAAGGACCGGGGCAGGGGGGCATTGCTGCAGGGGTGTCCATCTGTCTGTCCATCTGTCCAGGAGGACTCTGCTCACCTAGAAGGGCTGGAGCACCAGGGCTTTGCCCACAGCAGCACCCTGACCCCGCTCTGAGGGCCTGCCCCGGGTGCCACTGCCCCGGGTGCCACTGCCCCGGGAAAGAGGGAAGCGGGAGCAGAGCGGGCAGAGGAAAAGGGAAGCGAGAAATGCCCCTACAGCATGGGTGCAACGAGACACAAGCTGGGGGGCTCCGGGCACACCACCCCCACCCCCCCATTTACACAGCAGTGATTTGGGGCTCGGGCCCGGTGCCATGAGGGATGTGCGAAGCCCCGGGTTGCAAAGCCCATCCCCGGGCCAAAGGCATCCCCCTGGATGGTTATGTCCCCCGCGCCCGCATCGGCAGGTGCCCCGGGGAGGGATCGTGGCAGGGGCCGGGGGTCCCCTGCACCCGTAGGGGGTGGGCGGCTGAAGCCGGGGAGCGGGGGCTGCTGCCAGCACCGGGCAGCGGGGCCACGGCCGGGGCACCGGGGTGGGTTAACGATTAAACCCGACGGAAGGAGCCCCGGGGCGGGGAGGGTGTCAGGTCTGTGGGTGACCGTCACCGCGCTGGGCGAGCCGGTGGCTGATCCCGGCCCCGCCGGGGACCCGCTGCCCCCCCCGGGGGGCCCCCCCCCCCCCCCCCCCGGGCCGGCCCCGGCCCCCAGGGGTCTCCGCACAAGCCGGGAAGGACGGGCCCTTCCTCCCGGTGGCAGAACAAAGGCGGGCGGCGGCGGCTCCCTCCCGGCGGGGGGTACCGGCGCGGCGGGCACTCACCCCAGGCGGAACAGCAGCGGGCCGGCGAGGGCCATGAGGGCGGCGGCGGCGCGGCGGGCAAGGCGGCGGAGGGGCGGGCAGCGGCGCAGGCAGGCGGCCCCCAGCCCGCGGGCACCGGCCGCCACCGCCCGCAGCGCGGCCCCGCCATGCCCCGGGCGCCGCCCCCCGCGAGCCGCGGCCATGCCGCCCCGGCCACGCCCCCTCCTCGCGCCGCACGTCACCGGCCACGCCCCCCGGCGCCGCGCCCCTTGCGCCCCCTGCTGTTCACAGCGCGTCGCTGCCGCGGGCCCCGGGGGGAGGCAGACACCGCGCGTCGACGGCGTCACCGGCGGAGAGGAGGGGATTCCCCGTCCCCCATCCCCCGTCGTCGCAAAAGGGTGTCCCCCCCAGCTGACGTCACTGCGCGGAGAAGGGGGTCCCTAAGTGACGTCAGAGCCGGCAGGAAGGAGGTCCCAGGTGAAGGCTGGGGGGCCCCGTTCGGCGGGCGGGGGGGGGTCCGTCCCGAGGAGCAGCGGGGCGTGGGGCGCACCCCCGGCTCACCCGGCCTCCCCGGGGCGCGGCGGCGCGGAGCCGCCGCGGGGGGGCGCGGCGGGGGGGCGGGCGGGCGGTGCCTTCCCCCGCCCCGGCCGCCCTGTCCCGGCTGTCGCGGCCGCAGCCCGGCGGAGCAGCGCGCAGCAGGTAGGGCGGCCCGGCCCCGCTCCGCACCCCCCGTCACTCCCGGTGCTCGCGTGGGGCCCCTGACAAGGGTGGGGCACGGAGCCCCCCCACTCCCCGCCCGGCGGTCCCCCCCGTTCCCCCGACTCCCCCCCGCCCCGTTCCCCCCACCCCCCCCACCCCCCCTGTCCCGGCCCCCTCCGGTGCCGCAGCCGGCGGCGGGGGTGTCCCAGCGCCGGACCTAGCGTCCCGGCGGGCGGCGGGGAGGCCCGGGGGGACAGTGCGAAACCCGCACCCCCGTCCCCGCAGCGGGTGGGGGCGCCGGGGGTCGAGGCCCGGCGCGGTGGGAGGAGCGGGGACGGAGCGCGGTCCCGCGGGCGGAGACGCGCGGGGACGGGACCCCCACGGGCGGGACCCTGCTATAGGGCTGCTGCCCTTTTCTGGACCCCATGGGATCGCGTGGAGGGGGAATCGAAGCGCGGGGTGGGTTGGTCGGGGAGGTGGGCTGTGGAGGGTGTCCCCACGGACCCCCATGGGTGTCTCAGGGGGGGCTGGTCGGCAGTTGGGCACCTCAGTCAGACGCCCCTGCCCCCCTGGCGGGGGGGGGGGGTGTCGAGGGGTCGGCAGAGAGGCAGTGGCGGCGATGCTAAGGTCTTGCAAACTCGTGTCTGGTGTGAGCCCGGCTGGGCTGGGCTGGGCTGGGCTGAGCCACGTTGTGTTGTGTTGTGCTCTGTTAGGTGGTGCCATACCAGGCCGTGCCGTGCCGTACCAGGCTGTGTCGTGCCGTGCCATGTCAGGCTGTGCCATACTGGTGGGGAGCTTCCAGGCTCTCCTGGGAAGTCAGATGCTTTCCCAGGCAGCCTTACCATGGGGAAAGTGGGGAACCCTGGCCCTCCCCCCACCCCCCAAGCCCTGGTCCCCCTCCAAGGTGTCCCCTTAGTGCCCCAGAGTCCCCATGGAGCTGGTGGCAGGGGCCTGAGCCCAGCAGGAACGCTGGGGCAGCCGGTGGAGACGCTGCCCAGTGCCACCTGGGAGGCCATGCCACGGGTGACAGCCACCCACGCCCCAGAATCCCACCACTGTGCTCTTTATCTGTGCTGAGTCACGGTGCCAGTGCAGGGCAGCACCCTGTCCCCAGGGACGGCACGTCATGCTGGGGCCACAGAGCCAGCCTGTGTGGCCCTGGGGCCAGTGACCTCTGGTTTTGGGGCTCCACTGTGCTGTGGCCTGGGGAGGCTGCAAGAACCCATCAGGCTGGTTCCTTCCCCATCCCCAAGGCCACTCTGCTGGGGTAGGACCCCTGCCACAGAGTGGTGGCCATGGGCACAGGGTGGGACCCCTGATGACCATGTGCTGGGCAGATACACCCCACTTTCCCCAGACGCCTGGGTTCCCTCCTGGGGACTCTGGTCACCCCTAACTGCGTGCCAGTCACAGGGGATTTCCTGGGGTCAGGCTCCTGTTTTGGGCCCTTCCCTGACCCCGCAGACAAGGCCATGCCAGGAGGCACCGGGTGCTTTTTGAGAAACCCCACAGGGCATCGAAAGTGAAACTTTCTGGCCAGGCAGCCACAGCCACACCGGTTATTTTCGACACCGCCATTTGTCGCGATGGTGAAGGGCAGCACGGCCGTGGCAGCTCTGCCGCAGCTGGGACGGACATATGGCAGGAGGGTTGGAGGGATGGACACTGAGCTGCTCCCCCCAGCCTGGCATGGCCGGGCTGGGTGTGTCCCCCCGGCACCGCTGCCGCCCAGCATGGCTGCAGGAAGCGCTGGCGTCATGCTGGGAAAAGCGCCCAGTCCCCTCCCAGCTCGGTCGGGGTCAGATCCTGGTCCCTTCCCAAGGGACGGTCCCGGGGCCAAGTCACTGATTCAGGCAGGGGGGACTGGGGGGTCCTGGCATGTGCCTGGGGTTTGGGGCGAACATCCCCGCTGCCAGCACCGGGGGGGTGGCAGGCATGTAAAGGCCTGGCACCAGCTCCTGGCAGCGCTGTTGTTTTCCTGGCCTTGGAGATCCTGTCTTCCTCCTCCTTTTCCTCCTGGGGCCAAGCCTGGCAGCTGGCCCTGGGCCTGGGCTGGCTGCTCGGGCTGCCGGGGGCTCTGTGAGGGGCCCTGGCGCAGCTGGGGAGGGGAGCTCAGCCCCGGGGGGGTCCTGGCTCCCCTCCCCGGGGACGCATCCACCTCTCTCTGAGGTGACACAGGTGGCATTTGTCCCTATAAATCCCTGGGAAGACTCAGGAGTTCTGGAGTCCCCGTGTGACCCACTGGGCTGTTGAGTGGGGGGCACCCCAAAATGGGGCGGGGGGGGGAAGGGGGCAGTGGAGTCTGCATGGGTGCGCTCAGGATCAGGCCCTGAGTTTCCATCCCAGGCAGGGTGATGCCGTTTGTCCCCAGGGCAGTGCCACCAAGAGCTGGAGACCAGCCAGGGCATGGGGGGGGAGTTGCTCCCTGCCCCCCCAGCAATGGCAGGGTGAGCTCCAGAGGCCGAAAAGGTCACGGCCCCACCAGGGAGCTCACGTCCACGCCGCGGCTTGAGTCAGAGTGTGGCCGCGCCCTGCCCATGGCTGGCCACTGACGCAGGTGCTGGGGACTCAGGGCACGGGAATGCGGGTGGCCCTGGCCGAGGGACAGTGGGGACGTCCCTCGCCTCTCATTGACTCGCTGGTGTTGAGGCCAGCTTGCCCTTATTAAATAAAAGCCACTATTAAAGTGGGAGGGGGAGGTTTTGCAGCTCCCACCATCCCCTGTGTCCCTGCACCTGCGGCTCCGCTTGCCGGGGACGCATCTTGCCCGGGGAGGGGGACCTGCACTGACACCCCCCATCTTTTCTCCCCTCCAGGTGCCTGTGGAAGACGCAGGGAGCCGGCAAACCCCCCCCCCCCCCCCGGGGGGGTACCCCCCCCCCCCCCCACTCGCTGCAGGGTACCCGCAGCCCGGGGGATACCCTGCAGCAGGGGGGTATGCGCAGCCGGGGGGGTACCCAGCAGCAGGGGGGTACCCTCAGCCAGGGATGGCCATGCCCACCATGCCTGTTCGTTTTGGTAAGTGGGGGCACCTTGGTTATTTTGGGGGGGGGCACTAGAAAAAGGGGTGCTATGGGGGGGCTGTGCAGCCCACCCTGGTGCTGAGGGGTGTCCCCCACTGCAGGTGACAGTGGCATCGGGGACAGCTCCCCCTTCCAATCAGCCGACTGGGACGACAGGAAAGTCCGGCACACCTTCATCCGCAAGGCGAGTCCTGGGGGGCCAGGGGAACCCTCAAGGTTGGGGGGCACCTGTCAGGTTGGGGGGCTGGGTGCTGATCCCCTGTCTCTCGCAGGTCTACGCCATCATCTCCCTGCAGCTACTGGTGACTGTGGGGATCATCGCTGTGTTCACCTTCGTGTGAGTGGAGGGTCCCCCCTTAGCCTTGCCCTAGAAAAGAAGGGAGCCTGGCCCCCTGTCCCCTGAGAGGGGGGACAGCAACTACTGTCCCCTTAGGACCCCCCCTCTCACACTTGTCCCTCCCATCCTGCAGCTCCCCCGTCCGCTCCTTCGTCCAGAGGAATGTTGCCATCTACTACGCCTCGTAGTGAGTAGGGGGTACCCCCACTCACGCCCCCCCGGGGTGCCGTCTGGCAGCTGGCACCCTGCAGTTGGAGCCTCCCAGTCTGGGGGGATGTCCTGGGGGGATGTGTGGGGGGTCGCAGGGCTGACGCCCGCTGTCTCTCTCTGCAGCGCGTGTTCCTGGTGACCTACCTGGTGCTGGCCTGCTGCCAGGGTCCCCGGTGAGTCTGGGTGGCTGGGACCCTCGGGGTGGGGGGTGTGAATGTGTGTGTGGGGGTTTGGGTGCCTCCAGAGCATTGGGGGGTGGGGGGGGCCCTACCTGAGGCTGCCCCTGGGGGGTGGGGACCAGGGGGACACAACATGGCCACTGTCACCACTCCCCTCTCTCCTCGTTTTGTCCCCAGGAGACGCTTCCCTTGGAACATCATCCTGCTGAGCATCTTTGTGAGTGGGCTGGGGCTGGTGGGGGGGGGGCTGGGGGTGCCCCCATGGCACCCCAGCTTCCCAGGTGGGTTGGGAAAGATAGGGGGATGTGTGGGCAGGCGGGGGGTAGCCAGGAACTGCTGCCCCCCACGGTGCTGCTCATCCTGCTGAGCACACCCTTCTCCTCTCCCGCAGACGCTGGCCATGGGGCTGATGACAGGGATGATCGCCAGGTACATGCCAGGGACCCTGTGGTGACAGGAGCTGGGGTCCCTCCTGTCCCCTGCCACACGGCTGGCTCAAATGAGAGGCTGCCTGGAGCCAGGGACCCTGGTCCCTTGGGCTTGGGGACAGCAGGGTCCCTGCCTAGGATCAGGGGCGTGGGGGGGTCACCAATGCCCCCCTGGCAGGGGGACACCAAAGCATGGGTTGACTCTGGTGTCCCCTCCGTCCACAGCATGTACAGGACCAATGCTGTCCTGATCGCCATGCTCATCACCGCCATCGTGGCCATCATTGTCACCATCTTCTGCTTCCAGACCAAGGCAAGGAGGGGGACGTACCCTGCCCCACCCTGGGGGGGGTAAGGTGCGGGGAGCCAGGCGGTGGGGGACACCCCAGGCTCTCCCGTGACATATATGTGTGTCCCCTCCGGCAGGTTGATTTTACATCGTGTCCAGGGCTCTTCTGCGTGCTGGGCATTGTGGTCATGGTGACCGGGATCGTCACTGCCATTGTCCTCTCCTTCAAATATGTGAGTGGGGGGGACAGAGGGGCTGTGGTGTCCCTGTTTGGGTATCCCCAGGGCTGGTAGGGGCCAGGGGGAGTTTGGGTGGGAGCAGGGTGTGGTGCCAGCCATGGCAGAAGCAGCTTGCCTGAAGGGAAGAGGGTGCGTCGGCGTTGGCATCAGCGGCATCTCCTCGAGAGCCAGATGCGGGCAGGTCCTGTCCTGCCTTGCCTGCCGGCACCCAGGTCACCCTGCCCCTGTCTCCTTGCCTGCGCAGGTCCCCTGGCTCCATATGCTGTACGCGGCCATTGGTGCCATCGCCTTCACCCTGGTGAGCTGATGGTTGGGGTGGGCAGAGGGTGTCAGGCAGGGACCGGGGGAGGTTCCCCGGTCCCTGCCTGACACCCTCTGCCCCCCCAGTTCCTTGCCTACGACACCCAACTTGTGCTTGGGAACAGAAAGAACACACTGAGCCCCGAGGAGTACGTCTATGGCGCCCTCACCATCTATACCGACATTGTCTACATCTTCACCTTCATCCTGCAGATTGTGGGCCGGGATTAGCCCCGGGACCCCTCCTGTCCACCCTCCTCCTGCCCCCCCTTCTGCCCTTCACCTCCTCCTCTAGCCTCCGTACAGGATACGGCCACTTATCGTGACTCCTAACGCTTCAGCGTCCCTACCCGTAGGCTGCTAAGGAAAGGGCTTCCCTTGATCACCCCTCCCACAAGCCTCCAAGGGTGGGGGGGGACCGGCCGCCGGTGTTTGGGTAGTGCCCAGCCTCAGCATCTCTTGCCGAGGCTGTGCTGGTGTTTCCGAGCTGGCAGTGGAGCGCCACAGTACTGCCTGGGCATGGGGATCGTGTTGGGATTATTTTGGCAGAGCCTGGTCGGTGTCATTCACTTGGTGCCTTAAACGCGGCTCCGGCCGTGCCCCCCTTCCCGAGCTGTGGCAGTGCCTGGTGCAGGCAGGGGGCAGCTGGGATCCCTGTGGCAGGACTCATGGCAGAGCTCACGTCGCAGAGGCCCCGCAGCCATGGACGTGGGTAAAGTTGCACTTGCTAAATAAAACACTTTAATTTTCCAGACAGTCCCGGTCTGACTGGTGTGGCCACTCCCCCGAAAAACCTGTGGACAGCCTCAGCGGGGGCTGTGGCCTGCGGCAGCGTAAACCCTGCTTTGAGGCGGAAAAACCAAGGTCAAGGCACTCCAGGCCTGGCCTCCCTCCCCTGCCTGTACCCCCCCACCCTTGTGGGCAGAACCCCAGCTGCTCTGCAGCTGGGGCTGAGCACTGAGGGAGCGACTGCAGTGGTGCTGAGCTGTTCCATGCAGCAGGGATGAGGTTTATTTCTCCCTATCCAGCCCCACGACCACCCCACAGGCTGGACGGGGATGGCAGGTGCCAGTGTCCCACAAGGCTGGTGTCCCCTCGGCCTGTCCCTTCAAGGTGCCAGGGTGCTGGGCTGGGGGCGGCGGGGGGAGCCTGGCTATGCCCCCCTGGCCACCCTCTTGTATCGCTCCGTCTCGTACTCGCCCTGGTTGGCTTCCTTCATCTTTTGGCGGACCTTGAGCTGCTCCAAACGGTTTTTGTCCACTTCTCGCTTGGCCAGGAGGAAAAGGATGATGCCAGAGGGCAACCCGATGGCCCTGCAGAACAGCCAACGGGCAGGAGGTGGAGAGAGCTGGTGGAGAAACAAGGGCCCTGCGCCACCCTGGGGCGGCACGGACGCCCTCCGCTCCCCGTGCTGCAGCCCCCCAGGACCCCCTGTCCCACCCCAGGCCCCACAGAGCCGTGGAACCCCCCGGTGCTGAGCCACTCACCAGGCCACCCCCACCGGCTTCATCGGGTTCTTGCCCTTCTTGCGTGTGGGGATGTACTCCACCCCCTCGGGCAGCCCCCGGCTGCTGGGCTCCGGGCCGGGCTGTGGCCCCGCTGGCCGGCGGCAGCTTTGCCCGAGGGTCCGTGTGCCGGGGGGGGCCGGCCGCCCCCAGGGCTTGGCAGGACCCACTGCCCGCCCTGCGGCCGCCAGCAGCCCTGCGGGGAGAGAGGCGTTAGGGAGGGGTGGCCACGGGGCAGCGTGCGGGGGTCAGCCCGAGCCGCCTGAGGCCCCGGCCCCGGCAGCAGGGGGAGCTCGAGGGCGGGATCTGAGCAGCGAGGGGCGTGGCCAAGGCAGAGGGGCGTGGCCAAGAGCGCCCAGGGCGTGGCACTAAGACCTCTCCTCAGCCGGGCGGGGCCGGGCCGAGGCCCTGTGGGCCGGGCCTGGGGGCGTCCCGGAGGTTGTGTGTCGGACCCCGCGGGGCCGTGCGGTGAGGACGCTCAGGTTCCCCCCCCCGCCTCCCGCTCGCCCGCCCGCCCGCTGTTACCCCGCAGTCCGCCGAGCGCCGCCGCCATGGTGGGCCGTGCCGCTGTGCGGCGGCCCCGCTGCATGCCGGGAGCTGCAGTCCGCCGCGCGGGGGCTGCCGGGGGGCGGGGGGGGCCCGGGCGGGGGGGGGCGGGGGGCGGCTGGGCCCGCCGAGGGCCCGGGGGCGCTGGGCTTCCACGGCGACGAGGAGATCATCGGGTGGGGAGCTGGGCCCGCCCGGGCCGGGTGAGACGGGGCGCCCCCGCGCCGCGCACCGGGCAGGGCCCGCGGGGCTCCGGCCTCCTGCCGGGGCACCGGGCCCGCCCGCCCGCCCGGCGCCGCCCGGTGCGGTGGCGGCTCTGCTCCGAGTCTCCCGGCCGCGGTGGCATTGGGATCGCGCGTCCCCCCCCGCTGCCTCCTCCCCCGAGGCCCCTCCTTGCCCGCAGCCGCCCGCCCTGGGAAGGCCGAGCCGGGCAGGCCGCGAGTGCGTCCTGACCTCCGCCCTCTGCAGATGACCTGGCCGACGAGATGGAGGACGTGGACTTTGACGACGAGGGGGCAGAAGAGCCTGACGCCGAGGCTTGGGAGACGGAGGATGACGAGGGGGTGGAGGAGGGCATGGAGGCGCAGGACGACAGCGAGGTCACCTTCTCCCTCCACTCGGGTGAGTGGTGGGCACGGGCAGTGGCAGCTGGGGTCCCCTTGGGACCTGCTCCCACCCTGGCTTTCCCCAGAGTAAGGGGGTGCAGCAGGCCCCTGCCAGGCTGCCGTCTCCGGCTGTTCCCGGGACAGCCATCCCCACTCAGGGCTGCAGTGCTTTGGGCTTCCCTTGTTTCTAGCTTATGCTCGGTCAGAGAAGCCCTTCGAGCCTCCGACCATGGCGGCTCACCCTGAGCTCGGCAGACAGCCTGTGCTGCTCTTCCCCCACGGGAACAATAAATTCCCCTTGGTTTGGGTTGGGAGTTCAGCTCACTGACATCCCACCCACACCTGGCGTTGCATGGGGTTTGGATCCCCTGGGAATGTCAGGTGGGGCGTGAGTGGTGTCCGAGCCACATAGCCTCTCTCTTCTCTTCTGGGAAGCTTCTGTTTTCTGTGTGAGCCTCGACCCCAAGACCAACACGCTGGCGGTGACGGGCGGGGAGGATGACAAGGCCTTCGTGTGGCGTGTGAGCGACGGAGAGCTCCTGTTCGAATGCTCAGGTGAGGTACTTGAGGCTGGCTGAGTGAGTGGCTGCATCCCCTCCCAGCCATGTCTCTCCGGACACGCTCTCCACCAGCTGATGCCCTGCTGGAGCCGGGCTCCTGGCCATCCTCCGTAGCTTGGCCTGAGCAGTCTCTGTCCCCTGACATCTCTAGGACACAAGGACTCGGTCACCTGTGCCGGCTTCAGTCATGACTCTGTGTTTGTGGCCACGGGTGACATGTCTGGGCTTATCAAAGTGTGGCGGGTGGACACCAAGGAAGAAGTGTGGTCCTTTGAGGTGGGGGACTTGGAGGTGAGCAGCCGTGAGGAGCTCATGGGCCAGCAGCTGGGAGTCAGGTGGGTGGCGGGGGGACATGCCACCCCCGTGACACTGCCTGTCCCTTTCTCTTCCCAGTGGATGGAGTGGCACCCTCAAGCCCACGTCCTTCTGGCGGGCACAGCTGATGGCAACTCCTGGATGTGGAAGATCCCCAGTGGAGACTGTAAAACCTTCCAGGGCCCTGCGTGCCCGGCCACATGTGGCAGGATCCTGCCTGATGGTGAGTCGCGGGGCTGTCTGGGGTGGGGAGTGTCACCAGCTCTCTGACAGATCCCGTGGTCACCATCTGCCCTCCTGCTTCCGCCAGTCTGTGCTGAGCAGGAGGCGGAGGGATGAGGGGAGCTCTGGCTCTATCCGCTGGCTCTGTCTTACCCAGGGAAGCGAGCGGTGGTAGGGTACGAGGATGGGACCATGCGCATCTGGGACCTGAAGCAGGGAACCTCGCTGCATGTCCTGAAAGGTAGGGAAGAGGTTAATCACCTGGGGTGCTCCCTATTTGGGGAATGGCCCCTTCCAGTGGGCTCTGACCTCTGCCTGGGTGGCCAGGGGCTGCCGGAGGGAGCCTGGCACTGGGTTTCCCTGTCCCCACAGGTGGCTGCTCCTTGCCACCGGGGTGCTGGCAGAGCTGGGCAAGGTGGAGGCTGAAGGAGGGTGGGTTTCGAGTCCCACCGGGTCTCTGTGGGGAGGACACATGGAACTCATGCCTTTCCTGCTCGCCCCCCAGGCCAGGACGGCCACCAGGACCCTTTGACATGTGTGGCCAGCAACCAGGATGGCAGTTTGATCATGACGGGCTCTGTGGACTGTCACGCCAAGCTGGTCAGCTCCGCCACAGGCAAGGTGGGTCCGTGTGGGCAAGGGTAGAGCCAGGAGCCCTGGGGGACCGGCCTCCCAAGTCCCTGTCCTCAGCCAGGCTGGTGTCTCCTGGTGATTCAGGGCTCTGAGCAGCCTGTGGTGGCCACTGGCAGCCAGCAGGAGGCGCCCTTGGCCAACACAACCGCTTCCTCCCAGGTACTGGTGGGACGTTGTAGCTGGGTGGTCCCGCTGGGCTTATAGAAGGAAGTTTTCCCCCTTGTTTGCTCCGAGGAGCTGAGGTTTTGGGGTTGGGCCTTGGTGACCAGGGTGTTCCCAGGTAAGGAAGGGGACCTCCATGCAACTGGGGGTCCCCTTCCCCTCCCCTTGGGGACTAGGCAGCCTTCCTCCACCCAGGTGGTGTGTGTCTTCAAGATGGAGAGCACGGCCCCCAAGGCCCCTGCCGGTGAGGGCGAGGAGGCAGAGTCCAACTCGGTGGAGTCGCTGGGCTTCTGTAACGTGTGAGTGTGGGGACAACCCCTCTTCACTGCTGGATCTTACAGGGATTGTTACAAACACCCAATTCCATCCCTCGCGCTCATTCTGCTGCATTTCTCTCGCCTCCATCCTCCCCAGCTGCCTGTGAAGATCCCGGGTCACTTGGGTGTGACAGAGAGGACAAGGCACACCAGTGGCTTAGTCCTCCCCTACTAACCTGTTGGGTTTCTGTGCTAGCCTGAGGGACCGTTGTGTGGCCGGGATACCCTCCAGACATGGCTGCTGGGGATCTTTCCTCCCAGGATGCTATTTTCTCTCTCATGAACCTCAGGCTGCTTGCTGACTCTCACTGTCCTGTGGGGTTTCCTGATTGGGGTGTTTCATGGCTCCGGTCATTAGGTTGTCCCTCATCTTGATGGGCTGTAGCCCTCAGCATAGGGTTTGCCTTCAGTCTCGATCCTTCATGCGCTTCCATCCCTGCTTCCCCCAGGCCCATGTAACGCCTGTTCCACTCTCTGCAGGATGCCACTGGCCGCTGTGGGCTACCTGGATGGCACACTGGCTATCTACGACCTCTCCACACAGAGCTTGAGGCATAAGTGCCAACATGAGGTACTGCCCTACCCACCCCCCAGGTCCTGGGGGCCAGGGGGGGAGCCTTTGGGCCCATCAGAGACCTCCCTTGGAGCCCAGGGGCTTTCCTGGGGACAGTTCCCAATTTGTGCTTCTCCCTCAGCCCCTTGGGGCTTCCCAGAAGCAGCCGCAGCCCTGCGTGCAGGATGTGCCCCATAGCCTGGCCCTGAGGGCTGGCTCTCCTATCTTTTGGGATGGCAGACAACACCAGGGGGGCACGTGGGGGATGCTGAGACTTCCTAGGGGTCCCCAGTGCTCACCCTGTGGCCTCTCGCTGCCCCAGTCAGGGATTGTGCAGTTGCTGTGGGAGGAGAGTTCAGCCGTGGTGTATACCTGCAGCCTGGATGGGGCCGTGCGGCTCTGGGACGCCCGCTCGGGGAAGATGATCAGCGAGTACCGAGGGCACTCAGCTGAAATCCTCGACTTCGCCGTCAACAAGTGAGCAGGGAACCCCTAGACCCCTTCCCTGATGGGCGGAGGGACCAGGGGTGGTAGGGGCCTCCAGCCTCGGGAACTTGAATCACGAACTGTCTCTCCTTTGGGTGCCCCTGGGGTCTGGTCCCAAGGGTGGGGACAGACCCAGGTCCACACTGAGACTTGAGGGTCTTAAGGGGGAAGGGGGGCAGATCAGAGCTGGGCTAGGGGCAGTGGTGAGGGATGCCCAAAGCCCCAACCCCATCTCTGAGCCCTGTCTCCACTCAGGGATGCCTCCATTGTGGTGACGACCTCTGGCGACCACCAAGCCAAAGTGTTCTGCGTCCAGCGCCCTGATCGCTAGGAACTGTGCTGAGGGATGGTGTCCTGGCTCTGCCAGGTGGCTCATGTACAGAGGGACGAGGGAGAGGGGTTTCACCCCCCTTCTCCAGTGCGTGCTTTGTAATTTTCCAGCCTGCCCCACTTTGCCCTCACCTACTGGGGGCTGAGCTTGGGGTTTTGTATGAAAATGTCTTTTAATTATATAAATTATTTCACTTAACTGGATGCCATCCATTCTGCTTGTTGGGGGGAAGAAAACCTGGGGAGCTGCGTTTCCTCCCTCCTCAGGGATCTTCCCAGCATCCAACCACAGCCTGAGGATCAATGGCAGACAGGTTTGTGCTGGTCTGCGTGGAGGCAGTGACCCTCCTCCTAGCTCTCCCTGCTAGGGGGGAATGAGGGGGTCATGCTAGGAGGGAAGGGTGCAGATTGCTAGCTGAGGGTAGCAGAATCCTGCTCTGTGCAGCCCAGGAATTCCCTAACGCAACAGGCTACTCACTCCGAGACCTAGGCACAGCACCCCCATGACACCGATCACCAGAAGTAATTTGCTCTGGGATACATCAATTATCCCCTTTGTGCCTGTGACTCCAAGCACATCTTCCAGGGCAAGGCCACATGCATTGACAAGCCAAAGCCCCACAGCCCCTTAAGATAGAAAGATCTCCTTTATTAATGAACCCCAACAGTATTTCTTCAGATACAGGAGTTTTGAACTCAAATACTCAGAAGAAAACAAGTTAATATTGCATTATTCTCATAAGAAATACTGCAACTTATTTCTGGTAACATATTGCAAAGCGAAACAGCTTGAAAAGAAAAAAAAATTAAAAAAGAAAAGAAATTAAGTCAATCAAACTGGAATTAAGGTTTTGTTTCTTGGAACGATCGAGTCCTCGCAAGCACAGCTCGTTTCTGCAGATTACTCCCCAAACTGTCGTACAAACAGACCCCGATTGCTTGAATTCCTTATGAGCCCACAGAGGTGCAACATTAAAAGCTACGATTATCGGGTAGCAAGTGCCCCAACCTTTGTCCTCCACGGCAGCCCCAGTGACCCCGGCGTTAACGGGTTGTGAACGTCTTCCCCCTGAAAGGATGCAGAGAGAGGTCAGCACCGCCCCTGGTGCTGTTCTGGGGTGCCCCAGGGTGGCTATGGGGCTTTTAGTGGGGCACATGCTTGCACTGAGTTCCCAAAGCCTAGCAGGCATCGCTGGTTCAGAGCTCACAGGCATTTGTGGCTGCAGAACCAAGTCGCGTGGCTGTGGGGAGGGGTTGGCTTTCACAGAGGGGACAACCCTGTTTCCCCAGAGCAAAACACAAAGGGGGCATGCCAGGACACACAGAAAAAGGACATTGAGGGGCTCTAGGATCAGCAGAAGGTAAAGGACCTGAGGGAAACGTGTTCATGCAACTGTTCTCCACCCATGTCGCTCTCCACTGCTTTATTCATAAGAGGGAGCCAGCGAGGTGGCCCAGGAGTGCTCCTGGCCCCAGCTGTCTGCTGGCCAAGGGCAGCCTGGGGCTCCAGGAGCTGCAGGCGCACGGGGCAGCTGCAACCTACTCCAGCACCTGCAGACCCCCAGGAAGGACCTGGCCGCTCCTTCCCCATGAGCTGGAGCTGCCCCCCTGAGCCAATCATCCAGCTTTAATACAAGAGGGGAAAAGCCCCACAAATACCAACATGGGCTCAGAGGGGACAAGGGAGACACCAGGGCTCACAGAACCGTGTACAAGCCCTCTTGCAAAGGGCCTGCCAGCGCAGGGTTTGCCACAGACCCAGCTCCCAGACAGGACATGTCAGGGAGCACAGGGGTCCTGGGAGGCCAACACCCCCTATCCAGTCTTTCCCCTCAGGGGACCCAGGCAAGCACCTCACTATGAAACACGCCCGTTCTCTCTCAAATGGGGTCCCAGCACATCAGGCCCTGGTCTGGTCACCCCCACAGCACCCCAGTTCTTCCCAGACTGGAGCAGCATGCCATGCTGAGGAGTGAGCTTGTGGCTGGCAGAGAAGCCCAGAGAGCCAGCCCCCGCTTTGCTACTCACGTGATTGTTTTCATTTCTTTCTTCTCTGCATCTGGACGGGCACGGTTCAGCACCTTGAGGAAATCCGATGTTTTTGCCCTCATACGTGTGTGAATATAGGCCTGCATTTCATTAGGACAAAATGGGGACACGTCAGGATCCTGTCTTCATAGCTGCGATTTCAGGACACGGGGAAGGAGCTTTCTTTCTGCTCCTTAGTGGGAAAGCACCTAGCTCTGCATAGCCATGGGGCTACGAGTGAGTTCAGGAGGCAACGGTGAACATTGCTGCCTGAGCCCTGGTCAAAACCAGGTCTCTCTGAACAATTACCCTCGTTTCTGTTCCCAGAAAGGAAGGAAACCAGATCCCAAAGGGAAAAAAATCCTGCTTCGCTGCTAAGATGGGAAGCTAACTGCCTGCTCCAAAGAGCAGGGAGAAGGTGATGATACATCACTTGCCACCCCTGCATAACCGGGAAGGGCAATGCCAGACCCCACTGAGTTCTCAGGGGGGCACCCGTGCCCCATGCTGCTCCCCTGCAGCAGGTTAGATGAGCCAAAGCTATCCTGTATCCCCCAGCCCCGTCCCCTCGGTACCTTCGAGCACTTGATGTGATAGTGCAGGTAGTCCCGGAATGTGTGGATCAGGTTTATGGTGTTGTCTCTGGCAGCAGCATTGGTGTGACGAGGGAACAGCACTGAAAGAAGAGGGCAACACAAACCATTAGTGCCTCCCGAGGCTACCAAAGGGCTTCAGGTTGTGCTGCTCCGAGTGCCTGCTTTGCTCTCTACAAAGAGCCCTTTACTGTGACACACACCGAGATTAAGCAACACTTGTGATTTTAAACACAGGGCTTAGCAGCACTTTTCCATGTCTCCCACAGCCGCCTGGACACAGCTGTGCACTCCAGAGGATGCAGGCAAGGCCAAGCGCCCAGAGGTGATGGCACTGTAGGAAACTATGGTGCTGCTTCAGTGCTTGGAAGAAGCAAACAGAGAGAGCTGGGAGGCAGATAAGGGCAGCCAGGCTGCTCAGCTGATTTCAAGATCCAGTCTTGCCTTTAGATCTTGATCAGTTGTGGATCCCTGCCTGGCAGCTTCTCAGCCCTGTGACAGAGCCAGACTTGGTTACTGCAGGGGCCTGGTGGCTGGCTGGTTCTGTGCTAAGCGTCCCAGATCCAAAGGCTGAAAGACCTTTTTGTCTGGGTGATCTCACCTGGGACTGTCAGATCAGATAATAGGGAAATTTTGTTTCAGCAAGAATGAAGTCTTGCTTGCTGTCCCAGACCTGCCATTAGACAGCCCTCCCATAGCTGACAAGCTGCCCTAACCTCAAGGTGCCATTCCCAGCACAGGTGGAAGGCAGTGCTAACTTCACCTTTCCCTGCAGTGTCTGTGTTCCATCTCAGGTCCCAACTGCAGGAATGTTGGCCTGAGAGACCCTAATGGCACGTCCAAACATGGCCCCCAATTTCTCTGGAAGAGACCTTTCCCTTTGAACAGGGCAGGGTTTGGACCTCTCAGCTCAGCCCTCAGCATTGCTGCCCAGGAGGAAGCGATGACTCTGCCGGCCAGCACCTCTGCAGGCAGGGGAAAGTGGTTCATCAGAGGGGGAAGCGTTTGGACCAGAGCAAAGAGGCAGAGCTGGAGAAACAGAACTCGCTGCCCTGCTCCTGCTCTCTGATTGCCTCTGCAGATCAAGCATTGCACAGGTGCCTGCAGCTGGACAAGCTACAAATACACCCGCATGAAACCTCCCACAAGAAACCTCCAGTTTCCACAATATCACAGCAAAGCCGCACTTCCCTTGCTCCCAAACACTGAACTTGTTTTGTAAGCAGACACTAAGTGTCTCACTGTCGACTTCCTCGCCTTCTTACCCACAACAGAGCTGAGGTGACCTGATAAAGCAAAGGGACACACCGAAGGGGGCACACAACACAGAATGCAACTCGAGAGTCCTTTCAGCCCCCAATGACCCACTTGAACACTCAGGGAAGGTGAATTCCTTTTTGTTTTTCATGCAACAGCAGGAACCCCTCTCCTCCCCAAGTGTCCCCAGGCCTCAGGGCTGCCCACTTACCAAAGGTGATGTAGCCAATATTGTCGCCAACGGCCGCGTCTGTGTCTTTCAGCTCCAAGGGTGGCTCCCTGTGGCTGAAGAGCACCTGTGGGGCTGTGTGACTGGCCCGGCGACCCTCCTTGAACTCCTGAACAAGACAAAGTGAAGGTGAGTCCCACTGCAACACTCCAGCAACACAGTAGGAAAGAAAATAGGGTTTCCCCACTCCCACAGGGTAACTGAGCACGAGGTTTCCCAGCTTTTCCTGAATGGGCTGAGTCCATCAGGACAAACCTCCAGAAAACAATCCTCCTTCCCAGCAAAGCCAGACCAAAGTGCACGGCTGTCCCGGGTTTACATGTGGCCCTAGCGCAGCCCCTCAGCTGGGGTGGCTTTCAGCATCACACTTGCTGCCATGGGTGTTTTGTGGAAGGGACATCTCGGTCTCAGCAAGCACAGGAGACAGCACAGCTCCTGCTGGGAAGTCAACGCCATCAATGCTTCCAGTCAAAGTGGGCAGCGCCCATCACCCCAGAGGAAAGGAAATTCTCAGAAAGGGCTGTGAGGCCTCCATCGCACATAGCATAAAGGCTCTGCCATTTGAGAAAGCATCTCCCACCAGGAGTCTTTGCCTCGGCATTAAGGAGTTTGAAGGCATTAAGGTAAATCTATGGGGTTTCAAGGTTGTGCGCAAAGCCTGCTCTCCTAACACTTCTCTACACCTTGAAACAGTACCTTCAGGCAGGGAGATCCCTTCTGCCAGGGAACCTCTCTGACAGCAGCATGAACCCCCACACCTCACATGAAATGAACTGGCTCTGCATTTCAGGAATGATAGGACTGTCCCTACATGGGACTGGCAATGTCCAAACACCATTCTCCTGTCCCAAGGTGGGGCAGCCTCCCCTCTGCCTCAGTGACCCCCAGCCCAACCTACACACCATTAGCCACCCTGGGCCTCTCCTCTCTTCTGAGCACAGCTCACCCAGGGAAGGGCAGGAGCATCCATTCCCCTTTTGGAGAACCAAGTAGTTCATGGGGGTTTCCTTAATGAAATGCTTAGCTTGCACTTCTGCCTGCTTATGCCAGAGGGTGAAATGGTTCAAATAGCTTCACTGGTTTGTTAATGGCCAGATTTTCTCCACGAGAGCCCAGATGAGCAGCCACCGTGCCTGACTGGGCTGCATTATGCAAGAGAGATAACTGGAGGGAAGCAGCCAGCGTGACTCAGAGTGGAAATTCTTGTGGCTGGGCAGGAGCAGGGTTTGCTGTTGTAAAAACCAAGAACTTGGGACATGGAGACTCTGGGACAGATGCTGCCTTGAAGCCCTGCCACCTCCCCAGGAGCCTCACAAACCCTGGTTTGTTCACCTCACGTCTCCCTCCCTGTTTTAAAAGCTGAATTCCAGGCTGTGGGATATGCTGGTGGGTAAAAGCTCAAAGCCAGAGCAGATGCCCTGCCCATAGCTAAAGAACACAGAAAGTAGAGCTGCAAGATAAGACTCCCATTGCAACAGATCCTGTTCTAATTACCTCCAACACAGGTAAACTGGTATTCAGCAAACTGGCCCAGTAACTTGCTGTCCACAAGCCTGTCAGCAGCACAGCCTGGCACCCCTGAACGAATGGGCTAAAGCTCCTCCAGCCCTGGAACACCCTGCAGGGCCCTGGTCCATGGCCGTGCCCACACAGCAGGCTCGCCAGGTGCTTCAGCAGACACAAGGTGAGCTAGGCAGGCCAGCGACACAGATGAACACATGTACCAGCAGGCACCGAGCCTTCCCCAGCTGTAAGCAAATGCCTCAATCTCCACAGACTGCACACAGTTGCTAACAGACACATAAAGTGTTCACTGCAGGCCTCTGAACACTTCCTGGTTAAATGGCAGTTGCAAAGGGTAGCTGAGTCCAGAAGTACTTGGCATTATGACGATTGATTCAAGCCCACAAACTAAGCAAATTCATAGCTTTGAAAAGCTCAAACTTGAGAGCGCATCATGGCATGCAAGAGCAACCACACTGAGCTGCCGAGTCTCTCTGCAGCATTTGAACACTAGCAGGAACAAACCAAGGTGAAGGCAACTCTCAGCACCATCCGAGGTGCAGCACAACATCACCTCACCCCTTCTTCTCCCTCTACAGCCTCCCCCCCGAATTCAGCTCCTCAGCTGGCTGGCGATCCCTACACCACAGCTCGCTGCACTACAGGTCCTCAGTGTGGATACTGAGGTATTCACTGTGGTGTTTCTCATCTGTAATGCATATGTTTGGCTGTCCATATGAGCAAGACCATTGATACAAAGATGCCAATGCAAAAGCCTGGATTAGAAAATACACCGCCTATGCCAATTAACATGGTTCGCCCATCCCAATGCAGCCTGGAGCCCCACAAAGCATTTGTAGAATCATAGAATCGTTTAGGTTGGAAAAGACCTTTAAGATCATCAAGTCCAACCATTAAGCTAACACTGCTGTCCCACCACTAAACCATGTCCTTAAGCGCCACATCTGCCCGTCTTTTAAATACCTCCAGGGATGGGGACTCGACCACTTCCCTGGGCAGCCTGTTCCAATGCTTGACAACCCTTTTGGTGAAAAATTTTTTCCTAGTGTCCAATCTAAACCTCCCCTGGTGCAACTTGAGGCCATTTCCTCTTGTCCTATTGCCTGTTGGGAGAAGAGACCAACACCCACCTCGCTACACTCTCCTTTCAAGCAGTTGTAGAAGGCGATAAGGTCTCCCCTCAGCCTTTTTTCCAGGCTAAACAACCCCAGTTCCCTCAGCTGCTCCTCATAAGCCTTATGCTCCAGACCCCTCACCAGCTTTGTTGCTCTCCTCTGGACACATTCCAGCAACGCAATGTCTTTCCTGTAGTAAGGGACCCAATGCATTTATGTGCATTAAATTGCCTGTGAGCTCACTTCAGCCTAACACGTGCTTGTTCAGCAATGCTGCTTCAAGCCAGAAGGCATCTGAGCCAAGGACCGGATGCTTTCCCCTAATTCATTTTCCATACCTGCATAAACACCTTTCCAATCACCACGTCATCATCATCCTTAAATACCGTGCTGAACACAACCGTGACGCGGTCCTTTTTTGCCTCAACATACCTGCAGGTGAGAGAGAAGAGAACCCAGCTGTGAACAGGAGCTAAGAAGTAAAACTGGATGAGGAAGCAACCGTATGTGACAAGGCCAAGTAGGTGCAACAGGCCTGGCTGCTGAAAACTTCCCGTTCCTCGAGACAGTATTTACAAGGAGCAAAACATTTCTGTTGGGAGCAGCCAGTTTCCCTCCTGCATGCAGCCACAAGCGCTGCCACTAACAGAGATGCTTGTGTAACATCCCAGCAGCCCAAGGGATGAGCGTTACCCTCACCAGATACTTCTGACAGCCTAGGACAGGTTGTTACTACCCTGCCAAAACATGGTGCAGTAGGATTTCCTGACTTTCCTGCTCACAGCTGTAGGTTGTGGTGGAGAGGGGAGTGTACTGACAGCTGTCCAACTCCCATGCTGCTTGGTTGGAACACTTACATTGTCTCATCGTCCCTGTAGTGGATGACGGCTCTTTTCTCTCCTTCTTTGCCCTCTTCCTGGAATTTGAAATACTTCTCAAAGACAGAAGCAAAGCAGTTGCGCTTCAACATGCCAGCTTGGTGCACGATAGCGTCCTTGTCTGCAGGAAGGTTCTCCAGGTCGTAGAGCAAAGAGACATTGTAACCTGGGGAGGGACAGCCACTAACCTTAATAATTTATGCAGGGTCTTAATGCAGCCAGAGACATTTTCCAGAAAGAGACTTCTACAGTCCCACCTTTGCCTTAAGCCCTCCCAGAAGCCCTGGAGGTGAGTTCTTCCCACGCCAAGCATCACCAGAAGCCATGCCCGAACGCAGTGCGTGGCCATGGCAACGCTCCTGGGGCTCCTTCCTGAGCTCCCAGACACACGTGCTGGCTGAGCTGCTCCCAAGTTTTTGCAGCAAGTAGAAAGAGATGCTGTCACAGGTAACCATGGTTTTCCCGTGTCTCACAAAGTATCTTTGAGAAGAATAAAGACCCCAACTGTGAGGAACAGAGGCTTCCTGGAGGAGGGCTGCATCAAGAATTACAGCTTGTCCTGCAAGCTACTTCAGCTACTGAGGTACCTGAGCCACCTTTAAAATTGCCATTCATTGTATAGAGAGCCCCAGATATCAACCTCTTGAAACACAGCCTTCATTTGAGCATTTGTGAGGTGACTTAAGTAATTTTGGAATTGCATTCACACAGACACACAGAGTAAATGTTACAGCGGGGTTACCTGATTCAGGATTTACTAAGTAGTTTCCATAGACTTTCTTCAATACCTAGGAAAGAAATTAAACATTGAGAGCACAAGCTATCAGAGTTGTTTCCTCCCATGCAGCCCAGGCCATGTTCAGTCTCCATTTAGAGACATAAAATTCAGCATCTGTCTCCCTCAGTCTAACTGAACTTAGACAAACATTAAATCATTGGCTTCTAGTATTACTGGCTGCTCTTACTCTAGGCAGAGCTCCCTGAACCCCACTGACAAGGGCACATGCTGCAGAACAGGACTCAAAACTGGAACTTTTTAAAGTTCTTGCTAGTCTTGAACTTGTGCAGAGAAGAAAACCCCTTCCATACGCCTTGCACCTTCAAAGGAAAACTGTCAGCAGAGCTCAACACAACAGATCTGAGGGCTACAACCCTCCATACCATTGGAAGGCAGATGCAAAGCGTGCAAAGGCACTGCAAAGTGTGCCCTGTGCCTCTCCTTGTGGGAAGGCAAGCTCAGAGCAGGGGTCAGGTGCAGTGTGGCCGGGGAATCGCTTGTCCTGCCTCAGACTCTTGCACGGGACAGATGGGGATGGAGAGGAGACTGCCAGGCAGCTTGGATGCCTCCCAGAAGCAGAGCCGCCTACAGCACAGCAAAAAACCTTTCTTCAAACATAATCACTGCTGAATTTTACATCAATGGCAATTTTCAACTGAGCCATAGCTCTGTCTCAATGAGGGGGCTGGGAACAGGAGGTATTTCATAGAGAACACAACAATGCTGTAGCAGAACTGGCCCTCCTGGGATGACACCCACTACCACACAGAGAGGATGTACGAGCTCTCTGTATGCCAAAACCTCCTCTCAGCAGAGAGCCTGCCTGCCTGCAGTGGCCCAGGGAGATGCTCTGTCTTAGCAGGAACACCATTTTGTGCTCCTCACAGTGGGTTACACCAAAGACAGAGCAGAAACAAGCTCCATCATCTCCAAGGAAGCACAGAAAGCAACAGTTTGCTAAATGGCAATTTAAAAAAAGTAACTTCTATTTAGTCAGCACTCCCAAGGCAGTCCTGCAGAGACCCCATTTTCCTCTCAAAGCTTGGGAATCTGCCTGTCAGCTGCCTGCAGTGTCAGCATGGCCCATGGAGCAATGGGCCTGGCATAGCAGCCAGGGTGAGAGAGGAACACAGCTCTCCAGCCGTGACCACAGTGGCTGCTGGTGCACAGTGGTGTCAGCCGCTCGCCCACCACAGTGGTTCTCTTGGGATCAGGCAGCATGCTGATCCTTGCTAAACATGCTGGGAGGGCTCCACCATTTGGGCTGCTTAACTCTTTGTTTGCCAGCAGCAGTACCTTCAGTGGGGCAGCTCCTGATACCCTGTTCCATAGCGGGCAATGCTGCTCCTAGAAAGCTCTGTGTATAGGAACCAGGAAAGCAGGAGACTCCATCATATTTATTCAGACATCGGTAGGTTCTTGCAGCAACTCGCAGGAATTCACTTTGGGTTCAAATCCCCTGTTTCTGACTAAATTCTCAATAAACTCATGGAGCAGTTACCTTGTTTTCCTCCAAGGACAAACACCTAGGGGCAAAAACCTGCTGAAGAGCTTTGGGTGAACCCCATTTGCTAACATGAGGAGATTTGAAAACTGACTCAGGAACTGAGTCACACTTCCTGCCTCACCACCCAACCACAGCTCAGAGAGGCTCCTTCTTTCTACCATAAATGGCCCTCCGCAGCCCTGGCCCATTCAACAGGAACTGAACCTGCTACTTCACACAGCAGTGACGAAAAGGGAACCAGACGGCCTGCAGATCAAGGTCTGCACACACAGCAGGAGCCCATCACTTGCTCTCAAGGGTAGTCAGAGTCAGAAGAGCACCGCCACGGGATTCCGGATTTGTCTTGGCGCCTTCCTTCACTCGCAGGCTCAGCACATCAGTCAGGGAAACTGTTTCTATATGGCCAGGCCTCACGCTTATTTGGGCTTCCAAAATTAGTGGTGCCTTTCGCCTTCCAGGCTGGAGGGTCATATAAGGTGTCCTCTTATTCATGAGTGTGTGAACAAACTTTGCCCTTGTCTTGCAGCAAAGTGGGACTCCTGGTTGACACAGGGCTGCTCCTTTGATTAGCATGAGATGGGAGCACAGATGCTTCTCTAAAGGTTACACGTTAGACGTGTTAACATCGCAAGGACATTGCCCATGCTAAGACATGCTAAGCATTTGCAGGCTCAAGGCCCAGAGATGCTCACTCACCTCATCAGCACCATGTTCCTGGAGTTCCTTGTAGAATTTCAGAGAAATACTGACCATCACTTTTGTCTTGTCTCCATTAGGGTTTGAAATATGGTAAAGGACTCCATCAAAGTCTGTGAAGCAAATGAGAGAAATGTGAGGGAACAGGAATCAGTTCCTACTTCTGAGGATGGTTTACCCTACCTGTTCTAGGAACTACATAAAGCGATGCTGTTCCCCATGCTCTAGCCCTCAAACATACACCAAGAGAGAAACCTGTAATTAAGGAAAGTGGTAATGTCACGTAGGGAGACCTGTTATCACTCAAAGGACTGAAACAGTTTTGACACCTGTCCATCACAGAAAGCTTTAGTCTAGCGTCATTTAGTATCCCTGGCAAATCTGCTTGTGCTCAGTGCACAGATACAAACACGCAGAGACAGGAGCCTTCTGGATGGCCAGCATGGAAAGTGACTGACATGCCCACTGGGCCAGAGCTGCAGCCTGGAGGAGAAAACATCTCTGCCAGCGATGGCAGTTCAGCCGCTGCCTGCAGAGATGGCTTCCACTTCACTGCAGAACGGGCAGGGAGGGCAAGAGGCAGGGAAAGGCAACCCTCTGGCTACCTAGCAAGCTCCACTTCCCCATGGAGCTCTGCAGCTTACACAGATTCTTGATAACAGAAGCAAAAAAAAAAACCAAACCAGTTGCTGAATGAACACTTCCTTGGCACTTCTCATCCTGGAGAGCAAACTTCAGGCAATGAATTCATCTTGCCTGTCACCCCAAGCCAGCTTTCTATCAACCCAAACCAGATGGTGCTAAAGACCTAATAACAAGTAGCATCAAGGGCAGGACTGGTGAACAGGCGAGGTAAGAGATCTGTGTAGCACACACACACTTAAAGTGCTGCCACCACTAAACTCACTGCTGTGGGGAAAGTCCCAGGGAAGGCGGATGGACAGAGAAAATAGTGGGGCAGCTGACAAAGCCCCAGCTCTGGGGACACTGCAGGGTGTCCACACCATCTGTCCCTGCGTGGCCTCTCCTCCCCCAGCAGTAGTGCTGGGTGAATTTGGGCATGCTGGACATAACTGTGGGCAGGCTGTTCAAGCCAGCCCTTTTTTCAGAGAAGTCACAAGAGTTGTGGAGCTTACCTGCAAATGTTACTTCTACTGCCTCTGGTTTATTTCTAAAAAGCAAAGAAAACAGAGGTAAATGAGAACTCAAACTCAGCATCCAAGCTGTGAAGGAAAGAGGATTAATTTCTAATGCCTTATTTCTCACAAGTAGCTCTACTTGAAAACCCTTCTAAGTCCAGCTGTTCAACTAGCAGATAACCTTTGACAAGAAATCTTGGACTTCTCCCCATTCCTATAAGCACCAGTTTTACCCCAGATGATATAAAATAGGCCTTGAAGCTGTCAGAGTTTGTTATTATTTGTAGTTTATTAATAGATTTTGAGAGTGCAGGCTTCCATTTAGAAATGTCTGAGAAAACTACTCATCACTAAGGTATTTTTTATTAACAAGCGCATTCTCCATACAGAACAGTCATGATACAGGTCTGGGGGACAGAGGCTCTTTTGTAAATTCCTATGATACCAGTTCACAGAAGGGACTTAGAGGTTGAGCAATCCTTCCTGACACGGTGCCCCCTTCACCATGGGTAGCAACTCTGCAAACGCGTTGATATAACTCACTCACAAGAGAAGACCCCTTCTTCAATTTTGGGGCTATCAGCAAACCACAGAAGGAAACTTTCCAGGTGTGCATTTCATCCCGCCCTACCATGTCCCTTCTGAAATACCCCAACACTATGCCAACTACCTACACAGGAAAAAAAAGTAGATCTGGGTTTGCTCTAACACTGCCCGGCGCGGTCTTTGGGATCCCTGATCAGCAACAAGAGCACCCTGCGAGCCAAAGGCACATCACTTCTTACGCTGTGGGTATGAAGATTTAACAACATCTGAACAAATGCTATTTGCCAGCTTGTCCATGATCTGTAGATGAGTAGGATCCCGTGAAAGATCTAAGTGCTTCTGAAAAGTGATTTTGTTGGGACTGGCACTACATAACTGCTTTGGCAGCTCCGAGGGGACTGGTATTAATAGGTCATTCTCCAACAGGGAGCAACGCAAAGGTACCTCCACTGCTGAGAGCAGGGGTGGGAAATGAGAACAGGATAAAAATGTCAGCCTGCTACTGCTGTTTCACAGCCTATCTCCACTTATTTTTCAAACGCGGCCAATATTAAGCAGAATACAAGCTAATGCTGCTGCTAACAGAAATCTAGCCTCTAAACCAGTTCATTCAGGCCCGTCTGAACCAACGTACTGAAATAACTCCCCAAACCAAAGCCAATGTGTTGAGGCAGCCTTGTGGTCTCAACTATGCTGCTGCTGCCCAGAGACCAACTTCAACCTTTTTGCCAAAATGTGCTCTGTCCGTGCACATGTATGCTGCTGGGTACCAGCTACGCCTCATTACATACACTGAGAAAGGTAGGGGAAGTGATGACTTGGTATCTACTTTCCCTCACCATATTCTGGAAAGGTTTTAATGATTTTTTTTTTTTTTTTCCACCCAGCAGAAAGCACTGATCTTCCATCAGCCTTTCTGCAGACAGCCTCATTCCTGGAAGCCAGGAGTGACCACAACGTGCTAAAACTCAAGATGGGCAATGTAGGGGGACCAAGGCACTGAACAGCACTGATCCCAGACCGTGCACTGGGTCAACAACACTTTACTTGGGTGGAAAGGGAGGAATTAACCCCCAGGCAGGGATCCTAAGTGGAAATGATGAGGTGTTGCTACTTCTTGAAAGTTACTAGCTGTGAAAAGCAACAGCCCTTTTTGTCGGGAGGCTGGAGAACCTCTGTCTTTTGTGCTATCGCTGAAGATAAAACCCACACACTTGAAAGAAGCAGTGCGAGTGCACCCAAGGCAGGTACTTTAGCTTAAGAGCTGTGCCAGCTACCTGCGACCTCTCTTGCTCTTATCTTCCCCTCCCAGCTGGGCCCAAAATGGAGGCGCTCAGGCTGTATATTCAACTCAGGCTCTTGGAAAGGGGAGCAATTCCCCAAGCCGCATCCAAGCCACTTCTGCTCACTGCTCAGAGGAGAGATGAAAGAAAATCCCACTGATCCCACTCGGTCAGTCGATGCAGACGTGTTCTTCTTTTAGAGCACCACACTTAGACTTGGGAATCAGCTTGGACGGCAGTATAAATTTTTATAAAAAAAGAAACCTATGTAGGAAGCTTTAAAGATAGCACAGTCAGGCACACGAGAGTTAGGAATATTAAAGAGGATGCATCCTTAAACCTCCGTTCCGTCTTCTCAGAGTTACACCATTCAAACCCCATTCCCCATGCACATGGAGCTGACGCCTGCTGGAGCCCCGGCTCCCAGCAGAGCCTCCAAACACAGCACCTCCCTCTGAGCAATGCAGGGAAGGAGCTGACAGCCAACACACCGGAGCGGTTTTGCCCAGGAAGAACAACGATTCCCTGCTTGCACACCCAGTACCCCAGGGGATGGCAGGAAGATCACTCATTGCGTTATTTAAAGAAGCCATGCGAGACCACGTACCCGAAGTCGGTTAATGGCTCTGCACAAGACCCTTTGTTCTGCACACAAAAGCTTACGGCTAACACAGCCCTATTTTTGAACCTTTCACCACGCAAGCATGACTTCTTAGAGGATTTATTTTAACGCTGATTTCCCATGTGGCTTGGTTCTTGTACTTGGGGATGGCAAGGAGCAGAGATATTTAAGGGAAAAGCAGGTAACTGGGCAGAACTTCGGGTGCTGAATATTCAACCGCTTGCCGGCACGGCCTCAGTGAAGCAAGCACTCACGTGAACCGCATACAGAGCTCCTTGCAGCCACGCCAGCCCTGTCATCTACCGCAGGGTGGGTTTCTGCCTCGCCTCGCACACGCCCAAGTAACCCGGGCCTCACCCGGCCCAGGGGAGGACAGGGAGGGGTATCAGGAGCGTGGCTGGGAGTGAAGCGAGCTCTCTTAGCTCTTCACAGTTCAGCAGCCTTACAACCCCAAAGTTTAAAGCGCTTCTATTTATTTCTCTGGCTCACCTCACCAAAGCTATCCTGGCTGTTTAAAACGTTTCTACAACAGAAAAATCACCCCTTTTGTTACCCGACCTGTTCTCCCCCATCAAGAAGTCCCCAGGCAGAAGCAAGAGGAGCTCTCACCTCTAGCCTCCCATGGTTCTGGACGAGTGATGGTGTGGCAGGTCGCACACACACAACCACTTCCCCTTGACCTTCCGCCAACCCCATCTTTCACCATCCAAAAAAGCAGCGGGGACATGCTGAACACCCTGCAGAGGCACAGTGTGTCCTCTCACATTTAGGTGCTCCCAGCCCACCCCGTTCTCATGCGGGCAAAGGGTTTGCGCAGGGGATGCACAGCAGGGCTGGGACTGGGGCTGCGCTGCTGTGGGGTGGGTACCGGTTACTGTCAGGTTACTGGTGTGATCCCAAAGAGCTCTGCCTGGTGTAGCGTGCTCCAGTGTCCCCTGCCTCCATGATGAGACCCATCCACATCCATGGTGAGAATTTCCAATTTAGCAGCTTGGTGCAGAGTGACTCTAAATCCCTTCCATCCTTTTCATGTTTTACTTTGGAGCAGGGCTCTGGGCAGCTGGGAGCTCCTTTGGGGTTCACTTCCATCCCGACTGAAGTCTCCAAGAACTAGACTAAGCCTGGCCACGCTCTGAGGACTTCAGACAGTACAGCCCATCCAATCCTGAGGCAGAGAGCTGCTGGGACCACCGCAAGCTCCTTACCACCAATGCTACCAGAATCATAGCCTCCCCCAGCAACCTTCCCTGTTTGCTACCCTCTACCCTGAATGGACAATAAAACCAGTTCATACCAGGAATAACTGAAATGGCTCCTCTCTGCACTAAACACTGAATCCAGACCAGACCTTTCTGCAAAACTCTGCCTGAACTCAGACGCTAAAATGGCAGCTGTTCCAAGCAGCGGTCCATTTGCTGATAAGACTTATCAGGTTCGACGTCAAACCCACACCAAATCCCATCTGCCTGTAACAATAAAGGCCCTGACAGGTTTTATGTCTTCTTGCCCGCATTCCTCCTATTAATCTCCAAATGGCTCCTGCGCTCCGTCTATCTAATACAGAGCCAGCTCCAAATCAGATTTTTCACCCCGGCAGAACATCCATGAAGAGCCACAGCACCCGTGGAGAGACACCAGCAAGCACTTAAGAGCAACAGCAAATCTTTTTTTCTGACAGCATTTCCTCAATTTTGACTCGGACAACTTCCAACCTTCCCCGCTTCATTCTCAGGCCATGGAGGCTCTTAGCCATATGTTACAACAAATTTAAGAACAGAAGAATGAAGACTGTAATTATACAGAGCCCTCATCTTCTGTATTAAACAGACCTAAATGCAAACTTGGCTGACGACAGTACTGAAGCATCTCCCACATCACAATTAAGGCCTGTACCCAATAAAGGAAGACGGCAATTATTTTAAAAGCTGCAGGCATGCAGATATTCTAATCTCTTGCCCCAGAGGAGAGGGGAAAAAAAAAAAAGAAATGGGGTATTTCAAAGCTTAAAGCTCCGAGCAGAGCTTTCAGATCACTGGAGTTGACACACAGTTTGGAGAGAGTGAGCCAGATTCAGTGACAGACTGCAGGCTCTCGCTACAGAAAGGTCACCCCAATAAAAAAAATTATGAGCAATGTCTAAAATTATCTGAACATTTCCTCCACCCCTGTGCCCCGCTCAGCTAACAAAAGCTACTCTGCGTAAGCTGCGGGAGTGTATGAAATCAAAGAGCTCCCGTAGCAATGGCAGCACACCCACCGCAAACTCCATCAGGGCGATGCTAAGCAGCGCACAGCAGCCCCCACATATGCCGTCGCTCCCGTCTCAGTTAGGTGACCCCTCCATGCCCGAGCTTCTCCCTCGCAGTGGGCCCAGCAACCTGGAGGAGGCTGGCTGGCAGCAAGATGTCAGGATTCCCAGCGGACAAAGCACAGGCCGGTCCCGCAGCACACAGATATGGGCAGGACTGCTTCCAGCCAGGTCTTTGCCACGTGCATCTCCATTCCAGCTGCAGGCAGGTAACCTGCGATTTGCCGCCGGAGTGATCCGACACTGCGGTGAGTCTCCAGGGAAAAGCTCATTTTGCACACACCATCCACCTCGGCTCTTCAGTGCAGCGACCGATACCCACTTTTCTGTGGTGTCAAGCACCAGTGGCTGCAGCGAGAAATGTTCTCAGAGGATAACAGAGCAGGCCCCTCTCAGGAACCCGAGATGAAAACCGAGGCTGGAGTCATGACAGAACAACCTGCAAAAGCCTAACACTTTGCAGCTCCGGGCTGCTCTTCCCTCCTGTTCCCTGCACTATTGCTCAAAAGCAAGAGCACTGCCTACCTCCAGACAGAGGTGGTTCACAATCCACCATTAATGGAAAGTCACCTCCTCTGGTGGTGAAGACAGACGTGCTGTGGCAGCCCAGGAGCTATGCTCAAACACCTACTGTGTGCTCAGTCAACGCGGACAGCCAAGGTTTACCACTGGTGCTGCCCATGGTGTGCTGAACCCAAGGGTACCGCTTTCTGCCAGCCGCATCGCCTGAGCACTCCTCAGAGTCAGGCAGCTTGAGTTTCGGCAGGTGAGGTCGTGCCGGGGGAGACTTGTGGCCTCAGGCTGGGCTTGCAAGGATGCTGAGCCAGCTCCTGCCACTGCTGCTGAAGGAAGGAGATCTGATCCCTGCTCTTCCACTGACCATGGCGAGCAGCCTTCGCACAATGAATGGGGTGAGGAAACTCATCTGGGCTAAAAATACCCAGTTTTGTCTGTTTAATTTTAACCTAGGTCACTTCCCCAATCCTGTTTCTCCTGAAGCCACAGAAATGCCTGTGTCACCAAGAAGGAGGGGGTGGCAGAGAAGCAACCTCTGTTTTCAGTGGGGCTGCTGAGCTCCCCTGAAGTGCTGGAGCCATGGATCACCACAGCCACTCCTGTGAGGAATTTCTCAGTGGTGCCCAGCGGGATCTGAAGCTCCTCTACCCTCCCAGCGTGCCCGACAGCCTCCAGGTGCTCCTCAGTCTCCCCACAATGAACTTGCTTTGCATGTCACATCACGAACACAAAGTTGACACTACCTGGTTTCACCCAGCGCTCAGCCTCCCTGTCTGAGGGGCTCAGCTCTTGCAGCTGACAAGCACCAAAGCGACCGCAGTGGGAAATACCATAAAGCACACGGCCACAGCTTCAGCCCAGCTCTCCAACCAGCTCGCAGGAACTGCTCTACATCAGGGAAGTTCAAGCTTCAGCTGTTTTCCTACGTAGCTCATAGTCGTGAAGCCCTGCAGATTTGTACCTAACGAAGGCTGTAAAGAAACCAAAGATTTGAGATTCTCTTCCCTCCGCCCCCAACCAAGGAAAAAGGCACACTGTTCCCCAGCTATGCAAATTTGTTTTCTTTTGTACAGTGGGTAAATACTAAGTAACAGTTTGAGATAGATGATTAATTCACCAGAGATTTAGGGCAAGCTATGTATGGCTAGAAAACCAAACCCCGAGAATGAAGCCCTGTGCCACACTTTCACTAGGGTCAGTTAAATTAGAGCAGGACAAAACTGGACAGCAAATCTGAGCAGTTCCTCCTCATGTGTTAAACAGAACGAGTATTCACCAGACACGGAAGACAGCCACCAAAATGTTTTACACTTAAATTGTTTGTTGGTTTGTTTTTTTTTTTCCTGTCTGTGTGGTTAGCAAAGGGAAGCAATGATGAGAAACAAAACCTTGCAACCGGTAGAGCTCATCCCCTCATACTTCTATCAGAAATGGGAAAACCCGAGTGTGACTCCAGCTTCTAAGCAACTTCTCTGGAGTAGAGCAACTGTCTGGAGAAGAGGAAGCTGAGGGGAGACCTTATCGCCCTCTACAACTGCCTGAAAGGAGGGTGTAGCGTGGTGGGGGTCGGCCTCTTCTCCCTGGTAACGGGAGATAGGACGAGGGGAAATGGTCTGAAGTTGCACCAGGGCAGGTTTAGGTTGGACATTAGGAAAAATTTCTTCACAGAAAGGGTTGTCAGGCACTGGAACAGGCTGCCCAGGGAAGTTGTCAAATCCCCATCCCTTGGAGGTATTTAAAAGACGGGTAGATGAGGGACACGCTTTAGTGGTGGGATGGCAGGGTTAGGTTAATGGTTGGACTTGATGATCTTAAAGGTCTTTTCCAACCTAAACGATTCTATGATTCTCGAGTTAAAATGAATTAGTCAAAAGCTTATGGAACAGTTTATTTTCTTGACACCTGCAAAAGCTCACAAGTTGCCTCATTTCATACTGACCAGGAGCTTCCCCACTGCAGCAGTTCGATGCTTGAAAGTCTCACTTGCAAATTCTAACTCAAGTTATTTCAACAGATTCTGGTAGCTTTAGGCCTTTATTTAAAAATGTGGTTGGTTTAAGGAAATGGATTTAAAACAAGAAATTAGCAATACTAAATAAAGAAAAAAAAAATCACATGCATTCAAGTCCATTACCTGTCACCACCTTGATCTAAATAACAATGGTCAACGGTGGCTGTCCAAGGAGGTGAGATTTCCATGGGTTTTCCCCACAAAAACAAACTAAATTTGGAATTACCCTACAAATGGGTGGATGCTGCCAAGCCCCAAGGACCTTGTCAAGGGAGGACTCTTAGACGTGAGTTAGGTCCCGCCTTGAGTGCTGATCTCTGTCTGCAGCCTGCCAAGGCATCTTCCGCGCTGGGAACTCCAGAGGCAGTTGACGGACCTTCACGCAGAGCACACTTGGACATACGTTGTATGACAATAACGTTAGGAGCAGTTATTAGCTCTAGCTTCTAAACGTGACCGAGTTCTAAAATGCAAAGTGTCTCTCACCTGAGGGCCCAGGAGAGCTCTGCAGGGAGCCTGTTGAATCACGGCCACAGCATGGCCACGGGAAGCAGAGGGAAGCAACACAGCCCACATCACAGAACAAGTCTCTGGCAAAGGATTTGGAAACAAACCCCGCCCTGCCTGACTCGCAGGCTGGAGCTGAAGCCACCAGACACTCCCAGCTCCGAGACAATCACTGGGGACAAATCTGTGCATTGCATCTGCCCCACTCCTGTTTTAGAGTAAATAAAACCAACTCTGTCCGAGTACCCAGAGTCACTCCTCCCAGTCACCGAGTCTCTCAAGGCTTGACCTTGCCCTCGCTGCTCTGTGTCCATACCCAAGACACACCTTAGGAAAACCATCACCAAAATAGTGAAATACAGCAAATTCGCCCCTGCCTCCAGGCTCAGTGCCACGGGAACAACCCCAAAACTGCAGCCGGAGGGAAAAGAAATTTCACATGAATAAACCCTGCATAACACCCACTCCCTTAAAGACTTGAAATCAAGAAAAAAAAAAAAATACACCTCCTTACACATCTCAGACCTTTGCCTGTGCCCTACACTTGCCTGGAAAGGAGGGCCCCTGCACGAGCACAGAAGAAAATGCAGAAGTAAATAACTTCCTCTCCTCCAGCAACACACTCAAGGCACAAAACTTATCTAGAAATGACATCTAAAGAACAGAACGTGCCATAGATGAGTAAGAGGCAGAAGCAGAGCAACATCAGCCGCACTAAGAATCAATCCAGGAACAATCGGTATGCCAGGCAAGCATGCTGACGCAGAAGCAAGGAGGTTTTGCTGTACAGTGAAATAGAAACTTCGGGGGCCTGCAGGCCAGTGCAGAGCGAGCAACCCCAGCTCTGGTTGCACGGAGTCGGGGTTTCAAGGTGCATTTAAACCCGCAGACTGCCGCCTCCACATTTACACCAACACAGGGACGCATGTGCATTTTCTCTCCAGCAGGAAGAGTGCCTCAATATGGAATTATGATGAATGAGCGTTTTTGACACACACTATTAACCTCCATACAGTAGTATTTTCTAATGGATGAAGCTGCAACACCACTAGCAGTCACCCAGGAACTTTCTTTTCCCAGTGCAGTGCCTGTGATTTGGGGAAACTTGTTGCGTTAAATGATCAGGCTCAAGAAGAATAAAAAGCCTGTGAGCAGCTTGGCTATCCTGCAAGACAGTGCTGTCTGTGAGGTTATTTTATAAAAGAAAAAAACAAAACAAAAAACTGATCAAGAAGTCAACTGAGAGGCGAAAGCAGAGGAAACGGCCTCTGTCAAAGTTCTGCACACAAAAGGCTGAGAGCTTTGAAAGCTGCTGGAGGAAAAGGTGACACAGAAAGAGGCACCTGCCTCAGGGGTCCCTTCCCGGAGCTGCCTGGGCTGAGCTTTTCAAGGCACCAGGGCAAGCTCCACCCCAGAGATAACACCACAGCACTTTGCTTCTCAAGGCTTTGTTTCCAAAGGTGCCCAGTGTTACTCAGGCGAGCACACAACGCAGTGAGCCCATGGGTAGCTTGGCTGCAGATAAGGACGTGTATACAAAGGGACTCTCTTTCGAGCTAAGCTGTGCTCAGACAAGCACCTTTACAGCCTTGGTGCAACATTTGCAGAAAAATAATCACTGGCTCCCCAGGGACTGAACTGTCCCAGCCAGAGATGCAGGTGCAAACCAGTCCCCCAGCTCCCTCCCCGCGGCCAGAACACCCACCAGGCTGCCACCAGGGGCCAAGACAGAGCTGTGGGCCTGCATCCCTCCTGCTCTGGAAAGCAAAGGGGGGCAGGCTGGAATCTCCTTCCCACCCCCAAAGCAGAAGGCGGAGGCCACGGCTCCACACACAGGCTTGCTGTTCCTTGGCTCCCCACACACATTCTGTACCAGCGCTGGCACCACACTGGGACCATTCTGATGAAGGCTGCTTTACCCAAAGCAAACATCCCTGCAAATCCACCTTCACCCCCCCCAACTTTTCCCCCCCCAATGCAATCGCCAATACCCTTGCCAGCTCCCTCCCCCAGGCCCCACACCCCACCCCCTCCCCTCCCCGCCTCCCCCCCCATCCCCCCTACCCCATATCGACCCTCCTTCACCCGGCCCTCTCCCCCCGCAGACCCCCTCCTGGGGGCTGGAGCTCTAACCTCCGAGCTCCCCAGGCCCCCATCCCGCCTCAGTGTCCCGTCCCGCCTCAGTGTCGTCGTCCCCCCCGCACTCCCAGGCCCCCATCCCGCCTGTCACCCACTCCTCCCCCCCACCACCCCCCAGCCGCATCCCCCCGCTACTGTACCCACTCCCCCAGCTCAGCCCCCTCCGTTCCCCGGCCCCTCTCCTGCCTCGGTGCTCGCTCCCACCCCGCTCAGCCCTGTCCTCCCCCGGGCTCCCATTCTACACCGGCACTACCCGCCCCGCCACCCCCCAGGCCCTCCCCTCTGCCCGGTCCCGACCCACCCGCCCAGGCCCCTGGCACAGCCGCGCGCCCCGCCAGCCGGCGCCCCCCGCCCCTCCGGCCCGGAACCGCCGCCGCCCCCGTCCCCGCCCCGGTCAGGTCAGGCCCGGCCCAGCCCCCCCGTCCCTACCCGGCGGCCGCGCCCTCGAACTTGAGCGTGAGGGTCTCCTCGATGATGCGGTTGTTGACCTCGAGCAGGATCATGTCGGTGCCGGGGAGGGGAGGGGCTCTCAGGGCGCCGAGGCCGGAGGGGCCCCCGGCCCCGGCCGCGGCGGGCCGGCGGCGGCGGCGCGGCGCGCCCGCCCCGCCCTCCGCGCTAACGTGACGGGATGCCCCGCCCACCAGCCCGGCGCGGCGGGGGGGGGCGAAAGGGGCGTGCGCCGCGGGAGTGGGGGGTCACGGGCAGAGGGGCGCCCCAGGGGGTTGGCCCCAGGGTATGGGGGTCCCCCCGGTTGTGGGGTGCGCCTGGGATAAGGGGCTCCTCAAAAGTGTGGGGGTGCCCCGAGGGATATGGGGCCTGGCGTAAGGAGGTCCCCAAGGGGCCCCGGGGGGCCCCAGGTATGGGGGTGCACAAGCATGGGGTGCTCCAGGGGTATGGGGGTGCCCACGGGGAAAAGGGGTGTCCCGTGGGCTGGATGATCCCAGGGGTGGGGGGCCCAGGGAGGGCCCCGGGAATGGGGACACCCTAGGGGAACTGTGAGGATGCCCTGGGGCTGGGGGGGGAGCCCAAAACTTTAGGGTTGCCCCAGAAGAGCATGGGGGTGTCCCCATGGAATAGGAGCGTTCCTGGAGCTGTGGTGGTGCCCCATGGGTACGACACTGACCTACAACTGTACGAGTGCCCCCAGGGAACAGAGGTGCCCCAAAAATGTGTGGCACCCCTAAAACTGACAGGGACACAAAAGCTGTGGGGATGGGGGTGCCCCAAAGGCTTGGGGTGCTCCAGAGGGAGAGTCCCCAGAGGGTGCCCGGGGGTGCGGGCTTCCCCCAAAGGCCATAGGGGTGCTCAGGGGACTAGGGGTGCCCCAGGGTTATGGGGGGGCCAGAGGGGGTCCCCTGACTCTGTGGGGCTGGTGTGGGGGCACGGCTTCGCTTGGCGGTGCAGCTTGGCTTGTAACAGCCCGGCATAGCCAGGGTGGGAGGGACACAGGGCTCTGCTCGGGGGGGTCCCCCGCAGCACCCCGCAAGAGGAGCAAGCCAGCCCCACAGTGCCCCTGTGCCCCCTCAAAACCCCGGTGCCAACCGCCACTCTATCGATGGGGAAACTGAGGCACAGAGCCCTGCCCTGCCTTGGCCCCACCAGCCTTCCTGCCAAACCCCTCCACGGCCCTGGGGGGCGGCTCTGCTCTCCCGGGAGTACGGCAGCGCCCAGGGGGGCCTCAAAGGGGAGCCCCCCATCTGCTGGGGGCCAGGGGACAAGGTGGGGACCCTTGGCTGGACACCCTCGGGGTGCATCACTGCATTGGGATAGATGCACCCCTGGGTGCACGCCAATGTCACCTGCTGCCAGGTGGCCTGGGACACCCTGGGGTGGGAGGGTGGCAGGGGGGCTGTGGGCTTCCCCCCCGCCCCAGCGAAGGCGTCTTGGGGGGAGCGGGGAAGGGTCCCTTCTGGCTGTCACTTCCCCTTCACGCTGGGAGAAGGTTTTGCAACATTGCTTCCTCCCTGGGCGGCATAAAGCGGGCAGCAGAGGGAAGGGGCTCCAGGAGGTGGCACGGCAGCGGGCACAGGTGAGGGACCCTCCGGCTGGCCTGGTGGGACCCCCAGGCCTGGTGCTGCCCTGTGTCCCACCAAGCTCTGCACTGGAGCCTTTTGGGGGTGACGCCTGGATTCATCCTGCTGCCTGAGTGCTCCCCGGTGAGGACCCGCTCGGGACAGGGAGAAGACCCTGGAGTTGGGGGAACGGCAAGGGCAGTGAGTGGTGAGTCCCCGGGGTGATTGGGGCTTTCCTTGGGCTTCGCCGGCACCCCAGCACCCAGCTGAGCCCCCTCGCATGCAGAGTGGGCCGGGCTGGGGGCTGGCGTGGGCTGCTCCGTCTGCCCAAGGGGCTGCCTGGTGTGTGTGTGGGGGTGGGAGATGGCAGGTGGGGCACCCAGGGCTGTGCTCGGGGCTCATCAGGGGTGTAAACCCCCCATGGTCCCCAGGGACATCAGCCGTGGGTGCCCCAGGGGGAAAGCACCCGCTCCTGTTTCCTTGCACAGCGATGAGCCAGGAGGGTACTTCCCCATGGTGTGTCCCTCCTTCCTCCCCAAGGGGACCCTCAGGGCCACCCCGGTGTCCTCCAGCCCTTCCAGGGTCAAGAGGAGAGATGGGGTGCTGCGGGGGTACCTGTGGGTGGAGGATACCCGGTTCCAGAGGAACTGCCAGGATTTTGGAGTGGGGAGGCAGAAAGAAGCAGCCAAAAATAGGCTGAGCGGAAGCGCTAGTGTCCGGCTCTACCCCGTGCCTGTGGTGGCCCCACTCGGGGGGACCTTCTCCCATAGGCACCAGCAATGTCCCCGGCTGTGGTCCTCCGGGGTGCTGGAGCATCACCACCCCAGCATCACTGCAGGAGTGGGGCTGGCAGGGAGGGTTTTTTCTGGGCAGGGGCACTGGCCCAGCTGCAGCAGGGAATCCCCACTGGGCAGAAGGGGAAAGTTGCCTCCAGGGAGGGTTTGGGTTCAAACAGGACCAGCTCAGGGCCCAGGGACTCCTCAGCACCCCCAAGCATCCCTGGCATCGCCAATCCCTGGAGAGGCTTGGGGACTTGGAAATGGGGCAGAGGGGTGAAACTGGAGTGAGAGTCTGGATCCATACTGGGAAAAGGCTGAAACCCAATGGGTTTTGGGGAGGCAGGGACAGAGCAGGGTGTCCTGCACAGGAGACAGGAAGAGCGACTGTCAGCTGTGATTTCCCCATTGCGGCTGAGTACGGGGGACATGGGGATGCCCGGCAGCACCCAGCTGAGCAACAGGAAAACCAGAGACGTGAAATATTTCCAAAGCCACCTGCAAAGGGTGACATGTCTTTCCGTCCTGGGCATGAAACCACTGACACGGGGACGGGACTGGGGCAGGGGAAGAAGGTCATGAAACCACCTTTGGACCGTCTCGAGTGCCACCTGCCCTGGGCACCGTGACTGCAGCCTCACCGCTGGCTGGGTTGGCAGGAGGGGGCAGCTCCAGCCGCAATGCTTGAGGGGAGGAGAGGCTGGAGGGATCCAGAGGTGCTCGAAGGACTTTGGAGGTGCCTGAGGGACCCTGAGATGCCTAAAGAGCTCAGAGGCTTTTGAAGGACCCACACAAACCATGTGGACCCAGGGATGCTGGAGGGGCCAGGTCTCTCCTGGAGGGACGTGGCGCTGCATTGATGGGGGCACCCCCCAACTGGAGAAGAGGTGGCTGGTCTGGGGGGAACCCCTTCCTCCATGGGGGACAGGGAAGGAACAGGTTTGGGGTGAAGTGGAGCAGACTGAGGGGTGCTGGGGGTGTTGTACAAGGGGACATATGAGGGACGGTGTCCACCTGCAGCACTGCCCATTACCTAGCACAGCGTGGATACAGTGGAATGATGGAGGGGGGCTGCCCACTGGCTGGGAGGGGACCTGGGGGGCAATGGAGATGCCAGGGGACCCAGAAACGCTGTCACCCCTGGCCCACACCACCCTCCCACCCCACACTCAGGCTGCTTTGTGCTCCACAGGCAAAATGGAGTCTTTGTCCTTCAGCGGGGATTTCTTCAGCTTATTCCCCTTCAACTACACCTATGACTACAGCACAGCCATGCCTGACACCGCTATCTCCTCTGCCCCATGCCGGCCCGATGGCTCTGTCCTCAACAAGTACCTGGTGGTGGTGATCTACTGCCTCGTCTTCATCCTCAGTGTGGTGGGGAACGGGCTGGTGGTGCTGGTGGTGACCTCCAGCCACACCAACCGCTCCGTCACCGATGTCTACCTGCTCAACTTGGCTGTGGCCGACCTGCTCTTCGCCCTCAGCCTGCCGCTCTGGGCTGCCTACCGAGCCCATGAGTGGGTCTTTGGCACCGTGATGTGCAAAGCCATCTCCGTGCTGCAGGAAGCCAACTTCTACAGCGGCATCCTGCTGCTGGCCTGCATCAGCGTGGACCGCTACCTGGCCATCGTCTACGCCACTCGGGCCGCCACCGAAAAGAGGCACTGGGTGAAGTTTGTCTGCTTGGGCATCTGGGTCTTCTCCATGCTGCTCTCCTTGCCCGTGCTGCTCTTCCGTGAGGCTTTCACCTCACCAAGCAATGGCACCGTGTGCTACGAGCGCATTGGTGGCGAGGACACGGCCAAGTGGCGGGTCGTGCTACGTATCCTGCCGCAGACCTTTGGCTTCGCCCTGCCCCTCCTGGTGATGCTCTTCTGCTATGGCGTCACCATCCACACCCTTCTGCAAACCAAGAACACCCAGAAGCAGCGGGCCATGAAGGTCATCTTCGCTGTGGTGCTGGTCTTCCTCATCTGCTGGCTGCCCTACAACATCACACTGGTGAGCGACACCCTCATGAGGACACGGGCCATTGCTGAGACCTGTGAGAGGAGGAACCGCATCGACACGGCCCTCTCCATCACACAGGTCCTGGGCTTCGCCCACAGCTGCATCAACCCCATCATCTACGCCTTCATCGGGCAGAAGTTTCGCAACAGCTTCCTCAAGATCCTGGCTCAGCGTGGGCTCATCAGCAAGGATGCTGTGGCCCGCTACGGACGCACCTCCTATGCCTCCCCCTGGCAACACTTCCACCACCCTCTGAGCCCTGCTAGGACCTGACCTTTGTGGCTCCCAGCAGGTCCCGGCACCCTATGCATCCCAGCATCTTTGCCCAGCCTCCTGGGACGTGGGCAGTGGTGCCACAGGGATGGGCAGGGCCACCACTGGATGCTGGACCCCAGCTGAAAGGGGGCTTGGGTGGCGAGGGGGTAGGACCCCATTGCCAGGGGAGTGATGCCAACCACTGCCCACCTTCCCTGCTTTTTGGGACAGAGCCTGTGACTTTGGGGACCCTGCAACCCCGCTGTGGGCACGGTGTTTGTGGCCGACAGCCATCCAGCAATAAAGCAGTTAGTGGGTTTGTCACCCAGGTCTGGCTCCTCTTTGCCACGGGGAGGGAGATGGTGGAATGGGGCCGCGGCACATCTCTGGGGATGGTGGGTCCTGAGCTCCCCACCTCAGTGCTAAGGCGGTGGTGCCAGCTGAGCCTGGCAAGGTGTGGGTAACCCTGCTTCCAGGCCAGGGAAGTACTGTTGCCCAAGAGGCTGTTGCAGAGGGTTTGGCATTCTGTGCATCCCCAGAGGGGACCCAATCCCGGGTCTCGCTCCCTGCAGCCGCCCAGCCAGGTTCTGGCACTTCCCTGGCATGGGGGTCTCTGTGCAGTGTCCTTTGTCCCACCTGGGGACAAAACCACCCCCTTCCTGAGCCCAATCTGAGCTCCAGTGGAGCAAATCACTGCAAGATCCCTGGCAGCCTCTCACTGACACCAAGTCAGCCCTGTGACCTCTGCACAAAGGGTGCCAGCACCCAGGGCTCCCCGTGGCCCCCCCAGCGCTGCGGTGCCAGGACATTGTTGTGCAAAGGGCTGGGAACCTGCCCCTTACACAACTGGGCTGGGAACCTGTCCCTTACACAACCAGGATGTTTCCGCCCCAGCTTGGGCAACTGGGGCTGGCAACGGAGTGGGGCAGAGGGGCTGAAGAGGGGGGGGGGGCTGTGACCCTGCTGGGGTCCCTCCTGCCACCCTGTGTGCCAGGCATCAGGATGCCTGCCCCAGTGCACCCAAGCATCTTTCCATGGGGGTCCTGTACTGCTCCTCCATCACCCCTGCACCATGCTCCCAGGGGTCCTTAACTATGGGGCTGTCAGTGGGTGCCAGCCACAGGCTAGCTTATGGGTGGGCATGGGGGGTCACCCGGCAGGGAGCCCTGGGGACTTGGGGCTGGGCAGAGTCAGCAGGGGTGCTGGGCAGGGGCAGCCCATCACCTTTGTGTTTGGGAAACCTCTTGCCCAAGCGGTTCCTTGCAGCCTGGCAGGAAGCCGGGGCTGTTGGCCAAGAACCGTTCCCCCTGCCTGCTGCTGCCTCCCCACTGGGGGACGGGGCAGACGGTGGCTCAGCCTGGCTGCAGCCAGGACACCCCTTATGGGGACGGTTCCCCCCAGGAGGGCTTGGACATCCCCATACCACCATCCCCCCACCCCGCACCCAGCCTGGGGGTCAATCCAGTGACAACCGATAGACGACACAGGAGCCACAGGAATAGCAGGAGCAGGTTGTTTTCCTCTCCGTGGACCAGCCACAAGAAAGACACATCTCAAACCCGAAATGTTGGGCAGCAGGACCTGCCTGCAGGCCCCGGATGCCTGGGTCCCCGGTAAGTCAGAGGGGAGACAGCCAGGGCAGGGGGTGTCCCGGACATGGTGCAAGGGCTGTGGTCCCGTCTCACGTAGCCTGTGTGCGCCTTTGCTGGTAGCAAAGCAGGCAGCAGCGGCCTTGCTTCCCCACGTCCACGGAGCACGCGTGGCACACCTTGCCCTGGCAGAGCCTGCCGAGAGAGTGGGCAGTGACAGCTGTGCCATCTTGGTGCCCCCCCCGGTGCCCCCCATAGCCTACCTGCAGCTGTACCGCCGGGAGAGGAGGCGGAAATCCTTGTGGCAGCGGGCACACAGCCCTGCATCACGGGGCACCGGGGTGGGCATCGGGGTGTCGATGCCCTCCGTCTTCTGCCACAGGGCATCCTTCTCCCTGCGGGAGGGGACAGGTCAGCCCCGGCAGGAGCCTGCCTGGTGGCGGGGGTCCGGGAGCATGCCCTGGCACCCCAGATCCAAGGTGAGTATCCAAGTCACCCCTGGGTCTCCTGAGGTGGTGAGCGGGATTTGCCTGGGCTCTGCTGCCCTCCTCTGGGCAAAAGGGTTTGGGGCCCCCCCTCGTGTGTGGCCCCACACCGGTGGGGTCCCCTGGGCTCTCACCGCAGCAGCTCCAGCAGCCGCCCCTTCATGTCGCGGATGAGCTCCTGCTGCCGTGCCTGCTCGGCGCCACGCGTGGCCTCCCGCTCCAGGGCCTCCCGCTGCGCCCGCTGCAGCGCCGATGCCCAGCGCTCGCCATCCTGCCGGGCCCTGGCGCAGGGCAGTGGGGAGAGGGTCCCCCTGTCCCTCAGCTGGCTGTCCCTCCCTCCCTCTATCCACTGCCCATCCATCCCCAAGCTGGCTCCCCATAGCCACCTTCCCATCTGCAGGGCCAGCCACCCATCCTTTTCCCAGCTATTTGTCCATTCTTCCTTACACCTGTCCCTCTGTCCTTCTGCCCATCCATCCATCCATCCATCCACCCACTCACCCCAAATTCACCCCTCCGTTCCTCCATCCACTTGTCCCAAATTCATCCCTCCATCCCTGTGTGCCCACCCATCGACAGCTTATTCACCCCCCCCCCCCAGCCTCCACCAACCCATCAGTCCCCAAATTGATGCCTCCCTCCGCCCTTCCTCCCCAAATCCTTCCCTCCTTCCCCCTGCCCATGCCCAAGTGCTGCTCCCCGGGGTCCAAGTGGGGCATCATGGGGGTGGGAAACCCTGTGGTGGGTGGAGATGGGTGGGGACCCCCTGTGGGGTGTGGTGGGGTGGGAGTAGGGGTCCATGCCCAACCTGCTGAGCTGCTCCTGCAACTGTGCCACCTCCTGCCGCTGGGCCTGGAGCTGCTGCCGGCTCTGCCGGGCCTCCTCCCGTGCCGCGGTGGCCAGGGTGGCCAGGCGCTGTGGGAGAGCAGGGGCTCAGCCCTGTCCCCGTGCCCACCTCCCCTCCCCGCGGGGTCCCCTCGGGCTTGCCCGTACCATGGCCATGCTGGCGGCCGTGCTGGGCTCCCTCTCCACCTGGGGGTCTGGCGGGGGCTCCTGGGGTCCGTAGGCGAGCCCGCGCCCGCCTCTGCCAGCGCCCTGGCCAGCCGGGCCCCCCGCTCCTCCGCCACCTCCTGCCAGCCCTGCGCAGCCTCCCATGCCCGCTCCAGCACCCCTGGGTCCCCCGCCGCCGCCAGCGCCCGCCCCAGGAAGGCGTTGGTCTCCCGCAGCGCCTCGGCCTCGCGCGCCCGCAGCCGGGCCTGCCGGGGGCCTTCCCCCCCCCTCCCGCCCCCCACCTCACGCTGCCCCAGCTCGGCCCGCAGCTGCGACACCAGCGCCCGCAGGGACGCCTCCGTCCCGCACAGCTGCCCGGGCGCCGCCGGCGAGGAGCCGGCATGCACCCTGTGCCGGGCGGCGGGGACATGCCAGGCTCCCCATCACCATCCAGCTGGGGCACTTTGCCAGTGCTGTGTGTGTCCTCCAGCTCCTCCACATCCTCATCCTCCATCTCCTTCTCATCCTCCTCCAAATCCTCTTCATCTTCCTCTTCCCTCCACCTCCACCCCCCCACCCCACACCCTCCACCTCCTCCTCCTCATTATCCTCCTCCTCTTCTTCTTCTTCGTCCTCCTCTTCCACGTCCTTCTTCACCTCCACGTCCTCCTCCTCCACCTCTACACCCCCCGCCCGTGGGGCAGCCAAGGCGGGTGGGCACGGGCAGGCTGGCACTCTGTTGGGTGCTGCAATGGGACAGGCGATGCCATTGGGCCATCCCTGCGCCCCAGTGTCGGTATCGCCTGTCTGCAGGGCTGTCTTTGCTGGGCTGCTCCTGGCCACCAGGCTGGGCCGTACCAGTGTCCTAGAGTGGACATGGGGCTCAGAGCTGCCAGGTCACCCCCAGGGTGAGCCAGGCACTGCCACCCTCCCCGCAGGGCTCCCTGGGCACGGTCAGCCTTTGGGGATGGAGAAGGCAGCAGGGCTGGTGGCACTTGGTGACGAGGGACCCAGGAGGCTAGTGCCAAGGGACCAGGGAGGCTAGTGCCATCAGCCCAAACACCTGCAGAGCAGGTGACACCCAGAGACCCCCATGGCAGTGGCAGGGAGGAACTGGGGGCTGTGTGTGTGCTTGTGGCAGTGTGTGCATGCGAGTGTGCGAGCAGCAGAGCAGGCGTGGATGTGCCGGAGCGGCTGCATCCACAAGTGCCCCACTACAAGTGTGCCTGGGGGCAAGGGTGTGCACACACACGCATGCGCCCGCGTCTCAGATGTCACGGTGTCACGGCGTTGCTGCAGACCTGTGCCTGGGCACGTGCTTGGCAGAGGACAGCAGGGTGTGTGCGGGCACGCACGTGTGGCATATTTGCGGGCACGGGCATGGTGTGCATGCCGGCGCGGGTGTCTGTGCCAGCCTGGGGCCATGCATGGAGGGCTGGCACAGCTGGGGTACCACGTGGAGTCCGGGGTGGCAGGGGGAAACCCATGTGCTGCTCTGCGATGCTGAGCCCCCAGTGTCCCCGGTGCCCCCGATGCCCCTGGCATCCCCACTGCTCCCAGTACTCCCAGTGCCCCCCGTGTCCCCAGGCTTACTCAGAGAACATGGGCCAGGCGATGTCCAGGTCAGCCCTGTGCAGGGCCAGGTGGAAGATGACGCCATCCAGCTCATAGAGGCTGCCCAGGATCTCTGCCCGGCGCTGGGGGCTTAGGAAGGGGCTGCGGGCGTAGTACCACTCGCTGCAACCACAAAATGGACTCACGCACCCCTCCACATCCCGGGCGGGCACCCCTGCCTGCAGCACCCTTACCCACCATATGCTGCAGGGCACTGCCCGCCCTGGCTGTGCCCCCCCCCGGGGGAGAAGGCAGGGCCGGCCAGCGGGGCAGACCGCAGGAAGGCTCGGCCCCTGCCCACGGGGGTCTTCAGCTGGGGGGAGAGGGGGTTATCCAGCCCTGCCACACCAGTCTGCTACTCTCATGCCTCCCCCTGCAGCCCATGCAGGGGGGAAGGGGGTCCCCAGGGCCAGTGCTGGGGGGCATCAGGGACCCCAGAGGGGAGAAAATCCTTTGTAACGCCAGTAGGCGAACGCTTGGTGCCCAGGTGAGGCTGTGCTTGTGCACAAGTGCATGTGCATCCGCAAACAAGCACAAGCGCGTGCCTGTATGTGTGCATGAGCCCCCAGGCACCCTGCCAGCCCATGCCCACCTTGTCCAGGGAGGTGACGAAGCGAACGCCCTCATGCTCCTCCCGGCGCCGCGCCAGGCCCTGGCACAAGAAGTCCCAATAGTCCTTGCGCTGCCCGAAGAAGCTCCTCTTCTCCTTGAGGTCAAACTGGCAGAGACACAAGCTTGGGTTTGCTCATTTTGGGGTGTCTCCTGTCCCCCCAGCCTGTTCCCTGTGGGGCTGGGATCCAGCCAGCTCTTCCAATAGGGTGGGTCCCAGTGTTCCCTAGCTGCCCCCTCTTCACTGGCTCTGTGCCTCAGTTTCCCTTTTGCAGCATGTGCAATTACACATGCGGATGTGGGTGAACCTGCTCTGGGTGCTTGTGTAGCTGGCGATACCCCGGGCCAGACAGTGATGGCTGGGGTCATCCTACCCCCCAAAACGGCTGGCTTGGGGTCCCCTCTGCTCTCAGCTGTGCCCCAGGGGAAACTGAGGCAGGGAGCGTCAGGGATGGAGGAGCGGCGGTACCTGGAGGAGGAACTCCAGCTGGGCACAGAGGCTGTGCAGCTCCCGGCTCCCGTCCGTCACTGGCAGGTTCTGCTCCCGGTAGCTGCGGTTCAGCTCGGCCACGGTCTCTGTGGGATGGCAGGGCTGAGCTGGCAGGGCCCTGCCGGGCAGCGAGCACCCTGCCCCATCCAACCCCCCCCTTCTCGCCACCTCCCGGCTCCCAGCCCTGAGGATTTCTGGCGGCGGGTGAAAGAGGAACCTGCACAGGGACGAAAAAGGGGAGCAGAGAGAGTGAGGGGCACAGGTACCCGCTGGGCACTGCCGGTCCCCTGAGGCTGGCAGGGAAGACAGGGGCAGGCAGCAGTGGTAGCGTTGGCATGGGATGCTCTGGAGCACCCCTGGCAGTGACACCCCCCCACTGCCCTTGGGCTGAGTGCGAGGAGGAAGCCGGCAGGGCCAGGGCACGACATGCCATGCAGGGGACACGCTGGCAGGGGACAGGCTGGCACACTTACTCTGTAGGTCCTTGATGACACGGCTGAGCTCCCCATCCCCTGCCATGGCTGTCCCCTGGGGGTCTGCAAAGGCAGGAGCAGTGAAGAGAGGTGCCAGGCTGGTACTCACCTGGCACCCCCAAACTCTCAGCCCCAAGGAGATGGTCTGTCCCCCCCCTACACCACCCTGGAGCTGCCTGCTGTTAAGGTAAGAGGGGGTGGGCTCAGGCACCCCCTTTCCCTGCCTATGTCCCCCCACTACATGGGGTATGGAATAGGCAAAGGTGCCCCATCCTGTACCCCCTTAGTTGTCCATGTGTCCATGTCCCAAAGTGCCTCTGGGCTCTGCCCCCAGGCGGTGCCCAGCCTCTGCCCCCGTTCCCTGGAGGGATCCTGGGTCTGAACCTCCCCTTCCCCACCCAGTGTGTCCCTGTCCTCGTCCCTGTCCCCATCCCCCAGGATTCAGGATGTGGTTTGGCATGGGGGAAGCGCTGCCTTTGCTTCTGCTCTCGCTTCCCTTGCTCACCCCATGAAGAACGCGGGGGGCTTCCAGGGGGGTGGGGAAGGGGGGCACACAGCTCCCAATGTGCAGCCCCCCCCCCCCCCCGGCCGGGCGAGGCCCGCCCGCTCATCGGGGCAGTCCCCTGGCACAGCATGCTTCCTGCGGGGCTGGTGTGGGGTTTGGGGGTGTTGTGGGCATGGGGTGAGGGGCTGGGGGGGCACAGTGCATAGGGGATGTTTTGGGGGGTGGTGGGTGGCACCCTGGGTACAGAGCAAGGGTCAGTGCTCATGGAGATGGCAGGTCCTGGACTTGTCACCGCGGGTGGTGGCTGGGCACAGGGCTGGGGGAGCACATATGTGTGCATGGGGGTGTGCGTGGCAGGGTGTGTGTGCACGCACAGGAGTGTGCGTGCCCAAGCATGCCCAAGCGTGCCCAAGTGTGCGCGAGTGCCCGTGCTCCCTGCTGCAGCAGAGAGGCAGGGCAGGGCATGGGACTCTGGACGCCCGGGTTCCTGTCCCGGAGCCCTTGGGTGACCTTGAACAAGCTGTCTTCCTGCCTGCCCACCCTCCCCGTGCCTCAGTTTCCCCTGGGAAGAGCAGCCCCTTACCTGTGTCTGGGGAGTCTGAGATGCTTGCCGGGTGTTGGGGGGACGCTGGTGTGTCTGAGTACCCACGCTGCGTCCGCCTGCTTCTCCTTTTGTACTGTGGCTAGGAGGAAGTGTGGGAGATTGAGGGGGCTGTAGGAGCCACCCACCGCCCACCCTGCACCACATCAGGCACCGCGGTGCGTCCCTGCAGCAGCTGGCTCCCTGGTTTGGGGGATGCCAGTTTTGGGGAGGGGGTCAGCGAGGCTGGGTGCCTGTGCAGCCCCTGTGGAGGGTGGGGAAGGACAGTGCCAGGACTGGGGGGAACCCTGATGCGCTCCCATGGGAATAGGGCTTGGGAATGCTTTGAGGGACCCCCCTGCGGTTTTTGGGGAGGGGCTTCGGAACCTATACCCAAGCTAGCAGCAGCCCCTTGCACAGACCCCCCTCCCATGAACAACAGCCGCCAGGGGCAACAGCCTCTGGGCACAGAAAACCCCCCAGGAGCTGCAGCCCACCCCATCTGCCCCTAATATGGGGGCTGTGCCCAGACCCGGGGTGCCAACTCCTCCCAGGGCACCCCGGGCAAGGCCCCCTGCTTTGCTATCTGTGCCTGGGGGGCCCCCAGCCCGGCAGCCCCTTGGCCACTGTGCTGGCCCCCCTTTGCCGTACCAGCCCTGCCCTGGGGGCTCCTTCTGGGGCGGGGGCTAAATCCCCTGTGGGGGTGCCCGGGGTGATGCCAGCTCACCCCCCCAGTGATAGGCATGGGGACCCGCTGCCATCCCGCTCCCCACGACCATCCGGCTTGGCGGGTACCCCCCGTGGTGACCAGCTGCCCCACATCCAGCCCCCTGCCACCCCCCACCCTGCAGTACCCGCCGCCCCTACCTGTGCCGCCCGGGGGGTGCCTGGGGGGCACCCGCTGCCCCCGGGCCAGGCCTCGGCTCGGCACCAAAGCGAAAGTAGGAAGTAATGTTGAGCGGGAGCCTGGGCCTCCCCACACCCTCCTGGCTCCCAGGGTGGGGGTGTCGGGCAGTGGGGTGCCCCCAAGTGGCCGGGGGGCACGGGGGGACTGGTGGCAGCGCTCAGGGTGACCCCCAGCCTCCCCAGCACGCCCTTGCCCTGTTGCACCTCGCAGTGGGTGGCCCTGTGGGCATGGAGCACAGCACCCCACATCGGATGGGGGGGACAGACAGGGTGCCGAGGGGGCATCACCGCACTGAGCCGGGAGGGGTGCACGGGCGGGTGCATGCGTGTGGGCGATTGCACACACGTGCAGGCTGCATGTGCACGGCTATAGGGGGTGTGTGTAGGTACAAGCCGACAAGTGCGGCAGTTGTGGGTGTGGGGCTGAGAGGGCACCCGTCTGTGCGTGCACACGCGTGTGCGTGCCCACGGTTGCATCCACCCGCCAGCACCACCCCCCCCCCCCAAAGGGGGGGGGGCTGGCCCCTGCCCGGCAGCCGAGTCCCCGTCCCCGCCCCAGCCAAGGGCAAGGAGGGGGTGCCGGGGGCGGGAGGGGGGGGAGAAGACGCCTGCCCATCCTTGGCGCGGGTGCAATTCAATTAACGAGGCCTGGCCCTCGTTCAGCACAGCCAATAAAGCTAATGGCCCTGCACAGGCCTGGTGCTGGCCGGCGGGGGGGCTCTGGGGTGGGGGGGCCATCTGCTAATTAAATGCGGGTGGGGGGACGGTGGAGCCAGCAGTGATGTCACCTCCCTGGTGACAGGGGTGCGGGGCTGTACCCTGGCACCCCCTGCCTGCCAGCCCTCTGCCAGCCCCAGGGTGCCAGGCAGGGCTGTGGGGGACAGCCATGAAGTGTGTGGCACCCCTCCCAAACACCCTTCTCCCTGTGCCCCCCTCGGTGCTGCTGCCCATTAGGAGCCTTCCTGGGGCAAATGCAATTAGTGTCCAGGCCTGGCACGGCTGCTGCCCACGCCTGGCACTGGCAGCCGCCCCGCAGGGACAGGTCCTCACCCAGCACCACCACGGCCTCAGGGCAGCACCCAGGGGTGCTACGCCAGCCCCCCTTGGCACCACCCTAATGGATGCAGGGGGATGTGGGGTCCCCAGTGCAGCTGCAGCATGGGGTGCACCCCATCTCCCCACCCTGGGCAAGCCCCATGGGGGGGGTGGGGGTGCCCGGGGCTGTGTCGGGGTGTCCTGCAGTGCGGGGTTCCCGTGGGTCACGCAGGGGGGGGGGGGGGGGGGGCGGCCTGAGGGGGAGGGCTCCGAGGGCTTGGGGTGGACAGGAGGTGCTGGAGGGAAACTGAGGCAGAGTCGGGGGTGGGTCACAGGTTGAGCTTCGATGGAACCCAGGCGTCTGGGCTCCTCCACCCCCAAACCAGAGGGGGCTGGAGGGGGGGCACTGTCGGGCGGCTCCACTCCGGGGAGCAGGCCCGGGGGACAGGCGGGTGAGCCCGGGGGGTGCCGAGCCCTGAGCCCCCGTGTGCAGGAGGAGGAGGAGGAGGAGGAGGAGGCGGAGGAGGGGGAGCGTGGCGGAGCTGGCTCCCACCCAAGCACTGCAGGACATGGGCGGGCACGGTGCTCCCTGCCTGGCTGCCAGCGCGCAGGCGACGCTGGGGGACCGGCGGGGGGGCCAGGGGGGCCGCAGCCCCCCGGCCCATTGCCGCACGGCCCCGTGCCCTTAACCGGGGGGGCCGGCTGGGTTTGGCAAAACCCCCCGAGCGTGCCCTGGGCAGGGGTCGGCCCCTGTCCCCGCCCCCCGCAGCCGGGTGACCCCCGGGCAGGGGCACCATGACCCGGCTGAGCTGGTGCTTTGCCACCTTGGTTCGCTGGGGGAAGTCCCTGGTGTCCTGCCTCCTGCCCCTCCGCGCCTACCGCCACCGGGAGGTAAGCGGGCACCGCCGGGCGCGACGTTAGGGTTAAGGTCTGCGGGGGGGTGGGGTGTGGGGGGGACCGAGCCGGGGGGGCTCCCGGGGGTGCGGGGGGATGGGGGTGCTGGCCGGCACTGGCCCTGCCTGCTGTGGGCAACGGGCGGTTAAACCGTGCATATGCATGCCAGGGTGCCGGGCATGTCCTTGGCCCCTCCTCGTGTCCCCCCCCCCAGCGTGGCACTGTGACAGCCCCCCCCCCCCCCATAACCCCGCACCCGTGGGCCCCTGCAGTGCCTGGCTGGAGGAGATCTGCTGTGATCTACTGTACAGTGTTCTATGCAAACGGATCTGCTGGGATCCCTGTGTCCTTACAGAGCGCAGAGGCGGGTGTGTGTGTGTGTCCCTGTGTCCTTACAGCACCCCCCCGTGCCCAGCGTGAGGGGACCCCTGTGCCCGTAAAGCACCCGGCAGGAGAGATCCCTGTGCCCATGAAATGCCCAGCCTGGGGGATCCCTGTGCCTGTAAGTGCCCCCCGGGGCCCCCCAAAAAGTGCCCGGCCCCCCCCGCACCCGGGCGGAGCATCCTTGTGCCCATCAGCACCTGGTGTGTGTGGGATCCCTGTGCCAAAGGATTGCCCTGCATGGGGGATCCCCGTGCCCATGCAGTGCCTGGCATGGGGACCTGTCCTGCTCTGCTGTCAATGCCAGGGAAACTGAGGCAGGGAGGGGAGAGGCTGGTGGAGGGTGCAGGTCTCCCACTGTATCCCACTCACTTCGTTCCTTAACCTTTGGGAAGCTGCCCCGTGCCTGACAGGGTGGCACGGGCCACTCTGGCTGCACTGTGCCATCAAAGCAGGTGCCAAAGCCACCGCCGGGCAGCGCCTGGGGGAGTGTCACTGCAAGGTGGTGACAGGCCAGTGTGTGCCAGGACAGGGACATGGAGGAGGGAGAGGCCCCTGCCTGCGTGGGGACCCCAGAGCGTGCAGGGATGCAGGACCGTGAGCTGCCGGGGGCGCGGGTGGGTGCTCAGGGCTGCGGGTGGGGGGTGGCACTGGGGGGGATGTGGGGTGGCAATTGTGGGGTCCCATGTCCACCCCTGTGTCCATGTGTCCCTGATGTGGGTGTGAGAACAGGGACTCATGGGGATGTGTAACACACACGCGTGCTCGTGTGTGTTCTCTGTGTGTGTGTGTGTTCACAAGTGTGCAGACAGGGCTGGGGCAAGAGTCAGCTGCAGCTCGCACGAATGTGGGGTGCTCAGCAGGTCCCTGGGGAGCTGCTGTGGGGTGTGTGTCCCTATGTAGGTGCGGGTGTGGGCATGTGCCCGCTTGTGGGGGGCGTGCATGCGTGTGCGTGCCCCCTAGCACATGCGTGTGTGCAGTAGCAGTGGGGCTTTACGCTAGTGTGAGCCGTTTGAAGGCTGTCCCCCAGCCCTTCCTGTGCCCAGAAGGGTGCCCACCCACTGTGTGTGACATGGGCTGTATGCGTGGTGTGCATGAGTGTGCCCCAGCGTGTATGCAGGGGGGGTGCGTGTGCGACGTCTGCATGTGCCCCATGCACCCAAGGGCACTGCGGGGACGCCTCTGCTGGAAGCGGGCATGGGCTGCTTGGGGACACGGTGACACAGAGGGCTTCTACCAAGGCTGGCCCTGCACCGAGCGTACATGCCCGCACCCGGGGTACCCATGAGGGGTTGTGTCCCTGGGTAAGTGCCCTGCCTGTGCCCCCCTGCTGAGAAAATGATCCCTAAATGATGCTCACAGGCAGCATCCCTGTGGCCACCCTGTCCGCCCCTTGTCGCATGACCCTTGTCCGTGCCCTTCTGAGGGGCTGGGGCTTGTCAGGGCAGTGAATGGGAGGGGGTGATTTATACCCCCCTCCACCGGGGTTTTCATTTGTGGGCAGTAATGAGGCTGATTAATGAGGGCTGTAATGATGGGGGGGGATGTGCATGGATGGACTCTCCCCGCCTGCTTGGTGCTGTGAGCAGGATCAGGCCCCCCAGCCTCTCTCCACCCCTGGGCCTGGCAGGCATGGGCAGGCGTTGGGGTGCTGTCCCCATCTGTCCCCTGTTCCAGCTGGCACATCCCCACATCGGTACCTCTATGGGGCAGGTGGGCACAGTGGAGCGGTGGGGCAGAGGGCGTGGGACAGGGATACTTTGGGGAGGGGGCGTTGGGGCACCCTCCCCATCTCTCTCCGTGGGCCGCACATGGATGGGAAACTCACCAGCATCTGGGAAGGGCACACACCACCCCCACCCCCGGCCCACCCTGCCCTTTACTGTCTAGGCTGGCGGCTGCACGCAGCATATGGATGGGAAACTGAGGCATGGCGGGGGGGGGCATTTCAGCACCCTCACCCCTGCTGTGCCCGTGTCCCCATGCCAGCCGCGGCCCGTCCGGCCAGCGTGTCCTTCCCCCGCACGTCCCTCACCCTGACTCACACCCCCGTGGTCACGGCCAGCTGAGCACAAGTTTCCAGGCTGGAGGCAGAGTCAGCGCTGGCAGGGGGGGACCATGTGCCGCCTGGCCAAGGCCCCCACCGGAGGGGCTGGGGTACCCCCCTGCCAAATCCATCCCCGCCAGGGCCGCGGGCTGCCAAGCCGTTCTCTGTCCCGCCTGGATGTTGTCCCCCCTCGCTGAGGCCCCCCAGCTCGGCGCATGGATGTCCGCCGATCCCTCCCTGTCTCCCATCCCGGGACCACCCAGGGGACGGAGCTGGGGATTGGGGAGGGGGGCATCCCGCCGCAGGACCCCCTGGAGGCCGGATGGGGGTGAGGTGGGTGGCGGGGGCCCCCCGGATGAGCGGAAGAAATGGATCCCCCACATGTGTGTGTGGGGCAGGGCGACCGGGACGAGCCGCAGCCCCACTTCGACCTCCCCAGTCCCGCAGCCCCTCTGCGGGGGGGGTGGCCGCCCCCGGGGCCCCTGGCCGGGGTGCCGGCGGGTTTGGGGGGGGGGGGCCCCGGGCCCTGGCGCGCTCTGCCTCTCCTGCCTGCTCTGGGTACGGCACCGGGGGCACTGGGGGGGCACCGGGGGTAGCGGGACAGCAGCGCGGTGGGGCCCGGCAGCGGGGTCTCGGCGCGGGGCTGCGGGGGGCCGGGGGCGCGGGGGGGGGCCCCCGGGACGGCGACTCGGGCCGGCGGGGCCCGTCATTCCCCGGGCCGAGGCTTTGCTGCCCCACAGAAGGGGAGGGAAACTGGGCAGACTGGGGGGATTCAGTTTGTGCTGGGGATTGGGGCTCTGCCTCCCCCTCCTCCCCGCCATCACCAAGGCGAGCTGGGCCCTGGAGTGCAGTGGGGTGTAAAGTGCTGGGTGGGCCCGAGCCCACAGGGCTGGACCCAGTTGTCCCAGTGTCCCCCACTCACCCCAGCTTTGTAGCCTCCGGGGAACTGGGTGTCCCAGTTCCCCCCCCCCCCCGCTGCACCTCTCTGCAGTGCTGGGCAATGAACCCAGGCCTCCCAGCTCCTGATTAATCTGGCATCTCTCCCCGGTGCCTCTTCCAGCCCAGGACACCTGGGTCCCCTTCCAGCCTCCTTGGGTCTGCGTGTTGGGGGGCCCATGGCCAGGGATGCCTGTGCCCCTTCCTGCACCGTGTGGGGACCATCCCCTGGAGGTGGCATCCCCAAGAGGTCCCCCAGCCCCTCTCTCTATGCATCCCCCCAGTAGTTTCTGGCCCTGAGGGCAGGGAAACTAACTGGGATCCTGCCAGTATGGAGCTGGGATGGGGCTGTTTTGTGGGATGGGCTGGTTCCCCGTCCGGCAGGGTGGCACTGAGTGGGCAGGGTGCCCTCCTGGCAGCAGGGAGGCGGGGGTGTAAAGCCGGGCCCAGGGTTGGTAGCCCCCCGGCACGGGGAAGTGTTGGCAGCGGGACAAGCGGAGGGGGCTCTGAGGGTTAGGAACGTGGAAGGGGGGACAGCTCTTTCCCTAGCGAGGATAATTGGCGTTAATGAAGCAGGCCCCTGCAAATGTGTGGGGCCAGGGCAGGGTGGGGGGTGCGTGCATGGGAGACGCGTCGGCATCCCGTCTGGTACCCTGGGAGCGGGGGGCAAGGCCTCTTCCCGGGGAACCCGCAGCAAAGATGCTGCTTTGCATATGCAAACAAGCTCATGACATCGTTAGGCCTTGCTGTCACCCAGCAACTGCGGCGTGGGAGCCCCCAGCCCAGGGGAGCTTTTCCCACGGCTGCTGGATGGGTGACAACATGCCTGTGCACACGCGTGTGTATGTGCCCAGCTGCGTGCACCCCGGTCCCTTGTAGGGTGGCACGAGCGCTGGGTGCTGCCAAGGGACCAGCGAGTGGCCCTGCGGGGAGCAGGTGCCCAGGGAAGAGGGGCTTGCACATGCGTGTACAAACCCATGTGAGCGTGCACATGATTGCACATGGACCTGCACGTGGGAACATGGAAATCTGCCCACGCATCTGCTGGTGCTGTGGCTGTGCCCGCTCACACAGGCTTGCATGCTTGCCGGCGTGCAGACGCATGGAGCACCCTGACACACGCGCCATGTGTAGCACACGCAGCACCCCCTGACAGCCCTGGGGGTGTTTGCATGCACGCAGGCATGCTGCGCACACGCGCGGCCCTTCTGCCTGTCCGTGTGGGCGCTGGGGAAACTGAGGTAGGGAGGTTTTTGAGGTAGGGAGGTGGGGGGTGCCTGGCACCCTGACACTTTGGCACCATTCTCCCCAGCTCTCTGGCGCGGTGCCGAGGCCGGAGGAGAGCGGGGCACCCGGGCAAGGGGGGGGCCGCTGGGCCCCTGCTTAATCTCATTAGTCTTGGCATGGAAAGGCGGATTTATGGGGGCTCACGTCTTCATCTAGTGGTAGGTGGGTGGGCAGGGCTGGCATGTTGCCAGGGGTGCTCCCCCCTCCCCCCCCCCCCGAAAACAGCCGGGGGGGTGTCGGGAGGGGTGCTGGCTTCCTGCAGCTGTGCCAGGACTCCCCCCTTGCCCTCAGCCCCCCTGTGTGAGCGCACGCACACGCTTGCATGCTCACATCCCGGCGCCTGCACACGTTCGGATCCATCCTGCACTCACACTCATGGCATCGGCAGGGTGGGCACGGCTGCTGGCGCTCGGGGGGCACCGCACCCCCTAGAGACCCCCGTGAGACCCCCCAGCACACGCTGCCCCCGGCGTGCACCCCGAAACACAGCATGATACTGAGACAGCCCCCTGTGCGGGCACCCTTCGGACGGCACCCGCACGCACCCGGGTGTGCGCCTGCACGTTTGCACACGTGTCAAGCACCAGCTGCCATGCCACGTGCGCGTGTGGGCACGTGCGTGTTCCCCCCTGCCACGCAGGCGGCGTCTGCGCTCGGGCCCGCACGCGTGTGCTCGCAGAAGCGCTTGTCTCGGGGACACGTGTGGGAGTGCACCGGCACGCGGGGAGACACGAGCGAGCACCCGCGTGTGCGCACACATGTCTGCACGCACGCAGGCGTGCGCGCACGCACACGCACGGACAGACACGCGCGCGTGCTCGAACACGCGTGGGCACACGTGCGCGCAGGCGTGGGTCCGCTCACGCGTGTGCATGCACAGTGCGGGCACGCGCGTGCACACGCACACGCGCGTGCACACGCTCTTGGCGCGCACCGCCAGGGGGCGGCAGAGACTATTTAAAGGGGCCGCCACAGTATGTTGGGGGGGTGTGCGCTATCCCCTGCCCACCCGGGCACAAACATAGGCCCCTCCACCCACGCCGTGCCCACCGCCCCACGGCCCCGGCTCTGCCGCCGAGGGCGCAGCCGCGGGTGGTGGGGTGCGAGGGGGACACATTTCTTCCTGCGGGGAGTGGTGGTGGAGGATGACCCCCTCCCTACCCAGAGGGAAACTGAGGCAGAGCAGGGCTGAGTGCCCGGGTCTTTGCGCCACCTCGTTCCCACTGACATAAGCCCCGTGTCCCCCCAGCCCCAGGACCTGGAGGCCCCCCCGGCACACTCCTTCAAGATGACGAGCTTCAAAAAGGTGAAGGCCTGCGGGATCTGCCGGCAGGCCATCACGCGCCAGGGCAGCACCTGCCGAGGTGAGCCGGGGGTGTGGGCACGCGCGTGTGCAAGGGGGTGTGCCGGGGGGTCAGGGCACCAGGGGATGCGTGCGTGCGCCTGCATGTGCAGCTGCATGCACGAGGATGTGAAGGTGGGAACACAAGCCTGTGCCAGCCTGTGCTCACATGAGTGTGTGCACGCCTGTTAGCGGGGCAGCCTGTGGGTGTGCAAGAGTGTGCGTGGTGCCTCTGCGGGCGGGAAGGTGGCTGGGAGGCGAGGGTGGCCCGCGGAGGCACTTGCATGTGTGCATGTGGCCGCGCATCAGCTGCCTGTGCGTGTGGCGAGTGTGCAAATGTCACCGCATGAGTGTGTGCACGCGTGCTGGTCTGCGCACGGGTGGGCGCTCGCACCCTCTGCCACGCTCGCTGCCCGTGGCGCCCGGTGGGATGCAGGCGGTGCCGCGGCCCCTCGCACGTGTGCGGTGCCGCCGAGCCCCGTGCGAGGGGCGGCGGGCGGAAACGCCACTGAACAATGCGGCTTCCTCTGCCGCAGGAAGCGGCCCCAAGGGGGAACAGAGCCTGGGGGGCGGCCCTGGCTACGCTGCGCAGGGACCCTCGTGTCCCCTGGGGACGGGACGTGTGGCTTTGCAGGGCTGCCCGGGCGGCGTGGCGGGGCCCTGCGTGAGCGCGTGTCCCCAGCAGTGACAAACACGTGCCCCTGCACGTGCCCGGGGACCCCCGCGGTGCTCTCCTGCACCCTCGTGGGATGTGTCCGTGCACGGCCTCCCTTCACGCCGGTAATGCCCGGGCACCAGGGTTGCATGCGCGCACGCTCCCCGGCACGTTGGCACCAACGGGGGACGGCTCGCGGGTATGTGCTCGAGCGCCACACGCGTGTGCCCAAGGTGCTGTGCCATGCTGGTGCCACTCAGAGTGCGCACACGCGTGTGCAAGGCGCGGGCATCCACGTACATGTCCTGGCGGCCCCTGGCCATGCCCCCTCTCCTGCCCCCACTGACCCTCTCTCCCCTCTCCCTCCCACAGGCTGCAAGCTCTCCTGCCACACCAAGTGCCAAGCCAAGGTAAGGCCGGCACCCCGAAGCGTGCCCATCCCTGCCTGGGGGGCACCGGGGGCTCAGAGGGGGGATGCCACTGTCTGTGCCAGCTGTCGCCACTGGATGGGCATGCGGACAAGCTGGTGACTGTGGGCTCGTCGTGGTGGCACTGGTGTCACCGGCGGGTGAGGCTGGCAGCGCCGCCCTTCTGCCTGGACCCTAACGGCACGTGCCCAGGCTGGGTATGGGGTTGGGTTTTGGGGTGCAGTCCTGCTCAGAGGGAGCCAGCAGGGATCTGTGCCCCAGCACCTGGAGCGGGGTGCCCTTTGCCAATTGTGGGTGCTGCTGCACGTGGGTGCCATGCGCCGCGGCCGAGCGCTGCTGGCAGCACACACGCAGGCTGAGCACTTCTCCCGATACCCAGCGCCGCCAGGGGCGGATCTTGCTGGCAGGAGGGAGTGGAGCTGAGGATGCCGGGTGGTGATGTCTGTCTGTGTGGCTGCTGCGCCGGCCGAGGGGGACCCTACAGCAACCCAGGTTCTCCGGGAAGCTGGAGGTGGGCATGGCGCCTGCCGCCACACCACCGGGGCAGGGGAGGCTGTGCATTCCTGAGTCCCTGGGAGGCACGCGTGCCAGCCGGCTCTGGGGCTGGCATCTCGGGCGGGAAGAGACTGGCACGCCTGGGGCGGGCAGCGTAGGCTGGGATGTGCCCGTGCCTGTGCCCATGCCCATGCCTGGCTGGGCAGGGAGGGAGAGGCAAGGCCCCGGGGGGGGGTCCCGTGCCAGGGGCCGGGCACGTGTCGGGCTTCGCAGGGTGCGCGGCGTGGGTGGCGGCATGGGGCAGGCACTGGGAGCAGCTCTGGCACCGAGCTCCGAATGGGTGTTGGAGGAAGCGGGGGCTGTGGGGGCACCTTGGGGATGTGCCCAGCACCCTGGGCCCTGAGTGGGCAGGGCAGAGGTGGTGGCCCCCGGGCCACCTTGTGCCACCCTGGGAAGCCTGTGTTACCCTGGGGAACCCCCTTGGGGACTCTCTGCCATGCCAGGACCCTGTGCCACCCTGGAGATCCTGTGCCACCCTGGGGACCCTGTGCCCAAGACGGCCAGGGGCTGAGGCCAGAGGAGGTGGCTTCGCCTCGATGCTGGGGTGCCGCGGGGAGAGGTGGGGGGGCGTGGGGTGAGGGGATGCCCGCAGTACAGCGGGCAGTGGCAGGGAGCATCTGCCAGCGGTTTCCAGGCAGGAGGGAGTGTCAGGAAGCACACGTGTCTGGGTGTGCCCCAGTAGGGATTCTCTGATGTCTGATACGGGGTTGTGCACCAAGAGGGGGGTCACGCCACGGTCCCAGCATCTGGGTAGCCTGCATGTCGGGGCAGCCCGTGTCTCACTCCTGTAGCCAGCTGCATTTCATTAGCCTCCGTCACCCTTCCCACGCTCGCTGGAAGCTGGAGCCCCCTTGGTGGGGCCAGCTAGCTGAGGGGTGTGCTGCTGGGGGTGTGTGTGCGTGGGGCCAGGGCCAGGGGCCTTCTGAAGAGCTCCTCTGGGCCAGCGCCCAGGGAGGGGCTCCTCTGGCCGGGCAAGCGGCCAGCTGACTCACACGCCGGCTTGTTATTGTAGGGTCTCTGGGGAGGGAGCGTGTGGGGAGGGGGCTTGGCACAGCACAGAAATGGCCTCTTGTCTACCTGAAGCCCCTCACGTTTAACCCCTGCACCCCCAGGATACTCCGGAGCAGGAAGATGGGCTCACCCCAAAAGTGCTGGCAGCTGCACAACACTTCCTCCTCCTGCCTTGGAGATGCTGCCATGGTCCTGGTGTCCCCCCTATGGTGGCCTCCTGTCCCTGGAGCCTGTCCCACCATGCTTTTGGCAGCATCTTCCCCTTGGTCCCCATATTTACCCCCTTAGGACCTGCCCCAACCCTTGGTTCTGCCCCTCTGGCTGCCCCCTGGGCACAGTTGGCTCCTGGCCGGTTGCCTTCTGGCCCAGCAGGGGGGAAGCCCCCAGTTACAACCCCCAAATGGACTGGGTATGGTGGGAGGGGGGGCGAGGGGAGAGATAGGGGTGGGGTAGGGGGGCTGGTGGGGTGTGAAGGGTTGTACTGAGGGTGATGGGTGTGGGGTGCTGGGGGGTATCATGGGTGTGATAGGGAAATGGGGGGTGGCACTGGGGTGTATGTGGGGATGCCAGGGAGGTTGTGGGGTGCTGGTGAGTGCCACATCCCTGAGCAGGCAGTGAGCAGGCAGAGCTGAGCCAGCGTGGGCGGCCCCCCCTTTGGGGCCCCCCCGGGGCTGGGGGGGCCGGCGCCCAGGGAGGCTCGGGGGGGCCGGGGCAGCCGCACACCATCAGCTGGGAAGCACACGCCCCCCCCATTAAGGCCCTTGCCCCAGCCCCTCCGCTCAGGGATTTTTCCTTGCTTAGCAAACTTCCCTCCCTCCCTCCGAGGGTAGAGGACAGACAGACGGACACTGGTGTGTATCCGACCCCCCCAGCCTGTCCCCTCCCTCCCTCTTTGCACTGAAACTGCCTGCCCAAAGTGTGTGTGGGTGTAGCTTCCTTTGAAAAGTGGGGAAACTGAGTCACGGTGCCCTTGCCCGGCGGCAGCCAGAGGTGGGGGACATGGTGTGGGGTGCAGCGATTTCTGTGGCAGTGGTCAGGTGTGGCACGGGTGAGCCCGTATGTTGGCACATGCTGGTCGTGGCACAGCTGGGATCTGGTGGTGACACTGTCCTCCTGGCTGGGATGGAGGAATGAGCCCAAGGATACTCTTGGCAGTGGGGGCCATGCAGGCGTGTCTCAAATCATGGAGCAAGGGAGGTGCTGGGGGCGTCCCTGTCCCCTGGGATGCATGCTCTGACTGGAGCTGGATTTTGCCATCGTGCTGCTTGGAGAGGCTGAGAAAAGACAGGGGACGGTGCTTCTCCCTGTGTCAGAAGCCGGTTTGGCTAGGGGACGGGGAGAGCTGCAGCGTTTGGCTGCCGAATCAGCTGGCAACTGCCGGCGAGTGGTTCTGGGAAGTGGCGGCTGTGCCAGCCCCCGGACCTGGCGGGGCTCCAGCCTGCCCCGCTCGCTCCACACCACACCAGGGCCCACAGGTCCTGGGGGAGTGGGGGTGCTGGGCTGTGCCAAGAAGGGAAACTGAGGCACGGCACATAGCGTGGGCCGAGGTGTCTGGGGTCTACCTTGTTCCCCGGTGTCTCCCCCCGGGGAGCTGACAGTGGGTGCTGGAGCTGTGCCGGGCTGCTGGGCCGTGCGTGTGAGTATGTGTGCGTCCATGCGTGTGAGCATGCGTGTGTGAGTGTGCATGCGTGTGCCCAAACGCAAGTGTGCCTGCACGATCATACATGTGCACGCGTGTGCGTGATCATGTATGCTCGCAGATGCATGCATGTGAGTGTGAGCCTGCAGGGGAATGTGAACAACATCCACCCCTGAGCACAACTGTGCTTGCACCCTGGTGGGTGGGCACACGCATGTGCGCCCAGCTCAGTGCCATCCATCCCCACGGGCCTTGTGCCAGGCCTGGCTTGTTTTTCGAGTGCCCCCCTGCGATGGGACTCCCTCGGGGGGTTTGTCCATCATTAAACCAGGATCTGGAGCAGGGCCAGGGCTGGGCAGTGAGGCGCGTCCCGGCCAGAGCAATCACTCCCAGTGCCCGTGGCGCCAATGGGCCCTTGGCAGCGGGGGGATGTGGTGGGACCTGTGCCGGGGCGCACGGTGCTGGTGAAGGGGACGTGCTTCTCCCACCCTCAGCTGGTGCGGGGGACGCCCTTGCTTGCAAAGCACATCAGGGCCAGGAGGGGAAACTGAGGCAGGGAGCAGTTGGACCCTTCTGGGCAGGCTTGACTCATGGTGATGGGTACCCCGCAGCTGTGCCATGGCTGGGGGCTCTGGGTGGTGCTGGGGTGCATGGCCAGGCTGTGCATCGCGGGCTGCCTGTGGCTGTGCCAGGGACGGTGGCTGCAGGGAGGGGATATCTGTGTCCCAGCTGCAGTGGGCTTGTGCTAGGGGACATGTGGCTGCCCCATCCCCTCCCACTGCCCCAGCCACTCTGCCCTGCTGCCTCCTCCCTGCACAGCGGAGGGGATGATGTGCCACTCACACAGGGAGCTGCCCGTTCCGTGTTCCATCCCTGTCCCCAATGCCCCATTAAAGGCCACCCCCCCAGTGCTTCAGGATAGCTAATTAGCAACACCCTTGGCCTCCACAACGGAGTGGTGGTGGTAGGGGGAATGCCGCAGGAATGTGTCCTTGGCCCTGGCACGGCCCCAGCCAGGGTAGCGAGATGGGGGGCTGTGGGGGTCAGCCCTGTCCCGGTGCCCTGCCAGGTCATGTTTGCGCAGTGTGTCCTGGAGGGGGTTCTGTTTTTTTTTTTTCCTCCCTCTTTCCTTTTTCCCCTTCTTTACGTCACCGCCCAAATATTCAGCCTCTCTCAGCTCCGGCGGGGGCTGGGGGGGAGGTCGGCTTGGCTGCTTGGAGGAGCTGGGGCCCTTCTCTGTACCCTCCGGGTGCTGCTGGGCACAGGGAGGGTGAACAGGGGAGTGGGGATGCTGAGACTGCCCCTGCTCGCAGCACTGGTGAGTGCTCTGGCCTGGGAGGTGTCAGCTGAGGCAGCAAGGACCACCAGCCTCCCTCCTCAGGGGCTCCCAGGGCCTGTCCAGCCCCCCCAGGGCCCTGCAGTGGTGGGAGGCAGGATCCGGGATGGACAGGGGCTCCTGCAAGGGGTCTCTGCCTTTTTTCCCATCGATTTTCTCCCTTCCGAGACCACTTTGCATCCCCCATGGCCACCCTTCCTGGTACCTGCCCCGGGAAGGGGGCTGGGTCCCTGAGGACCCCCAGGATCCTCCAAGGGGTGGCACTGACCCCAAGCCAGCCGAAAGGTCTGGCTCAAGAAGAGGCTCTACAGCCACCATGCTGGTGCTTCATCTGCTTGCTTTCACCTCCAGACAGGACCCTCCTCAGTGTCTGGTCCCTGGGTTCCCCCTTTTCCTCCGGGATTTGGGGTGGTGATGCTCAAGAGAGCTTGTTTTGGGTCGCAGAAGAGCTGATTCAGCTGGGGGCTGGTTTCTCTGGGGGTGCTGGGCCCTGTGGGGTGCAGGGGCCACTGGAGACCCTTGGCCAACTGCTTGACCTGCTCCCACTGGTGTTTTGGCCCTGATGGCTCCAGGAGGTATTTGGTGGCTGGAGTTCAGGGGCATTGTCAGGACTTCTCTGGAAGGGGACACGTCATCTCCCCAGGGGACAGTTCCCTCACCTCCCCGGGGATGGGGACGTGCTGTCAGTGCCCTTTGCTCACCCACTCACTTCCATCTCGCTTGGCCACTGATATTTTCCCATCTGGCCCCGGCTCTTCTGCTTCTGGTGTTTCCCAGGGTTGGGGAGTTGTCCCATGGCCACATCCTGAGGAGCTGGGTCTGGGGGAGCCCACGCAGGGGTCTGTGCCCGGCTCCCCTGGTGCAGGGTGTTCATTGCCCCTCCATCCCAATTCCAGTGTTCCCCTCTTTTTGAGATGCCTGCTTTTTGGGGGCTGCAGTGCTAGGGGGACTTGTTTGGGGGTCCCAATGGATCCTGGTGTGTGTGTGGGTTTGTCTCCAGAGTGGTAGCTGTTGGGGTCCAGCCCTGTGTCCTTGGGTACAGGGGAGGGCAGCGGGGCTGGTGCTTGCCTGGGAGGGGGGTGAGGATGTGCACCCCGGGGATGTTGGGGCTCTGGTGCTTCGTCCTCAGCAGCAGGAAGGATCCACCGGTGCCTCTCAGTGCTTCTGTCCCACGGCACCCTCCAGCTTCTGGGGAAACCGAGGCATGGAGGGGCTGGGCAGGATCTGCTGGAGCGGGACTGCACTCGCAGAGGTGATGCATCTTACAGGAGTCTTAGAGGAGGGCAGAGGGAGAGCCCCTCGCCACCAACCCCTCCCTGATGATGTTGGGGGGGAGGGATAGCAAGGCAGGAGGGGTCTCTGGGGTCCTGCCCCATGCTGGCAGAGCCAGCCCTGGCTTTTTGGCTGAGCCTGCGGTGCGAGGACGGAAACGCAAACAGGAACGGGGAGGCGTTGGGCGAGAAAATGTCAACAGCGCTGGGCCGGGTGCCTGGCTCGCTGCCTCCCTGGCTGGCTCGCCGCTCTGTGGGGCACTGCTGGGTGGGCTCCCCGCTGCCCCGCACCGCTGGGGGCTTCCCCGCTTCGCTCCTGGTTCTCCCAGCACTGAACACTTGCTCGCTCAGCAGGGCCAGGGCTGAGCTGCCCCAGGGGGTGGCCGGGGAGAGCAGGGCTCCATCCGTCGCTATGCAAAGGCCCAGAGGAGGAGGAGGAGGAAGGGAGAAGGGAGGAAGGCTAGGGGGGATGCTGGGCATACCCCAGGTTTGGGACAGGCGAGTGGGCACTGGTGTGGCTCCATGTGCCAAGGGACAGCTGGAGCTTTTCCAGCATTTTGGCTTTGCTTTTTAACTGGGGGGTGGGCTGGTAAATCTTCACATCCCCCCAACACCGGGGGTGTGGGGCACCCATGGGACATTAATCGGGCACCCTGTCGTGTGCGTGTCAGGGGGGCACCAAGTCATGCCAGGGGGTGCCAGGCAGGAAAGGCCCCAAGCAGGGCCCCACACCCCTGTCCCTGCCACCCCCCCGCCAAGGGCACAGGGACACCTGTGGCGTCACGCGGGGCGATAAGGCCCCGCCCCCCTGTGCCCTGCCGCCCGCCGCAGCCCCTCGGCGCGGGGTGAGAGGCGCTTTGCAGGGGCTGGTAGCAGGGGTGTGGGAAGGTTTTTTGGAGGGGGCTGCCCACTTGCAGGCACCCCTCACCCAGGGCCAGTGGCCCGAGCTGGGCTCCCGGTTACCTTTAAGGGTGTTTTTGGGGGAGGCGAGGGGAGCGGAGCGGGGCTGGACTTGGAGCGCGCCGTGCAGCTGGGGAGAGAGGGAAGAGGAGAAGAAAGAGGGAGAAGGAGCGAGAGGAGGGAGGGGAGCGGTGGAAAAAGCCGCCTGGGACCCCCTTCCTCCCCAGGGCCGGGGCCGGTGCCCCGGGCTCCCCAGCCCCCGGCTGCCCCGGGGGTGCGGAGGGGAGCGGGGGGCCGGCGGGACCCCCTTGCGCCCCTCCACCACTGGGGTCCCGCTTGCGGGGAGCGAAACCCTTCGGTCTCTCCCCCCTCCTTCCCTCCCCTCCCTCCTCCCTCCCTCCCTCCTTCCTTCCTTCCTTCTCCAGGCTTGGCCCGGGGAGGGAGGGGGGCTCTGCCTCCAGTTAGCCTTCACGCCTGCCCGCCCGGGCGACGCCGGGCTCCCGCCTGCCCTCCCCGGCCCCTCCGGCCGCCCCCCTGCCGCCCCCCGCGCCCCCCGGGCCAGGTGAGGCTGCGCTGCCGTCCCGCTCGGATGTAGGCAGGCGAGACCCCGGATGGATTTCGGGAGCGTCATGAACCAGGTACGGTCGGGCGGCGAGGGTAGGGGGTCCCCGCCCCCCGGGGGTGGGTGGGTGCCGCCGGGGTCTCGGGGGGGCCCCGGGGGGGGGGGGCGGGGGGGGCGCGGGAGGGAATTTGGGGAGGGGGTGAGGGCCGGCTTGCTGCCGGCCGGGAGCTGTGAGCGACTGGGGAGGGGCCGTGCCGTGCCCCCAGCGCCCCCCTGCCACCCCGCCGCCGGGGTGGTCGATCCCGGGCGAGTGGCTGTCACCCTGGGGGGGGGGAGCGACACGGGAGGGGCAGTCCCTGGGCCGGGACACCCTGGCAGCCCACGGGTTACCCCCCGGGGGCCCCCCCCGCCCCGGGCGGGGACCCCCAGTCCCTCGGAGCCGCCGGGCCCGCGGGTTAAATCCGGCGGGGGCCCGGCAGGTTTTCTGGGCTGTGCTCCTGGGAGAGGAAGCGGCCGAGCGAGGCATCAGCAGCCCTCTTGCTTTTAAGGGGAAAACAAGAAAAAAAAAAAAAAAAAAGAGAACTGCTCCGTTCCCGAGGCGCCTGATCCCGCTCGGCGTTGGGGTCAGGCCCCGGTGTGGGACCGGTGGCCCCGGTGCGGGTGCTGGGGAGCAGCCAGCAGGGACTGGGGGCTGACAGGGGCTGTGCCCCCCCAGGTCCTCACAGAGAGTGCTGGCGCGGCATCTGCTGCCTGATGAGTTTGGGGGTGCTGGGGGGCACCTGAGTGGGCACCCCTTGTCCCTGCAGCCTGGTGGCACTGGGAGGGCTGCGCCTGCCCTGCCTGCAGCCTGAAGCCACCCCGGGGGGTGACACCCCCGGGGAAAGCAGGTGGGGAGAAAATGAGCCCCCAGCCCGCGTGTGCCCTCTCTGACAAAGCCTCTCTGGTAGTGGTCCTGTTGGGCCCTAGTTTGGGAAGAGCTCGGCTGGTGCTGCCCCATGGGGCTGCTGCCCCCCCGGCCAGGGCGCTGCACCTTGGGGCTGTGCCCCTCTGTGTCCCCCCACTTTTGGTGTCCCCAGCTGAGGTGTCCATTTGCACCCTGACTTGTTTGGGTGGGGGGGCTGCTGGAGCAGAGCTGTGCCCTGTCTGGGGCCACCCTCCTGCTTGCTTTGCCGCCACCTGGTGCCTGGCCCCGTGCAGCCCATCCCCGGGGCATCCCGTCACGGTGCCGGCAGCCCCTGAGCAGCACCCAAGCCGACCTGCTGGCTGTTGGGGTGCAGGGGTGAGCGGCTCCGTGTCCGCTTCCCCCTCCTGTTCCCAATTCCCCCCCCGACACGGTAGATGGGGGACACCAGCTCTGGGGGTGCTGCTCAGCAGTTTGGTTTCACTGCAGCGTATTCGGCTCTGTCCTGTGGGGTGGGGACACAGCACCAATCCCCCTCTCCATCCGCTCAGGGCTTTCCCCCATGAGTGGAGCCCCCGGGCTCGGTGCTGGGGGGCGCAGACCCCCTGGGGCAGCCAGGACTTATTTTGGCACCTTGACCACCCCTCGAGGTGGGTCACAGCCCCATGGGCCCTGGCAGGTGCCCCCAATGCCAGGGGGTGGCCCAAAGCCGGCAGTGGGGTCCCGGTGCCTGGTGGCTCGCCTGGTGCTCCGCCAGCGGGGCGGAGGGGATCTGTGGGGCGGGGGGATCTGTGGGGCAGAGAGAGGGGATCTGTGGGGCAGGGTCCCACGCAGGGCTCGCGATGGGGCACAGGCAGCCAGCCCGTGTGCTGGCCAATCCCACGCGAGTACCCATGCGCCGACCAATCCCGTGCCAGAATCCATTTGTTGACCAGTCCTGTGCGAGAATCTGTGCACTGACCAATCCCGTGCTGGAATCACTGCTCTGACTAATCTGGCATGAGAATCAGTGCCAATCCCTGTGGAATCGCCGGTCTAAGAATCCATGTGCTGGCCAATCCCGTGTGGGAATCGACGCGCCGACCAATCCCAGGTGAGCATCCAAACCGGACCAATCCCCCTGCAGCAGACCCAGTGTCCCCGCCAATCCCAGCGTCGCTCTGCTCCTGCCCTCCCATCCCTGGCACGGGGCTGCTCCTCGTCCCACCCGGTGGCCGCGGTGGGGGCCCCGGGCCCCCCCTGGGGCAGGTGCCGCGGGGTCTGGGGGGCTGGGGCGTCCCCGCGGGGTGGCGGCGCCTGGGGCGGGCGCTGGCAGCGGGGCACTGCTGGGGGGCGGGGCCGGATCCAGACCCGCTGCCTGCAGATGTTGCCTTTTTAGGCACTGGAGCACTGCACGTCCCTGCCTGTGGCTGGCCCCGTGATGAGCCAACGCCCGCTGGCAGAGCAGGGCCAGCCCCTCTCTGGGGCATGCAGAGGCGCCTCCGTCCCCCTCCTGACCCCAGAAACCCCCTTTTTCCCCCAAATGGGCCCAGGGACGCTTTCTTCTCCCCCTTCCCCTAGTCGGCACTTGGCAACCCCAGGGCCAATTGCTCAAACAGCCCCGGAGCTGGGACCTGCCCTTATTTGGGTTGAAACCAGGGCTATTTTGGTGCTTCTGCCTCCATCGCAACCCCTTGGAGCTTCCCTGTGTGTTGCCTTCCCCGTCCTGTCCTGTCTCCCCATGCCGGGGCTGCTGGCCTGGCCAGCGCGGGCGGCTGGGGGCTACCGCCATCCTGGCCGTGCCGTGGGTCCTGGGGTGCATCGGGGTGCTGGTGGTGGCCCCCAGGGCCGCTGCGGGGTGGAGCGGCTGATGTCCCCTGCTGTATCTCAGCCCCGATCTGCAGGGCTGGGTGCGCCAGGTGACCTCTGTCCTGGCCCTGCTGCCGCCTTCCTGGTGGGGATGGGCTGTGGGGCGGCTCTGCAGGGACATACCGGGGGGAGACAGAGGGGATGGGTAGGTCCTGGCTTGGGGAATGGCATGGTGGTGGCTCTTTGCTGTGTGGCACCCTCCCTGGGTACCACCTGCACCTCTTGGGCAATGCAGGGGCAGGGCAGCCCAGTGGCCTCTGCCCTGTCCCGGGTGCTGTCGGGCATCCCGGCACGGAGGGGATGGCACAGTGACAGTCCCAGCTGCGGGGCGGGCTGGGGATGCTCAGAGGGAAGCCTGGGAGCGGCGAGACCTCCATGCCCCGGCATCAGCCCAGCCTGACTCACCCTGAGCTGCCGGCCAAGCCGCTCTCTGGCCCTTCAGCACAGCCGCTGGTTATCCCCACCTGAGGGTAGAAACCCCAAAAGCAGCAGAGCCCCTGAGCGCTGGTGGGGGCAGAGAGGGGCTGCGTGGTGCTGGGGTACTGCCTCCTCCCCGGGACCCCCCGTGCTGGGATCCAGGGCTCTGCGCGGCTGCCCCCTGCCTCGCACACTGGGGCTGTGCCGGGCAGGGTGGAGCTGAGGTGAGGGGGGAGCGGGCGTGGATAGAAACATGCCGTCCTCCCGCCGGGGACTTGTTGCATAAACAGGAGATTTGCCAGAGCTGCGAGCAATGTGAAGGCAGGGGCAGGCAGCACGTGGTGTGGGCAGGGGGGACCTCACCCCTGGGCAGGGCAGGGGGGTGGCTGGAGGGGCACTCTCTGAGCTCGGACCCCATAGTCCCTTATGGCTGGCAGCGGGGAAGGATGCTGTGGCCGGTCCCACCGGGAAGCAGGGAACGGGGTGCTGGAGAGGGGAAAATCTTCCCTGATGTCCCCAGCTTGGTGGCCCCCAACCTGTCCCCTTAAGGTGCCTCCTGCTGTGGGGTGCCAGAGCGGGGCTCCTGCTCTGCCCCACACCGCCGCTAAGAGGGGGTTCAACAGGGCTTGGTGGCTGTGGCAGGTCTGGAGGGGCTGGTGAGCAGGGCACGGGCTTGGGGCTGGCTGGGGTGTGGCTGTGGCCTGTGGCTGTCCCTGGGAACCCCCCCTTGCCTGGGGCAGGGTCTCGGGGTGAGCAGGGTACCATGGGGTACATGGGGATGTGATGCACAGCCCGGCTGGGACGCGGGTGGCACGAAGCTCAGGCGACCATGCTAGGGAGGGGGAGGTCCCCCATGGGGTGATGTGGGACCCCACGAGGTTCTGCATGGGGTGACATGGGCTGAGCTGGCATTGGTGCCACCCCAGCGTCATCCTGTGGGACACCAGTCTGGCCACTGAGTCACCATCCTCTTTGGCAACAGCCTTTCCAGCCCACAGGGTGATTTGGGCAGAGGACCCCCTTCCTGGGGGCTGGAGGGAGTAGGGTGCTTTGCTCCCATCTTTTGGGGTCCACATGCCTTCTGGGTAGGGGGTCTGAGAAGGCTGTGCCTGCCTGATGCTGGCTCGCTGTGGGGGGTGTCCGGGATGCCAGGGGAGTCCCTTTCGGCTCCAGCCGCACCAGCCAGGCTGGCTTGCTGGTGTCTTGGTGCCTGGCTGTGGGAAGCAGCTCTGGTGTGCTGAGGTCCGAGTGAGGGCTGGGATAGCTGGTGCCGTGGCTTCTCCTGGCATCGCAAGGGTCAGCACCGGCCCGGATATCGGCCGGCTCGGGAATGTTTATCGGAGCTCCTGGGGAAGGGAAAAACAAAAACCGCCACGCAAAGGAAGGGATATGCGTCAGAGATGGGCCTGCATTGCCCACCGCAGCCGGGCGGGTCGTGCTGTGGGCTGTGAGCCAGCGCTCGCCTGGCTCTGGCAGCCCAGCTTGGGGGGGATCCCTGCGCTCCCCCAGCCCAGCCTGTGCCCGGTGCTGCACTGACCCCACCTGCTCCCGAATCGCAGGGGCCCTCTGTGGAGGTTTGTCTCCCCCCGAGCCCTGCTGGCATCCCGCGGGCTGGGGCTGCAACCAGCAGGGATGCTCTGGCTGGAGCAGGACCTGGCGATGCCCCTGGGCACCTCTGCGGCTGCAGGGGTTATTTTGCTGAGGGAGGAGGAGGAGGGAGAGGAAGGATTTGGGAGGGAGGGCGATGCGAGCGGTGGTCACAGCGTGGAGAAGGCTCTGGGGTGTCTCATCATGTGTTGGATGTCCGCATCCCTCCAGCCTCGCTCAGTGCTTGTGAACCGGTGCCGAAGTCCCGGCAGGGATCCGGGGTGCGGAGGCCGGTCTTCGAGCTGCAGCCGGTAGGGTTTGATGGAGGAGGACTCCCGTGGGCTGCTCTGCCCTGGGGCGGTGTGGGCAGGGGCTGCCAGGGGTTTGCCAGCCAGGTGTTTGCTTCTGGGCTTGGACATCTACAGGGTATCCCGTTTCTTTAGGTATGGTGACAGCTGGCTGTGAGCGAGCCAGCCCATCGCTGCTCTCCAGGGGAAGGCTGCAGGGTGTGCCCAACCCCTTATGAGACATCAGAGAGTCCACACCACTCGTGGCCGTGGGGCCTTGTTCTCTGGGAAACTGATCTTGCTGCTTGACAAAAGCCGGGTCTCAAAGTGTTGGCTTGCAGGATTGTGGCTGCCGGGAGAGGGACGTGGCTGCGACCTGGGGGGCCGGGGGGGGGGCGGCGCCCCGCTGCGCCTCGTTCCCGCTTCCTGGGCGGGCTGCCGGGCGGCGGGGTCGCGGTGGCGGGGGCCGGGCGGCAGGAATGCAAACACCGGTGGGGGGGAGAAGAAAGGCCGCTGTGTCTGCCGCAGCGAGGCGAAGCCGGAACGGGGGTGTGCAGGTCCCCCTGCCTTTCTCACCCCTCCCTGCACTGGAGGAAGTGGGCGTCCCTGGGGATGGAGGTGGCGGGGGTCCTGGGCGTTGCCGTGGTCCTGTGCAGGGTGATGCTCTCACCGGTCCCGTGGGGCAGGAGGGATGCTCTTGCACCCCTGGGTCAGGAGCTCGGCTTCCCTAGGGAAGGGTCTGCTGCATGGGGCAGGGTCTTCCCCCTCCGCCTTGAACCCGGGGCATGTTTGAGCCAAACTTGAGAGAGGGACGGAAGCTGAAAACGGCATTACGTTCCTGCAGTCCTTGTAAAGCTGCCTTTCTGGGATGAGCGAGTGCCATACAGCCCGGGTTGGTGTCTCCTGTGGATGGGAGGAGCAGTGTTGGGTGAGCACAAGCCCATATTAGACATTGGAGAATCCGCTAGGGCAGGGAAATACAACCATGGGCACCCTAGTTTTCTCCCTTCTCCAGCTGAAGGAGCATTCGTAGCCTGCAAACCTCCTGGTGCCGACAGCAGAGGAGGGGCGGGCATGGACCCTACCTGTCTGTGGGACCACCGTGTCCCACAGAGGGGGGAGTTGTGCATCTCCCCCCATCACTGGCCTCGGGAGCTGGGGCTGGGAGGAAGTCGGGGGCTTTTGGTCGAGCGTCCTGGGGGGAAGATCGTGATGGTGTGCGTGGCATGGTGCGGGACGCAGGGCGGCCCTCACCGGCCCTGTCCGCTGCGGCTCGCTGCCGGAGAACATTCCAGGGAGGCTGGCGTGGGGCCAGCGCCGCGGGGCAGGGAAAGGGGCCTTTTATGGAAGCGTTTCTGCATTAGAATAAAATCATAATAATAATGCGCAGGGGAAGGGAGCGGGAGGAGGAGGAACCCACGAAGAAAACAGGGAGGCGGGATGGGAACGGGCCAGTGGCCAGGGAGGAGGCAGGCGCTGGGCATGGCCCTGCGTGGACCGGGATGGGGTGGGATCCGGGTGCTCCGACTGGGGTGCTTGCGGCAAATCCTGCTTCTTATGGCCCAGGGCAGGGGAGGCTGATTGGGGTGCGGGGGTTCCCCGTGCTGCCATGGTGGGGGACCAGCCCCTGGGTGGTGCTCGGCACGCTGACTCGATGCTGGGACGGGGCAGAGGATGGCTGGCTGAGGGTCACTGCTCCTGGGGACACACGGGGGGGTTTAGAGGGGAGGAGGCGCCCCAAATCACACCCTCCCGCTACTGCCAGCGTCTCTGGGCCAACATGGGGCTGGAGCGGCTGTTCCTGCCGCCCCTGGCACCGACAAACAAGGCGCTGCCTCTGCTGCTTCCAGGCCGACTGGGGTGCACGCAAAACCCAAGGTTAATTGTCAGTAATTGCCGCTGGTAATTAAGGTAACAATAGCCGGGCTGTTCAGCTGGCGGCTGCAGGAGCGCTCACGAGGCCGGGCTGGGGTTTGTTCCAGGAGCTGCTCTTGGCATCAGGCGGCTGCCCTGTGCCCCACCGTGCCCACCTGGGGCTGGGGCTGCCCGGGCTCCCTGGCCCAGGACCAGTGGCACCACTGCCGTGGCTCCAAGCCTGCTCCTGTTATCGGGGAGCCCAGCCTTGACCCCGCGACACTGCCTGTGCTCCTGTCCGGGGTGGCAGGGCCATGGGCCACGGGTGCCCCTGTCACCCCCTTGGTTGGGCGCTGGGTTTGCTCAGGCTTTAGGGTCTAATCCTGGCCCTCTTTCTGCTTCCTTGCAGGCTGTGACCCCCTGCTCCCCTGCTGTCAACTATGATCCAGTAAGTGAGCCCTCTGTGAGCCGTGGGTGAGAGGCAGGGCTCTGGGGATGCTGGGTGGGACGGGACACCCTGTTCTGCACTGGGCATGGGGCTTTCTCTGTCTGGGGGCTTCAGGGTGTGAGTCCCCTGCCCCCAAAGCCAAAAGGGTCGTGTGCTGGGGGCAATGGCACCCCCCTATTTCAGTGCTGTGCCCCCCAGCATTGCTGGCTGCAGGGCATCCCATGTCTGAGCAGCACGAATTGGGGCAGCCCAGCCATCATGGGACTCCTGGAGCTGGCACTTTCAGGGAAGAGGGGCTTGCGGGGTTGCTGGGAGGGACAGGCAGATGGGACGTGACCAGCCCTGGGCTCTGGTGTCCCCTGGCGCCGAGGGCCTCCCCTCCCTGGACAGAGCCAGGGCGGTTTCTTGCACACCCGGAGATGGCTCTACCAGATGTGCCTTTGGCTTGGGGCGCCCAAGGCCGTGCGTTTGCAGCCCTTGTTATTGTCACCCCTTTCTTTTGTCCCTCCTGGGGACCTTTAATGAGCAGCCGGGGCCAGGGAGATGCACAGCCCTTCTCACCCTGTCCTCTCCGGACAACGGGAAAACAGCTGGGCGCCCCATCTCCATTCACCTCATCCTAGGGAGGATGTGCAGCCGTGCTCCCTCGCCACGCTGCTCCAGGCCACCGCAGGGCTCTGGGGATGGCAGGGAACCAGGATGGCTCCCGGAGCAAAACCGTGCCTGAGGCAGAGGTTTGGGAAGCGTGGCATGGCGGTGCCCACCAGGCAGCATCTTGCCGACAGAGCAGCCCCCCTGCCCCGTCCCCAGCCCGGCCATGCCCATCGTGGCAGGCAGAGTGGGCACGTGGTGGCGGGGAGGCTGGCGTTGCCCGGGGCCAGTGCGGCCGCCCTTCCTTCTTGCTCCGGACGTGTGCCAAGGCTTGCCGGGGCAGGCGCCGAGGAGAGGAGGCCCTGGCAGGGTTTCAGCTCTGGGCTTGGCAGCCTGGCAGTGTCGGGGTGGCTGTGCCCCATGCAGGGCCCTGGGCTGGGCACCCTGTAGCCAGGCTGGAGTCTCACCTGAAAAGTGGGTTTAGGGGATGGACCCCTATGAGCTCGTGAGGGCAGCGCATGAGCCCAAGTGAGCAAGGGGACGGGGTGGGAGCAGAGCGTGCTGCCTGTCCCGGGGCCCCACAGTGCTTATCTGCCCCGGGTTTAATCTCTGCCTGCACCCCCCCACCCCTGCCAGCCTCCTCGGGCACTTATCACCAGCAAAAACATGTTGGCTTCGCGCTGGGACCGTTACTGTGGCTTTGGGAGGAAATTGAAAGGGGTTTGCCCTGTCCCGTGGCTGGAAATGGCAGCCAGGGCCCCGCTGCCAGCACTGGAGCAGCCTGGTCTCGGGGGTGCCCTCTGTCCCCCTGGTCCCAAGACCCCCAAAAGCCACCCAGCTGGGTCCCTTTGCTGTGCCACCCCTAGGCACCCCCACCAGTTGTCCCCAGGCTCCCTATATTTGGGGTCCAGATGCTCTCCCCCACCCCAGGAAGTTAATTCCTGTCCCCAGCCCCATTTCAAAGCTCTCCAGTGGGGTGTCACCAAATTTCCCTCTTTTTTGGGCTTCTCAGACTCCTGCTTTGCTCCCGCCAGGGTCCTTCACCAGCCCCACAGGCTGGGTTTATTTCAGGGATCTGGGCCCGCTGGTGGCCCGCAGCCAGGCTGGGTGTGGGACCGTGCCAGGCTCGCACTGTTGTTTACCTCCTGCCTGTGGGGTCTGACCCTGGAGGATCCAGATGGGATCCCAGAGGCATGGGGGGCAGCGGGTACCCACCGTGGAGCGGGCTCAGGGTTTGGCCGAGTGCTCCCCATCCATGGCAGTGGTCCAGCGTGGGGGGAGGCTACCGGGAGGCAGGACGGCAGCCCCCTTGGTGCCCAAGCATCGCCCCAGCCCCGCGCTTGGGTTTCGAGGGATTCCCGACGTTTAGGAAGAGCGGACGTGTTGGTGGGCAGGGAAGGAAACGGGACCACGGCGCATTTCCTAGGAAGGGCCAGAAATAGCCAGGGGGGAACTTTTGACCCCAGCCCCTGCTCTGTGTGCGTCTCTCTCAATCTCTCTTTCCTTCTCTCTCACTTGCTTTTTCCTCACCCTCCCCTTCCTCCTGCCTGCCTGCCTGCAGCCGTCCCCAGGGGAGAGCATCACCAAGCAGGTAGATGCCCTGGTAAGTGCTACCAGTCGCGGAGGCTGCTCTTTGTGGTGAGACCTCCTAGGGGGTCACTTGTGCCTGTCCCATTGCCGCAAGCACCCCCCGCAGCCAAAATCCCTCAGCCTGGGATGCCCCCGTGGTCCCCCAACACCCCTGGGACCCCCCAGCCCTCCTTCCCTGCCAGCCAAGGTGATGACGGCCATGCCAAAAGCCAAACGAGGTGCCCAGGGTCAGTGGCAGAGGCAGTGGCGGAGCCCAGCAGAGGGAGGGCTGGGGCTTTTGCCGCAAAGCCGGCTTTCCTGTCTCGGAGCCGGGGATATGTTATTTAATCTGTGGACATAAAATTGCTAAGACAGTGTAGACAAACGCACTGCCAAAGTCAACGCGGACGGCTTCCCCCTGCCCGCAGCCAGCTCGCTGGCCTCCCTGCTCACCGGGGCTGGGACCCAAGGGATGGAGGCAGAGTGGTTCCCACGAGGAAGAGGGTGAAAGCCTTCCTCACCTGGGAGCCAGCTTTGCCCCATCCCTTCGGTTGTCCAGGATGCGTTTCCAACCCTTCTCTGAACTGGAGGAAGAGCATCCACAGCTAGAAAAATCCATTGGGACAGTCAGGAGCCCCCTTTGCCAGCTTTGCTCTCTTTTGGGGAAGTTCCCTGGTATTTCTGCAGCCTTTCTTGTGCCTCGCATCACCGTTGCCAAGCAGAAGGGACCTGTGGGGTTCAGATGCTGCCCAGAGCCTGGGGACATGCCGAGTCAGCCTGGGGCTGGGAGGCAGATGCTCGATGGGGCTGGCAGGGGGGTCTTCAACCCAGTGTGGCTGGGACCGGCTGGTCCTGTGCTGAGCTGTACTGGGACATACTGGCTTGGCTGGGGTCTCTGCTCCAGAGGGGGTCTTTGTGCAGGGGCTGGTGGCGGAGTCGGCAGTGTGGCTGCGGTTAGATTGGGGGGAGCGGGGCAGAGCCGGGGGACTCCTGCCAGGGCGGGGGATGCTGGAGGGCCCTGGCTGCGGGCACCCGCTCCCTGAGGCTGTAAGGGTGCCGGGAGCAGAGCCGCCATGCCATGGAAATGGATTAGCAAGGGCCTCACTGCCGTCAAGGTATGGAGAGGAAGAGGAGCTCTGGTGTCCCTGCCTTGCTTGCCCTCCCGTGCCTCAGTTTCCCCATGCAGGAGAGGGGGGTGAGTCCTGGTTGCCCCATGTCAGCTTATCCATTGGGCAAGGCTGCGGTTTGGGAGGCTGCTGCGGCTGGGTGGGGTGACAGGGGCTGCTGGGACTCCCCTGGCTGGTGTGTGCGGGTGGGGGACCCCAGACCTTTCCTGCTGCAAAGGTTTGGGGCAGAGCAGAGCCCGCGGTGGGGATCCCATCCCAGTCACCGGTGGGTAATGCAGGGACAAGCCCATGCTCAGGTTCAAGCTTGCTCCATGCACCCTGGTTCTGCCCAGGAAAGGTTTTACCACTCTTCTTGGTGCCTTTGCCCCCAGTGATGTTGGGGGGTTTCTGGGGTGAGCAGGAGATTTAGGGCACCCTGGGGACAACCTGGGTGTAGACTGTCACTGCTGCCTGCACACCCCTGGGTGCTCGGATGGGGCTGCTGCCTCCTGGAGTGGCTTTGGCTGGGAGTGGAGACGTTGTCCCTGGGCCCTGCAGGCTGCCGAACCCGTCTCTGCTCCCCTGGGCAGCCTGACCTTGAAAGGGGGACGTGAGGCTGATGGAGGGTGACACTGGCTGCCTGTGGGACCAGCCCCGGGACCACGCCGGGTGGGAGATGGTGGGTGAAGGGCACCGGGTAAACCTCTCCCACCTCATCCTGTCGTCTCTGGGGTGCCGGCTGCGGGATGTCACAGCCCTGAGGAGGGTGGCAGCAGGTCCTGCAGCTGTGGGGACGAAAGGGACATCCTGGGAGCCAGCTGTGGAGTGCATCTCTTGTTTCTGGATCCTTCCGGGGGCTCGGGACGTGCTGCTTGTGTGAGATGAGTCTTTAAATGACTCCTGCTTGTTAGCTGAAGATACTAAAACTAATGAGGTGTGAGTGTGTTTTTCCTTAGCGGTTTTTTTTGGAAACCCTGCTTTGTTTTTCGGCTGAGGTCACGAAGTCACCGAGCAAACCGGCTGCAGATGAAATTCTTGAGGCCGGAGAACATGCATAAATAGAAGTTTCCTGCTCCGAGAGCTCAAACATTTCCTCCCGGCGTTCGGCTCTGCAGAGCCGGGGCCAAAGCAAACCATCATGCCTGGCTGGCTCCTTGCCGCTGCTTGGGCAGCAAACCTGCCCCTGCCCCTGCCCCAGGCAGCGCCAAAGCCACTCTGTCCTGCCAGGTGTGTGCCTGGAGCCAGCTGAGACTGGAGGAACTTGTGACATGCCTGAGACTGTCCCCCTCCCCAGAGCATCCTCCTCAATGCTCCTCTGGGACCCTGTGCCAAGGCACCGGTCCTGCAGTGCCTATGGTGGCTGGTCCCAGCCGTCCTGGGGTTGTGAGGGTGGCCGGGGGGGGGTGGTGCCGTTGGGGTTTTTGGTGCCACCGGCTGCTCGCGGATGGGATTTGGACACAGCAATATTTTGGGCGTGTTATGGTGCGCAGTGCAATGTGGTGGGGGTGGGATGCTCCGGCAACACCACCGCACCTGGCTTGAGCAGGAGCCCTGTGCTGGCTGCTGGCTGGGTCACGGCAATAACGCATTTCCTCTCTGGTTCTTTAGGATGCCACAAAATCCCCCAGGAGTGGGCAGTCACGGCGCAAAACATCCAGGTAGGTGCCTCAGTTTCCCCTTCTGGTGACCATCTCTGCCCTGCCTCAACATCCCCCCCCGCCAACACATTGCTTCTCCAGATGTGCTACAGCTGGTAGATGCTCCCCATGGAGAAGACATGGGTGTTACAACTCGCCATTCCCAACTTGGGGTCCCCAAGTCACCCCAACAGGGCTGGGAGCAGGGGAAAGGCTGTGGGCAGCCCTGCTGCTGTGTCCCCACATGTCCCAGCCTGTCTTGCTTAACCCCGGGGGCTGTGCAGGGTGGGGAGGGGTCACAGTGTCCCCTCCCCACACCGTGTACTGATGGCGGTCCCCTCCCTCGCCCAGGAGCATGAGTCTGACTGCGACCATGGAGAGCAACTGCGAGCTGGACCTGGTGTACATCACGGAGCGGATCATTGCTGTCTCCTACCCCAGCACGGCCGAGGAGCAGAGCTTCTGCAGCAACCTCCGCGAGGTGGCCCACATGCTGAAGTCCAAGCACGGGGACAACTACATGGTGAGGGACATGGCTAGGTCCCCTCCAGGCTGGGGAAGGGGCTGGGGTGCTCAGGCCCTGGGGATGGGGTACTGCAGGGGATGGGTGCTGCATCCCTGGCTCTGGCTGGGCTCGGCTCTGGTGAGGGGGTCTTTGCACCAAGATGGATGGATTTTTTCCTTCCTTGAAGCTTTCCAGTCCCTTTGGGTTCCCCTGGGAGTTTTTGGCCTTTGCATTGCCCTGTGGCAAGGCCTTACTCAGGTTAACATGCCTGGGGAAACCTCTCATGGGGGGGATTTGGGGAGGCTTTGAAGTGAGAAAGAGGTGGGAGGTGGCAGTGACAGAGAGGATGGTGTCCCCTCACCCTGTTTCCTCTTCCCTGAAGCTTTTCAACCTCTCTGAGCGGAGACACGACATCAGCAAACTTCATCCCAAGGTGGGTCACAGCTGTGGGTCGCAGAGGGGCTCAGGGCTCAGGGCAGGGCTGTCTGTGGGACCAGCTTCCCCCCTCAAGCTGTTTGGGGGAGGAACAGCTACCCTTTCTATCCCACCCAGTTGGTGGAGGAGCAGGGGAAGGAAAGCACGAGGAGGAGGGGAAGGAAAGCACTGGGACTTTCCAATGAGTTTGTGGGGTCTCAGCTTAACCCCCATCCTGTCCCCAGCTCAAACCTGGATGTTGGGGCCTCTTGGAGACCTCCCTAAGGCATTGTCCCCATCCCTGTGAACATGGGGGAGCCCTGGGCAGCTCAGCCAAGAGACCCAGAAGGAGGCTGAGGCCTGGGACTCCAATGGCCCCCCCAGGGCAGGGGTCTGGGCAGTGGCGTGCAGGGCTGAGGGAAAGTCTGGGAGGGGCACGTCAGGGTAACGTGGTGGTGCTGCCCCTGGGCACGTGCCTCGGGCTTTGCATGCTGGGGACTGCAGAGGGGGCAGAGCCCAGCATGGATGTGACCCCTGGTTGTCCCCCATCACCACCCAGTTGCTGGATTTCGGGTGGCCTGACCTGCATACCCCAGCGCTGGAGAAGATCTGCAGCATTTGCAAAGCCATGGACACGTGGCTCAACGCGGCGGCGCACAATGTGGTGGTGCTGCACAACAAGGTGGGCTGGACCCTGTCCCTGGGGTGCATGGTGGGGGTTGAGCACAGTCTGGGGGGGTGGGGGGCGCGGGGCAGGGCTGAGCGGCCTCAGAGTGAGGGGTGCAGGGAACATGGTGGTTTGTGGCTTGGGGCGCATGTAGGCATTGGCGTACGTGTGCGCTGGTGTGTGTAAGGGTTGGGGTATGCCCGTGGGTCGATGCGTGTGTGTAGGGACCCGGGTGTGCATCCCCATGCATGGGATGGCCGTGCCTGGGTGCTCGCAGGCACGACCGTCCCCGTGACACCCCTTCTGCTGTGTGTCCGCAGGGGAACCGCGGCCGGCTGGGGGTGGTGGTGGCTGCCTACATGCACTACAGCAACATCTCGGCCAGGTGAGAGGGACACACAGTCCCGGGGTGGCCCTGGGGCCCACTGCTGACCTCTGTCCCAGCGGTGCTGGGGTGCCGGTGCTGATGCTTTCCTTCAATCTCATCTACCCTTTCGTCCCCACAGCGCTGACCAGGCTCTGGACAGGTTTGCCATGAAGCGCTTCTATGAGGACAAGATAGTGCCTGTGGGACAGCCATCCCAGAAGAGGTGGGTCCTGGCGTACGTTTTGTCCCCGTGGCCAAGGTGGTTGGGTGCAGGGGGGCCAAGGCAGGTGCTCCACTGTGGGTCCTGCCCCTGAGCTGCCTATCCCCCCTCTAGGTACATCCATTACTTCAGTGGGCTCCTGTCTGGCAGCATCAAGATGAACAACAAGCCCCTCTTCCTCCACCACGTCATCATGCACGGCATCCCCAACTTTGAGTCGAAAGGCGGTAAGTGCTCCCCACCCCAGACCCATGCACACACCACTGCCCCACGCTGCCTGCCCGGGCTTGCTGTCCATGGGGGATATTTTCCACAATTTCCTTGGCAATTTGAATTTCCCTTTCCCTCTTCAGGGACTGTTCCCTCTCCATGACTGTTCGCTGTAGCAGGGTGCTACCCTTTTCCCACAGAGATGGCCTCAGGGGGTGTCCCCCCTGGGCAGGGTCCTGGGGCTGGGCCCTAACCCAAGCTGTGGGGTGACAAGGCTTTTCTGATGGCTTTTGGAAGGGTGGCACCAGATTGGGGTTGGGGTTTGGGATGTAGCACCAAGCCCAGTGCCGGTACCCAGAAGCAGTCCCTCCCTCAGAGACCACCATCCCCATCATCCCACCTCCATCCCACACCCAATGCTTTCCCCAGGTCCTGCAGGACCCAAACTGGGCTACAAGGGCTTTCCCCCTTTCCCACCCCATCTGGAGCATCTCTTTCTGCCCATCCGAGATGTTGCCCATGGCTGGTGTGGGCCAGCCGGGGTGGAGAGCGGCTGTTTGCCTTGGCTCCCTCCCTGTTTGGATTTCTCCCCTGTGACTAATGCCTGCCCCGGCCCCCTCCGCCCTGCCGGCTAACAGCAGCATGCCTTCTCTCCCTGCCTTGATGTCTTCCAGGTTGTCGGCCCTTCCTGAAAATCTACCAGGCCATGCAGCCCGTCTACACCTCTGGGATCTAGTAACTATCTCCTTACCATGGGGCTTCCCTCCCCAGCATGGGGGGCTTGGCAGGCGGGGGGAGATGGAGAGGGTCAAGGCCAAGTCCCCAGTGGTCCCCGTACCCTGTGCTTAGTCTTTTTATGGTCCAGGGAAGCAAAAAAAGGGGCTTCCCTTTCCATGGTGGTGGTAACTGGCTATACTGGGCCATACTGGGCCCTTCTGCTGGGAGGGCTGTAGTGACTCCATGTATCAGCAGAGGGAGCCCGGGGCTGCACAGAGCCTGGGGCTGGGTGTCCCCAGAGGGAGCAGGGACAGGGATGGGGACACCTCACTGGGGGATGGAGACGTTTCTCCTTCCCCTGCCCAAAGAGCTGCTCCTCCTGCCCAGAATTGTCCTAAAAGCCCTCTTTCTCCCCCGCAAAAGAGCTTCCCCCCATTTTAACCTCCCCAGGATTTACCCCAACACTACTTTCCAACGCTGCTCTCAGGAGCAGGCACTGGTGAAGGCAAAGCAGGAGCTGATTTCTCCAGCCGCTGGGGTGCTCTGTGGGGCTGCATCCCAGCCTGGGACCCCTGACTCCTGCCCCCCCTGGAGGGAGCAGAACCCTTTGCCTTGGGGGCATTCCCATCTCACCCTCCTGAACTGGGATCTCCCTTTCCTGCAGCCCGGCATCCTCCTCGTTAGCCAAGATTTACTGCCACCCTGGCTGCGCCTTTCAGCTTTTGATAGACTATTTATGGGACGCCAGTAATAAACTCCAGGTTTATCTTGCCTGTAAAATCCAACTCCCTTCTTCCCTCGTCCCCCGCTGCCGACGCCATGAGGGCCTCATTTTTGCCCTCCTGTCCACCTCCCCCTGGGAATGGGTGCCTCTTGGGGTGGAGGACGGGACCCTCCTCTGTCACCGAGAGGGCCAGCTCTCTGCTTTGCGCCTTTCCTGGCTGGGCTTGGGTGGAAAGGGCTGGTGGAGGCGGTGATGGGAGCTCTGGGGGGAGCTCTGCACCGCAGCTCACGTCCTCCTATTGTCCCTCCCTGCAGCAATGTGCAAGGAGACAGCCAGACGGGCATCTGCATCACCATTGAGCCTGGCTTGCTCCTCAAGGGTGATATCTTGGTAAGGAGCCTCAGCTCACGGGGAGCAGCCAGGGGACGGGTGGTCCTTGTGCCTCGCGACCCTCCGGTTCCCTCTTGCCCAGCCCTGGGGTCTCATCCTCACGATTCAACCCCACTCCCCTCTGCAGCTGAAGTGTTACCACAAGAAGTTTCGCAGCCCGACCCGTGACGTGATTTTCCGTGTGCAGTTCCATACGTGCGCTGTGCATGACCTTGATGTCGTCTTTGGCAAGGAGGACCTGGATGAGGCCTTCCGAGGTAACCGCCCCGGCACCTCCCCACTCCAAACTCCCTCCTCCTCCCGTGCCTCTGATGCTGCTCCCATCGCAGCACCCACCCCAAATCCGGCCCTGATGAAGAGGGGTGCTCCTGCTCCATCCGCAGGGTGTGGTGCCACTCAGGAACCGGTGGCAGGGTCATCCCCTTTGTTGCCTAAATCTGGTACCAAAGTGGAGGGGCTGCCTTGGGGTTGTTTGGGAGCTGAGATGTGCTTCCCCATGCTGGGATACCCCCTACCAGCTCCTGGTCTTGCTCTGGCCAGGGTGGGTGGCCCATGCTCTGGGCACGTTTTGGGTGGCTGCCTAGTTGCTGTTGGAGGGATGGATGGAAATGATCCCTTTGCTCTGCTCTCTGCCTTTCAGATGACCGCTTCCCTGAGTATGGGAAGGTGGAGTTCGTGTTCTCCTACGGCCCTGAGAAGATCCAAGGTACGTCTGGTTCACCACCGTCGGGGTTCGGAGCTGGAAGCTGGCACCTTTCCCGCTCCCCAGCTCCATCCCCTGCTGCCTCCCTTGCCACCTCCCCCTGCCTGGGTTGCTGTCCCTTTGTCATCAGGGTGCGATGAAGGCTCCAGGCTGTGAGGCTGATCTAGGAGCACCCATGGGTGCCCTATAGCGCTCGCTCTCTTCCTTGGGAGACCACTCTCTGCAGCACTTGCTGGCCTGTGAGAGAGGGAGGGGGTTCTTGGAATGGAGGACCCCCCCCACCCTAAAAAGCCCTGCCCTAGGCACGCTCGCTGTCAGTCAATCTGCCTTCCCCTTGGTGATCCCAAAAGCCCTGGCCAGCCCTGTACACCTTGTTTGGGGGTCCTGATGTACCTCCCATGCCCATCCATCACCCTCAGTGCCCCCATTTCTCCCTGACTCTCCTGCCCCTATGGCTCCTGCCTGCTTTCCCTTGCCTGCACCTTCTCTCCATCTCCTCACTGCATCCCACCCGCCCTGGCTCCAGCATCACCCTGACTGACCGTTCTGCCTCTTCCCAGGCATGGAGCACCTTGAGAATGGGCCCAGCGTTTCTGTGGACTACAACACGTCCGACCCGCTCATCCGTTGGGACTCCTACGAGAACTTCAACATCCAGCGTGAGGACAGCACAGAGGGCACCTGGGCTGAGCCGCCCCTGCCCAGCAAGCACCTGGAGAAAGGTTAGGGCTCACGGGGTGGTCAGTGGCCTGAGTGTCTCCATGGGAATCGTCCCCACCCCAGGGAAGGATGCTGGCGGGCAGCAGAGCTGGGGGCAGGTGGCCACTGCTGGGAGGAGCGTGGCCATGAGATAAGGGAGGAAGATCTTGCAGACTTTCCCTCCTGCTGCAATTCCAGGGTGCTTGGGCTCTGGTTTTGGTGCTTTTGCTCTCAAAGGCCTGCTGGCATGGAGCAGGGTCCAGCCCTGGTTCATGCCCCAGAACTCTGGGAAACCCAAACCCCAATTCTGTTGGGAGCGGGACCTAATGGGGGGACAATTAGGTCTCCCAGCTCCTTTCTTGTGGCGCAAGCGTGGCAGGATGTAGCTGTGCCTCAGTTTCCCGTGGGAGAGGCAGATGCCCCACTTGCACTGGAAGGTACACACCATTGCTCAGAGCTGGGAAAAGCCCCTTGAGCACCCGTTTGGATGCAGTGAGTCGGCCGCCTTCGCCTGCTTGGCAGGAACAGGCAGGACTTGTATGTCAAAGGGTGGTGGGGCCCTGTCCCGGCAGTGAAGCCACCTGTGGCCAAGCAGATGCCTGAGCTTTCCTGGCCTGGTCCAGACAGGTGTCCCCAGAGCAGGGACAGCTGCGGTCCCTGACGTCCCTGAAGGTCACCGGCTGCTCTGAGTGGGAGCTGTGGGTGGCCGGGCTTGCTGGGGAGAGTGGCGGCTCTGGGTGCCCTGGGTGGGTGAGGGTGTCCTTGCCCATGGTGGGGACATGGAGCCGGACATGGGGTGGCTGCGTGGAGCTGGCATGGGCGCCTGCCTTGGCACAGGGCAGTAAACAGGCAACTCATGACATGTGGGCTCAGCTACGTGGTGGGGAGCTGGGGGCTGTGGGTCCATCCCTGAGGGGAGGGGAGGGGATGTGTGTCCTCACCGTAAGCTCAGACCATGGCTCTGCCCCTGCCCCGAGCTGGCAGGACCAGCTGGCAGCCCCCTCCTGCCTGCAGAGACCTGAGTGCCTCGGTGTGTGTGTGTGTTACCTTCTGGCTCCTGGGTCAGAGCCACAGCACTCCCAGACCCTTGCAGGGCTGCGGAGATACTCCAGGGCTCCTCACCATCCCCTCCCGGGCATCTCAGTGGGTGTCGGGGCTGTGGAGGTCCCACCATGCGCTGGCTGGGCTGTCCTCCTGCAGAGAGGGTAGTGATGGGGAACGTGAGGGCACCTTGGATTTGCAAACACTGCCCTGATTTGGGGATGAGCCGGGACTGCTGGAGGGTGAAGCCGCAGGCAGGAGGCTGCCCTCCGAGCCATGCCAGCGCAGGCAGCTGTGAGACAGCCCGTCTATAAGGGGGTCTCCCCCCGGCTGCCCCATGGGGCACCTTGAGCAGTGGTGGGGAGAGCCAGCGTGGGCTCAGGGGGCTCCCATCTTCCTCCCTCTCTGTTGGCACTTTTCCTCTTCTCCAGCCCATCCCAGGCCAGGATGGGGACCCCAGTGCCCAGCTGTGCGAGGGGGGTCCCTGTTTATGGTTGTTCTCACCTTATTTGGTCAGGGAATTCCATGCCGCATTTTTGGCACCACCAGGCTCGAGCAAGCGGCGGCTGGGGGTGGAGTGGGGTGAGGCTGGCACGGGGACCCGCGCAGGGGTGGGATCAGCCGCTGCTCCTCTTCCCTGCCACTGTCTGTCCCCACTGCTCGGCAAAGGCTTCCCGCAGACCAGCACCGCAGCCCAGGCTGACGGGATCGGGATCACCTGCCAAACGGTGGGTCCCTGCTGCGATGTGTCTCTGCTGGCCGCAGCCGCTTTCGGTGGAGGTAGACGCCCTTTCTCCGGCAGCTTTGGCTCAGCGTGGGGCACCCATATGGACTGGGGGGGGTGCCTGACAGGGTGGGGGTGACCCTGTGGAACCCTGAAGCTGGAGGGGCAGGTGGATGGTCAGGGATGGTGCCTGTTCTGGTGTTACCCTCACCTTCACTGTGGCTTGGGGAAGGAGAAACTGAGTCGCAGCAGGGTCACTGGCTGACCAAGCTTGCCCAGGGCAGGGGGGATGAGACTGGGATCTGAACCCTCACATCTTGCTTTCTGGCCGAGGGGACACAGACAGGGTCCCTGCTGCCTGCTGGGCTCTGCTGCCCTGTGGTCCTTAGTGACAGTGGGGTTCACTGGGATACCCCCACAGTCCTGTCCCACTGCCCATCATCCATCCCTGCACCGCACGGGGGAGGCAAGTGGCTCCGCCTGCTCTCCTTCCTCCTCCTCAAAAGGGCTTTGGGGTTGGTGCTGGCTGAGTGGTGGGCTCCTGCTGCACTCCCCATAGCCATCGGTTGGCTGAAAGGGCATTTGGAGGCTGAAGGGTGGTGATGGGGTGCTTCTTCCTTTGGCTGTTTTTGGGGTTCAGCTGTCCTTTATGCAGGGTGGATGAAGGATGCTTTGCCAGCACTGTGGTGGCTCTCCTGGGGGCCAAGGCTGGCTCCAGTGAGGCAGGAGGAGACCTGCGGCTGGATGCAGCACTGCTGGGTTTGCAGCTGGTGGGAGGATCACCGCAGAGAAATTTTTGGGGTACCGCAGAGGCAGGTGGGCAAATCTGGATGTGGAACATCTATGGCCTGGTTTGGTTTTGCTGAGAAAACCAATGCTGATGGAGAACAGGGTGCTGGGCTGGTCCTGCCGCACCCAGCATCTGCCCCTGCTCCCCGCCTCCCACCTCTGTACCATCCCCATCCCACTGCCCCTTTTTATTGGGACTGGAGGGGGGGTGGTTGGGCCTGGCCAGATCCAACATCTGCGGGAGACTTGCTAAATCCCCACCTGAGTCATGGTTCTGGCATGGGGCTCCCCTGCAGCTCAGTCCCATGCGCAGGGCAGGGATGGCCAGGGTGGGGAGCAGGATAAGCATCCCACCCCTCTGGGGATGGGAGGTCACAGCAGAGCCTGGACCCCATGTGGCAAAGGTCGTGGGGTGCCAGAGCCCCCTAGATTGAGCTGGATGCCAATCCTGAGCCTTTCTGTGGGACAGCAAGCCCCTAGATGGGGTTGCTCTCATCTGTTGGTCCCCCAGGAGGGTGGGCATCTCATGGGGTACATCTTCCCTGGTGGGGTCAAATCTTGCCCCACTTATCTGGGGCTGTGGCTGCCCAGGAGGGCAAGCCAGGCTGTGCAGAGGCGGGGAGCCAAATGGGCCAGGCCAGAGCTGTTAAATCGATTGCCTGAGCTGCCGGCGGGCTGCTGCTCTCCCCCCTCGGCTGGATCCGTCCTCTGGCCAGGCTCGGCAGGGAGGGGAGCCGCTGGCTCTCCTCTCGCCTTCGCCAGCTGACTAAAGCTGAAGGAATCCGCTTCCCCCTCCCCATCCCGCCCCTCTCTGCCGCTCGCTCTCCGCTCCAGCCGCAGCAAGGTAAGGGCTTGGCAGGGTGGGCGTTTTGGGGGGCAGCAGGGACCTGGCTGGGCTGGGTGGGGATCCACAGGGAGCGTCTCCCCCTTGCTTCTGGTTATTCCCCATGGGAGGAACGCTGGAGTGTCTTGGCTAGACATTTCGGCTGGAGCATGGCTGCTCCCACCGCAGGGTCTGTCCTCTGACCTGGTATTTGGGGTTGTGATGTGGGGAGGGCGAAGGGTTTTGGTCCGCAGGCAGGGCTGGGATGAGAGAGGGATGGGCTAGTGGAAGCTCAGCCCCTTCTCTTCCCCCTTTAAACTGTCCTTGAAGTCAAAACCTGCCGGAGTGGGGCTGGGGCTGTCCCCGGGCAGCCGGGCTGGAGCGGGGAGCTCCCGGCCTGCCCTCCTACTGGCTGCCCGCAGCTGCGCAACTGGGGCAAAAAATAAAAAGGCAGAGAAGCAGGCAAACCTCTGAGGTTTTGGGAGGATGGTGGCTTGATGTGTACCACTGTTCGGGAGCAAATGGGGCAGTGAGTCAGGGGGCTGGCTGGAAACGCTGCTCTCATCCCCTGCCGTCATCTGCGGGGGTGTGGGAAGCGCATGATTTGGGGGATTAGAGCGGAGGCAGCCTCGCGTTTCGCTGAGTATGTTGGATCAATCGAGGAGTGGAGGCTTGAGCATGGGTTCAAGCCAGGGCTCGGACACGGGGTGGGCTCGCCATCACCGGGACCAGTGAATTGTCGGCACCATCCCAGCATAGGTTTTGCCCAGGATGGAGCAGCGTGGTCACAGGCTGCTCAGGGGTGGGCATGGTCCCTGCCGTGTCTCCTGCCACGGGACAGGGCAACACTCGCCATCCCGAAACCAGTGCTGGCACGTCCATGCTGTGCCACAGATGTGGTGGGGCAGGGAAAGGGGCTTCTGAAAATGGGTCGGCTTTGGCACAGGCCAAATGGGTCAGTGGCTCAGCCACAGTGGGTTTCCAGTCCTCTTTGGCTGTGTATTTATTTTAGATGGGGAAACTCAAGCCTCCAGCAAGAGGGTTTGCAGACCCATCTGGGTTACAGCATCACGTGTGGCCTGAAAGGACATCCCCACCCTGAATGTGTCACTGCTTTTTGGGGCCAGGTGTGACGTGTGCACAGAGGAGCCGGGCAGGGCTGAGGGGCTCAAACTGGGGGGGTCACGCAGCGAGGTGATGCTCAGCACCTGGTGCAGGGTGGGTAGGCTGTCCATCTGTCTGTCTGTCCTGCCTAGGAAACAGTTAACGCGGCGCAAGTCTGCCTGTGGAGGAAGTAGTTAATATTCATAGCAAGGAGCTGTCTGTCCGGCTGTCCTCCCTCAGAGGCTCTGGCTCTCACCCTCCCTGCACCTCGCTGGGGCTGACCCAGGCTTGGGCGGCCTCCAGCTGCCTTCCCCACCGCCTCTCCCCTTCCCCTCCTGCTAGTCCCTGTGTGGTCCGGGGCGGAGGGGAGCACAACCGCACCTCCTCACCTCCAGCCCATCTCCTGCCTCTGCCGCCTTTATCTCCCCCATCCTCCCCTCCGGTGCCCCGGTTCCTGGGGTACCCTGTATCCGAGCCCCTCCGGCACCCCACTGCTGTTGGGGTGCCCCTCTTGCTGGCCCCGTGGGACATGGCACTGGGGAGGGAATAGCTCCCTCTGCAAGAGGGAAAGCAAAGCCAAAGGGACAAACGCCAAGCAAAGCCAGCTCCGGGCTGTCAGCTCCTGTCCTGGACGGACACACGGAGACGGCCTCGGACGCCGTTCGAGCTGCCACAGCACCAGGTCCCCCCTGGAAGGCTCTGGTGCTGGAAGGGCAAAGGAAAGGGATTTTGCTGCCTGCTCCTTCTTTTCATCTGGGATCTTTTCTTCCCCGTCCCCTTTGGTAAGTCCTGACTTTGCTTTTCTTTGAGCCAGATGGGATGGGTGAAAGGGCTGGGGATGGGTGGGGAATTCATGGCCGTGGTGACCCATGGCTCAGGGGCTAGGGTTACTTCTTGCCATCATATCTGGGCACAGGATGAAACCAGAGCCGGGGGGCTCTTTGCCATGGGACTCAGCCTGCATCCTTCATCCTACAAATGGTCCCGGGACCCCAGGATCTTCCCTGCTGGCTGATGCTCCAGAGATGCCCTGGGGTCAGGGTTCTGGGCAGTGGGGAGTGGAGGCTGCAGGTGGGATACTGCTGGGGGCAAGACTGGGGGGGCCATGGTGGTGCCCCAGTCGTATCTGGTGCAGAACTGGTGCAGAACCCCGGCCAGGATTTGTGCTGGTGCACGATGCTGTATGGTGCACCCCACTGGGTGTGAGGCACATGGATGGGATTTTGGGGATGCGAGCTGACTCCCCTTTGTGCCCTGGACCAGTTATTCTCCTGGGCATAGCTGCGGGGTGCTGGGGAGGGAGGGGGCAGAACGTTGCCCTTCTGGGGCAGCCAGCCTGGCAGTAGGGGTAGGACCCGGCTGGGCTCAGCGCTTCCCCCAGCTGCCTCGATACAGCCGGAGCAGATAGAGCCAGAGCAGAGCTGTGTCCGGGACTGAGCCCCGGGCAAACCCAGCCCATGCTGGGATGGCACAGCCTGCCAGGCTGGAGCTGCTCTGACCTTCAGGCACAAAATCTGACCTTGCTGGGAGCTGCAAACGCTTTGCAAATGGGAACCTGGGAGCCTGCTGCTCTGGTGACGTCTGATTTGGCTACGGCAGCCTGTCCCCCCTTCCCTTGCTCTTTTTTGGGAGATTTTATTCAACTTCTCGGATGACAAGTGATAGCATGGCTGGGGTCCTGGAAGTGGCAGGGAATAGCAGGATTTGGCTCTTTGCATCTGAGTCCAGGGGTCGTGTGGGGACAAGGTCAGGGTGGGCAGTCAGGTCTGGGGCAGAGCAGCCGTGGGATGAGGGTCTGGCTGATGGTGGAGTTGTCATGGCCCCTTCCTTGCTTGCTAAACTGGTACTGCTCTTGGGGGGGGGCGGCACCAAACCCCCCATGTTCTCGCCTGGCCGGAGGGTCTGGGAAGGTGGGACAGGGCGCTGGGGGCTTTCTGGTTCTGCCACCTGTGTCGTGCCCCATCCTGATCCTGCTTTCGAGATGTTTCTCTCAGCCATGGGGTGCTGCTCAGCCCACAGTCTAATTAAAGCCTTTCCCAGCTATTTTCTCCCTTGGCGCCACGTGCTTTCATTTATATTTATTTATTCCCTTTTCCTTTCTATTCCCCTGCCTTATTTATCCCAACCCCCACTCTGGCTCTTGCCCGGTTTCCCAGGACTGGCCAGCACCCATCGCTGCCATCAGACGTGAGGGAGGGCTGGGTGACGGCCCAGCTCCAGGCGACACCTCAGCCTCTCCAGTGTTGATGCTGCCCCTGGACACATTACTTTTTCCTTTCTTCCTCCACGGGAAGGGATTCCCCCCTTCTCTCTTCCTTTTCCCCAGTACGGGAGGTGTTGTGGGGTCAAATGCTGCTGGTTCCTGGCTACACTGCCTGGATGAAGGAGCTCTGAGTCTCCAGGAGAAATTGTGGACACCATCCTCATCCTTTCCTGCACCGAGTGCCTGGGGAGGACCTCGCTGCATGGTCCTGGGGAATCTTCAAGACAAGGGGGGGCTTTGGGGCTCGGCTGCCTCCTTGGGATGCTGCTGACGGGGATTCAGGAGTGGAAAATCAGCAGCAAGGAGGGGGCCCGGACTTGGTAGGACACATGCTGGGTCTTATTGCCCCCCTCTGCTTTATGGCGAGGGGGGGCGGTGGCGCAGGAGCTGTCAGGGCCTGGGTGCTGCGGCGTGGGACTGGTTAAGCCCTCCCCAGCTCAGGGCTGGCTTTCGGAAGTGTTTTGCTTGCAGATAGGAGCGCTCTGATTTCACACTATCACGTTAGGGCCGTCTTCCGTCCCTGAGTCAGCCACCTGGCCCCCCGCCAGGGAAGAGTCATTTTTTCCTCCAAAAGAAAGTGTTTAACGCTGCTCGTGGGCCCTTCCAGGAAACCTCGGCGGGGAGCTGGAAAAACAGGAGTCTGCAGCGCGGCTGGTGCCGCGCACACTCTGGCGGGGGGGACACAGCTTGGGGGCTGTCCCCGTTGCTGACTCGGTGGCCAGGGTCTCTCTGTGCCTGCAAAATCTGGCTGCCCTGCTTGGAAAGGTTTAACGGGTGAAGCTGGTTGTGGTGTTGGGGCTGCTGGGGGTGGTGGGAGCTGGGGGGCTTGGAACTGGGGTGCAAGGTTGCCAGTGGTGACGCTGCCATGCCCTGGCTGCCCCCCCAGCCTTTTGGAGCTGTGGAGCGGAGCTGGCTCGCACGGCCTTGAATCACAGGGTTGGGGCACTCAGTGCCTCCCCGGGGAGGAGATGCTGCATGTTTGGGGTTGGGCAGAGGCGTTGCCTGTGTGGGAGCTTTGGGGCAGCGTCTGGCAGCGAGGAAAGGTCCAGGGCATATCCACCCAGGCTGAGAGAGGGAAGGGAAAGGAGAGAAAGGGTGGGAGCCTGTCTGTAGCCAGGGAAGAAAATGTCAAGGATGGGCGGCTGGCTGGATCCATGCATCATCTGGGAGGAGAGTGGGCAGGGAAGGGGAAGGTGGGTCATCCGTCCTTCACCCGTGGGCTGCGTATGTCCATCCAGCTGGAGACATGCAGAGCTACAAGGCCAGATCCTGACCGCCTCCGCCTGTCCTCCTATGGCCTGTGATGCATCTCCCTCACTCTCCCTGTTCACCTTCCTGGTGCTGTGTGGCCCTTTGGGGCCAGCTGAGCCCTGTGGAGGAGCAGGGAGGTGGTGAAGTGATGGCCAGCTGTGTGGGCAGCCCCAACCCTCACCAGCCATGGAGGGGAATTGCCAGGAATGATGCCTGGAGCTGGGGGCAGATTTTGGTGGATCCTAGCGGAGCAGGCGGTGCTTGCAGGGCAGGGCAGGACGGTGCGCAGAGTGGGGGGTTGCGGGAGCACGGGGCTTGGGGTGGGTCTGGCTCCAGTGCCTCTGCATGGTGGCGCCCGTGGGATTGCGGAGGGTGCCAAGGAGACGGCGATGCTGGTCGTTAAGCGTTCCGGCGGCACGGAAGAGATCGAAACCACCGGCTAATGGGACCCATTAGCTCCGTGCAGACAGCCAGCAATTGATCTGGGGTCTCGTGTTCGTTTCTCCCCTTGCAGAGGTTGGGCACACGCAAGGGCCCCTGGATGGGAGCCTCTACGCTAAAGTGAAGAAGAAAGACTCCCTCCACGGCAGCACCGGCGCCGTCAACGCCGCCCGCCTCCCGCTCTCGGCAACGCCCAACCACGTCGAGCACACGCTCTCGGTGAGCAGCGACTCGGGCAACTCCACCGCCTCCACCAAGACCGACCGGACCGATGAGCCGGGGGTGCCCGGGGCGCCTGGCGGCCAGGCGGTGCTGAGCCCCGAGGAGAAGCGGGAGCTGGATCGTCTCCTTGTTGGCTTCGGCTTGGAGAGCGCGCCGCCCATGCACAACCACGCGCCCGGCCCTGTGCCGGCACGCCTGCCTGCCATGCCGGGCCGCCACGTGGTGCCGGCTCAGGTGCACGTCAACGGGAATGCCGCGGCGCTGGTGGCTGAGAGGGAGACGGATATCTTGGACGACGAGCTACCCAACCAGGACGGGCACAGTGTGGGCAGCCTGGGCACACTTTCCTCCTTGGATGGCACCACCACTGCCAGCGAGGCTGGCTACCAGGAGGCACCCCGGGTGGGCAGCCTCTCCTCCCTGCCCAATGGCCCCTCGAGCTGCAACGGGGCCGAGAAGCTGCTGAAGGAGGGGCTGTACGACAGTGAGCCGCTCTCCAACGGTGGCTACCCTTACAACAACCAGAACGCCCTGATGGGCCACCACCTCCGCGACCCGCTGCCTCCCTTGCGGTCCTCAGCATCTGCTCAGGACCACCTGGCCGGCTACCCGCAGCGCCCACTGGGCTCCCATGCCCCGGGCTGGCTCCAGCCCCAGCCATTACCTGGCTCCCAGCCCTACCTGTATGGCTACGACCCTCCTGGCGCCTATCGCTCCCGGTCCTTCCCGGCGGTGGACACGGCCAAGTATGATGTGACCCCGGCACTGCCCCAGGCCCCGGCTCGCAGCACCAGCAGCCGGGAGGCTGTGCAGAGGGGCTTGAATTCCTGGCAGCAGCAAGGAGGGAGCCGGCCGCCTTCCCGGCTGCAGGAGGGTGGCATGGAGAGCCACAGCCCCAGCGTCTCCAGCTGCAGCCCCCAGCCCAGCCCGCTGCAGCCGGTGCCCCCGCACAGCCACAGCATGCCCGAATTCCCCCGGGCGCCCTCCCGCCGGGAGATCGAGCAGTCCATCGAAGCGCTTGACGTCCTCATGCTGGATCTTGCGCCCGCTGTCCACAAATCGCAGAGTGTGCCTGCCGCCTCCCGCCAGGGCAAGTTGGCGGGACCCCTGCTCTCCTCTCTCTCAGCCCAGCCTGTTGCTGGTCTCTACACCCGGCCGGCTCCTCAAGTGATCCAGCCGAGGTCCTTAGGCACCCCTGTGAGCCCTGTGGTCTCCGAGCCTGGGGGCAAAGCCTATGCTCCCGGGGAGCCGGACTATGGGGTGCACGAGTACCAGGAAACCTATTCGCCTTACAGCTACCAGCCGGCACCGGTGCCGGAGCCGAGGAGCTACAGCCATGTCCCGGCCGGAGCACTGATGGGCATCCTCCCACTCAGCACCTCCTACAGCCCCGTGGGGTCTCAGCAGCTCCTCGTGTCCTCCCCGCCTTCCCCCACTGTCCCTCCACAAGCCCAGATGCCCCCCAAGGGACCGGAGAGCTATGAAGACCTGTTGAGGTCAGCAGAAGAGCCCTTGAATCTGGAGGGCCTGGTGGCCCACAGAGTGGCAGGTAGGATGCTTTGATTCCTTGGGGGAATGGGGGAGACCGCATGTCCCAAGAAGCCAAAGTCTATGGGGGTGGTGCATGGTGGAGCCAGGGACGGGAGATGCAGCGAGACCTTGTCTGTGCCGGATCCAGGGTTGGGACTGGACCACCCGCCGTGAGGGCACACTGGGCAGGGGGGCAGCCTGTGCCCCTCTCCTTTGCTGAGCCCCCCCTTGCAGCTCGCTGCAGCATTGCCCAGAGGTGGGGAGAAGGGGTGGCTGAGGGGGGTCGGGCCCCCCCCCATCCTCACCCCTTTGGGGTATGGGGCTGGTCTGTCCCCTGCAGCCGGGCCACTTGCTGGGTCCTGGGAGGATTTCTCCCTTTTGGGGAGAATATAGCCAAGTTTGGGAAGACATTTTCAGCTGTGGCTGCGGGTGTCCTGCCTGGACCACGCCTTGGACATGATGCTCTTCCTGCCTGGAGCGTGCTCTGCTGTAAGGTCCCAGCAGAGCGTTTGCCTTGTGTTTCATGTAGCTGGGCTCCTCCCTGATTTCAGCCTCCGCTTTCCTCCCAGCGAGCTGGGCTTGGTGTTTGGACCTCCTCTCTGGTGCTCCAACCTCCTTCCCGGGCAGCCAGGGTGCTGCTGGAGCAGGGGGGCCGGGGTCTGTGTGGTTTGAAGCTGGACCTGGTCTCAGGGCAGTGGCCAGGGGCTGGGAAGGCATTTCCCAGCCCTGCCAGGGGGGTTTGGTGCAATGCTTGGCTGGGTGCAGCGCTGAGCATCGGAGCCTGGCTGGATGAAGGCATTTGCTCTGTGCCGCAGAGGGGAAACCGTGTCCTCTGACTCCCTGCCCTCCCGTGGCTCCAGCTTGGGGGCTGTGGGGGGGCAGAGGGTCCCAGCCCCCCGGGAAGGAGGTGCTGTGGCCCTGTGGCAGCTTGGTGCCCTCCCTCTCTGCTGCTTTGGCTGCAGTTGTTGAATTGTGGAGCGACATTTGGGAAGGGTTCGGGGCTGTGGCCAGGCTGGGGGCCAGCTTGTGATGCTGGGGCTTGGCAGCTCTGTCCCTTCCAGCTCTGCGCTCAGTCCAGAAACTCGCCCGGCATTAGAGGGAGGGGGAAAAGGCTTGGCTGGAAAAATCCAACAGCACCAACCTCCCAGGCACAGGGGCTGAGTCACTGCGGCACCGGGGCGGGGGGCAGGAGGGGTGCCAGCGGCGCGGAGGGGGACGTGGAGGGGCGCAGGGGTGTTGGGGGCAGTTTGCATCCATCTGAACCCGACCTCGGTGATCCAGGCCAGATGCACAGAGGGACCCAGGGCTTGCACAGAAGGTTTAAACAAACCCAAGAACACATGGATGCCCAAACCATGCTGTATGTCTCGACTGAATATTATAAGGAGCAGATCCCCCCCCAACTATGGAGGGGAAAAAATGGGGTGGAATAGAGGAGACCCTCAGGAGAGGAAGAGCAGTATTTGCAGTGGGTGGGAAATGGGTGTTTGATGGTGTCTACCAAAAAATCCATCCCCCAACCCTGGGGTCAGGTCCTCAAGGCTGGGCTGGGGTCGCTCTCGTCCCCCTGCAGCCACTGGGCTTCCTGGGAAGGAGAGGTGTCCCGGGGACAGTCCCCAGCCCGTGGCCACCTGTCCCCGCTGGAGCCTGGCCGTCTGTGCTGAGGCGGGGACAGTGCGGGCGGGCAGCCTGACCTCCGGCAGGAACGATGTGTCCCGAAGCCAGCGTCGGAAGGGGACAGCTGATGGGGACAGTGGGACATGGATGAGTTTGTTTACATTCCCTGCTGCTATAAATTGCCTGCTTGTCCTGGCGCAGCGACGAGGAGCATCTCACACCTCCTCCGTGCTTAGCGGGGGAGCGCTCCCGTTCCCACTTCCCGCTGATGATGGAGGGGAAAAGATGGCATGGGGCAGCACTGGCATTCCCAGCACCTTCCTGCAGAGAGGAGCTGGTCCCGCCATTCTTCAGTCCCCATCGTTTCCCAGCGGGGGTCATCCCTTCTTGTCCCAGCCCTGGGCAGCCCTTGATGGAGGGGACCTGCACGGTGCCATCCCCAAGGGGACACTGATGGGGCATTTGTGGTGTTGCACAAGGCTATGTGTGGTTGGGAGCCACCATCGATTTCCCACGTGGGTTTAAGTGGTGCCTGGAGCCAGGCAATTTCGGTGATGGGAAAGCAGCTCCAAGCAGGGTCTGAGCTCCCTTGGACCCCAAGCAACCTCAGGCTCATCTGTTGGAGCCCGACTAATATTTTCTCTTGTTTTCTCTCTCTCTCTCCCTATTGTATCTTGTGACATTTGTCCTGTCTGCCCCTTCCTCTCCCCGTGGGGGGACCGTGTCTGTCCCCTGTGACCTCCCACCCTCCTTGCACCCCCCTTCTGGTACGCTGGCAGAGTACAACGCCAAGCTCAGGGACCTCAACAAGAGCACCAAAGCCCCCCGTCCTCCTCTGAACCAGCAACGGTCCTTCTCCTTCTCTGGTTCGTTCATTCCACCTCCCCCATTCCTTGTCCTCCATCCTCCCCCATCCATCCTTCTCCTTCCCTCCTTCTCATCTTTCCTTTCTTTTCCCTTCTCTCTCCTCCCTCCTTTCCCCTCATCCCTCCTTCCTCCCCTATCCCTGCATGCTGAGTGCTCCGTGTGTTGCATGGAGGTGGGATGGAGGGAGGCTCCCCATGCAGGTTCGATCCCCTTTCTCAGCAGGGTGGTGCTCAGGGCTCCCCTTGACATCCTCCAGTGATGGGGAAGCCCCTGGCCCTGGGTACAGGCTCCCCTGCCCACGCTTGGTTTTGCATCTCACCCAAGCCTGGCACTGCTCTCTGGTGGGGTTTCATTGCTGAGCTGGGTCCAGTCCCTCACTCCAGCCCCTCTGAGCTTTGCCCTGGCTGTGGCTCACACCTTGGGGAAGCAAGGGCCGGGGTGCAGATCCACAGACCCCTGGTTCAGCCAGCTCCTGGCCCAGCAGGGTCTCACCTGCCTCAGTCCGGGGGTTTCTCCCATCTGTCTGTCTGCAGCCGGGAGGGTGGGCAAGGGAGGGCTCCCAGCCGTGCTTGTTTTGGGGTGAAACATGGGCGGCCGCATCAATGAAGTGCCCTGTGAGGAGGGGAGCAACAGATGTATCCGTGCCCGGTGGGACGGGGCGAGCTGGGCTCTGGTGGAGAGCGGTGCAGGGCAACGTCTGCTGCTGATCCTCGCGCAGGCAGGGAGCGAGTTCGCATCTCTCTTTTCTCTGGTCATGGTGTGTCCGTGTGGGGCTTCAACTGCTGGGTGCTGCATCCCGAGGGCCTCTCCTCTCCACCGTGGGGGGCATCGCCCGGCTCTTGCCTGGCAGTAGTTCCAGCATCTCATGCCCAAAAAGCAGCTGCCTTCTGATTTGGCCCAGAAACCCAGCTCCCCAGCCACAAAACCACCTGGGTTTAAATCCCTCCTGTTTCCTCCTCCCCCGGCTGCTGTGCTCCTGCCCTTCCCCAGCCCAAGAGCTGTGTTTAGTCCAAGGGCAGGACTCTGCTGGGTGAGGGTTATGGTGAGATTAGGAAGTTAAATGGGCAGCAGAAGGGGTGGCAGTATTAGAGGTGGTGGGGTGAGGGAGGGGAGTGGGGTGCAGGCTGCTGTTCCTCCTCGTGATGGGGAGTGTCCCCCTGCAGCCGGGCAGGGCATCCCTGGGGGGCTGGTGAGGGTACGGTGGCTAAGGGAGGCTGTATGTCTGCCGAGGGGGCACAGTGAGCGGGAGAAAGGAGAGTTTGTTTTTCAAGCATAGTTTCCAGCCCATAAATCACCCAGGGGGTTGGGGGAGCCGTGATCAGAGCCTGAGTTTCTTCCAGGCTTTGCTCCGGGCAGCCCGTGAAGTTTCCCACTCTCGGCTCCTGAACAATGAGTTCCTTTTTTCCCCTCTCCTCCCTCCCCTCCCCGCAGCCCCAGCCACTTTCCATGTCTGGGGAGCGGAGCAGCCAAAGCCCAGCGAGCTCCTGGGTGTCCCGACGGGCCAGATCCAGCACCCTGCAGCTGGGTGACTGGCAGCCCCAGGGATGGAGCAGGGGGTCCCATGCTGTAGCTGTGTGATGTGCACTGGCGGCCGGTCTCCGTCGAGCTGCTGTTTGTGCTTCCCAAAGGAAAAACGCAAAGCGAGGCAGGCATGTGCAACTGGAGGAGCCCGGTCCCTGCCTCTCCGCAGCGCTCGGTTGCTGCAGCTCACTTTGAGCTGGGCCAAGGGATGCTCCTGGTGATGCTCTTGCAGTGTGCAGGACACCCCACAGTGCACAAAGTGGAGGGGTGAAAATAAAATATAAGGGTTTGCTTTATTTTTCCTCCCCCATTTTGTTTCTCCCTATGCTCACAACTCAGGGCTTTGTTCCCTTAAAGCGAGGAGCAGGGAAAAAGGTATAGGGTGGCCCTATATAGTGCTACCCATGGCCATTGTGCCTGCAGGGCAGCTTCCCAGAGACCCTCTCTGTCCCCCTGTCCCCTCGACGGGACTTTTTAATGGCCGGCCCCTGCTCCGGCGAGCACCTGCAGAAGGGATCGGGGAGTTGTGTTTCAAAGCTGCTCTTAGTGGAATTTTCCAGGCCGCCTCCGCGGCTGGAGCCGGCCCCATTGGCTCGCGTCCCCCGCCTTGCAGCCCGGCCGCCTCTCCCCCCAAGCTGCGATTTTATTGTTGTTGCCATTCACTGGGCTGATTATTTAGAAATGCACCCGGGCTGCCCCCTGCCCTCCTGAGCTCCCAGCCCTTTCCCCGCTCCCAGCCCTTTCCCGGGGGCCGGGAAAGCTCCGGTGCGGGTGCTGGAGCCGTGAAGAGGGGAGGTCAGCGGGCACGAGGTGTGGGTCCCGCACGGAGCCCCGGGGAGCAAGGGGAAGCAGCTGATGGCTGGTTTTCCTCCGCCAGCCCGTGGGAAAGGAGTTGGTGTTTGAAAAGTGCATTTCCTGAAGCGTGATGCTGGCCGCTATTTTTTTTTTTTTTCCTTTTTCTCTTTTTCCCCCCGCCATGTGCTGAGCCAAGGGAGTGTGAGCACTCCCTGGCTCTGTGGGAAAGGTGGAGGGGACGGTGCTGTCACCTCTGTTAGTGGGGCTGAGACTGGGGGTCACCCCACTGCTGTGTGGGTCCCAGGGAGGAGCAGGAGTCCCGCGGGGCTCTGAGCTGTGACCGTGATGCTCTGCGTGGTTCCCCTGCATCAAACCTGGCACCATCGTCCCTGAGCCCTAATTAACCTCTTCGTCAGGTGAGACGGGACGGAGAGTGTGTCTGGGCCCTGCTGGGTGCTGGGAGAGTTGGGGTTGCACCCCTCATCCCAGCCCCCCAAGTCCCCCTGTCCTGCACTGGCTTTGTCCACATTCCTGGGCTTTATCCCAGCCCACGGGGATCGCCAGTGGGATACACCAGACCCTGACAGCCCAGAGAAACCCATTCTCCTGCGGTGACTTGCTTGATCCCTTCTTCCCCCCGGGGTCTCGGAGCCCCTTGGCACTGCCCCAGGCTGTGGGCGTGGGGCGCTGGGGTCTGGGAAGGAGGCTGGGGGCAGATGGAGAGGAGATGCCAATCTCCCCTTTTAGGAAGGATTCATGCTGGGGGTAGGAGATCAGCAGCCCCCACCGCTGGGGGATGCTGCCACTGAGCCCAAGACTTGAGGTGCTTGGGAAGGCTAATGCAGCGATCCAGCCACTAGCCACAACCCTACCTTGCTTTTTTGCTTGGTCCTGGGCCACTGCCATAAGGTATTTCTGCTCCAGCTCAAAACTGACCATTCTGGTCCAAGGGTTAGATGCAGGTGAGTGCTGAAGCTGCCATCTCTGCTGGGCAGAGCCCCTCTGCGGCACATGGCCCTGGGGAGACCTCTTGGATCAGCCCCGGAGCATCTCCTGCTGGTCCCCGTCTTAGCTGGCGGCTCCTCACCCATCTCCCACCCTGTCCTTGCCCCGCAGAGGTGCAGTCCCGGGAGAAGCCCCCGGAGGAGACCACCGTCCCTGCCCGCAAGCGGACCCCCAGCGACAGCCACTATGAGAAGAGCTCGCCGGAGCCCAGCTCACCCCGCAGCCCCACCGTCCTCTCGCCCGAAGTGGTCAGCACCATCGCGGCCAACCCTGGAGGGAGGCCCAAAGAGGTGTGCTGGGGTGGGGGGGCTGCTGGAGTGAGGGGGTGGCTGGTGGGTGCAGCCACCTCTGGGGAGGGAGAAGGCTTGGAGGGGAGTGTGGGACTTTTAGCATCCGTGGCATCCTGCAGGGTTGGGGGTTAATGATGCTTGTGGTGGTGGTGGTGTCCTGGAGGGTCATGCCCATCGTAGGAAAGAGACTGACCCTTTCTCCTGCTCTCCCCAGCCTCACCTCCACAGCTACAAGGAAGCCTTTGAAGAGATGGAGGGTGCCTCCCCCACCAGCCCACCTGCCGGCGGCGGTGAGATTTCTCCCCCCACCCCAGCCTTCCCTGTCTCGCCACAAACCCCTTACTCCAATCCCTGTAAGTGCCGCGGCTCCGGGAGGCGGAGGGGCTTGGTGGGTGGCTCTCAGCAAGCCAGAAATTCGCCAAGGGTCAGACAGCTCCGGGTTCCAGACACCCACCGCTGCATTAATCACTCCTCCTCTCCATCCTCCTCTCTCCTCTGCATCCCACCACTTCATACTGCCATCAGCCTCCCACTGCCATCAGCATCCCATGCTCAGCACCCTCCTTTTGGCTTTTTCCCCACCTCCACTCACTAAGGTGTTTCTTGGGTGGGATCCCAAGGCAGGATAAGGAGAGAGGCAGGGTCCAAAAGACAGCATCCTTTCACCCCATCCCAGTGCTGCACCTCCCCATCTTTCCTACCGGCATGGCAAGAAGGGCAGTGAGGCTGCAGTAGCAGGCAAGCCAGGGGGGAGGCAGGACGGCCTGAAGACTGGGAGGGGGCATGGGGCAGACTCTCGCACGCTGTCTCCAGGGCAGGAGCGGGAAAAGGCTGGGAGATGCCAGCCCTTTGCATGCAGCTTTGTCTCCGCTCCTCCAGCGCAGCATGCTTCCTTTCTGACCAACCCTGTCTGTGCAGTTGGCGGTGGGTTTGTGTGGACCGGGTTTGTGTGACCAGCTCAAGCGATGAACCCCAATGAGCAGCCTCACGTCGGCACAGCAATGGAGCAGCCAGTCAACTGGGAAATCCATCAAAAATATGGCAGCCCCTCCCCAACCCCCCCCAGCCCACTTTTGTAGGCTGGATGCTGAGAGATGCTTTAGGGCTGGGGATGCTTGGGCTGGGCACAGCCCCCTCTGATGCCACATGCAGTTGCAGCGGGGCCGCCTGTCCCCCATAGTTCATCCCATGGGGCTCGAGGCTGTTTCTTCCTGTGCTGTTGCTGTTCCTCCTCTGCAACCTGCTGGCGCTTGAGCCCTGTCCCATGGGGTGCAGTGACTGGAGTGTGGGAGCGTCCCCGGGGCGTTTGGCAGCTTGGAAATGGCCCCGTTGTTCCTACGGACCCGGAGACCTCGGCCCTGGGGCAGCAGCTCCTTGGCAGTGGAACAGTGGCTCGTTTTGGGGGATGAGTCACTTTGCAGAGGTGACGGGAACAGCCTGGCTGGGGACGTGGCCCGGAGGCAGTGCTTCTTAGCCAGCGCCGGCTGGGGAGGCCTGGGAGGTTTGAAGCTGCAGCTTGCAGGCTTTGCCAAAGTGTCCCCTGGAGGGTTGCAGGAGAGATTCCCAGCCTTGGGGAAACAGCGGTCCCAGGGGAATTCTGGGCCCTGGGAGGACCTTGCTGTTCGTCAGCCAACGGAGGTGTGAGCTGACACTGCGGCTTGTGGCCGACCAGATTTGGGGAAATCGGACACCTGCCCGGGAAGATGCTGCCATCTCGGTTTCCCAGGGACTTGGCTGCTCGGCTGCTCCAGCCCCAGGCTGCTGGGGGGGCCCTGGCCTTGGGGTGAGGGTCTGGCTTTCCTCTGGAGCACCCACCACTCGCCGCCTCCTGGCCTCACCACGGGCCCTGTGCCCGCGCTGCCAGTTGGGGATGTTCAAATGCTGAGGGAGGGATGTGCCCTCTGGTCCCTCTTGCTGGAGGTGAGACCTGAAGGTCTCCCCCAGGGAGATGCAGCATCACAGAGATGGGTCAAACCCCGGGGGCAGGAGAGGAAAGGAGGTGCAGTCAGCTCGGGGAGGTCCACCCTGCTCTGTGAGACCCTGCTGCCCCACACTGCTGATGCATCCATACCATAGCCGTACATACATATGCAACTCCTCCTGCTATGTACGTATGAGCACAGGGGTACAGACCTCACGTTTGCATTGCCACCCCTCAGGCAACATGCTCTGTGTAAACATCCTCACCTACCTGTCGAGCTGGTCTGGAGGGCAGGGGGTTTTTTGGCAGCCCCGCTGCCCCTTTTGTGGGGATGATGAGCTGCTCTGGGACAGCCCAGTGGGGCTTGGCAGAGGAGGGGCTAAGATTTGGGAGCGCTGGGTTGGGGGGCGCTGCTCTCGCAGAGACAATGAAAGAGGCTTCCTGCCTATTGGGGGACCATTCCCTCCTGGGGATGCTGCTGGGAGATGGGGTCTGGGCCTGCTCTGGTGGGAATTGCCCCCTTTCTCTGTCCTGCCAGCCCCGTGATGGGGCAGACTGCTTGTTCCCAGGCATCTCCTGCCCTGTGTGCATCCCCAAATGGGGAGGCGGATTGGTTCCCTTCCCCAGGGTGCTGCTTCACACAAGGGCTCTTCCTGGCAGCCCCTGATTGCAGCTGGTGGGTGGGGTGGGTCATGGGGGCTCTGAAGCCCTGCACAGCAGCAGCTTCCTCCGTTCCGAAGCTTCACCTCCCATCCCTCCGCTAATGCTCTCGTGTCCCCTGTGCCGACAGTGCGTTCCCCCCCGGGCCTGGCCAAGACCCCGCTCTCAGCGCTGGGGCTGAGACCCCACAACCCAGCTGAGATCTTGCTGCATCCAGTGGGAGGTGAGTGTGGGCATGGGGGCTGCCGGTGGTTTTGGGGGAGGGTACGTGTCCCTGAGGATACCCTTGGAAGGGTACCCTCACTGGAGAAGGCACTTCTGCCTCCCTTTTGGGGCCAGGTAGGCCTGGGGTCCTTGTCACCTCCTGTGGGGACTCTAGGATTATGTGAGGGTGGGGGATGTTGGTGCTGCCCTGGGGGACTCAAGCCCAGCAAGGTCTCTGGTGGCAGAGGCTGGAAAACCCCAGGGTCCTGCCTCTTCCCCAGCCCCATAGTCCTCCCTCCCTCACCCCCTGCATCCCTTCTCCTCCCCAGCACAGCTGGAGAGGGTTTGCTCTCCATGAGCTGAGCCTGTCAGCAGGAAGAGTATCCAGAGCCCTCTCCATCCCGGAGAGTGGTCCCTGGGTGCAAAGGCATGACAAGTCCCAGAGCAGCCTGCCAAGCCAGACCCTGTGGCTCCCCAGCACCTGGGGCCCTTTCCTGGGCCACCTCAGGGCTGAGTGTAACCCCCCCAAAACTCGGGTGAGCCTGGGGGGGGCACAGCTTGGCTAAGCCCACTCAGTGAGACCCTTCTTGCTCTGCCCCCAAGGGCGAGCTGATGCTTTTTTGCTTGCTTGCTGGGTTTCCTGGAGCAGCCCTTCGTGGTGGCTCCCCACTGTTCCCTCTTCCCCACCTGAAACCAGCCTCTTGGGGTTCAGACATCATCTCTGGGATGTCCAGGTGGACCCTGGGGGCGTCCGAGGCCAGGGGCCTGGTTTGGGGTGCAGTGTCGGGGAGGTGTGGGGCTCTCCTTTGTGCTCTCTGTGCCCCTGCCTGAGTAAGGCAAAGCTGCTTACTTGGATTTCTCTGTCTTTCTGTCTCGCACCTCCCTTTCTCCTCTGCGCTCCCATCGCTCCCCTACCCCTCCACCTCTCAGAGCTAGAAGGGGAGGCGGGCGGTAGCTCTGAAGAAGGTAAGAAAGGCTTTTCTTTCTCTGACTCGCTCTTCCCTGCTCATCCCCGCTGTCGGGACTGTTGCTCGGAGCAGGCTCCGGCTGTCTGCGCCAGCAGCCTTCCCTTGCGCTGGCCCCCAGGGATGTAGGAGCCTGAGTCCTGCCGGTACTGCTCCCTTTTGAGGAAGAGAATGCCATGCCTTGTGTTGCGGTTTGCTGCCCGATGTCCCAATTGGAGGTGGAGGTTCTGTCATGTTGGGTGGTGATTGTCCATGGGGGCCAAGAGCTCATTGTTGGTGCATGGCATCCTTGCCGGTGGCACGCCGGGGATGCTGGCACATCATGGCCAGCTTCTGACAAGCCTGGTGGGGGGCTGGGAGCTGCAGCCCCGGTTTTGGGCTCCTGCCCTCCCCTTCTGGCTTTGCTGCCGCTGTTCGGAGTGAAAATAAACCAAAGTGCAGCACAAAAGGTCACCAGGCGCAGAGGCCACCAGTGTGCTGCTGGCTCAGCTGGCTGGGCAGCGGCACAGCGCCGGCAGCTGGCGTGCATCCTCTGCCAGCCCAGAGACTGCCCAAATTCCCCCACCTCTCCCATCCTTGGGCTGCGCCTCTCCTGGGATGCTGAGGACTGGGCTGAGCTGGGAGGCAGCTGGGGGGCAGCTCTGCCAGTGGTGGGGGCACAGCGGGCTCCGGGGTGGCATGTCTTCCGGGGGGGATAGGGGCTTTGGGAGCGGCTGCGATCCCCTGGAGTGCCGCCTGCTATCTAATGGTCATTGGGTGGTTTTGCTTTCTTCTTTAATGAAACTTTGGGCCCTCAGGGCCGGGATGGGGAACTACATGTTCAAGATGGGATCTGGGGAGAGGATGTCTCTTCTCAGGGAGTTTCTGACGCTTCCTGCAGCCCTGGGAGCTGTCAGTGTTTCACCCCCAGAGTTCCTCAAAATGCGTATAACTCAAGCCTGAGCATTGTGTAATATCGAAGGAAGTGTTTGCTTGAAGAAAACTTGAGCTGATTTTTCAGCAATGGTTTTTTGGGTACATTAAAGGATGTCTGGTGACTCTGTGCTGGCCAGAGTGAGTGGCCACCACCAGCCTCTTGCCCCCTGTTTTTGTCCTTCCTCTTGGTTACGTGATGGTTTTTGGAGGGGTTAAATCTGCAGTCCTGAGCAGGAACAGGTGTTTTGGCTTAACAAAGCTTTGGCTTAGCACCCTCTGCACCCAGCCAAACGCTCCACGAGGATTGCTGCCCCACTGGGCTCTGCTCAGCTGCTCCTGGGACCAGGGGATGCTCTGGCAGTGCAGGAGCTCAGGGCCTGGCTGCCACCTCCGAGGAGGACACTTTACAACAGCCCGGTGCAGTTGCAGTGCTGGGGATTTCTGGCTGGAGCATGGCCCTGCTCGGATTTGAGATTCCCAAACAGCTGCCCACCCCCCACCCTGGTGACTCAAGGTCTCTCTATTCTCCCACCGTCTTCCCGTCTTTGGAGCCTCTTCCAAGAAAACACTAGGAGGCAAGATCTGATTTTTTCAACCTAAAAAATCCCTGCCTGAAACAGTTTTTTTAGTTTTCCTTTCTTTTTCCCCATGTTGAACCAAACAACTCGCACACGTGCCCACGGTCACACACCTTGCTGTGGCACATGTATGCCTGCACACGCGCATCCCCATGACTCCCTTTGGCCCCCACCTTTGCAGGAGGGGCTGGCATTTTCGCAGCCGTTTGGTCTTAACCTCTTGCAGGCTGACTCATATGTACTGTCTGGCTAATTTTAGTCTGGGGTGGGGAGCTGGGGGAGAAAAGTGAGTAGCTGTGACATTAATTTAGTTACCTAAGCGGCGATGAGTTTCTCGCAGCTGCCCTGGGCAGTGCCTCATCCCTGCCACTCAGAGCCACGGGTCCTGCCTTGGATGCTGGTACTCAGCCCGAGTTGAGGTCCTTGGTCTGTTTTTGGCTCAGATCTTTCCTGGGGTGATCGAGCAGGGCTGGGCAGGGAGATTGTCATCAGGGATGGACGACTCCTCCCCTGTCTTCAGGTGGTTCGGGCACAGAGACACTGGGAGGAAGAAGGGAGGCCCGTGACAGTCTTTTTCCTTGCAATCCCCTGGTCTGGCACTGAACATGGGCCTGAGCATTGGCATTCCTGGTTGTGAGTGGGCCGGCTTGCCGGCAGGCTTAGCCGGAGCCCGGCTGTTATGACTAATAATAATAATGTTTGTCATGCTAATTACTACTGCGGAGCCGCCTTGGGCACGGCCAGCCTGGAGCCGGGGACTTGCGAGGATGCCCGGCCCGTAGCATTTGATGCCAGCGCATCTCATGTAGGGTGTTGTGCCCCAGCATGGAGGCAGTCAGTGGCATGTGCCAGCCGAGGTGTGACATGGCTGCGGGGGCATGGGGGGATGAGGCTGAAGCTGCAGACCCTTCATCCGGCATGGCTTTTGGAGGGGGTGGAGGCTGCGGGGGCTATCACACGGATGGGGACCAGCCTGCACGGAGAAGGAGGCTGGGAAGAAAGGGAGGAGGGTCTGGCAGCTGCCTTGGCTGGTGACGGCCAGCCCAGCCCGCTGCTCCTGGCACGGGACAGCTCGGCGGCTGCAAAGGAAACTTGCTTTTATTGGTCATGCTCGTGAGCTCCGGTTTCAAGCCGGGCTGGGAGCGAGAGTATTGGATACTGCAGTGGAAATAGCTGGAGCTGCTCTCTGGTCTGCTGCTGGAGATGGCTGGCAGAGGTGGGCTGCGTGGGGCAGGGGCTGCCGGGCACCGCTGTCAGTCCCGCGTGAGTCAGTATGGGCTGGGCAGGGTCACCGGCTCTATTTTTAGGGGCCAGGGATGAGCAGGGAGCACGGCGTGTGCTGTGTGGCATCGCAGGCGGGGAGCGACGCTGACTCAGAGCAGGGCGGAGGGGCCATGGTGCGGGAAGGGACCTCGGTCCCACGTGCCATGGTTCCCTCCGGGAAAGGCTATGGGCACAACCCCCCTCCCTCTACCCTGGCCGGGGTCTTCAGCATCCGTCGGAGCAACCTAAAGGCCCAGATGGGCCAGATGTGTTTTTGCACAGCCCCTGGGGGAAGAGGGATGGGGGAAATGTGCAGCTGGAGGAGCCCAGCTCAAGCACCTTCACTGGCAGGAATGAGGGTACTGGGAAGGGCATGGGCTGCAGGCTCATCCATTTCCCCTTCTCTTTTGCTGCAGAGCCCAGGAGCTACGTTGAGTCGGTGGCCCGCACAGCCACGACAGGCCGGGGAGGGAGCCTGCCCACCACCCAGCCCGGGGGCTCGGAGGTGCCCACCAGGAATGGCGCCTTCACCAACTCCTTCACTGCCCCCAGCCCAGTCTCCACCAGCAGCCCCATTCACAGCGTGGATGGGTAAGGCAGTGGGTGCAGGTCCTGGTGGCTGGTGGGGCCGGGGCCGAACCCTGCCTGGTACACAGGCTTGCTCCCACTTTGAAATTGCCTTTGCAAGGACCCCCATCTCCCCACGCAGGGTTTAGGGGTCCTGGTTAACCATGTGGCTCACTGCCCTGAGGACACAAAGCTGGATCACTGGTGGTCACTGGTCCTCGGCAGCATCTTGCTGGGAACCTGGCCCTTGGGGCAGGAGGAGGGATGGGGTCTGTGCTAAGCCCTGGCCCTGGGTTGGGCTGAGAGTTGGTGCCCTGTGGTATGATGGAGCCATCATCCATGTCCCCTCTCCACCCTGGCCATGGGGTGTTCTGCACCAGCTCACCTGGAGAGGCTGGCAAGGAGGAATGAACCAGGTGTTTTGCTGCGAGAGGAGCTTGAAAAAGGCTCTGTCTCTCAGAAAGTCATATTTTGAGAGGGAATTGGGATGCATGGGGGAACTAAAGCTGCTTCCAGTTGCTTTCATGCAGCTGGCAGGACCCATCCCACCATTGTCTCTGAGCAGGTCGCTGGTGCCATGCCTCAGTTTCCCTGTGCACCACTCACAGGAGGGTGCCAGCCAGCAGCGGGAACAAGGGATGGAGCTGACTCCTCCTTCTTCTCATCTCTCCTCAGGGCCTCCCTCCGTAGCTACCCGTCAGAGGGTAGCCCCCATGGCACGGTTACACCTCCCCACGCCTCGGCTGAGCCTGTTTACCGGTCGCCTGTCAGCTTGCAGATGCCCTCTGCTCACAGCAGCTACCAAAACTCATCTCCATCTTCCTTTGCAATGGTCCAAGGTGGGGGCCCGGCCTCGGCATACACCAGCCCTGACTACCCTGATGGCCGAGCTGGCCTCCAGCCGGACCTCCAAGCTCGGCCACAGCCACAGGTCAATGTGGTGGGGGTCCACGTCCTGCCGGGGAGCCCCCGCACACTGCACCGGACAGTGGCTACCAACACGCCGCCCAGCCCTGGCTTCGGGCGAAGAGCTGTTAACCCCAGCATGAGCAGCACTCCTGGCAGCCCTGGGCTGGGCAGGCATGCTGTGGTGGCCCATGGCAACCTGGTGGCCCCGCCGGGGAGCCCCAGCCTGGTCAGGCATCAAGCCACGGCGGCTGTCACCCCTGGCAGCCCCCTGTACGGCTACCCCAGCCCGGAGGAGAGGCACCTGACGCTGTCTCGTCAGAGCAGCTCCTCCGGCTACCAGCCTCCCTCCACACCGTCCTTCCCTGTCTCACCGGCGTACTACCCTGGCACGAGCACACCGCACTCCTCCTCCCCAGACTCGGCCGCCTACCGCCAGGGCAGCCCCACGCCGCAGCCCGCGCTGCCCGAGAAGCGGCGGATGTCGGCCGGGGACCGCTCCAACAGCCTGCCCAACTATGCCACCATCAACGGCAAGGCATCCTCGCCCCTCTCCAGCGGCATGTCCAGCCCCAGCGGTGGGAGTGCTGTCACCTTCTCCCACACCCTGCCGGACTTCTCCAAGTTGTCCATGCCAGGTAAGGGATGCTGTCAGAGGTCTCCGTGTCCTCCTGCCCTGCACCAGGGCTCTCTCCTCCTCCTCCTCACCAGCTGGCAGGGAAGGGGTTGCAGCTGTGTCCTGATTTACCCCTCCTGCCCATCTGAAATCCGGCAGCACCACTGGGGCTCGGGCCATTTCCTGTGCTTTCTGCCAAATCCAAACAGGAAAAGCACTGACCCGGCGTCGCTGGCGTAAACAGCGCCCAGAGTTGTGTACAGGGAGATCAAAGTGCCCAGAGGCGGCTTTTCTCTGCCGTGGGGATGCACTGACCTCCCGGCCCCGTTCCCGGCGGGCTTTACCCCACCGAGACCCCGCTGTGGTGCTGCCTCCTTGTTTCAAATGGTGTGCTGTGCCCCGGGTGCTGCGGTGACTGGAACGCCTTTGCCGGCTCCCATTATGGGACACCTTGGTGACGCCAAGATAGGGCCGATAGGACAAGGGGAATAAAGCCACGGGGCAGTGGTGGCTCCGGCTGCCGGGCCGGTTTCACTGCCGAGCAGGCAGCCCTTTGTGGGCACGCTGGCACCCGCCCTGGCCCCGTGACTTGCCATGGCTGGGGACCTTGCCCAGCTGGGAAGCGCAAGCAATTAAAACCCATAACAATTAGCAAGTGAGCTGGGGAGGGGAGTGAGCCCCCTGCCTCTCTGAAGGCGACCGGATTGCAGAGGGCTGATAACATGTCTCCAGCAGAGATGTTATCTGGCCTGCCGGGTTTTTGTGCTCCGTTGTTTCTGGAAAGCAGGTGGTTGGAAGTGTTGCCCGAGCAAAGCAGTGGCTTCACAGCCAGAGGACTGGCTCCAACTGGGGCCATACCACTGACAGGCACCCAGCGAGGCGAGGCAGGGCTGGGGCTGGGGGCTGCGTTTCCGAGGGTAGGTCGACCTGTCCAGTTCCTCTTCTTGGGGCAAAGATAAGGGAGGGAATTTATTTTTATGATGGAAGAGCTGAATCTTGAACATTAGAGAGCAGTGAAGGTCCTCTGAAGTCAGGGGATCTGCCCACTACCCCCTGTACATATCTCTTTCCTCCGACAGCTTTCATCTCACCTGTCCAGCTCCCTTTTAAATGATGAATTCCCACTTTGTCTCTGCATGTATGGCAAGGGGGCTCATCCCACGCACAGCCCTTCGAAGGCCCTTGTGTCTGGGTTTAGCTTTAGATGCCCAGCAGCCCCATAAGTTCCAGGTGATGATCAGCTTGCCTGGGTGTGGAGGATTGGATTGAAGTTAAGGCAATGTACTGGGGCTGAGAAGAGGTGGAGGTGTTAATTCTTTAGCTGGATTTGCTAAAAACTCACGTGAAATTTTAGATACAGCATCTTTTAACTTTCTTCTTGTCTTCTCCTTCCTTCCATGCAGACGTCAGCCCTGAGACTCGTGCCAATGTCAAGTTTGTGCAGGATACTTCCAAGTACTGGTACAAACCGGAGATCTCCAGGGAGCAGGGTGGGTAGATGGCACAGGACAGAGGGGATATGGTCAAGTGAGCCACGGTCAGGAGTTGGAGTGTATCTGGCATCACAGGGATTAGCAAGGATTTCCCGTAGTGGCTGGATTAGGAGTGAAGGTGGTTTGTGGATGCTCAGACCATGGCAGAGAGGGGTTGAAGCCCAGCTCAGCTGCAGACTTGCATGATGTGGGCTCCTCAAACCTTCCCCTTGGTGGAGGAACACTGGTCCGCACAGCGTGCAATGGATCTGTGCAGTTTGGGGTGCAGAGCACTCAGACCTTGAGCTGAGAATGCTCAGGGGGGTCTTGGAGAAATGGCTAAAATAAGAGGGGAGGACAAGGAAGGGGCAAGGTGCCTTCAGGGCCAAGGTCCTAGCATTTGACCCCTGGTCCCTGCCTCCTGTCCAGTGCTCGGTTGCTCAGAGCTGGGCTGGGTAGGAATAGATGCTCTGAGAGGCCCACGTGAGGGCAGGGAGGAGATGGGCTCTTGCCTGGCTGCAGACCCACTCGAGACCCCCATCCAGATGTGCAGGTGGAATGGTAATGCCGTGGTGCCTGGCTGTAAGACCGCAGAGCCGGGGCGCCCCATCCCAACCCACGCCTGCTGGTTTTGGAGGTCTTGTCAGCTCTCACTGTGCCAGCTCTGAGGTCTGCTGTTGTCTCCTGCAGCCATCGCACTGCTGAAGGACAGGGAGCCGGGGGCTTTCATCATCCGAGACAGCCACTCCTTCCGGGGAGCCTACGGCCTCGCCATGAAAGTAGCTTCTCCACCTCCCACGGTCATGCAGCAGAACAAGAAAGGTATTGTGTGCCCTTCTCCATCCCACGCCGAGATGCTTTCCATCGTTTGGCCGGGGCGAGCGGGCAGCCGGGTCTGCTGAACCAGTTGTGCCCTTGGGTATGTGCTGATGAGGCAGGAACCCTCCCTCCCAGCTCTCCCCTCCAGGGCACAGGGAAGCACCAGACACCCTCTGCCCTGAGCTGCGGAGGGCTCGGGGGCATCTGCATCTTGCATTTTGGCTTTGGGGGAGCCTGGCTTGGGGTCGACCCTATGCAAAGCGGCAGATTTGAGGAGCATGTGCAGAGTGGCAGGGACCCCTCCCTCAAGCTGGAGCACTGGTTTCCATGTGGGACTGCAGGGTGGGAGGAGGAGTGGGGTGGCTCTGATGTGAGAACATCCCGTCTCTTCCCAGGAGACATCACCAACGAGCTGGTGAGGCACTTCCTCATTGAGACCAGCCCGCGGGGTGTGAAACTAAAAGGATGCCCCAACGAGCCCAATTTTGGTGAGTGCCCCCAGCATGCTTCCCACATGTGTGGTTGGGTTGGGAGAACCTTGCCTCTGCTGGACTATCAAAGCAGACTATCTTAGGAGAACCCCCACCCCTGTTACTGCCTCTTGTCCTTGCATAACCGAGTCCTGCGGGCATTTGGAGCCTCTGGGGTCACGCACACTCGTGAGTGCACACAAATGTGCATATATGCACAGGTACGTACCTTCCCGCACACTCGTGTAGGAAAAATGATGCTGCTGGGCAGGGTGGAGGGCAGGGGCTCCCCCTGTTCCAGCTATCCTATGGCTAATGCGCTCCGAGGTGCTGCATGAGAACCTCTGCCCCATTCATTGTTTCTAAGGTGGCCCTGGCATCTCTGCCCCCTCCCTGAACTCTCTGTGGGCATGGTGGTTTCAGCAAGAGGAAATGCCACATGTGGCATTAGGACCACAGTGAAGAAACCCACCAAAAATCCTGTTCCCATCCACCTGGAGCAACAGTGAGCTAACGCTGGGGAAAGCCGTGTCCCCAGCCCTGCGCTGACCATCTCCCCTCTCTCTCCAGGCTGCCTCTCGGCTCTGGTGTACCAGCACTCCATCATGCCCTTGGCCCTGCCCTGCAAGCTCGTCATTCCTGACCGAGGTAAGAGCCAGGCCCAGAGGGGAGTGCATCTGCCCCCACAGTCTGCCCGGGACAGGGTAGGTTTCCAAGCAGGGAGCAGCAATAACAGCCCGTCTCTTCTAGATCCCATGGAGGAAAAGAAAGACACCGTGTCAGCCACCAACTCAGCCACGGACCTTCTCAAACAGGGTGCGGGTGAGTAGAGAGGGGCTGCCACGGGGTGAATGTAGCCCAGAGCAGTGGTTGACCCCCATGCCTGCCGTCTCTCTTTCCAGCCTGCAACGTCCTCTTCATCAATTCAGTGGAGATGGAGTCGCTGACGGGCCCCCAGGCCATTGCGAAGGCTGTTACTGAGACGCTGGTGACTGACCCCACGCCCACCGCTACCATTGTCCACTTCAAAGTCTCCGCACAAGGCATCACCTTAACCGACAACCAGAGGAAGTAAGAGCCCCCGTGGCCGTCTCCCCGGGTCCCCAGTGCCAACAGGGCTATGATCCAGGGAGCATGTTGGCAAAGGACATCCCTGGGATGGCATGAGCCTGGTCATGGGCAATGCTGGGCTTTGTCCTTGACTCCTGGAGCATCTGTGGGAGTGTCCTCTGTGTTGGTGGGGCTGAGCTGTGATGGGGCAGACGTGGTGGCTCCCTGGCCTTGACGCTCCCTGCCTTGTGTTTCAGATTGTTCTTCCGACGACACTACCCCCTCAACACTGTCACCTTCTGTGACCTGGACCCCCAGGAACGAAAGTGAGTGCTCTAACCCAGGGGGAGCATGTGTCCTCTGCCCCTTTCCCTCCCCTGGGTTCCTGGGCTGCTTGGAGCAGGATCTTTGCTTGCTCTGTCCCTCTTGCTCCTGCAGAGGGCAGGGATGGAGGGTCCCCTTGGATACTGTGGGGCAACACCAGCTTCTCCTGGTGACTTCTTGGTGTCTCCAAGCATCTTCATGCTGGGGAAAAGGCACATCATTTTTTTTTTCTGTAGAGTCAAGCCTCTGCAAAGCCAGGCTGGCCCTCCAGCACTGGTGTGGTGGCCCCATCACAGCCCTGTATCTCTGTGGGGTGCAGGAGGCACCATGCCTCACATCTTCTCTTCTCCTTGCAGGTGGACTAAAACTGATGGCAGCAGCCCAGCCAAGTAAGTACTTTCTGTGCTTGATTCCTCCCGGCTGCTGTCGGGGTGGCTCCTGCTCATGTTTGAGCATTGGCTGGGAGATGCCCCATGTAGGGCAGTGTGAGGTGGGCTCAGCTCTTCGCTGCAGGAACATTTCACCCAAGCATGAGACCATGGTCCTGGGGACTCAGGAAGCATCTTTCAGCCCCAAATTCCTGGCATGACCCTTGCTGAACTGGCCTTATGGGAAACTCCTAGCGGAGTCAGCGGGAGCCAGGTCATGGAGCAGAGCTGGGGATTATGCTGATGGCGTGTGAGCCACCGGCTGGCTCTTCCCTCTTCTCCTGTCCTCCTCGTCCTGACCCATGGGAACACAGAGCTGCTGGCTGAGCCTATTTCCAGGGGCCAATTCCCACTAATTTTAGCCATTGTGTTAGCAAAGGGGTTTTTATTAGGATGTCCAGCTGCTGGGATATTTCCCCTCTCCAATTAGAAATGCCACAGCCGGGGCCTGTCTCACATTCTGTTCCCCCATATTTATAACTTGAGTTTGCACGTTCTAATTAAAAAAAAAAAAAAAAAAGGAACATTTTATTCATCAGGGGAGAGACAGACAGACAGAAATAACCACATGGTCTCACCCAGCTCCCTGTGTCCCCACATGGCCTTCCTCTCATACAGGGACTACCCCAATGGCCAGCCCATCACACCTCTGTGGTTTCAAGAGTCGTCACACACACCAAGGCAACGCTGTGATGATCTGGAAGGTCCCTTCCTGGGGACGGTCTAGGGGAGGGTGGCAGGGATGGTCAGAGCAAGGGGGGTTTGCCCAAGAGACGATGGAAACGGAGGGCTGGCCTTCAAAGAAACCGGGGCAAAGGAAAGAGTAGATGGATCTTCATGTAGGCTGGTTTGGGTTGTCTCCCTCTCTGTTGTGCGATGTGGATGTTAAAGAGGGGAAGGTGGACAAGGCCATTCTGGAAGAGGGTGGTGGTGTTCCTTGGGTGAGCAATGCTGGCAAACCTCGCTGAGCCTCTTGCCTTCTCCTCACCCAGGCTCTTTGGCTTCGTGGCCAGGAAGCAAGGTAGCACCACAGACAACATCTGCCACCTCTTTGCCGAGCTGGACCCGGATCAGCCGGCTGCAGCCATCGTCAACTTTGTCTCCAGGGTCATGCTCGGCTCCGGCCAGAAAAGATGAGCCGGCATTTGCGGGTGTTTCTTGAATTTTGGAGAAGGACTTGGAGCTGATCCGAGAAGGAGTGTGAGGAAGTGCATTGTGGGAGAGGGAAGTGAATTGGGGGGGAAAAGAGTTGGAATTTTGGAGGAAAACAGCAAACAACAAAAAAAACCCCAACAAAACCCCTAAAAACTCAACACAAGCCAAACACACACATAGAGGAACCAAAACCACGCACCTACATAAGAGAGCCACGAAGTCACGCCAGACAGGATGCATGTCCCAGCGCAGGGAAGGTGACCAAAGCAAAGGCAGCAGCGAGAGGCATGTTCCCAGCTTTCGGCATCATGATCCTGAGTGGTGACATCCGCTCGGGGCCGAACGTGGGACCATGACTGGTGTTTTCCATCTGGAAAAAAAAGAGACAACTGGCAAAACCCATGGAAGAAGCTCCATCCCAGCAGCTCGATCGGTGAACATCTGCTGCGTGTTTGAAACAACCCAAAGGAGATAACAAGGTGGGCTGGGTCTGCAGGACACCGGAGGAGATGCCCTCAGAAACCTTCCTTTGCTTGGCTACAGCGGAGGGTCCTCGCTGGCCCCTGCGCTTCTCCCAAAAGCTGCCGGCCACCTGGCGACTTGCTGGGGGCATGTGGGGGCTTGGTCCCGAGCCCTCCCGTCCCCAGGGAGCTCGGCCATGGGCTGACCTCTGCTGCTGACCCAGAGCCCAGCGCTGGTCACAGGTGAGCCGCTGTGAATCCACCCGGAGAGGGGGGTCATAGCATCTCCCCACCTCCCTGGGGGTGCCCGTGCCCCCCAGCCCATGGGGAGGTGTGGGGGTCTCCTGCCACCCCGTGCCTGGGGAAGGCAGGCGCTCCCCGGGAGCCTCCTGGGAGGATGCAGAAATTCGCATCCTCTCCCGTCTTCCCCTTTTCCCTCCCATCACTAGTCCTCTTTGGCAATTTTCTCCTGCGGCCTGTCACATGTACTCTGAACACAAAAAAACCCCAAAACAGGAAAGAAAAACATTGTAATAATAATAATAATAATTATAATAATAGCGGATGCTGGCACAGGTGGGTTCCCTGTGCGAAGCAGCAGACCCGTGGCTACCCCAATCTCGCTCTTTGGAGATGCGCAAGCGGTTTTTAAATTGCATGGACGTTCAAGTTGCACGAAAGGCGAATGACTACAAGTAACTCAGGCGCTTTTTTCTCATTTTGTTTTGGAGGCCACGTTAAAAAAAAAAGAAAAAAGAAGAAAGAAAATTAAAAAAAAAGAAAAGAAAAAAGGAAAGGACCTGCAGTTGGTGGGCAACTTTGGCTCAGTGGGGAGGTAATAGGTCCTCCGAGAGCCACCCTGCTCAGCAGACACGTACCCCCAAAACTGGCTGGCTGGAGGCTTGTGCCCCCCGAGTGCACCGTAGTTTTGCAGTGGCTTTGGTGCCATCAGTTTTTCCCTTTGCTTCTGGAGGTGAGGAGGGCCAGCTGGGGGGTGAGAGAGGCGAAGGGCCCCTGTGCCACGGTGGCGGGGGGTAACATGTTTGGGGGGCAGCAGGCAGAGGTCCCAGCCCTGCGGTGCTGGGGGGGCAGAGGATGCTTTGGTCACGCATGCAGGTTTGAGGTGGGGGGAACAGTCATTGCTGAGCCCTCTGCTGCAGATATCCCTCTGAGAGCCTTTGGGGGAAGTTTTCAGTGCAAAGTGGCCCAGATAGTTTAATGGGGCGTAAAAATTAGAAACATAGCACTGCAGCCCCTCCGAAAGCTTTCCTCCCTTGGACTGCCTTTGCCTTGATAGCTATAATATATATGTGAGCTATACTGATGAAATACTGTAAGCTAACGAAATTTTAAGGAGGAAAAAAAGGTTAAATTTACACTCTGAAAATATTTATTTTTGCCATGTTGCTTTCCGCACATCATATCTCCCCCATTATATCCCCCCCGCCCCCCGCCTGCCCTTCCCCTGCCCCGGGGAAACACCTGCACGTTAAAAGAAAACCCAGAGCAAAGAAAAACAGGGATTAGTGGAAGAGGCACGGGGGTCCCCCCCGTGTTGGGGTGGCATGTGTGTGACCGGTGTGCGTGTGCGTGTGTGCGTGGGGGAGCGAGCAGTGTGGGCTGGCACAGCCGGAGGCTGTACTGGTGTCCTGAGGCGAGCCTGGATGGATGCGTAGCGAGGAGTTGGTAGCGAGATGGATGCGGGATGGGGGGCTCTGGGACTGGGGGCTCTCTCCCCTTCCCCCAGCTCCCTGGCCGCACAGATGCAGAGACCTTTTCATTTCTGATGTTTCCAAAAAAGCAATTCCCTCCTTCTGCGAAATTCAAGTGAGATGAGAGACGATCTCACCCGTAATCTCCTCACCCTGCCATTCACCGATTAGAGAAAACACTGTGTTTATAGATATATAAAGATATATTTTTGAAAGCCTCTATTTTTCAGACTTGGTTTTCTCACTGCTAAGAAAAGAGATGATAATAATGTAATTTTATTTTAATCTGCTGCCTCGGAAACCGGTGCTTTGAAACTCCCGTTCCTCTTTTTTCTCCCCCCTACAAACGAAGCAGATCTAAGCACCCCAGAGATGTCACGTAGAAGCCGATCCCAGCAGATACCTGCCGATAGCATCACGCCTGCTTCGGGCCCTGAGCCGCTCACAGCTTCCCCACTAACCCACTAGCTGAAGATTTAGACCGTACCCAATTCTCGAACACTAACAAAATTGTCCGACAATTATATTATTTTTTTTTAACGCAGAGCTAATCACCTTCCAATGATGTAGCCAGGTGTTTGTCAGCTCCCTTTAAAGGCACTTTTTTTCCCCCTTTATCTCCTTTTTTAAGTTACATTTTTAGGTGTAACCACCCTTTCTGTCCCCGGGAGAGATCATCAGCCAGTGCTGAGGATCACCCAGCTCCTGGGCCTGGAGGGGACCTAGTGTTGATATTTTTTCCTCATGAAAGGGACAGAAAAGACTCTTTGGTTTTTTGGTTTTTTTTTGTTTTGTTTTGTTCTTTTTTCCTTTTGTTTTTAAATGCAGTCATGGTATTTGAGATTCGAGCTTGTGCGAGTTAAGCCCAGCATATGTTTCGTTGTAATCACACCGCCGTTGTCAGCAGCCGGATGGTATCGCTCTCTCTCACACAAATACACACACAATCACGTCCCTCCTTCCTGCACAAAGAACTGCATATATTCTTGCCAAAGATATCCTTAAAAACGCACTTTTCCCCACATATATATATATATATAATTTTTTTTTTTTTGTGTGTGTAAATTTATTGTATGTGCCCTTTCTGTGTCAGTTTGTTCTTCGGAGAAGCCCCTTCCCACCCATCCTCCCTTTGCTGTCAATGTTGCTGTCTGTTGGGAACAGCTCCCACGGAGGGGGCGTTTGTGCCTGTCCCAAATGGTAGCGCCTACAACATGCAAAATGTGGGGTTCCCATCCCAGGGGGCTGCCCTTTGCTCTGCCCCCCTGGGAGATGTTTTGGGAGATGATCCATGCCATCTTCTGCTGATGGGACACACCCATCTCACGGTCTTTGCCAGCTCCCCCTGTCGCCAGTGGAGATGGGAGCTCATGGGTTTAAGAAGGTAAATTGAGCAAAGTTTGGGTTTGCTCTGGATGCAACATTTGCTGGCTGCCCCCTGGTCAAACCACAGGTGGAAAACAAAACCAGGTAGGGAGAAAAACCCAACCCAGCCTCCGGGCATCGATTTTCCAGCGAGTTCAACTGCCTGTACCGAAGCGCAAAGTAAATCCCCACCCAGCAGGTTGGGCGGGTAAAGAAACCAGTTGCCCCAAAAACCCCAGACAGCAACATCAACAAAAGGCAACCCTTCCCGTTGGAGCAGGCAGGAGGATCAGACAGCAAAGGAGCCCGCAGGGGCTTGTTTCATTTCGTTCGTTTGTTTTGCAAATTGTGAGGTTGGTTTGGGGTTACTCTTTTTCTTTTTTCTTTTCCTTAAAAAGGAAAAAAAAAAAAAGAAAGAAAAAAAGGAAGCAACCCGACGTTTCTGTTGGCAGATCCTGTGCCGCCGTATTATGCGTGTTTTTTTTTTTTTTTTTGTTGTGGTCTTTGTTACTTTGGGAACGTTACGGATTTATCTGCTAGTCAGTGTTAATGAACAGTTTCAAACTTCTAGACTCGCCCATTTCTTTGTATTTATATAGATGGAAAAAAAAACCCGTTATATTTTGTATCTTTGTGCCTGTAATGTTGTCACGCGTGTAAGGATGACTTCGGTCGCACCATGTCCGTGTGTGAATGTGACTCCGCTGTTGTCTTCCCGTTGTACAGATGTTGGATTCTTTGCAGTTCATTGTATGGCTTTATAAAGTGGTAAAAAGAAACAAAAAAAAATATCAGTTATATAAAATATACTGTTGCTTGGAATGCTAGCTTGGTGTCTGGATCACTGGAAATGTATCTTGAAGTTTAAGGGAGCGCAGGAATAAATGCTCTGTTCTTTTTGCACAGGGGAAAAACCAAAACAAAACCCTAAAAGCCATCGGGTTCTGTGTTTTCTCCGGGCTGTTGTTCCCCACCGTTCCTTGACGGCAGACTGGGGCCCCTGGACAGACGCCGGGCGGTGGGTGTGGGGAGAAGGAGGGGTTGTGCTTGTCAGCCCCCAGCCGCAGCTTGTGTTCACCAGATGCTCGCTAACCAGGCAGCCCCAGAACTTCCTACATGGCTCCAGCTCCAGCTTGGGCTTTTGTTTACCAGGAGGGAAACTCTCCAGCTTGCCCCGCAGGCACTGGGTGCACTTGAAATCCTGCCACTGTCTCCCAGGTTGCCTTTAGGTGCTGTCTGTCCAACCCCAGGCATCCCCTTGGAGTCTGTCTCCCACAGGGGAGCCGGGCGGGATGATGCTGATATGGAGTCTTTTGCCTTTGCCGAGGTCTGCTCCCATTAAATCCCGCTCCCTGCTCCTTCCGGATCCGTCCTGCTCCTCTGTGCCTGGCAAAGCTCCCCTGAAAATCTCAGGCCTGGCTTTTCCAGCTCTCCCAGAGCAATTCCCAGCATCCGTCAGAACCCTCAGCCCCCGGCTCTCTGGCTCCGCTCCTTCCCCTCCTCGCTGAGTTGGTAGCCAAGACCCGGCCCCCGGGATGGATTGAGTTTAATTATACAAGAAATATCAGCCAGAGCAGCGGCAGTTTTTCTGGCGCCAGTGCTGCTGCGGCTCAGAGGCGCAGAGCTTCTCCTGGGAGCCAGCAGCACTAAAAATACCTCCTGCCTTTCTCCAAAATAGCTGCAGGGCAAGGGGCGGATTGAGGGGGCTGCTTGCGTGGGGACCCCGTGCTGTGGGGCTTGTGCTGGGAGGCAAAGGCAAGAAGGGGTAAAAAAAGAAAGGGGAGGAGATGGGATGGTTTCTGGCCCCGCCAGAAATAGCTGTGGAGCTGTGGGTGGGCACCCAAGTGATGTGCGCTCCGAGCCAGGCTGCACCACGGGACCTTGGAAGGTACCTGGCATCTGCCAGCCTGGGCCTCGGCTGTCCCCTATCAACCCACCGGCAAGATGGGACCTGCAGCCTTCCTCTCCCTTTCTGACACAGCGGGGATGGTATTTTCCTGCCAGCCTCTCTTGGTTTTGTTTCTTCCCTGATTCCTGCTGGAATCAACCCCCCAGGAGCCGTCACCGGCCGCCTGCCCGTTCCCAGTGCCCCTGCCTGGCTGGGACGGCCGCTGCTGGGTGTCCCGGGGCAGGAAGGAGAGGCAGCGAGTGTCTGGTGAGGTGGCATGGGCAGACTAAATCTTGCAAGCCATGAACTGCTGTGCATTTCCTCCACACACACATACCCCCCACCTCCCCGGCCCCTTTTCTGCAGTTAATTCCCCATTTCCTTTCCAAAATTCCTCAGGAGCTTCTGGTTTGTGTTTTTCCTCGACATGTTCTTATCTGCCCCTCACTTCCCCTCGCTGGCTTTCGTAGCGCAGGCTTTTCAGGGTCTCCCTCTTTGCAGCTTGCTGTTGTCTCCAGGCCAGACTGGTGGCTCTGGTGTGACCATCAGGAAAGGCAGGTCCTACCAGCTCCACGCCAGGAAACCTTGCCCCCATCTCCCCATGCCTATCAAGTCCTCACCCTCAGGTTCCCAAATCAGCATTTTTTTCTAATTTCAGCCCCTGCTCTGGAGACTCTGGGCCACCCAGGGAGTGCTTCCTGCGGGGCGGTGAAAGGCGGCAAAGTTTCTCGCTCCTCTCTGCCTCCTGCTCCAGGAGAAAAGGGTGGGAATGCTCTCGGACAGTCAGGATACCCTGGGTTGGGGTCAGGGCACCAAGCCTTCGCCAAGGGCAGATATTCCTATCCGACTCCCTTGCAAATGTGGTCAGACTCCAAGCAACCTTTATTTAACAGATTTTAAAGCCCAGGCCCTGGGAACCACGGGCTTTTTGGGGTGCTGTTGGCCGATAAAAGCTAGCTGCAGAGCCATGCCCTGAGTCCAGGGGGGAGCCCCAGCAAGGTGGGTGAGCTGGGAAGAAACCTTGGAGGTGGGTCTGTCCCCCCATCACCATCATTTTCCGCTGACTAAGCTAGAAACAACCCTCAGATCTGCAGTGAAACTGAAGTCACAGTGGTGGGGTGGGGCAGTTTCATCTTCCTTTGCTTTTACTCTTTCCCAGGCTTCTCAGCGGTGCTGGGGCCTCCTCAGAAGTGTCCCCAAGGGACAGAAAGCATAACACAACCTGGCTTTGCCCGAGCATCGTGTCTGGGCAAAGGCCAGGAGCCACCCAAGCCTCCCCAGGGCGGGAAGGGTGGAGCAGACCTGATGTGGGCAAAAGCCACCCTGGGGCTGGGGTGACCTGTGCTCACATCTGCACCCTGTTCAGCAACCGGTGTCCCTGTCCCCTGTCCTGCTGCCAGCACTGATGTCAAGCCACCCCAGCCATGTCCTCCCTACTGCTCCAAACCTGCCTTGGCCATGTTGCCACACAGGGGAGGGACTCGTCCGCATGGGGCTGGGCCTGACTGATGCTGCATCACTGCCTGCCATGCACCCACGTCCCATCTCCCAGAGCAGTTCAGGCTCGGCGGCGTTGTGGGTAGCATGGACTGGGACCTGACGTGAAAAACAATCTCTGGGTATTGAAGTCACTCAAGCGGCCCGGAAGGTTTGACTGATGCTCCTCCCTGGGGAGGTGGGTGCCCTGGGCAGAGCACTGCCTGCCACCCCCCATGCAACACACCGGTTGGGAATGGCAGAGCCTCCCTGCAGGCTGCAAACCCCACCCTGGTGCCGGGGATGCTGCTGCTGAGTTACTGCATCCCTGAGCTGCTCGGCCACTGAGTGGGGGACTCACCAACCCCATAGTGGAGGGGCAAGGGCCCCTTGCCCAAGTGCCTGGGGCTCCTATCGACAGAGCACAGACTGGGTCTGAGCAGCACCAAACCAGGCGTGTTAGAGGTAAAAGAGAGGGGTCAGCCAGCTTCCCTCGCCCCAGTAGCCCACTTGGAGCTCTCTCTGTTCCCTGGGCCAGACCCTCAGCCCTTCCCTGGGAGGGGACCAAGACAGTTGTAGAGGACACAATGTGTGAGTGCTACCATCTGACCCAGCAGGGCTTGGGGAAGTCCATCATAGGGCTGGTGGTGAGAAAAGCCATCCCAGAAATGGCTCCAGGGGCTTCGTTATCATCCTGGGGGAATGGAGAGGGGCATCAACACGCAGCCTGTGGTGCAGGAATTACCCACTCTCCATGGCTGTGGTGGACAGGAAAAGGCAACAGGAAGGGATTTGGGTTAAATATTGAATAAAGAGAGAAAATGTGGCACTCTGGAATGGTTTACCTGGAGAGGGAATGGAGTCAAAACCCTGGCGGTGTTTGAGGGCAGGGAGGAGAGGGGCTGGGCTAGTCCCTCTTCAGAGCAGAGCAGAGGGATCTGTAGGAAGTCTGGTCTGTCCCTCGAAGAAGGCCGATGGGTAGGACTGGGCTGTCCTTCTGCCTTGTGAGGTTCTGGCTCCATCTACAGGGATGTTCCTCCAAGTGATGGAGGCCTGGGACTGACACACGCCCAAAGCAGGCTGGGCAGGAGGTGATGTCTCCTTGCCTGCAGCCAGCTTCTCCTGCAGCTTCTCTCCCACAGCGCACCTCCAAGTTGTGCTCCCACTGCTCTGCGATGGACGGACAAGCTCAGATGCAGTTGGGTTTGTATATCCATGAGATAAAGAGGTGGGGAGCCTGCTGGGTGGCTGCAGGACCAGGGTGCAGTAGGGGCACCCTGGGCTGGGTGCAGAGTGCTCCCAGCACTGCTGGTCCCAGGCTTGCATGCTCTGCATGGCCTCTGGCAGACCCTGCCTGCCTTTCACATGAGAGCAGCCCAAAGATGCCCCTGTGCTGGCCTTCAGTGCCAGCAACTCTTTCCACCTTCATGGCAGTACCATTCAGCCTTGGCTCCTACGGGACCATGTAATCCAAGCAAATCAGGCAGGCAGCCTAAATGAAAAGCTCAGGTGAGTGAAAGCAGCATTAGCCAGGTAGGTCTCTTCTCCCTGGTTAGTTGATGATCACCATGTCACCATCTTTCCTTGGATGCCCCTTATGCCAGCAGTTTTAAGACGGGCATGAAGTAGTGACATGTAAGAGTCCAGAATGTCCCAGTGTGCTACCGCCAGGCTTAAGGAAAGCAATGGGAGTTAGAGAAGGGATGTGGAGCACCTTGTTCACAACCTCTCTGCCCCAGCCCAGGGCAAGGGGGTTTTTCTAACATGCTCAGTGGTCCTTCATTTCCCACCTCATTGATGCTCTGCCTTGTGTCTGCTTCAAACTACAGCACCAGTGGCCTCCAGCTGGCTGTACCCGCATGTCCCTGTGGTGGGATAACCCAAGTGGAGCTGCCCTCTCATGTCTTGATGGTCTCAGGGTGACTCACACCCTCCTACCTCTTGGCTGCCACCCCATATTTGCACTGTCCCATTGCACGCACCCCTCAGCTCTACATGTGGCTCGGGCAGTGCCTGGCAGAAGCAGGAATGCAGTTCATCTCCAGCCAAAACCAAGACTTCCCCTCCCATCGCCTGGGGCTCAGGGCAATGACATGTCCTGATGGCAACTGGTCCCCGCAGAAAATTCCCAGTCGATGGCAGGGAAGAGAGTGTTTGGCCCCAAAATGGGGGTCATCGTTTCAGACTCCAGACTCTCCATGTCTCTGCCTGCCAGACTGAAGGCACAGGGGGATGTGTCTCTGTCTGGGTGACACTGTGACGGCTACATGGCCTTGGCACATGGCATCTTGCTGGTGTTTGTGATAGGGGTCCTGCTCTGAGCTTTCCTGCCTGAGTCAGGGCAGCATACATGTGCAGTTTGTAATGGTGACAGACAGCGGGGAGAGTCCTCTGTGAGGGCAGGTGTGAGACATGCATGCACAAGTACGCTCACACGCGTGTGTATTCACAACAGGACAGAAATAACCCTCCTGATCCCCTTTCTCTCATCCCTCCTAACCCCAAGCTCCAGCACCATCCACTGTGCCTCCCCCCTCTCTCCTTGAAAAGGAAAAAAAAGAGTGACAGAACAAAAGAAAGAAAAAGCGTGGGGGAGGCACGAAATATTTGCAAGCTCATTGTTCTAAGCCTCCAACAACTGGATAAAACAAGCCAGCCAGTGAACAGCTTCTCGTGCACAGCGCTCCTGCCAGAAGAGCCGGGCTCTAATGAAAACAGCGTGTGGGAGGGGAGGTGGTGCTGGATCAAAGCAGGGTGCAGCGGCGACCTGGGCCCTGGTGCAGCCACGCTCCGCTGGGCTGCACTGCAGTCACTCACCAGGGCTGGGGAGAAGAGGGGAGGAGCGGCTTCTTGCTGAAGCACCTTGTCATCTTGGCTGTCTGTGGGGCGGCTGGTGTGAGAGCAAGCTGTTGTAACAGGAGTTGGCAAATGCCTTTGGCTTTGCTGAGATCTCAGTTTTTCCAGCGCTGCTGGGTATCTTTGCTGAGCCGCCCTTGCCTGTTCCTCCAGCTGGGAGAGCGGGGTGAAAACACTCACCCACCGGCCTCAGGGAAATCTTGAAAGTCTTCTGCTCATGTGGGCTCCCTCTCTGGGCTGGGCTTTTGCAAGTGCAGTAGGCTGAGAAGGGCAAAACCAAGGCGGAAAGCCCGTGTGGGGTGGGAGAAAATGGTTATGGTGACTCAGGCTATAGTCTTCTCCCTTTAAGACAGCTTGGATTGAGCCAGTATACCAGGACAGCATGAGGGGACTTTGTCTGGTCCCTCTAGGGTTTCACTGTGGTATTTGCATGACCCCTGGGAAATGACTCCATGGTTTATGTGCATGGAGCGGTTTCTAAAATACCACAGCTTTGCCAGCCTCTGGCTCCTCATGAGCATTCGAGGTCCTTGGACACCTATGGCCATGATCACCTCAGCTGAAATCTCTTCTTCCACTTATACTAGAAAGACAAGTTAATTCCCACCAGCTTTGCCTTGTGCTCCTTGGTTCCCCATGGATCCCTTGTGCTCGCTCAGGGCAGGAGGGAGAAAGGGGGATCCCTGCACACAGTTTGTCCAACTTCGGAGACCTTTTCATGCATGTCCCCAGCCCTTGTTTCTGGCACTTCAGGAAAGGATCCTGAGCTGAGGAGATGGTGCTCAGGGGCCACTGGGACCCTGAATAGCCGAGAGGAGGGGCTGTTTGTGGAGGCAGTGATCTCCCTGGGAGCACCGGAAAGGTTTGTATGACGTGCCTGGGATGCCTGGGCCATGTGGAGCAGCCAAGCTGACATTTTGGCAGAGTGCCGCTCAGTAAGACATGAGGAGAAGCAGGAACCTGTGCCAAGGTCCTATTTTAAAGCAGCCCCCCTTGAACTCTTTGATATGGATAGCAGGAGATAGGGTTTCGCACGTCTTTATAGCTCACACTTCCACATGAGAGAAACCTCAGCCTTGCTCAGCCAGGCTGCTTTCTGCCTCAGCTTGCTGGGTTGCAAGCGATGGCTGTCCTTCATTCCCAAGGGCCCCTGGCTCCAGCCTCAGCCCCTCTCAGAGTGGGATCTACATACTTTCCAGCAAGGAGGAAGCGCTTGGCTGTGAGCTTTCTCAGGGCTCTGGTGCTCATTCCTGGCTTTCCTGCTCTGCACGCACTGGGAAATAGGAAGACACCCCCTCTTTAGCCACTTCAGAAACTGCTGCATGAGGGAAAGAAAAGCCACTGGGCGTGAACCCAGGCACCCTAACGGTGGCCCACCTGACCTCACAAGCCCCCGCCGAGGTCAGCACCCTGCTGTCCCATCGCTGCTCTCGCCCTCAACCTTGCTTTGACCAAATGTCCTCTCAGAGCCACCAGCCCCTTGGGGAGCCTTGCCGGCGAAGATGCTGAAGGGTTTGGTAAGGCGAGTCCCAGGGCAATGCTGGCAACCTGGGCTCCCGTGGCTGCTTCCCTCTGGCCCCCTCAGATGCTCTCCCACCCATTCCCTCCCTTTTGCTTTCTCCAGTCATGTGGGACCTTTTAGTATCCAGGGGAGAAACCCACGCACATGTAAGATGCTCTGCTCGGGTGGGAGCGTCGGGTTGCCGGCACTGTCGTCTCGCACCGCTAGAGGTCGGCCGGCCCCTACCGATGGGACCGCTGGAAAGCAGAAGGGAGCCGGAGGCCAGCCATGGCTTCAAACAGCTTGGCGATGGAGCCGGGGTAGGGGGGCTATGGGACAGACACTTCCTCTCGTATTGACATTCCTCCCGGCCCCGGGCCAGCTTTCTAGGCTTGGTGCTGCTCCTCTTATAGATTGGTGTATTTGACACGCTAGAAAAAATTCAGATCTTTAAGGGCAGGGGAGTGCTGGAATAGCTGGAGCGCCAGCTTTTCCTGGGAAAAAAAAAAAAAAAAAAAGGATTCAAGCAGGCAGCTGGTGCACACAGAGCTCTGGCAGCCTCAGAGGCCACCCCAGCCACCAGCAAGGTGAAGAGAGTCACCCTCCGCCTCATGGAGAAGGCTCTCGGCACTGGTTGCACTGCCCCATTGCTCGGTGACCTGCAGGAACTCAGGACCTGGTCATGCCCTCAGGACCTTCCACTGAGCGTAAAACCCCTTAGAACCACCAGGTCTGGGTCCCACGCCCTGTCAGTGCAATTAGGATTAGGAATTCATAGCAGGGGAAGAGCCAGGGGCTTTAATGAAGATGCAGCCCCTCCTTTGCTCAGTTCTGTCCATCTATAGAGCAAGGGAAGAGGCTGACCTGGCATATCTGGAGACGGCAGGTTGCAATTTAACTGCATGTATTATCTGGAGTCCTTCTTCATTTCAGGGAAACTGCGAGCAGTAGGTGACAGGTTTGCTGTGAATGTTGCAGTAACTGCATAATGAAGGACAGGAGCTGCTCCCCCCAAAACCGCCTTTGGTGCAGCCCTCCTCTCTGGCTGGCTCGTGTGACCCCAGCTCTTCTTGTTGGTTTTTTAGCCAAATAACAGGTGAGAGAGGCCCAACACAACTGCATTGCTCTGAGAGAGGCAGAGATTAAAGTACACGAAGGCAGAAACCACCAGCGATACTGCAAATGGCTTCTTGGGCCAGCAACCAGCCACCTTCCAAGCTGGCTGGAGGTGGGATACTGCCATAGGCAGCCCAGACCCACACTGCTTTGCTTATGTGGTCACCACAACAATCTTTCTCACCAGTTTTTAAAATTCAAGGAGTCTCTCCCCTTTCTGGAACATTTTACCCCCAAACATCTGCACAGAGTCTTTCCTGTACTGTCTGCTCACAGCTAGACTCAGCTCAGAGAAGTCTGGTTTTACTTTCTTTTTTTTGCAGGTTGCTTGTTCACTTGCACTCCTGAGGTTGTATCTATTGCAGTCATCGGTTTCTCAGCTGCCTTGTGGGATGCTCCACACCCGCAGTGTCGATGAACCACGGCTCCATAAAGAGCCCACGGGATGATTTTTCACCAGATTTTCAGGTCTCAGGGAGGTGTTGGAAGGGGGAAGTAGTTCCCTCATTTACCTAAGTTTTAGGTCACTGCAGGAGTGAACCGTTTGGAGGATGTGCCTCAGTCCCCGGGGTAGCAGCCAGAACTGACTCTATCCAGATGCTCTCTAAATGGCTTTCAGCCGTCTCTCCTTTAGGAGAATGTCTTGGTACCTAACATCCAGTTTGATGCGTGGCTCAGACAGGCTGCTCCCCATCCAGTGCTTCCAAGAACTCAGCAATCCAGTGGCTTCCTCAAGTCGCCAGGCGTTCAGTCCTGCCAAGCCTTCTCCAAGGAGATGGTGATGACAGGGAAGAAGCAACCTACCTCCAAGCATTATCCCTGCCAGCTATGGAGAAGTGGGTGAAGGGAACTGCACTGGTCATGACTGTCCCAGCGGCGGAGGGAACCTCACTGGATGGAAGTCAGCCTTCTGCTGCTGGACTCAGCTGAGGGCTGAGCCTTAGCTGGTTTGAACTCAGTATCTCAGCTCTTCCATTTGTTACCTAAAGCAGGCCAATTTTTGTAATTTTTGGAAACTCATTTCATGTAATCATAACTATGGTACAAGAAAAAAATACTTAAAATAAATACCGGTGTGTTTTGTGACACAAAACCCAGATACAGTGTATGGAAAATATAACCTCCTTCCATCTGGAAATGGCCTGGGATTGTCTATTTTTTCTTGTAACTCATTTTCTACATGTCTCTGCTTCGAGGTTGATTTACTGCAAACATCTCTGTGTTCCCTTTGCTGTATTGATTCATAAGAAATCCTTTCACAATGAAATCATATTTTCCATGCACTAAAAAAAAAAGTCAGATAGAAGATGAAGAATATTATTGTAACAGGAAAATGGTTAGGACAAAGAAAGCTTATAATTTTGTAAACAGAGGCTGGGAGGAGGCTTTTGGGATTGAGTTTCTGGGCAGCGAGTCAGAGGGTTTTTCTTTTCTTATTTTGAAGACTCTACTGGCAATGTCTACAAGCCAGAAAGAGATAAATATAAACAATTCTCCCCTCCAACATGGCTTTGATAGCTCAATTAGCAGAACTGAGAATTTGATGAAGGATGTGCCGAGGAACCTTGGCTGTTCTGGAGAAGTGTTATAAACTTAGAGGTCTTGTCCCACCACTCCCAGCTTGCCAGAGAAGACTTAGCTAGATGCTATCTTCTACTGCTGAATGTTTAAGTGACCAAAGCCAAAGGATTTCGTGCCACAGACGCGATGGTGTCACCCATCCTGGGGGGCAAAGAGGAGGCGAGGAAGGCAGTTTCTAACTAAAATGAAAGTTTTTGAGTTAAAATCCATTGGAAAAAAAGGCAACAATCTCTTTCCCCTCCCATTAGTCACAGTGAGTAACTGGGAGAAGGGGGTGATGGTTGCGGAAAGGAATGAAATTTGGCTAAGAAAAGCAGTTTATGGTATTTGCAAACACTTAGCAAAGCAGGTGATTACTGTTGTTTTGCTTGCTTAAACCATTCTTCTCTTTTGGATAACCCAACATTTTTTTTGTGGAACAATCAGAAAAAATGTGCAGGAAATTGTGAATTTTTTTTCTGCTATTTTTGTCAATTTTTACAATTGCCAGAGATGACCAATTTGGTTACTAAACATTGCCACTCTGCTGGGATAGCTTATTGGGAAGGCATGTGTGGAATGGTTCCTCCCAAGGGAACCTTTCTGCCTTGCCTGTGAATCCTCAGCTTCAATGTGTTTTGGCAACAAGGAACGGGGAGAGGGAGAGAAACTAGCAAGCAACTTCTGGGCAGCTCCACACAGCTCACCTGGAATTGATTTTCAAGGGACTCATCTTCATCTGATGTCAATCAGCACAGCTCCATGGTCTTTGCTTGGTTGGGTGTTTTCCAAAAGTCTTGTATCTGGGCAGGAAAAAGGTTTGTATGCCATAGATGGTCTTCCTGTCCCAATGTCCTGCCTGTACCCCCTGAGGCTGTGTCCTCCAGGAAGGTTGGAAATGCTTATGAGTTCTGAGCATCTATTTCAGGTTTCTGCACCAGTGAGGAAGACAGGTACTTGGCTGGGAGATTTTATTTATGTGCAGAAAAATTCTGCTTGGGCAGAACCAGGGAAATTCCTTTCTGGGGCACACGGCCCTTCTAGGTTCAGTGCCAGTGACACATTTGGAGCTGCTGATCTGGGGATCTGGGGCCTTGTAAGCTCTGGCTCTGGTTTCACAGCTTTTGTGAGGTGCCTTGGAAAAGCCTCCAACCCTCCCGTCCAGGTTCACCACCTTCTTTCCCAGCTGTAAAAATAACTCAGGGTGGGACAGAGAGCTACACCCTCTCCCCTTCCCGTGGACCTCAGCAGATGTCGTGATGGATGGTGAAAGCCAACTCTGTGGAGGTGTCAATGGAATTTGGCTGCAGAAGGAACTTGGTTTATTCTGTCATTCATCAGGGCTGTGATTGCTGCCTGACAACTGGCAAAATCAGCTCATTTCATTCAACCAACAGTGAAATCCTAGAGCTTGCCTTGAGCTCTACTTGGAGGTCTTTCCAACGGCCTGCATGCCCCTGTTCTCTGGCTGGCTTCAGCCACCCAGGGATGGCCAGCAAGTGAGATTTCAAACTGCTGATGAGGTTTAGCTCTGACTTAGGCAGATGGAGGGACAATTAGCCTTAGATCAGTTTGGCAAAGTTGACAAATCAAATTATTCCTTCTCTTTTGCCTCCTTCCCTGCAGACAATATTTGTTGCTTTCAGCTTTGATCCAGAAGGATGTGGGTGTTTCAGGACTCATTGAAGAAAGATTTGGACCAATGGAAATAAAATGACCACATCCATGCTTTCTTGAACCATGAGTCTCTGCTGTTACTTGCAGAGCAGCAGTGAGGAAGAAAACGTTCTTCCCAGGCATTGAGATGGCAAGTGATCTCTTGATCATCTGGAAACACAGGATGGAGTTCCCTACATATTTGGGTTGAGTCTGAAAACAACTGTGCTTTCTCTGCAACTTTCTCTAGTTTATCCTGTTATTTTTCTGACCTTCCCAGATGTGTAGTTAGGAATGTGGAAGAAGAGCATCTCAAGAGTGAGATACGGGGGACTGATTCCATGTCATGGCATCATTTTATCTTCCTTGGAAGACTCTGGGTTAATCTGGGATCTCTCTCTCTCATTTCCAGTGCAGGATCCATGTTCAGGAAGAGGACTGGAAGTCCTGAGCTGTGGTAGGAGCAACAAGGTTCTTCTAGCATGGATCTCATCATTAGCTGCAGGACAAAACAGTACTTCCCATGCTGACTTGCCAGGACTCTTTGAGGAGGTTGTCAGATTCTTTTGTCCTGCTCATTCATCTTAAATCACAGATGATACACCTGACTGTCTTGATGAGAGAGCTACAGTTGCAGTGGGCAGTCCAACAGAGAGATCGGGGAAGCTGCCTACATCCTGTGCATTGACAGTCTTCACGGCGTTCATCCTCCAGCTCCTTTTACAGTTGTAGGCCCTGTCCCTGACATGGCCAAGTTTCTACATTCCACCTTAGTCCCAGACAGAGCAGTGAAGCAAAATGCAGTGTTGCAAGGGTTCTTGATTCCTCAGCTCATCCCAGTGCCTTATTTAATCTTTCACTTTGTACATCCTTGGAAATGGTGATATTTTGCTCTGTGAGGCCAGGCTGCCCAGCCTGCTTCCCAAAGCCTGTTGTCTCAAGCTCCAAGTCGATGGTTATCCCTGCCCACTTTCCTGTCATCACTAGCGATCACACCTGGGGCTTCTGAGAGAGAGATAAAAATACCAAAATCCATATAATTGAGCAGCACCATAATATAGGTATAGGAAAATCCCATGATGGTGCATCTTGAGCCCAAGCTAGTGGTTTGGAAAAGGTTTGTCAGCTTTGGATGGCTTTCAGGGTCTGTTCTGCTAACAAGATCCCTGTTCATGTCAGAAGATGTGTCTCTTGGTGGAAGTGACATGCTGTGTGGGCTCGTGGTCAGAGCACTTCCTCATAATTGCCTTGACTCTACCCATGACCCCGTCTTGGCTCGAGCTGCTCACTGAACTCCGTATTTTCTGAAGCATCTCCTCGACTCAGCTGCTTCCAGGTCTGATAAATGGGGCTACTTGAGCGATGAAGTTTCTTCATCTGCATGGCAAGGGCTGATATGTCCTGGCATTTGGCAATGTGGGAGAGGTTTCAGTTGTCCTGTCCATTATGGACATGATGGCTGGGGTGGAGGAAGAAGAGAGCTCCTGTGCTAGCTGGATAGGTCTGCCAGACCCACAGCTGTATTGCAAACAGCTGGTTGGGGGGTGTTGTCTGGCCAGGGGATTTCTCTCTGTGTTGAACCACATTTCAAACACAGACCCCTCTCCTCACCTGGGGTAGGACTGAGTGGGGAAAGAAGGGTCAGATATGGGGGATTTGCACAGGTGATGGGTGGGAACCTCCAGGCCCAGGACATGAAAATGCCTCTTTTCATGGAACTTATATGGCACCAGACTGATGTTCTTGAGCTTCACCCAGGATAGGGTTGGAATGAGCAACCATGAGACATTTTGCCAGTGTTTCAGTAGGACCAGGATTTCACTGAGATCAAAAGTTCTCATGCTACCACCACTGCTTTCTGTTTCCTCCCCCAAATGCTTCTGTACCTCTTTCTCTTGAGCACAGTTCCTACCCTTCAGCTTGGCCTAGGGGCCATTGCAGTGTGTGTTGTGCCATTAAGTATTAGCAAACTTGTTGAGATGTGTTAAATATCTTTTTGGAGAACTTCATTAATTCAGGCCTGACTTTGATTCTAGGTGCAAACTCCTGGTCACCTGCAGAAAGCACTGAAAACATCACAGGGAAGGAGGACCTGTCACAGGAGGACCTCCTGAACACTGAGACATGTCTTTAAGCCCCATCAAAGTCTTTGAGCATTGCATTAATATAGTGGCAAAGCCAAGAGTTGGATGAACCTCTCCAGCATCCTCAAGGGGTGAGGACTCAAGATATTGAGGCTGAAGGAACTGGGATTTCTTGGACTCTTCATCTGATTGCATGTCCAAGGCCAAGTGTGAGCCCTTCAAAGGCCAGGTGCTGAGCACAGCCCTTTTATCCTGAGTACAGCAGGCTCCAGGCAGGTTAGGGCATAGGGTGCTTTTTGGAGTCAAGTAGTGTAAAGTGCCGGCAAGGGGAATAAGCTTAGAGCATTCAAATTGCTGAAGAAAATCATGTCTCTATCACTCTCTTAGGCATTGCTGGAAGCCACACTATAAATTAAGGAAGGATCACTAGATGTACATGGATGGGTGAAGGTAATGAGGTCATGTGTAAAAGCAACTTTTTCAGGGCACGGCATGGTGTAAAGGAGAACCGGCAGTCAAGAAATGATAGAAAGATCAGTGTCAAAGGAGGGACAGAGGGATGGGTGTAAAGAAAGCTGTGGACAGAAGAAAGGAGAGTGAGGGGTGGGGACAGGGAGGGGAACAGCTTTAGGGAAAGGGGAGGATGGCTGGTGAAAGCAGTAGGATGGAGGGATGCAAAGGTAGCAATTGTGTTCAGGGTAGAGGAGGAGTAGATGGAATCTGCACCCTTGTGGCCAATACAGGAAAAGGGCAGCAACTGGGTTGGGAGACCTTCAGTCTCCCCTGGGGATGCTTGAGGTAGTAGAGGTGGCACATTATGAGGACCTCTTTGCTTTCAGACTCCGTCTCATCCCCACACAGGACAAAGTGGAACCTGCTGACTCGCAGCTGCAGAGAAGGGCATCCTCACCAAGGAGCACTCGGGAAGCTGGTGATGCCATGGCTAGGAAATGTCTCCCAAAAGCAGATGCCTTTAAAGAAAAAAACCCAAAATCTTACGGGTTGGAGGAGGAAAGAAGAGAAGTCCCTTCAGCTATTGAAATTGCCTTGTCAGCATCCATGAGTGGTTGGCTGGCTTGCTGGCTCTGACAAAAATTGATGGGGACCATGTGGCAGTCAACACGGGAGAGGGTGGGAGGGTGCCAAGTTTTCCTATGTATGTGTGTGTGTGTATATATGTGAGTGTGTATTTATTATCCTACCTCTTCTGCAGTTGCCTGTGTGACTTGTGCCAGCAAGCTGTGGAGATGTGGCCTTTCCCTGGAATGAGGAATGCGTCAAGGAAAGTGCGGTTGCATATATTTATGAACATATGGAGGCCCTGGAGTCACGCCACACGGTTTGCCACTAATTGAAATAGGCTGGCTAACCTCTTATTGTGGCCATCAAGAGCAGCCCTGGGGGAGGGATGGCAGAGGGGGAGGGGAACACCGTGCACGGGCACAGTACATCTTCCAAAGTGTGACTGGGAAAAGAAAAGACCTCCCCTTTCTCCTCCACCTCTTCCAGGATGGAGAGAGGAAGCTGCAGGGATACAGTGGGTCCAGAAGCAGAAAGGGAAAGCTGTGCCCAAAGGGTCAAACAGGAATTGGAGGCTGTCCCAAAGGTCCTTTTGCATCTGGATCCATGTTCCACTGAGCCCATGCCTGGCCACCTCCCTCAAAGGCAAAGTGCTGCGTGGGCAATAAGAGATGGAAAGAGGTTCCCAGTGGGAGGGAAAGGGACAGGGAGAAGGCACATAGGAGGCAACTTGCAGAGGCAGCTTGGGTATTTCCTGAAAAGGAATGGCATGGGAGAAGAAAAGGGCCAGAAACACCTGGGCTGTTCTGTGGGCACAGCAAAAAGCAGTCACAGAGACAGGTAAATTCTGGCTGCTCCTGTACTGCTGAATTTCTGGGCTATGTTCATGTACAGCCAAATGCTGACTGTGCTCCTTCCTACAGATGCCCTCACGACTCCTGAGTGCTCAGACACATCCAGGCTAAGCTCCTCCAGTGGCTGTTAAAGGGTCACCTGCTTTGTTTCTCGTGCAAGGATATATTTGAAGTGGTGGGGGTTCTGTCCTTGGGCTGTATTGGTGATGTGAAATCTTGGATTGAAGACAGCCAGAGAGAAATACCTCTGGGTATTTTAACCCAGAGATCTCTGGATTGCCCTGTTCAGCTTTTTCCCAACTATGGATTGGAGTACCCCCTTGGACAGCTATTAGCATCTCCTGACTGCGGACTTCCCCTGACGCTGTCTTCCTCCTCAGCCCTCAGAGGTTCAGTCTGCATCTCTGGGCCATGTGGAGATTTGGATATGCCAGCTGACTGGCTGCCTCGGGGAAAAGTCTTCCAAGTTTTGGTGGTATGGCAGTCACAGTGAAATGTACAGCTCACATCACCCCTGCTTATTCATAGCTATGTTGAGCGGTGAATTCCCACCAGCTTCTCTGCTATGTTTCTTTTCCCACCTCTTGTGTTCATTTCAGAAGAATTTATTCTGTCTTTCAGGAGTAACTGTGGGAAAACATGGAAGCGGGGACTATGGGCATCCTTGTGATTTTGTCAGATCCTTTGCTTCAGAGTGGGAGAGCTCTGATGAATACCTCAGGCCAGCTAAGCCTGCCCAAACCCAAGTCTGGGATTTTTTTTCTTTAGAAATGGAATAGAGTTAATAAGCTAAAACTGAGACAAGTTCTGAATTACCTGTGCAGTGAGGACATAACGGGCAAGGAAGCAAAGAAAGATGGTGTGGTTTTCTAGCAACAAAATTCACAGGAACATAGGGAATTTCCAGCAATAAAATGGGATGCCACTGTTATTATGGGAAACCAGACTTTTAAAAATAAATTGTCAGCAAAAAAATATTTACAAGATGACCTCAAGAATATACTGCTCTTGTATCATCAGTTTTTCTAATGGAGACAATCGTAAAATGTCCCCCACATTGTTAATTGGTTGGGTGTAAAGGGAAACAATATGCAATATGCTTTTCTATCTTATTTATAATTCTTGTAACGAGCTGAATGAGTATTTTCCTTGAGTTGCTCTAGGAATTTGCTTACTGAAAAAGAATAACATCTGATTTTGATGTATAACATTGTTAGAATATTTTAATGAAAGTTCAAAGGGTTTTCTAAAACATATGCAGGCTGATCCATTCATCATCAGACACTCAAGATGTGCCCAAAATATCTCAGGGTACGTCACTGCCAATGGTGTGAATCTGTACTTTACAGTTCCTTAAATCCATGTTTCTTGGGCCGCTGAGTCTTGGCTAGATCTCTAACTTTCTGCTTATGTATATCAGCATATGAAGTCAAATCTGACAGTACCTTTGAATGGAAATGAGCATGTCAATCTCATTATGGATATGTCTTAGGAGGCAGCTGAAGAGTCCTACATGGCTGTAACCATCCTAATGCAATCTCCATGGCCCAGAGATCTAAAAGATGACAGAGAGCAGTTGGGTGATGGGGTAAATAGGAAGGGGGAGGTAACAGGGCATGGGTGACCAATAAATATGATAGGGGATGTGCAATTCCCAGCTGGCCCGGGACAGTAAGCACAACTCGCTGTATGTTCATAGCTAACCCTACACTACACTTCATCACCCACAGCACACATTGCTGGAGTTTCTTTCATCATTGAAATCTTTAGATGATACAAAACAAAGGAAAGGAAAAAGAAAAAAAAATCCTCATCCCTCCCTCTCTTTCCACACATTTGTGCCAGGTCCAGAAGCAGATAAGGGAAGGAAAAGGCTTTTTGCACTTGACATACCTGGGCAAGGATGCCCAGGATAAAGTAGCAGAGGTGGCATTCCAGACGCTGGTATGTGAGGAGTATCGGGTGCGTGATGAGAAGCAGCAGGTGGGATGAGGAGACCAAGTCCTCGGCTGTATACGGCCATGTGCGAACTCTGGTGGGTCTCCTCTTGCATCAGCCTCTGGAGCGAAAACTGGGGGAGCCTGTCCTCCAAAACAATGATTTGATAGGTGGAAAGAGGGGTGCTAAGAGGGGAAGAGAGAGGATTGTGGCTGTTTTAAAAACAAGGAAAGGGTTTTGTTTGGCAACAGTGCTCTGGCACCTCCCCAGGCATGTAGTGCCATGAGAGCTGTGCTTTAGTGTTTCGGTGTCAGCACCAGCTACAGTAATTAACACCATTCTGGCCCCTTGGGCTGCAGCTTTCACTCACCTTTGCCTGTTCCCGTCCTCCCCACCCAGAGCACCATTTATCCAGTGAGAGCGTGCCAGTGTGCGTGCATGCACGTGCGTGCTCATGACAGGATAGCATGGTGGTTCTGCAAATGATGGTCTGCAGCACCCATTCTGAGAGCCCTTTTCAACCTTATTTAGATTGCTTTTTTTTTAAACACTGCTTTTCGTTCCAAAGGAAATTGCACTGAATGTGTAAGTACATGTTTTTTAGGCAAATAGATTCCTTTACATTAGAGCTTGTGGGATGAAAAGCAAACAAAGTTCAAACACAAAAATGAGATGAGTGTGCCCAAATCTGCATCATTCTTTTGGGGTTTAAGAATTATATGGATTTTTCCCTTGCTGCTTTCCGAATATGAGCTCCACAAGCCTTACCTGCTCATGACCTTGTACGTCCAGCATTACAACATCATTTAGGCAGGCTTGATCCATCTCTGTCCTTACCTGAAGAGATGGGTTGTATGATAAAGGGGACAAGGGCACCCGTTTATTCAGAACCTGAAGCCTAAAGATGTCCTAAATCACTGTGTGAACAGCAAAACCAAGGGAGTTTTGTTTCTTGTGTGACTTGAAGGTGAGCACCTCTGTGGATTCTCTGAAGCTTTCTAAAGGTTGAGCTCATGCAGCAGTGCGTGTTTTTATTAGACCTACACTTTTTTTTTTTTCCTTTCACTTGGACAGTAATTTTCATGAAACTCATAGAAAGTTCCTGTTTTTGGAGACTTAAACTCTTCTGTTATATTTTCTTAAAACTGATCTGTCAGTTAAAAAGCTATTAGGAAGGACCCAGACGAACGTATTGCCAGACTAAAAGACACTGTGATCTCACATACCTGGTTTCCTAAGTAAACCTGCCTAAAAGCCCCAAGAATTATTAGTACATCATCTGTTACTTCCATTGGCATTTTGTGAATGCAGAACTGTGATTTCTCCCAGAGAAGATGGGACCTGGCATCTCGTTAGAAGGATTTCTTTGTAGTGACCTGTGCAATATTCGTCTATCCCAAGGGAAAGAGTGAACACGAAAGGTAGCTCTATTTTCCACATATCCAGCTACTTTAAACCCAGTGATATAGTCAGCTAAGGTGGCTTGCAGAGCCATCCTACATGAAAACTGCTGCCTACTGCTGCAGCTCACCGCAGCTCCTATGGCTCTGTGATAGCTCAGGGGTCACAGGACGCGTTTCTTGGGCTGTTGTGACACCAGTAAGGCAGCCCTCTGGCTCTCTCTGGTGTCTGGAGATTTCCCAATCAGGCATATTTTGGAGCTCTGTGGATTTCTTTGTGGGAAAAGTCCCTGCAGAAGTAGTTCAACAAGTGGCAAAGGTAAGGCTGGCTGACAGCTGCCCCTGTTGGGGATTTCAGCTGTCTTGGATGCAACTCCAAGAAAAAACATCTTTCACATCTCTGAGACATGTTAGGCTGCATTAAGATCTCTTGATCTCTCTACAAGCAGGGGGTTCACATGTCTCCAGCCTAAAGTAGGCAGCTTTCCACTGATCTCAACAGGAACCAGGGTAGACCCTGTCACATAAAACACACAGGAGGCCCAAAGGTGGCAAAAAGTTAAAATGGAAATATTTCCCACAGTTTTTGCTGAGGCTTGAGTTGTGTTGTGGGCAAAGCTTGTTTCTGATTTTCTGATTGTTTTTCTCCCTGCCTGGTGACCACATTACGTAGCAAAGCCAAATCCTTAGCCCTCTGGCCTGACACTTCTCCTCTTCACCTCTTGTTTCTTCATATGCAGATCGCCTCAGTTCCCAGCCAAAGCACACCCTGGTCCAAGCTTGCTCAGGAGGTGCTTTCTGCCAGAAACTTCCCCTGGGAGATTTAAGAAACAAACAAACAAACCAAGCAGCCCTCACAACATCCCGATGACAAACAAACAAACAAACAAACGCACACAGCCTCCTCCCCCCCCCTCCATGTTCCTGAAACGGCATCTGACCCTACTCTCCAGGGCCCGGGGGCAGGAGGCGTATGTTTGTGATAAACACAGAGCACTTGTGTCAGGGTGAATACTTGGAGCAAACTGCAAACCACTGACTTTTTCCCAGGGGAGGTAAGAGGAAAACTCCAGCAGAACCTGTTTCGTGGGTCCAGCCCCTCTAAAACAGGACGGGGTAAGGATGTTCTTCCTGCAGTTGCCATTTCCTACTGGGCCAGCGCCTGTTTCCTACACCTCCTTCTCCTTCCTTCTCTGTGAGCAAGCCAAAAGCCATTCCTCCAATGGTGTTGGGTCTCTCTTGGAAACCTGTCTCTCCACCTCTTCAGGTGGGACTGACAGGCGGTGTGCCCTGGGTGCATGAGCTCACACACCATGACTGTGGGCTACTTGTGTGTTCCTCCTGGTCAGAATCGCCCGTGCTTTATATTGAAAGTGCTGAGAGTCTGCCAAATGGCTCCTCCTCTGAACCTTGCCTCTTGGAAGAAGGCCCATCCTTGGACATGGAAAGATGTTTTGGACATTCAGAGTGGCCCTGTCTCTGCTTCCCAAGCCCAAGGTCCATGAATGGAGGGAGTCCCCATTGGTTTAGTCCTGTGTATGCTGGATGGATGAATGAATTATTCCAGAGAAGTGTGGTCCCACATCTTCTGCATGGAGGAGTGTGCTAGCTGGATGCTGTGGGGAGGGTCAGTCAAGGCAGACTCTAGCCACAAGTCACCTAAGTGGTTGTCTAAGGCAGGGAGTTGTTGCGCAGAGCAGAAATGCCGGGCTGGCTGAGTCTGGAGAAAGAGTGAAGTTTCTGTGCTTGAGGCTTTTCTGCAGCTCATCTCTTCCCAGAAGGGCAGTCACTGCCCCAGCTTCCATCTCCCAGGGCAGTAAGAACAACAGAGTCATCTTTCTATGGTTTGGCCCCAATTCTGCAATCTGCCTCTGCGTGTCTCCACACAGCAGAAGCAGCCCAGTGCTTGGAGTGGCAACATGCTGCCATGCCCATGCTCCTCAAATGCTTGGAGCCAGCTGTGGGTTCAGAGAAACCAGATGGAAGGACATGGTTGTTCTCACTGTTGAGCTTGAAGGCTAGGAAGACAGTGGGCAGGAATTCATTCTGGATCAAGTAAGCTGACTCTCTGGAGGATGCAGACTGATGGAGAAGGGAGAGGAGAAAGTGAAGAGTAAACCTCACCATGTCGCCAGTGCTATTAACGTTCAGTTTCCTGCAGTGGAAGATGCTTTTGGAGAACACCTCTTGTAAGCACTTCTCATGTGTGCCCAGTCATCCTCTTCACGGCCAGGTATATAGGCAGGCACATACATTACACATCACTTTCTGAAGCCCAAAAGGCTGCTTCTTGCTTGGTGTAGGGACAAAAGTGTTTGCTCTCATGGCTGGAAAAGGTCATGAGCTCTATGCCAGGTGGCAGCTGAAGGGCTGATGTCAACACAGAGATGTTATGCCTTAGTTTCAATTTTCTCCTTGTGGAAAATAAGGAACACAATTTCTTCTACCATATCTAGATGGGCTGTGATGTTCTGGATGTATCTGAGATCTGTGGCTGAGTGTCCCAAGTCTGTTTTGACCTGTTACATGTATGTAGGAAAGGCACAGGCAGGGGCCCTCTTGCAGGTCTAGATGGAGGGCTTGGAGATTATGCTGAGATGAAGGAAATTCTTCTGTGAGTTGTTCCAGAGTAGACTCAAAGCTTTACTGAAATCACTCCTCCTCTCACAACACCCTTGTCTCCAACCTCCCTTGGTACAGAAGCTCTTCTGCCAGGTCTCTCAGTGCACTGATAGGCATTAATTGCCCTAACTAGCCTCAGCTGGGACTTCTACCCCCACCCTGAGTCCATGCCCCAGGAGCCCTATTTCAGCTCAGCCCAAGGTCTTTGGTCCTTACCTGAGCTATGTTGTAGGTATGCCTGCCTGCAGCCTTGCCTCTGATCCTGCCTCCTGGATGGACCTTGAACCTATGCTCCAGGTAACTTGTCTCCTTTCTTACTCTGGATGGTTTGTTGTTGTTTCTTTGGGGTTGTTGTTGGGACTCTGTAATCAGTACATGATCCTGCTCCCAGGTGTAGACTGGAAGACAACCTTTCTTTGGTGGACATTCCTTCAGCTGTTCCTACAAAGCCCCTTCATCCTAAACTTTGCAATTTTTTTTATTGGTGCTGTTGATCCCTTTTATTTTCTACACAGAAAGTATTTTCTGGGCATGTTTGAAGGATTTCCTGTGTTGGAATGGGATTTCCTAGAATCACAGAATTGCAAGGGTTGGAAGGGACCTCGGGAGATAATCTAGTCCAACCCCCCTGCTAAAGCAGGTTCTCCTAGAGCATGTTACACAGGACTTTGTCCAGGTGGGCTTTGAATATCTCCAGAGAAGGAGACTACACAACCCCCCTGGGCAGCCTGTTCCAGTGATCTGTCACCCTCAAAGTAAAGAAGTTCTTCCTCATATTCAACTGAAACCTCTTATGTTTCAGTTTGTACCCATTGCCCCTTGTCCTGTCACTGGGCACCACTGCAAAGAGTCTGGCTCCGTCCTCGTGACTTCCACCCTTAAGATATTTGTATGTGTTGATGAGGTCCCCTCTCAGTCTTCTCTTCTTCAGGCTGAACAAGCCCAACTCTCTCAGCCTCTCCTCATAGGAGAGGCTTTATCATCCTAGTTGCTCTCCTCTGGACTCTTTCTAGGAGTTCCTCATCTTTCTTGAACTGGGGAGCCCAGAACTGGACACAGTACTCCAGGTGGGGTCTCGCCAGGGCAGAGTAGAGGGGGAGGATAACTTCCCGTGACCTGCTGGCCACACTCCTCTTAATGCACCCCAGGATACCATTGGCAAATAATAATATTTTTTGGTAAAAATTTTGATGTCTCTGCATGTAGGCTTTGTATTGACAATGTGGTTGTGTTATTCCACTGGGACTGCCCTGGGACAAAGAATCCCTGGTGGAGTCTGTGCTTGGTAGCTGGATGCCACATGCGAGTCCAACACCTCTGGGAAATGTTGGACTCATCAGGTTGGTGTTTATTGGGGATGGGTCCTTGTCTTTCATGTTCTTCCTGTGATGCTGATACCCTCCATGCTTTTGGAGTGTGGGCAGTCTGGGGATGCAGCACAGGGCATAAGATCCCACTGTTGTGGGTTGGAGTGAAAAAGCCTGGAGTCCCTGGTCCAACTGGGGTTGCTGTGTGTGCTTTAAGTGTGTTGTGAGCACTGGGTAAGGCTGAAAGTGGGGATGAGGTAGAAAAAGGAGTGGTTTATGCTGGGAGGCAGACAAAAAAAGTGAGCGCTGCAATAGAAATACCATGCAGGGATGAATAGAAGGCATGGGTGTAAATAAAAGAATAAGGGGGTGAAAGGACAGATGGGTAATGTGGGAAGAGCTGATCACTATCACCTAGAAATCCTACACTAGCATAGACCCCCTGCGCCTCCCCCAGACCACGCTCCTTCCAGGCTTTGAGCCTCAGCCAATGCTGCCCTTTTAGGGGCAGGCAAGAGATAAGCAGATGTGGAGCACACAGTGGATTTTATAATAACATGGTGGTTATAGACAATTGCCTAATGAGGACCAGATGGTCAGTTTTATTTTAAGTTGCCCTTTAACAACATTCCCATCTAAGCTGTGTTTTTTAAGTAATAGGTTTTTAATGAGATGCCCATAAGATCTTACAACACATCGGGTTTTAATCACACTGACCTATTTAAATGGCAGTGTATGTCTTTAGCACTCCTTCTATATTTTTATGGTGTTTAATTCCTTCCTACTGCTGTTCTTCCCTCCAAACCTCAAATGGGCTGTGTCAAAGGGACCTTTCCTCCCAGTGCTGGGTGCTGCCCCTGCTGAACTCATCTGTGCCATTCCAGACTGAGACCAGGGACAGATTTCCTTCCAGAAGAGAGGAGGCATCTTCTCCCTCCCCTTTCAGAGGTCAGGGTGCAGCTCTGTTTCACAAAATAAGAGCTTTGATTATCGATGCTGCTCTTGTATGGGGAAGGCAGGGAGTGGTGTGATTTGTCTTGCAAAGATACTGTTAAGAAGCCAAGCATTTGCTTTGGAATGGTGCCTCTAAATCCCCTGGGCAGCACCATGTGGCCATGCTGCAGAGGATGTCTGAGAGCCCAGACGCACAGAGGACATCTCAGTGGGGATAAGTCACGAGGAATCTCTGAGAAAATATGCAAGCCCCTCACTGTATTTTCACTTCAGGAGGGGGATGTAACTGCACAGGAGGTCAGCAGCTCATCTATACTTCCTGGGTGGGGACACCGAGGCAAGCTACCTGCCCAGTGCATGAGAACAGAGCAGAAACCCAGGTTTCTTGCTTCTCTACCCCTATCTACTAAGTTAGGCCCTGGACAGCACAGGTAGCTTATCTCAACTCTGGGAGCTGTATTACAGTAACCCCATGGTTACTGTACACGTTGGTCAGGCTGTCCTGGCTAGAGCATGGCTCACTCATCTGGGCAGGGAGAGGGCAGATGGAGAGAGAATTGGGAAACATGGCTTGATGACAATCTGAGGTGAGAAGAGCTGGACCAGACTGCAGCTCCCTTGCTTCTCATCTCAGTGTGAGGCCCATGGGTTCTGGCTCTTCACCTTCATAATCTGCGTCAGCCCTCCAGCCAGCCGAGCCTTCCATGGCCTTTTGTGCTTCCCTTTGCTGGTGCTCAGCCCAATAATGAAAAACCACCCTGCAGTAAGAAACTGGTTTGCAGCCAGGCAGAGCAAAAAGCCTGCTGTCAGGACTCAAAATATTAATTATCTTTTTTGACCAGGCAGTCCTCATGTAATACCTGTGGGGTCCTTTTCTGCCTGTCCCACTCTTAAGACATCAGCAAACTTTGGACAAAATCATGCAATAACTTTCACCTCTCGCCCATCTGGGGACTTCACTTTTCCTGTTGATGTCAGAGGCTCTGTGAAACTGCAGATGAGATCAAGTTCTGTTTTCCCTCCTGGAGTCTTGGTTGCCCTTTGGTGGAGCTTACACTGAGACCATGACTGTGTTGGTTAAATGACATCAGCATGTTTCAAAACATTATTTGTTTTTTGCTTGTGTTGTTTTTTTTTCCCCAGGGTATTTTGCATGTTTACCCAGTCACCTTCCAGCAGCTGCAAACTCTGACACTTTCCACTCGTCGGTGGGTGGGAGAGGCATGCTGGTGAATGACACTGAGCTTTGGGGGGCAATCACAACCTTTCCTGTATTTGAGGTAGTTCACTCAAAGTCAGCTCCAGCAAAATACATCTTCCCCTTGCATCAATCAGACTCAGCCCTGTTTGCTTAGAAGTTCTTCTGTTTTTAGAACTTTTGTGGGTAGACACTAGGAGGCACGAAGAAGCCCATCTTTTGTGGGCCATAGAACAAAAAAAAGGAGCATAGAAGAGGCTGTAAGGGATTATTTACTGAGGAGTTTTAAGTCCAAATGTGACCTTGGTTGCACTAACAAGTGCGGCTCAGGTGGACACTGTGTACTTAGTTCTCAAGTCTCAGCGTAGAGCCCAAGTTATTAGGTGCTTTCCTGAAGAAACCCAGGCTTTGCTGATTCAGCTCTGAGCAATGGCCATGGTGGAGGGTGAACAGCAATGGAAGATACAACAATCCAGACAGAAGAGCTGGCATGGGAATCCAACTAGTAAAGGTCTGCTTAACACCAGCCTTGACTCCCCTGGGCTGGGCTTGACAGCACTATGTGTATATAAAAGCTTTCAGTGGTTTGGGGGGAGATACCAGCTTTTGCATTTTATCTGTTTTGAAGGGGGCCATGAGCACACTAAAAACATAGATCTCTTGAGAGGTCTCCTAGCATCTCTCCTCATGCCAAACTTATGGGCAAGACATTTCACTTGGTCCCTCACAGTAGGAAGGAAGGGAGTCTGGAGTCACCAATGTGGCTCAGTTTTAGCCTGGAAAGTAGGATAAGCACCACAGATCTTCCCAGATAACCTCTGGAAGAACAGGCTACACAGCATATCTGGCAGATCAAGTGGCTAATGGTTTTTGTCTTTCCAGGGCTCCCAGCTGAAGCCTCTGCCCTCAGCCTCGATTCCAGTGACATTTGTTTGAGGAAACAGGAGAGAAGCAAAGCTCCAAGCTCTGAATCTTCTCACAGCTTTTTAGTGAAGCAGGAGCAAGAAATGATCTTCTCCATCCTAGAGAGACCAACAGATGCCTGCAGTCCCAGGAAAGGGCTGATGGGATTCAGCCAGGTTGCAGAGTTGTCCCGGGGAAAGCTATGGAAAAGGAAATATTGGCAGTAATGGGAAACTGCTAGTGTGGGGAGGGGAAGTGGCTGCAGGCAGATGCTTGTTCTTGAATCACACCATCAGCAAGATGGTGAGAGGTGCCTCCACAGGGGATGGCAGTGCTGCTCCTTGCTGAGGGGTGTGCTCAGCCCAGGGGGGCTGCTTGCCCTGGAGCAGATAGCAGTGCCTCCCTCGTCCTTCGCAGCCTCCCTGTTGGAGGTTTGCTGACTCCTGCAGCCTGGACTTTGGTTAGCTAAGCAGTGTCTGTATGAAGTGGAAAGTGTGTGTGAGCACAGGGGCTGGGGCACAGAGCCACCGCTGGGCTTAGGGCCCTGAAGTCATGTTGTCTGAGCCGGCAGTTGCTCTGTGGGTTCAGGGAGATTTCCTTGGAGCCGTAGCAGCCTTGCAGGGAAAACAATGGCAGTTGGAGGGGAGCACCGCGTGTGTGTTTGGCACAGAGCTGACACCTCCTTCTCCTCTTCCTACCCACCCCCCAATGATGGGGCATGTTTCCTGCAGACACATGGAGTCAGTAATTTGTGGTGAGCTCCACTGCCTGATAGCGGATGGAGGAGCCTCAGCACAGCTGGGAACGAGACAGACGCAGCAACTAGGGAGATGGAGTTTGGCTGGCAAAGAGGCAGAAGTGGGAAAACATTGGGATACCATCCCACTGGGGGTGCCCCTTGCCAGGAAGTTGGCTTCTCTGAACCAGGGAGAGCTGCCGCTTCATGCCCACAGCACCCACTCCTGGGGTGGTGCCAAAAAAAGGGCTGCATGGTTCAGCTTTGCACCCCCATGCTGGTGTGAGACAGAGCTGACGGGCTCAGCCCCTTCCCTGAAGCCAAGGCCTGTTCATCTGGCTTCTTGCTGCTGCAGGAGTGGGTGGCAGCTTGAGAAACTTGGTCTCATCTGGTGATGCTGTTTGGGCACATCAGTAATGTCCCCAAGGCAAAAAAAAAAGCGCCTCAAACACTCTTGCAAAATGAGGGAGGCTGTAACAAATCCAGTGGTGTCAATCCCAGGGTTGCTGGGACCTGTGCATTGCAGCTGCAGGAGCAATAGGATTCAGAGAGCTCTGCTGGAAAAATGAGCCATGGAGGGGCTGGAAAGGAGTTGTTGCTGACAGTACAGGACCTCTGGCTGAGTGGCTCCGGGTCCAGCCATGCCATAGATACATGAGGCAGCTTGTTTTCCCCTTCCGTGATGATGGAAACATTGCACCATCATGTCTTCCTTGTGGGAAGAGAGGGGAACCAGCTTCCCATCAAAGAGGCTGAGACCACCAGACACAGCCCCGAGGTACAAGCACATGAAACCAGTCTGAGGGCCATTACTACGAACTGTTTCCTTGGGCCTAGGTCAGACGATGGGTATGGGACCACCTGCAGAGCTCTGTCTCACAGTTGGCTCACTTTGGTTTCTCAGAGGGCATAGGTTCCTGCTGAAACTTGTCCCATGGCTGAGGTTCTTCAAAGGACATGTGGTGTCTCATATAGATGCTTTGATGGCTAATTAGGCTTGAACTTCCCTCAGTCACATTTCCCTTATAAGCGTAGGATTCAGTTCAAGATGAACACTTCCAAATGTCAGTGTCTAAATAGGACTCTGAGCTCCCATTATGGAAGCTGGTTGAAAATAACCATCTGGTTTAAAAATTACCTGTGGCAGAGCAAACATGCATGACACCAGTTATGTTTCTTAGGAGGTCAAGGTAACATGCAGTGGCAGACAAAGAAAATGGGCAAGTCCTGGCTATGGTCTGCGGCTGCATGTCACAAGGTGAGCGTCATTCTGAGATGCCTGTACAACCCTCCTGTGGGCTTGGAGGTGATGTGCTCTGTGTCTAAGCAGAGCACAGCCATGGAGATTTTTGTTTACTCTGTGTCCACAGGGGCACATGGGATGCTCTTGTTCCCACCTCAATGACTGCACAAGGGGTTTGGCTGGTGCAGCTAGTCAGGACGGCTGGGGCTGCGTTTGCATTGCATGCAGGACAGAGCAGACACAAGAAACTTTCAGGAACATGATGGCTTGCAAAGCACTGAAGTGCAGATTTGTGTGGTCATCATATCACCTGAGGGGGGCTTGCAAATACACGGCAGCATGTCTGTATTTGTAACCTCGAGTCTATCTGTGATTGTGGGCCAACTGATGCCTGTGTTATGTGACCACTGGGGTGGAGTGTGCTTGCAAGATGCAGCTAACAAATATTCAGCACATAAGGAGGACTGGAGTTTGTACTGACAAGCTTGGCAGGTTCTTGAGACAGGTTTTGACAATACATGTGTAAACAGGAAGATGTAAAGTCTTTTGGCTCCAGAATTGGACTGGGGAGGCTCTGGCGAGCTGGGTTGTGTTCTTGGTCTGGCTGTTCCTCCTGTCTCATCACAGGCATTTCTTTTTAAAACAAGCTTTGCCTCAGTTTCCCCTGGCCTATTCTGAGTCAAATCACAACCATATTGACAGCCTCCCTCACTGGTGGTGGTGATGATGAAGATAGCTGGTGGTGTGCTGGCAGGCATCTCTGTGGCATTCAAGCCAGATGGCCTCTGTCTGTGTCCTTAGCTCAGCATATATTTTAGATGGAAATGGGCAGCATGTTATTCTCAGAGGGACTTCTGGACCCCTTCCAGACATAGCTGAAAGCCATTCCCCAAGCTCTTGCAGAACGTTGCACACGCCAAGGGCTAGCTGGCTGGCTCTTACTGTTCCTCAGATGCTCTGATTCTGTTCCTGGGCCTCATCTGATCACATGTGCTTCCTCTGCCTTTGCTGGGATCCTATCCAGGAATAGATGAGTGCAAGATCACAAAGACGTTGATAGGAAACCTTGTCATGTGCCTGGAGAGTGCCAGCCTTAGTTCTGTATGGGGCTTAAGTCTCTAGATGGAGGAAGGTGCAGTTGGGTCAGAATCTGTCCCCTCTGAGAGGCTCCCATGCTTGGAGCAAAGGTGGGCAAGAGATCATTAATTTCATTCAACCCAATGCTCCTGCTGCAAGTTCAGCAGTGTGGCAGGATAAACACTGGGTCAGAAACATTTGGAGCCATGCAAGGAAAGAGGGAAGTAACGAGATCTCAGGCATCAGTGAGGAGATCATCCTGGGAGCCAGGAAGGAATTATCCCCTTCCTCCGCTCCTTTCAGCCACACAAAATTGGCCAGGTGCATTGTGGCAGTTTATTGCTTTCCTCCAAGGCATTAAGTTTTGGCTGCCATCAGAGAAAGGATATCAGCACACGGGTTTGGGATGGAAATCTCCATTCCTGTGAGTGGAAGCGCCAATATTTCATTGAATAAGAATGTACGGGGGCCAGAAAAGCTTTTGCCTCAATGAATTTGGTTTTCCCAGGAAAGGTCAGTCTGAGGGGAACATCCCTTTCTACCCCATCACTTTCTGCCTGCCTTGCTGCCAGATGAGTGGTTGTAGAGCACAAGGACAAGCAATCCCAAATCCCAGTCCGCATCCGATCCTGGTTAGCCACCTTAGCCATGAAACCGATCCTCTTTGGCTCCTGGTGAGGGCTGTATAGAGGCTCAGTTGCCAAAGAGCCCAATGCTTTGAAATACCTCTATCGTAATGAAAAATGTCTGTGCTTATGTTGTGGGTTCAGGCCTATGAGATGTTCAGGACATCAGGGAAAGAACCAACTGGGTTTCCCATTCCACTCTTCTCACCTTCTTTGGCTGTTTGACCTTCTTGGAGTTTGTTTGTTTTCTTCTGTGTTGTGAATCAGATTCAGACCTGGTGCGACTGTGTAGGAGCTGATGGGGTTAATCCCAGACTGAACGTTTATTTCTTTAGGCTTATGTGAAGAAAGCAGTTCATGTGCCCCTAAACTGAGGCTGTGTATCCCTCTCATGTGTTTTAGTTCAGCCCTTTTAAAAAAAAAAAAACCAAACACCTTTGCTGGTAAAATGCAAGATGAGTCAAATGAGTGTTCTGATGATTCCTTTTCGCCGCAAAATTCATGGCTCCTGAATTTTCTTCCCAGTTGCGTGTTCACCCTGTGAAGCTGCAGATTGAGTTGTTGGTTTGCTCACTGCGTAGTTGGTTTGCTCACTGCGTAGTCATGTTGCCTCTGTTAAGCAAGAAAAGAGCGAAGGCAAGACATCAGCCTCTGCAGGTGGCTCACGTTCAGCCCGTGACCTCCACAGCCATCTGACCTGCTGATGTGGGGCAGTGCTAAGAAAAGCTCAGGTCCTACCTCTACAAAGCAAAGGGATAAACTGGTTCCTATCACTTTTAATTAAAGAACAAGGCCAAACCATCTGTTTCAGTGGGATGGGAAGTAAAAATGCTGCTTGAAAGTGATGGAAATATCATTCTGCACAGCCTGGAATCAATAGCGTGGGAGTGATGGTGGCATGAAGTGGGCTTGTCCTCTGTCACCTCCCAGGTGTCACTGCATCAGAGATTTTGGCATAGCAAGCCTGAGAATGACCTGTTCCCTGGGTCTGGTCCCACTTAGCCTGGACATCCCCCTCATCCAAAATGTTGGCCATTGGTAGACTGGGCATGAAATATAGAAGACCCCTGGATCCTTTGGTGCCTGCTGGGTTGGGTGGACATTGCCCTCCCTGATGGCCAGGCCAGCAGTTAGAACTCCTGTCCAGACTGTGTCATGTGAAGGTACCATGAGGACATAACTAGAGCAGTACTTGGGACAGAGATCAGCTGCAGTGTGAGGTTTCTGCCTGGACCTGGCTCATGGCTCCTTGGGCAGAAACCCTCTCCTGTTACAGGAAGGCATGGTGCCTTGCTGCAGCACAGACCTAATGAATTACATATCACTAATGGCTGGCAACAAACAGGTTAAAAGTCAAAATGCCAGCACAGCCTTGACTGTACTTCCCTCTGAGATCACAAGGTGGTGGAGTGCAACATATGTAGACTGTATCAGAGCATAGCATTGTGTCATACAATCTTAGAGCAAAGGAAGGTAAAAAGGGGGGGGAAAAAAAAAGGGTGGGTAATGATAGAGAGTAGAGGGCTGAAAGGGCGAAGGGTGTAGGCATGAAAGAGAGTGAAAGCTGGGTTTGGAGGAAGAAAAGTTGTCTTGCCAGGTAAGGGTTTTTTTTTCCCCTTCCAAGTGCTCCCCAGCTCTAATTTGTACAATATAAATAATTAAAAGCTGTGCAGACCCAGTGCTAATCCTTGTGGTATTCCACAAGCAACTTCCTTCCCACTTAGAAAGGATCCCATTGAGAATTATCCGATGGTTCTTGCTCTGCAGCCAATTTTCCACTCCTGTCCACGAGTCAGCGAGTAGAGTCTGAGCTCTCCTTTTCCTTGGTTCTGCCTTCGCCAAAATGCATGGCAGAAAAATCCCATTATGTGAGGTCCACCTCCTCTTGTCCTGGAGCTATCTGTGCTCAAAATCTCACAGCAGACCTAGAGGGAAGAGGAGGAGGTCTTGTGGAAAAGCTGTGATTTCTGAAGCCAGATTCAACCACACCACATCCATTTGGTCACATAAATCAGTTCTACGACAGTCCTGCCATTCCACTGCAGCTGGAGTTTGACAATCTAAGCTGATATGGTGTTGTGGTATTCTCCCAGAAGTACAGGGCACTAATGGAGAACAGTTTAACCTGTTCAAATGCATTCTGTGGGAGCAGTGGTAATAGGATGGACACCCTAGAATAAAGAAGAGGTGGTTGTTCTTCCTTTCCTTGCACTAAATTGAATGGATCTGCCTTGCTGTCATCAGGAATATGGGCTTAGAAGGAATTACAGAGACATGGTAAAATTCAGTGGCATGTGTCCTGTGCGTAAGATGGAAGACTTCTCTGGTGCTTCGGGCAAGACTGAATACTTCTGGCCTGAAAAAAAATTGGGATGTAACTCTGAAAAAGGCTGTGTAGCTGCAATCACTGCTCCTCAGCGTTGGGAGACAGAGCAGTTCTAGGCAATCTTGCCCAGAGAGGGAGCCAAGCCTCGAAGGCTATCAGTCATGGGTTGCTGGAAAGGCACAGATCTAGTACAGATGCTAACATTTTGCAATGGGAGGAGGGAGGAAATAAAAGTGTATTTGGGGAGGTAGCTTGTAAAAGCTGAAGGAGGCTTTTTCAAGCAAGAGATTATCCGACTCTGAGCAAAGGTGGAAGATTATCATGCGTTCAGAAATTCAGGATCCTTACAGAACTACTGTGCTTTGGCTTCCTAAAAGAAAGGGAGTAAATTCCTAGCTGCTGAGTTAGAGGTTAGGACTCAAGAATTTGATAGGAACTGGCTCAATTGCAAGAAGTGTTTTTGACAGCAAGTTTGAAAACTATCACTTCAACAGCCAGTTCTACAGGACTGCACCGACCAGCACTGTGCTGCTTGTATTACCCTCTGCCCTTACTGATTTCATTACATTTCCAAAGCAGGATAGCCCAGGAACTTGGTTTTCCGTCTAGGCCAACAGGCTGTCGTGGTGTCCCAACAGGTATGAACAATGAAACGCATGCTACCTACAGACTCTGGGTAAGCCAGAGGCCATCTCTGCGTCAGGGCTCATCTAGACCTCAGGTAGGTGGTCAGGCCACCACATCATCCCTGCAGATGTGGTAGGTATTTGGGACAGGTGTGTGAATATTTGAATTTCTTGCTCAGTGTGAAGGATCCACATGTGATTTAAAGGAGAACCACAGGTGCATGTTTTACAAAGTGACATTTGAGTCTCTGATGTCACCAAAACCAGACCATGATCTGCTGGTCCAGTTTTGCCCTTGACATGCCCTGCCCTTCAGATGCTTGGCAAAGCAAATGTAAGGGGAAGGCAAGATCTTCCAGGTGAGGATTCAGCAAGGACAGCAGTGAGGCAGCTGTGAATTGAAACACAGCGGTGTTTCTGCAGTGAGGACAAGACAACTGCTCGCATAAAAACCCGGGAGGTGTGCTGCTGCTGCATGCTCTGGCCAGCTGCTGCTGATGAATCATCCAGCTCCTGGATCACTCCTGTGAAGGGGACGGAAAATGGATCCAATCCAGAGAGATCTTGGGAGTTCATTGCAATGTGATAACCCTGTTTACTACTTTAAGAGTTCCAGAAATTCAGGAGGTGCTGGCAGAACATCTGCTTATTGCAGGATCTTGCCAGCCACTCTTTGGAGATACTAATTCTGTGCTTCATTTGTGCATTTGATATGCCTTGGAAACAGCACACTGTTATATTCTAAGGAAGACTAAATGGGTCTAGGAAGAAGCAACTCTGCTTCACTTCCCAATGGAAACTGATAGCTCTGCTAAACCTCCCATGTGTTTTAGCTCAAGTAATTGTCCCAGGGCAGACCATCTGGGAGCCAGGGGTCATACTGCATTTATGGTTCTTTTTTTTTTTTTTTTTTTTTTTTTTTTCTTGCTGATCCACCCACAGAAACTCTGAAATTACTGGAGAAAACATATCTGTGGAAGGTTCCTAATCAGACCTAAAAAACCTTCCCAAGCACATGTAAGAAGCTGCTGTTGCACGCTTTCTGCAGGAAACAGGTATGGAGAGGAGGTGAATGGGGATTAAAATAACCCTGGGGTTAACCAAAAGAAGAGAATATAGATGTCCTGGGAATAAATGAAAACCTTGGTTGCACAGTTATTGTTTTACAGCTACCCAAGGGCAGGTGATCAGCTCACCATGTTGGGCAGGTCCCTGCACAGATGTCTCTGCACGCTAGGCTGGGAAAAAATGCCTTTCGGGGACCTTCAGGTTCCTGCTTTGCTGCAAACATCCTGCGGGTCCTCCAGCTCCTCTTCCAAGCCTTTATGGATACTAAAATGGGCTGGACTTGAGCCCTGCAGCGGAATGGTGTTTGTGCAGCTTTTCTCTCCAGAGAAGAGTGGCTATATCCAGTCTTCCTCCTGGGGATACTCCTGGTCTGTGGCTGACATTGCCTGGGTGGGTGTCAGTGCTGGGAGCTGTGCCCTGTGGGGTTACCTGTGCAGTCTCTGACTTGCTCCAGCTGGATCTAGCAACAACAGGCAACACCTCTTAGGAGCCTTACTCTGCCCTTGTGCAAGGCTGCCCAGCTGCCTGCCCAGTGCTGTTGTGGTGAAAACCTCTTTCTAAGTTCCTGGCCTTTAATTTGTGACTAGGAGTTGAGAGGTACCAGCAGGACCCTGACTGGGGGCCATCCTGAGGATGGTCTCATGAGCAGTGTTGCCTGCTGCAGCCATGCAGTGACCAGAGAGAGACATCAGTCTGCTTCCAGGGAGAGGCGGGTGCAGAAGCAGAGCTGGGACCAGAAAGGGAGTGCCTTCTTGCCCTCACCCTGCTCTTGACCGTTGCTCATTCCCCAGGGATTGTGGGGACAGGCTGTGTCCACAAAAGGAGGAGAGCTGCAGAAGAAGATTCATCCTCCATGCCCTGAGCAGTGGAGCTGCAGCAGAATCCCTGGAATAACAGGCACCTTCCTGGTGGGGAAGGGCAAGGGCTGGTTGGATGGGGCTTGACCCCAGCCTTGTGTCTTGTAAGCCCCAAGCCAGAAGGGATGCCATGCTTCACCAGTAGTGCCTGTCCCCTTGCCCTACAGTCCATGGCTGAGGTCCTGCGTGGTCCCAAGCTGCCAAGGATCTGGGCTCCCATCAGCCACAGCTGCAAAGCCAAGCCAATGCCTGTGGGCAGTTTTTCTCTCTTGGGGAACTGCTGGCTGGAGGCAGGGCCCCTTCAGGCAAGTTTCACAAAACCCAGGGTGACTCAGCCTGGTGCATGCTCCTCCCTGCCCTGCCGCCCGGGAACGGGATACTGGAAGCCGTGGGGCTCTGTGGCCGTTTTGGGGAGCTAACGTATCATTTAAGGTCAGCCCTGGTGCCATTTGGAGAGGAGCTCGTATTTCCTTAACTGAAACAGCAAGTTCTGAATGTAATTACAGGATTAAAGACATGTTCTGGGGCTGAACACATGATTTATAAGCAAAGGTTACACTTTCAGTCTGTTTACAAGGTGCTCTAGGCCCTGCTTAACCCTTCCTTTGCTGAAGACAAATGGTAATGGTGTTACTCTTATGGTGCTCATGAATGATGGAGAGATGGAGTAGAAGGGTGGTCCCCAATGAGGACAGATTAGGGAGCTGTTGGATGCTTTCATCCCACAAAAGGGGGAAGTGACTGTTCTGTTTTTCTCCCTTTACCTGTCATAACTTAGCTAACTAAAAAGCCAAAGCTGTAATTCCAGCAGAAAGTCCCCAAACAGACTAAGTTTTAACTGACGGTCATTTCTCCAGTTGAAAATCTCTATGGCATTCCTCAGTTCTTCCCAAAGTCTTTCTGCATGGTGGTCCCTGAGCAGTAAGGTTGGAAAGGACAATTATGAAGATGAAGCCTGACATATGGCAGATAAGCCAAACCCTGGAGAATTTTCTCTGATGATTCTTCTGTTGAATCCACCGGTTTGAGGTGAAGCCAAAGCCTACAGTGCAGAAAGGCAGCCACAAACAACGGCAGGCCAGCAATTCTAGGAAGCTAAATTCATTGTCATGACTCTCTCTCTTCACTGACTGCATAGGGATCCAATAATCTCGTAGCTCTAGAGAAAAAACGACCAGAATTTCTTGCTATTTTCTGTGTGTGTAACATGCACAATGATTAAATGAGGCATCAAGAGCAGGCCATCTGAATATGGGCCCAGCCTTGCTCTGAAGACTTCAAAGGATGGAAAATCTGCTGCAGTCCCCATGAAGTTATTCCAAAAGTGAGGGTATAGTATTCAAAATTTGCATTTTACATCCAGAAAGGTGTCATATTTAATTTCCTGCTGTTGGCTCTAGGGATGACTGTCCTGCTTTGCTGCTTACCATAGCATTTCTTTAAGAGCTCTGGTAGATTCAGAGCTACCCACAGCCTACATCACTGCTACCTGAGATTGAGCTGCACTTGTTGAAGACCTATGGGTTACATTTTTCCAAGCACATAAGCAGACTAGAACTGACATTGTTCTTTTTGTCTAGTTTGTAATTTGCTATTTCCAGCTGGTACGAGATACCAAAGGAAATCAAGTATTTTGCTGCAGGTCCAGGGCTGTGACTTCAATTTTTATTTCACACTTATGGCAAAGGCTTCCTGCCAAACTGTGAGTAAAAAGGTATCTTGTTGCTCTGACTGGACAGAAGTGGTGGGGATGATGTGTCTCCTGTGAAATTGGGCATGCATGGTATGGAGTGCTCTATGGACATAGTCCTGGCCATAAAGGGATTATAAATTTAATAGGCAAAGAAGGTCTGAAATGAAACATTATCTACAGTTTATAAGTGGAAATGGGGTTTATTTAGATTCCCCAAAATAGTTCGTGGCCCAGTGAGGAATGGACCTGCTAAACCTCAGTCCTGTGTCACGAGAAACAGGTGATTCGTGATCCAGGACTGCAGCACATGGTGTGCGCAGACAGAAAATAAAACATTCCTGCAGGAAGGTCCTGTCTAGGCCAGGTAGGCTGGGGACCAGATGGCCAGCAAAGAACAGCTATGCCAGGTTTGTCCCAAAGCAATTGTCTTCTTTCTTCTTTCACTCCCTTGAAGATGGACTTGCCAATTCTACATCACACTTCTGGAGCTGCCTCTAGCCTCAAGGAGGAAACATCCCTGCCCTTGCTCTGGCTTCTTCTGCAGTCTTTTGGGAATGAGGACAATGTGAGATTGTGTGTAAGCAAAAAGGAGAGGAGAGGTGCAGGCCTGGGAATTCATAGAATCATAGAATCGTTTAGGTTGGAAAAGACCTTTAAGATCATCAAGTCCAACCGTTAACCTAACCCTGCCATCCCACCACTGAAGTGTGTCCCTAAGCACCTCATCTACCCTTCTTTTAAATACCTCCAGGGATGGGGACTCAACCACTTCCCTGGGCAGCCCATTCCAATGCTTAACAATGCTTTCATTTAAAAAATTTTTCCTAATGTCTAACATAAACATAAACCTCCCCTGGTGCAACTTGAGGCCATTTCCTCTCGTCCTATTGCCCATTACCTGGGAGAAGAGACTAACACCCACCTCACTACAACCTCCTTTCAGGTAGTTGTAGAGGGCGATAAGGTCTCCCCTCAGCCTCCTTTTCTCCAGACTGAACAACCCCAGTTCCCTCAGCCGTGCCTCATAAGACTTGTGCTCCAGATCGCTCACCAGCTTCATTACCCTTCTCTGGACATGTTCCAGAAACACAGCGTCTTTCTTGTAGTGAGGGGCCCAAAACTGAACACAGTATTTGAGGTGCGGCATGTGACCACTGGGCCAAATTGATGTCATGCTCCGAATTTGAGAATTTTTGTGTGGAATCAATGCCTAGAGCAGTTTATGGTCTGCTCAGTGTGTGTTATTTTCCTTGTGTCCTTACAAACGGAAAGTATTTATGGAGCTGGGAAGCCTTGACATTTTTATCCAAGATAAAGAACATTGTCAGCACGAAGGGGGAGCTGTATCTCATGTTCACTTTCTCTGTTTAGACTGGTTAAGGTTGACTAACAGAAAACCGAAAAGTTGGATTCAGACCCCAATATCTAGTTCACAGGTAGACCCTGGGGGCATGTTTGTGGGAGCAATGCGGATCCAGGTTAGGTCTCATAGGGTTTATTAGGAAAGTTGCAGTATTAAGCTGCATCTGCCTGGTTCCTGAACACCTGGCTGGGAATACAGGAGTTTCTCAAGAATTTAGAAGTTATCCATACTTGGCTTAACTGTGGCATCGCTCAGCTGTTTTTGTTGGCTCGGCAAGTCTCCGACCATCTACCCACCCATCTATTTTGTTTCTATAGTACCAATGCCCCTAGTAGCCTATAGCACCAGGTTGCAATCTGGAAGACCTAGACTTCTAGGGGACAATGAAGCAGCGGAGATGTAAAACCCTATCATTTGTGTGCCAGGGCAATGTTGTCATTACCACAAGTTTACAGTGATATGTCCATCTGGCTCAACCCCTTGGCTGCTAATAACCAGCTGAAGAATGATAGTTGGTTTCATGTGGAAGTGGGTTTTGACAGGGCCACATGCATCTATCTATGCACATATTATCTATGAACAAAAAGGAAAGACAAATTGGAAAAAAGGAAAAGCTGTTCTCCCAAAGATGGTGACTATGCAAATTCGTAGGGTTTACGGTGAAAGTCCAGCTGAATACACATTCCTAGTGCAATGATGTGGTTAGAAGGGCTGACACAATCCTTTGAGTAACAGAGGCATGAAGGAACTCTGCTGGTATTACACCAAATAAAATGAATAGAGTGCTCTGCTTGCAGACTCAAGGTCAGATCAGAAATACCTGGAAGTAGGCTCCCTATGCAACAGTCACTTGGACATGGTGCCATATGTTTTTTCTTTGTTTGTTTTCTGCGGGGTCTGTGAACGATTTGGTGCACAGTAGACATTGCTCACTGGTGTACATCTGGCGTCTGCCAGTTCAGCTGCAGAGTGAGTGTTTTGCACTGCACTAACCCCACACCTGAGTGTTTCCAAGGGATTGTCAGGAACTAAAGAGAACACCTAGTGACTGCTGGTGAAAACTCTTTTCAATGGACTTGCCCAGCTCGATGCTTTCCTATCCAGGGTACCACGCATTTCAACTTCCAATTGCACATCTCCATGACATTGACAATGTGATGGCATGTAGCGCTGATATGTTCCTTCTCTGAACATAGGAATGAAATGTGATGGTGGCATTTTTTAGTGGTGTGGGAAGAATGTTTGTACACAATGGAGGAACCTGGACTCCTTGGGTTTCTTGTATCTGAGGAAAGGAAGCTTACTACCTGGAAGATGGAAGCAACTGCAGATTTCCAGGCTTCCCTGGGCTCTGCCAGCAAGTATGGAACAGAGGTGCAGAGTGATTATGTCTTGGGTAGCAATGAGAGCACTCTACACCATGGGGACAAGCCCCAGCATCACTTCAGTCTTTCTGGCAGGGATGTTTTGGAAGCCTGCTCTGCCTGCAGGGTCCTGGTATGCTGGGGAGCTTGCAGGCCCTTGGGTGGGGCAGTTGCTGTGATTGAAGGAGGGGGAGAAGAATGATCCTGTGGCTCAGCCGCTAGTCTGGGTCTTGGGAGCTGTGGGTTTATTTCCTGGCTCTGCTGCTGGCTCCCAGTGGGCAAGGCTTGGAGTGGCACCCTCTCTAGCTCCATTCCCCAACTACTCATTGCATGGTATCATATTATTTTAAAACCCCAACCCGGCTGCAGTAAAATGCCTCATATTACATGACAGCCCACAGCTCTGCTTGTGTCTTCAGTGGGTAATTTGCAAGGGGACATAGGCCCCAACCAAAACCCTGAAGCCCCTGGCCCCCCGACATTGGAGTCTGAATCCTGTAGCTTTCATGCAATTGAAAATGAGGTGCTGCAGCGGTTGAGTCAGCAATCTCTGATAATGCTTTTGTGGTGAAACTTCCCTCTTTGCCCAGAGTTTGCATAAAGCCTGCTCAGTACTTAAATCACATTTAATGCCACAAAGTATAGCTTGAGTTGGACTTGAAATGAAGCTTAGCCCCTGCTGGGATGGGGTACACAAGGTCTGGGCTGGTGAGGTGGGGTCTCCTTGTAAGTGCAAGAGAGATGGGCAGTTTGAGCATTCTTATTAATAATAATCGTTGATCTGGAGGGGACACTGAGGAACCTGATTCATTCCCTTTCCCACTCCTCTCTCCTTTTGCCTGATGCTATTTAAACCCTCAAATTGAGAGTAACATCCCATACCAGCACGTTTGCAGTCTTAGGAGAGATACAATAGGTGGATATGGAGAGATGAGCACGATGGCACACAGCCATGTGATGTCAAGGTTTCGACAAAACTCAGGGAGAAGATTAAACATGAAAGATTGGAGGTCTGGGGCATGCTTTTGGCAAAGGTGCCTAGCCAAAGTGGTAGGACAGACAACCAAAAAATCTGGAAGCGAGCTGAAGAAACCATGGAAGAATGAGAAGATCACCAAATTGCAGGACAGCTGGCTGGGGAGAGAAGTGTCAGAAAGCTGAGCTGCAAATAAAGGACAGAACCTTATTCAGGAGGTGCTGAGGGTCCAGGAGAAAAGAACACAGTTTAAGAAAGGGGTGGCATAGACATATGCCTTGGTGGCACAGCCAAGCTTCCTCTAATACAAACTACCCTCTGTTGAGAGGATATTTTTGCATTGTGGCAGTACCTGTAGACCCTAAATGGGACCAGGGGCACTTTCCAGCTGACACTGGGGCACCCTACGGCTCTGATACCCCAATGTGTGAAATGGGGCCTCATCAATGTGGGAGAAGGGTAGGGGAGGGAAGAGGCTAGGCCTTCTCAACAGACACCCCAAAAACCTGGCCCTACCACACTGTGTCAAAAAGAAGCTGAGAAGTCTAAAGGTGAGTAAAGGAGTAGCAAAGCCTTACCCCAATGGACAGAATCAGAAGGCAAGTCTCCGGCCATTACATTTTCTGCAGAAACTCTCTCTTTTTCAGGGAACCACCATCATTTGAGCTATTTTAAGACCAGACTGGATTGAGCTCTAGGAAATATACAGTAAGAAGCTGCCCCAGGACTGGCAGGGAAAGATGCCAGCTGGTCAAAGCCTTTTTAGTAATATCGCCGTTTGTACGAATGTTTATATTTCCTCGCCAGCCCTGTGGACAATTAAGAAAAGGCTTGGCTGAGATGTGGGCTATCATTATTGGTCTAGACGCTGGATTGGCTCCACATCATAAAAATCTTAAAGATGGAGAGAGCTGTATGAAGCAGTCATTTGCAAACTGTAGAGAGCATTCTGCAAATCTATAAATATGGCTGGTGAAATAAAAGAAGGAAACAACCCTGTGCATCCATGGCCAATGGCTTCACTGAATGGTCGCATGTCAGTCACTGGGAGACCAGTGAGCAGCTCCACTCCCCATACACATGCTTCCACTGAAAAAAAAAAAGACAGCAGTAGCTCAGTTTTCTCCTCTGGCTTTGTTTTGAAGGCTTGTTGAGTCTCTCTGACTCCTGTTGCTGTCAAGTGGTGCTTAACACTTCCAAAAAATTGCTAACACAATTGCTGGAGCCTTGGAAAATCTCAAGACTGTTAGGTCTGTCCACTGGAGAGGGAGTTGTGTCTTACCTCCATGAGCCCAATGTCTAACTACACAGGGTGGAGGAAAATTGGAAGGGGAGGCTGAAGGGAAGTGACTCATCGGAAGCCACTCAACCATGTCAAAGCACTGCTGGGGACTGGGAGATAGATCTGAGATAAGTGCAAACCTGATATTTTCTCCCCCGCTTGGCCTCCTCCTTGGCTTTGGGGAGAGAGTTGTGTTAGCACTCAATAGTGAAATTCATGGTTCAGAGGCTTGTTTTTAATTTCCTATTTCCACTGCGCTGGTTAGCGAAACTTCCACCCGGAGAGGGGTACAAAATTTGCCTGGGGTGAATGACGTCAGCCTGATCTCATCTCTGCTCATTTATTCATACTGGTTATCTCTGGCTTTGGTCTTAACTCATTCAGATAATTGCATACGCTCTCCTTTGGGACTCAGGAGTCCTGCCACCAGCCTCACCAGCAACCCCCCTCGTGGTATCTCATTATTATTCATACTAACAAGGAGGGAGAGGAAATAAACTAGGGCAGACTGAGGCTCATGAACTGCATTCTCCCTGACAGTGTCTTGCTAGGCCCTGTCCCAGTACCGTTCCATCCCATGGAGAGCGCTTTTACAGTGCTGTTCGCCTACCTGCTCTTAAAACCCTGCTTTGGTCCAGGAAATGGCCTTGATGGATGCCTCCATTAATGCTTGGATCATATATCTTCTTCTGTTTCATTAACCTACCCTGCAAATGGACTTTGAAGTCACCAGGTTATCTGAGAAAATATCTTGCTTTCTGACTTATGATTTGTGTCTTGTCTTGTTCCCTCCAGTTCCTGTCTACGTTGTAAAACCACTGGGGTAGAGATACCCTTTATAGATGTTTGTGCTAGGTAGAGGTGTGTTGTGTATGTATAGATACAAGTTCTGCCACAGTGGAAGTATGAACAGCCTTGGCCCACTTCCCAGATCCATCAGGTGGTGGGATTTACTGATGGATTTCATACCTATGTCTCATGCTCCTTTGACAGGGATGGTCAGAAGAGGGGAAGAGCTTTCATAAGAGAACTAAGCAGACTAGAACTCTTCAGCTGGGAAACAAGGTGGCCAAAGGAGGATTTTATAGATATCTGTAAAGGCAGGAAATGTATGAAGGAAACAAACAAGCAAGCAAGCAAATATAAACCCAAAAAACTCCCAAAAGTTAACCAAAGAAGCTCCTTGCCACAGGAGACTATGAAGGCTAAAAGGTGGCATGGGTTCAAAAACTAACTGGATAAATACAGGGCTTTTGAGCACAAAGCTACTGTCTTTGATCACTGGAGGGTGGGAGAGTGCTCCAGGGAATCATCACCGTGCACTTGCTTGGCCCTTATATTTTTCACTGGCCACCTGTTACTGCCTAATGTCAAAGAAAAGATATTGGGCCCTTCGGGCTGATCAGATCTGGCTGTACTCACGTGCCAATGAAATCAGCACAGTCCTGACCGTAGAGCAAGTGCTGAGGGTCTGGCCCAAAGCATGGTCTGCAAGGTAGCTTGGAGCAAAGCAGGCAAATCAGATCTTTCTTGCTTAAAATCAAAACCAGGCTTAGAAAGCAATCCCAGAGCAGGAGCACCGTTCTCCAGGAAAGTTTCCAAAACCCACTCCTGGCCGTGGAGAATAACATGGCAAACCACCAATAAATAAATAAATAGATAAAGAAGTAAATGCAAAACCTGTGTAGAAAGCTCCCTGAACAAATGGCAAAAATATTTCCAGTTTTCAGGCCACCTGCTCGTCATCTATCACTTAGAAAAAATGAGTGTTCTTTAAATATTTATATGGGGAAAACAGACCCACCCTTCTGGGTTTGCATGGTGATTTATGCTGCGGCATTTTCAAGGTCATCCATTGCCTAAATCCCCTGTCTGTCTGAGGCCTGGGTCCTGCAAGGAACCCGATCCCCATGATCATCTGGATTAGAAGGGGTAGGGCCTGTTTCCATATGTGTCTTAGTGCTGGCATCTGAATTTCAAATGAATTTGCTGATTCTTCAGTCTGTACTCAGGCACCAGCATTCTCCTTTGGCTGCTCCAGTGAAGGTTTTTATAGGAAGGGTTTTCAGTTGAGGGGCTTTCAGTGGCAATATTCTTAAAGACACATCTTGGAGTCACATTTCAGGCTCTTATGGCCGGCTCATAAACTCTCCCTCTGGGTTGGAACTTGATATGTTCAAGTTGTGCTCCTCTTCCATGAGGAATGGGAGTTTTATTAAAGGAGTCTTGCCACTCTGGGAAATCAGGAATAAGATAAAGCCAATATTTCCATCCACTGGTGTTTTGCATGTTTATTTGTTGCTTTTTGACCCCAAATTACGAGTATATAGAAACATGTGATGCTTAGCATAGGTAAGTTTGGGATCAATGAATAGAGAATAGATTGTTTAGACTGGAAGGATTCACCGCCTTCCAGGAATGAAGCAAGAAAAATTGGATAAGCTGATCTCTGGAGGTGCTGATTTCCCTGTCTGCAAACAGAGCTTGGGCACCCAGGCATAACACAAACAATTCTGCCCTGGCTGTTGGTAGGTGTCCGGAGTACTACCATGATCAGAGACCTAGAACTGGTCTAATAGGCTTAAATCTCTCTTGCCTTCAGCCTCTACTGGAACATCTAGAGGTTCCTCCTTTCCTGGCATGCACAGGGTGTTCATAGACCAGGCTTTACCCTGGAACTCTCAGCAAATGGGGAGAAGGGCATGGCCAACCTCAACTGCATGCTTAAAACCCCACTATTGCTTGTAGGATTTGAGATTGGTGCATGGAATGTTCCCGAAGGACCAAAGGGAAACCCTGTCTGCACTGGTTTCAGACAGTGCTTAACCATCTTGATTAGAAAAACCCCAAATACTATACCAAAAGTTACCTTGTTTCATTCATTCAAGTGGAAAATATAATGGAAATATAATGGAAGAGGATTCCCCAGGGTTTTTTCCCCCCCTCTCTTTCTTCCCCTCATTAGGCAAACCCCAGCCTTGTCAGTACTTTTTCTGAGCACCCTAACAAGAGACAAAGCATACCTGTCAGCAGGCCTCTCAACTCAGGCTTTTGTGTTTTGCTTGTATGGGGAAAAAACCTGCAACACCACGGCAGGCCTATTGACTCTTTTGGGACTGACTAATGCATCAGGTTGCGATGAGGTGTAAAGCAAGGGACCGTGCACACCACATCCCAAGGAGCTGGTCAGGAACAGGGGAGCAGAGCAGCAAGGTGGCCCCAGGAGCAGCTGGGTAGCTCTGGAAATTGCCCACTTGCAGCTACAAATTCCTTTGCCTTCAGCATGGAAGTGGGGCCAGAGAGGGGGCACGTGTCTACAGACATACTCTTCCCAGAGCAATTGTTTGTGGATGAGTCGGAAAGATCTTCCTCTGAGCTCTGCACGTCGACTCTGCACCTCTGCATCCTCCAGCAGAAGGCATACGATGGGCATGGAGGAGTGACAGCATGCTTTCTGTATTATTGTGCTCTCTGTATTATTTTTCCTACTTTATAAAATTCAGCTTTAGAAAAATTGGCTTATTTAGCTGAGTTCAGAACTCTGGGCCTTCCAGCTGAAGCTTGCAAAAATGAAGGAATTTCTTTGTTCTCAGCATTGCTTGGCCCTAAGCAGCAGAGCTGAAGCAAGTTGAGAGCACAGGAAGGGAGATGCTCTTCTTGCTGGTTCCATACCTGCTTGTGATGACCACGTGAATGGACTGGACTTGGTCTCCCAGATAACATGTCTACCTGCTGCCATGAAATTCCCCACATAAAACATGAAGCCACAATTGAATCCTGATTTATATTGTCTGAAAGAATGTATGTCCTTGTCTAGCAGGCTACCTATGTCCCTGTGGAGGAACTTTTACTCCTTTTACTCTTTCTATGCCATGGTCTCCCCACCGGATTGCCTTTTTCTTTCCTTGGTTCTGTCCTGGGCTGGATTCATGATAGCAACCATTCACTCTGCCTTCAAAGCTGAAGGTATGTCAAAAGAGAAAGGAACAATATTCTGGTGTGAACAAGAGTGTGCGAGGGTGGTAAATCAGCAAAGGTCACCCTAGTCCTCCCATAACTTAAAGAAACACAGACTGCTGTTCCCATCATTGTAGAGCCAAGGATCTTACTCAAGATTTGGAATGACTAAGGCCAGCGTCCTGTGGGAGCATGAGCTGTAGGCATCAGGCACTGCACAATCAGTCTCCTCTCCCTACTCCAGGTTAGGAGGACATAGATTCTGCTTCTATCCCTCTGAAATGTACTTTACTCTGAGCCATCTGCAAAGGAAGGAATGGTCAGTTGCAGTTGAACTTAATCAAGAAAGCTGAGGTGGGATAATATTATGGTTGTGCTGCCTGCCTTGTAGGACTTAGAGTAGCAAACCAACATATTAACTGCCTACCTCTGTCTTTATCTTTTTGTCTTTATGTGTACGTGGAATGGAGAAGAAGCCAAAGAAAATAATCCAAAAAGGAAATCTGAACTGAGAACTCACATTGGGCTATATATCATGCACATATTTGGTCCATAGATGCTTCTGATATGGCATTATCCTTCAGTATAAGGATATATATATCATATATATATATAATATAACAACTATCAGGAAAAAATGTGAAAGCCAGTCTATATTTTCTTCTACACCAAACCATTCTCTTTGGTTTCCTCACTTGCTTGAGTTTCAGCTTTTAAAACAGATGTCTAGAGCACAGTATTGATCCAGCCAGGCCAACGTGGAACTGAACATGGCATAGAAAACCCACCTCAGGCAGGGTGAGTTATCTTATGCTGAGCTCTGCACTGGCACATCCAGCTGGCACTGAGCACCCTACCTCTGCACAACACAGCAGCCACCGTAGCAGTGTCACTTTAGGAAGCTGGTGTCCATCCCTCCAGAGCAATGTCAGCAAAGACAGACTGGTTCCTCAGGGCACTACACCAACCTCAGGTGAAGTGTGTAAAATGCATGGCCCAAATTGTCCTCTGGCAGATGCTGAGCTCTTTCCACTGGCTGAAAGAGGTGCTTGAAGATGGGCCATGACTGACCACTGGTGTGAGAGAGCAGCCTTCTCCTGGGAGCTGAAGTGACTGTCCATGTCCTGATTGGGCTATGTGCTCTCTCAATGCACCCAGGATGGACTGGAAAATTTGATCCAGGGAAAGAGGAGACCAGTTTCAGTAGGATAGAAAAGATCAAGGCTTCAAATATGTGAATATTGAGTTTGAGATGGAGATATCAAGTCCGTCCCAAGGACAGAAGGAAAGCAGCCCTTGAAATAGATCCTTTGCACTGATGAGAGGATCCCTGGAGATGGCAAAAAGACACAGCGCGGGGTCAACAGACAGGTGGGTATCTTCACCCCATAGCACTCCCATCACACAGCAGAGAGAGGAGCAGAGACATCAGAGGCATGTCCCTGGTATGCCTCAGTGAACCTCGCTCTGCTGACTTCCCGGGATCCCTGGTTTGTTTTCCCTCCAATCTGGGACTTGGCCCAGATTGTGCTTGGACTGTGAATGCTTCCAGATGTTCTCAGCCCTCGAGGGGACAGAGGCGCGCCAGGCTGTAATTGGTATGCAAGCAAGCCCCATGCAAGGGGCATATAAAACATTACCTATCCCTTGGCCAATGCCTCCTGCCTGGAGGCCTGCTGGTCGCCAGTGGCAAAGGGGAAGGAAAACATCACAGCCTGGTGGAACAGTTTCTTTTATTGCCGTGTCCCTGGGCAAAATGGCCAGTGTGCTAAGTGGCACCTGGATGGAAAGGCAGGAGAATGCAATAGGAAGAAGCAATGAGAATGCAGTCCAAGCCAAAAGCATTAAAAACGCGAAGGAAAACATTGCTACTCACACTGCTGCCAAGTTTGTTTCAGTATGTGGCAACCTGGTGAAGTACGTTCCTTTATAGGCGAGGAATTAGAGAGGACAAGACCTTAAATTCCTCCCATTTGCTCAAGAACTCCAGCAAACACCTCCTCCTTCTTCCCCCTCCTGCTGGTCCAATTTTAAGGAGATTTTAATTTGAGCCCAAAGTGCTGGAACATAGACAGGAAATGGCTTATAATTTGCAAAAGTGTATATAGTTTCATGGAAAAGCAACATATATACCGAAACCTATGCCTTTCAAATTCTTCCCAGCAGCCATCTCTTCTGGCCTCAGGACAATGAAGTCTCTGTGTTCAGGTCTGTTTTCGGTTGAAACGGTCCATGACTGCTCTTTTGTGACCAAACAGAATGCGAGAGCAAGCCGGCCGGAGCGCTCGGTGCCTTAATTACTTTGGGTCATGTGGCTGCCTCCGCTGCTGCAAGTGTCAGAGCACATGCAACTGAGGAACATCGTTTCTGCTAAACGGAGACTTGAAAAAAACCGCAGAAGGGAAATTCAGGCATCTTTCAGAAATCAGAGGCAAGGGTCCCATCAGCCTGGACAGGACCAGGACTTCAACCTTTGTGCTGGGATGGATGGATATGTGCTTGCATTCACTGCAATAAGGTCGTTGTGAGTTAGAAATGCATTTGGTTTCAGCTGCTAAGAAAATTGGGAGTCCCAAAGGCTCTTCTGTCCAGCCTTTGCATTTGCCCTAGAATTTTTGCGGGCACAAAGACAGGCTAAGCAGACAATGGCTTGCTTGACTGGCAAGCACAAATGTGAGCATTTGCTCGTACAAAGGATTGTTTGTGCAAGCAAAAATGTCATGCAAAATGAGGAGCATGTGGCCATGACAGGAGGGTCCTCAGACTGAAGAAATCATATTCAAACCCATCACCAGTTTGATTAAGGAAACGAGGGCAACATTTTGAGGCATGTAAGTTGGCTTCAGAGTGAGAGAGGTCTCTTGCCTTGGGTGACCAGGAGACGCATTAGCTCTTGGATAGTGGGGCCTGCAGGGAGCTGACAATGCTGCTGTGTGGATGGGGACATTTAAAATAAACCATCCATACAGAAGTGAGACATAGCATTTGAATATGGGCCACATTGCATCCTGCTCAAACACTGATGGCTCAGTAAAGTTGGCAAGCATTGGCCTGGAACCAGATTCTCAAACAATATAGATGTACAATAGTGCATGCAAAATGCAGGTCTAATTGCTCAATTAATTGCTGTGAAGCTATCAGAATTGCATAAAATGGGGAACAAACAGAGACTTTACTTATTCTTTGTGACTGCACTTGTAGTAGTGGCTCAGCTCTGCTAGATCTTCAATTGTGCCCAACATTAGACATCTCAGACAAGATCCGGTTGGCCCAAAGCATTGTACTGTTGGTTGGGAGTGAGGAAGACTGGGCTGGTTTTCTGGGCTGTGCCGTTCTTTGGTTTGCCAAAGATACTTGCCTAGAAACCCTTCCAAATCACAGTTTTAGAGTCCAAATGCAAAGTGCTGGTCTTCAAAACACTATGTAAAATAAAGTGCCCTTGGGCAAAAAATTTAACCTCCATGTTTTCCTCCGTTCTTCTGGAAATTGAGGGTAATTATGCCTAACTATCCTTATCAACTAGGCACAGCTTAAACCTGCGTGGAATCCCATGTTTTCCCTTTGGAAAGGGTCTCTTTCTCTCCAATTTATAATCACCTCTTGTTGCAACTGAGGCCCATGTGGCCACTGTTTAGCTATAGCCACCCATGATTTTAAGCTGCCCTCTGTGACACCAGCAGCTGCCTCTGAGGTCACAGCGGCAGCACCATAATCTCAGGCCTATTTGAAGGCATGTTCTGAAACTCCAGTGGAGGATGCTTGGTGTTTGCAGATGACATTTCATGGGTGAGTAATCAGGACTGCTGTCACCTTGATTAGGGGATGGTGGCGTTGGAATTCTATGGCTTTCCTTGAAAGTGCTCCTCCACCTAACTGTGGGTAGAGCATCACCAATGCATGAGCCCCAGTTTAAGAACTGAAAGCACACATCAAGAAGAACTTGCCCTATGAAGTGTTCAAGGTCAGCTGCTGAGGATGCCTTTGGCTTTAATGAGGAGGTACAGAGAGCTGGATCAGGATTATCGTAACTCCTTATGGGCCTTGAAAAAGACACTGGGATTTATTGGCATTTCTCCAGCTGATTACCTGCAAGAAGAAAGGCTAGGGCTCGGCTTTTGAAATGCAAAATGAGGCATTATGCAAAAAGAACACAGAATTTAAATCAAAAGAAAAGTCAGATCCCTGTGGTTTGAGGGGCACTTTTCTCTGCTTGGATTGTTTGGGCTGCTCCCTGTTGGGATGAAAGGCTTTGTCTGGCCCGGGCTGTGACCAGAGCACCTGCTTAAGGGATAAGTTGCATAGAAAACTAACAAGGGATGAGCAGCTTGCTGTGTGTGCAAGAGATGAGCAGGGCACCTGGCTTGAAAGAAACAGCTCTAGACTCTGCAGCACTGAAAAATCTCAGAATGCTTTTCTTGTAGCACCCAAATAGTAGTGGCCTCCTGACTTTCCCAATAGCACCAGGCATTGTGTCCCTTCAAAATACCTGGTGCTTTTGCCTGAGCAAGCAGAAGACTGTCTCCAGGACATCTTCTCTGCTCCTCCTCACTTGACTTCTGCATTTCTGGAGACTGCTGTGGGAGAGGAGTGAGAGCACCTACAAGAGTTGGGTGAAGCAGTGGTGAAGTTCCTGGCCTCAAGAGGATGTCGAGATATTGCCCTGTTCTGCAGATGCACCCCTGCATCACAGCACTACCACAGGAGTCCCTTTTAAGTGCAACTGTGCTGCAGGGAGCATGGTCCATCCTTCCAAGACTGGTCACGGAGGCAAAATGCATGTGTAGAGGCAAGGTGCAAAAGGAGTCATGTGAGCCTTTCAGCACATGCTAAGATCCAGAGGTTCTGCAGCTGGGAGAGAAGACAGATGCCAGCAGTATGGTTTACTGATATGCAGGGGGAAAAACAATACCATGTAATGAATCTGGTCCATTTTCAAGTCAACCTGTCCTTTCAGCTGGGAGGAAGTAAGGGTTGTTCATAGTTTTGGACATGAGACCAGCCAACTCATGAGTTGGGTCTGATTCCAGAATTTAGAAGCTTTGGAGTCCCTGGGTGCAGCTGTGTCATTTCTAGTTATTATAATATAGTTCAGATCTCCAAAGAATCCAAATGGGCCCCAGCTCTCAGCAAAATTCAGCTTATTTTTTTGCTGAAGAAAAGTCCAGGGACAATCAGTCCATTTGCAAATGTCTATTACAACGAGAGAGAAAACCTGGATCAAATCCTAGCTCTGGAAAGCCACAGAAAGGGTTTCCTGGTTATTATTTCATTAGCCTGCCCGCCCTTCAGAAATAGATCTGAACTGATACAAAATTTCACAAGAAATAGCTCATTGACTTCTATGGGACTTTTGCACAAGTCACCAGGTGCAACAAGACACTGGTGTTTGCTGACAAAGAACAGAGCTTCTTTTTGATGCTCTAGTGACATGTACCTTATCATGGAGTTGTTGGATGACTGAATGAGTGTCCTTGAAAACAATGGCAAAATGGCTTTGGTCCTTTCACAGTGAGGAGCTGGAGTTTTAGAAAGTGCCATTTTATCTCTTTTTGTTGTTGGAAAATGGAAAACCATAGCAATTCTGTTCTAAGCCAAAAGCTACTGGTTGTCTGTTCTTCTTTCCTCACCCACCCCAAATCATTTAATTCTTGGGATTCAACAGGAAAAGCCAAGCCATTTCAGTGAATATGCATGCCAAGGAGACACTGTTTAAGCTCTGTAGATTTCTGCAGGAGATCTTCCTTTCAACCTTCTCTAGTAGCAACACTTGATTCAAGAAGTTTGAAAGTCAGCTTCTTGGAGACCTGTCCTGAGAAGTGTTTTAAATACAAATAAGGAAGTCTTCTGCTACTTTCCTATTGTAGTGTTGTTAACCATATCTACAGTGCCATTTAATTCAAATATCAAATGATTTAACTCTCCTCCCTTGCCCCCCACATTCAAATAAAAAAGCTTTTCTAGACGTCCTTAGCCCATATGTGCCACACTGTACCTTCATCTGTTTTATTAACTGCCCTGTGTTCACCTGTTGTGAGGAAAAGCTGTAGAAAGGGTTGCACTAGGGTCATAAAAAGTTTTAATTCTCTCATCACAGCTAGGATATTCTTGTACGATGGATGCTGATAATTTTATGGAGAGGGTATGACTTGGTGGCCTGCCATGGCAGAGATCTGGATTCTGCAACACAATAGGTCCCTTCTCATCCATGTGCTATTGCAGATGTCCAGGATGGCCCTGGCTGTGAAATTCACAATATTTTCTTGTGACAATCAACAGAGGCTCTGTGGACCTGTAGGTAGAGAAGTTCCTCACTGTCTTTAAGGTCACATAGATGATGGAGAAAGGGCTTTTATTTTTGTTTCTAAGCACAAAATCATTAATCTTTAAAACAAGCAGGATACAAAACTATATTAATAAGTGAAGATGGGAAGGGGTAGGGGGAGACTAATAGCTCTGTTCCTCATTCCTCAGTGTAACAGTTTTTGACTGTTGCCGTGAAGCAGCAGCTTTGAGATTCATGTGATCTTCACAAGACAGGGCTCTTTGCTTTCACTTTCTGAGAAACAGAACAAACTTCTAACTTCTGCAGTAAGGAAGAAAAACTGAGTTAATGACAAAAAGCACCCAGAGTCCAATGAACAAAGGAAACATTATTTTACATTCTTGTGAAGTCTCATGATATTCAGGACAACCCTGGGATTTTCTGATCCTCTTGGTGTAGGAGAGCCCACGTTGTGATCCTCCAACACCTGGAAATACTGCAACAATTGAGGAGTCAGACCAGCCTTGGTCAGATCTCAGCCACTGAAGCTGGTACAAAAGTCTTTCCAGATCAGAACTGCAATTAACTAAAGTGACCTTCATCTTCCCCTGGACCGCAGGTCCTTTGGCTGTGGAGACACTTGCAAGCCTACATGTGCCTTGGGCAGGCTAAGCTGGTCTGCTCAACAGGTCTGGGAGTTCTGCAAAAGGTCTGGAGGCCATGAGGAGCCAGGAAACACCTGCGTCCTGAAGGTCAGTTGGTGCTTTGCCTCTTTCTATCCTTCCTTCTCCCTGAGACAGACAGGGCTAGAGGCAATCCACCCTCCTTTTCCCAGCCTGTCTGTGCTCTGAGCAGTAAGCTGTAGAGGGTGCTCTTGCTCTGCCTGAAAACAAAAAGGTTGTGCCTCTCCTGTCCCATCTCCTCCTTCATTCCTCACTCCCCCCCCGCCTTTTAAATATAAGCAAACAAGTGAGTCTACTGCGACCTGAACTCTGCATTGGAACCAAGGAGTCAACGGTGAAGAGCTGGTTCAAAACATCCCCCTCCCCTGCTTGCCCGGGGGAGGCTGGGGTTTACAGCTGAATTTCGAGGGGCTGCACAGATGAGAGCCAGGCAGGGAGGGCAAGAGGCTGCTGCTTGTAATCTGCACCAGGGAGAAACGCTGTCAGCAGTGGTGGCGGACAAAAGGAGAGCTGCTGTCCCCTCACTTCTAGCCTGGGACAGAAGGGGTGCACTGGGAGAGCTTGAGCTGGCAGTTCAGACTTGGGGCTGAGGGTCTCCTCTGGTCTGGCTGTCATCGTGTTGCCGCTGTATCCCAGGGAGGTCCAGCTTGCTGTTCTACAGGAGAAATGGGCTGTTTCTTAACAGACTTGGGCCAGGGTGTTTATGAGAGCAGCCTGGGGGGGGGGTGCCTCAGGGTTTCTAGCTGCTGGGCGAAGAGGTGGCGTGCATCCTTGCTGCTGTGTGCCCGGCGGGAGAGCTGCTTGTCTCTATTCCCCGCTGGTGCAGGGACCGGTGTCAGCACAGGCTCTGCTGTGCTGGGCTTTTGTCTCCTCAAGAGAAAGAAGTATGAAGACACTTACCCACAGGGATTCATCCCCATCAAAACTCTTGTCCTCGCACATCATGCCTGTTCTGTAGATACTCACTCCAAGGAGTGCTGCAGTAGCCAAAAACCCTACCTGTGGTGGATTTTGCTGCTCCCTTCATGATAATGTCTGCGTTTCAGTCACCAGAAAACCATTCAGCTTCCCAGTCAGGCAAGGCAATCTGTCAAGAAAGCATTTACTGGGTGTGCTGCTCGCCTCTGGAACACCTTGGTGCATGGCAGCTCTTGTGTGCAAACACACCTCAAATGTTTCAGAGAACAGGGAATTTTTAGAGCCACAGAAAACAGATGGGAGGGATATCCTGCAAGGCAATTCACTGCACTGACCTTCCCCAAGACAATGGGAACTCAACTGCAAGCAGTCTTTGCCTGGACTGCTCTTAAAATCCCCCAGTGATGGAGATTTCACAAACTTTCCAGGACATCTGTTCCAGAATTTCACTCCTCTTGCTTTGGCACTAGTATCTCAATTACATTTCTCATTCCTCACGACTCTTAGCTAATCAGTCACCAAAGATCAAGAGGATTTTCTTTCCTCTGTTATATGAATCTGCACAATAATTAGTCAATAATAGATCAGTGTTGTGTTTTGCATCCGTATGCTGATTTGGAGGCAGGCTTAATATTCTTTGTGCATACCATCTACTTGCGTTTCTCGCTGTGGAAATGGACATGCCACTGACATGCGACGCTGCTGGCAAAGAGGACACCACCTAGCGACAGGGCTGAGGATCTCCCTGAGAGTTGCAGAGGCTCAGCCTTACTTGGAAAGGTGCTCTGCAAAGATCTCAAATCCATTTGGGGCAATCATGTTTGATGGCAGCCACGAAATAGAAATTTCTTTCAGTGACAATTCACTTATGACTAGGAATGAGAAAATGCAGCATAGGATCAAATTGGAGGTGGAATTTGTTTCACAACACTTTATCCTAAGCTTTAAACAAATGTAATCTTTTCTAGTTCCCTAGGTTCATCCTGTAGTCAAAGGTGAAGGATTGATGCTTCTGTTTCTCCCTTCTAAAGTGAATGTTTAAATTAGGTGGTAATGGGAGAAAAATGAGGTTGCTTCCCATCTATTTGCTTTTGTTTTACAATACCAACTTGCAAAATTCATAAGGCTGCCCTACACTAATGTCAGGCTAGCCTGTCAAAACCTCTCAGTAGTCTAAAACAGTTGGAGCTATTAATAATTTGTGGAACAGAATTTGCTTGCTTAAGAAATTCACAAATAAATCCCCCATACTGAAGACTTCTGAGAATACTGAAGTCTTGGTCATGACCATTTGCTAAGAGAAAAAGCCGCAGTCACCAAGTAAATCTCTCGTGCATCATTTGGACTTCTATTATATGTAGCTAGCCCTTGAAAGCAAGCTGCTTTCTGCCATCCCCTGAAGACCTGTGGTCATGGAACATTTATCCATTTTTCTACATGATTTCAAAATGCATTATTATTTACTTTGATGAACACTCAACATGAGTACCATGTTTATGAAATTACAATAACGAAGTAGAGATGTAATAAAGCTATTAATCTTCTCATCTGTTCTCTCTGTCCACTGAAAGGATGAATCATTAATTATCACAGCTATATGATTAGTTTAGTTTGGAATGTTTTAGAAAAAGGGACCAGTGTTTTTTTTTTCCCTCCTGGGAGACTAATCTAAGGCCGAGTCATTAAGTCTAAGGATGTTTGTCTTAGATCTTTTACCAGGAGGCACACTATGCTACTTCTGGTTAATCCATTTTGTAAGTGGGACAGAAGAAAATATTGCCTCCAGAGAAGGGGCTTCTTATGAAGGTGAACATTACACTTTCGAATCTTCCACTGGTCCATTGCATGCTCTCAACTTGGTTTTATTTGAAGAAATAAGGAATTGAAAAATCAACAGAACCATTTTTCTCCTCCAGATTTTTTCTTGTCAGCTGTGACCAGCTGGTAATTTCCATTTGGATTTATTTCTATGTATTTCCAACCTGGTACAGAGATTATGGCAAAATATTCTTTTATATCCCTTTATACTGCAGAAAAAAAGTTATTTTCTTGCCAAGTCAGACACACATTTATAGCAGAAACAGTCACACCTACCTTCTCTCAGCAACTTTCAGTCCATCATGTGAGCTGTAGCCAGTAACCTACACAGGGCAAACACCTCCTTTGTATTGTCAAGTTTTATATACCAAAGTCTTCAGCTAGAAAGTCTTAATTTAACATCCTAAGATAGGATCTGAAATACATATTTCCCATGGATATCTACCCAAGAAATAGCTCAGTCCTGTTCAGGGTCACTTCTAACAACAAGTTGATCTTTGGACTGCCTATGAGGAAAAAGTAGAGTGGCTTTTTTGATGGATGGATGGATGGATAAGATCTCACATTCCAGGGTGATGCTAACTGCTTAAGGATGCCATGGCATGAAGACATCTGTTGTATCTGTCTATTTGTCTAGAAGAGTTGGGTGTGGGAGAGTCACATCTGGAGAGCCCACACAGGCTTTGCCCTCTCTGGTTGGGGATTGGAAAAAAGGTGGAAGAAGCATCAGAACAACGTATTTGGAATCTGGTCCTGGCCAAGATCAGGGCTTTTTACAAACCTGGCTTTGCTTTGATCTCAGTCAAGAAGGTTTTGTGTAATTAAAGGCATCTTACAAATTGCTGAGACTGTAGGAAGGAGAAGATTGAGGGAACGTTTCCTATCTTACTCTAGCTCTTTTCCTTTAAGACTTCTGCTCCCTGGGCCTGTAGAAGCACCATATCAAAATGGGGTCTTCCCCCCACATTCATGTCACCACATTGCCAGTTCTGGCCAATGACAGATGCTTCTTCATAAGGCAAAATAATTTCCAGATGAAGTGGTCACTGGGAAGTCGGAAAGGCTTTGAAGAATTGAAGCCTGGTGACTGATCTTGCAACACAAAGTACTTTAAGTACTTTAAACACGAATATTGCAAAGCAAATAGAAGGAAAGTGGGATGGGCTGTACAAGCTTACTGGCTTTCTTATCTCTTCAAAGTTACTGTAGCCCTTCTAGCAAGGGGAAGAATTCAGTATACCTCACATTTCTAGCTCAAGCCTTTTATTTGTTGAATCAGTTGTGTCCCAGTCAACAACTTTCTCCCTACAGCTTTCCAAAAGTAAAGATCCTCCATGAGCTCCAAACCCCCTTAAGGAAACATGGGGCAGATGTCAACATTTCTGAAGTTATTCACCCTCTGCCAAAACACACACATGTCTGGGACAGCAGAACTGTAGCAGTAAAATCCAGTGAAGTTAACAAACAAAAGCAACACAAAGTCAGTGTCTTCTACTAAGTCCTCTGGCACAGGGACAGGTGAAAGATCAACAGAAGTTGGCCAGGTTCAGCTCTCTCCCACGGGAAACATTTGAATAAATCTTGTTAGTCTGGGTTGTTAAAGATCCTCCTCAGTGTGTAAGCATTGGTGAGATGAAGGTGGAAATGTGACAGAACAGACATGGGCTTAAATTGTAGGCGGACCAACTTTTTAAATAAAATGTTCCTAGAAGAACTTTTCAGTCTTTTTCTCTGTAGCAAGTTCTGAATCCTACCCCATTCATCCTGTCCCCGCTGCAATTTTCATGCAATGCTTCCCCAGGCATCTCTGTAGCTGACCTCCAAACCACGGTTTCGATGTCTACCACAGCCATGGGAGAGGAGAGGAGGACAAGCCCTGCAGGTGAGAAAATCTCTGCCCAAGCTTTTTTGGTCCAGGATGACCCTAAGGAAAAGGGATGAAGAAATGCATCTGGAGAAAGTGTGGTTGTTCTTAAAAGAAAGGAGGAAGGGGGTATGAAGCGTTGGCCATGGGTTTGTCATCTGCAGAAAGAATTTTCTCACCTGTCAGGCAAGTCTCCTACAGGCAGATTCCAGCTCTCTTTAAACTCAGGATCTTTTTCTCAAGGTGTTAAGTCTCTTTCTCCCTCCCTCATGTAATACCCTTACGATCCTTGAATGCAGTTGGCCTACTCTGGCCTGTTTTACTCAGGTCCTCACGCTCCTTCTCCTCTTAGCAGCCTGTTTCAGGGATAGATAAGAAGCAAACTAAACAGGGATTTTTCCCCTCTCCCTGCCCTTCTGACAGTTTAATATCTTGCAGAGGGCTGGGCACAAAGATAAGATATAAATAAAAGGATATTGAGCAATAAGGCGTTTCTCTTGCTGAAGGACCTCCTACTCTCTGGATGCAGAAATCCCTTTGCAGAGTGGAGAACTGCTGCTGAGTGGAATGTGTCAGCTGCTTACCAGGTCACGGGCACGTTATGCAGCCATTGGAGAGGCATGCTGAGGCGGTGGTATGAATGCAACCATATGCTTAGCGTTAAGCCAGTGAGAAATTCCACTGAAGTCAAGGGGGTTTTTGCACGTGCTTAAGGGCTTTACTGGATTGGGGCCTATGGAGGGAAGAAGGGACTGTTGGTCCATCAGATGGGATTGGACCAAGAATCTTGCACCCCTTTTCTTGCCAAATCCTGAAGTGATAGGAGTGCATTGGGTCACTGAAAAGAAGGGGATTCATCTGACCAGCTGGCCATAAGCTTCCTGGTTGGATGCTGCTGCGAAAAAAGTCACTTTCTCTTACAGACACTTACGTGCTTGCTGTGGGGTTTTTCTCTGTGTGTATTTTTTTTTGGTCCAACTATCCAAACTCATGTAACTCACGTGATGGAACAGGACCCCTGCTCATGGTTGTTTAGCTGTCATTATGGATGAAAAGCCATCAAATCATGATTAAGAACAGTATTTGCAGAGTCAGCATCTAAGTTCCCTGACCTGCTACAGTTGCAGAGCAACAACATTGCAGCAGGCAAGAGATTAACCACAAAGATTGTTGAAAAGAAAAGAAAAAAAGAGGCTGGATTTGTCAGATCAAAGAGAATAAACTTGATGATACTTAGAGATTAAATTGTCTCGGGATGATATATGTAGCCATAAAAGTCTATAGGAATAAACTGGAACTCAGCTGCTGAGGAACTGTCAGCAGCCTAAGGACATTGTGTGGTCTTGACTGAGTCAGGCGAGAGGCTAAGAGGAGAAGGGGCACTCACAGTCTCAGATCCGGAGCCGAGTCGCTCCATGGCCACAGACACATCACTTGTGGCTCCCATTCTCCTCTCCCAGCCAAACCAATAAAATACAGAGATGGGAAAACTGATTCTAACAGGAAAACTGCTTCATGCTTCCTACTCCTTTTGGGTCCAAGTCTTCATATGATATGTCTTGATTTCAGTGACACTGCTGCACATAGAAAAAAGCCTCACTAATTATCTTCTGGGTGCTTTGCAAACCTCTTCTTAATTCCCTGTAAGGCAAACCTTGTTTTCCCTTCCAGAGGTCAGTTAGAGAGGGAGAGAGAGAGATATTAATCCCAACAGCAACTTTTCAGCCAATATCCTAAACCAGGAGGAAGGTCTAGGGTCAAAGCTAGCAAATGAGGTTGGAAGAAATAAGTTCACGGTCAGTGTGTTCTTTCACGAGCAGATTATGAAGGTTTTGGAAACTCTCTCATTGCAGAGGTAGTGAAATACTGCTAGTTTGCTATAGGCAAGGTCTAATCTCCACCCCCTCCATCCTCTTGTGAAATGAAAACCACAATCACCAAGGTTTCAAATAACTGATGAAGAAACAGTCCTCCTTTTCCAGCAGTTTTGAACAAAAGAAGAAGGGCAAAGCATTGGCACTGTGAGCAGAAACACAAACCTATGTGAGCTCAGCTTTCAGAGGGTGGAAGTCAGCCACGGAGAGAGAATTAGCAGAATTTCAGCAAGCCATTTAACTCCTGGTCCTAGCCATTTGTGTGGCGCTGACTTGCATCCTCTGGGGATGCTGTGCTGTTTAAAGAGACAGGGCTTTGAATGCTGAAGCTTTGTTAGTTTTCAAGAAACTTTGACAAATTCAAGTGATGGGAGGAATGGATAGACTTGGAACAGGATGAGAAAGAGGGCTCCTGTTCCTGATTCAGCCAATGGCCTCATTTAAACTTAGAAAAGTCACTTAGACGTGGGATTTGCTGTCTACAGACTAAGTGCCTAACCTACGTGTGGACTCCTTATAGAATTGTAGGATAGCTCATGTTGGAAGGGCCCTCTGAGGTTCAAGGTCATTACCTCCAGAACCTGCCCTCACCACTCTTCCTGGGGAGGGCATTTAACCTGGGGAACCTTCATTGCAGTGTCATCTCTGTGTTACGATGCCTTCAGTGGGAGGATAACCTCTCAGTGGGTCTACTCAGTGCACAATTCATTTTGACCCTGGATGTTTGATGGCATTTTGGCCATTACAGTAATAATATCAGTTATTCCCTGTCCCCCAAACTGTAAGCACTGTCAGCATGATTTGTTTGTTTCCTTATTTTGCTTTTGTATAAAGCACTGCAGCAAAAGTGCAGATTCCTGACCATCTCAGGGCTGCTTTGAGGGTCCCTCTGCTTGTTCCTGAACTCTTACCCAAACATTGCAACTCTCTAAAATCTACTAGAGGCAAGAGTGCTAAGTCAGACTGTCTGGACTATCCTGTAGATCCATACTTCACCTGCTTGGTGGTTTAGAAAAAGGAAGATGCTGTCTCCAGGGAGTCTTCTAGTACAGTACCTGTATGGCAATGCAAATGGCCTGAGCACCCCAAGCTGAACAAATGTTTGCAGTGCGTATTGCAATGAAAGCAGTCGAGTCTTCAGCTGGATACTGAGGAGGAGGTATCTCCATGAACTCTGAGCTAAGTTTATTGTTTGTCTTCATCCAGTTCATCCAGATGAGTGCTCAGCATCTCACTGCAGCACTGAGAGCTCTGCAGTTTGGGTTGATATGGTCTCCTAGTGCAGACTCAGCTGTTCATGCAGTGGACAAGGAAGAGAGATGGATCTTTGCCTTAGAGGTACACGCCAATACATAGCAAAGGGACACAGAGCTCCTTTCAGTCACTAAAGCATTGTGGAAAATTGTTGCAGGAAAGGCTTCTGTTGCCTTTACCTAATTCCTGCCTGGGTAACTGCATGCTGCTCTCCCCAAAGATGTCCTGCTTGTTTGTCTGGAGGAAGCACTTCTGATCTCTTGGGTTAATCTGCTGTATAAGGCTGAGACTCTGTTTAAATAGGCACCTTGTTTCACCACCGTGAGACAGGTGCTCTCCAGCAGGGAGGAGAGGGTTGCTATCAAAAATGTGTGTGGGATCTCTTGGAAGGGAAGTTGTTGTGGGAGACCAGTTCATCCTCTGACCTGGAAGAAGGGAATGGGTGGGGAAGACACATCCTGCCTTATGGCCAACCTGGCCATGAGTGCACACTACGTAAAGCAATCTTGGACCACACTGGGCTTACCTAATAACCTCTGTGCTGTGGTATCCTGCAACGATTTGGTCTCAAAGATGGTACCTACTAGACCTTATCCTGGAAATATCTTCTTCCTGAATGTCCCGTATCCTGCCCAGATTTTTCCAGATTTAGTCCTTGATATGTGTGAGGGCATAGACAATTGGAAACTACTCTGATGCGGAGCTGTAGAAAGCCATTGCCTCTCTGCTTCACACAATAATCCCCTGAAGCTTCACATTAGCAAAAAATCCATGTGATTTCTGGTGATGTGGTGTCACATGGAAAGACATCTCCCCTGGTGCTGTTTTGGAAATACAATAGTAGTTTTTGTTTTATCTGCTGTGCCATCAGCCCCCCCATCTGGGGACTCAAACATGCATTAATTCTGCTTACGACAGCCAGGAGAGTTTATTATGGCCCACAGCAAGAAGCATGTAGGAATCTGTGAGGTGTGTGCATTTCTGCAGAAAAACAGTCTTGGTCCCTGTTTGCTGTCAACTTTCATTACAGGAGGAGAAACTTCTTGCTGGAGAGGGCATCGTGTAGTAGGAAAATATTGCACAAGAGGGAGAGAGGTGCCAGGACTGGCTCGAAGGCTGGGCTGTTGTAATGGGAGCAGGGGAAAAGAGAAATCCAGAATCTGAAAGGCAAGAGGAGAGATGAGATACAAGGTAGCCCTCAGGAGCTTCAAGTGTTCAAGTGACAGGCCGGTTAGCTCCTTGAATGAGGGCTTATTTAGTTTTCTTTCTTTTTTTCTTTCTTTCTTTTTTTTTTTTTTTTTTTTTTTTTCCTGCTGAGAGAAGCTCTATTGTGTTGATTGGCACAAGTTTGGGAAGGATTAAATAAACCTAACAAATGGAGACTGACTTTTCCACCTTTGCTGGAGGCAGCTGTCTTTCAGCAATCAAACCAGCGTATTGCTGGGGAGGCTCGGCATATCACTGCCTGATCGCATCCAGGCAGCAGGAACATTGGGGCACATCTCCCATGGTGGTTGTGTCCCCTTGGAGGGGCATAGTTCAAGTTTAGGCTGGAAGGCACTTCAGGAGGTGTCTATTCCAAGCTGCTGCTCAAAGCAGGGCTAACTTCAAAGTTAGGTCAGGTTGCTCAGGGCCTTGTCCAGTCTTATGTTTTCTTCCAAAGGTGAGCAGGATAACACTGAAACCTTACAGGCTGCTGGGAAAGGCTGGAAATGTGTCAAGTCCAGGAGTCCCTAAGAGCAGGACAGGCAGTTTGTCTGGCAAGGGTTGGTAGAGCTGACCCTGTCTCAGATGCAGACCAGGAGTGGGTGGCTTCCCAGAGGCAGTCATTTCGGGGAAGGCTGTTATCTTGTGCACCCTGCTTCCTAAAGCAACAAGACTACACTGTGTGGGTTCGTCTTTCTTCCCACGTAACATCATCTCATGTGTACTGGATCGTACTGTGAGATGAAGCTGGCTGAAGGAGGGAAACTCCTTCAGTGCCTATGTCTGGGGAAAGCCAGGGCACGGGCTCAGCCTTTTCTAACACCAGCTAATCGGGATGGGTGATGACTCACGAGGCACAAAACCACAGGAACCCAGGATTCATCAGTCATCCTGGCTGCCAAATGACCTGCTTAGCTACTCATTACCTGCTGGCTAAGCTAGCCTGACCCCATCCAGCAGTGACAAGGATAGGACACTTGCTGGGATCTGAAAATCCAGAGTTGTGTTGTTTGATTTTGCCTGATCAGAACTGGCACAAGGTAAATAATAGTGATCCAGTCCAACAGCACAGTATCTTACCTTTTCTCATCCATTAGATATATAACACGTCTCCTTTTGAAACTCTGTTCATTGCTGCCACTGCTGCTGCCAAGATTTCAAGCATTTAATGCCCTACAGTAGATGCAAGCAGTCAAAGACTGTACTGACTTCCACATCATTCGGTGCCGAAGTCCTTGGAGTTGCAGGAGGTGCATTTCCCCTCTTTTTCCTAAACATTATCTTCACTCAACTCCTTTGCAGAGCAAGGAATTAATCAGGGGAAACCCATGGACCCAGGCCCCCCCATTGCTTTGCAGACCAGGCCTTTACTGGAAGGTTACTTTCCATCTCCCAGTAGTCAGCCCTGGAGGTACAGCTCACACCCACACAGTGCTGGCTCCTTTTCTCTCTTGGTAACTGTCTTGCATCTTTGCAGTTTCTCCTCCTGCAGACACGGTTCCAGTCTCATCTTTGTCCTGACTTGCTGCTGTGGAATGTAAGGTTTTTATTATTTTTTTCACTCTGTAAAACAAAAATATGAATCTAAGCACATCATGTCAAGACTTCAAGCTTGCATTTTCTGTCTGGGTCCTTTATAGAAAACAAGAGCTGCACCTTGTTTTTCCTCTCCTTTTTACCTTCCCTTTGTCCTCCTGCTCTCTGGGAAGATTTATGCCCTGTTGTGAAAGCGCTGTGCCTGACACAGCCAGTGCTTGCAGTTTCACTTGCTCTGCAATTCCAGTATGATCTTGCTTCAATGCATACTTGATTCGGGAACAGTGGTGTGTGTTCAGATGGATGGAGCTGATCAAACATGAGCCAAAGTCTTATTTTATTGCAGTTTATTTCTTTAGGAAGAGCCAGGGTTGAACTAGGAGTTCATTGAGTTTTAAGCTAACACATTTTCTCTCTCAGCAGGAGCAGGCCATCGGCATATATGGCTATTTACAGCAGCTCAGCTGAGGGAGGGTAACCCATAAATAGCAACTTCTTGTGTTTGCTCACAGGCACATATTCTTAGAGAAGGCAGAAACCTCACGTTCCAGCCCATTCGTTAACATTCAGCAATAGGATTTTTGAAGGAAAATGTCTCCCTAGGTAGGATATCCTATAACTCCTGACCACAGGGGTTTCTTGCAGCTTCACCTCCAGCATCTGGTGTTGTCTGTTCTCGGAGACAGGCAGATGGGGTAGATGGACCCCTGATCTGATTCAGGAGGACAGCAATTCCCATGAGCCAAATGCAACACCGGAGAAATATGTCAGATGCATTCCAGATGGCTATCCCTGGAGAACAGCCTCTTAATTCATAAACCAGGCAAAGAGACTCAAAAAGGAAATGACTTCCCCCCATCGCAGTGGGGAGCCTCGAGAAAGGAAGGGTAGATCACCTTCTTAGGCTGAGCTTGCAGTCTTGGTCTGGTAGCTTTGGTGATGGAGGTGTCTCTGATCTGGACTGAGCAACCTCTTCCATCTCTTCCCTGGCATATTTCATAGTGTTCCCTACAAACAGTCCTTGCTGGTGTCCTCTTTCCTTTACTGGTTAATTCAGAACAGTGACTTAACCTCCTCTGCTATGAACGAACTGTCTCCGCAATGAACTTTGACGGTCCTGCCTTTTCCGATCAACAATACAGCTGATTTTTGAGGTGCATTGTACTAAGGGCAAATATATGGTCAAAGTTCTCTTATCCCAGGATGTCTCATCTTTCCCTTGTTTACAGTGACAGTTCCTCATCTTCTATCTCAGATGAATCACCTCTTCTGTGGGAAAGATTTATTCTGCTGCCATCTCTCTATCTAGCCAGTATTTTTGTTTCACAGATCTGTGAGATATCCTAGACGTCACATCCCCGCATTTGTATGTTTTATAAACAGATAGAGTAGAGACCTAAGTTTGGTCATCTGGCTGGCTCTCTGGTCATGTATTGATGGTGCTTGTTATATTTCCATTGCTTATTTGGGAGCTTGGTCCTACAGCTTGCATGTAGACACTCTACTCAGGCTCCACATCTGTAAGCAGCATCCCAGCCTGAAAATACCCAGGCCATTCCCAAAAGCAATCACCAACGTGATAAAGTATTACAGTATTTTTGACTGGCATAAGGTTTAGAAGCTCTTGTGATCAGCAAAGCCTCACTGTGCTAGACCCTGGACATAACTAGGGAATGAAACTGAATTCTTCATCTTAGCATTCGTTGATTAAACTGGTGGTGCTGGAGAGAAAGGGGTTCAGAATGGGACTGTCAAGTTCTGCCACTCTGACCAGCACAGCACTTACCTGGGGAATAGCAGGGTTGTAAAAGATATGTTCTATTGCAAAATTCCTCCTCTGTCCAGGGACAAATGCAGAACTCCCACATGAATGAACTGCCCCCGGTAACCTCATTGCTGTCTTCCAGAGAATTACATCATGATCCTAGGAGCTGCAGATTGATGTCCATCCCAACAGAAAGGCAAGGAAAAGCATAGGCTTGCCTTAACCCCATGCCATTGATGAAAAACAAATTTTGCGCTGGCAACATTGATTCAAGCCATGCCAAACGCTTGCAGGGGAAAGGATTGAGGGCTTGAACTTTGGAGGCTCTCTTGCTGCTGGCTAGCCTTGAACACATTTCTGTCCTCTCTCCTAATGTAAGCATGTTTTTATGTATAGTAACAAGGCACTTTCCTTCCCACAGTGTATTTACAGATACATGCTGCTTTCTGGCAGGTTGGTTGTGGATGACAGATTGGGAAGGATTTCACTTTGCCTGTGTTTTCTCTGCGGGGTTAGACAGCGTGTGGGTGTGGTGTTAGATTCCCCATCTCTTCACTTAGACCTTGCCTTAGAGGATCAGGAGGATCTTTGACAGGTGCTACAAGATGGTCCTCTAAAGGGGATTCTGTTTGTGTAGTTCTCAGGTCAAGTGGTGTTCTTTAAGCATATGTACCATGGTGGGTGTTGCAAACAGGTTCCTCTAAGACATTCACAGCTATGAAACCATTTCAACTGACTTGGTAGTGCTGCAGTCAAGCCATCTGCTCACTCAAAGCTCTTGACTAGGCTACAAATATTTTGTACCTTTTTTAACACAGACTCTTTCCCTCTGCATTAAAGTGCCATTTTGCCCTGTTAATACCCATTCTCAATGCCCTTGCAGAGATCACAATTCCCCTACCTTGACCAGGTGGCTGCTCCATTCAGAAGAAAAAGGGCCAAGAGGTTATCTCCAGCCATACCCGATCACACTCTTCACAGCTGGTGAGGATCTGTAAATGGCTGAGGTAGTACTGAGATAACGGGTGATTTAGTGAGCTGAATCTCCAGAGCTTCATGTAACATAATGATGATTTGTGATGTGTGTTAAGGTCCCTGAAGGTCTGTGTCCTAAGTCAGGATCCCATTTTATCAGATGCCAGTAAGTTCATGGTTCAATTAAATTCACAGGGTAACAAACTGCATGTGCGTTTGGGGGCGGAGGGGAAGAGGTGTGCCTATCTCTTTCTAATCATCTGAAAACATAAGTTTACTGTTAAATTAGAAGAAAAACTGATGATGTTAAAAGATGCCTGTCTAGTGCTGTTGTATCGGGAATTGACTTTTTAAACAACAAACTGTTTATTTTAATAATTTAATCTAATAATTTTAATTGACATATAAATTCCCAAAGGAACTGACAAGTTGCCCATATAAAAGTACAGATAAGTTTCTTGTGTCTAAATGGACCTTGTCAAAATGTCTCCGATAAATACACAGAGTGGGATCCTTATAGCCTCTGAGATTACTAGGATAAGGTGTGAGAACTTAAAGGAAGTGAAGGAAATAATTACCAGTTTGAAGAAATAGCAAAAACAACAGGAAAAGCCCTTTTTTTTTTTTTTTTTTTTTTTGCAGCCTTGATGACAGCCAGGAAAATTTCATTAGCCTTAAGAGCTTTGCTTTACTCTTTTGTTTCCACCAGAAAGCTGAATTCCCCCTGCTCACGTGTGGTTAGATTTCTTTACTGAAACTACACTGTGCTTATGGTATTTTATTATTCCTAGTGCTGTTGAGGTAGTGCCTCTGAGCTCTGCCTGGGGAATGGCTTGAGCCTTTAGGTGCTGTACAAGCACAGAGCAAAACTGTGGTCCTCTTCCTAAAGATCTTGCATATAATACAGTGCTTGGGGCACAGGGAGGTCGTGGAAGACGGGGAGGCAGGACAACGGGTGAAAGGGGCACCTGCAGCCCAGTCTTTGCCATGGATCAGGAACTCCTTCCACCACCCAGGAGAAAGGAGGGGGGAAAGGCTAGAAATTAGGGGTCTGCCTTGGCATTCAGGGGCCTCCTGTGATCCCTATGGACCTCTGCTGCCACTTTAGAGATAGAAGTAATGATATCATCCCGTCTTCCCCCCCAGGGTGCTGGAAACATAAATGCAATGTGTTTAGATAGAACTGTATTGCAGCCACCTGCAGCCATCCTACTGCTTCAGGACTTGGAGATCCCAGACTGGTGCTCCATGCAGCTTGTTATACTGTTTTTTGATGGTAAGCCAACGCTGGATATTTCAAAAGACGGAGCCCTTTTCCTCTACACTACTCAGCAGCATAATTCACGTCCTTGGCACCCGTGCTGTGTGATGCAGGGGAGGAAACTCTTGTCTGATCCCAGCTGATGGGCCGCCCAGACCTAGAAACACGAGGATTGATGGCCTCCGTAAACGCCTTTGCTGCTAGTGCCACTGCCTGTGCTGCTGAAGGATCCCCGCCTGTCCCCCCAGGGCCTGCTGCTCCCCTTCCTTGCTTGGTGCTGACGCCTTTTAGCAGCTGATAGATCACCATCTCTTTACCTCGCCCCAAGTGAGACATATTTCACTCGTGGGGGGTTTCAGCGCGAGGAAGGCTCTGAGACCCGTGCCTCATCCCTCAGGGTGCTGTGCTGCATCTGGGGTTATTTTTTCCCCCCCTTCTGTTCTTTTAACTAGTGTTTTTAAGGGGGATAGGAGATGAGCCCAGAATGTATTTATTGAGCCCACGGGAGGTGCCTGCATCTGTTAAATATTATTAAGATATCATTGATGAGTTGGTTTCACCTAGAGGCTGGAAGAGGTATAACATTTACATGGCTCCCGTGGGATGGCCTGGAGCAGGGGAAAGGGGTCTTTGCTTGGTGATGGACCTCCATGTCCAGGAGAGGGATGGCACACAGAGGAGCCCAAGTCTCAAAATACTGAGTCTTCTGCATCTTCTGGTTGCATTGGATGGGAGGAAAGGCTGCATGCTAAGCTCACCAGCATCACTCATGGTAAGATTTCAGTCACTCTTCCTCTCCCCATCCCTCTTGTGCCTCCTACAGAGATCTGCCTACTTGCTAATGATGTCAGCTCCCAAGCTTTTTTTCCTAGGGATTTCAAAGTACATTTAGATTCTCCCTTTTTTCAGCAGCTTCCTTCCCAACTGATACCTTCCTGAGCACGACAGTAAGCCTTGCTGGTCCTGCCTCTCAGACAGCCTTGGTTAGCTGGGAGGAATTCATCATTCCACACTCTCCGTGCTCATCCCAACTGATTTCCCAGGCTGGGTACAACTGACCAATCCTAGTTCCAGAGACCACTGTTCCAGAGTCGCTGGTCAAACCACTGCTTTGCCTTTGGAAAAGAGCACAGAGGAGTCCTGGATGCCAGGCTAAGATATAAAACAAGATTTTCTTGGATGAAACCATCATCTGACATTGATGCTTTCAACCCTTCCCCTGAAAGTTAAATAAACAGTAACTACAGTCCTGTTGTGACAGGGAACAACTCCAGCCCTCTGCTCAGGAGAAGGGAAAGTGTTGTCCCCCTTCGGGCTTTGATTCTCTTTATTTTTATGTAATGACTGAAGACCCTGACAATAAAGCGTAATATCAAAACCGAAGAGAGGTAGGAAAGGGGAAAGAAATTAATTTTTCAAAACGCTCTCAATATTCACTTGATCCTTTCGGTCCTTGCAGGGGGGCACCCATATCCTATCGCACACCTGATGTTGCCCCTAGCAAAATTAGTCACGATGGCCCCATGCAGGTTTTGGATTTATTGTCTGCAAATTTGGCTGGTCTGACCCCTGGTCTGAACACCTGTGGAGCCTCAGAGTCCAGACTATTAGATTAATCTGTCAGTCACTCGGTATAACAGCCTGTCCTCCTCTCCATCCCGGTCTGACACTCCCTTCCCAAGCTTGCTGTATAGCTCCGAGATCCAGTTTCACCGGAATGTAAACAGTGTCTGAATCCCCCAACTTCCCTGCTTTGCTTCCGCTGTGAGTGCACGTTGGGCATATCGGCTGCTTGAAAAGTAATTATCCTCACTTCCCACCTGATAAATTAAAGACCCCCAGGTTCTTTGCTTAATGGTGCAGAGCAATCCAAAAGTGATTCTCCTGCAGAAGCTGTTAGGAGAATGTCCTAGCAACCCCATACCCCTCTGGATCTCATTGCGCTGGGACAACAGCCCATTAATCAGCCCGACCTGGCTTGGAGATGGCAAAGGTCGTGCTGCATGAAGTCTAATCGGAAAAACAAATTCAACCCCTCTGGAGCGCTTCCTGGCAGGGATGAAGGGGGAGACTCGCTTGGTTTCACACTTAAGTACCTTAAGTATTTTTCCAAGGCTAGAAGACAACTGATGTGAAGGGTTTGACTTCAAACAGAGGAGCACAAGTCCCCAGGGCTGTGCCTACACTGCTCTGAAGTGTGATTTTGGGAACGACGGGGAGAACAAAGATGAACCCACTTTGTGTCTATTCAGCTGCTTCCCAGGAAAGAAGGGATCAAGCCGGCTGGAGCACATGCAGCCCCAGATTTGGTGAAGTACGACCTTGGACCATCCTGGCAAATCCACTGCTTACAAGCACAGATAAAAAGACTGGTCTCAGGCTCAGGATAGTCCTGAAAATTCAGCGTGCCCTGTCAGTGGTTTCTGTATAAGAGAGGCTGAGCCACATCAAACCAAAAGTCCAGCTGCCCCAAACCCTCTCTCTGACAGAGGCCAACAGTGGATGCTTGGGGAAGGGTGATGCTTGACAGGTAACTCTCCCAGCATCTGGTGGCTCAGAGGTGCTGTATCTGTGATTAGGAGCCCCTGATGGATTGTATTTCCATTTATCTGTCCATTTGGGTTTTAAGTCCATGCAAGCTTTCTGCTTCCCCAACGTCTGGTGTCAGACTTGAAATGTTCAATGACGCATTACGTGAAGTAATTAATTTTCTTTGTTATGAGCCTGTCTCCTTTCAGCCTTGCATTATGAGGGCGAAGCTACAATCATCTCCTATTCATCTTCTCTGTTTAGACCTCTATAATACCCTTTTGCAGTTGTAGAGATGTGCTCTTGCCCTACTTGTGACGGTATTGAAATCTTACACCCTTCCTGATTCTTGTCTGTACTACTCATGAAAAGGGAATAGTTTATTGTAGTGATCCTAAAATCCAAGAACTTAGGAAATAATAACATAAATTAGATGATCTGTCTGTGAAAACATCTCCTCCATCCTGGCAGGTGGTGATGTTCATAATTTGATAAGCCAACGTAAAGTCAAGCCAGGAAAAACAATGCATAAGCTGCAATATATTCTTGTGTTGGCTTAGTACAAGAAAACCCCCCCCCCAACATCTCTGGTTGACTAATATCATGCTTGAACTTTCTGGCCTAAGAAAGCAGTCCTGTAGATGTAGGATTGAACGCATTGGCAAGCAAAAAAGGTGCTGTCATTTGGCTCCACAACAAGAACAGCATTGTGCTTTAGTTTCTCATTTTCTCATAGACTCTGCAATAATTGCGCTCCGTTAATCTCCCAATCCTTTGGTGTAAAATGGCATGTTCCTTCATGGGTGAGAAAAAACTGTATAGCACCAGCACACTACAGGTGCATCACTCTACAGCACCACCTTTACCTCTGCAAGGGTTTGCACGTATTTAGGAGTGACCCCAGCAGTGGCGTTTTCATCATTGCTGTAGGGAACACAGATCAGCAGCATGTGGCTTGTGGTGATAGATTCAATTTACACTTTTCTTTTAGTAGTTTCAGCTTGTCCTTGCTGCAGGTATAACGCTATCATGTTTGTATCACCAACATCTCTGTTGCTAGTTTGTGATACCGAGTTGTGTTTTATCTGCATAAACCCCAGTAGCATAAAGACAATTTTAAGATAAGCCACAGGTGCCACTACTCACTTTCTTTGTGGCCATCTTGAAGTCATCCCTCTCCTTGTGCACTTGAATATAACAATGTTCAGGAGATGGTAATAACTTTCCAGCTCTGGTATGTTTGAGACAGCAGGGCAAGGTATGAGGGCCTTGAATACAACCCTCAGCCTTTCCAGCAATTCCAGACATGATTCAAGTTCCCCCAAATCCTTGATTACAGAAACTCTCAGTTGCTCTCTGGAACTTTGACATCACAGTAGGCTTTTAAGTCTATTTTAGGTCCTGTGGGAGGCAGTTTGGATGGGTCCTATTGTGCCTCAGCTTCCCAGGGTGAGCAAAAGCCCTGTCCTATTGTGCTGGTTTTGGCTGGGATAGAGTTAATTTTCTTCATAGTAGCTGGTATGGGTCTCTGTTTTGGATTTGTGCTGGAAACAGAGTTGATAACTCAGGGATGTTTTAGTTACTGCTGAGCAGTGCTTGCGCAGAGTCAAGGCCTTTTCTGCCTCTCGCCCCACCCCACCAGCAAGCAGGCTGGGGGTGCACAAGAAGTTGGGAAGGGACAGAGCCAGGACAACTGACCCCAACTGACCAAATGGATATTCCATACCATACGACATCATGCTCAACATATAAAGCTGGGGGAAAAAGAAGAAAGGGGGGGGCTTCGGGAGAGATGGCGTTTGTCTTCCCAAGTCACCGTCAGGCATGACGGAGCCCTGCTTTCCTGGAGACGGCTGAGCACCCGCCTGCCCACGGGAAGGAGTGAATTAATTCCTTGTTTTGCTTTGCTTGTGTGCGCAGCTTTTGCTTTACTTATTAAAGTGTCTTTATCTCAACCCATGAGCTTTCTCACTTTTATTCTTCCAATTCTCTCCCCAGGCCTACTGTGGGGGGAGTGAGCGAGCGGCTGTGCGGGGCTGAGGTGCAGGCTGGGGTTAAATCACAACACCTATTTCACAAAGGGTTTGAAAAGTCCTATCTCCATTCAAGCAGTGACATATTCAGACAAGAGCACTGAGAATCAGAGAAAAATGTTCCGTGTTCAGACATAGCCATGTCTAAGTGCTTTGGCACAGCATTATCTTTGGAACTTAGGGCTTTGCCACCCATCTTGCAGGGGAACAAACAGAGGGGAGTGAAGTAACCAAGGAGCAGAGTTTGTAGAGTGAATAATGAGAAGGAAAAGGCTGCACTGGTTCACTGGATGAGAGGCTCATGTGGAAATTTCCCAAGGAATGGTTCTGGCTAGGCATGGGTTTCCTCTTTCTGCTGTAAAAGTTTGGTGGACTGGGTTTTAGTGGTACTTGTAGGTCGTGGACAGCTAAGTGCAGAGTGCCCATGTGTGACTCCTGGTTCTGTTCCTGCCTTTTTTGCCCTCTTCCTTGTTCCTGGAGGCTGGGAACATGTTTGTACCTCTGGCTTACAGCTGTAATTTGGGCTATCCCAACCATCTCTCCTTTTTAAGTTGATGTGAATTTCTCTCCCATCCCCAAAGAAATGTCCTCGTTGTTACAGACTAAAGTATACACAGGCTGTCCCGTTCTGCCCTATTCCAGCTAAAGGATAGAAGTGAAGCATAGGGGAGGTGATGATAAGAAATTCTGCTCTCATGAAAAGAAAGAAAAGCTATATTCATCCATTCTGGATAACTGGATCTCTACTCCACATAATTTCCTTCTTGGCCTGCAAGATGGTCCTTGTCGGGCTTCCAGCAATTTAGAGCATGTTCCAGGTGCACAGAGCTTAGACTCTGGTTTGACCCTGCTGCAGTGGCTTGTTTCTCTGGTACATGTCCTGGCACTGGGATCATCTGAGCAAAGTCTGCTCCAGGGCCTAGGGAACAGCAGTGGGACGTGTTCTGTGGGCCGAGCTGAAGGTCCTCTTGCTCCTCTCCCCTCAAGCTGTGCTGAGGCCAGTAACAGCTTTCAGGAGAGTCTACTACAAAGTATGCCCTAAGTGTCCTGATTGTAGAATGATCTTTCAGTGGAGTGGGGATATTTAACCATGGAAATGGCCACGCCGCTCCTGGGGAGGAGCAGATGAGGCTCTATGAGGCTTAACTGATGGGCTTTATGGGTGAGGCTGGGGTGAATGGCTTGGAGAAAGGACTGAGCAGAAGGCCCTTGGAGGCAGCTGTTGAAAAGAGCTCTTCTGGAGGGAAGTGGAAGCAGAGGAAGTATATTGGCTAAAGGAAAGCCAGTGGCAGATGCTTCTCAGCTGGAAAGGGTGCAGCTCTACAGACTCATGTTCTCCTGCTGTCAGTGGGGAGAAGAAAAGATCCTGCTAGATATATTGGCTTCAATGCTGTTGTACTTGCCATGCTCTTGGCCTCTTCACCATACTGGGATGTTCCTCCATGCCAGCAACATCACTGTCCAAAGCTTTGGAGCTCATGATACAGATACTGGTTAGTACTGACATGAAAGGAATTAGGTTGTGGCAAACTGAAGGCATAGGCTCTATTCTCTACTGCTGACTCTCCCAGCTGATGGCTGATGGCTGATGGTTCATGGCTGGTCCCTGGGAACTCAGAGGACAGCCTGTGAAACAGCAGAGAAAAAAATGAATACATCAAACCCACAGATGCCTTCTTGCACAGCCAATGTCCAGTTTCTGTCCTGGGAAAAAGCAGGAGGCTTCAGACTCACTGGAGCCTGCTGGATGCAAGGGGTAGCAGTGAATGGGTGAAGGTGCCCTTCTTTGTGGAAGGTATTGGCACCAGCTGACTGCAAGAGAGAAAAGGGAGGGTTGTGGGGAAGAGCCTGCCAATGAGTGAGGGAGCCAGAGGGAGATTCCTGAGAAGCCCAGAAAGTATTTTGAAAATGGGGACCCAACCCAGCGTGGCAAATGCAGCATGACCCTCCCTAACACAGCATGGGGAAAGCAAAGAGCAGCCCAGCTGCTTGGATACATGACACCAGGATCACTCTCAGCAGCTCCATTCCCTGGTGCTGCTTGCAGTTGATGACTGAGGGTCCTTTCCAGCATGGGGTTTCACGTATGAAGCCAGTCCAGTGCATGGAAACTGCTGAGACCTTTGAAGGGGGGGACTCAGTATGGGCTGGGAAATGAACACAAGGAACTGTTGCTAGAAACCAAGCTGAGGCACGTGAAAATAATAAAATGGATGTCCAAACTGGGACCTCTCCTGGGGCTGCACAGCGTTGACAAGCTGACCCTGGATGTGTCACATCTCTCAGCTTCACAGCTCCTGACACACGGCACCAGCTCTCCCATATGTCAGGAGTCACATTCCCCACTGCTGGAATGCAGCCACCTCTGGAGCAGAAACCAGCAGCTGTTTAAAGAATTGACAGAAACAAACCAGGGACAGGATGCGAAGACAAAGCCAAAGTGCAGAGGAAAACAAGGGAGGGAAAAATGTCAACCAAGTCCATAGGGTGAGTGTGATGGTCATAATCAAATGATAAAGAGCATTGCAAGTTACCAGGCATCAGCAGAGCTAAAGAAACCACCTGGGTGTTTCCTGTTGGCCTGAAGCAAGCACAGAGTAACACAACTTATCTTAGACCCTTCTTTTAAATGTTATGCCCTGCCATACTTCCTTGTGTTTGTTACAGCTAAGACTGCTGATCTAGACTGATATAATAGCTTAGCTGAGGCTTAGTAACCCATGAAGCCATGATAACCTGGAAAGAAGCATGACCCCATCGTTTCTGGTGGATAAAGAATGTGAGGTTTGGTTTCTCTCTTCAGGTCAGTCTCACCAGTAGGTCAAGCTGTTAACCTGTTTTCTGCTATTCCAACCCTGCTCCTCAGACCCTCTTGGACACTAAAAAAAGGACAAACTTGACACACATTAAAATGCCAACAGAAGAGTCAGGGATGATTGAAAGGCTGAGCAGCCTGCGGTTCGGAGGTGCTTGTGTAAGCTTTATCTGCTGAGACATGAACCATGCAAGGGAAGGACCACTCCATGCAAGTCTTATCCTCCAGTGACCTGTTCCCGGCCTCTGTTACAGAGAAGACACCACACAAGATCATTGGATAATTCAATTGGAAGAGTCCTCAGGAGTCCTGTGGATCTACTTGTTGATTCTGGGACATCAGAGGAGCGTTGATCTGGCACAGCAGAGCTCCTCTTACTTCCTTCTCTTCCAGCCCAGTCCTGGGTATTCATCTGAGTTAGTCAAGAGTATCTGGACTGCCAATTACCTCTGGACTCTGGCTTGAAAGGAATTAATTAGAACGAGCCACCACCAGTGAGACCGCTGTGCAGAGACATCCGGGGCTTTGTGTGGTGGCACCCACCTGAACGGGCTGGCCCTTGAAAGGAGGCGGAGCGGGGGAAAAGGAGGGGAATTTTTTGAGGTGGATAATGGAAGAATGAAGAGACAGGAAGCCCTGAATGCCCACACTGCCATTGCCCTTGCTATTTCAGTCCAGAGAAAGCCCTCTGCTCCCCACGCACGGACTGCCCCTCACTGCCATTGTGTTTGGCTACTTGGAAAGCCATTTGCAAGCCTCCCCCCATCGCATTCAGCGTGCAGCCACTAGAACAGCAGCCGTCTGGATTCCCTCCAGCTGTCCAGTGAGAGAAAGGGAAAAGCATTTAGTAGTAGCAGAGAAAAATAAAAAAAAAAAAAAAAGAAAAAGAAAAGGCCAGAAATCATTTTTCCTGGCATACTATGACGCACAGATTTGGGAATGAGGGTTGTGAAAGCTTTTTGTTTAGCTTATTCGTTTCTGGTCTGACAGCTGATAAGTCCCACAGCTCAGAAACATCTGACAGGACTGGCTGAAGCAAATTCATCTTTCATCTGCCCATCATGCTCCTGAAGAGGAGAGTGACAGAGCTGTTTCTCCTCTGAATGCTGCTCTCCCTCCTTCTCTCTCTTTCGCGTGCTGTTGTTTGGAGCTTGGGAAAACCGGTTTCCTTCCTGCCTGGAGCCTTCTCCTCAGGTTCAGGGCAGCATCCGTCTGCCCTTGCACCTGCTCCCTACAGCTGCGAGCTGCCTCTGCTGAAACCATTTGCACCCGACCCAGCAGCAGGCTGATGGGGCCCCTCCAGCTTCCCCTCCACTCCTTTCCCCGTCATATTTTCCTTGCTGCTCTTGCAATTAGCACACTTGTTCACCGCTCTTCTTGCTAGCTCCTTCTGCTTTCCCGGCATGCTCCCCTTTTAACCTCCCTCAACTCCTCTTGCACTCACTAGAACAGGGCTTCTCAGATGCAGCTTTTGTGACACAGCACCTCTTTGCTCTGTGCTCTGTCCCCTGTCCCCAAAACTGCTGAGCATCCACCTCCCTGATGCAGAGATGTGGTCCTCATGTCCTGCTTATTTAAAAGGCACATAGCATCTTCCACAGACTGGTTAGATCTTCACTGGCTCTGGCCCTGCCTAACCTGTCACATAGTCACTTCTCAGTGGGGACATACCCCTGATGTTGACCAGCCACAGCCTCCATGGTGGCTCAGAAAAAGCAGATCCAACTTATATGCACCAGGTCGTTATCACAGCTCAGCTGGTGAGGAATAACTTGCACACCCTGCAAATTACCCCCCCAGTTTATTACTCGTGATGGGTGGCACAGACTCTGACATACCCATTGGGTTGGTGTGCTGCACCAGTTGGTGTGCTACAAGCATTGCCCTTTGGGGGAAGACTGCAATCGAGACAGTAGACCTTTGGCAAACCAGCTATTGCCATGGGATGGGAAATCTGAATGTTTTCATAGAATTGTTTAGGTTGGAAAAGACCTTTAAGTTCATCAAGTCCAACCATTAACCTAACACTGCCATCCCACCACTAAGCCATGTCCCTAAGCACCTCGTCTACCCGTCTTTTAAATACCTCCAGGGATGGGGACTCGACCACTTCCCTGGGCAGCCCGTTCCAATGCTTGACAACCCTTTCACTGAAAACATTTTTCCTAATGTCCAACCTAAACCTGCCTGGCGCAACTTCAGGCCATGTCCCATCGTTCTATCACCTGTTACCTGGGAGAAGAGACCAACACCCACCTCACTACAGCCTCCTTTCAGGCAGTCGTAGAGAGCGATAAGGTCTCCCGTCAGCCTCCTTTTCTCCAGGCTAAACAACCCCGTGGTGCATGCTGAGGTAACAGCAGTGAAGGACAGTGTCTGAAATTGGGTGACCAGAATATCTTTCCATGTGGCGTACAATTTCTGTGTGCTCTTTGCTTTGTTGATGCACATCTATGTAGCATTTTTTATTTTGGGATTAGGTAGCAACCTCTTTGAGGCAGGGACTACCTTTTCAGTTGAGGTCATGGATCATCTAGAATGAGGCATGGGTCTTTGATGGGGCATGGGCTCTCTAGCCTGCTAGTAGGTGCCAGAGAACTATTAAAGGTGGCAAAAGAAGAGCCTAAGACCTCAAGCTACAGAATGTTTTATTCCAAAGTTGGGGTTCTTTCCCACAGAGTGGTGGGAAACAAAACATTTAAAAAAAAAAGACTATAAATTATTTGGATTACAAATGGCACTGTACTTTGACATAAATTTTAACAGCTAGGAAAAATATGAATGATAATAATAAAAAAACCCCAAACCCAAACAAACCACTCTCCAGGCTGCCGGGAAATCATTCTTTGCTTCCTGCAGCAGAAAATCAATGATCTAATTTCACTTGAACTTGACAGGCTGCATCTCCCAAATAAGGCACACCATTGGACATACTTGATAATGCAAAGCTGTTTCGGCAAACTCCCTCCTTTGCATCACAAGGCTGTCATTTTGGTCCCCAGTGATTTGTTTTCTCTTCTCATGCATGTGTTTTGCTGGAGAAAAACAAGCACCTGTTTTGCAAAGCAGGACCTCTAACATTTAATTTACTCATCTCTTTTAATAGGCTGCATATCGTGAATTTTTCTGCCGTGGGTTCTGCAGTCCTTTGCTCCCACAGCTCCCCCACTCATCCCTTCCCAGAGTCAAAACTATGTGGCCGGGTTACGTCTGGCCACCAGCTGGGCCCCAAAGTCCGTGCAAGAAGCTTAGCTGAATCCTCCCATATCTCATGGTTGGTCTCACAATATCTGTTTATATCCTGTAAATTAGTGCAATGTGGCCCCTAACCAGGATCCTCACAGTTTTACAAGCAGCAACAAAAGTCTTGCCAGGCCAGCTGAGAACCTGGATGGGCTGATAAAAGCTCTGGTAAAATTGCTCTCAGCTTAGTATGCCTGACGGATCTTTGCAATGCAGCTTGAACAACATAGGAAAAGAGGGAAAGAAAGAGGGGGGAGAGAGAGAAAGTGTCTCAAGTATTTTGTTGAGTTGTTGGATCTGGTTCAGTGCCATTAAGAAAGGCGATATTGAGGAGTGCTTTTCATTCCACCATTTTGCAGTGGGTAATTGCTTTCCACACGGTGCATTGGGTTTTGATGTGAGTCCAGCTGCAGTAACGCAAGTTACGGCAAGGGCTGTTCCAGTGCAAATGTGTTATTTGAGTGTCTCTTTGCTCACACTATGACTAAACAGAAGCAGCTGTGGCCAGAGGGCCATCAGTGCTTTGTATCACACAATCTGGCATTTAATGGAAATTTTGTGTTTTCAGTTGGAAAAACTTTCTTCCATGGCTGGAAGTTTTGAAGAAATTTATAATTTGCATGATGCAAAAGAGTGCCCTGAGAAACAATTGCCCTTTCATTGGAGATGCAAGCCTGGCACCATCTCAGCCTCCAGTATGACTCTCACATGTTATGAACCTCAGCATGCCCAAGAGCCACCAACATTTGTTGGTCAGGAAAGCCACCTCTACATTTCTGGAGGCCATCAGTTTCAAGAAAATAAGGTAAAATTGGAGTAGGGACAGCTTGGAATAGCGAGACTACATTGCTAAGCCAGGGCAAGAAGACCCCATCAGTCTGCAGCCCTATAATCTGCTGGGATGAAAATTCCTTATTGTGTAGCTATTCAGAACTAGCCTGGAGAAAGCACTGAAGGGGAACAAGCTTGCCTTAGCAGAAAAGTGTAATAGATGCCTGTTACCCTGCTTTAGCTGGGATTTGCACAAGGTTTTAGCCATCAGCAACAACAAGGAGCCCAGGACTTTAGGTGAGCAGCTCTGATTGACTCCAGGAGAGTCAGACAAGTAGGGCAAAGATACACGGCTGTGGTAGTTGTGAGATCTGGGGCTGGCTCACAAGGAGCAGCAGTCAAATCTTTGGGGAGAAATTTTGTATGTGAATCTGGGCATCTCTTAAAATATTTTATTTTTTTTTGAGATTATTCTCAGGCCTTCAGGAGCAAGTAGTTCTGAATGGGTCCACTTGCAGCCTGGACCACTTGACAAAGCAAGCAAGCAAGCAAGCAAACAGGTGAATGAATGGAAACATAAAGATGGACCATCCAAATAGGCCCATTTTACATTTATTACCCTCCTTAGAAAGAAGCAAGGAAACAAGAAAGATCTACTGAATAGAAAGCATGGTTCCCCAAAGGTCTCATATTCCTTAATTGCAGCTAGAAGCAAGTGACTTTCTCAGGTTTGGTGCAATGAGCCTTTGGAAACCACTGGGATTAAAGCTCAGGATCTTGAATCCAACTTTTATTTCCCCCTTGAAATCCTAGACCACACAGCTTTCTGCTTATAAGTGTATGGGCACATCTATGCACGTGGAGGGGAAGCTCAGCATCACATAGGTGGTCTGCTCTCTTTCTGAGAGGATACATGCGGTAATCAAAATGAAAACCATGAGTCACTGTAGGGAAGAAGGACGCTGGTTCTGACAAGCCCATCAGCTGTCTGTAACTGTCACCTTCTGAACCTTATGTCTTTCATTTTCTCATTCAGTCTGTTTTTTTTGACTGGCCTTAATGCTTAAACCATAATTTACCAATGGCTTTCCTTGGTAATTAATTTCACACGTTCATTACAGACCATTTGGCTATAAACACATGTGGATTTCCTTTTTAACTCTTCATTTCCTAAGTTTTTGATAGAGAGTTTCTAAACCTAAACCACAGGAATGGTCTATGCAGCTCCGGTTTATTAAATCTACCCCACCGTGTCAAGTGTCTATAGCATATACAATTATTTGGGCTAAGCTACAGTTATGAGAAAATTCATTTCACCCAAGGGTAGATTAAGTCTGTAGGTGTTTTGTGTCAGAATGGTGATACTCATGTTGCAAGATGAGATGGAAATGTGAAATTCCTCGAGTCCCCTCAGATCCCAGTACATGCTCTGGGGTTCATGACTTCCAAAGCCAGGTTCAGCCAACTACTTCCTCTCCATACATACTGCATAATCCATGTGCATAAGACTACACTAAAAATGCTGTAAAAGTGCCAAAGGTGAAGGTCCTTTGGGTTCTTCATGAGAATTAAAACCAAGGTACAATTAACTCCAAACAGGCAGAATGTCTGAGCACAAGAAATAACAACAGATGGAAATATGTACAGTCAGTTTTATCAGCAACCATTTTTATACCCTCAGGTGATGGACATTTCAGATTACTCAGAAAAAAATTGGACAGGAAAGAGAACGATGGGAAAGTTGTTAGTATCTCAGTCTGGCTATATTTGGTATTAAGACCCAGGAGGCAATTGCAACTACAGATTAGAGAAAGTCCCAAATTCCAGGAGAAGTCCTGTAGTTTGTGCTTGGGATGTTGAAGACCCTGAGGAGTAAAATACTGAGATGCAGTCTGACACTTCTGCTATTGCATGTAACTGTGTAAGGAAGAATTCGCAAGCCAATTGATTCCTCTGTCTCTCTTGTCCTGGGCTTTATCATGTTTCTCATTCTTTCCATTTTGGGACACCTGCCCTGTAAAATAAAGTGACAGTAAAGCAGCTCCTTACAGCGGATACTTTCTATCGTCAGATGAAAAACACTGTTTGTTTTGCCTCATTTAGCTTAGTTTTGTTTTCTGAGGAATATGGATCAGTTGCTGATCACAGTTTTATCCTAGTCAAAGAAGTCTTCCCAGGAAAGTTTCTGTGAGGACACTTCTGAAGGGAGACCCGCTGTAGTTTTGGAGATGAGAGTGGATGGCAAGTCTAGAGAGATGACTCCTGGCTAAACACAAGACTCAGACCTAGGAGATAGAGACTCTGTGAGAGTCTGTCATGAGAGACAAGGAGAGCAGAACCAGATCACCGAAATCTTCTTTTTTGGCAGTTCTCCAGTGGAATCCAGCAATCTGTCCAATGGGAGCTTTGTGGTCAGGGAAGACAGATGCCTCCTGATAAAGGGTGTTGTTGGCCAGTCTCTTATTCCCTGAAGCTGGTGGAGGTCTCAAGCCCAGCCTCCTGCCTCAGCCCTTCCTTGAACACTGTGTTCATGCCCTCTGGACATCCCAGTGGCCCTCTGCTGATTCCTCTTTGCCTGCCCTAAATTTCTCTTATACTGGGGGCCCGTAACTGTCCCAAGAAGTTTAGACGGAGCCTCTTGAGTAAAGAATGAAGGGAACCGATCGCTTTCTCTAATAATTTTAAGTCCACTGCCTCACTGTCTCCTTGGCTCTTGCTCCTTTCCATAGACAGTCACTTAGAGCTGCTAAGTACTGTGCAAATCTCTTCTTATTTGCCCCGAACTGGGCTGCCAAAGAGTCTCTGTCCATCATTGTTACAGCCTGACAACACCACTGCAAAGACCTGAGGATTTCCCAGTGGTTTCAATGGTTTTGGCTGGGCTGACTTTTGCTGTTTGCATGCTGCATTAAAGCTCATTAAATCAATAGCAGTGATTCACCAGGGAGGAGGGAGACTAGCCAGTTGTCTAAAACCTAACCTGTAAATATTATGGGGTGTGTTTTGCTTTGCTTTCAACTGACAGATGAGACAAATAAACGGATTTTTTTTCCTGTATGTCATTGGAAGGAGAGAGATTCCTGTAGGCAACCCACACCATGTAAAAATTAATCTTTCCCCTCAGCCTGGGCAAAGTTTTGTGATAGCCAGAAATCATCTTAACGGCTCCTTCTGCCTGCAGCAGCCACAGATCCCTCCCAGCCACAGCTCTGAGTCTTCCTGAGAGCCTGCCCCTCTCGCAGGAACTGTCCCACTGCCTGGCGAGCAGATATAGGACAGCATTAAAGAGACAACATGTTCTCAGATAAAATGTTCCAAATATAACAAGTCTATTTTTATTAAATTTGACCAAAGGTCTCCCTGCTTCCTAATCAGAGAGCCTGATTTGCTGACTCCCCCAGACCTAGCCGCCCTGGCTCACTACAGCTGTATCGTGAGATAGAATTACATTTTCATAATGACTCAAATCTTTTCCCAACTCCTTAAGTATTTTCAGAAAAAATGAAAAAAATAAGGAAAGAAGTTTTTTTAAACAAGGAAGAAAAACCCCACACGCTCTCCTGTAAAATCCAGGCACCTACCCTGAGTCGTGTGTGGTCTTTTTTTGTCTTTTCTTTTGGCTTCCCTCAAGACACAGCTTATTGCATTGGTCTGGATGCCGTCCTACCAGCACAGTTTGCTGGCCAAGCCCTGATCCCAACAACAAAGTCACCTTGGCAGGTGCCAAAATAAACGTCAGCCTCCAGCTACCTGTACCAACTGCTGATGCTTCTGTGTGTGTCGTGGGCCATGAGGCTGGAAAGGCAGTGCCTTCTCCCTCCATTCCTCTGAATCAGTCCTCAGACCTGTTTTTTTTTTTTTTTTTTTTTTTAATTCAAGGGAGCCTTCGGGCACTGCAACCTGGAGAGCTATTTTTAAATGCCCTTTATTTAGAAAAGTGTGAAGTTGTCCAGAGACAACCATCTGTGAAATGGACAGAGGCTGAAAAACATCCGTGCATGATATGGAAGCTGCATGTGCGCAATCATGGTTCATACCTGCAGCTTCAGCTTTCTGTATAGCTTTAGCTCATGTGGGGGTGTGTGTGAGTGTGTCCTCAGGTATAGAGTGTATGGGGTGTGGGCCTGTGGTTTTATTCCAAAGGGACCCATTTTTGATGTCAGCCCTATTGCTCACAACTGGAGTAGCTCCTCTGGGAGCCAGTCCAAGGTTTTTTGATCACACAATCACTTCCATTGGATTTACAAGGTGCAGCTAAAATTAGGAAGCATTTGAATTCATGAATGATGTAAAAGGGGAAGTTACAGGTCATGATTAAATTGGTCAGAAAATTACAGGAGTCAAGTGAGGAAGGGGTGCAGTCCAGCCAGTTGCAGGCACCCAAGGGGCTGGGGAAACCAGGGCTGGCAGGCGCACACGAGCATTGCTTTGTTCCCCTCTGTTTTACAAGCTGCCATGGTTGTTTTTCCACATTCAACCATATAAAATAGACTGGGTCTCAAAGACCAGCTTCAAAGTCAGTTGAAAGACTGCTGAGGACTTGCTGGGGCTCCAGAGCCTGCTCTGCTCAATATGGTTTCAATTTGAGTCCTGCTTTTGGATTGCGGGAGTGGGCAGACCTGGCTGGCTTAGGAGCCTTCTCCTGCCCTGGATGCATGCCACACCTGCCCAGCTGTGTCCCTCAGAATCAACTGGAATTATTCCCTATAAAAGATGAATTTCAGTTAAAACAAACGCACGCATAAGGTCTAGAAGAGCCCAGCACTTTCTCTGCCTGCACCTCAGCGGATCTATTTAAGGTTGCCACATTTCAACAAGCTAAACTTTGGAGATGACTTCCAAAATGTATGCAGATGTTAAAGTACAGAGTACAAATAATTAAAGATAAAAGCAAGTAAAGAATAGTCCAAAAATACAGAATTAAAGAGTGGGGGAAGGAAAGAGAAGGGAAGAAACATCAGTCTTGTTTTTCCCCAAAGACTTGTGGAACAGCTGACTGAAATGTCAAAGGGAAACAGGTTTTGGAAGTTGTATTTCAGCTCTGCAAACTTGTTTCTGTGCCCTTTCCTGGTTCAACATCTGCAACCCATATTTCATCCCCATAGTGCTCATTGGAGGACTTCATTTCCCAAGAGTGGGGAAGGTGACACATTATGTTCAGGATACGCCGGTTCAGATGTTGATTAGAGTTCACAAGGGGAACAGCTTAATGGTTTCAGATGAGCAACAAGACCCTCAGCTAATGCTAGGCCTAACCATAATTCTCTAAAACCAGGTTCAGAAATCCTGGCATGAGTGGAAGCTGTTGTGTGATTTATACGGGGTGCATGGGTTTGTCTAGCGGGTTTTTAAGCCTTGTTTCCTAAAGAAATAAAGACTATGTGGCCTGGCTCCATGTCTGCACACATGGCTGTGTGTGTGCCTGTCTGTCTGTGCCATTCCCAGGAATTTCAGAGTCCCAAATTGCCTTCCGTTTGCGAGAGGAGCACAGCTACACACGATGGTACATTCCTAAAAGCTTTGAGAAAACTTGGCAGCTGGTGAGACCAGGGCTCTCACTGCATTGCAGGCGGGAGCATGAGGACATCACAGAGACATTTGGTTTCATCCACAGGGAAAATTGTGATGGGAACTTGCATTTTAGGAGACAGCGATGGAAAGCAAAATTATATGAAATCAGCACTAGTGCCAGCTCTTACAGAGCTGTTGCGAACAACATGTAGCAGGAGTTACAAGAATACAAGGAAAATGGTCGAAAGGGCACTCTGGGTACTCAGCCCAGGGAGTGGATGGAGGGCTTAGATTCCTAGGCCACCAAGATGGCTTGGAAAGTTTTATTGCAGGTTCTTACAAGCCCAGAAGCAAAACTGCCAGGATTTACTTTCTTCCTGGAGAGATGCAAAAGAGCAAAATCCAGAGGCAGTTAACCCAGACACACTTAAAAAAGAAAAATCTGTTGAAAGTCAGTATTTCCCTAAATAAAAGAACTCAAGAGAGGGATTTTTCTTTTGAAAAAAAAAATAAATTCCATTTTGCCAAAAAAGTGCAACTTTTTGCTTAAAAAAATGAAGCTCTTCTTAACCTGATTTTTCCCACACATTTTTTCCCAGCAAAATAGAAAATGTTAGTGTTTAAATCTGTGTTTTAATTTTCTAAAGTATGAAGGAAGAAATAATTCAGTGCTCCGGGGCAGGAAACCACAACAATTTTAAGGGCAATCAGTTTTCGCCCCAAACTAAAATATAGGATATAAACAAAATCAAATGATGCATGTTTGTCACATAAGAAAGCCACAAATCACTTTCTGATCAGACTGAACCCACAGCTTTTCTGGTGGAGAGAAAACCATACAGTAAGTATTTGCGAGGCTCTGCTGGGCTTCTCTGCTGCCCCACCTTCAGCTCAGATTCTGGGTCCTTTGGAAGGAAGCAGAGTCACCCTGGCAAGTGGATGCGTTTAGCTTCAGCCATGTCATAAGCAAACTTGGTGTGTCCCTGGGGAGCAGAAGGAAGGAGAGTTCCTTTCTGAGACAGAAGGTAGCTGGCAGGCAGAATCCAAGAAGAACCATACTGTCTTCTCCAGGAGAAAGTTCAGGCTCTCTCGTCGCTTGGCTCATTGGGTTTGTTGTTGTTATTCTTGTTTGAGAGACCAGGAAAGTCCCAGAAGAACACAGAGGAGTTGTGATCAGATGCCAAAGCAAAAAGCAATGGTATAAAGTCCTGCAGAATGGAGAGAAGTTTTACTGAGATGTCCAGGTTTTCAGAAGTGCACCCAAAAGTTCCCATTTGGGGACTTGGGTTTTGGGAGCACAGCCTGGCAGCCAACCGCGCAGAGCTGGCAGTTTCCTTTCTCTACCCAAACACGGGGTTGTCTGCATTTCTGTAGTGAAAGCTGATATTGCAAGAGAGGAAAAAACAAATCAAACAAGGGAAGTGTGTTTCATTTGACAATGGGTCTTTAGAGCCTGCATTTTTTAGAGCTAGAATCTTGGAGGGAAAAAAAAAACCCCAACAACCCACATCTGAGATATGTGCAAAATATAGCTCAAATCTAAAGGCTGTAACTGTGTGAGAAAAGTCAGATGTTAAACAATCACGGTTTTATTCCTCCCAGCAAGACAGCCTGTGCACCTGTAGCCATTATTGTCTCTACTGTATAAAGTGAAAATGAATATCACATTGTATTGAAAACCCTCATGGAATACAATTACTCAACAGGAACTGTCCTAAATCTATCAGCTGTAACTCACTTGTAATTTTGTGGGGCTAATGCAGAGAAATGTTTCTCCATGCATGGTTTGTCCCCAGCCTTTCTCCCCATTAATACATTTCATCCACTTTTGCTTACGATGGCTAAATTGCTTGTAAAAGATTAATTACCTATGGGAAGTGTCTGTCTTGGTCTGTAGGAATGACATTATACTGAACATTAAATGCTGACACTATTAAACTCTGCTGGACATGTTTTGATATAATAACTCTGCAGACCACAAGTTAAATGGGTCCCTCACCAGTTCACTACCTCATTGTTTTTCTGTCATCAGCAAACTTTGGGATATAGTCTCAGCCGACGTAGCTCAGAGTTTCATTCATGTCAGCAGAGTAGCTTATTACAGCTTTTTATTTCCCTGGAAGTTTTGCTGAGTTTCCAGCTGCAGATGGAAATCTTTGTTCACCAATAACCTTGACCTGAGATGTAGAAGCTGCCATTTTTCAGGCAGATCTGTGGGCTGGTTGGGAAACTGAGGCTCTTTCAATTGTAATCAACAGTTCAAAACAAAACACATTTTTCTTGCTGTGTTTCAAAAAAATTTTTTTTTTCACCTTAGAAAGTAGAAAATTGTTTTGCTTTGGTGTGCAGAAACTGCAAATGAGGTGGGTGGCAGTTTGGGGAACTTCTGCACCCTTTTCCCACTGGAAAGAGAAGCAGGAGAGATCTGAAAGAACTGAGATACAGCAGTGGTGGAAGGATTCTAACTCTCCCCCCCCCCCCCCCCCCCCAGGGGGAATAATATTTATAAAAGGCCAAGAAATTTCGTAAAATCTGTTTTTTTTTTCTCTCCAGCCATCCAGTTTCAATTTATCTATTGGTTTATCTTTCACTTAGAGGAGTTGTTTTCAACCTCCTGTTGATTTGCTGGCCTCTCAACAGCTTCAGTGAAGGAGTGAACCGGACAGAGCAGCTTTAGCCCACTGAATTTTGGCTTGACTCTATTGCTGTACCTGGTAAGATGCACATGTGGATCACAGGTTGGCTGACTTACACCTGAGAGCAGAGACCCCAGTCCCATGCCTGGTCGTATAGCTCTTCCTTTGACGGGAGCTGGAGGAAAACGTGATCCAGGCATCCCATGTCTTTGTTAACATTGCCACATATGGTAGCTTTGCCTTTGGGGACTCTCTCCATGATGCACTAGAAATCAGCTTAGCTTTAACTAAATCAACTAAACAAAAGATTTCTTGAAGCAGAGATTTTTTTTGTGGCCTCCTTTGAATTAGTGAATGAATTCCATACACTTTCTGGGTTAGGAAAACCTACTTTAAAAATCCAGTTAGCTCCTCTCCCTGCAGCTGCATTTCTCCTTACCATCACCTATTTTGCCCTTGTTCAGGGCACTGGTAGCTGCTCTTGTTCCTCCCTTGCCTGCATCATTTCCTCCCCTCAAATTCTCATCTGCTGCACATGTGCAACACTCTCTGCTGACCCCATCCTAGCTCTCCTCCTGAGCCATACTCTCCAGCTTTATCCCTTGGAGCTGGTTGAAACTCCCGTGGTACCCAGTAGGAGTGAATGTGTTTGGTTGTCTCCCCACAGCAGCATGGTAAACACCATCCTGCATCGCTGGGCCTGCAATCACTGTCTGCTGCCATGCCCTTGTTGTGTGCGTGGGTTTGCAGACTTGATGGTACTTAGACCAAACCCCTCTGACCCTCCACCTGAGGAGATTAAGCTTGGATCCCTTGGCTGAAGATGTGCTTGTGTAGAGCAAGGAGTCAAGGAGAGGAGAAGAGAACTTGGGGCGCCTTTCAAGGATCAGCATTTTCAACTGCAAACCCTTTTGTTCTGTAATCTGGGATATTTCCTAGCAGTCCACCTGGAGAAGAAAAGGGGCATTGTCTGGTGAGTGGCTTCATTACTAATCTCTCCTGGATACATTTTAATTCATTTTAATGACTCTGCCTCCTGTCAGACCTTTCATTTGTTAAAGGGGTTTGTTAAAGAGATTAAGTGCGAGGGGAATATGAACCTCAAAACACTACGTCCCTTCCCCCAACCCCTCCTCCCTTCCCCCTAAGATTAATATTGCACCAGAAGGAAGAGAAAAGGCATTTTCTGTGAAACACATTACAAGACTTTTAGGAAGAGAGGGAAGGAGGAGGAGCAACGGAGCATGGTGGACCCTTTAACCCACCTAGGATCTCAAAGGTGGTAGTATAGATATGATGTCTTTCCAGCTATATTGTTCCCCATCCATGTAGTTATTGAAGCTTTATGCAAACACAGCTGTTTGTTAGGAATGCCAGTTTAGGGAAACAAGCCATCTACCTCAATTTGGTTCTACTTCTGCCTTCTACTCATGTGGGAGCTTGAAATAACCTGCCTCACCCCTGAAATACAAATGTACCATGCAGTGCATGTACCATAAAAAACTTTCAGCTGAAATCCACTGCTGAAGGAATAGGAGAACTTCTTGGTTTCCCACATCAACTTCCTACCCAGGGATCTCAAAGCCCTTTGCGGGGAAGTGGCAAAGTCAGCAGAATCCCTACATGGAACTAAGAGTTTGTTTTCAAAATTCATGGTCTAAGTAGACATCCTTAGAGACACGTTTCATGGATTTACTAGAGAGATTCCTTCAACTAGCTCAAGGGACTGTTTCAGTCCCTCTTGCAGTCCGTAAGAGCCAAAAGCCATTTCCTTATATCCCTGTGGACTCTCTGTCTCCCTATGAATGTATCAGGCTCCAGAAGTTCATGAGAAGGATAACAGAATAAAGTGCCCTGCAACAGCAGAGTGGTGTATCCTGGTCAAGAACATGGCTTTCTTACCTATGTCTCTAAATGCTCCTCTAATGTCCAGCTGGTAAATGGTGCAATCTAAGTACTTTAGAGCGGAATGCTTGTACCGAAAATGCATCACAGCCTCATTCCACATCGTAAAGTGCAGAGTATATTCTTTCTATTGGCTTGTGAGGGGATTGAGTCAGGTCTGCTTGTAGGGGGAAAATAAGATGCATTTTAATAAGGAAACATGCAGGATGTTGCCCATAGGCAGAACGATCCGCTGAGTTGCCAGAGGATGGAGTAGGATTGCCTAGAGCAGGTTGGACATTGGGCATAATCCAACACAATCATGGTGTTGGGAAAGAGACTAACGCCATATTGTGATGGGTAAGTGGGAGAACTGCCTGTAAGTATGAAGCAATTCTTCCACTCTTCTTGCCATTAGCAGGGACTCAATTTTAATACTGTGTACAGTTTTTGTTACTGCTTTTCAGGAAAGACGTAGACCAGCTGGAAAGTACAGGAATGATTGAAGACCTGACTTAGAAAGAAAGATTGAGAGAAGTAGGGTTGTTTAGTCTGGAGAAGACAAACTGAAGGGATCTATGATAGATGTCTTTGTGCACAGAAAGCTGCAAAGAAAAAGGAACAACCTATTTGCCTGTCAATGCAGACAGGGTAAGAGGCAATGTGTTAAAACTGAAGCAAACAACATTAGCAACTTGGGGGAGATGTGTTCATCACATGAGGAGATGTGTCCATCAGGACTTGTGGAATCAGCTGGAAGAGGAGGTTAGAAATGGTACAGGTATAACCATCTTGCAGTGGAGTGACTTTTCCTGGTGACTCTTGGAGGTCCCTGGCAGTCTTGTTTGCTATGATCTTTTGTGTTTTCCACATAGCGAGTCCAGGACATCTGACTTTCCTACTGCTGTTCTAGCTCTAAAGGTTGAACACATTCCTGAAAAAGGACATGAAATGATTGTGGATTCATTTCATAGAATCATAGAATCATAGAATGTTTTGGGTTGGAAGGGACCCCTAGAGGTCATCTAGTCCAACCCCCCTGCAGTGAGCAGGGACACCGCTAACTAGATCAGGTTGCTCAGAGCCCCATCCAACCTGGCCTTGAATGTTCCCAGGGATGGGGCCTCCACCACCTCTCCGGGCAACCCGTTCCAGTGTTTCACCACCCTCGTTGTAAAGAATTTCCTCCTTATATCCAGTCTAAACCTACCCTGTTTTAGTTTAAAACCATTACCCCTTGTCCTGTCACAGCTGGCCCTACTGAAAAGATTTTCCCCATCTTTCCTATAGGCCCCCTTTAGGTACTGAAAGGCCGTAATCAGGTCTCCCCGCAGCCTTCTCTTCTCCAGGCTGAACAACCCCAACTCCCTCAGCCTGTTCTCATAAGAGAGGTGCTCCAGTCCTCGTATCATTTTAGTAGCCCTCCTCTGGACCCGCTCCAACAGTTCCATGTCCTTCTTGTGCTGAGGGCTCCAGAGCTGGACGCAGTACTCTAGGTGAGGTCTCACCAGAGCAGAGTAGAGGGGCAGAATCGCCTCCCTCGACCTGCTGGCCACGCTTCTCCTGATGCAGCCCAGGGTACGGTTGGCCTTCTGGGCCGCCAGCGCACATTGCCGGCTCATGTCCAGCTTTTCATCCACCAGTACCCTCAAGTCTCTCTCGGCAGGGCTGCTCTCGATCCTTTCTTCCCCCAGCCTGTACTGATACTGGGGGTTACCCCGACCCAGGTGCATGACCTTGCACTTGGCCTTGTTGAACCTCATGAGGTTCACACAGGACCACCTCTCCAGCTCGTCCAGGTCTCTCTGGATGATATCCCGTCCTTCTGGTGTGTCAGCCGCACCACTCAGCTTGGTGTCATCCGCAAACTTGCTGAGGGTGCATTTGATCTCGCTGTCTAAGTCATTGATGAATATATTAAACAGCACCAGTCCCAGTACCGGTGACCCCTGAGGGACACCACTCGTCACTGGTCTCCATCTCCATCTCCATCTCCATTTGGGGTGAAATGATAAATATTCAAAAACCAAACCAAAACCATAAAAAGCTTGATGGAGAAAAAGAAAAAGCTCCCCATCTATTATATTTTCTTGCTGTATTTTAAGTTTCAGGGACAAATCCATCCTGCCATCATGCAAGAAAGCTCCACATCCTCATAAAACCAATATAATGAGCAGAACATGGTAGCAAATCCTCCGGGTTTTGTTTTCGTTTGGAAGGCATTAAAGAAAAGTGTTGTGCAGAGGGAATGGAAATGTTGCCGGGGTGCCAATTCCACAAGGGCGTGTTCTCCTAGAGCCAGGTATGTCACTCAATGAAAAGCAGTGTTTGGCTCCTGCCATGGTTTGGGGGTTAGCCAAAGAGGTTGGAGAGGGGTGGCTGGAAGGAGAAAGGAGCCTGGTACTTTTTGCTGCCAACTTTCTGCTTTTTGTCCAGCTTCCTCTACACGAATGACATCTGAAATGCAAGCTGGCCCCTTTCCGTTATGGAAACCTCAAACCGAATTGAATGGTAGGGGCTTATATTCAAGTGTCCCATAAAGTGTTGTAGCGAATTGTATCATCACTGGAGCATTTTGCGGTGTAGTCCAACATCTTCAGCCTGAAACCTTCCGCACCCTAGGATTTTGGACTAGCCAAAGTGATTTGGACACATTTTCTATTCAGTCGTATAGACATTTATTGATTTGTATTACTTCACTGCTTTACATCCTGTGAACAGAGTAAGAACCCATTATTCTAGATGGTGGCTGAGCAGCAACTACATCCCACAAGGCTGTAAGCTGATGTACACAGCAATGGATGGATGAATGATGGTAAGCCAATGGGGAACCTAGGCAAAATGGGCCTGTGTTCTCCCTGCAAGAGAAAGATGGACTGGCAGAGAAAGATCAACTCAGCACCTTCCCAACTTGGGCTGGTCATTGTGTAGGCTCAAACAATCAGAACATACATGGTGCAGGGTGTCTGCTGTTGGACTGAGCTGTAGTTTGGCATAAGTGGCAGTGATCTTAGATTACTAGGGCAATGGATGCACCTCTGTGCCTCAGTCAGCTTTGCAGATCTCAAGTACTGGGGAACTTTCCCTCCCTCTTGACATCCATAGGATCTGAGAGCAATTTTCTTACAATACCACTCAATCCCTATGGAATCTCACTGCTTTCACCCCTATTATGTGCCACAAGACTTTCCCACAAGGGTTTAATCTTTCACTGCATCAACTGAGAAATCTGTGGAAGCACAAGAGCACAAGACAGGTTAAAAAAGAAAGAAAACACAGTCGGGAATTGTTCAGCCTTGTTCCAAGATGCCCTGTCTCACTACAGCTGAGATTCTTCTGAAATTCACTGGTACTAACTAGCATTCATCACTCCAACCCACAGCAATTTACTGGTGGCAATTTTCCGCATCCAGCTGGTGACCTCCTGACCTCAGAGGTTAAGACAATTTTTATTCATGCTACTGAACTTGGCATCTGAATTTTAATGTCATGCTTTTTGCCTCCCCACTGCTCCCCGTTTTCCTGGTGGAGGCCTGTGGAATCTTTTCAGGGGAAATGGAGAAGTAATGTGCCACCCCCAAAGCATGACAGCATAACACGGCAAAAGAATTGCTGCATGGTAGTGCAAGCCTCATATTTTTAGGTGAGTACTGTGTTGCTGGGAGAGAACACTCATTGGCCTGCTCAATTTTCTGATGCCTTAGGTATGGGTCATGTTATGTGGAAAAGAAGTGACTGTATGTAAACACTCAGCAGGCACTAAGTAAAAGTTGCAATAAAAGACGGAAACATCAAGACAATGGGATATACTTTGAATGAACTCTTTCAATGTGCTCATTCAGCCATCAGGGAACAATTAACAAAAGTGGAAGTTAGATGGCCGTCATACCATCATTCAGGCTCTCAGTAGCCATACCCAGGGAAACTCATGCACTTGTTGAAATGGGAGCTAGATGACTAAATATCTTTGCTGACTTTGCTTGAGGGTTTCTAAGTTCTGTATCAGGTCAGTGTTCTCCTAAAGTCCTTTGAAAACAGTGGGAAAAAGAAACCAAAACATTTCAGTGATCTTTCTGTGACTCATCTTCAGTTCCACCTTACCCTTGTCCACAGTCCCTTTTATGTTAGGTCTTAAACACAGAAGATAAAGTTAGAAAGAACCTTAGTTCCCACTGAGAAATAGAATGATGAACATATTTCTATTTGTTTATTTAATACCCGATAATGAGGCTGGGGATGGCTGGGGACAGGAGTGTCACAGCATACGTTGGCACCATCACACCAAGAGAATATGAAACTTCTCTTTTGCCACTGCTGTTCTCTGTTTAATGCCTTTGTATTTTTCATTAATTCTTGTCATGCTCGTTAGTGTCCAGAGTTCCTACCTGGGAATGTAGCAGTGTTTCTGGAACCCAGGGCAAAGGTGTTGACCCTGTCTCCTTTTATTTAGGTGTAACAAAATATAAAGAATTGGGGTCTTTGACAATGTCCTCCTTCTCCTGAGGTACGCACACTGCTCACCCCACTTGCCCAGCCAGAAGTGATGTTCAAGACCAGCACTTTCTGAATTCAGCAGTTATTCATGAAAACAGAAACTTGAGCAACAACAGCAACATGTACTAATTTGTTTTTCACACTAAACAGAAGATTCCCTTTCTGCGTTAAAGCAGAATCTCTGAAGCTGTGAATCTGAAATGAAAACCTCCATCTGTGTCTCCGTGTGTTCCCCTGGCCTCCCTACTCTGCTCCAGAGTAGCTGAATATCAGAACAGATCAGCACTGGCAAAAGAACCGAATGCCTCATTTGCCCACAGTGTTAGGATGGGGATTGTCCAAATGTTGCCAATACTCGTTAAGTCACAAACAACACAAGCAAGCAGGCAAACCCAGGTCTCTGCTGGGGGAGCAGAGTAAACTGGCCCTGGAGACGCTGTCAGAGATTTTCTTACTCACTGTAGTTATCCTTGGTTTATTCATTGCCCAAAACATTTCCTTCACTGCAGACATGTCTGCTGGCCAATCTCAAGGACTTTGGGAGCTACCAGTGTGGGTCTTCACATGGTGAAGGAAGAGCCAAGCTAGAGCTGAGACTGAAGGGTAATCTAGCAAAAGACCCTCACAAAGATTCCCAAATGTCAGCAGTGTGGTAGACACTTCCCCATAACTTCCCTCTCTCTTGTTACATTTCTGTCCTCCTTCCACTGCTAGCGGGAATGCTCTGAATTCCCATTATTTTGAAAATGGCTAGCTTTGGACATGTTTGGTTACTGCCTTCCATCTGGTGCTGTCATTTAAGCTAGAGCTAAATGGGTTGTCACGAGCTCAGAGATCAGCATAAATGCCCTGGCATCAAAGGTTCACAGCCACAATACACCAGGCTGCTTCTGAAAAGACATGAGGATCAAGTCCATTGCGATGCAAATGTGGCCGATTCCCTAGCTGGTGTTTTGTTTCTGTCTGGGCTTAGAGAGGAGAGGCTGAGGACAAGAAAGGAAATGTTCTGTGGGAAGATGATCTGGCATTTTTTTCTTGTTCTCCCCCCACATGCATTCCAGAGAGTTATACACCAGATAAGCAGCAAGCACTGTTTGGCTGGCTAACTACTACACAAGCATTATGGACCATCTGGGGACTTAAAAAGCCTGCAGGATATGAGTCGAGGTTGTGTTGGAAGTAGAGACTGAGCTGGTATCCTGTGTCTAAATACCAACACAGCTGCTTGGAGCAGGAAAGGGGAACCCTCCAAAGGAACAGCAGCAGAGGCTTTTCTTTGCGAAGGATATTACTCCCGAGTAATTGAATTGGTTGTGACGACTCCATTTGAGCCCAGGAAATAAGATTCCCCCCAACAAAAGGAGCTGGGGGGGGGGGGGGTGGTGGTACAACACCATACTCAGAGAAGTCTCTTATTTGTTATTATTATGATTATGATCATCATAATCATCATCGTCAACATCATCATCACTGTTACTATTTTATTTCTTAAAGAGCCTCTGCAAAAGTTTTTCAGTGTTTTGAGATGCGAGAACTCAGCATTGTATGCTGGCCCTGGAAAGGAGTCGGTGTGCTTCAGATGAAGGGAGGCTTGAAAGACAGCATCTTCCCATACTCTGAGGAGAACCATCTTGCTGGCTTTCACCATGTGCCAGTGTTACAGGGACAGGAATGCTGTGGATACAATTTCTCATGAGCTTTTAACAGGTGAACCAGGCTGAGTGAGGGGGAGGAGCCACTCCCGAAAACAAACACATATCCGAGCTTGTGATATTTTATGAACAAGAGATATAGTCAGGGCTCTGGGGTAAAGGGAGTTTGATCTAAAACAAACAGGGTCTTTAGTCACGTCTGGAGACCTTGTTAAAATTCTTTCTGCTTGCAAATCCCTCTGATAGAAGGGAAGCATGCTTACCTCCAATGTGACCCTGGCCCAGGGTTTTGCCAAGGGTGAATTTGCCCCTCTGTGACTATTTTCTGAATCCTGAACACATACTGGCTTTTAAAGGACCTTTTCTCAAAACACCAGAATCTCTTCTTTGCTCCAGCTGTTCAGCTTCATGCTGCAGCCCAGGCTTCCCTGATGGCTGTTCTTCACCAGTGTCATTCATCCAAATGCTGCAGCCGAATACCATTTCTAAATTAAATCGGTGCCTACAATGGATCCTAACGACAGTTGAGGGCTCCTCGTGCCATGTGCTGTACGAGAACAAGGCAGAACAAATACCCGACTTGAAGAAGCTTCAGACAAGGAGAGAAAGGAAGGGCTCCAGGGAAATGAAGAGAGGCTCCCAAGCTTACTTGAATCACCAAAGATTACTGACCCCCCAATCTGCTGATTCTCAGCCCATACCCTTCCCTCCTCAGTTAACAGCTGTATTAGAGAGAAGTTATTTAACCAGCTAATGCAGACAACTGGCGCCGCAAGAATTAGTTTAGGTTTTACAAGCAGTCTGCTTTTGAATTGGACAAGATGGTTGGTAGATCACATACACCTTGAAACCACTGGGGTTCAGGTGAAACTACATGACACACTGAATAACCTTCTGCTGTCTTTTGTTCTTCATAAATGTTGAGTGATTTTTTCAGCAGATACATGTCTCAAGTTCCAGGGAAATCCTCAGCCAAGAGGGGATGAAAAAAAAAAAAGGATGAGTCATTCATCATATCATTTCCAAATAATATTTGAAAAGTAAACACTGCAGGGCATATGTCTTTGTGGACAGGTTTCCAAACACCTAATGTGAGAGATCCAGCTATATCCCATGCCAGTGCACTTCAGACACAGTTTCTGCAGAATGGTTTCAAATGGAGTGCAGAAGTTGGTCTCCCTGCCCCACCAAAATGCTTATGGGTTAGGGCTATTGTAAGTTTTTGGAAAGTACATCAAAAGGCACTTCAGTTGAAGAAATAATTATTATATAAGTTACAGCTGAGCATTTATAGGATAATTGCCTTTCCAGAAGTGTACCTCTAACACACCCTGGCATTGATGTTTTAAATTCTAGGGTGAAGACCAAAACTAAATGAGATCAGCAGGAAATCCATATCATTTCAAATTCATTTAGCTACCCCAGGATACAAAAATAAAGTCTTATGCAGTCAAAGACAGAAAATCATTATAATAAGAAAAATATGGGTTAGATGAAGGTAAGTGATTAGGTGTGTATGGGCAACCACAGGCTTTTCAGGAGGAAATCAGTCCAGATCTTGTCTTTATTTGAAACTTCCATGTTCAAGTAAAACTTATCATTCTATATAAACTAATTAAAAAGGGCTTCTGCAACCCATTTGTGTCAAGCATCACAAATAAAAGAGGAGTTACTCAAAAGGTGGAAAAACTGGAGAGCATCATACAAAATTAAAAGGCAAGCATAAAGCAAACAACAGAAGATATGGAATTCCTGTGGAATTCCTTGCTGCATGGTGCTCTGCGCTAAAGATTTTTCTTCCAGAAATCTCTTCAACTGGTCTTTGAATCCATCAAGAGCTGTTCAGTATGAAGACACCAAGGGTGGCTCAGGAAGTCCATAAATTGAAATGTCAGGGCCCTGGGGTAGTGTTCTGGGAAGGTATCAGTACATGATTGCTCTCTTCGGTGACTCCTCCTTGGGCTTTGTTGCTCGTGGCCTGCTGGAGAGTGGCCAGCAGCTGCACTGGACAGCTCCAGCCATTCCCACAAATGCTCTCCAAAGCAAAAAAGCCATTTTAGGCTTTGTACATTGGTGCTATCCTCAACCCTGATTTCCTCACCCCAGCTCTGTCTCCACTTTCTTACATTTCCCTTTTCTTCAGAGTTGTTGCAAGTGGACAGGTTCGACAGAGAATGACCAAATGAGGCCACATGGACCAGCATGCCAATAACTGCTTCTCCCCGGTGCAGTTGAGGTCAAGAATGTGTCCTTAACACCTATAAGCAGTACATGGTGGGAAGAAGGTGTCAGTCCTCTGCATTTGTCCCAAGATAGCCATGTGCACTGAAGAATTCAAACTTTCAGGGTGTATGGAAAGGTTGGTCCAGAATGGTGCCAGGTGGGTGCAGTTGCCACAGGATCTTAATAATCTTCAGAATATTTTTGTGCAACCAGAGTATCCTCAAAGCAAAACTCTGTTTAATTCTACGCAGTGAAAGGGAGCAAGAGCTTTGCTTAGAAGTTTTGTTTGGATGGTAGCCCTTTAACTGAACACCAGGGGCTGGTGTGTTCCCAATAGGGTGAAGCTGTCTCTTGGCGAGCTCATTTTGCTCCAGAGAGAATCACTGCCCTTGTTTGTGTGGAAGGGCAGGAGATTATGAGAGTTTACAGAGGATGAGGGTGAAAAGGCAGTGTAATCACTGTTACGCAGATGGGGAAAAGCTCTTGGCTCCTGATGGATTCCCCAGAGAATCAGATAAGCCATTTAGCGTACTTGTTGGCTCCCCATCCATTTAAATTGCTTTGCAGCTGGGTGCTTCTCCCAAAGACTTTGGAAAGGCAAAGTATGGGGATAGGTCAATTCCACGAGTTCAACAAGGGTGGAAGATCTGCTCCTGATGCATGGCTGGGGCTTGCTCTCAGGAAGAAATGCAAGGACTGAATCATGTTTTTTAGGCAGGGGAGTGCGGGGATGGTGTGGCCTGCTTGGAGGTAGCAGTACAACAGCTTGGGAGTGTTTATCAGACCCTGCTCTGCAAGCAGGTGGTGAAATACCCTCTCAGCTCAAGTTGCAGGGGAATCTGGTGTTTTGAGATGGAGGCAGGCTAAATAACAGCTACAAAGACTTCCTTCTGGGCAGCAGATTTCACACATCAGTAGCAGCATTAGCTGTTGTTTCTACTTTCAGACTCAGACAGACCCAGAGGAGTTGTTCCATTATCTTAGTTCTGTCTTTAGGCAGAAATCATGTGAGGAAGAAACAACGTGAAGGAAAGAGGCAGGTACGGTTGTGCCCTGGGCCTGGAGCATGCACAGCATTACACAGCGTCCACCATGGGTACTACAGGTACGGTGGATGGTTTCTCTTGGTCTCGAGATGTTACAAAACAGACAGCATCACAAGCAAGTACCTACATTTAAGGAATGCTATCTAAGTCCTATGTTCAACAAGCAAAGTATTACTTGATAGCAGGAAGTCTGAGAAAACTTGAAGACTCCAAAATTTAGGATCAGTAAGCGGCTGTTTAGACTAAGCAAGCAAGGGAAAGATGGACTGATAAACAGCCCATTGGAGTGGAAACAGACAGCTTTGTGTTCTGTTTTCTGTCCCTGTGAATCACGTCAACCTGCTGACATGATGTTTCCTCTCATTTTGAAGTGGGGAGAAGGCTCCTGGGAGCACAAGGGGCTGTGCAGGTCAAAGCCATTGTTCTACTGGATGTCGCACTTGCTAACGTCATGATGGGAGCTTAATAATATCATGTTGATTTCCCCCCAGCTCACCCACTTTTCTTTAGCCTTTCTGCAGCCTTAAAAAGGAAACATAAAAAATGCTGCTTCTTATGCATGAACAATCTCTTTCAAAAGCCAGATCTTAGTCCAGAGCCTCCTGGAAAGGAGTCAAGCTCTAAGGATTCTGTTTTCATATATTTTCTCTTATCAGTTCCCATCACAGATCGGGGTTTGTGGTTTTACAGCTGATGGCAGGTTGCCTGCATATCTCAGGGCTGAAATGCAAAAATAAGCCAAGCATGAAGACGGTATCAGCTTGACGCTACATGCCTTTCTAGGGCTATTAGATAAGAGAGACTGTTTGTACAGAGCAAACCTGTTACCTCAAGAAAACAAAGCTGCTTTTAACTGTGGCTTGCTTTAACTTTCCTCTTAAACAAATCTGCAAAGTATATGAGTCAAAGAAATGGACAGCCAGATCATAAGCTCTATATCACTGACTCCAGTGTGGCAGGAACAAGCTGAAAATATGGTCTAGGGCTGAGCCACTCTGTAATGGCCACAATATGTATCATCTGAGGGACCCGCTACCAACCTGGAGAAGACCAGCCTTCATTTGATCTTAAGCCGAAAGACCCTTTAAGAGTGAAGCATTTCCAGAGGGTGGTCTTGATGCCATACACAGTGTGTGTGTGACACTCTGGGGCACTCTGTGATGAGTACACACGGCAGTCTTTGTTCATTGATGGCCCATCCTGAGAACTGTGTCTCCCTTCTGGCCCAGCTGCCTGGTTTCCTTACCATGGAAATGGTGGCCGTGGAGTCACAGTGAGGACTGATGCACACACGAATCTCTCTCCAAACCACATGGTCCAGATTTGTCTGGGTGTGCTTTTGTATGTCCTAGCTTAAAAATAGCCTGAGTAACTTCTGCTCTGAACCACCCTTTCAAAGAATCCCTCTCTCTCCCCCTCCAATCATTCACTCTAGACAACATGGAGACCTCCAAAATGCAATATAAACCTTTTTCTGCATTTGGTGTTCTTATATATTACCCGTTTGGTAAACCACATTTTTTCTTTACCACATTTAGCTACTGTTTTAGGAGTCATCACATCCCACTAAACCACAAGAAGTTTTCTTATCCAAGGTGAGCCCATTTTTATGGGAAAAATTGGATTCTATGTTCTTTTGCATGTCCCTACCCCTGCACAAGAAAGATCAGCTCTGATGATATAAATACCCTGTGTGTCCAGGGGAAAGGTAGTTTGTGACCAGTCATAATTTTGTCTGCTGAAAGGTGAGTTTGCTGGACTGGTGTTTGCTAAAGAATAAAATTTATTTCCTAAGTACCCCATCCTCTCCTTCCATTTTTAAAACCTAATTGTACACATGGTGTTCCAGTTGCGAAAGCATAGCAAGACCCTTTTCTTAAAATGTCTGGTGGTCAGGCCTCTTTTTGGGTTTTTACAGCTGATCTGGATATGGTCTTATGTTTGTATTTATCATCAGAAACTTTTAACATGAGTTGAACTTAAAAAGCCTTGCCCAATGCTCTCTTATACCACATCAAAACCATCTGCAGAGAGAGATAAACTTTATAGATTAAGACTGACTGATATGAACAAAAACTCTTGGAAGACAAGTCAAGTGATTTGGCAAAGCAGGCAATGAGTTAGAACAGACATTCATCCCTGAATCTCTCGACCTGGTGTGGGGTGACACAGTTGGATGCTGAACATCTGAACCGACACCAGGCAAGAATGTGGGCACTACACTGAATTTGGCTTATAATGTGAAAAGTGTCTTAAGCGTTTAAACTCTTAAGTTGGCACGACTCTGGTGTACTAAGCTCCCAGCTCCTCCATCAGAGTTAAGGTGGTTTAAGAATTTAGTGTCTTAAAAGCGGCATGATCTCCTAAACCTCTTTCAAGATTTAAGAGGACTTAATTCTTTAAACCAGTTTAATATCTTAAAGTGGCTGAGCCACTTTTGCTGTCTTAAAAAGTTAGCAGAGTTGAGACTAGGTGACATTGGACGGACGCTGTTGTGCAGAGGATCGGATCAGACCAGTGCAGTGCGGCCTTCTGGCTTCCCAGTCTCTGAATGTGCTGTATGTTTTTCAAGGTCATTGCTCAAACAATTCCAAGCAGTTGGCAAATAGAGACTGGGACTGTTTGCCAGTCAAATCTAGTTCAAGTATTCTTTGAGTCAATATCCAGCCATTGTGTTACTTATTTGTTCTTCTAATCTTCCAAATCCCCCATAAAACCTATATATTTTTGCTCTGCCCTCCTCCTCTTACTTTAAGGCATGCTCAAACAATTCCAAGCAGTTGGCCTAGGGTGCCATGTCTGCTATTTCTGGAGCTCCTTGAAAATCCACACCAAGTTTTCTATTGATGCCAGGTTCGTCTCCCATCCTTATGCCTTCCTGTAGGAGAAACTGCCCTTTTTTACTTGCCTTTGTACTCTGGGTACATGATCCCAGCTTTAGGATCTGGTACCTGACAGTAAAAAAGCGGTGAGGATGGGGTGGGCAAACCAGGGCCATCTGAAGGTCTCTTTCAGAGCTTTTCTCCCTGTGTCTGTCTGGCAGATCATTTGTACGTGCCCCATGCTGAAATCAGGGGAACTCCTGGTCCATTTGAACATGAGGTTGTCTCCACTGATGATCGACACCAGAGCTCTTGTATGGTCTGTCCAGCCCTTTCCTCCCTCTGTACTGGGAAAAATCTCAACTGCTCATAACTGGGCAATGGCTTAAACCTTCAGCTCTCGGCATCCAAGTCTTCCTGTGGCAATGAGTCCCTCTGTCCCATGAAAAGAAACATTAATTTCTTTTCATTAAGATGGAATTTGTCACTTTTCTGTTTCCTTGGCTGAGCATTCCCTTATAGTCAGAGAGTGAGACAGATTAGCTCTTTTAGATTTGTCCCTACTTTAAAAGTATTACTTTAATTCACCTCCTCTTTGTGATAAGCAACCCTATTCTCTTCACTTTCTTTTTGCATGACCTCTGTGAGGCCCAGGTGTTCTCAGCATTTTTGAACCTGATGTCTAGACATGGAAATAGGAGACCCGGTTTAGGTACCTTATCTTGGAAATTTAGGCTACAACTCTATTGTCCAGAAGATCTCCTAAATGTAATGTAGTTATATTTATTATCAAAATTTCAGACAACTTTAGTTCCTCTGTACTGGTACCTACAGTAGATATATGCACCCAATAATGCATACATCTATGTATGTAGATGCATAAATCCCAGTAATGTGGGATTATTTACACTCCAGCCACCTAAAGTTGGATGCCACCTTTTTTAGCAAGTCAATGGAAAGCAGTGTTTTATTTTCTTTAGATAACTCCGGGTAGGATGAATAGATTCCAGAGGTGCTCAGCCTAGGCTAGAAGCCTGGTTTTTAGTTGCTAAACTGGGGGAGAAGAAACCTACCCTATAGGCACTCTCGCTCTGGGGAAAGGGTTAAATACAGGACCTTCTGTTGGCCTGTTCTGGGATATGTCCCAGGTCAGCAGGTGGGCTGTTTAGGGTGGTCCTTAAGGTTGTGTGAAACACCGCAAGCAATTCTACATTGGGATCTAGGCATAAAGCTTTACCTGAGCCAAGAGGAAGGAAAAACCACTAGTAAAATAGTTTAAAATGTGTCTTTAATACTTGTTGTTTAATTTTCACTGGTGGCTGTTTATCAGCTTTGGAGAAAGGCAGAACAGGCTGTTGGGATCAGTCAACTGTGTATCCTCTCACTGTCCCAAGCCATGGTCATGGCCCCTGAATCCGTTGTCACATGCTTTCCTCTGCCCTGAGCACACTGACAAATCATCCAAATTGTAACTCTCTAAAGAATGGCCAACCACCGGATCTTCTTTCAGGGAAAACAAAACAAACTCTGGCTTTTTTGTTTTATTATAATCAGAGTCTCCCTTTTTAATCATTCCAGTTTCTAGTCACATGGAACATGAACTGTCTAAGAGAGCTTGTGGAGAGAGGGAGCGTGAGAGAAAGGAGGGGAGCTTAGACAAAAAGCTTCCTCACCGGGGACAGGAAAGCTCCACAGCACGGCAATGGAACAGGGACCTTTCGCCTCGAGGTCAGGGTTTCAAACACATCCGCAGTTATTGGTTTTGGGAGGTTGTTCTCTTAGACTGAGAAGAATATGGGATGGATGACACCTGCCCTTATAATCCAGCTGGGTCCAGCCTCCACATCTTGGTCCAATCACCTACATTGAGAACCTGGAATGCAGTTCTAAGTTTCAGTCATCATCTATGTAAAAACCCCCAGTTTGCCACTGCTGGCTGTTTTTTTCTGCAGAGAATAACACAGATTTTAACAGTATCTGTGAGAAGAAGGGACAGGGAAGAATATACACATCTCAGAACAAACTCCAGAATTTTTTGGAGTCTGAAAATTTGCTTTCCTCTGTATTTTCACAATATGAAGAATTCTTTCCCTTATCCTCATGCATAATCAAATCCTGGGGTCAAAACCTGGCTCCACACAAGTCAGCTTTTCTGGAATGCCCCTGGAATTTCACACATTCCACTTAAAGGCTGAGCAAGCTTTGCAATCACGCTGGACTTAAAGGCTTCCTAAGGATGGAAGTCCCTCTCCAGAGGTTGATGGACACGTGTGAGATGAGTCTGGGGTAGCTACTGGTCCTTTTTAGCATGACCTTTATAAAGAACGAGTTCTATTGAAAGCAATATCATGTCCACTCAGTGAAAGCTCTCTCAGAGAACAGAAAAAGCAGAAAAAGCTCATTATGATGCTTTTTCCTGCTTGAAAATCACTGTATTCTACATTTGGCTCTATGCTTAAATCTTCCCTTGTTCTAGCATTCACCTTGAGCCTGAAAACTTCTTTCTCTACATCAGTTCCCTGGAGCTGAAAGATAACTCTCATTTCCTTTAGCAGGGTCCCAAACCCATGCAAATCACTACGTGAGGCCAAAGACTTCTACCACGTCAGCACAGGACCTCACTTGAACAATGCCTCAGGTCTCTTCTCTGTCAGCCAAGGAGCTCATGCTTAGCCGTATTTAGCAGCTACCAGGAAACATGTAGTTTCCCTCTTTCCAGCCTCCCATTTGGCCTCTGTGCCTGACAAATATTTGTGAAGCTTCCTCAGTCCTGATCAGCCATGCTGGTGTGCAGGCGAGATCCAGCTGTGACCCATTAGGGACGGAGGCATGACCAGGGGACTCTTGGTCCCTTCCCTCTGTTCACATGTGCAAAAATCTGTTTCTGTCCATACACATAGAAAACAACTTTGCTCCAGCACTGGAGAAGTCACATAGCCAGGACACCAGGACACCATGGCAGTGACGGTTACTTCCCAGAAGACCTTTCAGGCTGATGATCTGGGACACATCTCTCTCACCAGTTTATCTGGCCCCGTGCTTAACATGGGATGTAATATTTCATGTTCATTTGGGCTGGGACCAGAGATGTCATCCCATGGCTCCAAATGACGGTAAATCCACCCTGTCCCTTGGGGTGCAGCTCTCCCTGCACTGCATTACTCTTCTGTGCAGAAACGTGCCACGTATTTCCCCTGTGGGCTTTGCTGATTTCCAAATCACAGCCCGTGGAGTCTCTCATTCCTCTGGCTGCTAGATCAAAGATCCATTTTATATCAGAGTTTTTCACTTCATAAGTCTGCTAATCACTTATTAACCTGTTAGCCCATACACCACCTCTTCTTTCCTCTCTCACTGGTAAGCGCATTTGCCCGGCTATAAATCTTTCTGGCAACTCTTCTTTGAGCTTTCTCCAAGCTGTCTTTTTAAAGTGCCAGCTCCAGGACTGGACACAGGATTTTATTCTCACGTGTTTGCCAGAGGTTGGTTTCACAAACTTGTTTGTAAATACAGCTCCCTTCTATGTATTTCTGCCAGTTCTGGGTGACAAAATGGAGAGGGAGAAGGAAAGTGATAGCATATGATGTTTCTTTTAACTATGTTATCCTAACGTGGAGGAATCTTTCATGGTTTCCTGGGGACCACACAGTGAGTCTTGGTGTAACCGCAAGTGGTGGTTACTGTCTTCTCTTTATGAGACTTGACAGCAGATATCCAGAAAGATGGTTTTGAACAGAATCAGCATCAGTCCCACCTATTTCTCCCACCCTGGCCAGAAGAAAGGTAGCTACAGTATCACCTCCCTCCCATATTCACATGACATGACCATGCTGAGCAAGGCTGGGTTGAAATGCCACCCTCCCAGTTCCCCTGCCGTTGCTTTCATTGTGGGGCACCTCTTTTAGCCCCCGTGGATTGGGAAAAGGCTCCATTGATGCCTGTGCTTGGATTCACCGTACCCTGGCCAGAGATGCACTTGCTGAGCCACTGAGTAGGCACGTGCCCACTCCTGCTCTGGAGATTGCCACAGGGCCACCATGATAGATTAACCCTGTGTCTGTTCTAGTCTCTGAAGAAAGAGTCACTTCGCCCACCAGAGTCTTTTAAGAGAGGATGTTAAAAAAACCCCAGTGAGCTCATAAGGTCAGGCTAGGCCGAGGGCAGCAGTCAGGTCTCGCACATGGCAGGGAGGAAACTGCTTTAGAATTTTTCTTCTTTTTTTTACTTGAAAAGAGAATTGGAAATGTTTCTAGTAGTCTCCATTTCTCTCCCTCTCTTTCATACGTATACATATCTATCTGTATATATATATATATGTATTTGAAAAATGCAACCCACAACTTCTGGTTTGAATTCGATCTGACAATATCCCTTTAACATGAAACTCTAAAGCTGTAATTGATACCCCAGTTGGACATTATCACAGATTATTTCCTGTCTGTGTTTTGACTGTCCTGGTCGAATGGCTTCCAAGCCTAACACAGAGTCAATGAAGAGAAACAACCCTCAGCTACTATTATTCCTGTTACTCATTCTACCAAAATAATAAAAATAATGAAACCACAGCCTGCCTTGAACAGTAAAGATCTCTTAAAAGCCCTTCCTAAGCCGAGCCTTGACGTATCTTGCATATCTTAGGGAAAAAAATAAAGTTGGTAGGTTGGAGGGAGGAATTACCAGTGATGTTCCTTGGCTGGGCTTGTGTCCACACTGCTCATAAAGCGCCTTGGGCGCAGATGTGAGCACTGGGAACTCCCCGTCCCACCCAGGGCTGACCACCCAGCTGCCGCGTGCCTGGCCATGAGCCGGCTCTGCCACACCACTGCCGGCGCCCCGGCAGGCGGGAGGCCACGTGCGGGTGGCCGCCCCTGCAGCCTCGTGGTCTGCACTGGCGACAGCAAACCTGGTCTTCAGGGGGGCCGAGCAGGGACTTGCTAAGGAGAGTTACAGATGTCCCAGCACAGCTCTCAGCATGGGTGAACACAGTGGGTAATGCTCGAGGTACAAAACCCAGCAAATGCTAGACAGCCACAGTGCCAAAACTGAGCTAGGTGATATTTTTCATGTAATGCTTTTTATACCAGGAGAAAAAAGAAAAAAAAAAAATAATCCCCGCCTGATTTAGTAGCACCAAAACATTTTATGAATCCATGCCTTTTCCCCTGAGCGGTTCATTTAGGCAGGGAAAAAGCACCCAATAATAATACCAAAGCCCCTTCCCGTCCAATCGTTTCATCCCAATAAGTTGGAAAATAAATGTTTTCCATTATTTGCCTTGGAAATAGGTCTTCATTTAAAAATAAATTAGTTAATTTACCTTTCTGTATTTTTATGTGTGTTTAAAGATGGCTAACACTGAATTTAAAATGTCATTATAAAAATGGCTATTTATTTTCTTTCTCATTTGGTAGAATTTTTCTTAAAAATACCTTTAAACAGAAAAGGAACTCTCTCCCCCTACTTGTTTTGTTTTGTTTTATCAATCTAAAAAAAGCCGAGAAAGCAGAAAAGGGAAAATCAAATACCGTCTAAACCTCCTCACCGGTTGTGAAGCCTGCCTATGAGACTTCCAGTGGGATATCTGAGTGATGTGGCTTTCCCCAGCTCCCTTTGGCACGTTTGCTCTCCCAGCCTGGGACCAGCCCCCTCCTGTTGCCTGGGCATGGGTGTCTCAGCTGAACTGCTCAAGAGCTGCACGCAGCCGTTCCTCAGCCTCGTTCAGTTTGAAAGACAAAGCACAAGAAATAAGAGTATCAAGGAAGCAAAGAGACTTTAGAACATATATACAAAATTGATTAGTTGTGTTAGTTTTACTCTAGGAACTGCACAGACTAATTCCTATTTTCAAGAAAGATGTAAATGCTTTCCAGTGAGATATTAAGTTTTTTCCTCTCTTCAGCTTCAGACTTAGGTTTCTAAACAACTCACAGACTGCCTTGGGAATCTTGCTTAGATATGATAGGGAGGCCCAGGTTTTGCTTCATAAAGAGCATCTCTCTGGACAGGGAGAGCAAAATGATGCAAACCGAATGGATTTTTTTGGCTCGGTGTGTTCGGGTGGAAGGGGCAGGGGCGATACCACTCAGATGTTTGGCTGTGATTTCAACATCTGGCAAAGGTTAGCAACTATCTTAAACCAGAGCAGCTTTTAGAGCAAGGGATCTCAAGGCACACCCAAATAAACATGAAGTAGTTTTTTTGTACAGTTTTGCGCATGCCCTACCAAGCCAACCCCAGGTCATCCAGCTGAGGAACTCCTAGCCACTGTTTTATACAGTATTTTTGGCTACTGCATGTTAGGTTTCTTTGGGTTCATCTCCTTTTCTTTCAGGAGAGGTTCCTCTCAGGAACTGGGTCATAGTATTCTGAGGGCATAAACCCAAAAGGCCACATTCACACCTCATGAAATGCCAGTATAGTGATGTTACAGCTGGTAGAATTGGTCCCCAAGAACTTAAAAGTGGGAAAAGCTTTCAGAGATTGTTGAGCTCATAATCCTGCATGGGAACAATCAGTGGTGACCAAGCAGGAGGAACCTCAGGGCAGCAGAGTGAAAAGGAGAAATGTTTTCAGCTCTCATAATCGCAAAGCAGGGAGGGAGGGCAGTTGGGGAAAATTAAATAAAATAAACAGGCATCACACGAGGTACAGTAAGAAGAGAGTTGAAAGAAGGTAAGATGGATAATTAAGCAATAAGACACGACAGGCTGTGCATTTCTGGGTGATTATTGCATGCCTGCTAGGATGTTCTTTAGGAGCAAACTTTTGCTGCACAAGAACTAGAATCGCCCCCCAGGGACAGGCTGGCAGGAGGGTCTAATTGCTGTTATCACAAAATTAATTTTGAAATTAAAATAATAATAACAGGAAGAAAAAGGGACAACCTCCCCCTGCACCATGTTGTTTGTTAGAACGTGTTATGGGAAAAGAGATGACATCACCCAGTCAGTTGTCAGAGGGAGGGCAGTGACATCACTGCCAGCCAATCCCCGGCTGTATCCTGGTGTGTGCTGGCTTTTGCGCAGCTTTTCTTCTTTCTCTCTTTCTCATTCCTTGGCCTAGGTTGCTTGCCTTCAGGTCAATGTGCCCAACCAACTTCTCCTTGTGTCAAGAACTTCCATCTTTTATCCCTTTCTGAAAAAAATGAGTTTTGCTCCTTGCCTTATTCTATCTTCCCCTTTTGGTAAAAAAATATCATAACTGTTTGAGATATGGAAAGTAATGCATATCATACCTGTTGCCCAGAAGCATGGTATTTCTTTGGGATTTCCTCTACAAAGATTGTTTTTTCCTTCTACTCTGCCACCCCACAGGCCCCACCTACCCACCTCCTTCAGTGAACCTGTAAGTAATTGGAGCTCCATACTGTCTCTGCATTGAATGGTAAGGAAAACAATATATCAGAAGAGAAGGGTTTCTCTTTTTTGACTGTGTAGCAGCGGATAACAACAAAACAGTTATCCAGGCAGGTGCTTTTAGCATAGATGGAGTTTCATCAGCACTGAGTGGCATTTTATTAAGCACAGAAATTCCCTGTTTAAATTAATTTGGTTGGGAAACATTCCGTATGACATATTTTATGTTTTTGGAACCAAATCTCCTATTCCTGTGTTTCTGAACCAAATGCCTTCAGGAAACCTCATTCTAGAGAAATTCAGCAATGCCATTTGTTAAATTTTTTTTATTCCATTTTGCATAGGAAAAGAGATTCTGAGATTTCCCTGGGAATGGAATTCTTCCTCTTTGTAGTTCTGGTACTGGTCTCTAGCTTCCACTGTCATTCATCCCAGCTGAGACTCCAATATCTATTGGGAAGCTCTATATCATTATCTGTCAAGTGGTGATGAAACCAGGACTCTGCTCTTGATAGCTGCTGTACAAAACAGGAGACAAGCTAAGACTAGATGAAACAGAGGTCAGCAGGAAAAGAAGGCGCACAGAGAAGTGAAATGGCATACCCATGTTCACATCAGAAATAGTAGCAAGATCAGGATTGGATTTCAGCCCTTCTGAAACTCAACACAGAACTGTACCATTAGGGGATGTTTTGGTTTGTTGTCAGGGGATGTGGGGAAGGACAGATCCAGCTCACCCCTCTCAATATTTATCAAACTGAAAAACTGGTCAATAGAACTGTGTTCTTGAAAAGGAGTTTTTGTTTAACCAAAAAAAACCCCAAACTCAAAAAGTAATTTAAACTCTATAGCTTCGCTGTACTTGCTACGTTAAGAGATGAGAAGTTTTTCACATGCCACTGCATACTACCAACATCTTATCAAAGGGATGAACCTGTGACCTTTAACACCAAAGCCTGGGCTCCATCATTAGAATTAAGGAACCACCTACAATACTTGTTATCCTTAGGTAACCCAACCAGCTTAATGGGAACATGACGTTATATAAATGTTATACACACATACATATGTACGTACGTATATATATTGTTGCAGAAAAAGGGGAAAATGCATCTCAGGAGAGAAAGAGTTAAACAAACCACCAGCAGGTGAACACAAAGTTGCTTATGCAGACATTTTCTTGTAAAGATCTGGTCTCTGTCTATGCATTAAGTACATGCAGAGACTCGCTGTATCCAGGTTGACAGCTCTGGCGTTATACATCTGTGGGGAAAGGTTAAACAGCATCATGGCACCACTTGGAAAGACTTAATAGATGGAATTGTACCTTCTTAGCCTCCCACATTTTCTAAGGTAAACTGAAGTGGGAAATTCCACAGGGCTAATAAACAAATTTCTACCACATGGACAGTGTTAAGCCGTCATGTCAAAAGGCGGGGAGTGGAGACTGATACTCCCAATTTGAAGGGAGGAAAGAAAAATAGGCAGCATATATCAAACAAGTGGTTCTTTTCCTTTTCTGTGGCCATGAAGAAGTTCTCTTGACCCTCTCCACACAGCCCATTCACAAGGAATCTGAAGAAGCCCCAAGGGAAATAAAAAACAAGAAAGAGACAGGGTTGGATCAAGGGTGGGAGGGAAAGAGAAGAAAAGTTTTCTAAATATTGGTTGGGATAATCAGAGAAATGAGTGCAGATATATGATATCTGCCATCCTCTTCTGAACACAGCTTCACAGATACTGAATGCAAAGAGTTTCTTTCTAGCGGGACTGGATCACCCACCCGTTGAAACATTAACTTGCCACTTTCCAGGGCCAGTTCCCTGCTGTATCCCAGACTTGCTGTGCTGAGTAACCCTCTGCATCTGTCAAAGCCAATGCTACAAGGTAGAGATCTAGCCTTCAACATGCTCAACTTGTGACCAGGTTCTTGCTCTCCTCCTCTGTCCTTGGCCTCCCCCCTGCCATGCCTCACCTCCCTTGGACCCTTTAGAAAGCTCTGGCTCTTGGGCTGAGGCATCCTCTCAGGGCAGGCTTGAAGGTTTGCAACATGGTGGGGCAGAAAAGTTTGGTTCTGAAAGGTTTTGGACCTGCTGGATCTGCAGGGGTCACAGTTCACCAGCTGCCTCATCTTACCAAGAAGGTCCTGCTTGGTGCTGTGCAGGAGGAAACTTAAAAGGGAGCTGCATGGGAGGGTAATGAAACGGATGAGTAGGGAGGCTGTTCCGCACAGAAGAGCAGAGTGGTAGACACCAGGAATTTGTATATTTGTTTCCAAATACTGTTTTTATTTCCAAATGTTCTTTTTATTTCCATTATTATCTGTTGTAAAATGATGGTCTCACTGCATCTCAGAGCAAACTAATCAAGCCCAAGTATCCAAATCAAGTTCAGTGTGTAAACCCTTCTTCTCTCTTTTTCCTAGCACCTTTGCGCTGGGCAAGGGAATGGGAACACCTAGAGATCAAAGTCTTCAGGGTGCCCACCAGGGGCTCTTTTACCTGCGAGTGGCATTTGTGTAGCAGGTGGCAAACAGGTTTTCTCCATCAGATCACCTGGCAGATGTGTGTCTACTCACTGGGGGAGGTGGGGCAGAGAGAAAATGGAATCGAGCTCCATATGTGGTTCAGTGAAGAGGTGCTGGAGGTGAGATGCTGTCATTCAGTTGTACCTGGTGTCGTGGTTTAACCCGGCTGGCAACTAAGCACCACACAGCTGCTCGCTCACTCCCCCCCCTCCCTCAGTGGGATGGGGGAGAGAATTGGAAAGAAAATAAAAGGTTAGAGCCGAGGGCTGAGATAAAGACAGTTTAATAAGAGATGATGATAATAATAATAATAATAATAATAATAATAATAATAATAATAATAATGGTAAGAGAATATACAGAATATATAAAACAAGTGATGCACAATGCAATTGCTCACCACCCGCTGACCGATGCCCAGCCCGTCCCGAGCAGCGATCACTCCCCCCAAGCTGTGATCACACAGCCCGAGCTGCGACCACTCTGCCCGCAACCGACCGATCGACCTGACTGACCCGACCGACTAACCCCCCCGAGCATGACGTTATATGGTATGGAATAGCTCTTTGGACAGTTTGGGTCCTAGCTGTGCTGTACTCCCAGCTTGTTATGCACCTGGCCGAGCAGGAGAAGCTCAAAAAGTCCTTGAGCAGTCTGAGCACTACTTGGCAACAACTAAAAACATCAGCATGTTATCAACATTCTTCTAGTACTAAATCCAAAGCACAGCACTATGCTAGCTTCTGTGAAGAAAAATTAACTCTATCCCAGCTGAAACCAGGACATTCCACCCCTTATTCTATACCATTTACGTCATGCTTAGGTCCTACCCTTACAATACATTCCAATTAATCACCACCATTTTCTCATCTTTTTGGTACATACACAGATATCATTCCCTTAGGCTATGGACCATCCCTCTGAAATGTCCATTGGGTTCATTTAGTCCACGGTTTTGGGCTCCATCTGTCGTAACAGTCTTTCAGGGCAGGAGAGATGGGGTCTGGTGTTGGGTTGTTGCTTGCTGAAGTCAGTTCTGGTTCCATCTGCTGCATTTCCTCAGTTTCTTCAAAATTCATTCTTCTTAATCTGGGTGATCCTTACTGTTATACCATTGATATGACATGCAGCAATAGTAAAAATGAAGACATACTATATTACACAGCAATTAACATTATACAATTCAGTTCATTGGCTATTTTCACCCAAAATCAAATCCCTTTGAGGTACACATCGGACTTCCCCGTCCTTCCGCATCACCCACCAAGTAGAGCCAGGTCCTTGAGCAAAAGCAGTCCCACGGATGGGTTTGCCTTTACCTGAGGCAGGAGTAACCCAGACTGTCTTCCCCAGCATATTTTTTACATGCACTACAGGGACTTTATCCCCTTCTACAGTACGTAAGAGGTTTGATTGGGCAGGGCCAGCTCGGTTGGCAGATCCTCTAGTGTTGACTAACCAGGTAGCTTTTGCTAAATGTGTATCCCAATGTTTGAATGTTCCACCACCCACTGCTTTCAGTGTAGTTTTTAACAGTCCATTGTATCGTTCAATTTTCCCAGAGGCTGGTGCATGATAGGGGATGTGATAGACCCACTCAATGTCATGCTCTTTGGCCCATTTGTCTATGAGGCTGTTTCGGAAGTGAGTTCCGTGGTCTGACTCAATTCTTTCTGGGGTGCCATGTCGCCATAGGACTTGTCTTTCAAGGCCTAGGATAGTGTTCCGGGCAGTGGCATGGGGCACGGGATATGTTTCCAGACATCCAGTGGTCGCTTCCACCATGGTGAGCACATAGCGCTTGCCATGGCGGGTTTGTGGGAGTGTGATATAATCGATCTGCCAGGCCTCTCCATATTTGTATTTCAGCCACCATCCTCCATACCAGAGAGGCTTTAACCGCTTGGCTTGTTTGATCGCAGCACATGTTTCACATTCATGGATAACCTGTGCGATAGCGTCCATAGTTAAGTCCACCCCTCGATCACGAGCCCATCTGTATGTTGCATCTCTTCCTTGATGGCCTGAGGTGTCATGGGCCCACCGAGCTAGAAACAATTCACCCTTATGTTGCCAGTCCAGATCCACCTGAGCCACTTCAATCTTAGCAGCCTGATCTGCCTGCTGGTTGTTTTGATGTTCTTCAGAGGCCTGACTCTTGGGCACATGAGCATCTACATGACGTACCTTTACAACCAGGTTCTCCACCCGGGAAGCAATATCTTGCCATAGTGAGGCAGCCCAGATGGGTTTGCCTCTGCGCTGCCAGTTGCTCTGCTTCCATTGCTGTAACGACCCCCACAGGGCATTTGCCACCATCCATGAGTCAGTATAGAGATAGAGCACTGGCCATTTTTCTCTTTCAGCAATATCTAAAGCCAGCTGGATGGCTTTCACCTCTGCAAACTGACTTGATTCACCTTCTCCTTCAGCAGTCTCTGCGACTTGTCTTGTAGGACTCCATACAGCAGCCTTCCACCTTCGATGCTTTCCCACAAGACGACAGGATCCATCAGTGAACAGAGCATATTGCTTCTCATTTTCTGGCAATTTATCGTACAGTGGGGCCTCTTCAGAACGCACCACCTCCTCCTCTGGTGATACTCCAAAATCTTTGCCTTCTGGCCAGTCCGTGATCACTTCCAAGATTCCTGGGCGACTGAGGTTTCCTATTCGAGCCCGTTGTGCAATCAGTGCGACCCACTTACTCCACGTAGCATCAGTTGCATGATGTGTAGAGGGGACCTTCCCTTTGAACATCCAGCCCAGCACCGGCAGTCGGGGTGCCAGGAATAGCTGTGCTTCAGTACCAACCACTTCTGAAGCAGCTCGAACCCCTTCATATGCTGCTAATATCTCTTTTTCAGTTGGAGTATAGTTGGCTTCAGATCCTCTGTAGCCCCGACTCCAAAACCCTAGGGGTCGGCCTCAAGTCTCCCCTGGTGCTTTCTGCCAGAGGCTCCAGGTAGGGCCGTTCTCTCCGGCTGCGGTGTAGAGCACATTCTTTACATCTTGCCCTGCCCGGACTGGCCCAAGGGCTACTGCATGCACTATCTCCTGTTTAATTTGTTCAAAGGCTTGTTGTTGTTCAGGGCCCCATTTGAAATCATTCTTCTTCCGGGTCACTTGGTAGAGAGGGCTTACAATCTGGCTGTAATTTGGAATATGCATTCTCCAAAAACCCACAATGCCCAAGAAAGCTTGTGTTTCCTTCTTGCTAGTTGGTGGAGACATAGCTGTTATTTTATTGATCACATCCATTGGAATCTGACGACGTCCACCTTGCCATTTGATTCCTAAAAACTGGATCTCCTGTGCAGGTCCTTTGACTTTACTTTGTTTTATGGCAAAACCGGCCTTCAGAAGGATTTGGACTATTTTCTTCCCTTTCTCAAAAACTTCTTCTGCTGTATTGCCCCACACAATGATGTCATCAATGTATTGCAGGTGCTCTGGAGCCTTACTCTGTTCCAGTGCTGTCTGGATCAGTCCATGGCAAATGGTAGGGCTGTGTTTCCACCCCTGGGGCAGTTGATTCCAGGTGTACTGGATGCCCCTCCAAGTGAAAGCAAACTGTGGTCTGCACTCTGCTGCCAAAGGGATTGAAAAGAAAGCATTTGCAATATCATTTGTGGCATACCACTTGGCTGCCTTTGACTCCAGTTCATATTGAAGTTCTAACATGTCCGGCACAGCAGCACTCAGTGGTGGCGTGACTTCATTCAGGCCACGATAGTCTACTGTCAGTCTCCACTCTCCATCAGACTTTCTCACTGGCCATATGGGACTGTTAAAGGGTGATCGAGTCTTGCTGATCACTCCTTGGCTCTCCAGTCGACGAATCAGCTTATGGATGGGAATCAGGGAGTCTCGGTTGGTGCGATATTGCCGCCTGTGCACTGTTGTGGTGGCAATCGGCACTTGTTGTTCTTCAACCCTCAGCAATCCCACAACTGAAGGGTCCTTTGAGAGACCAGGCAAGGTAGACAGCTGCTTAATTTCTTCTGCCTCCAATGCAGCTATACCAAAAGCCCACCGGTACCCTTTTGGGTCCTTGAAATACCCTCTCCTGAGGTAGTCTATGCCAAGGATGCACGGAGCATCTGGCCCAGTCACAATGTGGTGCTTTTGCCACTCATTCCCGGTTAGGCTCCCTTCAGCCTCCAATACAGTCAGCTTTTGAGATCCCCCTGTCACTCCAGAAATACAAATGGATTCTGCCCCTATATGGCTTGATGGCATTAGAGTACACTGTGCACCGGTGTCTACTAGAGCTCTATACTTCTGTGGGCCTGACGTGCCAGGCCATCGAATCCACACAGTCCAGTAGACCCGGTTGTCCCTTTCCTCCACCTGGCTGGAGGCAGGGCCCCTCTAATTCTGATCACTGTTGCTCATGGTTTGTGTATATGAGTCAGAAGTTCCTTCATCACAATCAGAATTAAGATCAGCTCTTCTATTCTGTCTGAAAAAACGATGATCTACCCCGTCTTTGGAAATTGGAGCAACAAGTTTCCTGGAAGAGCCCCCTTTTGTGCTTGTTTTTCTTTGCAACTCGCGTACTCGTGCCTCTAGGGTTGAGGTAGGTTTTCCGTCCCATTTCCTCATGTCCTCTCCATGGTCACGCAGGTAAAACCATAGAGTGCCCCGTGGTGTGTACCCTCGATATTCTTTTTCTTGAGCAGAAGGGCGCTTACTTCTAATGGCTGAGATACTGGTCTGTACAGGAGAGGTGTAGGGTATATGCTTTTCGAGTCGTTCAACCTTTTGGGACAGCAGAGACAAGGGAAGAAGAGATACTTTCTTCGTATTCCCGGAGCTGGCTAGCCACTTCATCCACTGTCGGTCCCCGTGCAGTTTCCCAGCTCATCATTGCCCATGTGTTTGCAAATGATGTTGGTGCGCTCCGTAACAACTTCCGCCACATGGGTCGTGTGCACCGGACACTATCTGGATCTTTAGGCAACTGGTCATTGTCCAGGTCACTATAAATCACTTCCAGGATTCCCTCAGGTACTGGATGCCTTTCTCCACGGTGGTCCATTTGCCTGGGTGATGTATGACATCCTCCTTGAAGGGATATCTTTCCTTCATGGCTGACAGTAGTCGCCTCCAGAGGCTGAGGACTTGTGTCCCTTTTCCAATCGCTTTGTCAATGCCGCCTTCCCTAGAAAGGGATCCCAGCTGTTTGGCTTCTTTACCCTCCAGTTCCAGGCTACTGGCCCCATTATCCCAGCATCGGAGCAACCAGGTGACAAGATGCTCTCCTGCACGACGGCTGAAATCTTTTTGCATATCTCGCAGCTCACCCAAGGATAGAGATCGTGTAGTTTCTGTCTCATTTATGAGCTCTTCCTCTTCCTCCTCCTTTTGTGATGGCCCTGGTCTTTCATCCTCCCTTTCTAACCGAGTTGACTTTCGCTTCCAAGATTTCTTCTTGTGTATAGGGGCAACTGATACCGGCACAGGTTCGCTCCCTGTCTCAGCTGCAATGCCTGTTGCTGGGGTTTGCGTAGCTACAGTGCATGTTGCAGGTGTTGGAGTAGCAACGGTGCCTGTGTCCACAGTTTGGGTAGCTACAGTGGATGTCACTGAAGTTGAAGTAGCTGCAGTGCCTGTGTCTGCAGTTGGAGGAGCTACAGTGGGTGTCACTGAGGCTGGAGTAGCTGCAGGGCCTGTTGCAGGAGTCGATCTTTGGATAGTATATAATTTACGTAAGAGTCTAACCCTGAGTAAAAGCTGAACTATATTCAGGAGACCTAGCAATAGGGCCATGCTAGTTGGAACATCCCAAGGATATTCAACATTCTCAAGAACTGTTTTAATTAGCTCAGAGAAGAAGGGGAAGATGGAGTAAGGTGACTCCCCCACAGGCTGGCTCTCCGAGGATAAAAAGTAAAATGTATAATTATTCATAATTCCCAATAGATGGTTCCCAAAATACAGAGGTGACAGCAATACTGAGTAAAAATATGAGCTTAATCTGATGACCAATAGTTTTATCATAGCATAAGCCAGTATTACACAGTACAGCAGAACAGTAGCTTTAATCCACTTGCGAAAAGTGACAACCAGCAGCACAGGGAGTGCATACAGCAGGTAAGGTGATATATAAAAGAACTCCATGAACAAGGACAACAACTCTGAGAGCAAATAAAACAACATTGCGATCAGTGACTATTAGACTAATATAACGAATGCTTATCACAAATGCGTTTTAAAAACGTTCAGATCTGTCGTTATCTCAACCCTTCGGGCCCCACGTTGGGCGCCAAAATAGGACTGTCATGGTTTAACCCGGCTGGCAACTAAGCACCACACAGCTGCTCGCTCACTCCCCCCCTCCCTCAGTGGGATGGGGAAGAGAATTGGAAAGAAAATAAAAGGTTAGAGCCGAGGGCTGAGATAAAGACAGTTTAATAAGAAAGAATAATAATAATAATAATAATAATAATAATAATAATAATAATGGTAAGAGAATATACAGAATATATAAAACAAGTGATGCACAATGCAATTGCTCACCACCCGCTGACTGATGCCCAGCCCATCCCGAGCAGCGATCACTCCCCCCGAGCTGTGATCACACAGCCCGAGCTGCGACCACTCTGCCCGCAACCGACCGATCGACCTGACCAACCCGACCGACTAACCCCCCCGAGCATGACGTTATATGGTATGGAATAGCTCTTTGGACAGTTTGGGTCCTAGCTGTGCTGTACTCCCAGCTTGTTATGCACCTGGCCGAGCAGGAGAAGCTCAAAAAGTCCTTGAGCAGTCTGAGCACTACTTGGCAACAACTAAAAACATCAGCATGTTATCAACATTCTTCTAGTACTAAATCCAAAGCTCAGCACTATGCTAGCTTCTGTGAAGAAAAATTAACTCTATCCCAGCCGAAACCAGGACACCTGGGCTCTGCACACTGGCAACGCCGCCAGAGCGCCTGGTGCTATTCCCAGAGCATCGGGCATGACGGTACCAGCAGGCTCTGGCAACATAAGAGATTAGGCAAACATTACAGGAGGGGACTGTGGGCTCATCTTGTCACAGACACCTGTCAAAGGAGAACTAAAGTCAGAGACATCTCTTCTGGTCAGGCTTATTAGCACCTCAGAGCAGTCTCTCCCTCCAGAAGTTCCTTGGGAGAAAAATAATCCAAACATCTGCAAATCAACAGAATAGTTGATAGCTCATTTCAATTCCCATGTAATAAATTGTTCTTGAAAGCAGCTTTTGCTTTTTTTTTTCCCTCACCTTTTTTGGCTTCTGCTGTCATTTGTATTTTGACTCAGAAGTTTCCCCTAGCCCCTCTTTTCTACACTTTTATAAAATTAAATTTTTTTCATCGATTTTCTTCTGTCCTCACTTTTTGAGGCTGGAAATATATTAATTAAAATTTTACTGGGGATAAAAATAATAAAAAGAAGTCCCCAAGGTGGTGGAATTCTAATCCACCAAAAAGACAACCAAAAGCACGGAGCATCCAATCCCACCCCCTCCACCCCCCATCAAATGTTTCTCATGATTTTCAGGTCAACCTTGTATTTGGGAGATTAAATGCAACAAATTTTCATTTTACTCATTCAAGTAAATTTTATTTGCAAGCTTTCTGTGTAGCCTGAAGCATACAGTTATTTTTGAATTTTTCTATCTTTTTGAGGGCGAGGCAGAGTCAAGTTACCTTGTCATCAAATCCTCATTTTGGCAAGAAGGGTGGTGGGGGTGAAGAAACAGAGGACTTCATAGCAATAATCACTAACCAAAACACTTCAGAGTGCCTGAACCTGTTACTGCGTCTGTTCAGTTCTTCAACAATATGTCAAGCAGAAAGAAAACAGCTTAATTTTTCACAAGCCTGGTTGCTTTCTGAAGTTAACAACAACACGGCAACTTGTTTGAACTAGTGAATGCAGGGAACATGCTATTAATACTAGAGTCACAGAGCCCCATTCCCCACAACCCACCAGATGTCTGAATTTAAACTGTCACCTCACGTGTCACATCAGTTTCTATGGGCAAAATCTTGGTCTGTGTTCCAAATGCCCTGGAGGCACTGAACTGTTCTTGCAAGTTCTTTGATATGGTCTGTTAGTAATATGGTTGTAAAAAGCCATGTGCATTTATGGTGCATTATTATGAATATAGCTCCTGTTCTCATTATTGTTTTGTTATTATTTATACATTATTTCCTCTTGGGCAACTAGAATGCTCTGGGGACTGATACCGTACAAGTCCTTTCACCTCTCTGTCAGCCCAGTTTGGTGTCCTGCCTGCTCGATTGCTGGTAGATTGTATGGCATAGCTATGTGTTCACATCAAACACTAATGTTTCTCAGAAAAGAGGAGAGATTCTGGGAAAACTCTGAAGGAAACCAAAATAAATCCATTCCCCCTGGAATTTGGTTGTGGCAATTTTTGAATGTCTTGCCTTCCATATCCTCCAAAAAAAGATTCAAAACCCCTAAATGTTTAGGCCAAAACTTTTTTGGTCTTCATCAAAAAGTCAGAATTCCTGCGGAAAGAAGACACTTTTCAAGAAAATGTACATTCAGTCAAAACTCCGGTTTCCCAGCAAAGCCAGTGCTGAATACAGATGTGCCAAAGCTGAGAGACACTGCTGGGCAATACCATCTCCTCCTGCCAGGGGACTGTCCTGGGCCACTTGACCTGATCCACGGGTCTCACATGGTGGGGAGAAGCTTTGCTCATCTGAGCCATCAGGTAATAAGAAAGAGCATAACCTGCGTATAGGGAAAGAAGCTGAGAAGATATTGGAGATGCAATAGAGCTTATGGGCAGAGGAGAAATTGGAGAGAGGCAAGAGGCCAAAGGGATGAAAAAGGGTTTGTGTGGAGGGAAGCAGACCTGCACACTGGCCTGGGTCTGTGCAAGTTCATCCCAACATTTTGGGTCCCGGCCCTGGTCTGGTAAACCCATTGCAGTCCTAGGAGCTTTTTCTCCAAGGCAGCCAAGATCCTGAGGAAAGGTGAAGTCATTTGCTCTGGTTCCAGAGACCTTATGCATGCACATACCTGTATGAGAGGGTCAGTGCCACTCCCAGACGCGCAGTGTATTTCTTCATTCTTGACAGTTTCTTTTTTCTTTCTTTCTTTTTTTTTTTTCCCTGAGATCTAAAATTAAGAAATCATGCAGATGGAAAACATCTGCCTGTTCTTTGTGTGTGGAAAAAACATAACACATGGCAGGGATGATAAATAATAATAAATAATGATGATGAAAGCATTTTGAGAGGCGCAATGGTTTGATTTGTCCAGAGCAAAGAACACACATTCTATGTTCAGGCAAAGAAGGATAAATAGACTGCTGTGGTTTGAAATTTTGCAAATGGCAACACAATTCTGAGGCATTTAGGAAGAGCAGCTGCTGAGCATGGCTTGGCTTTTCATGGGTTTGCTCATTATGCCTAGTCAGAGGCTCTTCAGGTGTGCAAAAGGAGCCTGACCTCTCCTGAGTGTAGGTCTATTTATGTAACTGTCACAAATCACTCTCTCTCCTAAAATTAACACAGCTAGGACAAAGAATGACATAGCCTCCCAGTGATGTAGCATTCCTCTTTTCTACCTTGTTACTTAATACAGGGTTATGAAATCAAATCCATGGGACAAGTCATATATTTGCTTCTGTAAGGTTATCACAAAAAAAAGTGTAGCTTTTCTCCCAGAAGACATAATTCTTGATGTCTCCTAAACACCCATGCAGGAATCAGCTCTAATTGTATCCCCATGGATCTCAACTAGACCTTCATCAGGGTCCACCTAAAAACTTCTTCCAGGGTTTGGGTTGTGCCTGGTCATCTCATACTGTTGGTAATGATGCTGTAAAACCCAGTGAGTGCTATCTGAGGGAGAGGGACAAAAGGGATTATTTAATGAGTTGTTTGGTCTCAGCTGAGTTTCCAGACTTCATGTCTGCCAGCAGGTTGGTTCTCTCCCTGCCTTGCAAGTAACTGGGCCCAAATGACTCCTGATTTTGAAAACATTTGAAGATGTGACATGGCTGCAGGTGGAATAGACATGGATGGTGGGGAAGGAGTACCAAGCGTTGTCAAAGGACAGTCCATACCTATGTGAGGAAGAGCATTCAGACCACAGAGAAGGTGATTCATATACAAATGTGCGTGCAGGTCTGAACACTGGTAAAGGATATGTGCCAGGACTGGCTGTATTTATGGCTGACCGAACAATGTGACACCAAATGTTTCAAGGGGCAGTGACAGTCTTGCCTACCTTCAGACTTCAGCTGTTTTGGGGAGGTACCTCTAAGAGCCTGAGATCTCAGCTCCCAGGGCAACCATCCCATAACGTCTCAGGGAGGATGATTCACAAATGGAAATATCATTGAGAAAAGCCCAACACTAACACTCATGACAAGCCATGCTGTGTGTCTGTGTCTCTGCGTGCACTTTGCCAGAATGTTTGTGTGAGCACTCAGAGTGTAAACACAGTGTAGCATTTACTTTTTTTGTATGTGTCTGCTGGAATGATTGAAGCTTAAGACTGAAAAAAAAAAAAAAAAAAAAAAGAAAAGATGCAAAGGAATAGGAGCTGAGCAACAGGAGAATGATGATGCAATGATATTGCAGGAGCAAAAGCAAAACGATCTGCTAAAAATACACCAGAGGGTTCTAAATATTTCCATAAACAGATGGAGGTCGGAGCCCAAATGGAAGAAAAAATGCAAGTAAAGGAAATTGTATTTGACAACCATAAGGGTCTTATAGTTCTTCTGTGTCTTTTATCCCAAAAGGGTTTTTTACAGATGCTCACAGTTGGGCAAAAGAGGAGTCTGATCCCACAATGCTTTACTCACAAGTAACCCTAATTTATGTTCGTAGACTCCAAGGGGCAAATGGAACTGCCATGTAAGCAATACCTTGTATGAGTTCTTTTAGAGGAGGCATCTGGCAGCGCTTTATAGTGAAGGCTGCAGAGCTGTTTCCATGCTAAACCTCTCTTTTATTCATTCTCATAATTTTTTTTTCTGTTTCAGAACATTTACATTTTCGGCTGAAGTTTTCCAAACATAGGCCATGCCTGAATGTGAATTTTATTGGGATGCATGAGGAAGAACAGCTTCAGCATGGCTGGAAAAATATGTTTTCCCTTAAACAAAAAAGTCCAAGCTTCTTCCTGCCTCTTTCTTGCCCCTTTATCTAAACAAATGAGAAAGGGCTAAAATTCCATTTGCTGAGTTGTCCTATGGGGAGTCAGGGATGGTGAGATTTGGTGAGGTTTCAAAATCAAAACCACCCTAGAAATATTTTAAATTTGTAGGTATCTGAAATCCTGAATACATTCTGCAGGGGTGAAATTCAGCTGCTAGAGAAGGGGTACCAGAGAGCTGTATGGCATGTGCTCCTTTGAAGTCAGATGCCTGTGCTCAAGCCTTGCTTTGATCTTGCCCAAGTTCACCCAGCTATGAGTGGGAACCTGACTTTCTGACTGGGAAGCCAAAACCAGGTGTGATACCAGCTGTAGCATTTCCCTGTGGCCCTGGTGGACCACCTTGGCTCAAGATAGATCTTAGGTAGGGTTAAGAAGCATCAGCATAAACCCCTCTCCTGGGTGGAAGTTGCAATCTCCCTATCTGAACCCAATACAAAGACTGAGAGGTACCCAGCAAGGGAACATTGGCTCTTGAGCTGCTGCAGCTCATCTTCCCAGCAAAGATGAAACCATGTGAATCCACACCAAGATGCATTCTGGGTGGGGGCAAACACAAGCACATTTGAAAGCTTCTGCACAAATGTTTTCTTCTGAACAGAGCAAACTAGTTCCTTTTCATGAAGTCAAAAATTTCTTTGGGTTATTTTTGTTTGTTTGTTTTATTTCCAGCTCTTGGCCATGTCTAATAATCAGCCTAGAAAGAGAGGGGTAAAATGTTGTTTCAAGATGTAAAAAATACCCAAACCAAACACACTGAAATGACATATTTTGAGAATACTTGGCTTTAAAGTTCTGCATATCACACTCTTCTTTCTAAACAAGCATCTGTCCAAACCAACACTTTTCTAGGAAAATGTATTTAATTTAAATGAATTTTTTCAACAGGAGAATATCTTCTTGGAAAAAAAAGTGTCCTGATCACTTCTTCAGACCAACAAGAGTGAGCATTTCATGCAGTATTAGGAAGGCCAGGCTGTCCTATCCACCCATTCACATAGGTGCCTCCAGACAGCTTAGTGAATATGGTATTACAGTTTAATCCTTGCTTTGTACATTGCACAATTCTTCCTTCGTACATTGTATGAGTGGCCTAAGCTATAGGAACTGGACCAGAAGATGCGCCAGGTCCCTTCCAGTCTAAATGACCGTCATTCTAAGCATGGTATATGATACAAAACACATTGTAAACCCATCAATTATCCTACTGTAATTTAACTATATTCATGATGATAAGAACTAAGCATCTGTAATTATACACCCTAAGATGAAGTTGAGATTATCAGGTATGAGGCTTGAGGGGCTGATTACAAGACACTCATGTTAAAAGGACCTCAAGCACTGTTTTAAAATGATGAATGATCAGTACGGTGCTCTGTGAAGATACCAGAGGAACTGCAGTTTCTTTTGTCACTTCAGATGTTGTCTAATGCCAAACTGGACATTTCTGTTTGGCTGCTGCAGGAATAGCAGATCCAAACCATCTAGCTTCTTGAGTCTTGCATAGTATTTTTTCTTTCAAGAACATGTCCTTGCAGAAATAAAACCTGCAACCTTGAAACATCTCATGTTCTGTCCAAAGGCAGGAGAGGTTCTCTTCCACAGCTCTTGGCAGTGGCAGGAGTGGTCAGACCTCCTGCATTACCCAAACCATATCTTCCTGAGCCTCTGCTTGATATTTTTTATGTTGTATAGCTGAAAGTAATTTTTGCTTCACCTATTTTATGCTTTGGATGCCTTGTTTTCATCTGGTGATACACACCCTGTCATTACTGTAACTTCAGGCAGCACAAACAGCATTAGGAAAGAAGCTATATGAAAACACAGCAAAAATGGGTTGGTGATGCCCTAAAGCTTTGCGTCGGGAAAGCCCTGGTTTGCTGCAGACAGCTCCTCTCCCTTTGCTGTGTACTGAGGTAAACTCCCAGCCTGGGCTTGGCTCGCTCTGCCTTGTGAAGAGTCACTCCTGATGTTGATTTATTTAGTGGTTGAGTGGTAGGTTTTGGAAGAGGCAGGAGGAAGCTCTCCCTTCCTGTTCACACACAGCTGTTCTCCTCTGAGACTCATCTGGATTCACTGGAGGACCACTGGCGTCTTTGCCAGAGCTCTATCTCAGGCGGTGTTTACAGCTGTCCTGCACGGGCAACTGGTGTGTGGTCTGAAGCTATCAATGGAGAAGCGAGACAACTGTATTCCATGGAATTTATTCCCTCCACATCTTCTAGAGCTCCACAGACTCCCTGGTATCAGCTGTCATGAACCCCTCAGACCTGGCCGAGGCAGGGTAACAGAAGACTGGCTGTACAGAGCTACCGGTACTCCTCGCAGGAGCCGTTGTATTGCACACAAGCTGTATCCGTCAGGAAGGACTGCAAGCCAGCCTTTGCCTTTGGAAGCAGCCAGCTCCTGTGGTATTTGGAGCCGTATAAAAAAAAACCTCCGGCAGAGGGGAAGCTGTGTGCGTACATGAGCTCTCTGTCTCTGTGCCTGGAGAGGTACGGCAAGGGTTACATGAGCTTCAGGAGTACGCCTTTTTTAAGGAACCTGCCAAGAAAAAAAGAGCTCTGAAAAGTTCATGTCTTTAGAACACAAGAACAAAATAAAAGTATCTCTGAAGCTTCTGATCTGTGCAGATGTGGAAAGGCTGGGAGCAAGGAATTCACCTGCGGTAATGCTGTGGAGGAGTACTGCCCTCATCCCAGTGCAGACAGCAGCCCCACCTCTTGGCCCACGAATGGCCCTGGTTTCAAAGCCTTTTGCATGCAGAATTATCCTAACCCTGCTACTAACAGTGGTTAGGAAACATGGAGCCAGCTGCAATGGGTGGATGCCATCCTGATACTCTTAGTGGTGGCATTGCCCCACAGGTGGATTCAAAACCTTCCAAAAGAGCATCAAAACCTATAAACTCTCCAGGACAGTGAAGCCAGGCTCCCATTACAGGCAGCAGCTTGTCCCCAGTAACTTCTGCAGCAAACCACCTCATGTAGTGCTTGCTCTCACCAAAGTGAGTAGGCATGGTCTCACCAAAATTGGTAGGCATGATCTCACCAAAGTGGGTAGGCATGCATTGTAAGCCAAGTCACCAAATTGCTCATGTTTCCTTGGGACCTTCTGCCTAATGCTGGGAGTTGGACACATTACAAGGACTTTGCTGTCCTTCTGATTCAGTTCTTACCTTCTCTCCATGTGTTTATGCCTTTTGGACAAAAGGGAGGCTTGTATGGTGAAGCCTGTAGAGCTGGGGAAAAGATTCTGGTTTCCTGGATTGTTGAAACATCAGGACCTGGGACAACTGCAAAACTTCATCACATCTTGAAGTCCTTCACTGAACTTCACCCTGCTTTATTTTCAGAGACTGCAGGACTACAGAGTCCTTTACTGGTGCTCTCAGAGGAAGGCAAGGGAAGATTTCAGGATAAACTGGGAGAACTGTGAAGGTCTCAGTAGCATGGAGTTGCAGTAAAGGAACTTGCTCAGCTCTGAGTTTATTTTTGGTTTGTTTTAACTCAGTGAATTCCATACTGTGCTGAAAGCACCTGAAGCACAATGATGGTACGAGCCTATGTGAGTCAGTACGATGGTGCTCAATGGATAGTCCTACCAAACCAGAATCCAGAACAACTTCACTCTTATCTTTCAGGAGACTATGCCTATGGCCCCTTTGGAGGTTCATCCATCTCCAGTTTAAACCACTCAGTTTCATACAAATATGTCCCAGTCCTGCTCTGAGTTACACCCACTGACTCGAGCAGAACCACATGAATGTTAACAACAAAAAGTAAACAAAGATTTAACCCTATTTCTTTTTCTCACATACTCCTCGATGTATGTTACAAATGTGAAATCCCAGAAACATTAATTCTGGAAATATTTGTCCATGTCAGACGACATAGTTCACCAAATGGAAAGAGGGAGATTTTCCAGGATTAATAACACAGAAAAGTACGTTATTTGATGTGATAAATATTTGGAAGGCAACTTTATTATCAGGAGTATAAAGACCCACCCGTTACTTGGAAAATCAGGACAAAGCAACAGAATATCTCACTTTAAGAAAAACATCAAGGAGAAAAGAGGAAGTTATCCAAGAACTGGGGAAACTTGACCAGGGCCTGTAGGGATTTTAAATTGCAAGACTGTTTGTTGTTTGAACTGAGTCACACCAATGCAACAGAGAATTTGTCCTTGGCAGCAGAACTGTTAGAATGGAGAGTTAATGCTCCCTCGTGTCAACCCACTGAATCCAGGTCATCATGTCTTAATTAAAGTGTACATGCTATGAGACACCATTGAATGTCAATCCAGTTCCTAAGTGTATAGAATACTATGTTTATTTATGGGATTTGGCAATCACTTCTGGAAAATTTAAAAAAGCTATTCAAATATTAAGATTGCCCATTAATAGGAGAAAAACACTGTCATGCCCTAGATTCTATACTCAGCTAGTTTTGGTGAGATTCCTGCCTACGGGTCATCTTTTCACACATTAAAGAGGTTCTTTGCTACCTTGGCTGGGCACAATTCAGTCTTATTGGGATGATGATGCATTCATAGGTAAGGCAGAATTTTGGTTTAGAGTAAGCTCCCTGTGATGGGCTGACTATGCAGCGTGACGAATGGAAGTATTTTCAGGTTCTCCTCTATTGAAATCTCAGGCATATCTCAGGGGTAACCCCATCAAGTGTCTGAGAGCTCAGATGCCTGAGACACATGAGGGAAAAACCATTTCCCTCCTCTCTCATGCTAAGTCTAGATGAACGTCTGCTCTGGGTATCCACCCAAGCCCTGGAGCAGAATTTCAGCAAACCCTGGAAATTCATCATACTCAAAGTCATTCCCTGAAGTTTGCTTCACAAAGGATGGACAAAGCAGCAACTGCACTTGCTGTATATGTTAAAATATTACATATATCTGTTGAACAACCACTCTAGTGATCCAGCCAAGAAAAACAGCAGAGCAAGTCATATTGGTAAAGATGGGATAGATAGAGAAAGTGCCAAATTAAACAAGGTTTGATTATGGCTACACACTGTCCTCTGCCTCTAATTTTCTCTTGCAGGGAATTTCCTAGAAGAAGGCCAGCATAAATGGTCCTGCCTAGCTCAATAGTTCTCTAAAGTTAACCCTTTCCTGGATATGTGGGGTTGTGTCCTCAGCTGGCTTTCAAACATACACGTATATATGTCAGCTAAGTTCTGATGATGTTTTTGAACAAAAAGCCAGTGGTTTTATTTTTCCTTTGGAAAAAAAAAGCAATTAACAGAAAGGCACTTTTACCTGCCCTGTTGATATTCTGCACTCAGGATGTTTAAAACCAAGATAAGTTAACCCTATAGAACATAAAAGTTTCTACAATGACCACCGTTGTCTTTCTTCTCTGGATCCCTAGCACAGTAACCCAAGATGGAGATAGCAGCACAGAGGGTCTCCTGTGTATCATGATCCCAGAAGACCTAGGGAAAAAAACCAGGTACCTTGCCTCACCACCAAAGAGCCTTGTTTTTCAGCCTTTTTTTTTTCTTTAACTGACTAGTAAGAAGATAGAAATTTGACCATGTGGCTTTATTTAAATCCGTTTCATTGCATCTGTGGACCAGAGCTGAAGCAAGCAATTCCCAGGACAAGGTAAAGAGAAGGCCCTTGTGTGCTGTACCCTGTTGGAATAGCCATACTTGCAACTCCTTGCAGGGTGCATTCAAAGGTGGGGTTTCTAGGCCACAGCAAAGGAAAAGACCTTCTGAGACCCTTCAGCATTATATCTTCACAGTAGCCTATGAATTTGCAGATAAACTGTGGGCTGCCTTGAAAGCAAGCTTAAACTTGTACTGGACAAGAAGGTTAGTAAGTGGCACACAGTCCATCTTCCCTCTGTCTCTGGCCAACAAAATTAAATACATAAAACCGGACCCTGCTCTGTCTCCTAAAGAGCTCTTTTCCCAACAGTCTAAACTGGAATAATGAGAACAGTGGAAGGGCAGGCTCAGGGATGATTCATTAACTGCAAAACAGGGGAAAATTCATACCAAATGTTCCTTGTAACTGCCCTTCTGCTTCCAGAAGCCTTTCTTGTGTCCTATAATGGAGGGGTCAAACCTGATGTTAAAAATTTACATGAGGTCTATAGCCATATGCATGGAGACCGTGTGCCTGTAAGATGTTCCCCACAAACATATAAAGCCTGTGGTGCGTTGCTTTAGTAGCTGGCTCCTGTAGTTGCCAGGTCTCCTTGGGAACATAAGAATAGCCATGCAGAATTCAGGCAAGTATCAATGTAGGCAGGTAGCTAGAAGATGCTGAGGGAAGAGTACAGGACCATGGCAAATGCACAGTAACACATCCCAAAGGCACTCTACAAATTTCAGAAATCCCCATCTTAGGGAAAGCACCACAGATTCACACCTGGGAATTTGCATGCTAAATGGTGGATTTAGCTCACAATGTAAGCTGTAGAGCCATTAAAAACTTTGAGGTGCTTAACTCTCAAGGCCTTTAAAATTGTGGCCAAGAGAACTATATCTCAACACCTAAGTTAGGCAATGTAGCAGCTGCAAAGTCTGAGTTGAAAAGAACCATGAAAGAAGTCCCTAACACCTATGCCTGCTTTTCCATAGCCTATGGGGAAAGGCGACCCACATTAGAAGAAGAGCAAATTTGTAAATCTTATTTTTAAGCCCATCCTCAAAAGGGGTTATGATGGGGGATATCTCCATGGTGTACGCAATGCTTGGAGCCCCAACCCCTTCAAGTGCAGCAACACTAGAACTGCTGACACGTCTTCAGAGCTGGAGCTGCTAATAGAGACCTTATGCACACTGTAGCTGTTTTATGCAAAAATCCATAAAATTATTAAAAGCTTCTGCAGAATCAAAGAAAACTCAAGATGAGAAGGGCCAACAGTTTCTTGGATCAGGCAGTATCGTCAGCTCCAATCTTGTTGCCAGGCTTGCCTGCTTCTCTGCTCTGTCTATTAATTTGTTTGGGCTAGTCTGAAATGAGTCAGTGATGGTGCTTCCCTCAAGCCGGCTCTGTGGCTTAATAGCTCTTGCTGTGAGAAACGTCATCCTTATGTTTGCCCTGCCTCTTATTTAATTATTAACCCAAACCTTTGCCCCTCCATTTTCCTGGCTCTCACTGAACACAGCAAAAATCCCACCTTCTCTTTTCTAATGTCTCCAATTAGCTTCTGGGTTTTTATTACCTTTTCCCATCACTTAGGGCATTTCTACACAGAGATACCTGAACAGCTTTACTCCTAGTCCAAGCAGTTTGGGCACATGGCGGTTCGGTTCCAGAAACCACGTACCTGCATTGCTGAAGCAGAGTTTGGGGTAAGAAGCCAAGCTAGGAGGCAGGATATGGTTTAGTTTGAAAGCAATAGTGTGTTAATGCATATATACAGCTTTAGAAATGTAGCAGGGCTGTTACAGTGACATCTAAGGTTTCCCTAGACATTCCTGCTCTTTCCACCCTGTAATTTTATATAGTGAGCCAGTAAAATAAACGAACAGCAGACAGAGCAATCTGCCTGGAAGCACAGTGATCCCAGTACTGAGGACGTGGACCCAGCCATGGGCCTTGCTTCGAGGCTGGTCTTCAACTTTTGTGGACTCATCAGCCCTCCTGATTTCATATCTGCTGAAAATACTACTCCTTTTTTAATGTTATTTGTAAACCTCTTACAAGTAGTCCACAGGTTGGAAGTGTAGCCCTCAGAAGTGGCTCATCATTCTGCCACTCAGCCTATTTCCTTCTTGTTCTCCTCCTTTAGTGCTAAAGACTTCACAGGGTTTTAAGTTGGCAATTAAAAACACGGCAGCAGTTTTATTAGCCTTGCATGCCATCTTGTTCTAGCCATGTTATTTACTTACGCTAATTGGTCAGGTATTAAAGAACAAACACAGCAATTAATTAGTGGTCTGACAGGAATTATAAAGAAATAAAGGCCTTCCATGGGTGTCAGATTTGAGTCACTCACAGAAGCTTACAGAGTGAAAGAATGAAGAGGGATGAATCACAGTGAAAAGAAGTAGTTTCAGCCCTGCATTATGGCACCCAGATGTGTGGGGATTGACTACACTTCTAGGTCAGGGCACAGTCAGTCTTTGAACAGGCATTTATGCTCCATAGGGGCTAGGTTTGATAGGGAACAATGAGCCATGGAAAGACTGTTTGTGCTGTTTGTGGAAGCAGGCTTGATGTGGTGAGCTCAGGTGTTCAGGCAGGTAATCTTGGGCAGAGGAAAAAACCTTGCCCCTGAGGCGGGACACACACCAAGGCCAGCAAGAGTTGCAACACAGCTTCATGTCTCAGATGTCCCTGGATGACTTTGGATGTGTCCTCTTGTCACTGCTGCCTCCATATCCCTCTTGTAAAATTGATGGAGGTCTTCTATACTATGGTCGTTTTGTCCTGCTTGCCAATAAGCTCTTCAGAATAAGGCAATTTTATTTCCCTAGTGTGACGTGTATAAATTGCAATTGCTAAGGAAACAATTAGGTCTGTCCCACCTGGCAGCGGCCATACTCCAGAGCTGTCTCTCCTCTTTGTAACATGGACCATTTTATCTCTAAGGGCTAAGTCACAAATGTGACAACTTAATTGGACAGCTGGGGACATTACTCACAGGAAAAATCTCCCATTGGAAACATTGAAAAGAGCTTGTCCCGTGGATGGGGGTGTGTGTGTGGTGTGGCAGCATGGCTGGGAGTGTGGTTTGTGTCTTCTGTTCCTTCCAGTGTAATACCATGCTTGACGTGATCCCTACTGAAATATTAGATGAAAAATTTCCCTGTCCTGCTACTGCATGCTACCACTTGAATTCACCTTTGGGTTAGGTCTACTGGTTTTGCTGCTCTGTTTGCAGGTGAGTAAGGATTACTGGGTGACCTAAGACCAGTCAGGTGTCCTCTTTGAACTTGATTTAGCCATACAGAACAGTGTTCCATTCACTTTTGGGCCATGGCATTCTCAGCTTCCGTGGGATTCCATGTGATCTTCAATGGTTGGAGGCTAGAAGGGTAGAGGGGAAAGGATGAGGTTTCTCCTGTTCTAATATCCTTCCTTAAGCATCTGCTTTTGTATATTACCAGAAACAACATATCCAAACAGACCATTACTCTGTCCTAATATGCTCAGTGTGATATTCTTATGGACAGATCTCCTTTCCTGTCCAACTACACAGTCCTCAGCCTAAGCGTGAGTTTCCATCTGGAACTCATATTATATGGTCTCATTCTCCAAGGACTTCTGCCTTAAATGGGAATATTAATCACATGGGTATCAAGCTTTCGTGTAATGGTAGGAAAGGAAATTTATCCCAGAGAAGGCTGCAAGGACAAGCAAGGTTCTTTGGGGCATTTCTACACTGATCAATGGCGTCTGGTCATAAATAATGAAAATAAAGGAATGTGGATTCAGAAATACATGTAAAATCTTGGGTGGACCTTTACTGAAAAACTGGACTTAAAATTTTGGGAGTGACTCTGTGCTAATAAGCCAGTTTATGAAAAGGCAACATTTCCACGGTGCTTTATGCCATGTGGGTGTCACATCTGGGGGCCCTACTCAAAGTATCCCTGCCCTTCACTTGCTTGTGCAATGTAAACACCATTGTAAGCTGCCCTTCTTGAGAACCAAAGCCATTCAAAGTCCATGACAGTTTAAACGTTTATTGTCCACTGTGTTTGATGACCATTTGGGAAAAGAACTTCCACTCCATGATGGCTGGGCCACAGAAGGACTGTTAGGATCTATCTTATTACGAAAACATGGAAAGTGTTACTGAGGGAAGGCAGACAAGTGCAAACTTGCACTGAAAATGCAAGCATCCATTTCTGTATGCAAAACCCTTATAGGCACCAGCCAACACTCGAAGCTCAATACATGAGCAGCTCAGAGGTTATTTTAGGTGATCCAAAATGGTCATTTGTAGTCCATGGCTCTGTTATAGAAGGATTTCACACCAAAACAAAGCCCTCTGGTAACCAGCCCAGGCAGATAACGAGTCACCCCTGAGATACCAACCAGTGATGAACAGGAGAAAACGGGGTTTCAGGTAGAGGCTTCTGATGGCTACAGACAGCAGGAGCCAAAGCTGAATGAGGAGGAGTTAGGCAGTATATATGCACACGCCTGTGAAATTAACAAGTTGCTTCAAACTTCAGGACGTTACATTTTTTGGCTGCTCCAGCTCAGAGTCTGCAAAACCTCTGCTGAGCATTTGAGCACACTGCTGTCGCTCTGAAGCAAAGCAATGAGGAGAACCAGAGGAATCTGGCATATACGTTGCTGGGCCAGAGCACAGCGCAAACATCACTGGATACGTAACCCAGCAATGACCCGCCAAACAGCTGAGAAGAGTAACAGATCTGATACTCACCCAGGGAAAGGTTGCTAGCCCCATCTGTTGCTACTGTTGCTGCTACTGCTATTTTTCAACACCCCTTCTAACCAGGGTGTTCTCCAGCCAAACACCAGTCCTAGAGAACAGCATGGCATCCACAGAGCTGCCAAAGAGACAGCAGTGAGTACATGAAGGAAAAGTTCGAGGGGTCCCTTTCTCTTGCTTCTGCTGCATACGCTGTTTGGGGAGACGGATCAGTTGAGGAGCCAAAAAACATTCAAAAATTAGACTAACCTCAGAACTAAACACCCTTCCACTCAGCAGAGAAGAAGCCAGAGAGAGGAGGTCTCAGATGCTTGAGGCTACGCCTGAGGACGGCGTGAGTCAAGCAAGGGTTGCAGTGTCAGGGGCAGAGGTGGAGCTGAAGCTGCCCGTTTCTGGAGGAAACATCCCCCTTGTGTTCACAGCCATCATTCCCCGTGCTGACAGCTCCTATGGAGATCACCTCTGGAATTACCATTACTGTCCTTGGGAGCTGAGGGCATTCAGTGTGATGCGGTAAAGAACCCAAATGAAAGGTCTCAGCTCTGTGAGTGACTTCAGATGATGCGGGCCAAAAGGTATTCAGAGAAACAGCACTTCTTGGAGTAGCGCAGCTGTTTTGAACGAGATGAAATCCATGCTTACATGGATGAAAGCACTGTTATGACTTCAACACAAAGAAAGTTTGCAATCTTTCCTGTTTTAACATTGACATGGTTATTAACAGCAAAATTTACATGAATTTAGGGCAGACATGAAACAAGGTCTGAACTGAACATGTAATGTTTTATTTTTTCATTTTACTGAGACAGGACTCCGAAGGATCTCTTCTCTTGGCCAGCTCCTGAGGAGTATTCCTTCCCTCTTATTTCCATTTAGCTTGTTAGCAGAAGAACAGGACTGAATTAGGTCCTCCAGTGCAGGCATACCCAGTTCAACCCAAGAGAAACATGTACCTTGCACCGTGGGAGAGGGACCCAGGCGTTCTGCATGACCTGTTTGGGATGGATGCAAGAAACTCTTTAGAGCAGGGAAAACTGAAAAAATTACCAATACTGGAATTTAGCTGGGACACCAAAATTAATTTTACTGCCATTGTGAAAACCAGCAAAGGAGGTATGCGATGAGCATGGGAGAAATGAGGATTTTGAGGGTCTCCTCCAAAAAACCAAAATAGCTCCCTTCTCTATGCTGGGCCAAACCCCCCCAAACCTGCCTGAGGAAGACAATCTCAGAATCATAAGTAATTTCTTGATGGCCCTGGATCCAGTCATTAGTTAGGCCTGACATCGTTAGTATATAAGAGCTGGTGTTTTTGCAGCTTGTAGTGGCATGGCTGGGAGCCATATATAGAATTATATAGACAGGATGAAATGTTTCCAAGGGAAAACATGCACAATGAGAATATGTTCTGTTCTTCCCTAAAGCAACAGACACTGTTGCCAAGCTATGCTCAGTCAAGCTGCTGTACATACCAGGAAACAGGCTTCCTTCCAATGTAAAGCTATAAAACGAGACAGATAAAAGGGGTTGAAGTAAAAATAAAGGGAAAGTGGAAACCTTTTCCTCACATATTCCTCTCAAGACATGGCTAGCATTTGGAAGATGCTTCCATTACTATCTGCACCACGGGATCCATGAGCTTCCACCATGCTAAGCTGTGGCTTATGGCTTCAGTGACCTTGCCTGTCTCCTACAGCTCAACCACCCATTCCACATGCCTGCATAGCGCTTTGCAGGTGGTTCAGAGCAGCACCCCTGAGCTGATACCCAGTGCCTACCTAAATGGGAATGAAAAACGACTCCCCTGAAAGAGACCTCTTTTATTCCATGGCCTTTCATGAAGTTTTGAAAGGAAAAAGGCGGAAAATATTGGAGAGTAACTATAGAAGAATCACCTTCCTTCCCCACGCTTCAGTTTGCCCATTATCTGTTGGGTGGGGCTATTTGACACCACAGCACTGCACAGATAGACGAGTCACTAAGTGCACTGCACTGTCATCACTGCAGGTTACTAACACATCCTCGTAAATATTGCTGTGTCTTCCCTTCCCCCAGCCTTGGTTGAAATCCAGGATGAAGTGAAGGGAGGCACACGCTGCGCACAGACATTCACTCCCCTGCAAAGTCCTTCAGAGCTTAAGCGTGACATAAAGCAATTATTTGCCATTAACTGTAACAGGTTCAGGACAGTGAGGCTGTCTTTGTACGGATGGTGATGCCATTAAAAACGGGGAGGGAGAACAGATGAGAAATATCTTCTGTGTTTGAGGGGAAAAGCTGGTTGGAATGGAGAAGTTCTGCCCTGCAGAAAACTCTGGCATTTAGACATTTGTGTTCCACCCTGAATCAGTCCAAGAAGGTCAACATTTCTTTATTTTTCCCCCCAGAATAAAAATTTCCATTTGAAAACACCAAAGTGACACAGTTTAGCAATGCTAAAATATTATACTAAACCATTAAATACAGCAATATAAATATTGCATAGAAAGTATCGATATGTATGGTGCCCTCTGCCCAAATATAAATGTGAGCTGGACAAAAACAGGTTGGGACTGAACAACTTGAGAAACTTGGAACAAATTAAGTCTTTCTTGCTGTTGTAGCAGCCCGACATTTTTCAGTCAGAAATTTACTCAGTGTCACATGTTCCCAAGAAACATTTTGCCTTGAAATGTCGTTTTCCAATGGAAAACAGCTTCTGTTACAATTTTTTTTTCAGCTAGCTTTGACTGTGGCTAGCAAGGCCCCATGGGGACCTCTGGGGAGAGCTCTGTGTATTTGCTTGGGAGTGCAGCATCCCCTCAAAAGATGGTGCTACAGATTAAGAATAGGCAGCATGGGACCCAACATCTCTGCTGCAAAAAGGAGGAGGAGTATGATTTTTTTTTTTTTTTTGGCATTGTTTCAATGCAATGCCAGGGTATTCTGAGAACATTTGTCAGCACTACGCTCCAAAACCTGAGGCACATGCACACATGGGCTGATACTGAGGTCTGACATCTCAAGAACCAGCGCAATCCCAGTGGAACTGAACTGTGAAACAAAGCTTTGGAGGAAACAAAATAAAAGAGGGTTTGAGCAGTGGAATTAGGAAACCCAAGGACGTGAAACCCTGGTAAGAGACTACTTGAATTCTGTTTTGTTTAAGGAAGTGCCACACCTGTGTTGGTCTGATCCATGTTTGAGACTTTTTCGAAGTCTTGTCTCACATAAATTTTCTGACGTCTAATAAAGGTTGTGCTCCCTTACAACCTGTCTTGTGGGATGACTAAGAACATAGTCTTGATGTTGTTCTGTAAAAAGTCATAAAGATTTGGACACTTTACTCCTTGTTCCTCTCCACCATGGCTCTAAGTTCTCTGGAGATGGAGGGTAGACAGACTCATGTAATACATCCATACACAAAATAAAGCACAGAGACAAGAACGAAGTATTTGGAATAACACAAGGGATATGCTTACCTCAGTATCACACCTAAACTAATAAAGACAGCATTTATCATAACTTGAAGTCATATTCAGGTCTGAATATACAAATTTTAAAAGCCTAGGTCCTAATTAGTCTGTGGTGTACAGCCTGCCTTAGATACAGGGCCACCTTCCCGTCCTGGCAATGCACCTTCTGGGTGCCAAAGATTCCCAGCCCAGACTCAGCCAGCTCTGCTGGACCGAAACCAGCTCCTCCAGAAGCCTGATGCGTGGGACACAGGCAGGGCTTATCCTTTGCTTGCTCAGGGTGACCCAGGAGGTAGGATGGAGTACCTTGGCAGGACTTGTATGTTCTTATCTGTAAACCCCAAACAACCAACCCCATATGGAAGAAATGGGGGAAAGCAGAGGTGCAAACCCCATTTACAGGACTGCACATGGCTTTCTTATTTAACTGTTATTTTTCCAGTGGAGGATTTGTGGACAGGAAAGATGACACCAAACCAGCCCTTCAACTTAGCAGAGTTAGGACAATTGCTTGGGTGTGCAGACTTTTCCCTTTAACATCAGTGGTGATTTTAGTTTACATACATATGTATGTGTGTGTACCTGTATATACATCTATAGATATACATACCTACAGCTGCAGCTGGTGGAAGGCTGCAGAAGGCAGCTGGAAAACTGCCTGACATTGCCCTAACTGGTTTGCATTGGACTGAGTCAGAGGGAGAGCAGGTTGCAACATGGAGACGGTTCCTTTTAGCAGCCAGTTCCTCACCCTGCAGCAGGGAGCTGCTGGAGCATCCCCCTGGGCAGAGTAGCAGAGCAAGCCATGCTCTCCTTTGCCTCATGTAACCTCTCTGCAGAAGTGTAAGGGGCTGGGCTGTGCAGAGCCATGACAGTGTGAGAGTGGCCAGGGGAGGGAGGCGAGGTTGAGGCTGTTTCAACAGTAGAAGCAGCAGATAGCCCAAACCCAGTGAGTCTCTTTGCAGGGGTAAATGATGGGGAAAATCAGGCCTGCCACCTCTGCCCGGGAGGGCTTCCTCCGCTCTGGTCCATGTCAGGCGCATGGGAGGTGAGGAAAGGTGGGGTTGCTTCTCCAGAAGTTGAGGGCATTTTCAAGAGCCTCAAAGCTTTCCAGCTTCTTCATCTTGGAAGCAGAGGAAAGGGGGCGACCCAGGTGCTTTGATCAAAGCTTTCATGTGAAGGTTACTCTTGGAAATCCAGCTGCAGCTGGGAACAGCCAAGGTGGCCCCGGGTGCCTGCTCTGCAGGTGGGGGGAAATTGGGCAAGAATCCATCCCAAATCTGGAACAAATGGCCCTACTGTAGTGAGCACTGTGATGTGACCTCTCTGAGGTTATGCCAAGGGTGGTTGGAAAGCGATAGAAAGCACACAGGAGGAGGTGTAAAGCTGAGGGATCCTGTATGCTGACGGTGCAGACAGAGAGGCAAGCACAGCAAAAGACATTCATTCTCAGGAGCTGCTACAGGCCTGGGATTATTGCAGAGATATGATTTACATTTGGAAAATAAGAAATTCATGTGCCTGAGGTTTTCTTACTTACACCTGTGCCATGCTGCATAGAAAGTAGCATGGTACTCCTTTAACTGGCTTGTGAACCCTCTACCAGCACTCACCATCTCTCATTTTTGAAGCTGCTGGGAGTAGGACAGCAAAGGGGAGTCAGGCAGGTGTTTTCTGGGCCAGATACATACCTGTCTTTTCCTTCTTGTTCGTTTTGCTAGGTAAAGCCCCAGGACGTGCATGTAAATACAGTAGCACCATGGACTGGAACCAGTATAAGCCGGTGAGATGCAAGATTGGAGGTGTGGAGCTGAGATTTGATCCCTGAGAGTTTGGCTTGTAGTCTGATGCCATCATGAAGGTTTGTTCATTTTGTTAATCACAAATTCTTAATCTTTAATCTGGCACTCCACCCATCCCCCCCCAAAAAACGCCCTCAGACCCCCAAATCTGCCTACTGTTGCAAAATCAGAGCTTGCTGTGCTACTGCGAGACTACAGAAACAGATGTGAGCCCGTTATGAGGGAAGGGTGAGTGACAGGATTTCACTTAGGAGTGACTGAATGTGAAAAAAAAAAGAAAAGAAGAGGGGATTTAAGAAAATGCAACCAATAATTAATACAGGGATTGGGCTCGCCTGAGGCTGACATAGAGGCCCAGTGTTTAGGAGAGATAAAAGAGGATTAGGTACTTCACTTGTAAGGACAGCATCCATCAGCTGCAGCAGGTAAGATAATAGTTACAAGGGTCATCAAGCCTTGTGCCTCCTGCCTGGCATTGACTGGCAGCATGAGTCAAATTACTTCCCCACACCCACGCTGGTGCACAATTTGCGAGGTGGTGCAGGCAGGGCTGCTTTCCTTGGAAAACTGAGCTGATCACTGCAGCTGGAGGCCATAAACTGGGAGATGAGTCTGTTCCAGTGGTGTGATTGCTGCCACCGAGGGCTACGGCATGGATCCTGCTTCCATGCCTGCACAGATCAAAGGAGCTAAGACTCTGGGAACAGCACTGGATTCCTCCTCGTGGTGACACTACGTGGCAATATGAACTCAGAACTGGGACAGAGTAAATGTGTGTATGTGTTTATTTTTTAACACAGCATATAGGTGAACTGCAGAGGTCTCTGCCATGGGATGTATCTACAAAAAATTTAGCAAGGTTAAAGGGAAAACAAAATTTTTCTGCTTTTTCTGTTGAATACAAGCTTTTTCACAATTACTGGAATGAATTATTGTCATTTTGAGAGGGATGTTATACCCATTGCTACCTAGTGCAGGGCAATTTCAATTATTAGAGATCAGACAAAGATCTAAATTAGTATCTGGGGTTGTTTCATCCCATGAGGGTTTTTCTAACATTTTACTCCTTTCTGGGGTTCTGCTGGCACCACTGACTATTTGAACCAGAACACAGCATTAGACAGGCATTGGTTCTGCCCTTACCTGTGACCCTATGAAATAATCTGCCCTATCTCTCTAGAGCAGTCTGAACTACATCTTCTAGGGTTATGTGATATCATGTTTTAGGAGTCCCTGCCCAGGAAGCTTCTACTGTTTACCTGGCTCTGCATCCCCAAGACACGTCACCAGTGAGAATTCATCATCCCACTGACAAAACCTTTCCTTGATGTCATGGTGCTTACTCATTGCTTGGAAACCTGCACATGCTTTGCCCTCTGAATCAATTTTTAAAAGTGGCTTGGTGCCATTTGCCCTCCCTTGAGCCTTCCAAAAAAAGAGATTCCTTCCAAGCTGGGCAATGTTGTCCCCCTTTGTCCAGCAAAATCTTTTTTTTTTTTTTTTTTGAGGACACAAGAGCTCTCCATCCAGATCCCCAGAGCTATATATGCTCGGGGTGCCTTGTTCTCATATTAGGGCTTGCAAAGAAGGAAAACATCTTGCTGTGCTGGATCAAGCATTTCACAGCATCGTGCCCTGGCTCCCAAGACGGTTTGTCTTACTGGCCAGCTGCCTCTGCATATGGGTTCGATTGCATCAGCCCCTACTCCTGCTCAGCAGTCAGTGGGCCAAACTCTGTCCTTACTTGGATCCAGGGAAAATCTTAGCAGAATTTCAAAGGTAAAAAAAAAGTTAGAATTGGGCCTCTTCTTCCATCCTCTTTCCCTCCCTGGAGAGGCAGAAGATTAATTGGAGCTTGCTTTGCCCGGTGTTTTCTGTCTGTGAAAAGGTATTAACTTTCTGGGACTGTCAGCCCAGGGCTGTCCAGATAAGCATGGCCCTTCCAATGCTTCCCTGCTGCCCAGAAAAGTTTATTTTGTGCGAGTATGTTAAAATACCAGTCTTTTCAAAATGCACGCCCCAAAAAGCTAGTACTACCAGGCCACATAAAACATTGGTGAGGATTGTGAGACTGGGAAGTTTATTTCAATAAATTGCTCTGGGAGGCAGGTGTTTCATCATGAATTTCCATTTTTTAATTACCAAGAGGAAACCTTGAGGGGAAAAATAAGCCCCTTGCAACTCCAACACCAGAAGGAAAATAAATCTCTCTCTGTCAAATGTATTACTTTTTGAAGTCCTATAGTTATTCTGAAGAGAGACTCAAAGAGTTAACAGTGAAATAATTTTGGTGTCCAAACTATCTCCTTAGTTAAGAATTTACTAGCGTTGCATAAGCTTCCCGTAACAAGGTAACCAGATATAAATTGACTGCTAAAAATAGCTTTACTGTGTTAGTCAATCCCTAATTAACTTGCTTCAGCTGTCTTCAAAGATGCTATTTAAAACCATCCATCTTCTGGAGGCACAGAGGATACTGATACACAGACAGAGGTGCATGTCAGCTCATGATAGTTTGTGTTAATTACTGGGCTATATGTATGTTAGAACATAATTCTGGGAGCGATGGAAATCAGCCTGAAGGTAAGAGTTTGACATCAGGCTTTTCCTGTGATTCTTCAGAAGAAAAGGAAGATAAACTGAGATACCAAAGGAAAATGGTTGGAGGGGCCTCCAAGTTCTGATCTTTGCAATGGCAGTAAATAGGCAGAAAAAGGAATGCTGTGCATCTTACTGGAACTAGATTGCTTTGCAAGGAAGGGTTTGTTCAAGTAAACCATGTTCTGATCCAGGCAAGTGAAACGTCCCCTGGACACAGAAAGTCATCAAAACTGTTTCCCTATGGGTTTGCACCCAGCATGTTGCCTGTCATCCCCTATCATACAACAACCCTCTCTCTCTTCTATGACCGCTTGCCATGTTCCTACATCCCACAACCCCTTTGTCATCTCCTCTCCTGTTCCTATATCTTGGCAAATGGTCACACACCCACAGCTGATTCCAAACTCTGGACCTTCTGGCCAAGCACAATAGATAATCATTGGGATCACACTGTAGCTTTTCCCTTGGCAAGAGTATTAGCTGGCCTCTAGTTCCTCTAATCTGCTATTGTTCATTGGGGAACATAATGTCTTTGAGATTATACTCGACTGGCTGAAGTTTCTTGATGGAGTCAGATGGCCCACTTGGAAGCATAAGCTGGAAGACAGTAATTTTGAGATCATTAATATTATTACCCCTTAAAAAACAAGGTTACAAGTATATGGTAAACTTGGGAGCTGGAAGACCAAAGCAAGGAAAGCAATGATTCTGGAAAGAGGTTTGGAACAGTCATTTGAATAAAAGTACCTTTTTTTTTATGCCTAAGGGACTAAACCCTGGAGATATTAGCAAAAAATATTATCAAGGCAGCCTAGGCGAAGGGTATGACCTGCTCTTCACTCTCATCTACCACTGCTACAAGGACAGCTTTTGCTTCAGTTGTCCGTGCTTCAAAAAGGGCCTTGAAGAACAGAAAGAATTCAGAAAGCAGCCACTGTTTGACTCAAAATCTGAGAAGCCTGCTCTGAGCGACAGAGCAGATGGATGCTGTCTGATTAGGTGATCCATAAAACAACAAACATAACTTCCAAATGAGGAATATATTCCAGAGAGCAAATAGTTCTCTGACATAGTAGAACCACGGCAGAACAAGATGTAGAAGCCGCAAGACAAACTTAGACCAAAAATTGACGGATGCTGGAGCATACAGGGGAAAGAGTTGCCTGCCCTTCAACCCAGCTGGATTCGCTTCTGATAGGACAGACTTTGCCACATCCTACATGTATGACCTAGAGGCAAAGTTGCCAACAACCCCTCAAAAGGAGAATATCTATTGCTCCATGCACTGCATATTACCTCCTCAGAGGTCCTATCATGTCAATATTTCTACACAGCTTGAGTCTGATCTCTCATACAAGTTAGTGGATTGGATGGACAAAGCAAAATGCCAAGACTTTTTGAAAAAACTCCACTATGAACCAAACCCAGTCTTTTTACCTCAGCATTTCAGGGGTACTCGGCTGTTGACTCAGGGGGCCTTGTTGTGGGCTCAGCACCAAGCCTTTTACATGGTCACCTCTGGCATATTCAGCCAGCACCTTGTTTTCACAGCACGGTTCCTGCCTGCCCTGACCCCTGTTTCAAGATGGGTTTGACTGTGGCAGCAGGAGGCGGACAAAGTGGCTTTTGGAAGGCTCTGCAGAGTGACTCAGCAGCTCGGCTCCGGTTACGTGACCCAGAATCCACTTGGCACAAAACCTGCCTCTTCTCACTGCTATGCTACTGCTCTGCTCGCTGCAGCACAGCTTGTCCTTGCCGTTGCACACCCCCACCCTTACTCTGGGACTCTGCTTCACCTTCCTTTCTATAGGCACCAAAGCAATACTTAGCTTGGCCAGGGCTTTTCCCTTCCAGCTCCTCCAGGTAGGATGGATCCAGATGAGTTTTAGTCCTGTCTGAAGATGATAGGTGGAACGTACTTCTCCCCCCCAGCTCCCCTTGCTCTTCCCACTCCCATGCTCCTATTCTGCATCAGCCCTTTGGAATTCTTTTCATATCCAACCCTTGCAACTTGACTGCTTCTTCCTGTCTTGATCGAAGTTGAAAGCTCCATTTGTTTAATTTGGCTTTTAATTGACCTCATCTAATGCTTGTTGATGTCTCGGCTAATCTGTGTTTCTCCTTTGCTTATCTGGTGCAGTCCTTTGAAACCCCCAACACGATAAAGTGTCCTGTGAGAAGAGAGAACAAAAGATGACTGGGACAAAATTTCCCATCTATCTCTCAATGTCCAGTCAAGTTTTAGCTGTCCCTCAGTTCTCAGACAAGATGGAGAAGGAGGCTTCCAAGGAAAAATAAAATAACTTATGTCAATCCCCACTTAGCTGGAGATTTTTGTGACAACCTCTGCTAAATAATTGCACCGTTCAGCTCTCCATTTGTCAATAAGAGCAGGTAGTACCAGCCTGCTCTCCACAGAGGTATTGCAAAGCCCAGATCCCTCAGCATTTCTGAAGTGTTCAGATGCTGTTGGGTAGGATAGGAGAAAATATGTTGCTGACGGTGCTGTTTGCAACTACCATGTTTGCCTAGGGCAGCTGGGGGAGTTAGATGTGCAAACGCCACCGAAATGGGAGCTGGGGAGAAAAGATGGATGAACATTATGGGAAGCACCTAAGGCTACCTCCTACCTGACATGTTAGCTAAGCCATTCACCATGCCTATATCTAGAGAGGCTAAAATGGGGTTTTTCAGCCTCCCTTCACTTGACAGAAGTTCGAGCTAAAAAGCTAGGCCAGGTCTGGCTTCTGAGCTGAATTCAGAATTTTCAGTCAGGTAAATGCTTTTCTGAGGTGGTGAAACCTGGCTGGGATTTGGGGTCCCACCCTAAGTGCAGGTGTCACCACCTCAAAGCATTTGACTTGTTCTGAACTCATGTACATCTACTGGAGGCAGCACAAACACAGCTGGAGAGCTTGGATTTAAAAAGGAGGCTTAAGCACCTTAGACTGCTGCTAGATATCTAAAAAACATTTTTTAAGAATCTGCCGTTAGTACCTGATTTCCACCAAAAGCTAACAGGATCTGTGCTCCTAAGTGGTAGTATATGTTCTTGCCTTCGATGATGAATGCTTTAAAGCTTCCAATTTTCCAAGTCCAAAACGGCAAGACAAATGCACCCCCAGTATAATGGATACAGCTCCCATTGATTTCAGCTTTGGGGAGATTATAGTTATGAGAGTGTTCTGTGCAAACTTTGCAAAGAAATAAAAGACTTTGCAGAGGCACAGCAGGGAGCATTACAAATCAAAGGATATGTTCTCCAAAGCTGTTTGCTCATGAGTCATTGCATGAACAGAGTCCAGGACTCGGAGGAAATAAAAGGGTCTTACTAAAAGCAATATGCCATTGAGTGTGTTTGTATATACGTGCAAAGCCCAGTCTTCGCTCCAGAGGCATCACAAAGACTGAAAAACTCCATGGCAGGAATTTAACTTGGTTCTCTCAGATACAAGCCTGTTATTTTCATCCTGAGACAGTGAACTCCACTGTTCACTGTGCAACCCAATTCCGAGTTCAAGAGCTTGACATTCTGAGCTATTCGTTGTTGATGTTATTTACTCATAAAAATCACTGTCTGAGAATGCAGAGAAGTGCATTAAAATGTGTAATGCAATGGAAGCATAGGATCAAACTCAGGTCTGTGTCAGGAAAGGGAAAGATGCCATCTCCAGGTACTCTCCAGATGTGCAGATCTAGGCAGTTATAGATGGAGACAAACTTTTTTTTTTCTTAATCTTGCAGTTCCTCATTCAAACTTTTTGACAAAATTGCAGCATAAAAATCCATTGCCAAAGTGCACAGTGAGAAATATTTCAGCTGAAATAAAATGTTCTAAAAGCTGGTGAGTCACTTAATGTCCAGTTGAGGACTTAGAAAAATTAAGAAAACTATTGGAAAAAAAAGCTGTGCTAGTCACCTTTGCAGAATTAAAATGGGATCTCCTGAAACAGGTTTTGTCTCAATGGTCCCCTTTTCAAATCTATTTGCAACGTGGTTCCTGGAAGAAAAAGAGAGGAAAAAAACAATGGTGCCAGTCTTCATCCCCCCTCATAGATACCGTCTGGATTGCAGACAACTCACCCAAATGAAAATTAGGCTTGGCAGGAAAAAAAAATAGCCCCTTGTGTATCTTTCTAAATTGATATTTCAGTATCTCTGTTTTGCACCAACTGAAACCAGCCCAAAATTTCTGGTAGCAAGTGTGTGTTAACATTCTATTTTATTAAGAAGAGGAAGAAAAAAACCCATGGCAGTCATCTAGCTGTAATGGCCAAGATATAAAATGTCAGTTTTATTTATGGCAAGTAGCTGGGTAGAAAATATGTCCTGGCATCACTTGAGATTTCAAGAACTTTGTTTTTCTTTTTTTCTTTTTCTTTTTCATGAAATAATGCTTGACAAACAAACAAAGCAAAACAAAGGCAGAGACAGCCTTCCCCAGCAAGAGGGATCATGTTCTTCTCCCCACATAACCACCTCCAGAGTGAGGGGACCTGCTGGAGATGCAGGGACACGGAAGTCAAATCAGATGCAACAGGGACCTAAACCTATGTGTTACATCTCCGAGTTCACATGCTGATCACTGGAGAAATGAGCACTCTGGAGCTGCTGTTTTCTGCTCTGTTTTTGAATAAAAATTCCATGCTGGACCTGAAAACTGTTCTTGTCCAAAAAAAAAGAAAAAAGTGTCACTGAAGTCAGTCCACCCTTGCCACGTGTGCAGCTGTCGATGAACCCACATTTTCCGACAACAAACACTTCCATTGGAAAATTCCTCCCCAGTTTTCAATGATGAGCATTAATTTATTCCTTCTCTGAGTCCCTGGAGCTGCTCACAGAGTCAGCAATACGCAGAATGTGTCTGGTGAGACGACAGCCGTGCTGAGACTCGTGAACAATCTGGCTTTGTGCTACCGGGACGTGAGTGTAATGTGGCTGCTGCTCCTGACTTGCACCTCCAATGAGCTTACGCAGAGGTCATTAAATCATTAAACCACCACCTGAACCAGCTTCATAAACAGGTCTGACTGAACTCAAGCAGTTAGCATTTCTGGTTGTTTTATTTTAGCATATAGCTTCATTCTCCCTCCACTATAATTGATTACCCTGTGGTTTACCTTTCTACATTATATATCTCTTTCCCCAAGGAAACCTCCTTATGAGACCACCATACCACTGACGACAGACAGCTAGAAAGCTGCCCTGGCATGCTGCTCTTATCTGGATTTGAAAAGCGACATCAGGCAGAGCCCTGCCTCTTCTTACACTGGTAAATTAGACAAGCCAGGTTTTGTAAACACTGGTTTTTCTGCTTCAAAGAGACTTTATCTGTCCAAAAAGAGCCGAGTATGGATTTCTAAAAGCAGACTTAGATCTCGCAGCCAAGCACTGCTGAAGCCTTGGTTCTTCTATCCCATGACAGCAGAATTACAAAAAGCAGGGCAGTCCCTGCTACTTTTTAGCTTCTGCTTCTACTGGCATCCCAGGGTTTACTTTTCCATGCCAGCAGAATTTTTGGTCAGGGGGCCAGAAAATGGAGTCTCAAAATCTGGATCTGCAGAGTGTGTAGCCCCAGTTTAAACCGTCTTTCCCCATCACTGGACTGGTTAGTCTGAGAGGTTAACGTGACTTTGTCAGCAGAAGTGTCCAATGGGTCACTCAGATGTTTCCGAGTGGGCAGTTGCCTACTTCCAAAAGTATTTTGCTTTTTCTTCTATTAATTGATGTAGTGTTAATTACAGTATTTTCCTTAGAGCAAGAAACCTCATTATTTGTGGCATTTGCCAGACCTTATGCACAAGGGCTGGATGTGCCGGGTATTTTCAGCTCCTCTAAAAATGAAGCAGTTCAATACCCAGGGCAAAACCACTGGACTCCCCAAAGGAGCCAGAAGCCCACCCGCTGGCAGAGGGGGTTACAAGCTGAAGGTTTCCAAACATTTTGTATGTAGGTGTTTGTCAGTGTCATTTAGGAGAAAGGTTCTGGAGGAGGTGCCTCTGTGAGAAGGTAGACAAGCAAGTCCCAAAGAGCAACAACCAGGAACTTCACCGCTTTAGACACCCAAGGCAGATGCCCAGCACAGCACAGCACTGCTGGGGCATCTACTGTCTGAGGTAGGGCTTCCTCCATGAAGAGCCACCTCGCCATCAATAAAGTTGAAATACATAAAACTCTCTGAAGGATTATGACTGATGTAGTAAAGAGAGATCTTGCTTACAGGCCTTGGGAGATGGCACAGTCATCGCTGCAGGAAGTCTTTTAGCAGTGGACTTGGCAGTGTTAGGTTAATGGTTGGACACCATGATCATAAAGGTCTTTTCCAACCTAAATGATTCTATGATTCTATGATTTTTAGGAAGGGCACAGGCAGAGTGGGTCTTACCTTAGGGCAGGGAGATGAGCTAGAGGATCTCTTGGAGTTTCTTTCAGCTCTGTTTACTAGAGTGCTTTATTAACACAAGACTGATCTACTGAATGAAGAATTTACATAATCCAGACACTGTAAGATGAGTGACAAATTGAGGGCAGAAATAAATTGCACATTTTTTAACAGTGGAACAGTTTATCTAGGAATGGCCTGGTGCCTGATGCCTAAGTTGAGATTAGATTGAAAGCTCATAGTTACATGGTAGCTCAACACAGTTATGAGCTTGACACAAGATACACGAGGTCTGCTCCTCTTATGCCCTGTTAGGGTTTAATTTTGGTCTTCGAGTGTATTACTGACCTGAATAAATTAATTGCAGATAATGGGACCATGAAGAGATAGTAGCAGAAAGACATTAGACTAGGGGAACTGTGGAAGCCAACTTGCCTTTACTGCAGAGCACAAAAAGCACAGGAAAGTTGGCTGGGAAGAAAATGCTCCCCTTATCACTTCCTTTCTCAAAAGCAGGACTCTACATGTCACCCTTAAACTGATGGACTGTAACTGGCAAGAGTGTTCTCCCAGATCCAGAGTAAAGGCATTTCTTCCAAGGCCATGCTTCAGTAATTATCCCAAACAGAGCAATCATCTAGCAAAACAATAAAAACCCCAAATCCCCATATTTCAACCACAGCTGATGCCTAACATGAGTGCCTGGAATATTTACAAGAACTGAATTTGCACTGCAGTCTTCCCAGTTTCTTTCCTTGGTGTTGCAGTTGAATTTACCATGGTAAATGACTGCTATTTACTTGGTAAATGAGTGAGAGAAGAATTTGTAAGGTCATAAAAATCATGGATGTACATATTATGCGTGGTGAATGGTTGAGGGAGGAGCAAGCACATTCTCTGACATTACCCCACCAAAACATCCAGGCCCAGCCTCGATGACTGATTCAAACCAATTAAAGGCCTATTTCATGTATCTGTGCATTCTTCGAGTACAGAATATCAACAAATTCAGTGGCAACATATGGGAATGCATCTTGTACATAACATGAGTGACTTTAGCGTCTATGTATTGATAGCTATACTCTGCCAAAAAAACCTCTAAATTATATCATGTCAGTCTCAAGCAAGCGAAGTTACTCAGATTATACTGCTCTCAGAGTTGATCCTAATAAGCAAAGCGCAAAAAATAATTTCAGGGTTCCTTGTTGTGCACACACTTTTGGGAACATTTTAAACCAAACAACAAAATGTCTGGGTTAAATTGTTGCTGTCAGTACTGTAGGATCATGAAAGGTAATGTACTATCTCTTAACTGCTAAAGGGAGACATTTTCTTTAAGAAGTTATTTTGCAGCTTGCAAAGGACCAGACTCATCCATATCCAAAAGGCCATGTTAAAGCAGTCTTCTGTTTCTGGAGATAAAAATGCATAAGAAATATAATTTTGGTACCTGGAGGAAGGGTCTTTTGTGTTCTTTCAGCTGAAGAATTGCCATTGTTTTAAGACATTATTCTTCCCCTTAAGTTTTGGTTCAGCAAAATGCTTCAGCACGTGGTTAATTCTGATCACTTCAGTCATCCCATTCAAATCAGAGCTTAAACACTTTGCTGAATTGTGTTTGAAGTGGGGAATGAGTGCTTGAATTTTCAAAAGTGTCTAATTGCAATTAGCTATGCCAAGGGTAGTTTTTCATCTTATTTCTGTCTTTGGTGGACAGTTTGGATTAGAAAAGAAATGGCTGCAACTCCTGTTTTATATACAAAACTCTTCTGACTACATGATGGGAGATTTTAATGCAGAGCTTTGTTTTAGAATAGTTTTGCCCTGGAATTTATTCCAACTTTCCAAAATAGAAGCTGGAGTTATCTTAAAATCCCAGTCTGTCTTATGAGAGCCTTAGGTCTCAGACTTGTAATTAAGATACTGTGGCTTAACAAGTTACCAAGCATCAGCTAAGCTGAGGTAATTGTCTGGATGCAAACCTTACAGAAAATGCTTAGCCTAAATGCTGAGTCAATTTATCCCTGGGCAAATGCAGAATAATGTAATTTAACACTTCAGACTAAGCTAGAATGAATCACTGTGTGTTTGCCACAGGCAAAGAGAGGAGATGTAGGCAGTTGCCCCAGCTCAGGAGAGACATCACAACCCTGGTCACTTGATGAGGAGTTTGAGCCCTTTCATGCTGCTGGGAATGGGAAACTTGTGCTTAGCAGCTCTGCCACATTCTTCTACAGGTGTTTAACCATTTACTGATCTGAGGAGTCAGTCCAAATTCAGCACACATTGGTAGTGACTGAAATGGCCATTTGATGGCATCCAATAAGGCTGATGGTTCTCAGTCCGTTTCTGGAGAATACCTGTTCATCACAGAAATTGTTGTGATGAAAGTAGAAGAGGAGCAATTTGTCCATCTGTATGAAGGTAATGAGATACCCAGAAAAAAAGGTGATCAAGGAAAGGTATGGTAGAAATATGTAGAGTTATGAATGCCTTTGAAAGGATAGATAAGGAATGATTTCCCACTGTGTCTTCCCCTTCAGGAACCAGGGAACATCAGAAGAAACTAAGTGGCAGGACAAAGAAAGGAAGAGAAAATTTTCACACATTTTGCATTTCAGCTGTGGAACTCCTTGCTGCAGGTCTCTGTGGTTGTCAAAAGTTTATTTGGGTTCAAAAATATCTAGACAAATTCACAGGAGTAAAATCCATCAAATGGCTTAAATTAAAAAAACCCAACAAACAAATCAACTTGGCTCAGGAGGTCAGTGAGCCACAAATCGTTTGGTCTGGAAGTACCTGAAGCATAAGGAGTCAGACAGAACCCAGCTCTGTGGGCAAGTGACCATGCATGTCCATTGAAGGGGGCACAGTGGATGTGAAGTGTGGGCATATCATAAAGGTCTATCAGAGAAGTTCTTGCAACGCTTACAGCCTTTGGAAGACATAACCTTGTGTATAAAATGTCAGCCTCAGTAGAGAACAAGGGCCAAGATTGGGCCACAGGGGTGAACTCATCTATTGCTTTAAACCAGAGGCTTTTTAAGTAAGTGGTTCCTTCAAAGCATGGGTAAAGCACTCTGATGTGGTGTGTGGTGGGGGCTATTCTACTGGGAATTTGGCACATCCAAGTGTGTACAATCATCTCTCAGGCCTCTAGGGTTTGCATTTGATGGGGATAAGAGGCAGCTGTAGGCAGATTCATGAGTAATGAGGTCAGGAACTGGAGTGATTCTTGCCAGATACCTTTGCCTGGCAATTTTATTACTGCCATGTAAGCAGCCAGGGGGACTGAAGATATTTATCAGGAATCATTAGGTTTGATCTATAGACCATAATAACTGCACACAAGATACTGGAAGTAGCAGAATACTCTTTAAATATTCATTTACTATTCAGAAAAGGAAGATAAATTGTCCAGCATGGCTCAATAACAGACAGAGGATCCTTTAAACTATTATTTTCTTAAAGAGAAGGGATGATCTGAAGCCCATGGAAATCAAGGACATGCTTAATAATGGGGATGTGCCATGTTTTTTAAATCTATGGGAAGACAGGTGGAAAACAGAGCATGATATTCAAGCATCTTTTCCAATGGTCAAAAGGTTAAAAGTGCATTTAGATTGAACCTTGAGGATTTGGAAATTCTAACGCAACTGTTGATAATGAGATGGAGACTGGGACAGGAATCTGCAGAGGTCTTTCCCAGTTGGAGCAGCAGACTGAAATAAATGTGACTTCCTTCCACGAAGACAGGCGTAACATTTTCTGCTTATGAAGGGATATGCAATGGCTTGAATGGAGTATACACAAGATGGGGAATAAATGGCAAGGCAGCAGCTCTGCATTCTCCAATAGGAGTTGACGGTGAGTGTCTAGACAAAATGAGAGACAGGATTTCAGGCTTCTATGAAAAAAGGATGCATAAAGGAGAACATTGCCTTGCAAGGTGTCCAAAACAATAATCTCCAACTCAGCACCAATGAAGCCTTACCTGAAGTGCAGTGCCCTTTTACTAGCATCACACTTCAAAAAAGGAACAAAACAACTGGTGAGATCCAGAGGAAAAAGAAGAGGCTGACCAAAGGTCTAGAAAACTCTGAAGGAAAGACTGAAAACTTTATCGTGTTCATCACACTCTGTGACTTTCTATGATGGTGTGACAACAACAGTGGACAAAGGAAAACCAATGGACGTCATCTATCTGGACTTTTGCAAAGCCTTTGACACGGTCCCCCACAACATCTTTCTCTCTAAATTGGAGAGCTATGGATTTGATGGGTGGACTGTTCGGTGGATAAGGAACTGGCTGGATGGTCGCATCCAGAGGGTAGTGGTCAATGGCTCGATGTCCGGATGGAGACCGGTGACGAGTGGTGTCCCTCAGGGGTCCATACTGGGACCGGTGCTGTTTAATGTTTTCATCAATGACCTAGACAGCGAGATCGAGTGCACCCTCAGCAAGTTTGCGGATGACACCAAGCTGAGTGGTGCGGCTGACACACCAGAAGGACGGGATGTCATCCAGAGAGACCTGGACAGGCTGGAGAGGTGGGCCTGTGTGAACCTCATGAGGTTCAACAAGGCCAAGTGCAAGGTCATGCACCTGGGTTGGGGTAACCCCCAGTATCAGTACAGGCTGGGGGAAGAAAGGATCAAGAGCAGCCCTGCCGAGAGGGACTTGAGGGTACTGGTGGATGAAAAGCTGGACATGAGCCGGCCATGTGTGCTGGCAGCCCAGAAGGCCAGCTGTATTCTGGGCTGCATCAGGAGAAGCGTGGCCAGCAGGTCAAGGGAGGTGATTCTGCCCCTCTACTCTGCTCTGGTGAGACCTCACCTAGAGTACTGCGTCCAGCTCTGGAGCCCTCAGCACAAGAAGGACATGGAAGTTTTGGAGTGGGTCCAGAGGAGGGCTACTAAAATGATACGAGGACTGGAGCATCTCTCCTATGAGGACAGGCTGAGAGAGTTGGGCTTGTTCAGCCTGGAGAAGAGAAGGCTGCGGGGAGACCTGATTGTGGCCTTTCAGTACCTAAAGGGGGCCTATAGGAAAGATGGGGAAAATCTTTTCAGTAGGGCCAGCTGTGACAGGACAAGGGGTAATGGTTTTAAACTAAACCAGGGTAGGTTTAGACTGGATATAAGGAAGAAATTCTTTACAATGAGAGTGGTGAGACACTGGAACAGGTTGCCCAGAGAGGTAGTGGAGGCCCCATCCCTGGGAACATTCAAGGCCAGGTTGGATGGGGCTCTGAGCAACCTGATGTAGTTAGCGGTGTCCCTGCTCACTGCGGGGGGGTTGGACTAGATGACCTCTAGGGGTCCCTTCCAACCCAAAACATTCTATGATTGTATGATGAACAGCTCTTGGGTGCTGTGGTGAGCAAGAAGACAAATGTCAGGCTTAAACAGGTGAGGGAAATCTCAGCTTTACACTGGGAAAATAGCAATGGCAGTGAAGCTCCGAACTGCCCACCTGGTAAGTTGGGGCGTCTCCATAGCTGAGGTTTATAAGTACAAATTAGGCAGATATCTGTGAGCAGTGATACAGGCAAGGCCTGTGCACTTCGACAACCTTTACACGGGGAGCTGCTCACAGTGACCCCAAGCTAGGGAGTGATTCCTTCCCGAAGTCTGTTCCTGTCGCTGACACTTCTCTATTGTACCCTTTACAGCGGAGCAATGGGTACTTCTGTTATTTAAGATGCACTTACATCATTCTTAGTCCCGAAGCCATGCGTGTACTGGGACATGCCTCCAAAGATTTATGCAGCTTGTGGCTTGATGCCAGGACAAAGAAAAAGAACTGCACAGTGGGAGAAAAGTACCATTTTTTTTCTCTTTTTGCCAAGTTAATATTTTCAAACTTTGTAATCTTAACTTTTTGCCATTCTGGAGGCCTCTTCACAGATTCTGATTAATAAAACACTTTTCCATTCACTTTTGTTTGAGTAACTTCCCTATTCATGTGATTTTTTTGAAGGCATCAGAAGCAACACATTTAAACCATCCTCAGTGACAAGTGCCTGGATATTTATAGGTCCCTTTAAATCACCTCCTATCCTTGGGTGCTATATATTCAGCTGCATAACCACTGTCCTGCTTTCTGCATTCTGCAACTGTAAATCTCTTGGTGTCCGTGGATAATGTTTTTTACTGTTCCTCACATAGGGGCACCGATATCAACAACACTGTTGAGATGGGTTGTAGACACTCTGATGGAAACTCCTCAAGACTGGGGATGGGAAAACACATCTAAGTGTCCAGATTGACCCTTCTCTAACTCTGGGTGCTCATGTTGGGAGCAGAGTCACTGTACACACTGCATGCATATGTTTGAGAGCAAAAAAGGGGTGTTTCCTAAGGGATACAGATCTAAACCAGACCAAATCTTGAAATGTTAATGTCACTGCACAGTCCGGGTAGGGATCCCCTTTGGATAACAGTCATAATGTGGGTACCTCAGTTGTAAGCATCTTGGAGGTGACAGGCTGAATCCAGGTTCAAGAAATGTTACAGAAGTTAGTTTCTTGTTCCCATAACCTCACCTGAAAAGACCAGCTGTGTCAGTTCTTTGTCTCATGTGGAGAGCTCTCTTTTCAGACTTTGGATTTCTCTGCCTCCTTTGTGGACAGTACAGAAAGGCTTCCTGGAGACCCAATACTACTTTCCACTGGGTTCCTGTCACATACCATTCCCATGAACAAAAATTTGTGGTTTCTACTTGGTCAGTAGAAAACCTACCTGTCCTTCCAGAGTCAGTGATTTCAGAAGAATCATTGTTAGATCTAGTTTTAATCTCTAGTGAGCAAGTGCAGGCAGATAGCAGCACATGCAGCATAGTGGTGTGAGCAATTTCTGGTGAAGGTAGAGTTGCAGAGGAAAGAAAGGCAAAGTCACATTTACTTATGTTAAATGTCAGCAGGCAAAGACCTACACGTTTCTAGTCCCTTTGCCAGGGATAACAGGAATGACCACTCAAATTTTTCTTAAAGACACAGTTTAATGCCAGGATACCCCAAAACCAACCTTGGAGGGTCTAGAGGGTGCCAAACCCTGTCTACATTGTTGTGGGAAGTCCTGGTGTTAAGCTGTGACAGTAACACTCAATTTGATCACCCAAGAGACTTTCTTGCATTCAGAAATCAAAATAGTTAAGTCTCCCATCTGTAGGGTTCCACCAGAGAAAAATGAGTGGTTATATCTTTCAAAAGACTTAATAAAAGTGTATTTTATTTTCTATCCTTTGGGACGCCATAAGGAGATCCTCATAAAAGTCCCTGGATCATTCAGTTTATGGCTATGATGGAAAACCTATTAAAAGTTCCCTCTGTGATGATAACATTCATTGGGTTCTCCATCCCTCTCTCTTCCCTGCTGTCAGTCTCTGGTGATGAGTTCAGGTGCAGCAGGCACTCAGAAAAAGTAGTGTGACAGCAGGTTTAATTTCAGCTGGGGACTAAGATGAGGCCAAGACCATTAAAGGTGATTTAAGGCAGGTGGGGCTGAACCTGTCATGAGTGTTTCATAATGCTCTGTTATTCTTAATGTATGATTACACTGGCCCCTGCGGATCATCCCTGGATTTATGGTGTTTGCATAAATGCTTGGCTGTAAATTAGAAGATGTTTTTCAGCAGTGCTTCACTAGCTGGAAGCCATAGATTTGCAGTCCCTGCTGAGCCATCAACCATCCTAGGAGAGATAAGCCAAGAAGAACTTGACTCCCGGGCTCAGCAGCAGTGGTGAAACATGCAGGATTGTCAACATTTCTGGAAGACATGATGTCTTTTTTGCAGATTAGTTGTGTTCCTGTGCTCAGGCAGGGACGAGGAAGGCAGGAAGCATTCGGTTTCCCAGGTATCTGTTTTTGTGGTTAAAACGACAGCATGACTAAGAGTGGATGGTATCTGAATTTGCATCTTGGGAATTCAACCTTGCTCTCGCCTGCTGAGTGAGGACCTTTTCCAGAGGGCACAACTTCAGGTGCGTTGCAGGTCCTGCAGGCTAGGGTGGCAGGTGCTGCTGGAAGTGATGCTAGTTGCATCTGTCTCTCAGGCTACAGAAACTAATGCCTAACCATGGCGCCCCAGTCATCTACTGAGCCTCAGGCAGACCTTTGAGCTATTTGTTCAGCTGGGGCAAGCTTTCCTTCTTAATCTTTTCAGCTTGGCAGGAACACTGCTGAGCACACAAGGAAGCTCATCAGCTGCTGGCTGGATGTTTGGACAAGGGGATAACTCCTGCTGAGGCTGGTGAGCTCCAGTCCTGTCTAATTTACATTGTTATTTATTCTGCAGGCATTCCTGTGCTTCCTGAGTACAAGCTGGCTTTTCAGCACGTTTACAGCCACACTCCCACAGAGAGCTCGGCAGTGACAGACATCTACACACAGAAGCAACAACCCCCTTGCATCACGGAGGACTGATGCTTGTAGGCCAGCAGTAAAAGGCCACCCCCTTCTGCGGAGAACAAAGAAGATTGATTCACCAGGGTCTATCTACTTCAGGTTCTGGGGCCTCGTATTTTGTTCGGATTGCTGCAGTTTTCAAGTCACAGTTTTCCAGGTATGTTTTATTCCCAAGCAAACCTGGAAACTAGGGAGTTGTTTGCTCTTCACCCTCCAGATGAGATTAAGGTGAGCTGGTCAACAACACATAAACAAGTGGCATAACGCATTGCCAGATGTGACTATTGGGCCACTCAGAAGGTCAGACCTGCTTGTCCACCTTGCAAGCTCATCTGGAAAGGGCTGCACAGGGCAGGCATGCACAGGCCTGCATGACAAAAACATGCACAGAATCTGAGTGCAGACCTTGGTGACCTGGTGGATGGCAGGAGGTCATCTGTGGGGCCTGCCTCCAGAGGGGCACACAGCCAGTCTCTAGTCTTGAGCCCTGAGAACAGACATGTCTCCATGCCAGAGGAAACCATCTGCACCACTGGTGGTGAATCTCACAAATAAACAGCAGAAGAGACAGAAATCCTTCATGGCTTGAGCTGAGGGGCCTTGCCATGAGCTCTGTTAATCTGGGGCTTGAAGAAAGAGGAGAAAAGAATGGCTGCTGTGTTACTCCCACTCTCTCTCCATGGTTCTTGGTACCTGATTCAGCCAGACCTGCGAGGTGATGGTATTAAGAATTTGACCCCACCAGAGCTGTGCGTATAGTAGCAGGGGTTGGACACCTCCCTACTGACCAGGGCAGACATATGGATAGCAGGTCCTGTGGTGATCGAAGACCAGCACCTTGAGAGATCTTAGTTTAGCTCCTAATCTGCATCCAAAATCTCAGTAAGGCAGTCCTTGGTTTCTCTTCTGTGTGGTGAAATGAATGTCTCCTTCCACCCCAAGAGGAGTGTTCTGGAGGTAAAATCCATTTGCTGCCTCAAAGTACTTCAAACCCTTTGGTGCTGTGTGGTCATCTGAATGCTTGTTCTGACCAAGACATTCTCCTGCAGGAACAAGCAGGAAGAAAACATCACCGTTGGCTCCCTCAGCCAGTAAACTGCATTGTGACCAAAAATTGTGCTTTATCTTTTCACTGTCACCGCCTCCTCTCTGTGCACCCTCCCCTGCTCCTGCAAGTCAGAGATTAGCTTGGGGTGGCCACAACCCCTTGGCAGTGGGAACAGCAAAACATGCCTTTCACTGGATGGAGTCAAACCTTGGCAAGGGGAGAATGGCTTTGGTGTCTTCTTTGGCAGGCAACTGCACCTGTCTGAAACATTCCCAAGACAATTAAGAACTGGTAAATGAAATATCACTGGATGGACACAGCCTGCTGTAAGAAAAAACCTGATCAAAAAGTTGTCTCTTGCAACAGCAGCTGCCAGTGTGGACTTTTCGCTCCATGCTGATTGCCTCCTGGACTAGATCTGCCTGCCACGTAGTGCTCGTGACGGGCACAACCCTCAGACCAGGAACTGCTGGTCTCGATACAGTGTCACCTGGGAGGTGATGAACACAAACAAAGGCACCTCTTTAATTTTTATAGCGCTGCTAAGCCCTTTCTATTGTAGGGTTGGATTTAGCCCAGAGCCCATGGCTGCCTGATGACGTGTGAACGGGATGTCGGCGAGGAACTGACCTTAGAGCTGATGACAAGCTGTACTGGCAAAAGCTGGTGTAGCTGAGTGAGGGCTGAAACCACGTAGCAGCAAACCCAAGGCAGGCCTGGCGCAGGGTGCAGGAAGCAGGCACAAATACGTGGCATGGCAACTACCGATTAACACAGCAAACACCATGACACAGGGGTCCCCAACCAAACAAACAAGGTATGGGGCTGTAAAACCAACCCATGTGCTGTTCTCTCCAAATTTAAATTACATTTACAGCAAGAGTTATACTTTTCCCCTGCCACCTCCTTTTTTTGTGGAAGCACTTGTTTTCCTTTACCTGGGAACAGAGGACACCCTGTCTGTAAATCTTTACATCTTTCCTGCTATTTTATATTACTTGTGTAGCTCTGAAATACCCTGACTTGTCCCTGCCTTCCCTCAGGCAAATTTCCCATCTTCAGTTTTCTATTCAGAGTGACCCCAGCACTTCTGGAAAGCAAGGATGATATAGCTTCTTATATCCTTCCTGTACTCCATGCAGGGATTTTCATGTCACCTAGAGAATTCATTTATGTGATTAGATATACATGCACATAGCTCCACACAGTCTTTTGCAAGCAGGCAGGACATGTTTTGCCCACACTCCAAACTGGTCCAACAGCCATGGAAATGCAATCAGAAGGTGCTGAGTGACAACTAATATAACCTACTTCTCAATAGCGCTTATTAGCTGGGCTCTGCAATGCACTAAAATGCCTGCATTGCTTCCCACACAGAGCTGGCTTGTGTTGGGTCAATTCAGAGCACAATATTTCATGAAGACAGGCCTGACATTTCATCCCATAGGGTACTGACTTCTTTTAATGAGGTTTATCAGATTCAGATAGAAAAAACAATCACAGGAACAGAAAAATCTCCACAGACCACCAGCCTGGAGATCATAGCTGAAGAACCTTTCTGTAAGGACTAGTAAGACCCCAAAATGAAGTGAACAAGACTGATGTTGACAGTTTATTACAGTTCTTGGCTGGATTAGTGAACATACATATACTTTTTTTTTGGTAAGGCATTGTATTTTAAGCCAAAATCTTCTGTGATTTATGTATTACTTTAAATTTGAACTAGAGCTCATTGGTGTATTTTCAAAATAAGGAAATTTTACAGAAGTATTTTGTTCTGGGGCCAGAGCACGTCACAGAGACGTGACTACTACCCCGAGTCAGGGTGAGCAAAGCCAGGATTAATCTTCAGGGGTAAATCCACCTACCCCACATTTCTGCCATTCCCTTCTCTGCTCTTATAGCAGCAGTGGCATCCCTGCAGTCTCATGATGAATGGGGTCAGGGGACTGATCTGGTTCAAAACTAGTGGAAGTATAAAAGCAGTTTGGTCTCAGCTGGCTGAGCTTTCCAGTCTTAATTAGCTCGTGGCTGGAGCAGAGTTTGTGCTGGGTGACTCCGACTTGGAGCTGGGCTAGGGCTTTCCCTATGGCTGCTGATGCTACATCAGCGCTAGATGACAGGGAGCTGTATCCAACACCCCCTCAGACCTGCTGCACCAGGCAGAAGACACAAGCCAGACTGCAACTCACATAGGAGAGTCATCTGCACTGGTTTCTTAAGGGCAATCCCTTGTTGCCTGCAAAGCTGCTTTGTTTTGTGCAGTGGTGTACAGACTCAGGTATCCTTGTGCAACGGATCTTGAGTCCTCAGGGCTTCCTTGACCATGATAATAACGTGATAACCCTAGGAAAAGGGTTGATTTAATGTGTCTGAAACAACTGAGGTGGCTGCCTGCCTTGACCCCTTCACCTGTGTGTGAATTACAATCACTTTTGAGAGCAGGAAGGAGAAAGGCACTACAGCCTCAAGAAGAGCGTAGTCTGGTGGGAAGTGTATTAGAACAGGACTTACACAACCTATGTGGAGTATTCAGGTCCCAGCATCCAGCTACAGATATGTAACTTATCTCTCTAGTTGCCTTCATCACTGTCAGATGTAGTGGGGAGATCAGTGATCCAGAGCACAAGAAATTAGGCTCCCGCTCTGAATCATCCTTTAGAGGAACTTCTGCTTTGGTTTCAAAGGATGGTGAGTCCTTACAGAATTCTAAACTAAACCAAATCACACCTTGTGTGTTTGGGAGAGAAAACAGCCAGCTTTGCTCAACTTTCCCACATGAAAAACCTTTCAACTGGCAGTATTCTCTTCACACATTAGAGATCCCTCTTCTGAAACCCCCAAGGTTTTGGGACCTCTTTCCAGCATCTTGTTTGCCATGCCCAAAGCCTTCTGTCTAGATGTGCAGGGAGCTGAGGCCCAAGTTGTACCACAAAAGGGTTTTTGTAGGTCCGATGAAGTTCCCTGAGACCTTCCACTGAGGTTCTGGATGTGTTTTTTCCTCTGCCCCATTCCTGGGGAGTCACAGGATCCTTCCTTCAAGAACAACAAGGCCAGGTCCGAGCTGGCCATCCCCAGAGCAGGGAAAAGGAGAAAGCGGGGCAACCATGGGGTCTATCTTATCAATTTTCTAGACCGACCCAGACTAAACATCACTGGGAAGTATTGACAGACACCTTGGACCTCTTCATGGAGAGGTTAGGTGTTGTGTGGGGGCTCTTCTCTGCTATCCTCACTCCACCTTCCTTTTTCTGTTTTTGTCCCCTACCTGCTGCCAAGTCACTCTTTCCTGTGAAAGGGGTTTTATTATTTTTTCTTGTTTGGGCACACTCTGGACTCATCACTCAGAAATTCAGCAGGGAGAGCAGTTACCACAGATGCTTGTAGGGCAGCAAATAAGAATGGGGCTAGTGTACAGAAATATAGTGGTGTGAGACATTTACAACACAAGTCCTGCAAGGGACACTTTGTTGAATAAAGATCCCCTAACCCAACTGACCCAGAGCTTCTGACTCCTTTGAAACACCAGTCCCATCCTACCCTTTAAATCATGAATCCTATAGCAGGGGAGAAGAGGAACAAATAGCCTGAGAGTTAAGACACAGTTACTAGGCTTGAGAAACCTGATTGCAGTTCTTGGCTCCTCCAAGAACTTCCTTCCTGACCTTTTCCAAGTGCTTTCATTCCTTCTGTGGAGCGACACTCATTGACAGACTCTCCTCAGCATTGCTCAGACTCAGGCCTGGAAAATGGGGATTGTATGACTTTTCTTCCTTTAGATATTTGTCAGGTCAGCTTAGATGAGAAAGGTGTTTGGAGGGTGGAAAATGAACAACAAAAAGCAATTCAGCCCAAAGGCATACATCCAGCACAGAAAACCTGAACCCAAACATTCAGCTTTGGCAAAATCATAAACAACTGCAAGCAGCAAGTGTTGTAATAGGAGGCACCGGGGAGCCTTGCAAGTGGCCAGTGCTCCCAAGTCAGCCTCTAATAAAGTCACTGAGTTTTGAGCACATCATCAGCCTGATTTTTGCTGAGGCTTTTCAGTGATGGTGTGATGCCAGTCATCCCAAACTACAACACACGGTAGATAGAAGAAAGCACACTGGGTGGCAAGCCCCCTCTCTTCCCCCCCGCCACCTTGATAGTCTCAAGCTACCATGTAGAAACCTGTAGCCAAAAAGTATCCTCAGGATTTCTGCTCCCATCCACATGTGCCCTTTTGAGGCTTAAGAACTGTTGTAAAATACTGAGAGAGTACAAGGACCACCATGCACTCTAGGTGAGAGCTGGGCACAGAGCGTGCTCCTAGTTCCTTCACTTTCAGGGAGGAGTTTATTATGATGGGAGTCCTGAAGAACAGGTTATACCTCTACTTCATAGAGAAAAGCAAAATCTCTCTAAAATAATCCAAGCCAGATCTGAGCAATGGGAAAATAAAGAAATTCCTTCCCAAAGCCAAATCTGGAAATGGGATTAATCTGGGTGGCGGGGGTACCTCACACCTACTGTGCTCCAGGGGAAAATCTCACTACCTCTAGCAGTACCAGGATGCTTGCCCTGCACCCTGTCTCTAGCTACAGCTTAGCCCCAAAGCACCAGGAGAAAAATGGATAAAAAGAGACATAATTGGGACTATGAATCATGGGAAATAAAATCCTCCTTTTCCCTCTGTCTAGCTGATGTGAGTGCCCTACAACCTCTGTAAGCAATGGTGCAAATTGGATCAGCAAGGTGTCAATTAAATACTCTCACCCTCCCTTGAAGGAAGACACAAGAGACTCATGCATCTCCTCATCGAAAGCTCTCTATTAACTCCAGGCCTGCCCTGGTCCTGTCACAGGATCCTAATTTCATCGGGGTCCTCTCTGAAACCGTGCACCATCCCTTCCAGAAGGCTGTTTCAAATAGGCATGCAGGCTTACAGCTGTAAATGTTTTTTTTCCGGAACATCTGCAAAGATTTTGTATGGAGGAGGCTTGGCAGCAGTAAATTACCATCTGACCTGCTGTTGTGGTTGTTTAGCTTTTTCTTCTTTTTTTTTTTTTTTTTTTTTTTTGTCTTGCTCCTCAAGGAGATCTGGGATCCAGGACATGTTAAACATTATTTTGCTGACTTTAAATTGTTTTGTAATATTGCAGTCAACTTGAATGCCAAACTTAAGCCTGTAAACTCTATTTTTAACGTTGACTTTGTCAGTGCAGTGGATACTGTCATATCAAAGTATTTAAGGGTTTGTGGTAAAACTTCCTCAAACCAATTTTTGCTCAGATGAGAATAGTCTTACTGGAAGCCTATACAGATAGGAGCTATAAAAATTGGGTTTAAAATTGAATCAGGCTGCAGGAAGAAAACAATCCTTTTGTACCATGGCAGCATAAAAGCAGGAGGTGTTTGGAACAGGGATGGGTTTCATTCATAGCATATGCATAAAACCAGCCTAACTCCAACACGGTCCTGAAAGGATCCCATGGATGAGAGCTCCTGTTCTGCAACACTTCTGCTGTTTGGTGCTGCATTCATGTAACAGAGCTACCGCCTGTCAGCTGAGCCAGCATGGATATTTGCCTTCCCAGCCCTTGAGAGATGGACACACACCAAATTAGATTTTGGGCACCTTTGTGGCAAGGGCCCATTGCCCTGAGAATTACAAGAAGGGAGGCTTACCCCTAGGCAGGTGGCTGGCTGGGCTTTCCTGTGGGTGAAGCCAGTGCTGGACATCCCACATGGCTCATCTTGGATGGCCAGCCAGTGGCAGCTGGGCATGGCACCAGCCACATGTGACTCTGTGTGTGTGAGCCATGCAGAAGAGTCATTAACACCTGCCTACAAAACGAGGTAAAAGGAGCTTTTTTATAGCTACACAGAATGTGGTCTTCATGGAGGCACCCAGCTTTCATCTTCTGAAACCAGGGAGACAACTGCCTATGGAGCAGGAAGTCTGAGTGCAGATGCACATCTGGATCACCCCTGTGCAGACAGAGGTCTCTGCAGCACAGCAAGCACACAGTCCAGTGATTTATCTCAGGAGCTCACGTCTACTCTGCAGGAACCAGCTACCAGAAATATGATGCCACATGAAATCCCTGAGCTGTCACTGCAGCAAAGTAAAGCTGACAACTGTGTTTGAGCCTACTGCTGTTTTAGACAGAGACTAGAGGACCAGAGGGTTAGATGCTATTCATCTCCGGCAATATCACTGGGACGGTTGTTTGGGAATGTGTATATTTTTCATTGTTGACTTTAGTCTTTATTTTGTTGGCCCTTCTGCACTAAAACACAAACAAACTGTGGAATTCAAAAGTTGTGGAAGAACAGATTTTACCTGAGAAACCAAAAGCACCTTTATGAAATTTGATGGACACTCTTGGACTTGCCTGAAAAATGGGAAATTTTTCAAGGTAAATATACCGTATCTACCCAACAATGAAGAATATAAATGAGTCTCATATGATTACAGCAAGGCTAGGGAATACTGATGGTAAAAAAGTGAGACATAAAGATGAGGAAAAAAGACATTACTGTTGAAAAATTACTTTTGAATATCACAGCAATTTGCTGCCTACTTAAACTGCAGGAGCCTTTCAGGATATCCTAGCAGGACAAACAGATACTGCCATGACCAGAATCTTATTGATAATATTATAAGGAAAAGACGAACTAAAGAAAAAGATGCCGAGATCAGGAGTAACAGCCTGAAATGACTCTGAAGAGCATGCTGAGTGCTAATTCTCTCAGGTTTCCATTAGGACAGACAGATGATGGGTTGAGGTCTGGTTCAGCTTCTCTTGGTGCTGATGGGGCTGCAGATACCTCATCTTGGTATCTTAGATAGCTTCTCATTCCACATTGGGCAGTGGGCAGCTTTCAGTTTTGGATTGTCCCCCACCCTGTTTTGGCTATATCTGCACCGCTCTCATGCAGGAGCCCAGAGAGCAACCAGGAGGACAATGTCCTCCCTTTCATCCACTTGGCTTCCTTACGGACAAGCTTCAGATTGCACCTATTTCTGCCTTCCAGCATGCTAAATGAGCTCATGGACTGTGAAGGCTTCAGTCACCTTTTAGTACACGGTGGTGCACGGTCTAAAAAGCACTCAGGACTTGTTGCCTTATCGTCTAAGAAGAGACTCTAGCCCTGCAGCAAGCACATTGTTTCAGACCAGGACTCTGGCCGAGAGTTTGTAGGACATATGCAAATGCTACTTGGGAAGCAAAAGACCCATTAGAAGGAAATAGAGCAATTAAAAGGTCTTGCCCTGAAAAGTCCCATGTGTTCAAGTAGAGCGCATGTGTGTCCAATGCAGTATGCCCCAAACACACATTTGTGCTTATGCAAGAAAGCACTTAAAACCTGGCCCAGGTCAAGTCTCAACTGGAAGACATTTACTTAAATGATGCATCTGGAGGTGTTCAACCACCGGACTCTGCTTCTGGGGTATAAGAGTTCCTGGCTTTGGGCATGCATTCACAGGCAAGCCTAATGGCGCACAGCTGCATCGCAGCCCCATGAGAAGGCGGCTTGCGTCTCACATCTGGACACCAGTCTCTCAGACCTACCACCTTGCAACCTGGCTGTGCTAGATACACCTTTCCTGTGTTTTCCCTCACTCTTCAATGACTTCTTGACTCTGCCTTATGATGCTACTCTCAAGCTATAAATGACACAAAAAGATGCATTTTCATGTGTTTATGCAATGGGCTGTCCTCCTTCTGCCCAATGAAATCCCCAACACTAGTCCTTTCTCAAAAGGAGCTGAAAAATGACAGTAGGACATATGCCTGGCTCCTGTTCTGATAAGGTCATGGTTTTCTTCTTTGGGTTTGGACTCACCAAGTGGTGCTTAATCAGCTTTCAGGACGTGGCTGGTTTATAGCATCTGGATTCGCAACAGTAAAATTGGGCCACATCATGTGTGATGCATGATAGACATATTTAATTTTCATACCAGCACCAGATGCCTTAGAAACTGGACAGTTTGTGTAAGCACTGAACCTCCTCTTTTCTTTAACCTCACCACAATTTCATCAGCATAAAACAGGCTGAAGCATTCCTGTGAAGTGACCAATTAAACCACATTAATTATTTAAAAATAAAAATAGACAAGGTGGGTTTTTTTCCCTTGTGTCTTCTGAACCAAGTGCTAGAAGGAATTCTGCCCTCCCCCAAGTTTTATTCTTTGAAAAAGCTTAAATAAAAAAAAAAAAAACAGAGGACAAAAATAAACTCTTTTCATCTTTCCAACTAACATTCCCATTGAGTAAATTGGAAATAATTCAGTGGTTATAATTTTAGCTGGAGGTGATGATAGCCTCAGAGATCTTATTTGTTTGCATGGTCTCTGACTGCAGGGTGCAAAAGTCTGTATTGCAACTTTCCTGTAGAAACGTGGCTTAAAGTATTTTTATTTATGAAGAGAGAGGGCACAAGCAGGCTATATGGACACATCTTTAATTGCTCTTACTTAGCAAATTAAGGGAGTTCAAGAAGGAGCTCTTGTTCCTTCTCTTGTTAAACAAGTTGCAGTGATTTTTCTGGTAAAGAAAGTGGCCTATAAGCAATGTTGGGAAAACATGGTTGGGAATGCATCCAGCAAGAATGGATAGTCTCCTTTGCAGGACTAGAGGGAATCCCTAGCAGGGGCTATTGGGTTTAAGCTCTTCAGCTTAATACACACTCACAGGAAAGCAAAAGCCAAAGACAGAATCAGATTTTGGTGAACCATTACAAAAACTGAAAAAATTATTAGGTGATTAGGCAGAATCCAAGCATCTTTTCTCAGATTCATAGCAAAATTTCCACAGAATCTGGGAATAATCTCTCTCTTCTCCAAACTCAGCAGCATATGGGAAAGTGAATGACCACCCACAGGACTTTGATGCTTTTGAGATCTTTAAGTACATGCTCTTTATGAGGTACAGTCACTCTGCCACAGCCTTGAATCCAAACCTTCCTGCTAGAAATTCAGAGAAGTTTGGATCTGGTGCCCTAAAGCTGTGTGCTCTATGGGCTCCCAAGAAGCTGCAGCTGATCTGAAAGTACCAAATTTTCAGATGATGGGTTTTAATTCCCATGACCTCAAATTGCAGAGGGTTAGGATTCAGGACCTCACTCCAAAGGTCACTCAGTTGTACTTGCAGAGGCAAACAAAGAGTTGGATATAGAATGGGCAAACACCTGAGATGTAAGTAAACCTGGACAAGTATTTTAAACCCAGGAGAGGTCTCATCTGGACCACTTAGAAAATAGGATACTAAATGTGCTACTTTTGCCTTAAAGTTCAAAATACTCCTCTCTTTTTCCTTCCCCACCACAATATCTGAAAGCAATGAAGATATGTTTGCTTTCCTCCCTGAGCATAAGCCAATGGAAAACAAAAGACCTCATTCAGCGAGCATCCCTAGCAGGAAGCATCAAGAGAAAGGGGGAGATTACAAACAACAGCAGTCTGTGTGCAACAGGACTGCTCCTGATGAGCAAATGTTGCAGGGTTTACTGGGAGGCATCAACTGCTTTTACACACTCCCATTCTCCCCTTATGTTTTCTCTTCCCTCATCTGGCCACAGAGTCCTCAATCCATCCTCTTCAATTAATTGTCTTTACGTTTCACCTCTCCCTGAGCTGGGTGCTGGGAATTTGCTTGATGAGGCATTTTCTATTATTCTATTTCTGTTATTCCCAAGTTCTCCTCATTTTAGTGTGGAATGTGCTCTAAGTTATCGTGTTTACAGCCAGTTGCTAGTCTTTTATACAGGTCCCAGGGCTGTCTGCATTCACTCCAAGTATGAATGCTCAAGTTTTATGGGGAGGAGAAGAAAAACCCTGGTTCATTTTTCTTTCTGTCCTTGCTGCAAGACAAATGTTTAGCTGCCTTCCTGTTAGCAGCATTCAGATAACCCTCAGAGGGTAGGTTTTCAGCATGGACCAAGGGGAGAAGATGAGAGTACATATGGAAGGATCTCCAGACTCCTATTAGCAGGAATTGCAAGGCTAATTCTCTGCAGTCCTTCCTAGAAGTTTGGCTCCAAATAGTCCTTTTTTAAAAAAAAAACAAAAAACAAACCAACAAAAAATACCTCCCCCACTTTACCTTGTTAATTTGGCTCTAAATTTGCCAATTCTGTCTCATGAATATTGTCCCGTCCCTTCATGTGTTCTCCAATAATATAGGCAGATTGAAATTTTACCCTCCCTGACCTACTTGGGAATTCCAGTCTTGTTTCTATTCCTGCTTCCTCATCAAGTTTACTAAGATTCTTAGAGCACACTGCAAACTGGCCATGGACACAGAGGAATGCATTGAATAAGCAATTGCCCCAGCTATCCAAACAAGCTCCCCCTTCCCCAACCCATGCTGGGAGCCTTTAGGTTCCCCCCCGAGTACAGGTGCTCTCATGCACTATTCTGGTTGAATTTTCAGTGACCCAAAGACTCCTCTTCCAGTGAAAAATCACAGAAAAACTCACAGCTGGATGCTAATTTGCAGGCTAATTTCGAAGATGACTGAGTGAGGACATGGTGCAATGTGACATAATGTAAATGTATTTGCATCCTTGAAGAGTTCTTGGCTGTGCGAACCTCTCACCATGGATGTAGGTGTTTTTGGTTAAGCCACCCTCACACAGTTGTCTTGATCTTTTTTTAGACCCATATTCCTGAAGCTTAAGACATAGAAGGAGCTTTATCCAAGAGTACCAAGGGGTACTTATGTAAAGATATACCACACAGGTGTCACTCCTTAGGGAAGCTGCAGCTGCACTTGATCAGAGCAACAGCATTAAGATGCCTTGTTAAATTCACATTGTTCTGCAAAATTCTCCTCTCCCTGAAAAGTCAGAGCTATGATTTACTCTGTTGGTGTGTTACTGGGTATAAGGCATTGTTACCTTCCTCAAAACAAACAGAAGTGTTAGCTGATCAAATTTCTGACTGATTTTATTTACTGGGACCATTTGTAGCTCTACTGCTATAGTAGTGTCAGAACAGTGATTAGTTATTTTTCAGTCCTGTTGACAAAGACCCACCAGTTCAAAGCAGTGAGACTGCAGTAACACTCTTTCCTCAAGATAACAATCCAAATAACCCAAAATCACAGACCCAGGGAGCTGTCCTGCTGTCTGTTTGCATCTGACCTCAGGCTATTGGCTTTGGGAAGCTTTTCTCCTTGGTCATCTTCATTGAGTAGTCGCTTCTTAGACATGCATGCTTCCGCCTTTGCTTCCTTACACATGCTGGGAAGAGAAGCTGAGTTTCTACAACCTCATTCATCAGGCTACATCAGCAACTTGGCATAAGTTGCCATGAATTTTGTTGGATATGCTCTTTTTGCTACTGTTACTCTCAGATTCAAGTTTTGAATGAAAATGCTCACAAGTTCTTTTCCTTCATCGCTGTAGTTAGAAAAATAAATTTGATTACTGGATTCCACATTACTTCTCTTCATTTATGGCCTAAAACTCGTGCTAAAGCTTTGGCATTAAGTTCTTTTGGCTACATGGGCCTTGACAGGAATAACCTTGCTATCAGAAATAAATTCCCCTAAGGCTTTTGGGTGCATCAGTCCTGCAGAAATCGGTGGCAATTTAGGAATGAGATTCTTCCAAGTCCTAAGCCTAACAATCTTAAACAAGCCTCAGGATTCAGATGACCTTGTCTAGACTCACTCAACATAACTTAGTTCCTTATCTTGGGTTTCCTTGGACTTTTTTTACATTCTTCATTTAGGTCCAGGTCAGTTGAAGTGTGTGACAGTAGAGCCCCTTGGATGTGGTAATCTCTAAACCTCCCAGAGAGTGGGAGTGTTTAGGCTGTGAAACAAGAGGGGATGAAAAAAGCAGATGCATAAGCACAGCCCTTGAGACAGGCGGTAGCAGCATGCAAAGGTCACAGACCAGGAAACAGTTACTGGCAGACAGGCAGGATTGTTGACTAAAAGTGTTGTCATTAGAAAATGTTGCTGTTCCAACCTTCTCCCCCACATCTTTTTGCAGGAAAGCATTACCGTAACATAAAACAAACACAAACATTCAATAAAGGTGGGCTTTCCAGCTTGATGATGGAATTTCTGATCAAATATAGATGCTTTCAGCTCAAACCAGCTGCTAATACAGAGGATATATGTCTTGGAATAAGTATGACCAGGTCTCAGACTAAGAGGATGATGTTTTGGGATCTTACCACCTCATTCATAATCATAAAAAGTTCAAAGATCATCTTAAGCCTGTGTTGACTTCATGGGGATAATGGCTCCCTCCCCAGCTGACCTCTTTGCTATTTTAGTCAGCTGACTCTTTTTCAGAGAGAGATAGGTTTTGTTTGTTTGTTCAGGGCAAGGAACAGAAGAGACAGCAAAACCCCCAAAAATGTCAACTAAATGAACCAAAACCACTACAAAAGAATTTGGGTTTATCCTGTGGTGGGACATGAAAAAATTCTGAAGTCTCAGGAAGCGTCACAGGATGAGAAAACCATTATCTGCACAGATTTATTTGAAAAGAGACATTAAAGAAAAAAAAGAGGAATCTGAACTGGCTTTTTTCAAGCAGATTATTTAACTCAAAATAACTTGGACAACTCCATTTGCCCCTAAGGTCATTAAAATACCATATTAGAGACACTTTTTTTCTAAGATTTAAGTCATCAACTTTACTCCCAAAGTGAATTAAGGTAAATCAGGCTGAAGCCACATTAATTCCAAATGAGATAGTCTAACCAGGGCTTCAATGTAGTTTAAGCACCAGCTTTAAGTTCACCCCACTAGTTAATTCAAATGAACGATGCCGCATGTGCCTGTTTAGGCAAAGCTGTTCCAGGAGTTTCTGACAGTCTACTGAAGTCCAACAACATCCTTTCCTGCTTACACCCTGTGAGGAATGTGCTCTGGAGCCAACACCAGTAAATTATCAAGTAGTCAGCAAGATCACGACAGATTCTTGTTTGCAGCCACTGTTCTTCTCTAAGGGAAGATGGTGGCAGCTCTCGTGCCTCTGCTCACCCTTTCTGATGATTCCCTGCTCGCTCTTTGGCATGCCATCAGACCTGCGTTACCTTTACTCACTTTTTCTTTAGGTTATATATGCTTTGCCAGATTTATTTAGGGTATCTATTTAGGATATATATTCTGCAGAACACTGGCACAGAGATATGATTGTCAAACAAAGTTTTGTCATGTTCAGTAAGAGCTTCAGCATCTGGGATTGCAACAGTGAATCCTAAACCAAAAATGAAATACATCATCCTACAGCTGTAGGATACAAACCCCTTCCGACTATCAAAAGCTTCCCCGTAACCCGTGGCTTTTGTTCATGGGGTTTCTTGCATTTATCCTAGAGCAGCTGCCACTGGTCAGCATCATCAGACAGACCAATCCTCATGATCAAGAGCTTTTTGTTGCGGGTGTGAGTGGACTGTGATATTTCATGTTCAGTGCTAACCCCATAATGAAGTGCACTAACCCTTTAGGTGGCACATCTTGGAAGAACAGCCTGTTTGCAAAGGCACATGAATGAACTTGAACGGTCCCCCACAGGTCTGGATCACAAGGGTCAGACATGGCTTCCTTACATTGCCAAGTCCAAAGGCAGTCAGCTTAGTGCCTTGGCTTGCTAGCGCAAGGGAACATACTTCTCACTTTTTGTTCACAGTCGCTTTATTAAGTTGCCTCAACAACATGCTCTACTCCCCCCATCTACCTTCCTCTTCTTGAAAAGCGCAAAGCTTTGTTAGATAGAAGCTCCTTTGAGCCTCTGGTATCAAATCCAAAAGGGACTTGACACCTGACTACACTAGCAGACTCTCTGGATAAAGATGTATGTCTCTCATATCTTGGTTACTGTGCCATAGTCAGCTGATTTTCACTGCTTTTAATTTTTTCCCAGGTGTAATGCACTTTCTGCTGACAGGGCAGATGCTGGGGGTCAACCCCTGGTCTTCTATTGGGGTGGGATGTGAGATATCCAGGAAAAATGTTGGCAATCTTCACAATTCCAATCTTTGTTGGCTAACCAGGGGATGGCCATGGGATGGACACAACCTCGTCCTGAACTATAGAAGGAAAAATATCATCAGCTGGTCCCAATTGGGGCACTAAGCTCTTTTCTGTTCCTTAAGAAATTTACACTCATGATTTATGCAGGGTTAAGTAACAAGGGGGTTGCTCTGTAGTAAAGAAGAAAGCTATTAGGTGGAATTGCCTACTTTGCAAAACTGTATCAGATAATGGAGGAATGGAATCAAAAAAGAGCTCTGTTTCAAAATACAGAACAAAGGGAGGAAATTCTCCTTCTCTGCCTGAGCCTGCAGAGTGTTTCACTGTTTGAACTGTAGGTCCCTTGGCTATCAGAGCTAATTCCAAGGATCACAACTACAGCTGAGAAAAAATTCTGAATCTCCATCCCATGGGAAAATCTGACGTTTTAAAATTTGCTTTAGGTTCCAAAACATGAGGTTAAAGAAAAAGAGAAAAAAACCACCATAATTTCTAGTGTGCAGAAAATGTCAAAAAAAATTTTATTAGTAGTAAATGTCAAAACCTCTTGTTTTGACATTTAAAATGTAAATAATGGAACCGCTTCATCCCTGAGACAGCCTGCAGAGGATCCCTTCCTCTGAGGTCATTTCGGTACTTAGTTTCATGCTTCAGCCATGTGTTGCCTTCTGGGAGTTGTTGTCCCAGTCTGTTTTTTCTTCTGTGGGCTAGTAACCAGATTGACTACATGTCCCATTAAACTACCCAAATAGGAGTGGCATCATGTGCCAACATTTGCTTGCCTTGTGGAATATGTAGTTTTTTAGGAAATCTGCACCCTTAAGATAGATCATGGGCACCTGATCTGCAAAGTACCATAAAGAAATATACCATAAGGAAATGTGAATTCCTGTTTTGTTGTACAGATTTAGAAATAAAGCGCACTGATATCATGTAAAGGAGGACACATTTGGACCGGAGTTGAAGGAACTGGAGTCCAGTCTGATTTTCTCCCTACCTCTAAAATAACATTTTTCTACAGAAAGTTTTGGTATTCATGTATCCCAACAGAAAACCCCAGGTAAGCTTTCACTGCAGCATTTCATACCTTGTGCTAGTGAATGCACTGCTACTGTTCAGCTGCTTCTGGTCATCTGGACACAAACTGGGGGCAGGGAGTGGGGAAGCGAGGAAGATCTGTTGAGTTCATTCCTTGAGTCAACACTGTGATTTAGACAAGACATTTTCTCAGTGATACAAAGCACTCCACAGCCAAGCCAGTCATGCATGAAACCTTGCCCCTTTACTGGCCTTCAGCAGAGCTTGTTGCTTTTCTAGCAATTGCTCTCATTCCTGCATAATCCTGGGTTTCAAGGATCTCCCCATAGCTGGACACCTCCATCGATTGCATGTTTTCCTGTAGGTCCTCCAGTGCCCATTTAAAGAAAGGGTCTGCATGTCTCAAACTTCCTCACTTCCTAACCCCTGGGGGCTCACTGCCTCTCTGGCTGACATGCAGTTTTGCTGCGTGGCCTAAAGTCCTGTGGTGATGATGCTTGGATCTCAGGTCCTGCCTTCAGGCAGGAGCACATCTGCTGCTGCGCATAGGATCACTCACTTTCCACAAATATTATCCTGTGTGTGGTGGCCCACTCTGCTCCTCAAGACTGAATTACATGCTCAAGATATGCAGAAGGCAGTTTTCTGTCCCAATACATGTGGATCTCCCAGCACTGCCCAATGGTCAAAAGAACACATAGGTGGAAACTGCAAATCACAAAGGTTGCCTTAACCAAGGCAAGGTTAAGAATCTCCTGGATTTAAGTGTATAGGTAGTAGTAGCCTTTGTGGTGTTACTAATGTCTTCTCTGGGTCTTCTTTCTCACCCAGGAACCTCAATGCAGTTTATAAAAGGTAGAGAAACCAAGGTCTACAGAGGAGAAAGTGACTTACCCAGAAGGAGTGACAACAGTTCAACAACCTAGTGACAGGGTCACTAGAGTCTGGAAAGCTAGAAGGAGGAATCCCAAAATATCAGTGCCACATCTCCATATCTGTCTTCATGCTGTGAAAGATTAGAGGAGAGAATGCAAGTTCCTTGTCTTCAGTATACAGCAAAGACTAGGCCCTTTCCTCCTTTGAGTAAAGTTAACTGAGAAGAAAACATGTCAATAGAGATTGAAATTCATTCAGAAAAATAAATTATTCCTTGAAGGATTTGGACAGCAAGAAAAGTGTGGGAGAAAGACTTTTTTAGAGCTTGTATGTTTTACCTGGCATGAACTGCTCACTAGTGAGCTGTAGGATTGATTTGTGTAGTATTAATGACTGTAGAAACTCAACTGCACTCAGGATGGGGCTTCATCCCATTTGAGTATAAATGGGATGAATTAACAAAAAGGCTGAAGATTTCAACCCAGTGCCCCAAGTCTCTGCCTCTATTCCAGAGAAAGAAACTTCATCCCCAGAAGGTCCCAAGACCAAAGTAGCATAGAACAGCTGAGCTGGGTGGAAAATGTAGCAAGTGGGTGAGGAAAGCAGGTCCCTTGAGTAGAGATGGATTCACCTATGGTCTCAACTGTCCTGCAGCCGGCTGTGCCATTACCACTTGACTGTGGATTGCTATTGAAAACAAATGAGTGGATTGGGCTCATAAATTGGAGTCGGTTCTTTTTGGGGTTGGGGAGGTGGGAGCATTGCACTTGTTCACATCACCTCTCTGGAAGAGGAAGAAATCTTCCTGCCTGAGAACTTCTCCAGGCCTTTTCCAGCTGACCTCCATCAGGATGATGGGCCACCGGAGGCCCTGTGAATGCTGACGGCTCTGAGCCCTCCGCCAGCAGAGCTAATGGCCTGGGCCTTGCTGGCAAGAGTGCAGAGCAATAAACATCCCAGAGATGCTGCTGAGTCGGTCCGTTTCCTGCACGCAAGCTGCACATTGTAAAAACTGAGTCTCGGATTCTTTTTCCTGTTTGCACTGGAGCAGACCGCAGAAATTGCACAATCCTCCAGGCCAGACCTATCATGAGATGATAGGTTCCAAGGCAATATTTCACACTTGTTGAAAAAGTGATACAGCCCAGGGGAGGGGGCTGTAATTAGGGAGAGCAGTGACAACCCACAGACAAAGTGGTTCCATAAGCAGAGGAAGAAATGAAAGCTCATTCCAAAGGCTCTCACTTGCGTTGATTCTCTAGTGTTCAATAAAAGGTGCGATCCCTGAGTAAGAGAGTCTCTCTCCTTTCTCCACATGCTTATTTTGATGAAATATGATAGTCACAATATTTTTAGGCATTCTCTCCTGCCTGTCAGGTTACAAAGCTGTTAGCTGGAAGTTGTATGGGCTGATACATAAACAACATGATCACATTAAACTCTGTTTCCTGGGGAAGCCACTCAAGAGTAAAATTTTTGATTTGGTTGAGGCATCTGGAGGGGTGGTGGGGAGGAGGGTAGCAACTTTCAGATAAATAACGATAGGGGCTTGAAGAGAAAATAAAGTTTCTTTTTCTGTCTTTAAATGTCTTCTGGAGGGGTTTTTTCTTAGGACTTTCTAAAAAAATGCTTTTTTTAATGTTGTACTGGAAAAGAAGGAGGGAAAGCAGATAAAATCAGCAAAACACTCATTGAAACATTTGGTTATCGTTTCTCAGCAAATACAGCTAGATAAATAGATAGATAGACAGACAGACAGATAGATAGAAATACCGAAGTATTTCTTAGAACTGAAAAGTCATTGTCCGAACATGAAGAGTGAAATTATTCAGAAAGGGTCTTGTCTTTCACATAACCTGGAAAAGGCTGCACAAGCTATCCCCGATAAGAGCAAGCTCTTATTGATCCTAGGGGGTCAAAGCTCAGAGAAATGCTAGAGCATTAAATAAACCATCCAGCATTAACAAGAATTCATTCAAGAGTGTAGCTATCTCCATGAAGTAAATTTTCTTCCCTACTCCAACTTTACCTTCAAGGAGGTGTACACCCCTTAGGCTGGTAACCCTGATCCTATGTGACCAATGCTTCCAGCAAGTGGACAACTGTTCTATGACATCTATGGTGTCATTTAACCAGCATGAAACTCAAGGACTACAAAACCAGCAGTTTATTCCTGGACATGAGATAGACAAAATTTTAACATAGAAAGAGAAAGGATGAAAGTTATGCCAATAACTGGAATCTGGCTGGGAGATCAGCAGATTGGCTCCTGTGGAGATGGAGACAGTGGACAGCTCTTGCTCAGATGGCATTTGTCCATCTAATCAAGGCTGACTCCATGTTCTGGGGAAGGATGACTGACTCTGCTGGTGTTCAGAGGTTCTGGGGTGGATGAGGGACAGACTACCAGTAAAAGGACAAGACTCACTCTAGTGGTCTTAGCTAAGGTGCCAGAGCCAATGGCATGGCAAAATGATTGTGGTTATCTTGACCTTGAAATGTCACTTTTTTCCATTCCTTCCACTCTGAAAAGGGCAGACATCCACAAATCTGCTCGGGGGCTTTAGAAGTCCTGCTTTACTACCATCTTTGTCCCTCTGACCCTGTGGCCTGCAATGCTGCTAACACTTTTACTTCCTGTGCATCCATCCCTCTCTGCAGCTCTAAACTCCACTTGGCAGATGCAGAGAACCAGAAAGAAAATCAAGTGCTATGCTAAGGTAAAGAACAAGGCGTTCCTTCCAGTCTTGGGGTCTTATTTCTGTTGCTTGCCCTGGTGCAAGTCTCAGCTCTCCCTTCATGCAGGGACTGTGTGACACACCATACACAGGGAAGTGCAGGGACTGGTTTCTAAGCCCCAGAAGAGAAGTTGTGTCTTGTCCTGGAGCAACGTTGTTTGCATTCCTTCCTTGAAACATAAAGCATTCAGCAATGTTAAGCCAGAAATGAACACATGGAGGTGGGAACAAGACTGATCTAGCACCATGCTTGAGATTAGTTTCAAAAGTCTTTTGTGCCATGAATGGACGGACCTCAGAAAACATATGTAGTTGTTGATAATGGTTTGAATGCAATTTGAGTTCTAGGCAAAATGTTTCATCTTGTCATCTTTGCATGCATAAAGAACAAGTACTGCCACTTACTTTTATCCTGAAAATCTATTTTTGGCAATGAAAAAAAAAGAAGTGACTCCATCTGTCCACTCCGAAAAACCAAGAGCAAACAAAAGTGAAGTATCTGCAAGAAGCCATGAGGAAGAGGAATCTCTTCTGCAGCAGATTGCAGGAAACCTGAGAATAAAATGGTTGTCATAGATGTTAACAGGTCAAGCCTTTAAAAAACCAAAAGGATCATACATGACCAACACAAGAACCAGTGCTTCTAGTATCAGACTGAAAACCAGGAAGTTGTTTGACAGGATCAAGGAAAGCCTTATCTGGAGAGGCAGATCTAAAAGAGAATGATTGACACTAGTACCTTACACAGCCTCTCCTCTTGTAAGGGGAGACCTTTTTGATAACTGGTTCATTACATATGACAGACACGCAGTCTCTCTCAAAAAAAGACATTTATTTCCCTTTCAGTGTCCACGAAGCCCAGCTATTTTGCACTGAATATTTACTTTCAAGGGTGCATTGCTAGAAATAAGTAACGAATTTGTAATAGCCAAGCAAATATCCTGGCTCCACATCTCCTTTCCAAGATTCAGTGTGAACGTAAACCAGATGTGATCCCAACAAAGAGGCATCCTCTGATGTACCAGATGGAACTCCTGCATCACTTTCCCGTTGGCTAAATATAGTTGGGGGGAAACAATAGTGCCAACAAAGAGCACTGAGGTTGAGCGATATGAGGTGGGATTGTTTCCTTCATTCCAGAACCTAATGGCAGAACTCTGAATGGGCATTAAATGGGAAATCAAAGAGTAAATTTCCCCCTTTTTTGCCCGGCGTAATTCTTCTGCCTGGTTGGACATTATGGACTGCACAGTACTTTCTAGCTTTGGTTTGTTTTTTAGTTGCAATTTTCATCCCCATTTCAACCTTAACTGTTATTGTGGGCCTTTGCTGCTGCTGTGTTATAGACAACAGCAGCAGGAATTTTAAAAATAGAGCAGGAAATTTAACAACTGTAAAAAACCTCCTTACCCCAGAGAGCCATTGTTTATACTCCTTCATGTATGCTAGCAATAATTATACTAAAGTCTGCTTAGGAAAAAGGGTCCATTTTACATCAGAGGAGAAAATGTAAATTTTTTTCCCCTTCTAAACTGAATACAAAGACTCTTTCATTAAATGTGGCTTTTTGGTAAAAAATGGAACAAAAAGTCTACCCATAAAAATTAAAAAAAAAAAGGTTCCTTAAAAAGGAGAAAAAAATCCAAGCTGACCTTAGTTTTCTCTCTGTTATTCAGGGCTGCTGGTTGAGAGACACCCCACATTCACACCGCAAACTCTAACCTCCCGCATGTGTCATCCAAAGCAGGAGTCCTGGGCTCATCTCTGCTGTATTGCTCCAGTCTACTCTTACTGATGAAATTACAGGTTTATTGTGGACGTACACCATCCCTGGTGAGCATGTGCCCAGAAATAACAGTGAAGCAGTGGGAGGTCTGTGGCTTGAGTGACACAGCATTAAAATACTGATAGTAGCCTCACAGACCCAAACTGATCGTTAATGTACCTTCTCAGTCTAAGGAAGCTTTTCACCTTCAGGTTGTCTGAACATTTCCCAGAACGTCAAACAGAACTTCAAGGGATGGGTTCTTCTCATTTCAGAGACAAGTTTCACCCTCTTCTAGTCACAAGGGAAAATTATTTCATTGCCTGAATCGAGGTGAAGGCTTCACCCAACACACCGACCTCTCCTCTAAACTCTAAATGGCTGCCACAGCAATGGAGCAATTAGGTTCCACTTTTGGTGGAATGATTCATGCTTCAGTAAATTTAATTTCAACAAGACATAATTACGGTGAGTCACGTAATCACAGATTAATCACAGCACCTCCCATTTAGCAGTCAAAACAGTGGAGGATTCCAAATGCAATGAATATGATGCTTCTCCTCAGCTTTTGTTTCACTTAATTTCATTTCTGCTTTATAGGTTGATCCTACACCAGCTCTAGGAGAAGGCTTTTGGGGTTGCACACAGGTCTGTAAGGTAGCACGGCAACTTCCCTTACCGTTTTCCATGTGGTAAATGAACCTGAAAGACAATGAATGTTGCCAATACCAACGATTTCCACAAGAACCTGAGGATCTTCTGTTTGGTGCTGAGCTTATCCTTGACACAGTCCATTGTTAGCGGGGATTGAAGGTACCCAGTGACTTCTGTATCTGACCACACACAAAAGGGGTCTTGCGTCCAGTTAATTCTTCAGAGCTGCAGGGGATGGGAAACTTCTTCACGCTAATGTCTGAGCATCCTGTTCCTATCAGACGTAATCAGGATACTTGAAAACATCTGTTGGAGATTCCTTCCTGCTCAGTGCGAGTCCTAAGCACCTTGTGTCTATACTGGCTCCCCTCTCAGCTGAGGTATGGTGCTGTCTTCTCTCTCCTTAGTCTATTTTTACTGTTACTGAATCTGGAGACTGAGAAGGGATCACTTGCTCAGCAGAAGCTATGCTTGGCTCATCTCATTTGAACATCACTCTTAGCCTCACGTACACTTGCCACAAACCAGTGAGGGGGAAATTCCTTCTTTGTGATCAGACAATTTGTGGCTGCTGTGGCTGCCCTTTACCAGACCTTGGGTAGGAACGTATGCAGTGGTTTTTCCAAATATTGGAACACAGCTTATTCTGTGTGACCAGCTCATTTTGAATTGCAGCCGGACCACTTTATGGAATTGTTTTACTTTCAAAGCTTTCATTCTCCAAAGTGGTTAGAAAAGGGTTTATTTTATTTTCCTTTTTATTGAATTTATTTTTAAGGTGAGAGTGGTGGTGGTGGGGGAGCGGAACAGGAGGGTGTGGGTTTTGACAAGAAGAGTGAGAGGGAAGGTTGTTCTTTGACATTTCGTTTTACACTACCACTGATCAGTATAAAGCTTGACAAGCTGAAATTTACCTCCCTGTGCATCTTGTGAGTTTTCCCTAGAATTCAGTTTGGTTTTAAAAGTTGGCTAAAGGATCTGTGCAGCGGGTGGGGTGTTGATGGAGATGCTGGTAAATTAACATTGTCAGCAAACTAATAAAACCTTTAAAAGAAAAGCCTTCGAGGGACAAACCTGTGTTTCTTTCACCTTTCCTTCTCTCTCTCCCCACCTCCCCTGCCCACCTCCTTTCCCATCGCACAAATTGATTCATTTCTTTTTCAGAAAAGATTACTTTTTTTTTTTTTTCTGTGTACAAAAGGGTGACAAACACTAGATACAATTTCTAGAGAATTAATAATGTTCTGACAAACAGCAGGTGAAGGTGAATTGACAGGTTTGTGAGGCTGGGTGTGTGCAGAAGAGAAGTGAAGGTAACACCGAGCAATACAAATTTGTCTTGGGCACTGCAAAAACTACACAACATGAGTAAGTGCGTGTGTGAGGCAGGATGGTGGAGAAAAGAGAACAACCTTGCATAGGAAATGGTGTGAAATTAGGATCTGAGCGGGGTGCGGCACTGGCACTTCAACCACTCAGGAGGCAGAGTCCCATCCCTGCTGGCATGTACGATCTGTGTGTCTCTTGGGTTTGCCCATCCCCACAGCCCCCAAGGGCCTGGCTCCCTGGTGGCAATTCAGGGACCCTAGTTGTCTGCAGGCTTCTTTGGAGTCACGACCATGGTGACTTTCAGAAATGTCCTGCGTGGTGGTCACAAACAGAGGTGCCGTTGGGTACCTCCATACTGGGGAATTCTGAATTGGATGCAAAGAAACCAGAGGAAGTTTCCGACTGACTGTTTATACTCTCCCGCCAGCAAGTGCAGGGTGCGGTTTTGAGTGGAGAGTGTTGCTCAGGACGACTCTAAGCCCAAAAAGCCACATTTATTCCATGGCTCAAGCCTGTATCCACAGTCCCAGGAGATTGTATTACTCACAGAAAAAGATTATTAAAATCTCCCATGCATCATAAGATATGCCACCCAACAGGAGGTGGTGATTCTGTCTCAGCCTTAGTGGCATCTAAGCTGTAGAGAAGAAGAGAGACATCCAGAAATGACTGTATGCTCCCAGCAGGACCTTCTAATTTCCTAGCATTTACAGGCTACCACAACAGACCTCCAGGGAGAGGTCTGCTTTAGAGATGTGGCCTCAGTAATTCCATGGACACATCCTTCTCTCCAAGTTAAGCCTGAATCAAAATTCATGCTAAGGTGGTTTCAGAGGCACTGTGCAGCTTAGAGGTCTGACGGTCCTTGAAAGACAATGTGCTTATTTTTTAAAAACGAGAGTTGAGCTGTCCTTCCAGCTAAGCTGTGTGAATTCCATTATAAACAATACCATGTGCCCCCTGAGCCCTCTATTGTACTCATTTGATGGATTATTCCCCTTAATTTCTTCCCAAATCATTCCCTGGGTTTGCTTAACACTACAAACCCATTGCATTCCACCTCCAACACAGCTACCTCCTGGCTGGGATAGAGATAGTGACGCAAAGACCCTTGCTCCTCAACATACCTACGCCCACTGACGTCAGATAAATTTGGCTTGGTTTTGCCTGACGGGACTTTTGGCCTATAAACCATTCTGGGTCTACTTCCAAATCACAGGTCCATAGGAACAGAAACCATTCCCAATACCCCTGGAAGCGCGTGGAGGGTGGTATAGAGTCACAGAGCCAACTCCGCAGCCTAGTATCAAAAACAAGAGCAGACCTGGAAAAATATTACAAAACCCTTCCACTGGCACCAGCGGGTCAGTGTCATTACAGGCAGCGGTGTTGTTCTCAGATACTATTTCATTGGCTTCCTTCTCCTTTTTCCTCTCCCTCTTCTGAAGCACATTTTCTTTCCCTTGTACTGCACAGTAGGGTTGTATCCCTGGAGATTCACAGTGATGAGGAGGAGTAGGCAGAGATCAAAAGCACTTCTAGCTTTGAAAAGATTATTCCTGGCCTCAAACCAAGTATGGCAAGCTCCAATCCATCCATCTTATTCAGTGTTTCAAAACTGGTCACCCAACCCTTTTGGATTCTGCTTCTCTTTCAACTTTATATGGCACACAAAATTCTTTGATTTTACCTTTCAAAGCACGGCACCAAGTTCTTTACTAACACAACTGACTGCTCTTATTTTTCGAACCTGAGGCTGCAGACTTCTGTGCCGTTTTCAGTCCTGCTCAACGTTTTTCAGAGCCAAAATCTCTCAGTTTCTTCACAAATCAACTACACTGATTTTACCTTGGCTCATTGACCTTTCCAGAGGAATAAAGCAAAAAATTTCACTGCGTTGCTTTGGAAACATACTCCTCCAGCAATCTAAAGTGTACCAAAGCAACAACAAAAGAGCCAATGATAATTACAAGAAGTTCGCCAAAAAATGAATATGGTCTGTTTAGAAGAATGCCAAGATCTACAACATTTGGCTGAAAGAAAATTTAATTTTAATGGCTGGGTGGGGATAATAGTGTTAACAGCAGAAGATGCATGAGTTGAGTACATTTCTAGTGTCTTTTCAATGTATTGTGTTTTCAAACAACTTTTACATTGACAGTAATAACCTGTGATATCGCACAGGAAAGTATCAGCGGACTTCATCTTGTCCCTCTCTGAATCACAAGTTCAGACAGTCACAAAAAGACTCAGATGTTTGGGAGTATGCTCGTTGGCTGTAAGCTATCAGAGTTTTGGAAATCACCACTTGTTTTTCTTGTGTATTAGAAGTGTTCTTAGCTCCAAACCTCCTGAAGTAACAGGTGTTTAGTAGTGCATGCATGACTGCTACGAATAGTTAAAGTGATTTGGTTGGTTAGTTATAGCTGTATCACAGTGCATAAACAAGTGCAAACGGAAGACATGTCTCAGTGTCACATCTGCTGGATAAAACAGTAAAATGCATCCTGCAAGTTATTCCAGAGAGACAGGTCGCAGTCTGACCATGCACTGGTGTGCTTGGAAAATGAATGATTATCCAGCATTGCCTACTTTTTGGAAAACAACCAGAAAAAACTAAATTGCTCAAGAAAACAACTCCTCTCTCAAATTCAAAATGTTCTGAATGGATTAGGAAGGAACAACATCAGTGAAATCAGTCATTTTATTTCTCCCATATGCCTTGGAAAGTGGTAGGTCATGAATAACGCTTTGTGGATTTTAGGGATGAGATGTGCACACATATCTTGGTATGAGCATTCAAGAAATTCCAGAGAATATAAGGGAAGTTTTCAATGGTCAAGACAAGCACATCTAACGTGACTTCTCCAAAAATATTAGCATGTTGGGAAAAAGAGGTGTCTGTGGAAGGCAACAAAACATGGGTGAAGCTGACATGGTGATTTTACTTCAAAAATATCAAGAAGGACATTCACTTTCTACAACTTTTCTTACATGAGATAAATCCAGGCCATCATATTCCTGCACTGCAGGAGGCCACTGGCCGTATATACAGCCATAAATGTAAGCTAAGACTATGTTCTGGATAGATGCCACTGAAGTTGCTGAGTATTTGGTATTGGTTTTCCTCAGCCCAAAAAGAGGGAAGACAAAACAGAACAAAAAAAGTAATTTATATGAGAGATTGGCCTTATTAGCAGCAGATAAAAAGATTATTAACTAATGTCATTAAAAATTCAGTTTGGATCAAGTAATAACTGCAGTCTAGTGCTCTAGGTCCCCATGAAGACTGTTACAGCAGAACCTGCAGACCTTGTGTTCAGACCTTTTTTTTGCCTTGAAAGAAGAAAAAAGAATATATAAAAAAGCATTAGTCATACTAGATGACTTCATAAGGTTTTTCTCAGCCTGTTCTACTACCAGTAGGTCAATCAATACACTGACAGCCAAACTTTCAATGAATGCCTTTTAAAGCATTTTTCCCAAGAGGATTATCCACAACTAGGATGCAGAGGTCAAATATAATTTGTTCAGCAGGTTACTGTACTATCATGAAATTAAAACATCTCACATAGCCCCCGGTCAGTACCAGGCAGTTCTTAGCTTTAAATTCTCTGAATCTAGGCCAGACCATTAGAGTTATCTGATTTGACTGCCTGTGTAGTTCATGAATACTAGGTGCAATTTTTCTCCTGGTCACTACCTAATAAAATCCATTAACACTGCTCAGTGAAAATGTGCTTTCTAGAGAGATGCTCAGGTCTTATTTGGAGAAGACAAGGCATGAGAGAGAGTTCATTGTTTCTATGGGCAGATTACTCCAAATAGCTGATCCTTCTCCCTCCCCCCTCCCAGCTAAATAATGTGCCAAGTTTTAATTCAACTCCAAGCTGCTGTTTCTTGTTCTGCATTTCTCTGCTGAATTAAAGACTTCTTTAGCAACTATTTTTTCCTTGGGAAGGTAATTATAGAGTAATCAAGTCACCTCTTGCTTCCCCAGTTGCCTTCATGATTAAACAGATTGATTTCTTTACCTCTGCCATGGTGAGTGGATTTCTCCAGACCCAGATTAACCATGTAGTTCTGTTCTGCAAAATATTGTGGCTTCGTATCCTTTCTCAGGTGTGGGTTCAGATCTGGATGGAACAAGCGGGTATCAGTAAATATCATCTGCAGAGGTAATGATGCCATCTGTTAAGTTGGCATCATTATTATTTCTGTTTCCACGTACCCTACAACCTCAGCAGTCCTGTTTAGCCCGTCTTCATAATCTGAATCAACAGCCTTTTGAAAAATTCTGTCTTAAGTTAAGACATTTGTGGTGAGGACCAGTCACTCAGTAGGTATGAGACACTGCCATTCTCTTAGGCAGAAACTTTTACTGAAATATTTCATTTGAATTTATCAGTCAATTTCTTTGATTATAAATCATTGCTCCAGCAATGCTTGGGTCACCCAGTAGCCTTTATCAGCAGGAATTTTATTCCCATTACTAAATCAGCGATGAAAGTGCAGATCCAAAATGAGCCTCGTCCTAGAACAGCAGCATTTAAAATACAGTCATTTAGGCTTTTCCCCTGGATTGAAATTTTGAGATGTCAGTCAGTTTTTAATTCATTCCTGCTCTCTATATTGTTCAGTGCTCATTTGTTTTAAATCAAAATATGGAGCCCTAACAATTCGGTAAAACTAATGACAGTAATCCAAACATACAACATTTCTAATGAGCTCTTTAAGGAGCTCTCTAATGAGCTATGCTTAATTAATACTGCTAAGCAGTAACTGGATAGTGATTGCTGTTTTCAGAAACCACACTAATTTAGAAGTTTGGTTAAGTTTTTGAAGGATTTCTGTGTCCTCAGTGCGGACATGAGTCCTTTCTCAGGAGGGAAAGTTTGTTGCATCAATACCCATATTTTTGGAGGGTCCCACACCCTACCCTCCATGACCATGCCTGGCTCTTAGTTGTGTCAAATACCAAATCACAAATCTTCGCCACTGTGTTCTAACGGGGGATTTGGGATGGTAGTGAAAGGTTAAGTAGGTGAGCACAGTAATAGTTTTTCTGCTGACTTGACTTACCTTATGCCTTAGAGTTAGACTTAAACAGTAGGTTACCCTACTGAATGGCATCGTTTGTTTGACAAGACCTATTGTCCAAAGTGGTTTACTTTTATGATATTTCTCCCACATTTTTTTAATCAGGATACTTTATATGTAAGGTTTTTTTTTTTTTAAATCAATATCAATTTAGTGAGTTAATAGACTTCTGAGGGAAAACAGAAAGGTTGAAACAGGTTCATGTGGCTCATTGATAGTAGGATCCAAGCAAGAGAGGTGTCAGGACAGTGTCTGTACCTGAAAAGATGCTACAGTATTCAAGTTACTTTATAAAAGGTTACCACATCTCCACTGGAGATGGAGGATCTACCTTAAAAAAGGAATAGTAAACCAAATGATAGTAATATATTAGCACTAGAAATTTCTCAAGCAAATGCTATTCAGGTTTGAAAAATCATTATATTTAAAGACTTTACAGTAGTGGAGTGAGAAAATGACAAGAATATTTGTGGGAAATAATTCAGAAGAAATTGAGCAAACTGGCTTCTGGATGCATGAGTTCATGAAATGATTGTAAAGCTTGAGGGATGAGGGTGGTTCAGTTTACTCAGTAAAAAGCAGAAGAGGGAAAAAGGATGTTTCAGGTTTCTCACAGTAGTTTATTCCCTTCCAGTTTTTAGCAAACCCTACCAGCTTTTAGGCCTGGATATAGTGCAAGCCCTACCAGTTGCTGGAGAAAGAGGCTTCATAAAATAATCCATGTCGTAGGAAGTTGAGGAGAACAACAAGAACTGAAACTCCCTCAGGTAGCAGAAGGAAAGACAAAGTCCCCTGCAGATTTGTCTTCATGGTAAGAGGTCTCTGCAGAAATAATTAATTCATGTTGTGGGAACGAAGTTGATGCTGATCAACACTCATTACTCAAGCTGTTGAAAGACCCAAAACTGAAACAAGACACCGGGGAGCGTGAAACTGGTAATGATCTCTAGGAACTTATGACAAAGAGCATTTTGATCACCAAGATAGCCAGCCCCAAGGATACTGTCAGGTGAGCATTTAAGGCTTACTGTGTAGCCAAAAGGGAGATGCAAGTTGAGCATGTTTCCCAGCAAAGAAGGATGGAGAAGGCAGCTATACATGATCCAAGAGCAAACGCGACATTGTGGCAAGCATCCCTCCATCCCTCCTACACATACTGGAGCTCTGTTCCCTGCCTGCTGCCCTCCCACATCAGATACCCATCCTCTGTTCCTTGTGCCATTCTCTACTGATAGACCATCAACTTCAGATAAGAGACTGGCTTACAATTAGAAACGATCATGGGAATGCAGAATTACTGTTGTAGGAAAGATGCAAAGAGTGACTGTGTTTCACTCCATCTCACTCTGGGAATGAAGGACAGCCTTCTTTCAATTACTGCCCATAGTGGTTTAAGTACACACTGAAGGCCAATGACTTCTTTAAATGTAGCAGACTTTCCTAAGTGCCTTACCATCTGTTCAGTGCTTTTGACAATGTGTTTATGTTGTCAGTCACATAGGGTGAAAAAAATCAAAGCACTTCATATTTTTTGTTAATGGAATATGTTGACATGACATTAATCATACAGACAGGGAACCCTCTACTCATAAGTGAATGCATGCGTTAAATACTGGGGCTGTTAATGGACCCTGTTTCTGATCACTGCTGTCATAAGTGATAACAGGCCTAAGGCCAATTAAACCACTTTTCACGTTTTTCTCAAAGCGAGGGAGCGCTGGGAAGGGATCCTGGCACCAGCCAGAGTGCTGAGGTGAGGGGCTTAGCGCCACGGTAATGCAATCTCTCTCTGCTCAGGCACTCCTGTGCTCCCCTCCACCGCACGCTACCCAGGGTCCTGTCTGGAGCTCGGACACAGGACCTGGCTTCTCCACAGCAAGGTGAGGACAGAGCAGGCAGTAGCTACCAGTCATCAGTAACCTCAAGTTACCGATGATGGCATCAAGGCATTTTCCAGTCTTAATGTCCCACCCCAACTTTTCCACTTGCAGTGAGAAACCTGAAGTAGAAGCAGAGGTCCATTTACTTTAGGGTACACTTGCAGTTGGTCAAGTTATGAGGGAAACATTGCCTTGCAAGACGCCTGCCATGTTCTGATTCTCGATCTGACTCAAAGTACCCCAGTGCATGTGCAACAGATCCAGATTTGTTACTGCATTGCACGAGAAGTTCCACCTGGCTGGCCAAAATTTGCCTTTTTCCTTATGAACAATATTACCAGTGAGAAAACAAAGAAGATGCATCCAAAGACGCTTAAAACCATGGTCACCCTGAATTTGTAAGGTCCTTGCATGTAGCTGGCAGTAGCAAAAAGGCTATTTTTGAATCAGCAGGAAATTGGTATTAGTGTATTTTCATGCTAGTGTGGTCTATGTTTGGACGTTGAAAGCATAAGGCCCTAGACACATAACACAGATCACCGCTCTTCAAAAGCTCTCTATTTCCTCACTCAGTCCTGTACAAGGTCCTATCCTACAGATCTCAAAATAAAAGCAACTTGAGATGATCTGTCTAATAGGCAGCTTTATGGATCTAAGCACTTCTTTTCTGTCTCCTCTCCTGCCCTTTTCCCAAGTTAAAGACTCTATCTGCCAGGCAAATGCTGAGTTGTGATGGTAGTGTTTCACTGGTATGAGGAATGCTGAATTTTTCAGCAAGTTGTGAAAGCCAAAGTCCTCGCCAACTTTCCTTTAAGCTTTTTAGACCCAGCGTTTGTGTTTGCTTTCTGTTTCAAGGGAGGAGAGATGCGGCAGGCTAGCTAGGGTCTCAGTCCCTTTGAAAGTCCTGCGGCGAAGCAGGATACCAGGCAAACACAGGAAAATGGTGGGAATCACTTTCTGATGTCCAGCTCCCTGATCTGCATGTGTGTTTCCAAGCTGTAATACATAACTGTAATATAAATCAAATTTAAAAAATCAAGTCAGTCAGAGAGATTCCAACCCTCCTTTTCATAACATTGGGAGATTAGGTAAAAAAAATCCTACGATTTTTACGTGAGACATGTTTTAGACTTGTTTTTCTTGCCTTCCAGGTTCTGAATCTGAGTCTGTTGTTTGAACTAGTATAAACTGTTCCTTTTGTGAAAGCTTTACCCCCAGAGATCTTCAAAATCTATTGCAGATTTGAAGAGCCTATTTAACCTTTTCTGACATTTAAAAGAAAACAGAAAGCAAGACCTGCCAGCTGAAAAGTGAGTTAAAGGAACCAGTCCAGTTTGTATCCAACTGGATGAAGAAAGGATAGTCAAATTCCTTCCATTTTACACATAGTTAGTCATGAAATTGTACAAGAGAAATAAAAAAAAGACAATAAAATAGCTGTATTGTAACAGCTGAAGCAAACCTTGGGTAACTGTCAGCAGTGAAATGTCCAGAGAGCATTTGTACCATTCCATTTCATTAAGTTGAAGGGTGGGATTGCAGACTGTAAAAGATTATAGCAGAGCTCTTCAGAAATTTACAGCTCACAGTGCAGCGAAGCGCAAGGGAAGTCTCCCTTTCTTGTGTATGCAACAGGGAGCCTGGGTTTTGTCTCTCTGATGATGATGATGTGTAGGAGAAGAAGGTTGCCAGAAGCACCAATGAAAACTGAAGTGTGCTCCATGAAGGCTTTTTTTTTTTCTTCCGCATGGCCTAGAAAATGCATTTGCATGGTCAGTTTTTATTCACTATCCAAGCTCTTGGCTTTGTGGGCTAGGTTAGGACAGGAAGCCTTGCGGGTGGTGTTTAGGGCAATGTCTGATGCTTTGGGGGTATAATGCATAACGGCAAGAGCGCAATGGGAGGGGGGACACTTCTCTCCTTTCAAACAGTGTAACCCTCAGGAGCGACTCTTGTTTTGTACCCACTGAGGATCTGGCCCCAAGACCATCACTGAGCTGCAACAGGAAGCTTAAATTCTGACTAAAATAGGAGTATGTGTCTACTGCAACTGCAGCCTGTTGCTCTGTAACAGAGCAAGTACACTGGGAAGGTAAGTTCTTTCTCCGAAGTCTCCCTGGTTTCAGTCTCCTCTCTAGATGATAGCATCCTCCCCTTATTACAGTGAAACTCCTGCTAACATGCAGCAGAGTTAGGATAGCAGTTATCTGTCAGCAGAAAAGACACAGGGCTGGTGGGGAGACGGTGAGAAAGAGAAGTCATTCGAGATGACTAACAGCCCTACATACTTTTACTGGTGACGTTTGGCTATAGCAGCTAACTTCCTCTGACTCCTTTTTTCCTGCCTATGTTGATTCACCAAAAAGGCTGGATTGTGTTTGTCCTTGCCAGAGCAGAGGATGTATCCACCAACAGGAGACATGGTCAAGAGGTGTACACTGGTACTGCCTTCCAACAGGAATGGCAATTTCCACCAAACTGATTTTCCAAAGTGAAGAATTTTCAAAATCACAATGGGAACGATGCAAAACGAAGGGTTGCCATCCAAATTAAATGCAACCCAAGTTCAGCAAAACTTGATTTTCCTTTTTATTTACACAAAATAATTAATTTTTGTCTTGGTTCACCATGACATTCAGCTTAATTTCCATATTTGAGCATTGCTTTGTGGGAGATTTAATTTAAAACCCTTGTTCTCTCTGCTGTGGGCCCATAGTCCTTTGGAGGACTGCAGCTCCCAAGAAATAACATGCACTTGGCTTGGCCTGAATTATGTGCTGTGTTGGATACTCATGTGACTCTAGTACTGTATGAGAAATGTAATTTGGACAGAAAAGTTTAGCCCATAGGGAAATCTGGGGGCTCTGGCCTTTTAACTACAAAGCCAAAATAGAGACCCTCACAAAATGTGAAGTTCAATATTAACTGAATTTCAGGCAAACTGAGCATGTGTGTCAAATCCAGCAAATAAAAGGAAAAATTTCAATATAGGTAATTCTCCATTCTCATTTCTATTCAAGAACAATGAAATATTGGCAATTCTTAACAGAAATTATAAGAAATTCCATTTTTTGTGCAAATTTATTATGCTGGAAGTACTTGCTTCAGCTTAGAATAATAAGTTTTGACACGCTGGAAGTTCCCAAAGAGCAGGAATTCCAACTTTCTCACTGCTGCAAGTCCATGTTCATTAATTTTCATGGTTTTTTACATGCAGGCTCTCCTCTGTGGGTTATAAAGGCTTGAGCAGTAAAGCCAAAACCTTTACTGAGGATTTGTACATGGGTAATTGAAGGATTTAATTCTTAAAAGTGGAATTGTGCTTAGTTTGGTTTTATAACCAAAAAATTTTTGATATAAATTGCATAGGTCAAAGGAAGTGTTCTTAATTGTGCTGAAGTGATCCCACAAAAAGCAATGTAAATGGATGAAAGAACCACCAAAGTCTGTAACAGAGCAGAGTTTGGACTCCTCTACAACCTTTTTTTAGTTTTATGCTGCAAGTGATTAGTGGCACAGGCTTCTTGTGCAGAATTGTCAGTTCAGACTGGTTTCATGGCTAGATTTTGAATATGTAAAGAAAAACATTTTGTGTGTGCAGCATTGTGGGACTTTTGCTCTCTTTTGCTGGCATGTAGGTTTTTTCCCCTCAACAGATCTGTTTCCATGTTGCAGAATTGACCCCTTTGATGACTAAAAAGACTCCAGAGAGTTCAAACAACCTCAAGGACAGATTCCCATTCCACTTAACATGAGTCTGAAGTCCCCAAACTAAACTGTTCCACCTTCAGATTTGGTTTTATGTGAAATAACCTTGCTTTCAGATCAGCCCTCTGAAGACCTTCAGAGATAAAGCAATGGACACAAATTTAGTAACTGTGGATGGTTTACCCCTGGGTGCCTCCTTTTCTGCAAGGGAAGTTAAAGGTCTTTTGAAGCGGTAAGAGCTGATTTGCCTTCAAAATCCAATCAATAATTTAAATCACACCAACAGAATTAAATGATTGAGAAATTAGTAAGACAGGATAATGAAGTTCACCAGTTCTCTCCCATGCCTCTTATTTTACTAGTCTGGGTTTTGGATATTATAACAATCATAGCTTAGAAGATGCTGAGGACAAAGTGGTGAAGCAGTTGAACTGACAGGCTCAGAACCCTATCCCTTTATTTTACATACCTTCATCTAGGACTTAAAGGACTGCCCAGTGGTTCCCCTTTATAGCTGCTATTGGGATACTGTGAGTAGTGGCTGCACTGAGGAGAACAGGGAAAATAAAAAGAAAAACATCCAGATCAGAAGACATGAGGATTCTTCTGGATGAAAATCATGAAGACCAAATCCCGAGGAATACTTGTCATTTTGCAAAGGGCAGTAACCAAGTCTGTAATGTATATCTAAAATGGTATGCAGTTCTCTGCACAGAGTTGAAACTTCTAGACCAAGAAAGAGGAGGCCAAAGTTTATTCTCAGTTCATGACATAAATAGAGTACACAATTCAGTGATTTTCATGAGCTCCCTAGATAGAATTTGGCTCAAGTTGAGCCTTCATGTCTTAGTGGGGACAAAGCCAATGACCAGCCTACAGGAAACAGAGGGGGAGATCCACCCAACAGAGGTGGACAGAAAAGAAACTTGTATTTCTGTATACAAAAAAATTGAATCCTGTCAAACTGGAAAGCATTCTGGTGCTTTCATGAGAAGGAGGGCAAACTCAAGACAGGTGTCCACTTTTCATTAAAGAAGTGTATTTGGCTGAAAGCTCCAAATAAATCTATTTTCCCTTTTTTTTTTGCAACAGATGATTTTAAAGTCAGCCTCATAAAGTTACAGAGGACAATGAGAGGACCTTCAACATATGGAAAAAGCAGTGTCATTTTGATCTCCCTGCAAAATTTGTTCAGTCTTGATGGCTATAGCCATCATTGCACCTTGCAGATAAGTACCTGAGGTTACATTTTCACATAACTATTCCCACGATGAGCCTTACTCTGCTACCAATCGCTTGTCTGGTAAGGGTCCCGGTTCTTCAGTGTGAGCAGATTAGAGATCAGCATTGATTTTCCATGTTGTGGGACAGAATTATTTGCCTGGTCTCCGGATGGTTGTGGGACAAATTCTCATGAAAAAGCTCTGCTCCTGCTGGCACCTAAATTTTGTAAAAGACTCAGTGGGACAGTGAGAGCTGGTGGGTGAAGAGCTCTTTGTTGAATCAGATTCTTTTTTCCTTGCAAGGGAAGAAGAGAAAACTGGGGTGTTGAGTGTTTGGTGGAAAGGAAAACAAAAATACAACCCTGCCTCTACCAGGCCTGGATCCAGCCCTGTGACAGTCTGTTTTTTCCACTGGCTCTCAAAATTTATGTAAAGAATGAGGCAAAGAATGTAACTGCTCTCTTGCAGTTTCTGCCCTGAATATGCTCCTGAGTTCCCCTTTTTAACCCAACTAATTGTCCATCCTACCCTGGCACTCCCTAGGCTTTTGAGATTCCAGAGATCCCAAGCATCTGAAGACATAAAGCCAGTGTTAAATGGCATTTCACATTCCAGGAAGCTCCTGAAGAGCCACCAATTTCCCCTCACCCTGGGAGGGTTTGTAGAACCCAAAAAACAGCCCCCACTTTTCTGGGGAACCAGATCAAACCACAGCACCAAACAAGCATGGAATTGCCAAATATTTTCTTTTTATCTTGGAAAAAATAAAATGAAATAAAAAAATTTCTAGTTCTTAGTGAATTTCACATGCCTGTGATGCCAAGCGGAAGGGATACTTTCCTTCCATTAATAGCAAGGTACCGAGACATCAAAACTAGTGGAACATTTCAAATCCCAACAGGAAGGGTGGGATGGAGTCTCTCTGTGGAAAGAAACCAATTGTCACAATCAGGATTGGGACAAGGCAAAGCAATTAGGTAAGTGGCTAGCTCAGATTCATTCATGCATTGGATTGCCTCAACATTTTTTTTTCCAATTCATATGTACCAGCAATATGCTAATATTTATTTTAATTCCCCTGCCCACTCCATCCTGGCCTATCTTTTCCTATTTGTCCCTCAGTGGAACAGGATTTAAAATTCATTTGAAGTCTGGTAAAAGTGGGAAAAGAAGACTAAAAAGGTGGACTTGGATAAGATTCTGGATCTCAGATCTTCATCTGTGACTGGCTCCACCACTGGCTAGTAGGTTAAGCCAGGATCCTGGATTCTGGAAAGCTGATACAGTCCTCAGTTTGTTACAGAGCATGCTGCAGACACCTGCCCCTTCTTCGCTTGCAGCTGCTCCTCCTCTGATCATCTTGCCATAAATGCCCTTTGACCACTGCTGCAGAGATGCTCCCTTTTAGATGTTGTCTCAGCCTCCACATGCAAGGTCATCCCCAGAGACACCATATTTTGGTGGCATCCTGGGGAGAGGGTGGGCAGCTGGAAAGAAAGGAGGCTGTTGACAGAGAGGCTGGCTGCTAATGTGGAGGTCAGTTTCTAACCCCCAAGACCAAAAAGATGCTGTTGAGCTTTCAGTGGGGTCAGATTTCACCCCCAAAATTGCTCCATCTTCCTGCCAATGAAAACATTGTGTTTCTGAATCCTTATCTAGATTATTTGGGGTGCACAAAAGCAATGCTTTCCTTCATCCTGTCACCAAGAGGAGCAAGAAACCCTCTTATTAGAAAAAGGAAAGAGAAGTTCAGGCAAATGGCTTCATTTAGCAAAACTATATCTGTGTCTGATGGCTTCTGGAGCAGATGGGGGCTGAACAGTGTCTGTCACTGCAGAGACACTGTGGCGTGGAGCAGAGCAAAAGTCCATGCCCCTGTTTATAAAAGTGTCCTAAGCGCTCACAACGAGCATTGCCAATCATTGTTTTCTCCTGTGAGATGTATCAGTCCCGTACAAGGAAAGTCACCCAGTCCCTCTTTTTCTCACGGACTGTAGCATTGACATGCAGCAGCAGAGGGGCAAGCAATGTAGTTTCAATTAAGACTCACTAAAAACAGCTCTTACTATGTTATAAATTCTATATTTATCCTGAAACACCAGCCCCATCCTGAGCCTTTCTCCCCCTCATTTAATTGTTTGCAGAAAAGTTTCCATTGTGTTTTCTTTTCCATTTTTTAGGACCAGTATTGCAATATAAATAGTCTTTTTTCTTCTCCTTCTCTCTCTCTATTTTTGCTAATAGTTTGGTTTCTCTACTTGGCTGAATGTACATGACTCTGAGGTTTTGCGATATAATTGCATGATTGCTTCCAAATTTTCCAACCAATGGGGCATCTAATCAGTAGAAAAATTTCATTATCCTCTGATATATGCTGAAGGGAAGGCAAAAAAAAAAGTTTCTCCATGTATCATTTCCTTCCTTCTCCTCCCCCATATTTAACCTTCTCCCTCTGCATCCAGAGAGGGGACAAAGTCAACCCAGCTGCAAAAGAAGTGACTGAGAATCTGTTCAGGGAGCTGTGGTTTTGCCATGCTCTTTCACATGGAGATAACCCACTCAAATTTGACTCAAGAACAGTCCAGCTAAAAAAATCCAGTGTGGTCTGATGTGTGGTATGGAGACAGGTATTACTCTTATTCCCTAGAGAGCTGGTCTCTGGCCTGAAATCTCTGATTTCAACAGATTTGGTTATTGTATTCAGTCTTGAAGTTGCAGCCCAAGAAAAGGAAAGAGGCATTTTTAACTCTTCCTCACTCAATTTTTCCTCTTGTACCTGATTACTAATGTCTTTAGCCCTTTTTTTTGTTTACCGCACAAGTACACTACAGGGGTGCCTACATCCTTTCACACACCATCATTTTTCTGCTGAGATGTCTGACTTAAAGGCTCTGCTACACTGAGCAAATCAGTTAAGACCATAGGTTAAGAATAAATGAGGGGGAGGGAGGAAAGAACATCATCCTCCTCCCTCACCCCAAAAAACTTTCAGCTTCCTTAAGGGATTTAAGTACACTTGCTGAAATAGAAAAGTGAACCCTCTTGTCTCTGCCTCCCTTTGCTCTTGAGGGAATGAAGCCGAGTTTTCATCCAATTTGTGTCATTGCATCCCTCTCCACCTTCCAGGTTGTCCTGAGGGTCTTGCATGCTGGAAGAAGCAGAGACAGGAGCCCACCATCCTTTCTTCCTCTGCCCTCATCCTCTGGCTGTTGCCGTGCTCAAAGCATAAAAACTCCTTCCTCCTCAAATGATGACTTAAGGATCAAAATCTGAGCTCAAGGTTTTACTTCAATTGAGCAGAAAACCTAAAAAAAGTCATCGCTACCACTTCTAAAAGCTGATTTATAAGTACCAACATTTGTACTATGCTTTAAACAGCCTGAATTATTTCAAGGTGCAGAACTCTAAACTTAAAATAAAATCCAAACCAAAAAAAATAAAGCCCTCTCAATTCATCTTTTAATTGAAAGCATCTCATGAAAACAGAAATTTTCTCTTACATTGAAGTGGGGTCCTTGCTTTCCACTTTCACATAAAAACAATCCCCTTCCAAATATAAGGAAAGATGAAAGATGAAGGATGAAAGAAGGAAGGGAAGGGAAGGGAAGGGAAGGGAAAAGGGAAGGGAAGGGAAGGGAAGGGAAGGGAAGGGAAGGGAAGGGAAGAAAACCTTTAGCTTCTCTGAACAGTTAAAATAATCAACTTCTTGTTAAAGTTAAAACTACTCTCAAAATCTTACTTTAAGTCATTGGTGTATTTTATACATGGTTTCTCATTTGTGAAGCATGAGCTCAAGTGCATTTATCTACCTACAATATCAAGAAGTCATTACAACAGGTCTTTCTAAACAGGACCTTTTTATTTAAATATTCCTTGCTGCTCTCTGGGGTGCCCTGGATCTCATTAGAAGTGCGGTATTTTCCTCTTCCTCTAAAATTAAATTTAGTTTCCAATTAAAAGCTGGCCCCTCTGACAGACACTTTGTTTCACTTTCAGGTCCAGATTTCTTACCATGTTGACCCTACCAAATGCCTCCAGTGACTTGTAAAAATAATAAGGATTATGCACAGCTGCACAGATCAAAAATCCTCCCAGTATTCAATTGCTATCATGAGTCTTTTATCAATCTGCTCTGGAGTAGAGAGGGAAACAATTTTCTTACTGCATGAAACTGAGATTTCACAAATGTTCCTTTTCCGCATTATGATAAAAAAAAAAGACCTTTCAAAGTTTTTGATTCCTTTTGTGAAAACAGACTCCCACACCACAGGGGAACACTAACTGGCTGGTTAAGAGATTCCCCTGGGGTACGGAGTAGCATCAGGGGCAGGATTTCCACCTGCAGGCTACGTGAAGTGAGAGAGAACTTCAGGAGACCCACATTCACGTGTTGCTCCACCTCAGACTTCCTGCTGTGTTATCTTGGGCCATTCTCTTCAGGCTCCTGTTCCTGAACCCCTGCTCTTTACCCTTCCTGATCTCCCCTTTTCAAGATGAACTTTACAAGTCAAGAATGAGAACATAAGGCAAAAATGTGGGCAGCTGTCACCTAGGATAAACCTCATTTCCAGAGCATGAGGTTGCTCTGGTTACCAACACCAAATCCATGCTAAGAACAACTCCTGGCTCCTTAGTAAACTAGAAAACTTCTTTAATTCATATGTAATTGAATGGTGCCAGCTAATTATTAGAAACATAATAGCCTGTTACATAATCACAACAGCCTCAATAAATGTGGTTTGAGTTATTACGTAGTACTTTATTAATAGACAATAAATACAATCTTAAATCTAAATTAAATCCTCATTTGGTAGGTGCTTCATTTTGAAAGGGTATCAGAATGTGTCACTGAAGTCAAATGTCAGCATATTTAAAGTCATGTGACAAAAATCCTGGTCCAGATGTTGTTTCAGATCTTGTTCAAGGGATAAGTGGAAGAATGTCCTTGGAGAACAGCTTCATACAGTACAGTCTCATCTGTTGCTCACACGTTTTGTCTGAACATTTAATCCCCACCAGCACATAAACATACTGGAGGTCACTTTTGGGCAATATGCTCGGGAGGATCTCAGGAAATAGCCAGATGGTTTGAGAGCATGGTGGTATTTCTAGCTGGATGACCACCCACTTCCTCCTATAAGATCCTTTGAATGTAGGAAACAAAAGAGACGGACTTAAAGCCAAGAAAGAAGGAAGTTATTTAAAAATAAGTGTCTTGATTGACAGCAACAAGATGGAAATTGCTAGTTTCCTAAAACCAGATGCTCACGAGCACTCCTGAGGTTGCCCCACCTCAGGGACTGTAGGGGTACAGTGCCTTGTTCTAGGCAACCAAATAGCATTGCCCAGGGAAAGGGCTTTCCTATCACTGTGGCTGGCAAGGCAGCTCCAGCCATCGCTTTCTGGTGATAACTCCTCCTACAATAATTTACGAGCTTTCACAGCCGAGGGTTCAATTATTGCCATCTGGTCTACCTGGGCCAAAACCAAGAAAGGCAGGGAAACCCTGCAGTATGCTCAAAGAAATTAGTGAATAAACCAAAGGCTTATGTGAAAATGTAACTGATCTTTCCACATAGACCTGAAGGCTAGATTTCCATGTGGTTTAGAAATTTCCTGAGGCTTCAGTTATGCTTATAGGCAAGGAGGAGAAGACAGAATATTCTGCAAATATTTACTCCCACTGAATTAACTCACTTTGAAGAAGTTCATCATCATTTTCTCTCTTTGTACACTGGTAGTCTGGCAATAGAGGAGAGCAGTAGCAAAAACTGCAAGTAGTCCTACTATTTGTCCCAATGCTGCTTTCAGGAATGTGTCTGTGAAACCAGGACTACTCAATCAACAAATTTCTTTAAAGGCTACAAGGGACTGCTCTGATTAGTCAAACCTCCAGAGAAACCATGTAAGCTAGACCCCTTAATAAAGTTAACAGAGATAAGAAATGGTTCTTTGGCTACATAAAGAGGAAAAAGAAAGGAGGTGTCATGTGCAGATGAGTGAGGAGAGACTCTAGGTGGGTTTGACATAGGCCAAGAATCTACTGGCTCACCATGAGAGCATGGGATACAGGCTAAAAGCTGGAGCTGTGGAGTGGGGATCAAGGCTTCAGAGCTACTCTTAGTAAGCAAAAAGAGGAAGAGAGACCACATGAGTGAACCAGAACAGAGAGCAAAGCCTTCTGGAAGATAATTTTAACAACTGTTTTAGAAACTAAGTCTAATTTTGACAGTCAGTTCTACTAGAGAAAATTGTCCCCAGGTCAGTCCTGAAGGTAAGGAGAAACCAGAAACCATATGGACACTTTGCTTTGGTGTTCAGGGAGAGGAGACAATGAGGACCTGACTAATGGGAAAGAGCACAGAAATGGAAGCTTGCGCGGACGAAGCAAAAGCAGGATAAGAGTGACGTATAAATGCAGAGTCATACCCTAAGGTTGATTCTCAGATAGTGAAAGACCCAGCGTAATGAAAGTCAAGTAGCAAGAATTTTTAAATAACATTGGCTGCTCTGCAGGTTCATAAATTAAGAAGGAAGGGAGGGAGGGCAGAGGTGAACTGCCAGCCACACACCCTTTCTCAAAAAAGCCCCAATAAGTGGGGTGTTAGGGTTTTGTGGGCATAGGGCAGGTGGAAAACTTGAGCAAGATGCAAAATGTGCTCAAAAATATTGGGTTTCAAACTGGCATATCCAGTGAGATATCTGCATTTCAAACCTTTTTTTTTTTTCCCCAAAGAAGGAAAGCTTGTATGGTCAGAGTGATACGTGCCTAAGAGAGTGTCCATCTGCTCTACTACCTACTGAATGCCAAGGCCAATGTAAGCCAAATTTGGCTGGAGGCTAGTGTCTGAGTAGAATCAGTGTCTTCCAGAAGAAATAATGGATGTAGAAAGCCTTTCTGAATACCAGACATGCAAGATTTATTTTTGCTAATATATAGAGGATGCCATTGTTTGCAGGAAAACAAAGATTTCTTCAGTGCTAGGTTTGTAGGCACATTGTATGCCAGAGACTGTCAGCCAGTGGTGCTGGTATTAAACCCTAAAACTTCTGTCCAAAGCCTGCTGTTTAGGAAGGAAGAACTTCACTCTGTAATGCTGGTGTCCTGGTCACTTGGACCATAAGCACATCCTTTGGGAATTTGTTCAAGTGGTAGATTACATTCAGGTTTGGAAGAGAGAATTTCTCACATACTTTGAACTCTTAATGGTCTGGTAGAGATTTTAATAAAATGCCAGCTCATTTGTATTTCTGCATGCAACTGACACATCTCTGGCATTGTGGCAATCTCTGCTCCCCAAAATGTTTGTATAATACCTAGGATGTTGTTGGCATGGATGGAACATATTAAGAATAAAAGAGGAAACACACCTTCAAAGGCAGTAGGCAGGGATACAACAAACACTTCAGCAAATGCACAAGGCATTTCCACTGGGGATCACAAGAGGACAGATACAAAGGAGCGTGGAAAGAAATCCATATCTGTAACTAGGGCGTGATCCAAGGTCTAGCAGGAGCTGATGGAAAAATCCAGTGGGCTTCAAATAGGGCCCTTATTCCAAAAAGGGGAAAGAGTTTAGAAAAAAAGAATAAAACATTAAAAAGCCAAGGGGAAAGAAGAGATAAATAACATTTACCCAAAACAAACCAGATGTTTCACCTCAAATCCACTTTCTGTTTCCATGAGAATAAAGACAAAGAAAATAATGGCTGTTAGCCTTTTCTTTGGGTCGGACGGCAGTGACCCAATGGGTGATGGGCTTTAAGGCATGTGACCCTCACACGCTTCCTGTGTCATAAATGAGTCATGGCAGTAGCATACTCATAAATATATTGGAAAGAATAATGTTAGTCTAAATGGTTTGATTCAAGCAGAGGCAATAAAAGGCAAAAAACATCTTCAGCTTGCTTCAAATGCCTGTTTGCTTCATTTTTATTTTTTATATATACATATATTAAAGGAAAGCTCTTAATGCCATTTTCTGTCCCAAAATGAGCAATGTGTTTGGGAATGGATGAGCAGTGTGGGTTTGCTGACTTGAGCCATTGGAGTTACAGTCTCTATGGAGCCATTAAAGCTGCTGAAGAAGCAAAGCCAAAGCAATTTTCCAAGTGGAGATGACAGGACTGCATAGAGCTCTGGGTTGCTGATGCGGGTTGCTCAGGCACATTGCTTTCATAGGACTTGCTGGAGGTCACCGAGCCACAGCCGAGGTTAGAAGAAAGCACTTGGGTGTCCTCATCCTAACATCATCCTTTGGTGCCTCCTGGGAACTGAGGGATGAATATAGACCTTTGTCTTTCCTGTATTTGCAGGCAGAAGCAAGGTTGTCTCTATCTGAATGTGCTCAATACCCTTGAAGAAGTTGAGGGTTCTTGAGCTCTTGACCCTCCATCCAAACCAGTGGTCGAATTTGGGATGAAATTGGTGCTGGGAGAACACTTGCATATGGTTCACTAAAAAGCCCTATCAACTCATGTTTTGTAAGTTTAGGCAATGTAGATAGCATTTAACATTTTTTTTCTTGCAGAAAGGCCTCTGCTTTATCATAGCTTTTAAAGCTATCACATGTAAATACCTCAACCTGAAGTTTTCCATGATACAGCATCTACTTCAGAATGATTTTCTTTGAAGTTTCAGCTAGAACACTTCCACTCCCAAGGAAAAGTGAAAAAGGGCACCTTTTTGTCCGAGTGAAAAAAGAAATAAGCAGCTTAACAACAGTTCCATTGAAAAACTGTAATGCCTTTGCTTAGAATAGGAATGTAAAATTTGACAGAAGGATTGCCCTGCTCTCAGAGAGGGCACTTGTACCATCACTGTGAAAAACAAAAATCTACATAAATATGGTCAAGTTGTAAACTTCAAGAAAACCACAGGCTTAATAGAAAATTTGTTAGTGTTTGGCAGCTAAATTCTCATACAGCTCCACATGCAGTGAGCATGCTCTGGTCCCCTTACTGCTCTCATGCGTGCGGCATGCTGCTGTTTTCCATGCCAACAGCTGAGCGGGGCTTCCTAGCACAGGCAGCCAGGGAACACTGTGGCACTGCACTGCAGGTAGACAGCATCTTCAGTGCTCCCGTTTCTTCTCCTGTTAATATCTACCCAGACCAGAAGAGGAGCAGGTTCCACACATTAGGGAAGTTCAGATAAGACAATGTAAATCTTAAATCATTAAGTGAAGGCTGTTATAATGTATTAAAAAAAAGGGAAAAAGGAAGGGAAAAAGGAAAAAAAAAAGGAGAAAAGGAAAAAAAGGAAAAAGGAGGAGAAAAAGGAGGAGAAAAAGGAGGAGAAAAGGGAGGAGAAAAGGGAGGAGAAAAGGGAGAAAAATGAGAAATAGATAAGCCAAAAAAAAAAAAAGCAGCAAAAACAAAAAAGAAAAAAAAGTTGACAAAGCCTGACCAGGACACCTTTACATCTGGCTTTCCTTAACTTCTGAATGTTTCACTTTTGCAGCTTTACTGTTAAATGTGCGTTTTGGTTGTTTTTTTTTTTCTTTTTTTTTTTCTCTCTATTTTGGCTGTTACATAGCCCTGAAAACTGGCAGCTGAAATTTAGACTGAAACTACAAGCAGCAAAATCTTTGTGTCCATAACAGGTCCCTCCACCCCCACAACACAAAGAAATTATTTCTATTTGTTTTCAAAAGGGAGAGGGGAGTATTCAGGGTGTCCCTTTGCCAGCAGTTTAATAGAGAATTTGTCTTTTTCCCCACCCTTTTCTGGGTAAGATGGGTGAAATTTCTTTTGCAAGAACAGCCTCTGGCTGGCCTCCTGGTAGCCTAGTTTGTTTGACTTTGCTCTTGGGTGATTGCCTGCCTGCAAGCAAAAGCATGGAAGCTGAAAGCAAGCAGCAAGCTGATGCAATGGACAGGGCCCTTCGGGATCAACTTTACAAGAGCTAAGCAAAATCAAACAGAATTGAAACAAGCTATGCCAAACACCAGCTAACAGACAGGATTCCCTTCTCACTGCAGTTGATTAGAAATAAACTAAAGACAGGGTGTCTAAAGCAGGATCAGTGTCCGGATTGAGAGTGTGGCAGATGCTGCCCTGAACACTGGAGGAGAGGTGGGCATGGAGGGCGCACATGCAGCTGAAGCTAGCATGGGCAAACCCATACGTCATCTACAGAGCTCAGAACACAGTACAATAGGCAATGACTTGCAAATGATGCTCAGGAAAAGGTTCTCCTCAGGAAACCCTCTTCTGTCTCTGCAAAGCATCTTTGATCCATAGCAGCCTTTTAAAAAGCATTGCTACTAATCACCCACTATCTTGCTATTTTGGTGTCATAGGGTTTATGATGTTAAGAGCCTTAACATGCCAACTTCCCATGCTGCAAACACACAAAAAGTGGATATCTGTTAGAAGATCTGAGGCTGATGATGTCATATCCCAAACAGTGCCATCCCAAGTCTCCCGTTCCTCTGTTTTGGGATACACAGACAGGAGAAAGCCAAACTGATCAGGACAATCTGTATGGTGTTCAGACATAAGCTACCACAACAACTACATACAAGCTCAAGCCTTCCTTCAGGACCAGAGTTACTCCTTCTCTGCAACAGAAACTTTGCAAGAGACCACGAACCTGATCTCTGAGGTTCTTGAATGAGGAATTCGGCTTTAGCTCATGCAATGGAGACACTTTATGGGTAAAGCCAGTTCCTTTCCCTCTGTGGCACAGCAGGATCCTCTGAGCCTGAGTGACAGCCATCAGCAATGTGTGGAAAGCTGATGGTGCCTCTGCCTGGTCTCACATTAGTTATCCACTTACAGTGCAGGCAGCCACACCATTTGCAGTCTGAGCCCTGCAGATGTTTCTCCAGAGACATAGGTAGTCCTATTTGGTGCAGGGAATAGAGCCACTCCCTTGAGCATGGAGCTGGTTGAGCTGCAAACTCCACACCACAAGGCAGAATAACAGGAGAACTCCTTAACAGCAGTGATGGACAGCAGTTCCTCTCCCCTTTTACAGCTTCTGTCCCTGTAGACCATTAACACAGCCCATTCCAAACTCCAACACTTTCACCTTCAGCTTACTTTAATTTATTTGTTCAGAGGAGAGTTGCTTTTCATTTTTCAGAGGAAATTCCTGGTTGCCTGAAGACCCTCTGTCTAAAACCCACTGTGAGCTGCATTCCACAGGTCGCACTAGAATTTGGACCTCTTTGTTTTGCCCTTGAAAGGCTGCTCTGAGCTCCAAAAAGGAAGGGGAAACGATTGGGACATTTGTGTCTTGCAGAAGCTGAAGCGAGACATGCTTATTTTTAATACAGGATATAAGGGATTCTTTTGACAATAAGCATTCATTCCACCAATGACTGGATTAAAAAAAAAAAATCTTTATTACCCCTCCAGTGGCTGCTGCACAAATTATTTTTGCAGATGTACATGGGTCTGGTTCAAATTGCAGCAGCACTACAAATGTTGACAGAGTTGCTCTGATTTTGGGATATCCCTTTCCACCAAAAAGGGATGAAGCCACCATTTTCTCCTGAGTTATCCACAATCCCCTCTTCTTAAACTGTATACTTGTCACACCCAAGCATACAGTTCTGGCTAGGCCTCTTCAAGAAAGATGAAGCAGGTGCAGGAGATAGCCTACTAAAAGTGGAATTAAGCTTTTATTTAGTAGTAGGCTGAAGTCATTCATCATGAGAGGAAAAAAAAGAGGCATTTCAGCCAACATTGGCTCAGAGAAAGATATAGGGATAAATGGCTCACAAGAGAGTGTCAGGTAGAAAGCGTGGAGAAATTTTAAAAATAACTGAGAGGAATAAGGTCCTTGTAAAGTTTTCTGACAGGAGAAAAGATGCAAGAAATTGTTAGTGTTGGAAGAAGCATTAAATCTTCCCAGACAGGACTGTATAATGTTCTCCGTAGAGAACTACATGTGATGACCTGACATCTTTCCTGGTCCTAGGTTTGACATTCAGCTGTCCTTCACGGATATCCATTACAGGTCCAGATCAGGGAGTTACTCTCCTTCTGGACAATGCTGTTGCAATCCTCCTCAAAGAGAGTTCCACATCTCTGGAAAGCTATGGATATGTATTTCCAGCATGCTGTCAGTCTACCAACCAACAGACTGCATCTAGATCTACTGATTAAGGTCTTTATAGCCATCCAAGCAATTCAGCAAGGAAAATTGAAATCTCTACCACTTTGGAGTCTTCTCATTTGGATTTGGACTCCTTGGAGGACATTTAGCCAGAGGTATTTTTTTATACCATTCATGCAGCACCAATAGAAAGTTCCTTTTTAACCTCATAAATGTGAAATCAACGAAGTGTCTAGAGCACCAAATAAAATATGAAAACACAGTGTTGATGAAGGCCACTGTAATACAAGTTAAGAATCTTCTCTTCTTGTGTTGGGAAAACAGGCTCAAACTCAGTAGAAGTTCCATTGGGGACAGATCTCTTGTATTAGTGGTGAGTTTGCACTCCTAGCAGGTAAGATATCCCCTACTATGAAACAGAAAGATACTTCTCTTACAGCTTGTTTGGCATTGAAGAGCACACCCCATGACTATTTTTCTGATTTTTAAGTAATGTTCATGTATCATCTTCCTTATCTGGGAGTCTTTTTAAACCCTTACCGTAGACCAGCATTGTGTTGCTACCTCAGCACCTCAAAAAGCAGTTCTGCAAACGAACAAAATGACTGGGAGAAAATTGAGATACCTTAAGAAACATCAATTTAGGGAAAATTGAGTTGAGAAGCACAAGTGTTCACTCTAGAAACCTGACCTTAATAGATGGCTTTATTGCTAATATAACACAGAATAGAACTGTATGTGCTTTATGCCCCATCCAATATAAAATTAACATTCAAGCTATACTGGTTAAGTATGCAGAGACAGCCTCTCCAAATAATCTTGATATCAAAAGTCTATTGCTATCATTTAGTGTACTGAATAAAGTGAAGAGTTTTCAAATGCTTCTTGTAGGAGCCTGTAGACACAAGAGGAGCCTCAGCTCAGAGCATTAAAGGAAAACCATGTCAGCCAATCAAATCTATTTACATGTATATTTATAAACTGGCATGATTTTTGAGCTACTAAAATTAGGTTTAGATCTTAGTGTCCAACTTCCAAGTGAAATCAGTTCACTTGTCACTAGGATGGTACAACATGATCCGAAATACAGGGACAAACATTTTAGTCTTAATCCTGGTGTCCAAAGGAAGTGGTAATTCAGTGACCACGCTGGCCAGTTGTCCCCCTTCCACCACCAATTCCAGCCAGTTTCAACATCACTTGACAGAAATACCAGGACCAGTCTTTTTTACTCATATCTGTGAAAACCAGCATGTGATCACAGGAAGACGCCTGGCTTGCTGTCATGGAGGGAAGTAAAAAATTCAGTAACATCAAGGTACACTCACACAGAAGAGTAGACTTTTGGTTTCTTGAGTTCCACAATCCAGAGCGACTTGTTTTCTTAAAGAACACTGAAAACAAGAAGTACAGCACAAGCCTTCTAAAAGGGAGAAGAGGTGGAGGAGCTACTGCACAAACATAGCAACACAAGATCATCTTGCTTCAAAAACATTTTACTGTTTTGAAACAGTACACAAAGTCATAAAAAATAGCAGTGGGCTTTGCCAAAAAAGCATCCAGAGGAGAAGAGGCAAGGAGAGAACAGAGAAGGAACAGTGGAAATAAATCTTTCCAAACAAAGTGACAAGTCCAAAAATAATGAGAACTAAAGTTCAAAGAAGAAATCTAAACTGAAGTAGAAAGAGAGAACAACCATACACGGGCAGTGGGGGCACAGGGAGTTGCATGTATGCTGGTGGAGGGGTACGCAGCAAACATCTTGTGCTGCCTCCTCAGCTAGCATTAAGGGTTCAAATCAGGACATCAGCACTTGACAGACGTTAGTTAGAAATTTGTGTTTATACATCCTGCTACAATGTCTGGCCCTCAAAGTTTTCAGATCCCATCAAGCACTTTAAACGTCAGAATTGTTTTCTCCCTACACGCTGAATTGAATTCCTGATATTTTTTTCTTAGCCTGCAGAGTGACAGTATCCCATACTTACATTTTGACACCTTCCATGTTGGTGACAACTGGGTGGTCTGGCTTATATGTTGTATTTTCCCTTCCATAGCCACACTTCCCAATGGCTTCCCTCTCACCTTTTATTCTCTCCCCAGTCAGAGGAGAAACATAAAGAAACACAAAGCAGCACAAACTGAACACACAGAGGATGTGGTTAAAGGCAGAGCTTTAAACCATAGCTTCTGAAGCAGACCACAGGGTCACAGGCAGTGGATTAACTCCTTAGGAAGGCACAACATTCCTTTGTTTTTCAACATTATAAATACAACATAGGTTACCATAATACAAGCGTGGTCGCTACAGGATTTAATACACTTACAGCAAGCTCATTTAGAAGCACAAGTTGTGTTCAGAGCTGACAGTTCTCTGCAGAGACAGAAAAATGAGGGTGCTGAGTCATGGCACATTGCTTTGAGTGCCTCTCAGTTCAAACACCAGATACTTCCTTTGGGGAGCTCAAGGACAGGCAAGTAGCTTTCACACATACCAGGCTGGGCTACATTAGTTGTCAAGGACAACCCATCCTTCCCCACCTACTGCAACCAAAAGCTCCGTTTCTGGCACCTCATGGAATTTTAATCCTCACTGCTCCTTCACAGTGCGTGCTCTTCACTTCCCTTCAACTTAAAATATAGCAACACTTACCAAGCATAAGACAAACAGGTACAAAAAAGCTTTTTTATGATAAAACATCTGAGAGAAGAAATAAGAGCTAGTCTGAGAAAGCATTCTCACTAGTAAGTGAGCAGCCCCTTAGCAATAACCAGGTTCTTGCATGACCCCTGTTGGAGTCATACAGCAGAGACTAAATTAGCAATACTATACTAACAGACAAAATTTGCCTACCAAGGCTTTCAGACATCTAGGACAAATCTGTTTTTCTTCTGTTTTCTTACAGAAAGCCTTCTTCTTACAACAGCAAACCATTAATAACAGCCCTGTAGAAAGGAAAAAAATTCCTATTTTTCCCTATTTTTTCTTAAGTGAAATACTTCTCCTCCCCCCAAAGTATTACCAACCCTCCTCTTTAGCAAAGCATCTCATAAGATACAAGCTGGCCTAAGATGAGGGTTTATATAAGAGTAATGAACCACAGCCGCTGGAGATAACATTAATGAGCCACAGATGTTGCCAGGTCCAGCTCTAATTTAAAAGGGATGAGGTAGGGGGTAGGGAATTTTTGGGGCTTGAAAAGAAAATGGAGGCTTTAGAGGCTTGTGCTACTGGCGAGGGCTGTACTAAATGCTTCCCCTCACCCCCTCCCAAAAATCTGCTTTTTTACGATCAAGCCTGGTTTCCTATTGAATAAGTCTGACCTTGTGTATATATAGGCTCTTGTGAAGTTTCTCAGGCACAGAACAGCTAGTCTAATCCTCTAGAGCATAAATTTAAAGAAGAGCTGAGGGTAACCCTGGTATCTAAATCTAATCTTAGGTTCTTCACCGTGGCTTGGAAAGGTTAAACCTACAAGAGCTTCAGGGTAGATCCTGGTACAGCTGATGGAAGAGCTATCTTAGTTGCAGGGGTGAGATAGCTTAAATGCTTGGAAATCTAGGCATGAAATGCAATTTATTAAGGCCAGAACTTTTTCTTTTCTGTTAAGTTATCCCATACTAAAGGGTAGTTTTAAAGCAATCCTCTATATACTGTGCTGGTTTTCCCTATGAAACAGGAGACTAAGCAATCTGAGTTTCTAAATCAGTTGTAGAGGGACAACAGAAGTGTCTTTATTTCTACTTTGTAGTGGCAGAAGAAAGAGCCATATGTTAGTTGACTTTTTTTTGTATTGATTGCTCACAGTCCTTGTTATAAAGGCTGGCAGTTTTATTATTGCTTCTCCTCAGAATAACAATGCTCTACATAAGAGGGAAGAAAAAAAGACTTCTTACTTGAGTATTATTTGTATTAAAGTAGTGCCCAGAGGCACTGACAAAATCCAGGACTCTTATGCTGCATGAGGTAGGAATGCAGGATAAGAGACAGCTCTGTTGTAATGTTAATATTTGCTTATGCTATAATGAGGCAAGAGTCACCAGGGGATTTTGTGTGAGAGGCTGGAGTGTAGGTAGACTAAATGATGTGCCTGAGGTTAGATGAGAATTTTGAGGCAGAATCAGGAGATTAACCTGTCCTGCTTAAGTCCAACTTTGCATGCTTCACCCAAAGACTATTCTTTTTTTCCCTTTAAAGGGCTCTAATTGTGCCCAACCACTGCCTCAGCTCTCTCAAGCTGGTAGCTGCAAGTAATTCAATAACACAAATGTTCTGACAAAGTAATTTTTAGCTTGTTAATTATTCCCAAACACATTCTTTCCCCTTCAAGTGGAGCTAGATGACATCAAAGCTGTTTGAGGGATGGAGGAACACTTGAAGTATTAGCAAGAACAATGGAACAGACTATCCATTTTATTCCAACTGATTTAAAGGGGAAAAGGCTGGTTGTTGGCCAAGTTTCACCTTGAGAACTGATAATAGAAAAAGATTGGAAGTTCAGCTCTTAACCTGCTGGTTTTGTACAAAGCAGTCTTGCGGGGGTCCCGAATTACCCATCTCTGCTATGTTATGCTAATAGTCTAGAAAGGGACGTGTGAGGCTAAAAAACATTGCTTGGAGATTGCAGGGAGCTCTTAAACTGAATGGGCTTCAAAATAAAGGATCTACCATGCTTCTACAGTCTGGTTTAAAATTGGGAATAATGCAATTACAGGGGCAAATATGGGAAGAAGAATCCCCTTTGGAAATGAAGGCTGTGTTGCCTGAGCCTATTGTTATAGACACAGAAGGTAAGAGGGGAATGGTGGGATAAAGAAGCAGTTTCTACAGCATCCAGCTGAGATGAACATTCAGTTCCGTTGGAGGCCTACTCCGAAGTGGTGGATTTTCCTTTTTGGGTTTGACCTTCTGAAGCCTACTAAGAAAAGTCATGGACTGCATAAAATCCTGCCGGACTGACTCTGCCTGCAGAATTGCTAAGTTAGGATTGAAAAGGGTCCTGTCTTAATTTCAGCCACGTTAGCTTTCTAATGCTGAATAGACCCATGCTGTAATTAAAGGGCAAAAGCCGCTAACGAGGGTTTAGACACACAGTCACTCAGCAGACAGCAGTATGGTCAAACATGTCACTGCCTTCCCCTTTCTGCCAGTGCTAATTTGGTGGAAGGGGGCATAAAAGCGCTCCCTGGAGAGGCAGGGATTTCCCTCCTCTTCTGTGTGGCTTTGATGTACACATATGAGTAACACCTGGCTGAATCATGTAAGGCCTGAATGCAAGTCTAATGAAATCATCTTCTCACTGGAGCCAGGGAAAAAAAGAATAGCTCTAGGAAGATGTGGTAGAAGGAAAACTGAAGGAAGTGAGATATGATAGATCATGCTTTTATTTGCGGTAAGGCATTTTGCAGTCTCACATGGAGAAGGAGGCAATCGCTGTTAGGAAAACAATCATGGTTTTTCTGTGCCCCATAAAATGCAAAATAAATTATATTTTGTTTGATTTGGTGGGCGATCCACTGTATGCTCCAATAAGCCAGAGTGCCAGAGCACCAGATCTTGTCGCTAGGCTTATGAATGCCTGCTTACATATAGCAAACCCGCTCTGGCCCAGTCGTCAAAGACTGTGCATATAAAGTCCTGGTGTACAGCTCATTTACCTGGCCAAGGAGTAACACAACAGTGTGGAGATTCCTGGTTAAAGAGATGAGAAGCTAATCTACCATGCAAGGCATGTTTCCAAACGCAGTGACTGTCTGTGTTACTGGGGCTCCGAAGGGTAGAAAAGTCTCGTAACGGAACCTTTCATCTGGTCTGAGACTTGGGGGAATGAGTACCTCTGGGCTGTTCCTGTGCTCTGCCTAAATAAGGGTATGTCAGGCATTGCCAGCCAGTGCTGGCTGTATCCTGAGAAGCATAGAGCAGAATATTATTGTTAGGTGACTGAACTTTGTAGGGTTAGGCTTCTGAATTTTAGGGTCTAGAACGTAGCTGGAGAGTGGAGCCATTTGTATTATCATTCTAACCAAACAACTCAGTCTTTGTGCAATGTTTTTTAATAGGGGAAATCTATAAATAGTTTTTTTCTTAATGTTATTGACAAGAAACATGCATGGAGAATATTACAAGTACATGCATCAACAACATTGAAATGAAAATAGGACTGTGTTTGAAGTACAGTCTAAATAACTAAAGGCATTTTGATTCTTTTCAGATCAAAATGGCAAGAAAATGTCAACAGCAGAACAGTTGAATTTCATAGTCTAGTGGCATCATTTTACACTAATTTCTGAATTTTTGGTTACTGGCTCAGCTATCACAGTAACATGATCAAATCAGAGCTCTGCTTCTTTTTCAGTTTCTGGAGATGCTGTTCAGATTTCAAGCTCTACAGCTTCTGCTTCAGTAAAGATGGACTTTTAAAATGAATTTAATTTTCTGAATGATCATTCTTAAATTTGTTGCCAATAAATATTGCCATCTGAAAATGATCAGGATATTTATTAAATGTACTCCAATACTATATAACAATACCAAATGGGATCTTCTAAACTTAATTACCCAGTAATGGGGGGTGAGTGCCTATGGGTATGGAGACTGCTGCAGAATTCTCACCGCACCCTTGGTTAAACAGAACGTCGCTTGAATTGTTCAGCAAAGATAAAAAATCAGCATGTTTTCCAATTTGTGTTTCATTCCACCCTTCCTGTAGGTTGTCATAGAGGTCAAGTCCAGGTCAATTGTAGGACCTAAAATCTTAGTGTAATCACTTTAGGTGGAAAAATTGATATAAGGCCTGTCTCTATTCCAGAAACCTGCCACACATGAAAGAGGAGTTTTCTGAGCTTTCTATAACCCAAAATGAGTTTTATGGTTTGAGACCTTCTACTTCCAAAACAAACTAGAACTAGGAGAACTGTAACAAACCAAGTGAGACCTCCACAGAAATGTCCCCACTGGAGTGGAGAAAATAACACAGGTGTACAGAAAATAGAACTTAAAAGTCTAAAGTTTTAGGAGAGCACAAACTGGGGAACATGAATTGATTGGAAGCAGTGCCAAATTCAGGGAATGAAAATGAAAAAAAAAAAGGCCCAATTTGCTCTCATCAACCCTGGTGTAAACCTGGAACTATTCCCTGAAAGCTTTGGTGTTAAAGAGCCTTTATGGCTTTCACTTGGATCTCAGGACGATGCATTTCGGGGCTACCTCCTTGCATATCCGAGCAGCTCTCCCAAACACTGGCAAAAGTTAGGAGGGCTCAGACTAGGAATATCTTGGCAAATGAAGTGGAAGTCGTGGCCTTGGTTGGCTTTTCATATTGAAGGTGGAAGCTTTGTTTAGTGAGCATTAAAGCTGCATGTCCATCCTAGCAAAATGGAGACAGGAGAAGAGGATCATGCTGCTAAAGGACCACTAACTGAATTTGGGCAATGCACAAAGGAGCTTTTAGGTGAATGAACATGGGATGTTTGGAGGTCAAGCTGAGCAAGCAGAGAACAGAAGTGAAGCTGCTACAGTGCCCTGAATGGGTGACATGAGTCCTGGCATTGGGGATAAAAGCGTCAGGATATTGCTGGGAAAGTGATTTTCAGTGGCTGGTTCTGGATCCAGCTGTGATTTGTTTCACCTGAACCTGGTTTTGAACCTGTTTTGTATCTCCTATACATCTGCCTGTATCAGAGAGAAAGCAATGGCACTGCAATAAACCTGAGAGAGGTTTAATCTCCTCTTGTTCCTAGTAGGGTTTTCTCATCCAATAATTCCTTTGTCCTTAGAGTCAGAAAAGAATAATATTATCTTGCACCTTCTTCCTTCCCGTGGTGGTAGGATTTTGTTCCAGTAGGCACTCTCCTGCAGAGGGCCACCAGAATATTGTTTCTTCAAGAACCAGTTATTTAAAAAGACCAAAACATCCAGGAGGAATTATCTTGGCTGCCCTTTAAAAATCTTCCTTTCTCATCTTCTTCCTTTCTTATTTTTTCTCATTCCTCTTCTGTAAAATGAAGGTTTTTTGGCAGAAACAGTGGCAGATCCAAGATGTATGAGCTGAGGACAGGATATTGGATCCTCATCAGGAGAGAGATGGAACCCAGTGCCTGTGTCCGTGTCTCTCTACCATGTTCAGCAGGGAAGTGACCACAGTGGAGCCTGAAATTAAACACACTGTTGTTGCTGTGAGTTTTTATTGTTGTTGTTACAACTGTTGTCCCAGGACAGCAGAGCCGTATAGAGGAGGTGGAACAGAAAATGCTGCAGATGGAAGGAAATTAAAAAAAAATATTTTGTGGATTAATTCAAGGGCTAGGAATGGTCCACTAGGCAGGGTATCAAACCACAGTGAGCTGGAGAGCTTAAGGCAATTTTCTGAAGTATAGTTTATAGTTCCTGTGGCTTTTCCAAGTTGAGGTTCTGCCCAAAAGATAAGAGCTTTCTTAATGTATCTGCAGGTAAATTGAGGACACCTCAGAATCATGAAAAGCTGGGAGCAGGAAGCAATGCAAAATGGTGATATGCAGGATTTCAGGCCTGGCCCTGGAGCTTGTTGTGAATTCAGCATTCAGTCAAGGTTCACCCAGACTAGCTGGTCTTCTGTGCCTAAGAAGATTTTAGTCTGAGACTCTACTAGAAAATGAGTTCTCTCCAGCACAGCTCGTCTCTGGCATGTTGTTCAGGATGAGATAGAGACTTTAGATATACTCATGGTGGCTCACTGTAGGAATAGGTGGATATAATGACTTCCAGATCCGGATATGGAAATGCTGGAAATAGATTGTCCCTACCAAGGAATCTGCCCTGAGGGGTGCTGGAACAGCAAGTTGTTTGTTTAACTACGTTGCTGTAACAAACCAGAAGGTCACTGCCTGTTGGTTGTGAGTGGATAGCATGGGATCATAGCTGCCCTCTCCGTCCTCTATTGCTAAACAGACTGGAAAGGGAGTCTGGCTACCCAGGTGGTTTTTCTCTGAAAAACAGCACACTTTTTGGCTCCTACATTTTGTCCTGGGACAAATTCCATTTTGTCAGATTTTTATTGGGACAAATTCCATTTTGTCAGATTTTTATCATAATGGACACAGTGCATCAATGTGTAACAGGTAAAGACTGAACAGCTAGGCTTTCTTCATAGCCCTATCATTGTCTGGTGAGGCAACCATAGGTCAATTGTTTGATCTCCCTTGACCTCAGTTGCACTTTCTGTACAATGGCAATAATGATATCAGCTGGGACATAAGGACTGATAAGGACTATCTCATAATAATCCTTCAATTATTATTATGAATTGCTCCTCTGCTTTATTCACTTTTAAACTATTTTAAGCCTCGTCACTTCTTTCTGTCTTGGTTTGGTGGGGCTGTGTATGAAGGGAATGTGTTGGGATTAATCCAAACCACACATGTCTTCATCCAGTCTTATCAAAGTGAAATTGTTCTGTAAGACGTTTTATAAGTTCTGTAAATTCAGCAAGGCATATTTGGTTTTGTACTCCTGGAATTAAGGCAAATAGGGGAGAACATGGAGGAGTGGAAGGAAATGTCTCCTTTCTCTGTGTCATGACTCGGTAGTGCAGTGGGTTGTGGAGTCCCACCCTCAACTCATCCTGTGCGTCCTCCTGTCCTGCACTAGTGCAGAATTTCCAGTGGTTATCTGCAAGAGGAATCTCTTTCTGCCCAGCTTTGTGTCCTGCCCCATCCCGGGGAACTTCCAGAAAATATTATTAGAATGAATTTTACTTAAATTAGCTATTAGTTCTTGCAACACCTGGATATGGCTTTTCAAGATATGAAGTACTCCTCAACAGTACCATTTTTTTTTTAAAGGCACAGCTTTGTTCCCCACCGCTTACATAATGGACCCATCCTGAATTGCATCCAGCTGAAAGTCTGCCTTTGAAAGACTTGAGGGACATCAGCATTCAGAGATTCTCAAGGTACAGAAATTTGGCAGCATCTGTGCATGCCTTCACACTCCAGTGTCCTCCCTTGAAGGGTGAAGGCCTGCCAGTTATTGAGTGTTATTATACAATTAACCCTGTTGGGAGAAATGTCCACGCCGTCGTGGATTGTAACCGTAAAGCTTGTAACAAATCATCACAATGCAATCAACCCTACCAGTGCTGAAAACCTTTCCCTTCTCCTCTGGGTCATTTAAAATGTCATTTGCTATGCGCATTTTTCCCTTTATATGCTTTATTATTAATAATAATACAATAATGTTGAAAAGATCCTTGAAGAAGCCCGAGGAAAGGAATTTTATAAACATTACCGTGGAATAAAATAAAGCACATTCCATTTTATCAGGACATTTTCCATTATAAATGGCCAGCTTTCTCATCACCCTGCCAACAGCTTTGCCTGCCATCTGTTCACTGATGTCATACTATAAAGTTCACTCGCAAAACTGCTTGTTGGGAAGCCCAGGGTTGTGCTAGAGAAGTTTTGTTTAGGAATAAATATGCTGGCATCTCTCAAGTTTTTGGATTTTTTTTAAAGAATGACTTTTTTTGTTTGTTTCAAAGCTCAGATTGCTGTCTTCACTATACAAAGATAATGACCAACATTTTCTGAAGTTACTGGAGATTTTGGCTCTTTCTATTGTGGAGGGATTAATGTGGGACATCTTGAGACAGAGAATCCAGGAACTGGGTTTTCAAAAAATGCTGTACATTTGTCTTCTGGAAAATAGACTCAATTCAGGCAGGCTAAGTTGGGCATCTGAAATTCTCAGCCGATGCCTCAGAAAACACAGGCCAAACAGATATGGCTAGGAAGTGAAAGGGGAGGGGAGAGAGTTGTGTCCCTCAGGGATTTTTTTTTTTTTAAAGAAAGAGAGATATAAAAGAAAGAAAAGAAATAAAATCAATCAATCAATCAAGCAAGCAGATCTCCCCTAATGTCTCCAGTTCTCAGAAAAACCCACAGAAATTCCAGGTGGGAAACGAAAATATTATGTATTTAGCACTTCCTCTCTCCCAGGAAAAAGACAATTGTACTTGGAAATGGCAACAAAAACAAAATGGAAACTTGATGTCAGGGTGCTGCTATGGCCAAGCTCAGCCTTGGCCAGACTGCATCTTCCATCATGCATCATCACCATTTTCTAGTCTTTCTAAACTCAGAGATGCCCACACCTTTCCTTGGCCACCCTAATCACAGAAGCACCAAGAAGCGTCGTTGACTGCATCCTCCCCCATCTTCCCAACCCTGGCTGGTCTGCCGCTCCCCAAATTATTCCAGTGAACCTGCCCGGTCCTTCCTGAGAGATGGAGACTGCACGATCTGAAAACCAGGCAGGCTACACTGCGGTAGGAATTGGGATGTAGCCTGGGCCAGAAGTGGTTAGGATGCAATACAGGTAGAGGAACAAGCTCCTGGGCTTTGAGGTGGTGGCAGGTCTTGGGTGGCAGTGCAGGAGCAGGTGTCTGAGGCGGGGAAGGAGCTGGGAGGGGTCAAGAGGATGCGGATGCCACATGGGGACAACAGCTTTTGTTGTCCCCATGTGAGGCGAAGGCATCCTGGCTCCTGTCCCATGTGTGTCTGTAGAGGGTCTCCCATGAGATTTCCTTGCTAGGGAAGCCATCTCGCTGCTAACACAACAAGGTGAGATGTGGACTCCCTGCCTGCGCTGTGGAGGTTTGGAAGGAGCATGGAGATTAGCCCAGGAGGGTGCATGTCGACAGGCTTAGGGTGCCATTCCTTGGTGTAGACCTACATAAAACAATGTGGGCACAGCCAGAAGCTCCTTCTGAGCTTTTCCCCCAGGGCTTGTTGTCAGGTCATCCATGGTACCTCAGCCAGCTTCTCTTTCACCACTTGCAGCCTATTTCTGTACACATTAAACACTGAGGCTAGCATAGGAATAAAATGGTAGGACTCTGGGAAGAGAAAGGGCATTGGAGACCCTGTTTCATATGAGAAGGCAGGGAACTTTGCTTGCTTTTTGTAGGAAAACAAGGGTCAAGAAAGGATGGCTTAACTTTCTGTGACTGTGCTAAGGCTGGAGAGAGTAAGATGTCAGAAAGGGGCAAGAGCTATTTACGTTGAAGTAAAAATGTGTCATACCAGGAGACACAAAGATAAATGTGGCCAGAAATAAACTGAAACTGGAAAGAAGGAGAGGGTTTCTGCCCATTTGAGGAGTAAACTTCTGGTCTTCCCAAAAGTAGGGATAAAGAATCCAGCTTACCCTCCAGTGGACCTTTTTCCTGAATAAGAAGAGGGTAACACGCTTGTTAGTAGGAGATGTGTGGTTCCAGGAGGGCTGAAGGGGATGTAATGTCCCCATGCTTTCTGCTCTTCTGCCCCACAAAGCCGAAGTGTTTGGCTCTGGCTTCTGAGCCGTCTCCCTGCTGAATCCAGCATCATTGCCTATCTAAATAGGAACACCACTTTTGTAATTGTCTCAGGCAAGATCTTTATTCAGTAAGTGGCCCTAAAAAGCCCTTTTTTTTGTCCTTGGCCAGATCCCAGATCACTGAAGAAAGCAGCACAGAAGCTAAAAATTAGTCAATTTAATAGAAAATGGGAAATGTTCCTGGGTCAAGTGTGCATCTGTGCCTCTTTATATATCCTAGTCTAAATATAGGTGCTCTGAGGACTTGCTACAGATAACTGGTGAAAGGAAGGTGAAAAGAAAGAAGCCACTTAATTTCCTCTTGCCCTTCCCCCAGCCCTCATAGTGTTTTCAAACCCCTGAGCTGTGCCAGTTTAACCTCTTGAAGGCTCTGGATAGTGAATCCACAAAACTGGGAGGACGGGAGGAAATCCCACCTGCAAAGTCGAGTGGCAAGGAAAGGCTTTTCTTTTTTAATCGCTGTGCTTAATCCTGCCTTTCCTAAACACTGTTGAAGGCTGGAGTTGGTAATTTGTTTTCTTAAATTACCATAAATTGGAATTTATGGGCCAGGTGATTCTCTTTGAAAAGAGTCCTTGTGTGCTGGAGAGGGGAGGGTGGGGCTGACCTGTCAGCAGGGAGCTTTTGGACTATTCCAAAAGCAATTCTTTGTTGTTCTCTCTTCCCATCAATGTTTCCCCATAGAAAAATAAATAAATAAAAGTGTTCAACCTTCTTCTAACAGCTGCCCACAAAAGTTCCTTTCTTAACTTTTTTTTTTTTTTTTCCTTTTTGTTGGTCCTTCTGATTCCTTGGCACAGCAAAGGAGGAATAAGAGAACTCTAGAGACAGTGGATCCTCCTGGGGATGCCTGGCTTTCAGTACTTTCTTTTTAATGTAGTCCATTTTGGGGACAAGTAGGTGTGGTTTTTTTTTCTCCTAAGGAATATTTCAGGAGATAGATCAAGGTTTCTTGGAACTCGCAGCTTACCCCTCTTTATCATGAACCAAGTATATTCTCTTCGCTGAGGAGCAGAAGGATGTTGTTTTGTGTTCCCAACACCAACACAGATTTCCCTGGGCTACGTACTCTGAGCTTCTCTACATTGCACACTGTACACTTTTTAGTGAGGCTTATGCTAACATGTTTTACCTTGTGCTGCCTGGGGCTAAAAAAGGGAATAAATTGCTTTCTGGGTCTCCTATGGATTGGCCAAGAAGTAATGGGATTAAATTGCACTGAGAAAGAGTCAGGTTAGACATCAGGAAACACTTTTTCACAGTCAGAATAGTTAAATGCTGGAATACATTGCCTAGGGAAGGGGTGGAATTTGTGTTATTAGAAATTTTTAAGAAGAAGTTAGAAAAGTATTTGGCAGAAATGGTTTAATAGAGTTGAATCCTGCCTTAGGACAGGGGATTGGACTCAACTGGTGTTCCTCAGCCCTTGCTTCCCCTCTCCCAGTTAATCCAAGGATGACTTCACCTTTCTGATCCGTGAGGAACCACAGTTCACCTAGTGCAGTGTTTCTACAATAGATTGCACTTCCAGCCTACTGCAAACTGAACCGTGTTACTGTCGTCATCCCTCCCCCCTCCCTGACTTCCTTGCTTGCTCCCACATGTGGAAATGAGTGTATATGCTGGAAAATTAAGTTGTTGCAAACTTTCCTGGTTACTGCCTGTTGCCTACCAGACCATGGACCACAGACTGAAGAATGCTTGCTGTAGTGACCTCCTGAGGTCCATTCCAGTCCTAATTTCTCTGATCCTAGCAGTGCTCATGAGGTTCATCACCATGGCTCTATTGACGCATGATAAATTGAGCCTTGGTAATCATTATGCTTGCGAGTCCTGGGAGAGAAAGGACTGTTCACTGGTGAGATCAACAGTCTGGAAACAAGACACATAACTTCAAATCCCAGCCCCTTGGTAAGCCTGCTGCTAGGAAGTCCCTGAGTTCCAAACCTTAAGGTGTATCCTCAACTGAAACCAGACAGCCTTTCCAGCCTCCAGACATGTACCATTTCTGCCAGGGAACCAGGGAGATATCTGAAATATCACAGGCAACGAATTGCAGAGGCGTTCACTGAAAATTGAAAAAGGCATAGATGAAATTGCTATACATACCACTTGTGCTTCCTTATGCATATATCTAGCCAAGCTCTTCAAGGTTTTAAAGCTGTGATGTCGTACTTCTGATTAGTATGAACATCCAGGTGAATACAAATCAGAATATTATGTACCATGAAAACTTTTATAGTTTCCCATAGAGAAACTTGTCAAACATGTTTGGCCTTATTTGCCTTCTTGGGACTTAATTCTTGGAAGAGGGGTTGATTTCATCTGTCTCAGAGTGACAGAGAGCTTGGCTTCTTTATACTAAGCAGAGAACTGCTTCTTTTCTCCTGCCCTGGGTTAGGGACACTTAAGATACAGAATTTGCATTGTCTGGGATATGTTTGTGAATGTCTGCTCGTTTCTTCACCCATCAAATCTTTCAGCTTTAATGCCACAATTCCTGGCTCAGAGATTTGTGCTCCTTCCTTTGTGTTCAACGCCACTGGACAAAATTTCCAGTAATCTCTGGAAGAGTCATATGCTTGCTGTTCTCTTGACCCAAATCCAAGGTGACAAGAGGTGTAATTCCCCCTGCATGCCCCCAGCAGCTAGAGGCTAGAGGCTTTTGCATCCAGGAAAGGATGTAGAGTAAGGGCATGTAATTTCTCTCTTGCCTTTGGGCTGTGCTTTCCCTTCTCTCTGCAGGGGAAACGTGGGTGTTTCCCAAGGGCAGGAGAAATCAGACATGGGTGAATGCCTGCAGACGAGAGAGAGAACATTCCCCAACAGGGAAGTCAGGTAACATATTTATGAGAGAGCTGACTGAGTGGCTGATGGAGGCACTGCAGCCTCATGTCTGAACTAGATTCAGGATTATCATTTTAATAAACATTTTTTCCTAATGGAGCCGGGTTGCTGGGCAATGAAAAGGCTAATGGAATACGCCATCATTTCTGCAGCACAGGAAAGGGATTTGTTGACCTTCATAGAGGAAGGATGATTTTATAGGGCAGGCATTTGGATGGGACCCCCGGGACTCTCTTCTAGTTTTGCCACAGATGCAGGCAAGTCACTTAGGCCAAGACTTTCAGAAGCAATTAACAAAGGAAGAGGGAGAGTAGCTCAAAATGGCAATGTCCCCACCCATTTAAAGTGGGAGCTGGCTTGCTTTGGGGACAGCTGACAGAAAGGGTTTGCAGAGGAGCCCAAAAGCAACAAGGTAGGAAGAGACTTTCTAAATAAAGGAGGAAGCTTGACAGATTTGCTGGGGAACCATGATGGACCGGGATGACCAAAGGCCTGAAATCACCTCATAGGCCTTTTTAAAATAGAATTTCCTTTGATGAACCTCTGGCAAGGTTTATTTTTTAATACTTATTATCTGATGTTTGCTTTTCCATAATAGCTAAGTAATGACAGGCTGCCAACCTCCCCTGTTAGATACCAGGAAATATGCATGGTGAAGAAGTCATGACTCATGATATAATCTCTTTCACAAACTTGGGTGCTGTGCAAGTGGCTTTTCTGATGCCTAATACAGCGTTACGCTTGCATATCTTAGCATTGACTAAGTATCTCTTCTCTAATGAATCACTATTTGTGTTCAGTTTAGTGTTTTGAGACCCCTGCTTAGCAGTTTTAGCTGTTCAATGTCTCTAATAATTGACAAAAGGGGACAAAGTTCAATCATTTAAGTCTTGATTACTTAGCAAAATGAGGTAAATATTTATGCATGTATTTGGCTGCTTTTAGTCATTAGGATCTGAAATGAAGCAACAGATCCACAAAGACATGCAGAGGGATAAAGTCAGTGCCTAAGAAATTTCAAACTCAGAGCTCCTGTTCTTATATGATGAGGCCTGGAAATCACAGAATCACAGAATGGCAGGGATTGGAAGGGACTTCCCGAGATCATCCAGTCCAACCCCCCTGCTAGAGCAGGTTACCCAGACCAGGTTGCACAGGACATTGTCCAGGTGGGTTTTGAATATCTACAAAGAAGGAGACTCCACCCCCCCCTCCCCCAGGCAGCCTGTTCCGGGGCTCTGTCAACCTCAAAGTAAAGTTGTTCTTCCTCATATTCAACTAAAACCTCTTATACTTCAGTTTGTGCCCATTGCCCCTTGTCCTGTCACTGGGCAACACTGAGAAGAGTCTGGCTCTGTCTTCGTGACATCCACCCTTAAGATATTTGTAAGTATTATGAGATCCTCTCTCAGTCTTCTTTTCAGGCTAAACAAGCCCAGCTCCCTCAGTCTTTCCTTGTAGGAGAGAAGTCCCCTAATCACCTTTGTAGCCCTCCTCTGGACTCTCTCTAGTAGTTCCCCATCCTTCTTGAACTTGGGAGCCCAGTATATCAGCTGGGTACTCATACCAGTGGTATGAACCATTGAAATAAAATGGGAAGAAGAGTGCTTTACAATAGAGGCCCTTCCTCATCCATCTGCATTGCCTGTCCTGAAATAAACAGGCTGAAGACTGCTGCATGGTTAAGAGGTTACCTTCACAGTCTGGCCTCTGGTCTCCTCCCTGAGTGCACAGTGGGAACAGGCACCCTGAATTTCACCCTGCAGTTATGGGGGACACACGGGGGTGTCTTGGTGCCTCCTCTGAGCCCCGGCGTGTTCATATAGGAGGTGCCTTTCTAAGGGTGAAGGCACATACACACCTTCTGCCTTCTCAACCCTCCTTTTGTTTAGGATTTCCTGGTGGGTAGGATATGCTTTGCTGGGAAGAGGAATGCATGAGAGAAGTAAGTGACTGCCTTTCAAACTTTATTTGTGTGACATCGCTGGCCTGAATACCTGGAGAGTTTTCAAATGTGACTGCAGCAGGGTTTTGTTGGTTGATTCATTATTTGGTTTTGCTGCTTCTTTTTCTTCCCTCTTGAGCACTTTGGCTCATACGTGTCTGGTTTATTCCCTCTTCATGTTTATACAAAGAACAGATTTACTGGGGAACGGGGCATCTTCATTACATGCTGCCTTCAGCTCTCCTCTGTCAGCCTGAGGCTGTCCATGTTCTCTCCTGTGAAAGGGAAAGAGGGTCTGGGTCATGACATACCTTTGTCCCCATCAGCACTGCAGCTGCATTGAGCTCCATATGCTGATCAGCTCTGAACCATGAGAAATACTTCAGGGCCACATCCTCAGGCACTCTGAGCAGATACAGCCCCACTGGTTACCAGATCAGAGGCCAGACAAGTGAGTCCTCGAGTCAATACATCTGCTTATAGCTTCTGTAAGTAAACAACTGATTAAATCCTCTGGAGCATGCCAATGTCTGTGCAGAAATATACTGCTAAAGGAGAAAAGGACCGGGAGGCGAAGGAGCTCTCTGAATCTTTGGGGAAAGAGAATATGTTGTAAATAAAGCTACATACCATTAATTAACTTAGCATAATCACCCTGTAATTACACTGATAATCATTTATCTTGGGCTCAGACCAAAAAACCTTAATGGGGAAAATCCATCATATCCAATTTTTGTCCAGATGCTTAATTCCACCACTAAACTAATCCTAACGGTTCTGTCAGCTTCATTATGGTGCCATTAGAGATAGAAAACTAGAAAGTGCTCCAAGTGCCTCTGCCTCCCTCTCGTGCTTGTCCTAACCCATGGGGAAGAAGGATGGAGGGGAGCTGGAAAACCTGGGATACCATATTTCTAATGGACCTCACAAGTAGTTGTGCAAAAATTGTTTGGCAACACTTTGAAAGGAGATCACAAGCAGGGGACTGACTAGTCACTGCTGGCACTGAGTGAGGAAATCTAGGGGTTGATGCTAAACCCAGGCGAAGGGCTGGCATGAAGCAAATACATTGCTTCAGTCCTTCTAAAGCCTTTGCAAAGATTCAGATCTGATGGCATGGAAAATAGGAATGGAATTAGGCTTCCTGGGAAAATGTCATTTTTGTTGGTGCTAAACTTGGTCTGAAGTGCCATGACCCTAGAGTAGCACTTCAGGCATGTCTTGATTTGACCACTTTGCCATTACAAGAACATTAACAAGATAAAAAGTTTTGTGTAGGCTACACGAGGAATGTATAACAAGATACTTGACCATTCATCTGATTTCTCACCTTGAAGCTGCTAGAATTATCTGTATAAATTTAAAATGTATATAACTGTTGCAGGCACTGAATGATTGAATAATTGGTTAATTGAACAAATCATTAACTCAAAAATGAAAGAAGGTCTTGACCAAAGCACATTAACTCTCATGGTTCAGTCAGCCTTAAAGATCTTGTCTTGTTATGCGACCAGATGATTTTGTAAAAGACCTTCCCAGTCTTTACAGATCTTTTTCTTAGCTTGCAAAACAATGTAGTGCAAGTCAGCTCCATGTAGGATTGTTTCTATTTTGCAGTGCTGTTTCTAGGAGAGAGACACTGCAGAATGAAGTCCTCCTCTGAAGGTGAGGCTCTTGTTCCAGAGAGGAATTTGAACATTGGCAGCTTCTGTTTCATTTAGGACCTGCACCTTGTTGCTTATTATTTCCTGGTAAGTGTTGGTAACAAGGTCATATACACTGATGAATGCATTCAGGTCTCTGCAGTTAATTATGGCTCTAACAACGAACCAGCCTTCAAGGTCCTGAAACGCATCACTGCTTTCTTGAAAAACAACACCTACTTCACCTTCAAATGCATTTATGCTGTGCTCCTAAAATGAATTCTCCTCACCTTCTCCCTCATCCCTTGCTTTTATTTTATTTTAGGGAATCAAAGCACTGTTTTTCCCCCAAACAGGGTTGTGCTGAGATTCAGTTTGTTCTCTCCTATGTAAAGTCACAGATCTAGCTTCCTGAATTCACAGACAGCTCCTTTGTGTGTTTTAAGAAAATGCCTTCCACCATTGGGAAGGGACATATGGTCCCATGTGCTGCATTTCAAGGTGGTCCTGAAGAACTGGGCTGAAGCCCAGAATGTGAGTCTGTCTTCACCATACAGCCAGGGCAATGAATGGGAGAGCTGTGCTCGCGTGCCCACGGAGGCAACACCGATGAGCACTGTGTGAGCTGGAGAAAAAACAGGCATTACTGTCAGTCCCTGCAAAGTGTGAACCTATGGAAGGAGGATGGAAGGTTCCACTGGGAAGTGATCTACAGACTAAGGACTGATTGAGCCAGAAGCTGTCTTTGAATTTTTCTTCTATTAATTTGTCAACAGAGGTCAGCATTAGCTTCCTCTTCATCCCTGTTTTCTCCGAAAGGCTTCATCAGCCCTTCAGGGTAACAAGGTTGAAAAGGCTGGGAAGACCCTTGTGTTTGACCAGGCTGTTTTACATACCAGAGACCTTGCTGCTGTTTTGGTTGTCCGGTTCTGGGGCTGCTGTTGTGGGAAGGAGGCAGACAACTCTGCAGTCAGGTCAGGTCTTTAGCTGCCTCTGCTCAGGCTGCTCTCTGGAAGAACCCAAGGCAGAAAGATTAAAAATTTATGTGTGCATAGAGTGTGAATGTTTTCATGAGTGTATTACCCATCATAAGCAACCCCTCTCTCACCTGTTCACTGCTGAGCCTCCTTGGTCGGCTGTGGACTGCATTTAACTCTGCTGCTCCCTGATGCTTAACAGTATTTTCCCAGAAATTTTCTGGCCTCTCCAGGAAGTTGATTACCAGGTATGAAATCCTCTCCCTCTTTCCTCTGCTCACGCACACACACAGGATGGAGGTGGTCAATGGAGACCTTACCGGTTATTTATTTAACAAGGGAAACAAACCTAAACACAAAGAAGAATGGTTAAAAAAAGAATTTTTAAACAAACTCCAAGACCAGCAGCTGATCCTTCTCTTTTGTAAACAAGACCTTACTGTAATCTTTTTAACTCTTGCCACAAGCCAGATTTATCTTTGGACATCCTGCCCAGGAATCACTGCACTTCTCTGCAGCAGAATAAACATTCAAGGGACCCAGCCACATAGACACACACAGTGGAGGAGAGAGGGGGACTTGGAGATCAAGCCAGTGCAAAAATGTTTCATTATGATGGCAAGTCCTGGGCTAGAGGAAAGAGAAAAAAAAGCAATGAAATAAAATCCCTGCCTTGATTGTGTGTGGGTGGATAACTCGCTTCCTTCACACGGTTCTTATCCACCGATCCCGCACACAGCATGCGAGTACTCCAACTCCTGTGCCTCCCCGTCATTTACTTCTTAAATCACTGCAAATATATACAGAAAAAAAGCTTTGAGATAAAGCTGGCACAGGGGAAGAAAAGCAAATTCTCCAGCAGAGCTGTGGCAGCATGACAAGCTCTTGGACCCCATCCAGTGAGCTGAAGCAACTGAAACTCAGGCCCGAAGCTGTGGAACAGCAAAGGTTTGGTGTGGACCGAGATCTGCTGCAGTGGCTGTGGGGGGCAGAGGGGACACCTCTGCATGCAGAACATGTGTTTTGCTGCACATGCATGGTCTCGGGGCCTCTCCACCGTGCCACCGAGCACCCTGGTAGGACAAGGAAGCACCCAGTACTGTTTTTTTAATTTTAATTTTTATTTATTTTTATTTTCAAGGGCAAACTTCTGGGCAAATGCCCAGGCAATCAAAGCTGGGTGTAGGAGCAATGACCAATTAAAGTTCCTTTGTGTTACTGTAATGCTAAGATCTCCTCTATATGACTAGCAGAAGGAAGTTTTTCAAAAGGTTTATAGATTTCCTAGATAAATCCTGAAATAACAAACGTTAATACAGAACCTGATGATGGGGAGCAGAGTTATACACTGACAGTTGCAGCTGATTGATCTGCACATCCAAAATATTTCCAAATTTTGGCTGATTCAAAAATAGGCTATTTTTCCTATCCTATCATCAGGGCAGGTAGGCAGGAGCCTATAGACAAAAAATGGTTCAGGTATCTGGCTCTGTGAAACAGTAGGTATGCAGAGGGCTTATGTACCCTTACATGTTGGAGGAGTATAGGGCTGACCAGGACTGACCAGGAAGACAGGTGGCAACATGGGACTGGGTAGGAAAGAGACAAGTGAATGAAGTACAGTTGGACTGGATGTAAGCTCTTGTTCTCTCCAGCCTGGCCACAGGCCTGGGCAAAGAGGTTCCCAGGGCCAACCATCCACTGTCATCATGTCATTAATTACCAATAAAATTCACTTGCTGTTGCACTTGTGCCTGGTGCCAGCCTCTGGCCAAGAGTGACATCATTTTGTCTGTGATCAACATCAAAGAAAGGGAAGAGAGGCCTAGGAAACCCACATAAATCTGAATGGAAACAAACAAAGAGTGTCATCAACTCTGGAGATGGCACGGTGAGGAGCAAAGTTTTATTGCCACTTGTTTTGGGAGGACCTGTGTATCTCGCTCATGGCTCTGCATGAGTAATGTGGCTGTCCTGGGACCCTGACAGTGGAAAAAGAATAATTATATTGCAGTGTCACATATTTCCTCCCTCTTCAGTGGGTGAGCTAAAAAGCAAGAGGAAGTTCTCCTGAGAACCATATTTTTATCATTCTTTCATTGGGGAGCTGCTGTTTGTATCTGAGCTCCCAGATTCATGACAGACCATTGATGGGGGCTTCCTCTGGTTTTCATTTTCTTCCTTACAGATGCAAAACTTGGGGCATCTTCACAGGCAAGCTGCAGAAATGAGTCTGCGGTAGGAAGGATGGTGCCTGTGAAATGGTTTCTTAAAACGGAGTCCAAAGTCTCAGGACATTATCCTTGGGTGACCTGGGAAGGACTGAGCTCCTACATAGCTGATGAGCACGTGATGTGACTCCTGTTAGGAAAATTGCAGCTGCAGGATAATGGCCTGAAAGTTTTTACTGGGGTAGCTTCTTTTCTGTTAGCATTCTCTTCTTTACTTTTAACTCAAAAGTCTCCCTAGGATTTTTTTTACTTTTAACTCTTTAATTTGGCTTTATGATTTCATGCAACAAACCAGATATTTTTTAACTCTCCAGATCTCTCCAGTGCCTCCAAAGGATGCATGTTGACTCACAGACATTTTTTGCTTCTTTTAAATTAAATCTGTTTTTTTTCAACACATAAAGCTATAAACAAGCGATGAAGAAATCCATCTTTTAAAAATAGCTGGAGACGGTCAGGGCACGTGTTCTGCTACTCATGCAGAAAAGAGGAGCATCTGGTTTGAAGAGAAGGCTTCAATGGCTCCAGCAGCAATTTATAGTCATGGAGCTGTCAGCTTGCACCTGCCCTGCAGGCAGCAAAGGAGAAGGGGAAAAGGATTTATTTTTTTTTAAACTCAGAGTTATTCCATAGGACTCATTCTGGTGGCCCTCCAGAGTCTCAAAATGCCCAAGATAAAAACTGTGGTGACTACACTGAGGTACAGTAGCTAATGTGTACTTTTCTGCCATTGCCTTGGACTGATCTCTAGAGTGGCTGGCTTGTAGGCAGGAATGTGATCTACCAGGAATGAGAAAGAGTACTTTGGCTGTCGTGTCCCAGTCCCACTAGCCTCACAAAACATGGCTCATGTCTGCAGGAGAGAGGAACCGACCTCTCTCCTTTCCTCCCTCGCCCTCCTTCTGCACCTCTCTCCCTCTGCCTGTCCCCATACCTGCACCCTCCACCTGATGTCTGAACCCAAGCCTCAGTGTCTGTGCCAGCAGGGAGTGGATGTGAAAATGGGCTTCACCCTCCCATACCTTTCACTTGGATAGGTTTCCTGGTAAAGAGGAAAAGGAGCCCAAAATATCAACCTACAGGAGAAAAACCTTATCAGCGCAGCAGTGACCAGTGGCAGGTTTTTGCTTTTGTGAAGAACTCAGCTGAAGAGCTTTCAACAGTGCCATCGCATGCCATGATGGGACACAAAGACGGAACAGGGGTCTGGAGCAGGAGTAATGATTTAGTTGGGTCCAGATTCAGAATCAGTGTTGAGCTGAACTTTGCAGTTTTCAAGAATGCATTTCCCATTCTGTCAGAATTTCAGAGAGGATTTAAATAAATTATCCTGGATTGATGCAAATGATTAAAACCTGAGATGATTTGTAGAATGCAACTTCTGCAATTTCTCGACTTCTGAAATATCGAAGGAACTATGTGAGAATCTTCTATTTTCGTATAGTCCAGACGCAATACTGCATATTCTATATAAAGAAATACAAATGGCTTAAAAAGTAACGTTAGCACTATTTAATGCCTTAGCTTGTAAAAAAGTAATTCAAATAAATTACAAGGTCCATGAAATGCTCCAAGGAAGTCCAAATTAAAGTCTAATTTCAGAATGATTTACTCTTGCTGAAAACACATTCCAGCAAAGCATGTCTATTTTGACAAAATGGCATTTCCTAATGAAAAAATACTCATATTCCTTACTATTCCATCTTTTCTTCTCATTGACCTGTTCATTTTTCATCTAAAATTGCAAATTCCTCTTTAAGGGAATTTTTCTTCCCTCCAGTCCATTGGAGACAAGTAAGTTGCAATTAACTTTCCCTAGTAAAATGTAAAAGCTAGTCTCTTTAATCATACATCTCACACAAAATGTGACTTGTCAGAAGTGATTTCAAGCAAGAGATATTGCCCATGAAAGAAAATGTAGTCATGTGCCAGGAACACAGAGATAAGATCCCAAAGGAAAAAAAAAAGCAGTGAAAGACTGAGCCAGCCTTGCAGAAGCATCGTTTTGCTTTGGCCTGGGAAGTAAAACATCCAACATACCATTTCCTCTCTTAACTAAGAGGGGCAAGGATTAATCAGCCCTTGAAAAAGTAATAATTTAAGCAAGTGGAATGCCAGCAATGCTCACTTTCAGGGGAAAGTTTATAGTGCTTATATCCTGTCTGCTTTACTTTAATAAAACGTAAAATACTTTCAAATAAACTATATTTAATGGACTAGAGATACATATCCTCTGGCACTTTTTCCCCTGTGTTCACATCCTGGTTGCTGTATAATTCCATATTTTTCATGTGGTGAAATTTCAATGTTTGCTCTATCCTACTTGGCTCCTGGGGGCTGAATTTCATGTTCAATCAGGGCAGTAACATTGCTCCTCTGGAAAGGAATGGTGGTGAGATTGGAAAGGTCCAAACTGTATCCCACAAGCTTGTTTTGCTATACCTATATCTTTTTTCAAAGTTCACGATGTTCTCCGTCACTAAAGCACTAAAGCCCATGTACAGGAAACCAACACAAAAGCAACGTGTTCATGGTTGTGTTCTTTGTCAAAGATAGTAACAGAAAATATAACTGGTTGACCAGTAACTGACTGGTAGTTACAGTCCAGCCCTCAAGATTATTTATTTACAGATTGTATTTATTATGCTTGTGCTCAAAAGATACTAAGGTGCCTTTCTGATAGCTCTTGGGAAGGCCTTGAACAAGACAAGGGTCCCACAGAAATAGAAAGCAGCAGCAGTGAAGGTAAATATTAATGAGGGCTGCCTATCCTTGGTGACAAGAATTTAATATTAGAAAGCCTCTGGTTCACCAGGGCAGGAAGAGCCCCAGACTTAGAGCTGCTTTCAGTGACTTTGGAGGAAAGGAGCATGGACTTCAGTTTGGAGACGGCCTCAGTAAGTCTATCAGGTGCCATCGATTATGCACATGAAGCCTCTGCAACTGGCTCTGCTTTATTTCAGAGTCAATGCAGTTTTAAAACCATAGACAACTGATGTCTGTATTCAGCACTTGGAATCTAAGAGTGGAAACATTTTGCAATTGGGCAGTGGGGGAAACTTTTTTGGCTTTTTCTTCTTCTTCCCTTTTGCACAACTTGGTTAAAATACTGCTATAAACCACTGCTGACAGCTCTCAAGAAAAGAGAAAGACTTTGAATGTCAAAAGGTTCAGGCTTATCATTTGAGTATGGGGAAAAGCAGATGGTCCAATGCTCTTGATAGACACACATTCCTGATGCACTTGCTCTGTGGCTGGCTCTTTGTGAGTTTGTCCCCTGAGAATGTGATGCCCATCCCAATCCACAGTTTCTCAATGGGGCGTTGCCTGCAACAACAGGAATCCTGAAGGGTTCTTCCCTGAGAATTTGTCTCCTGCACAGCACCAGAAGAGATAGGTAGCATGTCCACATAGCTAGAGCTTGGGAGCTGTTGATGACAACAAGGAAAGGACTGAGTTCTTTGCTAGTATCTCCACATTCACCTAGATGGAAACTATGCAGGATCCCACTGGGGTGTACAGCCAAGCAAAAATATCCTGTGGGCAAAAAGGATCATTGGAAAGCTAGCCTGTCCTTCTATCCTTTATCCAGTTGCCTGTGTTATGGGAAACTCTTTGTATTTAAAAGAAATATGGAGGCAAGAATCCCTTCCAGTATCCTGGAGGCCTTATCATCTTTGTAAGGAGAAAAACCAGAACAACTTTGAAAGGCAGCAGTTCTGTTTATTTCATTCTCTTCAGAGAGCTGCTAAATCTCCATGTACAGTGAGGTTAGTCCCTGGCTTTCATCTGGCTATTTTGATGAATTAGCAAAATCATTGGCAGATGCTGGCTGTGAGGGATATGCCAAGACTCTTCTCTGCCTTGACCTCTATACTGCTGTGCTGTATTCCCAGGGTGCTCTGCACCCTAAATCTGAGGGTTTTTTGCACAGCTCTCTTCTCACATCTGCACCTCTGACATCTATATCCTATGTTGGGTCTTAATAGTATTCATGGCTTCAAGTAAAGAGTATCTCCACCCTGCTTTACAGTCATCCCAGCCCTAAATCATCCAGGGACTTCTAATCCAGATATAGGGGTTGTAGGTTGCACTAAAAAAGATTAAGGGAAGAGAGGCCAAAGATATATGTGATTTTGTTTTTGGTTTTTTTTTTTTTTTTCCCCCTGTGACAGTCTGAAAAGAAGAGGACAACTGCTTGTTGGATGTCTTCAGATAAATGGCTTAGGGCTGTCCTTGGGAGCTGAGAAAAGACATAAGGAAGAAGTTGAAGTCCCAGCAAAGTCTTTTTCAAATGTGTAGGAAGTGACTTTCAGTTCATGAAGGGCCACACAGCCAATTAGAGAGGAAACTGAGGTAAATTCCACATCCGATGATGAAAGGACAATCTGCTGGTGTTCAACAAGAACATGGTTACCCCTTCTGTCTTGCCTCTATTAGAAGAGCAAGACTGCAGGCAGCATGTGGGCATGCCAGTCTTTTATCATAGACATGCTTATGCTGTGAAAATGGAAAGTCTCGGGCCTTCATTTTGGTGATTTTTCTAGCATAAGACTGATATTTTCTCTGTTGAGAGAGATTTAGGCCAGGTAATGTCCAGCTCTGTCCTCGCCAGCTATCTGTGTCTGTTGCTGCAGATGGGCATGAAGGGTACATGTCTCTTGCCCTTTAGAAATATGTTGCCCAGAGAAGCCAAAATATAACTAACAAGAAAAAAATGCTCTGCACAATAAACCAGAATGCCATAAAAGTGTCAGCGCTTCCAAACCTTTCCCTGGTGGGTCACAGCAGAAATATCCATCGTTCCTCTGGGACATGTCTCCTGCCATCTGCTTCTCATTCACTTTCCCCCTCGTGTCACCCCTTGGAAGGATTCTGGAAAGGAGGGCTTGGCACCCATTGCCAGGAGATTTGCATCCTTCATTTTGATTTGAAGGGTTCCCTCCTCTGAGGGAAAAGTTGGCATTATCCAGTGACACAAGTTAAAAAAGGAAAACAAATGGATACACCCAGTTCTGCCGCAATTCCCGGATTGATTTCCGAGACTCAGGTGAAAGGCAAGCCAGTGTTTTTCCACTTGATGGCTAAGAAGAGTTTCTCTCCAGGGTCAAGTGGGAAGCTTCTGTTTCTGTGGCTCATTTGTTTCAAAGCTGGCTTGGCCTGGTTGCGTACTGGAGCTGGGAGAGGTTTTAGCACTTGTGAAGGTGATCCGCTGCCTCAAGGCAGCTCTTGAAGCATGAAGGCTATTTCCAGACTCTTAGGTCAGCCCAGGACTGCAGATTACAGTCCTCCAAAGTCCTTACTTGTCCCTTTTGCTGGTGCAGCGGTTCCCTTGTTGCCTTGTGCCAATTTGGTTCAGCAGGTGGCATAACAGAAAGTCACCAGCACAACCCTGAATCCTACCCCTGGAGTGGAAACGGGTTGTGTGACGTGGCTTTGGCAAACCTGAGCCCCACACTCTGGGGAAGCAAAGAAGGCTTTTAGTGCTGGTGTGTCCCCATATGTCTCTGTCCCAGCCTCACCTGGGAGATTTTCTCCCTCTCACCTCCGATAAAAGTCAGCCAGCTGCTCTCGAGGCATCCCCTCCCAGCCCTTCAGCTGACCAGAGGAGGGGATTTCCTCCAGAAGGAGCCAGCCCAAGAAACCCTAGCTTCTCACCCACCCTGTCCTGTCACTTTTCCTACCCCAGGACAGATGGACATTATCTTCCAGCTGGATTCTGCCTTTGCAATTTGCCATCACATTTTTGGGGGCAAGGCAGTGGCAAACTCAGCCTGTACTTGCACGTATGTGGGCTTGATAAACCCCAGCACTGCCTGTAATTACACAAGGTTTTCCTGTGTTGCTGCCCACATAACTTTTGTGATTAGAGAAATGACAAAGATGTACTCAAAGTACAGTCAAATATCACCAGGCTTGCCGTGACTCCTGCAGTTTATCCATGCATCTGCAGGAGCACAGCAAGGGAGGGGGATGTAACTCTTTCATGTCTGCAGTCCCGTCCTTGTTATCCACTGCTGACAAAGCAGGAGCTTTTAGGACAGCCCTTCTCATGAGGTGTGGTATTAGCACAGCCTTGGTCTACTTCATTCTTTGTCTTCCAGATGCACGAAAGTATTATTTATCCCTGGGATTTAGCTCAGCACAGAGCTCAGCCGTCTCTCTTGTGGAGCAAGCTCCCACTGCCCTGGCAGCTGGGCAGCCTCCTCGCCCCAGAAAGCTTCTCCCTGTGCGTAAGCCAGCAGTTTCCAGCAGGAAAATGGAAGGGAATGGAGATACAAAATCTGCCCGGAGCGAGAAGGAAGGAGCACAAAGGAGGAAAGGGGAGGGAGCAGATGCCATCCCTGAGCATTTGCCGGCTCCTCTCAGACATGCTGTGACGAGCTCCCATGGCACATGCTGCACCCTCTCTGCTCACAGGGGAGCGTGAGAGGGAAGGCAAGCTCTCCTACACATACCCTCCATTTTGGCCTTCCTGGAAGCTGGGGATTGGTCTCAAACAGATGTCAGCAGGCCAGGCTGGCAAAATATGACCCTCTCTCTGGCAAAGAAGGACTAATTGTTGCTTACTGATCCCAGAAGGTCTGGGTTTTACGTAACTGCCTTGAAAAGGAATTAACTCTAACATCCGACAAGTGGTTAATTAAGGCCTTGTGCCTCATTACTGGTCTCTCCTGGGAACATAAGGGTGTTATGCAGCTGAGTAAATGCCACTCATACGCACTGAGAAGCTGGGACAATCTTTAACGCATCCAGCAGGGAAGATGTGTTTTACGGCTCGCAGGAAGCTGCAGCTTCCTCTGCTGCCCGAGCAACAAGCCAGGATCACTTTCTGTACCTGCCTTCGAAGACTGGGCAACTGTAAAGGATGCTTCAAGCCCTGCAGATTGCAAGCTACAGTCCTACCCCACTGCTGAAATGCAGTTAGCAAAGGACCCGACACATCTTACTCAGCCCTGATGCAAATAACCCCCCTCCCTCCACTTTCTGAGATTTTCATTTTAGATCTAGGGAAAAATGCACTGAAGGAAGAGAGAATTCTTGGCAAGATCCACAGCTGGCTGCCAACCAGAATCTGGGCTGCAGCAAGGCAACCAGTTTGAAAGCCAACTGTCCCACATGGAGGACGGCACTCGGCGAATCCACTGGGATTTCATTCAAATGGCTAGGGAGGGTAGGCTCACCAGATGATGCCGATTAGCATAGCTCAGCATTACCCCTCTTTGTGAGTGCCAGGAAATCTGTCCTTTATTGTTTAAGCAACCAAATACACACACACACACACTCGGCCTCTTGGAGGACTGGTGTTGACGACAGGTTTGGGTGCTTGATGTAAAAGCTTTTCACCCAGTGAACTTTTGTGGTCTTTCCTGAGATACTTTTTTGTACGTATGTTTGTTTGTTTGCTTTTATGAAAAAGCTCATGAGCTTTTTAGCTTCTGCAAACACAGGTGATGATATCAGCCCACGTTTACGTCCTACTTTTGTGTGGCTCGGTTCCTTCTGGCAAACAAACTATTTCTAGGCCTGAGTCACCTGCCTTCATTTTGAACACCACAGTACACAATGTCTGGACAAATACTGAGACCAGTAAGGTAAATGCACAGGCCCAGTATCCCCTTTTGTGCCCAGCCATTGGGCTGTCTTTGCCCTCATGCAGCTTCAATCCTTCTTCCCAATGCTCAGATTTTGGATTAAACAATAACAAATGCTTATGAAAATTCAGCAGAGAGACTACTAATTGTATCAAGCCATCAACAATGCGAGTCGCTTTCAGGCATATAACTGGTGGAGGCTGACAAGAGGGGCTTTGTGAGTGAGGATCTGTAGCTGAGATTTCAGGATTTCTCTTGATGGAGAAGTGAGGAAATGCTGGGAATTGCAAGGGGGTTGCAGGTGAGGAATTGCTTTTCATTGTGAAGTTGCTCGGGATAGCCCCAGCATATCGAGGTTGTGAGTAAAACACAGACGTAACGCTCAAAAATCGTGACTCTATTCCTAACTCTGCTAATGCCAACATGTACTTGGGATGATCGTGTCCCTTCTGCTGGCCTCAGTTTCCCTATTTGGGAAATCAGGATCCTGTTTCCTCACCTCCTTTGTAAAGTGCTATGAGATCTACCTACAGCAAGCGCTATAGCATAAGTTAGTACCAGGAATATTTTTGCTCCCAAGTGATACATTCAACTCAAATATTTACAAGTGTTCAGAAGTCAAATATTTGAAAATCACAAGACATATTTTTCCATGAATGCTAAAAGAAAAAATAAGATTGAACATACTCTGTCTACTTTTGCTGAACATTTGACTATGTGCAAACATGGGAGTAATTGCAGTGTTAATTGCCTGTCTGAAAGCATTAATTACCTTTAAAACCAGATGTGATCATCTGGAGTTATTCTGGGGTTTGTGGACTCTCACCTTTACGAATATGCAAATGGTATTAAAATAAGCATCACAGTTTACAGGGATTTTACGGAAGAGAAGAAACCTGTTCCTTTTCTTTAAGCTGGTACTGAGGATTTGTTTCAGGCTTTTGTTTTTCTCTTGCCTCCTTCTCTGCACCATTTTCCCATGTGTAACATGGCTATACATTGCTATTATTCAAAATATTGAACGTAACAGTTTTTGCGTGCTTTGCACAGCGATTGGTCTCTGTGCAAACTGGGAATATTAGACATTGTTCATTGATTGAAGCCAAGGGAAAGAACCTGGGTAAAGTTTGTCGTCCTTCTTTTATTGAGTCTTGGTGACACTGGTGTGCTATTAAAACCTGTCCCAAAGGTCCTACAGGAGGACGAGGAGCAGTAAAACAGAGCCGGCTCTGAGGTTTTGACTGAGCAAATTCCTGTGCCTGTTCGGGGTTACAGCCTGCCCCTAGCCCAGGCTGCAACCGCGGCCATCGCTAACTGGAGGAGAATGGAAATGTGGAAACTTTGGGGGTTAACTTTTAGGGGAGTGGAGGGAAAAAGAGGAAAAAAAAAATCTTCTTTTGCTTAGTGGGTAAAATCAGAGTGTTTCTTCTTCCTCTCCTCCCTCCTCCCCAGTCAGGACAAAATAAATACTGTAATTTCTAATGAAATCAGGAAGGGGGTAATAGTTCCTGGAAGAGGAAGAGAGAGTCTGTGAGGAGATCCCTGCCAATGGTGTTCAGTTACTACAGAGAGAGCACTGAGCAGCCCCAGGAAAGCACTTTGCGGGACAGATTCCTTCGGCTAACTCCGATCGGATTTCGCTTTTTCATTGGGCGACAAATTTTTTCACTTTCTTGCTCTGGAGTGTGTTCCTACCATGCATTTTAAAGCTGCTCTGTCACAAACAGCCTCAGCCTGTCCTCTCTTGCACGCCTGCAGAACGAAACGCCATCTTGTCCCTCTTTCTCTCCCTGCTGAGGTGCTCTGGGGGGTATATTGCCAGGAATCGGCAGTGCTTCCTCAGAAATGTTAATGATACCAATCAAAGCCTTGTTTTCAGGCCCCACGCTGAGCGTGGAAATTCTGGGAGTCAAATAATAGGGATGCCACTGCTAAAGATCAGAGGGAGCATCTGGGAGGGACTGCAGCGAGGACAGCAGCATGATCTACTACCTCTTTGTAGTCTGCAAACGCTGCGACTCCCAGCACTTCTAGTAAGAGATGCTGGAGAGTTTTACCCAATTAGCAAACTCTACTGACATCCGTACGTCCCTGCCCACCAGCAGATGGGCTCCACCATTTCTTTTCCAGTTTAGTGGCCGGGACCTGCAGCATGGTGAGGAAAATTTAGCTGCTAACCTCTGTTGTTTTGTGGCAGTGCTATTTATTGCAGTGGCTGGTTTGAATTTGTACAGCGCCCAGAGGGTGCTCCGCCATGGACCATTGTGTGCCAGATACTGTAGAAATGCTAAAGGAAAAAAGACAGACCATGCCCCAAGGAGTTTATGACTGCAGCAGAAGTCAAGGGTTAAGATACTCTATAGATAGATGGGGAGTAAGCACAAACCATGGAACTACATGTTGGATATTGCTCAACATCACACTCAGCAGGATGTGATGTTCGCAAAGATATAACAAAAGCCATTGGGAGAGCTAAAAGTGGAGTCTGGATACCCTCACTCCTCCTTTTGCTTCAACTCCAAAGTGAATTTTCTCGCTTTCTTACATCCTGGGACTTCTTTTAACCACAGTGTTTAGCTTCTCTGAAGCTGTGTAAATGTTCTTTTTCAGCCCAGCTGGAGCCATTTCCTCAGGTCAGCATCCTGTAGAGTATTCCTGGCCCATTCCAGTGACTCCTATCTGGACAAAACATACTCTTTCCAAACCTTTGCAAGTGATTCTCACTGTGCATGAAAAACCAGAGGTCGCAGGCCACCTCCATTAGCCTGGTTCACAGTGCTCTCCGGTGACCACAGCAATAAGAGGGGATCCCACTCCTCTGGGTCAGAAGAACATACTGCAAGATGGAGGCAATCCCTAGGGCAGCAGGACGATGGCGTGTTGTGAGAAGGAGGCGCGAAGATGAGAAAGAGCAAGTTAAGTGTACTGCTAATCATTTGTGGATCCATGCACCAGGCAGGGTTTGAGCCCTGAGCAAATGTGACACTACCCAGTGGGGTGCAGACCTGGAGTGCTGGGGGATTTTGCGAATCGTGGGTACAATGGTGTGCCAAGCTGAGTGGGGGAGGCAGGAAGAAGAGGGGGCAGGCTTCACTCCAGCATGCATGTGCAGTGCACACCCCCTCCCATTACAGTCCTGTGCTTTGGAAAGGATTAAAGGCACATGCTTGTTCCATTAACTGAAGTACAGAAGAGGGAGATGTGTGTACAGGAGCGGGGAAAGGAGGGAGAGCAGAAATAACGTAGTGCATTAATGAGATAAGAACTAGACAAGGATGAATAATGTATCATTACACCCCGGAGACAAAAGGGCAGCTTCCAGAGGGCTGAGGCTTACACTCTAATCATCTTGACTTTGTAATGTTATACAAGTAGGGGCACATTCTGTGGCTTGGGAGACTTTGCTGAGTAAAACCCTGCAAGCCACAGAAAAATGCTTAAGCAGCCTTTTAAAGCCTGGCAATGATCCAGCCCTCTTCCCTTCCCCATACCCCCCTTCCTCCACCCCCACCCCACCACCGTAACCCAGCCAGAGAAGCAGGAAAACCCTTGAGACAGACAATCTTTACTGGTGAAGATATAAAAAGCTTTTAAAGACAATGGGAGGATTAAAGCATTAGGGCCAGTCGCTGCATTCTTGTAAGTGATCAGGGTGGCAACAAAATATTTAAGCTCCCATGTAGCCAAAGGCTTTGGGTTTAGTGAGAAAAGGGGGAGCGGTTAGGCGGGAAGGGCTCCTGACCACAAGATTTGACTTTGTTCTTGATGCAATGGGGCTCAGCCCCTGCATGCTTTCCCCTGGCTCCTGGTGGAGGTGGGGAGAAGATGGAGGAAAGGGTCAGGCAGTAATGAGCAGCACCTTGATGGGCTGTGACCTTGGCACCCAGAAGCCATCTTGCAGCAACCCTCGCTCCTAAGTGTCACCCTAATGCTCCCGATCAGAACACGCTGCTCTTGCTGCTGCTGCCGCTGCTATTTCAGGAGGTGGCAGCCCCCTCCACGTTTGCCTGGAGCCACCAGCCTGTAATTTGAAACAGCAAAATCACTTTTGGTTGAACTTCCCTCTTCAGGATAAGGCAGGGTCTGTTCTCTCTCAGCTGCACAGTCACTCAGCACTTCCTCAGCTCCTCTCTGCAGTGCCCCAGATCTCAGCTCCTTAGGATAAGTGAAGCACAGGCAGCTCCTGCCTGTACCAGCTGCTCCCCCCTGCCCTGCCATCAATTACAGCCCACTCAGATCGCCAGACTGATGCACACCACCCTCTCGCTGGCACTGGAGCTGGTGGAGGCAAGGGTTGCCAATGGGAGGCGAGTTTTAATGGCATGAGGTGGAGTTGTACCATTCCAAAAAAAAAAAATAAAAAAAAAAATCCAGGTATGTGCTTGACTGGTCAGGTTATGCGCAGAGCTGAGTGGAGAGCAGAAATCAGGAAGCCTGACATGGTTCTTCCAGCCTGACTCTGATGCTGAGTGAGTCTGGCAGGCCTAAACCCACCCTGAATGATGGTCATCTCAGCTGAATTTCCCACAGTTCCTGCTAGCCGTCCTGCTGCAAGCCAGGACTGTCATAGCTAGCAGAGGTTTCACATGTCTGCGTGCAAGTATTTGCTGAAAGGTTACTGCTGTTGATGCTCTGAGGATCCTCTTGGAAAATCCCTGAGAGCAGAAAAATAGGAGACACTGCTTGGTTGTGAAACTGTGAATAGACTGTACTCAGGGTGAGCAGGTCACAGGTATCCAGGGACTGGACTGTAGGTGCACATACTGTCTGGGTTGTTTTTTAGAGTGGTAAAATAAGCTGTCAAACACTCCGCAGACAGGGAAAAAAAAAAAAAAAAGACAAGGAAGAGGGTCAGGCATGCTCCATGTAGCTGAAATTTTCACCAGAACAAGAAATTTTGGGAAGCATCTGTGTTTCTTCCATCAGGAGAAGAGTAGGTGTTGTTTTAATGCCAAACTACTACATTTTCCCTGGTTTCAGACCCAATGCCCTATTTTCTTAATACCCAAGGACTTTTTGCTCCTATAGAATAAGTCCCAGTTAAAAGAAAAAAACCAAAAAAACTTATTTTTCATCCTTGATTTCCAAAGACCTGCTTTACCCTTCTGATAATTTTACTACTTCTTTTCTTTGTCGAAGGAAGAAAGGACCCTTTTGTGCTTTTGGGCTGTGGTTTGTTGAAAATTGTCAAACTTGCCCTTGTCTCAGCTTTCATGGTGGTGTCAGTTCCGAGTACTTGATCTGTGCATAAGTATGCTGTACCAGACTAGATCTTCAGTGGTTACTTTCCACGTTTTTTCATTTTGGGTTGATGTGCCCCACACTTTGCTTCCTTCTCTTCCTTGTTTCTGCTCTCTCTCTCCCCCCGTACTCCTACAGTCTATTAAGCTAAGAGAACATGTTCCTGTTGTCTGCTCTCTATTCTTGTACTCATGATAATGTTCCTAAGTGCTGGCACACTTTCCAGTTATGATTAAGCATTGCAAAGAGCAGGAGGAGAGAGGGGAGTAGTGGAACGTCTTAGTTGGGGAAGACCTAAATAAATATGCATGCATTTCTGCGCCTTTAAGCTGCAGGAGGCAGGAAGGAAATCACTCGACGTGCAAATTGACCTGAAGGTGGTGAGGTTTGGGAAGGTTCTCCTGTCCTGTCAGGATTTGTTTCAAAGTGTTGGACCCACTCCCGGAAAAAGTTCTGTGTCTCTTCCACATGAAAGTTATCCTTATGGTAGAAAGTTCTGTGGTTCCAGGGGAACAAAGTTGTCAGACATCTTTCATCTTTTGCTAGTAGTGTTGCTATGGCTGTGATGGCAAAAGGAGATCACTGAGACAAGATTTGTCCGGAGAAGGAGAGACTTTCCAACTATAACTACTTCCTGATGCTACATGTCTGTTTTCTCAGCCCCAATCCTCCAGGGAAACTTACAAAATACCCTAGAAATCTGTGCTGGAAAGCTAAAATCCATAATTCTACTCTATACCAAAAATGGTGACTCCAGAAGAGTTTCTTGGTGTGTCACATAATATACACGTGTAAAATCATAATTTAACCTGCATACTGCCAATGATAAGAATTTAGTACCTCATAGGCAATAATTGTGTGCTAGGGGACAGACAAAAAGCAGTGGCAACCTAATCTTTTATTTCGCAAACTTCATCTTTTCTTCAAGACCTGAAGGCTTCTTTCCCTCAGAGCATCTAATCAATCCTGACTGGCATGTAGTAATGGCTCAAATTGCATGTCCCATTGGTGTTTCAGAAATCATCAGCATTTCTGAAGAGATGATCACAATCTTCATTCCCAGTAGTTCAGGTCAATGGCTACTTTATACCAGTTTTTCCCAAAAGATAATGGCTTGCACATCCAGAAGATTAAGGTATTTTTTTTTAAATTTCCAAAATGATGAAGCCTTCATATCCAGGCATATTGCTTTGCAGCAATCCATCTGATATAAGGTGCAGGGACGAGTAACTAACACCAGGTTACTGCCAGGAGCTTGTATCTCCTGGACAGTTATCAATAGTTGAAACCATTTCTAATGTTTACTGCTATCTGAAGCTTGCAGCCTGTCTGTCCAAATTGTTCCTAATGAGTTGTTTATTGGTCAGTACAAAGTTTTAGCTGCAGAAAATCAGCATGGAGGCTGCAAACAGCAGTTATTTCTTGTTTCCTGCCCTCAGCTGGGTCTTGAATTAGTTTCAGCTTCAACCGCCTGTACTTTGGAATGGATTCATCCACATGTGAATTCAGAGATATTCAAATGGTGGGTTCAGATCCGGATTCAGACTGAGCAAATTTAGATTAAGATCTTGCAAATTTTGCTTAAAAAATTTTTGTTTAAATATATTGACAAAATATTAATGAAAAAGTAGAAGGGCAATATTCTCATGCTTCTTCTTCACTAGTAATAAGTTAGGACAGAAGAAGGCTCAGTTTTTGTGACATTAAGAGCTGAGAACATCCTCCTTTTTGATATGCAAGCTGAGAAGATTGGGCCTGGAAACAATTGAGAAGAAATAAATCAAAAGTCACACAGTGTCACTTATTGGAGGTAGTCATTTTTTTCGGATTGTGGCCATAACCACACTTCAAACTCTGTTTGCTTCAATCCTGGATCTATTCGGAAATTTAAGAACAAACATATCAAGGGGGGAGGAGGGCAGAGGAATCTTTTCGGTAAGTGACTCACTTCAGGCAAGATGATTTATCATGTGAAGAGCGTTGTGACACAAACAGCAAGGGATCAACAGGGAGATATTGCATGTGAAGTGTTTCCATATTTTCTTAGTCTACCAAGTGGTTATGTGCTGGGATCATTCTGTTAACCAGTAGTAGGCAGCAGGGTGAAAATGTGTTGCTATTTTTTAATGGTATTTTAGAAATTGGACATGCTGGTGACTGAGGAATGATAGTTGCATCAGCTCCCTTTGAAAAGGTTAGTCTTGCTATTCTTAAGTACTTTATTTTAAGTCTCCTTTTTTTTTGTATCCAGCTCAGTGCCAGAGGTCCTGATGCTGTGCATGGAAATACAACACTATGTATAGTACATCACCACAGATATGTCCCACACTTTCCTTTCTAAGGTCACACAGCTCTGGCAACACACAAAGCCATGGTAGTTGGAGATGGAAAAGAACCTAATTAGCTCATCTATCTCCTTTGAAGGCTAACTCCTTGCCAAATATTTTTAGGAATTTAGTCCAATCTAACTGAAATGTTCCAAGCATTTAAGATCTCCTCTTATCTCTTGGGAGACCACTTAAAGGTCAAATACATATCAAGAAGCACTATGATAATGTTTAAGCCACAAATTCCACTTCTTAGCTTCACCTTTTCACTAGGAGCTCTGCTCCTCTGGGCTACCCTAAGTAATTCCTTTCCTTCCTTGACCCTTTCATGCCCTTCACAAGATTACTGTAGTGCTATCTGTAAACTCTTCAAGGCAGAGACTGCATTTTCATTTGTTTTGATGCTGCAGAAAAAACATAGAAATTACCACCACAGACGGCTAGAATTAATATCTTCTTGTTCCCAAGAATGATGTTTCGTTTTTTTTTTTCTCCAGTAAACTTCTTCATTGAACATTTTATACGAAGGTAATGTAGAATTCAGAAGTAATCAATAAGCAGGTCAGTGGAAAGTCATATGATTTCAGCTTCCCACCTGCTGGCCATGGACCCTTGTTAACGCTCTAAGTTTCATTTCGCCTGTCATGAACCAGCTTTTCAAACTTCTCACAGCATAGTAAAGGCAACAAGATTCCGTGAATCTACAGATCACTTGGCATGACCTGGAAAGTTACTAACGGTCTCTCAGTGACAGTCTGGGAATAAGCTTCCATCTACAGGGTTATTCTCTGCTCAGCTCCATCACAAGGTCTTGCTTAAACCTGCAGCGACCCATTTGACACTGCACTCCTGTCTAATTTTCCACCTGCTTTCCATGATTTACCTTCTTGATGCAGTTGCCAGCTATAGCTGGATGCACCCTGAAGCTGTTTCTTGCTCATCCATAGGTAGTATTTAAAAGGGGGAAGTGCATGGCACTAAGCCTGATGATTATTTTTTTCTCAGTGCCAGCACATTGCTAAAGCATCTGGGGCTACAGGCATTGTGACCACATCGAAGATGTTGTCTTGCTCCCTGCCTCTTACAGAGGTAAGGCACAAGACACACGTAATCAATGTCCAGCCAAGCATCTACAGCATGGCTACACCTCTGGAATTGTATGACTCTTCCTTTTCAGAGATATCTGAAAGATTCCTAAATGGCTATCAAGGACTGCCATTACCACTCATTTGTCAAGGGGAAAATTGGGGACAGATGGATGGACACAAAGCAGGTGACCGTCAATGGAGGAGCCTGTCACGTTTGTGAGCTTGCACGATGTCCCTCCCAGTTTTCACTACTACCTTGAGCAAAGCCTGCTGGTAGGATATGAGAGCTCCGAGGACAGGAAAGCATTGTCACCAGGGTTCCTCATAGAGTTATGGCCCCATTTCCACAACAGCATCATGAGCCCTCATGTCCAATACCCTATAAAAGATCAGAAGAAATGGATGCTTCCTTGTGTCATTACCAGCGTGACTTTTGATCCACAGCCAAGCTTAAAATATCTCCTAGTTGGCTCTGTTGAAATGCTCCTGTGGTACCTGAATTCTTGTTTCAAAGAAAGAGTGGTGACACACACCTCCTTTTTAAATTGTTTTGTTCTTTTTTCCCATGTTTAATGTATTTAGAGCTCATGCATAAATGAACTTCCCTGAAGTTTAGTCACTGAGCTGGGGTAGTCAGCTTTTACCTTGCGTTCTAGTACCTGGATGCTGGAAATGCCATGAGATGATTAGATTTCATATCCATCTTCATAACTCACTGAGGTATTAAAAGCAGTTACAGGGAAATACACAGCCTTACAAATACCAAGAGTGAAGTATTTCATTTAGGTTTACCCAAATCTGTCTATTTCCATCCTCATTTAGGGTCCCTTATAGGGGTTATTTAGGAATCAGGAGGTTTAACCCCAGAGAAACCAACTGAACAATAGCTTTGTAAGTGGAAAATGCACGTGGGGGTTAACTAGAGACCATCCAGTGCATTTGTGGTCTACTAGCACCATACGCAGCTCTCCAGAGTCAGAGAAACTGAAGACTTCATCCCTTCCTGCACCACTGCTGAGTGCATGGCCTTCATGAGCAAATCCAAGACAAGCAACGTCATGTGAAGACTCAAGCTGAGGTGCTGCTGCAGGAGGCACCGGCATTACATTTCGTTCAGCACCTAGAATGTGCTTTTAAACAAAAATTGCTGTGGATTAACATAACAGTTGAGCTTGAGACCCAAACTACCTATGCAGGCTTAGGTGGGGCTCTGTTACAAGTGGAACGGTTGTAATATTTTTTAAGCTTTTTGTAAGCTCGGAAAAGCTGCTCAGGGAATTTCCTAAAAAGCATTGATTACCATTGGAATTTGTAGTTTCATCCAAATTAATGAATTTTGAGGGAAAGAGCTGGTTTTGACCATGCTCTGAATTTGAAAGTGAAAAATACTTTTGAGATTTGTTGAAACATCCCATTCCAGCATATTCAAAATGAGAAGAAGGTGGGAGTTTTTTGGTTCAAAATTTCTCTCTGGCTGAGCTGTTTTTATATATTAAAAGAAAAAACAAGGTTTAAAATTGGAGTAGAACCAGCTTCAAAATGTTTCGACAGATGCAACAGGAATACTTCTTAAATAATGGTTTTTTGAACATGAGATTTTTGGCTTTGTCCTTGTTCAGAGTGGGAGGGAAAAAATAAAAATCTTGAGAGTTTTTTGGGAGGGAAAATTCCATATGTACTCTGCTTATAGACAGCATAGAAATTAAATACTTCTAAAACACATCTTGCAAAACACCAAAACAATGACATTGCTTAAAACCCTGAGCCCACCACTGGAGATGTATGTATTGGATTTTTGTATAACATTCGTTCTATAAATGCTTTATTATGATGCTAAAACAACTTGTCCAAGAAGTAGCAATATTGTAAGTAGTTAAGTTGCTAATATTTAACTTGCTTTTGTTCAGATCGATCTACTTCATCTGTATCTGAATAAACAATGGCCATTTCTTCAATGACAGATAGCCATTTGCTGTCATTATCTGTGAGAGCATTCACATGAACAATCTGTAACCAACAGGTAAGGTTATAAGGTGGCTATGTGCCCTTTCTGTGACTTTTTCTCTTTCACCTCCTTTTCTGTTGGGGTCACTGCCCTGGCCAAGTACATTACCTCCAAGGTCTGAGTCATAGCATAGTGTTCTCCAGATGTCTTCAGCTCAAGCCTTTTATTCCAAGTTATTGAGATTTGATTTGACAGGCTTTATGGGAACATTTCAGGGAGTCTTGACTACACATCTAGTGTGGATTTTATTTCTGCTCCCAGGACACCCTCCTGCTCCCCTGGCAGAGGCCCTTGGGATTTTGTAGGAGATTGTCCCAGTGCTACCCAAGGTCTGTAGCACTGTGAGTTAATGCTCTAAACCTACAGGGGCAGGGCAGTTGGTCTTTTGAGGCTAGCATGGACAGACAGAAGAGCAAGGAAACCTTCTTTCTAAAGGAGAGAGTTGTCTCCCCAGACTTTTACTCTGGGCAATTAATCTCTCTCTAGTCTATGGGGTATCTCAGCAGGACAAATAAACCTGCCTGTTACAGGTTGGGATGAGTCATTACATTGAGAGAATAATCTCTCTCCTTTGACTTCTCAGGGAGCCTAGCTGAGTGGCTTAGCCTACACACCTAACCTTAGATCCATTAGCGCATTATGAGATAAAGCTAAGAAACATAAACCTCTTTCAGCCATCCTGTCATCAAAGGGCTCTTTTCAGGCAGTCTTTCTGTTCTTTTTTCTTTTTCACCTTTCCTCAGAGAGATTTTTAGAAACATGTAGACCTAGTCTGACAATATCATATCATACCCAAAGTCACAAAAAGCTTTAAACATACTTAGACCCACAAACTTACCGTGCTTAGAGAGAAATGCACGCCTTGGCTGTTCTAACTGAACTGAGGGTTTGGGGTTGAATCACACAATACTTACAGGAAACGGGAGTTTATCATTAGCTGCAACAGGGAAACCAAAGCCTTGGTCATGGGGAGAAAAGATATCTGGCCAAGGGGATTGCATCCTACAAAGTTGTGGCTCTGGGAGAAATCTGCTACCAGCATATCTGTGTTGGGGTCTTTGTGGTCAGATAGCTTAGGCTCTGAAGGAAAACGAGTTAAGTGGTATTACCACAGTAGAAGTGATACTGGAACATTGCATCCAGGTTGGGGGTCCATACTGGACTTTAAAGGAAATAAGAAATAAGAAAAAGGCTTCATGGTATATGTGACAGAGCCATTAGAATTCCCATGGGGCTGCAGAAGGACACTTGTGAGCAAGGTCTCTTCAGCTTGCATTCAAAAGGTAGCAGGGGTGGATGCTGTCCCAAACTACATGGTAAGAACTGCACAGCTACAGTACCCTGACCACATCAGATGATGCAGATATATGCATTGCTTCCACCAGTGTTACCAGGGTGCCCGTGGGAAACCTTGTACATGTATTCATGTAAGATCTTGGCCTAGCTGGAGATTTTGGCTTTTGACAGATGTAGAAGTAGGCTGAAATAAACTGCAGAATGATTTAAAGAGACATTTTAATAGGAACACAGGCAGGATTTTCTTTTTGAAGGGTAAAATTTGTTGTTTTCAAAGGAGGTATGAAGGTAACCAAACAGTATGATATGGGAAGGAAGAAATCTCCAGCACTCCACCCAACTCTTCCATTTGCTGTGTCACTGCATGGGTAGGGAAATCCTAGTCTATGCAAGCAGATTGATTTTGATTAAAAACAGATACTGTCACTTGGGTGCTGTAAGAAATGATAAGCCTCTGAGCTCTCCAAGAGACAGGTCATTGTTCTGTGTCACTTCTTGTTTTCATTGGAATCTATTGTTTTCTTGCTAGCCTGGCCAGATTATAAATGAACAACAGGACAACAGGAGAAAAAAGAAAATTTGGGCCTGATGTTCAGCTGATTATTGAACTGGCCTCATTCCACTGAAATGAGTGAAACTCGCAGTTTACGACATTGCAGATCTCAGTGCCCACAGGTTCCTGCATCACAAATACAGATAGTGACAGTGACGATAAATTTGGAGACTTTCCAGATGAATGGTGTCTTCTAATTAGCCTCTGAAAACTCTAAGATTTATTCAAAATAAAATATAAATAATAACATCTATATTATGTCAGTTTGGTTTGCTTGCATTGCAATTCTTTTTCTCATTTTGTAATTAAGAAAGATCTGAATCCTCACAGGTGCTAGGCCAAATTTTCTTCCAGTGGTAACAAACAGAGGAATTGACCCAATATATCAGAAAATGAGATCATTTGCCATGCTGGGAACATTGTGTTATTAAAGCAGGGGGATCTCATGGCAGACCCTTTTTTGAGCAGGGGTTGGAACAGAGCCCTCCTAAGGTCTCTTTGAGCTCAAATTCTTCTGTGTTTCTGTGATCCTAAAAATTTAAGGACCATGCACCCTTTGTACCTCCTGTGCTTTTATTTCATTACTCTCTTGCTCTTGCTGCAACCCACCTTGCCCAGAGACAGATGAAAGAGATGCTGATTGTACTTTCTTACTTATGTACAAGGGGTTGCAGAAAGGAAAAAAAGCCTCTCTGTGATCCTCAAAGCCAGATGCAATCGCAGTACGAGATATTTGAGCCCAAAACTGTGCAGCTACTGGTGTGTAGCTGCTTCCTTGCTGGAACCCCAGGCCCCCCCAGGGATGGAGCTGAAGGAATACTTTCTAGCCCTTTACATTTCAGAGCTGTGCTGCTGCAAGGGTTGATGAATAGCCTTCATTGTGGACCCTCCTTCCTTGCTGCGGCTCCCACCCTTGTCTCAACATTCCCATCTGGATATAAATCTTGCTTTTCCCAGTCCCCTTCCCCCACTCTCCTCTTATTCTCCCCCTGCAGCCCCCTCCAGACCTCCCCCTCCCCTTACCCTCTGTGGAAAGCTGGAGAGCTGATAAATAAATCATACCTGCCTCGCCGACCAGGGTGATAGTCACCCAATCCATAACCACTACACGATTTCCTTTGCCAAATGTTGGAAAATGAAAAACACACTGTCCTTTTGAACAGATCAGCATATGTGTACATACAGACCTGTTATTGTGGTACGACCAGCATATCTGTGTTAGGGTCTATCATTTTCTGCCATGTACTGACCCAGGCAAAAGCTTTCATTGAGCATGACTTACAATTCACTGTGGGACCCACTGTTGACTCAGGCCATTACTATTATTTTCTAGATATTCCCTGGTCTCTGCCAAAAGAAAAAAAAATCCAGGAAAGAAACTGCTTTAATTGAAAGCTACATTAACTTTTCCAACTTTACCACTGTACTGAAAACCATTTAAAAGATGGGCTTCAAATAGCCTCCTACAGGGAAATATTTTTGTGCTTTTACACTGCAGACCTTGGAGAGGCATTTGAAGAGCAAAGGCTAGATTGTGGAATTTGTGCCAAATTTTTGAACCAGCCTGAAAATTGCACTCTTGATCAGATTTGGATCTTTATTCTATAGCAATTGGGAAAGGACACATCTGTGATATTCTGAGGCAGTGTTCAGAGCCAGGTTTTGAAGTTCCAGGCCAGTGTCTGGTGATGTGCATTAGTCAAATAGTTGCAGGGAATTAAAGAAAAATTGAAACTGGGAAGGGGCACGATGTGGAGAAAGTGTAATTTGGAAAGAGACATTCGTGTTGAATCATTTCCTAAGGGCGAGAGGTGCCAGGCTGCAGAACAGTCTCTGGAGATAAGTGGTGGATGAGGTATTGGTTGGGCTATTTTAAAAGATGACTGAACACTACCGTGGTGGAACATTTCTCATTACTTGTAGATCCTGCTACAGTGAATTACGTGCTCACACACAGCTTGTTACAAGTGCTGTTCCAGGAAACAGGGCTGGTGTGTACGTAGGAAATGAACAAATTGCAACAATTTGTGATTCCACATCACTGGTGTGCTGCATCGTGTGAGAAGCTGGCTTAGACAGTCCTGAAATCTGCTTCCACTTGCAAAGAGATAACAGAGGAAAGTACAGCCAAAGGGAATGTGCTGGTGTACAAGACTAATTTGAATCTGGCCTTGGGCCTTTGTCTAATTATGCGACATTCAAAAGCAATGAGGCAAAGTGGAGCCTCCCTTTAACTCAGTGACCCACCAAGGGCAACTTTCATCAACATCTGTGAGAGGGAGACTGGTAGATCCAAAAGGAGATTTCAGTTCCAAAGTAGACTCAGTCATCCCCTGCAAGTGCCTCTCCTCTTTCAGCCCAGAGAAGGGGTCTGGGATAATTACCCCCCTAATTTGGTAGCTCAGTTAGGTTCAATGAGCATGAGTGAAAATTTTCTGAAAATTTACTTGCCAGCGTAAGGGCACTTTGTCTCCATCCCTTCCCAGCTCTCCAGTGTGAACTTTCCTCAACAGTTCTTTGCTCAGCCTTGTGCACATTTTTGCTATTTTTGCTTTCGATCAGAATTTATTTAGAAAGATGGAGCTTTCATACAGATAAAACATCAGCAGCTGACTGGATACACTGAGGCAGTTACTGAGCTCAACACAGCAGCCCAGGCAGTGAGGCCACTTTACACCATCTGAGGACTGGGTCCAATTTAATAGGACAATCTTTCCCTCATTTGGGAGGCAGGGAAGAGGGGGTGTCATTTTATTTTTTATTCCCTGGTGGATGTTTGGAAACAGACTGTACTTTTCTGGAACGCGTAGGATCTTCTGCATGGCAACTTGGGACGTGATCATAAGCAGGCAAAGAAATGTGTACATGCAAGGGTGCATGCACACGCGCGCACACAGGCGCACACAGGCACACCTCAGCCCGCTGGGCAGCCTGCCAGCTTAGCACTTCATGCTGGAAGTTGTGATGAGTAGCAGAGTTTCCTCCTGCAGCCTGCTTGATAACAGGGAGATTGTGATCCACAGACACACCTCCAACGTGAGTTGAACAGCATTTACTTTGTTCTTACCAGGCCCTTACAAGAGCTCTTTGCTGTGACAGCTGACAAAAGGAGGGGGAAACAAAGCATTAATAAAAGGTGATATTTTGGGGTGAAAATGTCATGAATGCAAAAAAAAAACCCAGCCCACAACTTAAAAAGGATTGGTAAATACAGTCATAAGGAAATAATGTGCCAGTGTAGTTTCCATCTCCCTTCCTGGTTTCTGCCATTAAGGCTCAGGATGTGATCTCAGTTGTGCTCTTGCCGCTCTGGATAAACTCCTCAGCAGTCAGGCAAAGTCACTGGAGTTGCTCGAGACTTATGGAGGACCAGAAGACACTGAGATTTATTTCCCAGCTTCTTCCCTCACATCCCCTTGGTAGTTACCTGACATCTGTCTGTAACACCTTCACATGAAGAAAACCAGCCTCTTCCATGAGCTGAACTTTCCATCAAACCTACCGGCCCAGTGAGGGAGTTGTCTGTGTAGCTGTTGGCTCACTTGAATGCATCCTGCTTCCAAATGCAGGACATTGGACATCAAGGTCTGACCATCCTTCTGGGGCTCTGAGGACGGGTTACATCTGCTCCACATGCACACAGCATTGGCTGGTCGGGAGGATGAGGAGGTGGTGTTTGGAGACTTGAGTCTCAGCCCATATGCTAACCTGAAGCATAATCTTTAAGTCATTCCTTTTTCTGTTCAACTTTGGGTTTTGGTGGCTTGTGAGCAGCAAGTTTTTACCCTGTGATGTGCTGCAGCCATTTCAGCTTGGTCCAGATCTATGTGATCTACAGAAATTCTCTAGACATGAGCTGTGCCAGTCAGCAGTGGGAGGGACAGAGATGCTGATCTTCAAACCCCACAGACTTGTGCTTGTCAAGTGGCAGCACAGGCCTGCTGGCACAAAGCAGCAGCATATGCATATACACGTTGGCCATGTAGCTTCTGGGAACCGGGAATTACACATATGAGGACAGCTTCCCAACAGCACAATTTGCTGGTTGGCAGAGTCTTCCACAGGAAGCACTGGGAGCAGTATTAGTAAACAGAGAAACCGCACTAGCTGTCCTTGTATCTTTGATAGATAACATCAGGCTTAACCTCACCCCAGTCAGAATCAAATGTGCAGAGAATCTCAGACCCAGACTTTTTAATCCAATTATATTCTGGCTGACAAAGATGCCTCATCCCCCAAAACAGCTAGGGTCTAAATTTGATGTTAGTGCCTGGGGACTCATAAAAGCTTTGAGCTTCTTGGTTGCCTCCAGAGGACACTTAAACTGGCTAGAACTTACAAGAGCACAGTATAGTTTCATCTCATCATGAAGGCTAAATTTCCTGCCCAAGGCTGCATTAATGCAGTTTCCAGGTCTCCTTCAATCTTCCTGTTTTACTGGCATGCCAACTTCAGGTGTTAGCCTTAAAGATAGCTGTTCTTACCCTCTTCATCACCTCTTGGAGGAGCAGAACACCCCAGCCAGTGCTTCTCATGCTAAGCCAATATCTCAAGAAATAATAAGTTGTTGCATGAGCAGCTGAACTATTGAAGCCAGATTTCCTGTGGAATCGTGTCCTCTTTTCCAGATGTTCCTTTTTTCTACCTACCTCCTCATGTTTCTTATGTCCTTCCCACCTGGCAAGAGATGATGTGCACTGAGGCTAATCCAGTGTGCCTTGAGAAAGTCAGAAAGATATGATCTCTGCATTCCGATCAATCTAGGGGAAATGATTGCTCATAAAGCAAATTGCCATGGGAAAAAAGATGGGTCTTTCTATTAGGATGGTTATAAATGATAATTTGATAACTGCTCTTCATTGTGTTAATCCCTTTCACTTTGTTTGTATAAAGCATTTGAGCATAAACAAACATATTTATTTGAATGTCTAAACGAATCAAATGATTCATCTAACCCACAACTTTTATTTTCACCTCATAGAAACGTGTTTTAATTTACTGGACAGCATACTTTGATATTATGACAATTTCAGTGGTCCCCTGTTGAAATTTTTAGTGTGTTCTTTTCACAAGAAATTTCACAATGTCAGCTTTCTATTCCAATTTGGAATACAAACTCTCCTCTTTCAAATGCCAGAGTATCCTAAGGAAGGGAAATTCTGGTTTATGACGAGCTATAATTATAATCCAAAAGCAGCAAATATTTCATCAGGAAAATAATGCTATAAACATTGGGTTTGTAGCAGGGAGGAGTGGTAGTTAATAAAAGAGACTGAGAATTGGTTGAAAACCAACTAGTAAAGCCAATCTGACTTCATTCTCCAGATATAACCTTGAGATGAAGACCATGGCAAAACATCTCAAAAAGGGATCATCTCCATCTTTCCTACCGTTTGAAGGTCTTGAGAATGGCTGGCTAAGGCTGCATCTTCAGGCACACAGCTTCGTCTACATCATCCTTCCAATCTGGGGCTCACATTTGAAGTGAGAGAGGTGCTCTTCAGGGGGCTCATCTCAAATCAGATAAAAACCTATATTCCTTGGGCTTCAGAGCCCTGCAGTGGCATGGAGCCGTAGTGGTGGCGTCCAAAGAGGCACAGCAAAGTCAGGTCACTTTTCAGGAGAAAGCGTGCTGGGGTTCTCCCTTGTCATTTTGCTTCCTGTAGCCCATGGGATTTTGATTCAGGATTTTTTTTTGCATTGTGACTTTGATTTCATTTGTTTATTTATTACCAACTCAGAGTTTAAGTGTTTGAACCTTGAATGTAGACAATTAACTTTCTCAGTAAATGTTCCTGCTTGTTATCGGAGAAGGAGCTTCCAGGTTTTGGGTTCAAATCACTGTTTTAGTTGTCTATAAAACTTCACTCCATGTATTCTTTGCCCATGATTTCAAAAAATCACATGAATCCTGTTTACTTGCTAAAAAAATAAAATAAGGACTGTTCTTTTAAGATTGGTAAATAGTCTCACAGCTTTAGTCGGTTTGGTTATGAGGAAAAACTAGTTACTAAATTGAGAAATATATATGTATATAGGTGTATGAGATTTTATATACATGCATGTAAGTATTTATAAATATATTTTTTAAATATTGAAACTTGGTTTTTTCACTGGAAAAGCTGGAAACTGTAGACCAAAACAGAAAAAAAATGCTGTGTGGAAATTCTTTCTTCTTTCCTCTTAAAACCCCCAGAATGTATTTTGAGAAATAATAATAATAAAGCAGTGCTTGAAACCTGAGTTCAAAAGCTTATTTAGGCTGAAGTGAAAAGTTTAATTTCATGAATTGACTTCCAGCATATTGGATCATTTCTGCACATCAGAAATCCATCATGTAAAACCATGGTCCCTTGCACAAGACATGCTCAGGAACAATCCAGCAGGGAAGTTTATCGGTCAGCAGGAAGAATGTCTGGTGTATTGGCAGCATCAAATGAAATTTTGGACTGGGGTAGGGATGCTGCTTTTAGTGTTTGGACTAGCATGAGTTGCCGGTGTCATTGCTATGGTTCAACGTGGGATGGGCAAGTGTTGGGAGGAAACCTTCTGTTGCTTCATGTTCACCACAAATTACTGATGTGTGTATTTGTCCCTTTCAAAGACTCATCCCTGCAATGTTCCTCATAGCAAATCTTAGCTATTTATACACAGTTATATCAGTTGTCTTAATGTCAGTTCCCTAAGACTAGGTTAATTAGAAATTTCTACTTAGCAAGAGAATGTAGTGACCTTTCAAACTGCGTACTTTCATATATAAGGCTTTTACATAAACATATATACATACACACACATATATCTATCAATGTACAAATATATATTTCCTTAGAATCATAAATTGCAGAGCCAGAAGAGACCTTTGTGATTAATTATATAATCCAGGTGTCCCTAGCACAAGTCAAGAGCTCTCTAAAATTGATTTTAGTTTGAACTAGAGCAGCCATATAAAATACATTTTTAAAGTCAGTTCAGTCCTAACTTCAAAATTGATGGTGAGGAAGCCTTCACCAAGCTCTGTTTTTCACAGGCCATGACTGGGTACTTATATGTGTGTAGATATAAATGTATATAAACAGGCACACTCACGTAAGTGCCTTAAAAAATCTGACAATAGCTCTGTAAACCAGGAGAACTTATCTAACACAACAAACCTTTTCAGGCTCCTAAACCAGTCCTAATCTTAAGCTTGTAGCTCCTCTTTGCCAGGTCAACGTATGCAAGAGACTTTGGAGGCAGCCTGAAAACTGCACTCCACTCCATACCCATGTGGTGGCCCTTCAATATAAACCCATATGCTAATATTAACAAAAAAAAAAAAAAAAAAAAAAAAAGCAACATCTGGCGAAAGGGACTGAGCTTCCAAAAGCCCATCCTGCAGTTCCAGCACTTGGACAGCGATGGGAAAAGGGAAATAGACTTCACACCCCCAGCACGCCATCCATCAATGGAGTGTGAAAGAAATGTAAGGATTACTGCCCCAGCCTTCAGGTGCCAGGCATAATTATTTAGAGATTGCAGAGTTCAGTTTTCACCCTGCTCTGCTTATATAGTTGAGAGCTCCTCCCCCCATTCCCTCCGCAGCTCCCTCTCAGCGCAAAGGTTCTTATGGGGGCAGGAGGGGAGCAAAAAATCAAATAAAAAATTATTCCAGCTTTCAAAAGAAAGCAGATGTTTCTGGGATCCTGAGCACAGTGCTTTAGCTATGGGTCTTGCCTGGGACTTCCAGAAAAGTAAATACCAGAGCCCCTGTTTATTGGCTGTTTCCTTGCTCACACTGCAATATGGCTTCCAAATGGAACAAGGCACAGAGCCAAAAATCAGCAGAACTGGCTCAGAAAAGGGTGGGTTTTTTTTTTTTTTTCAGGGGAGGGAGCAGTTTTTTTGCTTTCAGAAAAGGAACCCTCCAACCCTCTGTGAACCTGAAAAATAGAGTCAAGCCCTTGGCATATCCCACTCTTTCCTTGTGGGAGACCTGTGGTAAGGGAGACCCTAATGGAACCATACAATAAAGATGCACTTGTCATCACTCATTTTATTAGCATCTGATAAGCAGTGCGTGGAAAGAAAGCAGCGCCCACCAATGGTAAGAGACACAAGCTTGGTATTTGTCAAAACAAGGAAGAGAGATTTGGATTGTAAAGCTGTGAGCATCTTGCCAGAAACGTTTTTTTTTCTGTAGCTTTCAGCATCAGTTTTCCTTTCACTCACCCATTTTTTCAGACAGAGCAACAAACTGCAACATCTTTGGGGCGTGAGGGTATTGCCTGCTTGAAGCTTCCCCTAAGAGATTTCCACCTCTGCTCTAAAGTTAAGACATTGCTGATTAGCTTAGGGGTTTGTGGATAACAAGCTAGAACCTTCATCCAAACTTGGGTTCTGAGGAGCTCACATCAGTAGCTGGTTGGGATGTATCCACAAAATCTGCAATATTTTAGAAACTGGACTTGGTCTTCCTCAAGGTGAGGTCCTTTACCAACACCTTCTTTCTCACAGGGTGCATGCACTCCTTTTTCTTGGAAGATCCCTGGCCATGGGTGCACCACATGATGGCCTCACTGGATAGTCTGTTGGAAAGGGGAGCAGGAGCGTGTGAAGCTCTCAAATTGCAATTTTCATGCGACATCAGGGCAACTGAAGATGCAGTGGCTGAATACTTTATAAAGCCAATGAAATGAAATGAAATGTTTCATTTAATGAATGTGGAAATATTTTGTTTTGGTTGGAAGCTGTGGCTGTCCACTGAAAATATCCTTATGGCAGGCTTGCAGCTATCGACAAAAGTTGGTGTTCTCTACAGAAAGCAAATGATTCTTCCAGGTTTCCATTGAAGTAAACGCTCCATTTTCTCACAGAGGGAACAACAAACAGTTTTGACAGAAAATTATAGCCAGATCTAATAAAGAGCTTTCTTGCATGAGGCACAATTAACTGATCAGTCTATGTGAAGCTGCTCTGCAGCAAACACGTTCCAGCCAAGCCTGCGTCTCAGCAATGCCCGCTAGTAGAAGACCACTGCAGAAAGCCAAGGGGGGTTCATGATGTTTCTGTGGTCCTAAATAGTGCTGTTCCCTGGGAGAATGTGATATGTTTTTCATAGACCGCTGTTTTATGTGTTGCTTGTCCTGTTTGTACACAGGAGGAGCTAGACATCAATGGTGACAAGGTCTTATGGGTCAGCCATAAGGGCAGCCATGACACCACCCCTGTTCGTCATAGAGAAGAGAGGGAGTTATTCAGTCCTAAAAGTTGGTTTTGTGATCTTGAGATAGGCTAAAAAAAGGCAAACTGAGGTCCTCATTCTGAGGTTGCAAGACCATTGCTGTACTGTTTCTGTGTGTTATAAGCAGTGTACACCTCCCAAGTCAGCAGACTCCAATCTCCTTTATCACAGAGCTCCTCCAGCACCAGAGGAAGACAGTAGTGGTACCTCTTGTGCCAAACTAGATGATAATCTTGGCGAAGTGATAAAATGTATAGTAAATTGTATGCAGATGTTATTTTTTGTCTTTTCTTGATGACTACTGTTTGTGCACTGCTCTGTCATAACTGGATATGAGTCCAGGACAAGCTTTCCCACTTAAGTAGTCCTCAGACAGAGCTGGGAATATTTATGGAGAGCCTTTGAAAATGAATCTTTAAATGGGTGGAATGCGTTACTATTGAACGTCCTTTGTCAAAGCCTAATGTACAGCGGGTTATTTATTTTAAGCAGAAAAGATGTGATCAGCTGTGGTCTCTGGGGTGCATGTTGTTGTTATGACCATGACAGACTTGTTCCATTGACGTATATTGACTTTAGCATTTTCTTTTTCCTCTGGACTAAGCAAAATAAATTCTGGCCCACTCCATACTCTGCTAGGAGGTCTTTGAAAACAAAGTGTATTTATTATTGAGGTTTCCCAAGGTTGCTTCATTTCTAGGTCAATGTAAAGGAAATTCGTGTTTTTGTTTGGTTTGCCTTTCTTTGACTCTCACTGCTTTCTATTTTCCAGTCATATTTTCACTTTTTTTTTTTTTTTTTAATAAAATGAAGTTAGAAAGAGCGTGCAGATCTCAGTAGCAAGGACTCCTGGTTTTCTATCGTTTTCCAGATCAGTTTCCTCAAGGAAATGTTATGGAGTGCAACGTTTGTTGTTGTCCTGAGGACAGAGGCCAAGACTCTAAATACACTTGAATTAAATTGGAACTACTGTTGTGGGATAACTTGGTGCCTTCTGGATGGTCATGAAGAACATTGGTCTAGTTCATGTGTTACAGAGCAAGAGCTCAGACTGAAGCTCAGGCAAAGATGGCTCCATGAATGCCTTTCAGAGTTAGTTCACAGAGTCTCCTATAATTTTCCCCGAGTCACAGAAACAATCTATTTCAGAGTCAGGAATTTAACTGAAGAGTATGTTTAATGCATTAGGCACAAAGTTACTTGTTTCTGATGTCCCTCCACCTTCAGAAGCACAAATCCTGGGCTTTGATGCACAGGCAATGAAGGACCCAAACTTTCCAATTGCAGCACTTTATTAATTGTTGACAAGGGTGGCAGAGATTGGAAAAAAATGAGAGAGAAAGAGAGAGCATTCTTCTCTGTGGTCCCAGCCAAGAAAAATACACTTAATGAAGTTATGTACCACGACTGGCAAAGACTTATTTCAGCATAGGAAATTATAGCTTGGCTAAACAACCCATCTGTCTTACCTGGGCAATTGAAAGCTGTCACAGAAATGCTAGAGGTCTGTTTTCTACATGGTGACTTGCCCTTTTGTGTCATCTCTTCAGGGACCATTCTTGTTGCATCAAAAATATTTTTCTTTCCAGAAAATTAATGGACTTATGTTTGTAATTGATAACCAGGAATACATGGCAGGAGGAGGCGGCATCCAGAGTTAACTGAAGGTAGAGACAGCAGCAGGGAAGAGAGAGATCTGTTGGAGAGTTGATTATTTTTCAGTGCATCTGCAATTTCCATCTGACATAGAGGTTAATGCCACTCGTAGGAGAGATGTCTCCCATTGGGTGTGAATGCACACAAGCATGCACATGCATACTACTTGGAGACTTGGTGAATAGTGTGTAATAGTAGTTTGTCCTCTTACCTCTTTATTAACTTGCTGGATTTCTGACAAATAAAATCTAATTAAAATTTCAAGAAGGTTTGGAATAAACAATCCTAAAGAAACAAGATTTTCATGCTTCTGCTCTGTTTGTCTGCCTTTTCACCTTTATAATCTCACAGTGGTTTTAACCCGTTAACACTTTTCAATGAAATTTGACAGAGGTGGAGGTCTCAAATAAAAGTTCCATCAAGTTTAGCTTGCTGCCGTGTATAGCAGAGACCTTAATAAAGTTCCTGTTATGGAAAAAGATTGTCATAGAATCATTTGGTTGGAAAAGACCTTTAAGATCATCGAGTCCAGCTGTACCTGTCCACTACTAAACCATGTCTCTAAAATACAGTTCAGTAATTGTAATACAGTTCAGCAGTTATCGCATGCATGCGCACGTGTGTGTGCAATTTTCTCCATTTTTTTCCTCACTGATCAGTTAGCACATGCTCAGAACCATCCACAACATATTGATTTTTTTTCCCACTGGTAATTAAAGAGCATGGGAGGAAGAGAAAGGTATATGGAAGAGAGTTAACAGACACAGGAAAGAACTTGAAGGTGTGCTGGACTTCAAGGACGTGACAATGTGAAGGTACTCTGGGGGCTTGGGATGGGGGAGGGGAGAAGAAAAGGGACAAATGGGGTTGTTAGCAGGAGGATTTAATGGCAGAGGACACACACCTGGAAGAAATCAGATGTTGTTTATTTCAATCTGGCACCCACCAGACCATTTGTTTCATTTCTTAGGGAACTCCCATCCTGAAACCTCCAGGCATTTTGGCAGATATTGCTACTGGTATTCCGACAATGTCTGAAGTCGCTAGGCAAGAACTCTCTTTTGCTAATTGCTGTATAAACTAAAAGCCTGAAGGCAGTGAAGTCTTTGAGTTAAAGCAAAGATAAGACATACAGACCAGAGCACAGAGGCTGAAAATGACTTTGCTGAAGCCTTATGGAATGTGGGACTAATAACTGTACAAGGAATGCCAAATCCATATTTGTCTCATTTGAGCTATATTAAGTGTTTGATATTGGTTAAATCACATGGAACTGGTTGGTGTTTACTAGAGAGATGTACCTGAATTATTTAGCTGTTGAATTTTTCTTCAACTCTGTTTGGGCTCTACTTCCTGTATATCCAAAGGTATTAGTTTTACTTACTGAGAAACATTTTATAGGTCAATGAAATTTTACACAAATATTGCAGAATAGCCACTGAGTGAAAATTTGTTATGATTATTCATGTTTATGTTTGGTAGCTAATCCTATGGGCCACACACAAGCACTGCCACAAAACCTATATACTGAATTATAACAGCTTGGAGCTCTGACCTCAAGTGCCAGTAGTGAGCAGGTTTTATGAAAAAAAAAAAAAGTCTACTAATAACATGCACAAAATTAAATGAGGTGCACAATTAAGTCCACTAAAATCTTTCCCAGAGTCCGCTTAGACCACATCTATACCAGAAAAGTGAAGAATGGTAAGAAATATCTTCAGGCACTGGAATGTGATTGTCCATACTCTTACACCACTAGACGGTGTAACACATTACATGTCAGCATTTTGCCCATGCCAACTAATACTCTCCAAAATTTATTTCCAGGTGTGGTTCAGAGACTGATCCAGAAACCTTTTGCAGCAGGCAGTTTTCAGGTAGCCAGCCTATTTTGGGGGTCTGAACGAGGCTGCAAGCCAGTCATTTGGTGCCAGTTGATTTTAGTGCCAGAGAACATTCCTGGGCGCATGTACATGCTCTATTTCTATCAGTTTTGTGTTTTGGGTGTGTCTGGCTCAGATACTTAGAGTTAATCAAGTTGCTAGGATTGGGGACAGAGGTGAATTTTTCCCCAGCTCAAATTTTCCTTTGTGTTCCTCTGTAGAAAGGGACAAGGTCTATTTTCTGAGAATCATACAACAAATTTCTTTTTCAGAACAGGATATTCACGGTGTTCTTCATGGCTTCTGTTAGCTTTTGTGGCAGCTGCCCAGCTTTTCCTACAGTCTCCACTTTGCTGTGCATTGGGAGAATCCTGCAGCCTCTGCTGTGTGGGAACGTAAGAAGTAGAAGATTTGTAGTCCCCCTAAGTAAAAAAGCTATTGAAGGGCTGCTGCAATTGTGGAGACGGGACTTGGTAACCCAGGCAATCCATCCCAGGTCTCTGTTCCTAACTTCAGGGGGAAAAAAAATCATGATCTGTTTTTCCTCAAGTCACAGAAGTTCAAAAAAGAGAGACTTAATTCAATTAACAAGTCAAATTGAAACACCCACCAAAGCCTTTTTGCTACTAAGACAAAAGCTTAAGGGAAACAGAGGTTTTGAGTAACTCCATGCTTTGTAACCAGACAAAGTTTATGCTTGTGCATGGTAGACATACTAATTTCTGAAATGCAGCACTTTGGGAAAAGTTAGCTTAACACTTGCATTTTGCAACTGAAAGGAATTAATTAGCTTAATTGTTATTTTTGAGACAGATAAATACAGGAAATGGTGAAATAAAACTCAAGAGATTTTGGAGTTACCTGTGATTTTGGATTTTCAGTGGTTACCCAATATCTTTGTGTTTAAACCTCTAACCACCATAGCTGCTGATTTGCCTTTTGAATATTTGTCATCTGTGAAAACAAGGGCAGGTGTCTTAAGCTGGCCATCTAAAGCTTTAACGAGTAGACCTTCCTTCATCTCTGCCTCAGACTTGAAGCAAAGGAGTTCTGACTGAGGTAAAAACGATCCTCTAATTGTTTTGCAGCAGTTTTGGCAGTATTGATGCATGTTTTCTTTCTGTTCTCAGCTTATGTTTCATGTTGGTGGTCCCCCTTCAACCTGAATTTCTTCTTATTAACTATGTGTCAATATAAAACATGAACGAAGTCAGAGGAAGATCTTATTGTGGAGAGCATCTTCCAGAATGTAGCCCTCTCCCACCGTGCTCCGACTGCCCTATAACTGAGGTCTGTCTGAGCAGGCTGAGTTCAGAAAAGGATGCAAGAGAATGTTGCACTCAAAGGAATGAAGGTGGGTGGGTTTTTTGGTTTTGTTTTGTTTTTTCTTTTTCCTGTTGGTCTAAGCTGCCCAGTAAGTAGAGGAAAAGATCCAAAACTTGAGAGCAATGTGCAAGGGGAGGTTTAGAATCTCATTCCCAAAAAAGCTGGTTTATCTTTCAAGATTTCAGGATTTTTTTTGTTTCCTCTTCTCCTCCTCCTATGCCTAAATTTGGCCTTCTAATAACATTTTTATAATATGCCTTTTCACAAAGAACACAGCAAAAGCCCATTCAGCTCAAGCCCAGCTACTTGTAAAGGCTGGATGAATGAGCTGTTTTTTCTTCGCACTCTGCTTGGCGTGTTTCTCAACACCTCTAAATTTAATTTTTTTTTTTTTTAGAGGAGGAATTGGGACAGGATTTTCCTTTTAATTTTATAGGTCAGTTGCCATTCATCATCTCTGCTCCAGAAGTGTGAGGAAGCATCTCTCGAGCTCCGTACCTGGTGATCCAACAAGCCTTTTAAGGTATATTGCAGCCTCTTGTAAGTTCACCAGAGGAATTCACCTGAAGGATGTAATTTTCATGAGCCCTGTTGATAGCAAGAGGACAAAATGTGAGTATGTTTGATACACGCAGATATTATGCTAAGAGGATACTACCAGACATCAAATCATGTACCTGTACCTAGGCATGGGGTACGTTTTGGATGCTATAGTATATTTGCTGAAGTGTGTGTCTTCTGTAGTCCTTCATCATATCCATGATCCCTAAGAGGATCTCTTTGCTACTGTAGGAGGTCAAATAAGGTACTATGTCTATGTTTTAGGCACCCGAGCCATTCCAGTGGTGTGGCAAGGTCAGCCTACGGTGCTCAGCCACAGAATCCCCTGTACACATTTGGTTTTACAGTTTCCCAGGAACAAGGAGGGAGCCAAAGGAATTGTGCAGTACCTCTGCAGAAGCAGAGATGATGCACACCAAGGTTCTTCCATGTGGAAAGAGAGAAGCAGTTATTGGCATGGTGATGGTGAACAAGGAATGACTGTGCACTCTTTCATTGAACATCTTCTGCTTTTAGTAAATTACCAAGAGACAAATTGAAACAATCAAAACAAGGTACTTTTCTGCACAATGCAGAAGCTATGTGGCCACAGGATGCTGTGGATGACAAAATTTACACAGGTTCAGGGAGAGCTGAACTGAATAAATTCATGGAGGAAAAATCCATCTTGGGTTGTTCAAGGTGCTGCCGCTGGTTCAAGTGGACAGTGAAGAAAAGATAGCAGGAACTGGGGTACTTGTCCTCTCCTTAAGCTGTTCCTAGGCACTGCTGTAAATTCCTGGCAAAGAAAAACACCAGGTGAGATGGATTTCCTTATTTTCTTAAAGTTGTGTCCAAAAGAATAATTACATTTTGAAAGTCAAAATTTTCATTTCCACTTGCCAACTTAAATCTGATTTGTTTTACAACTGAGTCAACTTCAGTCTTCAGAAAACATTAAAAAAGGGTTTTATTTCACAGCAAATGAAACATTCTGTGTTTTTTTCAAGAGGTTTTTTTTTATTTTTTTCCCCTTTTGGAAAGCAAAACTGACATTTTTGTGTTGGGGTGACAGGAAACCTCTCTTTTTCTTTCTTGACCCCCAGAAATTGATTATATTCATGCAGCTGTCCTTGAGAAAAGAGCTGCCTTTTTTTTCCCATGCTATCAAATTTGCTATTAAAACAAAACAAAGAAATAACAGCAATGGCCTAGAGAAATAGTCATGGAACATTGGAAACCAAAAGGGAAACCTTGCCAATTGCAGTCAGTTTTCAACCTCGAGGGGGATGAGGGGGTGAATATTGTTGTAGAGTTTGCTAAGTCACTCGTAAAGCACTTTGGGTTCCTCCAGGATGAAAGGCATTATATGAACACAAGTTGTTGTTATTAGGACTTGTGAAATGTGAAGACATTATTAAAGGTTGTGGTCAAATTTCCCTAGGCAAAAAGAAATCCCCCCATCGGCTTTGCTCACTCTGATTGGATGTTTACAAGGTGCTTGTAGCTGGCTGATTCCCTCCTCAGTGTTAAACCCCATTTCAGTGGTCATGTTCCTTTTCATTGGCAGAGTGTTATTTAATTTCTCGGAAATTAGTTTTACGGGGCAGTTCCCAGTGCTGCTGGATGTCAGACACCCTGTCTTTATCACCATCCTCTATTGATGTTTCTTCTCTTGCCCTTCAGGGGAAAAGCTGGACACGTCTTCATGGCTGAAGTTTTGCCATATAGGAACATTAGTACCTGAGGTGGGAATGACCCTAAGGCAGACCTTTCCCATCATCTTTCCCAGCAGGCAGTAATCCATGAGATGGGGCAGAGACAGTGGCACCAGCTTGTTCACCCCAGGCTGCAGATACAACCTATAGATTGAATCAGAAGAAATAAATTCACCTGTTCTCCTTCTTTCTGCAGCCCATTTCTGCCAAAAGACAAATGCTAGCGTTCAGAAAACTTGATTTGGTGCATGGGAACCTGTCTTCTACTCGCCAAGCATTCCCGTTACACTAAACCTCTCCCTGCCCTTGTCTCTATCCCAGGCTTTAAAGACTGACAGTGAGGTTGACACTCTGACAGCCCTTCTTTGAAAACTACCTCCAGCACAGAAGATAAAGGGCCTGGATTAGGTCCATGTTTACCTGGAGAGTCACACAGTTAACAGTAAATGCCACAGAGATAATGTGCTGCTAAGATTTACAAGCAAATTTACCCAGCAGCAAGCTTGTGTTTCCTGGCATCTGCTCTCCCAGAGGGTTACAACATATGAAGAGAAAGGGACAAGTTAGCATCCATTTTACCTGCCTGGCTGGGAAGGGAAGGGGATGGGCACAACTTGCAGGTGGGGCAAGGGAGGACTGCTTCTCTATATCGATTCAGGGAGACTGGGGAGAACAGAGCTGGGCTGAGCTTTCATGCTTATGTATCAGCAGGATCTCCAGGTACCAGAACAGTGAACAGAGAGACTCTTCTGATACTCTTACCAGCCCCCCTGGCTAACTTTCTGGATGCATCTAGAAAGTGCTCTGTGTCTTGTCCTAATGAAATGATTCTGCCTGTCTTTGCACTTTGCAATTTTTATAATTTTAGGAAGATGAGCACAGTCAAGAAGCCTCCTGACTCTTTAAAGTGCAAATCACTCGAAATGGAGCAGCAGCCCAGGAGACAATACTGGCCTTTGCACACTTTCCAGTCTGCTGGCAATGACTTCAGTGCCATCCCCTCACAGATGTGCAGCAGGAGCCACAGGTTTCTAAAGGAATTGTACAAAAGGGCCAGCAGATTGGGAAGCATGCGGGGATCCTTGTTGTATCTGTTTCAGCAGAGGGAGAAGCAAATCTGTTGTCATCTCCTGCCCCAGGGTTTGACATTTTGACAAACCTGGGGCAGGCTAAAGGCTGCTGAAGCAGAGGCCACAACAAATGTCACTGTGGTCTTCTGTGCATCCACCTCCCTCTTTGTAAGCACCAGCTGTCCAGCCATGGAAGGAGTGATGCCTCCCTTGCCTGGCATCCCAATCCTTTCTTCTAAAGTTGAAATGATACAGCACGAAGAGTAGGGAACTGGATTGACTCCACGGTAGAAAGGTGGGTGAAGAAGGGGAAGGGGGTTTTGGGAGAGTCTCGTACTCTAAATTGATTTAAACTGCCATTTTAGGTTCTTTGAGGTAGGGATTCAACAAGCTCTTACAGTGCACTTACCATCTTTGAATGAAAGCATTTCAGGCTATTTTAAGCCCCCACAAAAGGAATAACAGAGCGGCATGTAAAATTTCCTCAGCTGACACTCAGGGGAGGGGAAGCTGCAAGTAAGGATGAAAAAGCCTTTGAAAGTTCCTACCTCCTCCACTTTGAGCCACCTCTGGTGTTGAATTGCATGACCCACTGTGCTCCTTGCATAGCTGTGGAAAGACCCCTGAGGTGCTTCGTGGAGACCTGCCAGAGCCAGGCATCTGTCGATGAAAAAGGGTGCTCTGCACAAAGATTGTCCCTCTCAGAAGGGGAGGAAGTGATCACTAATACCTTGCTTTGCATTTGCAGACTTCAGTCAAGAATTAAGAGGGGATAAAACCTCATCAGGTCCTGGCCTGCAATTAAGTCTCTATATCCCTTTAGGTTGTTAGAGTCTTGAAGGAACCTTCCTCTGCTTTGGTTTGTCTGTCTTAGAGGACATTTCAATGCCTCAAAAAATCCCTTGAATGCCTTTCTGACCCCTCACTCCCTTCTCCTCCCCCATCTACCGTGGTTTTGCAATGCACAAGTTGAGAAACATTTGTTACGAAGACAGTTAACCTCGGTGCATTGGTTTCAAGGGGTAGAGAATTGACAGCTTTGTAGCCATGAAATGCTTGACTCTCCCTGGTAGAAAAACAAAAAATAAACCCAGGGTACTTCATCTCCAGTCTAGATTGGCCAAAGCAGTAGGGAGGGAAGAAGAAGGAGGAGGAGGAAGATAGTAAACATCTAGGCTGTGCCTGTGACTCCATTAACTGAAGTAAGGAGTCTTCTGATATTGTCCTTATGTCCCATGTTCTCCTCTGTATCCTATGGGATCAAGTCACAATGTAGGAAAAGAAACCTGCGTTCCTTTAAAGCAGGTTTTCCAGATTTCAGATTGTTCTTGGAGACTGTTGTTTCATGGTCATTATTAAAATATGGGTATCAGAGCTGAACTCCAGATCTCAGTCAAAGTCTTCCTAAAGCAATATATGAAACTAATTTGGGTTTCCTAATCCTAGCTGGCATTTTGTAGTATAGTGTTGTGCTTTTATAAGATGAATGATATGTGTTTATGCTGGCCAGCTACCCAAGGCACTCTGTTAGGCTCTCTATAAATGGCAATATAATGGGGGGAACATGTTTACAAACTCTTCACACCTCTCTGACTGGTTCCAGCTCTGCCTCACTCCAAGGGTTTCCATTTTCCTGGAACAGCCCAGCAAGAACATTCATTCGCTTAAGAGTCAGGAGTTTTAACTCAGTTTTGGAACACGCAGATTGCTTGAATGTGATGGGATTTCTCTGGTCTTGCTGCCCTGATGCTCAAGCCTCTCTCTAACCTTAATAGCATTGTATCTGAGACATGGAAAAGGGCTAACAGCTCCATTTTTGACTGTGCTCACATGCCCTCTCAGACCAACTTGCTTAGACTTAGAGAGGAAATCTTTCACCAAACCCAGGACCCAAACATGGGTTTCCAAACTCCATCCTTAAAAGCAAGGCCACCTTTTCTTTCCTGTCCTTCATTGGCAGGAGCACCGATCCCACGGTGATTCTGTACTCAGGTTAATCAGCCTCGCAGCTTGCAGTTTCCTATTTTATCTCCATATAACGATACTGTGCAAAGACGCTTCCTCTTTTAGCGGCTGGCTCTGATTTGCAATTAGCTGGTGCTATTCAGACAGCATTTATGTGGCATTGGGGTTTTTCTGTGACACAGTTTCCATGTCTACATTCTGCACGTTGCTGAAGGTTTTATGAGCTCATACCTGTACTGCATTTCTCAGCTGTGAGTCACGAGCAATCGGCTGGCCTATTCACTCCCAGAACACCATTTTACATTTGGAAACCTCCTTAGCTGTAAGTATGCCTGAAGGTTACTGTGGATCTGTCAGTCAGTGACCCAGCAGGACAGATGTTTACAATTACTTTCTCAGCAAATATAGGTCAAGAGCTGCAGTAAAGAATATGAATAATTTCTGTGCCTAGTTTATCATTTGGGGTAACAGAATGAGCATCATTAGTCTTGGAAACTGTTGGTTAAAGCTTGCTTGGACATTTGAATAGTCATAAAAACATACAAGATTTGAAGGAAATTCTTTTCTTGGTTGTTTGTAAACAAGCAAGAAAATACTTGTCACTTCACTTATGCAATAGCTTTGTGGTCACTGTCACATCTCTGGATTTTCAGTAGCATATATTGATGTAGTGTCTTAAAGCCTGGAAGACACTGTAATACATATTATCAGAACATAGTAAAAGTATTGTGAAAACCTCAAAAAAAATCTGCCCCTGGTTGAGTGTGAGTGGCCAATGTGACCATCCTACAAATCTTAAAGCTGAAAATGACTGTCATGTCTCTTCTTTTCACCCATAAACATCTTCCTAGTAGAGTAAAGTAACCACACATCTCACCAGATTATTCACACTCTAAAATTTCAGGAGCCTATTAAGTTAGTTCTTTGGTACCTTGAATATCGGTAGAGAGAATATAATAAATATCAAAACTCTTTTAAATAGTCTCCCGTTTTGCTTGAAATTGGAGATGTTATTTAGGGTATTATTACTGTTTCTATCATTATTAATACTATTTATTACTATTTGCTTTATCTCACAGTATATATTGAGTACCAATTTATTTTCAAGGTCCAATCATACACTGAGTTTCTTAAAACATGAATGCAGGATTCATAAATTAAGTTCATACTCTGTGGTACACTTTATCTGTTTTGCTTCTGTTTGGGGTAGAGCTTGGTTAGTTTACTTTGGATGTTCTCTTCTGTCAGTGATGAGGGCACATGTGCACAGGATCGTGTGTGAATATGGTTCTCAGTTTTAGTCCTAAAGCTAGGTAAAAAGTGGGGAAACTGAGGCAGAGAGCAATTCACTTGTCCACCATCACATGTATAATTATTGCTGAGGATGGGAAATAGAACCAGAGCTCCTGAAATGAACGTATGTTATATACTTATGGATGAGGATCATATAAAACCTAGGTCTTATAATTCCCTGCTTAGGAAACAACCAGGTAAAATACTGAGGTTTACTTTACTTTTGGCAGTCTTGGTAACTGTGGAGCTACAGTTAAAGGCTGATGCAATGTTTACTGCTGCCTCCCTGCTTATGTGTGTCTTTTGCTTTTTATCCTGGACTCCCTTGTACATAAACTCTCTCATCTGTGTTTGCCCAGAGCAAGGAGGTTTTGACCCAAGACTAAAGCATGTTAGAAGCTACAACAGTGGGAACAGTTTTCAAGAGGTCATCGTCATTGCTTTTCCAGCTACACTGCACCTTTATAATGAGCTGTCCTCTGAAGTGCTTTTCTGAGCTCTTGAATGTCTTCCAGCCTGTTTCTTATGGGCATGAAACCTGACTGGTGTTGGTGCCTCTGCACAAAGGGATGTTGAGTACTGGTGAAAAGCCCATAGGCTTTTGACATGCTTTTTCTCAGCTGGGCTCTTTGACAGCAGGAGGGTCAGAAGTTTAAGTTCAGTTTGGCTCCACAGAAAGCAAAGAAGGACTTTAGCATTAGTTGGGTTCCAAACTGAGTAAGAAACCTTGCATGCAACATACCATATTGTTCTTGGAGAAACTCAAATAATTTTAGTGTGCATTTTGGCAAGCAGTTTCTGCCTGTCCTTCAAGACCCTCTCCCCCTGACCTGAGTTTCCTCAAATTTTCCCACCTTTGAAATGAAAGATGTCACCCACCTAACCGTTGATCAGTGTAAACCATACTATTTTTCATGTGGGGGAGGCTATTTCAGCTGAAAACTGATGAAGTTTTTCCCTAAAAATAAAGTACAGCAGAAGGAATCATGTATGGTTTAGTGTGATGGTGATCAGGCTCTTCCAGAGCCCGGATCCAAGTCATCATTACACCATGCTTATATGTTAGAGTGGCAAGTGCCTCAGCGTGGAAATAGCCAGAGGAGCACAACAGGCTCTTGTGGGATGGCTGGCAACACAGTGGTCATGGCCCAGGTAGTTTGAAGTCAGTGAATCACAGGGTTTTAGGGTTCTTGTGTTTCAAATAAGATAGAGTCACAAGGCCTTATTACCAGACAAAGAATAATCAGTACTTTTTCAGATTACAGAGGGTAGATTCACCAGACTGTTCAGTTAAGAGGGCTTCTGGGGTCAATCAAAGTTCAGTTACAGCAAACTCAACCATGTCTGATTTTATGCGTGTCCCTAATGTGCTCTTAAGAAAAGCAAATATCGCAACCATTTTCCACCTCAGCCTTATTGTCTTAATTATTTATCCCTCTCTGGAGCTGTTGCTGGTGCAGAAGCTGGAAATCTTGTGCAGGTGCAGACTTACCTATTAAAACACAGGGCTCATTACTCCTGTGGCCCACGTGTTGGCTAACCAGATGTTTCTCCATTCCTCTATTACTCCATACTGTTCCCTTGTGATTTTATGAAGGTAAATGAACTTTCAGGACAGCAACTTAGCTGTGCTCCGGAGATCTGTCCTGGATGGAGTCATACCTAACACAGCATACTGCAGAAAGCTGAACAGTCATGCAAGTCCTTCAGGGAAAAGGAGCAAAGATGCTGCATACTTCTACAGCTTCAATTTAGACTACAGCAAATGGGAATGGAGGCTGCAACATCTTTCTGGGAAGTCAACTGTAAGGTAGCTGTTTAGGATCCCTGCACATCAGTAGGGAGAAAGACTCATTCATGTGACCTATCCCTCTGTTTTAGGTGCTTAGTAGGTTGGGATGAACACAGTCCTTCAACGTTAGATATGGAAACTGTCACTCACTACGCACAGAAACAATTTGTAGTACTCTGGAGCCCAAGTCACAGTTAAGGGCATGGCTAAAATGTAAGTAAAAACAATAGCTGGTTGCAATTTGGAGTCTCAGCAAGGAATCTGAAGACTGTCCGAGAGAAGAGACTGAACGGTATGCTCTGTCTAAGGCAGATACAGCCAGCCAGGCTGGGGGCAGTGCTCATGGGGTCATGCTATGAATGCTTTATTCTGAGGAAGAAATGGCTCTCTTGGGTCCTCAGCCCAGCTCCAAATATCTTTAAAAAATATCCAACCTGGATCTGGGAGAGGGAGAAAATTCTTAAAGATCCCGTGCAAACAATAAACAGAGTTTAACAGTCAATAGGCAGATTAAACTGGCTATGGATCAAAACACATCAAGAGTAGAGATTTGTTGCAGAAAACAAGACATGGAATAAGCCCTGCTCTGTTGCTGGAGCTCTAACTAACTGGTTCTACTGAGGAAAGGAAGGGGGAAAGAAAATTACACTGTCTTTATAAATAGGCACCAGCAAAGCTGTTCCTGGCATGCTTTCCTGCCCTGGTCCATACCACCCAGTGGGGTAAATATCTCATTCCAATAATACCACTGATTAAATGGCTGTAGGATAAGGAATTTAATAAATTCCACACAGCATGTGAATGATAATCAGGCCAGGAGCTTTATGCACTTTGGGTTGTGACATATACCACTGGGATACGGCATAATTAAGGGAATATTCCCTCCTGTCTCCAGATCTCTAGAGACTGTAGGGCATGCTGAGCCTTCTGCTTCAAGGGGTATAAATAGAGCAAATGGGATGAAATGAGATGGGGTACATAGTTTGAATACCGGTCAAATCTACAAGGCAGGGGCATGGTCTTCTATACTCGTACACTTATGGAGCTTTAGATGACCTGCTAAATAACTTTATTCATCCTGCATCCAAGGCATGTAATATGCCTGTATGCTTGTTTGATGATTCGTTTTGACTCCTCATTACAAGGGTAAAAGCCTTTTTAGATCATATATGCCCTGTGTGCCTGAGGACAGGAACAAGATGATTCCTTACTCCACTGCACTGCTATTAATCCATTATAGGGATTTCTCATCTGAGCCATTCAAGTCTAGACTGGACTCCGTCTAGTAAGAAGGTACTTCTTCACACTTGAAATTCATTGAATGTATCACATAATGTGAACCCCAAATTTGCACATTCTGTATTTCTGGTCAGGATTCCCAGGCAGAAACTTGATTCATCCTGCAGCCAGTGTATATGAAATATGCTTGTATGCATACGTGGAGGTTCTTTTGGTTTCTAGTTATAGTGGAAGAAGTCCTTCCAGACTGCATGTGCCCGGTCTCCTGTGCATACTGACTAACCTTTGGTGGGGTGTTCAGAAAATGTAAAAGAATTGCTACCATCCCCTTGATGTGAGCCCATGCCACATAATGCAGTACAAATGGAGGGATTGCATCTTCTCCCCACAGCCATCAGGGAAATTGGCTTCCAAGGCTGCTGTGAAGCAGCTGGGGCATGTGAAGCTTTTGGTATCTGCTTCCAATAGACACTAAATTCTGGAAGAGTGTCATGGTGTAGATATTGACCTTAAAAGCAAAGATGTAGAAGAAATGGGTAGGTCTTCAGACTTGCATAAAGTAAAGTATTTATTTATATTTTTTAAATTAAAAAAAAACATCTGTAGTCTTCTTTTGTGCAGGCCAACTTCTGGCCTGAGTTTTATATTCAGAGAGCTCCTTTTCCCCATACCACAGCTAACCCCTCAGCTGCCTGAGCTGTAGGAATGGCTGCCACTTCATTTAACCTCTGGAGAAGGGGCTGACACACACTTTGCCAGTGCATTTCACAACTCACAAGACCGGAGATCAGGTATCCTGGTTCTGTCCCTGGCTCTGGGAGATGAATGTGGCTTAGGGGTCTGATATGGGGTAATCAAAGCTCCTTCAGCCTGAAAGGCGTTGCAGCTGAATAGTGAAGATATAGGCTTACTACGCTGTAGTCCTGCTTTCTGGCCAAGGTGACCTTTCGTAACCTCTGCATTAGCATTGCTGTGAAATATGGCAGCAGCTTGAACTCGACTGTCTTCCATAATTGGGATTTATGGCCTTGGTCAGTAATAAGGACAAAGAAATGTCCAGTATCAATCACAGCAAGTTATGAGTGCATGAACCAGAGTTAGCTCAGGCAACTGGCTCTGAGGTTAGCGGAGTATTGGTGTGGGAGCAACATCCATCTATTCTTCACACCTGTCCCTGAAGCGATCTTATGTCATTCCTGTGATTGCTTCTTTGTGGTGTGTGTCTCTTCACCCAGGGTAGAAAGGGTAGGATTGTAACATACCGAATACTTTCTATGGGTAATGCTGTTGCATTCATCAGTATTTGGGGATCATCCCACAAAGTACAGTGGTTTTGGATAGATCTTTAAAAAATCAAGGCAATCTGATAAAAAACTTGGGGAAAAAAGCTTATTTTCAGAATTTGTATTGTTTTTCTTTATATCAATTCCTTTTTTATCAAAGGGATTCTACTCAGAGCTTCCTTTCAGGGTGGTGTTTGCCATTCTGTGGAAATCTTTATACCACGGAAGTTTCTGTAGAAGTGAGACTTTCTGATTCAGCCTCTTCTATGGAATTGTAGCTCATTAGCTCATTAGAACTGCTTCCCAGTTATTTCCAACAGTTGATAAAAGTCTGTTCTGTTTTCTGATGGTAAACAATATTCTGCCTCAGGAAACTGGTGCACAGCTTCTCAAAACCTCTTGTATGCAAAGGATTGGCAACTGGCTGCATTGTATTTCCTCTATTTTATTTGGGCTATTTCTAGGCGTATAGAGTGATAAACACAGGGTCTACACACTCTGTAGGTGTGGACCTTGGTAAGATATAGTCTCCAAAGTGGCTAATGGATTTTTATAAAATAATGTTAGATGGCTTCAAGGATAATAATATGATGCACCTTTTCCAATTAAAGCTAATCCTACTTTTTCTATTTCAAAATTTACATAACTGCAGTGCAGTTGAGCAGCATCAGTTCTGCTTAATTATCCAATCCCTCACAGTTATTATGGAAAGCTCTTCAGTTTCTAATTTTTTTTTCCTTTTTACAATTTTTTTCCCTTACTTTTGAGTTGTTTTGCATGCAAGTGCTTCCATTGTCACAATGGCTTTCATGGGGCTGAAGGGAAAAACAAGCACCTTTCTGCCAGGTGTTTTGAATCTTCTTCTTTCTTAATAAAAAGCAGTGTTCCATCTGCTCTTGAACGTGCACATCTCCACTGCCAGTCCTATCCTAACCTCACACCCCTCCAGCTGTGCACATGTTTCTTATTACCAGACAAGCCTGTGGAGGAGGATGGCAATTATTGCTTGGTCCCCATCTGAAACAAATTCCCAAGATGAAGGATGGCTTCTCAGATTGAAAGTTCTTGTAAGAATAATAATGCCTTTCAGGCCCTTAGCAGTTTATTTTTTCTTCAAAAAGGAACATCCCTCAGTAAAAGATGCTGTAGGAAACCTATACGTTGTGTTTAATTTCATTCTTCGCAAATCTTGTTATTGACATAGATGATCTGAGTAATGTTTCTTATGACTTTGGAATGGGTGAAGAATGGACCATTCCAAAAACCAGCTCAGGGTAGACGGACACACCTAGATCACCCAAAATCACCATGTTCTTTAAAATCAAACCCATTTATATATTTATGATTTTTTTTTTTTTTTTTGTGGGTACGGGAGAAGTTGTGGAAGCATTATGAAAGCTCTGGCTTTATTGCATTATTTTTGAATCTGAAAGACAGGAACCTGGAAAAAAGGGTAAACCTTGAAGTGCGTGGTATGTGTGTTCATATCTGTATACATCTGGTTGGTGTTCCTATCAGTGACACTCTGCAGTGGATCCACGCTGCAGTGGACGCAGTAGACCCACTCATGTAAACATGAAGGCAGTATAGCAGCTAGATGTCATCAGGAAAATCTTTTTGAAATTAATTGGTCAACTCTATATCCGTGCAGTTTCAAATGGATTAGTATGGAAGTAATATACTCATGTGTGATTGCAGTTGGGAAAATTAACTTCAGTTAAAACTTCACCTACTTGTGCAAATACTCAACATACTTTCTTCTGTGTGAAATTATGAAATTAGATCTATGAATTTAGATCTACGAATAGATCTATTGGATCTATGAAGTTAGATCTCTGTCACAAGTTTTGCTATCATCCTTCCTATGATGCTGTGATATTTTAATGCTTGTCCTTCCTCACCAAAAAATAAATGTTTTCCTATACTGCGGGAGATTGAACCGGGTGACAAAGAAGGTTCCTCTCTGGGTATCATATGGAGAATGAATTTGTCATATTAAAATGTACTCAAAATAGCCATCTAACCAGAGTGTTAGTGTGAGTGGAAGGGAGACAGTAGAATTGCCACAGTGGAAAGGAGGGTACAATGAAGAGTTTGTGTCCTGCAGAGATGGGCAAGGTGTGGTAGCAGCTGTAAAACACTAGAGAGGCAGATCTGGCCACCCTTGCCAGTCACAGATCAAACAAGAAGACCAGAAGAAAGAGCTGGAAGAGATGTGAAGTACTGTCTTGAGAGTAAGTTAGATAGTTACAGACATCCTTGGTGGTCCTGGTAGCCTGGGGACCTTGTGGGCTCGTAGTTATGTCCTTTTGGAAGCCGCCTTCTACTATTCAGATGGGTTTAGCAGCAGTCCCTTGTTGCCTGACCAGAGATTCCTGTTATTTATGACCCCTGTTCCACTTCTTTTGGCTGGATTCATTCCACTGTGGTCATTCCAATGGGATTCAAATTTCCTTTCCAAAATAAATGCCTGTCCTCCATCAACCTTCTTCCTTGTGTCCACCTCAGTTTAGCAAATTACATAGCCACAAAGTATTCCCTCTGGTTGCTGCCTTCTCCTGTCCACCGCCCCCTCATGTGACAACTTTGGGGTGGAAACATTGCTTCTGTGTCCCTGACTTCTTCCTCCAGGACAATGCTTTCTTCTTTAATTTTATTTCTCTTATAGAAATAGCCCTTCTGGGGGAAGGTCATGTTTTTTGTGCTGTTTTAGGAAGGCAGGGGAGGGTATTTGGTTTTACCCACAGCAGCTAGAGTGCAGTATGTTGTTTCTATAAATGGACCGCTACAGTGTTTTGTTATGAAACGGCCTTTGATATAGGATGGCCGTGGTCTTACAGGTTCCAAATATATTTCAGCCTTCTATAAAAATGACAAATCTTCCTGTGCCCACAGGGTATGTACACACATGTTTCCAAGAGCTCGGTTGTGCCATCCTGAAATTAAACTGCGAACTGCTGACTTAATGTTGAGAGACGAGTGTTGTCTGCATCTCTTTCCCATCTCTTCCACTTCTGCCTTTGAACTCTGGACTTGGACGGGCCAGTTTGGGGAAAAGCAGAGGACAAGAAATGGTCTCATAGTTCTCTGGTTATGACACATATCTTCCAGTGGTCTGGTACTAAAGAAAGGAAGTTGTGCATAGAAAAAGTTCTCTGGTCCTTCCAAATTACGATGTGGGGTATTAGTTCAGGTCAAAGTGTAGAAGAGCTCTGCCCAATCTTGATGCAAAGGAACGTGAAGTTATCTGACTTTCAAAGACTGCTTCCCGAGTGAAGTGCGCGAATGCACCAGTTCCAGAAATGCAACAGGGTTTTATAACTCGTGCGGTTTGTGGCCGTTTTATAGATAACGTTTTTTTGGTTTCGTTGCTTCCTGTGACCAGCAAGATTAGGCGCAGGGATGAGGGAAAAAAAAGAGATCAAAGCAATAGGCAGAACACTGAAAATTTGTGAAACAGTTTTACTGGCAGAAGCACAAAAGATTTCTCCAGACTATGCTCACAGAAATGTCCAAGCCTTTAAGAGTTTGCTTTTTAAATTAATCTTTGAGTTTTATGTGGTTTGCTCATCAGTGCCACAGCAATGGGACACCACATTTCCCAGGGATAATTAAATACTCTCATGATGTTGCCAGGTGACCCATAGGTCCTGCAGTAACATTACTCAGAGAGACAGAAATGGGACCTCAAGACAAAGCCCTTCCTTCAGTTGTCTTTTTTCCTGTTTTCAGGAAAACAGCAGGTCATGGAGAGCAGGAGGCTCATGAGCCAATGAGGAATTGACATGAAATGGTGGATTTTGGAGAAATGATCCAATGACTCGGGGCTGGAGTCTTGCAAACATTTATTCTCAGTGATGCATGTGGTACTTGTGACTCAGAAACAAAGCGATGTGCAACAGGACTCTAAATGTATACTTCATTTTCTGTTTTCATTATATAACAATAGCAACGATGATCTATTTATAGACAATGACAAGACTTTTAATGACTGACCAAGATCAGTTCAGGGCATCAGCTCCTCCTGGCTAGGTATTAAACCTCCAGGAAATATCTCTCTGCTCTGCAGTTATTGCCACATTATTTACATTAACTATCACAACCATTTGTATAAATATTTGCTTCTCTGATACTGGCACCCTGAAGGAGTTCAGATCAGGACATTGTCTGCATATTGTATAGCATTAGAACATGCAAAGATTTAAGTAACTGTGGAAAAGAACAGGAGGCTTCAAAACTGGCTGAGAAGCGAAGGGGTCTGGCCTGGAGCACCTGCTCTGTACAGTTGACTTTTCTTAAACAACACAGCATGCAGTTCTTGCAGGGGGTCAGAGCAGATGATCCAATGGGTCTTCCTGCCCTTGAAATGTAGAGGTTATGTTGCTTTAAAATTAGTGTCAGTGAAGCCTGTAAAGTGAATTTCAGCTTGTCCATTTAGAGTATCACGAAACCGGTATTTGGTGGAAGTTTCCTTGATCTCTTTTTTTATTTACAGTGCATGCAGTTATGTTATGGGAGGGGAAGGGAGGTATTTGGAGTCACTGAAGAGGTCCGCATTCCCAAATACAGTGTCAGGGACCAGACACTGTGGCGTTGTGATAGGTGTGGACTGAACTTTGCTCCTACCCAGTTTCACTTCCTGGGTGTTTTCCTTATTAGACTGAATGATGAGCAAATTATACAATAAAATATGTCCTAAGCTTATCAGCACATTGGAATTTAAGGACTCTTCCACATGTAATGAGCTGAGGAATTACAACACAAAGCACACCTTTCTCTCACATTGGCTGATTAACATAATAAAGTTAAAATCAAAGGAGATTGTTCATAACCTGTATTTAGCCTGAAGTGTTTTTCTTGTATTTCAGACCTGACAAAGGGCTCATGGGCCTGGAAACACGTGCCTGCTATTTTCCAGCTATATCAGTTGGTCTAATTAAAAACCTTACCTCTTCCTATGAACTTCACCGCAGGAATCTACATGGTTAAGCAGTTTTTTTTTTCCTGTGTCGTTATTTAAATCTGGCACAATTTTAAACCATTAGAAGCATCTTACATAGGAATCGCCTAATTTCTGGTGGCACCAACCATTACACCTATACTTTAAAGTCAGTTATCAGTTTCACATATGGAAAATATGCATTGCAGTCAGATAATACAGGAGCTAGATAAACTTATTTTATGAAAGAAAAGATTAAGGGGTGACTAGAGCACTGCCAATAAACAGATGTGCAGGCAGAAAAATTGGATATATAACTGAGTAGTTGAAGAAATTGCAGGATTTAGTCCCAGACACAGAAGCCAGAAGTCTGTGAATATTAAATTGCAGGGTTGGTAGGGTTTTTTTATTTTCTTTCCTTAGAAAGTTTGATAAAACAGTTATATGGCAAAGGATGTGGTAAATCCTCCATCACTTGGCGTCTTTACAGAAAGTTTAGTAACCACCAACCCAGATTTGAAGTTTGTGGGCTTGACAGAAGAAGCAGTGGAGAAGCTGAACAGCCCATGTTCTGCTGTAGGATGGAGTAAATGATCAAAAAAGGGCTTTCCACTCCTATTTAAGTAAGTTGGGACTGAGGACCTCTGAAGGACAGTGAAAGGCTATTTACACATCAAGTGACCTCTGTTCCAAAAGATGAGTTCAAAGAGGCTGCGTTGTCTCCCAACAAGAGCTTCCAGCAGACTTGCCCGAAGTCTTTGAACAGCAGCAAGGTGCCAAGTTTACCTACTCATTGTGTGTAAGGCCAACATCAATCCTGAACTCAGACAAGTTTGGATTGGCCCTGTTGTGGGTGGGCACATTGAAACCTTTGAGTTTCATTAAATGGTGGAGTGTTTGATTTTGTTTTCTTTTCCACCAGGCTGCTATCCTTAGCAGGACTGTGTGATGTGAAGAATGGGTGTACCCAAGAGCCTGCATAACCCCCTGGTAATTTATGCAGAAGCAAGGGCTGGTTTGTTCATTCCAATAAGATAAGGGCAGAGCAAAATCTTGACATGGGATTTCCGATCAGCCAAATGGGGTTGTCCGAGTTGCTTTGCCACACCCATGGTTTGGAGAACTTGCTCAGCAGATCTCTGCCATGGTAGACAGAAAGTATTTCATGGCAAGATCCCTGTCTTTATGACAGCAGTCCAGAGAAGTCTGTGCTGTGGGAACACAGAAGAGGAGGGAGCAGAAGGCCTCAGTTGTGCAAAGTTGCAACTGATGTAGCTCCAGGTGGCTGCACCGTTTCTTCCACGCTGACACAAGAGCCTTTTGCTCAGATCCTTAGCCTTATGGGTTTGTGGACCCAAGTAGATTTTCCCTTGATAGTGCAGGCTTCTGGATAGCTAAATATAAATCCAATGATAACGGCTAGTTTTTCTTAGTTACATTTTGTTGATTTCTTAAAAGTTGTCCATTGAACCTACTGGTTATTGAAAACTGCTGGAGCCCTGCAAAGCTCCATTTCGTTAAACGCTAGTTTTAAGTGCTATGAAAGTGACCTAAAAGTGACCTCATCCTCTAGAGTTCTGTGCTGGAACTCATCTCTGCTGTGTGCTTGCTTGCCTACAACTCTTGCCAGCTTTCAGTCTTCCTATGCAATATAGCAGAAGCCAGTTTCTGTAAACTGGCACTTTCTCTAAGTGCCAGCAGTCACATCCTATTATCTTAAGGCCTGATCAGGGCAAAGCTGAAATTAAGTTACAACCCAGAAATCTGAAGATTATCCATAAAGGTTCCTCTGGTGCACTCAAGATCCATGGCTCAAGAGTTCTTAAAAGTTATAGTTATTAGGCATAATCAAAATCTATAAATTGATTACTGCCAATATATTGAGAGTCTCAAAGTTAATTTCTGGTAGAAACATTTGTTTATTCTCAAAAAAAATAAAAATAAAAAAGTAGAGAGTAAAATAATAATATGAGAAATTGTTTTGGTTTCTGAAAAAAATTTCTTTAATTTGGATTGTGGGAGGGAAGGTGATGCAGTATTTTCTAAAGAAATGCCAGGAATTTCAACGGAAACAAATTTTTCCACAGGTTGAATATCCTCGGTGCTGAAATGCCTTTTTTTTTGTCAAAACAAATTAAAAAAAAAAAAGAACACAAGCAGTTCTGCTGGGGTGTTTCTCTTAGGAAATGTAACTTATTGATGTCTAAACTTAAATTCACACACCAGTGTTTCTAATAGACTATGGATCATTCAGAGGTTTCTCCCGTTAATAATAGCAAACCCAGTAATTATTATTTGCCTAGAGGACTGTAATTGAGAACAGCACCTTCCATTCTCTTGTTTGTTTTTCCTCTTCCAGATGTGAGATGAAGACCTGATCTGACTGGCAGATTAAATTACTTTAATCCATATAATATTCAGATAATGTAATTGAAAATATCTATTCTAATCAGAGATTGATTGAGAGCACATTAGACTTCTTTGCTTGGTGAGTTCTTGCTTGGTGAGTTCACTTTCAAGGATAATAAATGTGTCCAAACGTGATCTTTCCTTGCAACCCTCTCCCAGGAAGGAGTCAAGGAAGAATTGTTCAAGCCAGGCAGAACTCCAGGACATGAAGCGTAGTCTAGCCTCTTAGGATGCTTCTTGACTTCATCCCTTGACAGTTTCCAGTGAGGCCTCAGTGACATCTCCTAGAGGTGCAATAACCCCCTATAAAGACTTACCACCCTTAACAGGAGCTAATTTACCCTGGAACGTACTGATGCATAGAGGTATTATCTGACTAGTTGTTTATCTTTCTCCCTCCACCTCCCTATTGATCACTACTTTATTACACTTCTTTTGGAAGATTTGGCTGCATGTGGTAAAATTAAATATCACAAATCTTGGGTGCTGAAGACATACTAAGATACATTAATCTTAGAAAAATCTTGCTTAATGCCATTGAAATGCTATGCCAAAATTTGAGAAGTTAAAATTACTTCAATACTGCTTTAATAGAATGCAACAGTCAAGTGATTTACACAGAAATAAGAATGAAAAGGTAATCTTCATTGGGATCTTGAGAAGTAACCTCATTTACCATATATATGCAGAATATTGTAATGAGTTTCTTACTGAGAACATTAAGGCTGGTTCAGCTGGTTCTTGATTTTTTTTTCTCCTCTACAATGGCAAGCACTGATTTAACACCCTGCCTCCAGATATCAAGTTTCATTAAAGTGTTTCTTCTTAAAACTACCCTGGCTAGCATTAGGCACTTAATATTAACTGACGGGAGCATCTAAATAAGGGTACTCATGTGCCTCTGTGAGTCTGGATCTTAGTAGCTTATTCTTATTATCTACCGCTACTGCTCTTGTTGTCAGTGGCAGATCACAGACTGTGGCCTCTGAGAGCTACAGTCTTTTTTTTTTTTCCAGGAAAGTAAAACAAATCAGTCCATATGCTCCCGGCCTTATAAATTACTGCAAGAGACAGTTGGACTTTCCAAAAAGAGAAAGGATACAAGGATGATATTGGTCTTTTACTAGGGATAATAATCTTAGTGTTTCAGCTGCCTATTCCCCTCTTTGTGTGTGCATTATGAAAAGGGAGACTTACCATAAGGAACCTGAAGGAAGTTAAGAGATGGCCTTATACAGTCACACACAGATTGCTCAATTTATTCCTGGCATGATGGCTATTGATGTTGTCCCCTATACTATATACAAATAGATGAAAGTGCAGGCAGCCTGTCTCAACAGAGAGGTTTCTTCCCCAAAGACAGGTAGAGAGAAAGCGGATCCTAGGACATGCAGATGAAAGGCAATTATTTTGGGATGACACAAACTATTTGCTTATCTGGGAATGGTTGGTCACAACCAAGGGATGGATGGGAACACCTTGGCTCTTGAGCTCAGGCCCAGAGTGGAAAACCCTTTTTTAGAAGCTGAGTCCAAACTCGTTCACAAGAACATCTACTCTGATCTTTCACATACCTCAGGACTCAAAACAACCATAGAGATGAAAAGCTCCTGTTATGACAACGTTCAATTCAACTCTGTTTTGCATAGCTTTGGCATGAAGCTTGGAAGGACTGAATGGAAAGTTCTCCTGGTGAATATGCTGACCAGAGTATTGGAAGATACTACAGCTTTATTAATGTGTAAAGCCAAACACCACCAATTATAAATATTACCATACAGATACTCATAGTCTGCACTGCACTGCAAAGTTGCTTATGCAGATAGGTCAAGAGCTGATTGCACTGCAGATCATTCCATTTTTTACAAATTAGGTCACATGAGAAAACTGTGAGGAAAAAAGTATGTGAGTGGGGAGTAGACTTGTAGGAAAGAAATAAACACCAGCCCATGGAAAGGGAGGGGGATCTCCTGCTGGCTACGAGCCCTGCATTTCTATAGGAGTCCTCCAGGCCCAAGGACAAGAAAGAGTCAGCCTAGGTTGACAAACTGGGTGTTAGTGGATACTAGTGACCTAAAGGGGAAAGGACTGTAATGTCTCTTTGGCTTGCAAGTATTCCCCAGGCCACAGCTCCCGCTTTTGTAATTTGCTCTTGTCATTTTTATTTATTGCCAATTGTTCATTTGAACGCATCAGCTGCTGTCAGTGACAGGCGAGCTGTGCGGTGAGAATGCTGGATGTGCACCATGGAAATATGTTTTACCCATTAGTGTCAGAGCAAGCCGATGAAGGAAACATTTGTACTAATTTTGAGCAAGTGTTTATGCTTTTGACAGCGACTCTGTTAAAATGACAGGCACAATGAGGATGCAGGCAGGCACAAGCCCCCGGTTCTTCTATCTTCATGATGTTAGAGGAAATTTGTTCCATTTACAAGTCAGAGTATGAGTGTTCATAGCTCTCAGAGAGAGCTGTGCTTTGGGAGGCATAGATCGAACTAAGTCTGGTCTGACTCAAGTGTCATTGGCAGGGCTCGGCACAGTCCAAAGCTGTGTATTCAGATATACACTGAACTTTGGACCAGGATAGATCTCTTCTGCTAGTCTCACATCCCCTGGAGCATGCAGGGAAGATGAATTTTCCATGTGATCTGAAATAAAAACCCATCTCCGTCCCAGAACTTGTCCTTCTAAAATAAAATATTAACATAATCTCCTCAGCTGCTTGTACAATCCTCCCTAAATACTGATTAGCCAATACCCTTAGTCTTGTCTCCTACCCTTCTTGCTTCAATCCTACTTCCTTTGCCCCCCGATGAGAGAAAGAAATGATCCATCTCAATGAATCAGCTGGTTCTTGGAGAGGAAGGCTGGCTGGACACCCCCCTGTGGGGAAGCTGCTGCGGGCAGCCAGTACTGCGCTGTGTGGGAGCTCGGAACAGGCGCGCCCCTGAACACAGGCGGGGACCGGGCTTCTTCAGCCCTGGGAAAACGGTGCCCCAATTCTAAAAGCAAAGACCGTGCAACTGAAAACAATGCTGAGATGTCGCAAAAAGGACACACTGTAGGATTACAGTCGATCACTTGCCCTTTCTTATTTACAAGCCAATATATAGATTTACTTTTGTTTAAATTGTCAGTGTTACAATAGCTCGTAGCATGTGTACTCTTACTGTGCTAATTATAGTTGCACTGCCATCACTGTATTCTACACCCAACTGTCATTTCTTGCCTCTTTTTCATCAGCACATGCTTTCAAGGGAGTTTTGTCTAAGAGATGACAGCATCAACCCAGAAAAGGGGCATCTGATACTGCTGCAGCTGAATGGTCATTTTCCCCTTCAGCTCTGCTCAGTCCAGCTACAAGCTTCAAGCCCTTGTCATCCTCAGCATACACCTGCACACATCCCCACCCCTCTTCTCACCTGCTGAAAGGCTGGGGCACAAGTGAAGTTTAATGTGGTAATGTTATATGTGGTAATGTTCAAGTTATATCTGTCCCTCCTTTATACTGATGGTGGGTAGCCAGTCCCAGGTAGCCTTCACAGTCATATTTTATTCAAACCAAAACACTGAAGCTAAAAAGAGGTTAAATTAATAAATAGTCCAATTTATCATAATTTACCATGTCTGGCACCTTGGGATGTCCCCACGCTGCCTCAGGGATTGTTGCAGGTCCTCCCCCTGTGAAAATCTCTGAAACCCTCTGTTCCCAAGATATCTTCCAATGCTTGCCACCCCATAGAGCAGGAGATAACCATCATCTTATCAGACTGAGTCAGAAATGAGACTGTGGAAAATAGTAGCAAGGCTGCGACTGGGGAAGAAGTCACTGGGAAATAGCATTTCTAAAGCCATAAAATACCATGGTGGTGTTTCTCTCCAAAAGCCCCCACTGGACAGGAGGAACTTTAGACCAGACCAGTGTAAGTGCAGACCACTGGCAACCCACTTGGAGCTCATCACGTGTCACATTGATGAAACAGTTCTCATTTATAAATCACTGTGGGGCAACTCCCCCTTGGCCATACGTGATATTTCACCCAGCTGGTCAAATACCTGAGGGTGGCTTGCAGCTGCGGGCAGCACAGCAAGTGGGCTGGATGAGATGTGTTATCTTTCTCTTTAGCATCACCATTTTTTTTTTTTTGTTTACAGTATAGCCCCATTAAGCTGTTGAGTGCTTTTCTGACCACAATTGACTTAGGATAATCCTGGTCTAGCAGAAAAGGCATGATGAGACTTAGCAGCTGGAAGTAAATTTGACACAAATTTAGTCTAGAAATAAATTTCAGATTACTACTTTTTTAAACAATAGAAGGTGATTAATCATTATAACAAATTCCCTGGGCTTGTGTTGGGATTTCCCAAACTTGGAATCTTTTATGAATGTCTTCTTAAAACCTCTGCCTTAGTTTCAATAGAGTTTGCTAGCTGGATGATAAAGGCTTCATTTGAATTTTTTGGCCTGTATACACAGGAGTTTGGATGAGAGCTCATAGGCGCCCTTCTGATTTTAAAATTCACAATTATTCAGTTGATCTAAGCCCTTGTTGACTTCAGCTTATGCCTACTTGTTTATTTTTTCTCTCCCGATACAAAATCTCTATCTATGCTGAGTATGAAGCCTATTGTTATTTATTTATGAACTCCCCCTGTACCTTCTAAATGAATATCTGTGGGTGAGTATAACTCTAAAGCTATTGCCAGCGTTGACCTTGATATATTCTGTTTGGATATCTGAATGGTTTCTCAAACTGAGCAAGGTAAATAGAACAAGTTGGAGCAAGTCTCCTATATCTTATCTCTGTCTTTGTCTTTTCTAGAAGGGTGGATTGTACTTGCCGTAAGAAAAAGTTCAGACATGTTGGAGCCAGAAATGAAGAGTCAGAGTCTTTCCCCAAACTGAATTCAGGCAAAGGTGACTGTTTTTGCCTCTATACTATATAAAATCTTTCTCAAAATATTGTCATCTGTAATAAGCATATTCTTTAGGGTTGTGCTTTGCATAGTTTACTTAGCTGATCCTGAATGGGTCCAGGGATGGCCCAAAGCAGGACAGAGTTTGATAAAAAAAAAAGGCTCTGTGATGCCTTCCTCTTGTTCCAAGCACAACTAAGCAACTTCACACTGAGAATAAAATGGGAAACAGGGCTGGCAGAGACCTAAAGAAGCTCTACAGTGTATCTCACTGGTTTATGGCCAGATTTCCTCTCGTTAACCTTCTCCTGACAGATACCACTCTAATTTTCACTTTCCTCCTCCATAACATCTTCCCAGAGCTTCTGGCAATAAGAGAGTTTTTCTCTTACTGTCTAACCTGAGTTAACAATGCTTCCTGGGACCTGCAGAAAAGTCTTTTTGCTTCCTCTTTGCAGCAACTTTTTATGACAACCCACAGTCCTTTCTCCTCCCTACACTAAGTGAAATCAGTGCTTTCAAATGTCTTTTCTTTCTAGGCCTTCAGTCATCTTTGGGGAACATTCCACATCTTGCTATCTGTTTGACTCGTCCACCCTGCCACTGTTGCATGAGGAAGTGTACACTCATGGTCAGGAAAGGAGCCTATAGGTAGGAACCTGCCCTTTGCTAGTGATGTTAAAAGAGTGGCTCTGGTGGCAGTCCAACCTTCAAAGCCCCACTGCACATGTAGTGAACCTTGGCAAGGCATGCCTGTAAAACCCAGTGTGCCATCCACATTCCCTGCATGCTCAGAGCCTTCTCCCAGGAAGAGTGCACTTTTTCTTCTGATTCTCTAACGTCCAAACCGGTGCTCTGTTCTCCGTGGGGAACCCTGGAAGGGAGAGTTGAATAGACTTTGGAGGCATCAGCGCGTGTGCATCTGCTTGGAGGCTGTGAAAGTTTGTGCTCTGAAGGCCTGCCTCCCTCTGCATCTGGAAGCCAAACATGTGGCTAGATATGCCGCAGCAGAGCATCCTTAGCTGGCGGAGGGCGTGCTCACACATTTCCTGTGCTTTGCTGAGCCTCGGAACAAAGCAACCACCCTGGCCTCCCCATCTTGCTTCCAAGGAGCTGACCCCAGCAATGAGGGTATCAGCTTGGTAGGGGCTGTTCATGCAGCTGGTGCCAGGTTGTGCTGTAAGGAACACAGTTGAATGGGAGGCACATGGACATCATCTGTGATGGACACATCTTGGCAGGGCTGGGGTCTAGTTGTTGTTCAACACGTCCAGAATCATTCAAGAAAGGACCAGGAATGGAAGGATTTACAGTGGGAATGGAAAAAGGTATTTCCTGATACCTGTCTGATCTGTCCTGCTCCCAAGAGTCATACCAACCCCTGCCCTCTCCCACTCCTATTGCCTTGCTCTGTCACCAGCGCTGCCTGTTGCTCTGCCACCTCCCCTTCTCTGAGCATCATAACTGCACCCCTTATGGGAGCAATAACCTCCTGACAGCTCTTTGCTGTCGCCTCATGGTACAGTGCACACCTACGTGCTCTTGTGAGTACAAGAGTACTCTTCTACACATGACCCTGTAAAACACCTTAGTATCCTGTAGCCATTACACGCATTAAAATAAATAATTAAAACACCAGGCCTCCCTGTACTGTATGTTGGACAGAAAAAAGCTGCAGCTGAGTTTCTGTTGGGGGACTACAGAAATAAGGGAGCCTGAGAATCGATTTATTTCCTTAAAGCCAAGACCATGCTAGCTGTTAACTCAATAGAAGAGTTTAAGGCATTAAATATGTCTCTCTGAGCACTTTGCAGTTCTTCATTTCCTTACCATGGGGAATCACTTTTCAGTATCAAGTCTAAATAGCCTGTCTTCTCTGGAAAAACACTCGAGTGCATCTTCCCGGTTTTAATAAAGTTTGGGTTAGAGAAGGGAAGTGAGCAGCTTATTAAACAATGCATGAAAATACAAAAGTTGCCACTTGAGCCTTGGGACTGACGTCACATCATAAATCCATTGACACAGCTTTGCTCACCGATTGAAACGGAGCAGGCTGGGGTTTTTGAGAAGGGATTTTTCAGTAGATTAATTATTGGTTTAGATGTAGTCCATCCTGGGACTATCCTTTAGGGATATGTTTACCTGTGTTAAAAAAAACTTGGTTGCTTTTAACTTCGGAAGAAGGAATCAGGAGAAGGGGGCTGGTGATTCTATTTGCTTAGTTAAAGGTTAGAAAATTGCATCTTTGTACTATTTTTCAAAGAGCAGGCTTTTTCTCTGTGTGTATGTGAAATTTGTAGTGCAAAGCTGCCTGCAGATGTCCCTAACCAACTCAATTCAGTCCCTGGGTTATCCGGATTGCCAGATTGAATGGGACATGGTTTAATGGTGGGATGGCAGGGTTAGGTTAACAGTTGGACTTGATGATTTTAAAGGTCTTTTCTAACCTAAACAATTCTTTGATGCCATGATTCTATGAATCTCAACATTGATGCAATGAAATTGTGAGGGTTTGGGATCCATAGAGACTGAAGAGCAGAATAAAAGCCAACAACAACAGTGTCAGCAGGATGCAGGAATGGGTCACTGGCTGTGCGGGTCAGCTCTGCAGTGTCACTGTGAGGTGGGGCCAGTGGTGACTGAGGTGCAACAGAAGCAGTGGTGGGTCTTCGGGTCGGCTTTGAGGTTCTCCCACAGAACTGGGGATACATGTGTGTGGCTTGGGGAGGAGTCTGGAAGACACCAGAGAGGTTGTGAGGACAACATGCTGTTTCAGCAGCCCCATTACTGATCTTGGCTTCTGAGAACCAGGCCTTCAACTTTATAAGCAATAAATTCCCATAATCACCATACAAAATTAAAAATAGCCTAAGAACTGGTATAAAACTAAAGATGTAGGGCTGTAAATCCTTTCACTGCATACTGTTCAGCTCCTTATTTCTGGGTGATCACAATGGCACAAAAGTCCTGATATCATAACAGGTCACAGCCAAATCTTAAAAAGCTGACGAAGCAATTTCACCCATAAGCAGCCTGACCTTTTCTGATCACAGTGCTTCATTTGTTTTTTCCTGACTGTCCTTTTTCCAAGACTCTTTGTGTGTGTTCATAAGACATGAAGGTGTTTTGGGGAAAGGTTTACTGCTGTTTGCTTTGGCCTTGCTAGCTCTGGTAGTGTGGTATGGGCTACCTGAGAGAGACTTTCTCCGTGTTGTAGAAAGACAATGAGGGTTTACAGTGAAAGCTGCTAGATTGCCCAGTGAGATGTAATCTCTCAAAATGTGGAAAATCAGGCAGACACAGTGCTGCTGTTTGCTTTCTGATGTATGTTGTATTTAAGAGAGCTCTTGCAAATAGCAGGAGCGTTTGTGTCATGCTGTAACCTATTGAGCCTAATGTATCAAATAAATTCTTGATATTTCTTCTGGAACAATAACCTCTTGTGAAATACACTGTTGGTTTTGATATGAGAAAAACCAAATGAAATGTCATGGTTTTTTTTATTTGCAGGATTTAGAGATGAGATGTTCCAATGATCCTTTAAACACTGGTGAATTTTGGACAATTGCTTCCCAGGAATTTGCCAGAGAATTTGATCCTTTGGGAGCTGGGTGGAAAGGATGAAGGGTAAAGGTTGAGTTTTCTAAAAGAACTTTTCCCCCAAAGGACAACTACAGCTACCTATGCTCTAGAGCAGAGATATACCACTTAAATAAAGAAGTGATATGCAGAAAATGTCCAGGATCTGCAGCACTGATTTTATCAAGGATGGAGAAAGCAGCCTTTAAGGTTTGCAGCCTTTTCTATCACAGAGAATGGTGATGGTACAAAAAAAAAAGTAACTAATATTTCTAGGAAACAGAAACATGTTATGAACAGAGCACAAGATACAGTAGGATGGATGACAGTTTAGCCAAGCAGTCGCAGGTGGGAATATACTGGGGGAAGAAGGAGCTGAAACTTTATTTTTTTTTTTTATGTCGCTCCTTCTTGCAGTCTGTGTGTTGCTACCACAAGCTGACTACTGTCCTACTGAGACCAATGGTCCTCAGTCTTTGCTGGCTCACAGACAGCAACACTGAGAAAGCAACATGCTGTAGGTCCCACCCTACATTGCTCTCCTTGTCAGGTGGTGGCATCAGCTGCACCAGAAAGTCCCATGGAAGTTTTGAATGAGCCAGGGACTGTTTTCCACTGCTCAGATGAATGCGTTGTCCCTCTGTGTTGGGGTGAATCTGGGATGAAGGAGGGATTTGTATGTGACCCAGCAGAGAACAGGAGAGCAAGGGTGAAGCTCAATGATCTGAGCAGGGCTTTAGAAAAGAGAGTGAAAATGAGGAGGAGAATAAATCCACAATGGGAATTTGAGGCTTATGTGGAGAAATGAGGCTGGAAAAAAACAGCTTTACTGGTCCTGAAGACCTTGGGAGCCATGCAGGGATTCACTGTCTCAGCCTCTGCCTTAAAAAAAAAATGCAAACAGTTGGGTGTAAATGTTGGGAAAGTAACATGCAACTCTAACAATAAAAGGCTGGAGTGCCTCTGGCAGACTTTGGAGGAAGACATTTAATTGTGTCCGTATTGCTTTGTCAGAGGGAAGGGACTCCTTTATGGCTGGAGTGCTGGCTATAAACAGATAGGAATCGAGCACTACACTTAATGTTGTGGTAGACCGTCTGTAAGACAAGCACAGAATCTATTATGCCAGGTGTTTTGAGGTTATACGCAGGATTATATGACCGTTATTAAGTCTAATAGCACACACCACCTTTGCTGAGCAGGAATACCTGTTGTATTTTTCAGTGCAGGTACTGCTGAGGCTCTTTGTTCTGCAGTTTTTGGGGCAGATCCTCCAATAATGTACATCTCTGGACCTCAGTGCCAGAAAGGAGATTTTCCTATCAGCTAATCTTCCCCCTCTGTAGTCTGCAGCACTCAGCAGGGAAGGAAACTCTGCGTCATGGCATGTTCTGTGCATTTGCTGGAGCTAAACAGGAAGCCATTTCAATGGGATTTATGTGGCTTTACACAACCAGTGGATCTGGCCCCTCTCTAATGACACCACTATTAAAAACAGAAACAGGCCCTAGATTTTCGTCAGCAGGGAAGGGGAATTATAATCAAGTCAGGTGCCTTCCTCTCATCAGGCTCCTTTGAGGATGCCCTCAGAGATTTAGTGGAGGGAGGAGAAAAAGGGCTTGACAGTGGAGATGCAGGATAAACGGAACGCATGCAATGGTCTCTGCCTGTGACAAGAAAGGCTATCACTGGCCTAGAGGCTCTGTCGTTCCTTGCTTTTTTTTCCTGTGATCAGTAGGAACCACTTGTGGTTTCATTAATGGCCTTTCAGATCTTCCAGGGGCTCTGGAGAGTGGCCAGGCAGTGCACTGCTGTGGAGGAGGGGGCTCAGAAACACTGCATCTCTGATGGCCATGTTCCCGTCCCTGGAGGGAACCGGCTGTTTCCTGATAAAGGCTGGGCTGGTGAGACCACACCATGTCCATGACCGTCATTGGTGGGGCTGTGGGTGTGCAGTGTGTTCTGGCAGATGGTGGGTGGGAATGGCTGCAAAGGGGAGGGAAGCCACTAATGAGAGGAAGGACAGCAGGTGGGGAGCTGGACAACATCCTTTGCCGTGGCATGCCTGATAAGGTGGGTGTTTATTTCTGTGGGAAGAAACAGCTTTGCAAATAAAAGATTAACTGCTAAGTGATCTTATGGTAACAACCCTGAGCCATTGCCAGTTTAACCACCCAGCGTAAAACCAGGAAGGGGGGGAAAAGGGATCATATTCCAGTCCCAAACACCCCTGGCTGACATCAGTGTGTGATCCTTGCGTCTCCACAGAGCTCAGTGCACTCACCATGTTATCACTGGTTTCTATCTTCAGGAGGCTTAGACTGGTCCACCTTGCTGGGGACTCTTGACAGAGGGCTGGCAGACCTGAAAGCATTGTGGACTTTTTCCCAGCTATGTCAGTTGGTCTCAGTAAATACATTGCCTCTCCTTGCAAATCTCTCTTCACTGGGTAGACACTCAGAGGAGGAAAGGCTGAAGGAGAAGAAGGAGAAACTGGTTTTTACTGACTGTTAGCTGTGCATGGGACCTCCAAGCATGAGGGCTAATCTTGTGTTGCAGATGTTGACCAGCTAACTTCTGTCAAGAGACTGGGGCAGATGTTTGTGCTTCCCCTTGATCTGACACAAAGTGGGCTGAGTCCTACAGCTACTTAATTGTGTTAAATTTTGTTAATACTCATTTACACACACATCTAGATCTGGTGTGGCTGCCACCAACAGCATCAATGAGGTCCCTCTATATTCACAGTCATGAGGCTCTTGCCTCCCAGGACTGTGAACACTGCTGGCCACCAGGTCCAAACTGCTATGCATCTCTCTTTGGAGCATGTAGCAGCTTGGGAAACAACAGCAGCTTCTGGACCAGCAGTCCTAAGAGACCTTTCAGGGAGAAGATTCTTGGAAGTCTCCCTGTGGTTATTCCAGCTTCCATCTGAAGAGAAACCAATATGGTCTTTGGAAAAGAGGATCCCAATAATGTCAGCATCAACAGCGGGCAAATCTCAGCACAGCCCAGAGAACCAGTTGCAGACTCATCTGCTTTTTACAACTATTACACATAAAGTTCTCTGCAGTTGTAGGAATGGCTGGTGATCTTCACCATCATTCCCTCTCTCTGCTGGTGGCATGGTGCACTCTGTGTCTTTTGGCCTTTAGTTAGGGGTCTTGCAGTTTGTCAGAGGGTACTGGGAAATGTCTGTCCACAGTGCATGGTCAGAGGATACTCCTAGAATAAACTTCCTCCCTGGGTTGCCTGTGTGTGTTAAGGAATGGCTGTGATGACTGGAGCAACCCTGTCTTGTCTTGAGTTCCTTGTTCCTGAACTGTCAAAACCACCAGTGCCTGGGAAGCTTGGCTGGCTTTCTCCTGAGGCCCTTTCTACTTCTTGCTTCAGGCTCTGCTTGGTTTGGAAGACAGCCCTGGAAAACACAGAGCTTCAGTTTCAGTGATGGGGATGGACCTTCTCTTTCCCACCTGAAGTCTGCCCAGTACTCCAGTCCTTCACTTGAATTTTGATGGGCAAGATCTCATCATCTGGGGAATTCCCTCGGGATTTCTTTTTTTTCCACAGCATAAGCAGCGACTCAGTGCTCTCAGTGAGTACTGTGGTGAGCACTGGTTGTAAACCACAAGGGTTAAGTGGCATGTCAGATCATGGGCGGTGAGAAACTGCCGCATGTGTGTGGTCTCCCCCATTCACACTCAAGTGTTTTTCCAAAAAAAACCCCAACAAACCAACACAAAAACCTTTTTGTAAATCTTGAATTCCAGGTAAAGGCTTGACCTGCACCTTTCGTGAAATCACAATGGTGCTCGGAAAGCAGTCCCTTTCACACCCCTGGGATTTCGTGTATTCTGAATGCAAAATAACCTGGGGCCACCTGTGGGGTTTCTTAAACTAAACATCCCACAAGTGTGAGCAAGTGCATTCTGACAATAGCCTAAACCAACAACACAGCTCAAGGCAGAGAGAGAAAAAGCCTCTTACGGGAGAGTGACATCTACAGCCTCGTTTATATGATATAATCCCCTACTGCCTTAAGACTGGCCTGAGTTGAAAACTCTAGTCCAGAAACGGACTTTAGAATTTATAATGGATGTTAGCATGACTTGGATCACAGACTCGTTCCTGAGCTCCGAATAGAAGAGTAGCCACATTTTCTGCTAGGTGTTGTGTAAATGTATAGGAAGAGTCAGGCCTCGTTCCAAAGACCTTGCAGTGAGAGTAGGCGCACAGGAGAAGGGAAGTCGTCTTAGCCCCAGTATTTGTAAATGGAACTGGGAAAGGCTAAGTGACTTGCCCGAGGTCATGCAGGGATTTTTTGGCACATCAGCAAACTGAACCCAGCCCTCTTATGTCCCAGTCTAACACTTTAAGCACAAAAACATCGTTTTTCCAGAAGGAGCAGCTGTCAGATTAAAAAGCGAAGTTTTTTTGTTTTGTTTTTATTCTCTTTTTCCCCTTTTCTTCCCACATTTGATGTACAGGAAAGAACAAATTAGCTCATTTAAAAACAACTGGAATTTTCACCCCAACTTGAGCATTTTTTTCCAGATTCAAAGCCATTTGCTCAATATTTTTATTTCTTAATCTTATTTTCTACGAACATGAGACTCTCTTCCTCCCAGAACCGCCTGTGCCTACGAGGGCCAAACCACCACTTGAAAGGCTATTCCTGAAGTATCTGGGGCATGTCCAGAGCTGGGGAACACTGAAAAACTTGCAGACAACCTTGGCCTCATCCTTTGTTGGCATATCAAGGCAATCTGCAGCAAACAGTTTCCAGAAAAAAAGGTTTAGGTTGCAGATGGGTGATAGAGAGACCTTTGAATAACCTCAGGACTTTGGTGGCTTCAAGAAAATGGAAGCTGATTCCAAAACCATTTCTGGTGTGGGGTTTGGTTTGGCAAAAACAAGGTCTGATTGATGAGGTTTGGCCAAACTGAGCTTCCAGTTTTGTAGCCAATCTCTGCTTCAAGACATCGTCAGTTCTTGGGTGTGCTTCCACACATTTGAATTTCCTCACTGCTTGAAGCCTCCAGGAAAAACAGAAATAGCCAGCAGGTCCTTCTGTGACCATGCAGAGTCAAAATACAGAGTCAAGAGCGGTGCAGTTTTTTCTAGTTGTGTGCAGCCATGGTATCAGATCGATGGATGCTGTACTAAACAGAGTGCTTAGTCTTACTTCTTAGCACAGAAACAGACAGCAGTGAAAGTCAACTATTCTTTCACTGTCCTTCATCTTGGACTTTCTACAACACTCTTTCCTTTTGAGAGCTGTGTAAATGTTGGGCAGGATGGTGCTCATAAGGAAAAGTGAGAGCTGTGTTGTGACTTCCTTGGATAAGCATGCCCTGGACCTGTTCATCAAGGACACACATCCGATCCCACATCCATGCAGACAGGCCTCTGCAGTTTCAGTTTCTGGCCTATTCACTCTGTGCCTCTGTGCTGGGATTGGTAACTAAAGCGTCGGTTGTGCTGACAAGCTGTTGTCAATGAAGAAAACACATGGCTTTTTCTGGACCACATGAAGGATGTGTCAGTTGTAACCCACATGAGTCATTGTGCTGGATGCAATCTTCACCCCTCAGACAACTCATGCTAAAATACTGAAATAGCTGGAATTGTAAAAACGGCTCTGAAAAGACCCAGTTCTGGTGTGAGGAGTGTTTCTCCTGGAGTCAACATTGCCAAGGAGGGCTGTGAGAAGACTTTTCAGAGGTCTCCGTTGCAGCCAGGCAGGAAAAAGTGGAATGATCAAGCCATCTTAGTTTTGCAGAAGCTTCCTGCAGGGTCCTTGCTGTCCTTCTGGTGAGGCACAGAAGTATCTTTACGCCTCTAGAGTCTGAGCAGTCTCCAGCAATTCCTGTTTTAGGGCCCTTATCGGGTACTGATGATCTGCATCTCAGCTTATCCTGTGTTTTTTTTTTTACCTTGAGCTCCATTCGTCAGGGCTCTCAGTCTCTTTAGAAGTCTTCAGATTTCCTCTGCACTTGCAATGTGCATTTTTGCAGAATCTCACCTTGCTACTGAAGTTATAAGTTTGGGTTTTGCCTTTCTGTTGATAACTGCAAAGAAACAGATTCATGGAAATCTGTTGAACACAAAGTTGCAGAACTGAGCATTGCTCTTTGCTTTCAAGCACCATCAAATGCTTAACTTTCCTATGAGAATTAACTTCCTGAACAGTGTCTTTCCTGGCAGTTCCTGACCCCATTCAAGATCTTCCTCTGCTTACTTACCTGTTGTTAGTCTCCTGTGGTTTCTTTTCTGGATTTAGATTGTCTCACAGCTAATTCACGTTCTCCATGACAAAATAAACCTGTCTACCCCTTCTTCCTTCTGTCATGGCTCTCCATGAAGTTTCTTCCTTTCCTGCCGTGTGCACCTTTCCTATAACCTGGTGCCTTTTTCATAGAATCATAGAATCATATAATGTTTTGGGTTGGAAGGGACCCCTAGAGGTCATCTAGTCCAATCCCCCTGCAGTGAGCAGGGACACCGCTAACTAGATCAGGTTGCTCAGAGCCCCATCCAACCTGGCCTTGAATGTTCCCAGGGATGGGGCCTCCACCACCTCTCTGGGCAACCTGTTCCAGTGTTTCACCATCCTTGTTGTAAAGAATTTCCTCCTTATATCCAGTCTAAACCTACCCTGGTTTAGTTTAAAACCATTACCCCTTGTCCTGTCACAGCTGGCCCTACTAAAAAGATTATCCCCATCTTTCCTATAGGCCCCCTTTAGATACTGAAAGGCCGTAATCAGGTCTCCCCGCAGCCTTCTCTTCTCCAGGCTGAACAAGCCCAACTCCCTCAGCCTGTCCTCATAAGAGTGGTGCTCCAGCCCTCAGATCATTTTAGTAGCCCTCCTCTGGACCCGCTCCAAAACTTCCATGTCCTTCTTGTGCTGAGGGCTCCAGAGCTGGACGCAGTACTCCAGGTGAGGTCTCACCAGAGCAGAGTAGAGGGGCAGAATCACCTCCCTCGACCTGCTGGCCACGCTTCTCCTGATGCAGCCCAGAATACGGTTGGCCTTCTGGGCCGCCAGCGCACATTGCCGGCTCATGTCCAGCTTTTCATCCACCAGCACGCCCAAGTCCCTCTCGGCAGGGCTGCTCTTGATCCTTTCTTCCCCCAGCCTGTACTGATACCGGGGGTTACCCCGACCCAGGTGCAGGACCTTGCACTTGGCCTTGTTGAACCTCATGAGGTTCACACAGGCCCACCTCTCCAGCTCTCCAGGTCTCTCTGGATGACATCCCGTCCTTCTGGTGTGTCAACCGCACCACTCAGTTTGGTGTCGTCCGCAAACTTGCTGAGGGTGCATTCGATCTCACTGTCTAAGTCATTGATGAATATATTGAACAGCAGTCTTTTTCAGTCTTTCTATTGCTCCAAACCTTTCTTCTGCAAGTAAGTGAAAAACCAGGCTCTTCTGGTTGTAATCACCTCCTTAGCATGTTCATTCACAGCACAGTAACAATTTGGTAGCAACTTCACAAACACAGCCAGAGTCCATGGGCATAGATTGGTTTCCTGGAGGAGCGTAGCCCAGCATGAGGACTATCCCATGGGCATATGCAGGAGGCTGTACCCTAAGCCAACTCCAGGTATACCTAGGTGCTTCAGGCATTTGGACAATTTGGTTTTGGATTCTCACTGCCCTGCGCTGGATAACTGAATCTACTACTCCACTCAGTACCCTCACAGAGTGTTCACTTCAGCCCTGTCCTCCCAGCTCCTGCCTTACCTCTGCAACCCTCCCCTTGCCTATTAGTTGATCATTCCCCAACTCACTCCCTGTCTCTCTTGGGAGGATCACTGCTTGCTGTGCTTAAATAGCAACCTCTTTCTCCCCTGTTCATGGCTATTTTTCATGTGCTTAGACAGAGTGTCCACAAGATCAAGGCTTGTTTCCACCTTTGGTTTTAAACACTACCTGGAAAAATTAGAATTATTTTTTTTTTTCATTGTCTGCACATAAGCCTTATAATAAACATGCAAGTGATGACTGAAAATCAAGTAAAAAAAACACATTAAAAAAAAAAAAAGGATTGGTGGATTCCCAAATTCCAATGAGGTAAGCAGACACTGCTTTAAACACAGACAATACCCCATGTTAGCTGCAGCCCTTAAAAGAGCAGCCCAGGTCTAAGCACAAACTTCACAGGTGTCTGCTGCTTTTGTCAGACTGTTCTTCCCTCTGCCTAAGTTTTAAAGCTTTCAGAAGAGGATTGTTTGAGGTTTTCCTCTTGCCGACCCATCTGCAGCCAGTAAGTCAGTGGGAGACAGAGAGACCCATAAAAGGTAATAGCTAAATAAGTAACATGCAGAAATTCCTCACACTCACCTCTGTATTGGCAAGGGAAGATGCAGCTGACATGGATTAGCTGAGCATGAGTTTAGAGAGAGGCTGGATGCAAAGGCCTCTAGATATTTTTTAACCCTAAAAGCTTTGGAGGTAATTAACAAAATGCAAAACTAATTCAGCTGATTTATACCTTTATGTTTTCTTGACTCTTTCAGGTGAGGACCTGTTGCTCTTGGTTTTTTCCTTCTCCTAGGAGAAAATTTCTACATGATAATAATTCTGTTAAGGTCTTGTTGTCTCTTGGTCTCTTGTAATAGCCTCGCTGGGCTTCTCTCTACAACATTATGTCACTCATTGTAATGTGCAAGAAACAGAAAAAAAGTTATCTTTATTTCTGCATAGTCTCTGCCTTTGGGCTGGGTGAAAATGAAGTCACACAAACCTGCAGAGCAAAAGAAAGGCATAGGGTGGAAAACATCCCTCTGCTCTCTTCTCTTCCCCTGCAGCAGAGGGAGAAAAAGTTTTGTTTCCATGTGGAAGATTTTTCAGATGTTTCTTTCTTGGGAGTGAATTGGGGCTTAGGAAAAGCTTAGTTCACTTCCCCAGATCAGCTGCAATTCTCTTGTGCACCTTTGTCCACTTGAGCCTGGGGTAACTTGGCTCTTCCCTCTTCTCTTGTGTGTATAGTTCAGGACCTGTCCTCTCTAAGTAGAATGGGATAATTTAAGTTATTAAATTAATGCACTCCAGGATCCAGCAAATTCCTCTGTCTTCTCCAATTCCTGTACATCTTCCAGAACCAAGTGCTGGTTTAACCCTTCCTACCCTCCCTAGCAGCCTGGGCTGCACCTGCTAGAAGCAGAGACCTTGAGTCCATAAACCCGCTTTCTATATGCAGACAGCTCTGCTTGAATGGTTATCTTTATTGCAGGCAATGGATGAAGAACAAAGTGTTGTTCTCTCTGCTCTGCTGAATGTAGGAGTCTTTCTGTCATCTTGCCAAGCCTGGATTAAAAAAAGCTAAATTCTGCAACTCAAGGGGACAAATTATGTTTAGCTGGAAATTTTGGATTCCCTGGGGTGAATAATCCCTCCTTTTTCATTTCACCCAGCTTTAAAATGGGAAGAACACACCTTATCCATGTAGAATGGAGATGTATGATTCCTCAGCAGAGAGGAGTTTGTGCCTGCCAACTGTATAAATATGTAGATTCAAAACTATTCCCGGATACTCTAAGGAACCTTTTTGAGGATATACGACCGGACAGATCATGGACTAGTCAAACTTGTCAAGATTCTGTTTTTGGAAAGGGGGTGCCCTCTTCAGCAGCCACCCATGCTTGTAGGATTATGAAGTTATTGAAATTGCCAATGATTCAGGTATCCTAGTGAGGACATTGCATCCGTGACATTCGCAGGGAGTTGAAATTACCCTGTCTTTCACATTGAGAAACCTCCCAGGGTCCCAGCTGGCAGACACAGAAGAAAAGCAGACAGCTTTTACAGTCTAAATCTCTAGACTTTATACTTTGTATCCCTTAGAAAAATTATAAGGGAGCCACAGCCCCGTGCTGCAGCATACATAACAAGTATGATGAGATGGAAAAAAACATCTTTTCTACAGTTAGTGTTGTACAGGGAGGTATATCCCTTCCCTTGAATCATCCAGCCACACTTAAAGCAAAACTATTGAGAGAGATGAGCTGTCAGAATTCCCCAGTGTAGCAATTTCTATGTCTGTCTTGGAGTGGAGGAACCTGGACCATCAAAGTGTCTGTCTTAATAAATTCCAGGAGGGTTTAGAGCATAAGCTGAATTCTGAAAAGCAATGACATGATTAGCAAGCTTCCAAGAACTATCTTATAATAATTCCCACACACATGCAGACTGCTCTCTGATTACATGACTAAATAGCATAAATTAAAACCATCTTTTTCCAATATGTCTAGTCATATTGAGTCTTTCAATCTATGAAGTGTAATCACCCATTAATCCAGCCAAACTGCAGCTCAGAAGAATTGCTCTAGGCCTTGTTTGCTCTTCCGATGGGTTGATAAATGGACCAGTGTCACTGTGGTTAGTTACGTTCCCCTCTTTTGTCCTATTAAAACTGCAGTAAGTTTGAGCTGATATCTACTAACAGGGGCTGGAAACAGCAACACAATGAAAGCTATCTCATCACTGACCAACGCTTGAGTTAAGTAAGCAGTGTTACTTTGTGGTGTAGCACCGCTGAAGGTTGGGACTGACACCGCACTTGTTCTTGCTTCTTCCCTCATTCAAATCTGGACGCTGGTGTCTAGCAGCAAGGTTGTCTCTTGTGGCACATATTAGACAACTGGAGGGGAGGATTTCTGGAGAAAGTGGCATTCTTGCTAGCAGACCCATGAAGGATATGAGGGATTGAACCAGCCTCTCTGAAAATGTAAGTTGTCTGTGATACGTGTGCTTTGAGGAAGAACAGACTGAGTTGAGTGTATTGGCTGTCTACTTTTTGTTTGTGCAGGTAGTGGGACTAGCCCCACAGCTACAAAAACATTATCATTAATGAAATAAGCAAGAAGAGGTTTGTAGGGAGAGATGAAATCCCTGGTTAGAGCAACTGATAAGAAGCAAAGACAAGGCATATCTTGGGCCTGAAGCTGAAGAAGCAACATTCCAGCTAATAAAGACAAGGGAAACTTGCTTTGCAGATTGAACTGAATTGTGCTAATCAGCTTGATATTTGGCTATGTCCTGGTTTCGGCTGGGATAGAGTTAATTTTCTTCACAGAAGCTAGCATAGTGCTGTGTTTTGGATTTAGTACTAGAAGAATGTTGATAACACACTGATGTTTTTAGTTGTTGCCAAGTAGTGCTCAGACTGCTCAAGGACTTTTTGAGCTTCTCCTGCTCGGCCAGGTGCATAACAAGCTGGGAGTACAGCACAGCTAGGACCCAAACTGAGCAAAGAGCTATTCCATACCATATAACGTCATGCTCGGGGGGGTTAATCGATCGGTCGGTCGCGGGCAGAGTCGTTGCAGCTCGGGCTGTGTGATCGCGGCTCGGGGGGAGTGATTGCGGCTCAGGACGGGCTGGGCATCGGTCAGCGGGTGGTGAGCAATTGCATTGTGCATCACTTGTTCTATATATTCTGTATATTCTCTTACCATTATTATTATTATTATTATTATTATTCTATCTTATTAAACTGTCTCTATCTCAACCCACGGGTCTTACTTTTTTTTTCTTTTCTCCGATTCTCTCCCCCATCCCACTGAGGGAGGGGGGGAGTGAGCGAGTGGCTGCGTGGTGCTTAGTTGCCAGCCGGGTTAAACCACGACAGGCTAGAAAAAGGTATTTGGTACCTGTGGAAATGAAAAGTATGCTGACAGAAGTGGTAAGTTCAATAATTTCTGTGTCATGGAGACAGATAGCAAGTGCTTTGGCTATAGTGCAGGGAAAATTGTGACATAAAACCAGCATATCTATTGTACTGTGATTTTTAGGATGGAGTAGGGTTAGGAATTTGATGTCCAAAGCTCATCTTTTGAAGACGTTTTGTGGAATGCCTTTGAAGATCAAGACTAAGTAGTCAAACAGAGAGTGGTTATATTGTGAGAAATGTTCTCCCGCTGGGTGTTTCTGTCTTTCACAGAGTGTCTGCGTGAAAATGTTGTGGTGCACAGTGGTTGATAGGTTTCACCCACATTCTTTCTATGAGGGCATTTGGTGCTTTGGATAGAATAGATCACGTTCTGGAATGAGTACATGTAGGATGCAAAGCTTTGATGGTTTCTTTTGGATGGGAATGTGGCTCTTATTCTATGGGGTATGTACATGTGTCAGCAAGTTTTAAATCTATTGCTTTGGCATGGCCCCACTCTGCCTGGGATATGTTTGCCATGAGAAATTTTGCTTCTAATAAAGTATTTGGTGAGGCAAGGGCAATTTGGAAAATTCAAAGGGAAACTTCGAGGACAATTTCTCTCAAATGATTAGCTGCTAGCAAAGGCTGTAGTTTCAGGATGTTCTGGACAGGTTCCAACCTAGCATGAAATGTGATAGCTAAGTGTGCTCTTAATATTTTGGGGTTTTTTTATATTGTAGAGCATTTTACATATGTTCTTCAGGAGGCTCATTTACATCTGTGATCTCTGTCTCTGGAGGAGTAGCCTTGTCTGAGGAATGTTTTGGGGCTGGTACTGGGCTTATCAAGAATATTCTGTTCACTGCCAATCTGATAGTGTCTGGAGGTTTCACTGCATATTACACATTTCAGGGAGTGCTTTGGATGGCTGCTATGTTTCTGGAGGCAGGTGTGCTGGTCCTTGTTTATTTTCTACCTATATGGTTATTTGTAGGCTGCCATTTTCAAAGTGGGCTTGGTGTCTGGGAAGTATCCAGAGACAAGTAGATGGTTTTTGACCTACTAACTGGTTTTGGAAACACCAGAAATGCAGCCCAGACAGAAAGGTATTATTGAACATTTACAAACCACAATTCTCCTGAGAGCACAGGTCAAAGCCCACGGTATCAGCTTTGCCCCACACGTAACAAGAAACGCTCCCCTTAGAAAGGTTTCAGTCACCAGTTTCTCTGTCCACAAGGCTGCACTTGTGCAACAACAACAAAAAAAAGAGACCTTCAATTTAAAGTGTTAAGCAGTCATGAACAAAACCTTAGTAGTAAATCAATCCTGGTAAGAAAGCCACCTTGTGTTGAATGCACCTGTCATGGTCTACAGAGCTGCCACGCACAGTCTGCCAAATCACTCCCTCTGGTCAGCGGCGGTCCCAAGGCATATCATAAATATCACTCAGGTAAAGGCTATGTGGAAAATGCAGCTATGGACAGCTCCAGGGAGACTGGATCAATAGCACAGCTGGTCAAAAAGTGTGGAGAAGAGGGGAAAGCTGGCAAATATCTGCCTTCAATTTAGTTTCTGTCTGATGCTGTGAATTTATACTTGTCAAAATGGTCTGACTGCCACTGGGCAATAGCTCCCAGTGTTGCATTTTCATGCCATATGCAGTTAGGAAATCACAGCAGTCGCAGTACTAAATGCCCACCATTTCACCCACAGGGAAAGAAAGCAAATGCATTGATGTGAGAGTTGTATGGAACAGACAGACAAGGCAGAAACTGTAAACCACTGTAGGGAAACATTTCCTTTCTGCTTTGTAGGTACTGAAATGATCCATTGTGCTAGATTTGTCTTCTTTTGTGTTCTTAAAGAAAACATTTGGAAGTGCAACAGGTTCTGCCAGAGCCATGAGCCTGGATCTAAACCTTTCCTAAATTAACTCAAATCGGCTCCAGAAGTTTACTCTCAAAAGACAACTGACATGAAATGTCAGTATCATACCTGAAAATCAGAAGGCGAGCCATTTCAGTGGATTTAACAAGTTCTTGTTGACTTGAATTTCTTTTCTCCAGGTATCTGTACTCATGGACAACTCACATCTGGAACATGGTAACTGGTACCAGTCAACAGCAACAAAGTTCTCTCATTTTCATTTATCTCTCTCATTTTATTCTTCTACAAGTGGTTCTAGATCTTAGACCTGGCAGTGGAATCCAGAGAACATTTGTACCAAATAAAATTGTTCCCAACTGATTTTTTTCCCCCCTATTGAAAGTGCAGTTGGATTGTTGTTGATTTTATTGGTGGCTCTGGTGCTGGGAGCAAAAGATATTTCCGTAAAGAGTGCTAAAATTGAAATAACCATATGGGTGAGCTTGGGAAAAGCTGAGAGCTATGACTATTTGTGAATGAGATTAAAAGAGACACTCTGGATGAACACCCTGCACGGAAAAATCCTTTCCTGTTTTAGTAACAACTTTGAAAGAGCAACAAGGAAGCAATTTAAAGCACCTACTGCATTTGCATTTGCTTTTCACAAAATGGGGTTCCCTTGTATATCTTACCTGCTCTATCGGTTTAAACTAGGACATTTTATGTGGCACATCTCTTTCCTGATTCACAGGTCAGATTCCTTTTCTGGCTATTGTGCTGTCTACTTTAGATTATAAACACAGAAGTTATTCTCTTCCGTCTCAAGACAATGCATTCCACAGAAAATACAGCTCTGACAGCCTCAAACATTCAAAAAGCATGCAACATCACCCCAAAATCATGATTTTGACTGAAATTCACAACATCTTAATATTAAAGATAGTAGTAATGAAGGGATTGGGTTTTTTAGTATATAATCTGAGTTTTGAATCACTAAGTTGCCAGAGGCCACACACTTCCAAAAGAATTAAAATATAGGGAGTTCTTTTACTTGCGTTTCGCTCTTAATTGATTGTTTCCAGGAATTTTTTTTTTTTTTTTAACAAGGACTCAATATTGCAAATAGTAATGAAGGAATTACAAGAATTTATAACTGCCTTTGCATTCAGTATATGTATTCCTCACCCTTATCAGGGTGTGTAGTATTTTTGAGAGTTCTATTTTGGCATTTTCCCTTTGTGTCTTCAGAAAGCCAGCATGTGAAACCTTTTTCTGAATAGAGTAACACCACATACTCCCTGACTTTAACACTTGTTAATAATGGGGGTGGTGGGGGTGGGAGGTGTGTTCCTTAAGAAAATGTGAAAATTCTTTTCTTTATTGCAAATTACACCTAGGGCCTAATACAGCTCGCAGAATTTATCTGAAAGACCGTCTATGCAATAGTAAGCTTGAGGAGGGTCAAATTCAATATCCACCATCACTGAAAGGACATTGTCATCCATAAAAAGCTAAAGAAGTAACCTGTGCTACCTTGCCAGAAAAATGAAACTACAGCATGGTGACATGGCCCCAAGGGTGGCTATTTCTAAGTTTCTTCAACAGTGATTGTTCTTCCCTTGGTCCCTGAGCTTCTCCTGCTCATTCTCTGCTGGACTTACACTTTCATGCCTTTCTTCCCTCCAGCCTACGCTGCCCAAGGCTTCTTCCACCATAGGTGGGAAATGACATATTTGACTGCAAGGTCAGATTCCTCTGCTGAATTGGCTCAGAAAATGCAAAACAAGTGTGAAAAACTTTTATCCATAGGCTGATGTAACTTCCGAAAATAAAGCTACTACAGTCAATTCACCATAGAGTAATTTTCAGCCATAGCTCTTTTGTGACTTCTCATCTTAAGGGCAATATATCAAGATAAAGACTTGAATCCAGGGAGCTTTATTCTTGCCAGAAAGACATGGGAAACCTAAGGAAATGTGATCTGTACACTCACACCTTATTTATCTCTATCATACCAGGATGCTGGAAGCTGTATCCTGGATGTGATGTACAGACAGATCACAGGAAAGGAATGAAAGTGGCATCTTGTGATTACAGACTCCAGAAGAGAAGGAAGAGGAACCGCCTCAAACATCGGTACTAGAGATTCCTACATAGATGTAAAACGATCATGGAAAATAAGGCTTGGAGGGACTAGCTATCTAATCTGCCACCATGCACTTGGTACATCATGATGTCTCAGGAAATTAATGTTAGAGATACGGCTGTGAGGACATTCAGAAAGTAAATTTCCTCTAAATGCAAGAGAAGGTATTCACATTCACTGATCTATTTTTGTTCAGTGCAGAGGTGGGTGGGGAGTTAACAGACTCCACATGCGTCCTGAAGTTCTCAGAAGGTGGAGTAAGGCTCCTCCCACCTGAGAAAGAAATTGAGACTTCGTGTCTCCATGAGAAACAGGCTCTAACCTGGTAGCTCCACCGTTTACCTGTCACACAGACGTGGGGCTCCACCATGGGAAGGCAGATAGTGAAGGTGATTCCTCTGCTGTCTGGTGTGGGTAGAAAGGTACTAGCTTTTGGACAGGGCTGTTAGATTAATGACCCCTTCTGCTGCAGGAGAGGAAAAAGCAGAAGGAGATGGCAGGGTTAAACCTGGCACCTGGCTTAGAAGAAGAAGTGAAGAGTTACATCTGGAAGAAGGGGGCTGTAACAGGAGGGGCGGCTGCACACGGAGCACCTCACTGCTGCAGTTGCTAGCAGGCAGTGGAGAAGTCTCATGCAACTTGTTTGGGAGGTGATAATAAAGTACCATGCCATTCTCAGAGGTAAAACAGAAGGATAGGTCTGTGGGACTCCAGATGTAAAGTCATGCTTTGCTAGTCCTAGGCACTGAGAATCTGTTTTAAAGTTGACATCTTAGTAGGGACAGCTGTGACAGGACAAGGGGTAATAGTTTTAAACTGAAGCAGGGTAGGTATAGACTGGATATAAGGAAGAAATTCTTTACAATGAGGGTGATGAAACACTGGAACGTGTTGCCCAGAGAGGTAGTGGAGGCCCCATCCTTGGAAACATTCAAGGACAGGTTGGACGGGGCTCTGAGCAACCTGATCTAGTTAGCGGTGTCCCTGCTCACTCCAGGGGGGTTGGGCTAGATGACCTCTAGGGGTCCCTTCCAACCCAAAACATTCTATGAAACTTTGAATTGTTTTAGGAGGAGTTTTCCTTTGTTTTGTTAGAAATTTTAGTTAATCCAATGTCCACTATTGTTTCTATAGGCCTTTAGATTAATTGCAGATCCTTCTACTTCTTTTTGTAATTACATGTAAATTCCTTGGCACAAAATGTTATATGTAATTTATTAATATTACATACAGATTATGTTCTCTATAAAGCTATTATTCTCTTCCTGGTACACAAGCATAAACTAAGACACCAAGTTGTACCTAGACCAGATCACCGCTGTCTTAAACGCTTGCTACCGGCATCAGCCACTGACCAACACTTTTTCCAAACTTTTTTCTTTATGCCCCAGAATACTGCTGAACTCTGCTTTTCATTCCTTCTTAGGGAGAGAAATTTAAGCCCAGTGCTAAGGACACTTGATTTTTCTCAAGCTCCCTCCAAAAAAAGGGTTTCATTAGCAACGCTGTATGCTTTATGCTTCTGGTTTTCATTTTTGTGAATTATTTTCCATAAACTGGAGACTTGGGGACAAACAAGCTCTTTGTTGGAGAAGGAGCATCACTGATCCTATGACTGCTTATGCATCCCTGAAGAATGTGTCAAAGAAAGGTTACTTTTCTGTCCCAAATTTCACACAGATCAGATAGATAGAAAAACAAAGAAGAAAAAAAAAAACCTCTCTCTTTTTGAAGAGTCAGAGGAAATAACACTGAGAAAGTATTTTGGAACTTTTTTGCTGATGTGTGGGGTTTTTATTTGTTACTGAGGACAGTACATGCACAGGTAACTCTGTGTGCTGCTATTCCACCTACATCTCTCTACCTCCCTCTTATTTCATAATAATCCCATTTCTTCACCCTCCATTTGACTCTCCTCTTATATGGGTGGGAGCTAAAAGACTATAGGGGAGATACCAATGTTACAAAAATGACTGTTGTAATTAGTACTGTTTTATTGACTTTCTGGTAGTCTCCGCAGAGAGACCAATCACAGGAAGTCATTGTCTTTGAAAAATGGCTCCTCCAGGTTCAATTAGGGGTGTATTATAAGGCAGCATTGTGGAGGCTTTCCAGATTTCTGTTACATCAGGAAAGTAAAGGCTTTGAGGAGTTTGGCAACATGAAATAATATTATTTGGCCAAGTGTGGAAAAAGTCACAAATGCTACATTCAAAGCAGATCTATGAGAAACTGCCTTCTCAGCTACAGTTGCCCTAAATGTACAGGGTGCTCGGATGGTACACAAATATACCATATGTCTCTCCATTCTACAGCAACTGCTTGGATGAACCCCAACCCCAAAACGAACTGCTCAGCACCAGAGAGCATTATCAACTCCAGGTGCATGAGGTCATTCTGCCTTTTTACCTTCAAACTGCTCCATCTCCTTGTTCTTTCCTGGCACTTGTTTGTTTCTAAACCAGCAACCAAGAGATTAGAAACAAATGTTATGCAAAAAGTGACCTTTGGAAATGAAGAACCTTTACAAAACAAATGCCTCCAGTTCTCTTCTGACAAGGTATCTACACTCCAACATGTTTACAAACTGCATTGCCACTCTCTAGCATCAAAGTTGATAGCCGTGTCGGGGAGCATTCCTTGGGGTCATGCACTTTGCAACAGCAAATACCTCACACCTGAAAAAAACCCAAAATAAATCCTAAACCCATCTCTTTTACTTTATTCCTGCAACCTGATGACTAGGAGGGAGAAGCTGTAGCTTGGGAGAGAGCAGCCTGGCTGGGACTGCAGCCTCCTGTAAGGGTGGGCGTGCTGCAGCCTTTGAACTCTCTCAAAGTCAGTAGGGGATGAGTTTTTAAGGTCAATGCATCTGAAGCTGTGAAGGGAACACTATCAACTCTTTCTTGTAAAATCTCTGTGTAAGTAGCTATCAGCCAGCTAACCTGTGCGAGCATGAGGTTCATGCATTGCTCAGCTCTTTTCAGTAAAGAAAATGTCTTAATTCTACTTGTAATATTTTGTAAGCTGTGGTGATCCATTACCTCTTCAGTTTAGCTGGTGGCTTTGACCATCTCGGTTCCACAAAGAACTGCAGAACAATGTCAAGCTAAGTTTGTTTAATCTTTCTGCAAAGAAATTCACTGCTCCATGACATCTCTATTCCTCCTCCCTGAGACAGTCAGAAAGCACTTTTTAGTGGTCATAAATACAGCGTATTAGTTTTAGGGGCAAAGTTGCTCCTCCTCATTCTCTGTTGAGCATGATGGGAATCAGATAAATCAAACCATAATGCTTGTTTAATCTTTCCTCCACACTATCTGGAAAGATGCAAAGATGAGTGAGAGAATTATTTTTTAATGATTGAGATTTATTGGTCCTACAAAGTCAGGACACACATTGAAATGCCTGCTCATGCAGTAAGTTTTGATAAAGTACATCTTAAAGGCACAGTGTTTTATTTTACCAATAATCCCTCTTTTAAGTGGTACCAAGGGATGAAAAGGTGTGTTTCATAACCATCATTTGTGGCAAAAAAGTGGAAAAGCCAGAGGCATTTGATCTTCATGGGTTTTTTTGTAGTTGTTGGAACAAAGACATGTCTTCAAGATTATTATAAACAAAATACTTCTGTGTTCATGCTCTCTGGAAGGGCAAAATGCTAAAACAACTGCATCCTCCTCAGCCAGCTTTTATGCTGAGGGAACTGAGTAGCAGGCATTTGGGAATGTTCTGAGATTTTTCAACCAGAAAGAGAAACAGTTGACTCTCAGAAAACACAGCCCGTTTGCTTGGGCTTTTGAAATATGTTTAGTGACCAAGAAGCACAGATACATTGGGCAAGATATTTAGAGGATGCAACTCCAGCTACTACTGTTGGCTTGAATGGAGCTGGTCCCTGTACTAAATTGGAATTGGTTCTTTAGGATGTAAAAACTCCATCCTGAGCCTTCAACATCCACTTCTAATTTAGCCCACATTGTAATGACACGAAGTTACCACTTGATGGCTCTTTATTAGTTTAGATGACTGAAATGAGTTAATGGATACGGACCAGTCCCTCGCAGCACACACAGAGCTCATCTGCAGACTCACCAGAAGTGAAAGGACTGTGAAGCTGTGAGAACAGAGCCACTCAAAAGACATATTTCTCCTCTTCCTCACTGGATCAGAACACCATGATGCAATCTGCCACTGCTTTCACTGCCCAATCTGTGGATTTCCCTTTCTGGAACTGTCTGCCCCAAATCTTTCAGTATTAAAACCAGATGCAAACCAAAGCAGCAACAGCAACAACAGAAGTTTGATAGCTTCTTTGACTTTTGTACACCAAATTCCAGAGGTGGGGGAGGAGTGAGGGGAAAAAAGAGCACTGGAAATAAATACCCCTATGAAGAAATTACAACATCAAAATGCAATTCCCTTGTTCATGTTTTTCTTAGAAAGCAGTTCAGTTCCATCTGGCTGTGGGCCTGCAGCCAACGCCTGCTTCAGAAGAACCGAGACATTCAAATAAAAATAAATAAATAAATAAATGAATAATGTACCAAGTGGCTCCTGCACCCATCTCTAGAGCAGGGACAAAGCAGGGATCTCAAAGCTGATATTGTTCCGAGCAAACATTAATCTTGCTTAGGCTGATGGGGTTTCAAATAGAACCATGTTAAACATGCATTCAAGAGAGATGGAGTTGAGAGGAGAGGATCAGTCAGATGACACAGAACAAGGAAGGTTTTGTTCTTAGCTATCGGTCACTGGAGCAGCATAGATGGGGAGGTACGTGCTTCTTGTGATGATTATTTATTTATTTTGCTCACTAACCAGCTCTAAACAATGGTGTGTTATTCAATTGCAGGCTGGGAAACTGCAAAGAGCCTCTGAAAAGAAGTGTTTTGTCATTGGCAAAATCTCCAAATATTATTTTCTCTTTAAAAGAAGAAGAAGAAAAAATGGAAAAGAAAAGGAGGAGTTAATTTGTTTCTAGCAGCTATTGCAATGTTCCAAGTTGCTGAAGAAGCACAAAGCTCATGCAGAGCCATCCACTGCTGCACCCTAGAAATGCTCTCTGGCCATGGCTGTCAATGATGATGAGGGATTTTAGTTGTCTCTGGTTGATGGATTTTGACATGAAACTCCTTAAAATTTCTTGATGTGAATTTCTTAAAAATTCTCTGGGCTGAGATGCAGGGTTTTGCTTCATGCTGGGAGGGAGAAAAACCAAAGCACAAGCCATTGGAGTCACCTTCACAACAGAGCTTGGAGTTTTGTCCTGAAGCTCTCTGAGCAAGGAATTAAATTGAAAACTGTCTCCTCATTCCCATTTCAGTCAGGCTTAATGGGAACTCTCTCTGTTATGAATATAGGACCATGGTCAAAGCCAAAGCTGACACACACCTTAGCAGGGAAAGAGGGCCTAGTGGGCTCTAACTCCTGGCAATAATTCTGGGGCTATCCATGGGGTAACATGCTGCTTCTTAGTATGACACTATAATAACGCCATAGCAAGATACTCCTTCTACTGAAGAGTTTCTCACCTCCCTTCTTTAGCGATCCCAAAAGTTGGCAGAGACAAATGGAGAAAATTGCAGAGAAGAGAGCCAGGTTAGGCAAGGGAGATGTATCATATACCACTCCTGCTGGCTGATGCACAAAAGCAGTCTGGTGTCAAGAAAGAAATCCATCCCATTCTTGCCTACAAGAAGTCGGGATTAGAGGCTGATTTTCATCTTGGGTTGGTAGATCAGGTAGAGGGTGAAGTGGGAAATGAGAAAGAACAGATCTGATACGACATTACTAAGTTGCCTGTCCTTAATCTTTGGCTCAATTGTTTGGACAGCAATTTGGCTTCTTGCAAGTACAACCTCTAGCCAAATGCAATCCAAAGTTAGTCCATTCACTTCAAGGACTTGGGGAAACAAAAGGAAATCAGAGTGATATAGGATTATGTCACAGGTTTTAAACAATCTATGAAGATAAACAAAGAATTTTATATGGCTAGATGCATGTTTCCATGTATCTCTAGGAATTTAACTTAATGTCTAAGAGCTAAGGTAAAGTGAAAATTTGAGCATCATCTCTTTTGCTTCAGTGGATGAAAAACAATCTTGTTTAACATCTTCTTAACACTTGCAATGTGATATGTCAGCATTGGCTAATTCAGGGATTTGTGAGTGTGTGCTTCACCATTTTTATTTTTTGGGGTCAGCTGAGTGAGAGGAGATTTAACACCACCCCAGCTCTCACTGCCAAACCCATAAAATATCTCCATCAACCCCTTCTAGATCTGTCATCGATAAAGATAGTTTAGGAAGCTGCCCTGAACGCAGCCAGATAAGTGCAGCATCAAGCGATGATAAGAAGGAAGGGTGGGATCCCAAACTGTCACTAGTTATCAGAGCAGCAAGACCAAGTAAGGCACCAGCTCCCCAGCTGCCAAGTACCAATGACGTCAGGATGGCCTTGTGCCTTTGAGCACGTCCTTGCTGACAGCAAACCTCTCCTGCACTTGTTGGGGAAGAAAGGGAGAAGACTACAGCCATCCTGGCACAGAGGGAGGATGAGATCTCAAAGCAGATGAGCTCTGACCCTCCCTCCTCCAAGGAAACTATTTTGTTTGTTTTTTGAAAGGGGAAAAAAAAAAAGAAATGTGGAAACATTTTATGGGAAAAAAAATATGTCTTGGAGTTGGGATTTCTGAAAGATTTCCAACAAGATTAAAACATGACAAATTTTCACCCTTTCTAGATGCAGCCCATGGTGAATATTCCCTCAGGGGTGATGGGGGAGGGAGGTAGAAGGGAGAGTGAGAGACAACCCGTTATTTCCATCTGAAAATAATTTTAAGGGGGATATTTATCCCACCGGGTAGAACAACTCTTAACTAAAACAGTGTTCCTGGCCAGTGAGGTACTATGAACAGGGAAAGAAGATCCAGGAGGCAAAACACAGCCTGAAAAGGTTGAAAAGTGCTTCTATAAGCAGCTCGCTAACTGTGAGGTGTGTACTTTCCCTGAGGAAAGTGCACTGCATGTTTTGATTTGGGCAGATTCTTGATTTCTTCTCCCAAAGCAAAGAGGCAGCTGGGAAGTATGGGGGAAGAAGCTGAATTGCTTGGAAGCTGCCTGCAGACTGGGCATTGAAAAATCTTTGCTTTATAACATTGTCATTTAGCCTTGTTGAGAATTAGTCATTTCTCGTGAGAGTTTCATTAAGGCCTGTATGGGAAAAGCATGAGGAAACATGAGGAACATGAGATGGACTATGACCAATAGCATCTTCACTGCTACAGAAACAATTCTTCATGGACTGTGTCAGGAAAGAGGCATGTAACCTTCATCATCAGTTTCCCTTTCTAAATTTTTTGCTTGCTTTTCCAGTCAGGCTTGGAAGGGAAGAGAGATCGAACTGGCACATGGGCTGTCTACGATCCCTTTCACTTTAGCGTTGCTTGTCCCTTCTTCTTTGCTATGATGGTATTTTATGCTCTTTGGCCAGGGACAACCTTTCTCAGCTGTGCTGATAACAGCATTGAGCACAAGAAGTCAAGGTCTGGGACTGGTAGATGTTACCGTAGTGAAAACTATGTAAAAGTAGGGTAAAAAGGCATTTGCTATGACTTAGACTTTCTTAAGTGTTTCCAGAAATAAAGTGCTCCCTTTCCACTTAGTTTAACCCCTGGATTTTCCCAAGACCTTCTTTGTACAGTGCTTTTTTTTTTTTTTTCTAGAAGCTACACTGACTTGATAGAGTTTGCCCTGTCCTTTGCTGCTCACTGATGTGCCCACCTGGGATATCTCGGGCTCCTTCCTCACCTTGGTGGAAGATGCAGACGTAAGGTACCATGGCCAGAGACTTCTGGAGGAACTGTTGGAGAGAGAGAGGATGGAGGTGGTTTTGGGCTCTTCTCCAGGTGAAGCATTTGCTCCAGGAAGGGCAGTGCCGTGTCAGAGAGAAGAGAGCAGTCAGCTCCATTGCAATGCAGACAAATCTTCCTGTCCGCTTGCTCTTAAATCCTTAGATCCCAGAGAAATAGACAATACTTACTGTATTTATTTAAAAAGGCCTGTTTTATCTTACCTTCCCTCTCCTCATTACACATAAATTGCAATGACTCTTTAACAAAGGAATAACCCATGTTTTTTCATGCACAGACTTTGAGCTCCTGATGAAACAATTTTGCAGCAGACAGGAAAGTCCACAGAGCAGTTAGAGCTGGTAACATTCATTTGGATGGAGGCTGTGAGGTTTGCAAGTGAGCACAAGTATTTCCTCAGGTCATGCAAGGAAAATTCCTTCCTCACAAAATAGCAGATTGCTCTGCTCGGGCCTTGGATCAGCCAAAAGCCAACCAGAGCTCATATACCTGCCTTCTCAGGAGCTTATATTGCTTCTTGTCTAAAGCCAATCCATGGCTCCTACTCAAAGCTCAGCCAAAATGATCTTGTGTCTGTCTGCAAAGCACCGTGTAGCCATACCCATGATAACAGGCTTTGCAAAATAAAACCTGAGCACTGATCTGCAATGCTTTGAAGATAGGGCTTTGAATGCCAGGACCACTCTTGCTTAACAGATTTCAGCCTAATCTGATTTATTTATTGTTTAACCTGCCATGTGCCTGCAAACCAGCTGGAAGCACAGCCAGCTAATTACTGGGCTGTGCCAGCATAGGCTGCCTTTGATTGCTTGAGACAAGATGCCTGTAAGATGGACAAGATTTAAGGCGCACAGTTATTGCCTATGACCCTCTCTTAGATCCTAATTTGCTCTGAGAAGCTGAGATGTTCTGTTGGAGAGGCAGCAGGGATCTGGCTGCATCAGGGCAAGGGCTGCATCTGGAAGTGATTTCATCTTGGGCTTTCCCTGTCTTTTTTTCCCATTCTCTCTCTTGTTTTCCCATTCTCTCATCTGTGAGGTGGAATGTGTTTAAAGCACAATCCTGATAATCCCTCTAGATCTTCTTCTCCCCTATTTGCATCTTTCAGGGGGCATCTGTGCTAACATGTTTCTTGCTTTTCCTCTAGACAAATGAGACATTACTGGTTTTCTCAAAAGCTGTGTGAAATACTGGAGATTTTTCCCTATTCTGGACTTGTCCACAAGCTGAAATTTCCCTCTATAAAAAAAGATGGTTAGCTCCAGAAAGCAAGTTTATCCTGAGCAGGAACAAAGTGTATTGAGGATTATTCTAGTCCCTGTCTTTCATGCTAGTTTAGAGGTGGAATTGCAAAGTGAAATCACTCTCCATTCTACCCTGTTCATGGTCTGCTCCTTCCAGTTGCTGCAGATACTCTCTTTCTGATATAAAGAGGGAAGGGTGTCACAAAACCTAACAAAATCAGCACTTGAGCAAGCTAGACAGGCAACTTTCCTATCAGCCGATGCTTGAACTCTAACCCTCTTGGGGTGTGGGGGGGTAAATATAGTTAAATATGTATTTCTTCATCAAATATACATTGTTTCAAGGGCTATTGCTGACCCCAAATGTTTAAAGTTCACTGGTTCATGTTACATCCACTCTACTGAGAAGATGTAGGTCTGGGCCAGAAAATGAGAAAGTACTAAGTGACTGACCACATTAAAAATAACAAACCAGGACAGAACCAAAAAAGAAAAAGATGATCTCAATAATTTAAAGTCCTTTTACTGGCCTGGAAAGGGTGGAGGAAGCAGGAGGACGGGAAGGGCAGGAAGCGATCTCTTTTCTCCACAAGGGTTCTGGGAATCTGGCTGTCTTTGGGGGACTGGGAGAAATGGGAAAATAAAATAAAAACACATTCAAAATGCCAAAAATGATAGGAAATGGTTATCAGCTTGAAAAGTTCCTCCAAGGGTTATTAATAGCTAACAGCAAGGAAATCATGACTCACTGGGCAGATAAGTATATCCCAGCCCCTAAAATGTGAATTGGTTCAAAGTTGCTTAACCCTGACAATTCTATTGTAACACATATAGGGAAGGGCTATCACCAAAGTGTCACCACATGTACGTAAACCTATCTCTGTCTTGCAAAACACTTAAACATGTGCATAAGCCCTGTTACTTTTCATGAGCTGTAAGCACATAAAAGTGTGTTAAATCTGGACAAAATTCAGTGTTGGATTTTGACTGCATTGCAAAAAGATTGGTATATTAGTCTTTTTCAGACATTTAGAGTATTTTGCATGTAAGTGCCTAACTGGTGGTGGTTCTGTCTTGGACTATGAAATAACAAATAATCCTACAGTTTCACCTCACGGCTTTAATCATAGTCATTCTTATTTTCTGGCATGTGTAGGGAAACTGAGGCATGAAGACATTGTGGGTCACTCTTTCAAACTCCAGTTGCAGAGATGAGGTGCCAATAGTCCCACAGCAGTCCATTCCAGCATCAGCAAAGGCATATTTGCTCAGGAGTATATGCATGGGTTTAACTACTGATCTGTAGACACACGAGTACCAGATTTTTAACCTAACAGACATTCCTAAAAAACACCCGGGAAGTCTGGGGGCTGCATGAAAGCTGGACTGGAGGAATGATCAAATGGACGACTGTGTTGCAGTGGGGTGTGAGAACAGCCATTCAGATCCACAGCCCCGTTGTGCCGGCTGCCGCGTGTTAGCATTGTAAAGAAAAATCCCTGTGCTGACAGTCAGGAGAGGTAGGGGTAGTGCAACACTGGAACCGCATTTTAAAGGTCAGGTAAGCAAGCAAGCAGCGAGCAAATCAGTGGAGTGGGCCAAGATCACCTGAATTTTGGCCAAATGTATAAGCCTTAAAATTATCTTTCCTCTCTGTTGGAGTGGTTATTTCCTTTCACATCCAGCAGCTTTTCTGCATCACCTCTGGCTGCAGCAGAGTTGATAACGTGACTACCCTGAAACAATGGTTATGAAAATGGCTTTTTTGCATATTAAGCTGCCTAAGATATTCTCCTGACATACCAATTACTGCATTTTCATAATCACTGAATGGGCCAGCGGGAGAAGAGGTTGCAGTGATATCACAGCCCATTGCCCTGTATCAGTTCCTCTGATAGATGTTTTTCTACGCGGCATGTGAAATCTCCAACAAGAGGGGTGCCCCAAGCCCCCAAGCAGTCTGCCTGAGAGGTTTGATATCCTGCCCCTTTTAAGTTTTTCTCACATCTAGCTTATACCTCCTCTGAGGCAAGGTAAGCTCACGACTCTTCTCCTGTCACCAGTGGACATAGAGAACACATCACTGCCTTCCTCGGACACCGCCTTCCCCATGCCTGGAGTTGGTCCTCCTCTCTCCCCTCGCATTGTACAGCACCGCAAGCGTAAGAACAGAGAGGTTTTTTGAATGTCTTATACAATGGGAAATCATCCCAGTCGGGCTGCTAGGAAAGAGAAGAAAGGGAAGCTAATAAATCTTTTCCGTCTCTCTATCCTATGGTTTTCTATTTTTGCATTGGAATAGAACACAATATTCTAAGCCCTTCAGCACAACAATATGTCAGGCAATTAGTAACAATACGTTGGGCTTTTGGGTGGGGGATGCTCTTTTGTGGCATCTGTGTGAAGGATGATTTTCATCAAACAGTTTTATGGCTTCAATGAAATATTTGTGAAGTGGCTTCTGCAAGTGTGACTGATTGTCTAGTTTCATCCTATTTTCTGTTTTCATTGGGTTATGTAAATCACCAGGTATTATGTATACTCTGCATTTGATCATTTCAAAACCGTAACTGAAGAATTTGTGTACTGGGACAAATTCATGGTTTCTCTGAAACTCTTGTTTGCTATAAATAAAAGCTTGTTTACCCATATGCCAATGTATAAGAACATAAAAGGTGTTAGGAATAAACAAGTTTTTTTCTTTTTTTCTTTCACGAATGTACAAGTATATTTATTTATTATACACACTCAGCCTAAGCAAAGGGAAATTTTTTTTCATTTTTTTATTTGCCATGTATTTCGTGAAATGTATTACACAGACATTTAGAATATATCAGACAATATGGAACATATTACAGCCTATAGCAGCTGTCATGATATTTTAAATATATTACATGGAATGACATAAAATATTTTCAACATATTCTTATAAGTTTAATGTATATCGTGTGGTGTCCCATATTTTAAGCAGCAGAACAATGGGCCAATTCTTTTTTTTTTTTCTTTTAAAAATTGCATTTTATATATTGTCAGATATATTTTTACCATGTGTGCAATAAATTATATGAAACACGTAACACACATATGGGAAAGGTATGACTTTTTTGAGGGGGGGAGGTTGTGGATTGCTTAGCAAGGAACTTAAATCCTTTGTGCATTGTTTAAGCAATGGTCGGTGTCTCTGGTCTGGTTGGCAGTCAGTGAGGTTTGTAAAACAAGTATTTGTGATTTCCAGCAACTGAACTATTTTCTGGTGAAGCTAAGATGGTAGCATAGAGTCAGTCAGAAAAATCTGTAGCCTGGAACAAAACATCAGGAATAGCTTGTCATGGGGCAATCCACTCTTTGTAGATCATGAGACAATCGTGAACATGTGGCCCTCTTCTGCACCAGGCCCTGGAAAGGAGATGTGTCACTTGAAGCAGCTAGTCTGAGCTAGGCGATTGCAACCAGTGACAGCGGGGTTATCTATGCCACAAACCCAACCCAGCTTCTGAGATGGCTTGTGCTGTGTTCTTGCCTTCTCCCTGAAGGAGTCTCAGAGTAATTTAGTTAAGCTAGCTGAGCCTTAACCTGTCAGGTTAGTGGTCTGGGGAGTGTAGCGTGCAGAAATCTTACAAAAATATTTAAGTGAATCACAAATACAGTTTTTCTGTCCTAATGGATTTCAGATGTCTATTGGTCACATTTTCAAGAAATATGTTAAAATCTGGGCTAGTCTGAAGGTGATTTGGTCAAGGTAGCTGTTCTGATCTGATCTCAGTCCTGTGCAATCCTATGCTGCTCTTGAATGAGTCCCCTCTCCTGCGTGCTGGTTTTGGTGGGAAGCATTCCCCTCCCTCCACTCTGCAGCTGCTCAGATATGAACAAAATCTCCAAACCCAAGCAAGATGAGATCCAAGTCTTGAATCCCAGTGTAGATGATACTTTCACTTGTGACTTTGGGAGGTGAGGTAGGTCAGTCAACAGTGCACCTTCTCTGTGCCCTACTGGACTATTAAACCTTTTCTAAATCCCTGCAGATGGTGGGTTGCAAGGTTCCCATCTCACCACTAGAAACACAGAGGGCTCACAACACACACCACCAAGGCAGGTTTTAGGCCAAGGGAAATAATCCAAAGCAGGATTCCAGTAGTGAGTCTGGATTTTATAAATATAAATCAGTGCTCTGAAAGAGTTACCCAAGCTGTTTAATAACTGCTTAATTCATCCACTAGGACTACGTTTTTTATTTCCAGTAAGCCCAGAAGATCTAAGATTTTACTACTTGAGGCAAGCCAGAACTAGGGCCAGGGGGAACTGCCTTTTAGGCTTTGCATTTAGACAAATGACACTCCTCATTCTATATGAGCATACCAGCTATGGTGAGGTGTCTTTAAGGTTCACCACTTGACATATGAGGAGTGGACAGCCAGCTTCAGGCCTCCTTTTATGGACTTGCCTTACAGCATGGTCTTTTATAGTATGATCCTTGCCTTCTGGTGGACCATGCTTGTATACAGAGAACAGCTCAATATCAGGTTTATCCTTATCTTTTTTTTACTTTATTGGTCACTACTGACTGCATGCCATCCAAATCCTCTCTTACTTGCTTCAGGGGTTTTTCCCTGTAGCAGCTGCATTTGAGTGGTGGTCTTCTAGGAATGTCTTGCTGATGGTGCTCCCTATGAAGATGGCATGTGTGGAGGGAGGTGAAATATACCACCGACTGACAGGATGGCATGTGGAAAGCACAGTCATCCTAGGAGCTGTGAGAGACCTGAGCTCGGGGAGGAATGACTGTGTGGAGATTTTAGGTGACAGAGTCTAAGAAAACTTGACAGAGCATTGATAAAGTCCAGGTTTTCTGTTAAAATAATGTGGCAAATTTGAATTGATGTTCACAGGTATAAAAAATGACACAGCTGTTGGTTGACACAGAAATGTGTCAGCATAGAAATTGAGGCCTTTCAAAAGAGCAAATGCCATTTTGTCTTTCACACTAAAGTTGTCAATGATAGGGTGTTACATATCAGCACCTTTCTGTCATTAGTTATTGCCGGTAGTGCCTTTAATCATTTTAAGGGAGACTCTTAGAATAGCTTAGTCTAAGTCTTAGAAGAAATGACACGTTGCAAATCAGTGCTGTGAGTCTAAGCATTTAGTCCACCAAGTCCCTGTCTTGCAAGTAAGAAAGATGCTTTGGCCAACACATGCACATATCTACGCATATATAAGTATTTACATACATACACATATACACACATATATAGGTAATAAGCCTGAGGCAAGACATCCATTGGCAATTACAACACCAGTTACGAAAACCTGGCAAAATTGCAAGCAGATTTCCACAGCAGGAAGTGCTGAACAACCTTCCTGATGTCCGCAGGTCTCTTCAGGATCAGTCACACAGACAGACAGGCAGACACTCTGTCATGACTTACTCCTCCCTGAATCACCTTGACCACATTTCCTCTGCAGTGAATCCACACCCAAAATAATCCTTGCTTCCTCCTGCCCGTATGATTTCCATGCCGGTGCTGCTGGGGCTGCGGCAGGGGAAGAACTGAGGCGTGTGTCAGAGCCATTGCCTTAGCTCGCCCACGTTAGAGATGTGCAAGGAGGAGGCAGAATCTGCTGAAGGACGCAGGTGTCTGTGTGCCCCTGTGTGGGGGACACACATTTGCACATCAAACAATAAGATGAGGAGAAAGCCCCTTCTTCTGCACTTGGAGAAATAGGGGTGACTGTGCCCCTTAGGAAGCAACCTCATAGGCCAAGCAGGTCTGACATAGATTGTATCAGGCAGATAAAAGTGTTGTAGAAGCAGGAGAGGAGAGAATGGCTCCAGCTTGTCCCAATTTCCTGACAGGATTAAGAGAAAGGGGGAAAAAAAAGAAAAAGAAATATGTATACTTATGAGCTAGAAATGCATTTTTTTTTCCTTTTTATTTGCTTTTTGGCTTTTGAGCCTGCACCGTGCATTTGGATCAGATAAAATAATAACTTTTTCCTTTTTTTCCATGCCTTTAGAGGTATCAGGCTTTCAGTTTCATGATATCATCCCTTTCCTGTCCCCGAGTTGTAATTTTGGGTGGACTGCTGGAAGCAGAAAAGCCTGTATATCTTCTCCTCATCACATGAATTTTCCATTCTGCTTTGTAACTCACCTAGGACTAAGAGAGCACAGGAAGTATAGGGAAAAGGATTTCCTCATGAAAAGCGCATTAAAGAAGAACAGCTCAGTGAAGGGCTGACTGTGTGGCCTCTGCTTCTTTATCTGGCTGCTCAGGAGCAATGTGAACTAGGTCATGATCCTTATGTACTGCTCCTCCTGAGATTTTAAGTGTTGTCACTGGTTAAGCAAATGGGTGTTATCTCGTGTGCCCAAGATCTTGGAGTAACGAGAGATTGCGCTATCAGTCCATGGGTGTAAAGAGACTTCTCATTTTTGTGGCCGTGACTGGTCACTGTTATCTTCTTGTTATTATCTGCATGTTACTTAATATATAACATTGAGTTCTCTGAGTTAATTCTCATTTGTACTAAATAACATTACTGAGAAAGAAAAAGAAAGAAAAAAAAAGAGTTCATTCTCGATGAGTTTTTTGCACTGATGGAGATGTCACCAGAGTCTTTAGTCATCACAAGTCAATGGCGGGTCATGAAGAAAAATGCAAGCACTATGCTAGGCTGTATAGAGAGCATTATTACCTTCAAGATGTGTGGAATAACAGTTCTTTCCTGCTTTAGTGGTAAAGCCACACAGAGGTCTTTGTCCCCTGTGAGGCATCACACCTCTAAGAAGTGAATAATATTTAGAGAGTCCAGAGGCAAGCACTGAGGGCTGTCAGGGTGTTCAAAAACAAGAGTTATGGGGAAAAGAGTGAGAAAATTGGGGTTTTCAGTCTAGAGAAGAGAAGTCTGAGGAGAGGCTGCATAACTGTCTTTAAACCATGGTTTCTTGTTTTGCCTCAGCAAATAAATAGTACAGATGATTTCCTTCTTTATTGCAGTTGCCTTTTATGTGTTAATATTGCAAGGTTTTTAAGAGCAGATTATGTATCATCTGTCAGAAGTGACATGGCTGTTGTTGATGCCACAGTGGGCAGGGAACAGATGAGGATGTTTCTGAAGGATCATGCCACCTCTTTGATGGGATTCTGGAAGTCTCTTGATGTGCTAATCTTAATTATTTCCTTCTGAGGAATGTTTTCCAATAATGTAACTAATCAAGCAGCTCTACCATTAACCCTCTGCACATTATCTATATGCTGCCTGAATGCTAGATAGGAACGTTGCACTTCAGCAGTGGTCACACCAATGACAAATACAGTTGCCTATTACTTCTATTTCTTTTCAATCTACCTTTTTTATACTTCCAGAAATCACAATTTCTCTTCTTGACACTGTGTCCACAGGGGCCCTCAAATAATTATCAAAACTTCAGCTGCTGTGTGCATAAACTCCATTACAATTTTGTGCCCAGATGGGTGGCTTTACAGCTGGATGCATCTAACTTCTCTTTTCTTGCATTGAGCTTGCTGGCTGACCCAAGGCAATCTGTACCAATGACCAACCTTCATTATTTACCATCTTCTGTTTCCCAGGCTGTTTCTCTTCTTATTAAGACTTTGTATACTATGCAACTTCATAGGTATTGGTATTACAGTTCATCCCAGGTTACTGAGATCCTTGAAGAGCAGTGGGACAGGAATGGATGCCAGCCGGGCCTTTCCAGAAATGCTTTTGCTTCATAAGAGTTCTCTCTTTTACAGTTTCATTTGGGTGCCACAAGTCAGCCATTTCTGAGCTGCTGAATGCAGGCCAAATGCATTTTGTGTCTTTCCAGTTTCCTAATTAAAACATCCTGCAGGGCAAAGTCAGATGCCTTACAGAAGTCTATTACATCAACAAGATTATCTTTAGCCACCAAACTGGTAATTTTATCAAATGAAGATATCAAGTCAGTTTGACAGGATCTGTTTCCCATAAAACCTTGTTGACTGGCCTAATTTATATTTCCTAACGTAATTGTTTATTAGCTGAGCCCATGTCATGTCATGATTTCTCTTGGGAAGTATGTTAAGCTGTCAGACTTGCAGCTATAATGGGAAATCACAGAATCATTAAATTTGTTTGGAAGGCACCTCTGGACGTCATCTTCTCCAATACCTGCAACTCAAAGGAGGGCCAACTTCAAAGTCTGCTCAGGGCTTCGTCCAGTCCAATTTTGAGTCTCTGCAAGGAGAGAGATTCCACAGCCTCTCTGGGAAGTGCTCCCAGTACTTTAACACAGACATTGTACAGATTTTGTTCTTGATTTGCAATCTGAATTTTCCAAGAGGTGAACCAGGCCTATTGTTTCTCATCCTTTTGCTGTGCATTTCTCAGAGTTTTGTAGATCCATCTTCTCTTTAAGACTCCATTAGAAAACTGAAGACAGAAATACATTCCCCCTTTTGCCTTCCCCTCTCCAGAGTGAACAAATCCTTCTTGCTCTTCTTCCCACTGTACATTATGTGCTCCAGCCCCTGGAACCTCACTGAAGCATCAAGCTCACTGAAAACTGCAACAGTAAAAATTGTTGATGATTGTGTCACATACCTCGGTATTTTAACAACTGGGAATGAGTCCCAGGCTACATCTCCTACACTCCCTACTGTAAAGTAAATGAATGTTGACAAACACCTTTGAGGGAGGCTTGTTACACCTACCCTCAGATGGGGTAAATGACCTTAGCTGTACCATTCTTTGCCACAGAGAAAGTCTCAAGGGCTGGTTTAAACAAGACTCCTAACTTTTGGATATCTGAAATGAGGCGAGAATAATCCCACCAAAAGAGGGCATGCCCAGGCTAGCTGCTTCAAATCTTATGGATGTATGTTGTCTAATCATGCTATCTACCCTTTACCCTTTCTATTGAGTATCCTTCTCATTCTTGCTACAATGTAGTGTACAGACCTCATACATTTTTTTCTCAACTACAGGAGAGAGCTATTTCCTGAATGCTTTTTCCTACCCTGAATTGTCACATCCTATCCGGTACCAGACCCTTTATTACTTTTTCTTTGGTGTTCCTTATTTTAAAATAAGCTATTTGTGTTGTCCATAGTGCTCATTGCTGCATGTTTCTCCTTGCAGCTTTCTACTCCCCTTCCTCAGAGCTTCTGATTTATGGCATTTACTGTTAGCTTCTCCATTCTTTTATGTGCTTTATATAATATAGACATGCTGACATGTACGGGTATATATGTCTGTAGGTGACTGTATGAGACCTTCAATGTCCCTGCTAAGCCAGCATCATTTTATAATCAGTACGTCCTCTTTCTAGACTTACATCATTTCAGTTTTGGGGAATCTAATAAGATTTCTTTTAGAAGTTCCTGACTACCATTCATATTTTTGCCACGGCTTTAAATTCTCTGTCTCTACTGGACTGACTAATAACTAGTTTTCACTTGGTGGAACTTGCTCATTTGAAGCATCGAATAAACAAAGCATTTGTTTATATACTCACACATACACTGCCTCTATGTGTATGAAAACATAAGCACACATGCGCACACACAATCTTACTGTTGACCTCTACAGATCAGAGAAACCCAGCCTGTTATTGGGAATTCTCCTCACTCTTCCAAGGGTCTCTTTCCCACTCAGCATTATGGAAGACAACCAAGAAACCTTCCTGGAGTCACAAGTTAAGAATCCTTGGAGCTTACAACGGTTCCACCCTACTTTAAAAACTACGAACTTTGTCATTCCCCTGGTAACCAAAATGTCTGACCAAGTCATCCTTAAATGTTCTGCCCCAGTTAAATACAGCTTTGATTGTGCATAGAATAAAGTGAAATCATATAACTGTCTGATTATCCTCTATGGTAAACTATAGATAGAGCAGCCCTATAGTAGGAAAACCAAGAACTGTAAATTATATTTTCATACAATAAATGTTTTTTGATGTGGAACATTTTATTTTGGTTTTGTTGCTTAAAGGCCATGCCGGGGGGTATTTTAGAAGGGTGTTTCCTTCCCAAGATTTTAAGCAATACAGCTACTCAGATAGACTCCTTTGCTCTTTCTAGTGAAAGAACAGAATGGACAGAATGAAAGAGTCACTGTTTCCTTCCATGCTTTTCTTATACTCACATAATGTCTCCTTTTAGCTTTCTTACCTACAAAGTGATCAGTTTTAGGGACTTCAATATTCTTCATTAATATTGATTATTGCTCATTTCATGACCTTTTGGATGCAAAATGGAACTGTGTCATCTTTCCCTGTTCCCTACCTCAAATGCCACATCACACTGTGCTCTCAGGAATATGACCATCTTCTTTGTAAGACCAATATCGATCATACCACAGTGTGAAAAAGGTCCAAAGGAGGTGGGATGTATGAAACAGCTCGTCCCAATCTAGCTGGTTTGGGGTTTTTTTGCTCTCCAGCTGAGAAGCTGAGGCTCTATGTTTTGTTCCTGCTGCGAGGTTTAACACCCCGTTGACCTACACAACCATGGAATGGAGTTCCCCTAGTTTTCACAGAGGTCTATAGAAACCTTTTTTGGCTTTCTGCTTAGGACCTTTTTCAATGCATTGAGGATCTCCTAGAATATTGCACACAAATCATTGTAACTGATGGTTACAGGTTTAAAATGTTGTTTACAGATGGAAAAACTGTGGAATGAGGGAAAAGGAAAGTGCAATAGATTCACATCCAAACTAATGTAAATATCTTCCTTCCAGCAGCTGGGAATAGACAATCAAACTGCCTGCACTTCCCAGTTGTGGTGTTTCTCTGAGAGAGACACTGAGAGGGCTGGAGAGCTCTGACAGAAAAAAATGGTTTTGTTCAGATGAGCTGTTGATAAAGCTTGGTACACACCGTGAGATTTTGGACATTGGTCAAACCCATCCCAAAATGTTGGCTTTTCTTTCAAGTTCTTTCCTCTGAGCAGAGCCACAAAATGGTTGCCAGATTGGCCTCTTTCCTGTTGCTACCCTCTGTTTTCTTCTTTTGGGGGGTATGGAGATGGTCACCAGTGTTGTTCTTAGTCGGTGACATGGGCTGGTTTCACCAGCTCAAACATCTGCGTAGAAAACTGTTCAGTTAGAGCTGGATAAAAGAACTCCTGCTTTTTTTAAAGCTCTCTTATGCTTTCTAAGAATTTGCACTGGGTCTGTTCCATCTCAGAGGTGTTCTTTTTCTGTATCTCACATTGGCCTTTGTGGTTTTTATCCTGGGAATTGGGCTGAGAGACAAGGAAGATGAGGAAGAGGAGTCTGATACTCTCACTGTTGTGAATTTGGTGATTAAAGTCTTAAGATCAGATTAAGCTGAAATTGCAGTTTGGGAAATGTAACCTGATAAAATAGCACAGACTTCACTCCCCCCTGTGGGAATCACAGCCAGCAGCTATTTCTGATACAGAGTGAACTGAGGTTCCCCCCCCCCCCCCCAGCCCCCATGTTTTCAGCCGCCTTTGTTGTTCTGAAATGTTACATTCCTTGCATGTCTTGGGCCTTAAACCTACCTCTCCCTTGCTAAAAAGCAGTCTTTATTTAAAATTAGGGAAGCTGCATGAAAATGAAAATGAAAGTGTGTGAGATCAGGAAAAAAAAATAAATAAAAGAAACCTGAGTGTCCTTAGCTTCCCTAAACCCTACCCTTCCACTTGGATTTTGATGGCCAATGGCTGGGATTTAGGAAGAAATTTTTTTTTGTTTATTTGTTTTCACTACAGGCAGATGAAACATTTGGAGGCAATAACCAACAAGACATTGGGAGGCCACATATAGACGTTATTTCCTCTTGGCCTCAGTGTCTGCCTGTGTCTCCACAAGTGGAGATGCTGACTGGGAGACTGGATAGCAGATTTCCTTGGGAAAGGCTCCAATCAGAGGAGAATAAACCCACATTGTTCCTGTCCTGACAACTGTTTCAGAGCCCAACCAGTCTGGTAGTGACTTCCAGACCTGACCTGGGCTACAGATTTGCTCTGCTTCTAGAAAGCGTGCCCTGAATATCCTTAGTGATGTCATGGTGACCAACCCCTATTTGCTAATTTGCCTTTGAGGGGAGACTTTCTAGGATCCTACTAATATTCCCAGGGGAAACCGCATAGTTCACCCACCACTTTTCCATAACCCCCGCCAGGCGATGACAGAACCTGGTTTTTGTGCAGCATCTGGCTAGACCATCTACTTCTGATGGCATTAATCAGAAAAAGATGATGAGGCTCCTTCTTACAAAGGCCCTGTTGTCCTCTACATAAAGGAAAGGGCTTGATACTGTCTGCCATAGGAGCAAGTTTGTGTGATTTATCTGAGGGCAAGTGACATACAAGAGATTGCCAGGATGGTAGGGCTGCCAGGAGGCAGCCAGCAGAGGGAATGGCTGATACCATGAGCTCATTTCTATCTTTCCCAGTATTTAAAGTTGCCCAGGGCTGACTGTTCATCCCACCTCCGTGCTGCAGTTCACCAGGATTATGACATTGTCACTTCACAGGAGAGGGCCCCTGGAGGCAAAGCTTTCCTGGAAACTGAACTGAGTTTCTGGAGCTCATTGTTAGACAGCTGAGACTGGGAACCTCGCTGTGTCAGGAAAGAAAAGTATAGTTTGTGACTTGCCTTTCCCCTAATTGGTTGCTCATACACACAACGGCACAGGTGAGCAGACCAGATATTGCTCTGGCACCCTGAAAGGGCAGATGGAGCGGCTACTAACACTGTTCCTCCTTGGGAATGCTTGGGAGGGATGAGATATCATGCTGAGGGGGAATCCAGTTGTTAGAGAGAAGAAATAGGACTGTTGTAGTGTATCTGCAGAGGATTTTTTTTTTTTTGGAGTCTGCAGGACACACACGCAGACCACATAGTTCAGTCTGATCGCATTACCTAGCAATGATCACGCTCACCTCCAACTGCACCAGGCAGGGTTTCTGTGTACACCACAACACAGAGGTTTTTTTCAAAAGAAACTTTTCTGAACTCCCAGTCTGACTGTGGCTGAGTATAGAGCTTGGGATCTGGGTCAGGTCTTGTTTTATCCCTGCGGATTTTACCTAATCCTCACTGAGTACTGCCAGAGCTTCTCTAACCTCATTTTTTTCCTTTGGAGCCCTCTGATAACATCATCTACCAGTCGTGGTTGTTTAGATGTCTTAAGGTTTTTTCCCCTAAAATAATGTGTGTATGAGAGGAAAGATGCCAAATAAAAACCACCCGTACCCCCAGAAAAAGGCAAGGGAGAGGGGAGGGAAGACTGAGGAATATTAAAAGGAGAAACTCCTGCCTTTGATGGGTGCGTTTTCCAAGGGAAATAGAAGAAAATATAACAGACACCAAGAATAACATCCCATTTTCTGCTGCCAGCCCATTTTATGACTTTAAAACCCAGTCAGTTTTATTCAGCATAGTTTCTGGGAAGGGAAAAAAAAAAAGGATGGGGGGAAGGATCCACACACTTCTAATCATATTCAAGTAGGCACTGTACAGAACCTGCTGGAAGCCAGCAGTGGTGATGACTGGATCATTACCATTATATAAATAGTATTTAAAGTGCAGCTGGGCCCTCACATGAGCAGAGACCTAATTGATGCCGAAATATGTTCATTTCAAGTCCTGTGACTTCACGTGGAAAATATTACACTGCCTAATTAATGGCAATGAGAAGAGATGATGCATTGCCTTATAAAACAAGCGACTGAAATGTTGAGCCTCCATCCAAAGGAAAAAGGGGAGGGGGGAAGAGCTCTGGAAGTTTAAAGCATTAAAAGCCCCAACCAAATAAAATGCATGCTCACATACTCACAATGACACACACATAATCAAGAAATAGAGACATTCAGGAGGAAATGACTTGCTATTTATCTAACGGCTCTCAAGCCAAATCAGACTTTATTATATGTCCTTGACAGAAAGACAGCACAAAGCTCAGTGTTTATCCAGAGGAGTTCAGGAAAATATAAATGCTTTGATTCTGGCAATTCTGAACATTGTCTACCTAATATTCTTTTCAGGCACTTAGCAAAGTTGTATCTACCGTGTCATTATTTAATGCATACAAATATGAGTTGGCTCAAGCTGGGAATACAGGCTTGAGTTAATGAAAGAAATGAATTGGGCACTGTTGCACAACAGACAGATAATTATCATGGTCTCCTCTAGCCATAAATCGTACAAATGTGTGAATTAAAACTTTAATTAAAGCTTTTAGTCTAATGTATGGTTAGCCATATTAGAAGGTGTAGCGAGCTAGGACAAAGGTGTGGCCAGAAAGATTAGAAATGTGGACAAGCCATTTTTAGGCCAATAGGACTAGATCCAGCACTGGTTAGTTAGGTGACTGTTTATGAATACCAGGTTGTCCCCACCAAGATATGACCCCTCTTAACTCTAGAATACATTGAGGAGGAAATCTCTCAAGAGAGTTGTTCAAAGATACAGATGGGGCTATTCCATGCAGATATGAAGTCACAGAAGTTAGAAAACCAGCATTGGGTGTCTGGCAGCTTCCCTGCCTTCGGAGGACTGTTTGGCAAAGCGATATTATCCATGCTGTGTGTCAGGACGGGATCTGGCAGCCCTAAATGCTGGGTTTTCCAATGCCCTCCTAGAAGACTTTATGGTAGTGCCACTGATCTCAGTGTCAGGAAAAAAATGGCTCTAAATTTCTCCTTTGTTTATGTTTTCTTACATTATTCATAGCAAATCTCTTCCTATTTTCTGCAGTTTGGATGTTTTATCTCCCCTCCCTGCTCACTCAAAGCCTGGTTTTCTTGGTTTTTTTCCATGTTTTTTTAGTATCTTTAGATCTTTGTCCTTTCTCTGTATATCATATGTTCCAGTTCTTTCATCATTTAAAGAGGTTTTCTTTGAATTTCATGATCTTGTCATTGTCTTCCTTTCAAGAATCAAATCCATTGTTCTGGGTTTTGATCTGTCTAGATTTTGTGGCTCAGCGACTTGATCCCTTTGCACAATTCCCACTGACCTGTCTTGTTGCTAGTTCATGCCATAAACCAACATTTGTCCCTCAGCTCTTTTTTCTTTATCTGCGTTCTACATCTTATTTCCTCATTAGGTTTTTTGTGGTGTTCTCTTTTCTTATGGGCACCAATGAATAGAACTATTTGTGCCATTTACTCCCAAATTATACTCCCCAAATTGCCTATCTTCTCCTTCTCTGCCGTGGTTGTTTTTGTGGCTCCTCCCAAATTATTGCTGTTTGTAAATTTCATCAAGTGCCTGATTATTTCCATTTCCAGAGATTAACGAAGATGTTAAATGAGACTCTTGCGGAATCCAAGTAGGCACATCTGTCTCCATGAAACAATGTTTATAGTTAAGCCAGCCGCAATGATTTTTGGAGTAGAATCTCAGGAAATAATTTCTGAAAAGCCAAAATGTATCATCTGCTCAGAGTCATTTCTCAGTGATATTGCAGTGCTAGCAAGCGTTGTTAATGTGGAGTGTCAAAGGCCACACCAAACTAGGGCTGGTTTTCCTTCTCCTGCTCCAGTCTTCGGTAATGGAAGTGGGCGTTGTGTGGTTTGTGGATAGCTTAGGGTACCACTTACAGCCAGGACATCAAATGAGACAACATAGCCCCAGCGAGGGATAGATTGCAGTAGCAACTTTCTTTGATTAAATTATCTGAGCTCTGCCTATCCACCCATCCATCATGATGGCTACTTGTGACATTCACTGTCCAAACAACCGATGTACCCCTCCCTCTTCGCCCCCCCCCCCCCCCAAAACGCAGAGCAAAACAAACGTACCCAGACAAAGCTTTCCACTCTATGTGCATCTCTCCAAGGGAAAAGGATAAAGCACAAACACCACCAGGCAGATGGCAGCTATGTTATTTTCTGCCCTACTGGCAGGGGCTCAGAAACAATGACAGTAAAAATGTGTAAGACCCAGGACAGAACAAAATAAAATAGTTTCTCATAATTTCCTTTCCAAACAGTTTCTCATCATTTCCTCTCCAAAAGTTCAGCATTTCATTTCATCAAATGAGGATGTTGTCGCAATGGCCACAGTGGTAGAAATTCAGAATACCTATTTCTGAAACAAGCTCTCCCAGAAAGGCTTGCTTGTAGCTATCTATGGGCATTTATTGTGTGTACATTTATCTTTACTCTTGCAGCAAGTGGGGCTAGTATGGGGCACCTGAGACCAATAGGAGGAGAGTGAACTTTATCCAGAACTCCCTTCATATATCTTTAAGCCTCCCCTGTATTTGTTGCCATGCAGTTGCACTTCCCAAATTCATGCCAGCAGTTCCTTTAATCACACCCCCACATGTTTTTGTTTGTTTATTAAGTGTTGACTGCATGGCCTGGGGCAGGCAAAGCAACTGAGTCTTGCCACATCTCAGACTCACACCTGCATCTGGGATGCAAGTGATATCTTCCAAGCGTGGTGTGTCTTGGTTAGTGACTGTTCAATAAACATTAATGGAGAGGAGGGGGCTGGGTCTAGGCTGCCTCATATAGGTGTTTACCCAAAGGTCCATGCCTGTCTGTGTCCAGCAACCTTGTCTGGCAGTCCTGGGCTCCCCTGTCCACTGCTCTGTGCAATGCATGCACCATTTGCAGCTACCTAAGCCTGCTGAAATCACTGTGGTGTAGAGCCTGGAGGGACTCCAAAGTCTTTTGCCCGAGGTTGAGAGGAAGATCACTGAAGAAAGCTGTGATCTGAAGCATTATCTCCCAAAGCCTAATTAATTTCCCTACTGGCAGGGTCCTCTCTCCCTCCTCTTGTGGTTTAATTTGCACACCTGAAATAATGAATGAAAACAGAGCAGCACTGAGAGGAGCAAGGCAGCTGGGCTGGTGCAGGGCTTTAAACACACCCTCCGGAAGGGAGCTCCAGCATGGAGGCTGGCTCGCTTGCTCCGGTACAAGAGCCTTTTTCAAATTCAGCTCCACCTGGGAGCCCAGGTTACAAATCTTCTCAGGCCTCAAGGGTCTGAGATCCCCTTGAGGAATCACTTCCCCTCACCCCCTGCCAAGAAAAAAGACCTCCATTTAGTGCTCTGTAGATGAGGAGCCTGTGTGCACAGCTGTACATTTACATGGGCATGCCAGAAGCGGGCACCCTTCGGGAACTCTGTTTGTGAAGTCTTGGACAGTGTGATGCCAGAAGACTTCAGAACTGGTCCTCAAACGTGAAGGCCTTTAATAACACAGGCGATTATAGAAGATTTGTGATGACCAAGGGACTGACCTAATTTTCTTGTGGGATAGTCTGGCATGAATAAAGACTTCCTCCTGTTTCTTTTTTCTCATGTCTGTCTAAGTGTTGACATGGATGCTCTTTAAGTTCTATCTTCCACTGGCATGAAAGCTGTTCTCCAAAGATTTCCAGTTTCATGTTGCCTTTTATTTTACTAACAAATGTTAACTCAGTTGAAACAGAAGACTCTCGTGGTCTACTGTTGTGGTGAACTGGGCACAAAATACCTATTTTAGCAAAAGTAAAATAGACAGTCAGTAAAGTACAGTTCAGCAAGAGTTTTTATCCTCCCCTCTGTTGTTTTTTTCTCTGTGTTTTTTTTTTTTTTAAATTACTTGGATTAATATTTTTTAAAATGATTGCTAGGCGGGGACATTTCAGAGCTGAACTGTATCCTCTAAACAGCTTCGACCTAGTGATCTCAGAGGGGAAGAGAAAAAGTGGCTGAAACCACCAACAATCTCCAGCTGCATCTATGGCTTTGGACAAGTTTGATCCGAACCCAAACGCTGACAGATCAGGGCCTGTGCTGTGCAATTTTTCATTTGATACTCTCCAGCTTTGATTTCTGGGGAGGGGAAAGGAAAGGGTGGGTAAGGGATCAAAGGCGCCAGCTACGTCCACACCCTCACGTTAAATCCAAACCCATTTGCTTTAGGATGTTAAAGAAGACATAGAGGAAAAACCAGACGAAATATAGGAGGAAAACTAAAAGAAATAATGTTTGCAGAGAAAGAGGGGGAAAGAGGGGATTTGAAGCTCATATTCCATTCAAATTTCAGCTGTGCAAGTGTAAACCTTACAGACAAACACACTTATTTTTTCTTCAGTTTTGACATATATACCTCCTGTCATACCACTGTCCCGAATGGAACAGGAAGGTCAGTTTTACCCAGTCCTTCTTGTGCCATGCCGGCAGAGTCATAATAGATCATTTGAGTGTTAGCCTGGTGCCTTCCCAGCTGGCAAAGAGCAGTTGCAAAATGGAGGAGGATCACAAGATGCCACTGGAAGAAGTGAAGTTGCATCAGCAGTTTCTTCGGGGAGACTAGGCCAAGGAGTGGGTTGAGTTCTGGTGCTCTCCTCTGATCAATGTCTAGATATCCATGCCCTCCCTGATAGATAGCCTGTGACTGTAGAAGTGTAGTCTGAGCTCACACAGCCCACAAATCCCATCTGCCTCTGGGGCACACGATCTTCTAAAGTAGATTCTGGGGTGGGCTTATTTGTCCAACATTAGGTGCCAAAAGAGCAGCTGGGAAATGCGGAGGCAGCTGGGATGGGCATGGTGAATGTCCTTAAAGATTGATGTAGTAGAAGAGTGTAGCTCCAGACAGGAATCCAGACTGGAGGGATTTCAGGCCATTTGGTTGGCATCAGAGTGGTTGTCTGACCTGGAGGGCATAGCTGGGAGAGGTGCCATGAGAATAGGCTCAAATAAGCCAGTACCCAAAAGTATGGGACTGGCTGAGGGAGAAGAGCTGGAGTACAGCCTGTGGACCCTGAGAAGAAGCTTTATCTAGATCAGCAAGGAAGATCTCCTGCATCAGACTGGCTTTGTCAAATAGCATTACATTTCTTTGCAGCAGCCACTCATAAGGAACTCTTTATGGGGACTGAAAGCCTTCATGGGGTTAGTGACAGTTTGGAATAATGGTTGGATTAAATAATATTTTGTGTACGTGTATACTAGAGACCACAGACCACTGTGCTGTAGATAAGGGTGAGTATGTGGCTGTTGTCAAGGGCCTTGAGCCACTTCTTGCACTAACTTGGGGTTTGTCTTGCCCAGACATTACTGCAACAGCTGTTACTGGGGAATTTCTTGCCTTTCATGGAAGGGAGCCAGGAGATGGTTTGGCCAAGAGAAAGTCAGCTGGGGCACTGCATCAGGAGGAGTGCAAAACGAAGCAGGTGTTGTGCCATACTCCAAAGCTCTGAAAGAGCAAAGAAAGAGCTTTGGAAAGGATCTTTAATGGTGCCAAAGTTAATCTGTTAGTGACGAGACTTGTTGCTGGTGAAATATCATGAAGAAAGTTAGGGGAGGTTCCTTAAGGGTCTGGCTTCAGGGGTTGTACTATTGCTTGTTTTCTGTGTGGCTGGAAGTACTGTTCACTGATGATCCACAGAATAGCATTTGCCTTGGGAGACAGAAACATTCTTCCAGAGTGAAGCCTTTTCAGCAAGAACTGACCAGCCCAAACTCTTTTTTAGAAAGGGCAATCTCTGCTAGGACAGACAGAATGCCAGTCCCCTGCAAGCTTTAACTGCACGAAGGACAAATGTTAACAGAAACTGGTGCTGGAGGGATTTCCTGCAACGGCAAGGGATGTTCTGAAGGCATGATTCGTTCTCTGCCCAAATGTTTCCTTTCCATTGCTGCCCTCTCTGCTTTCCTTTAATTAGTCAGTTTACTTGTGTATTGGGTTTCTGTGGCAAGGTCTTGGTAGTGGGGGGGCTACAGGGGTGGCTTCTGTGAGAAGCTGCTAGAAGTATTCCCTGTGTCCGCTGCTGGCCAAGGCCAAGCCAATCAGCAACAGTGGAAGCACCTCTGTGATAACATATTTAAGAAGGGAAAAAAAATCATCTGCAGCTCAGTAGCCAGAGAGAGAAGAGAAGTGAGAGGATGCAAGAGAAAACAGCCCTGCAGACACCAAGGTCAGTGAAGAAGGAGGGGGAGGAGGTGCTCCAGGCGCCGGAGCAGAGATTCCCCTGCAGCCCGTGGTGAAGACCATGGTGAGGCAGGCTGTCCCCCTGCAGCCCATGGAGGTCCATGGTGGAGCAGATCTCCACCTGTAGCCCGTGGAGGACCCCACGCTGGAGCAGGTGGATGCCTGAAGGGAGGAGGCTGTGATCCTGTGGGAAGCCTGCACCAGATCAGGTTCCTGGCAAGCCATTGCGGACCCGTGGGGGGAGGAGCCCACACCGAAGCAGGTTTGCCGGTAGAACTTGTGACCCCACAGGGGACCCAACGCTGGAGCAGTCTGCTCCTGAGGGACTGCACCCCGTGGAAATTATGGACCCATGCTGGAGCAGTTCGTGGAGAACTGTAGCCCGTGGGAAGGACTCGCGTTGGAGAAGTTCGTGCAGGACTGTCTCCCGTGAGTGGGACCCCACGCATGAGCAGGGGAAGAGTCCTCTCCCTAGGGAAGAAGAAGCGGCAGAAACGACGTGTGATGAACTGACCTCAACCCCCATTCCCATCCCCCTGTGCCACTGGGGGGGAGTAGGTAGAGAAGCTGGGAGTGAAGTTGAGCCCAGGAAGAAGGGAGGGGTGGGGGGAAAGGTTTTTAAGATCTAGCAGTTTTTCTCCTCTCCTTCTCTGATTTTGATTGATTGATAATAAATTAATTATTTCTTTCAAGTGGAGTCTGTTTTGCCCATGATGTTAACTGATAAAATGATCTCTCCCTGTCCTTATCTCGACCCACGAGCCCTTTTGATTTACTTTTTCTCTCCTCTGTCTGGTTAGAGGGGAGTGATAGAGCGGCTTTGGTGGGCCCCTGGTGTCCAGCCAGGGTTAAGCCACGACAACTTGCCACTGGATTGTCCTCCAGGGGTACTTTGGAGATGGTATTCACAGTGCCCCCAGCATGAGTCCTTCCTTCTTATCTGCTGAAGCTAAAAAAGCAAAAAATGGACCAAACTCCTTCCCCAGTGTGCTGTCAATAGTTATACTTTAAATGAACTTGGTCTAGTATGCCACTTTCCTTTAACAGTCCTTTCCCAATGCTAAATGAGATAGGTTATAGTCCATAATTTCTGGCAGAACCTTCATCAAGAAATTCTCCCTGTAGGGAGATGGAAAGACTGGTATCTTTTTATCTATCTTAATATCTGCATCCATGCTGACATGGGGCCTAGAGGCCTCTGTTTGTCCTCATACCTAGGACAGCAATGATACCTATGCAATGAAACCTAGGACAGCAATGAAACACATGCATAGTCACTTACAAATGTACTTCTGCTCCAGCCTGGAGGCTCTACCACGGATTTCACTCTGAATGGCATTGTTCATTCTTTCATCTCACTGATAATGCCAGCAAAGCAGGCCCCACTTGGGAAGCCACTGCAAAAGCCTTATCTGATTGCATTTATTAATAAGCTGGGCTGGATTTGAATAAGTCATCTAGGAGGGAATGCATCCCACTACATAATCCACACACCAAGACATGCAACCTTTCATGAGGTGAACTGTTCCAAGAGGTGCAGGAGAAACAGCATGGAGAAGGGAGGATTGAGTTTGGAAACAATATACTATCTGATGCGTAGCATCCAAGCATAACAGGTACGAAAGTAACTACCAGTAAGCACACCAAAGAATGGCATATCTCATACAGAGCCATAAGATACATTGCTCAGAAGACAGCTGGAACCCAGACACGACTGCCTGGCATTTACCTAATGGCCCGGAGCCATTGGGTGTAAAGACCATGGGGTTTAAGAGAACTTGCCCAGATGGCTTCTGCCCTATAACCAGTACGGTCATAAAAAGCATGTGCTATTTCCTCATCATCTATCACAGAGGCTTCCCTTGGCCAGAGAGAGCAAAAGATTGATTATTCTTGGCTGATCTTTTCTTTCTGGACAGAAGCTTCCTGGTTCACATTCAAATTTAATAGAATTGGTCTTGTCATTCTCAGATTACTAGTTCAGCTGCTCCATTAGGGGAACGTCCAGGAATGGAGAAGAAGGGGAGAGGTTCCAAAACTTGAGACCGGAAAGTCTGAGACGTGCATTTCTCTTTTTCACTCTCAATATGAGTTTGAACCATATTTAATGCAATGTCAGCTTTACAAGGTCATTGGCTCCAAAGTCCAACTCCCAAACCAAACGTTCCTCTGGTAATGTGAGCCATCGTGCATTGCATCTCTCATTTGCTTCGCTGTTTGTATTTGCAACAAAAAAGCAGTATGTTAAAGAAAAACACATGAGAAAATGAAGCATGTTCAGTCAGAGAAAGCATACGGCACATCTGTCCCCTTAGTTGTCGCCATTACGAATCTGTGAGACTTCCAAAGCCAGAAGCTCACGTCTACCTTGCTAATTACATCAACGGCAGGGAAGCACCTCCAGCAATAAAGAAGATCACATTCTTGATTGCTGGAATTCTAATCATTTGTTTTTAATTTTGTAGGTATTTAAGCAGATAAGAAGAAACAAAGATTCTTTGCTGGATCTTTGCCTTGGAACAACTATTCATCTTGCTCCATTTACCTGAGGGTAACAAGATCCTTTCTTCACCTCTGTCTAGGTGGTATCTCTAGAGACTGAGTTCCTTGAACTAATGCAAGTGAGCAAAAGGACTTAATTCAAAACCTCATGCAGGCTAGGAGAATCTTTGCATGGATTTCCAGATGCTATGGGTTAGATCATAAACAAATGCTGCTTTACAGTTCCAATAGTGCAGTGCTGATCACCTTCATCTGCAAAAACAGGGACCCAAATGATCCTCAACACTTTTTGCCTCTCTGGAAAGTGCAATCTTAAACAGACACAAAGTGCAATCTTAACTAGGCACACGTCCCAAAGCCTCTTTATAATGTGACTGCAAAAACACATTATACTGCACCAGGCACCAGTTCGTTATTCATTCTTTAAGTAGTCACAGCCACATTAGTTCAAAGACAATTTTAAAAAATTATCAGGGCAAGCAATGGAACCTGATTTTGAATGATCATTTCACGCTTAACTTTAAGAACAAATAACAAAGACACAGCCACCGTAAATTCACTCTCACTCTATGATTAGAGAGAACTAACAATTGCACAGGTTAGAAATAGAAACCATAAGTTAAGCATTTAAAATTAGGATAAATTTACTTTCATTCCACTTCCAGATTTGAACCTGACAAAATGGTCTAACTACACATTTTCCACTAGTTGCTACCTTCCAGAATAGATGATGGATAGGAAACATCAAGCCAGAAGTTGATGTTACAGTAAGCTGTATGCAAAAGGGAGTCGTAATTGAAAGCATTTCCATACCATGGGCACTGCTGAGTGGCTGCCATGTTAATTATATGAACCCTTCTTCTAAAGCAATCTTCCACTTGGATACCAAGTATAACTCCTGCCAAGAGGTCTCTGAAATGCCATCAGCAATTGTGCTTTCTGACAAAAAGATAAAGTTAACTAATTGTAAGCACCCTTTGCCGATGAACTTAAAAAAACCCCACTGGCTTCTCTTCCTGGAGAGACAGCAAATAACGTGGGTCATGTGCATTAATATTTTTGCACTGACATAACTTTGGCACAGGCCTTGGGTTCTTGCCAAGGTGCCACCTGGAACCGACAGCATACATTTAACACAACACAGAGCAACAGTCATATAAAATTAAATCACAAGACCCTATCCAGCCCAGTGCCTTACCTCTGGAAAAGGGACATTGGGGATATCTGAGGAAGAAGTATAGGAGACACGGCAGATATAGCATGAACCTCCTCTTAGCAGTCCTCCCATGGCCTCTGTGTGATTTAAAGTCATCCTGGACTAAAGGTTATTTCTCAGGTTGTTGGGATTATTGGCCACCAAGACATATCACTGATGGACTAATCACATTTTGAGCCCTTGTGTAAGTTAAGTTCCATAATACCCTGTGGGAATGTGTTCTTCGATGTAAATACACATTGTGTAAAAAAGCACTTCTGTGAGTTCAATGGCAAGCCACTGCCTGTTAACGTCACTGGTGTTCTGCTAACTTTATTATAATAGGGAACTAACTACTAATTGTTCCCTATTCACTTGCTTTGCATCATTCATAATTCTATAGGGTTCTGTCATACTCTTCTCAGCCACCTGTAAGTAGAAGCTCTCTAGCCTGTTCAATGCCTCCTGACAAAACAGTAGTACCATGATTTTTCCAGCTTTATAGTATATTTTTTTAGTGTGGTGGGACCCCACTCAATTTCCAGGTAGTGGGCACACCTTCAGTCCAACTGGTGCAACTGTATTCTCTGGTTTTGTCTCAGTTGCATTCCTGATATTCTGTGGGCCTCCATGACTGACAGTGGGCACTGAACTGACATTTTTAGACAACCAACTGTCATGGCTCCAAGATCTCTTTGTCCATAGAAATAGCTAAATCGCAGCTCACCTGGATAGCGATTCTCCCTCCACCCCATATGCATTGCTTTGGATTCATCAAAACTGTACTAATGGAATTGAAATCCCTGGTCATTCTGTTTCATTAGTAACAACAGCAGAGAAGCAGCTCATCTGGTCATGGAGAGCCATTTTAAACACAGCCAGGCTCATTGTCACCCAAACAGATTAGTGGTTAATACTTCATTGATATAGCGATCTACACCTGCATTTCACATGTATGGCTAAGGTAATTTTTCACCTCTGCTTTAATTTGAATCAGGCACTTATTTGCCAGGCATGTTGTAGCATAATGTAGATGGTTTATAACTGAACCAAAGCCAATTTGGTGTTCCAATGGGAGCAGCACTGCCCTGGCAGTCTCCTCAAAAAAGGCAAAGGATTGAAATTGCCCAGAGAATCTATCTTCCAGTCTTCTTCCTAGCAGCGGTGCATTCCCTGGACACCTCAAGATTTAGAAAGTTTAGCAGGTCTTTGGACTTATCAATGTATGGATGGGAGCCTTCGCCCTGCCATTTCATGGGGGCTTCAGTTCTTTTCTGCCTCCTTTTCTCTTTAGCATCTTCCCTTTTCTGATGCCTGTTTTAAACACACAGCCACATTCATGAAATCACCAGCTCCTCTAAACTTTCTTCTGAAAATCTTGATCACTGGATGGCTGCAAAACATTCCTCTGTACTCCTCTGGGTATTAAATTACGAACAAATTGTTCTGGTTACCCTTCATTGTGTGGCTTCCTCATACTGACATACTTTCTGGATTGGGGACTGCCCCTTTTCATGCTGGTTTGCACAGAGCCTAGCCTGTCAGGTACTTGATTTTAAAATATGAGGAAAAGATGTTTTACAGGATAACATTACAGCTGTCACAGGAAGAGCTGGCATAGTGTGTTTCTGGAGAAGGAATAAAAGGAAGAAGGGGCAGTCGCATTGCTTTTCTGCGATAGTAATGCCCCTGCTGTTATGTTTCTTATCAACTTCTCAGCCTTTCCCCACAAACTGTTAAAATGCTTGTAATGATAAAGAATCCTTTTTTCCCCACTATTCTTGCCTCCTTTTCAGTATTTTTCCTATAATCAACCAAGTTTAGAAATGGCAAATATGACAATGTGCCCTCTTGGGCTTGGATGTGCTTTGAGCCTTCAAAGATTGTAATTTTATTCCTATCTCTGCCACCAGGCTGGTGATATTGTGCCAAGATGTTTCCACCTCTGGAAAATAAATGTAATTATTTTGGAAGCTTCTTTGCAAGTCTGTTGTGGGATCTGCTGACACAATGCACTGTATAAAGCTGGACAATATTATGATTATTGTTGTTATTCCTCCAAAAATTTGAGAGCTGATTTGCAATCCCTCCTCATTCCCTTTCTTCTTTTCATGGAGGAGGCAGAAATTGGCAGTTGGTGGGATCTGCAGGATTTATTTTTTATTATTGACCTTTTCCAAAGCCTCAGCAATTGTTTCTTTTCCCTTCTAAAATACACATGCAGCCCTAAGGACAAGTCAAAGGCTAAAGTGCTATTTTTGAATGGGTTTCTACACTTATTTTATTTTATTCCTTTTTCTCTGTACCCCCTCCTTAACAAAGGCAGAAATGAATGGAATTCCATTTTGGAAAGGCATGAGAAACAGATGCAAACATGCATTCATCAGGCAAGGCATTCTCTGAAACATCTTCAATTGGAAGAGCAGATTTAGAAAGACATTTTATGCTGGCAGCCTGTTGAATTGCAACCAACAGGCACAGCAGGATAACTGTCCATCTAGCTATATAAATAAGCAAATAAGTATCACACACAAGTAAATATTTATGTATAAAAGTGTGTATGTTCCTTGGAGCAGAATTGCAAAGCTGGAATTAGGATAAGCAGTCTCTGGATGTCCCTTTTCAAATTTTATTTCCTGATTAATATTCTTAATACTATTTACAGTGTTTTTTTAGAACAGTTCTCTGGTTCTCAGCACCTCCTCTCCCTGCACTTTCACTGAAGCTCAGTCCAGACCTAGATGAGGATATTGTAGGACTTCAATTAAGTACAGTGCTCATGAGATGGGTGAGATTCCTGGAGGGTTTTCATGTTCTCAGGTTTCCAAATATTAGCAAGAAATTCACAACAGCCCTGCCTAACCCCAAGTTGTTCTAGCATCTGGAAGAAGCTTGCTTTTTTCCTGGGGGATGTCTGTGGAGGGGTAGCCCGTGGAGGCAGGACATCTTCACACACACACAAAGTGGCAGTCCAGAGCTTTGAGCACTTTGTTGTTGGGCACTGCACATCTGGTCCCTGGTAGATCTTACCCCCAAATCCTGCAGATTTGGCTGATTTTATCTGCAGAGCAAAACAATGAGAACTTTCTTCATGTGTCAGGCTGAAAGCTAGAGAAATCATCTTCCGTGGCCTGACAGCCTGGGGGCCGGCTGAGGTGATGAATACTTGTCCTCTTGGAACCAGGCTGTGATTCCAGTCATTTGTGTTTCAGTTATGAGAAATTTGACTCACTCTGGCCCAGAGAGGAGCTGAACTGGTGGCCTAGCAGGGAACAGTGCTTTTCAGAGGATCCAAGCAGCAGAGCTGACTCCGCATGAAGGGCTGTAAATGCAACGTTGTAGAGGGGCCTGTCTGGAGACCCTTCTGACTTGAAGTTTAAGTGGTTCAGGTGACGCATAAACTCTGCACTGTCTGATGCATTATATGCAACCCTGTTGGATGGTGTTTACCCCAAGAAAAGTGGGGACATTTCTGTGGGCATCTCTTGTTTGACTGCTGCTAGCACATCGCTCGTTTACTGTGATGCTGCAGCCAAACTCCATGCCCACTTCTCTAACCACAACTCAGTATGGCTCAGTTCCCCAGGATGTTACCCAGCTTGTCCTTTGCTGGTAGAAAACACCCCTCTGCCAGGGTTTAGCTGGGGTAGAGTTAATTTTCTTCCTAGTAGCTGGCATAGTGCTGTGTTTTGGATTTAGGATGAGAATAATGTTCATCATAGAAACATAGAATGTTTTGGGTTGGAAGGGACGCCTAGAGGTCATCTAGTCCAACCCCCCTGCAGTGAGCAGGGACACCGCTAACTAGATCAGGTTGCTCAGAGCCCCGTCCAACCTGTCCTTGAATGTTTCCAGGGATGGGGCCTCCACTACCTCTCTGGGTAACCTGTTGATAACACAATGATGTTTTAGTTGTTGCTAAGTAGCGCTTACGCTAGTCAAGGGCTTTTTCAGCTTCAAAGCTCTGCCAGGTGCACAAGAAGCTGGGAGGGGGCACAGCCAGGACAGCTGACCCAAACTGGCCAAAGGGATATTCCATACCATGTGACGTCATGCAAACTAGGAGGAGTTGGCTGGGGGGCAGCGATCACTGCTTGGGGATAGGCTGGGTGAGCGGTTGCATCACTTGTTTTTCCTGGGTTTTGTTTTTTTCTCTCTTGTTGTTTTCCTTTTCATTACAGTTTCATTATGGTTGGACTTGATGATCTTAAAGGTCTTTTCCAACCTAAATAATTCTATGATTATAATTTTTTTGTTATTTTATTTCAATTATTAAACTGTTCTAATTGCAATCCATGAGTTTACTTTTGCTCTTCTGATTCTCTCCCCCATCCCGCCGGGGTGGGGAGAGTGAGCAAGCAGTTGTGTGATGCTTGATTGCCGACTGGGGCTAAACAATGACAGAGGTTTGTTCCTGACAGGGCCAGGGACTCCTGTGGAGACAGGCTGAACGAAATGCAGAGAAAAGCCAGACGAGGCAGTGACATAAAACAGCAGAGCCCTTTTCATTCTCTTTGGACATCTTGTGGAGATCCTTGTCAAAAAGACTCCACAGGACACCAGATTCAAGGCTGAGCAGGAAACAGAACTTTCCTTAGGGGTGACAGAAATGGGCAGAGTTAGATCAGCAAGGAATAAAATGACAAGGATTAGAAGGATGAAAGCCCTTGTCCTTCACAGGTCAAGTCCATCCTCTGGGAAGAGACATATGTGGGATTCACCTCTGTAAGTCTCCCTGGCCCTGACAGCAGGCTGAGATGTTCTTCATAGGGTGGTCAGCCAGCTGTTGTCTCCATGGATTTCCCCAGCCCTGTGATGACTTGCCAATATCAAAATGAGCCCAGCATCAACTGGCTACTTTGGAGTGACGAGAAATACCTTGAATGGCTCTCATCACCTGCTGTTCAGCTTCTGCACATGACTGTACAAGCTGTGAGGAGCTGGAGAGTCTGTTAGTCTGCCTCAGTTTCCTCATCTATAAACCAGCAATCAAGACCTTTTAGTTCTCCCACCAGTAGTGGGCTAGAGACCTAGTGTAATAAAACTATACTGCCATGATCATTTTCTATGACATAGTTGCCTCTATTATTATAAAAGTTCTCGTTTTCACCTGGGATCTATTTGCTAAGCTCCAAAGAGTGATCGTGATGTGGAATATGTTTTTTTACCTTGCTCAGATGGTCATAGACAAGTATATATCATAATAAGCTTGATTCTGGAACAGAAGGACAGCACAGTTTTTGCATTTAAATCCGGTCTTCAGCCATACTTGAGAAACGTGTCATATGTTCCAAGAGACAGCACCCTAACCTTTAGTCCTATCCCTGGTATCTTTTTCCCTGCATGAATTTAACTTTAAATTATACTGGCTAGCAATATCCACCAGGCGACGCTAAAGTAATCTGAGATCCTGGGGCACATCGAAGCCCTGATCACACCCTCCGTGTCCTAATCCTGCTTGTAGCTGCAGGCAGGCGAGGAGGTCGGCAAGGGGCAATCCTGTACTGCAGAGAGGCAGCGTGATCTTCCCACCCTTAGGGATGCTGGTTCAATTTTTTGGTCCAGTGCAAAGCAGTCCCCCACCCCTTCCAGCCTGAGCACAGGGCCAGGGTGTAGGTGACAATGATTTTACTGTCACTGCTTTGCCTGTGTGGGCTTTATGGCTGGAGGGCTGTGAAAAGAAGAAGGAGCATGTGTGTCTGGCACGCTGAGTGAGGGAGGGAGCTCCAGGCACGGGCGTGATGACAGTAGATGGTGAAATCATTAGCCCAGGATTATAGTGAGAGATGGGGCCTGAGCCACAAGAGCAGAATCTGTATCCAGATCTTGGGGGTGGTGGGGTTGGGCTTGGGCCCATCTCTAATTCAAACTTCAGTGCAGAATTCAGCAAAAAGACACACCAGGCCCAAGGGAGAAAAAGCAACTTATTCACACATGCAGATCAGCAATAACAGTGGAGGGGATGCAGAGAGATACCTGCCAAGTACATTTTTTAAATATTAATGATCTCTCCTTTTTATTTTAATTTTTTTCCTTTGTTTTTATTTTTTTCCCAGTGGGAAAGCCCCTCCCCACTTTTATATCGGATCTGGCGCCTTGTTTTCCTTCTTGCTGAGACATTCCATCCATCTCCAGCACAATGAGCAACACAGCTCTGCTGTGTGATAAACACGGTGACCCAGCTCTCCAGATTTCTCCCTTGGAGAGCAAATGTCCCATCCACCTTGGAAAGGACAAACCGCCTGTCAAGGGAAAGGAAGCTGCAGGGTGATTCAGAGCCAGGGCACCCAAATTCAGCCTTCATTGGGGAAAAAAAAAGTAAAAATAAAGGTCACCTTTAAATTTCAATCAAGATTAAAATTTCCCAGGTTCAGGCATGTTTTAAGAAGGAGGCTGAGCCAGATTGCTAAACTGAAACTTCCTGGCCCACTGGGGTTATTTCAGCTTTGGAGTAAAATCTTGTTCCAGGCTCTGCAGGTTTGAATTCTTTTCTAGTAATAACTCCATATTCTGCTTGAATAAACCACTAGTGAAGGTGATGGCTGGTTAATGTTGTGGCTGGTTCTGTGCTTTATGCCTGTGTCCCTTGCAGTGTTTAGGGATGAAGATTTAGAAGATTGGGTAGTTGGGGAGGAGGAAGGCTTGAACACTAGTGCATCTCTGGCAAAACAAGAAAAAAAAAGAACTTCTCTGCCTTGCCTCATTTGTCGAAGATTAAATGTATTTTCTTTTATGTTTCCAACCTAGGATGCTCCTTGTTTTATGCTTTTGCATTGTTTCAGGAAGAGCCATCTGAAGAAAAGAAAGTTGGTGGTAGGTAGGGTGCACTGGAAACCAGCTGAGACATGCACACATGTAATACTAGAATGCATTTTATCATCCTTCTGAACATAAGTCCACCCTCCAGAAGACAAAGGTCTATGCCAGACAAGGAGCTTTCCTCCTAGGCCATTAATATGCAGCTGGACTGCTACAAGGTTATTATAGGTACAACCATTTCCACCTTGGTCTTTATCTACTGGGTATAAACTGATCGGAGGATTCGTGCCTTGGAGGACAGGGATTGGTGCTGTTGATGCTTTGATCTAGCGCTTGAGGGAATAAGCTGTGAACATACGAAAAGCTACTGCTGCTCAGACCAAACAACCATCCCTGTGCACAGAAGCTCTCCCTTGACACTGGACATCAGTGGGTGCCTGGAAAAGAACATGGGCAGAAGGAAGTCCTGTAGCAGACTTTTCTCTGACTGTTCTCACAGTTTCCAGTGACATGAATGACTTTGTATGTAATGGCTTTGCATGGATTTCTCCCTCATGAACTGATCCAAACACTTGTTGAATTTGGTGTCCTGAGGCAAGGAATTCCACAGCTGAATTACCTGTTATAAGAGGAGATACCTTTTTGTGTTCTGAACCTGCCTCCTACTAGTTTAGCTTGATAACTGCCCAGCCTCTCCTTCCCAGCATGAGCTACACACAGGAAAAAAAACAATCCTCCCTGGAAATGGGGTCAACTGGGGAGATAAGCTCCTTTCATAAACTCCAGTGGAAAATTTTCTTCACAGTGCTTCTAAGCTGTGACAACAGAGTTGCATGGGCTCAGATCAGAGACAACACTGCGCAGGGGTTGATGTGTGTGTGATAACGCATGGGCTGCGCTGGCACAGCAAGATGGCTACTTTCACCGTCTTGTAAAACTATTTTGAACTTGACCTCCAGGACATTAGTTTCTACTCTCATCAGGAAGAATAATTTACTGTTGCTGTTTTTACTTTTTCAGTAAATAAATCAATCCAGGCCAGATTTTGGCCTTTTACTGAGTTAAAATATAAACAACCACCCAGAGAACCCAGAAGGGATGGAAGATATGGGAAGATGTCTTTGCAAAATACAAAGACATTCATTTTCCGACTGAGCAACTAAGCTGTTAGGTTTTGTGGACTATATGACAACACTAATTGGCAAATTTAGAAACTAATACTGCAATGCAGAAGTAAAATAGCCGTTCAGTAATAATCCCTCTTGGAACAAAGACAGGAAATTCAATATCTTTGCAGAGTCCAAAGTTAGACTGAGGCCATGAGTTTAGCGAACAGCTTCTCCAGGGATTGCATTTGTAAACCATAAACAGATTAAGAAAACCCACTCCTGCAAAATAGCCTCATCACAGTGAATTTTTCCCTTACTTAAATCCTATCTGCATTTGTGCTGTAAAATCTCCAAGAGTCATGGTAAGAAGGAATCTTCTTGCACTGCAATGTTTTGCTTGATCAAGAAAAGAAGGGAGGAGAAAAAGAAAAGAGAAAAACAGAGAGAGATGTCCTTCAAAACAAATAAATGGCAATGTTTGGTTTGGGTTTGTGGGGGTTTTTTTCCCCCCCAAGAGCCCTCCTAAGTGTTTCTATGGCTCTGTGACTCATGGATTGTTTGCATATTCTTTTTTGAACCCTAGAGGAAGTAGAGGAAAGAAGAAAGAACTTGCAGCTACGTATGTCCCCTGGGATTGGTCATGATAGTCAGGTGAAGGCATATAGAGCTGGAATGATCTTTCATGCACAAGTTGCAGACAAGTTCCTTGGTTTTGTGTCCATGTCTTTCAAACACATAAAGATCTGATCTTCATGAGTATGGCTTATGAAGGTGAAAGATGTATGACTGGGGAAAATTGTTGTACCCCTGTAACTGAAAAAGGTGTCTGTAAGGGAAGACTGCAACTGTAAGAAAAAGAAAAAGAAAAAAAAAAGAAAAAAAAGTCAACAGATCTGGGAACAAATGGCAAAGGACCACAAATGTATATGCAGGGTTATATAGAAAACTATACATTATTAGACAGAAGAAAAAAACTACTGTAAAGCAAAAAATAACCCTTACACTGTTTCAGAAGGCTTCCCAGCCATCAGCTCTGTGAATACTCTTCTCGCCAAAGAGTTACTTTGGTCACCAAGAAGACGACTTGAGAGTAGACTTGACAGGAATGTTTAAATACTATTGTTTTCAACCAAATGGAGAAAACACTGTTGAAAAACTAATGTCTCTGCATTTCTGATGGAGATTGAACAACTTAATGTTACCTAAAATGTGGGGAAAATCAAGGAAGGTCAGACTTGATCTTGTTGTGAGCTTATGCAATGAAAAATTTAAGCCTGTTTTCACTACCAAAATGGAAGTAAAAAGACAAAAAAAGTAAAAAAAAAAAAAGTAAAAGGAGAAAATTCCTTTGTCAGGTCACTTTCTAGCTGCCCTTAAGGTCATTCTGTCCTAATGGTGCATCTTCTGATGTGGACACCTGCTCAGTGGGAATTCTGCTTAGCTCACTAATTCATTTCACAGCATCATTGGTGGGTAGCTATATGTAAGAAAGAAGAAAGCCCAGGCTGTGTGCATGCAAACGCTGGGTTCATTGTTGAGAGAATACTTTGGGCATGGTGTTCAGATACAACCACACAGATATGACTTTTTTTTTTTTTTTTTGCTAAAAGCAGTTGTCACAACAAGAGTACATGTTTGATTAACTGCCTGGTTCAGTCAGCAGGGGCATGCAGAATCATAGACATGATGACCCAGATTTTTGGAGGTATTCAGCTAGCCAAGTTGTATTAGTTCCCAAGGGAGTGAGACACCCTGAAATCTCTAAGCACCTTGCCATTTTCCATCATACCTGAGAACATTCTCATTCTTCATGCTCTTACTCCGCTAACATCTCTATAGTATCCTTCCTGGATCCTTACTCCTAAGACTTACTCATTGTATTCTAACTCTCTGTTGCACCATGTTTTTCACTTGAGTTTATTGCTGTTTTATATCCCTGTGGCATCATCCTGTCATGTCGACTGGAACTTTTCTCTCAGCTCGGTATCAAAAAATCCTTTTTCTGACCTTCCTGGTGTAGTTCTCTGACCTGAATATAGAGAACCTGCCTGACTTATTTTTCTTTTAAAGACTATCAATCTTTCTGCTGGCCTTTGTGAGGGTCTGTGTCTCTGGCAACAAAGCAAGAAACAGGCAAGGAAGTGTTATTATACCCATTTTAGAAAACTGAGGCAGAGAGAGGGAAAGAATGAGACAGCAACTGTCTACATGAGTCACCCAAAGACAACAGGACAACAAGCTCCAAGCTGTAAAGTCACAGGATACCCTAAACCTAACCACTGAGATTTTCTTCTATTCAGCAAATCATGAACGACATGTTTCTGGTATTCACCTATGCTAAGGAAACCTCTGATGAGGTGGTTGAAGACTCCATACCTTGTTTTACCCTTTTGTCTTCTGCTGATTTTTTCACATAGCATTAAATAATTTCACCTATGTGCAATGTTTGAGGCAAAACATGGTGTAGAGAGATGTACATACGTAGATGCCTTGCATGCTCCTAGCCTCACAGCACCAAGGAGTCTTTCCATTGCTCCAAGCTGGTAGAGGAAAACTACTGTAAGAAAGCTAGGGGAATATTGCATTGTCTTTTCCACTCATACTGCTATGTTGCTTAAATGTCATCCTCTCAAATGCATCTGTGAATTTTAAAGAGAAATTGTTCCTGTGCACTTTTTTTCTGAAGTAGACTGAGCAGAAAGAGAGTAAAATAATTCCAGTTGAGAGTATTGCTGAAATAAAGTTATTTATAAGCTCTTTTTACATTTAAAAATCAGTAATTATAAGCACAGAGTGCTGCACAGAGTGAACTTCCCCTGGTAACAGTGTAAGTCTGGAATCACACCCAGGGGTTCCTAGTCCCTGGCTTTGCTATCTGCTGAGTGAAGGTGTTCCTAAGAAACACTAGGACATACGTGACCCATGGAGGGTTGTGTTGTGTCTTCCTGACATAAACTGGCTGAAAGTCACTTAAGGTTGGTCCCAAGCTCACTCAAAACATGAACTGATCTCATATGAAGTTGGCACTAGGCTCCCTAGAGGGCATCTTGGACATGTTTCCTCATATTAGGCATTGGTGAGGCTCCTGAAACTTCATAGTCCCTGCATGCAGAGATCCCGTTAAAAAGCAATGACACCCATAGAAAATAATCTGAATTCTTGTTCCCACCTCCCCTTTCTCCTCTCATCTACCTGCAGGTGCTTCTGAAATAGAAATCTTTTGGATGCATCCCGTGGGAGTCAGAGGGGGAAATGCTGTCTCCTGTGAGATTCAGGCGCCAGCTCTTTGGGGATGTTCAGATCATATGTCTAGACGAGATAACATCCTTCTCCGAACCCAGGAGCTAACCCCAGGGGGACCCATTATTCATGTATAAAACACCAAGAGAAACTTGCGCTGTAGACAGCTTCCTTTTTCTTTCCCTCCTCCCCATGGGAATTTGCTTGGTTTAACCCTTCCATCCCTATGAGGCAGTGGCTTCCCTGCTCAAAGCCATGACTGTTTATCCTTCCACCCTTCAGGGCTCAGTACTCTGCACCTGCAAAAACAGCGTGGCTGGCTGAACAAAGCCAGGTGAGCCTTCAGCATTGGCTTTAATGTGAAGTCCAAACCCAGAGAGACGTCCTCCTTTCCCCATGGAGAATAACAGCTCTTGGAGTAAATCTCCAGCCCTGTCTATAGTGCCCAGACAGCACAAAACACCTGGCAGTTTGCCCTGAGATAGCACCTGGAGTTGCTCCTGAGATAGAGGACTATCCACAGAGCATAAAAGAGTAATACAGATATACAAGGTCACAGAAGGAATACAAGACACTTTATTCTGATCTGCTTTCAGTAACATCATGCTCCTAGAAAGTCTCACGAGCTAGTGTAACTTTGAAAAGGTTGAGGCATGGCTTGCATTCTGTGTGACAGTAACTGGGGGTAAAGCATCTCCCAAGAGTAAGAAACATGTAAAACTAGTGAATGCCATCCAGACATGCTTTTTTTCCGATTCTGGAACAACTAAAGGGCTGCACATACCTCTTTCATGTTTGCCATGGCCATGCATAGGCCAAGGACAGATGCTACTGGTTTTAGATGAACTAGTCTGATTGTGCAAATTCATCAGCAGATCTTTTTTAGCCTTTTTCATTACTTTTTTTTTAACTTAGTCTCCAGCACTGAATTGTGACACCCATCAGGTTCTTGCAAGGTCCTTACTATATGGAGGCCAATTTAGAGTCTCCGCTTTCTGGTTCTCCTCAGCATATGTTGCCCTTTTTGCCTAAGGCTCTAAGTCTGGATTATAATGGTCAGAGTAGGAAAACACAAATCAACACAGAACACTCTCCTTGAGAAGTTCTGTTTCGATCTGTACCTTGCAATATGGAAAGAGACATCTGTCCACAAAACCATTTCCTTTCCTTTCCCATAGAGACCTGCAGGGTTTTCACATCATCACATCTGATTCATCACAGTGATAGAGGCCCATGACTAGGTCAGAGTAGTAAAATTTTTGCTAGCAACAATGTAGAAAAATCAAACATTTTTTGTAAATGTTTCTATGTTTAGAAAGAAGTGGGATGTTGCACTCCTGTCACATGAGAATAGTGAACTCAGATCCCAGTCCATTAGTAACTAAGCATGGTTTTAAACAATTTCAGTGAGGGATAAATATTTTTAAATCAGTAGGCCTGGATAACTTGCACCCAAGAGTCCTAAAAAGGTGGTCTGAAGAGATCTCTAGCCAACTCATTTTAGTTTTGAACAAAATTTGGTCTACCCAGTAAATTCCAGTAGATCAGAGCAGCTAATTTTGTGCCATTATTTAAAAAGGCCAAGTAAGATGACCCAACTAAGGGTAAGTCAGTTAGCTTGACACCAGCCTTGAGCAAAATAAAAAACCACAAAACCAAGAGTCAAATAACTGAAAATTAAAGAAAAACATCTACTGAATGTCAGTCAACCTGGTTTAATAGGAATGGGACATGTAGAATCAACACAATTTCATTCTCCGATGGGATCACAAATTTGGTTAATAAATGTTATTGTGGTAAGATAACGGACCATTGTAAGGACTTGATCTTGGATGGGCGTACTCTTTGCTGGGTAAAAAATGACTGGATGGCTGAGCTCAGAGAGTTGTGGTGAATGGAGTTAAAACCAGCTGGTGGCCAGTCACAAGTGGTGTTCCCCAGGGTTCAGTACTGGGGCTAATTCTGTTTAATATCTTTATCAATGACCTGGACAAGGGGATTGAGTGCACTCTCAATAAGTTTGCAGGTGTAACCAAGTTGGGGGAGAGTGTTGATCTGCTTGAGGGTAGGGAGGGTCTGCAGAGGGATTTGGACAGGCTGGATCGATGGGCCAAGGCCAACTGTATGAAGTTCAACAAGTCCAAGTGCCAGGTCCTGAACTTGGGTCACAACAAACCTTGTGCAACACTGCAGGCTTGGGGAAGAGTGGCTGGAAAGTTGCTCCAGGGGAGGTTTAGATTGGACACTAGGAAAAATTTCTTCACTGAAAGGCTTGTCAAGCATTGGAATGGGCTGCCCAGGGAAGGGGTTGAGTCCCCATCCCTGGAGGTATTTAAAAGACGTGTAGATGTGGCACTTAGGGACATGGGTTAGTGGTGGACTTGGCAGTGTTAGGTTTATGGTTGAACTCTATGATCTTGGAGGTCTTTTCCAACCTAAACGATTCTATGATTCTATGATCTTGCCCAACATGAACATTTCAAAAACAGTCACTCTGTCTAATTCCAACAAATTCCACACTAAATGGGAGCTGATTAAGCAGCTGTGCAACAAAACCTTATGAAATAGGTCACTTTTACAAATGAAGGTTTTCTGGATAAGTTAGAAGAGGAAATGTGGGAATCAAATCTTTTCCCGATGTTATCCAGTAGCTTGATCAGATAAAACTGCAAAGAGCTAACAGGAGTGTTCACTGATTTTTTATTTTTATTTTTTAAAAAGCACAGAACAATCTTCCCCCACACAAATATTCCTGCCATGCAAGGAAGCAATGAAAAAGATGAAAAATAGGTGAAAATCTGAATCTTAGCCTAATGTTAACTTGGTTGAGAACAAAAACAGTATTTCAGCCCCTCATGAGATGTTCTGAGGATATTTTCTGTTCTTGAAAATGAAGTGAGACTTTGGTTAAAAAGGTAGAGATGTAGCAATGAAGATTCTTGATAAACTGAGCCTATTCAAGTAAAATGCATACATGGGAACAAACAAATAATTTTGGAGATACCCGCAAAAGAGAGTACTGTTTTCTGGTGGCTCTGAAAGGGTCATAGTGGGCAAGTAATTGAACATGTGGGAAAATCGTACTCTGAGAGTAGTTATCAATGGTTCACTGACAAAATGGAAGGATATAGGAGTAAAGTTCTACAGGGATTTGTTCCTGCTTCCTGTGCTATTCAATATTCTCATTAATGACCGAATGATGGAATACAAACATTTGTTATAAAGTTTGCAGGTGACACCAAGCTGGGAGTAACTGCAAATGCTGGAAGGCAGGATGACATTTTAGTAAGATCATGACAAATTGGAGAAATGATCTGAAAAAAAATAAGGTGGTCTTCAGTAGAAATTAGTACAAAGGTTCATTCCTTGGGCAGCAATTATCATTTTCCCAAATACAGGGTGAGTAACGTTCTCTGGGTAGCGGGGGTGTGGGGTTGCAGTGGAGCATAATCTGAACATGAGTCAACAGTGTCATAATATTGCAAAAAAGGCAAACAGCATGGGGGATGTATAAACACAAGTGTCGCCTACAAAATATGTGCAGTAATCCTTTCCTGAACCTCAACATTGATAAAGTCTTAGCTGGAGACTTTTCCAAAGTTCTATCGGTAATTTTGGAACTGTGATGCCAAACAGATGCAGATCGACTGGAGGAAGTTGAGAGGTGAATGATAAGGTCAGAGTTCTAGAAAACATGACCTGGAGAAAGAGACATTGTTTATCCTAGACTGTAGGTACCTAAAAGGATGCTGCAGAATGGAAATGGATGCTCTGTTTCTCCATGCTTGTGATAGATCAATGTCATGGCTTAAACAATAGGAGAGGATCCCAGAGAGGAATGAGGAAAATAATTTTTCTAATCAGAAGGTAGTGAATCACTTGAGTGCATTGCTTGGGGTGTTGTTCCCCTGGGAGGATTACCAGAGGTCTTCAAGAACAAATTAGAGAAACATCTGTAGGGATAAACCAGCTGGAATTAATCCTGAATTAGGCCAGTGAGACGGGCTGGAAAGGGATCTTAAAATCCCTGTCATTTATGAACATTTTAATGAAAGAAACAATGTAATAGATGTTATAGTACTACAGAAAGAAGTGTTAATTAGAAGTAGAGTCATGACTGTCAATACAGGGATGAGCTCTGTATGCAAATGGTGCCACTGCTCTTGCTTTCTTCAGCAGAATGATGTAAATTATGATGGAGAAAATATTTCACTGAGGTTTAAGGTTTGCAGATGAAACGTAAACTATGTGTGAAGTTGGTTCTCATTTAGGTAATAGTTTCAGTCAAAGGAAGTGGGAATATTTTTTAAATTAATGGAAAATGTTGATTTGACATCATAAAATAAAAATATTTTCTTTCTCTTTAGAAATTATATTTTATTTTAAAGTATTATAGTTTATTTTAAAGACAAAGTTTAATAGAAGATTTAAAAAGTGTTGAAACACTTCAAAACAAAGCCTAATATTTTTCTTTGGTCCAGAATTAATTTTGGGATTTTGTTCAGAAAAAGAACCCCACACCAATAAAAAAAAAAATCTCAGTCCAAAATAAAATGGTTTTTCCAGCAATATTTTGTTTGGTGATGGAACAGAAAAAGCTCATTATTCCCTAGTTCTATTTGTCAAGCCTTTTGAGACCTGGGAGAGCTTTGATTCATAGCAGCTGTGCACCAGCCCGTTTCAACTACTTCTCTCAGGGCAGGCTTGATTCAGACTGTTCTCTCTCTTTTGGACTGCAGACGCTTTCTCACGTCTCTTAATTTGCAGCAGCAAGGGAGGTAGCTAGTATATTCCTCTACACCTGGATATCACACAGAGGCATAAAAAGCAATGACAAATTGGCAAGGGTGAAGACAAGTGCATTGATGGCCCAATAAAAGAGGTAGCAGATGAAAGGTAGTGGTCTCTGATACCTAGGAAAGCATAGTTGTACTTTCTTCAGATCTCGAGCTGAATGGATCTATGGTTTGTCAACATAATCTTTCCCTTCTTTTCCACCATAAACCTCTTATGGATGATATCTCCTGTCAAGTGTACTTACTGTGTCTTGTGTTCCTCTAACCCTTCAGTGAGGAGCAAAATTGTCCCCTCTGCCTGCAGACAGGATTGTAGCAAACAGCTTCACCAAGCTCCCTTCCACTTCCTTCTCTGACCAGTCTTATCCATTCACTCCACAGCCTGCTTTTTACACTTAAATCAGCGAGTCTCACAGGGTTTGTGGGTTTTTTTGAGCCCTCTCCTCCCCTATCCTTCTGTTCGCCTGTTTTCGTTTCCCCGAGACTCAATTCTCAGTCAAGCATCTCCATGAAGATGTATCAGACTTTTCCACCCACAGTAGCTAGGCTTCTGTTGTTTAGGCAAGAACCTCCTTTTGAAGTGAGAGCATCAGAATTTGTCCAACAGCTGTGGAGATCCTGAAGGACAGTTTCTGGTAAGAAACACTGTGGTGTGTTGCCTCTGTATTTGGGGGCTATTTTATTTCTGCTGTTGCTCACTTGTGCCTTTAAACCTGAGCCTTGAAGAAGGCTCCCGCTTGAGGCAACTTCTTTGTAGTTGATTTATTTATTTTTGGTTTTTTGAAGTACAAGGTGCCTGTCTTCTCCCAGGCAACACATATAAAATCAAGTGTCTGAATTAGGTCTTGCTTGCACCAGGACTCATTGACACCAGCTGTGAAGCTCTAGGGATATCAAACCAATGTAAACATGCTCAGAACCATGCCCTGTGCATTTCTAGATATCTTACCAGGCTCAATAGAAACAGGAATATTTAAATAAATTTTCTGTATCGCCTTCCCAAGCAAATCTGTAAAGCCCATGTTCCTCCTCCAGTGCTTATTAGACACGGCTTCTTTCCTACAAGCAAGGGAAATTAATGCAATTGTTTGGTTTTGAACCACTCTGTAGTTGTCATTTAATTCTGTGGCCTGTTAATTCAATGACCCCTATTCATTTTAGCTTGTCCCAGAAAGTTATGGAAAGGATATAGTTTTGAAGACTTCTGACAACAAGCTTACTTTGAGGTCCAGCCCAGGGAGCTTTCAAGAGCTGTATTTTCTGAGTGATTCCTCCAAGTTCAGGGCAAGTAAATAACCTGTTCTGGTGGCCAACAGGGTCTCAACTGCAGATGAAGCTCCTCTCCAAGTATCTGAAAGGACTTGTAATCCCAATGACTCTTGTGTTGCCCTTCATCCCCTCTCCTGACTTTACTGCCTCTCGCTGCATCTGAGTGTTTCCATGGTGTGAGTTTTGTTTGGACTCTGGATTAAGATGTCAGACCTGAAGCTTATATCTCTCCCAGATTGAAACCCTGCTAGGACACAAGAATGAACAAACGCCTTTGACTGTCCAGGGCAGAAGGAACTGGTATCAGACCATGAACGTTACTTCCTGCCATCAGCACTGTCATCTGGAAGACATGTGCCACTCTCAAACACAAGAGAAGATGGATAATTTTGGATGATGGCAGGACTACTTTGTTCACCTGTCCTCCATTACCTTGTTGAATTGTCCAAGGACCTTACAGGCAAGCCATGACAATGAAGTAAAACTCTACTTGAGTAAAGTGGGGCATAAATTGCCCTTCAGAATGGCTTCAAAAGGAAAGGACAAACTCACCCAGACCAGCAAAAGGATTCCTGAGGATGAATCATGCAATGGACAGGGTGTATATGTTTCATTATAAAGTCTATGTGAACACAGTAGATGGCATGGAATGTCCCTCCCCAATATAATTTATATCTCCTATGACATTGTATGTTGTTCCATTTCTCTCCAAATTAAAAAAGCAAGTAATTTAACCTACCTGAGAGCAAAAGCAAGGTGCAAGGAATCTCTGTCTTCAAATAGGATAAGCAAGTGCTAATGAAAACCAAGAGTTCAGTGTGAGTGTGTTACAAAGAAAAACTTTGCCTCTGAAAAGGGTTTTATGTTTCCCTGAAGCCAGGAGTAGCTGCATTTGTACCAGCTCCACAGCCTCTCTGATATTGATATGTCTGAGTCGTCTTTGAAAGTCTGGCTCTTTCTTCTGATAGATAAATATAAACCCAGATTATTTTCACCCATCTGTGAGAGAAATCATTATGAAATTAACCAGTGATCAACCAAACCACATGGGGAGCTCAGAAAGGTTTTTTAGGCTTTTTCAAATGGCTGGCTGTTCTCTCTCCATCTGGTTGTGTTTAGCTCTGAAATATAATTTTCAGTGCTGATCACTTCTGGGTAGACCATACAATTAAGGTATTTGAAAAACAAACATTTCTAAACCACTGATCGTTGGGGAGATGGGGCTTAGGAACGACAGCCTATTTTCCAAGAAGGAGGTTGGGAAAGGGAACCTGAAAGCTTAAGATAACATTGAAAAGGAAACAGAAGTAGTCCAGGGAGGGGAAAAAAAAACAAAAGAAGAAAAAAGAAACCCAACCAACAAACCCACCCTCACAAGTATTTTAACTGCTTCTCTAGTACTTTCAGGCTAATATTATTTGGATGCTTTAAGGAATCCAACCTGGTTTCTGTGTATTTCTATGGATTCATGCTGCTACAGGAGGAATGTATTACTGAGAAGTGGAACATGCAACAGTTTGAAAACAGGAGATATTTGCAGCGATAGGAGGAATTTCAGCTCTGTAACTCTTTTTTGGACTTTACAATATCAAATTTCAAGCAGGAAGGAGGACAGGACTGAAGGTGCAGAAACAAATTTGGACGTGCCTCTCCCTTCTGGTACCCTGCTGATAATCTCTCCCATCTAAACTCAGCTCACTTTGGCTTGCTTTCCACTATCCTCGGGCAGCTTCATTTTTCTTCTTCAACAATTCCAAAACTGTTCATTGCTGAAGACGATAAATGCCTGGTGCATTCTCACCTGAAAGATGATTTTAAGCCAGGAAGTTTGGTAAAGTTCCATTTTGACTATTTTATCAGTTAACCAAGAAGATAAAGATGGTAAAAAATAAAGACTGTATGATTCGGTGACTGGTGCAGGAACACAAGTATTCGGGAGCGAGACAGAAACGAACAGCTTTGAACTCTTGCAGAGTTCAGATATAGGTGAGAACGCTGCTGAGGCACTACCATGTAATCCATTTAAATCAAACCAAAATCAGGATCTGCATCTTGGGGAAGGCTCAACCCAGGCCTCAGATGAAGCGGTAAAGCCCATCTCTAGCGATAGTACTGCTACTGTAATCAGCAGTGTTTTGAAAATAATTAGATAATGGAAGGATAGGATATATCTGGATTTCCTCAAAGTCAGTGGCCACCTTTGACTGAGGAGAGAAAAGGTTTTGGATCCTGCAAAGGAAGGTGACAGAGAGGCCAGTGTAGAAGCCTCCAGAATATGAGATAAGCTTTGGCTAAGCCTTTTAATACTTGGACGCTTAAGCAAAGATAACCTCCAAGCTTTTGGCAGCCCTGCCCACAACTAGCTGAAACACAGAAGGACCAGGTAATTATCTGATGTGGTAAGAGCAATTATGGGAAGTGTGTAAAAGGTAAGGCAAATTGTTCCTGACACCAAAGCTTGCTCTCACATCTGGGATTTTCATACCCAATGCGAGTTCTTTCCTTTTCCTTTAGATTTTAATGTTTGCTGAAATGCATCTACTGGTGGGGTGAGACTTAGCATGGCTTTGCCTCCTTCCCAGTCAACCCTCCAAAAAGCTGGACTGGTGTGGGCTTGTGGAGAATGGCGAGTCTGGGAAACTTATCCCAGTCTGTTACTGGGATGGGGAGGTTGTAATAATTCTTGATTTCCCATTTTTTGAACTGTTGTTACACAGAACGTGGTTATACTCAAATCCACGGGGCTAGACCTCCCCAGACTTTGGGAAGACTGCATCTCAGCATGTCAGCTCTTCTAAGCAGTGTGCAGAAGTTGCTGAATCCCTGGAAAGCACCTAGGGAGCTTCCATAAACAACTTTTAAAATGATAATGATAGTTAATGACCTAATTTCCTAGCCAGCCAAAATACCTGTGGAATCAAAGTCCCATATCTGAATTAATCTAAACTCCTGGGAGGTTTTGTTCTGGACTTAATCTTCACAATTACTGCTTTCTGTCTGACATTTTTTAGGCCAAATCAAGACTTCAGTTTAGATACCAACATAGTGACAGATAATTATTTATTTGCTGTAAAGTACCAGAGATTGCAGTATTGTATAACAGGAAGGGGTCTCAAGAGAAATGCTATTTTACTGCCCTCCCATGAGGCAGATGTATGTGCAGAACATATTATATAGACAGCAGTCAAGCTTCAAAAAGCTTCAGCAAAAAAAGAGTATATGTCCTCCGAAATTTCTTGTTCCCATTACAGTTATGTTCTTAACTTCCAACCCAAATTTTTTTGCAGTAAATTGGGATTTTTTTCCCCTCATTGTTTCATCAGTTTCTATAGTAAGAGTCACCATCAAACTCTTTGTAGCAACTTGCCACACATTGAAAGACAATTTGTCATGTCTCTCCACCTTCATTTTTTTTTTCTTCTTTAAACTGGCTTGTAGTATGCAGTAATTCCTGAATTTTACCTATAACTTCTGCTTATTCTAGAAAGGCATACAAGCTGCATTGCCGCCAGTTCAGAGTAAGACCTATCTATTTGGGACTCACTAGGCAAATCTATGCAAACTAAAAAATCAGCATATTCTGCCTGCTCTTGCAAGACAGCTTTTTGTGGTGAGTTCCTCATAATTATCAGTTAATTGTCGTGGATCCCATGTTGCCAAGAATTTGAAGATGTGAAGATTGGATGCTGGTACAATTTACAGCTCACAGGGTACTTAGTTATTCCAGAAAAGACTTCAGCATCTCCCTACAGCCACATGCTCACAAGCCTGTGTTCTGGTATAAATGACATTAACAGGGTTTTTGACTTGTGATATCACCTCCCTTTCCTAGTAACACTGGATAGAGTTGGTTTGTTTGATTTAACTTTCATTTTCTTGGAAATCCTCCTTTACAAAAGCATCTGTGTAGTTAAAAAGTCCCTAAAAGTGCATGAAATGTTCTCCAATAGCCTAAGACATGGATAGAAAGTCCTAATTCTAACCTAAGGGGAGGAAGCACTGAGTTCAGTTTTCTGTTACTATCAGAGAATTAACCACTCAGCTGTACATGATAGGTCCCCTTTGTGCAGACGGCTTCTGGTTTTGCTGGCCAGTCTTTCTCTCCTAGCACTTAGGTACTTTTGGTGAGAAGACAGGGATTTGGGGCCAGCTCTGGGCAGTAGCCATTGGACTACTTACAGGCCATGTACCAGACAACAGGTCACCCATCTCCAAAATTATGCCAGTGAGATGTGGCGAATGTGGTGTGGAAGTCCCCACACCTCTCTCAGTGGGAACACATGCTGGGCAGAAACTCGAGCAATATGCCATTGTGCATCCTCCCTAGGAGCAGAGCCATTTCTCATGGGCCCTCATCAAATTCTGCCTCTGCAGCCAGAGAAGCACAGCTTCCCCTTTGTGGAGCTTAAGGACAAATCAGTCTTACAGTCTGGTCACTAAAATCTCTGCACAGTTTGATTTTTAGTTATAACCTAATTAAAATACCATCATCTTCCCTGTGTCTTTAGAAACTCTCACATTTCCTCTGGTCTGTGTAGAGAAAACCAGTTTTTCCTACTAAACTGATAAAAGTGCATGATGATATTTTTCATTTCACAAGTACTTAATGTATTTCCAAATTACAAATGAAGATTATGTACATTTGCTTAAGAACACGTTCATTAGGAAGGGAAGTCACATAAACTACATTCATGCTGTGTTTGTACTCACTTTTGTTTTAAAACCCATCCACATGTGGAATTATGTACATTGTGCCCAGAAAAACAATAAGGAAACAAAGATGATCTATAGACTGTCTGTGTTTTATACTGAATAAAATAGATTCCTATAGCCGTGTGGAACTCATGAGCTCAGATATACCACACCATGGATTATACTCTATGCAACTGTATTTACATTTATTTGGGAACATTAAAAAATACAGAGGGATCCAGTTGTCTGGATCTAAACCATCTCTAAACCAGCAGGACATTAGGAAACAGCCAGCTTGGACAACCAAGTCCAGGACTTGATTAGCTGTCTGCTTTGGTACATGTGAAACTGATTTTTTTTTTCTCTCTCTGCTATTGTATCTTTCCCCCTTTTTTTCAGTACAACTTAGTTTTCCTGGCCTTGATCATAGTGAATCACCAGGAACTCAAACACTCAGCTGGCATACGTGCTACTTTATCTGCATTGCTTTATGAGTTGGCAGGTGCCACAACAAAGTTCAAATGCTTCTTATCTTCAATTTCACATATATATATACACATACACATATATACATATATATAAAAAAACCAGGAGTGCTCTGTAGCCCACTATATTTCCCATTAAGGATGAGAACTTTTCATGTATTTGCTTATACAAATCTTCTGACCATTTCTAAAAAAATGGTAATTCAAACTGTATTCTGCATGAACTGTATTAATGTAGTATTAGTGTTATTAAAATCATTTCCTATTGAGTCAGATTCTGAATTCCTTTCTTAAGCCAAATTCCTATTGGGTTGCATGTGAGTTTTGCCTGAGTGAAGACGTCAGATTTTAGCCCTTGTATAACTCCAACTTTCGTGTAATTCATTGCAAAATATTTTAAAAACCAGTCATATCTAGCTATTGGGTATACCATCACAGATGAAATGGCATGATGAGTAAGGCGAGCAACATTTTGCTGTGAGATATGACAGGGAACAAACAGCACTATACCTTCAGTGAAAGTTTGGGTAAAAAGAATCAAGTTACCATGCTGGAAAAAAATCTTGATGCAGGGTTTAGTAACATTTCATCTTGACACCAAGACCAAATGAGCCCAGCTTTGCAAAATATACCAAAGTTGCTCAGAGCAGGCCACTGACAGAGAAACAGAAGGTTCAATTTGAGGCTGGAAATAAGTTAATCACAGGACAGACTTTGGCTTTGCAGCATCTTCTAGAATTGGACTGGAAACTACAGTGACTCAGTATGGGTCACTGCCCTGCGTTGGTCAGGCAGTTCAACTAGATGATTGTTATAGGTCCCTTCCCACTGAAACAGTTCTATTCTATTCTACTCTACTCTACTCTACTATATTTTATTCTACTCTATTCTATTCCTTTCCATTCCAGTGCATGCAAGGAGCTGAGAGAACCCATCCATACACTTCGTACAACACTGATTCTTGACACCCACCTAAACATTCACCTTAATTTTTCCTCAGTGTTCATCCTCATTGCTGGCCGAGTACAAAACATAGCAAACAGAAAAAAGCGCAATGCACTAGCCAATTCAAATAGAGAACATTGGCTAGGGCTGTGTGGTGGGATATACTCGTTATCTTGATGTGCTGAGAATGGCTCCTTGTGTGCAGCTGTGTGCATCTGGTGCTCAGCACACACTCTGCAGATACAAGTCCCAGTTCTAGTCTTCCCTGCACTGCTGGGCAAAAAGAGTGGCTTAGCAAGAGTGTAAAGAAATTTAAAAAAAAAAAAAAAAAAAAAAAAAGAGGCTTGTGGAAGAAAGAGGTGATGAGACATACCCCTATTACCCTTGGCAAAGATTTCAGTGTAACTTTTAGGGAAATAATGATCTTTTGGGTTGTGCTTGTTGATCACTTCCCTTGTCATATAATTGCCCATGAAATTGCAGCCCATACGGTTAAAATATTAAACAGGATAACATTACACTTTTTAATCCACAGCTGAGACAAAGCAGAGATCAGGAATAATCCTGCTCAACGGCACCACATTTACTGTCTGATGTGGGAGATGTTGATTAGCTTTTAAGTAGAAACACATTTTTTAAAGTTACATAATCTGATGCTCAGATTTCCCCCTCCCCCTTGAAAAGAATTAAACTAAATATTATGAGAGATTAAAAAGTTCTTCAGTCCTTTGGTTCTGGGGGAAAGGGGGTGCACCTGCAGCTGGGGTTTTCCTTTCCCTTGCTCCCAAACCCATCACTCAGTGAAGCATATTTCTGCAGTGCGTTGTATATAGGATTGAACGTTCAAGTTTTCAGAACCTGACTCAGCTGTTACTCAGTATTTCCTCTGGCAAAACCAATGGAAATTTGCCCAAAGAAAGGCTAGGGATTGAGTGAAAATGGCAGGAGGTATGAGGAACTGAGACATAGAAATTGGAAGGAAAAAGGATCTCTTACCTCGTTCACGACCCATGATGGCTTGTCCTAGCAGCTTTGCTCCTTGGGACGCCCCTTTCTGGGCACTGAGTAACTTCCTGCTGCTTTTCTTATCTTGATCTGGCCTCTCTTCCGTAGAGCTGCTTCTGGATATAATCCTTGGACCCATATTAAATCAATTTTCTTGCCTGTTGCTCTTCATGCAGGTACCAAAAGGCAGGGCATGAACCCTTCTATAAAGGGTTTCTGGTTCTGCCTGCTACCTGCTCTCCTGTATGCAGATTGTACTGGGAATTGGTCTTGGATACTGGCAGGAGAAATGATGTGAGAGAACTGTATTCCCCATTCTTGGTCATATTTCTGCTTGGAGCGCAATGAGTAAGGTCCTGGGGCAAAAAGTTCCATCTGTAACATACAGAAATCAACAATAAATCTATGCTAAAAATACATTTTAGAAATGTTCTTAATTTGGCATAGCTAGCCTAAGTTAGTCAACATCGTTTAAAACACTAGTGGAGCCAAAACAATTCAGAATGATTTGGGTTAGGCAAATAAAGGATTCTAAAGCTGAATTTGAACCTCTGTTATAAGTCATCTCAAGTTAAGAATACTGCTTATTTTCCATTTTCTTCCTCTCTCCATTTTTTTTTTCTTTGAAGTGTAGGCATCTCTGCCAACAGGCACCTGAATAAAATCGGAGGGATTTTTCAGAAGTGCTGAGCACAAACAAATCTAATCAAAATCAGAAAAAGCTGTGGGTGTTCAGAAATTTTAGGTGCCCAAACAGGGATTTGGCTTCAGAGAGTTAGACGCCCTTGTTTGAGAACTTTTGGCTCAAAAATATACTACCCAACCCATTGTATGAGTGTAATGTTCAGTGAAATGTGAAATGTCAAGCTCTGTTTAAACCTCTGGGAAACTAATAAAGTCCATGTACGCTTCTGCAGCATTCACCTGGGAAACTGGCCCTTTTTCATTTCTTGCAATTACTTAGGAAACACGACTCAGTGAAAGAATCATAATGCTGCTTTTTTTGTCCATTTTTTTCTCTCTTTCTGTCTCTTTTTCTTTATTTTTTTTTTTTCTTTTGACATATATCTCTTTTTATTTCTTTTCCTTATTTTCATCATTCTGGAATTTCAAGCACATAAAGGATGCCAAAGTAATAGCCTTGAAAGCAATTTTCCAGGTTGAACTTGGAGGTGAAAGATTACATCACTCACCAAGCCTGGGCTCTGGGGCCAGCTCAATCAACATTACGAAGAGTCTTCTGAGGAGCTGCATCAGCCTTTCTTGCAAAAATGCTTTGTGCAGTGGGCATAAATGGCTGCTACAAGCTAGATGAATATCAGCAAAAACCAGAAGACACAAAAATGACCTTCATTTTACAGTGACTTTAGACATTCAGCTCCTTATGGTGAGGAAACCTCAAGCCCAAGGTGTTCCAAACAAGAGTCGGTCCTTTTCAGTGCAGGGAGAAATACTGTGCAGAACAGAGGATTTTGCTGCCATGCGCAAGGCCTCAGAAAAAGAGGATCAAGGGCAAAAGGTTGTGATCCTGTTGGGTTGTTGGTGGGTTTTGCTTGTGTCAAGAATAAAGTAGATCAAAAATGGGGGGAAAGAGAGGACAGAAGGAAAAGCTGAATTTCAGGCTCTGTCAAAACATCTAAGCAGCTGGAAACAGGGTTTGGCTAAAAAAAAAGGACAAACATCAATCAATACAGATGTTATTGCCAAGCTTCCGAGAGGGTATTGCAATCCAGATTTCTGGCCCAGGAGTCAGACCCTTGCCCAGTAGCAGCTGTGTTTTATGTACCCGATTCCCCCTTAACATTTTCCATTTTAGCCAAGTCTCTCCATACTTCCGCTCTCGCTCTCTGAAATTCAGATGAAACAGCTGCAGGCTGCACCATGCCAGGCAACTCCTTCTTTAATTTTTCTCTCTCACAGCAATAATAAAAAAATTAAGCTGGTTGATGCTACATGAACAAGAAGGTTAATCAAAACCAGACCCTGCTGGTGGCTCAGTTCCAGTTCAGCTCAGATGGGTGGCAGGGGTAGAGCTGGCTCCATGCAAACTTTTGAATTAAGATGCGGAAGGCTGGATAGGGCCTGGGATATATGGGACTGTGCTGAGAGGTCCCCTGTATTATAGGCTTTACCAATCAGGCTTTACCTGAGCACCAACTGATCTTGTTGGTGCTCAGGACGTCTGGCTCCTCTCCTTTCCTTCCCAACTTCCAGCCTGAGGTGATTGCTCATTGGAAAACTGCTCACTGCTTGTCACAGTTAAGTATGAACAAGCATTCTCAGAAAAGGCCATCATGGGCCACAGGAAACATATGCATCTATTTATTTTCCATTAGTATTAATTACATTTTTAAAAGCCAGCTCTTTCATTCCCCTCTTTGGTTGGAACTAGCAGAGGCAATTCCAGTTCTGGGAAGCACAGTTATTCCTCCTAGTCTGACCATAGACAGATGCATGTGCTCAAAGGAGAAAGTCCCAAGCCTATGACCCAGATGACCAGGTGCCTCCAGACTGGACTAATGAGCTCTGAATTAAATTCCTTTTGCTTACAGAAACTCACTGGAAGAAACCATTAAGAATTTGGTTTTGAGAATAGAGAGGCACCTACATACCAAATGACTCAACCAAAACTGCAGATAGTTAAAGCATACAACTCTTAGACCCATAGACCAGAATTCAGCCCATTAAACATTAGACATCAAACTGAAATGTTTGAATCAGGTATGTAATAGCTGAAGGGCTCCTGTGTGGAACAGATATTGGCACAGAAGAGCTCAGAACTTTAATTTTCTAAATTGCTCTTCAATTTAGATGTTGATAGAACCTGCTGCTTCTTAGCACAGCAGTGAGGAGAATGATGTCTAAGGTCTTGATTCTTCAACCTGTACCTGCTCTAAATACCTGTTTCCTACTCTTCAACTGGAAATGGCTATAAAAGGCAAAGGCTGCATCTTCCTATGTATCTGTACAGAGCCTAACACAGGAGAAATTAATACTAAATATTATAAGTAATTAAAGCAGGAGAGAGTGGGTTGTTCTTTCCTTTTTCTCTTAGGTCTTGCATGATGTGAAAGGGTTAAAACAGTTTTAAAAGAATGTGCAATTTACACATTTCACTGCTGAATATGAAGAAAAAGAGCTGAAACAATGAGAGAGAGACATTCCAGAGGTTGATAATACAAGAAAAATCTACCAGCTTCGCTTTCAAGCCCCAGTGGAGATCTCTTGGGTAAAATAAAACAAAACAAAACAAAACAAGCCAAACCAAAACAAAATAATGTATTCATCTGGAATCCATTGAGGGTCACTCCCTAAGAAAGGGCTACAAGGAAAGTGGACACAGTTATGTACATATGATCTGGAGGAAGTGAGGTGTCCTCCCGCAGAACCATTGAAGAACTTTGTAGGCATAGTCCATGAGTAGTCAAGGAGAAGAACTACATTTTTTTAAAAGATCCTTCTGGAGTTGGCAGACATCTCAATAATACAAGGACAATTCTCACCTTTAGTGATTTGGTCGGACATCCCAACAAGTAAACACAAATAATGGAATTTTGTATAGAGTATCCCAGCAGCCTTCATTCAACATATGTGCCCAGCAGCAGACCCATCTGCTCAGTCAGGACCTTGGCAGCCGTTTTTGCTAGCTCAAGTCTCCTGTAAAGAGGAGGCCTTGAACGATATTAATGTTTTCTGTACTTACCCTCTGGCAACCCCTAGATCCATCATTAAATTGGTGCATTTCCCAGCTCCTTTGGCCAGGCTTTTTGGCAACAGCAAAATCCCCCGACCTAGTTATTCCTAATCCTCATCCCTGGTAAACTGGCAAAAAAATAGCCCTGCTGTCCTGAAGATGTCTTCAGACCTTTGAGAAGCATTTGTGAAGCCCTTTACCCATCTAGTGCCTTCCTTCCTGTTGTGCCAGGGGTAAAGGGAATTCCAGCATATTTTGTGAAATTCAGAGTTTCTGAAGAGTTGACCACATGCCACCATCTACTGAGGCAAAGGACATTTCATGTGGTTTTGGCAAGGGACTGGCAGTGGAAACCTCCATGATACCTACTGCTACCCAGTGGATGTGCTTGTTTTCCATTTGGAAACATTTTGTTGAGTAAAATCCTGGCTAGGAAAGCTCCCTGGCCATCCCATTTATATTATTTTTCAGAGCAGAAGGAAATGTTATGTTTTTGAAGCATGGCACAATTGCAGAGCCCGCCTCTGCCCATTTCCTCATTAATTCCCTTAGCAACCAGGCAGATCAGAACATTTCCATACTGAATCCTTCTAGAATGGATTTATCTAAGTGGGTATCCTTTTCCCAAGAGAACTCACCTCCACGTTACTCAGAAGTTACTTGGTGATAGATGGGTAACAGGCTGAGCGTCCTCCTTTGTGAGGATGTTTTCTCTAACCTTCAGGATTCCACCTACTGATAGGAGTAAACAGGACTTTGTTGAGGAACCCTGAAAGGAGGTCCATGGAGACTGATGCAGGTACTAAGGGAGAGGAAATGCACACATGTAATATATGTTACAATTGGTAGCATTAAAGATTGCCTAGAGAAAAACCCATCAACAAATCCTTGGTTGTTGTCCTGAATTTTCTCCTTCAGAGAGACCAGTTTGCATGTTTGGACATTGACATTTAAAGTCTATATGTAGGTGCCTACAAGTGTTCATATCTACAGGTATTTAAGGTATCCCTGCTGATGAGATTTACATTTACTAGATAAAAGATCACAAGTTAACTTGTGTAATTCAGGAAAAAATCATCAGTGCTCCGACACTGACTTCTCAGTCCAGGACAATTTGCTGCTTGTTGGCTGCTTGGTGTCTTTGTGGGATGTTTCTAAATGACAAATTTTCCCTAAAACCAGAACTACTTCTTGAACTGTACCAAAGTAAAAACTAATTGATTCTCCACCTATAATGTGTCTGTTCTTGTTGTTGATACCAGGTGGATGAATTGGATATGAAACGGGGACTGTGACAGGAACATGACTTTTTAGTTCATTTTAAATTTAGAATTCAAAATAAAAAGAAAATCCCACAGTTTCATACCAGTTTAACACAGAAACAAAAGTTCTGATTTTCTTTTTGTCTCTTTTTTTTCTCATCATAAACTGTAGATTTTTAGACAGTTTGAAATTGTTGTTTTGAAAGAAATAGAAATATTTTCCCTCCATTTTGGCCTTCAGAAGTTCTAAAAGTTCATTTCAGACTGAAAATGTAGAGATTAGACTGTTAAAATTTCCCAGAAAAATGCTAATTAAGAGAAAGAAAGTCAATAAAATGTCAGTCTTGACCTAGACCTGCCTTTTTTTTTTTTTTTTTCACAGAAAGAAGCTCCTTAAAGAATATACCTCCCTTCTTCACCCTGACACCCTGCACAGACCCAGTTTCAGAGAAATACGTCATGCTCTGCTCCCTTTTTCAGTCACGGGAACTGGTAGTTTACAAAACTTCTTGCAGCGAGTGTCACCTTATGCTGTTTGATCACAGAATGGATAAGGAAGCTTGCGATGGTTAGTGAGGCTTGCTTTAGTGGGGTGAAGTAGAAGGACTCACGTGCTCTATCCATCACAGCGCGATGTAGTGCAAATCCTTAAGCTTAATTAGAAAGCAAATCATACAAACAAGGGAAATCGCAAAAATTCAAAGCAATAACCACTAGCAATGTCAGCCTCACACACAATTTATTTCCCCTGCGAGTTACCTAGCACCCACCAGGTTCAGTGAAGCTAGCTGTTTTTATCAGCTCTGATTTGGTGGAATTTCAAGTATTTTACACGAGCCATCTGTTCTGTAAAAGTTTTTGCAAAAAAACCCCCATTTCCCAGAATGACAAAGTCATGGAGAGAAGTTTCTGAAATTGTCTGTCTGGCTAAGTTCCTGCTGGAATCATTCATCTAATGCTACTGGAATTTCCAAACAATGAATTAATTAATTGTGCCGTACAGTTAATTAACTAATGTGTGAGAGCTTTGGAAAAGTACATGCTGCATATATACATATTTATACATACACATATACATGTATATAAACACATACATATCTATATCTCTCTGTATATCTAAGCAAACAGCAGACTGTACTCCGGGGAAGTTCAGGGCTGAAGATGCTGTTTTTGCATCAGTGGCCTTGAAAGCTCAACCACAGAATACCAGGGAAAGCGGTAAATTACAACAGGGAAACCTGGAGCTGAGGGCGAGTTATCACTGGTGTATGATATGTTTTGTGAGTCAGAAGCTTCAGCAGAACTGGCTTTAGGAAGAAGTGCTCAGCACTCTTTTAGGCCTGTGCTTAACAAATTTGACACTCTCTCATTTTCACGAATGTCACCGAATAATGTTTTCAATAATGATGATGTCCCAAGGCCAAATAATAAAAGGATATCACCTTATGAAAAGGACTGGAACAGAAGCTGAAATATGGTAGCAATTTCATTCTTGGTATATCTCAGGGAAAAGGCTGAATGTATTCCAACCCAAACAGAGCCACTCACCTTTGTCTTCAGCACATTGCTATTGTATGTCATTTAGCATTTTGTGTTAGGTCTTGTTGAAACACTCCTTTCTAAGCCTCCTAATTTATTCCAACACATGCCATCCAGCTTCCTGACAATTAGCATGCAATAATACATTCTACTATCAGTACAAGTATCAGTGAAAATATTACTACAAACACAGCCTTTCCATGCTACATGGAGTTGCTCTTTCCACCAAATAAAATCGTCCATCTTAAGTCAGCATTTTTATTCCCCCTTCACAGATGGGACAGCTGAGAAACAAAGAGATTTGTATTTGGTTCAAAGCCACAAAACTAATCAACTGCCCAGAGACATTCTTAGTGCATTTCTACGGTGCATATTGTGTCCTCTTCCCATTTGCCCCTCAATCACTGGCCTAATAAATATTTGAGAGAGAGTCTGAACCTGAGACTCATGGCACTTTTCCATGTTTTGTTTTCATGGGATGTAGAAGCAGGCTGTATGCCTTCCACCAGTGCAATCCAAGCACAGAGACTTGGAGACTACCTCTGCATTTTCCATAGGAGCATGTGCCAGGCAGCTGGCCGAGATGTGGCATGCTCTTCATCTGCACTTTGTGTGAGCAGATCACCATCAGTGTGACTTCTGGTAGTCCTTTGCCTGGGTATCCCCTTCTACCCTGCTCCAGCTGATATCAGATTCCCTTAGGAAGGAGCCAGGAAAACTTTCCTTCCTGTTTTTTGTTTCCTAAAGTTGTGAGGAGGTAGAGGAGGTGATGCATAGATAGAAGCATGGTTGGGACCAACATAAGGGCTAACGTGAGCCCAGATGCTCTCACCATCACACTCGAGAGCATAACTAAAATCTGTTTCTGGGCTGAGTTTTCTGTCCAGGCAGGACACAGAAAGTGCCACAAGTACATGGCTGTAGGTGAGGGGAAGTCCAGGATAATTTTGCTCTCTGAAGGAGTTAAAGAGCTCCAAGCAAGTTTGGGACGGCTAACTGGCAAGACAGCATTATCGTGGCTTTCAGCTACAGACACAAGGGAGATCAATCAAAGTGGGTGGCAGCTGGCAGACACTGGTGTTATGACATGATGTGATGACATTTCTGCCATGATTTTAGGCCCTCAGGCATGGAAGGAACCCAGCCTTGGACCTCCAGCATCAGAAGAGAGCTGCATGCAGAAAATCACTGCAGAGAATCATGTCAGAACAGAGATCAAGCCTGAATATTCCACTTTCTCCAGGAGAAAAACAAAGCAGAGGCCAGCACAGACAGGTGTGTGAGCCCTGCTGAAATATGAAGTGCACTCCAGGGATGGCGAGTGCAATCAAAAGAGGGACTTGCCTTGCTTTAGACCTGGACTCTGCATCATGTCTGCCTCCTGCTACTGATTCAAAAAGCTGCATCCTGCCTGTGATCTATTTCGTCCCCAGTGTATGCTTTAGAACCAGTAGTAATAGATTTCCAAAACAGGATTAAAATAGGGCTAAGCAGTACTGGCCCCTCAGCAGAGAGCTGTGGTCAGGTTTAGTGGGAGGGAGGGAAAGCCTAGAGATTGGAAAGGATTAAGCTTGCACCAGTATATCTGGTCATCATCTCGCTGTTCTGCTTTGAGGTGGTTCTCTAGAGAAGACTGCAAGAACAGGTTTTGCAGCTCTTGCTAGACCTGAACTTCTGAACAAGAAGGCAAAATGTGGAGAAAGGACTAAGAAAAAAACAACATTCAGTCTCTTAGAGCTCTTCAGTGCATCTGGCTCCTATTTAGTTTTGTAAATATCTGGGTACTACAGGAAGGGGCACATTCTCCTGCAGACGGACCTTGCATGACATGGCTTAGCAAAGGCGAGGCTTGAAATGCCAACCAATGCCAACTCTAGTGACGGGGCTGGCGATGTGCCTCACCTGGAGTGTTAGTATTATTTTTATGGTGCTGTGTTGTGTTATATGCATGTCTATGTGTCTACATAAGAAGTGCATGTGTGTGTGGGTGCTTGCATGTATGTAAAAGAAACAATCTCTAGGAGTATGTCTAGCTGGATTTTTTGTAATCTATACATTGTAAACTGAAGCTGGACACTCCTCTGCAAGAGACGCTGATGGAGAGCATCCTCCAGAGCATACATTTCAAAAAAAGCCTAAGCAGGCCGTCTGCAGGCTCTGTGCAAGGCAGCTGAGCAGTCAGGAGCGAGACGGAGCATGCCATGCTCAGTCACTCATTAACAATGCAGCACGCACAGGCCCAGGGTGGACCAACCTATTCAAAGTTTTGGGCTAATTTCAGGACACCTACGTAGGCTGGTGGAGTCAGCAGGATGGGGCAAGGTGCCCAAGGCTGCCTGCTCTGGAGAAGCACACCTCCCAGTGGAAAGGAAACATGTCTTTGCCCAACGGACCTACCACAGGGGTGATGGGATGTGCTGCAGAGGGGCCCATTGACCACAGCAGGAGATGGGAGAGGCAGTACTTCTTTGCATCCCCACTGGTGCTGATCAGCTGCCCCACAACTCTGCAGAGACGTTGCAGCTGTTGTGGACAGGGCTGTCTGCTCCCTCTCTTGGTGTGGTCAGGGCCCTCCCTGAAACACATTTCTTGACTCCTCTGCAGGATGAGCACCTGGGGAAGTACCTGGAGTCAGGTCATGACTCGCTGGGCCACGCTGACCACAGTCCAGGAGTTACTGTCTAACTAGATGAGGAGACGGATGGCAGATTTCCTTCACCTTTTTAGAGAAAGGGAGCACAGCCATAGTTTGTCAAAGGTGTTTAGACACCTAAGTCCTAGAACTGGGACCAGCCGCACTTACTCAGAGACCCTGGAGCAGAAAACAAGTTTGCAAGCTCTACTCTAGACCCACCTGGTCCTATAGATGCTGCATGAACCTCAGTGCTCCTGGTTTTCCAAGTACCTGTTAAAGGCAACAGCTGTTCTCAGCACTGGGAACATACCTTTTTAATTCCCTTGTTACATCTGTTAACTCGTTTGCCCCCTGTGAGAAGGAAAATGAATCACGGATGTCTTTTGTTTGCTAAATGTTAACAACCTTGTGGAAAAACCCTCATAAAATATTCATCCTATCCTGCTCTTCTAAATTAGACAGTTACAGTTCTAACAAGCCCCAGAGAAGAGTTCTTCATTCTCTCAGCCAAAGGTACAGTCAAACATTTCTGCATGCTTTTCTCTACTCTGCATCACCCCCAGCCAAAGTTTCTGCTCCCCCAAGCTCTGTGCTGCTTTTATTCTTGCATATATTTGTATATATGGCACTATAATAGGAGAAGTAAAGGTTTCCAAATGCATTCATTCATGTTCCTGCTCTAATGGTAAAGAAAAGCAATATATTTGCTATTGCAACTGCAAGGGATGATGGGGAGTGGGGTGTAGGTGTCAGAAAGTGACTACTTCCCACCTGAGGAAAGAAGACGGAAGGGTCTAAGATGTTTTCAGACCAGAAGGTAATTGTGAGACCTTAGACATTACACCATCCATTGCTTTCTTCGGTGAATGAAATGTTTTTACTCTTGAGATTGCTCACCTTCCCTCTTGGTTGTGTCAGCAAATCAGAACAGAGATGCCTTCATGGTCCGTGTCTCCCCATGTGTTTGCCTCCATGCTTTCTCATCCCAACCAGGTGCATGCTTCCAGGAGGAGGCGGATGGGCACAGTTGAACAGGACCATCTCTCTCTGCTCCCTGCCTCCTGTTAGTCTTTCCTTGTGGCTCCACCGTGCCTTGCTCCTGAGCTGATTTCTGATGACTCACAACAGGAGGGAAACAATCCCCAGATCCCCAGACACTCTTTGTTGCTTAAAAGCACCAGGGAGTGAAATAGAGGGAGGGGGACTGGAGGAGAGGGAAGAGGGTTTTGATGCCAGCTCCCTTTCTGAATAATTATGGGTAATGACTTGCAGATCTTCAATGTTGTCTGTGTTACTTCAGGCTGATTTGTTCCATACAGTGACCTGAGTGAGCCTGTGAGACATGAGGCATGTGCCTCACTGTGTTTCAGGCTCTTCTTAGAATCTGAAGCAAGAAGTTGCTCCGACCAAGCTGGTGATGACCTCCTGTCTGTGCTGTGCGCTCCTGTCTGCAAACCAAAAGGTTTCTTGGTGAGCAGGGGTAAAATACTGTGCATGGGGTCCTGTTCATAGCATGGGGAGCTATTGTCTTCTCCTGTGGTGCTTGTTACTACTGGTCAGAGACCAAAGTTGGCTTTCCCAACCCTGGGCAGGCTGCCCTGCATCCCTCAAGTCCCTCCATCATCACAGCAGGCAGAGAGGTCTCAGAGCGGTGGCACTGGTTTTCCCAGGTATTACCATTTGCTGGCTACAACCAAAAGTGGCCAAGAAGCTGCTGGTGAGCAGCTAGCATGCAGAAACCCCTCCCAGTGCTTTCTTCCTTCCCCACAAAGAGAACATCATTGTCAAGGGAAAACTGCTGGCTGGCAAGGGCTGTCAGCTTCTGAGGGTTGAGGGAACAGCGAGGAAAGGATGGTGTCTCTTTCCGAAAGGTGAAGGTAATGCACTTGGGGGACTTCCTACTCCAGAGTAATTAGCAAAGTAGACATGTTTGTAGGAGGAAGCTGTTGGAAAGGGCGGTGTTACCTCCTGGGGCAGGAGTGAGTGGTTGGGTCTCTGCTCCAAACCACGGGCAATGGTCACGGGCCACTGGGAGAACCACGGAGGCAGAGGAGGGTTTGCAGAAACAACAGGAAAGATCAGAGAGTCAGTCTTGGGGAACAGTTTGTTTCTGAGAGCCTGAGGCAAACTTCTTGGTTTGTAATTGGGTAGAAGTCAGCCAATCTCCTCCATTTTTGATGGCAGGGTTCGATCTAATTTGGGAAAACACACAAGCTGATAGGAGGGATGGAGTACTCCGTGTTTCAAAGAGAAGGAACCAAGGCTCTCCCCTTCTGTCTGAGCAAGTCATTCTGGTGTATGCCTTTCGTCAGCAAGTGACTTTCCAGACTGGCTGTAGGGTTGCACTGAAATTAGCCAACAACCCCTCTGAACTTTGCAGGAGTGACTTGGACTCTCAGACATGCCAGAGCTTGAGAAGCAAAGCATGTATTAAAAAAGAATACCTTTAAATCCTGTAGGAAAAAAAAAAAAGGTCTCTGGTTTCATAGGGCATAAAGTGCTCTTGTTTCCCTAGCATATATTCTATATGTGGAAAGCAAAAAAATAAAATAAAATTACAGCTAATAAATTTTTTAAGTGCAGAAAGGTTTCTTTTTTACATAGAGTGGTGCCCAGTAGCACTACTGAAGTTAAAGGTCTGTCAACATTTTTGTTACTAAACCCCCAATTTTCATGAGTTTATTACTCAGCCATAAAAGCCTGCTTCTCAGTTCAACTTGCCATATGAGTCCTCAGTTCCTGCCCTGCTCCATTCTGAAGCCTGGGGAGTACACACAGATGCGATTCAAACCTTTCCTCCACCCTTGCACCACCAGAACACCATTAGAAAGACTCCTTATTTGTGTCTCAAAGAAATACAAAAAATGGAGACATGAGTCTTTATGTTTCTACCACAGAGGAACGGCATTAGAATTAGATCATTTTTAACAATACAGTGAAATTGGTTTGGCTGTATTTAGAGCTGCAGGAATGTAAAATGGAACAGGAGGCAGATTTCCAGGGTCGTGTTTCCTGTGAAGCAGTCTGGCTTCATGCAGGAGTTGTGGGAGACTGAGGGGGGAGAGAATCAGTCTGACATTTTGGTGTCTAATGCTCTATTATCTCCCCTGCTTGGGGGTGCTTTGAGCTTCCTTTGCTCCTCTAAGGTAAGAGTTACTAAGGGACAGGACCGATATTAAAAGAACTTTGAGAACCTTGAGAGGCTTCTTAAAACAAACAAACAAACAAACACCAGACACCACCAAAAATATTCAGTTCTCCTAGTCCAGTGGTCACATGTATATGAAGACAAGGTCCTTCTTCCAGATGTCTCAAGGAATGAGGAGGGCAAAGGGTGAAAATGGGAAATAAAAGCAGTATCAGATTTTCAGAGTCGAAAACATCAGTTTGAATAGGAATAGGAACTAATTTACCTGCATCCCAGCCCAGTGTTCCAACCACCAGAGAGTATTCCTTTGTGATTAGAATCTCCTTCAGACTTTTAAAAGACACCTCACTGCTTGCTGTCTACACCTAAGACAGAGAAAGAGTCAAGACACCAGCGCATCCAGGGCAAAGGCACCTTGATCTTGCAATTTCTTGTGCATGCATCTTAGTAAGCTTGATTCAGGATTGCTGAGCATCCTATTTCTGCTTTCTTCTAGACAAGTTCACCTTTGAAATGTTTTATCCAGATGCTTGATCTGACCTGTTGGAGGAAAATTGGCACCTGACACAGTACCGGGAAAATGTCTTGTACTACTTGGGATATGCAGTCATGAAAGACTCTTTGTGCTAGGAGCCTTGGTAGCTTATTTGCACAAAATTCAATAGTCTTTTCTCTAGGATACTCACTGAAATAATCAAAAGTTTTAGTTTAACTCCTACTTCTTATGAAGCATCTTGGATCCACATGTCCTAGGAGATGCTCCATATCATTAGATTTTAACTCAGTCTGCTCTGAGTTTGTCAAGATTGCCAGCTAAGGCAGTGTTTCTTAGAAACTCCAAAGTGCTTCTTAGATATCTCCTACATGGTTGTAGGGCAATCAGATATCTAGATGATCCAGATATTCCTTAAAATTCATATTCAGATAGTTCAGCTGTATAGGAAAGGACTCAGCATCCGGGAAACAGATTTGCCAAGCCAATAACTGCTAGTCTGAACCCCAATGAATATCAGAGTTGTCTGGGTAACTATAGATCAGCTTCCATGTGAAATACTGAGAAAGACATCCCCTGGGACAGCTGAGGTCCGGGTTCAGGCATGTTTCTATTTCTAGGAAATATGTATTCAGGTTCCTTTAAGTGTCAAGAACCTGGGTATTTGCTCTCACCATGGATTTAGTAAAGGGAAAATTCCTCTGTAGGCATCTGACCACATAGGATTATGGCTTGGAGACCTTTTTGAAATCTACCCAGGTTAGAGAAAACTCTGTGTGAGACTGGGCTTTGGAGGAGCAAGTATCTTGTGTTGCTTCAGGGTTAAAGGTATGGGTAGGATTTCTTGGTGTTCCTGTGTACCATTTACCTCTGCCAGGCTTACCCACTCCTTTCTGCTCCCTTTATTTGGCAACGTCTGCAGACACACACAAAAGGTGGCTATTCATGGCCTAGCAGGTGGAAGATTAATCCTGACAGAGGAAGAATTTCTTGATGAAGTGACTTCAAAGGCAAAATACCATGGAGGGGGAGGGGGAAGCAGGCAACACTTGTGTGAAGGAAGAGGAGGGAGGCCGTGCCAGTTGGCATCAAACACTAGAAGAATAACCTTCATCCTCAGGGCTGACACTGGTGGCTCAGCTTAGTGCATTGGCAGCTCTGCTTGTATTGCAGTTTCGGCTTCCCCCAGCTCCTGGCTGATTCGCATCCAGGGGCACAAAGGGCACCTGGCCCATGTCCAGTGCCTGCACCAGGTAGAGCAAAGAAAGCTTTGAAAGAAATGATAGAGGTATGTAACAAATCCCTCCTGGGAAAACTGAACCTTTTATCCCTCCTTCCTGCTCAGCCTGTTGTAGTAGAGCTGACTAAACCCCTGATGGCCTTAAGGCCTTTATGTAAAGTTTCTCTCCCCCTGTCACAGGCTGTGGTAGCCAGTGGATATTTTAAATTTTTATTATTATTAATATTATTATTAAAATTCTGTCACATGGTCTTCTTCAAGCACATGAATGAGCTGATCCACCTGCCTTGGTGAACCCCCTGGGAGAGGTCTGACTGACTGCTGTCTTCCTTTCTAGATCGCCTTCCAGTGGAAATTTCTTTCATGAGGTGGGTGTCTCAAGGAGAGTATGGTGGCATTTGAAATGGGGGGAAATACAGAAACAAAGCCCTGCTAGCAGGGGCCAGTATCTCACCTACGCGCAGAGTTTCTAAAAGGCATCCACACAACCAAAATGAGCAGCCTATGGGAGTGGAACGGGAATTAGCCATGAGCCTTTGCAACTTTTCCACCAAACCACTCCTATTCTCTTTCAGACCACATTGTTCCATGTCTCACATGACCTGGACATGGATGAAGATAGGCAGATATTTGGTCCTGAAACATATTATCTGTAAGGATCATGCAGCTATCTTCAGTGTGGGAAGCAGCAGCTCTTGTACAGCAGAGATAAATGCTCATCGTACTCCAGAGCAGCAAGTGAAGCAGAATATTGTATCAAGATCAAACTACATGTGAAATTGAAGGAGACAGAAGCTACCACATTAGCAAACTAGCCAGGGCTTTGAAGCATATCTTCAGCCCTGGTGAAAAGTGTGCTTTAGTTTCCTAATATATTTTGAAGTGTGCTACACAAACACAAAGATAGTTCAGAAACCTCAGCATAGTTCTTCTCAGAAGTCTCATTCGAGAGTTAAGCAGGCTCATCCTGGCTTAATCTACAATGTTGTTAGCTATATGCAAGCTGAAGATGGTTAAAGCTCATCAGCCGAAGAAGTCTTTGTCTCAGGTGACTTGTTAACATCACTTCACCTGACCTTCTTTCCCCCCTCCTGTTGAAAGACAGTGACTGACTGGTTTAGACAGTAGAAAGCCAAAGAACAGACTTTGAAATAATACAGCCTTACAAATCTGTATAGGTTTTCTAACTTACCAAACCCAGTATTTCAAATTGTCTCAGGAGGTGGGTTCCAGAGATGGCAAATTCCTCTGAGTTGGACTGAACTTGGGGAAAGATCAAGGAAATTCAACATCAAAGATTTTTAATATAAACCAGCGAGGATTATGTATGCAGTCATGGAGAGCCCTTTCATCAACTACTTCTACCGCCAGGCCAGGAACAACTTCATTTGGCCTTGTGGATTATGAAGATGTTTAACCAGATTCGTCTTTTGGTTAAAGCCAACAAAGGAATGCCAAATGTGTTGTATGCAGTCATGGAGAGCCCTTTCATCAACTACTTCTACCGCCAGGCCAGGAACAACTTCATTTGGCCTTGTGGATTATGAAGATGTTTAACCAGATTCGTCTTTTGGTTAAAGCCAACAAAGGAATGCCAAATGTGTTGTGTCTGATAATGTCCATGGTAACATAAGTGGATAAGAAAAGGTCTGGTGGCTCTGAGTAAGACAGTTATTCTGGGACAATGAAATACAAGTTCTGCATCTCCCCCTAGCTTTTATAGCTATTTTTAATACTCTTTATCCAACTGCAAAGGGCAAGATAAAGTGTGAGGTAGAGAAAAAAGGGTTCAGAGGCTACCAACAGCTAAGCCTGCAGTTTGGTAAGACAGGTGATATTGGATACACCAGCTGTAACATTTCCTGTGGTACCATGCAGCCTCTGCTGCTCATCCCGGCCTCTGAATCACAGCACATTGCTCCCTCCATGTTATAACACCACTTCAGTTGAGGTCCATGCTCTGAACCTTCTGTGTTGCTGTGTAGGACATGTTTCTTTCCTCTCATGGAGAAGGACAAGGGGAGTGAACAGCTGGGATTGAAGGGATGAGGAACTCCCAGCTTTACTGGAATGGTGCTTGGAAACAACTTTGAGATGCAAAGCAGAAAATGCTGCTTCTGACTTCTTCCATCCTCCACAGATGTCAGCCAGGGAGTCTATCTACCACAGCCTTTCTAATGTGTTAGTGGCAGATCTGAAACAATTGTAGCCCAAAGGAACTTGCTGCATTCCTATAGCAACCTCTGTAAACACAATGTCACAGAATTAAGGCCAGCAGCCAAATTACCAGCTCACTGTCAGGGAAGCGACAGCCAACAAGTCTTTTCCTCCTCCAAGAATGCCACAAAGTCCCCACTGAGTCTTGTTGCTTCCTTCATCTTACATGGTTTCTTCCATTCATGTGTTGTCTTAACTTCCAAATCTAGCAACAGCACAAGTTGGTGATAGGAATGATCCTCAGATCTCAGAACATGTGTCTCTCTTTCTTTCCATGCAGACAGAAAATATCCCAAGAGTAAAAGATGGGCTACAGCCATGTCTTCAGATATAATCTGCATCATAATCTGGCTTTTCTCAAGGGTCAGAAACTCCCATCTGGCTCATTATAGGTATAGAAGTTAGTATCAACTTCCCCTGAAATTCAAAGGTTTTAAGGGCTCGGGCTTAGTTGTCACTTCTTGGAATCGAGCCCAGCAGGAAGGACAGCTGTTGCGGATGTCTGATGAGTGATGGTTGCTCCTGGGAGCCTACAGAGCTGGGGAATAAAATGTGTTTGCTCCTGGTTACCATTACCAAGAAGAAGAAGAAGAAGTCATAGTTCCTACAGCATTATTTATCACTGGTATATAGTAAAGGCAGAGCTTCACAGGGTATGGCAAGGATGTGATCCTGATTCCAGGGAAACCAAACAGATCCTCAGTTCCATAAAGAATCAGAGCATTGCTGCCAGGGAAAGGAAAGGCACATATGGTTTTAGACAAACAAGCTAAACAGTTCCTAACATTTGCAAGCCGTGATGTACCTTATTAAAGAGAAATATGATTCACAATGGCCTTGTGTGTCTTCAGACATATGTGGACCACAGTTTGAGAATGACAGGAACTGAAAGGAGTGACAAGATGCCAAAACAGGCAGGGATGCATCACGGATGAGTTAGTGGGAGCTGCTTTAGACCATCAGTAAAAAGTTTCATTGTTTTAAACCTTTATTTAAACCTTTTAAACTTCTTCTGTTCTGGGTACTCCATACTCTCACAGCTTCTCTCCATCCTTATCTATATATTTTACTCTCAACTCTGCCCAAACTTGAACAGTAACTCGAAGAGCAAGAGGCTATCCTGAGGCTGTTGCCCCTCTAAGGGAAAAACCCTCTCCCTCCATCCTCAGTGAGTATATAATACATGCCTTTCTTTCTCCTCAAGACACCCTCTCTTCTCCTAAGCAAGAAACGAAAAAAAACATAACCAAACCAAAACAAACCTCTAGCATTTTGAAAGAAATGTGACAGTTTTAAAGGAACTGAGTAAATAGTTTATCCCACAAGGACAAACAATATTTTTGTTTCTCTAAATAAATTGTCTTGGGCATGTAGAATTACTGAAAAACCACAGGAATCTCATGTCTGAGCTGTGAGATCCTTTGAGACTGGAGTCCCAAAGGGCAATGCTTTCAGTCCATGACCCTCTGGAAGTTAACTTATAGAAATAATTGTGCAAAGTCCTGGGCTTATGACTCAACCTGTACCAGCTGAGGTGGTGGACTAATCTGGCCTCTCTTTTTCCATTCACTAGACAGAAGCCTTAGATATGTTTTAGGGCTCAGGAAAAGAGGGAGTAATAGCTTCATAGATGGAGGTTTTAAAGTACAGATTTGTGCAGCACCTGTCAGGACTGATTTAAGCATTTCTGATGCTACTATATGGGAGAAGATGGACCAGAGGACACCTCGTGAGCCCTACTGGTTATATTGGCAATAAGTACTAAGTAGAACTGCAGGGTTGCCCTGACAGTGTCTTGCCAGCACTGGGGCTTGAGGAGACATCCCTCCACTTTGTGACTCTGACAGGAGCTCTGATGCCAGGATCGACACAGATTTCAGTTGCTGTTCAAAGCCTCCTAATGATTGTCCTCAGGTTACACCCCTTGAGCCACTTGTGAGCTACCAGTTTGTAACACTGGCCAGCTGGAAGAGTGTGAAGTCTTCCCTGCCTTCCTTTCCTTTGCCTTTCCTTTCTTTACTGTATGATTGATGGTAAGTTCATAGATGCAGTAGGACTTGAGTGAGTTTACACTGCCCTTTTAGTCTTAGGTCCCTGGCCTAGCTCAGATGAGATCAGTAAGGCTTTGCTGAAGTCCAAGACTTCAGTAATGAGGAAATGAAGAGTTGCCCCAGATGACTATCTTCAGCATTGCTTTTCACTACACCTTCAGTTTTAATCTACTGTGTCTTATTGCTTGTTTGTGGAATGGTTACAACTTCCTTGTTCTGTGATTCCCTTCCCTGTACATTTAAATTCCTGATGTGCACTCAACCTGAGTTCCAGGTTAGCATAATTTTTCTGTATACAAATATATATTTACTGAACATCTTTAAAAAAGTATTTGTGTGGGATTTAAGATAACACTGAAATTCCTTTTGCTGATGAATTATAAAGATATTTTCCCCCTGTCTAGATGCTTTCAATATTTGCAATTAGCTGATGGAAAAATAAATGGTGGACTATTCTTTCCAAGCCTGCATTGGAAAGAGGAAAAAATGGTCTCCATCATGCAAAGTAAATGTTCTTCTGTCAAGTCAGCCAGGAAGAAGCTGCTAAGAGGCAAAAGGCACAGAGGATGAGTCCAGTTAATGCTGTACTCAGGTGTAGAACTTGGATAAGGAAGGGGAACAGGGTTTTTTATAGCTCCAGGGAGAAGAAGGAGAAAACAAGCTATTATGCCAGAAACGTTTTTCTTGGGCTGATTGCAAAATTAGCTGGAGCTGAAGTTAATTGATTGTGTAGGCAGATGAAACAAACTTGAGATGACTATTTATAGTAACAATCTTGCTTTCCGTGCAGCTGTAAATCTGAACTGGAAAGCTGTCTTAAATTCATTGTGAACATTCTCAAACAAGGGAGGGAAAGCAGAGTAAAATAAAATAAAACAAAGCATGGTCAAATGAAATATACACACAGAGCCCTGCACAGAGAGAAATCATCAGGGTCAGCCCTTCCAAGACAGATGAGAGCTAGAATTTGATCTCACAGATGTTGTGGCCTGATGCATTTTACCTGTCTCGCCCCCTGAACCACAGCCTGGGAGAGGCAGAATTCAGCTATTTCTTTCTTTTGTCTTTCCAGGATTTTATGTCAGATAGTGTTGCTGTCTCTTCGTTGAGGAAGAGGAGTGAAGCAAAGGGCTAGGTCTGTTTGTCTGGATACTGACAGGTAGGGATACCAGAGAAAGAACATCCCATCAGCCGCTGGAAATGGGAAAGACATTGTGTGCTCTATGGAAACTGTGAATTCATGTGGGCAGACTCTTGCCATGTTTTTTTTCTTCCTCTTTAAGGTGGGGGAGTTGTTGGGGCTTTTTCACCAGGATTAAGCTTCATGTTTAAACTCTGCTCTACCAGCTGTGATGAAGTTTAAATCCCTCCTGATGAGGGACAGCTATGGTTAAAAACACAACAGAGAGATGGCTGTCAAGGTTAGAGCATCTGCTGCATGTGGCATGTGGCTTTTAGTATCTGTACCTGTACCTTCAGCCTATCTGGTCTCTGGAGAAGATGATCTCCTTGTGCTGCAAAGGCTACAGGTGTGGATGGAGCCTTTCTTGCATTACTCCCTGGAGAGCTGTTGGTGGACCTAACCTTTCATCCACGTGGGGCTGCTCTTGGTCGTTTGTCTGTCCATCTGCAGGAGGGGGTCACCCTGTAAATACCGACTGACATCTTTCTCACAGTTCAAGGCCAAAAGGGTAGAATGCCATCATCTGAAATTACAGAGTAATTTGACGTAATAACTGCATGGCTAGAATTCAGTTAGGATGAAAGATGTAGTATTTGGACTTTTTCAAAAGAAGTCATCAGCATTACCATTCAAGTCATACCTGTGGGCTGCACTCTGCTCTGTTGCATTGGGATCTGTGTTTAGTAGGAGAGACTTCCCACACTGAGGAGTTATGGTTTACAGATACAAGCCAGACAAAAGGGTAGGAGGAGAAAAGACAAACACAAAGGTTTACCCAGCCATTTCAGCAGGCCGCTGGCTGGTCTGGAAGCTGCCGGCTTCCCACATCTCTCACAGGAAGATGACTGGAATGACTGTTTTACAAGTAGGGCAAACGAGGAGCATTCTCGTGGTCAGCTGGGTGCTGAGCATGAGCAGTAACTTTTCCAGCTTGGGTACCTCCCTCGGTTGGCCACACTTCTGCTGGGTGATGACAGGGCAGTTCAGGTACCAGCAAAGGTTGTGCAGAAAGGAAGGACAAGCTGGGGCAGTGCAGCAAGGCACTTTGTGCCACCATATGCTCTGCTAGCCGTAGTTGGCCCATTTGATGTACCTGAGAGCCACCACCCCAGGGAGAAGACTTCCCTGGCTTGGTTATGCCATCAAGGCTAACAGGACCCAGTCCAGCTCAGCAAAGAGCTTCTGTAGTGTTATTCTTCTGAATATAGCGTATTCGTATGAATTTTAAAACTGTTCACCTCAAAGCTCTAGGGAATGAGCCTGTCTGCTTACTTTCAGAACAAGACCACGAGGTTGTGATATGACTGTGATTCCTTTCTCTCGCCCATTAAAGGGTGGCAGAGGTCTGGGACCTTTCCAAGGCACAAGGAGTACCTGGCTGTTCTTAAAAAGAGTGTCAGATAGCCAGTTTATTCTCCAGGGCTCATTCATGCGCTTGGGTTTGACCCAGCCTGCCGGGCAAAGTCTGCTCAGTACATGTTGCAAGGCCTGCTGTATCAACAGCTCCAGCTGCAGTGAGTAAACCAAGGCAGTGGTTTGACTGCTAAAACACCTAGGGGAAAACCCTCTTGGATAGTATTTCTCATGTCCTTTGTTTGTTGATAAGAAAACGCCAATCCAAGATCCTAGGACTAACCATCCCTTCCCCCCAAAAAATCATGCATGCACTCTCCATCTGACCTGTCACCTCTCTCCTGACAACTGAAAGCATCTGTGTTTATCTTCTTTTTTACTGGGTTTCAAAAGACAATGCTCTGCTCTCATGGGGGATTCTTTTATCAGCTTCAGGGCCAGGAACCTAAAAGGAGTTAACCTAGAGGTCACTTTCCAGCCATTTCACTACTCAGTCAGAAGAATCACCTTGGAGCTTCCATGTTTAATCAAGACATTTTTACAGCTTTTCTGCTAAAGGGAGAGGTGCACTTTGATTGAAGATAAAATCCATCAAATGATGCAATTCATTTATTCTGGCGTCGCGGAGTCTCTGTCCATTTGAGGAAAAGACTCTGTGCATGTGTATGAGTGCATTATGGAGAGAAAGGCTTCTTTTTGGGAGGGTGGGGGAAGGAGGGTTGTTGGGCCTGTTATTCCAGTCCAATTTTAACATCTCTGTCCTGCTGAACCCCATCTGACTGCTCTGAGAAGACAAGCAAGGCAACTAGCTCCTGTTCAATATACCCTGCCCCGGTCTGTAAATCAGGTTTGCTCTCTGGTTTTACCAGCTTCTGTGAGTGTACCTTCTGTTTGGAAGACTCTCATCCCTTTGGTATGACACTATCATTTCATGAGACCTGGGAATCAGTTATATAAAGCCTCATTTACTTGCTTGTGTCTTCTAGGTGTTGCATCATTCATGTCCTACTTGCAAAAGTCCTGTTCACCCTTATCGTGGTCATAGAGGTGAATGGGAAACTTTGAGTCTGCCATGAAGTTGGTGTCTATTCACAGCCATGACCAGGGGTACCTTCCCTTTGCTTCTGCAGCAAGAAGTATTCTTCCAAGTTTTGAGACAATCTAGTTTCTATCACACCCCACATGGTTCCAGCTCCTATGTGGGTTAACACGTATATGTCCAAATGGGAATCAGATGTGTCCAAAACTCAGAGCCACTACCAGGGTAAGAGGAGAATTGCAAAATCCCTCAAATACCTGTATTGACACATTTCAACCAGCTGTGTAGCAAGCGAGGAAAGGCTTGTTTCATGCCTCCTACCCACTCACACCTCTTTCATGTTTTGCCCAGTTGGACATCTGGCATGTTTTTTGCTACACACCCAATGCTGAGCTTTCATTTCAGGCGACCCATTCTGATTCTATCAGAGCTGACTTCTGCCCTTATAAATGCATGAAACTCAAGGCTTGTCTTGAGGCAGAGCCAAACACTAGAAATGTTGCTCAGCTATGGGTCAACCTCAAAGGGTTTGAAGCATCTGCTCTTTTGTGCTCCCAGGGATTCACATGCTGATGCCCACAACCATCAGTCTCTGAGTGAGGCAGATGGTATTGTCCTGGGTGTCTGCCCTAGCTGATTCCATCACTGTAGGATTCTTCTGCAGTTAATCTTACATTTGTTTCCCACTGGAACCATACAAGAATAGACTTGCTACTAGCATTATGTTAATGAAAACCAAATGTATGCACCTGGTCCATCATCCTATTGTACTCAACAAGCATTCCAGCTGAGATTGCACAGAGAACTAAAATAACCAACTGCTGAAAGGTCTTGCAGAAAGAAGTTGCAGGAGGATCTTATTTGGCATAACAGAAGGGAGAACATTACTCCAAGACCTAAAGAGAAATTAGTCTAGGAGGAAGATACCAATATGCTGAGACATTGAGACAGTTTAGCTACCCATATCATCACAGTGATTCAACAGAAAGCCTGTATCTCAGTCCCTTTGCCCAGGTGTCCCAAAGGAACAGACTTTTAAAATTTTAGAATTACCTAGTCTTCAAGTCATAGGTAATATAGATCTCCTCCAGCTGTGCCAGTCCCAGTCCAGTATGAATATCAGATGAGCTGTCTAGTTCTGCCTATGATACCATTATACGTGTTCGGCAATATCATGTTATCTCTACTGAACATAAAAATATTGTCTTAAATATGAATTCAGCTTTGTTCATCTCACACCCTAATGTCTCATCTCTTTTAAGAGTGAAACTTTGGGAACTTCTGACTTTGAACGTGTAAGTAAGAAAGAAGCCACCAGAGATGTCAATGGAGTAGGCTGGGTCTCAGGACTGGAAAGGGAGGATCAGGGATCTTAGTTCAAGGCAGGCACAGAGCCTTGAGAGAAAAGTACAGGGGAGTGTGGAAGCTGCAAGACAAGCCAGTAGACTGGGTGGGGTGAAGGGAAAGGGGTGATGAAGCCAAAATGAAAAAACTTGCTGGGTGGATCAAAGTCCAAACAAGGATTTATGAGAGGCATAAAATAATTTGGAGAGTGAATACCCTGAGCAGTGATGGGATTCAGCCATATTCTGAAGGGTTTGGGGTAAAGGAAGAGACAGATTTCCCAACAGAAGTTTGTCTTCCCTGCTCCTTTACCTCTGCACTTTGAGAGCTCTACATTTGTCCCTCCATCTTCACTTTGTTTTGCAGCCTTTTGGCTACTTGTGTTTCTAGCCTTCTAGCCTCTTGCCTTGCTGCATGCTCCCATCAATGGCAGAATGGCTTAGCACAGGCTTCTCAGTTCACCCTGTCCAGGCTCTCTCCCTCTCATTTATCATTCATTTGCTCAAATCTGTCTGGTTGAGAGCCAAATGCCCTAAATTCCAAGGGTTCCTTTTTTGTGTTTCTTTTCTCTCCTTGAGAGATCAAATGATGCTATGGACTCCTGGTCCTGGAACATACTGGTGATGGAAGTGGAGATGGATTTCTGTCATGCCTAATTCTCCGTCATAGCCTCATGATTATTCTGCTACTGAACAGTGGCAGGTAGAATGACAGAGGTAAATAAAACAAATCACTAAAAGCTTAGAAAATCTTGGGTATACTTTAGCCATCTCTGGTAAACACAAAGTTCCTGTGACTTCTAAGAGCAAGGAATTAATTCTCCTAGTTCTTCTGGAATTAGATATCTCCCCACACCAGCCCTTGTCCTCAGCAGGCTTGGAAGATGCAAGCTGGCTAGTTGAAGTGAAAGCAATTAATGGAGACATTTTTACTACCCTTATTAATGGGAGAAGGAGGCTTTGATATAACACAATATCCACTAGATGATGCAATTAATTTATTTTGGCTGGCCAGTGCTCTTGCCTGTGTGTTATTAGAGGGTGGTGCAACGGTTGTTCTTCCCACTGCTTGCAGGCCCTAGGGTCAGGTTCTGCTCCACCAATAACATGACTCATCTCTGCATAAAACAATTCCTCAAGTGATACCAAAGTGACCGCAACATCAGTCAGCTTCCAATCTTCTGAATCCAGTAATGATGGCTACTTCCCCAGAATCCTCTTTAGAGCAGCTCACACACTTGTTCCTAACCACAGAACGAAAGTCAGCAGGGAACATGTGGGTTTTCACAAAATATGTGAGAAAGGCCCTGGGCTGGACATAATTTACATTTCTGCCTTCATTAAGATATGTCTCCTCACTAATGAATTAAGTTGTATGCCCTTGTAGAAAGACACGCTTGTCCTAATATAGGTAGGTGCATGTTGGAGAAAGGGATGGCACTGTGACAGTAGCTAACCCGCCCAACTTTGGCTACCCAATATAATCAAGTACTTCTGAGTTTAATGCAGAGAAATTGTCATCTAAGTGACAACGCTGTTCCCAGTTGCCATTTGGAGGAGCTCATTTTGGACCAGTTGGCTGTATATAGAACCAAAGTTAGCAACCAGATAAATAGATATCAAAAACTGATGTGAAAAACTTTTTTCTCCCCACTCATTCTTTTTTCTCTAGCTTCTTTTAAACAAGTGTCTTCATCTTGGAACCCTGGAAGAATTAATCTTAGAGCATATTCTCTGTCAATTCTCCACAAGATCATCAAGATCATCAAGAATTCAGCCAACCCCACCCCAGCTAACATGGTGCCAGTGCAGGGAAAGCCCCACTGTCTTTCTGTTGGCTAATGGATGCTAGGGAGGGGAAAACAATGGGATGGAGAACTTGCATCCTCTGGGTTGAAGAAAGTTCTTTGAGGCAAATAATGCAACTAGATTTTTTAATTAAATTCTTATGGCTTGCATAATTAGGACTACTAGTTATGCAGTAGCTCCAAAGTTCATTTTAGAAGGTCATGTTCTTTATGACGTGGGAAATAGACATAATCTGATTTTAGTTAGAAAAATAATCTCTGACTCCATAAGAAAAAAAAATTATTTTCAGAAGCTCTGCATCAAAGGCTTACTGCCCCACTCATGGCTAAAGCAACAGGGGGGTTCATTGTACATTTCCTGTATTCAGGTTGTTTCTTTTCTCTGTGGTGGAGACAATCCATGTGGCTCTATGAACACATCCTAATACTTTCCCTGCAGTTTGACACTTGCTATGAACTTTACTTTCTTCTCTGTCAGGATATAACTGTATCACTTACAGGAATTAGGAACAACACTCCTCTTCTCTGTTAGGTAAAAGCCTAGACCTGATTGGCTCATGAAGGCAGATGTTGTCCCCTAGGGAAAGAAACCTCATCCATGCTACTGTGAGAAGAAATCTTGACAGTTGTTAGAAAACATTAATCTTTTCTAGAGGTTTACAACAGGATACCCTGCTAATCAGAGTAATAGATCAACTTGGAAGAGCAACTTTATGATATCCTTGGATTTGACATTACTTTACAGTGATGGATTTCTGCCTGTTCTACATAGAATGAGCAGTGAGAGACAGTTAGGCAGATGAATGTGTTCTGACAATAGCATCTGTAGGACAGGGACATATTTTTGCCAGGAAACATTCAGTATATTTGTTATTTTTAGTTTTTTTCATTTTCAAATATTTGTTAATATTTGTTCCACATGGGGTACAGGTCTGACAAAGCCACAAGAATCATAAAGATTCATTCACTCCAAATGCTCTAGGCATTTTAAGGTCTTGACCACCCTGCATTTGAGAGCAGTTCCAATTTACAGGTGATCATCATCTTTTTATTTCACTGGGAACTGATCTGAGATCCTACCAAAATCATCGTATATTTGACCAAAAAAAGGAATGTCCAGAGGTAAAAGGTGTCTCCTGTTGGATAGGTGTGCATAAATCCCTTTGCAGTGGCAGGATATGATATTTTGGACTCTCTGGAAATCAGTGCCAACTTCACAGTGGACACACACAATGTTTTGTGCTCTCCCTGCCTTCGTTCAGGACCAGTGCCAGAGAAGAAATAAAAAAAAAAAGGGATCTCCTGCCCAAATTCTTCCTTGTAATGAATATGTGTGAGACTAACTATGATCTCATGGAAATCTCTATTTTGTGGCCATTAGATATTATGAACATGTCATCAGACTGGCTGTGTTACCTGCTCTGTCCCCTACAGCTCACCTCCACCAAAACCACTACTGTATCAAAGAAGGAGTCTGCCTGAAACTACTCACAGCTGTATCTTAACCTCTTGGTTACTAGCATTTAACTCATAAAATAAAAGGTCAGCTACATGCAAACAGCATCCTCTAAACCAGAGCCAGTGTTCACTTCACGCAGATCCTGCAGTATTATGGTGCCAGACAAGGACTAGTTAGCTGCCCAGCACCCATGGGAACACCAGGTACTGGAAGTATGAGATTATTGTTAATATTTGTTATTTATTCTGGGCTCGTACACAGGGTGTGTTAGGTGATCTCCGAATGTGTGGAAAGATGTGACCCGCTCATCGTTTTGCCAAAAGCTCATATTCCATGGCTGGCAATGTACACAGTGTGGGAAAGGGCAATACAGTGCAAACACAGTATTTGCCTGGATAAATACTGTGGATTTTTCCCCAGGTTTTGCCTCAGCAGCTTATGGTACAGCTGCTAGGAGAGTCTGTCTGAAAGCTATGGCATTACTGTTGTGCTCTATGTGGGGGAAGATGCAATCGTACCCTGTTGTCAACAAAAGCATGTGGCCATAATTCGACAAATACAACGTGAATTAGTTTGATACAGATTCTGTGTTTAAAGATACATGTATATGTTACTGGCTTTTTACCATGGGGTTTGGGGTTTTATTATACTGCTGAGAAAATACACATCAGCTACACTTAACTGCCTCTCAGCCAGCTGACTCCTATACACCCGAAGTGGACCCTTGAGGAGGCACACATGCTTCTGTTTCTCCCACCTATCTCCAGGTTCCTAACAAAGGTGCAAAATTAGGGGGACAGTCTTTTGGGTCTCCCTCCATAGTCAGCTGAGGAAGGTTCATCACAGCTAAGATCTGAATCACTCTCTGAGAGACCTTTATAATGTGGCCAGCAGGACCAGGGAAGTGATCGTCCCTCTGTACTCGGCACTGGTGATGCTGCATCTCAAATACTGTGTTCAGTTTTGAGCCCCTCACTACAGGAAAATCTTTGAGACACTGGAGCTTGTCCAAAGAAAGGCAATGAAGCTGGCGAAGTGTCTAGAGAACAAATCCTATGAGGAGCGGCTGAGGGAACTGGGGTTGTTTAGCCTGGAGAAAAGGAGGCTGAGGGGAGACCTTATCGCCCTCTACAACTGCCTGAAAGGAGGCTGTAGCGAGCTGGGGGTCGGCCTCTTCTCCCAAGTAACAAGTGTTAGAATGAGAGGAAATGGCCTCAAGTTGTGCCAGGGGAGGTTTAGATTGGACACTAGGGAAAATTTCTTCACTGAAAGGGTTGTCAAGCATTGGAACGGGCTGCCCAGGGAAGGGGTTGAGTCGCCATCCCTGGAGGTATTTAAAAGACGGGTAGATGTGGTGCTTAGGGACATGGGTTAGTGGTGGACTTGGCAGTGTTAGGTTTATGGTTGAACTCTATGATCTTGGAGGTCTTTTCCAGCCTAAATGATTCTATGATTCTATTTGTAAACTACAGAGACAGTATTTTGAGTGCTTAAAATTACATGAGATGAGTCTGGCTGTTATAGCAGAAGTTCAAAGGAGAATGGAGAGCTCATGCTCAGGAAAATTACTTGAATTTTAAGGTCTGTAACCAAGCAGTAGCCTATTTAAGAGCCTTACCCTGCAGTAAGGGTGTCTAATCCTGCGTGTTTAAGCCTTACTGTTTTGCACTGCTCTGCTGGACTCTTTGGAGGTATTATATCAGTCCACAGGGTGAAGACCTTACAGAGAGTGGAAGCTATCATTAGGCAATGGTAAGAGTGAAAGCACTGTGAGTGCTCCAAATCTCAAGGCAGTAATTTATGAAATTTCAGGAGAGAGACTACCAAGACTACTTTGTTTCTGATACTTTCACGTTAAGGTAATCAAGCATTGCATTCTCATAGAAGAGCATGAAAACAAGGAAGGTTGATCAGAGCAGGAGAAGCGGTGACTGGTGTCACAAAAAGAAGGTAAAACTACACAACCCTACTAAGCCTAGAATTTGCAAGCCCAGATTGGAGTTCTTGTGCTATTGCAACCTTTCCAAGTGATGGTGGGCAGACTCCTTAGAAGTAGATCCATGTATTTTTTAGGTATATCAGCCATCAAGTGGGACTTGTTCCATCCCAGGATCCCCTTAGAAGCAGTTGGACTCAAGAAGAATAAAAAAACTAGATCCCCAATGAACTGCCTTAAGTTTCCTATGGGAAATACCAAAACCAGAAGTGACCTTAAATCCTGCCTCCTGCTCTGAACATCAAGAAAATACCAGGATTCCCAACTTTCTGTTCTTTCTGGACATAAGCAGATGTGCTGTTTTTAACTCAAAACTCAAAACCAGTCTTTGCAGAAATAATGCTATTTTGCTAAAATGGTAAGTGGAATTGGAGGAAAATCCATATACACTGAAAAAAAAGAAAAAAAAAAAAACATTACTGATCCAAGACAGAATATTTTATTTCTGAATTGGCCCAAACCATTTTGAGTCAGATGAGTTCAGTAATGAATTACTTTCCAGTAACAGTGCAGGGTTACAGTTCAGGACATTTTCTCAGTAGATGGGACACTCTTTGTTATCCTATAATGCAATGCAGATGTTTCTCTTTTTGCTTTGTGCAAGGATGATTATCTATATGGGTTTTCAGAGTCTTTAGGCATGAAAAAACTCACACAATTCAGGCATGGAGACTGCAAAAAGCAAACTTCCAAACTACATATCCCAGAAGGCTATAACACAAGGGGGAAGCACAGTTTGAACACTGAAGTGACTTGAAACAAAGCATTTTGGGGTCATTTTAACACACCACAAGAAAAAATTTGATTTCAGGAATGTTGAAATATTTTGTTTTGTTTGAAAATGTCAGGCAAAATGCTTTGTCTTTGCCAGAAAAAAAAGTTTGTTTGGTTTTTCTTTTCCCAAAATTTCCACCCAGAGAAATAGTCTTGACATTTCAGCTCTTTGTTCCAATGTGGGATAAAAACAAACATTGAAATGTCAGGATTTGCTGCAGGATGAAAATTCTGAATTTTGCCCAAATTTTGGTGTAATGCCTTGGCCCCAGCATTTACGTTTTGCTCTGAAGTATGGGTGGATGTTCAGAAGGTGGGAGGGATTTTGTAAGAGAGGATCATATGTTCAAAAGAACCTAGAAACCTATGTGTTCCAGTCCCTGTGATGTTTTAGACCATTTGAGGATTGATAGTAACAGGTAGTCAATGCAAATAAACTGGAAGAAGGTGATAGCATGATACAACACAGAAGTTCTTTTCTCTTGACTTAGTTTTCACCCTTCTATAAGCAGGCAAACTCCATTTGGTTTGTATCTGATTTTAGCTTTATTAATGAAAATCAGGAACAAATGGAAGCTCTTGTCTTGAAGTCATTGGAAGTGTTGCCTTGAGTGCAGTCTGATAGAGGAAAAAACCCCAAATCAACCTTGGACAGATTGGCCCAATGAAAGTTTTGGAGATATCTCAGTGAGTATGGCAAATGCAATCACATGCCCTATTGGCTGTAAGTAATTAAGCAGCATAAATCTGGGTTACTGTCACGATTCACTCTGTACAAACATCCTTAGAGGGATTTGATTCTGCAAGCATTGAATGATACATAGATGGGAATGAGCTACAGTTGTACCATCATATAATTAAAGTTGCTTTACCTCTATATTTAACAGAACTCTTTGAATCAGCAGGTTTATGGCCCAGGGCCCTGGAGAGATGTTGACTTTTTACTGAACAAGAAGTGGTAGCTCTCACCTCCTGTTCTAAATTTATTGTGTTACTGGGTTAACAGATCTGACAAAATCTGAACAACCTAATCTAGGAATTTCTAGTATGTACAGTCAAAAATGGTCATATGGGTACAGACATCAGAAGGCAGTTCTGAAAGATGGACTGAGGTATTTTCAACATCCCAGATGAATTTTTTCTTAAACTCTTGAACAGCAAAGTCCTAGAGGAGATCATTTTGAGTGCACAGAGAACATGCAGTTCTTCGAGTAATTTGTGGAGGGTGTATTTCACAGTGCAATGAAGATGATAGACAAGGTATGAGTGCTAAAAATCATGTCAAGGCTGCTCGAATTACACCCTTATTATTTATTTCACAATATCTCTGACATATGGGATGAACTGGGTTCAGCATTGTACATTCACATGAGGAAAAATAAAAGCTGACATTTTAAAGATGGTCCCTTGATTACAGCAATCTGACTGTTGGGGGACTGGACCACCATTTCATAAATGTCATTGCATTTCTCAGGAATGGCCTGACAAGCAAACTTGCTGTCAGGAGACCATCTACAAGTGTTCATTACTTTGCATTAATCCTGCTCTCACTCCGGGACAAACTCACCACCTTCTCAGGCCTCTCAGCTCCTGAAGAGAGAAACTAGACACAGTACCTGTTCTGCTCTGGCCCACATCCTGGGCTGCCTCACAGATACCTCCAGCCTGCCTGCAGACCGCCTCCGTGGGCATGCTGAGTCCTGTTCTATCCAGCTGGCAGATTTGACCATCCTGAGTCCTACCTGCTTGGAGTGATGCTCTCCAGCTATGCAAGAGGCCATAGTCAAAGGCTTAGCATGTGGGCAGGAGGCAAGCACAGTCTTGAGGCCACCGTTAGCAGACAGTAAAGACATAACCAGAAAATCAAGTAGAAAACTCGAAGGAGGCCAGCTCTGAAGACAGGGAGTTAGGACTCAAGCTAGCTGGCCATCTCAGTATGGAAGCCAAAAATAACATGTGCTACAGAGCCTGAACAGTCCCTTCCCATTAGCCTAAGAGAAATTCTCCGTGAAACACAGCTGAGCCAGTGCTTTGCGTGTGAAGAGAACATGTCTTTTATCCAAGTTGTCAATCTTTTGCCTCACAGCAAATTTTACATCCCCCCTCCCCCCCCTTCCCTTCTGGAACACATATGACTTCCAAAGATGCAAAATTGTTTTTAAGGATTTGCGCATCTCATTTGTAAGGCAACAATTAGAAGTCTGGATTACACTTTACCCTTCTCTCTAACCTAACTCTGAAGGATTTTGCTGTTATATCTTCTGGACGTCTTCTAACACCTGTTGCTTCAACTTGGCACAACCTTGCTTAACACCCATCACAACACTTTGCATCTCCTAATAAGCCTTGCACAACCCGAGTATCAGACTAAACTGCAAGCCATAGGCATCATCACAACAAACCTGTTGCTGTGATGACTGAGGATTCATGGCATCAAGAGGGTTGGATTCCAAGCTGATGTTGGAGGCTGGTGAAGAGCACCCAACTCATTTTCCATTAAAAAAGTAAACACTGGACAATCCTATGTCAACAGAACTAACCAACCCAAGGGGAAAGAAGACAACAAAAGGAAGAAAAAGAAAAAAAATAATCTATGCAGCTCCCATTGCTTTTTCTCCAACTAGAGTGACTGAACGTTCCCAGCTTCCTCACAAGGGAAATGATTTTATGGGCTAATGTTGGAGGAAAGGTTTGGAGCCTGCTTCAGTGAAAGAAGTCATGCAAGGTAGCATGGAAAAAAAAAGGGAAACAGTGGTGGAAGAATAGTGATAATAAAATAATAAAACATATATTAAAAATAAAAACAGAGAACTGGTGAAAGGTGCTAGCAGCTGAACTGCAACATGACTCACCAGAAAGGTTTTCAAGGGGAAACTGTTGTCCATTTTACTTTAAGTCAGCCATTAGGCTGTCTTGATGATGAGAGGAACAGTGGACAAGGTATTGTATCTGTACTCAACCAACAAAGGTCCTACTCCTGACTTTAATCCTAGTAAACTGCATAACTCCAGGCAAGTTCCTCCCCTTTCCCAGGACTCATCTTTGTACTTTTTGCCTCTTTTCTACTGTAACTGTGACCTCTGGGGCAGGGAAGAAGGACGCAATGTTCCTTGGTTGAGAACATCCAGGGAGTGGCTTACTTCAACAGAAGTCCTCTGAGCAGCCAGAAAGTTTGCTGGTGAAAACGCTCCTGTCTCCCCAGCCTCATCAACATCTCACTGGGAAGTAGCTGAGCTCTTGGCAACTCTGCATGCTCCAGACATCCTCAGTGGCACCAGGAAACTACTCTGAAGTGGGGGATTTCCCTGAATGGCAGGGATTCCCCACATTTTCCTGGGATCCAAGGCAGTAGTGCTGGAATTCCCAGAATTCAGGGCAGCTGGCTGATTTTTTTCTTCTTTTCTTTTGGTCTTGTTTTTTTGCTTCAGAAAACAGTCAGACAAAGGTCTTTTCATGTCTCCTATCCCTCTGCCCTCTAAAAATAAATGATGAAAATCAAACAGTAGGCTCTAGTGCATGGGTAATTATGTCTGCCCTTTTTCTACAAAATTAGAAAAGAAAACCATTTTTTTTTAATGTTGGAATTGCTCAGGAAGTCATTCCTGCTCTGGGCTATGGGATAGGATTCTTATGTCCCTCCTTAAGCTTCTGACATAAGAACAACTATGTCAGAGTCAGACCACAAGTTCAGTTGTGCTGGCATCCATGACCAGTAAATGTCAAGGGACATCAAGGGCACTGCAAACATGTTGTGAACCTTCCTCAGAGCACCCTTCTTGCCTCCAGTCCTCTGTGGTTCTTGCTAAGTCAGTGGTGTTTCAGAAGAAGTATTTTCTTCCTAAAATCTCTCCAGTCATGTTTTGAACCCAGGTAAGCAACCTGTGGCAGTGATGACTTAGCTATGCTGCTGGTGAAGAAATATCTGTTTTCATTAGTACTGAACAACTTGGTTTCACTGGTGTTGACTTTGAAGGCCGAGTTTAGGATTCTCAACTCCATTTATTGTCTGTGGAGATAGATATGCACCCTCAGGGAGCCATTCATTTCATCTTGGGCTACGTGTCTCAGACACAGGTGAAAGGCTGAAGGCGCCCATTTCTCTCCCCACCCTTCACCTCCTCTCTCCCCTCTGTAAAGGCAGTCTAAGGTGACTAGCTCAGCTTTGGAAAACTAAATTTTAGCTGTTCAGGCTAAGGTGATGCCTACTACTTTTTCCTACAAGTAACCAGTATCTGTGACAGCTTTACCAGATATCACAGGATCACAGGTAACAACACAGACCAAGAATGCACCATGTTTTTATGACTGTGCTTTGTTACTCTGCTGGCTGACAGAATAGATACCTGTGGAAAACAAGAGGTGTAACAAACAGTGTCTCAAGTCCAGCTTCAAGATGCAGCTCAGGAAATCCCTGAACTACTTATGAACTGTGGCAGATGGGAGGACATCCCAAGGGAGAGGTCACTCAGACAGACTGTTTCTTGCTCTCTTTTCCTTCCACTCCCTGAGACAGGATGCAGGATTATGGATTGTAGGTCTGAGTCTGTGACAGTTACCTTTTTATTTCTTCTCATTATAGCTCAACTAGAAGCAAATGAGATACAGATAAATATTAATAGTGACAGGCATGGAGAAGCAGAAATGTTCACCAATGTAGAAGATGTTCCATTCAAGTCCTTACCATTATCAGACACTGAGGACAGAGAATTGCCTAGAAGCAAGTGTCTTAAGCCCTACTTCAGCATTTAAATCACTTCATCATCTTATCTTCACCACAGGGAGGGAAACAGAGAGTTTTTGCCTTCTCCATTCCTACATCTCTCAGGTCAATAAGGATTGCACCCTGCATTTCACCATGTCAGGACTTGGATGTTAGTCAGTACAGCACAGAGAAATCTGCACAGTGCAGACATGTCCAGCAGGAGTTGATATGCAGATTTATGTCTTATGAATAACCAGCTCTTGATACAAAGAGATTCAGCCATACATGCAGCATAATACATTGCTTTCCTCCCTCTCACCTGCTTTACTCTAGCTGAACTTGCAGAGCCAAGCAGTTACTGACACAGGAGGAAAGCTCTAAACATTCAATAAATGTGATGTAGCTGAGCAGTATGAAAAAAGTTTAATGAAATAGAGAGATTCAAGACACTGAAAAACTATTTCTGCATTAAAATTCTGCTTATTCTGGTAAATGAGGTTTTTACAACACTCCTCTCCAGCCGGGGTTTGGAACTTTCACAGCCAGAAACAAGAGGATTGTGAATCAGGGTCCAAAATTAAGTGGAGACTTTATCTCAGAAGGATCTCCTTCCCTTTCTCTCCAGCAGCTGCTTGAACTACTACTGTACCGCTTTAGAAAGACTCAGTCCTTGGGATGGTCCTCAAATTCTCCCTTTTGGACCCTTTCCCCATCTCCATTGCTAACAAAGCCTTCACCTCATAAGCACACAGCACTTAATTTGACACCCCACCCCCCCACCCCCACCCCCTCCCGCTATGGGATTTACGTTTTTGATGTAATTCTGTTAATGTCAAAGTCGTTATGGCAAGGACTCATCTGGGACCTTGTGTACAGCTGTTGTGTTCCAGGCTGGAGGAACTCACATTCCTCCACCACACTCAACTCTGCCCTGGATTATCAATACTGTGATAAGCAACTCAATTGCCTGTAGACTGGTTAGGGAATTTCTCCACTCCTTATTTTCTTCTTCCATTTTCCCTGGGCTACTTTACCTCCACTTTGATTTTTCACTTTTCAGGCCATGACATTCCTGACGATTCCTAGATCTCCGGATTCCTGCCTCCTCCTCCTGTTGTTGCTAACACAAAACTCTGTCTGGAGCCGGATTTAATTAGACCACAAGAAAAATGAACCGCAATGAAGTTACATCAAGGGTGTGACTTCAAGCCACAAGAGCCAGGAGGAAACACAGAAGACTTGGGGGGGGGGGGGGGGAAGGGGGGGGAAGACAGAAAAGAAAAAAAAATAAAAAGAGAATAAAAAAATAAGAAGAAAAATTAAGAACAACTTTGTCCTAACCCTGTGGTGTCCCACCTCTATCACAGCTATGATGTTCAAGCACAGTTTACACAATAGGGAGCTGGTGAGGAAAAAGCTTGGAAGGGGAAGGAAGGGCCTGGAGAGGATCTGCCGAAAAGCTTTGGCCCTGTAGCTTTATTGCATGTGGGTTTGATGCTGTGCCAAGCTTTATGACACTTACATCAAGGTTGTTCCCCGCAGTGATGCACCATCGAAGCTAAAACACCTAGCCATAATGGAATTCACAATGATTTCACCGTGCCTTGGTTGAGAACATGTTATCATTAACTTCCCTTTTTTATTACCCCAAATGCCTTTCCAGCTCACAGCACACTGCGCTTCAGGAACTTTTTTTCTGCCATGATTGTACGTCATTGTGTAAATTCAGCAGTGAATACAATAGAGACCTGGTCTATCCCAAGGCCTCCAGGCACTGATGTAATAGAAATAATAAAGCATAATCATAAGGAAGAAAATGGCATGTAGCTCTGCTGTGTGGAGTATGGAAATGCATACGGGTGACTGACGCTGATGCAATTCACTTTTACTGAACGGAGGCAAAGGGCCCAGAAAAGGACCCCTCCTGCACAGCATCAGCAGAGCTATGCCAGTTTCAGTATGACCCATCTCTAGCTGGAAGGATCCATCTTAGCTTTTCGAGGCTGTGCCTTCTGTGGTTTGGGGTTTCCTTTTTTCTTCCATTGATTACTTACAAAAAATATTTTATTTTACCAAAAGGAAAACAGAGGAGACAGCATTGTCTGATAACTTGGATGCTGGGTAACACATCATCAGGGCAGGGATCTGTCCCTAGATCTATTTCTCACCTCTTTGTGCCTCAGCTTCCCCCTTCATGAATAAAAATTGGGTAGAAACCTTTACAAGATCTGCACCTCTGTGGGGAACTCTGAGCTTAAAAGGATGTAGCTGGTTTGGAACAGTAAATACTCAAGTGATCAGTTAGAAACTCCGCTGTGCAAAATGCAGAGGGCTAGTTAACTTTCTATTGATTTTTAATGGAGCTTTTTGTTTTGGTTCTCAGATTGAATTGGATCTCTGTGCCTGTAAATTATTCCACTGAGAGTTGAAACATGTAGTCATTGATCATGTCTCATTTCATGTAGGACAGAGTGTTTCTCCCACCTGGGAAAGTGCTGTGAACCCAAACCTCAGGCTCATAGTTTTCTGGGACAAGCAGTTCTGTAGCTGGAAGGACATTTTGGTGGGAGGTTCAGTGTTGTGATTGGGTGAGCTCAAAACCGGAGATAGGGAATTTCTCCCTGTAATGAACTCTTTAGTGGAGTTTCCTGGTTAATTGCATCCCAGGTGAGTTAAAAGGCAGGATGATTAAAACCAGAGGGGAACAGGGAGGTGATGGAGGTGAGGTTAGGCAACTGGGGCATCTATAAAAGCAGGCAGAATTAGACAGCAAGCTTTCGTTTCAGTAGGGCTCACCTAGCAGCTGGCTGGAGTTAGCAGGAGATGAGAGAGGCTTTGTTAGTGGTGTATACCACCTACTTTTAGATACAGCTCAGTGGGGAAATTTCTTTGTTGGGTATGGGAGGGGTTTGGCTTTTTGCTAGTCCTCTCTTTGCGGATGGAGTCAGGCTCTTCAAAGAACAGTTAGTCTCCATATTATCTACCCTTCGGCATTTCTGCATGACTCATTGGTGTGCTTAGTTGAATAGAGAACAGTTATCAAGTCAACCACAGGATTTTGCAAACCACCTTAGCATCGTTGTAGGTATCTCAGTCAAACACACCTACTCTTTCTGCAGGTATAAGGGAAGAAAATGCTAGAAATAGGTAAGTGATCTGCTATGGCTCTACTTGCTGTCCTGTGCAGTGAATCAAGGGAAAACCACTGAAGCTGAGCATTATGTTATTATATGTCTCCACTTGTATTTTGAAAGACAGGGACTGGAAAAAGATGGCAATATGATCTGTTCTAGAGGATCTGCTTGTGAGGAGAAACTGAAAAAAAAGTGGGAAATTGAATGTGCTGCTTGTTCCTTGAGTCTGTAGACAGATGTACACACACAAGCAGCTTTTACAGCAATCAGGAGTAAGTGATGAGTTTTCTGCCATTAGATATTTTTTGCCAAGCACAACAAGCTTTTGAGAAAGCATGAATCTTTCGGCAAGGAACAGAAACATTTACAGTTAGGAATATGCACTGGGGAAAAATGAGATATTATGGAAGAGATTACCCTTGAGATAAATCACACTGAGATTCAAGGAAGCTAGTTTCTTTTTCTGCCTCTTTCCCTGACCTCCTGGAGGACTCTGCATAAGATTTTTCCCTTCTGAACTTGTTTCCCATTTGCTTGGAACTCATGGTGGAAGGACCTTCCCTGTGTGTACAGCACCCACAACAACTAACTTTGATTTCCACTGTAGTTTCTAAAAGCCCCCAAAATAAAAGACAATTTTTATCTTCTCTCTTTTCTTTGGGACTGGAAATTAATTTGTCTCCTGGACAAGCTGCTGGTGTCTTCCTCTGAAGCGTCTATTCTGGCCACTTTCCTTGTTGTCTCTGTCTGTGCAGACAACACTAAGCCTATCCCTAGAGAAAGTAAAAGCCCTTCCTCCAGATAAGGTGACAGATCTGGAGAAGCCACATGGTTTCAGGAGCAGAAGAAATTTGAGGAGGAAGGGTCCCCGAAAGACCACCCCTTATGCTGTTCCAGGAGAGTACCTGGAGAATGGTGTGAGCTGCCCACTGTGCTCCAGCTGGAGGGTGGCAGAGGAGGAGGCAGGCAGCAGCTCACTGGGCACATCCACTCCTTAAGCCTCCTGGTGCTACCATCCATGAACCCATCTCCCTGTGCATCTACCAGCAGGGCCAGCTTGTCAGATCCAAAGCTTGATCTGTTAGCCACTAAGCCATCCAGGTTTCTGTGGACCTCTGTGAGACACCAGATTATCCTCTACTGGGGTAAGTGCTATCTCCTTCTGTCCTGCTAGCCTAAGGGGTTGTCTTCATGAAGAGAGAATTTGTCTATGCTGAGGAGAAATTCCAGAAGCAGCAGCGGGCAGAAAAAACAAGAACGTGTTTCAAGAGTTGTGGTGCCAAATCCTGGGCTCTAAAGCTGTGTCTGCAACAGGGATTAAGGGTGCGTCTGAGCCTGTGGACTTGCTGACCATGCACAGTGTTTGCACACAAGAAGACACAGGCCAAGATGTGAAGTGGTCTTGAGGAGAAAGCTCAAACTCAGGCTTGCTGTCCTAATGTGGGCCCATGTGCTCCCATCATGAGTAGTCCAAGCAAAGCTGTGTGCCATGGCTCTGCGTGGCAGGAGATGGGCAGAGCAAGGGGCATGGAGGAGTCAGGGTTGAGCACCCTGATGACAACCCAGCAATACAGAGACGGCAGAGCAGACCTGAGCATGGGGCTGAATCTCATGCTGCTTCTGGAGACAGTGCCTCAGCAGAAGCAATTGGGAGAGGCTCTGTAAATTAGAGATTGGGCTGTTTTCCCTTCCCCATACTACACATTTTTGGTGGCCTTAAAATACCTTTAGAAAGTGCAGGATATGGGTATGCACTCAGAGCATTTTTCTACTGCTGGAAATGTTGTTCCTACACTGAGCTGCCCTCATTCTCCACTTTCTTCTCCCCTCTGAGATGGAAATGCACGAGTAAGCGTATGTATTATTTGCAGACTTGCATACAGGCCAGATCTTCTCATGGTTGAATTACCAGCCAGCCGCTCAGCCTGTCTCAAAGAAATGCTTTCTCTCGTGAAACTTTCCAAGCTGGTTTAATCCACCTTGGGTGGCAAACTCCATGTGCTCTTCCCCTGCTGGCACACACTTTGCATTCACCAGAGCCTAAATTAGCTCTGGGTAATTCCAGCAATGCCTTGGTCTGTGGAACGGATTCTCAAGCTGAATGCGTCATGCTGCATGCTCCCCCTCTACCTGGGTAGTCTCTCAGTTCATGGGCTGGAGAGCAAAGGGCCGAGAAGGAAAGGGGGAGCAAGCCAGTTCTTTGGAAATATTCTTTGGAAATATTAGTACATCCTCTCTCTCCAAGGCAGGAGGCTCATCACTTTGAATCGGAGATGCCTCAACAGCTGTGTCGCAGGAGGCCATCACAGCTGGGGATTCCTGGCAGGATCAAATGGATCTGTGCTCTTTCCTTCTAGACGGGGGTATCTCTTTTCTCCGTTCTCCCCTATCTCCAAAGTGTCACCTACACTTATAGCCCTCTTTCTGGGATGGTTTGCAGCTGTATCCCTCTTTCTGTCTACAGGGCCAGGGATACTCTTATGACAGGATTCACCAGAGGGTGCTATTACACACAGCCTTTTACATTTTTCCTTGCCTGAAAGGAGACTGTAGCCTTTTAAGGGGACACTGAAATGGTGCCAGTTTTAAGATGCCAGCTCCTCTTCTGAGTGGGAAGCTGTAAAAAGTAGCAGCTTTTTCCTCTTCTTCCTCTGTTTGTTGGGGGGGGATGCTTAATTTTGGCAGGGTTGTTTGTTTTGGTTTTTTGTTTTGCTGTAACTGTCCAACAGGAATCAATTCTTGTCGCAGTTCTTCTCCTCTCGCCCAAATTCTTAATGTTTTGGGAGGAGTTTACTGCCTGCCTCTGTTCCAGGACTGCTGTAAATAGCAAAATGAGTTGGTTTTGCACTCCTAACCTGCATGCCATGGGCTGGGTTTCTCCTGTGATAGAAAACATCTGCATTTGCCATGGCTCCATAGAAAGAAGGTTTCTCTGGTTTCACTTCACCACCACCATGAAGACTTCTGCAGTTTTGCTTGAACCCAGAGGACCATCTTCATTCCTAGCCAGCTGACAAGTTTAGGGACAGGCTGCAAGAACTGTCCTTGCTGCAGCATGGGGACAAGCAGCCTGAAGTAGACAAATTTATCAGTTCTGCCTTCCCTGAGAAGAGGAAGAAGGTGGCAGACATGAGGCCGAGGGACTGCTGTTCTAGTCAGCCAGGGCAATTTGACAAGCACAGTAAGAAGCATGTTGCAAACAGCTCTCAGGCTTGCAACAGAGGCCTGTTTGTTTCCCCTGTTTAATTTGGGAACCATGCATCCAAGCACACTTGGTATGCCTCCATGCGTAAGCCTATACTGCAGCCTATTGATTTCCTTCACCCTTGGCAAGAATATCACAGCGGATTTTGGCTTTGCCTGTAATCTCTTGAGCGGATGAGACTAAAAATTCAAATTACAGCTTAACTCACTGACTGTCTGCACTGCCCACATGATGGCTGCTCCTTTGGTGCTGGTCTGGAGCAAACCAGCTGTCTGTTCAGGCAAGAAAACTTGGGTACAGGGTAGGAATGGCTGGTTCCCATCTGTGCTCCGTGTCTACAGACAGTGTGGATGAAACTGGTTCCAGAGACTTGGCTCTGCAAACCAGATCCGGAACATGAGCACATCTCCCAGAGGCCGCATAGGTATGGGCTCTGCTATTTTTGATATATATCTGGTTTTAATCTGGAAGCAAGCTCCTGGATGCAGCCACCTGGCTCCCTAACAGTACTGCCTGTTGCCTAGCAATATGAGCAGAAGATACTGCATTCATTTCTTCCCCTCCCTGTGCAAGAACCAACCAGAGAAAAGATGAGATTGTGGTGAGAAACTAACATCTTATTTTTGGGATGACCTTTTTATCACCATATGGCTTTAGTGGGAGCAGTAGCCATCCTTGCAGTAGAAGGTTTGGTGCTCCAGCCTATGGATTCTGTGGAGAGCTATTTTTTTGATTACACAGCTTCATTTGCAATGCGGTTTCCTCTAAGCTTTTCAACTGGGAAGTTCTGTCAGTCATCTTGGATTTTCCTGCCCCAGCTACAACTAACTGTAACAAATGAAAATATAGGCAAATATACGTTTCCATAAAGGTAAGAAATCTCCAAGTCAGCAGATATGAAGGCACCAGTAAATTCCATTCCATGATTAGTATTCTAACCAAAACAGGTATTTCCATATTATTTCATAGCTTGAAAGTCCACAAAACCAGTGCCCTGAGCCATTGGTAACGGAAGGCAAGCAGTAATTGCAACAGCAGTGGGATGTTTATCGGCATCGATGTGATTTTATTTATTTATTAGGAGAATAATGATTAAAATAAAGGCAAGACTCACAATAATAGTCCCAGCTGACAGATACCTTTCTAGCTTATTCTAACTAGGAAGGGAAATTATGTTATTTTTGAGTATTGCCATATAGTCTCTACTTCAAATTACCTCCAAAGAACAGGCCTGAGTTAACCTTTCCTGTATTGGTGAATATAAAATATCTTTCTATTTGTGTCAAGCCTTTACAAGAAATTTAAGGCTTCTCCAGCAACTGCACAGTACTTAAGGTCACCAAAACAGTTGTCAGGATGTTGGTTTGATTTCCCTGGATGGAGAACTAGAGCTCCAGCAGTCAGTGCAAGACTGAATCACCACTGCCTGAGAGAGGTAGGGAAGGAGGAAGTTTTCCTCTTTTGTGTGAGTCACCATACGATGCTGTCAGGTTCTGAAATGAAATCATGACAATCTCATGCCTCCAGGGAATGGACCGGAAAAGGCTGCTGTCAGTGAGATTCATTAAATCCCCATTCTCCTACACTCTATGACCTTTTAAATGTTTTTAGGAAGTCAGGGAATTATATTCCTGAAGGGGTTACAGTGACTTATTTTAACAATCCTGAAGTAAGCACCTTCATCTATAACCTCTTAAGGAGTTGGAAAGGTGTCATTCAGTGGTATTTAGTGAATGCTGCATAGACAACAGAACAGGCCTCGGAAAGGTAAAAAATCTTAATTTGTTCCATTGATAACCACATGGGATAGGGAGAAAACCAAGTAAACCCTGGATGCTCCAGCTGCTTTTGGCGAGGAGAGGTAAGGTTTTCAAAAGTTCTCCTTCAGACGTGTCAATGATTAAATTTGCTGCCTTTAAGAGCTATGTTAGTGGAGAGCCTAAAGCTGGTATTAGATCTGGTAAATTATGGTTTAGAAAATTGGAACAATCAGCAGCAATTTACCATGCACACAAATCAGGCTCAGCCAAACTGAGTGCCCTTTGTGATGAAATGGCTGACTATGTGGACAAGGGGAGAGCGGTGGATGTAATATACCTTGATTTATTAAGGCTTTGGAGACAGTCTGCCACAGCATTCTTGTTATGAAGCTGAAGAAATATGGGTTAGGTGATCAGACTCTTAGGCAAAAAAAATTGTCTGGAGTGCTGAGTTCAAAGAGTAATACTTGATGGCTTGGTGCCCACCATTGGTGACTGGTAACTAAAGGACCACCCCTGGGATCAGTACTGGGGTCAATATTTTCATCAATGTCCTGGAAGCTGACACAGAATGAAGCCCCATCATATTTGCAGGTGATACTGAATTAGGGGGAATGTTTAATGTTTCAAATCACAGAACTTTTGGGTAAAATGGAGAAATTTGAGGGCTGGACCAGCAGAAACTTTACAATGCTCAGGAAGGAGAAGTACCCATAAAGCAGAATAACCCCATGCATTGGTACGATCCGGGAAGCAATTGGCTGAGCAGCAGCCTTCCCCAGAAGGACTTCGGGGTTGTGACAGATGCCAGCGTGAGATGTGCCAGCAGTGCACTGTCATTACAAATAAGGAAAATTGCCTGCTGAGCTGCATTAGAAGGAAAGTGGCCAGAAGCTGCAAGGAAGCTGGGGGGAGATATGCGTTGCAGCAAGGGTACAACAGCTTGGTCTTCACCATTCTCTGCCTCAGCCCACCTTGGATGCTCAGTTCTCTATCATCTGATACCAGCATTGCTCCGTCTTTGTTCATGCAGGAACATAAGGCAGTAAGATCAAAGCTACCTTGGGTACCATTCTGTAGGTTCCAGTTACACCTATGGTTGGAGTGGAGACATATTTACGTCTTGGTTTGCTTTGGGAGTTCCCTCCTCTTCCTCTCTCACTCCTCCCCTGCACCTCAAAAGACTGCAATCAACCTCAGCTAAATACCAAAGGCACTAGAAACGTGAGACAGCTGCTCAGATGCTCAGAGAAATGACCTGAGAAGAAAGAGCCAGGTGATGCATCCCAGGAAATGGATCCTGTCCTAAGAGGAAAATGCATTCATCATTCAGACAACTTCTGCCACAGAAAAGCCATCTGGATAAACAAGGGCAGAGTAACACAACCATTCTGCAGATCCTCATCCCTTCCTGGCCAGTTGAGAAAGGCTGATGTGTAACACAGAGCTTCATCTGTGGTTAAAGAGAGGAGAATAGGAGACTGCGGGGGAAGAAAGCACAGACTGGGATTTCTGAGGCTAGCAGCAAAGAGGAAGAGTGATGTGCTTCCTTCATCAGATCCTTTGCATCACGCACAAGACCCGTAACTGGACATCGGTCAGTGGAGGTCTCAGACTGACACAGTTATGTGACCAGGAGACATAAGACCAAGACAAAAGGGGAAGTGAGATTCTCAGAAGTCCGCCTGCGGACTCCCACTTTCTCCAGCTTCTCTACTGCTAAACAAGCCAGGGCTAGGTATCACTGCAGGACCCACCTTCTTCCTACAGCTCAACCCTACTGCTGCTCAGCTGCTTTTAACCTGCTGGAGCCACTGGCTGACGACCCTGCCTTACCTGTCCTCATGCAGCAGCCCTGTGTCCCCACATCTCTCCTGGCTGTCTCTTACCCTGCTTCCCAGCCCTTCAGCAGGAGCTGAGGGATTTCCAGATCTCCCCTCCATGTCCTGTCTATCCCACAAGGAAGGAAGCAGTCTGAGGTGTTTGTTGGCTCGAGGAGGCAAAGGAAGAGTCTGCTGGAAGAGTGTGAAACTGAAGTTCAGTAGAAATAATTGGAGCATTGTGATGATATTCTACAAAGCCAGCATGGAGGAGGAATAAATTCTCACTGAAGATCACAGGCTAACTAGCGCCTGCATTTTCTGCAGTATTTCCATTTATAGCCCAAAATAATAGGAGAAACATTAACCAAAGAAAGCCAAATGTCACCTGCCTCCAGTGGAGCAGAAGACCTTTGAGAAAGAGTCATGTTCAGTGCTGATTTTTAAGTTTGGAAAGGGTCAACACTAAAATATGACTGACAGCCTCAAAAAATGGATATACATCCCAAGAGCCAAGCAAGACCTGAGTACTGCACAGATCTCACTCCCACCTCGCTCAGGAGGGAAGGCTGTAGACCAGGCTAAGAAGTCATAGCAAGCTGTGTGAGTTCGTAGATTGGGCTGAATCCGCCATAAATAGTGGAATATTGTCCGAGAGAGAGGCCGTTATGAGAACAGGCTTGGAAGCTAGCTAGAATATGGCAAATCTATCGAGCAGCTGAGATAACAAGAACACACACAGGAGAGTTAAGGGCAGAAGGAAATGGGTGTACAGTGTGTGCCATAAATTACAAAAGAAGAGTAAGCAGGGTGTACATGGGAGACTGAATGCCATGAGCAAAGGTCAGGACCAGACACTAAAATGAAAAGGTACATGTGTGATGCAGCAGAAGCTGTAACTTAACTAGCTGATGGGAAAATCCACAAGGAGATGGGAAAGGAAATATTTTTTTATTTACTTTTTCCCCCCCCCGCCAAATACTGTGGGTCATTAGCTGGGACAAGCTCTGTGGATAACAGAACAGACTCTCCAGAGACTGAGTTCTTACATCCCTGCTCTGAGGTTGCTGGCTAAGGCTGAGGCATCTCAGAGGGCCACAGCATCTACAGAAATCAGCATTCCCCATTGGACAGGCTCGGGATGCCTGGCTGCAGTGCCTACTTCTGTGAGAGGCAAGCTGGAGTGGTTACTTATCGTAAAAATGAAGGCAGCAGGGTGCAAGGGAGATGAAATACCGGGGCTCACCCGAGTGATCCATATATTCCCTTCCAGCATAAAGGGAGATAAAAGGAAACTCTTCGTTTCCTCCCACTTTCCTCTGGAGAGCTGGGCACTTCTGGAGAGCGACTTAAATTCCTTCTCTTGCCTCATCTACATTCACACTGCAAAAGCCAGGGGTCCAACTGAGGGATGTCGGTCCTGTTTCAGAACTATCCCTGCACCTTCCTCCCGCTCTGCCCAGGGGAAGAGCTGTGCAGTATTTAGAGCAGAAGATATGGGCTTTGGTCTTTACTTTTGCTGTTCAAATCCTCTGTGTCCTGTGAAGTGGTTCCTCATTCATAAACAGTGAAAAATATCACTTCCTTGCTCTGAAGAAGATGTAGAGCAAACACCGTGAGATGCTCCGATACAGCTGTGGAAACAATGGAGTACTGCAGCTGTGAAATATTGCCATGTTCATACATAAAAGATGTTCATACAGTGTTACTTGCACAAGCGATGTGAGAATCAGTCTTTCAATACTTGGGTTGTCTCTTAAATCTCAGGATTCTGGTATTCCCTGACTGAAGATCTGGCCTTTAAAAATACATACCAATATTTTAAAAGGAAAAGCCAGAGGTCCTGGCAGAAGAGAGATAGTTACAATAACGACTGAATATGACTGCGCTGCAAAGTGGAAAGCAAATAAAAGGAGCTTCAGGGTTTGGGGTTTTTGTTCCTTAAACCCTTCACCCTGCAATTCATTGTTTTGGTGGCTTTTGTGCTCTATGGGGTTTGCACTTTTCCAAAGTTTTTCTCTGAAGCACGAGCTCAGTTACGAGCCCAGGGAAAACCAGCAGGTTTTCACTGGGCACTGTGGTAGTCTGAAGTCCTGGATGAATCTAGCCCACTCCCCTCCCCCCTGCCACCCTGCTCGACATATTTAAAATCTCCAAAGATCTTCCTTTAAGATACCAGGGCTTCCCATTGTGCTGGCTTTTATTGGATTTCAGGTGCCATTCAGTCAACCCTCTCAGCTGCTTGGATTCTTGAAATGCTAGGATCATATTTCACCTGATCTGGCACTGAACCATGTTCGCTATCTCACCCCAAAATTAATTAAACCATAAATTTTCAGAATAAACATGCAGCATCCACTATCACTGAAACAGTCTGAGCTTTGTTGAGCAAACTGCTGTAAGAACAAAGCTGCCTCTTTCTCTTTCTTCCCACCCTGCACTTCTCTTCTCTTGATGTGTATCAGCAAATACAGTAAATACAGTACCCTCCCTCCCTGTTATAGAGGGATAATTCTTGTTCTGAGGTTGTCACCATTTTATAGACTCGGGAGAAACTGCAACAGCTCACAGGGTGAGATCTTACAGGAGAGCACTAACTCTACTAAGGTGAAGAGGAGCTGTTCTCCAAAATGAATACAAGTATTTTATGGTTTGCAGACAGCCCTGGAAAATACTACTTTAATTTGCCCCTTACCTTAGTTTCCCATCCATATAGTAAGTTCTTCTGTCTGACACCGTTGCTGGGCAGTTAAAAATCCATTAATGAAAGAGGGATGATTAGCTAATGCACCCAAGGAGATCATTTAGGTATGCACAAAATTGTTAGTGATAATCTTGTAGCTGTCTCAGAATGAATAGTCTCTCCCTCTAAATCCTCCCTGTCCCATAACCATGAAGCTTAGGCTATGATAATTTTTAAAGCTTGGAAGGTAACACTACCCATTCTAAGCCACCCCCTAATTAAAACTACTGAGGAGAAAATAACTAAACCAGGGATTTCCATTTCCTATTCTGGACCTGTAAGTAGTCTGGAGGCTGCAGAATCTCCCTCAGATCTGAAGAAAGCCTTACCCCTGGAACTTTTCTTTTCCAGATAGCTTGGTCGTTCTGGTTAGAAAGCACTACCTCTCCCCATAGTTTAGGACCAAGAACTCCGCCACTTCACCAAATGATTCAGAGGAGACCTTTACCCTTATCCTCAGGTCTTCTAAGCCTGTCAGAGCCCATAAAGAAAACTGGATGGCTGCTTGGGTGGGAGACCTACAGAGCATTGCCTGGTTGCTATAGGCGGTTGTAACCAAAGGTGGCATTTTTATTCCTTGGATCAACTGTCAGCCAACACCCTTGCCTGGTATTCAAGGTTGCTGTGGGTTGATAGATATAAATCTGAGCTCCTGACCAGCTCTGGTCTTTAGAAATTCTCTAGTACATCTGATTGCAGCTCTGGTGCAAATACCAGTGTCCTGGTGATTTACACTCTTCTGCCTCAAACTCCTTCTTCTGTTTCAGTAGGATGCTGTGCTTCAGCTCTTAAGCTTCTGTCCAGTGCATTATTTCTCCCTAGCCAAAATAAAGCGAGTCCTACTTTTATTCTAGGAAGTTTTTGATGAATGGTGCCACAGAAAGGTGAATGTGGTGTTTGTTCTTGCTGGGGCCTCACATCTTTCATCCCAGGTGAAATCTGAACTCCTGTGCTACAGGATCTTGACTGTGGACTGAGATCCCCAGGGTATGAGGCCTCAGTTGTACACTTGCTGCTGCCAGGATGCTCCAGTCAGCCAAAGGGCCCAAGCATAGAGCCAGGTGTCAAGATCAAAGTGTCGTCTGATGCGGTACGTTATCATTTTCATCTGCTGGCTTGGTTCTGCTCAGTCCCGAGATTTGCATGCAGAGCCTCCCAGCTCTGCTAGCAAACTAGGAATTTGTGTCTTTGTGAAAAACACAACAAGAACAAGCTCTTCTCCAGCATTTCTGTTTCTGTTCTCAATCTGGAACCTAACAAATAAGTCTAGAGGGAAGGGAATACAAAAGAATTCTACACCAGTTCCTTGAAACTTTGGAATTGGTGATTCATGCCAGGTCTGAGTTTTCCTTGAAGGCTGTTGTCTACTGCCTATTTTTCACCTGTTGCCATGGACAGACTGGTGAATAACTGTGCACTGCGAAACCAAAGAGCAGACCCTTGGTTCTTAAGGCATTAATCAGCCCTGGTTTAGACAAAAGCATTTCCCCTCACTTCAGTCTTCCCCTCCCCGCAGCATCTCCTGCCAGGATGTCCCGCTGCCTGCTGGAATTAATGTGGCTGAAATATCCCTCAGGATTCTCCTTGAGGTCAGGAACTCAGCCTCTGGATCCTCTTCAGCTCTTTCTAGCCCCTGAAATTGGATGTTGCCAAGTGAATTTTGCTTCCCCATCCCCTTCTTCATATTTTCCAAAGTCACCTCTCACTGGCAAGGAAAGACTTGCAGAGGAGAGACAGAGGGCCAGGCCAGGCCTGGATTGCCTCTTTCCCTCTGTAATTTCAGACTCACCCTCTCATCCCTGAGATAATTTTGTCAGTGCACTATGATGTGCTACATCCCAAGTTGTTGGCACTTCCCAGCCCAGTGTGTTGATTTGTCCTCAAGATTTTGGGATTTTCCTTGCTGTCCATACGAAATTCATATTCTTTTTTTTTTTTTTTTTTTTTTTTTTTGGAGGGGGTGGGGGGAACCCTTCCTTTTTGTTTTATTTTTTATTTTCCCCTTTTTGCTCAACTGAACCTACTTTCCCCCCTTTCTGTCCTGTTCTCATCCCAAACTCAGAACTTCCAAGGAGACACATCCCGGACCAAACTGTATTGCATTTCCCTGCTTCCTGCTGCCAGCCACTTTGCCTAAGGAAGCTACATATCTCACAAACTTTCTCAGGAAAATGGCTCTCAAGAGAATATTTTTTAACTCACATTTCTCCTCACTGAAATCCACTCCAGATCTTGTAGATCTGGAACTAGCTGGCAAGCATGGTTTTTTTCCATCCTCATTCATGGCACTTTTTATTACTTCCTTCCTTTCCTCATCATATTGTGCCCAGTAAGCTTTTTAAGGCAGGTCAACATCTCATTGTTTGTCAGAAAAATACTTGGTTTACTGACACTTTCCAGATTTGTGCTGTTCATCAGGTGACGCCTAGTCTGACTGAAGCCTTCTTTGGGGTCCTCCAACTTCTGTTTGCTTTGCCTTGTGCATTGTTTTACCCAGGCAGAAAAGATGAGACATCCAGGACATCTGGTCCTTATGCATCCACCCTGCTGCCCGCTGTAGCCCTTTCTACATGCAGACTTTAACCTTCTCCAGTGGTGTCCAGCAGGGCTGAAGGCTCCAGCAAAAACCTATATAGGAAAAAGGTTGAGCATTAGATGAACCCTCTAGGCTAGTTAGTCTCCTGCTGAGATACATACAGGACAATTGGATGGGGCGGGTGGGTAACGGGTGTATCCTGCAAGAGGCTGTGGCTTGGACTGGTTCTCTTCATGGGACTGTCATGTGTGCCTGAACACTCTGAGGCTTAGTTCCATCCACTGGCCGGGAGCAGCAGGTCTGGGACAGCTTCTCCTGTTCTCTCCCTCCCAGGAAGTGTTGCTCTTTCTTCTCTCATTCACGTAATGCTCTGTAATCATGCATCACCCCTTTCCCAGACTCATACCACAGAGCTGTGTATCTTTTACCAGATGTGGCCTTAATATGACTCCTCTACCCTCAAATTGCTGAAATGCCTGATCGCTCACAGGGCTGGCACTGGGTAATTCAACAGGTTGTTTTTAACAGTGTATGATGAACAGCTGATCTTAAGACAGCCTGTTTCTTTGAGCAAGAAATTAAAGTGTTACTACATTTTGCATTTCCCTAGCGACACAGGGAAAATGATAGAGTTTCTCTGCTGATTCATCTGCTTTTACAGTTTGGGGTGTTATGTTTATTTTCCCAAAGTGTTTTTTTCTTTCCCAGACTCTCCCAGGTCCCAAGGTCGGAGCTGATGTCTGCACTCAGAGTGCATCCTGTTTGTCATAGAATCATTTAATTGCCATTTAAGAGAACTTATGCAACTGACCTTTAACATGGCAGAGTCTCCCTGCTGCACTTAATTCCTTATGCTGACATATGAAAAGAGAGAAAAAAACTTCATTTTGGCTAATGAGAAAGCCTTCCCACAGGGAAGAGGAAAAAGGCAGGTGGGGTGAGAGAGCTGATGGAGTTCAGAGTGGTCGGTGGTTATACAAAGGGCTTGGTTTGGATGTTGCTTGCTTCCAGGGGAAACTGCAGTACTAATTGTTCTGCAGTGAGGGGGAGGAATTTTTTTTAAATGGGGGAAATAATGATGTTACGAGCAAATTTATTTTATTTCTGGATCACTGCAGAGCAGTCCCATAAATCCCCTTCTATAACCTCAGAAGATCTTATGTCCAAAGACAGTGTTAGGGTTTGGGAGGAAAAAGGGGGCTCAGGGTGGGGGGGAGGAACTGGATTTCTCTTGTCTGCCTGTTTGTGTTCCTTTCAACCCATGATTTTGATTAATAACCACCTGGCGATGTCTGGCAGTGTCTGGCAGGGGACTGGCTAGGTTGCCAATCCGGATCCAGAATTATAGGGTGTTGCAACCCCTTCCTGACTGGTTGGCCAGTTTTCAAAACTAGAGAACAGCTGATATGGAATAACAAATACTATATAACATACTTTCCAAATAAACAATGGATTAGATGACATGAGGAGAGTCCTGAACACCTGACACTCACTCTCTTCCTTGTGAATTGACTGTGCAATTCATCTCACAAATAGCAGAATATAAAATCTCACACAGAATCAAATCATAGCTCAAGATTTTCAGCAGTGATCCAGTAATACTTCATTTACTGCACCTTTTGTATGTCGCAGTCACAGGAGCTGCTGAAGTCCCTGCCCTGAGGATTTTGTGCTTCACTTCTGTTCTCTAAAGTTTTGAGATACCAACTGCAAATCATGGGAGCCAGAGCTAATGGGTGTGGTAGAGAGTAAATAGGGGTAAACAGAGTTCAGCTACTCTTCATATGTATCAAAGGCAGGGAGATAACCCACTGGGCAGAAGAAAAACCCCACCACCTTTCCTTCCTTCCGTACATCCACTGAATGATATGAAGTATAACGGACTGATACCAGTGTCCCTTGCCATGACCTGGATCCCCCATAAGCACCTAGGTTACTTTTCCCTAAAACTGGCCTCCTCTCAGACACCTTTTGTTTGCCACACAGAAGCCTTACCTCTACATAGGCAAGGGTATGTAGAGTTTGAGGGGAGAGAAGCACACCTCTTAGTAATTAAAAAAACCCAGATTTTCTGCTGAGACTGCTGAAGACAGGGATATATGCAGTAATATTTAGTTTGTTTCTGATGTGGCTTTTTACCCCCTGAGAGCAGGAGGCATGGTCCATTTATCATCGGTCACAAACAAACAATGTGTATTTTTAGCTTCTCCTTTCAGAGAAGATAAAAAATAGTTTGAGTTAGCATGACATGACTTAGGTGGGGACCCTTTTATGTTTTTTTATTTGTTTAGATAATTGGGTCACAGGAAAGCACTCCTGTGAGAACCACTCTCATTCCCAGAGATCCAGAGAGGTGAAGGGGAGGGAGAGAGTTGAGATTAATGCTAAAATAGAACATCCTGTGCAAAAAAAGCCATTGTCTACGTAGCACTAATCTTAAGGTAATTTAGAAGGATGGTGGAAAAGTTCAGCCTTAACTCTGCCCTTTTTCAACACGTGTCTGTAGGTTAAAATACATAATCTGTAGAGCCTGGCTTTATCTTTGTCAGATAGCAGAGTATGTATAACTCAGGGTGGTGTGCCCCACACTTGTTACAGCTAGAGTTCATACAGCAATTCCCCACCATGCATTTGTGCACTGTCCAAATGATCAACATTCTACAACTGCTATTTAGATTTAATCTTTTTTTATTGTATTTATTTAACTTTTTTCCAAATTTCAGCTTTTTATTTGGTTCTCACAAATATTTTGATAAAATCTCTTTTAATCTGTAATCTAATTACATGTACTGTGTTTCCATGCACAGTTTGTGGTTTTTGAGCTAGCAGCTTTATACTCTTGCAGCCAAGGAGAATTTCATCACAGAAAACTCACCAGCCATTTTGTAGTTATACCTGATTTAATTAGGAATCAATTCACTTATTAAAAAAAAATCCCTCGTATATTGTTTTTTGAACCTGGTGCTGGGATCTCTCTGTGTGGCAGCAACCTCAAATAATTAGCCTGGTGCCAAGTGAAGACTGTTAAACTCCATTATCCTAAGCATCTGACTGGATGGACAGAGAGGATGTTTTGGCAGTGATTTTTGTCTTGACATGTTGCAAAAATGGCTTCTGAAAATCAGCGTGGAGGTAAACGTGTTTGGGTTTGAGCAATATTCCCCAATGGCCTGTCCAGAACAAGCCTGTGGGTTCACTAAATAGCACTTCTGTGGTACAGTCAAGACTGTACCGTGCAATGCAGTCTCTCTGCCTTGCTCCACATACTGCAGTGTTAAAGGATCGGGGACGCGATCCAGTTAGCAACTCTGTTTGTGTCAGCACATGAGAACGTTTATGGATTTGTATTGTTCTTCTGCTTTGGAAAAACTCCAGTCAAGAAATGCCACCTCCCACTTCCCCATCCTTTCAAGCATATAATGCAAGAGGTTTGAGCGAAGCGTCCATTCAGCTCCTGGGCAGCCATCACATCTACCCCAGCAGCACATGGAGGATCCTCCTGATACCAGAGCTCAGCTTCAGAGAGTTCTTGCCCTTCTACTGCTTGTGTCATGGGCATGGGACAAACAGCTCCGTTCCTCTCTCCCAGCTGTTCAAGGTTATCCTTCCCAGCTCCTTTCCTCTCCGCCTCCTCATCCACATTCTGTTGCCACACATCTGGCTTTGAGCATGGAGCCACTTCTTGGATCTGATCCCTAGCAGCTGTCTGCTGCCAGCGCTTTCCCACAGAGGATAGGGATGGGATCCAAAAGGCAAGGGGAAATGGAGGACAAGCTGGGAAAGTCCACAGCAGGTGGAGGTTAAGACAGAACCGAATCTCCACAGGAGCAATGTCCTTTTCCTTTCTCTCCACTCAGCTCCACGAGTGTCTGCCTCTTCTGCATGTCTCTGCCATCCACTTCTCTATTACTTCAGAAAATGTAGACTGCCTCCTCCACCTCCTTTACCTCTGAATGAGCTCTTTCTGGATGCAGACTTCTACAGCAGGTTGTGTTACCAACATGGATCACTGGGAGCACATCCCAATGGACACAGCAGAAAAGGTGCAAAGGTGAAAAGGACACATCCTGCTCAAACCATCAGGACAGAGACATTTCCTTCATTTGCCCAGTGGCAGATGCCAACTAGATGCAGCTGGAGAATTGAGGGCTCAAAAAGTAGGAACATGGAACCTGGAAATGTACTCTCTGTGTTGTGTGGTAACAACTAGAGTTCAGTCTCCAGGGATGTCAGATGAAACCTCTCAATGTCATTAAGGAGCTCAGATTGCCTTCAAAAGCATCATGTGCCAAAGGTTTGTCTTCACACTGGAATAAGAGGGAAAGGCAAGAGAAAACTAGGTTTGACCAAAACCAACCTGAAAACTTGGAAGCCTTTCTGATGCCTTCCACAGCTTTGGATTTGGTTTTCTTTCTGCCCTTTTGTGGTTTTGGCCTCGTGATAAATCCCAGAGCCAGAGAGCTCTGAGCAGAGACAGATTAGCATCTTGTTTTCAGAAGCCTAAGACTGGAATATATGGATCTGTTTATTTTGCAGATGCCAATAGCTAACACATCCATTGTGTTCAACATATACAGCACTCTGAAGCTGCTGCTAAAAGAGGACAGATATTTTAGCTGGCTTATTATCAGCCTACATGCACTGGAGATGGATCCTTGGCTTTTAGTTCACCCTTGCTCTCAGTTTTATTTCAGCACGTTGTCCTATTAATGATCAAGCACTCTCTGAGCTGCATTTTATTAAGTTGCCTGGAGGCCCTCTGGCATCAGAAAAGTAAATATACTTGTGATGATATTATTATTATTAGATTCATGCTAATAAAAGGATAACAACGCAGCAAAAGGCCTTTAATCAGTCTATGCTGTGTAGGCAAAACCAAAGCTTTTTATTGGGATTTTTTTCCTCTAGCCACGTAGGGTCCTGTCCACGTGAGTGGAGAAAAAATAAAAAAAGACCATCAGCTGAGTGATTAATTTACAAGGCTTTGTTTCTTTAATGAATTTTGCTCCTTTTCTCTGCTACATAATTGGTTTGGAATTTCCTTCCCCTTACTCAGAATTTCACAGAAAGAACCTCTAACATCCAGTAATAAAACCTTTGCTGCACCAGTAACTTGCAGACTTACCCACTGAAGAAAGATCCCAGCTCTTGGGTAGTGCAAGCTGAAGGAGGTGGTCTGGTGAATCTGGGCCGGTCAGAAACCAACATCACATTGAAAACATGTGTGGGTAGTGACAAAGGAAATTCCCCAGCGTAATTACTGAATCTACTCAATGCTTTGTTTGTCTGGAAAAGCACAGCAAATGCTTCCTTACTTCTTCAGGGCATTGTGAGGATAACTTCCAGTAAAAAGTCGAAAGCCAAGCACTCCTAGGAGGGTGGTGACATGAGAACTCCTTCCTAGACTAGAATGGCTTCATTCACTCCTTATTTACCACTAGCTCATCTGTGTCTCGGTGGGTTCAGATCTAACCATTTCCTGTGCAAAAGGACCTCAATCGTATAGCTCTAAAACAGAGCCACGAAGAGAAACTTCAGCACCTACAGCATGCACACACTCATGTTCCTCCTTTCAGTCACCGCCCAACTGGGCCTGCAGCTCATGTTCTGGTACCGTCACAGCACCCTCCAGGGCCTGTGCATATTTGCCTCCTTTTGGTATCTATCACACCATTTGCTGTTGTTGTGCTCAGGACCACTCTGTACTGATAGTAAAGACGTCCACTTTTCCTAGCTCTTCTTTTGCTCTGAGGAACATATTTTTGGCTGATCCTGCGCTTCAGACACACCTTCAGACATGCACGCACTCCCTCCTTTTATAAATCCAGTTGCCTGGTTTGTTTTCCTCTCATACCATCTCCATTTTCTTTCTTTCTCTATGTTTTTGTTTGTTCGCGTGACTATTTGCTAGGGAAACTGATAGCTTCCACTGATCACCTGAAGAGAATTAATTTCAATCTCTCACTGATTTGCAGTCTCACACCTTAATTTTTTAACTCATGAAAAAAAATTATCTATGCTTCCGAGCAGCTCAGTACTCCCTACAACTGTCCTGAGTTTGAAACAAAGCTTGAATCTCTCTCTACAAATTATTCCCTGTAGTAACTACAGATAAATTCTAAACCTGCAGAATGTGCTGACATGGAGTTAAGTGGACTGAGTCTCTCCACAGTTTGTCTTGTTGCATGGCAGTCCCAAGACACAGGGGTGGCACAGCCGTGGGCAGGTGTCTCCCCTGGTTCCCCATGGGCCGTCTGCATCCTTCTATCTCTGCCATGAAATAATTCCCCAGTGGCCTCTTGGCAAGTCCAAGGAGGGAGTGGTGTGTTCTTGTGTCACACCCCTCTCTGGATGCTCTGCAAGGAAGCCTGAAACCTCTGGAGTGTGAATGTGACTGGCTCGAGCCTTCAGCTCAGAAGTTAAAGCACTTGTGCAGGGTTTTGCTACGAAACACGATATACCCTAGAGGATGGTGTGTTTGCAATGGTGTGAATGCAGTGCAACATATAAGTTGAGGTGAACCAGAACCCTCACATCTGAGGAGCCTGTGTAAGAGCCCTCTTGAAGGACACTTTCAAGGGCACAGTGACTGTGTTTATACTAAGGTGTAGGAGAGATCCTGAGGTCAAATATGCAGTCTGTCCACATTACTTGTCTGCGGGAAGGCCTTGGAGCTAATCGTGGTGCAATCTAGCTGATACTCCCAGTATAGCAGCATGAACACCCTCAACTTATCCCCTACAGAAATCTGGAGGTACAGCCAAATTATCTGGCAAGCAACTAGACGGTAATAACAGTCACTCCTGAAGACAACCAGTCATTGCTACCCCAGAACCTAGGGGGAACTGAATTCTCACCGTGCAGCTGATCTAATCCCTACCCTAGATCTGATCAATGCAAAGTCATTCCTTTCCCTAGGTCAGACTGTGCTGACTCTCTGCACCCTGACAGACTGTGAGCCCTGGAAGGCTGCATTAGCATCCACATGTACAAAACCACAAAATTAGAGCAGGCGTGCAGGAGCTGGAGTAGCTGAATGGATCTTAAGTTTGGTCTCTTCGGAAAGAACTCCAAAGCAAATTCCAGAAAGTATGGCTCCTGGGGAATGGCATAAGGAACATAATCTGAGTGCTGAAGAGACCAGAATGATTATTTAATTTCCACTCTTTGGAAATCCTTTGCTGTGTATCTCTGTGAAACAAAAGAGAAGTTTAACAGTGAAAGAAGCTTGCAAGACTATTTCTTGAATATATGTTTTCTTTTTTGTTTTCTTTTTCTTTTCTTTTCTTTTCTTTTCTTTTCTTTTCTTTTCTTTTCTTTTCTTTTCTTTTCTTTTCTTTTCTTTTCTTTTCTTTTCTTTTCTTCTCTTCTCTTCTCTTCTCTTCTCTTCTCTTCTCTTCTCTTCTCTTCTCTCTTTGCACATGATGCATACCATTGAACTGGGAGATGAGAAAAGGAGTAGAAAAGAAGCCCACCCTACTTTTTTAAATGGGTTTTAGTGAAAAGATGAGCCTGGGTGAACAGTTTATACATGTGTTGAAGAAGAAAGAAAAATTTCCCATCCATTCTCCCCACCTCAGTCCCCATCTTCATATTTTTGGACCTGGGAGTTTTCTAAGATGTCCTTCAATCACCTCTCTCCCACTCTTTCAGAAAGCCAGAGATATTCTAGCATTCCTGCTTTAGACTGATTTTTTAAAAATTACATTTTTAAAGTATTTTATTCCTATTTCCTACGAATATTCATGCATTCTACAACCAGGAAAAAAAAAAAAAAGTGATCTTCTAATTGTTCTGTTCCCTCTCATGGGCTAGAAAGCCTCATGCAGTAATTCCCGCTTTTATGCTCATAATTTTGTGGTTGAACCATCATGTAATTTTTAAGACAACTCCCTGCCTTGATTTCACCAAGTGTTTAGTGAATCTCTTGCAGCGGTTAATTATCCTCATGCTGAAAGTCAAAGACCTGCAGCTCATTTTCTAGTTTACCTTCTGACTTCACCTTGCAGCCACTGGATCTCCTGCCTTTGCTGACTAGCTCATAAAACTCTTCCCCCCAACATATTCTCCCACTGTGTTTTTTAAGGTTGCTATAGGATCTGGAGCTCATTAGGCATGTTCCAAAGATACGAGACAGGTCTGTGCCTTGCATAATGTTTTTGCAACCTGGAGAGAGAGGGGAGAGAAAATGAGCAAAGGAAATGGATAAAAAATAGTGGTTGCTAATAAGTCTTTCACTTTACTGCAGGTCTTGACTTCTCTTAGCTTTTCTCTGCCTTGCTCAGGAGGGCTTAAGGTGAGGGAGAGGATATCTCAGAATCAAAATCTGAGCCCAAACCTCATGAGAACTTTGCCTCATCTCCAGTGCATGAGGAGTTAAGCTCAGCCCTGTGTCTCCACTACACATTAAAGACTCAATCTGTCTACCTAATATAGAAGCTGGGATAGTTCCCACCAGCTGAATTTATTCCCTGGAGCTGAGGTAACTTGGAAGACTGAGTCAGGACTCAAGGTAAGCCTGGAGTGCCTAAACGCTTTGTAATGTAGGAGCAGCCCTTCAAATAAGAAGTTGGTAAAATACTGCTAGCTGGCTATTGCTGCCTCCCTCTGCAGCTCTGGCTAGATGTGATGAAGGGAAGAAGGGGGAGTATTCAAATGGGGGTGGAGGGCAGGAGGAAATTTTGTGACCTTTGTCTGCTTTCCTGCACCACAAGGTTTGTCATAGACTGAGCAGCACCTTTTATTTCCATCTTTGAAATCCTTGTTAACACTTTGACTTGGCTGCCATTGCTCCCTCCCAGCTAAACATCAGCGATGTGTCCCCTTTTGGAAAGTGAAACAGAGCCTTCTTGGTAAGTCAGCATGAACTTCTTGGTGGGGGAAAAAAGGGCATGTATTGCCAAGCATCTGAGAAAGACTTGGGGCAAGTCAGTTCACCTGAAATGTGTATGTACAAATACCTCCTTTCTTCCCAAGCAACTCATCTTTTAGGTGACATCAGTAGATCAGCAGCTTGGCTGTCAGATGTGGAAGAAAATTCAAGGAAATGGCAACTGTATGCAGGCTGAGCTGTACGTAGGTGGCATTGGGTCCAGTTAGCTGTGACCAACTGGCATAGCTCAGGTCAGAGGAGAAGATGAGCTAAAGACCAAGGGATATTACAGATGTGGCAAGACATGCATTGGCAGTACTGCTTGGTTTCCTGCAACGGGACTGAACAGTGGTGAAACTGTCCATGGACATGACAGTCAATGCCAGGCAGGGAGATGAGAAAGCGGTCATTGCACAGCTGGAAGGGAGCCTGCTTTCACTGTTCCTGAGTGCCAGGTCCTCTCCTCGCTGTAGCGAGGCACAGCTCCACATCCAGAAGACAGGGACAGGAGTAGCTCAGAGGAAGCTCAGAGCAGTGATTTTCCCCCTGTTCCCCTGGTCCCTCCTGGACTGGGGCCACACCACCTTGTTGTGATGGTGGGCCTAGATTTGTTTTGACTCTAGCCTGTTGTTGCTAGCGTGACCTGAAGCCTTAATGACCATTTCCTATTGAACTCAAAGTTTCCCAATTAAGCCGGACAGCAGGTAAACATGAGGAAGAAAGCTTTAAGAGAGAGCCTTGCCAAAGCTCTGCTGGATCATCCAGTGAGTACTGGAGAACTTGGCAGGAGAAGAATCACAGGGTTGGATCAGGGCTATTCATTTTTTGCTAACTACTCCTGACATTTCTCTTCTCACACAGATGCACAGTATTCAAAGGTTTTGCCAGAGGTTCCTCTATGCAGGTTTGCATCTCACTCTTTGACTGTTCATTGACACAAACCTTGAAAGGAAAAAAAATGAACTTAATTGCTCTAGGGTGGAGGGGGGAAAGAAAATAAAATAATAATATTAAAAACATAACTGCAACCCACAGGATCTACAGGAGCTGTGGAATAGGGAAGGGTGCGCTTGAGCAAATGCTAGAATGTCATTTGGCCAGACACTTCTACCTCCAAGGTCACCCAAGTGTTTTGACTGAATAATAAAATGTTGTGTGTCTTATCCTGAAACCTGGGAGGACTGGGAAACAGCAGGGGTGGAGGAGTAACAGAGAGGGGGAGGAAAGGGGGGGTTGTGGGAGAGCAACTCAGTCCTTATTGCTGTAAACCCTGTGGAGCCTGATCACACAAATATTTGCAGATCCTGGCAGTAGCATGTGTAACACAGAGTATGTGATCATCTTAAGTCCGATCCCACATTTATTTTTCCTTAATTGCTGGATGTTGCAGCCTGCTCTCCCAGCCCCTGCAGGGGAACGAAACAAGAAGCCAGAATCATGAATATTGAACTCTATGTCCCCCAAAATTTTGCTTCTGGTGTGTCAGCTTGGAAGAGAAGATGGTCTAGTGAAGGATAAGGGATTGTAGGGGGAAAACTTCCCACTGAGGACATTGTTCTTTCTCTGTGGAATTACGAGAAACCATTCAGAAAGGGACCGGAATTCTGCTACTGGTATCTCAAACGGCACAAATCAAGTCTACATTCTTCAAAAATATTTTCTTTCCCTTAAAATCCAAACCACATCCTTTCCAAAAAATACCTTCTAACACCCTGTGTGAGGAGAGGGTGGTATCGGGGCACACTTGTGTGCCATCAGCTCTCTGCCTCATAAAGACAGGCATCAGTTCCTAAACTGTAAAACAGAGAAATTCATATTCCCTTTGCCAGGATAAATATCCCAGATTCAGAGACTCTTTTTAACTCTCTAGTTCTACAGTATCTCCTAAAAGGTGAAACTTTGAAGCATTGTACACACAATTTGCTTCTCTAATCAAGGAGGAAAAAGCTGTTTTATTAAACTTGGACTGCTTAATCCAAGTCGAAAACCCAAAATGAAGCATTCTAACTGTAGATAGCAACTGAACAAAAGCCTATAGGGAGATCAGAGGTTAAACCCAGGCTGCAACGTGGAGTAGTACTAGAGTGGCTCCATCCTTTTTGCAGATCTGTCCTGTGTCAGCTGCCTCCTGTAACTGTCTCCAGCTCACACTTCCCATAAAGAAAAATATGTGGATCTACTGTTCAGTGCTCCGTTAGTACAAACAGAGCAATAAGGACATGAGGTGCCACAGAAAGCTTAGGAAAAAATATCCTAGCTCTACCCCCTGTGCCCTTAGTGTTGCACAATGGTTCTTAATACAGAAAAGAGGAATAGTGTTTGTAAGGAAAAAGAGGAGAAGATAGGTAAGGGGCTTTGGAGGTCAGCAATCCTTGTTGTAAATGAAAGCAAGCTCAGACAACAAAGTTAAGCAGTTTACTTTTGTGGAAAAAAGGGCAGGAGTGAATGAGGACTTTTTCCTCTCTTAATGTAATGGATGCTTTCTCTATAAATACAGTCTCTAAAACATTATTATTTATAACAGTTGTCTTTTGGCATGCTTAATTTACATTTCTTTCTGTGATCACATGAATCATGCAATCAAGAGCAGGAACTATCAAGTAGTTCCCCAAAAGACAATACATTTAACACCACTGCATTATAAACAGATCAGATCAGCAAAGGGAGTTATACTGAGGTCTGTGTCAGTAGATACTGATGATTACCCCAGGCCAGCTGCTGACTGTGAGATCTCTTGCTGTCCATGTGTGGGTCACTGCCTGAGGTATGATAACTCATCTGAGACTGAAATCTGAACTGATGGGCTTGAACCAAGCTCCAGTGGAAGGCTTTGTAGGTGTGATCCAAATCTCTTCAAGTCTGTAGAAAGTTCCCAAAGGTGAATGGAGTTAGACAGCAGAATATCTTGTGTAGGTCCAGGGCATAATGAGAGTGAAGAATTTTGCTCCAGTGAAAAACCTTAATGTTGCCTCTGCCTGTAAGAAGAGCTAGTGCAGGCTCCCAGAGTAAGCCTTGTGACCTTGAACCAGACCCCGACGCCTTCAGATTGTACCATTTCCCCTGGGAAATGGATACAGAGCTAGGAAATGTCTTCAGTTCTTTGTGGCTCTTTGGAAAATGGCCACAATCTAACCTTGGCTCCAGAGACAGCAAAGAAATTGTGCATTGCTCTTGTGGTGATTTTTCTGGTTGGAGAAATAGGGGCAGCGACCAACTTTCTGTTACAGTTGTGTAGACTGCAGGTGCTCAGCTGTTGTCTGGGTAAAAATCAGGTTACTACTCACTGCAGCGTGCCTAGTGTTAGGGTGAAGGCTTGGGGTGCCTGGGTCCATGATGGGCTCCAGAGGTTGGGGACCTAGCTGTAGTAGTAATCAACAGCTATACAGTATCAGCCAGCAGGGGGATTGCATAAGACAAAGGATAAATATTCCCTGTTGCTCCTACTCAAAATGGTCATCAGAAGCAACTGATACTCAGAAGAACATGGGGATCACCGCACAGACTGCAAACAAGCTTTCCTTATGCAAGCAAACACTATCAGCTATGGCAAGTTTTCTGGAAATCATAACAGCTTCAAGAGAAATTATATGCTCCAAGGTGTGTAGGACCAGCTTTTCTGCTGGTATTCCACAGGAAACAGTGGCATAAAATGGCACGTTCAAATCAGAAAGCAGTGGGGAATTTTAAGAGGCAGGATAGTAACATGAGTAACACAGCTCCAAGTCTGAGTTAGCATCAGCAACCACTTCCCCAGAGGGTGGTTGTCCTCACTGGATAGTCTAAAGAAGCCTGAATCTTTAGAAGTAATAACAGCTTTAATATTTATATTACAAGTGGTTAATAATTTTATTAAATGCTTTGCAAAGAGCAACTTTACCTGCGTGCTGTTGGGTATTTATTTGCTCTTAATGGTTGCTCTTGTGAAAGAGAACAGAGGGAGCAAGGTGTTCCTTTCCTTCACGCTCTTTCTCAGCCTGTCAACTTCCCAATTCCACTGGCTCCTTGTCCTGCTGGAGAAACTGAGGTTCATCTGACCTATGTCCAGCTAGACAACATCAGAATTAGATGATGGGTTTGGAAGAGGAGCTGTCATTTCCTCTGCCCATATAAAGACTAAGCACAATCTGAGGGTGACCTTTAAGAGCTCCTACAAAATAATATTGTTGTTAGTTTAAGTTCTAGGCCACCACAGAGTACTCCCCTATCTTTCTCTCTCTGCTTCTCTCTGGAGTTTGGTTCATCCATCACATGCATTTTTTGCACAGCCTGAACTTGCTTGCTAGAGGTCAAACACTGATGCTTTTATTTCTGCCTCAGCCCTCCTGACTGGAGAAAGAATAAATATTTGCTCAAAATTAAGCCCATTTTTGTCTGGAACTTCAGCAACAAAACAGTTTGGACGCTTTGCAAAAGAGGAAAGGATCCAGCATGCCTTGCCTCCCTCCACCCCATCACCCTGGGTTTCCAAAAAGACTCAAAGTATTTTGCACAATATTTGAAAATAAATATTGCTCATCCTTGAGCCGATAGTTTGGAGCCCAAATGGGCTCGGGATTTATAATGGAAAGAGTGATGCAAGCTTAACGCTATGTGAGCCATGTGCTGTTACCATCCAGCAACCAGCTCCCATCCAGTCTCCTTTGTGTATGAATGGTCATTTTCTTCCACAATATTCCAAGGACCCAAGACACCGTGCTGATTAACCCCTTCCTGAGAGGGTTGGAACCCAACAGTAGTCCTTATATAGACTAGGCCTAGATGGACTAGTCAGTAATAGACAATGTTTTATTTTTTTTATTCTTTAGATGCTGCCTTCCCAGACAGAGCTTGCCTTTTTTCCTAGTGCAAAGACATCTCTTTGAGATCAGGCAGACGGGAAAAAAGATCTGGGGAAGGGAAATGATGGGATACCATTATTAATTTGGAGGAGGGGGAAGACATAGAAAAGTCATCCATCACTCCCAGCTCTCTCTAAAGAGCTATCATGGCTTGCCCACAGGCCTAATAATCTTTATTTTGAAAGGAAAACATCCCACAAGAAAAAGTTGGGGAAGCTGGAGGTATTGAACAAGCTGATCTATAAAGATAATTCATTCCATGTTTCTGCACTTTTGACTTGCTCAACAGTTTGACTCATGAGAGCAGAATAATGCCAAGGTGTTATGGACTGGAAGTGCAGCTCCCTGCAGATAGGGACTTGGCTGGGGCTTGAGCAATTACCTAAGAGGAGCAGCCTGCACCTGAACACAAAGCTTCCTGCAGAACTGTGCTCCATCAATCCGCTTCATCAGAGGCACTCCCTGCCCACGGGCTCACCCCAGCTGATAGCACATGAGACCATGTGCGTACACGTGAACCACAGAGAGAAAGAGAGAACAGGGTGACAAATGCTCCAGTGCAATCCTCTCTTCTTGCTCCCTCTCCACTCCAACCCACTCCACCTTGAGCCCAGCCAGTGTTTTTCCCACAGCAAAGTAGACTGTGAAGGCTGGGGAGAGGAAGGGAAAGGAGAGGACAGGCAACCCTAGTTTCAGGGAACAGTGTCGCAAGTGAAGTCCTGTGTCACACACAGCCAGACACATGACCATGCCGATGTACCAATTATCCTTTATAAATAGCTGCAAGCAGATGTTCATCCAGCAAGTGGCTGTGTCAATTGAAGCCATTACGGCTCACAGATGCTGGCGCAGCCCTCCAGCCAAAGATTACCTCTCCTGCAGCTCTGCTGGCAGTCAGCTCTGCTTCAGGAAAAAGTCATCTGGATTAGCTCATACCACCTGGATCAGCTGCTTGAGCAGTGCTGGCTGACTCTGTGCTGGAGCAGATTAGGGAGCGCTCACATGATCCTTTTGGTTGGTCGTGACCAGGGGCCAGACACCTTCCAGGTAGCACGGCGAGGTCTGGAGGAGGGCGTCTTGCCTTGCTCTGACCTACATGCACACATGGAAAGTCATGTGCATGTTTTGCTGGCTCAGATAGATTATGTGGTAAGAAGCTAGACCATGTAGACAGGAGGTTTTGTTCAGCCACCAACTTTCTGATGATTTCAGAATCATAGAATCATAGAATGTTTTGGGTTGGAAGGGACCCCTAGAGGTCATCTAGGCCAACCCCCCAGCAGTGAGCAGGGACACTGCCAACTAGATCAGGTTGCTCAGAGCCCCATCCAACCTGGCCTTGAATGTTCCCAGGGATGGGGCCTCCACTACCTCTCTGGGCAACCTGTTCCAGTGTTTCATCACCCTCATTGTAAAGAATTTCCTCCTTATATCCAGTCTAAACCTACCCTGTTTTAGTTTAAAACCATTACCCCTTGTCCTGACACAGCTGGCCCTACTAAAAAGATTCTCCCCATCTTTCCTATAGGCCCCCTTTAGGTATTGAAAGGCCACCATCAGGTCTCCCCGCAGCCTTCTCTTCTCCAGGCTGAACAAGCCCAACTCCCTCAGCCTGTCCTCATAGGAGAGGTGCTCCAGCCCTCGGATCATTTTTGTGGCCCTCCTCTGGACCTGCTCCAACAGTTCCATGTCCTTCTTGTGCTGAGGGCTCCAGAGCTGGACACTCACCAGAGCAGAGTAGAGGGGCAGAATCACCTCCCTCGACCTGCTGGCCACGCTTCTCCTGATGCAGCCCAGAATACGGTTGGCCTTCTGGGCTGCCAGCGCACATTGCCGGCTCATATCCAGCTTTTCATCCACCAGCACGCCCAAGTCCCTCTCGGCAGGGCTGCTCTCGATCCTTTCTTCCCCCAGCCTGTACTGATACCGGGGGTTACCCCGACCCAGGTGCAGGACCTTGCACTTGGCCTTGTTGAACCTCATGAGGTTCACACAGGCCCACCTCTCCAGCCTGTCCAGGTCTCTCTGGATGATATCCCGTCCTTCTGGTGTGTCAGCCACACCACTCAGTTTGGTGTCATCCGCAAACTTGCTGAGGGTGCACTCGATCTCGCTGTCTAGGTCATTGATGAAAACATTAAACAGCACCGGTCCCAGTATGGACCCCTGAGGGACACCACTCGTCACCGGTCTCCATCTGGACATCGAGCCATTGACCACTACCCTCTGGATGCGACCATCCAGCCAGTTCCTTATCCACCGAACAGTCCACCCATCAAATCCATAGCTCTCCAATTTAGAGAGAAGGATGTTGTGGGGACCGTGTCAAAGGCTTTGTGACCTTCCCTCTTCTCTTCCCCTCTTTAGTCTGGATGGTAATTCTTGTGCAGGAATTGCCCTTTTACTATGACTTGTGCAGCACCTAACACAATGACAGACCACCTGTAAATCTGTAATGACAAGCTAAATAAAAGGTGAGCAGACACATTTTTGTGGAGGTCATTTGGAGTTAACCTTTATCCTGTGTGTGTAGAACACATATTGCAGCTGGTCCAAACCTGTGTTCATTGCTTTTAACTGCTTACATAGGGTACCAGAAGAGTAGTTTGGTCATATTCCATCATTTCTTTTTTGTGCCTCACACATCCAGTATTACATTCACAGGCCACGTAAAGAAACAGTAGACCAATGATGTGAACATAAGGCTTTTCTCCTGCTATGCTGGCACGTATGCGGTAAGATACACACAGATGTGGAGAAAAATACACTGATTTAAATAAACCTTGCAAAGTGCCAGAGCACACAGAGAACCACCCCCCCCCCCCCCCCCCCCAAAAAAAAAAAAAAAAAAAGGAATAGACAATTTAGGCAAGCTGCAAGTTTGGAAGGATCATGTGTTTTCTCTCCCTTTTTGTTTTTTGGCCTGGTGAGCCTCTAGCAAAGTTGGTATCACTTGCCCCCTGGCTGGACTCAGATAACAGCAATATGACTCCTGATTCCCAGCCTCAGGAATACCATTTTTGCTATTGTTAAGCCTGGAATCCAAATTTAATTAGCACAAAAATTAAAATGAAAATAAACCTTGAGACAACTGAACTCTGGGTCACAAAAGCAGAGAAGTGATTGACAGGTGAGGAGGAAAAGGAGGTAAATGATGTGATTAGTTTCCTTCTGATTCATCCATTCACCTACGGGGGGTTGATTTGTGAAAAATCAAATATAATATCAGTATGGATGCTGGGGCCAAAGCAAAATATAAACTTGCACAGACAAAGGAAAGAGATCCTATCTGTACTGATGAATGCCCTGGGAGAGAGCTCGGGAGCCTTAGCCAAGCCTCACAAAGCAGTGAGCTCCTGACACGCATCCAAGAGGCGTGAGTATATTGACTTGCCCAGCTCTATGTTTGCAAGCTGGAGCTCTTCTGTGAGGTATTAGCTGCTACCCCAGTGCCTTCAGGAAGCCTCAAGTGACTCAAGCTGTCCTTGAAGATGAATATATGTGTAGAATAATCGCTCCACTTTGACACATGAAACAGCGTTTTGTCAAGGCATGTGACAGAGGAAGAACTGGGCTGCTAAGAAAGGAGGGAAGGAAATTGCTTTCAATGGATCCCACAGGCCAGGGTCCCACCTCAGTTACATGGCTTCTCTCCTAGCCTGGGACTGTGTAACCAGATTCCCAGTCACAGGTCTGCCTGACCCACAGACTAAAGGAACAGACCATTGTGTCAGATGCAGACTGGTGGGGTTTTGCCATGAGCACTGTTCTCTGGCTTACATAGCTTTCCCTGTTGTCACAGCTGCATGAAGTATGGGGCCGCATGGGACACCTTTGTGTGTGCACAGAATCCCTCTTGCTCAGTGTGTCTTCCATAAACGGGATACTCCACGAGAAAGCAACTCAACGCACAGATTCTGCTGCAAATCTGTGATCTCAGATGATCCTTGCTCCTGAATGCTCTCCTGTTGCTGGAAATTAAAAAAAAAAAAAAAAAAAAAATCCAGGATTGCTATGAAGCCAGCTCCTAAAGGTCATCAAATTAGTGTTACAAGTTTTTCCATGGGGGTCCTTTCTATTCAATCAGTCTCCAAAAGGGAGGAGGGCTAGGGTGTGCAATCCAGTGAAGTCTTCTGATTTTAGCCACAGGAAGAAACAAAGCAATTAACAGCAGAGCAACTTTCCCCAAATGTACTTCCCAGGGACCTGTGTCCATTGTTCTATTTGAGCATGAGCCCCTTGGAGGAAAAAAGTGTCCAGGTTGTAGACACACATTCTCTATTTCGAGCTACCCAACTGTAGAGCTTCTTGTGTAAAAGCTCCCCAACTTGTTTCCAATTTGATTGCCCCAAGTTTGCAAAGACCTCGTTATTTATGTAGTTAACGAATCCAGCTCATTGTGGCTGAAACAGGTAAGGGAGCAATGCAATGGGAGAAGTTGTTGGCAGGAGAGATGTGACGAGTATAAGGGGAAGTGATTTCTCCCATCAGCACAGCTGTTGGCAGAGCGCACATCTGTCTGCACCATTAATCTCTACTGAGATTGTCAGTGGGGTGCTGTGGGGAGTAAGCAGTTCGCTCCTCTGAAAGCCAGCAGATTATCTCGTGTGGCTTCCGGCACTATATAAGTCACAGTTTTTAACCTGAAATGCTCTCAGAGAGCATATTTACCTCTCCTTCTGAAGGATAGTACAGAGAAGAACTTAGGGACTTATGGTTGAACTGGGGACAAGATTTTAAGATAGTCTTGGCTTCATGGAGTCTCAGATTTTGGCCCTGGAGAGCCATCTTCCCTCCAGGAACTGGATTTAAAGTAGATTTCAGCACATATAAAGCATCCCCCCTGCCTCCAACCCTCCTGGTGATGAATGCAGGAGAGATGATCTCGTTTGTGCCATGGCACGTAGCATTGACGTGACTGTCCCAGCCCAGCTTGCCAGCTCAGAAGGAGAGCTGAGTTTGTGGTGAGGATGGGCACCTGCTGACTCTCCACATGAGTGCTGGAGCCCAGCCCTGGGGGGATCGGCCAATGCCCGCCTCTGCAGTTGCTCTTCTGAAAATGAAACAAAGCTGTTGGTTGGAGCTATCAGCCTAGTCCCTTTCATTATCAATAAATTCACAGTGAAAGCAGCAGAAACAAAGCTCTTCTAAATCTGCTTTACATTTCAACCTAAACAAAAGAAAAAGAAAGAGTAAGCTTAGCTTAAGAAGGGTTTCTGCTGGACCTTCTCTGTAATGGTAGGAAAATGCTCTGAAAGCATGCTTCCTAGAGATGCAGAGCTTGAAGACCACAGAAAGGCTGCAGACCCCAAACAATAGCCAATTATACAATCAAACAAGCTGTTCATGGCAGTCATTCACATTGCTTGTGGCTGTAAGATCCTCACAGTACAAGATCTTCAGGGGTTAGCCTCAGATCACCCGCCTTGCCTTGATATGGGAGACTGAAGTACTGAACACATGCTGGAACTATATACAGCTGGGTTGTTTTTTTTTTTTTGCATATAGCAAATCAGTTACCAGCCCTGGAGCAGAACACAGGTTTCTTGAAGACCAGGTCACTTCATGACACACAGCCTCTCCCTCTACCTGATGTGAGTGCAGAAGTTGTCCAGCTGCAAAGTCAGGAGCGTGAATTCAGCCATGCTACTCTTAGACCCTGTCCCCCTGGTACTGCCTGTTGCTCTGTGAACTTATTGCCTTAATTAGGACTTGTTCAGAGATCTGTGGCTTGCCTTTCTGTTGCTGGGTAAAGACATGCCGTGAGCTAGGGCTTTTTTTAGGTTTGAATTTTTCCCCTCTTTTCTTTCCAGCAAAATTGCAACAATGCCTATTTCATGTTGTTCCACGGGGCTTCCCTTTGTAAAAAAAACTCATCAGCCTTGCTAATATAATCACTCAGCAATGCCATGTCAAAATGTGAGTAAATGAATAACCAGTCTTTTCAACACATCTCTCTGTGCAAACAGATGTTTAGAAAGAATGCAGTATGTTGCAGGAAAAAAGTCAGCAAGCGATAATGTGTAAGCAGTCGGGGCCTGGAGCCTTATGCTACGCGCATGGCCACTGCAGCCAATGGGGAAAAATGGAGATAAACTTTATTCCTGAAAATTGAAATTCTAAGTTATCATTATCATTAACTCTCAAATCCTGGCCGATTTCCATGTCATTGCCATCTCACCACCCCTCCTACAGCAGTGATATCCCTTTCAGTTTGTAGATAATTTTATGGGTTTTCTAACAAAGGTGCTGAGTGTTGGAGACGTCACATGAGAAGGTTGTCTTACAGCAGAGATGAATTATTTTAATGCAGTCTCATTCATGCCCCTCTTAGGAATAATCCAGAGAACCAGGGCTGGAAATCATGGACTTTGTGCTTCAGAGCTTCTGTATAGCCTCAGTGTTCATTGTGAAATAGACATCACAATCCACTCCAGAGGAAGGAATGGAACACTTCCATGATGGCATCCTACCTTTTGGGTATGAACGACTTAAGTCAAAAGCCTCATAGAGGGAAAGAAGAAATGAGCTACAATCCAAACCATCTAATGCAGCTACTTCTGTGGCCTCAGTGTCTGAAGTATCTGAGCATTTCAGAATATTTGTAAGATGTTTCTCCTCTTAGTCCTCATTGCTGTTAATTTCCCATTTTACAGAGGACAGTTAAAGTACAACTTTCACGCTTCAGTGTTTCTTCTTACCCTAATTTTAGATGTCTACAAGGGAGACATTGCAGGCTAAGCTAGTTATCCAAGCTTGTTTGCAAGGAGTGAAGAGAAGTCACTATCAGAAGGTGATTCCCCTGTCTAAACATACGTATTTAACCAGTTCCAAAATATTTCCCCAGAGATTCCTCTATTGGCCCCGTCATGATTTTTTACACCTTCTTGTTAATGAATCTTCCTGTTCAAGGAGCTGATATTTGTTAAATGAATGTGGGGCTCCTCTGCTATAGTATTTGCTGTTCCTAGTATAAAAACAGATGGATGCTGTGTCCAGGACCTAAGTATCCTTTGGGATGCCTGACATTCTAGATACATAAGATAACGGTGAGGATGATTACTTATGAGCCCAAGGAAGTTCTAAGAAAGAAAGTTAAGGCAAAGGGATGTTTGTTTATTCCCAACTGGGCTTCCATGGGGTCAAAGTGTCACACCCATGAATCCCTGGAGTGTTCATATGTCTCTATATTAGTGTAGAAAAAAGGTAAGGTGGTGCCAACATTTCCCTTATCCTGCTTCATTTGCAAAGTTTTGCAAGCCAGCCATAAATAAAAGCACTCTGGAAGACACTTTAGCAGACGGCATCCTGACTCGTGAGTGAATCCAGTTGATTTTCCTTTCCATTTATATTTTTTGACATTTTTTTCTTAAAAAGAAGACAAGAAAATGACTCCAGATAAACACAAGACCCAAAACATTATGACACAAAAGCATTACTATGGGCTACAAGACCACTTAGCAGAAGAGAAAAATAATGATGTGCAAATATCTGAAGATCATCCAAGAAGAAAGATCAGTCATTCAGGGAGGTCCAGGGTGGAGGGGGACTAACACAAGATGTAGAGAATTAAGAGCAGTGGGTTGAGGCTGAGCAGAGGAAAAATTAGTTTGAGGAAAACTTTCCTACGAGTGGACTAGCCTCCCAAGGCAGGAGATGGAAACCTGATTGTTTGAGTCACACAGCCTTGGACCGGCCCTGTTTCTGAAGAACTGTTGTGGTGAGCTATCCCACATGGGCAGGGAGAAACCTGTATACCCTGGAGATTTCAATTCCCCATTTGGATGACTCACTTCAAAGTGCAGGATGAATTTTAAGTTGGTGGGTTAACTGTCTGAGCAATGCTTGCCAGGACACGTGTGTCTCTGCTAAGAAAGGAAGGCTTCATTGCTTAGATAGTGCTAAAGTTTCACCTGCACTGCAAGCATACCAGAAATCATCAGTTGTTAAGTTACCTCTACACACCAGCATAAAAGAAATACAGAGAACATTACCTTCCCTCCTTCTAACCTGGCAGCTGATGAATGTTTATGGTGCAGAAGAGGCTGAAGTCATAAACCACATAGGAATAGAGGAGAGGAAGATGGTGCAGTGCCTGGGAAGACTGAGGGTGCAGCTTTTAACAGTTCTATACAGCACTGTAAGAACCCCAAGGACCATTTTTAAAAGCTCCTCTATTCAGCAGACCGAGTGACACCTATAGTTCTCCCTTTCTCTCTCCCTGCAGTTGCCTTACATGCTGTTCAGGAGAGGAATCTTCTTTGCTTACACAACCCAGGTGAACCCTGTCTTTTAATTGACCCTTAAGTTATTAGCTCACACAGCTGCTCTTGACTATTTAATCCTAAACCTGATTCTATTCCTGCCCTATGACTTTTTCTAGGTGTAAGGCAGTCTCCTTTTCTTTGAAGGCTCTGCTATGATTCAGCCAGTATGAAAACTGATCCGAGTATAGGACCTTCAATTTCCCAGTCTCTTTGCATTGACAGCCTCTTGGAAGGTATCTCTCCAATACTTTCTTCCTCATACTGGTGCTGGAAACTGATGGAAAGAATTGTTCCTGTTTGCACTGGGTAGGCATATTTATTAATTCCAGCACTGAACACAGAAAGGGCAAATTCTTCAGGAAATGGGGACAGATTCCTATTTCACATCTCAGTTATACTTCCATACCAGAATGACACTTTGAGGTCTGCATGGGATGAGTCTGCACATACACTGGAACATGCCCCAGTATACTCGAGAGCTTAGGACCCTGCGATGGTACTAAGCACCTTACTAAGCCTGTGGGTCTCTCTGGAGAGGCTGTTATAGGCATGGATGACAGGTGAACCAGGGTGTATGGCATGATGATGGCCATTGTTGTAGTGCAGGTTGGAAGGTTGGGGTCTCAAACACCTTACCCTTGAAGAGAAACCAAAGTGGTTTTATTTTGGGTCATTCCACATGGAGGACTGAGTTCAAGGGTGACATGGCTCAGAGGGGTTTATCCAGATCTTCTTTGAAAATCCGGCTCAAACTTGGCCTGCTTTTTTCCATGAGGAGAGCATCTGGACGCCTTTTTGCAAATCTCCCAGCAACAATGATATAAATAAAACCCTAGACTACAGGACCTGTCCTGACAACTTGTCCTGCCCTTTCCTACAGAGGGGGCTTATTCCATGTAATGCTACTTATACCTACATGGAAACTTTTTTTTTTTGGTGTGTGTCCTTTATTTTTCTTTTTTAATCTTGGCATGGAAGCAGGAAAAGCTCTACCAAGCTAACAATTAATGCAAGGAATCACATCCTCACATATTGAACAAATAAATATAAGCTAATATAAATAGGAAAATACTCTTGGAATTTGTCAGTCAGTGGTCTTATTATCTTGAGCCTCAAAGCCAAAATTGCAGACTATGGTTTACAGATGCTTTTCCCCTCCTCCTCCTTTTCCTTTTTCTTTCTTTTTTTTTTCTTCAAGGCAGCTCAGAGGAGCTTGTGGCTCCCTTGCTAGGAATTGCTCCTCTGACAAAAAAATTCGCTCCCCTTTTCAAATGAGTTTGGCAAATGTTAGTGAAAAGGTTGCTAGTAAATATTCTTTGAAAACATTTATAGGTTTCTGAGGGTGCATGAAAGCTGTTTGGGCTGCAGTTCACAGGAACTTCCGCCCCACCAGAGACCTGGGAAATTCTTCACCATGTTTTTTGCCCCAACTACTCCTCCATTCCCAGGATGCTTGAGATACCACTTTTTCTTGAAAAGTCCCACATGTGAAAAAAGAAAGGGAAGAAAAAAACAGGGCAAAAAGAATGTAAAAGGGACCCATGTTTCTATCCCTTTTTTTTATCTGGTTGTCTGATTTAGAGGAAGTTGCAACCAGTCTTCCTAGACATTTAGGTGCTCAGCTCTCAGGCTCGGGGAGATGGGGGGTTTTGTCTGGGTTCATTGATAGACTGGTGCAAGAAGACTTTTCTACATACTGTACTTGGTTATTTTGGGTTTTGGTGTTGTTGTTTTTTTTTTCTGTAGCTCCCAAGTCAGACCCTTAATTTGTCTGAAGTATGTTTTCCTTGGTTTTCAAATGACACCAGTCTTACCATAGGTGAGTTTGGGACTACTCTGAGTCTCCACTGAGAATTTAAGTCAGAATAGTCACAGGATAAGTGAGCATATTTGTCAGTACATAGCTATTCCACAGTCAGGCCTTCAGTTTTGGATCAGTGCTATAGAAGCAGAGTTTCCTGTGGCAGCCATCAGTAGTGAAAAAGGCTGAATTTTCAAGTGCCAGCTCTATAGTCTTTCTTCTCTATTCCATGGGCATTAGGAAGGGAGAAGCTGATGAACCTGTTCCTACTTTAGGGTTCATGAGGCTGAATTTGTGTGCCAAAATCTGTGGGTTTTGTTATCAGAAAATTTTCCTCTAGATAATATTCATTCTCCCAGAATTTCTCATTAAAGAGAGAAAAAAATCCCACAAACTACTGATTGATTGTTCAGCAGAGAAATGTTATCCAAGAGCTCCTCTACATTAGATGTTTTCCTTGCGTTCCTCTCCCCCCTTTGCTGCTTTGACTCTGTGAGTTGCACTTTGGTAAGAAGGACCTTTGGTTGTAAGTCCCTCCAGGATTTCACATGAAATGAGCACGGTAGGTCTCAGCTCCCTCCTTTCTGGGCCAATTGTCAGGGTCACAGAAAACTCCCAGTACAGTTGGCAATCTCCTGTTAGAGATCTCAGCTGGGAGACTATGTGAACCACTGGCCAAAGCTGCAAGAAAAATTTTGAGCCGGTTTCAAGGTTTGAAGGGGAAGGAAAAAAAAACAAAACCATTTGCTAATTCCCAACATTTCTGCTGACTCAGCATCCAAACAACTGGAAATTTCTCCTTGACTGAGAGAGATGTGTCCAAACATAAAGCCTGGACCTGGCCACACTTTTGTGTTGTAAGAAAGTCTGTAACCAGACCTCCACTCTACAGCTGGCCCCGAGCCAGCGCTCAGAAAGCAGAATGAATCCCCTCTTTGATTATTTCATGCAGAGCTGGACACAGCCATGGTTTTGGATGGGAATATCAGGGGCCAAAGATTACACCCCACACTGCACAATAATCCCAAGAGGCAGCAAACAACAATTTGAGGCCATAATTATTCATGTTCAGGGAAAACCCAAGGGCCTGTTTCAGCCAGGGACTCACCTTTCTGTTCTTCATAACTGAATCAGGGTCTCCAAGCAAGACCCAAGTCTTCCCAAATTCTGGTGTGAATGTTGTGGATTCAGCAGAACTGTGCTCAGACTTTGAGCTCCAAGAGATTTCCATGTCAGTAGTTTTGCTAATTCAGTCCTTTTTCTACTGTTTCCCTCAGAGCCCTCTCCCATAAGTACTCCATCTGCTCTAAGAGCCTGGGCTGCTGGGGTTGGCCACGTAATCAATTTACCATCCCCAAGCTTGGCTGACTTTGATAAAGAGGATTTAGGGGGTTAATTTGAGCCCTCATATTTCTGAGGGGACGCTATACTTAGGAAACTTTCTGCATTGCACTTCAGCACGGATTAGTTGTTCTGCTTCCCATAAAACCTTATGTCTACCAGCTTGCCTAGGATTAGAACTAAAATGGAGTGTGTAGATCCCATTGCCACAAATAGAGCTTCTGCAATAAGGCTGCTTTGCTTGGGATATGAGCCAAAGTTATAAATATTGAGGGCCTGATTTTTCAGCCCATCACAGTTGCAGTATATATATATCTATATATCTATCTGTGTGTGTATATATATACACATACAAAGATATGTGCTTATGCGTGTGATACTTCACACCCATGGTCAGCCTGAATGCACACAAGCAAATTTTTCATGCTGTCCTTGAGAACTTCATATGCCAGGACAGAGCCATGCTACTGTTAGCAATGTTTTGGAACACAAATTAAATTAGAATTTTTGTCCTCAGTGAGATGGACTTGATGTTCTTAACTCTCCAAGGACATATCTCCCGGTGGCGTGGCTTTGTGTGACATCCCAAGGAAAGATCACCTGGAGACCTGCTTGAAAAGGGAGACTTTTCCATTTTATGGTTTCAAATGATACCTCTAGCACTGTGTAACTGTGCTGTCTGCTTTCCCTGAGGGGAGCATCTTCCTTGGGAATACAGAAGGAAAATGTCAGAGTCAGACTAGTCAGCTTGTTACTCAAAGCCTGTTGTCTCTTACTCTGGCTTGTTTGTAGACCTTGATTAAATCTTGAAAGGGGCACAGCTGTTCCTGGTACTAACTGCCAACCTCCTCTTTAAATGAGCAACATTAATTCTCTGTGTTGGTTATGTTACCGCTCATGAAAGATGGTGAATGGGCTGCTTGCCAACGGAGGTCCACAGGCATGAAGGCTGGTGGTGCAAACACTCTGAAGCATGTCTTGAAGAAGCCAGTCTGTGAGGGAGAAGAACCATCAGGGCCTTGAGGTGCTGTTGTTGGTCATGGACCGACTGTCATCTGGCTAACTTAGCTGGAAAATGGTCCCAAGGGACTCAGCATCAAAGACAGGAGAGGGAGGACCAGCAGAGAGAAGTTCAAAACCTCCATTTCTGACACTCTCCAAGCCTGGTGACCACTCTGAATGGCTATAGGGCTGCACAGATGCGCGAGTGCAGCTGAGAAGCAGAACTGCTCCCCACCTCTCTGAATTCCTACTGTCCTGAACAGGGGATGAAAAGGCATCTCCACTCTCCTGCTCCTGCAGCCTTGAAAGGAAGGAATGGAGACAAAAAACAGAAACCGGAATCGGCCCCCTTCTGACAGGAGCCAAAAGCAGAAACCTGGACAGCTGTAATCACAGGCAGAGGCAGAGAATCCTCTCCTTTCCCAGCCCAACCTCACCTTCTCCCGCAGACTATGGTAGCCCAAAAGCCCTGCTATTGCAAAATCCCAGGCATAGGTGGAAGGGCACAAAGATAGATTGTTTTTCCTTTATTTCCTTTTTCCACAGTGGTAACACCTAAAATCCCCAGCCCAAGCTCAGAAGGCCCCTATGGAGGGTATCATATAGATATGTCAGAGCAAAACCAACTATGCCTGAGACTAAAGGTTTTTGAATTTGAGAGGCTATTCCATGCATCTGTATGAAATCTGCCCACTTCTTGCTGTGTGGGTCATCCTCGTGCCAAGTTTTTCTTGTAAATCAGGAGCAAAAAATATACTCCAGGCTTGGTGCCATGCAGCGAAAACACATGTCTTGTCTGTACATAATTGTACAGAAACTGGAGCCTTTTATTTTCCGTGAGAACAGGCCCCTGACAATCAAATCCTGTCTTTCTGAGACACTTATCTGGCATCTTGTCACATAGTTTCTGAGGATTTCATGTGTCTGACTTTACCTTCCCCAAAATCCTGCAAGGTTGGGAGGTGCTGTTGGCTTTTTGCACTGACAAATTCTTCCCAATATATGTACTTTTTTATTAATTTCCTCCAAAAATGCTTATTAATTTCAACTAACATCGCTCATGTTGAATTTCTTAGGTAAAAAAAATAAATTGGTCTGACATCTCAAGAATTATTCCTGTTTTTGTTTTGAAACATTACACAGATGTATCTATATTTAACTTTTCTTAAATAGAGATAATACTTTTCTCCCCACCTTTTTCCAAACCGTGAAAATTAAACAAAAAGGCTTATTTTGGACTGGACGGAGTATTTATATTTGACCTCCCAATAAAACAAACTGCTTTTTGTTGTTGATACGTTACTGGAAACATTTCAGATGAAGCCCAGTCTACATATTTTTAATGTAGATTTTTAAGCTTGGCTTATAAACCAAAACATTTTTTCATCCCGTTATCACCTATTATATCAATGAAGCTTGTGGCATAGATGATTTAAATTCCTTACCTAAGGTCACACAGGGCACTGGTGACAGAGAGCTGCATGGAGATCTCCCAGTCCTAGGGTACTGCAGGGAAGTGCACGAACTGGGACTCACCCTTCTTTTCAAAGCCTCCCCAATTATCTCCTCACTCTGCAAACCAAGTGAAATTCTTTGCAGAACTCACCCAATGAACTGGACTGTAAGAACTGGTGCCAAGGATTTTTCATGTTTTGAGATATTATTTCTTTTAATTTTTTTTCTTCTTTTTTTTTTTTTTTTCTGAGAAATTATCTTTCATGGAGTTAGGACACGCTTTCTCTCTCTCCCCCCTTCCCTGCATATTTTCTGTTTCTGCTTTTTTTCACTGTAAATCTGGAAGATTTCTGATTTGAAAAGCATATTTTCTCTTCTGCTAGGAATGGGTAGAGGTCTGGCAAGCTTGGCCTTGCCATCTGCCCTGTCAGTGAAAGCTCTTGCGCTTCCAACTTAACCCACTGAGATGACCTTCTGCCACCCTCTCTTTGCTTTAGCATGAGATTTGGGGGCTGTTACCACACATAAAGCAGACAGGCCTGGCTCCAGCTCTGGCAGGACCAGATCCACAGAGGTGAAACCCACAGAAGTCAGAAGTCTAAGTGCTCTCCGTGTGCCTAAATATCTTGCTGTGGCTGGACCCAATGCAGCTGCTGGTGGCAGGAGACCCTGCTTCCACTTCATAGCTGCTCTGTTCAGTGTCCTGAGCAACCCCCTGCTGAATTTTCCCACCCTGCGGAGGGAAATTAAATTCTTCGTCAGAGCTGGGAAATCCCCAAAATGGCCTTAAACCACGTTCTTCAAAACGCGGCCGACACTTTGCAGCGTGCTCTGTTCATGCCTGTGCGTGCACATGCACACAGCAGCTTGCTGCTCAGTCCTCCCTGGGGACAGCCCTGAGAGTTTATTTTACAGTAACTCTCATACAGTGGTTAAAAAATGGCTCTCGCAGCCCCTCTGAGGCTTCAGATCCTCCTGGGCTAACGCCAGCACCCTTCGAAAGCGGCAAGATATGCATTTCCTTGGTCAAAACCATTCCCTCTGTGCCATCTTCCACCCTGTTTAGACTCCCTGCGGCTCTGGGTTGGATGCACTAAGTAGGCTGGGAGGGCTGTGAAGATAACCCACCTCCTCTCCCAGATGCTTAAGAGAAGATTTGCAAGATTTTGCCAGAAAGCAATAGTTCCCAAGTGGTCTGCCCTCTTGACATGATGGGCCACCTCTGCCAGGTACTCCAGGGGTCTGGATGACAGATGGGCGTGGTTAAATTCACAGATGACCATGGTTCCTTGGGAGTATGGAGCTGGGTCACAAGGTGACCTGGTGCTAGTCCCCTCAGGTGAGTTCCCTGGCTTGCTTCCAACTCTCAGGAAGGAGTGAAGGCTATCCTGCACCTCTGTCAAACAGTGGGTGTAACCATGGCATAGGGCTGGCTTGAAGACCCTCCTGCCTCCCTCCCCATCCCTCTCCTGGTGGAGCAGTGTGGAGGCTGTGCCATTGGAGCTGGCAGGTAGGGACGGCACTGCGCCAGTGACCATAGCCCTTCCTCAGTGCCCCAAGAGGGTGCAAGCAGAAGAGGTGTGTGCTGACCACAGTCAGCACCATTCGCCTGCTCAAGCTGTGAGCTTCCATCTGGTGCAAGGGAGATGTCCGAAGAGCACTAAATCACCTGGCTGGGCTAAGAAACAGGTGGGATCCATGTGGTCCTTCAAGCCATGTAACGGTGCTTTGAAGTTTTCTGTACAAATTCAGGAACCAGGCCCCTGTGCACCACTGGTTCTGTTTGGCAAAAGTATTTCAGATGCTCTGGCAGGTTCAGTAAGAAGCTCAGGCTTCACAAAATACCTGTAAATTCTGGCCTTCTCTAATTTGGTACAGGCTTTCCCTGCACCAGCCACTTTGCAGACCTCCTCTGGTTTTGCTCTGGCTGTGTGCCCTGAAAAAAGGATTTGGGGAGGCAGTTGTGTAAATGGGATTGATCTGAGGAGGGGCAGTGGAGCGGGGAGAGGGGTGGTGTTTTAGCAGAGACATGGGGTGAAGCTTCCCCCAGCGGAAGGCAGGCTGGGAAGCAATGCCATATGCATCCTCTAGATGGACGAAAGTGCTTTCCCAGCTGTGCTCACCTGGATGTTGCCTAAAGATCCAGTTGAGGCGAGAGCCAAAGTTTAATGAGAAGAGCACGTGGGCTGCCAGCTGGGTCAGGAACCGTTCCCATGGTCACACAGAGTTTACAGGACAAAGCAAGAGACACACATTTGCTGCAAATGTCTGAGAACAGGAAATGAGTTGAACCTTGAAAGGGGGGAGGAGAAAGAAATGGCAGCCAGGAAAGAGGTTTGCCTTCAGATTGAGATCCACAATCTCCAGGACAAAGATGGTGAACTGGGGCTTACATTGGTGTGAACAGGTAGGACCATGTTCCCCTCTCCAGCCTGGAGCAGGGGAGAAAAGATATGTGATGGTGCCTATGGGGCTAATGTTGGGGTATTTAGGCTTCAAAACTCTCTGTGGGGGCACGTGGAAGGACTCAGCACCCTGCCCAAGCCTGAAGGAAGGCTCTTCCTTAACTCACCAAGTTCTGGCACAAAATGCCCCTGTTCCTGTGATGAGGATACAGGAGCTCAGAGCAGAGGGCAGTGTGTTGTCCAAAGGCATGCAGTGAGTAGACCTGCAGTGAGAAATGCCCAGTCAAAAAACCACATTTTAACAGGGAGGTTGTGCTCTCCAACCCTGCGCCTGCTCCTTCCTAATTCACATCACTGAAGGTGCTTGTACTGATCTGTCCCCGTTTGTCCTCTTCCCTCTGGAGACCTGCTCATGGGTGGCTGCAGAGAAATGCTAGTCCTGTCCTCCACAGGGATTTCTCCTTTGTCTGCAATGCAGTTTCAAGGATTCACTTGCCCTCTGGCCCAAAGATTTGGACACCTGCCTGCAGTACTAGGAGGTGCTGGCTGGGATTTCCCCAGCAGCCCGCAGGAGTCAGGTGCCCAGACTGCCCGCAAGGGAGGAGTGCCTCAGTGCCTCGGGCTCCCTTCAAATCCTCCACGAAGAAGTCAAAGGCTGCCTGGACCAGGTGTTCTGCTGGCTCCAGCACCTCCAAATCTAACCCCCTGTCGCCTGAGGGGATGCAGAAGCCGTTGCTGCTGCCAGCAGCCAGCTGAAAACTGCTGATGTCCCCAGCCTGTCTGCAGATGTGCCTTCCTCTCACTCCTGGACCTTTCCAGACTGGTTGAGTTTGTCGGGTTTTGGTGTGGTTTACACAGATTCTTTGGGAAAGTTTCTCACACCAACTTGCCCCTAAGTTCCCATACAAAAAAAAAAAAAAAATCCTAGAATTACACTTGCCAGAAACTTTTAGCTAAAGTAAAAGCCAGTAGCTGCTGCTTTTTTTTTTTTAAGTGGTTGTTTTAATTTTAAAAAGATAAATAAATTCAAAGGCACCAGTCCAGGCACTGGTTTTAATTTCTGGGAGGAGAAAAAAGCATCTGAAATCACTACCAGTTTTCTTTTTTTCCTGAGACTTGTAACTTACAGTGACCAAAAATAATTGCATTTTTTGACAATGAGAAGAACAATATCCTCCAGGCATTCAGAAGAGGAACCTTTCTGGACCATCCTGAATTAAGATCCCTGCTTGCAGCTGTGAATTTGGTCCTAAGAAATATCTAACGAGCAGATTATACCTTCACCACACCACCACCCTCTTTTTATTTTAACATGAGCTTTCCTGTGAAAGTAGGTAGAAATGAGTTCTGGACAAATAGACAGAAATCCTCCCTAGAGTCCATCTTTGGGTTTTGAGGGAGAAGAGACTCACAAAGACATTCTTTGGGTCCATCTCTAAAGTTAAATGGCAGAAATTGCCGATACGTATGGAAGACTTTATACCCAAAAGTTTTGGTCCAGAATGTTTTCTTTTTCTGTTTAATTGTTATTTTTCTATTTCACCATTTTTAAGCGGCTTGCAGCTGATACATCTCTGCCAGTAAGTGAGTGCAGACTGAGTCACTGTTTTATATAGATCTGTCCATAAAGTCATGGAACTGACTTTTGAAATTTCTTGCCAAAGAGGAGGAAAGTTCAGGGGAGGGTAGGAGGAACTGATGGAGGAAAAGGCAGAGGACTTTCCCTCCAGTCTTTCTAACCCCTTTCCTGAAACTTTGTGCTGAGCGCCTGATTTTTAGAAGATTGACTGGATGGGTGATCTTATGGAGGTGGTTTGAGGACTACTCCTGATGGGGCTGTAACAAGTGGAGGTTTGCAATGGCCAGGCTGGTTGCAGCATCAGAATGAAAGCTTCAGTCAATTTTGCACCATCTGATATGAGTTTGCCTTGTTTGGGAGAGAGAGGGTTGACTCTTGTGGGTGTAGAGCCAAATGTATTTCGCCTGCTTGTGCCCCACGTCCAAGCACTGAACCTGCTGTGCCATCTCTAATGATGAGTGAGTATCTAGCTGCTCTTTAAATCAGGACTCAGGCCTTTTCCTTCTCAGCAAGGGATTTCCTAGAATTTCACAGCAAGGAATGAAGCAGAGGCATTTCTGGGCTTTGCAGCTCTGGCCACCTGCAGCTCCTGGGCTTCACCCCGTGTTGCCTCAATGAGGAGGGGGCTCCACTAGGGAATATGGCATTTCACCCAAGTCTGGCCCCAACGGAGGATGTGTTCTGGTCCCAGAGTGAAATTTAGGTCCATTTCACAGGAAGGCTTGTTCAATTGCAATAGAGCATACATTTGGCTGGCCAGGCTGAACTCCACGGAGGTAAAAAGCAAGGCAGAAATGCCAGTAATTCTGGCTTTGCCAGCAATGCGCCATGGCCCCGAGAGTCTAAATCTTCACCTGACCAGACAGCTTTGATAAGGATACAGCTTTGCATGAGTTGCAGTTCTACAACAGCTTCCAGACATGTTTTTTTCCTGAGCTTTGCAAGACGTGTTTATCTCACCAAGAGGAGTTTTAGCAGGCTGGCAGCGCGCTTGGGCAGGACTCTTTTTCTTCCCGAATTATTTTGTAGGGTTGGGTGAGGGTGTTGTAGGTAGGACTCAATTAACTCAGAACAAGATCTCATCTGCTCTGGTAACACAGCTTCCAATTTGTTGGGGACTGAAACACCTTTTCAAACCTTTTGTGTTATAGAAAAAGAGCAACAAAACTGCTGGGGAAACCCCATGAAGATCAGGTCCCTGCTGAGACGGTAATCTGGGTAAAAGTGCTGCAGGTACAATTTGGCGAGCTGAAGGCAGCTTTCTTTTTTTCAGCTGCCTGAATTATGCCTGTGAGGAGACAGGGTGTGCTCTCTGCTGCTGCCAGCAATGCTGCTCCAGGGCTATGAAGGCAATACACCCTGCTGACTGCCCACCACTGAGAAGGTCTGGTCCCAGCTAGGAGGTGACACTCACTAGCTGCCTCAGGTGGGCAGTATCTGGGTCTGCAGTATATGACATGTATACTCTGAGGACTTGGGAGAGGTGCAGGCTTGCATGCCTCTAGCCCCTGATGGACTTCAGGAGGGGATGCACACAGCTGAGCTACCCTGAAAGCCACAGCCTTCAGAGATGGGCTTGACATGTGCTGTGGGCCTTTTCCTATCCTCCTGTGTCCCCACTGCTGCTTGCTTGCAAACTCCTTCACAAGACAGAGGAGGTGGAGGTACATCCAAAACTAAACTCATCTCCCTGTCCTGAAAAGAGAGGGAACCTTTGCTTGTGTATTAACAAAGTAACCAAGAAAGCACCCTCCTGACACTGCCGTGTGAGTCCTCAGCTGGTTTTATAGCCTTTTGGCAAGGTCCTTCCCACCAAATGATATTACCAGAGCCCGTGAGCAGAGCCGCTCTAATGAGGAAAACTCCTGCTTTCTGCAACTGCTAATGTCATAAGTAGCAATTTTATGGCTAAATCAGAAGACAAAAAAACAAGGGGAGAGAGGGAGAAGAAGAAAACCTCTCCGTTTTAAAATGCAGCCAAAGAAATCTGCAGCAATCTACTGCTGCCAATTATTTTAACAGCTCCAACCTGTTTCCCCAGCAGAAGGAAAAAAATAAAAATACCCCCTCCAGCCCCTCCTTCCCTGTCCTTTGGGAAGAGAGGGGTTTGGATTAGCTCTTCAGAATGAAAACAAACACATTGGGGCTTTTATAGAGCCAAGCTGTTCCTGTGTCTTGAGAGCGGAGCGAGAAAAGATCTAACAGGTGCTGCATGATTTTATATGGCAGCGTCGCAAGAGGCGCTGGTTCTCCCTCGTGAAAGGAGGCTTTCTTCGCTGTTCAGCCGATGCCCTCCCCTATCCCCTGAGCCGGTGGCTTTAATTTAACAACCTATGGTGGTTATTTAAGTTCCAAGCAGCGCCAGAAAGCTAAGCTTGTGTCTGTCACATTCCTTCCCCCTTGCCAAAGATGGGTCCTGGGGTGAGGGACTCCCTCAATGGCTGGTGGGACTCCTCCTCCAGTCCATGCCCCACCGTGGCCACTGCAGGGGGACCTTAGTACAGCTAGGGTCATGGCTAGAAAATCAGCTTTCATAAACAACCCAACCCTACCAAACCTTTGAGCTCAGGTCCACATCAAAGTAATCCTACAAACAGGTGGTTCGGTGCAGCCCAGCCCTTCCCAAAGTCCTGGGAACACATTGCATTTTGTGTTGTCATGCAGCGAGAGCCGTGCATCCTACAGTAACAAATGGCTCTGAAACTGCCATTAGTCCTGAGCAACCTTGGGACAACAAGTCTTCCTCCACAATAGATGGGCAAGACCCTGGACAGAGAAGGGCCAGCCAGCAGCAAAATGGAAAAGTTTTCAAAATCTGGTGACATACAAATGTAAGCACTGATGTCATTCCCAGGGAATCCACAGATGAACCCCACAGGCCCTGGCCCTGCCTTGCAATTTGTTAAGCAAGGAGCTACAGAGGCCTCCCCATCCTTTGGAGGAGAGCTGTAGCGTGTGATCGCATCCCCGTGACACACGGCTACCAGGCAGAGGTGATGCAATGGGGATGGAGGAGGTTGAATCACAACTATTTCAGAGGGTCTGCTGGGACAAACGTTTGAACTGAGCCACATTTGGAGCTGGCCTTTTATTGTCTTGTTGCTCTTGCCATAAAAATAACGTCCAAATTAGCTCCAGCTGTTAGCAGGTTTCATCCTTAAAATTTTGTTTGGTATCTGAGAGGAAGGAAATAAGCCACTTAAAGAACAATATTGCATTTGTTTCTCTTTTCTCCCTCTCCTTCATTCCCCCAGGATGTCTAGTCCTGGGTTTCTCCCATTGGGGCTGGTGAACTACTGTCAGATAAGCCCGCAGACACCATTCCATAAACTTTTTTATTTCTTTTAGGAACCTTTCCCTTCCCCCTTGACATGCATTCCATGCACACGAGCAACGGAACAAATGCACTGAGGGAAAATTTAAGCTATGAACAAACCTTCAAAATCTTAGTTGCATTTTTACTTGTCTGGAAATGTGGGAATACCATGCAAGGCTCGCTGTTGTACAGATCCACTAAGCAGACTAATAGAGTGCAGATCAGCAGCAGGGAACATATGTAAGCCACTCAGCTACGCATCCAAATAAATATGGAAGCCCTTTAGCACCTGGCTCTCTAGCAGCCCCAGTATCCTCTTCAGCCACACTGTACTTGGGAGGGTAGAGAAGCCCTCAGCAGAGGCAGGAGCATACATGTCTGATTAAACTGGTAATCTGCAACGTACAGTTTTTCCCTTTGTGCCTTTTGACACCAGGGAGGGAAGATGGGGAGGGACTGACTATGCTCTGCTGCAACTTTGTCCCCTGCCAAAAAAAGGTGCAAGTTTTGAGGACCATCTCAAGGATTGCAAGAGGAAACAGGAGGGGGCTGGGGGGCTGATAAGGACATCCAAGCCTCGGAGCAATTCAGCTGAGGATTTTCTACATGTTCCTGAGAGAGATATCAGCATTATAAATGGATCTTGTCTTGTGAGGCTGAGTTGCCACTCAGTCTGGTTCTTTGCAATGGGGCCCACCCTAATCCATCAGGGTGGGTATTTTCTGGCAGCATTAAAGCAAATTCCATGAAAGTGATGGATCCATCTTGCCATGCATGACAGTGGATTTTGCTTGGGATCTTGTGACGATTTCATTGTTGACATATTGATAGTTGTTAAAACAGAAAGTTCTTGTGGAAATTATTTCAGAGAAAAGTTTCTCTTGCCCGCAATAGCAGATGTGGTCAAAAGGGAGGGAGTAGGTGCTCATTTGAAGTTGGAAGGTTCAGACTCAGATTCTAGCTGTGTTTTGCTGGTTTTCTGGGAACAAACCAAGGTCATTTCACCTTGGTGCTCTGAGAAGTGGTCCCTGTTCACTGACAGCTCCTGCTGAGTGGCTCCGCCTCCACAGCTGAACAAGGCCACATAAAGAGCAGACTCAAGCAGAGTTGAGTTGAATCAAAGAAGCAGAATTCTGTGGCACAAGGATAAGATGAGTTTTATGGGCCAGACAGAGATAAAGCAGCTGGTTTCTTCCTTGGAGACAACGCACTGGTGCCCCTGCCCGCGGGATTCTCACCCCTGTTGCCAAAGGTGCTGAGTGGTCATTCCACTAATCTATCCTGGCATGAAAGAAATAAGACATTTTACTCACTCTGCCCCACAGTCCAATGAATTTCCAGGCATGCAAACTTTAAAAGTGAGTAGGAACCTGCTCAGGACCCATCCTAATCCATGTTTCCCACAATGCAGATCGGTACTCTGTTCTCCAGGGGGAAGGTGGGGAATTCGGTGAGGGGCAGGAGGCGGTGAGGGCACTTGCTGTCTCTTGACAGTGTTTAAAATGTCCCAGCTTCATTCCACACTGCAGCGAAACCTTGTTTCTGAAACCTCAGCACTTCTTTGTGAAATTACATTCTTGGTCTGCAGCCAGCCAGAAAAGACAGTCTCTGAGGTTATCAGTTCAGCTTCAGCCCAGCAATGATCAGGGAAAGGAAAAAAAAAATCCATTACTGCTTGACAGCTGGATTTGACTCTGTGTGGAATGGTTTGGTGGGCTAAGGCCAACTGGAGCAAAGTAAAATGCTTTTTTGCTTGTTTTTTTCTTCCCAACTGATAGTAGTTGGCAGAAGCCAAGGGCTGAGAAGAGCGCAAAAGAACCTGTATCACCCCCATAAAAATTGCTTTGAAATACATATCTATCCCCTGATACAAGCTCCATGCCACCCCTGATGCACCCATCAGTACTGAATGGAAATATCTGACTATTAATGCAGTAGGCAAACAAAGAAGTGAGGATGAGAAAAAGCAGTTGGGTCGCTGAAGCCTGGTTCCCCACTATTCCTAGTCACCGCGGCGTATCATCACTTTCACAGCTGCATCTTAGTTGCAGGGGCTATAGGTTCTCAAATATCACAGAAATGTTCCCATGAGAGTCCCAAGACAACAAACCCCTGTGGAAGGCCATGTTTGTTTGGGTTTTTTTTTCCCCTAACCCTACACACAGCTATTTGGAGGAAGTTGGAGTTTTCCCTAAATTTTTGGTTTGAACTTGACTAGCTCCTGGTTTGAATCAAGCTTCTTCAGGGAGGACATTATAAAGGGTAAAAAAGAAGACGTTTCACTTTTCCTCCCCACTTTCTCCAAGTTTCAGATAAGATGAGCCATGTCTCCCAGGACACTCTCTCAGCAATATGACCAATAGTGTATGGGTAAAGGGAAAGCATAAAATCAGGTCACATGTAAGGTAGTATTTCCCCATTATATCCTCTCAGCAATCACTTGTTTAGGAATCTTTCAAGCTGGAGGCTGGATTTAGGCTGTTGTATTAATTACCAATGGACTTGTTCTCCCAAAACTTATCTGGTTTTTAATCCACCTCTGCCTTTGATTTCCAGAGTAACCTGTGGCAATGAGTCCCACAGCATTCATTTAAAACATCTGTTTCCAGAAAACCAGATTGTAAAAACCCATTTTTTAAAAAGTTGCTTTGGTGGTGCCCAATGCTTATAAACAATGAGGCATTTGCATCTCCAGTGGTCTACCTCATCACCCACCCCCAAGAACTTAGATGAACCCAAGCTGTAGACTGGGATCCAGAAGGAGAGCTAATGCTCAATTTTAGGATCTGGGATTTAGCAATACTTTGCATCCCATAAAGAGCAGAAGCAGCTGCAAATCTGAGCTTCAGATGTGAACTTGCAAACTTTCTGAGACCTGTGCCACTGGGATTTAAGTGGAACTCACAGCCCACTTCAGGTTTGCAATGCTGCTTTTTTCCCTTTCCTGGCTCTGTTCCTGCCTGCTTCTGTGATTCTTGCACTTGAGCATGTACAGATAACAAGGGATATAACAGTAAGAGCATAATGATTTATAGACCCGTATACATTCATATTTTCCCCCTAAAAAAAAATAGATGCCAGCCCCATGCTGAACTCTGAAGCATATTTTTGTGAAATGAGTCAGAAATCTCCAAGTCTTAGGTAGATGCTAGATCTCCAGGAAGATCTGGGGGAGCTGAAGAAGGTAGTATTTGGCTGCTTTAAATACACCAGGAGAATGGTTTGATTTTAATTTGTTTTAAAACGATCCTTTTCCTTCTTCTGGCGATGTTCACTGATCCTGATATACAGACTATGCCACTGATGAAAATAGGTCAATAGGTTGCAACTCTGGAAAACATCTATGCTCCGAATGTCATCTTTTGCATTTTCCACTGTTCTTTTCAACCTTTTCTGGCACCTGGGTGGGATATGAATGAGTCCTGGAGAAGAGAGCAGACCCATCCAACAGTTCATGTCAGACAGCTTGAAGTGACAAGCTGATATTGAAAAACAGCATATGGAAGACCTTAATGTGTGGAGATTTATGGAGTTGCCTCTGAAACAAAGTAAGAAACACATCCCCCTCACCCACCTCCTCCTTTCAACAGTTTCCCTCTTGCGTGGTCTGAAGGTCTGATCCAGCCAGAAGACAAGTTCTTGGGAGGCGAGCTAATTGGAAGGGACTCGGCCCCTGCAGCACCCTCAGCACCTGCCAGGATGTGCTCACTGCCTCTTCCTAAATCTGGGAATAAGATAAATGATCCATCTCATGGGGCAACTTTGAGACACTTGCTACTTCCATGAGAAGCGCTTCACTTGCTTCTTTCTCCCCTAGGTCTCCAATGAAAAGGAAAGCAATTAATGAAGTGTAATTAATGAAAGACAAAGAAGTATGGGACAGGTGTAGGAAAGGGTGGGCTTTGAAGACTTTCAATATAAATCACATGGGGACAACTTTCCTGGTCTTCCAAGCCACATGGTAAAACACTCAGAAATGCAGGTGCCCCAGGGCACACACAACTTTTAGATCAGGAGACTGGGGAGCATCAGTGATGGTGAGACTGGTAAGACATGACCAGAGCTCCACAGGGATCCATCAGTCCTTGGAGGAGCAAGCTCATGGACCCAGAGAGCTAAGGCTCATTTCCTTCATTGACTGGAGGATCCAATTACCCAATAGGAACTGCACCAGCCACACCATGGGAATATTAGCTCCCACTCAGGAGCTGCTTGGATATGTCTGTCCTGGTAAGAAAAGGTCCCCCCTGCTCTTCTCTTCTCCCCCATGCCCATTTCATAGAGTCTTGATAAGACAGAGTTTAGCTTCCATCTTACGCTTAGGTACCGGGAGTCATCCTTTTCAGTTTCTCCAGTAGCTTCTTTCCTTTAAAAAAAACACATACGTATCAAGAAGGCAAAGCATATGTTTTCTATCTTTTCAGGGTTCCAGTTGCAAAAAGACACCTCAGCCCCTAAAGTTTTCCACCTTCTGATTTTTTTTACAGCACTGGTATGTAATGTTTTTACTTTTGGTGTAGAGCAGCCCTAATTCTCTAAGGACCCTAATATTGAAGGAGACAAGCAGGCATTTCAATTATAGTGTTTTGGTTTTCTGCTCTCGTATTTTGCCAGTTCCTTTTGGGAGGGGGAGTACTGACTTTTTGCACATTTAAAATCAAACTTATTCAGGTTGAAATTGTCTCTTCTGTATGCAAAAATAAAGATAGGAAGCATTTGCATCCCACTATGAAAGAGGAAGACTGCTCACATATGCATGTCTGAATGCTCTATAATCTGAACGTTTGGTCTTTTTTCTGAAATATAATGGTTTTGTCTTAGCCAAAAACATCCCTGCGTCATACTTTTCCTCCTTAAGAAGCTTTGAGTTTTTTCAGCCTAATCTGTGTTTACTCTTGTAGCCTGAAGTGAGCCCTTTCCACTGATTACCCATCATGATTAAGGTAAAATTTCAGCTGATTTGTACCCCAGGATGTGCCACTGAATAATCCTGAGTTCTTTTAAAGCGCAGCCACCGCCTCCATGCAGTACAAGTGGGATTTGAAGCTTGCAGGCCCTTTGTAGGTGTTTTTAGTTTGCAACAAAGAAATCTGGAACAATTATAGGAAAACAAACAACGCTGAAGCTCAATCCTACCTGTCCAGTTTAACTCTGCAGTAAGTCTTTAAACTTCTATTTCTTCCATGTGTTTATCCTCTTTCCCCATCCCCCCATTAGGTTCACGCTAGTCAGAATTAACCCCACCTGTCTGCAGGGGATGAATGAATTTCCAGCAAGCTCACTCAGCACTCCACACTTTCCACTGAAAAAGACCTTGAGGCTTAGTGACAGAACAGTCAACAATGCTATTAAAACATATAAAATATCTGTAAAACATCTTCCTCCTAGGAGCTGGCAAGGTGGGTTCTCCTCATCTTACCCTATTTGAGGCCATGTCACGGTACCATATTAGCCTGGGAAAGTGGGTGTCTCCATGCACTTGAAACTGAATTTCTGACCTGTTTGGGCTCAGGTATACCCTGGGATATAAATATATATTTTGACATCCCGGGGTGGGGCCAGTACTCTGGGAAATGTGTTTGCTCTGGAGCCCTCAGCACAAGAAGGACATGGAACTGTTGGAGCGGGTCCAGAGGAGGGCCACAAAAATGATCCGAGGGCTGGAGCACCACTCTTATGAGGACAGGCTGAGGGAGTTGGGCTTGTTCTGCCTGGAGAAAAGAAGGCTGCAGGGAGACCTGATTGCGGCCTTTTAATACCTAAAGGGGGCCTATGGGAAAGATGGGGAGAATCTTTTTAGTAGGGCCAGCTGTGTCAGGACAAGGGGTAATGGTTTTAAATTAAAACAGGGTAGGTTTAGACTGGATATAAGGAGGAAATTCTTTACAATGAGAGTGGTGAAACACTGGAACGGGTTGCCCAGAGAGGTAGTGGAGGCGCCATCCCTGGAAGCATTCAAGGCCAGGTTGGATGGGGCTCTGAGCAACCTTATCTAGTTGGCAGTGTCCCTGCTTACTGCGGGGGGGGGGGTTGGACGAGATGACCTCTAGGGGTCCCTTCCAACCCAAAACATTCTATGATTCTATGATTCTATGATTCTTAGCTTCAGGATTTTGGTGGTCCCAGTTAACCAAGTTGTCAGTACTTTGTGACATTTAATGCATTTTCTTGCACATTAACCACCTTTTATGGGTGGGAAAATTATAGGCAGCTCCTTATACCTGTTGTTGGAGGCAACATACTTTCCTGGATGGGCCTTTGGTCTTTCATTAATACTGATGCTGAGAGCTCACAGTATGAAGTGGTGGCAGGTGAGGTCAAATGAGGCTGTGGATACTGGGTGAGTGGTGGAATACCTGGATGGGTCTGTGTCGTGGGACTGCAGCCTCCTCTTTTCTCCAAGGCAGTGATCCTTTCCTAGTGTCACTTTTCCAAAGGCTCCAGTTGCTGCAGCCACAAGGGTAGAGGGGAGCTAATTCTGGGTGCTGAGGAATGGAAAGAGAAATAGGCAGTGGAGAACAGTTCCTCTATTAAGAGGAGACCCATAGGTGATAGGAAAACTTGAGTATGGCAAGAAGTGCTGGCATACACTGGTGTATCTACCTCCTTTGATTTCTGTATGGAGGTTACATCAGGGGAAAACCAGGGTAAAGACTGAGGGGAGCAGGAAAGAAGGAGCAGGCGTGACTGAGTCCATATTCATGGCTGAGAGGCAGAAGTAGAACCCAGGGCTCCCGATCACAACAGCCCCCCACCGCCTTCCCTTGAATTATTGCCTTGATTAGCATGATGTCTTGCCCCTGGCAACCATGTGGCATTGAGTCTATGGAGGAAAATATATGAGCATTGAGAATAATTGGTTCTTTGATATTAGATTGCACAAAGGTCAAAGTGTACTGGGGAGAGCGAGACAGCTGAAAAGTCACATTCCCTGCAGGCACTGTGGCACTGACCTCTTGTGCCTGCAAAAACTGGAAATCACAGATAATCTGTTGCAATGCCATGGCTCCTTGCACTGGGGGACTGCGAGATCTCAGTGCAAACACTGTGGTTTCTCAGCTGGCAACACTGGAGCTCTTTGTAGCGCCAGGTCAGGTTGTGCACGAGGAAAGTTAGATAAGGTTTTTGTGTTATGTGATCTGTCTTGTTGCATTATTCTAACAAATTAGACACTAGAAAGCTGCTCTGCTGTCTGTCTGTCTGCCTATGCACCACCCTGAGGATATCTCCCTCTTCCCCTGAACTCTGGCAGCTCTGATTTACTTGGGACAGACCTGGTATCCGTGAAGGATCTTGCTGTTTATGTTTGTGGGCTCTCTGGAAACACCGTGGTTCAGTGCCCCTCACTCATGTCTCCATCAGGTATGACAGAACTTCTTTAAAAGCGGAAGAAAAAGCTGAAGACCTTTTCAAATTGCTGACCCCAAGCCTCTCAAAGCAGAGCTTCATCCAATACGAAAGGATTTGCATCCACAATTTCCCTCTTTTAATAGTACCTCCCATCCTCAGAAGGGCTCAAGTCTTCAAGACAGGGCCTCTTTTCTGGAGGGCCCTACAGGAGAAGTCACAGTAACAAAACACAATTCAGATTCGTGCCCAGAAGACTGAATTTACACGAAAAGTGAGCAGCAGAGGTGTGCAGAATCCATCCAGAAGGAGGTGGTGTTACCTACAGTACCTGACATTCTGCAGCCAGTAGCTAATAAAAGTAACTGAGGTCCTTTCTAATAAGAGGACCTGTTGGCGAAATCCTTACTGTGGGCTGTAGGCAGACTCTACTTTGCTGCATCTCAGCAAGCTCCTTCATGACACACTGGGTAAGTCATTTAGCTTCTTAGTGTATTTGCCCCGTTTGTGCTGTGGTGATGGTGAAGTGGAAGGTGGATGGTGAAAATGCATTGCTTCTGTATTAAAGTGGCAAGGGGAATTAACATTCAGGCACCCAGACCCTACAAAGCAATGGCTAAAAAAGTAGCCAGGTTTTCTTGTGTGAGATAGAGCTTCTCCACTACTGCTTTTCTTGTGCAGACCTGTTATATCCTGAAACCTCCATACAATTATTGTAGTACTTTTCTTCACAGACAGGCTCAGGGATCATGGATTTACAGCGCTATTTGACAACACTTATCCATTGGCCGTGGCTCACTGGTCTCAGTTTTGAAGTGTTAACCTGCAGTGAAAAGTCAGATAGGATCAAAGCAGGGGGGAGATTGGGGAATGTATTGACAATTCTTATCCTATCCTATCCTATCCTCATTCCTTTATCATGCTCTCTCCCTTGTGAATCAATATTTAGATATATTGGAGAATAGAAAACCTTCATGGTGAAGTCAGTTAAAGCCAAGATCTGCAGTAACAAAGTCTCCTTATTCCCTTCCTCTTTTCCTTGACTCTTCTCTTGCCCTGCTGGAATACTGACCCCATCCCATCTCTTCTTGAGGTGCTTCAGGTCATTTTTGGTAGTGTTTTAACCAAAGCTGAAATTTTCAAAATAATTGTTTAGGGAAAAGACTATAAAAAAATATAAAAAAAAAAATAATTGTTTAGGGATTTGGAAGGAAAATGCCTTTCACTAAAAGAGAAGTCCTTGGCCTGGCTGCACCTAGCAATAGGGCTCAGGCTGTCACTCCCCACCTCCCAGTCACCACAGGGTGTTATGGAGAAGTATCAAGGGTACGACTTCCCAGCAGTAGTTATTTCTTCAGAAAAAAATACCCCAAACCTGCAGAGGAAAACAAAGGCATGTTGGATGTTCTGCTGCTTCCAAGTCAATGCCACAGAGCACCCCAGGGAACACTGCCTTGCAAGATTTGTTTCCCAAGGCCATCAGTTGGTTGGTGGCTGAAAGAGAAGCCTGGACATGAAGAGCTATTTCCTTCTGCTGCAATGATCTCTGTTCAGGTACGCTGGCCACCGATGCATTACATTCAAGACTGTTCAAAACTTCTCCCGGTGTAGTGTGAAATTTGCTTTAGAGCAGAAACATCTGGTTAGAGCCAGGAAGTGGTTGCTGGCTGGGTTTGGCAACAAGGGAACGTGTAGTTAATACACTCTTACCTCATCAGTAGGTGTCACTGCAGCAAAAGACAGGGTCCAGTGGAAAGTTTCAGAGGGGAACAGAGAGGGGTACTTCAGCCAACCAACCAGATGCAGAGTCAGTTCAGAGCTTCCTGACTACAGCCAGAGAACAGCTATGGATCTGGGTTTATGAATTGCTTGTAATAAGGCTATAGGAAATGAGAGATTAAGGAAATGAGTCATTAAGTGATTACAAAGACATGTGGAGCGCACACAGTTGTGGCCGCCAGTAACAGAGCATCGAGCAACCGTAAATTTCTTCTACAGGGGTTTTGGGAATGTTCATGCTGAACTTGTATGCAGTAGTGAGTTACGGTTCAGTGGATGTAGTTGAAATGAACCAGTAGCAAGTTTCAGTCCCTCTTAGCACAAAACACGCAAAAGAGTTTTCTACAACTCAAAATCACCCTTTTGATGCCAGGCCTGGTGACCAGTCCCAGAAGAAATATTGCAACAGTTAAGAAACAGTCACGCTTTGACATGGTAGGATTTCAGTCTGGGTTTCAGTGTGGATGCAGAAGCTTTAACCAAGGCTCAGTTAAAACCTCTTCATCAGGGCCAACATCTGAAAGCTGACGATGCAGCCCTATGCTAGAACCAGCTTCTAGCTCAGTTGCCACATCACTGCCTACAGAGCCCCTGGCAGATGCTCCTCCTCCTGCAAAGTGTTTCTCCCATGCACTGGGACTGGCATTCAGCGATGCCACATGGGGAAGCATGGATAACCAGGTCTTGGGTCTGCAGAAAGCGGGGTAGGGAGAGGAGCAATGCGGCTGCACTTGTTCAGCAGGTGCTCTACCATCAGCTGGCGAGCAGATGCTCGCTGGTGTGCCTGGAGGCCTTTGTTCACACCATGGTGAACCTGCTTCCGCTCCCAGCCTCTTGGACAGCAACCTTCCTGGAGAGGCAGCCCCCCTCCCTCTTCCACCGCAAAACTCCCGCTGAAGACTGGTCAACGAGCTCTGCTCATTTTAAAAGTACAGCAGTTCCAAGGCAATATGGGAAGCAGGATTCAGAAGCTGTGCTCCTGGCAGCTGGGATAAAGTCATGGAACCCATCAAAATGGACCCTCCATGGGGTTTGTCATCAAAAAACCTCTTTTTAATCCTGTTTTCTGGGAAACGGCATCAGGAAAAAAAGACCTGAAACACAGGGCAGGTCAGCCCTGCTGCCTGCTATGAAAGCCAGCCTCTCCTGCCCTGCATGCCTTCTTGCAGGTTCTTGCCTAAGGCATCCGGCTCCAGACCGTGTTATGCAGCAGGTCCAAACCCCTTGCATACAGGTTGCCAAGAAGTCAAATAGTAAGAAAGGAGGAAATGAGGCAGTCGGGTATCTTGGATGCTGTCCTAATGGCTTTGCTAAGCATGTCCATAAAATCCTGGTGGCCCAGATGCAGGAGGAAATTAAACAATATGACATAGGTTCTTTGAGTCCTTTGTGAGACTTTCTTCACAGCGTTTTACCTCTGAAGTGTGTTGGTTCTCTACCAGCACCTCTGCAGGCTGCAAGTGCTGGCTTTCAAACTGGCTTTAATGCTCTGTGCCTTGTTTATTGCTGGTTCCCTCTCCCATATATTTGACACCCCAACCTACACCCTAGCCAGAAGCATAGAGATATACAGAGGGAAAAATAGTGCAGGTGATACCTTCCTCCACCCAGGAGTAGGCTGTCGTGTAATAAGGTCTCTCAAAATAGGCATCCTCATTATATATATATATAAAAAAAGCCTCATTTTCATTCCCCTTCTCTCAGTTTTATTTCATATTTGCATTCAGCCTCCTCAGAACCTTGCTGGTCTTGCATGCAAACAGTATTTTGGGTGTGTACTATCTTGTTTCACACAGAAGTTAATCACACCTGAGCAAAGTGGCTGCAGTGCTTATAGTCACAGTTTGGTTTCACCCACTCCCCAAACGAACAGCTCAATCTCTGCATATAGAATGCAAAAAAAACCCCTTTTCCTATTTGATTTTGCTCCCTCGGTTTCCCTTCTATCGTGGAGCTAGCAGTCCCAGGAGGTGAGACACTTGCAAATTTTCTGTAATGGGCTGGTGGACGGGAGAGAATGGAGCAGAAAATCCACCCCTCATGCTACTGCAGGAGAAGCAGTAATCCAAGCATCAGTGTGTATATAAGAGGGTCAGTATATGAGAGTTCCTGACCCTATGACTTTAAATCTAACTAGATAAGAGAGCCAAAGAGTGGGAGGTGAAACAGAAGCCCAGAGAGTTGAAAAGATTTGTCATAGCAGATCTGGGACTGGTGCCCAGACCTTCTAAGCACAGCTGGGTGATGATATTATTGTTATTATTATTAATAATAATAATAGTGCATGTGTCAAAAGCTGGTGTTAGGGTAGGACTAAAAGAGTTCACCAAACTGGGCAGAGTGGGGTGAATATTTTTGGCCAAGGAACATATCAGTGTTGACATTTCAAAATCTCTCAGGCATTTTCAAAACAAAACTTTTGGAGAGGTTTTGAAATGGCACTTTACAATCAAAAATAGGCATTACATTTAAAAGCAATAAAAGAACCCCCCCCAACTTTTTCAAAGGTCTAACTAACTAATAAGTGTAAAAAACCTTTCCGTTTCAGTCCAGTGAAACACTTCACTCAGATCCAAAATCAGTCTTTTCCTTTCATCCAAAACCTCAGAAGATTATAATTTTGGTTTAGCCTTTTTTTCCCTTCTGATTTTCCATTTTGGTGACCAGACCAAAATATGTATCACTCACCAAGCTCCACTCATAAATCCTAAGAAAAAAATGTGTCCCATGGACTACATTAAACTTTATTATGTAGACTTTTCAACAATGAAAATCTCTCTCCCAGGCATTTTAACTACATCACCACAGTAACTATCATACCATGCTACAGCTTCTACTACAATATTTCTTTGTTGCACAGATAACTGTGACCAAGCCCTTGCTAATGTAATTCATGAGAGGGAGCAGCATGATTGAAACAATACTCACGCTTCAGGGTTGACCTCTAAACCTATCATAAGTCACAAGTGTCAAAATCAAGCAAGGTTATACAGGGGAGGTTATGAAATTTCATCACTTATACAGATGTTGGATTTTCTATGCTGTAATGACAGAGTCAGGTGACTTGCTTGATTGTGTATGTCCCAGTGAAAAGAACTAATTGACTTTACTTTGATTGTTTTTCATTTTTAGATGATGCTCACTATTTCTACAGCAGCTTATTTTCTGTACTGTCTTTTGCAGAAGTCCCTTTTTGTTCGGTTTGTTAGTATTGCTTGGTATGAGACAATGCATCAACACCTTTCATTCTGAGCAAATCCAGCCAAGAGGCATATTGCGGAGATATTTGCTCCCTGATGAAATGTAGGGAGGAGTGGAAGTGGCTGTTTCACAGCACAATGTTTACAAAAGCTCAGGAAAGCAGGGAGAAAAGGGATGTGCCTGCAGCTGATGGTGAAAGCAGGAAAAGCAGAAGCAAAGTAACTTATCTAACAAGAAGCCTACCCAGATATTGGTCATCTACTCTTCTTGCAGAAAATGCCAAGTGATCTTAAATGATCGGGAGCAAATGGACCTGTGGTTATGTCTCATCAGAAAAGCTCCCTCGGTGCTCTCTGCTGAACCTCCCCTCCTGTCACAGCAATGCTTTCTGTTCTCACAAACACACCAAGATCCACGGGCAGGACAGCTTAGCACCCTGTTGTGTCTGATGTTGTCTGAGAGAAAAGTCCTCCCCACTAATGACTAAACCTCTTCTGTTGGTCCTTCCTTGCCCTTCAAACAACTCATTGTACTCAAACCCCTAGATCTGCAGAGAAAAGAGGTAGGTATGAATTTTTGCATATATCCCAACCCAGGTTAGAAGAACACACCTGGACAGCCCCAACAGAGTTCTCTAACTCCTTGGATTTTCCTGGAGTCACCTAATTACTTCCAGGTTTCTCAGAAATACCTGGAGTTACCTGACAGAGTCCCCTTTGAGAAGCTGCACTGACTCTATCAGGAGGAGCCCATTAATTCTGCCCAGTATGAAGTCATGCTGTCCAGAGAGTGATAACAAGCTGAAGAGGTAAATCAGTTTGGCAGAGCCTTGCCTTCAGCTTGCACACACAGCAGTGTAATCCTGGGAGCCCTCAGAAAAACACGTGCATGCTGAAGGCAGGATTTTCTTTTTCCTTTTTTTTCTTCCAGGAGAATTAAAATGAACATCAATAAATTTGGGTGTCAGAGCACAGAGAGGAAGAGAAAGCAATAATGCTAAAAACATAGCATCAGCAGGAGACCTACCTATGGCTCAGGAGACCTACCAGAGGAATAAAAATTGAGAGCTATATCCAGACTGGCCACAATAGATGCCCTAACATACAAGCAGCAGCTACTTTTCTCCACCGATTCCAGAGGGAGCCAGGCTCTGACAGTCCATCACTGTAACTCACTAAATATGATCCCAAACTGACTGACGACAAAGCTGCCTACAATGTTTGCCATCTGAGAGCAGCAGCGTGGCATGTATGAGGTATGATGGATGGTCAGTCTTACAGTACTTTGAACTTGAGATGCCAATAAGACCTCTGAAGACTGACTATCCTCTGCAGGGCATACAGTTCCCATAAGAACAGCGTGGGACCACACTAAGGCAGCAGGGGAAGGGAATAAGGGTTCACCAGCTGAAGTGGAATAAAGCACCACACAAAGCACTTGATTTCCCATCTCCTGGCTGCTTTTCTGGAAGAAAATATTCAGGCTTAGTAGAGAAGTAATAAGCTGGAATTTGATGGCCTGTGTTTGTAGAGCAGGTGAAACTTGGCATTCAGATGTCCTCTTCTGGCTTTACAAATGTGGATGATCTGTAGAAGACTTCTATGTACAAGGTTGACATTCTAACAAATGGCAGAAGTATTCTCTTCTCTACACAAAGAAATATCACACAGGAGTCAGTAGGTGATGTGATAGTACTCATTCTTCACCCCTGGCACTGCATACAGCATGAGACCTCATGTCTCATCCCTGTCCCTGTTGTTCTACTCCACCCCTCTCCAGCTAAGCATTGGTAGGTTTCTGAATTTTGTAGCACAGACAGTATTAATGGCATTTCAAGATAATTCTGAAACTGTAAATAAAATTAACAAACATGGTTGGGATTTGCAGCCTCTGAAGGTTTAATTTCAAATACTTTTTTTTACTTCCTTTTTCATATCCATTCCAAGGCTCTAAAAGGGCATTCAGGTACTGTACTGAGTAGCTGTTGTTCCTATTGATGTTTATGTTCCCTTGGATTCAAGAAGCACCACGTGAAATCAGGGGTCAATTATAGGGGTGTGGAATGGCCCTTGGCTTGGAAAAACAACATGGTGGTATGAGGCCCCTCAGGGACAACTAAACACACCACCCTAGGTGCAGGCCATAAGCCTGGGGAATGCCTATACTCCTCAGATACAAAAAGCCACAGCAACACTCAGTAAAGGGGTGGTGTAGGTAGGGAAAGGGAAGAAAAGTATTCTACTAGAAATTTTCAGGTGAGAAAAGTAACTCCACCTCGCTCTTGTAATGGCTGCATCAAAAAAACTGATTGAAAGGGACCCTGAAGGGCATGTGGACAAAACTAGATGTAACCAACAGATATTCTTAAAATCACCCAGCAATGAAAACTCCATACCCTCCTTGCACAGAGTTTCACCGTTCTTAATGTTTAGACCCTCTTTCTCTTTTTCTGATCTTGGGATACACACTGTAGCTGTTCTCCCAGTATTGGAAGACCCTGTTCTGTTGCAGTGCAGTCCAAAGCAATTCCACAACATCCAGAATTTTCCTTTGAAAGTTACTAACTTTGGCACATTAAAAATAAAAACAAGCAAGTAACCCCATCACGAAAACGAGTGCCTGTGTGTAGAGGCATTCGTGCAAGAGGAGACAAGGTGAGTGGCCAGTGGTGTGGAAGAACAAGGAACCTCCTCTGGCCATTGCCAGAATTAATGAAAGACCAGTCCTAGGAGTTTGTTCCAGCAGTTTTAGAAACAATAACAGTCCTCCCCCTTCCAATATGCTAAATCTGATCCTTGCTAATGTGAATTAATACCAGGTTTCAGTGCAGCCACTGGGATAATGTGATGCTCTGGAGTGCTGTAATCTTAAACAGAGCATTAGGAGTGCAGCTTGCACCACAGCTGTGGCTCCTTGCAGGTGTTTCTTCCCCAGGCAGCCCCTTCAACAGCAAGTCTCTGGCTCTGTTTGAGAGGCATGGGCGAACACTGTCATGGTCAGACAATGGGCTTCCTTGGAAGAAATGGGATCATCCAGTGCTAGCGCTACCAGGAGGGGTGGAGGGGGGGAAGTCGGAAGCAATACGAGTCTCTGTTTACTATGCACAAAAGGAGAGAGAAGCAGGTGAGTGAACGGGACAGATACCTCTATGTGACCCCCTTCCCCCATGCACTGGGCACACAGTGCCTGTGTACACATGTGCTCTTTGTTCCTGCAAGTGGTGTTCCCATTACCCCCATCCCTGCCCCACCACTTTCCCTTATCCCCCCCTTAAACAAGCCCCAGCTCACACATTTCATCAACAATCCCCACTATTCATTTTTCAGGGGCACCAAAGGGAAACAGAAGTTTCCTAAGTGAAGTTCTGCCTCCTTTGGGACTGCCCTGCTTTCCCTTCACCCATCCTTCACCACCCTCCTCCCCCAAGCCTTGCACCATGCCTGTCTGCAGTCACAACTCGATATTGGGTTACATCAGGCCTCCAGCTGACCTGGTGGGTTCATCCTGTAAAAATACCGCTTGTGCCATTCGTCTCTCTGATTACTCCTGGCCCATAACAGGTGGGGCTGCCAGCTTGAAGGGGGAGGGCAGGATGGAAGAGCTGCTCTTTAGCTGCGTGCCCTCCTCCTCAGGGCCCCATTTGTTCACTCCCCCAGCTTTGTCCTGAAAGTCTTGGGTTTTTCAGAAAAGAGTTTTGTGTGAGTCAATTTTTTTTAAGTTCAGTACCACCGGAATCAATGGAGGGAAACCAACAGCAATTGCCTTAGCTCTTTCTGTTTAGAGGCAGGTCCCCATCAAATTCCCAGCTGACTTCTGTGATCCTCTCACCACTGCAGAAACAGGTTGGACATTTAATTAGTCTCACAACAAGTTCAGTGCTTCCTGCTTGCCACTTGGGCCAAGAACTTCCCTTTTTGGCTGTTGGCTCTTGGGCTTTCAGTCTTGGTTGCACTGAGGGAGTGGAGAAAGAGGACAGAAACAACTACAAGCCAACAAAATATTTTGAGTTCCAGAAATAGATATTGGAGGGAGGGACTTTATTTAACTCAAAGTAGTAGGTCAGATTTGAACAGTTTGCAACATAGGTGTGTTTTAGATGTAGATCTTGACTCAATGGCTTGTTCCACTTCTGTGGTGATGTAACCCAGGGAATATTGTTCAAAAGTGCAAGAGAGTTTCCTTCTGCTCTTGATAGCAACTTTATATTCCTCCTGGAATCAGGTAGTCGTGGACTGCTTGGTGGCCCAGGGTTGCCCAGGTAAATAAGGAAATGCATAAAAGTTTTCTACGCAAAACAGGAAGAATTTAATGGCACAAAGCTCATAGAAGTTCTTGAAGAAACAAGAATGCAGAATCTCTAGGGATGTAAAATGGCCACAATCTTTTTGACGAGCAGTCAGTAGCACAAGAATTAATTTTAGAGTTACAGTTAATTTTAGCTGGAGGACAGCTAAACATAAAACTAAATTTGAAACTAAAAAAAAATATTTCCAAGCCCTCTTCCCATTCACCAAAAGAAAAGGCTTTGAAAGAAAGTATGCATACAAGAAAAGTGAAAGTTTTGGGGTCGGGTGGTGGGGTGGGTCACCTTCTTCAGCCTGCAGATCTCTAATCAGTATCTAGATGGGAAAAGAGAATCTGTATAGCAGATTATGCCAAGTGAAATTAGCCTGACTTTTCTTTGTTGCCTTCCACATATTTCTCATTTCCTAATGCATTATTCCAGCTAAGACTTAACCAGTGTAGAAACACTGGGTTCATTAAAATGGTCAGAGATGAGCAGATACTTGGCTGGTGATTTCCTAACCCCCTAATAACCTGTGCTATATCTGATCTATGATATCCAACAGACCTTGGATGGAGACATTGAGAGCTGGGGTTTTCTTTCTATTTTCCTTCTCTTTGTATTCCAGAAAGCCAACCATATCCTGGGCAGCATCAAAAGAAGCGTGATCAGTAGATCATGAGACACCACCTGGAGTACGGTGTTCAGCTTTGGGGCCCCCAACCTAAGAAGGACATGGACCTGTTGGAGAGAGTCCAGAGGAGGGCCATGAAGATGATCAGAGGGATGGAGCATCTCTTGTATCAAGACAGGATGAGAGATTTGGGGTTGTTCAACCTGGAGAAGAGAAGGCTCCCGTGAGCCCTTATAGCAGCCTTCCAGTACCCGAAGGGGGGCTACAAGAAAGCTTGGGGACTTTTTACAAAGGCATGTAGTGAAGGGACAAGGGGTAATGGCTTTACACTGAAAGAGGGTAGAGTTAGATTAGGAAGAAATTCTTCATTATGAGGGTGGCGAGGCACTGGGACAGGTTATTCAAAGAAGCTGTGGATGCCCCTTCCCTGGAATTGTTCAAGGCCAGGTTGGATGGGGTTTTGAGCAACCTGGTCTAGCGGAAGGTGTCCCTGCCCATGGCAGGGGGGTTGGAACTAGATGGTCTTTAAGGTCCCTTCCAACCCAAACCATTCTATGATTCTGTGATTCCTTGCAAAGCTGTAATGAGGAATTGTTTAAGGATGCTGCCACCAAGCTGGATGTATCCTGCACAGCAGGGGGAAGCTGATGATAAGCATTGACTTTGTCACCTAGAAGACAGACAGCAATCTTCAAAGCCAAGTCACATAGGAAGAGAGAGAAAAAGATCACTGCACCAGCCAGATCGAAGGAAGACTTCAAACCCATTTTTTCAAAAGAGGACATTTTCTGTGTCCACAACAAACAACCTAAGTACCGATATTTTCACTTTTTAGCAGACAATGATCTCTATCCTCCCTTCTGTGTTTTGCTTTAATTCACAATGAAAACCAGCAAACCAATTTAACTTCCCAGTTCTCATTTTTCTGCTGAAGCAGTTCTACTTGGGAACTGTGGGCAAGAGGAATTCATGTATTTTTCAAGAAACGCAGAGTTGCTGATGAAGTCTGAAATATAATTCTAGGTCATTTCTACATATGGATAGTTGCAGACTCTTTTGGAAGAAGAAACTCCTTTCTAGTCTTATACTTATCCCTGTTTTCATCAGTGTCCTTTAAGTTACACTGTCCCACACCTAAAAAAAAAATCTGCAAATTAGAAAAGGACAATGGTTTGTCTGTCTTTTTTTTTTTTTTTTGTGCCTAAATGAAGCACAAAAGACTTTATGTATTATATTATACTGTATGATATTTGTTTCTACTTTACAGACTCAGGAACACTATGTCTCTTTATTCTTTTATGTCTCTCTTGCCTGTATTTCTTGGAAAAAGGAACTGGAGTTGTTGCTGAGAATTTAATAGATTTTGTGTTTAAAATGGACACATTTGCACAAAATTTCATCAGTCCAAAGAGACCTAAGCAGCTGAAAATAAATGTATTTTCCCTTCTCCAGTAGACATCACTCTTCTGATACCTTGATTGTCGCAATCTTGCCAGTGTTCCATTTTTGAGAGGAAAGTAGACCAGAAAGAACATGCATCTATAAATTACAAACATGTCAATAAATAAACCTTTTTATAAAAAGAAACAACAGAGTCCGTTCCTCCAAGTACTATAGAGATTCCAAAATGACCCAACCCAGTGATGTTTTTCCTTTGCAAGTCATTTTTAAAGAGCAAATTACCTTGTTACCATTGCAAGTATCATCATCACGACTACTTTGAAATCATGAAGCAGGTGACATGATCTACTGTGTTTGTTCTTGCTGTATTACAATGCCTGCTTGGCATAAGCTTCCTAAAAGCCTCAGGAGTTGCTCTGGGGATGAATTTGGCCTGCAGGGGTCTTCCATTTACTTTGATTTATTGTGATCATTCAAAGTGTATTCTCATTTGGATGGTCAGGGATTTACACACATAGCTTCCATTAACAGTAAAGGGTGATATCATTAAGACAAATGTACAGTTAATCTCTGGCACTGTGGAGATAAAAATACACCTCAGAGAGTGCTCTGGCTGGACTAGAAGCATTCATTATCTGAGTTTCATTTCACAGCACGGAGCAGCTTTGAAAGGCAGCTTTATAATTTTACCACTCCTACCCTGTATTTCTTAGGGGGAAGGAGAGGAGAGAAAAGGGGGAGCTATACATGGGAGAGCTAAAGGAAAATTAGATTTCTTCCTTCAAGCCCCAGCATGCAGGCAGTGTTTCACATGAATAGCAGGGAGGATCAGATGATTTTTGATCTCTTCTCTGGATCACTGTCATTCCAGGATTGCTTCTGAACACTGGGGCACTTGCCGCTTTTATTTTAGTAGTGTCACAGTAGCCCTAGAGAGGGAGCTTCCCAATCTTTCCCCAAATTCATGCCAATCAATAGACTTATGTGAAATGAGATAAGGTCCAGAAATGCTTACAATAGACAGAAGAGTAGGGTCAGATGGGAATCCAAAACTTAAGAGGCAGGAAGCATCTTTCCATGGCTCTTCATCTACCTACAGTCCAGCAGGTTTAACATCACTGGCGTTGAATACTGCAGTATGTTTTTTCCCAAGTACATGTCTAAACAAAGGGTAGGGAGGTGGAATTGCCCCAGAAAAGCTCTGGTGAATCATCCAGGAGGTTCAGATGAAGATTACATTAAGACAAGTAATAGAGGAGTGAAGACTTACTCCAGGGTTATTAAGCCTGAGTGATATCTCGTTTTTTCTTTGCTAAGGTTTGGGTACAAGAACTGAGTGCCAGCCCCTTCCAAAAGGGCATCTGACAGTGACAAACTCTATGCCAGCTTTTGTCCCATCCTGACAAGCCTCTCTTGAGGATACAGACAGGTTTGTGGAAATAAAACACTGGCTCAGATACCAAGATATCTTTCTCCCAGCAGTCTCTGTCACCAGCAGAAATGGCTCATTGAGCCACTGGCACAGCAAAATCAGAATTTGAAAAGCACATGCGTAATCTAGCCCTATTCACCCAGTGCCCCCGTGGTGTTCAGAACTCCTGGCACCTTGGGTTGTGACCACTGGGTAGTTACTCCACCACTAGCAAGCAAAAATATATCCAGCCTCGTCCTGTAAATCATGGGCAGAGAGGTATACAGAACCCAAAGGTCTGTCTCACAGGTCTTTTCTCCAAGTCTTAAATTGAGCCCCTGCATGATGCAGTCCCTGTCCATGCTATCCTTAATTGAAGAAACATTATTTCTGATCTGTGGACCACCCTGGTAAGACACCCAAAGGTGGACATGTCCTGTTAGACCATCACAAGCAACAAGAAACTGAGGTAGTGCAATGCCGTGGACATAGCACAGAACAGTAACTTAATCCCTGAGCTTGAGCAAGGTACTTCATTTTTTTATACCTTCCCTTTCTCCCCTCACACTTTCTCTGTGTCTCTTTTATAGCCAGTGTAATTCATTGAAGCTAAACCAGGGGAAAAATACTTGTATGTGTCTAGAGTAGAGGCTGGCACTAATTTTTTTCTCAGCTGCTTTTGTGAAGCCATTTACATCACCAGCGTAGGCCCAGAGACACTTTAATTTGGGCAGGGACTGTGCCTTCGGGTTTATTCTGTCTGCAACTTTATTATTACATTGGACATCACGACACATTTTAAGTGGCTCCCTGTCTTCAGCTGTAACTGAATATTGTGCTTAGGTAGCCCATTAGGCTTTCTTGCTATGGTAATATGGATTCTATATTTCAAACACCACTAAAGAGTTTTCCATTCCTGTGGGTGAATCCAAGTTTGTAAATTTTGCTTTGCTGCATAATGTCATTCAACGACCTGACCCAGCAAAACTCCTACAGATCTCACAAGACCCCTGGCAAAATGCAGAAGAGAAAACATTCTGTGGAAACAGCAAATGCAAGCAGTGAGGAGGAGGAGGCAGGGAATGAATGCGGTTCTCATTTAATTGCTTTTAAAGCTTTTTGTCGTCTTTTTCTCATTTCCCCCTCCCCCCCCGCTCAAGACCAGAATATCATGCATGTAACAGAATCCATTCCGATTAGAAGGTTTTGTTACAGCTGTAGTAAGCTTTCACACAGGGAAAGTCCCCTGAGACCTATATTTCATCTCAACTTTCCCCACCACATTAAACAGAAGGTTTGATTCTGGAAAACAGAGATTGAAATTCTCTCCTCCCGCACTCAACACTGGGAAGTAATGAGAATTGACAATTCCAAGGCTCAACATTAAACTAGCATGGTCTGGACTGAAAATGCTTGTGTGATAACAGGTTTTGGGAATGTTTCCACTTTCATCTGTTTATTTATTATTCTTATTAATTATTCTTAGGCTTGTGATTTGGGGGAGAGAGGGTGGGAGGACGGAAAAGGGAAAGAAAAAAAGGGAGTCAGTAGCTTGGCAGCACACAGCCTAAATCTAAACACCACACACACTTGCTGTACCCTGGAAAAACCTGGATCTTATACAACAATTTCTGTAACAGCATCACTTGGATAAACCAGCAACTTACTTGGAAGGAATCTTTGCTTTCCTAGAATTCATGTAACTAAGAGATAAAATGACCTTGAGGGATGGCAGCTTTCCTTGTAAAATACATTAACTCTTTCAGAGCAAGCCTTGCTGAATATCCTTCTTTATCCATTCTGTGGCGAATCAGACAGGACAGCAGGGTCTGGCCAAAGCCTTCCAATGGGTCTCGTTGCACTAACACCACTGGGTTTCACAGCCAGCCTCAGTTCTGATGATTTAGAAGGGAGACTTTAAAAACGTCCGGTCAGCATCATCTGTGAGTGTTGACAAACTTAATGCAAACAAATGACTTGACCCATCTTTACTCCTGCCCATTTGAATTACCTCAGAGCTGACAACTTTGACCCACTTTGTTGTCCTTTGAAATGAACTGGCAGCCAGGTTAGCACAAGGTCGCTCCCAAAGTGGTAGTCCCTTGGATTGCTCTCTTGAACAATTTCTGTTCCCATGGTCCTGCAGCAGTGATTTTTAAGAGGAAAATGAGGAATGAGACTGTCAGGCAGCAACCAGTCAATGCAACTGCAACTGCTTCAGAAATGATCAGTCCTGTGAAGAGCAGAACTGAGTGTGGACTCTGGGGCATAATGTTATTTGGCTGGATTTTCTGGTGTTTAAAAATAGTGTTTTCCCTGTGGTAACTTTTCCCTTCAGAGGGTTTCTCTTCCCTCTACCCTAGTTGCCTATTTTCACAATAATAGTAGGACCACAATCCTTCTTTTCACCCTCTGTCAATTTTGATCAGCTGACAGATTCAAGGTTATTAGGGGGTGACTGACAGACAGAGTGAATGGTAATTCCTCTTTGCCTGAAAAAGAGCAAGGAAGAAAATTCGAAGTGATCAGGGAAGCAGCTTGCTGGGATCATTTAGAGGGGACAGACAAAAGGGGCCACTTGGGAGGGAGAAGCAGAAGGAGCTGAGGGCTGGGTACTTTTTACTGGTTACTCTACACTCAGATGTTGTGTCTGTAAGGAAGACAGTTTCATACTTCAGAATATTTCTACAAAGAGAGATTCTGACAGCTTCCACTTTTCTCTCATTTTTAGATGATGCTCTAAGACCAGGTGCTGCAAACCCTTTGGAATTAAAGAACTCCACGGAGACCCCTTTCCCAGAGCAGAGGTATCCCAGCTGTGCTCAGACAATGCTGACATCCACCTTCCCTGAAAATTGTCACCCCTTTTGCTCAGAAATGAGGACTTCATAGAATCATAGAATGTTTTGGGCTGGAAGGGACCCCTAGAGGTCATCTAGTCCAACCCCCCTGCAGTGAGCAGGGACACTGCTAACTAGATCAGGTTGCTCAGAGCCCCATCCAACCTGGCCTTGAATTCCCAGGGATGGGGCCTCCACCACCTCTCTGGGCAACCCGTTCCAGTGTTTCACCACCTTCATTGTAAAGAATTTCCTCCTTATATCCAGTCTAAACCTACCCTGTTTTAGTTTAAAACCATTACCCCTTGTCCTGACACAGCTGGCCCTACTAAAAAGATTCTCCCCATCTTTCCTATAGGCCCCCTTTAGATACTGAAAGGCCGTAATCAGGTCTCCCCGCAGCCTTCTCTTCTCCAGGCTGAACAAGCCCAACTCCCTCAGCCTGTCCTCATAGGAGAGGTGCTCCAGCCCTCTGATCATTTTTGTAGCCCTCCTCTGGACCCGCTCCAACAGTTCCATGTCCTTCTTGTGCTGAGGGCTCCAGAGCTGGACACAGTACTCTAGGTGAGGTCTCACCAGAGCAGAGTAGAGGGGCAGAATCACCTCCCTCGACCTGCTGGCCACGCTTCTCCTGATGCAGCCCAGACTACGGTTGGCCTTCTGGGCCGCCAGCGCACATTGCCGGCTCATGTCCAGCTTTTCATCCACCAGCACGCCCAAGTCCCTCTCGGCAGGGCTGCTCTCGATCCTTTCTTCCCCCAGCCTGTACTGATACTGGGGGTTACCCCGACCCAGGTGCATGACCTTGCACTTGGCCTTGTTGAACCTCATGAGGTTTCTCCCGGAGCTGGCTGTATTTCACTGCCATTTGAGCTGATCCTGAGGGATGAATACTCCCTTCTGCTTCATAAGAAAAAGGAGCGTAAGCCACCAGAAGCTGGCTGTGGAAGAACTCTGTCTTTTCTGTGTATTCCTCAGCTGTCATTGCTCTGCAAAAGACCATTTAACCTAGCTCCAGCAAGACCTTTGAAATGGCAGGAGGGAAGGGTCTACCTGTTCAGCCCTTGCTCCCTGCTGTTGGTGAACATTTCCCCAAGCTGCTGCAGCTTCATGCATTTCTCTGCAGAGAGACCAGTGTTAAAATCAGAGCTGCTGATGGAAAAGCAGCAAAGAGCTAGATGTGCAGGGAAGGAAGGACAGATGTGGCTGTCCCATCACTTCTTCCGTGTTAGGGGTTTGCATGGCTGGGAAATGGAGAGAGGCACGGACGGGCTGTAAACCCCTTTCCCCACTCCCCCAGTTGCAGCAGAAAGGTGAAAGAAAGAGGTCTACAAAGCAACAAAGTAATGACTTAGCCAGGCCAGAAGCTTGTGCAGCAACTCTGCAAAGGCTCATACAAACACACGTACCTTTGGCTGCTGGAACCTGTTTGACTGCCAGAGGGGACATGAGCCAGAAGAACAGGTCACCCAAAAAACCCAAAAAATAAAAAAGAACCCCAAACCGACAACAACAAAAAGAAAGAAATAGCACAGAGCCCTCCTCCAGAACAACAACAGAATCAGCCCCATGACAGCCCCATTGAAACTAAGGGAGCCCCCACCAGGGATGAATTTGCCCTGGTGTAATTAATTCCCCTTTGGAAAAGTTGCCAGCAGGGATCTCAGATTAAAATCTCTCTCTCCTCCAATAGGAAGCACCTCCAGGAGCTCAGCATCTCCCCTCCCTTCCCCACAGCATGAAGCACCAGTCCAAGTCCCAGTGTGAGACTTGAACCTACAGTGACCTCCTGAGCCCTGCAGTGAAGGATGTATTAACCAATGAGTCATGTTGACTCTGGCTTGAATCTAAATGGGCCTCTTCTCTCATACCAGAGAAACCACGTTCACACAGCCACGGACATTGCTTGTATCGGATAACCCTTAATGCAAGACTTGGGTGGTGCTCGTTGCTGTCATCCTTGCCTGGAGGAAAGGGGTGAGCAATGGGGTGGGGATGTCAAAATCCAGTTACTCCAGAAGTTACATCCTCTCTGTAATTTAGGATGCAGAAGAAATTGTCATCCAATTTGAACAGTAGAGACTAAACTAGCCCTCTGGTTAATGAAAATGATGACTTCTGTTCCTCTGTGGGTGGCCTTTTCTTTGCAGGGAGAGAACAAGTGATTGTTGCTCATGTTGCATCTTTTTGAGAGGTCACTTTTTACTCCCTTGTGTGCGTATCCTGTACAGAGCCAACCCACCTTCCAGTTTTTGATGTGCCACCATGAAGGTACCTCTGGGCCTTCCAAATCACCTCCTCCTGTGGGAGAGCTAGCAGACTTGGTGGCCACTCTTGGCTCACTTTCTCCATGCTCCTTACAGAGACACCAGCCACTTGGGATCTCCACAACCCCTCTGCAGGTATTGGCTGAGTGGAGCTGGAGCAAAGCATGAGCAGACAATCAGGAAACTCTTCATGGAAATCCTGGAAATCCTAGGGAGTGAGAGCAGGAGTTTATGACCAAATCAGGTAGTGACACTCCTGGACCATGGCTGGGAGGCAGCAGCTTTCAGATGAGAAGCAAGACCAAGCGAGCCCTCCAGCCACAGATGCTGTGAGAGGGTCTGTGGCTCGCTGAGCAAAAGGAGGGATGGCTATCTCCTGGCAGGACACCAACCTGAGATTACATAGAAGGCATTTTACCCACTACTGAAAATAAGCCTACTCACAGCTGGATGGAGCAGCTGGTCATCAGGACACTTAATCACACTTCACTTGAGGTACTCAGGTGGTTGAGAGTTTACTGCAAGATAACACTCCATGCCTCGGTAGGGTGTTCTGTATCCAATTGTAAGTACGGTCTGGTGAACTCCAGTTACTCATGCTGATATTTGCCAGGACACTGACCATTTCAAACAGAGGTTATCCTCTGCCTGATTCTCTCTATCTGCCTGATAAACAGCAGGATATTTGTGCTAGAATATTTTGGTTTTGCCTGCCTGCTTGTCTGTCTTTTGCAGCTGAACAAAGAGAGCATTGTTTTCAGGATATCAAAACTGATTTCACTTTGATGGGCTTAAATTACCAGCTGTATATCAAGGTAAATATGTATCAGCCAGACCAACACCTCCTTTCTCAGCTCCAGTGTCCACCCTCCTCCTGTCCCCCAGAAATACATCAGCATCTACTCGCAAGTCCTCCTGCAATTTTGAATCCTTACTGATGCTGTCTGTTACCTATTGACATCCCTAATGTCTGCAAGGAAATGCAAATTGGCATTTATAGGAAACCTGAGAAAGCAACAGAGAGATTTACTGGTCAGGAAAACACTAGTTTTTCTTTTCCTTATTCATATTGTGGTGCATTGGGCTGTCATGTAATGCAAATAACACTCATGGCATTGGCCTGTACTTAAATGCTTCCTGTGGTTCTTACATATCTCCATTTCATCATATAACACCTGAAAGAAAAAAAAAAAAAGGAAGGAAAAAAGTTGTTCATTGCCTCCTGTACTCTACTGATGCACATGTTTGTCCTGCAGACATGAGTGCGTGGGCTGCACAGCTGTAATTCTGGTTTCTGTGTACTGTGCCTTTAAATATGAGTAGGCAGCCTGCCTGTAGGGCTGGGAGGGTGTAAATCTGGAAAGGCATTTAAGAGAAAGGAGAAAGAGGTACCTTTTGCAGTGTTATTCCTGTAAGAAAGCACAAGACAGAACAAATTTAATGGGAAACAAGTCCTCCAACCTGAAACCCAGGTTCAGTGTTTATCCAGAGTGAGCAAAATCAGATAAACTTCCCCAGCCACGGCTGTTCTCTGAGGAAGCCTCTTTTCCAAGAGCTGGCTCTTCTGAACAGCTAGTTGGATGACCCTGCCTAAGGCTGGCTGTTTCTGTGGCCAGCAGCCCCATGGGGGAGCAGTGCGACTAACGCCATGCACAGATCCTTCTGAGAATGACCACTGACAGCCCAGCTGGTGAGTATCCAAGGCACATTGCAGCCACATTCTCCACACTGACCTGAAGAAAGCACCAGTCTGGCCAGGGTTGCACTGCCGCTCCCCGTACGCACGCACACACACACACACACACACACCCCCCTTGTGTTTTGCAATTTCTTCATCTCATCGGTGCCGGGGAGTCTCCAACAGATGTTCTGAGACAAGTCTCCAAGGAGGTTAGGTCTACACCACAGGGTGAAGAGCGGTTTGAGAACAGAATTAAGCACCCTACAGCTTATAGCTTCATCACACTGTTGGCTGCAGCTCAAGCTTAAAACGCCTGTGCTTGGGTTTAGGATGGGCTAAACTTGGAATAGCTCTTGATGAGAAGGACTGTAGCCTAAGGCATCGTCTACAATTCTCATTTGTGCAGACTCACATGGACAAGAGCTTGGGCCCAATTTAAGGCAACAAACAAGTTCCTTCCCTGGCAGTCAGCCTATGTCCATGCCCACGCACATGGGCTTGGGCCCATGCAAACATACCACAGTGGTTCCATAGACACTGATGTGTAGCAGTCACACTCAGCTCCTCTTACTTTATACGATTTCCAAGCTCACCATACCCATATTATTATTTTCCTTTTTCCTTTCCTTTCCAAATGGAGAAGGACTTGTCCAGAACCCAGCAGCAAGCCAACACCAGAACTAGGAGAGCAACCCAGCCCTTCTGATTCCAATGCCATAGGCTTTGTCTGCTAGACAGAAGTTCTGGTCATGTTTGAATAATGACATTATCTCTGCTAGACTAGTCAAAGCCCAATAGCGAGTCATTTTGTTCCATCATCCCCTCCGTGAGTTTCAGTGGACTGCTGCATATGTCTCCAGGTGACTGGAGCAGTTGCCTATAACATGGAATATTTTTGGCTTCTTTTGTTGGGGTTTGGGTTGGGGTTTTTTTTGAGATCAGTTATAAAAACCCCAAACCATCTATCAGATCCTTTGCGGTAAGAGGTGGACTACAAACATCTTGCTGTCACTGTTCCCTTTTTTTTTTTGTTGCATGCACACATGGTCATTTTAAAGAATCATTAGCAATAAAGTCAGAGCATATAGGCTAGATGCAAACTGGTTAGAAGTGGATTGCTGTGTTGCTGTGCTCTACATAAACCAAGAACGACATCAAGAGACTGCCTGGTCATGTGTGTTTTATGAGATTCGGGCATATATTTGGAAACAATGTTCATACAGAGGTCAACAAGGGACAGAAGATGCTAGCTGGTCTTGGTTCCTCAAAACATTTTTTATTAATATGGTTTAGGCTTATCCTCAGGAGAAGACACAGCCTTGCTAGATTATTTAGTTGACCCAGCCAAAGAAGTAGCCACAGTGTAAATCTCTCTGCTCCTTTCATCTCACACAGAAGGAATCTGAGTTGTGTGTTTGTCAACAGGACTGAAGCCATGGGTCAGCATTCAGCAAACGCTTCCAGTTCTGTACAGATGGTTACTTTACCACTTGGCAGTTTTAGAAAACCTGCATGGAGACAAGGAAGCACCAAAGGATTTCACCTTGGAGCTCAAGGTTCCAGGAATAGTGGTGGACATAAGCATTTGGTGTCCCTTACCTACCAATAGGATGGTTCCCATGCACATAGTAGCATTTTATAGCCTTTCCTCTTCAGATGAATCTGTCATGCCATTGAGACAGAAAGAGGTAGTGTGTCTCTGCTGTGTTCCTCAGCAGGTTCCTGAGCTACCCATAAGCAGGTGAATTCATGTTAGCATCTCTTCCTCTAGGACAACTGCCTCAGCCATTGTGGGGGACACAAATACAGGTGTGATTTAGACTGTTTGTCAATGGTTGTGACTTTGCAGAAGCTGCACCATGTTGGCTCCAAAACAGTTTGAGGGTGAAAGGCTTCTCTCTACTTTGCAGCTACTAGAACACACACAGGGACAGAACTGAGTCTCTTCATTACATTTTCATGGCTTTATGACTCTGATTTTTATTTGTTTGTGTACATAAACAGAGAACTACCTTTGGACTGGTCTCTTGGCAGTGCTGAATGCCACATACCCACTTTGTAACTTATAGACACATGAGGTTTTTACACTTGTCCTCCATGGCTGGCAGTCAGCTACAGGTTCTCCAACATACTTTTGCAGAGAAGTATACTCCAAGCATCTACCTTTGTTTCCCTGCTGAGAGGGCTCAAAAGCCAGCACGTTTCAGAAGTGATAAGAGCTCCATTCAATGTTTTTATTCATTAACTCCCTCTCTTCAGACAGATTTCCCAACTGCTTTGTTTATTTATTGTAAACCACACTGGAACACTCTCTAGTTCAACACTAGGCCTGGATTTTGCAGTAGGTCTTGCACCCTTTGAAAAGAAAGTTTGCAAAGGATTGTTATTTTATACACTGCAAAGAAAGCAGGTCAACACCTCTGTAGGTACCAGGAGTGTAGTTTTCCTTGTGCCAAGAAGAAGAGGAAATCACATTGAAAATTCTGCACTGTATGGCACCTGCTCTCAAAGGGAACGCTGCTTATAAAAGCAGTCCCAAATAATTGCACCAATGGTTTTTCAAATGCCTGAAAAGACATTTGCTAGGCTACAATGAGTGATGGATTAGGAAGAGAGAAAAGAGAGAAATGATACATTAGTTTCGCTTGTTCTCACAGACAAAGACCTTTTGGATGAAATAATTTGCCCCCAGGGTAAATCCTGGAAAGAGGGAAATCACCTAGACATCCTTTTTCCTAGTCCCCTGTCAAATTCACAGACAATCCAAGAACATGTCACTTTCAGACTTGTCATGACTCTGAAACAGTGGCCACTTCTTGCATGTCATGAGCTTGGTCCCTCATGTGGGGTTGCACCTCCAATTGACCTTTCTTGGTGGGATTGTGAAGAGAGAAGGTAGCGGGGCTTTGAGTGCTTTACTTCAGAAACTGGCAGACTAAATCCAGTTCATAGCTAGAAGTGTTGAAGGTAGTCAGGATCTGAGGGCTGCTCAGCAAATCATTGGTCTCTGGTGCCCTTCCTTTGAGATGAGTGTCCAAAGAACCACCTTCTTGCTGGCACCAATTCAGATCTTTTCTACCAGTGTTAGGCCTGGTCTGCATGACCTGTTGTGCCAGTAAAAGCTGCCTTCTGTCAGCACAGCCTGTGTCCACACCCAGTGCTGAGGCCTGGGAGGGAGTAAAACTTTGTCTTTCTCCTAAGTACCACCCCAAAATCCCTTTTCTGGAACCATGTGCAGATGGAGGATGCTGCATTTCCCCTGCCAGTCCAAACAGTGCTGGAGCAAGTCTCCTGGAATCCCATTGGATCACAAACATTTGCAAGGTCTGATCACATCTTTAAATATCACTGCTTGGAGCAAATGGAAGCATAGCCACAAAGCTCTCATCCATGCAGGGCCTGGTAACAGGTCCTGCTATGCATTAACATGTTCCTGTGCTTCCTCAGCAAGGGAAGCATTTAGCACAATGCAGAGGGAAGCCTGGGTCCCAGGTAAAATGTTTGTGTCCTACAGACCCGTCATGCCCCAGTGTGAGTGCAGAAATAAATGCCTTCATAGAGACTGGGGCTGATCAGGTGATGGAGACAGAACTCCAGGCCAGGGCTGTGTAGGTGGAAAGTGGGGACTGCTAAAGACCATACTCTGTCAGCCCATTGAAGAAAGGCAAGCCTTCTCACTTTAACACTCTTGTTAACCTATTGCCAGAGGCACTTGCTGACACTGAAATTCAGGAACTATTTGCAAGCCCTCAGAAAACCCTTGTGCAAAATTAATCCCCTGTCGAGTTCACAGAAGGCAATTGTTCCAGCTGCTAGTGGAACCTCAAAGTCCTGCCTGTTCTAGAAGCTGAGGCAAAAATGCAGTCACAGGATGGTCCTTCATTACTTCATTCCTCCCCCCCAGTGAAAAAATTACAGGTGGACAGGGGAAAAGACAGTCTGCCAAAGCTTCTGTTGTGGCATTCCCAGATCAGTGGGAAATACTATAAAGGTGAAAATGGAAACCCAGTTCCTGAGATACTGAAATCATGACTGGGAAATGTACAAGAGTGGTTATTTAGGGACAAGCTCTCATTGGGGTGATATGACTTAACATAAGCTTTGGCGGTGATATATCTTAACATGAGCTTTGGGTTTCATCAGATGTTTTTCCCCTTTAATGGATGTCTAAATAATCAGGGCTGAAACTCATTTACCACCAGATGTCCAAGGCCAGCTCTAACACAAAAGGCCAATTTAGCAAATTAGAACTGAGCTCTGAGTTAGATGTCCCAGAGGCTCCAGAATATGGGTATTGACCTGTCTTGAGAGCACCAGCCTTTCCTCTTAAAACTTTTCCACATCTTGGTGCAACCCAAAAAGCCTAAAAGCCCAGGTAAGAAAAGGAATATCTTTACAAAATAAAACAATACTTTCCTCTGCCCATCGCATAGGAATAAATTTCCTTTTCTTGAACACTCGCCACATTAGAGGATGGGAACTTGTGTATGCACAGTTAGGCTAATAAATGCTTTTGGAAGTCTTTCGTATTTCCAAGGGGTTTGAAATAATAGCAGATAGTTTGTCTATTTTTTTCACTTTCTTCTAACATTGAAAATTTGGTTGTGTTTTTTTTTCCTTTATTACTGTTACCTCATTTTGTATCTGTAACTTGTACACAGGGAGGCAAAGTGTGGAAGAAAAAAGGTGGGTGAAATGTTCTGATTTCTGTGTAAAGAGTCAATTTGTCTCACTTGCACCATGTTTTCTCTTGTGCTTGGATCTGTCAAGAGCTTCCTCTGAGGTCTCACCATGGTACCAAGCTTGCTTAAACACGCATGTATGAGGCGATTCCTTCAGTCTGTGTGCATGTGAATGTATATAACTGAATGTTTGGAAGAGAGGCCATGAAGTGAGCTCCATTTCAAAAGCCCCTGTTTGTCTTGGCATCTTTCTCCTCTCCATTTTTGTTAATTATTTGACAAACTCTCGCTTGTGCCTGATGTCCTTCCAAATGAGAGGAGCCTTCAGCCAACTGTACACCATTATTCAAACCTTCAGTTATTGCTCTGCAAAAGCCTCTTCAAAGCCCGGCCTGCTGCCCCTGTTTCTGTTTATCAAACAGCTGTGTTGAGGTTGGCTGCGTTTGGTCAAGTTCAAGGAGAAGAGCTGCCAAAATTATGAGAGAGGGAGCAGGGGAGAGTGAAAATGCCTCTCACCTCACAGGGAGTGAGAAAAGGGAAAATGGCAGCCTCTGGTCCAGGGTGCTATAAATAACTGGCTTGGCACTGCTGCACAAGAAACAGCTTCGCTGGCCCTCTCTTCTCTTCTCCTTCCCCACTGGGTTTATTATGTATTTAACCCTCTGCAGCATTTACTGAGAGAGGAGGCTGTGTCAGCCAGAAGACCTCTCTGTAGGTAACCCTTTGCACACCACGTAGATCTCCACCATAAGCAAAAAGAGCAATGGACCTAGTCTGAGTCAAGGTTTCTTGGTTTTCAAATGTTTACTCATGCAACAAGCTCTCAAACAACATCACAACAAGTGCAAAATTAAGTAGAGGTTGAAAAGTCACATGTTTCAGTCCTTTGATACCAATAAACCTACTGAGATAACTGAGAGGAGGGGAGGAGAAAACATCCATTTTCTACTGAAGGAAATGTGTATTGACCAGGATGATGGTTAGGCCTTATTGCAAGAGGTATGAAGGTATTCCTTCAGGTTAGTTGCTTCAGGAATTGTGCAAAACCCCTGAAAGTCTTTCTCCAGAAGCACGAACATTAGGAAGGGGCAGTAGCTCAGAGATATCCAAGCAGGAGGAATGGGATTAACATTTAGAAGAATGCTGGGAAAGGGCCCAGGAAAACACTTCAAACTCTCTGGAGGTTTTGGCAAAATAAAGATTGCCTGTTGTAAGATGCTCCAATGTTTTCTCCAGTCTGCAGAGTGTTTCTTAGTTTTGACAAAATGCACTCACCTCCTCCACAGTGTAAAGAATTTTAAATCAAAAGGGATTAGTGTCAAATCCAACAGTCCCTCTGAGCATAGATCAATGCATTGTGTTTATTTGCCATTGGCACCAAGCTGGGCCAGGCAGAGTGATTAATACCCACCTGAGGCTGAGGGATAAGCCCCTATTACAAAGTCTCTACCCTCCATCCTCCAGTCTCTGCCTCAGCTGTGTGTTGAGGAACAGAGCCACAGAACGTGTGAAAACATAGAGACATGGCTGGTTTGCAGAGAGCTTCCTAGGCAGAGCACACTTTGTAAGGAGAGAGAAAAAATTCCCTGCAGATCTTTCTAAAAGGCAAGTTTTTAAAGAGGCCCTTCTGACAAAGCCACTTCTTTCCTTTGTTTTTTCAAGAAACCTTTTTCACATTTCTCTTCTCCCCTCAGAACAGTTTTCTTCCATCTCTTCAAATAACCTGGACATCATTTGGATCCTCACTGCAGGGTCCAAGGCAAGGCTCCCAGCAGTGTCTCCATTTACTGATCTCTCTCCCTCCTTGTCAGCACTTTGGAGGGGTCTTTCCTAGGTCCCTTTGTTCCAGGTCTCCCTGACCTTGGCTGCCTTTTAACAAAGTCCTTGGATCATCAGTCGCACGCTCTCTTTGTTACTTGATTTGGCCAGCTCTCTTTTTTTCCATCCCCTCTGGTATCCTTGTCAGTCTCCCAGATAGCACTCTTCCTCACTCCATTTGTCTTTATTCAGAGCCTCTCGCGATACCTCTTCCCTAATCTCTCAAAAATTCCTTTTGCCATCTTATTCTGTTTTGTGCAAGATCTAAGCCACCATTGAAAATAATCATCTGCTCAACTTACATTTGCTTTGCTCCTAGAAAAGGCTCTGTGCAAGGGATCATATCTACCCTGGATGTGAATCCTTACCAGCAGAAAAAAATGGTCCAAAATTTTAGGCACTTCCTTGGGTTCAAAGTGGAAGAGAGATGTTCCAGGAAATCTTTCAATTAATACCTATGTAAAAATACCTCAACTTGAAATACTCCTTAAATGTAGCCCTAGATCAGAAATCCCGTCAGAGGTGCTTTCCTTCTCTGCCATCCTCAATGAGAACTTACCATTTATAAAAACATAAGAATGTCCAAGTTAGAGATCCACAACCCCTAAATCTTGTCTCTGAAGTTGGTCATAAACTGAGGTTTACCAAAGGAGTAAAAGAAAAAGAGGCCACATGGAATGTTTGTGTCTTCAGATGTGCCCTTTCAGCCACTAGCAGCACAGGGACTGATGAAATCTTGACAAGTAGTGGAAAGCAACCAACCACCAAAAATGCTCTCAGAATAAATACTGCTCTCCTAAATTAACAATGTCCAGAGAAACTTTTATTTTTTGCATCTTTTGGTAGTAGTTCTTGAAGATAAATTTATCTAAAAAAGTGCCTCGTTGAAAAGGGGTCATATATCTCTACCTGGGAGACTCGAAGCTGACATATTCATCTAGTGCAGGAATGAGATATTCGTGCTAGCTCAGGTGCCTGAGAGCAAGAGTGTAAATTACTACACCAAGTTTCTTATAGCCTCTGCAATAATTCTCCCAGTATCTGGTCAGGTTTCCTCAGAAATAGATTGTTTGCCTCAGATGCAGACAGATGATGAGAGTTGATCATTTAGCGACATAAACTTATCATTCTAGCATAATATCTAAAGGACACTCTTTCTTGACTAAGACATTTTATCTTTTGAAGTTTTTCATACCCCTAGTTTAGCCTAGCTGGAGTGAAGAAAACAAACAGGGCAACAAACAGGAGGAGCTGGAAGCCATTGGGCAGCAGGATAGCTATGGCTTAGTTGCCATCACGGAAACATGGTGGGATGACTGTCATGACTGGAGTGCTGCAATGGATGGCTATAAGCTCTTCAGAAGGCATAGGCAAGGAAGGAGAGGCAGTGGTGTGGCTCTCTATGTTAGGAAGTGTTTCAATGGTATAGAGCGCAATGATTGTTATTATAAGGTCAAGTGCTTATGGGTAAGGATGAGGGGGAAGGCCAACAAGGCAGATATCCTGCTGGGAGTTTGTTATAGACCACCGAACCAGGATGAAGAGGTAGATGAAGCATTCTACAAGCAGCTAGCAGAAGTCTCACAATTGCTGGTCTTGTTCTCATGGGCGACTTCAACTCACCAGACATCTTATGGAAATACAACACAGCAGAGAAGAAACAGTCTAGGAGGTTCCTGGATTGTGTGGAAGATAACTTCCTGACACAGCTGGTAAGTGAGCCTACCAAGGGAGGTGCCTCACTTAACCTGTGGTTTATGAACAGAGAAGGACTAGTGGGAGATGTGGTGGTTGGAGGCCATCTTGGGCTTAGCGGCTGTGAAATGATAGAGTTCTTGATTCTTGGCAAAGTAAGGAGGGGACGTCAGCAAAACAGCTACCATGGACTTCTGGAGGGCAGACCTTGGCCTGTTCAGGACATTGATTGAGAGAGTCCTTTGGGAGACAGTTCTGAAGGGCAAAGGGATCCAGGAAGGCTGGGCATTCTTCAAAAAGGAAGTTGTAAAGACGTAGCAGCAGGCTGTCCCCATGTGCTGTAAGATGAACCAGTGGGGAAGACGACTGGCCTGGCTGAACAGGGAGCTTTTGCTGGGACTCAGGAAAAAAAGGAGAGTTTACCACTTTTGGAAGAAGGGGCACGCAACTCAAGAAGAATGGAGATCTCATTAGGTCATGCAGAAAGAAAATTAGAAAGGCAAAAGCCCAGCTGGAACTCAATCTGGCAACAGAGATAACAAAATACGTTTTTACAAATACATTAACAAAAAGCTTTATGTACATTAATACATTAACAAAAAGGCTTTAAACTAGATGTGAAGGGGGAAGGGGAACCTATTGGGCTTGCCAGTGACAGGCTAGGGGATGAAACGCAAGGGTTAGAGGGACTGGGGTATGAGCCTTCAACCTGTTGCCCAGCAGTGTGCCAGGGGCACTGCAGAGAAGTTGACGTCTGGTGGAGGTGAGCCGGAGGCTCCTGAGGTAGTAGGAGCCAACACGGAAAAGCCCGTGAAACACCTCAAAGTAAATGAGCGGTGTTCTGCTATGAAGGTGACGAGGCTGACAGCTCATATGAAATGCCTCTATACAAACGCGCGCAGCATGGGAAACAAACAAGAAGAGTTGGAAGCTATCGTGCTGCTAGAAAGCTACGACCTGATCGCCATTACGGAAACTTGGTGGAATGAACCCCACGACTGGAATGCAGCTATTGATGGCTACAGGCTGTTCAGAAGGGAGAGGCGAGGAAGGAGGGGCGGAGGCATTGCCCTTTACATCAAGAAATCATTACAGTGTGAAGAGCTGGCCCTGAAGAATAGCCATGAGCAGGTCGAAAGCCTATGGATAAGAATCAGAGAGAGAGGCAACAAAGGGAACCTGGTGGCTGGTGTCTACTACAGGCCGCCTGATCAAGAGGAGCCGACTGACGAAGCGTTCTTCCTCCAACTCCGGGAGGCTTCGTGCTCGCAGGCTCTTGTCCTGCTGGGGGACTTCAACCACCCTGACATCTGCTGGAAAACCAACACGGCAAGCTGTAGGCAATCCAGCAGGTTTCTCGGATGCATTGAGGACAACTTCTTAAGCCAGGTAATAGACACCCCTACCCGAGGGGATGTGATACTGGACCTGGTGGTCACCAATGTAAGTGAGCTCGTCGGAAATGTCAAGATCGGAGGCAGCCTGGGCTGCAGTGATCATGCGATGGTAGAGCTCATGCTCCAGAGGGAAATGGAAGAACAAAGAGTATAGTCAGGACCCTGAATTTTAGAAAAGCAAAATTCCAGCTCGTCAAGGAGATAGTCAGAAGGACTCCCTGGGAAACGGTCCTCAGAGACAGGGGAACAGAACAGAGCTGGCAGATCTTTAAGGATGTGATCCACGGAGCGCAAGAGCTCTCGATCCCTAGGTGTAAGAAATCGGGCAAAGAAGGGAAGAGACCGGCATGGCTGAGACAAGAGATGCTGGTCAAACTAAGGAGGAAGAGGGAACTGCACAGGCAGTGGAAGCAGGGACAGGCATCCTGGGAAGAGTATAGGGACACGGTCCGGTTGTGTAGGAATGGGGTCAGGAAGGCCAAGGCGCAGCTGGAGCTAAACTTGGCTAGGGATGCAAAGAATAATAAGAAGGGTTTCTACAGGTATATCAGCCAGAAAAGGATGGTTAAAGAAAGCGTACCGCCGCTGATGAGTGAGACTGGCAAGCTGGTAACAGCAGATGAGGAGAAGGCTGAGGTACTCAACAACTTTTTTGCCTCAGTCTTCACTGGCAACCTCTCTCTTCACCCCACTCGAGTTGATGGATGGCATGAGGGGGACCGGGAGGGCAAAACCCCTCCTGCTGTAGGAGAAGATCAGGTTTGTGACCACCTGAGGAACCTGAATGCACATAAGTCCATGGGACCTGATGAGATGCATCCCAGAGTCCTGAGGGAATTGGCTGGTGTAGTCGCCAAGCCACTCTCCATGATATTTGAAAAGTCATGGCAGTCAGGTGAAGTCCCTGGTGACTGGAAAAAGGGAAACACTGTGCCCATTTTCAAAAAGGGTAGAAAGGAAGACCACAGGATCTACCAACCTGTCAGCCTCACCTCTGTGCCTGGGAAGATCATGGAACAGATCCTGCTAGAAGCTATGCTAAGGCACATGGAGGCCAGGGAGATAATTCGAGATAGCCAGCATGGCTTCACCAAGGGCAAGTCCTGCCTGACGAACCTAGTGTCTTTCTATGATGGTATGACAGCATCAGTGGACAAGGGAAAACCAATGGATGTCATCTATCTGGACTTCTGCAAAGCCTTTGACACGGTTCCCCACAACATCCTTCTCTCTAAATTGGAGAGCTATGGATTTGATGGGTGGACTGTTCGGTGGATAAGGAACTGGCTGGATGGTCACATCCAGAGGGTAGTGGTCAATGGCTCGATGTCCGGATGGAGACCGGTGACGAGTGGTGTCCCTCAGGGGTCCGTACTGGGACCGGTGCTGTTCAATATATTCATCAATGACTTAGACAGCGAGATTGAGTGCAACCTCAGCAAGTTTGCGGATGACACCAAACTGAGTGGTGCGGTTGACACACCAGAAGGACGGGATGTCATCCAGAGAGACCTGGATGAGCTGGAGAGGTGGGCCTGTGTGAACCTCATGAGGTTCAACAAGGCCAAGTGCAAGGTCATGCACCTGGGTCGGGGTAACCCCCAGTATCAGTACAGGCTGGGGGAAGAAAGGATCGAGAGCAGCCCTGCCGAGAGGGACTTGGGCGTGCTGGTGGATGAAAAGCTGGACATGAGCCGGCAATGTGCGCTGGCGGCCCAGAAGGCCAACCATATTCTGGGCTGCATCAAGAGAAGCGTGGCCAGCAGGTCGAGGGAGGTGATTCTGCCCCTCTACTCTGCTCTGGTGAGACCTCACCTAGAGTACTGCGTCCAGCTCTGGAGCCCTCAGCACAAGAAGGACATGGAACTGTTGGAGCGGGTCCAGAGGAGGGCTAAAATGATCAGAGGGCTGGAGCACCTCTCCTATGAGGACAGGCTGAGGGAGTTGGGGTTGTTCAGCCTGGAGAAGAGAAGGCTGCGGGGAGACCTGATTACGGCCTTTCAGTATCTAAAGGGGGCCTATAGGAAAGATGGGGAGAATCTTTTTAGTAGGGCCAGCTGTGTCAGGACAAGGGGTAATGGTTTTAAACTAAAACAGGGTAGGTTTAGACTGGATATAAGGAGGAAATTCTTTACAACGAGGGTGGTGAAACACTGGAACAGGTTGCCCAGAGAGGTGGTGGAGGCCCCATCCCTGGGAACATTCAAGGCCAGGTTGGATGGGGCTCTGAGCAACCTGATCTAGTTAGCAGTGTCCCTGCTCACTGCAGGGGGGTTGGACGAGATGACCTCTAGGGGTCCCTTCCAACCCAAAGCATTCTATGATTCTATGATTCTATGAAAGAGAGCCAAGGAGAATCTCCATCCTCTATTGAATGTGAGGAGGAACATTGCCACCAAGGATGAGGAAAAGGCTGAGGTACTTAATGTCTTTTTTGCCTCAGTCTTTAATAGTCAGAGCAGTTATCCCCAGGGTATTCATCCCCTGAGCTGGAAGACAGGCACAGAGAGCAGAATAAACCCCCATAATCCAGGAGAAAGCAGTTTACGACCTGCTGCACCACCTGGGCACTCACAAGTCTATAGGGCCAGATGGGATCCACCCGAGAGTACTGACAGAGCTGGCAGAGGAGTTTTCCAAGCCACTCTCCATCATTTATCAGTAGTCCTGGTTAACAGGGGAGGTCCCAGACAATAAGAGGCTTGCCAGTGTGATACCCATCTACAAGAAGGACCAGAAAGAGGATTTGGGGAACTAGAGGCCTGTCAGTCTGACCTCAGTACTGGGGAAGATTATGGAGTGGCTCATCTTGAGTGTGCCCACCAGTCATGTGCAGGACAACCAGGGGATCAGGCCCAGACAGCATGGGTTCATGAAAGGCAGGACCTGCTTGACCAGCCTGATCTCCTTCTATGACCAGATGACCCGCCTAGTGGATGAGGGAAAGGCTGTGGATGTTGTCTACCTGGACTTTAGTAAAGCCTTTGACACTGTCTCCCACAGCATTCTCCTAAAGAAGCTGGCAGTTCATGGCTTAGACAGGCATAGTCTTTGCTGGGTAAAAAACTGGCTGGACGGCCGAGCCCAGAGAGTTGTGGTCAATGGAGTTAAATCCATTTGGTGGCTGGTCACAAGTGGCGGTCCCCAGAGCTCAGTTCCGGGCCAGTCTTGTTTAATATCTTTATCAACAATCTGGGGATTGAGTGCACCTTCAGTAAGTTTGCAGGTGACGCCAAGTTGGGGGGGAGTGTTGATCTGCTCAAGGGTAGGGAGGCTCTATAGAAGGATGTGGACAGGCTGGATCAATGGGCCAAGGTCAACTGTATGAAGTTTAACGAGGCCAAGTGCCAGGTCCTGCACTTGGGTCACAACAACCTCATGCAACACTGCAGGCTTGGGGAAGAGTGGCTGGAAAGCTGCCCAGTGGAAAAGGACCTCAGGGTGCTGGCTGAAAGCCGGCTGAATATGAGCCAGCAGTGTGCCCAGGTGGCCAAGAAGGCCAACAGCATCCTGGCTTGTATCAGGAACAGCGTAGCTAGCAGGAGTAGAGAAGTGATTGTGCCCCTGTACTCAGCACTGGTGAGGCCACATCTCAAATACTGTGCTCAGTTTTGGGCCCCTCAGTTCAAGAAGGGCATCGAGTTGCTGGAGTGTGTCCAAAGAAGGGCAACGAAGCTGGTAAATGGTTTGGAGAACAAGTCTTGGGGAGCAGCTGAGGGAACTGGCATTGTTTAGACTAGAGAAAAGGAGGCTGAGGGGAGACCTTATCGCTCTCTACAACTACCTGAAATTTTGTAGCAAGGTGGGTGTTGGTCTCTTCTCCCAAGTAACAAGTGATAGGACGAGAGGAAATGGCTTCAAGTTGCACCAGGGGAGGTTTTGACTGGATGTTAAGAGAAATTTCTTTACTGAAAGAGTGGTCAAACATTGGAACAGCCTGCCCAGAAAGGTGGTGGAGTCACCATCCCTGGAGGTATTCAGAAACCTTGTAGATGTGGCACTTCAGGACATGGTTTAGTAGGCATGGTGGTTTGGGCTGATGGTTGGACTTGATGAACTCGGAGGTCTTTTCCAGCCTTAATGATTCTATGATTCTACAATTCTAAGATGACTGCTAAACTCAGTAATTTGGCATTGAAATTTTCCCCAGAGCAGAAAATCAGAGGGTGGCCATGCAAGGGGCAGCTTTTGTGCAGTGCCTCACCAGAGCAGTCTTCTCCTTTTGGGATATGTCCTCAGTTTCTGGTTTCATTGGGAGTTTTCAGTAGCAAGCACACTGCCTTATTTCAGATGTTTGTGGAATTGAACAGCAGAAAGAAAAATGCCAGGGCTCAGACCTTTTGCTTGAGAAACATGAAACTTCCTTTTGATATATTTCCCCTCAAAACATGGTATTTATTTAACAGGCTCCCTGACTGACTCTGGAAACCTGCTATTTTGACTCAAGAATTTTTCTCAGTGAATTATATTAGATAAATATAACCAAAGTGTGTGATTATGCTGGGTCGATTAACTCCTGATGTTAAAACAGAACGATTCCTTTGGCTCTGTTCTCACCAGCAATTTGTCACTGGTTTATGTTAAAAAAACCCCTCCCTATGACTGAGTGATAGCAACTTTAAGAAGCCATTAAATCTTGCCCCTGCAGTTAATTGTTCCTTATGTTGCATATTGCACCTATTCACAATCCTGTTTTTTCCCTCTGCAGACAAGGTGCTCTCTGCAAGCCCTGGAATTAGCACAGCGCTGCACTTTCCTCAGCGCTTTTCCTGCAGTGGTAAAACACATACTACAAATCTCAAATTCAATCCACTTTACTTTCCTGGAAGAGAGTCTGAGCTAAATCCTGCAACGTGCTGACTATCCTCAGCTCCTGCTGTCGGCAGGAGATCCCAGAGGAAGAGTGCATGTGTGGATCATGCCTTTTCCTATATTTCATGAGTTCTAAACTGTGGTATTTAAGCCCTGTTTCAGCCATCTTATATGACATTCCTGTCTTGTTTGCCCTTCTGTAAGATTAACATAGCATTTTTGTCTCTCTTTTCCCTTTTGTTTCCCCAGCATGCCCAGTAAGACAACTTCTCCTGCACAGTGAACGGTTTCTTACTCTGAATACATCCTAGTGCCACAGTGGGATAGTCTTCAGACAGAGTCTTGGTTATACCAAGTTGCCTGCAAGCACTGATAAGTACCACTACTGCCAAAACCCTGTAAAAGCGCCAAACCACCACACCCAAACTGTTACATTTCTTATTTGGAGAAGAAAAATGCAATTTTTGTGCTTCTAAATCATTTTTTCTTTTCAGAAAATACTATAGAGCTAAGATATTTGCAACAAGGAAAATTTACTCTGGGCTAGGAGGGCTGGGAAATCCCTTTGATAGCGTATTGCAGCAACGAGAAAATTCAAAAGAATGGTAAAACAGACTTAATCACCCTGTCTCTGTTTATTTCTAATCATTAATTGGCTTTGATCCCTATACTTTTGGCTTGATGATAGAAGTCCACCTAAGCAAGAACTAATTTTATTTAAAGGAAGGTTCCTGGAAAATTAACAGGACATGGGTTAGCTGTTGGAGGTTTGCCAGGCATGAGGCAACCAACCTGCAGTGTTTGTAGGCATTTTATTCTACAAAGAAACTGCTTCAAACTGTTTGTACTGGGGAATAGAGGAGTGACAGCAGTAACACAAGATTATGTCCGAAGCCAAAAGAATTAAATGGTCTTGGGTAAACAGGTCTTGGAGAAGCCAATTGCTCACCCACATTCCAAAACCTTCTCACAGGCCATGGGGTCCCAGCAGTAGACAGCAATCACCTTCTGGGGGAAAGTTAAGGGTCTTTGCAGACAGCGTCACTTTTTGACACTGGTTGATGGAGACAGAGAAAGTAGATTGTGGCACAAGGGAGTGAGAAAGGAATAATACTTTGTCTCAGTCCTTTGACCTCAGAGATTTCCATGTAGTTAAACCAGGAACATGGTTCCCAGGGATTTTGGGAAATGGATGGTTGTCAAAACAAATACCACCCCCATGAAACCCTCCCTCCCTCATTGTAAACAGTCTTTAATCGCTTCATAATAGGCTGCACCGATGGGAAATGGTGATTAATACTGTTTACCACTAAGAAACTTCCATTGCTTTTTTACAAAGGAGTCATTAGAGCTGGGTTGTACTATGGATATAAGGCTACCTTCCTTTGAAAACACAACTCAGGGAGCATACTGTCCTCAGTTATTGCTCTATGATGGGATTAAGATGAATGAAATGAGGAAGAGGAGGTCTCCTGTTCTCTGTGGCCCTTCCCTGTGTAGCTCCACAAAGCTCCTTAGAGTTTAGTAAGCATTTATGGCCTCATTTGCAGGAACAGAGGCGCGGGGCAGATACGGCTGTTTTGTCTGTTCAGTGCTCACCACTGAAGAGTCCATCTCTTCTGGTGTCTGTTGAAAACATTGACACAAAACATTTCTTAAATTGATATTGTAAGCTGGGTAGCTGGGACTAAAAGCCACTTCTTTGGTAAAATATTTGAGTCAAAGTATGTAATGGATTCGAGGAATTTTTTTCTTTTCATTTTTTCTGGTGGGATTAAGTCCAGGTTAACGGGGCAATTTAGAGGCTGTGACTAGAGCCTTATGAAACATAATCTCAGTGCCCTGAACAGATAGGAGGCAAATCTGCTCAAAGATCCCTTATGGTGCCCATGGTCCTCCAGGTATGCAAACGCCTGTTTCTATGTGTCATATCGGTACTTATGAAACACAGGCTGGGCTGTTTGCTCTGGCTTATTTTTCCGAATCAGTAGGATTCAGGCTGAGCTCATGGAGAGAACCAAACAAATATGTTGTTGGAAACATCACCGCAGACTCAAACTGGTTCCAGTCTGAGGCAGGAATCAGGAGCCCAAGTCTTGATTTTTGTTCAAGCAAATGTGAAGCCAATGGAAATTATCCATCTGCCGGGATGCAAGTTGTAGTTGCCTGCTCAATGAAACTCTTGCAAGCATGCTGAAATGTCTTTAAAGCTTTCAGTGACCATTAAGACTCATAGGGTCGTACTTCCTGTATAATACAAACCACAAAATTTCATTGGGAAATCCCCTCTGAGAATTAATAAAACTCATGATGGCAGCATTTTGCCCTTGCAGCAGCGCATTTTAGTGAAAATGGCTCACATGATATCAGGTACCACCTCCTCCTTCTCTATTCCTCTTTCTTTTCTTTCTTTTTTCTTACTTTGTGTGTGTGTTGTGAGCATGGACCAAAAATGGTTATTTTCCCCACACCTTCCATAGCACTTTTCTTAAATGATGCAATCGACCTAAGCCACAATGGGGAACCAGTGGTGTGCAACTTGATGAAATGTACGCAAGATCAAAGCTGAGATGGTTCCGAGCCAGAGAGTGGGAATGTGGGTCTGAACTTTCCCAGAGTCTGAAGGAGCTGGTTCAGCCCATTGTGAAAGCTCTGGGTAGATTCCAGGTGCACATTTTCCTAAAATGTGGAGGTATTTAGATCATTATCTCTCATTTGAGCTTATTACAACGAATCAGCTTCTCTGTTCGCTACCTTTATAACTGGTTTGATGATTATTTTTTTAAGGAACTTTTATGGCAGTATGGTATTTGCTTGAATGTGAACAGGAACTTAATGTTTAAAGATTGATGATGCATAACACAAGGTGGAAAGGGGTTCATAACCTTACATGGGATCTTACTCCTTTCTTGCAGTTCCAAACAACACAGCAGTGTCTGCCCAGCAGATAGCGTTTCCTCCAGCAGGTGCTGAGAGAGAGTGAATTCCTAAGGGGCAGTAAGTGCAGTACTGGCCAAATGCTCCTCTGTGAATAATAACCCCTGCCCATTTATTAATGCATTATATAATTAACATTGAGAATAACAAAATGGGTACTAAACTTTTCTTAACACTCTCCAGTGTAAGTTCTTCTTTTCATGGATTTATAGCTTTGTCAAATTTTAATCATTTGGACTGAAATTTTCCATGTTCATGCTCTGCCTCAGGCTGGCTTTTTTTTTGGTTGGGTATTTTTTTTTGGGGTGGGGATTTTTATTTTTTTTTTTGGTAATTAATGTTTTAACAGTCTGGCCATTTCTGAAAAAGAGATTGAGGAAAATAAATTACTCTTCTAAACCAGACATTTTTTCCCTAACTGTTTTTCTTGAAACACTCTGAAATCTTAATGCTTTCAGGGAGAAACTTGAGAGGGAATGAACTGGGGAAGAAGAAGGTGCTGTTATGTTGGGGTTAAACCCCTGGACATGGCAATGTGCATGTGGTCCTTAGAGCTTGTAAGAGTTGAACGTGGTCTCTGCATGTTGTGTCTGAAAAGTGCCAGTCTGTACTATGAACTTTTTCATGGCAGCCAGATGAGTTGAAATCCTAAACAGAAGGGCATGACTGCAAAAAACCAGCAATATAGGTGGTCACAACACTGTTCTTTGAGCGCAGTGAGCTTCCAGCCTCGTGGAAGGTCATGGTTATTAGTCTCAACTCCTCATTTTTTCAGTTTTCCATTTAAGTCAGCCCTATATCACTGCCTGAGGAGACAGATAAGGACCACTTATACATTTTAAAAATAAGTTTGTGGAAAAGTTTTATATGAGATGTATACAGAGCTAAGATCCCTTTTATGACAATCTGCCTTTTAGAAAGATTACACACTAAATCTAAATGATTGATTGTGTTGAGTGTGCTGGCTTAGGCCACATTTCCTCCCAGAATCAGGAAGAGGAGCCAGGATTTTGAATATCCATATATTTTTGCTGGCTAGCAGAGACATAAATGTATCATATCTCCCTTTAACCATCTGTTCTTGTACAGTAACAACATACTACCTCTTCCAGTTGCTCCTTCAGTTCATGCAGCAGATAGCAATGTGCATTCAGAGGTAGTGGGCTTTGACTGATGCACGAGGCTCATGCTCCCCCCCTCCCTGTTACCTCACTAGCATGCACTTACCCAGAGTAACTAAAGACCCAAGTCTACTGCAAAGTTCACTCTAGCTTGTTGTGTCTGCCAGCCAACATGGAAGAGGAGTCTCTGAACATGCTCTCACATCTGTCCTGGATTAGTTCCTCAGCATGTTATCCATGGGCTCCTCTCTTTCAAGCTACTGGTTACCCACAGCCACTGTCTGAAAACTATAAGGAAGCCACTCCCCATACAGGCTTGTTCTCTCTGGTGTGTTTTTTCATAGGAAGACATGAAAGAGGAGTGGGAAGGAGATAGTCCAGACTACTTCAAGAGCACTTTTGTTAAAGATACTTATTTTAGAAACACCTTTTCTCTTGAACATCCTAAATTCTTCAGATCTTACTCTCTGCTGAAGCAAATGTTCAGGGTAGCTGAAGTCAATACCACTATGCAGAGTTTGAAGACTGGGGCTAGAAAGGATGACACTTGATTCTTCCCGTGCTTTTCTGTCATACTCCCCAGTTGGTGGAGCTGGAAACCTCATGAGAGACCTTGTCCTTCCACAGATTTCTGGTGACAAATGACTGGGCAGCTCTGGAGATATGGCTGAACATGCAAGGTGTTTGCTTTCCCCATGAACTTCAGGACCTCTCTTTGTTTCTGCCTGAATCAAGGCCTCTTACCAACCGGGATGTTGTAGTCTCTAAATGGTAGGTTCTGCTCTCCAAATTCTGCTGTGAGCAAAACAGGTGCAGCTTTTTTTTTTTTTCCAAATTGATTACCCAAATTATTCACTTTATTATATGAAACCTAAGGAAAAGATGAAGTGCAGTAATTCCTGGCCACCTGCCAGTTGCTGTTCAATCATTAGAAATAACAAATTGATGCTGGTTGTTTTGCACTGTTCCATGGGAAGATTTATGTCTTTATGTAGCCAGTACTGATGGAATAAATTAAACTGGGCATGAAAAAGGAATAAAGATTTACTCAGCATTTGAAAGCCTGGCTTCAATGCCTCATGGAAGAGTGTGGCAAATATTCCGTAGACATGCAAATATATCACATATCCCTAACAAAGCAAGCCTGGGTAACTTGCCATTAAAGCTGTGACATTTCACCCCAATGCCCTCTCATTCCCAGAAAAGTCCTCTAAGCTGCTGGGAAAAAAACATCACATTCTCCCAGTGCAGAAAAAAAGCATACTGGGCTTCACAGTGACCATCAGATTTTAGAAATGGACCTGAAATGAGACCCAGACTCGATCCCATCCTTCTTTCAAGCTGAACTATCTTGCCACTGCCTGAGAGGTTGCCTCCTGAAAAACGAACTGAAAAGGAGAAACTGGTTATGAATTGCTCCATGGTTTGCATTCTTGGGAGAAATGTGTTTGGCTGAAATTTAAACTGGAAGTTTTCAGGTCCTTTGGGCCACTACTACTGGAGCACGATAGACTGCAGAGGTACAGAGGCTCTGGAAGAGGAGCAGGCAGGCAGTGCGTGGTGTTGGAAAAGCCAGCCGTGCCTTTCCATGCAGACTCTCTGGCAGATAGTCACCTGGACAGCACAGTGCTTGAGCCATGCAGAGCTTTTCAGTAAACATATTGGAACTCTGATATTATTTTAGCTTTTATTTGGAACAAGGGACAGCCCAAGGAAAGAGACTAGACTTAAACAGATCATCTTTCCTCCAAGCTTGCCGCCAGCAGGAACTGAAGTTGGTTTTCATTCGTGCCCTTTTGGCAAGCCAGCTCTGTGACTTAGCCTAGACTATGTGTTCAGAGCTATGTACAGGATTTTAGTCATTCTGCTTGCACTGCTTGGACCACATTGGTCACCCTTGCCCAGGCCTTCCCCAAGAGGAAAAAGGACATCAATTTTGCAAAGCTGTCGACATTCCAAAAAAGTCACCAGACAGATCAGGGAAAGGAAGGAGTTAATACCCATGTCTTGCCAAAATATAAAACAGTTAAAGGTATGGGAAGTTTTTTCTGCATTTTACATTAAGGGTCCATTCAGAAGCCTTGGTCCCATGTAAGACTTGAACATGAAACATGCTGCCTTATGCAAGAATTTTACTATTTGAGACTCCCTGTTGCAAATGCATTTCTTTGTCAATGATTCATAGCAGGTTGTTTCTTGGATGACTTGTATTTCATTTTTTGTTTTCAAATGTACATATTGTGTGAGTTCAGCTGTGAAGTCATTCAAATAAATAGTCCTTTTCCCTTGCCTGTTCATGGGCGATTTGTTCCTGGGATGTATCCATTCAGATTGGGCAGCGTGGCCACATAGTTCATTTTAAATTCATGCTTTTTAAGTGTTCTCTCTAAGTTCACTTGTTTCCAGTCTGAAATAGGTTTCATCCTTTCACCGTATAAGAGAATGCCAAAACTTGTGGGATTGGATAAGCACAGGATTGAACGCAAAGTCATTTGCTGGAACATTTAATGAGGAGCAAACAGAGAGTGAGTGAGTCAAAGTGAAATTGCTGATTAATCCAAAAGTGTATGCAGAAAAATCCATGTGTATGACTCATCCAACAGAGTGAGAGGCCCCAGATAAATCCAACTTGCTCACTGTAAAGTGAAAATTAGGAGGAATCTCTTGGAAAATAACCTCACAATCATCTTTCTCCTGATGAGCAATCTGACTCCCGCCATCTGCTGAGGCTTTGTGGGAAATGTTGGAAACTGTTCTTCCTTACACTACTTAATTTTACAACCTTCCTGCTCACATAGCTACTCCTGTTTAGGTATGTCAAAAGAATGTAACCTGTGGAGTGCTCAAAGACCAGGACCTGCCAATGCCCAGGTCACCCACTCAGTGTCCTTGCTGAAGTAATAATAGGGACAAGACCACATGAGGCAGACTTCAGTCGCACTGTATATATATGGTTTTCACACACTGTTGAAGACCACAGGAACATTAGAGAAAGCAGCAGATGCTGCAGCATGGATGTGCTCGAAACAGTTGGTTTACAGTACTGAAAAGAACTTGTTTACAAATTTTCCCATGAATAATAAAGGAAAAATGTACTGGAAAAGGAGATAGATACCTAGATTCTACCTAGACTCTGGGTTTAGGCCCATTTAAGCAGCAAAGGTGCCCACCATAATACTGAAAATTATCTGAATCACCTGATCATTTCTTAGGACAACCTTTAGATTATCTGAGGAGGAAGAGGACAGCTGGTCTTGCTAACCATTTGACTGCTCAGTGAGCTTGGAAGTTTTGATCCAAATGGGCATTTCTCAGCCTTCTGCTGTCCACCATGTTACAGCTGAAGAAATGGCATCACTGGAGAGTGCCATCAGAGCTGTAGGGACAGGGGGAGACAGAAATGATGGATAGGACATAACATAAGCAAGGAGAAAGCCATCCCATTCTTTACACTTTAGGATTTGCACCTGGAACAATAAGTATGTCTTGTCTAAGAACTGTAACATGCCATGCCAATTGCCTGGTTGAAACAGCTCAAACTACTTGCATGGAAAGGCTATGTTCAAAGAAGGTGTCCTGTGGTCACAATACCTCCAAGTCTTCTCCTACTCCTTCTTCTCCAACAATATCTCAAATGGAAATTTTCACCAGACCTCTCTCACTCTCCAGTGATGCCATTTCTTCAGTTGTAAGGTGGCTGCACATGTTATAGGAGGCACGGGACTAATAAATACTTTTTGGCCAGGAGAGGGTCTCAGGCTTTATTCTGAGCCAAAGTACTATAAAAGGTGGTGCAAAAATCTGGAGACAGGAACATGGTCTTGTTTACGCAAGAAGAAAATCCTAAATGTGATGTGGAGCTGAGATGTCCATGACAGAACCTTTCTCAGAAAGTCAATTTATTGACTATGATAGAGCCATCCACTGGTAACAATGCAGTGTTCACTTCAAGGCTGTTTAAGCGAAATCCTCACATGTGAGTTCCTCAGCATGGTCAGAATTTGTGTTTGTATCAGATGAACTAATTCCTCATTGGGGTCTGTCTTTTCTTGACCAAAGTCCTCGGTGAACTCTCAAGAGTTACAATTACTATGGGTATTTGAATGGAAGATTTACATGGAGGCTTAATCTTCTGTTATGGCAGAACATAGAAAAATCTAGTCCAGTCAGTTAGTCATCTCAGAACTTATTGAAGGAATGCGTAGCATATACGGCAAAGGGCAGGTTTTGATATTTGTCCCAAGGATAAGCCTCACAACACTACTAAGTGTCACTTTTCCTGTAATTTGTTTAGTTTTGACATTATTCCATTTTCCCTTGAGCCATCCTTGAGCTGACTTTAATGGGATGCACTCCATTAACCTCAATGAAGACAAGGTCTTCAAAGCTCTTAGTTTTACAGGATTTTACTTTACTCTGGGGTGTAAATCAGCTTTAACGCCAGGACTGCAGGCACTGTAATCTAAACCTGGAAAAGTTAAAAGGGTGTTGCAATGCATGTAAAATCTATATGAAATAGAAGGATGATTTTTTTCCCCTGAAGGAAAGAAAATGCTTTGCTGGTTAAACACTCTGATGTTCTCTTGGAAAGACAGTGGTTTTTCTTTTTTTTTTAAAGGGGAAAAAACAAGTACAAGTTACTTCTGCAAAGTGTCAGTGGTGAAATCTTTCTGCAAGAAACATAGGGCCAGTTTTGAGACCAATTCCTTCTGGGTAACCCAACCTAATCCCACACCCCAGTGCTGCAAAATATCCAGCCCATCTCCTGACTCCTGCCTCAGAGGATGGCTTTCATAGAAAAGTGTTTTACTTCTCACACCCACCTCAGAAACTCAGCTCCTGCCAGTAACTAGCCAAAATGGGTTTGAGATATTCCGTTAAGGCCCCAAGCCACCAACCTCAGTGCTACCGAATTTCAGGCAAGATGTCCCTTCTGGTTTCGTTTCTCTCAAGCATCCTGAGGTCAGAGGCTGTAATTGTGGGTTAGAAGCATAGAAACAGAGAGAGCAAGACCAGATCCTTGCAGAAGGGAGGCCTTGAATGTGATATGAAGGGAAATACCTGGATTTAACTGGACTTTAATTTTCATAGCTGGCATCAAAGGATGTTTGGATTCTTTTCTTCTCTTTTAAATACCCTATTTGTCCAATGAGGGGAAAAAAAGAGAGGTAATGAGTGACTCTGAACATCACCACTGGAAGGTGGAAAAAACCGGTGTCCAGCCCTTTTTTAGAATGGCCTGTTCTGAAGAAAAGCTGCAAAGGATTGGCTTTGATACTTCCAACTGCCAGGGGGGAGACCAAATTAGCATCAGAAAGGAATATGTGTGGGTTGCCTCAAGTGCAATTGATGGGTTTAATGTTAACATTATGGGAGTCATGCAAGAGATTTTCACTGTCACAGAAATCCAAGAGTTGGAAGAGGTAAGATGCCCAGGAAATGCCACTGAAAATATGAACTGGAGTCCAGATGGGTGTCCCAAAAGAGAGACTGAGAAATCTTCCTGGCAAAAAACAATATCTGTCTTTGCTGCCTCTTTACGAATAGGGCTACAGTTGAAAATTAATGCAATTAGGTGGATGACCTAGAAAAAGGCAGAGAGAGTCTCTCTTTTCAGAGAGTTTCTTGTGGTTGGACCAAAGTCCCATTCATGAGAAGAATCCAGCAAGAATTTCACAGCTTACTGAAAAGTGGTTCAATGCAATCTGGGTGAATTGAATGCAATGTTTCACATTAGTCCTGTGCTCAATGTGAGCCAATCACATTTCCACCCAAAGACTCCAGGGAGTCCTCAACATAACGAGGTAGTGAATCTTGGGTTCCTAAGGGATGGGTAACCACATAACACTGAATTTCTTAAAATCTGGGTCATGAATGTTTATGTCACACTCCAACAGAATAACTTTCCACTACCTGTGGTCACAAACAGAGAGCAGGACTCACAGTTCAGCTAGGTGTTTCCAATGATGCCAGCACCCAGAGGGTTAACATGCCAGTCATCCCAGAGTTATTTGTAGTCCTAATTAATTTCCCTCTTTTAAGAACTATTCTTTCTCTTCAATAGTCTGGCATAAAAAGCCCAGCGTCTAGAGCCTGATCTCTGCTGCCCAGAAAAAAACCCTAGTTCCTTGCCCAAAAAAAGACCCTAGTTCCTTGCTCTCATTTCCTTTCATGGCCCCATCCACTCGTGCTTTCCCCCCCAGCCAGGAAGGTATACAAAGGAGACATAAGGGAGCCTACAGTAACAAGACCCCATGAATCTCCTGTCCCTGAAGAGCTTTACAGGCATTTTCCCTCCTCCAGGGACTCACACGCAGCATCTCCAAATGCACTTACCCTCTACCAGCCTAGGTCCTGGGAACTTGAGTTTATTCCCAAACTCAGATGTTCCAGTTGACAGCATTAAGCAGTGGCTGCCAAGCCAACAGGCTAGTGAGTGAATGGGTTTTATTAAAAATAAATAATAATTTTTAAGCAAAACTGAGTGAACTTTATCTTCACCTTTGAAATAGAACAGATATCAAATCTCTGGGTTGGACTTCACCCTTTACCTGTTGGCCCTTCCAAAATTGACATAAATCACCCCTCTGCTTTAATTTCTTTGATGCTTTCTAATTTTTCTCTGCTAACTGGTATGGAAGAGAAAACCTTTTTGCTTTTACATAAACTCTAAGGAACTGTTTTTAAGCTTGAATACAGTAATACAGACAGGTTTCTAAGATGCGTGCTTCAAATAGGCATTCATGTCCATATTTGAATGCCTACAATAGTTGGCCTGACGTACATCATCTACAGGCACATGTGCCAGTTGTGTTCTATATGAATCTAGACATGAAGCTGCAAGCATTTTGTTTTGAACCTCTGGGGCAAAATTTAAAGACCTGATATCTAGGTGCAAATGAAGCCTGTTTCCATTCAAGTCTTTTTTTAGTACTTCTCTTTATTAAGCCATTAGAATATTCCTAGACAATAAAAAAAGATTAATTTAACTAAATAGGGATTTGCAGTGGTACCATAAGAATCCAAATTTCAGCAGAAGAATAGGAAAAAGAATGGGTTTTACTTGAATGAAGGTGGCTTCAGAATTTGAACAGAAAGGTCAGCATTTTTTCTAAAGAAAAATAAAAAGAAGATCCTTACCAATTAATTGTTACTAATAATGTTTGAAAAATACTTTAACAGTAGTTTCTTGTCATTCAAAATATTTTACTTAAAAAGCATCTTTTTTTTTTTTTTTTATTTGGAACCAAGCAGATTCCTGATGAGAAAGGAAGTCTGTCCCCACTGAACCCAAAGGACCTGGTTTTTTCCTTCCTGTGCATTTCTAGCCCAAGCTTTCCTGTACTAGAGAGGGTTAATAACGTGAGAAAGAGGGGTTCCTGGTAATGGCAAGAAGGAGAGGAAAATCTTCAAAAAATGTTCCTGCAATCTTCTTGTGCTGACTGTTTCTAACATGTAATGGGGCTTGTAAAGTGCTTTTAAACGAAGTCATTCAGCCAGCTTTGCTATGTCACTTTCCACTTCATGAGTTTTTCATAAAAGTCTGGGAACAGCTCCGGAAAACGTAGGAGTAAGCGTTGAAGGATGTATAATGGACCACTCTTTGCCATCCGGTTCTGAACTCAGAATTTACCTAATCTCACCATGTTTGGAAGTTTCCAGATGAGGTGTGAACATAGCCGGGTTTCACCTGCAAAGCCCTGAGAGGTGCAGGTCACTGTGATCTCTGCATCCTCTACCAGTACAAGAGCTAAACTACTCTTGCACATCCAACATCCTGGCAAACCTCCCAGGAGGTTGGAAATAAGTATCACAGATGGAGAAACAGATCCTTGTAGATGAAACTGTTTTTCTGAGGTCATTTGGTAAAACTCTAGTGGAGCTGGATACTGATGTAGGATTTCTGGAATCCTAGGGCTAAACTTAAAGGGCAGAACCACTGGTGCTGGAGAAGATGTGCTTGAACTGATGTTGTCAAGAACAAATTGGTGTTCTATAGTTTAACTTCTAATCAAAGGTGACTGAATGTATTGTGTGTGTGTGTGTATGTAACTGTATGAATTTAATGCATATACATACATATGATGGATTTCTAATGATGAGCTTCTCCACTTACTTCAAACAGTCTGGGACCATTCACTCTGAAGAAGAGAGACAGAGTTTGAAGCCAGGCTAGGTTTTCTGCAGCAGAAGCTAAAATGACTGTGTAAGGTTTTCTAGCTACAGAGCTGGGATAATACCCAGTAGTTACACAAATAGTGCCGAACCAATTACAGGGGCCTTATTAAAAGACAGAGAAGTACCTGGCAAGGAATCATAATGCCAAGGTAAAACTCAGTTGATGATTTCTTATTCATGTGTATCGTGAATGTTATTGCAGAGTAGAAAATCCTTCCCTTCACTGTTTGTTGCTGTTTGGGGAGTGGGGGGTGAGGGGCTGAGGCATTATCTTTATGCAAAAAAAGAGCCTTTTGAAGGCATTGTGGAAGGGACTGGTTTCTCTCATTCTTACCACTCCTCTTCACCCCCCCATTCTTCCATTTATTCATTCATCCATATTCAGTCCCTGTCTCTCTGACTAAGGCTCTATTTATCCATCATCAAACATGTCCTGTGCTGGTCCCACTAATGTAACCAGAAAAAGATAAGATCCCAATGACCCTGTGAAAATCATTATAAAATGATTGAGGGAAATGGAGAATCAATCAATGTCCTTGCTGATAAGCCAGAGAAGCTATAAGTCTCTTGCCAGATAGGAGCTAGAGAACTAGAACAGCTTTCAGCTGTGTTAGGTCAGACAGCTCAAGTCTGAATATCCTCAGATATGCCTTGGCTTTCCAAGTAAATATCATCTAGTCTCTGCAGCTTGTAAGGATTGTTCGACTCAGATTCTGACCTTAGGCTATGCTTTCTTCAGTCCTGATCCAAAATAACTCCACTGATTTCAGTGAACTGACTCTGGATTTGTGCCACTCAGTGCAAAATTGGAATTTGTCCTCTCAGAGACTAGATGTCCCAGCAGAGTTTATGTGTGGTGCTCATTCAAGTCACTAAGAATAAAGCACAGCAAGTTGGGGGTGCAGTGACCTTCTTTCCGCCTCCCTTGTGTCACCAAAAACCAAGAGAGGTCCTGAAAAGTCAGCCATCCAAAGCACAGATCTGGCTATAAACAATCCAAAGGGCCCTGTTTTCCCAATGCAAGGGAAAGAGCTCATTGGGCAGCTCTGAAATGTATGGATCGTGTTTAGTCTACATGTTTAAAAATAATAATAATAAAAATATTTTTCAGGCCAGAAGGAATTTACAGGCTTAGAGCATCATGGAAAGCAACTACCTTAGTCTGCATAGTGACAATATTCCAGACAGACGCAAATAAGCTCCTCCTCATCCTATTAATTCATCAAACTTGGCCATGCATCATTGGCCGAACACAGCATTCTTCCCTAGGCAATAATCTTCCTCTTCAGGGTCAGTCATGAGTTGTGCCAGATTCCTCGCAGCCTGTGCGAACTTGATTGGCATTGGACATCAGCCAAACAGCCAACTTTTCCTCATGGGATTCAAGTTCTCAGATACCAAAGAGTCTCTTCCAGCAGCATTAGGCATAGGGTACTACACTGTTATTTATATGAGACTCAGATCCTCAGTACCCCTTTCATGGGGAAGGGGATATGTCTGAGATCACACCCTTAGGAGGATCACATTGCTCTGGAGCTAGGAATGCTGGCCTCAAGATAATTAGGCCAGACGCATTTCAATGGCAAATCGTATTTTTCACAGTCCGAGCAGCCAGACATGTTTACCTCAATTCCCAGGATAAGCAAAAGTTAGAACACTGAGACACTCACCATCATTCAGCTTAGAGGCTTAAACTCTTTGCTGGGAGCTAATTTGGGAACACTATGCAGCATATCAAGGCTGTCTCAGCACCGCCATGTGCAGCTGCAAAAAGCTATTCAGAATCACAGCTGGACGCCTTTCACCTTATCTTAACAGCTGCCATAAATATTCCTGTCCGACTTCCCTCACATTGGAACAGGAGGCTGGAGATTTAGCAACATTGATGGCAAGATGTGGTCTGGAATGATGGATAATCATTACAGGAATGATAACTTTGATTCTCTAGTATTTATCAATTGAATCTTGGGTTTGTTTGGAAAAGGAAATTCCTGAATGGAACCTTCAATTTGTGATTACAAATAACCTTACCATTCGACAGCATCTCTTACAACTGTTACTAGGCAGAGAGCATTAAGTTCTTGCCATGTCTTTGGATCCTTTGGATGAAAGGATCTAATTGTTTATTCTGGACAGAAAAATGCACTGACTCCTCTAAATTCACTTTATAGATGCTCATTTAAGAGCAGTGAAAGTCAAGGTGAATTCAGGGGTTTGTAACTCTATATGTGTAGAAAGAGAAAGCCAATCTCACTGCTGAAGTAAATGGGAGAAACTCCACTGAGATCAATGGTTCCACCATCACTGATTTTAGCAACAAGAGTCTGGCTGGGTAAGTGCAAAGTGTCAATCATTTGCATCTTAGAAACCTACACTCATAGCCAAAAAGTATAAAGTAAGTCAGGCAAAGGAAATCTTGCATCTCAGTGAGAGTGGGTTACGTGGCTTTGCCAGAGAGGTAAGCATGGCTTATAGGACAAAGGCCACTATTTTTAATAAGCATAGAGATTCTGTTTAAATGGATATGTGTTCATGAACAGTACAGACTGCTGTACAGATTTTTGAAGCACGTGGAATGGGAACAAAACCCCTTTAAATTAGGGGCCTGTTGTGATCTCATTGGTCACACATTGTCTAGAGCCACCACTGGTGAAGGTTAGGCTGTTCAGTGCAAAATGGCTTCCTGCTTCTCTGTCCTCAGTAGACCTCCAGACTACCCAGAGGCAGCAGTGAGCATTAGTGTTCCTCTGGGGAACATGTACACCTCATTAGTCATTGATGCTCTGTCTAAAGATCAGAGGGTATCACAGTCAGCAGAGAAGAGAGTAATGCAAGCAAATAAATCATAACATTTGCCATCAACACAGTGGGTAGGGAAGCAAGGTGGGACCCTGTGTTTCCTCTTCACTCTTAGCCCAGCTCCATTGACTACTCAACGCTTTCTGCTCCAGACCCCAGCTATAACCAATGAACAGGACAGGGCTTGATTTCATTTTATCATCTTGAGTACTTGACCCAGGCACCAACTGAGGAGATGCTTCTGAGCTCTTTAGATCTGCTGCACAAGCCTCGGCTAAGCAAGGCATGGATCACATACATAGGAACTAGTGTAATTTGCATTTTCTATGAAAATATGCATCTGGTTTTAACTTGTTTTAGAAGAGACCAGAACACTAGATCTGAGGATTGATATCCTCATAGAACACGCAACCAGAGTACACATTTCCTTGTCTGACTCCTGACTCACTTTAAGCTAAGCAAAAACACTCAACACTTCTGTGAGGCTCAAAAATCCATGGTGCATGGAGTCCTGGGGCTTTAAACCAGGAGTGTGATGTGAGAGGAAGCATTAGAGGCATTAGAAATGTGTTCACTTGGGAAAAGCTGTGTTCACTATAACACTGGAGGCAGAAAATGCTTTGTTTTTACTCCTAAATCATCTGAAGGTCTCTAATTGTCTATGCTGGGGTAAAAGTAATCCCAACCACCCACCAAAGTCAGTCTTCTCCCAGAAAACCTATCTCATCTTGTCCAAGATTTTACTCCTCTGGAACAGAAACCCAAGATCATTTCCAAGGAAGGTGTGGGTGTGGTTTTAGACGTCTGAGTGTGGAGGGAGGTAGCCACAACTCAGAGCTGTAATCTCAGCAACTAAGATACTGATTTTTTTGTTTACCATGAGGCCTTGTATATACATATCAGAACTAGCTCAAGCAGGTTAACTTCAGTACACAGAGCTGCCAGGAGACTTGCTGTGACTAAACCCAGAAGATCATGCTCTAAGGACTTCTTTTGACCCTGTAATGATGGCAGAAGATTACTTTGGCCTCTTTCTTTGTCCCAGCCTTGTTACTGTAGAGCACATAAGATAATTCTTTGCCACAGATTACAGTTTCAGCCTATTTGAAAAACAGGAGTCTATTTTTAGGCAATAGATTTGCCTAGGGAAGTTGTGGAATCTCCATCTCTGAATGGTTTTAATAGCAGGTTAGACAAATCATTTAGGCAAAGGCAATCTTGCCTTGAGGCAGGCAGATTCCCCCAGCTCTATTTTCCATGACTCAGTATATTATAAAGAGAGAGGAAGAAAAGAAACTTAAGCATGAATTGGCAATACTTGCATCTTTTTTGCAGCAGGCAAACAGTACTGCTTGGGGACAGATGGTGAGAAAGGAAATAGGAGAGGAGCTGAAGAGGAAGTGAGGCACCAGAGAAAAAGAACTGAGGAAGAATGGGTGAAAATCAGATTCCTGACTAAAATTTGGAAGTAAAGCAGTGGTGCTTCTCACCACAACTAAGAGACTCAGCAATGCCAGGATTTAATGAACACTGAATTTTAACACACTGATTCAAGAAACTTTTTAGAACCCTCTCCTTTGAGCCAGCCACCTCCAAGGAAGAGCGAGTGAAGAGATAATTTTGGGTTGGCCCAGTCGGTGTACCTTTAACAGGTAATTAATATGCACACTAAGAATTTATGATCCCTCCTCCATCCCTGATTCAGTTCACTTAAGCTTTTTATTGACATTGAATTTCAGTAAAACCATAGCTACAAAAACAGCTGCAGTACCTGTGTCCTTCTATTTCTGTATACACCTGTCTACTATGTCTAATACTTAGCTTTTGGCATATGATCGTTTTTTTCAGATCTGTGTCTGTGCAGCCCTTGGGACAAATGGGAGGGGAGCCCAGCAGAGGGCCGATCATGACATGAAAATTGTACAAACAGTTCCTTTTATAGTGGGTAGTATTCACCTTGATCTGCAGTTCTTTATAAGACACTCTTGGAGCCTGATCTAGGGAGACACTCATATTTTCCAGGTCACAAGTAGAGCAAAAATGGGAGTGGGATTTGGAGCCAGGAATTTCTCGGTCTGCTCTGATCATGCTGGGGAGTGCAGAGATGGGACTCTGGTTTAGCTGCTTTATCTTCCTCCAGCTTTGGCCACATTGTCTGAGCTGCCTTTGGTGCCGGCTTTACCAGCAGTCTCCTGTTCTGTCTCACTGTGTCGACAGACCCTGCTGCACTTAATTCAGAGCTGGATACTTCAGACAGCAGCATAGCAGCCCTCAGCTGTATTGCAAAGGAGCACATGTGTAAGGGAAAAGAATTTCCCAGGAAAACCAGGGTTTGCATGCTCTGCCAGGTCAATTACAAGCTTTTGCAGCCACAGAGGAAACAGTTCTTTCTCCCTTTTATTAAAATGGCTGCTCCATGCCATTGTGGATTGAAAAAGCTACTTGGCTGCCCTTGGATCCCAGCTGACCTCCAGCCACAAGCTTAGGCCTTTACCAGAAAGGAGGGGGAACCATCAATCTCTAAATGAAGACATTGTCCTGTTTATCTCTTTGTTGCCAGTGGTGCGTGAAGCTATAGAAAGGAAAAGAGCAATTCCAAGATGGCTGTGGGTGAAGGAATATGTCCCAGCCTTGATGAGGCTTTTATTCTGTCTGGTGCTGCACAAACTGCTCTGTCAGCAAGAGATGTGTCTATACATTAGGCATGAATTTTCTGGAAAAGACTAAGACTTCCTCCCATCTCCTCCTGCCAGCACCACTCTGTGTAGCACACCACTCCAGCCCAAGTGTCACAGCACCATGTGTCTGGAGGTTCTACCAGTTCCTTTCCTTGTCTGGACTTGGATTAACATGGTGCTACACATCTAGAGAGTCAATTCAGAGAAGGTTTTGACAGATATGGGCAGGGAACAGGCATCAGTCACTGGGACTTACTGAAGGAAGGAGGAGATAGGACATTCACAGGTACCTGACCCAGGATAACGAAGGTGTCCCCTTAAGAAAGAAGCCATAGATTACATGGCTAGGTCTTCTGCTTCATTGTCTGCAATGATCAAAAAAAGCCTGGTGGAATGGTCTGCATGGAAGGGCTTTGAGATGGAGACCAGGAGGAACTGCCTAGAGCAGGTCTGAATTGACAGCAAGGCTGAAAATCTTGCACCAATGAAGTCTATGGCTAAGCTCCAACTGATCTCACTGAGGGCTGGGCATTATTTTTGGTCTTTCCTTGTCCCTGGAAAAAAAGATATTTGTCTAATGAAAGACATGTTTTCACCCCCATCTACTGGGGATTCAGTGCCAGCATTTTGGAGAACCAGCTCATCCGAGAGAATTATCTTCTATCTTGTTGGAACTCTTGACCCAGATGTATAGGATTTCTGTCTGTGAAGGCTAGAGGATGGGCTTATTGCACCATGTTCTGAGAAAATAATACAAGAGGGTTCCACTGATGTCAAGAAGAAAGCGATGGTTTATTAGGAGAATGCAGCCTGGAGGTATCACAGACAAAGCTACCATTCAAGCCAGGTGTTCACAGAGTGACTTTCTTGTTACCTTCTCCATATCTTTTCCCCTGTGCTCCAACCCGCACTTCACCTGCAAAGCTTCACACCGATTGCTCCGTCTTTCCTTTTTAGCTGCTATCATTGTGCTTTGTGCAAGTATTTGCTTATGTACAAGAGTAATCATTACCAGCATCAGGTCTAGAAGATGGAGACAAGCCCAGTCAATAGCCTTGTTGTGAATGGTTCAGCTTCGAATGTCTTGGATTCTTTTTTAACCATCTCGTAGTTGCTGTCTGCTTTGTCACTCTAGGCAAAGAATTTGTTTCCATCCAGTTCCTGCCTTCACAGCTTTGATTAGCATCCTGGTCTCTTGTATCTCATCATCCAGCGTTTCTTGTATCTGACTCCTCCATCTGCTAGAAAACTCTTGGTGTCTTCCTGATTTTGGCCTTGGCTACAAGTTGTTTCTTTTTGTGTGTATATTTTCATCTTTGTCTCTATCTTCCTGTAATTTCTCCTGACTTTGGTGCCTTCGTTGCAGCAGCTTTCCGTTTAGCTTGGCACTCTCTTAAATGGGTGGTGTATCCATCTCCCTTCAGGCTGGGTCAGCCTGCTCTTCGTGGGATGCGGAATGCCCCCTCTCTGGCTCAGTGGTCCTTGAGGTAGCAGATCACTTGGTGCACTGCAAGGTTGGACCATATAATTTTTTATGATTATGTATCATCAGAAAAAGAGCTCTGTATTTCTGTCACTTCTGACCTTCCTGAATTTGAGAATACTTGGGGGAAGATACCGTGGGCGCAAATTCCTTTTTGCTGTCAAATTGCATACTTTCTGCCAACGCGTACTATCACTCACTGTCCAAGCAAAGTGAATCATACCTTGTAAAATGCCCCTTCAGTTTCTAATTAGCACATTGTGGCTGAGCAGCTTCAAGATTTTCAATGTATCTTGTAGAAAACAACTTAGCATTAATAAGGCAGACACTGTATCTGGGGGTCAAAGCTGCAAGAAAGGGCATCCACTTTGCCAACTGCTAAGTAACATGACCTTAAGAGGGGAATAAACTGTTGTGATAGGTTCTGTGATAATTTGGCTGTTTTGGGCTAGCCAAAGTGAAATTTATTACACAAAGTGTAATTTATAGTTTTGCTTGGATGTGATGCTTTTTGTTCCTCCCTACAGAAGTTTAACATGCTGCTCAGGCCACCTTCTCCCCACTAGGTACAACTGCTTCCATTGACAGATGTGTTTCACCTCCAGTGAAACATGGTAATATTATGGCTGCATAGGTTCATCATCAGCAAAGGAGAATTCTGCAGCAAACTACTTGTCTTCTGCTGGCATTAGCTGCTGAGGCACAGGAGCCTTGTTTCTCTTCTACACCCAAAAAACTTGTATTACCACAAAGGTGTTTCACACCCTTGCATGCCTGGGGCATTGCTTGGCTCCTGTGGAAAGTATTTAGGCATTGCTGAAGATGTTGCTGTGGTCCACTGAAATCTTACAAACTTTCACCCTGGAACTGTCACTGACATAGGAGGTTACATGACACAGATCCACTCCAAGTTAGACTGACGGGATGGGTGGCTGCCTCTGCTGCCAATGGTGGTTGAACACAATCACAAGCCAGGAATTTTCTCTCATAGTGTTGCCTCCTCACTCAATGGTCTTTTCTTTAAATCATCGCTTTTGAGAAGAGCAGTACATTTATTAGGCAGTTATTCCATTCATCGCCCATCTGTTCTTCCTCATGATGAGCAGGGATGTTCCTTACTGCACCAAAACATAGGCTTGGCTTTTAGGACATCAGTCTAAGACCAATATAATAAAGAGTCCTTTTTTTCCTCCACTATTCCAGGCTCATGTTGAAATGCAATTCGCGTTTGGAGGACAACATCCGAAGCAAACATTCCCCAGTGAGTATTTTCAAAGAGGCTTGGATGTAGTCCTTGAAAGACAGCAGTGGTTGCTCCAGGGCCTTCCAGCCTCTGTACTGGAACTGCTCTACACACACAACAACCAAGTCTAGAAACGTGGGGTTAATTGAGCATGTTGGTTTCCATATGTCCACAACATGGAGGAAACCAGTGTCTGTCAAAATCATGATGCTGGAGAGCTTGCATGTATTAAGCCCCTGTCATTACAGACACAAGCTTTTTACTCCAGTGTCACTCTAAGGCTCCAGCAGCTGCCAATTTCCATTTGGGCAGGTCTGTCTATTGCTTTCCACTGCTATTTCATCTCCAGTCCTGCCTGTGGGAGGGATGAGTAAGTGATGGGGAGGAGGTGGGCAGCGACGGCTCTGACAGACATGTTTACTCTGGACTTTCATGGTGTTCCTCTGTATCTGAACAGTCCATCTCCCCGGTGCAGTGAGGGGTGCATAAAGCGTCTCTGTGTGTTTGGAGGGAAAGGCTGAGTTGTGTCGATATTGCCACTGGGTCATCATGTGCGACTGGGAGGCTCTGATGTAGTCATTCTTTTCTACCATCCTCACTGACTCAGATCTCCTTGCTTGCCTCTGATGGGGTTGAGCTGTCTTGGCTCAGCTGTGTCCCGGGAACCATCTGCAGGCCTGAATCTCCTCTTCTTCTGCTAGTACTTCAGCACCTCCATGGTATTGTCCATGTTATGACAGAGCACTGGCTCTAAATTTGAAGAAATTCCTCTGTTGGATTTATCTCCTCTCAGCATGGCTAGGCAAATTGCTTCTTGTGGCACCCACTGGGATCCAGAACGGGAAAAGCAGTGGTGCTGACACCCACTTTTCCAGATATACAAAAAAGGATTGAAACACTTTGTCCCCAAGTTTTTAATTTTTTAACTGTGGAAATGTAATTTTTTTTCCTCAGAGAAAAGAGCTCCTTCTCTTTCAAAGGGATTTTTTGCAAGTTTACACATTTCATTTTGACTTTACCACACTGTTCATTTGCACTTGGTGTGTATTAATGAAAAAACTGAGAAGATAAAAATGAACATTCTTTGAAACATTTAGATTCTCCTGTTCAAAAGAGCTCTTCATTTTGATTTTTCTGGCTTTTCTTATGCTTTAAAGCACTCAAGAATGACACAAGTTGGCCTATTTCAGAACAGATAAAATATTTCATTGATACAAAGTATGTTTTCCCATGTTTTGCAGAGAAACCTGCATGTGGTTCTCCTTCTTCTTTCCTCTGTTGTTTTTCTGTTTCTCAGAACCTCCAGGAAATAAGGAAATCCCCAGAGTTCCCCAGAGCTTTTGCCGCTGACACACACATGTTTACTAGATTGCGGTGTATTTCAAGCTCCAATTGAAAACTGCCTCTTTTTTGAACACTTAGTGGATGCTCTCCAGCCCACATCACGGCTTCTTCCCCATCTCTCCCACCCCAACCCGCCTCCATCTGGCCTCTGCTGCTCTTGCCACTCTGAAAGGGTGCTGCCCAAATGGCAGATTTTCTGTCCTTTCTCCACATTGCTGCTTGGAGCTATGCTCCAGCAAGGCTGCCGCTGGAGAAAGTTCCCAGTCCTTTTGGTTTCTTGTCTTTACCCACAATGGAGGGTGGAAAGTATCTTGTATTATGTTCAACAGGGTGTGGGGGAATGAAGGAAAGAAAGCAGTCACTTCTGGTCACAAGGGATCGTCTGATTTGCCAAAAACAACCAGCTTAGCCAGGATTCCCATTCCAAACTGTATGTGATGACTCAGAAAATTGAGTAGATAATGAGCTGTTTATGAGCAGGTCCTGTTTGTTTACTTTGCTGCAAAGCTGTGAATGGCCTGTTCATGAGAAGCATCCTGGACTCTGACCTTGTAGAGGGAACCTGCATGAGATGAGCAGAGAAGAACCAAACTTCCGCCTCAGCAAAGGAAAACACACTGCTTTCTGAAAAGGCTACCTGAGAGTTGACCGTCCCACAAAGCCACACAGAGGACACTTGCTGCACTGCAGTCAAATGAGCATACGTCCTTGTTGCTAGGTCTCTGCACTAGGAGAAGACTACATGGAATACCACCAGCCCTAACACATCAACTTGCCCAACACTGAGCTTGATGAAAGTCAGAGCAGATGTTTTCCTCGAAGCCAGATTTCTAGCTAGAGTGAAAGAAAAAGAACGTGTTTTTCCTTTCCTCCTCTGTGCTGGCATCTTGACAGACAGCAGCCAAAGCAAGCTGTAAGTCATGCTGCAGTTCTGGGAAATGGAAATACTTCCTACATGAGATGTTGGAAGAGGCTACTCTGTCCTAACACAGCATATAAGAGTCTTCTCATCTAATCCCAGTTTGAAACACACCTTGTTCTTCAGGCAAATATCCAGCCTTGAACTAAGCCTTCCCAATGATGTAGATACCATCCCCAGCCCTTAAATGTTCTTCTTCTGCTGTGAAAAAAATTACATCTTCTCTTTTAAATTATTCCCTATTATCTCCTCATTATACCTTCTCATACTCATGGGTACTTGACTGAAAAGTCCTCCATTACCACATTAGCATATGGTGTTTACTGCCACAAAATACCAGAAAGGACAGCACTCAGCAGGATTCAAACATGGGAAATACGGCAATGCTTCTCAGATTCTTTGCCTCCAGTGGCACATTCCAGGGAGCTCTTTCCATGGAGGGGCACAGTTCATCTCCCCCAAAAGCTGGAGTCAGGGGAGTTCTGGCTTTTTCAGAGGCTAATTCTGCAAAATGAATGTTCATCATTCATTGCTGGAAAGAAGGGAAGGAGAATTGTTTGCCTTTTATAAAAAGAGAAAAGAAACGTTGGCAGATCTCAGAGTTTCGACATTGTTTGTGAGATTCTGCAGAAACGTTTAGAGAGTTTTGCTCTTTGTTTGGGGTATTGGGGGAAAGGAGGAGGAGAAAGGAACCAGCAGTAAAACAGACAGAGAAAAAAAGAAAACAAAAAAAAAGAATTCTGGAGGAAATTTAAGTGAGGATGGTTTAGTGGCAAAGCAAGGGGGCTGTTTTTGAAGATTCAGGGTTCTGTTTTATACTTGTGAGAGCTGATGAAACAAAGTTCAATCCTGAAATATTCTTGAACTGATTATTGAATGTATATAATAAAAGAGTGGATTTACAAGAAGTTTTCTATTAATTATCAACTTCCCAGGTGATGCCTAAATGTACACCCACAACTACTTGCAGTCAATATATTTTACAGTCATTTCTTTTTGGTTTTTTTTTATGCTGTAAGATTTGCATGTGCAAAAAAAAATCCAAGTGTGCAAGCTTTGTTTGCGCAGGCAATGTAGGGAATATATAACCTTGCTAAGTGTTTTGCTATTTGATTTTGCATGTGGAACTCCAGGCACTCCAATCCATACACCACGCATGCCAATCACTGAGGAATTGCAGGAAAACATCAGGCAAACCATATTCCTGCCACACAACCAGCAATTGGCATTTTTTAACCCATTAAATTTTGCTCTTTTATCATGATGGGAATGATCTGTTCCTCTGCTTTTCCTATGAATAATCTCTAAGATCATACATTTGTGGATGCTTCCTTGTATAACACGGAAATGCAAGACACCAGTTTATGTTAAAATATAGGACATGGATTGACTATTGCTCACAATGGAATATTCCATGGTTTTGCAAACACTGTTTTTGTAAATTAATTGATAGGTCCTTGGAGGTGGACCAAAGCCAAACAATTTGGACACTGGCTTGAACCCACTGAGAGGCAGATCTGAGATATTTATTTGTTCTACTACAGGGAAGCAGCTCGAGTACAAACTGCAGTACAGGGTATAGGCTCTAGTGTCTGTAGGTAATGAATCACATCCACATACACACAAACAGTGCTATGGGAACAAAACCTGGCAGCCATGACAACAAAAACACAAGCCCTTGTTACCCAAACTGAAACAGTAACTCTATTAGCTGTGCGCAGAAAGCCTTTCTCTTCTCCAGGGCTGACCACAAGAGGAGAAAATGAACACTTTCATCATGCTGGGTAAATCACGGCAGTACAAGAACACCTCCAGGAAACAGTGTTTTGGGGTTTTCCTAGTATAAGAGAAGTTGGTGACGATCATAAGCTGGTAATCACAACACTGACAGAATGGTAAGCAGTTAGGAATGCCTCTCTCATAGAAAGCATGGGCACAAAAGATATTCCAAGATCTCTAGGTAAACCAAGATGTTTCCTATCTGATTCATGGCTCTTTCTGACAATAACCATAGTGGAACAAAACAGTTGCTAGGAAAGGTGAAAATCCATCACTTAAATTCTTTACATTTTGAGCCCTCTATCTTTCAAGAAGAGATATTTTAGCTTGACTGAAAGACTGGGTGAAGTTCTTCAGTGAAGGAAATGCAGAAAGTCTGGACAGTTCCTGGTCAGCAGGAAATACAACTTTAGCATGAAGGATCCTAACAACAAATGCAAAAACCTGATTTTTCTTAATATTTGCATTCCAGTAATACCTACAGGTTCATACTAGCACAGCACCAGAATGTTAAATGAAATATAAACACAAATCAGAACATAATCTTTGTACCAAATCAGGTACCATCTACGTAGGCTATGGCAGGACAACCTAGTTCATGTGCCACCAGGAGCTTCTTTAATGCTTTGCCACATTCCGATCTAAATTCCTGGCCTGGAGTGATGCTTTTCAACAAAGGCAAATCTCTCCCTATAGATCACTGGCATTATGGATCAGTTATGTCAACATCCTGCTACCAAAACTCACAATGAGAAGGTGTAAGTGACCTTGAAGCAACTCAGCTTTGACTCATAAAAGACAAACAGACAAACAAATAAAAGGAAAAGAGTAGGAATATACTCTATGATTTCTTCTAAGCCTCTTAACCTTTGAAGGGTTATAACAGTAACAAAGCAGGTGGATAACCTGACATATACAAAGGAGCTTATTAGAGAGTGTTGCATTTGTTATTCAGCAGAACCCACATGATTCTGTGGTTTAGAAGATGAAGCAAGAAAGGGCTCAGTACAAAGCTGGTGTGGATCATTGAATCACAGATGTGGTCACACAACAATCACTTGACTCTAGAGTTTTTGTGCCATTGTCATGCTTAGCTGGGGAGTTGGGATAATAGTACCAGGGACTTCTGTCAAAAGGAAAAGAAAGAAAAAAAGAAGAAGGATATCTCACAGATACTTCATCTGTCTGGAGTTTTTCTCTGGTTTAGATAAGATCGAAACAACAGAGGAAAAAAGAAAAAGAAAAAGAAAAAAGAGAGAGAGGAAAAAAAAATTAATAACTATTTTGAGTCAAGTGAGATCTGCTTGGTGTGACCAACCTCCCTCAAGGGAGAAGGGCAAGACTCTTACAGTGACACAGGATGAGTCACAGATAACTTCACCCTCGTGTTGCCCTGGGCAACTCCCACGACTTCAACAAAAAACTGTGGAGGGAAGAAAATAAAATGTTGCTTCAACTGTGGGGTAGCTCATTTGCAGGGAACATTGTATTTCAAAACTTAGCCTGAGGTCTGGTTTTAGCCTCCTTTCCTGGAGAAACAAGGACAAGCATGCCATCTTGGTTTGTGCATGTATTCAGTCTGTTTGTCTTTCTGTACTGGCCATTTTCAATCCCTTTTTGCAAAGGCTTCCACTTTCCACAGGGTTTGTGGACCTGGTGAGGGATAGAGACACTACAATTCTACAGGAAAAGCTGTGCTATGAGCTTTAGGCCTCCCCAAAATTGCTGCTGGATAACCAGCCCTGGAAAAACAAGCTTCCTTCATGCCTCTCATTGAAGGACATGATGAGATAGAAGGCACAGCTTGATCTCTCGTGCAGTGCAACTGCATAGAGAACTGAACATGCCCATGGCCTCATTCATCTCCAACCCCAGATTCCCTGGCAGAGGTGCCCTGCTTGCCACAGAAGACAAGTATCCTACAGCGCAGAACCAACCTAGGGGATCTTTGCTAGGAAGAGTGCTAGCTAGCTTTCAAGATGCAGCTGAACAGGAAAGTACAAAAGAGGACTCTTCTGCACAGCTTTGAGGTCTCAAAGGAAGCCACGAAATAGGACCAGAGCAGAAAGCCCTCCTGGAACTCAAACAACCTCCTCCTGGCATTAGCACACATCCCCCTGCTTTGTGTGAGAAGCCATGCTCTGTGCTAGCCACCGGGTACAGCATCACCCACATTCATGCTCTAGCATTCAAGAGTGATTAAATATATTCCATGAAAGGCAAAACCAAAAGAGAAGCCAGTGAAACAGTAGGGATAAATAGATGCATTTCTGATCTCACCCAGCAGTGCATCTGCAAACTATCCCCCTTCTAATTTTTGTTCTGACTTTTTCACCCGCTGTTCCTTCTTGCTTGGACTCCTTTAAAGCTGCTGTAGAAGGAAATGTTTCATTAATGCTAAAATTAGTGGGATTTAAGTTAACTTAGTGCTGAACGTCAAAAGCTTTAGGATCCTGTTTCCCAACAGAAATGTTTCACAGAATATGAGCCCATCATGCCTGAAAATGGACTTAGATTTCCAAGTCACCTAAGCACACTTTGAAAATGTTACTTTCCAACACACTGGGGATTTGCCACCATTGCACACAGCTGCCCCATCCACTTCCCGAGAGCTGGCCCACCAGGATCCTTTAAGCACCAATTTCATACCCACAGCATGCCCTGGGTTTATGGAAGTTGCTCCAATGAAAAGTCCAGCTTCTGCTGGGGCTTGCACTCGGAGTTCAGGCTGGTGCAGCTGCAGAGCTGGCTGGTCACACTCTTTGAAATCCCCTGTGTCCTGAACTGCATCGTACCCTGCAGCTGGTCCCTGCCTCAGAGCAGCAAGAAAAACATGTCCTTAGCTCAGTACCTTGAACACAAGCACCATAAATCTTGGCAAGACTTCGACCTGAATTTTTTTACATAAACTCAGCTTGGCTGCTGACTCGTGCACCTCTCTCATCAACCCTGGGTGCACTCTGAGCTCACTGCGATGCCCTGTATTGGGAAAGGCCACGGCTCCGGCTGCTGGCAGCACACAGAGAAGATCACTGAAAATAAACACAGAGCAAGCAGCTTGGTTTTCATAACCTCGGTTAAACGCAGGGGGTGAAGGATCCGAAGCGGCAAAGTCATGTGAGTTCAAGAAAGGAGAAGGGTAACCTCTGAGGGGCTCTTTTCTTTGGCAGCCAGAGAGGAGGATGGTGCACAGAGGAGGGGGGAAGGAAAAATTATGGAAATTTTTGGCCCTCTGTGCACAGCAAGTCTGTCTTTATCTCCTTCTGGGGCTGTTACAACAGAGTTGACGTTCATCATTGATATCGACGAAACCACTGTCCTGGGGTTATGTGACAAAATGGTGTATCATAGCTGACCCCTACCCACAGAGCGGAGACAAATTAAAATTGAACTTATCCCATGTGCTAGCTCACTTCTTCTTGCCTGCAGAGGCCTCGAAGTACCCTCTTTACTCTCTCCACCTGAAGCATTATTTAGCTTGTTTCTATTTGCAGTGGCAGGGAGAGATTTCCCCTCCCTGAGTCATGCAGGGACAGTGGGAGGTCTGCCCTCCTCCAATGCCTGTGGCAGGGAGTGGGGAGCAGCCGGTCACTGTAGCCTGTAGTAGACAGTCTATGCAGGGGGTATGCTCCTTTGAGCAGAGGTGGGACATAGCTAGGTCCTGCTGTTGGGACCACCATGCCTGCTGGGCAAAGAGAAAACCTCCAGAAATCACAGGAGGAAGCTGGGCCCCTCCAGAGTTTTTGGGTATTGATGGGAGCAAGCACTGGACTCAAAGGGGGTGGGAAGAATCTGATTGGAGACCTAGATCTTCCCACAACTCGGAAAGCAATACATTAACTAAACCCACACCTGTGACCAAAGACCTGCCTCCAAGTTACAGCAGTCCTGAAAAGTCCCCAGCATGCATTTGAATGGTTCTTAGATAGTACATGTCAATACATGCAATATATCAATAAGATTATTTTCATGGAGTAAATAAAAGACTGGAAGCCTAGATGTAGATTTTAGCAGTTCCTCTCCAACTCATTGGGCTTTTTTTAGCCCAGAGGTAAATGCAGGCTACCAATACTGTCATCAATGCTGAGAATCTGTGCGTCTTTCAGGATCCTGTCCATAGCCTGGTGACTCTTCCGATGTTAGCAACAATAGGGTAGGAACCTATGAAGAGGGTCTCTCCCAAGACTCGGGAAATACATTTTCTATCCACAAGAATACTTTTTTTGCGCTGTTTCCTTCTGTCTCCTTATTCCTACTAGATCTTAGCATCACAAAAATGCAGTAAAGAGCAATTCAGGTTGTGTTGAGGCAAAGTTTTGGATTAAGGTCTAGATATAGTTACTGTTTTGCTGAACGTCTCATTTTATCCAAGCATAGAAGGAGCTGTTTGGCCACTTGTGTGTGACTTTACTTACTTGTGGACTAAGTCTGAAGACCTGAGGATGAGTCTAAGTTCTCTGTTGCGACTATGACATTTGATTGTTTGTACAGAAGGGCAAAATTTTGGGACCTGGCAGCCTGAATTACACATTACTCCTATGAACTTATGTACCACAGTGACTGTCATACCTTAGCAAGAACTTGTTATAGTTGATTGTAGACATTGCACAAAATAGAGGTGGAGGTGACTTTCTTCAGTGCCATCAACTCTGTCTGCCTGCCCACAGAAAAAACCTGTCCTCCCCCTGTCATTCCTGAGACATGTTGTGTCCAACCTGTCTTTAAAAATGTCCAATGAAGTCCAAATCTCAGGCTATTCTAGGGCTTCATTATCTTTCCTATTAGGAAGAGGGTTTTTTCATGGTATCTAACCTACATGTCCCTTGCTATACTTTAAGCCTTGTCCTCTGCACCCTCGACATAAAGAACAAATTGTTCTCTTCCCCTTCATCTATCTTCTATGTATTTAATGACTGTTATCATACTCCTTCTCAGTCTGATCAGCTCCAGACTAAACAATCCCCCTATTTCAATCTCTCCTCATTAATCATGTTCTCTGGACTTCTGATCACCCTTGTTGGTCTCTTCTGGACATTGTCCAACCAGTTCCATCCTTCTTGAACCATGGTGCCCAAAATTGGAGAGAAGAGACTACAGCAGAGAAATCACATGCCATCTCATGCAGATGGTACTCCCTCTCGAGTTCATATATTCTATTGTGGTGTTTGCTTTTCTTATGGCAATCTTAACTCTTCTGACTTCTCTTCAGCTTGAGATTCACGGTTACCCCAGATCCTTCTCTGCTGGTTATTTCACATCCCATATTTGTACATCTGATTGTTCTTGCCTATGTATAGAACTGTGTATCTTATGTTTGTTTTTACTGAATTTCATCCTTTCACCTCCCAAACTCCCAGATTATTCTTACACGTATATTTGATAATTCCGAAGTTCAAGACTGTCTTCTTTTGTGCTTGCAGCTCTTTTAAAATTTATGCCATCTGCTAATTTAAATAGCATAGTCTCCATTAATTCCATCTAGGTGATTAATAAAAATCCTGAATAGTAACAGGTCCAGAGAATATCACTGCAGAATCTTACCAACTGTGTTCCTGCAATATGATGATGATCTAAACCCCGCTTGTTGATATCTGAATTTGGACAGGAACCTACAGCTACACACTGATTCTCAGCATGCTTCCGCACCTGAAGCTCTTCCTGACATTGGGATGAACTGAAGGAAGCTCAAAAGTGCGAAAGATCAAGCTACCAGTATCATTGCTGATCAAGATATGCATGCTCTGTATTCTTAGATATGTTTATTCTGTCTCATTGTACTTCATCTTTGTAACACAATAGCACAACAGAAGACAGGCTGCACACTGGTGCAAGTTCTATCCATAAACTAAAATGCCTTGAGTAAACCCTGTTGAAAGTAAGGTAGCAGATCGTTAACCTTTGGGGAGGACATCAACCAACTCCTAGTGTCTAAAGTACTTGTTCAGTATGTCCTGATGAATTCAGCCTTTGCTTTCTTCTCCTGTAGTTGGTCCAATTTCAGAAAATTTAGCCTTTACTTACAACTGTTCCCTGAAGAGTTTTGAAATTTGTCAATATCTTTCTATTGCACTCCCGTTCTGTACACCATTTTACTTTCCCATAGATGGAAAGGTTTCTTCTGCTTCATTCACAGGGCATCTGATCAGAAACCTTTTCTGTCCCATTTGGGATATGAAGAGTGGTTCCCCATAACATTTTTTCAAGACTCTCAAACTGAGACTTCACAAGCTAGACTTTCATGTTCATGACTGATCATTGTAACTGAGTGCTCGTCAGCTGTCATTTCATCTGTGAATGTTCATGTCACAAGATGCTGTCTAGGGACAGGTCTGGACACATGCTCCACCTGTTAAACAGGAAAATGAGAAATAGTCACTCAGAGAGATCCTCACTGGCAACATGGCCCATGTGTGTGTTTTTATTCAGAGTAGCTTTTTCCTAAGCCCTAGAGAGACCCAGGACCCATTTGTGTAAACACAGATGGAGAAAGATGAGATGCCTGGGAAATGGAGTCCTTTCAAATTCAAGCAAATCTTGATGAACTCCCGTTTTGCGGGATTTGACCAGTAAACTCTGAGTCAGGAGCACGGTGAGACATCACCTTCCTCTTATGTCTGTGAGTCCAGTCACGAGCAGTCTCTGTGGCTTAGTCCCTGAGGTGAAAAGTCTTGCAATCTGCCTCGATTTAAATTTTTTACTTTTCCTCCCACAACTCCTCCTTCTGGAAATCACTTATCGTTACCTTGGGATTGTTGCCAGATTCCCTTCTGGCATCACTTCTCTCTCTCTTTTCTGCAATCTTTGCTTATAAGGTACCTTAATCACTTCCCATGTCAACTACCACAAAGCTCTTTTTTTTATAGCTCTCGTAAATACTTACAGGCTTTATATATATTTCCTCTCCAAACTTTAAGGGATGCAGATTGCTGCTTAGAACTGAAAACGTGAAAAGGAGGGAAGCCTAATTCAGATTTCCACATGACCCAGGCATGGCAAAGTTTCCTGCAAACTGAGATGAGATTGGCTTGTTGCAGTAGGATGCAAAAAAGGATGGTTTGCAGCCTTGGCTCTGTGTTGCCTCCCCACTCCCAGATAGCTCATTCTGCTCAATAATCAATCCTTTCCCAAAGCATAAATCCATTGGATATACCCAGAAATCAGGCTTTACTTCTTTTCTTTTTAGGTCTGAACAGTCTGGTGATAATTTTGTTACTCACTAAAGCAGAGGTTTTCGACTGTTTTCAAACTGCTATATCTTTCCCTGTACGGTACTTTTAATCGTCCTGGAAATCAGATGATTTGTCTTCTTTTTGTTTAATAGCCTCCTAGAAGAAGTAGTGCACAGACCCCATAGACCCAGGTACTGCAGGTCAAAACCCACCAGCTAGATTTCTTAGTGACATCTGCTGTATCTTATATGGGATACAGGTTAGAGTCTCAGGCTAATGGAAAAATAATTTCTCCTTCACCTGGTTTGAAAAGCAGAACTCTGTTTTCTTTTTCTCCCTCTTTGGGCTTTATATCAGCTGTCTGTAGGGTGTTTCAAAAGTAATTGTCTTGTCTCAGCACAGTAAACGCACAAGCTATTCCCATAACACTGACGATACAAAGCAATCAGGCCAGCCAAGATATTTGTGCTTCAGTGTTCCAAATACACTCTTGACTGCCTTCAAGCAACAATAATTTTATAGGGTTTTCCTTCCTGAAAAATTGTTCAGTGATGACCTAGAAGTGAAAAGTTCCCTGTCTCATTACCATTTCCATCCAATTCCACATGAAATTTACTTAAAAAGCTGGCTTTGACTAAGGCAAGAGTCAAATATAAGAGCTACAAGGCCCTGATTAAGAAAGCACTTAATCACTTTCTGTGCTTTGAGTTGGACAGATGCTTTCCCCCATCCAGGACCGTATCAGTAGCTGGGGGAGGACTGGGGAAAAGAACTTGGCTTAAAGCCTATGAGAATTCACAACCCAGAGATACAGCTGCAGGACCTTACTAAAAGGACTGGTATTCTAGGACTATCAGCTGTGTCTCCTTTTGCTCAGGACTTTCCAGGATACTTGCTCAAAAAAACTCAGTGTCTTGGGTTGAATCTGAAAACAGAAGCCACAGAAAGCCATGGGAATCGTCCTGGGAGCACCTACCTTTCATGGAAAACGGAGAGGGGCCCAGAACAGCTTCTGCATAGATTAGATTGCCCTTACTAAATATAGGAAGCCCTTTAGTCCTCCATCAGTCTTGATAAAGCTTTATTTTTAAGCATATGTTTTGTTTGACCTTGAGGTTTAAAAAAAAAAGGAATGAAAGAAAGAAAGAAAAAGAAGAGGGAGCAAAAAAAGCCTCCTTGACACAATTCCAAGTAACACTGAAGATAAAGCTGTGCTGTGGTTAGTTGGGATTCAGTGAGTGAGAGGTTCTATACAGTCTCACAGTGTCCCATCTGCATTGTTCAAGTCATTATTTCTTGGCTCCAAAGCGATGTCGAGTAACACTTCATCCCAAATGTGTCTAGTTCTGGTCCACAAGGTATCCCTTCTCCTTTCTCTGGCTTCCCGATGTATTTTCTCTGTTCTTCTGAACCTCCACAGCTATGGCCAAGAAAAAACAGCAGTGAAAATGGTCACCAGCACCTTCAGAGTGCAGGGGGTTGTTTTACCGGCTCCAGCACCATCCCATCGGGCAGTAGGCATTACTGTCCCTTGTAAAGACTTGCCAAGTTCTCTCAATAGTCCATCAGCCAAAGCAACCCAAACGGTCAGAGTCTATGGCTCTCTTAGGGTGACAGGAAACAGATCTCCTTTCTTAACCTAAAAGGAAGCCTTTTTGGGGCAGAGCACAATGTCGTCAGTGTATGCTAGAAACCTATACCATCATTTGCAAAGTGTGAATTTTATTTCAGGTGTGAAGAAGCCTTCTGAGGCAAAATTTGTGGTGGAGCCCAAAGAAGCTGCTGTAGATAACTTTCACCTAGAAAAATCACAAAAGCAGCACTAAATGTACCCAGCTTTTAAAGAAAAAACAATGCAGGCAGAAAATACATCTGTAGTTGCAAGAGTAATTCCAGCTGAGTATTGACAGTTGCTTATTAAACAATTGAAAAGGTGCACAGACACAGTGACAGAAGTACAGGGTTAACACGTGGGTTTGGGACCAACAGGCAAGAAGGATGTGAGTGAACCTTGCACGACCTTGAGAAAAGCAAACTCTCTAGTGACTCTGGGACTCCAGCTAGTGCTGTTTGTCAATGCAAAGCTGGTGTGAGCCACACAACCCGATTTACCTTCCATCCCAGGGGGAAGCTAATTTCCACTCCCTCCCCTCAGTACCAGCTGGGTCCCCATTGCTAGCACATTCAGGGTCCAGGAAACCCGTGCAGATGTGTTCATACACAGAGCAAAAGCCCTCTCTCTCTGCCAAGACTCACACTGGGCTTTCCGTAGGAGCAAATGTATCTGTCGCTTCTAAAGCAATGTGGGTTTAGAGCAGCTCTAATTTAATCTGAAGCTGAGAAATAAAATCCTCCTGACCTAATTCTTGTATTCTCCTTGCTCCAAACAATTCTAACAGTAAAATGGCTATTATTTATCTCTAAACTTGGAATCTCAACCTGAGGCAACCACCCTCTATAGTTAATTTCACTCCTGAATATGGTTTTGAAAGGTTTTTTTTTTTCTTTTCCAAACCAGAAATGTACAGACTCTTCTGACTGTTATTAAATATCTTAACTCTCAGGCTACTTATACTTCAAAATAAATAATTTCAGATTTCCAGACCTGTTGGCAGAAATTTTTTTGCCACATGCACACATACTGGGGCTTCGAATTTCTAACTCTGGACTGCAGCTGGTTGAATTTGGTAGTCACACTGAGATTTAGGTGCCATGCTTTGAGGGCCATACAGAGTCCTGCAACTGAAAAAGTTATTGGGGGTGCTTAGAGATACTGGGGTCTCTGTAGTTCAGATTTGCACAGCACTTGTATATGTCTATGCATTCTGGCAGCTTTCCATCAGGTCTGTGCTACAGTGTAGGCTTTTGGAGTGAAATTCATGACCCTTTGAACACTTCTTTTTAACGCTACAGAGCAGATCGCCTTAACAAAGCAATGGAAGAGTTTTTCTGTGCAGAAGTGTTTTCTTAAGGTGAAAGGCCAATACAGCACCTCCCAGAATGATACCTGCTTTCTGGTCATCAACAACCGCAGTCACCTATGAAGGTGGGAAAAGGTGACCAAGTTCTTCTGCACGCACCCGTGAACATCAGCCACTGCAGCAGCAAACAGCATCCAGGAAAGAGCAGGGTAGGTGAACAGGTATTTCTCTAGAGGTGGAGGCAGAAGCTTGAGCTCTGACTTCCGGGACCCAATGGTGATGAATGTCTTTTTTGCCAAACTTATACCATGGTCAGATCTGCCTGTCCTGACTATCCTTAACTTTTCTAAGTGTCATAGTGCTGTTCATCTCCATGCATGCATCTATGTTCAACTCCACTCCCATTCTTCATCCATGTAATTGTACTAGGTTTTAAGTGGTTTGGAAGAAACACTATCCCGTATCGTGTATAACACTTCAACAGGGGCCCAGGTTTTGTTTGGAAAGTGACACTCTTTCTAATAAATATTACTAAAGAGTCAGCAAGTTTTATTTCAGTGTTTAGTTCTGGATTTTGGCAACTGGTCCTGGAAATACACCTTTTGAAAGTTTCAGCACAATATTCCTTTCTGAATGTCTGAAGACTGCAGAAATTAAATATTAAAGCAACTAAAGCAAATTTTTACAATCAGTTGCAAATTTTTTCTCTTTGTAGTCTTAGATACAAACCCAGGAAATCTTCATTCACCTTCTTCGTCATTAAAATTCAATGTGAGGTTGTGCATTTGATATCTTTTTGTTCATACTTGTTTTAAAAAAAAGAATCGGTCTCCTTTTTTTCAGTTAAAAATTATCTTCAACAGTCACACGGACATTTCCAAACCTTGGAAGCCACTATGCCATTCTGCTGACTTGTCAATGGTGATTTTCCCCCTGAATTCGTGCTTTTGCTTTCCTTGGTGCAGATTTGTTCAATCCCATCACAGACACAGGCCCAGTGCAGAGAGCTCTAATCCATGTTTTCTCTTAGAGATAGAGCAGAATCAGATCAAATACTACATTTGGATCTGCTGTTATTCACAGAGCTGTCAAAACGGCTACAAGAAGTCAACAGAACTTACCATCATATGTTTGTACATCATCGTGATATATATCATTCATGGATCCTGATGCCTACCAACAGATAGACAAAGGTTGTTTTAGTGCCACCTTTTCCAAATCTCGTCTTCAGCCACTCCTCAGTCTTCCAGCACTGCTAGCTTCACCTGAAGAGTTTGATTAGCATTGTAGGTCCTCCCTTCTGTCTTGTGAAGAATTACCAGTGAGCAGAAAAGAAAGGGTTAAATAATATGCCTATGTGCAAAGCTAGGAATAATGTGCAGTCATGTAGAAAATACCTGACTAATAATTTACTGTGTATTTATAGCTCAGAATAGTTATAACAGAAACAATTCCTGTAGCAGCTTTTGCTTTAAAGGGAGCCTGCACTTTTTAAACAGCTCATTGAACAGATCATCTTAGCTATTCAGTATGGAATGTGCCATCCTTACAAGAAAGGAATTTGCTGGGCTTGGCAACAGGCTAGTCTAACTGTTCAGTCCTGTACAAAGCCTATTTGCCAAATTATGAGGAAGACAATTCTGCAGCAAGGTCTTCAGTGGTTTTGGACAATAACTTGGGATGGACAAGAATAGTGCTTAGAAAACTATTAATTTTCTAAGGGTTCAAAAAGAAAAATAAAATAAAGAATTTTTTCCACCTCTAGCTGCTGTTACACTTATCACCATAACATGCAGAGGCCAAATCACCTATATAGCTCATACCTCTTGACTTTATTGGGAGATTATACCTTTGTTTAGCTTCCAAACCCATCAGTTAGCTCCTTTCTCATGCATCTCTGAACTACCTGGGTTTGTCCCACACAGAAATGGCGGGTCATCTTTGCAGAATTTGGATCAATTTTTGACTTGAACCTGAACTTCTCCAAAGATCAGCAGGCTTTAGATTTGTTTGGTTTGCTATGAAGAAAGGCCCAACATACGATGTTCTAGTCCTGACTCCGTCCCCACCCCTCTTTCTGACCTGCACATGTCGATACAGGACAAGAACTCAGGCTCCTGTTTGGGTCTTAGTCAAACACCAACCTTACTACAGAGGCATGTGGTGTAGATACCTGAGGAATGAGAAGCTTGGCTGCCTGTGATCACAGAGAGGACAATTTGCCAAACATTTCAGCAGCCCAGTCCAGGATAACAGAAAGACAGAGTAACCAATACGAGGAGCGGTGAGGACAGAAGAGAAATTATCAGAGGTGAAAGAAGCATTATCAAGAACAGTTTAGGTGGATTTGAACCTCGTTTGGTATTTATCCACAAATAAACAGCTGCACATGAGTTTGGACCCAAAGGAAAACTCCAACTTCCTCAGATGCACAAAATACCAAAAGGTAAAGTGTTTGCCTAAGAGCCATTGGCTGAAAGAGAATTCATTCTGTCCTACAAAAATAAGCAACAACAGAGAGGAGCAGTAATGGTTGGAGAGGAATAGACATTGCACCCATTATCCTCCTTATCTGCAGATTGCACTGCATCCCTGGCCTGTACCCATCTCTTCACATAGCACTTCTCTCTTGAAAATACGCCTTAGTCACTAACCTTAAAATACAAGGCTATGTTCTTCCTTTCTCTTGACAGTACCTTGTTTGTTTTAGAAGAGAAAGGGGAGACATCGTAACTCAGGGCTGGGTTGGGGGAGGGTGTGACAGGACACCGGAGAGTGACACCATAGTGGCATGTGGGCAGGGGGAGATATCTCACAGCTGGATTGATTCAGGTCAATATAATGTGTCTTCAGAGTGTGAACTGTGAAATGTGATCTGGTCCTCTTCTAACCAGTAGTTTTGTGCTTAGCTTGGTAGACACAGCCTGCTCTTTTCTTCTCAAAAGTTTGCTACTTTGCCTGCTATTAAATATTCATCATAATTACAGTTCCTAGCAGAGAATTTTTAACCTCAATTTGCAGGGGACACTGCAAACACTGTTTCATTATATCAGTGGAGCGGTGTAAGATCCAGGATAGCAGGTTCTGGTTGTAGGTGTGTTGAACAAGATAGCAGACCCACAAGGAAAGCACGTATGGGACTCAGCTGTCCCTTACAAAGCTGGCACAGGATGGCTGAGAAGCAGAGCAAAAGTAGTTTTGGAGTGGTGTCTTTGGGAATCTCACCCAGAATTTGACTACACTACTTCAGTGTGCATCAAGTTCACTCAAAATACGTTACTGGATGCAAACAAAAAAAAAATGGATGGTATTTTGGAAACTAAATTCTTTTCACTCTCCTTAAAGAAACTGTCACACTTTTCTTTCTGGAACCTCTCCCCTGGCTTTTGGGAGGTGGTGGGAGTATTATCAGATCCTTCTCTCACAATAAAGAATTGGTCACTGAACTGAGCTTTGGCAAGTAGAAATATAGGTAGCAGAGCAGACCAAGCCTTTGACCTTCCCTGAAAAGGTTGGATACTGCAGACAGCTTTGCAAGGTGCCTCTAGTGATCTCATTCCACTGGTTCCCTCTTCTTTCTGTTTTATCTACCAGGATAAAATTTTACCTTTCACTGTTTCCTTGCTCACTCCAGATAAAAATGCTTCTTTTCAGGGAGTGGAAAACATAGTCCTTTTTGCTTATCCCTTCCTCTTCTATTCCAGTGGAATGCACTCCTGCAGTAGCCTGGAGGGCCTCAGTCCTTCCTACAGCATGCTTAAAGCATGCACCTGCCTTGCCAAAGTACCTCAGCTTGAGGTACACCCCAGGAACCATCCAACTGCATCAAGGTCCACTTTATCTCCTTCAGAGCGGAGCCAGCACCTGATCCAAACAAACAGCATCACCTTGCACAGTAGAAGGATTACTTGGCCAAGAAATCCTTGACCTCTTGCACCTAGGTTTTTAGTCCAGATATTAATCAAAATGGGTGCGAAGTAGTGACAGATGCTTTAGAAACTGACATATACACACCAAAAAAAAAAAAAAAAAAAGCAAAATTGACTGCTTATAGCTAGCTTGTTCCCAAAGAGCTGTGGGACAGGGAGAAGGGAAGGTATCTAGGGAGTATACAGTTTATACCCCTCTTTGCACTACTGGTGAGGGCCCATCTGTAACTAGGGAACCATGATCTCGGAAACAGTTTCCTGGAATTGAAAGATTGAGAAAGGAGGGGGAGATGGACAACTTCATCTTCTGAGCTTCATCACAGCAGCCTTCCAGCAGCACCCCTGCTGTTATCACTGACTACTCCTCGTTAGCAGGGTATAAGTGCAGCATGCAGCAGGCTCAGCCCATGGGAACAGCCAACGTATGGGATGTGCTCTGCACCCAACTACTCTGAAACAGGACTCAACCACTCAGGGCTTAAAACACCTTTTCTGTGCTTCTCACTTTCCTCTGGAGCAGCCTTGCTGGGTGCCCTCCTGCTGTTATTTTGGTCCCTTTGGTTTCACAGCTGCTGTCACATTCATAAAAGTCATATATATAGACCAGGCCAGACCATTTCCAGCCTCTACAGTGGCATCATAACCCATTTTCCTTTGTGAACAGAACAGTTTAAAATGCTTCAAAACCACAGAAAGGGACAAATGAGGAGATGAGCTTGCTGCATCCCTGGCTGTTTGGCTTGCTGCCTTGGGGGAGCCAGAGGTGTGGTTACAGTTCAAACCAGGACAGGCTTTTTTTTTTTTCAGTCATTCCTTCTTTCTGGTCCTTTTAAACCACTAACAGGACCCACAACCTGAGGAACAAAGGGGCAGTTATCCAAGCTATAGCACAAGATCAGAGTGGTGGATGCTGTATTGTGTCCTCTTTTCTAATGTCCCTAGCTAGACACAGAGAAAGAGGGGGGAAAAAGAGGCACGCAGAAAGTGAGAAAATGAATCGAAACTCAGATTTCACTGCTGCAAAGGAAAGCAGACAGTGATAAAATTTTAAACTTGGAGATATGTTTACACTTTTTTTTAATTCAAAAGACTCTGTGATTCCCATGCCCGCTAGATACCCCTGAAGACGGGTTTACATGTACGTCTGTGTACTGATGAACCTTATTGCACCATCTTGTTGAACCTGTTTCTAAAAATGTGCATCTATGTACAGAGGTTTGTACTTTAACAGCCCAGTAAAGGTGAATAAAGTGATTGTCAAGCAATTATTGAAGCTCAAGGGCAAGTGAATGTTTCAGACCAAGCCTCTAGAGCATGGTTGGAAAATGGCAGTTGCAACACCAAAGCCAATCACCTGTAATAGGTGCCTAAGGGTGGCATTCAGGAGGCCATCTGGCTTGCACAGGATCTCTGGTCTGCATCAAGCCTCCACAACTGTGACACTACAGGAGGATACTTTGGAAAGAGTTAAGCGAGGCAGGAAAGTGGAAGATTTAGGGTGGGAAAAGAATTACAAGAAGATTAATTACATGTTCTCCCCATGCTTTGGACCCAGCCCAACAGTCTGCTTCTTCCTTGGAACATTTGGTCCAGAGTTTGGGGCAAAAAATGAGTGTTCATAATGTCTTTGTGGATGACCTTTCACTGTTACAGGCTACAGTGACTCTTTATTGGCAGTCTCTGAACCAAGATTTGGCTCTATTATTACTCGCCTCCTTGCAAAACTTGCTGTCGCCTAAAGTCTTTGGCAGAAGATATGAAAGATACTTTACAAAATAAAGCAGGAGGGGGTTCCCAGTGCTACTAGAGAGAGGTTGTTGCTAGCTCAGCATTAGCCTTTGTGATGTGCTTTCACATGAGGTATGTTACCCTTCTGGCAACACCCCCAGGCCTGACTTTTCTCCTTTGTCCTCATGTGGATCAGGGATAGGAGTTCCTCAGGGAAAGGTTCTCACACTTCCCAGCAGAAAGGCTGCCTCCGTGCTGTAACTCCCCGTTCCTGTGGATATATTTGGGTCCAGTCCCAAGTAAGCCTGTACTGCGAAGTTTGGTAAACCCTGCTGCATAAATGTCACCTGAAATTGTCTTCTCTCTTTGCTGTTCCTCCATTGAACCATGGCTCTGATTTTTAATGCCTTTGTTCAGGGAACATTTGTACTGTTTTTACAGTTACAAAGAGAAAGACACAAAATGTGTGAGTGTGAACCATGGCCTCCTGTGGGGCATGGATGACAGCACATAAGGCTCAGACTGTCATAGGGCATGGAGGTATTCATCCCATCTGAACCACAAAGAGAGGGTGCTAATATGCAGGTACTTCAACAGGATTAACTAAAACTTCTATCTTCAGAGCCTTTTCTGAAGGCCAGGTTTGTGCTTAAAAAGCAGGACTGGGAGTAAAGTTCTTAAGGTACTGATTTTTGCTTTACATCTGACTTTCAGTCTTTGAAATCTCACACTATCTTGTCCCTCCACCTGTAATATGTGACAACACCGGCAGGCACATCGATTCAGCCCTCACAGATCATCAAAAGCCTGTCTCCTTTATATCACCAGCCAATACCTCTCACAAGAATTTCTTAAATACAGTTCAAACTTTTTGGTTAGGCCAGCTCTTTCAGATGTTAAAAATACTGAGCGCTCTAGGAAGAAAACACAACCCAAAAGTTTGTCCACAATCTGGGGCTCTGTGATAGCAGTGATCAGATGAAGCGGGCTGTGGAATAATGACTCTGCTTGAGACCTATACCTCGTGCCAAAAAGGCAAAACCATTCAGAGTCTCTGCCAGTGGAAATTAGAGAAAAGCTGCCCTCATTTGTTCCACATTTGAGGATCACTGCAACCCTAAGCAAACCACGTTTGCCAGGCAGTCTGCAAAGATTTCCCACTTGCCACTTTCCTTTTCCTCTCCAGTTCCTTGATCCTTCCCTGCTCTACAGCCAAGGATCAACCTCCCTTTCCCAGAGTGGCAAGTTCCCATATGTTTCCCTATCAAAATCTTTCTGGCATCAGCACAAGCGTTGTGGCTTCGGCACAAGCCTCCTAGCACCAGCACAAACCAGCAACAAACTCCCATCCCAGCCCAACACAGACAATGAAATGCCAGGCTGTAGCATAAATCCTTCCACTCCTAAAGCAAGATTAACAACTTCTGAACTTCTGTGAGCTCCCTGTCATTTGCTGTCCGGTTTTTGAACTGGAAACTGAGGTCAGGGACTGCCTTAAGCATTGTATCTTCTGGATCATATTGCACAGGCTTAACAAATAAGCCCTAACTGTTTGGTATGAAGGATAAAAATTTTCCTTTTTTTAAAAAATTTTTATAACCTCCCAAGATACTTTTTTTTTTAAATTATGAAATAGGATGATTTAAGGTTTTGTTTGTTTCAGAGTTATACAGTTTCATTAGGTATGTACAGGACAGAATATGAATGGCTTGTATGTTCACCCAGACAGATTGTTCACTCCTGTCACCAAGTTCCTCAAGATTATAAATAGCATCTCCATAGTACTGTATTTCTTTAATGGTTTTATGCCACATGCTTGGAGAACTGGAGGAATGTACACCATCATTTACACGACAGCCTGTATCTCACTTGCTCAGATGTGTGGCATTAGCAGCCCAGGCTGGTCCCAAATCAACCCAGGACTACATCTGGGAACCACGATGTCATGTGTACCTTCTGCTGTAAAGCCTCTGTCATGAGCAGGAGCTAACAACTGGTGAGCTGAGACACCTCCAAAGCCTTGGGCACATATTTCTCAGCAGTCTTTATGCACCTACTCCCTGAGGATCTAATGACATTTGATGCATCATGCTACTCAACACCTGTTTTAACACAAGTCAGCAAGTAAACCCCCGCTTTTCAAGTAAAGAGGATGAACTAACAAAGAAGGAGTCCACACACAGTCATCTTGCATAGATTTCAGGTCTTCAGCACTTGGCACTGATTCAAAAACTATTGTTCTTGCAATAGCCTGGTTCTGCCCCATGTCCAACCAATGCTTCTGGTTAACTTTCTGGACTAACCCTACCTGTAATCTCAAACCTCTGTATGTAAGAGCTATTGGATAGGTGGTATCTCCTTCCCTGAAGGTTCCTAATGATGGCTTTCAGGACATTTTTCAAGTCTCACTCTCACATGGGCCAAGTTCCTCACAAAGAGCTTGTAACTGTTTTTACCATTTTCTTTCCACCCAGATCAAGTGGGGAAGGCATTGAAACCAGTTGATGAAGGGAAACAAACAGACCACGGGTTTTCTGATGACATTGCTAGATTGCATCTTTTCTAAAGTTCTTTTCTCGGCTATGATGACATTAGATGTTCCTGTTTGTACAAATAAGGCTTTTTAACAGCCTCCGCAGAAAAGCTACAGAGTGTATGAGATGCAGAGAAATCTGTGACACCCAGGATGGATTCTGCTGTGTGGAAAGGGGATTTGTAGTGCCTGCATCCCCACTTTTAGAACAGTAAAGGAAAATTCTACCCTTTTTGATACCGTAAAACTGCCTCAAAATGGGATCCATGGGACTAAATTAGAAAGACCTTTCCCTCACTTTTCCTGATCCACACTTTGGGAAAAAAATGTCAGGAGGTTTCTTAGCAATCTGTCTTAAATTCTCCATGGTATCCAGTGCATTTTGGGGTGGCATTCTCCGGGTTATTTAGTTCTGTACCTTGCCAGCCTCTCCCGCAGCTGGAAAAAAAAGTCTGTAAAAGCTACTGCTTCTTTTACCTTTGGGCCAAGTCTTGAAGTGTTAAAGTACAACTCCTAGTAACATGGATTACAATAAAATCTGCGTTTCTTTAGTTCACTTTCACTGCTAGTTTATAACATTGGGACCCAAAAGGTTGTTTTGCAAACTTAAGGAGGACCAAGTGTCCAGTAAACTTTTTAATACCATGTGAAGTTTGAAAGCCTTAACAGCAGAGGTTTAGCAATAGTGTCTCACAATGCTTGGGCATTTAATGAGTTGCATTTTATGAGTCTGTTTTTCTTGGGGGCAATAAAAGGATATATGAAAGGGTCGAAGTTAGGAAACTGTAGTACAACATATCTTGCCAGGGTTACATACAACGTATCTAGAACTTTCCCAAGGGAAGGATGGGTTAGGTCTGCAGCCATGGAGTATTCTGGTTGAATTTTAAAGGACTTCAAATAAAAGTGAGTACTGTAGACCTTTTTTTTTTTTTTTGAAGTGGATGTGGAGGGGATGCAGAGACAGACATTGGCAGGCACCTGCAACCTGTACAGTTCAATGCACAAATGCAATCCCAAAGCTAGTTGCAAGAGCCTGGCTCTAGTGATGTGGTCCCCACTCCTTTTATCTAATGAATTTTGTTTTCCATTTTTTCCCCATCAAGGGTAAACCTGTGACATGAGATCAAAACTTGCGTAGCTGTTCTCTAGGCTGCCATATGAACTTCCAATTAGCTAATTATTGGCTGTTATTAGTATCATTGCAGTTATCACAGAGTTATCTCTGCTCTGGAGACCTCATCTATAGACAGCTGAAGCAAAAGTGTCCCAGAAATCCCAGGCAGCTGGCTGATTTCGACTCAGTTTGGATCAGTCTGTACTGAAGCTAAATTCCTACAGAATTCATTTTCTTCATATTTGTGAGCCCTCACCTCAAAGCTTTCCTGATACTACATTTCCTCAGAAAGATGTTTCCAAAATGTGTTTGAGAGATGCAAGTACAGAACATGACAACAGCTTGTGGAAAACAACATCCTTCTCATGTACCTCTTGCCTGTGGGATATACTTCTGTAATACCTGAGAAGATTTTGATCCCTTTTTGTTGCACTCTGCTTTTTGGAAGGGGGAAGCTCACCATTTTGTGTATTATTAAGTAAATCCAATGTGATTTCAATGTCTTTTTTTATTATTATTAAAAGTGATACTCTTGGAAATAACTGGAATGTGGAGGCATGGCAAGCCATGCAAAAAACAACTATGGATGGTCATCCCAGGCCCTCTTTTCCTCCTGTCAATGTCCCACACCTTTTGCACAGCCACATATTGAAATGTGTATCTGGGTCCACATATTACCTATGCTATCGCCTTCCCCAATGGCTTTAGATGTGCGCTGAATAAACATCATTATGGCATTAATTTTATTGACTGCTGACTCTTGGCAGCAGTCCCATGGGCTTGTGGGTAGTGGAGAACATGTAGCTGGGTTTGAGCAGTGACCCTTCGCTCTTCAGGGAATAGCGCTTGCTGCTCTTGACCTCAGCTGCGCCTTCTCGAGCAGTGGATGCTACAAGAGTGCCTCCCAGCTACCAGTGAGTGGGTGATGACTAACTGGGACATCTCCTTTTTTCCAGAACCAGCCCCTCCTTGCCAGTGACAAACCCACTGTGCTGGGGCTGCTGCCTCCGGCGTTCCCTGCCTCTCCATCTGGAAGCAGCTGGGCTTTGCCAAACCCCAGATTCATGCGGTTTGGCACCCTCCGTTCATCAGGAGCAGGCGCTCCATCCAACACATACTGCTGCATACAAGTCAAGCAACAGCCACAGCGAGGGACTGGGCCAGAAGCTGGCCCACAAGCTCCTCTTTAAGCTTCAGGAGGTGGGTTAGTAGCCGCAGGGACAGGGTGACGGGAATACTGTGTGCTGGGAGAAATAACGAGCCAAGCATTTGCCTGAAAAGGAAGGGAGGCAGTGGGAGTTTTACAAGCTGCAGGGGTGGTAAGGAAGAGGCCAATAGAACAAATATGATATATTTTAAATACTCATTTCTCCCAAAATATGTCCCCTCCCCCTTCCCCTGTTTGTAGCCCTGGTTTTTAAGGCTGGAATGATAATCCCTGTGCCTGCTATTAAGAAGACAGTGCACAGGTTTTTCTTCAGCCCTCAGCACAACCCAGAAACAAACATGTGTGGGAACAGAGAGGGAGAGGGCTGGGGGGGGGGAGGGGGAGGATAGCCGGCCACCTGAATTGTCCTTCTGAGACACTTTTGCCAAGATGTGGTGCAACACCTTATTTTTCTTGCCATTGCTACCATCCATTACAAGAAGTCCGCTTATGTTCATTAAACATCTTCTGTGCAGCCTAAGGTTGCAAGGGAGGGTAACACTGGGCGGGGGTCAGTCCCCAGGGATTTAGCCAACATGGCCCCAGCAGCTTCCAGGAATCCTTCAGCCCTTCTGGGAACCATAACCCCCCCCCCCCCAAACGCCCACGCAGCTGAGGCTGGGGTGGGGAAGGACTGGTTGAGGGAAGGAGGTAGGGGTGGGAAGAAGTGAGTTGCAGAGCTCACACACCCCAAGCAAACTGGGGCTTTCTCAGCAGCAGAAAGAGACAGATTTCGCCTCTGCCCCAGCCCAGCGAGGCTACGGGAAGCAAAGCCAGCTTGTTTCCTGTAAACAGGCTGCTGTTCCCAAAGCTGTGGCAGTAAGACAAGCCACTAAAACACAAGTGAGTCCAAGATTGGGACAGGTGCCACTGTTAGTGATGAGCTCTTCTCCCCATCCTTCTCCAGTGCCCTCCTTCTCCCATGCTCTCATTCCCTTGGCCCTCTGCTTTAGCAGTCCTTCTTTCCTTCTTGCTCTCTGCTTTAGCACTTTTGCTCTTCTCACCTACCTCCTTCCCAGGTCTCAGCACAACAAGGACCTTTGCAGCTGTAACCTTATGGTAAAATCACAGGTATTGTCCACCTTTTGCAGCCCTCATGGACTGCTCCTGGACAATATTCAGGACCTCCGTGATGTGACAGCTAAACCTGAATTGGCCTTTTCCTAGTGCCTCTCCATTTTGGGGAACAGGGCGGAGGGTTATGTGGCTGTACATATTTCATCCCAGGCTGAAACATGACAGATAAATTATCTTCTGAGGAATATATTTTTTAAAGGAGCTAACATAGCACTACGCAGGACCAGGAAAACCCTCCTGCCCATCCACTTCCTCTCCAGCTTCTCCCCACTTCATTCTGACAATGAACTCAGGCATTGGAGGAAAGAAGAGGTCATGCCAAAGTCATTACTATGTTAATGATCCATCTAGTCCATGGTAATGATTCATCTAGTCCCATATCCCACTCCTAACTAGGTTGCAACAACTGGTTTGGGACAACTGTCAGCTCCTAAAATTTCTCATAGGTCATCACACCTTCTTGTCTCACTCAGCTGAAAACATGAACCAGGTAATATGGCCTTTGACACTAGCTGTGGCCCACAGTTTAGGCATTTCTGCTTTAAAGGACAGGCAGATTGCCAATTCCTGTGATAGCTGGTGTTTTCCTTAAAACCTCAGCTCCTGGACTTCTTACTGTTACCAGATAATCTCTGTTTTCTTTTCTTTATAAATTGGGTGTGCACACAGACATCAGGATTTTTGACAAAAGCCTGATGATGTGAGCAAAAATGATTCAAATATCAAAGTGCAAGCAAACATATCTTGAATAGGCCCATTTCAAGCTCTGCGTTACTTTTCCTGTCAAATCTTGTGATTTTTGCTAGTCTGCCTCATGACAATTAATCATTTTACTACTTGGCAATATTAGAATTGATGAGCTGACAGGAATACTGGTGAATTCCCCAAAAGAAAGACATGGAGCCTTTGTGTCCCACCAAACCATAAATTTAGGATACCTGGTAACATTATGTCCTGTGACTGTGCAATGCTGGACAACCTTTTTGAAGCTGGACAATCTCAGGGTGCAGGAAAAAGTAAAATAGTCTCAGGCTCTTGGCTGCCTACGAAGAAGGTAGATTTTTTTTTTTTTGTAGGTTAAATTTCACTGATTATAGAATTTTAACCTTGTTCTGTACGTACATGGTTGGTAAAGAAGAGGCAGGTCCTCCTTTCTTGCTTAGAAACCATTACATAGGTGAAATATGAACACAAGACAAGAAAAAAAACCCCACAGATTGTTATTTGTGTTTGTTCTATTGACTACATCTCATATTTTTTAATTAGTCTAAATCCTACTCTTGAATGTCAGTGGCTTGCAATTTCTGAATGATGCTGTCTCTGCCTGGACTAGACAGGCCTCCAAGGTCATGAATAAGCATATGCCATCTCCAGAGCCCCTGGGTCCATACTTCCCTTCTCTGGCCTCTATATTCTCTATTTTCTGTTGCTGAGGAGAATTAAGAAGGGCTCTGTCACCATTACAATGGTGTTGTACCTGGTTTGGAAAATGTGTAAGTGCCTACAACTAAACCTTTCCAGTCAAAGCTTGCCATGACATCCTCAGTTCTCTCCCCTTGATGACAGATACTGGGTGTGAAAGACATTTCAATATGACTAGGGTAGAAAAAAACTGACCAGAGCATGGTCAAAAGACCCTCCTGGGGGCAAACTGAGTAGTGGTCAGTGAGGAGCAACCAAAACACACCCTGACTGAAGAGAGGCCAAGAAATTCAATCCTTATGTTTGGGTGGATCACTGTAAGGTGCGGTTATTTTAAGATCAGGCCTGAAAGCATCAGAGGTGGAAAGTGCAGCCTTGAAAAATTAGGCCAGTGGGAAAATCCAAAGGTTCACGGCTAGCTTGTTGTTAGGGGCTGATGACACCAAGAGGGTGCAAAACTTCCCCTGAGAGCTGCAGATCATCACTCCTAGAAAGGAAACGGCGAGGAAAGAGGTGCAGAAACACTTGGGAGCCTTCAGAAAACACCCTAAGGAAAGTAAAAGATGGTGAGAGGGACACATCTTGCTCTACTTGAGGAAAGAGTATAGCCAGGCTGGGTTTCTCCCCCATCCTAACCCATCCCTTCTACTCTTGTTTCAGAAGGACCTCTAGAGAAAGCCATTTCCTTCCTTCCTATTTTATTACCTGGCATGGATTTGGGGCCTTCCCTCAACCTTGGCTGACCTTTGTCTGAGAGGATGCCTCTTATCCAGTGCCTTGGAGGTCCTCCAGGTAGCTCTTTGCTTTGCCTTTCACCAGGGATTATACAGGATGCCACAGTTTGATCTGGCACCTGCACTGAACACAGCAAATTGTGAGTGTCCCTTAATGTGTTTTCTTCCAATGAGGAAACCGGGGCTTACTGTCCCAGAGGATTTCAGGGATCTCACTGGATGAGGAACTCAGCATCTTACCGTGTGTGTCTGCAAGGCTACATCTACTTCATACTCACCTAGAACATGAGGCTGCTGTACTGCCTGTCCCTGTGGCATTGTTTCTATATTAATGCTGAAGTTTTTATGTCTTCTTTTTTTTTTTCTACTCCTTTGCAGGAAGGATGACAATTTTGGGTTTTTTGTTTGTTTGTTTGTTTTCATTTTGAATGCCACAGTCCACTACTGGAAATTTGGAATGGTAAAATAACCCTCCCTGTACTCACACGCTGTGAATCCAAAACCAAAACCCAGGACTGGGCAAGCTCCAGATGTGATATGGGCCTCTGAGACCAAAAGTCAACAGCCAGAGAGTTGGCTGGAAGAAGCAGCCCTCCCTCCTGCCTTGCATCCATGAGTTGCCAAGCCAGATGAGGCTGGCTTAATGCATGGAAGCTGCTGATTCTTAAACCGGTGCTGTCAAGGTGGGATGTTGAGGAGGAGGGACAAAGTCTATTTGTGTGCCACCTTTTTAAGTATTTGGAGTTCCTTTCATGCCTGTGCGGCTTTCTGCCATGAGACAGAGCAGATCCCCTTGCAGGATGCTCTACAGCTAGCTAGCACATAATGAAAATGGTTACTGCCTCTGGAGCAGCTTGCTATAAACTAATCTCTTAATTCAAAATCATCCCAACACCATCTCTGAAAAGCTCTGCAGAGTAGCCTCCATCTCTCTGCATCTCTGAAATGCAATCAAGAGCATCGTGAGAGCTCTAATGTACAGGCCATGAGAAAACATGTGTCTAGATCATTATAGTTAAAATCCTGAGTAAGAACTGAAAGGTTTGACCTTTGAAAGGCATACTGGCTCTGGTTTGGAATGGCTTCATCTCTAAATAAGAATTGCCCATGTCTGGCAGTATGTAGAAATATACTGTTCTGACTCAGGAGGCAGGCAAAATAGCAGGAAATTACTCTGTTTGAAAATTAGACTGTAAATTTAGATATAGCTGTTCTGATCCTGGCATGATTTATTACAAGTAAGTCAATGTATTTTTGGCAGATATCATGAAACACAAAAAAAAAAAAAAAAGGAGAGAGAGGGAGAGAAGAGTAGAAATAGAGTTTTGTAGAGGAAACTAAACAGAGAGATGCCAGTTTGTGTTAACTGTATCATAGACTTCAAGCCACTGGTACTCCAGCCCACTGACAGCTGCCTTCGTATGTGTTGAGTACAACCAGGTTGGAAGGGCTCAGCACAGACTCTAGAGACTTGAATCGTGTTTTTGCATCTGGCTCAGACTTGACACTGTCTTCCCAGCTGTCCCTGCCCTTGGCACTTCTCCCACCTTTCCTCTGTTTAAAGGGCAATATTTGGAGCAATTTGGGGAAGGGACCAAAGCTGCCTCCAAGACCAGAAAGCTGCATGCCCAGAACAGTCTGTGCCTCTGCTGCTAAAGCTCAGGGAAGCAATGCCTGGTGCGAGCACAGAAGTGCAAAGGCTTTGAGCAGGGACTGAAAGCCATCGGAACTTGGGAAAGGGGTCGGAGCCTAAGAAGGCAGAGTAGCAGGCCTAGGCTTCATGTGTGCATGGGCAACCGGGTGTTAAGCACCTGTAACTAAGTGCCTAATGCCCTAACTAGCAACAGGCAAGTCCCAGTACCAAAGGAACACAGGGATCCAGACTAAACATTGCCAAAGGTGTAGCACAGCACTGCTCTGCTCACTCTGATCCCATCCCCTCGTCGGCTGAGCAGTTATATCTTAGCAGGAAACACCGCTGTGGCAGCTCAGCACAGAGAACGTATGTTGTGACAGCTGGTGAGGAGCTTCCTGAGAGAGTTACTCCATTTGGTTGGACATAGCTGGACAGGATGAGGTGAGGGAATCCCCATTTATAGTCTCTGTGTCCCCAGGCTGAATCCCACAACAGGAAAGTGAAGGACCACTTAAGAAAATGTCCCAGATCTGGGAGGGGACTTGGCAGAGTAAATGTTTCCAAAGGTCGGATTCCAGAAATCTGGTTAAAGTGAAGTCCTGGAAAAATATCCAGGTCTGCTGATACACATCATAAAAAGGTGGCTTGTGTCACCCAGAGGGGTGGGGAAGGCAAAGGATGAGCCCAGAACATGATTCACTTGGCACTATCCTCGTTTCCGCTGTTGGAGCCTCACTAAAACCTGTGCAGCAGGCAGGGCTGTATGCCCACCTCTGGTCCTCTGTCATGGATGCCCTCCAGGAGCCGTACAGCTCCTGGCCTGCTGCAATGCCGCCTGCAGTGGAAGGTGATGGAGCTGCCCTGATTCACAGCAAGAAAACCTCTAGCCCAGCAACTAATAAAAAGTGCATTTGAGAGTCCAGTTTCTAAGAAATGGCTTGCAAAGAAAAGTGGAACAGCAAAATTGCTGGGAGAATCTAGCTAGGCGGAATACTGCTTCTTCCCTTTGTATTTAATGAAAATACTGGTTTTAGACTGCGCAAAATTCAAATAAGACCCATACAAAGTGACTGTCTCATATTTAGATTGCCTTTAGACATTTATACCTGTGCAATGCAAATAGTACCAAATGAGCAATAATATTCGTATCACAAGCATTTGTAAGGCAACAGCCAAGAATTATGGCGGTTGTAGAAAGAAGCAAAACATTTTACCCTCTTAGAGAGTCTGTCTTTCCTCATTGACGGTCACATCATACCCATCTTAAGTAGACCCAGAAATACTAGAGGAAAACAAGGAAAGAACATAGTATTAGAGCTGAGGTCAACATCTGGATGGACTTAGGCTTCACAAAGGAATTCACTGACTCATTGGCACATGTGAGGATTGTCATCTCCTCTGCAGCATTTAGTCTTTAATCATGAGAGCCCATTGGAGTAAGGCTTGGATTTCAGGAATATTAATGGAGTAATATAATAATGCTATGAAAAGTGAAAAAAAAAACAAGGCAAGAAACTGAGTAGTTCCAAAAAACACCAGTCTGACTCCCTCCCTACATATATGTATACACATACGTATACACACACAAGGAGGGAGTACCCAAAAAGCTGACACTGAAAACTAACAAAGTCACCTGCTGGGTGTTTGAACAGGAATGGGATAGGAGTCCCATCTGTGCTCTGACCCTACCTGACCTTCAGGGGCTCCACCAGTCGTGCAAAAGGTTTGTGGAGTGACTGAGGTCTCCCTGTGACCTCAGTGGGGTGTAACATGGACTCTCCCGGCAGGATATCCGCACCAAGCATGTCCCCACTGCTCTGGGGCAGTGGTGCCCAGTCTGGGGAGAGGGAAGGAAGAGGATATAGAGTAAGAGTTGATGGGCAGGGCTTTCCTGTTGCAATTGTTTGGAAGAACATGGGCCATAGTGTCACTTCTGGATAAAGTGTACCTTGAATACGTCGCTGTGGGCACAATGCCTTCCCTCACACACCCAGCACACCCCTCTCCTGCCTCATCAGAGAAGCCCCACAGGCAACTAAGCTTGCAACAGCTTGCAGATCCATGCCAAGGCATCCTGCTTGGTGTGGCAAGCTCACTAACCCGGGCCACATCCTTGCCTTACCACTTGAGAGAGACCTACGTCTGCATATGGAGCCTCCCTGGCCAAGGATGCAGAGAAAGGTCTCAGAGCCTGGTGTGCTTGATGTGCGGTCCCATGCATCTGTGCCCACAGCCCTGTTCTCCTGCAGATTATGAATGAACTTCTGAACCTCTTGAGGTTGATAGATCACAGGTGACAATAGGAAGTGATGAGGAACTTATTTGCTCATGACTACTCAGCTGCTGTTCTCTGTTACGTAAACTGGTGTTTTATTAAGTTCATTCCTTGTGATCAGGAGGATTTGGAAACGCCTGCTTTGATTGTCCTATTGCAGTGACCTCATGATTCACAAGGCCCCAGACTGTATTCCTCAGAGAGCTAAGGAATTTCTAGTGGCCATTCCTGTGAAGACAGCAGAGAAGACAACGGCTGCTCTGTTATCCCCTGCTCCACATGAGAAAGGCCTGAGTAGAGGAAGAAATTTAGATTCTGACATGATTTTGTGTGATCAGTTCCACCACCCCCTTCCAGCATCCTGCCTCCTCCCAGCTGTGGTTTCAATTTACCCAGGAGGTAAGTCACTAGCCTGCTCCAATCTGTCTAGCCTGCTCCAATCTATCTCTAGCCTGCTCCAATCATACATTGTTGCATGAACTTGTGAGCCATTCTCTAGGCAGAACAAAATGGCCTTTCCTGGATCAGGACAATTAAAGCAGCAATGAGTCTCAGGCATTTATACCATGCACGACAATCAGCTGAGCAACAGATTAACAGCTAAACATTTCCAGCAATTTAGGAGGCAGTTTTCTTCTCAGACTAAGGTTGAACCATTACTCTAAGACAAACCCTAACCATTTGCTTCTCCTGTTTTGATAAATCTTCCCAGTCCTGGACAACCCAGAACATCTTTATGTGCACCAATGAGAAAGTCTCTGAGATCACATTCTAGGGTTACCACAAAAAACAAGGAATAAAATGCATCCAGCCCAGTTTATTGCAAATCAGTTGTTACATCAGGCTGCTCTTATGCCAGGCTCTTCCCAGAAAGCAGAGTTGTTTGTCACGCAGATGTTGTGGAAGCACGTTTGTACACTGCAATACGTGTCTGAGAAGGCAGCCGGGGTCTCAATACAACACTCGCCTCCTGTAATGGTACTTCTTGCCCCCTGTAGAAGAGAAGGTAGGAAAGCAAGGGTGAGAAACACTCTCCTTAGTCAGAAAGCTGCTAAAGGCATTAATGGCAGGAGATAAATGTCCAGTCCGCTCATGGCACCTGTTAATTTGATGTGTTTTCATTTCATTTTATGTAATGCTCACAAGTACCTCTGGAACTAAAAATTTAGTGGGACATAAGGGAAGGTGTCACTATGGGTTTATGTGTGCCTAAATATGACAATCTAATAGTTGAACTGGGTAATCAAGGTTGCCTCTTGAGGCAAGAGATAAACATGTAATCTCAGAAAATGATCCATTTGATCTATCTTGGTACACCTTAGATACCTGTTTACAAATCCAGCCAAGTACTTATGAAGCCCTATAAACATCTGCTTCACCACTGGTTATGCTATACTGAATTGTAGGAGTATACCTGAATGTCTCCTGATTGCTCCTGTGCAGTCAGAGGTGCTAACCACCTGGTATGAGTTGGCATCTAGTGACTAGGGGCTGTGATTTTGTGGTACTATTTCTGATTTCCCCAAATTCCCTACCCCATGCTAAGTAGTTATCACAAAATATTTATATATGAAAGCAGCCACCTGCAGCCACCCCAAATGGCATGGATGCCCTTATGGTTGCAGCTAATGTGACCATTCCAACTTTCACATTGTCTCCACAGCCAAGATCTTTAACCCATTTTCCCTTAGAGATGCATTGTCATTGCACCAGAAAGATGTTTCCATGTCTGGTTGCAAGATAGTCCCTGCAGCCTTATAGCTCCACCAGGATTTTTCCACTGCTCCGCCTGAAAGGCAGTACCTCTTTTCGTTCTTCTCTTTAGCCCTTGTCTCCTTCTTTGCTTCCTGCCTCTGTTTCTTCGCTTCTGCTGGGAGTGTTCCCTGTTGTGTTGCTTCCGATATTGCCTGGATCTCGCCATGTCTGCTTTCAAGATCTCTGTAGCAGGATGGCAGCTGCCTGGCAGAGTTGCCTGTTTCTGTGATGGGTGGTCTCACTCTGTATCAGATGGTGAATGGACACATATCTGGCCTATCTCTAGACGTCAGCCACTATGACATATTGGGTATTTGTGATGTAAGAGAGCCACTCTTGCCATATATGGAAATAGCCATATTTGGCCATTAGGGTTTCCATCACAATAGAAACCGCTCCGTGATTGGTCTTTGACTGTGAAATAAGACCTTTTCCTTCCATCTCAGAATTGATGAACCCAAGGCTAAAAAATTTACCTCTGGGCTTTCACTTCAGGGTGTTCACTGCATTAGGGGGAGGTCAAATACGGTAAAATTGAAGCTGGTGATCTCCAGAACAGAACTGAAACTCAGTAGTCCAGAGCCAATCTATGTGATGAAAGCCCACCTTCTATGACGCCCATCCCTTTCAATCAGCTCTGACATGACATGGCAAGGAAAAGGAAAAAAAGAAAGAAAGGGGGAAGTTTGTCAAGGATAGAAAACATAGACTCATAATTGATTTCTATTAATTCCTTCATTTTCAGTCCAAAAATCTCTCCCATTAAAGCACTGATGCCTGCCATGTAAGAATTAAATGTCAGAAAAACCAAACCACCCTGTTAATACAAGAGTATTTTTTTCTGCTCTCTTGTTGAAGTGACATCTGAATGCTGTGAGGTTACTTCTATTGTGCAGCTGACGCATTGTTATAGCACAGAGCAGGATGGAGCTGACCCTAGAAACTCCCAACACATAATAAATTGAGATCTTCTTTTGGAAATGACGCTAGCAGCATGCATCTCAGTAACGATAGCCTTTGGGCCTTGTTCTGGAGTCATAGGGAGTTTATGAGATGTTATATTTTCCCATTTCCTCCCTGCTGAAACTTCCCTGGGAAGGTCTTTCAGCATCAGGATGTGTCACTTCCAAAAGGATGTTTAGGCAGAGTCCATGGCAAAAAAAATCAAACAACTGATCTGGAGCTAGGTAGGCAGAAGGATATAGGCTAGAGCTGGAGCTGTTCCCAGGCCTGCACCACCAGTCTGATTTCCAGAACTAGACATGTTAACAACCTCCAGCACCACAAACAGCCTCCATTATGTTTGTCACATTGGTTGGCCTTTATATATAGAATACAAATGTCATGCAGTCACACTGTTTTGTGTAGTAAAACGTCATCCATCTTCCACAAAGGTCTCAATCTGGCCAGGACATATCAAAGTAAGTACTAAAAACAAACCAAACATTTTCAAACAGCCCAAAGTATCTGATATTTAAAGTCAGTAATATCCTACACCAGGGTATGGATGCCATAGCAATGATTTTATAACAACTGTAGAGAAAAAGACCTTGTTTTTTCTACCGATCAGGTAGGAGGAGAATGAAGGGAGCACTGACCACAGAGCTGATCACAGAGCTGGAAATGATGAGGCTGGATGTGAGTGTGAGACCACATGGTGGATGTGCATTCATTGCAGTCACAAGGTTATTCTGTTATAAGTATTAAAACTGTGTATGATCAGGTATAATTTTTCACGTTTTATGAGTAGATTCTGGTTTTGTTCCTTGTGTGAAGGCTATTACTAAAAAAATAAGCAGTTAGCTCATGTGACTCAGCCAACATGAGGTGCAATTTTTTACATTTGCGTCTACAGTACTGCATTGTGCCCAACCTAATAGCTGGTCCCACAGCATGTGAACATTCACAGAATTAGACCACAGCACCTCAGTGCAACACAGCCATCCCAATATGCTGAAGGTCAGTCTACCTATCACCTGTTCCAAAGAACAGGGAAGACTTTTGAAGAATGAGAATCTAACTGCTCCACAAATTACCCAGACAGGCTTGTTCAGAAGAGTAAAGCAGCTTGATTCAGCTGCAGATTCTTCACAAATCCTTCCTTTGTTCTTTAGTGCAAATTTGAGAGACCAGCAGTGAAGAGGGGATAGATGAATGATCAGAGCAGACACTGCACCAAACCTTGTAGTATTTTGTCCTTAAAACTGTTGCTGAGGTGTCCCATGGTTATTAAATGTGTGTAGTGAAACTGAAGGTCTCTATCCACATAAAGCAAGTTAGCTCTCTGCTAATGTGCTTGTAAATCAAGAGCCGGTTCCTTGCCATCAACAGATATTCAGTACACACAGCTGCAAAACAAGCATGAGATCACATGCAGCCCACTAGCATCCGGGCTCTTTGTCTTTCCTGAGTCTCGTGATTTGTGTCATTAAGCCACCTTGCTGTACAACTGATCCAATGGGCCAAACTCTTCTTTTGCCTTTTTTCCCTCTAAGCCAAAGAAAGACATGAGTAATAAGTTTGTTCTTCACTACCACCCCACCTTTTCTCTTCTTTTTTTTTTCCAGTTTATAGTCTTAAGGGCCATCATAAAAGAAGTTTAATAATCCCTGCAGGTTTTTACGCTTCAGTGAAAGATGGCAGTGCAAGTCCTTAGACAAGGATCTTCTTTGTCTACAGTATAGAGTCATTTTTTTTAAATCACCATTTTATTTTTTTTAGTGTTGTATTTTACTGTTAAGGAGGACTCCTCATGAAAAAAGTGCACTTGATCTTTTATAGAAAGAACAACTACATTAAAACAAGGACAGAGGTTTACATTTTGGTAGGCAAAAAGTGGTTTCTTACTGCCTTTCATACTCCTGTTTCATTTTCAAGGCTATCCAGAAAGCATGCATGATTAAGTGCAACTTGCTGGCCATGACTGTGGAGGTAAAACAGTAGAAGTCCATAAATTGGAAAAACTTCCTCACTGTTTACAGATGGCAGGCTCAAAATGCATAGGAGATAAGTTTACAGTGTGCAAGAAAATGAAGTCAAGTATTTTCAGTGGTAGTCATTGGGGGTGCTAACAGGTACATGCGTGCATAAAGCAATTTGATGAACCCGAGGACAAAATCTATCAGAAACGCATAGATATCATTTCTGCCCAGGTAGTCCAGCCAGTGGGGTATGACTGGCACAGGAACACAGCAAAGCCAGCAAAGACAGTCTCAGAAGCAGGGGTGGAAAAGTCCTACCGTCCTCACGATCATATACATCCTGCCAGAAAAAACAATTGCTTCTTGCAGAAAAGGATGGGGAGAGTCAGCGCCTCTCTCCTTAGTGGTTGTCATGAGCAGAAATGCACTCTCTGGTCTTTCAAAAGCACCATGCTCAGTGTACCTTAAACTTCAGCCAGGGCTGGCCCTGTTTCTTGGCTTCATCCATGGCCTTAAAGCTGTTCCTTAGCCCTAAATATTTCCATTTATTTTCTATTTAGATACATGCTTCTAGGAAACAGTGCCTTCAGAGGGGGTCATATCTTTTATTTTGTTGGTAGGGCAACTTTTTGGAGTCCCTGGTTGATTATGCCTGTTTACCTTCTGATAGCTGTGTTTCCTGGATGCCTGCCATGTGTTTTTCCTTTCTAGTTAATCTTACGGCAATGGTCCTGGCCTTCAACAGATACAGAGTGTTTGTCCGCCTGGCGTTCAATAGGGCTGTAAAACATAAACACTTTTTCATGTGTTTCTGGGTACATCAGCAATCAGAAACCAAACTTCTTTTGAGTAGCAGTTACGCCCAGCACTCAGCATTTTCAAATCTCTGCAGACATGTGAATTCATGCTCTCTCTGCCTTGCAAGGCAATGAAGTTTACAAATGACTCTCCACACTTCTGGGGAAGAAAGCCGAGAAATTAAAAGCTCCAGGGTTCAGGAGCAAAAACTAGTCATATAAACAGGTAACCAAACATATAAACAGCTAACCATTTAAAAGGCATCCAAGGAACCTTTCTGGCAGAGGTAACATTTCATAGCAGGAAACCCTTGCTTTGTGCTGGAGGTTTGACCCTTTGCCTGCCTACATCTTTCCTAGAGGTGCATATTACTGACTTGGGAAGCCCACTGAAATTTTTTGCCTCTGAAGCTACCACCTTTATTTATTTTTCTGGTCTTGTGCTGTTTTGCAGGTTCAGCTTTTGTATCTCAATGAAGTCTCTGAGTTTTATGTAGCTCCTTCAGTCCACAGAGTGCTCTAGGAATGCTGTTAACTGAGTAAGACTTTTCCCTGACATCAACACTCAGCAATGTTGAGCTGAGAAAGCGACAGACCATGGCATCTTATTGTATTTGTCTGAGATAGAATTCAATGAGAAGAATCAGTGCATTGTTTCAATGTCTGCACACCAGTTAACTATTAATGAATTCGCAGTCAATAAAATATACTCTCTGGGTAATATCCGGTCAACAGTTAACCTAGTAGTTATGTTTGGAAAAGAGTTTATCATCAATCCCCTGTTGCTACAACCTTATAAGTTCTGGAACATTCACTTGTTGGCCTGAAACTTCCCAGAAATTTTAGGGTGGCAAAATCAAATCTTAAATGAGCAGGGGAAAGTATACAGCTTCCCAAAAGTTCTGCTTCAGTATTTTCAAACCAGTGCTAAAAGAAATATGCACCAGTTTGGGATTAAAGTTTGTCAGAGCAGGCATTTCTTGCAGAAAGAATGACTGTTCTGCTTGAGAAAAGAATATGTATGGCTATCCCAAAATTAGGAGCACTGAAAAAAAAAAAACCATGCTGAGAATATAATTTTTTATTCTCTTTTTCTTACATGTACAGCCATTGGGTTATTTCTGGAAGAAATTTTCCTATGCCCATTAACTAGATGAATTGCTCTCGAGACTGCTTTGTCAGATTCCACTGTTCACAAGTTTTATTTACATGACTGCACTGCAAGTCTTCAAACTTGATTGCCGGGGAATCTCACCGGGACCTTAAAAAGAAGCTAGGTTTGAATAAGCTTGGTAGAGTTATAAACCAATTTCAAAGTTATCGACGATACACACAGGCACACACATATACAGATGTATTGCTTAGCATGACACAGTCACTTGCAGTCTTCAAACACTTAAAATGTTAATAATTTTGCAGTGGTTGGCATCACACTTCATGTCTCAATGCCTTAAAGATAGACCAAGCCAAACAGCCAAACCAATAAAACCCCCACAGTTCCTAGCTCAGTCATTTTAAAGTGACTCATATTTCAGCAAAGGACCCAAAGCCATCTCAAACCGAAATCATAGCACTCAGAATCTGGTCCATTTTTGACCAGGTTCTGCCTTTCTACATCAAACTCTCTTGCCCAGTAAAGTCACGTACACATAGATCTATGAAGGGGTGTGACACAGGAATGGATACAAAGCAGTTTAATGGGCTGGCTAGAAAGCTGTGATAAGGAGGTATAAACAGGGGTTTCTCCTGTGTTGAAGCTTTCCCTACACTAATACAGAGTGACTTGATTTTGTTTATAGAGTGGGACCAGGGTTGCCCACAAAGTTCTTTTTCATGGGATGCACTTTCTCGGTCCCCCCTCATTAAAGTAAATCTGATTACATTTCAGTCTCATTTTTTTAAAGAGAGGGGAGCTAGCAGGGGGAGCCGGAGCCACACACTTAGATAATTTCCATTCAAATCCAGCACAGTAGTCCTCTCAGCCAAGTCGCACTTAGGGGAAGGAGACAGCAGGGGAAAATTTTGTGCTATTCTTTGATGGGCTTCATCGGGTAGATGAAGCATGACCAATCATCCATACCCTGACAAGGCCTTGGAAAAGGCAGAATCATGACTACATCACGTCTACCTCCAATGCCAGGACAATAGGGGATACTGTTGTGGGCTGCAGGGGTGGAAAGGAAGAGCATTTAAAGTTGTAGTAACAAGGAGAAATTATTATCTAGAGGGTGGTGGGAGGTAGGGGCGACCTGGCAGAGGACATCAGAAGAAGCTGGGGGGAGCAAGGTGTCTCATTCTCTCTCAGCTCCAGCCTCCACCCTCCCTGAGACATTCCAACTTTTTTTATCCAAGCAGCAAGCTCTTTTCTATGACAGGGAAGAAAGAAATCGATTGTGTTTTTAAAAGCAACTTGGAGCCCACAAAAGGTGCATTGTTTCAAAATGAGTTGAGGGGGCTGGGTGCTTTGGGGGGAAAGAGTTGAACTTATACCATCATTTCGTCTAATTATGCCTGATGTTAGTCCTGTTGTCATGTAGGTTACTACAAAGCCAACTGCCAGTTTGTGTCCCTGAGAGCAAAGACTAAACTGTTACGCTTACAAGGACACAAGGCTTGTTCCCCTCTCCCTCCTCCCCCTCCCACACTACAGCAGGCGCTGTCTCTTCCTTGGGATACCCACACATTTGGAAGAGATGTCGGGAAACGTGGAGGCAGAAACCACCTAGGAGATACCAGCCATTTCTGCTAGTTAGGAGACAGCCACCACACTTATCCTGTAAAACTCCAGGGAGGTGCTGAGAGACATCCAACCAGTCACCTAGACAGTGTCCTCTCCTTTTCTGTTCGGACAATGTATTTGACATGTCCAATTCCCAGCCCAGGCACACATTAGAGCTGATCCCCAAACAAACTGTCCTGTCATCTCATCCAGGTTTCTTCTCAGACAAATGTCATTGACAGGCGGGAAGCTGGAGGCCACCTTTTCCTACAAGGAAAGGCACAGGCCCCAAGACAAAAGCAGAGCAGCTACAGCTATCACCAAACTAAAATCTCAGCTCTTTCAATAAGTTTCACCTGCTCACCTGAAGGCCAGCTCTGGCAGGTCAGTGACTTGACTGTGTCCTGCTTCCACTGACCTTCAGCTTGTCAAGGTTGGGGACCTTGAAGGCTTTCTGAGACCCTCTGGCGGCATTTAGAACACAAGCAGAGCTTGGGCTGTCCCTGAGCTGGCTCTTCAGGTAGTGCAGGCATCTATAAATGCTGTCTCCTGCCAGTCTGGCTCAGCTTGGCCCAGGGAAGGGGTATCCTAAAGGGTGCTTGGGGTGAGGGTGGACTTCCAGCTCTGCCCCTGGTTTTGTGCTAGCCAAAGCCAAAATAAACGTGGTCAGAACCTGATCCTTTGGCAGACCCTGCCAAGCTGGGAATGGCTGAACTTGAATCACGGGACATAAACAATAGGCCAAAAGCCTAACACGATGTTCGAGGCAGCTTAGCAAACCTTCTGTTTACTTTCATTTTAACTTTCGTAGGCTGCGCTCCCTGCCCGCTGCTGTCATCTTAACCTAACAGGACACACCATTTCATCATTGATTTGGAGTGGACATTCAAAACAGAGGCTCCTTCAGTGCTAGGGAAAAATCTCTCAGTCCTGAAGCACTGAGGTGCACTGTAAACACAGCCAAAGGCTTCCAAAGCCCCACAGGTCCAGGCAGGTTTTACATTGCTCTTCTCCTGTTTGCACACATTTAAAAAAAAAAAAAAAAAAAAAAAAAAGACATGATGGGAAAGTAGCTTGGAAAATAAACCCTTGCTTGTTTAAGAAAGCTGTGCAAAGGATTCTTTTCTTTCACCTTTTTTAAAAACTGGTTTAGAAAGAAATATCACCTGCCCCAGTCCCAGTCTCATCTGAGCACTTTCTGCTGTCCTGTAAAGAACATCTTTCATGTGACTGTTCTCCCACACTCAAACAGTGTTCTGCTTTGGTTTGTTTTTAATATGCAGGGACATGCATTGCCATACACCTATGCTAGAGATGGCAAAGTCAAAAACCAGATGCTTACCTCTAAAAGCTGTCCTTGTTTAACACTCACCAACCTCAAATCCTCCCCCTCATCCCCTTCCCCCTTTCTTTATTACCCTGAATTACAGTGAAGGACTTGGAAGACAAGTGAGTCTGGGAGCTGACTTGGAAGCTGTCTGACCTCGTTTCTGGAGGTCAAACCTACTGACCTTCAAAGCTAGACTGTAAAGCTCACCTTTACAAGGCAGCCCTCCCAGCTCCAGCAAACGACTGTTGGGACAGGCGAGCTGGAAACGGTAACAATAGCTGTATTGATGGGAGGGAAGATTTTATTGTATATTGGATTTAGGAATGAGTAATTATGCAAACAAGCAATTAACTAAAATAAATATGAATGGCTTTCTCTTTGGGGGGATGTTTTTAGTTTGACTTGTAGCAATATTAGAGGCAGGAGATGTCACAGGGATTAATCAAGCCTTTAAAACAATGATAAAGGGGGCATTGCCAATGAGGGGATAAATACTGTTCTGTCTCTCCCATGCATCATTAAATGCTATTTGCATATGCATGCAACCAGGCAGCTGTAATTTACAGGATTGGAAATACATTAAAATGCTGAAGATTTGAGGCCAGGTAAGGCCCACCATCTGTTGAGCAGCAGCATTCTCTTTGTTCCCATAAATTTCACTGATGCAAGACAGGAGACATTTTTTCTCTTGGTGGTTGTGGCTGTTATTCTGATTTCTCTGTCCCCTGAGAAAGCAGGCTGCAGGATTCCTGCAAGATAGCTGAATACAGTGATACTGCTGCCTGCCTTATAGCTTCAGCTAGCTGGGCTCATCAGATGAGACACTTTGGAAATCCAAATGTTTCTGAGGTTGGCCTTCTCCTTCTGTAGTGTATCATCACCTTGTTTACAAGGCCTGTTCTGCCCCACACTCCTGCGCTGATGGAAGGCAGCTGGGCTGAGAAAGCAGTGCCAGATTCCAGGAAGAGAGATCTTCCTGTAAGAGAGAAAGTCAGCCCTGCAGGTTTCTGAGTGGGAGAGGAGGTAGTGGCAGACAATGTACATCATCTTTCCCTGGTCAGGGACGCTTCAGCAGAAGGGATGGCATCTAGGCTTCCCTTTGGGAAGTCATACTAATGAGCCCTCAGAGAGGAATTTGCTGGAGATGCAACAGTAGGAATCGCTGAAGCATTTTGTGAATTTCCATTTGACAAAAAAATCCCTCCCATCAGGATCCTGCTTTTACATTTTGGAAACAAAATGTGTACAAAATGTGTTCCCACATGGCTTTGAATTTGTGTATCCAAATGATTCCTTTCATTTTGAAATTCACCTGCCTTTTTGGAAGGTAGCATTTAATAAAAAAGAAATTAAATAAACCCAACTCAAAATGACTTGTTTCATTTCAGGGTGAAGCAATGAAATATTCTCTGTGGAACAGAAACCATTCTTTTCCCTATTATTTAGGTCAAATGCAAGACTGAATTATTTGCTATCCTTTTGTTATCAGCTGAGGTCTAGAGCCCCATCTCCTGGAGTCATGTGATTATGTTGGAAACTTAGTTTGGTTGCTTTTGACATTTCTTTCCCTTGTGGTTTGGAAGGAGATCTTGAAAATGTGTTTTAAATATAACGAATGCTGTGACGTCTGCCTGAGTCTCCACACATCAGGAAAATAAAGTTTCATGTAGAGCGATCTGTTCCAAGGTTATCAAGACAGCGTTAACTCCAAGGCTCACTTAACAGGCTCTGCCAGCATCACTCATTAAGAGCTTGCATAGGACCAGATGCTTTTATTCAAACTCAGTAGGACTTAGTTTATCTCCTCAGTTGACCCATGAGGGTACATCAGGAGGAAAAACCTACTCAACACGGGTAAGCCTGTTCCTCTGTCCTATGGGGCACCAGGACCATCCATTCCCTGATCAATATTCAATCCCTATATAATCCCTATATATAAGTGCCGCTATATAATTTTTCAAAACCAGCATTTTGCTGTTCTCTTCAAGGACTTGCATTCAAGCTTCTGGTTCACAGGCAATGTCAACACACATTGATTACAGTTCAGAACTCGAAGAAGAGGAAATGACACTGAGCAAGAGCTCTCACGTTTCATGTGGCTCCAATGGTCATGAGGTAAAGACCAACCTGTGCTACAACTACATGAGTGCAGGGGACTCATTTTCAATACGGCTGTCTGCAGTGGTGGAGTCAAAAGACAACCACGAGTCTGAGCCAGGACCTGGTCCAGGACCAAGACCATTTCCTCTCTAGCCTTGGTATTTCAGTGATCTGGAGGTTTCTGAAGACTCTGCCACTGCCTCTCTCAACTGATTTACAGTTATTCATGAAGCCGTGGCAACCTGATCGTGAGTCTGAGCTCTTCAGAGCAAGCCAAGCAGATTTCATTTTCTCAATTGCAGCTCAGAAACCAGGCTAGCTCAGCCACCTCTGGTCATTTTGGTCATCCTTCCTTTGAACATCCTCCACTTTGTCTCGCTCTTCCTGGCAGTGACCTGAAACCAAGCTGTCTTCTTATCGCTTTTTCATGACAACACACTAGAAAGACATCTCTCCCAAGGACAGAGGCTGCTGTTTAGGATTTCTGAGCTCCATATTCCTCGGTTCCCTGGTTTCCCACAGACTCACTGTCAGGCCTTGGCCAATTAAAGCCCATCTCTGGTGCCTCAGGTCCAACTCCCAAAGGACAAGAGCAATCCTTCTTTTTTCTAACTTGCAGTGGAGCTAAAGCATGTCATTCAAACCCAGCTGAGCTCCTCCCCACCACCACCACCCCAAAAAAACCACCACCCCACCCTTTTGTTTGCTTCCTATGAATGCCTTCTAAATAGAGCAGCCTGTCACAATTTGGGGATGAAGTGTTGCCATCCATATGTTCTTCTGTTCACCCAAACTCTTCCCTACCAACCACTGCAGATATATGGTAACCAGCACTACAGAGCTTGCTCTTTTCTTCTCATTTGGACCCCAAATCCCTTCCCTGACAGGTCTCATCAGGCCTCTGCCCCTCTTTGACTGCGTTTATTTATCCCTCTCCTGGATGCTCAGCTCTTCCTGAGTTTGTCTCTCCTTTCTAGTCCATTCCTTTCCCCCCTTGCAATTCCTGTCATCCCCTGCAAGGCATTTCATGAAGAGCATTGCGCTCACATGCTTCCTTCACAACTTCTTGCTCAGTTCATATGGACGAATTAATGATTTCCCAGGGCAGTGCGATGGGCCTCCGCATCCCCTCTGCTGACAGAGCATCTCCAAAAGTTCACTAGGAGAACCTGAACTCCTCCCTTCAAGGGAACAGAGGGTCAGAAACCTTTCTACTGGGGGGTCTTTCTGAGGTTTTCCACCTCCAGGTGTTCAGGGGGAGGCCAAAAGAAAGGAAAGTCAGGAAAGCCAAGAAAGTCAGAGCAGCTGCAGAGGCTGCTGCTGAGCAAGGAGACAGTGGCTTGGCACACCCAGAGAGTGCACCAGAGGTGAAGCTAGAAGGCAGAAAGGCATTGGGTGGGTGGGAGAAGAGAGGAGCAGGAGATTTAAAGGAGAGTGTGAAGTCAGATGAGGTTAGAGATGATGGAAGGAAGGGAAATGTCAAGGTGGAAAGTGCTGGTTGAAGCGGATAAATGAAGGTGAAGGGGCCACAAGAGGGTAAGAGGACTACCTGCTGCACCTGGATTAGGAATTACAGACTCACCCACCTGCCTGCTCCATGCCCTTTTCTCAGACAAAATGAACAGGATACTGAGAGTATCCCTATTCCAGACCCGTAGAAACAGCAGAGAAAATTCATTTAACCACTCGCACAGAACTTGGGAATTGCTCAGAAAAGCTCAAATATCCCTGGGGAAGTAACTTCCAGACTGCATCAGGTCTTTTCCAGTCCCCAGGTGGCTAAAAGGTAACAGCCTCACGGCGAAAGCAAGAGGCAGCTGTTCGGGGTGATGGTGCATGCTCTGCAAGATGTGCTTGGGGCAGGCAGGGCTGCTGACAGGCCATGGCAAGGAGTCCCCAGGGCCCACCCTGGATGGAGAGATCGATCCTCAAGCTTCAGGCCCAGCTTTTAGGCAAAGAGAAGAGCACTGTGCATGCAGCGGCTCCAGGGAACCTGATGAGAGACCCCTCCCAGTCCCCATCACCATCGCAGCTCTGGTGAGCAGCCGGGCACCCACTGCCGAGGGTCCCTGAAGCGGTGATACAGGCTGGCTCCCAGTCAGTCCCTCAGCAAGCAGTGCTAAGGAGGAGGCAAAGCCTGTAAAGGAAAAGCAGTATCCTTAATTAAAACAGGCCCTATGCGACTTCATCACTGCACAATTCTTACTGCCTCTGCCCCACGGAGCTTCTAGTCGGAGTCAGGCAGATCATCTGCTGGGGGTGAGCAGAGGAGAGCTGCAGACCTAGCCTGCCAATTTTGTGCAAACTGTAGGCGGTTTTACTCCAGGGACTGTAACATCAGCGAAAGTGCAAGTGAATCTGGTTACTGGAAAGCCAGGATACAATACACGTTTCTGATGTTTCTGGGGATGATGTTGTCTTAAAGATGATAGGATAGCACGCCAGCTGCTGGCCTTGCAGCACTTGGAAAGGAGCTGGGGACGAAGTTCCTGTTTATGCAGAAGAGACTGAGTAACCAGTAATTTTGGGAAGGGAGCATTACACACTCCTAAAGAGCAGTCTTCCACTGGGAGGTTTTCAGTTTGTGGTCAGTTGTTGCAGTGTGAGATTCATGAGCTGCCATCCAATACGCCTCAGGCTCGGGTCATGGCTGAACAGCTCAGAGAAAGTCCCCCAGAAACAGCAGGGAATCTGGTTCCTGGCAAATGGGAAGCAGATTTGGGACCAGGACGTGACACGCACGTGGAGTCACACAACAGACGCACGTACAGGCACAGGAGTCAAACGGCACCTTAGCAAGAGAGGCGCACTGAGACTGGACATGTCGCAGGGAGCGGATAGTGGGGGAAAGGAGCTCTCCACCATAAGCTCTGATTGCACATCTGGACCCCATCCAGAATATTACACTTTCTCTGTCCTCCCCATGGCTGCAAAATCTGGTCATTTCTCTATCAGCTCCCAGCTTGCTGTTGTGGTTTTTGTTGTCCACCCCAGGAGCTGAGAAGAGTAGCACTGGTCCATGTTCCTGAGTGAAAAGAGAATGGACAAGCCCACATTCGCTTTGCCAAGGATCTGGAGTCTCAGCAAGTCAGATGTGCTGTGAGCATGAGCTTGGAGTCCAGATTTGGCCACAGGGACATCAGAAGTTGGAGGTCCTGCTGCATCAAGCAGGTGATGGCCCCTCTGATTGTCCCTCATGGTGCAAAACTGCCCGTGATGAGCTTTGTTGAGTGCCACCCATAGCCCTGTGCAGGCTGAGGTCCTGAGAGAGGGATGCTGTCCGAGCAACCCTTGCCTAGGGGCTCCTGAAGACAAGAGCCTCTCATCAAAGTCATACTGGGGAGCCACGATCCCCATCTCAACCAATGCTAAGCCAAGGAGCTGGCAGCATTTAGGGCCCTGTGGGTAGGGGACAGGATGGTGAGGAAGGCTGCTTGCCGAAAGGGAGGGATGCTCACAGTGCAAAGGCAATTAAGTTTTAGCTAAAGCAAAACTACCTTTCCTCCACACTAAGGACTCCATCGTTCCACTTCCACCTCATTTTATCCATTTGATGATAAGCTCCAGGCTTATCATGTTTGGCTCAAGTTTCCACTTGTGCTGAGGCAAAGCAGAGCAAACTCTGTGGCACTGAGGGAGGACAAATCTCATTTTTATGAGTGTCAGACTGCTCTCACCAGGTGATGCTGTGGCTGCGGTTCCCCTTGGCCTTGCTGCAGCCAGGATCTCATTCATGTTTCTTTCCTTTTCTGTGGACATTTAAGGCAAAGCTGAAAGATGCCCCTGGAGTCTTAGTTTCCCAAATGTCAAATCTGTGCTACAACCCTCCTTTAAATGTTAAATTTTTTAAAAAAATTAAATTACATTTAAAAAAAAAATCAGCCAGAAGCTCCAGCACAAACACTGCTTCAAAGGATAAACCTGCAAGAAAGGCTGGCTAGTGATTAATAGGAAGAAAGTAAGTGGGCTTCCCAGCGCTCATGTGCTAGGAAGTCCGGGTGGGAGCCTAAGCCCAGTCTCTTGGAAGAGAAAGTTGCTGGTACAGTGGTTGCTTGAAGTCTAAATATCTAAGAAAATAATGAATACATCTCTCCATGTAGAAACTATCTCTGCTGATAGATCCAACTCCACCAGATTACAGCTTTCCTACATTTGCCCTGGAAATTTTCCAAGTAGCATACACTGAATGTAAAACATTGCAGGCTTGTGACTGTTTTCCTTTCTTTTTCAAGATCCAAAGTCAGAGATGGGACTTTTTTACTTTTCTACTTATTTTTCCCAAAGGGCAGAGACAAAGCTATTCCTTATGCGAAGAAGCTGAGAGCCTGAAAAGATTTTTGCCTTTGCATGCATCGCTTTACATGTTCCTCCTTGCTCAGCTCTGAGAAGTGTTCTGCTTTAAAAGAATAACATGGCATGCAGATGCCTATAAATGGAAGATGAAATTGTTACTATTAAGCCCAGGCCCTGCCAAGGCAAACAAGTGCAGGGCAAACTGTGTGTGCGAAGGAAGGGAGCTGAGAAAACTTGAAGTCAGCTGAATCATAACTTCACTTCAATTTTAACATCACTTAAAACTACATAAACACAGCCATCTTATTAATAACAAAGCTAGCTCCTCAGCAGAGCTGTTGTTTGGAAAGCCAAGCCGGTGCACACGGGTGCAATGGGAAGAATGTTGCAGGAGAGACATGCCTTCCAAAGCTGTGTTTTAAATTTAAAATAGTTGGGATGTCTGAGATGCAGCGACTTTGCGGGAGCCATGAATAGCTTTTGATGTCTCTGCTGCAGTTCACCAGGGTCCCGACCTCTGCAGGGCCAGGAGTTTGTCACGACTGGCACAGGGAAGAAAAGCACAATGGGGACGGCTGCTACCTGTCCGTGAAGAACGCAGCTCTACTTGACCGGGAAGATGATCCCAAATCACGGAGGCTGCCCAGCCTGGCTTTCTGCTTTCTTAGCAGAGGATGATGTGTTAGGATACTCTCATTCTCCTCCTTTCAGGCTTTGCGAGAGCTGTCAGTATGACCTTGAATGAGTAAATTGTATATGCACACATTTGAAAGTACACACGCCCACTCAGTGCATGCAGAAGTCAACGGGGTGCAACAGTATAAATCCCCAGTGCATTTCTCCACCCACAGTTTTGACTTGCCTGTTGAGGTCTTTCTGTGGGATATTTGGACCCTCACACTGTGCAGGAGTGAGGAGGCTCTGGGGATGCGCCACCGTGAACACATAGAGTTCAGATTTATGCTCTGTTTGCTCTTTAGTGAAATGGCGAAAATACTGCTGCACTAATTAGGACAAGAAAGTGATAAAGTTACAGGAACAGTCTTCAGGAGTTTTGAGATACACCGAAGCAGATGGCAGAGCAGAGCAGAACATTTTTACCATTGTCTCACAAGACTGATTTGGTGTCTGCGGTGATCTGATAATCTCAGGGTGAGGAGTGAAAACACGCTGGTACAAGGCTTGTTCTTTATTACTTCTGTCATTTTATAAAGGCAGGCTGGCTCAGCAACTCCCCTAATATATAGCCCCTAAGGCAGAGATGCAATTCCTAACGCATTCCTAACGAAACTCCCCTGACTTCCATGGCCTTGTGTTAAGACTGGATTTGGCCCCACCAGTAAAGTACATTTAGATTTCCAAACTGAAAACTGCCTCTGGATTCCAGAGGGACTTGAAAAACTCCCAGAGCTCTGGAGTGCAGCAGTGAGATTTATGTTTTTCCCTGACTTTTCACTGCTCAGTAATACATTTGTATGGCCAAAGTAAAGCCAGATCTGGCACTCTCCACTCCCGATTTCTCTACTACCCAGGGAACTAAATGACAGTGTAAACTGGAACAGTAATGCTCTAAGCCCCAGAATAGCTTTTCGGGGGTATTTTCGCAGCCTGTGGAAAGAATGCTTATGTGGATATTTGAAATACAAAGACTTGACACTTTAGCTCACCCCAGTCTGGAGAGCCACTGGTGACACAGGTTCCTGTGCAGAGGAAAAGATGTGAAGCCAAAAAAAGCCCCTTGTGATATTTATTTGTAGGAAAGTGACACCTCCAGTCTCCAAGTGGCACACTTTTTACCCACTGCCAAAACTAGCCCCAGCTCTGGAAGAGGATGACCACTAAACAGATAAGACAAGAAGGTGAAGGGAAGAAAGAAGCACAGGGAAGGTCATACAGAGTCAGAGCAGCCCAGCAGATGCTCAAGGCTTCCCAGAAGCACAGGGAAAATGGCTGTTGCTGCCACAGCCCTGAGACAGGAGCACGGGGATGGGAAGCAGCAGAGCTGGGACTGGGAGCTAGTGGAGAGCTTAACTGCTCCTTCTGTTGCCTGGGGGTGAGAGGAGGTGGGGTCTGCATATCCCTCAGCTTTACCCACTGCCCCACAGACCCTGATGACCCCTTGGGGTCAGCTGCCACCTTCCAGCTGGGTAGGTCTTCCAGTTGAGACTGCTCCAGGGAAACTTCCCTGGCAATCCTGTCCACCACCTCACATCCCTTTTGCTTGGTGGTGGGGCTGGCTGAAAGCTCTCCATCACTATCACCATTGCACTCATAGGTCTCACGCTCCTTTAAGCCTTCCTCCTTGTCTGGTGCTAGGAGAAATCATAAAGTCTGAGTCCTACTGTTCGCAGGAACCACATCCCCACAACCTCTCTTGTGAGTGTATTGGGAATGAGGGATTTGTGACAGGGCTTTGGAGTGGAGCATTGCAGTACCCAATTATATTCTATTTCTCACCCAATTATGCATGAAGCACGGTCAGATTGAAGGGCTGTGAAATGACTGCAAATTATTAATTTTAATATTTCATGTTCTCATATGCAAACAAACAGCCAAAATGGGGAAAATAACAAGAGGAACATGCAGGGGACAGTATTCTTTTTAGTAAGCTGTGAATGAAAAGTATTGTGGCCACACTGACAAACTAGTCTCTGGCTTTTCTCTTTTAGGAGCAATTGTCCTATTAGCAAAGGTTAAAAAGCCCAAAATGAGCAGGTCTCCAGAGGCCTTTCTCAGCTCCATTTCTATGACTTTATAATCTGAAAATTACTTGGTTTCTTTTTTTTTGTTCACTTTTGTATTGCTGTTTTCTGTCTATTCCCATTGTCTAGATACATTCATGGGCAGCCTGTACCCAGCTGTTCTTGTGCCAACATTGTACTTGAGTTAAATAGCTCTCTTTCCTCCCCAATATTTAGGCCCCTCATGTATCTGTGGCAGCCAGTCTTACCCTTTTCAACCTTCATTTCACCAAACTCAACAAGTTGAGCTCTTCCAGTCGTTGTCTGCAACATAAGTCTGCTCTTCTCTGGGCTGATGCAGGACCGCTCCTCTGCACCTCCGCTTTCTTTAACGATTATGGTACTTCTGCCAGGATCTGCTGCCCATAAAATATTGTCTAAGGGAAAGTTACCCAGCTGAAGTTGGATGCAAAGAAAAATGGGAATTGTTGGGAAGAGGAACATCACTATAACATCGTTTTCTAGTATCGAAACTGGCTTTATAAGGGATATTATTGCTGTCACAGTCCTCTGTTTTGCGTTGTGGTTCAGATAGAGAGTCAAGGTTACTAAGCAATTCATTTCTTTATTCCTGGCTTGGTACTTCTCACCATAGCTTGTCCAGGTCCCTGACTTCAAATTGAATGACAGCATCCCATTCCACCCAGACAGATCAGCTGTCCTGCAAGCATTGCCCCCAGTAGGAACCTACTACACTTGGACTCTGCAAGCTCCCCAGAGACCTATTTTGAGGTCAAATCCTAGTTCCCCAGCTTCCTCTTTAGGTGCCTCCTGGCTAGTGGCAGAAACTTGTGAGGCAACCACCTTTTTACTCAAATAACATTATCCCTTGTGAGACCATAAGCTGCCGTCCTCTCTGAGCCACCAAAGCAGAGTCAGCGTATGAAGAAGGATTTGCTTTGCACTGGGTCCTAAGTGGTGAAACCTTATGGAGGACAAGGTAGGGATGCACCACTGCTTTTAGAGCACAGAGAGCAAACATCTTGCTCTTACCCAGCTGGGGAGCAGCAGTAGCTGTGAAGGAAAAGAGAAGCAGGCTGAGTATTGAAAAGTCACCATGTACTAAAAACAACGTAGCTGCATTTAAAGAGAAAGGGGAGAATAAATGCTCCCGGAAGGATTTGATTGTTTGCATTTGTAAGACGCTAGGCATTTTTAATGATGTGTTAATGATCATACTCTATTCAGATGGGATTCATCACACTGCCCTTTCTCTATTTAAAAATTTAGCATCAAGTCTTAGCTGGCCATTTAGGTTCCCCCTCTGCTGAAGGGCAGGAGATCTGTCACTCTCCAAAAATGCTTTCTACAACAGAGGGGATGTACTGCCATCCAGAGCTGTCAGCCTCTTTCCATGCGCTGTAGCAGCACATACAAACTCTATCCCAGCTGTGCCTCACAATCGTCCCTTAAGCAACAGCCACTCTCTCCTGCCATAGCCAGGGATTTGGAAAAAATAATTTGAATTGCCCCAGACTTAGAAGCCAAGTCAAAATTAGATTATGGGAATCCCATTGTTAACAGTGGTGAACAATAGATACACACAGTCCCACAGGCTCAGAAACACACCCCCAATTGCATGTCACATATTGTTCTCCCTACCCTTTAGAATTCATATATTTGCAACCAACATTAAGCTCAGAGAAATATCTGGAACTTCTTTGCCCTATAAATTGCCTTTCCCACCCTCCAAAAAATGCTACTGAGAATGTTCCTCTCTCCGCTGCCCTGGGCCAGACTGAAAGGGCTGGGTACGGGCAAACTTCTGTGGGCATTCGTTGATGGGTGAACCAAGACTTCCAAGAGGGCCCAGTGGTGTATCCAGCTCACCAGTGCTGAGAGAGGACCATCCTAGGTGAAATCATGCTCTTTTTGCTCTCTGCTACACTGGGCAGCCAAAACTGGAAACCTTCAAAATCCCACGTCATCACTGAAGATGGCAGTCTTTATTTTAAATACTTCGGGGAGGGACTGAAGCATTTTCTGCTATGACTATTGCCTCTATTTTTTGTTCTTCAGCCCTCAATAAACAGGCCTATAGAAAGGCAGAGCTAAATCAAGAGGCCTGGCCCCTACCTTCATAGCCATTTGTGTCATTCATTGACTGATGCAGATCATCTTAAAACCTGATACCGTTTTTTACCAGTGCTATACCCATGGTGGACATGCTCCAGACCTCGTCCCCTCTGCTGCTTAGAAACCCTCTTCTAATCTCTAGTTTCTAAGTTCATTCATGGCTAATTCTGAAGCCTTTTTTTTTTTTTTTTTCTTTTTTTCTCTAATCTCTATATAAATAACCCCCAGCAGCCTGGACAGTTTGTTAGCAGGGCTATAAGTTGTCCACCATTGAAAGCTTTGGGAGGCCCAGACTTTGGCTCAAACCACAACTAATGGCATTTGCTGCTTTTCACAAGGAAGGAGAGTGGACTTTGTGGTTCAGATATTGCCCTGACCCAAGTGTTGTGTTGGAAGACACGTTTTTGTATAACAGCCATTTTATCGGCAGCATTAGTCAGAGCTGACTTGTCTCTGTCCTTTGTCCCGGCGCTCTGCTTTTTGGCACCACCTGCTATTTGACTCAAGAATCAGTCACTATTTCCATAATGATTAACCCACCGATTGTCAGCATTCATAGCTCGGTGTTAAATATGGGAATACTTTGATTGCACAGATGCCGAGTGACCGTTGCTAACCAAATAAAAACGTGTCTTGAAAGCCACCCCCCTCCCTCAGCACCCTCAGTGCTGCAGGGCGGCCTCGGGAGGCCATCAGGAGCTTTTGGCTGTGCTACACAGCGCTTTCTATGCAATAATTACAGTTCAGAGCAAAATGTGTGATTGGACTCGTTGGCAATCTCAAGGAAAGAGTTAAAAAAAAAGGAGAAATTTTGGTGCTGGAAGAATTTGAAGGAAATTACATTTTCAAGGGAATTTATTTTCTTGCAATACAGTTTTGTTCATCTTTAAGCCATTTTCTGTCCCTTTTGAAGCCAATTTGCTTCTCCAGAAATGCCAACAGTTTTCATTTTTAGCTCCTCTGAAAGGCTTGGGGATTTTTTTTTTATCTTCTGAGTGTTTTCAAAAGAAAATATGGAGCCAGAAAGTTATTTCAAACAACCAAACAAATGAGAAAATAACAAAGTGCCTGATTATAAAATGAAACATTTCAGAGTTTCTTCTCTTGCCACCCTGCAAAATAAATTAAGAATTTTGAGATTTCCCTCTCCCTGTTTTTTCATTAGAGACACTTTCATCTGGGAAGTGTTTCTGGGAGCTAATCAGAGGTACTATGCAGCAGGGCAGCTAGTTGCTGTAGAAAGACAGCGAGCTGGGAAATCTCTCTCTTTCTAATTGAGTTGTGTCTCTTCCTTTGCACTCAGGCAGACAGTAAGAAGTGTAATTCGAGGAAAAGCCAAGCACTTCAGCATAAGAATTGATAAGGGCATGAGAATTCCTTCTTATCTTCAGCACCTTGCATCCTGCAAGCAAGGAAACCAGCTCTTTTCTTCCATGATTGTTGTTCAATGTTAAGTGAGTCACTACGCTGAGTGTGATGGAGCAAAAATTTCCTCGTCTCCTGCAAGCCATGGGGAGACTCTGGGAAGACGATGCAGTGATAACCAGCTCGACCACAGGAGGAAAGGATACGGTCCCTAGGCTCAGAGCATTCAAGGCAGGAAGAGTCTGCTGGAAGAGAGTGAAAAAGCAGGTCAGAATATGGACCTGCCACTCCAGTGATGCAACTCTGACCTGGAATGACCGCATATATGAGTCCAGGAGATCACGGGATGTTTGTAAAATAGATCTTCTCTCTTGTGTAAGCAAGAGGATAAAATTATCCTGGCAGCAGCTGTTGTTTCCCAGAATGAGGATCAAGGCTGGCTGTTTTTCCTGCAGTATTCAAGACATCAGGCTTTCCTATCCCCACGATCCTGCGGTTGCTGTCCTGTGCAAGTGGTCTCAAACACGCAGACATACGCATTTCTCCCTGACGTAGTATCCATGCTAGTGCGGCATAAGGTTCCTCTTAACATCTCAAGCCACGTAAATCTGCTTCCTTACTCATTTCTGCAATATAAAAAGCAGCAGAAGGAAGAATGGGGAATGCAGAGAAAAGAAGGGAAGACAGAAGAGAAAAACAGAGTAAATCAAGTGACTTTGGCAATATAATATCATCTTGCAGCACGCCCAGGACTTGAGCGACAGAAAGAGTTGAAGCTTGTTTACAAAGCTAGAAGTTAAGTCCCATTTCCAGTTTTTAAAGAAGACACAGACTTTCCCAAAGGCTCTATCCAAAGAGGTGCTCAGCTAGTGCAGTGATCCCATCAGTGAGGGTGGCAGACGGTCATTCAGCCAGCCGGGAGAGGAAGGAGGGTGGTTGGAGGAACATATGTCTTGCCACATGATGCCTAACAACCCGGCACCATGGGGTGAAAAGAGAGAGCCGGAGTTTTGCAGGGCTCCTGCTCCAGCAGGTTGTGGGCTTCTTTGGATCTTGCTGCTCACCGGCTAGCCACCATCCCGCACAACCCATTCAACCTCATGTTGGTAGGTCAGGAGTGAGCTCAGCAAAGACAAAGTGCCTTTCCACCATGCCACGAAACCATGCTGCTCCCTCTTCCCCCTCCAAAGGAGTCCACATACTTGAGATTTTATTTTCCTGGGCAAAGAGGAGGGTAATAGATTTGCTTTGTTACTGGCAACACTCACCACCGAAGTGTGGGCCTGCATCTGCTGCTGAGATAAATCAGAGGAGATGGCAGGGTGGCTGGGCAAGCATCTGACCAGAGCTTTAGCAGTGCATTTAATTTACAAGCAGGGGGAAGATTTAATATTTCCGTCCCTCTGTAAATACACTCATGTGGCATCCCCCCACCTGTCTCCTGGGGAGTCTGGCTAATTGCCACAGGCTGAGGAGCTGAGCCCAAACTGATTTTACAGGGCACTGCAGCCAAGCGTGTCTGTGGGCAGAAGCATTAGGCAGTATGATATCGCAGTAAGGGCTCTGGTTATCGACAGCTGAGGAGCAAGCAAACACCTGGCTGGCATTTATTGCAATATAAAACTTTATTTGGGTTGTAAAGGGATGTGCATCCAGATGTTGGTTATGGCAGGTAAGACGCAGCAAGCTTCCAGTTTCAGTCTCTCCATCAAGACCTGGCTCCTGGAGCGTGCCATCTCCAACACCCAAATCCAGTGTCCCTTTTGTGCGCCCCATCCTCGGGCACTCTCCCAACCACACGCTCCCAGCACCTCCTGATCCCATAGCCCTGGCAGAGTTTGCCTCCATGAGGCTCAAGGAGAAGAGCACCACTTCCACCCTGTCCATGATATCACGCTGTAGTGGTTTGTGGATTTCTCCAGCACCCAGGGTGGTGTCTCCGGGGTCACAACTCACCGTGGGTGGGAGCAGGGGACAGCGAGGGTGCCTGCCAGAGGTGGGAAAGCTCTGCCTCCTTCTCCCCACAGTTGCATGCTGGGTTTATGGGAATAATACCCCCGAGGATGCTGTGGCTGGCCAGATTATCAAAGATCTTCAGCAGAGATCTTTTCACACGGTGCAAAGTGCCAGCCGCTGAACAGCTAACCTGATATTGAACGACACATTGCGTTACAGCCTCTGAACTGGCTTTGTTTTGGAAGCACTGTCTTTTGTCTGTAACTCTTTAACTTTCCGTCTCTTTTTACCTTCCCTAGGGCTTCTGCTTCCCCTTTTCAGCCCTTATTTTTCTTCTCCTGTGACATGACCATCAGGGTGTGGGTTCAGCTCACTGAACCTAAATTTTAGGCATCTGTGCTAAACTGGTGATCTAAACTCCTATGGCTGATGGAGAAAGAGACACTCCAGAAGACAAATCTTCCCCTCTCATTTTGATTTCTGCACTAGACTGGCAGAAATCCTCTCCTGGAGTTGCCAGTATCTCTCCAGCAGCTATAGGGCAAGTTTCATTTGTGTAAGCCACCCACCTTTTAGGTAACTGGAATATGATGAGACGACTCCTGCCCCTATCTTCAGGGAAGTGAAAGGCAAATTTTCTCCTGTAGCTTCCTGGTGGCCTTTTTAAATAAGTGTAAACACACAGGAAGCTTTGGGGGGTTCATTTTTAAAAAGGAGGTGTTGGTATGCCTAGATCATTAGGAAGGATTAATGCCAATACCGAAGGAGCGTTTTCCACCTTTCGTTCACATCAAACTGTTGTTCAGTTCATCTGTATCTAATGAGTATGAGTTGCCATCAATAGACACGACAGCTGCTGTCTTGCTTAGTTTACAGGGGCTGGACTGGAGCCTTGCAGAGTAAGTGCCATGCATTTGCACTGCTTCTCCACAAAATCAGCCTCTCTCTACCACTTTGGACTCTCAACACAGCCAGCAGCCTTGCACAAGGTCTCATCAGTGAGTTAGGCTGGCACTTCTCATCACCAAAGCCCCTCGAATGTTTCTAAAACACAGTATCCACAGGAATCACTTCATCTAGGACTTGAATACAAATACTCCACAGCAGGACAAGACTCTTGGTTTTGGCAGAGATTTACTGCATGGTCTATGGACCAGCTGAGGATGGTTCTGTTCATCTGGGAACATGTGTCTCTCTTACCCTCCTAACATGCAGACGGGATAATGATTTTTAACATCACTCAGGAGCATCACATAACCCTATTGGGAAGGAAAGGAAGAATGTTACTCCCAGTTTAAGCCAGTATGAAATCTCCATTTCTAAAACCAAGGATTCAAAAGCATGACTTCTGCTGCAAAAATCAGGAATTAAACTTTAAATCACAAATGTTTATTTAACATGAAGAAGTATGAAAGGGACACTGTTTGATTTCAAGTTTTTCAGTGTTTTAAATATAACTTTCTAATTGTATAAGCCAACTCCAAAAGTTAAGGAGCCCATTATTATTCTTAGTTAAGCCAGAAAGGATACGCAATCATCTGACTCCAAGAACAGGCCTTTTAGGAAAAACACCTGCAGTTTGTTAGGGCAGGGTGGGGGGCAATTTTAATGAAGAAATTTTATGAAAGGATGAAATTCTTCCATTCTCCCCATCCCCCAACCCAAACCTGGAGATAGAAATGTGAACACCGATCAATTTAAATCATGACTCCGGGCTATGGAGGTTTTGGCCTGCTCACTGCTTACTGTTAATATCAAAGCATGAAGAGTTTTACATACAGAGCAATATTTTTTTACCCAGCTAACACCCCTTTCTCTGACTGCAGCTAGATGAGGAGCTGAGATGTAACAGAGCTGGGCAGAGAGGTCACCATCCCTGGACCCTCACCCTGCCTCCTCTCCACCACCGTTGCTGACCACCTCTGTCGAATAGCCAGCACAGGCAGCTCCACAATCGCCTTCAAATGCAGCTCCCTCAGAACAGCCCAGGCTGCTTTCTGGAGCAATGAACAAGCAGTTGAGCTGGTGGGCTGGGAAGGGAATGGAGGGAACAGAAATGAACAGCTGGAGAGTAATAACTTTCTAAGTTCGGGAATCGGTTGCCACTGGAACAGCACGTCTGATCACAGATTTGCTGCCAAGCATCTGTTTTCCTCCTACCTCCTGATGTGGTCCACCTTCTTTTCTCTGACACTGATGCCTCCTTCATTTTTGGAGATTTGTATTTCTCAAATCCTTATGCATCCTCCTGGGCACGGAAAGGGCTCAGCAACTCCACAGGCCCTGCCAGTGCATTTGAGAATTAACCCTCATCCTTTTGTGTGCTGTTCTGCCTAACAAAGTTGTGCCAAACAGGCTTAATCAAGCTCCCCTGAAGAGTCAAATCTCCAGGGAGTCCAAATTTGTATATTTTCTCCGGCAGAGTAATATCACACAGAGTATTGAATGACAGTTAAAAACCACATCTGGATCTTGCTCTACTGTAATACATCCATAGCCCTAAGGGGAAGCAGTGTGGTTTAGTGATTCATGAAACCTGGGTTTTATTCCCAGCTCCTCCACTGCCTTCTTGGGTGACCTTAGCTCAGTTGTTTCACTGCCCTGTGCTTTGATTTTGCCATCTGTGAAAATGGGGGGAGTGATACTGCCTCCTGCCCAAAGTCCTTTGATATCCTGTGAAAGCAAGTGCCAAGCGCTATTGCTCAGCCTCATATGCTATTCTTGGGCAATTCCCATACTTGGGATTGCGTGCAGGCAGATGGTGGGCCCCACACCTTCCCTCCCCATGCACACACAGGCTCCCCCACAGCTTGGTGCACCTCTGCAGGCTCCATGAAACTCCCTCAGGTCTTACCATGTCTGCCACAACCGGCTATGCTCTGCCCAGCACAAGAAGAGCTGTGACCCCATCCCTGCTGCACGAAGGAGCAAGAGGGATGCCAGAGCATGGAGCATCATCCAGGGGCTGTGCCATCCAGCATGTCCTGCTAGGAAACACCATGCTCAGTGGCAGGCCTGTCATTTCTCCTGCTGGGACAGGCATTTATTTAACGGCCTGCCATGCTAGTTTGTATATGTTGGCAGAGACAGAAGCAGAGAGGTCTGTGCAGCCTGAAAGTACTCTCCCTTTACTCTTGCATAAAAAGAAAAACTTTGGGAAAAAAAAAAAAAGAGTATCTGTGACATAAAATTTGTGTCCTGTAGAGAGGGAGCAAATACATCCCACCATTCCTCAGGTCAGCAGAAAGTAGTGGTTTTCCCTCTGTGTGTTACGTGGCTCATCCAGCTAGGACCTACTGAGACACGAACAGTTAAGCTCCTAAAGAGCACAAAGTGACAAGCTCTGTTTTTCCTTTTGAGAAATATTCCCATATTCCCCAGGTTACAACCCACTAGATAACAACCTTGAGCTGAATGTTATCACGGCTGAAATTTCCCACCGCAGCAACATACAGGATACTTTTTTGGTTTACTACCCACTCTGAAAGGAAAAAAAAAAAAATGCATACAGCTAAATAAAGTGAAGGTTCACAGCTCTGACAAAGCCTTTCAGTGGGAATCTGGGACGCTTTTCAAGTGTTACCGACTGCTTTATTTTCCCATGGCTCTTTCCAAGATAATAATTGCTCCGCAGATGTTTCCCTCAGGACAGCGAGATGTTCAGGTACCAGGGCAAAAGCTGAGGCTTTGGGCTATCGTTCACAAGACTACTGTTACCTGCTGTGTTCTTGCAGAGTGCAGCCTTTTCCCATCACAGAATTTCTTAGGCGTCTGGTTTATCAGAACCGCTGTAAATTTGAGCCCTCTGGCTAATTGTGCCTGATTTATGTGAATGACGCGGTTGTGTCTGTATGCAACATGAGTAAGAAAAGGGAAGGCGCTTTATTTCTGCCACACATGGTAACTCGCACATGCCCAAAAGCACGACTCTGAAATATGTTACTCAGCACTTTGGGAAGTCAGGGCACTTAAAAGTCCGAGAAGATTCGAGCTTCTGGCTTTTGACACATTGCCAGCTTTTCCACAGGTCCTGCAAACCCAAAAGCAGCAGTGTTTTGCATTTAATCTCCCACTTCCTGTGTGTTTTTCTCTGTCCTTAAACTGGCAAAAGCAACGTGGACTCTGCCTTTGCTTGAGGATGGAGTACCACCTTAGGAAGAAAGGACTTTGCTTAACGTCCCCAGTGTCACAGCAAAGAAGGCAGTTATCTTCCTTCCTCGTAGCACTGCCACCTCTGCCTCCTTCGTTTAAAAATAGTGCCCATTAAGCCAGTGACTCTGGTCTTGAGAACAACTATCCCCTCACGTGGTCATTTGAGGTCTGTAAAAGTCAGCCCTCTGGGCACTCACTGAGTCACATATCCATGTGGACAATGTTTACAACTGCTTGTGATGGGTATGGTTATAGAAACTCAGGCAATGGGAGGAGCAGCACGTATTTGTGGAACAAGCACCAGGCATCTGACTGCTAGACTTTGTCTTAGTGGGCCACCTGGGGAAGATGGTGGAGGAGCTCACCGCAGTCCAGCTAAGAGACCCATGGGTTAAACCTCCCTCCAAGGAGCAGGGATGGCAGGTTTGGGTACCAAGTCAAATCCAAAAGCAGGTGAACCACACACCTAAAGCAAATGAGAGGAAGGGCTACTTCATAGCACATTCATATCCCATGAGATCAGACAATCACCTGCTTCAAGGAACTGATGGTACAAGGCTGCTTCTCTCTTGCTTCTAAGCCTGCTTACAAAACACTGGCTTTAACTAGCTTGAAAAGACCTGGCCCAGAGCTGCAAATTACCAGTGCTCCTCTGTAGGAGCAGAGGAGGAGGCTTCCCATCACCTCTCTAGAAAGGATGACCACCCAATAGCTCCTCCTCAAAACCTGACCAGAAAGCCATTCTGATAAATCCTAAGAACTCTTCCCACATGGCAGCTTTTATGTAGGACCTATGGAATTACAAGCAGCAATTTGCTGTCTTGCCTCTGCCCACTGCAGGTCCAGCTAACCTCTGTGCCACACGCTCCCAGACAAGACAGCGGTACTCCTTTCTCTGCAAGCTCAGGGGAGAGGAAAGGGAGTGAGAAACCCTGAATGCAGCTGCAAAACTTGGCTTTGACTTGGTTGGGCAGAATGTTGAGCACAATGGAGGTCTGGCCAGGCAGGGATTTGTATGGAGTTAAAAGAAAAATACACAGTGCCTTACATTGCTCTATTAAACTGGTCTGTCTTTACTTCTCTTCCATATAACAATGGAAGGAATATTTTCTGCCTAGTCACATACACACACACAAACCAGCCTGAAAAAGAAGCCAGATATATCACTTGGGATCCTATCCAACAGTCTCCTAGAAATAGAAAGCCAACAAGAGAAAACACTTGGTCACTGCCAGGCTCCAGTGCCTCTGTCTGAGCTGAGCTCCTTGGAGCCAAAGTGGTCAGTGTAATGTCAGGACATTGGATTTCATCAAATCCGAGTTCTTTGCAAGGAGCCCTGCTTGGGAAAGGCAGCCAGCCCCACAGCCCATCAGGGGGAGTGATCTTTGATCTTCAAAGCTTCCGAGAGCCTGTGGTGGTGCCGAGAGCCTGTACCACTGCCTGGTTTTGGCTGCGAGCGGCAATGCTCTTGCACCATAGAAACCAGCAGGAACTGTGTTCCATGAAAACTGCTCTTCCCAGAAGCTCAGGACTGTGCCTTCACTTGAGTATCATTGCTGTTGCCTGAATATACACCGGGGACTGGACATAGCTAGCTTTGGCACCAGGCCTTTTCTAGAGAACAAACAGACCAAAAAACTAATAACACTGTCTTCATCCCCCAACGCACTGAGATACAACTTGGAGTAGTAGTTTGAGGAATCTCTTTAAACCTCAGCACAGAGTCACATTCCCGGGGAAGCTGCCCAAACTCACCATGCTGGACTACTTCACAGTAGCATCTATTTTACAAGCAAGCATAAATGCCTCCTTTCTTCCCACTGTGTAATCTTGCAGGAGAAGGAGAAGGCAAGAGGAACACCTTCCTCCAGACAATCAGCTAATTAATTAGCACATGCCTGTGCCTAATGCTTTCAGCAAAGCCTTGTCTGTGTGCTAATTAGTATCATTAGCTGGTGCCCCAAGGAACAAGCTTTGATTACCCTTCTCTTACTGATTATACCGGAACATCCAGGCAAAGGCTTTCATAGGTCATAAAATTATTTCCGCTTTTCTTAAAGCCCATCTACAGCCCTTAGCTCTCTGACCTGCTGTGCTGAGGAGTCATCCATGCATTGGCTGAAAATGATCCTTAACACCTGCCATTAGACAGCCTGGCATGCAGGCATAGAAAAAATGCAGCCTTTTATGATATTAAGTTTTTTCATGAGATTTGCATATTGGTTTAGTCCTAGCTGTGGTCTAACAGAGGAGGCACGTTTGCCTGGGTCATCTTCTGCGAAACAGTTCCCTGCCCCAGATTCTTTGGTGACCCCTGACCAGGCTGTGTAGGAGGAAGATAACCTCCTACATAGGCTCATCTCTATTATTATTATTTTAGTTTCTGAGGATACATTTGACCTGGACCCCTCAAATTTCCCTTCCAACAGCCAGTGTAACCCTGGAGACTCCTGGCTCCTCCAAGCTCCATGGAGGGAAGAGAAAGAACACAGCATCTCCTGCAAAACATCCCATGATTGCTCAGCAATTCCGTCTGTGCTGGGACTCGTCCCAGTGGATCTGTCCCTTCCACTTTCTTTACGAAGCATAATAGGCACAAAAAACCCATTGACTGCTCACAGAGTCTTCCCATGATGTGAGATTTACTAGCAGAAGTCACATTTCAAACCCATGTTCTCAAACATTTTTTGAAATCAAATGTTTATCTGTAAGATAAACACTGGTGCTTTACATGCTCACTCTCCTTCAGACTGGAGCTTGAAGCTTGTGAAAACATGTATAACTAGCTGTGTCACTCAGCGAGAGATAAAACTCGATAAAACCTACATTCAAACAAGGTGCCAATCAAATGAATGCAAAATAACAGCGAGCCATCCTCTTTTCACAGCTAGCTTAGTAGGATGAATTAATAACCACAAATTACTTAGTTCAAGGGAGCACTTCTGCAATAATTAAGGACACACTTAAACAGTCATGAGCAACTCTTTCACCTCTCTGTGGGCAGCTGCCTTTTGTGTTGGATCACGGAGAGTGGTGGAGTGAGGAAAAGGGACTTTCAAGCACAAGAAGCTAACAATGTCAGAGAAAGAAAGAGGAGAAGGAAAAAAGGGCAAGGTCAAGAGCACAGCACTGTCTCAGATCCAACAGATAAATATGAAAGGGGCTGTGGTCAGTAGCTGAGTGCCCTTTTGGCCGCAAGATAGAACTGAAAATAGCTGATAATAAATACAGAAGGAAACTAAAAGCAAGCAGGCATGTCTTTAGTTCTCTGAGATAAGGTCCGCCATATACATTTACAGTGTTTCGTAGGGACAAGAGAGGAGCAGGAAGGACTCTGTAAAATCCTAGAAGTGCTTTTCAACCCACAGAACCAGGAACGTTGTCCAAGGAGCTGAAAAAACAATAGATCAGTATATTGCCAAACTGCGTAAAATGGCTGACTCATGCAATTATCAGAGCCACTATCACCAAGCAGAACAATATGCCCAAATTGAAAAGGAATGTTAGAAAGACATGGGAAGACTCAACTGAACCAGTCACATGCCAGTTTCAAAATCAGGGCTGGAAGGAAGCCGGGAATACATTGTACAAGACAAAAATTTACAAATGTTCTCATTCATCTTCCTGTCAAGTTGAGCGGGCATCCAGAGCAAAGGCCCAGCTGCCCCTGGAGAGAGGAGCTCTTCAGGCAAGCTGACCTGCCACCCTATGTAGCCTAATATGCAGATGAGGTGTAAGCTGGAACGTCATCCTATGGAGTTTCTCAAGAGCATGTTGTGGAGTAGGAGCCAGGAGCCAGGATCCTGGACTGATGAAATTGCCTGGCCTTCTCGCAACACCCATCACAAGACAAAACAGTGAAGAACCTCAGTCAGCAGTTACCAGGCAATGAAACCCCATTTCACATGCTCTACGTTCATGCTTTATCCAGGAATGGCTTTCGGGTCACGTTCCACCAGAGTATTGCTACTGTCAGGCACAAGGTGAATTTCCTAATTTTAATAAATTAAATTATACTAAATTAAATTTAAAAATTGCTAACACACTCTTACAGAAACAGGAAAAAACAAACAAAAATATTAGGCCATCCATTTTCAAATTTCTGCTTGTGGCCCTTATAGCATCTACAACCACTAACATTAACACACGCATACATAATACACACGTATACCCCTCCATGCTACTAGTCTTAGCACTGTTAGAGCCTAGAGCAAAGGTATAACAGTGAAAAAGGAGTCTCTGACTGAGAAGCAAAAATTTAACCTGTGGAGGATCTTCTGTTCCTCAGAATAAATCATGCGTCCAAGGAGGAAGAAACATCAGTGGAAATCATAAATCCTTGTTTGTGCAATAGGCTGGTTAGTGGCCATGCACTTCACTGCAAACACCAAGAACTGGGTAAGAGTAGAAGCTACAAGCTCATTAGAAGAAACTCAAAGGGAGACTCCTTGTGTAGCCCCTGCTGCTTGTGCTCAGTCTTATTCAACCCTCCTGAGCATTTCTGGAAAGCAGATATTTGGCTAGGCATCATCCCTTCTGCTCAGTAACTATCACAATAGATGCCAGAACATACCTCACCCATCAGAAAATCAAATGGAGAACAGATTCATGTGATCACAAGACAGATGTTCATTAAATCGCCAGCCCACCTGTGTAGTGTTAAGATGGGCAGAGGAGCCTTTTAAATCCTGCTTCCTAAGAGCACATGAGTTAACGCTATCCTTACTCTCTGAGCTAAGCTGTAGCTCTGTAGGCTTTAAGATCTTTGGTAGCACATGAACTACCTGGGCAGAACATGGCATTTAAGATTCATTTTTATCTCTTACAAACAAGATGGTAAGGCTGTTAAAATGGATTGCGATATGAACATGAGGGAAGGTTCAATGCTGAAGTATAGAATGTGAAAATTGCTTTACTCTTCGAACATGCTTATTGCAGAAGGATGGCTACCACATCCAGCAATGACTTGGTTCTCTCTCTTCCTGTGCTGGAAGAAAATGCACCCAATGCACCTGACCAGACCTGGTTCTGTTCAGCTGAAGACTTGCTGAGGTCCCAGAACAGAGCATGGCAATATTACATGAAGTTTCACAACATGATAGCAAACCACTACCCTTGTCATCACCTGTCCTGGCTGACTTGGTCATGTGGCCTGCCCAGTTTCTGAACAAAAGCCAATTTGTCTGTGATGCAGCTATTTTTTAAGAACATGTACCAACTGATTGCTCACAAAGCCTTCTTTATTTCATTCTGCAGTGAGGGCTTTGCAGACGTGAAAATGCTTTTATATGTTGCACATAGCTGTGAGCCTGTATATTTTCTCTTTTTGTTTTCAGAACAAAAGTTGGAACAAAGGTAGCAGGACTAAACTAGAGCCCTTTTTTTGCTGGTAATCCTCTTGGACCCAGTCAAGTTTTGTGTCACCAAGTAACTCTTTCCTCTCTCGCAGAGTTTGCATTCATTCCCTTGCTCTCCCTATTTCCTTGAAGAAACACTGCATGCTCTGCAAGCAGCTGATCTGTAAATAGAAGCCTTGGTTGGCATCACCAACACCTTTTCCTATATTTGACGTTTTTCTTAAATGATGTGAGTTAAATATTTCATAAACCAGTTCGTGCTCCACCCAGCCATAAGCTTCTAGGCCAATGAACATGCCATCCTTCTACTGTAAGGGGGGAATCAGCCGTTGCTATTTGAGTACTAAATAATGGTGTTTCCATGGCTGCTGAGAAAGCACATTTTTATCTTTCAGGTTTTAAAGGAAAAGGTGGGATTGGGAGGTTTCTTCTGAAGAAGTCTTGTAGCCCCACATTTTCTTCCTTGATTTGGAGCAGGACAGCATGAGAAAAAAAATTATATGTCCCATCAAATAAAATTCTGAGGCAAGGGACTCAAATATCGTTTCAGGGCAGATAAAGAATTCCAGTTCTGGGAAAATAAAATGGGTCATATTTTGCATAGTTTTGATATTCCTCTTATAAAGTCTATTACAGAATCATGGAATCATTTAGGTTGGAAAAGACCTCTAGGGTCATCCAGTCCAACTATCAGCCTAACACTGACAAGTCCACCACTAAACCATGTCTCTAAGCACCACATCTACACATCTTTTAAATACCTCCAGGGATGGGGACTCAACCACTTCCCTGGGAAGCCTGTTCCACTGCTTGACAACACTTTCAGTGAAGAAACTTCCTTGTAGTGAGGGGCCCAAAGCTGAACACAGTGTTCAAGATGCAGCCTCACCAGTGCTGAGTACAGGGGCAAAATCACTTCCCTACTCCTGCTTGGCCACACTATTCCTGATACAAGCCAGGATGCTGTTGGCCTTCCTGGCCACCTGGGCACACTGCTGGCTCATATTCAGCCAACTATCAACAAATACCACCAAGTCCTTTTCCCCTGGGCAGCTTTCCAGCCACTCTTCCCCAAGCCTGTTAGCATTACATGGGGTTGTTGTGACCCAAGTGCAGGACCCGGCACTTGGCCTTGTTGAACATGATACGGTTGGCCTTGGCCCATCCATCCAGCCTGTACAGATCCCTCTGTAGAGCCTTCCGACCCTCAAGCAGATCAACACTCCCCTTCAACTTGGTGTCACCTGCAAACTTACTGAAAGTGCACTTGATCTCCTCATCCAGATCATTGATAAAGATATTAAACAGAACTTTCCCCAGAACTGAGCCCTGGGGAACACTGCTTATGACCAGCCACCAACTGGATTTAACTTCATTCACCACAGCTCTTTGGGCCCAGCCATCCAGCCAGTTTTTTACCCAGCAAAGAGTACACCTGTCCAAGCCATGAGCAGCCAGTTTCTCCAGGAGAATGCTGTGGGAAATGGTGTCAAAGGCTTTACTAAAGTCTAGACAGACAACATCCACAGCCTTTCCCTTATCCACTACATGGGTCACCTTGTCATAGAAGGAGATCAGGTTAATCAAGCGGGATTTATAAAATTATAAAAATATGTTACATTTAAAAAAAATGGGATATCAAAATATTTATTTTCTAACCAGAAAATGTTAGCTTTACTAAAAACTTATCTTGAAATAGACATTCATCAAAATCCATGTGTGCCTGGAGCTTTTCTTTCCATGCATTGTTATTTTATGAGAGAAAAGATGTTTCCTTGGGAAATTTCCAAACCACTTTTATTCATGCTGTTGTCTGTTTATGTAGTATCTGAAGACTGGCCCTCTAAAATCAGAAGCAATAAATACTTGTTTAAGTTTGAATTCTGCAGTCACTTAAGTCCTGTATACTGCTGAGACAGATCAATGCAAGATGACAACGAAGCCATGCAGAGTCAGTGGTGGGTTTGTACTTACGTCTAGCATCTCATGTCTAGCTATGACCAGACTGATTTCTCTTTCTTTCCCCCCTCACTGAAATGAGTTGAGCAAAGAGGCTGGGATTGATGTATTCCCAGAAATTGGAACATGGAATCAGGATCAAAACTTCAGATCATGGGGATATTTCTAAGGAAATAAGACAATGCTCTTGCCAAGAATGCTAGCATAGGCTATGTCTACATCTGCGTAGAGTGGCACGCTAAGAGCAGATTTGTAGCATGCAACAGTTGATGCAGAGAAGCCAACACCCATGCTATATAACATCCATGCTATACACATTCTTGATGTTTTCCCTCTGACTACCTCTAGCTTGGCTCCATGGACAGAAATATTCCAGTGTGGATGGAGAGCACCGGGTTCACTTCTTAGCTTCACCTGAGATCACTCTGTGATGGAAACTGAAGTTTTCACATGGAAAAGTGGGTAAGTGAACATGGCTCGTGTCAATTTCCTGACCCAGATTAATGCACGCATGTAGCTGCATGCAATGTCATACTGAAGCTTGTCCAAACCTTCAGCAAGTTTGAATAAAAATTTCGCCACTCACAAAAAGGGTAGGTACAGTTATATGTTCTTTACACTTCTTGTTTTAATTTTGTAGCAAGTTTCAGACATGTCTGTAAAGGAGAACAACAAAATATTGTGCATTTCATGTCTACAAAACCAGCCCACCCCATAATGATGATTTGATTTACTCATGCCCTCTGTATTTTTTAAATGTGAGCTTATGCTGGGTTACATGGCAGGTAAATGAGAGACAGTGGATTCCTTGGGTAGACCCAGTAAGTTTCATACTAGCTCACATGGGCACTGCAGAGATGATAACCATGCAAGCAAGATACTCCATATATTTTACTACCTGACGTTTCCTCCTAAATCCTTTTTGCTCCGCAGCCATTCCTGAGCTTGTGTTTCTCCAGATAATGCTACCAACATTGCCAAGGTTATACAAAGCCCAGGCAGGTGTATCTACATGAGCTTCAGTCACACCTCTGACTGTAGTGTGGACTTAACTCCCAAAGGATTCACCTCTGAACTGAGCCTGACTTCTTGAGATGGCAGAAGCTGCAGCAGAGAAAGGACCTTATGGTGAAGGATCTATCTAGTAAACCAGCAAGATGGTGAGCACCGCATGTTATAGTCACCATCTGCCAAACATTGCTGTGATTTTTCCTCTACCAGCCAGTAACCCCTGCATGACCACACATTTTGATGTTGGCCCTGTTCCACGAAGGGTAGATTGTCTCGATGAGAGTTGCCAGCAACAGTCCTTGAGGCATCATAGCTGGCCCCTGAGGGCTCTTCTCAAAAACCTAGACACTATCCTGCTGAAGCTTGCCAGTCAGAGGGACATTTAAGAGCCAGACTAATGTCTCAAAGGAGTGAAAAAGCCCTCCTGATCAGATCACTCCCCCTCACCTGCACTGGACAGACCGGGATCTGTTGGTCCTACCTATATTTCACACAATCCAAGTTTTCCCTGAGGTTTTATTTTTAACAACATAAACCAACCAATTGTTCATAAAGCATCCTTTCTTTAATTCTACAACAGAGGCTTTGCAGAAATGAAAATGCTTTTATATTTTGCACAAAGCCAAAAGCCCATATACACCTCTCTTTGTTTTCAGAGGGAAATTTGGAACATAGCGAGTAGGAGTAAATCAAAGCCTTTCTTTTTTTTTTTTTTTTTTGCCAGCCCTCTTGGGTCTGGTCCAGGCTTTTGAGTAACTGTTCCCATGCACTCTGGACAGCCGTGCAAAGCCATAGGGTTATGCGTGCACTATTCACAGTACGTCAGTTGGTTTTGATGGTTGGGCTCCAAACGCAATGGCAATGCAAGGGAAGATCATGCAGAGAGCAAGAGAGAGTCCCTCCTAACATAGATACCATGAAACTGGGCCCCAAAACCTGATGTTCTCCCCTGGGGATTTCTGCTAAAGTGGAAAGAAATTATATCAAGAATGAACAGAGGGGGATTGGTTTAAAGAGCAGATTGTGTCCATCTTGCCAGTGGGATGACAAAGTCTACGTGGAATCCTGGAATAGTCTAAATGACAAATGTCCACTGATGCAGCTATGTAAACACCGCAGGAAATGTGTCAGGAGACAGCACTGCCCAGCATTTCCATTTTTAAACATTTCCATTTTAAATTTGAAAAAGATTATAGAGACCATGAATCTAAGGAGCAGAGAGACAGTTCTAGCCCCGACCCATAGTGCGTCACTGGTCATGTCTGCGAGAAATAAAATCCCTGCCAAACCGGGGGGGGTACTGTGTTGAATCTGGAGCTTCTCTTTCCCCCTAGAAAAAGAGGTTCCTAACTGAGAACCCGGGTGTCTCACAGAAGATTTGCTGCAGACCCAGCCGCCATGCCCCTTCAATGACTCATTTGAAAACATCCATTTTCTGAGAGTCTTTGTTTATGGATATTTGAGCAAATAAATGTCAGCTCCTCCTCTCTGGTTATTAATGATGCAGTTGCTCGGCTCTGTCTGCACAAATTCTGCATCCTTATCTGGTGCCTCATCTCAGACACAAACTGAATGACCGAGATAAGCCATGTGCATCTCCTGTACTTCAGCATCATCAGCAACAGCTAATCTTCTCTGGGATCACCAACCGAGCTCTACCTGCAGGGGATCCATGGGGGCGGATATTATAACAAGAGCTACCATCTCTTCATGTCCAGATTCCTTCTCTTGAAACCCATGGGGGGGCGGGGGGGGGGGGGGGCCACAATCTTGTCTAAGAAAAACAGGATTAAGGTGACCTCTGTGGGGATGTGGGACCTCTGTGGCCTAGACAACCCACCTGGCAGTCAGCTCAAGAAATTAGGGATCCTCTAACTCTCCTTTCCCCTCACATCATAATTTTCATAGGGCTTGGGGTGCAGATCACTGAAGATTTTGGTACAAGAAGAATATAGTGAAGCGGATTGGATTTTTTTTTAATACAAAAATGCCAATTCATCTCAACTTAGACTGTTCAAAAGAAAGAAAGAATACTACAAAATTTTGCTTTGAAAGCCCTAATTGCCAAAAGCATATGTTCTAGATTTTTTTTTCTTTTTATTCAAAATGCATTTCCATTTTAAAGTATAAACTGTAGAACAATTTTATTTAAAGGTTAAAATCTAAAAAATCGTTTTGAAAACCTGATTTCATTGATGTCATTTTTTAGTTTGTCACTCTGAAGGAATTGTTCATTTCACATCATTTTTGCCAATTCAAGAGAGGAAAAAATGAAAAAAGTTCAAAAATCTCAAAAAAAAATCCTTTAGAAAAGAGGTGGTTTTTCATAGGCATGTATTTGTCTGACAAAGGCAAATCAACAGTTTTGACTGTCTGATAAGTGCAATGACAGTGATGGAAAAATAGGTTATAGTAACAATGTACCTTCTAAAGTATTAATTTTGTCTGTCTCATTTTCAGCAATTTTTTTTTTTTTACAGCATGACGGACATCTGTAATAACCTAACCTCTAATTTTATTTGTACACTTGTGACAAACAAAAACTGAAACTTTCAAAATTTCAGTGATTCAGCTGACTTAAAATACAGGTCCATGTGCATGCGTGGTGCAGTGTAGTGGGGAAAGCCAGGAGACCTGTCCCAGCCACCAGCGTTTCTCTCCCTTTCACCTTTCACCTCTTGTGAGCTGGAATCCAGCTGCTCGTTCTTCTAATGAGCAAGTCCCCGATTAACTTCTTTCTACACTTGGAGTTGCTGTAGCAAAGAAATAGACATGAAGATTGTTTTATTTTTTTTGGAGCCAGAGACCTGGACTGTCCTTTATTTCCTAGCTCTCCCAAGCTAGGAGGCTGCATCCTCAACCTTGATTAGTCCCAAAATGCTCACAAAACTTCCTATAGTCCCCGTTTCCAGACAGAACTAAGGACTGTCTTTCGTCTGAGATACTCATATAGACTTATTGCCAAATTGTCTGAGTGTCTCACAGTCCTCTCTCTGTTTATTTTCTCAGTATCTCTGGGAAGACTCTTGTTAGCTAAGAATCAGACAGATTAAGGCTCTCCCCAAGCCCCGATCTTTCTTAGGTACCTGACATTTATTCAAGTGGAAAAATCCCACTGATTTACACAAAAGCAAAGCTATTAAATACACTGGGGGCTTACAGATATGGGCACATAACTATGGCAGCTTAGCAAGTTCCCACCTCTTCGCGTCTGAGATTTAAGGTAACCACTTTCACCTCACGGTTAGGACCAGGTCAACCACTTTTGGGTGCATAACCTGATGGGAAATGACTCCATTTCTTTAGCACTTGTAGCTGTACTCTCGTATCAAAGTTTTAAGAACGTTTTTAATGGAAGAGACATGTAATCATTCCAGGAAAAAAACTAATCCATAAGCCTGTTTGAGTAGTTTTACTATTTTGGTTTTCATCGCAGCCCATTAGAGGTCAGGCAGGACTTTGTGTTCAGCTACTAACTTTATTTTCTCCCATTTTGCTTGTTCGCTTGCATATATGGAACTGCACAAGTAAGCTTGGGAGCAGGGTATTCATTTTGGTTTTAATTCTCAGTCATTTTGGGGACGCATTTTGAGGGATCAGTTTTCAAAGATTCTTCTGTGTTACTTGTTGAGGGTCACAGGATGTCACAGGGTCGCAGGACCTACACCTGCATCAGTTTCTGATAGAGGCAATACTAACAGCTTCAGGACTGAAAAATGTTTTCTATCATTGCTCTGATGACCTTCATGCTGGCCTTTCCCAACAGCTCAAAAACCACAGCGCACTTCAGAAATAATTTCTGATAACAGGTAAAAGCATACAAATGAAGGGAATCCGCTTCACTGTTGCAAATACCTTAGGAAAGGTGACAAAAGCCCACAGCACTTCAGAGCTGATAGGAGTTTCCCCTTTGGGCTAGCAGCTCATGGCTCCGAATCACGTTCCTCTTCAGACCGAGGTTGGTTACTGAAAGGCTTCTGGGTCCTTCAGCTAGAGCAGCCATGCCCTTTGGCAGAGGAGCAGGATGATCAGCTGCAGGCAGTAATTCCAAGGCGTATGTGAGGCAGGTAAATATGACCTATTTAATTAGCTCAGCTCTTGCTCACAGTTTCAGTGTAGACCCAAAATAAGATAAACCCAATGTGTCTGTTTTAGTCAGTGATAGGAACTTCTGTTATTCTGTTATCTACAAAGGCAGTCAGTTAATAGATAGATAGATAGATAGAACGGCCTGAAATCATTCTAGTGATAAATCTATTTATTTCTCTGTATTTATATGGGATAATCTTCTTGGCTGAAAAATGCCCTCAAAAGAAATCCCTGCGGCGTCAGTTTGCACAAACAAAGGCAAAGCAGCAACAAACAAATAACTCCATCTCGCATGCTGCATGGGACATGAAACACACGGCAAGCACTTTGCCCCTGGAAAGTTTCCAGTAAAATTTTGCCAGCGGCAGTTTTGAAGGAGATGCTCCATGCTTGTTTGGGGATCTGTGTGCACATGCCGTTATTCTGAGGGGAGAAGAAATGCATTTGTGAAGCTGCACCATGAAACGCAAAGAAGTTGCTGTAAGATCCATTCTGGAGTCGTGTGTTTGGATTGATTTATTTTCTAAACCCGTGTAATCATATATTTTTTTAAGAGTGTGTTTATTTGCATGGGAATAGACATAGAGGGTAGGGAAATACTATTTCTGAGGAATCTGTTTCAATGTATTTACACAGAGCAGCCTTTGTGGGCTGAAAAAAAAGGTTGGAAATAGTCCCAGCAGAAGATTAGGGGCAAGAGAAGGGTCACACTTTCCTGAATCATCTGTTATCATCAGAGACAAGATACTGACTGAGCTGCACCTTGGCATGTTCTTGTCTGACCTCTTTAATACTCCTGTCACAAGAGTATTTTAAGTTTCTGGCCAAATATACTTTCTCTAGCTTTTGCCCTCTCTCTGTTATCCAGCAGGACCTGAAACAAGATAGTCAGCAGGGAGACACTGACTTGAAACATAGGCAGGAGCCAATTGCCTAAGCCATTTTAGACCCTCTAGGGTATCCTCAACAACCTCATGGGCCTGCCAGATATGGGACAGGACCAATGCCCCACTGCCCTCATCTGCATATCCAAGAGAGGCCAGGCAGGGCACTCCACCGGTCCTAAAATAACACTGTTTCTTTTGTCTAGGCAGCCTAGTCCCACACAGGTTGTCAGTGTTGTGTTGTCACCACCAGAGAGATGCCTTCATGTAAAACAAGGGTGCTCCCAGCTCAATGTCCCAGTCATTCCTTTCTGGTGTTATGCCATTTGCCAATTTATCATCTGTATCTAGAAAGTACTGGGAACATCTATTCACGCTTCAGGAAGTGCCACTGGAGATGTCTGTGTTTTATGTGATCTCTGTGGTCCCTGCACCATCCTCTAGACCAGGATGACCTCAAATCTGCTAAATCCCAAGTCCCTTGTCAAGTTGGGTCCCCACAAAACTGTTGAGGCAGCAGCCTTGAGGAGACAGGATCAAGGCAGGGCTGTGCTTATGGGCATCCCTGTACAAATGTAGCCACTGTATCAGAGGAACAACACCCAGCCAAAGAGGGGGGCGGTTTGATGGAGACCACCTTCCCATTTCATATTTCACTACTTTCCCAGAGGCACAGGTTCAAAGCTGTCCAGTCCCAGGAAGCAAAAGTGAATACTTTGTGCCACCTGGCCTTCAAGGGAATCAGCTAATTCATCTATCTTACCATGCAGATAAGCTTTCATCAGACTTTTCATCATCTTGTTTAAACACAAGCCTGGTAAAGTCCATCTCCCTTTTAACACGTTATTCATTCTACTCCTTTCCTCATTAAAATTCCTGCCCGGTGCTCAAACACCAACAGTCAGTGTCATTGTCAGATGTGTCATTTAAGTCCCAATAAATCATTATTAGTGCCAGCATTGTTTGGAAACATGGCTATTAATAGAGTCCTCCAATAGTAGTGGGGAGAAACAGCCAAGGGAGGGGTGATGGGTGAGCTGGCATCACCCCCACTTTGCCAACAGGGATTCCCCCTCCGCCACTCACAATGGCCAGCAGCTCTGAAGACCTGCCAAGGAGAATGTCCCATCTGCCTGGTAAAGGCAAACCCCTGTGCTGGCCCATAGCAAGCTGAGCCTGCCAAAGGAGATAGGCTTTGTCACAGGAAAAGACATAAAAAATGGACATTTAACTCAGAACTGGAAGTGATGGTTCATGGCAGCAAGGCAATGCTGTAACCAGCTGCCCGTATTAGCAATTGGCTCAGAGGGGTATTTCAACATCTCATGGCAAATGGGTTCTTCTCTCATCCCCATGTGGGAGTGCACACTCCCCCATGAGCTTCAATGTTGTGGTGATGAGTCAAGGGAGGGTTGATAGATGGATGTTTGAATTAGCCGCGTAGCACACGCCAACTAGCAAAGCACGTGGAAACCAAGTGTTTATTTTTTGTGTACAGCAGCATAAATCCTGAGCACCCATCCCTCCCCCGAAGGGGAGCAGCCTGGCTCTCGACACACACGGCCACCTTCCATCCTACCTGCTCCTGCGCCGAGCCAGCTGGATTTGCCATCTAGCCCATGAAGCTGGCTAATAGCCCTCATGCAAAGGGGTCTGGAGGGTATTTGTGGATAGAGGCAGAGGTGCTGACTGTGGAGACCAGCAGGGAAGGAGGAAGAGTCTGCCAGATGTCTCAGTGAGCACCCGGGATGCTCACAGATCAGAAAGTAAAGCTTTGCTTCTGAATTGTAAGATGTTGCTGCTGCTCCTGCCGTCAGACATCTGGCTCAGGATAATAAATCCCAGGGAGTAAGATTGCCCAGGAATACAGTATCTTCCCCGCCTCCTCTTTCCCTTGTCCTTTCACTAATAAAATGAAGATGCCCCCAAACCAAGCTCCCATTGTGTTCTTTGTCCTTTGTGGAGTGAATCAGAGTCACTTTATTATGAGACGCTACCAGGGAGCCTGGACTACTTCAGGCTTTTGTGCCTTTTGCTCCCCAAACACCGTCTTTTCAAATTACCTCCATCACCAAGAGTGACCCAAGGAAGACCACCCCTAAGGAGCAGGAGGAGTTTGCTTCACACCTATGGAAATACATAGGGGAAGACTGCACAATAGCTTGTGTGCAGTCAGAGGCCTTGCATGGGTGGCTGAGGAAAGGTGTGGTCAGGGCAACAGGAAACCAACCTCCAGTCTTCCCCAAACACCTCTCAGTGAATGTGTGTGTGTGTGTGTGCGTATTTTGGCAAGGGGGAAGAAGGATGGAGGGCAAGTCTCGTGGCTGCAGGTAGCAATTGAGATATTTCCCATCTTGCTCTTCCCCAGATTACCACTGTAAATAAATGGTTGCTTTCCCCTCACTTCTTTTTTTGTGCTTTCTAAGACTCTGCAACTCGTATGAAAACACACAGTCTTAATTGGCACTGTCAATTCCAGCTGACAGATCTCCCATAAAACACACCCAGCAATAAAAAATGTAATCCCTTTTCCCACCCCCGCAATGGAGTTCAATTATAAAGTGAGACAAGGAAGACTCCAGTGGATGGCTGTAGGCAGACTGCAATTTGCTGGATCTATGAAAAAATGCTGTAATCTTGCTAATACTTTGATGAGGACCACTTTGTGCTAACGAAATGAGGTGGTATTTACTCACTGGAAGATATTAAATTCTGCTGAACTAATGGATGGGTTTTAAGGCTGCCCTGGGTGCCTCACCATGAAACCCGGTGTGATTTACCAGAAAACAGTCAACTCCTACCCACTCTGCTGAGCCTTGTGCTTCTCACAAACACTCCTGATGGGTGGCTTTCCTTCCCTTTTCCAGCACTGCTAGCTGCCACAGCATTAGGGACTCTGCATGCACTTCCTCTCTCCTGCGCAACTTGATGAAGGCTTGTTGATGTTTGTGTGGCGAAGCCTGCTCAGACGCAGACTGAAGAGAAGCAGGGGATGCAAAAAGGAGCAACCCCCTCCAGCCAGACCCCTCTGTCCTTTGGTATGATGGGGATCTTCAAGGACTGATTTAGTTCTGAGCTGTGCCCCATGTCCACAGCCCCTCCGAGAGCCTCAGGTGGGAGATAGGAGGGAAACCCAAGCTGTTCTCCTTATCTCCTGGCCCCATGATATTTCAGCCCTCTTCTGCATGCAGCCACAGCACATCCTCTGCCCCCTCCCTGGCCATGAGCCACCACCGTGGTGCGTGGAGGTGGCAGAGGAAAGGAGCATCAGTAACCCTGTGGCCAGGGGCAAAGACAGAAGGGGAGCTGACTGAGGAAGGTGGGATGATAATGCAGTAACTACCTGGAGCCTTCCCAAGGGAAACCACAACCAGATGTGCTTGTGGTGTTGCAGCGGGATCTTGAGGAGGGAACTAAGGGGGACCCTTTGATCCTCATCTCTGAGGCAGGCGGAGCAACGGGGCCAGGTTTGCTCAGCGAGTGGGAGGTGGGAGGAGGAAAGGGCAAGACTTATCCTGAAGACTTGGTGGGAGAAAGCTCCCCCCTTGCCCTCTGGCAGGGGCTGAGATGCAAAGCCGTGACCAAGGTGTGAGGGGAGAGATAGGGAGGGTGCAGGAAGTGTCCCAAGTCCTTGGATCTGGGTTTTGTCATCAGCAACCCTTGCAAGAAGAGATGAAGGCCCGGCCGGCAGCAGAAGTGGCCCCTGGGGAGGCAGGGCTGGCAAACGGCGCCCTCCGACACCCAAAACCAAGGCTTTAGAAGCAAAGTGGGTAATGATTTTGGCAGCGCCAAGAGCGAGTGAGATGTTCCTCCTGCTTCCCCTCTGCCTCGCTTCTTGGGTGGCCGCTTCCCCAGGGCAGAGAGGGAGTGTGAAGCGCTGCATGATAAGGAGGGGAAGGGCAGGGTTAGGTGGGGGGCAGGAGGAGAGGGCAAGGAGGATTGGGGGGAGGAAATTGGGACCCCGATCCCTGCTGCCACCTCAGTTTCATGCTGCTCCTCAAGTGCCAGCTTTCTTTCCCCTCTCCACCAAGGCACCCCCCTGCTCTGCTCCCATGGCTGCCCGGAGCCCCCAGAGCTCAGTGCCCCCTGCCACCACGCTGGGTGGGACGTGGGTCCCAGTCACAGGTTCAGGCCCACAGGTTTGTGTGCCTGGATGTGCTCTTTTGTGCACAGGCAGCAGCAAGGGGAAAGGAAAGTCAGTGGCAGATTTTCCCAGGCTTTGCTCTGTGCCTCTCCTCGCTGGCAGCATTGCCAGGGAGGAGGAGAGGTAGGCAGCCAGGAACGCAGGCTATGAGCGGAGGGGGAGGTGGAGGAGGTGGCTGCTTGGGACAGGGATGCTGGCTTGTGATGTGGGTCTCGGTGGTGATAGATCAGTGTGGGTTGCCAGAGCCAGAGTGCCTGTGGGGGAAGCTTGTACTGTCTGGCGCTGCTTGGATGTTCTCATCTTTGATAGAAACAACTGAATCTGTGAACTTGTTTCCCACAAGAAAGGCCCTCAGTGTTCACAAGGGAACAGATTAGGGATTGTCCTAAAGCCTTACGGTGGCCAGGGCAGCGGGGAAAGCTAAGTACCAGATTATTTCCTCAGAATGCAACAAATCTTGCAGTGCGATAAGAGCAACAATAGCTTTCCCGCCGGGCCTCCCTCCGACCTCAGACCCAGCACCTCACAGGATCTTCCTCTCCGGACAAGTGCTTTGCACCAAGAGCAAAGCAAAAGTGAAGCATAATGTCTGGGGTGGATAGGTCCAGAGGGACGGGTGGAAGGCAACAGGCTGAGCAGAGGAGGAGAGAAATGCCTCCATGCCACCAGCACTCCACTTGCACGTGGCTCCTCTCTAGGCATGGTGAGACAGTGCTGGTTGGCTCTAGGCATTGGGGAAATCTCCAAGCAAAATGCTGAGCTCTTTCTGTCTGCCTTAACCATGAGTCTCCTCATCCATAAAAAAAGACTAGATTCCTTGCTCGGCCTCAGCCCATGAATTTAGATGTCACATCCCTCCTAGGCATCTGTAGAAGTCCACTGATCACAGGTACAAGAAAGGCTTGGCAAATCTTCCTTTCTTCTTCCTTTCTTCATTGCATAATTGTTATCTCCACCCCCTCTGCCCTTGAAATGGTCAGTGATGTCTCAGGGGTGTGGAGACCTGCCACCACACTGATATCCGAAGATGAGTGGAAAGTGTAGCCCTGAGACTGATACTTGCAGGCTGTCTGCTGCAAACTGAAGTAAAATTTTTGCAGCCCGTGTATGATTAAAACCTTTTTTCTAGGCATAGAAGTTAGGTGCGTTACCAGAAGGGCATCACAAGCAATGAAGATGCTGATTGAGTGGAGGAAACTCTTCTATCCTAATTACTGCTCTGCAAATGAGTCAGCAAGGCCTGAGGGGTATTATTTGTTAGAGAAACAGCCTGAAGAGCCTGAACTCCTGTCTGCTGAAGGAAAGGAGAGATTCTCCTGGGGTTACCACAAGACCTTCAAACTGCCGTTCTCCTTGTGGCCTTTAATCCTTACATCCTAGACGGTCTCATGTTTACATCATCAACCATGTACAACCAGCACAAAACAACAGGCTGGTCCCTGTCATGAGAAACTTAATAGTGTAAGGCAAAAGGCTTCTGAAGGCCACAGGCAGATGCAGCAGCACGAAGTAGCCATGACTAATGCAATGCGATGGTCACCTTTGAACTCCCCACGCCACAGTAGACCTGGTGCACTGCACAGCCTGCGATCCATCCCAGAAGCAGCTGCATTTCAGGTGAAAGACAAAAGTTGCCTACAAAACCACTACACACAGCCCTGGGGGTGAAACTCCCACTGACCACAGCACAGCAATTGCAGCCCATGATTCCCGATAGCAGTGATGGTGAGTTTTAGATTAATTTGCCATCATTTCATCATTTACACTAAACGTCATGGTACTTTGATAAACATTTCAGGCCTTTTTCCAAACAATTTTTCCATTTGGAGCTGATGAAAACAGGCTGTCAGCACTCCTGGTAGAAACACCCTGCCTGTGGCAACAGTTGCTGTCTGGACTAGTGGTCTCCCTGGAGAAAGTCCAAGTGGGAAGGCAGTCTCAGGGCTCCATTCCTGGAGTCGATTGGGTGTGAGAGGAAGGCGACCACTGTTTCAAGAAGATGATGATGCTCTTTCCCTCTGAGGGACTTAGGGGACAATACAGAGTGGGTTTTGTCAGCCTGGAGGTTGGACTGGCAAAAGCCAACACAAAAAATGAGGACAATGAGGATGGCAGCCCCCAGTGCTGAGGGAAAGGAACCATCTTCCCAGGACAAAGCATGGGCTGTCTTCCAGGTGTTGGCTCTAGCTGCCTTTATCTGATGAGCTCTTCAGCATCTTCTCCCTCCCTCCCTTACAGGTCTGTTGAGAGGCACGGACACCAGGGGGCACAGGCCCCCACATTACTCGTGGGGACTGTCCTCCAAATGCTCTTACTTGAGAGAAGCCTAAACCTGGAGCCAAACATTGCACCACTAGAGTCCATCTCTATCTGTGGGAGGTCATCAAACCCAGAGTTATGGACAAATTCTGGGTTTAGAGACTGCATCATGCTAAGGCAGGGCCCATGGGACCTGCTGGGTCCGTGGTTGACACCACAATTGGAAAGATATCCCTGAGAGGCAGGTGCAGGACTGGTAAGGCATCCCAAACTTAAGAAGACAAGCATATCCCTTCCCTGGATTTCTGCCCATAAAGAGTGCTTCAGCATCTTTCATCCATCCCTCTAAAGTTTGTTCTTAGGAGCTGAGTTCACTGTGGCAATACTAAAAGTCAAAGCTTAACTAGATCACAAAGCAGGAGGGAAAGGATGACAGTCTGTATGTTGAGTTATGAGAATCTGGCAGTTTCTTTTTAGAGTACTTATTAGGATATTATCCAAAGAGTCCTTCATTGTTTATGACACACCATAAATACTATCTGTCTCCCCTTGCCTCCTGAAACAGTGAGCTGTTCTTTGCCGCAATACTGTTTGCAGGTCATCTTGATAACCTGCCCCACAGGAGGAAGTGACAAAAATAGATCTCCCCGCTTAAAAAATCTCTTTATTTGCACTAAGCACTGATATTTTGCCTCTATTGATGTAATCAAACACCATGTTGGCAGCGTGTGAAAAGTCTACAATAAAGACTCCCTTAATCTGGAAATCAGCACCTGGAAGTGTGCAATCCAGGATAGATGAAACGGGGAGAGAGCAGAGCTTGTATCCAATATACTGAGGCATTGTTCAAGACATCCAGCTTTTCTGACGGCCAGTGACATCGGTAGAAGATAGTTGCTCGACAGAGAGATATGTAAATAACAGGTTTTTTTCCTGGCTACGCTCCCTTTTCTCATCTGGACTTCTACTATACTTGGATTTTGAGGTCTTTTGTTGGATCTGTGTTGCTCCAAAGAGGCTGCTGTATCTCCAGAAATGTCAGAAGCATCTGCAGTGTATGCTTGGATTAATTAACATATGAGGAGCTCTGTGTGGACTTCGTGAGCGTGACACAGTCACAGAGGTGCCTACAGAAGTTCTGAAGTTTCTGTGGAGCTATTACACATGAGCATTATACTCAGAACAACTTGAACCTGATAGCTTTTTTTAATCTCCCACTGTCAGCAGGGTGTGCTTGTTCATACACAGCTCACAAGCATAACTTTAATTCTAAGGCTTTATTTAGATAGACAGGAAAAACTAGGCAAAGGTTTCATAGATAACAGCAGCTCATATGTAGAAGTTGAAGTAACACACAGCCAGGCCAAAAAGAAGGGGCAAATGTTCAGGCGAAAGGGTGACTTATCCCTGAGGCAACGAAATTTTAATTGATGGTACAACCTCCAGCATGGGAAATATTTTGCTGAGGATGAGGTGGTTTTTTGTAGCTGGTACACTGAAACAGGATTGAATTCATGGAAATCTTCGTCTCAGTGTTGCAGAACTAAACAATTAGAACTGTCCCTTCCAACTTTATAATTGGTGAATCCAAGACCCTTCAAGAATGACATCTACCTGGGATCACATGGAAGGTCAGCAGTAGACAGCTTAAGTATCCAGTTAAAGGAGATCAGCTCTTTAATGTTAACTAATCCCAGCGGACAGCTGACAAATGAGGCTATTTAAAGAACTATTTGCTGTCATTATTCCAAATTGAAGAACAAATTGTTTTGAAAAATTCAGAATTGCTTCACAACTGATCAGAGCTGACGAAAAGACAGAAAAGGTCAGATGACATATTGTGAACTATGTTTCCCTTCTCTGAAACTGTCTAATCAACTTGGCATAATTACAGAACACAGCCCTCTCCAAGGCAAGACTGCAATGTAGAAAAATCTGTGGGCAATTTGGACACATCTCACAGAAATCCCTGATGTCCCCATATTGTTTGCATGGGGACTAAGTTGTTCCATACACACAAGTCCTTGTTTAGATTGTTTGCTGCCATCCTCAAGAGAAGATATTGCTCTAGGAGGGAAGAATGAACTAACATACTCTAAACCATTCCTTAGCCTCTTAGCTTTGTGTCATGGTAAGTAATGAGTTTGGTACTACATCATGGCAATGTTATGACAGAAAGCAAAGCCCTTCTGACCTCGAATTAATCCTGTCTTCTCTGAGAGCTTTGTCTCAGGCTTCACTGGGGACATGTGCGTGTAACTTTAGATGATATCTGAAGGCATTTCAGATGTTAGCCAAAAATGTGTTTTATATTTACGCTGCATTTTGTTGCTCCTTTCCATCCAAAAAAGTTTGGGGGAAGGTGGGGAAAACTCAGGTGGAAAATCCCTTGAGATCCCCTGATTCCCAGAGTAACAAACTTAAAAACAATTATCAAAAATGTCACTACTGCATGACCTGTGTCTGCTGAAAGGTAGAGAGCTGTGTTCAGGGTTATTGTAGCCACTTAAACTGGAGGCAGAAAGTCAAGACAACCACACATTGCAGGAAAGAGCTGGCTATCTCAGATCAAACAGAGGAGAAGAACAAGCCAGTTTATGCAGCTAGGTTATAGAAATTAGAAATGAAAGAAGCCTGTGGGGTATTTAGACCAAACACATGTTGTGTTGACATCTATGGAAAAGTTCCCATGATGACTCATGGAAGAAAAATGTCTGGTTCCCTGTTGGTCTACAAAATACCTTCAGACCATTCAGTGTTAGCCAATTTCTGTCAATCAGCCTTCTCTTCCACCTGTATTGTTTCTGTTCCTCTAAGGATGCCTGAGACATTTGTCCATTATCTGGCCCGTGAATAGTTGATGCCTGGTTTATTTTAATTTTTGTTCCATCCAGTTTTGACTTTGAATGAAGATGGAGGAAGCAGGATGCTCACAGTGGAATTTCTTTGCATACTATGGGACAACTCATGCATTCAGTTTTCTAAGGTCAGGAAAAAAATAGCATAGGACTAAAAACTCCTTCAGTTCCTCCTCATAGAATTTGTACACCTATGCTCTCAGCTGGCAGAGAAGGGCAGACCTTGACAATGCTTCTCACACTTTCTAACGTTTCTGCATTATGGCAGGCAGGAATTGAGACCAACCCTATACTTACAGGGCAAGGAAATCTCTGCTGGGAGGTGGGAGACAAGGAGTTAATGCTCAGGAGCAGCAGCAAGGCCACAGCTGTATCCAGGAATGGCTGGACTCTTCAGGGGCAGGGCTGGAGCAGATGGAGTAGGCAATTCCCCCAGCATCCCATAAAAGAGGTGGGTTCTTGATATGCTTTATTATTTTGGGGCGGTTGGGGAAGAAGTCTTGGTCTTTGGGCTCTGCAAAAACCACCCTTGAAATTGGTACCAAGACCCGGCTGGAGAAAATCTTTGAACCTTTAATGTCATGTGGGAACCCTTAAGTGTCTTCTCTGTTAGGTAGTTCTGGTCAAGTGTGTTTCTGTAGTGATAGTGAAGGAGCAGCAGATGGCAATACAAGGAGCCATAAGATGATTAGAAAGTTGTATTTCTGTTCTTCTAGTACAGATGAACAGAGGAGAGGTTTGAGTCCCATGGTGGTAAGTTCAGGGTTAGCAAAATCCCCTGAAGCTTCATGAATTGAGACTGTCTCAGTTCTCCTGTCTCTGGGGAACCTCTACCTTCCATGCTCTTGGCTGTCTTCAGATTTCTCATGTAAGTGTAAGGAGAGAAGCATAAATTTCAACAAGGGGCAATTGTTTGTGTGTTTTTCCCCCCTTTGTCTGGGTCTTTCATATGTCCTCTTCTCCACTGCTTGTTTGGAACAGTTAAATTCTTGTGATCTGTTCAAATGTTGCTATGTTAGATAGCTTGCCCTGAAGTGTCTGGTCCTGCCCATGCAATGGTCCAGCTCTATCTCACCTCAGGCATATAAATTAGGATCCTGCTAGCTTTCAGCTCCCTCTACAGTTAATAGAAACTATCTGAGGGTTACACAGGTCACCTGAGGTGCAGGCAGAAAGCCCTGGTCTCTCTCCATTGACTGAACAGGGAGCTCATCTTGTCTGTGCTCCTAGCCTAGGTAGCTCAGTTACCAACTGTAATTTAAGGAAATCATGATGTGTGGATGAAAATGAGCCAGGAGTAGCTGAGAGAGGAAGTACTTCTGTCAAAGCCATGAGATGCACTGAGGAGAGACTGGAAAAGGATTTGTAAAAGGGAGGACATTTTCAAATACCTTGGTTGCCTTGTTGCAAGTTAGGAGGCAGAAAGAGGAGCCACCTGAGAACATGAGGAGAAGAAACAGGTAAAGTAGAAAAGTGGCAGAGGGTGGTACTCAGCTTCAGAGTAATTTGTGGGGCTCTAACTTATTCCAACAATGAGAATATGAAGGGCAAGCAGTGACTTGTGCCACCTCCACAGAGGGGTTGCATATCAAGCAACAAGGCTGCCTCTACCATTAGTGTGCCCAGGATTAACACTGACTTCTTGCACCTCTGTCCTTTACCTTCCTGGCTCCCACATCCCACCAAATGAATAAGTGCTTTGGTGCAAGGTAGACAAGGGGCTTCTGGAGTGCTTCAATGCGCTATTTTATGAGGGGAGATACAAATGTTTGGTCTTGGAACTTGCAGCCATTCGCCTACATTTTTGTCAAGAAAATTAGCCTTCATGTTTCCTGGCTGCTGCTTGCATCTTTCCTTCCTTAACTCCCTCAGCAGATCCTACAGATTATTAGTATTTCACACCCAGAACCAGTCTGTGCTACTGCTGTTTTCCATTAGACGGCCATCAGGTGGCTGTTTCAGTAGCAACAGTTCCCTTGAGTCCACAAGGAGACTGATCGTCAGAAATATTAAGTATTTGTGACTTCTGATGACATGAAAATGAATTATGTTCTCTGCACAAACCATCTTATTCTCTAATACTTGGGCATTTTTCTTGCTTCACAAGGCTAGTCCTTTTAGATGAGCAGATCATGCAGTGGAATGCAATTTGGCTTAGCTTGCTCTCAGTTTTTTTCCTATTGTAGTGTTTGGGCTGCAATTTTTACTGTTTAGCATTCAGAAGACCAGTTAAACTGATTCTTTTCCACTACTCTATTTGCATGCCTTCCTCAGGTATCTCTTCCCCGAGGTCCAACAAAAAGGCATGACAGGAACCAAGCAGCAGGGGCATAGCCAGCTGACTGAAGGAGGGTGAGAAACTCCTGGGGAAGGAACGGTACAGTGGGAGCAGGAGTTCACCTATTCCGGCAGAATTTTAGGTTTATGAGATGCCCTTATTGCAAAATATGAAGGTGGCAAATTTGCAGTGAAACTGCCAAAAAAAAAAAAAAAAAAAAGAAAAAGAAAAAAAGAGAATCTCTCTGACCCAGCAGAGGGCATTTCTCCAGGCTGGGGTGACGAGGAGCTTCGCTATGTCCCAGGGAGAAGAGTTGTGTTCTCCAGCCTTTTTTTTTTTCTCCTGTGGTTATAATGGAGGATTTGAATCTGTGGCACTTGTCATCCTTACCTCTTCCTTTAGGAATTAAACACACTAAAAAGTATTAATTTAATTTAACTGGCACAGCATTGATCCAAGAGCTTGCTGGCAGCCCACCTCACTGTCTCTGACGTTTCTGTGGTCAAAAGCAATGACCAACAGCAGCCATGGGCAAGTGGGTCTCAGCATCCTGGGAGCAGGATTTCATTAAGGAGTGCCACGGCTCACTGCATGGGTGTCTCTCACCTCCTTTCTATTTGAAGCAGAACAGTCAAGAGAAACAGCCAGCGAGCTAATCACCACCACAGCCTATTGGGAAGATAGGAATAATTATTTAAACCAGTCTTGAATTACTCATTGGCATGCATCTAATTAACAAATTCCATTTATTCCTGTAACTATTGTGCAATAATTAGTGGGTGTTAAATTGAGCTCTTCTGCCGGCAATTTCAATGGTGTAATTTTGCCAAGATGTCTCTGTTTTGCCTGTAATGCCTGGTGCTACTGAGAATAGTCTGGAGGTGGTCAGAGCATTTCAACTAAATTTACTTTTGCTGAAAAGTACCATTCCCTCAAAGCCTGGGGCATTTCTTGGGGGAGCACAAAGAGATTTCAACCAAGTTTTTTCTCTGGACAGATTCCTGAAGTCTGAGACCTGCTGGTCACTTCAGACAAGAAAGGAGCAGACATCTGAATAAAAGCACAGCGCTGAAAACAGATGTTCTGACACAATTATGCTTCACATGTGTCTTGGGTTGTTTTTTTTTTTTTTAAATGCTGATCCTGCTCCAGGCCGGACCAAAAGAACAAATTTCAAAACCTTGAAAGATTTCGCAAAGCTGAATTGTCTTCCTCTGGCAATGCAAGCACACCCACCCTGGGGTGCAGAAATGCTCCTCAGGCTGGAAGGAGGAGCAAGCCCCACCGAGAGTGCGGAGCTCTGCCTTGTGGTACTGGACCCAGCGCCAAAGACATTATGAGGCTTTGAAGCCATGGCGATCAGCAAGGGAAAAATGTATTCCTTCTACAAGCAAGTCTCGAAGAATCAGATTGCCGTAAGATGCTCCTCCCTCCCTGATATATTACTTTCTGGGAGTTGTCTTCCTCCTGCAGGCTGGTGGGGTGGCCTGAGCAGACGTCTCTCTTCACTGTGATATCTAGACATGCTCCTGAAGCTGGAAGCAACAGCATGGGTCTAGAACAACCTCACCTACCAAAAAGGAGGCTGGCATAAGGCTTTTTCCTGTATGCTAGGCTTTGGTTGTCCTATTTACAATTCAGTACTCTAGCTTCTGTTTCATACAGGGAATCCCATAGCCAGGCATGACTCTGACTATGTAAGCCAGATCCCAAAGTGAGGACTAAGCTGCAGCTGCAGAGATTTCACTTCAGGAGACATCATGGGGGCTTCTAGAGACTTTACCCAAGCTACAACTCAAGATATGGCCCTTCCCTCCAGGCTGAGCTCTTGAACACTGGGAGATTAAGTAAATAAATAAGTAAATAAACAAGAAACAAAGCCCTGATACCAGCTATATTTTGCACAGACTGCACCAGGATCCTGGCATTGGTAGGTGTCTGCCCACATGAGGCTGCTGTCCTCCCCCCCACACGTGGATTCTGCCAATGGTGAGCTTAGCCCCTCCTGCGCAGGATGAGTACCACATCCATCACCATTTCCCTGAGGTGTTTCCCTTTATTTATCAGTTTCCACCTTGGCCAGGTTGAGTCTAACCTGCTTTACATGGGTTCATACTGCTCTTATAATAATTATCACAAAGAGATCTTGGCTGCTCCCAGGGCCTTATTTTTTCCAGCATGAAATGGTCCTACGTTTGTCAGCCATTTAGGACACTTGCTACTTTTCCCTTTGACCATCCTCACTCTCTTCCACTCGCTTTTTATGTCTCTTCTATAAATAAAAAGCTCCCTGAGATATCGAAAATGTTGCTTAAAAAAGAGGTGGGGGGAGCTTGCTGGGGGGGAATGGGCCATTATAGAAAAGGCCAGGTGCTTGGCATGTCCCCAGCTTGTGAAGGTGGGAGCTGTCACGAGTCTGAAAAATATCAGTGTGGGAGTTATAAATAAAAGCTTTAAAGCCAGGGTTTTAGAAAGTCATCTTTAAATGCATAATTTATAGCCTGCTGCAAAGAGAAGAGTGTGTGAGCTCTGGAAGCCAAGCTAACCCATTCTTTGCTCCCTCCATAGCTGGGCTGTTCTTATGCATGTGGTGAGGTATCTGCTGGGCATCCAAAAATCCGGATTTTAACCATCAGTGCCTCCTTCCACAGGTTTACCTGGGTCACTGTGGCTGAGTTCCTTTCACCTCCTGTTGTCTCAGTATGAAGTGGAAATAAGTACCTTTGGCCTCATAATGCAAAAAAACGGAGTCGTGTGTAGGGATGCTGCACTCAGGTGGGGCAGTGTTGAGAGATACCAAGAAACTTGGCAATAAACAAGCAAGCTCTTCCTGTGGCTCTGTACAAGTGATTTACTCTCTCATTGACTCAACTCCCCCTCTTTGAAACAGAGATTATCCTAAAAGGCTGAGAAACTTCTTTCAATAACAGCTACAAAACACTTTGCTCTTCTCTCGCAGAACAAAGTCATACAAGAGGCAGGGGGTAAGGGCCTGCCCCAAGGAGGGCCAGAATAGCTGCCAAGCTGGCATTTACAGCAATCGTTTCATCCAGCCCTGGAAGTGCAGCTACCTCGAGGATGTAACATAGCAGCTGTGGTATCGCCATCCAACAATAATAAACAATGGGAAGCAGAATGGGCTTTCAAGGCAGCTGAGTCTCCTGAGAGGATCTAGCCCACCACATTATCATTGCTCCCCCTTCTCCCCAGCTGGAAACAAGTCTGGAAATCATGAGTCCTAAACCAAACCAAAATATAATAAATATATGGTGTAGAAGCTTTAGTATTAATGTCAAATAGCTGTGGTGCTGATGCCTTCCCCAAAAGATGTTCCAGTGTATGCTCCGCTGCCCATTTCACCGCCTTGGCGCTTGCTTCTGAGGTAATGCAGAAGGACCAGGGACACCTCTCCGGTCTCTCTCACCTTGCTTCTCCCCACACATCTGCATCCAAGCCTCGACTTGTTCAGAGCCTGCTGAGCTGGTGAGATTTAACAGGATCTCACCGCCCAAAGTGCCGTGGCTTGAGGCTATAGATTTAAGCAGAAGCATTAAGCACCCTGCTCTTTAACTCATTTCTAATCCATTTATTTAAACTTCAGAGTGGTTTTAAAGCACAAGAATCAAAGGCAAGAGCAATTTAGAGTTTTCCAGCCCGGCTCTGAGATCTGACCTCTGCACATATCCTGGCTGCCTTTAAAAGTGCACCGGCATAAAAGCACAGTTTGTGACAAAGCATCTGGAAGGATTAAAAACTTTCTGGGATGGAATATGCTTCTGTCAAGGACCTCTTTCCTATCTCAACTCAGTTGCCAAAAAAAGATCTTTCCTCAGGGGGCTTCTAACCCGCCTGAGGGATTTAGAGAAGAATTGCTGAGAAGAGCATATAGCAATTTGATTAAGGGATAAATGTGAGAAGGAGAGGGAGGAGGGTAAGGGGTAGAAGGGAGAAACAGGATTAAAAAGAGAATAAAAGAAGTGGGAAGTAACTGAGCTGAATGAATCTGTGTAAGGCAAGGTTTGTGGAAGCGTTTTGGAGGCCAGACTTTGGGGGCTGGTTTGCCTCCTGGTATGCACGACACCCTTCAGCAGTGCATAAAGCTGAAACTGAGGAGGTCGTGGGGAAGGTAGGAATGGGAAGAATGGTGCTGCTGAAACAGAGCAGAGAAAAAGAAGAAGGGAAAGGAGATTTCGAAGAAGGGTTTCAAACCTGAGCATAGGCTGTTCACACTGCCTGCTTATGCCCTCCTCCTTGGACAATGCTTGGGAAATTGTTACCTGATCCCTCCCACCTTTGTTTACAAAGGCAATCTGGGTCAATTAATCCCTGCTTCATTTCTTCGCATTCTGTCTGGATAGTCACTATGAAGTAAGTGGTAACCAATCTCTCAGCCCATGGAGTCAGTCTGTCTTCTTATTTCCTTATTCATTAAAGCAGACACCTTAGAAAGGCCGGAAAATATTGCCAAAGCCCAGGAGACTCAATCTTCAGAATAAGGAACCAGTATTTCAGCCTTGGAGGCGACGTGAGTCTGGGACATGAGACAGAGCTGGGTATGAAAACAGGCCTTTCAGCTGAGGAGCAAGCGGTCTCTGGACATGCTGCTGTTTTCTTGGTTTGTCTGAGGTTGTTGTTGTTGGGGTTGTGGGATTTTCTTTTCTTTCTTTTTTTTCTTTTCACTTTCTGCTCCCTCACCCCTCCACCCTGAATTGGCCTGACATTAGAAACTGATGTGAAATGAAGAAGCTGACTGCTAGGACAGTTTCTTCCCTCTTCATGATCCCTCCTGCATGCCAACTCTCCCGCTGTGTTATTACAAGTGTATTTCTGTCCACCACCATGCTAGGTGCTGTACAGATTCAAACTGAAAAAGAAAAAAGAAAGGAAGAAACACTGGACAAACAAACTGATGGTTCATGTAGTACTACTGATGCCTGGTTTCCCACTGATTCGTGTCTGGTGATTAATGAAGACCTCTGTTTGAAACTTTTCCTGTTCTCAGGACTCTAATTTAAACACATGAACTTGTGCTACCACGTATCTTTTTGTATATCTCTCTGGGTGCTTATTTTTGCTTATATCTCAGAAAATCTCTTAAGAACTCTATCACTTGGCCAACAGGTTTGACTGTTGTTTGGAGGGGAACAGATTGGCGCATACAAATACAGACAATACAATTGCTCAAGCCTAGTTTCCTCAAGAAATTGGGTGAAGATCCTTCCCAAGAAGGATGAGTCCTCCCAAATAAATGTTATTTCCTTGCAGCCAAACAAACTGCAAGATTTTGGGGCTCTTGTGGTCTGAGCTAAGAGACAACCAGTCAAAGCTGATGGACAGGCAGGGGAGTTCAGCTGAACAGACAATATTGAGCTTAGTCAGCTCAAGCAATGCCAACAGGTGCTTGAATTGTTTTTTCTCCTATGGCTATACTGCTTGCCAACTATTGAGGCTTGGAAGGCATCTACCCTACATCTCTGCTGGGGTCAGAAAGTTTTAGGTCAGCTTGTTCAGGAATGAACTGGAATAGGGAGGACATTTCACTCTGTTGGATGGATGCCCCAGTTCAGTTTGCTTGTGCTGAGTTGCATTTTGGAGAGGACTTCCCCACTGCAGTCTGGGGGTGGCTGTGTCTTTAGAAGTCACATCTCAACTAGCTTTATTCCTGAGGGCAATATCAGTGTGATGTAAGGAGCTTCATCTGGGAGCTCAGGCTGTAAAATTGGACCAGAAAGTTTGGTAGATATCCTGCAAAGCAGGACCCCAATGAACCTGATTCAGTTTCAAGTCTGTTCAACTTGAGCTGCAGTCCTGCCTTTAGCTACAAGGCAATGGTCTCCTCAAAGAGGGAGAATCTCGGTGCCACTCAGTGACAACCATGCTGGATAAGGTGCCCCCTCTGAGTTTGACGGTTGAACCAAAGAAGAGAGAAGCATTGAGCTAAGGACATAGAGCTAGCAGATGGAGAAAGGAAGCCAATGACCAAGAAAATGTGCCTTATGGTGACAATTGCTCCACTGACGTGTCTTCCCAAAGACACAAGGAAAACATTACACTTTTTTTTTAGTGTGTTAACAGCACAATGGAGATGCGATCTGGAGTGGAGACCATATGGCATGATCTTCTGCTTTCCCCCAAGAACAGACCGGAGAGGGAGGTCTGATTGGTCCTCACTATTTCATGTTTCTTCCGCACTCATGGCTGGTTAACATGTTTCTAAAGCACCTGTGGCTGCCATATATGGCAGTTTGCTCCAAACAGCTCAGTGGGTTTTTTGTATAGCAGGAAGGTATGAACAGACAACCCACGTCAGACTGGGTCCTTCTCTTCCATAACACCACTGCTGACAGTGGCTAATAGCAGATGCCAAGGGGAAATATTGCAAACAGGGTGAGCAGGGAGCGTTTTATTCTCCCACCAGTTTGCAGCTTCAGGATTTCAGAGATGGAGATGGGGGCTTTCTGCTTAAATAGCTGTCAGTGCTTTTTTTCTGGCTGCCCTTTATCTTTGAGATCCTGATTTACCATAGTTAGGGACCTCTGCAGTGATGAAGTGTCTTATGAATATTACCTCACATCAAAAGATATCACAATTCCAAGGCCTTTGGTTGTATCTCACCCAGAATGAATTTGTCTACACGTTGACTACACTAATCCCTCCCTTTCAGGTATATCTATCATGTCCATCACTAATGAATCTCATCATCACCACCCAGCAAATAACAAAATACCAAAAACTTGTAAGATACTAAAGATACTATATTTACTCTTCCCTATGACTTGGCTCCATTCCCACCCCCCTTCCCCTGTTTATGCTATCAAGGGCATGGTTTTCCTTCTTCTGACACACTGGGTGGAAAGCCTTTCAGAATGCCTAACAATACTTCTCCACCTTCTATTTTGTCAGTCGTGAGACTAAGCCCCTGAGAATAACCTTCCAGGAGACAACAGATTTGTTTTGGGGGGAAGAGTTAAAGGGAACTTGTATCACTTATATCAGCCCTGGCATAACTCCTAAGTCTTAGGATCAGGCCTGAGCATCAGACAACTTTTGGCAAAGCTTTGTTTCAAGTGATGGGTTTTGGTAGGGACCCTTTCATCTTGACACTGACACTCAACACAAACCAATCTGCATTGATTTCTCTTCTTAGAATAGAGAGAGAGAGAGAAAGTATTTTCCTTCAGCACCACAAGTAACAACCTAAAGGAAGGTCATTTCTTGCGAGTGCTGAAGGAAAATACACCACAATACAGACACAGCCCAAGGAGACTGAAATGACAAAGTGCAGGTGTAATTGTAAAATGCCATAGAAAATACAATCTCTTGTGAAGAATTCCCAGGGCACTGCCTTCATCTGGCAGTTCCCAAGCTTACCTGGAACACAAGTAAGTAAACCAAGGAAGGATCGCTTACTAGTAAAGCCTTCCTCAATGTTTCCCCTCCCTCCCATGGCCAGTTCATTCCCACTAAACATGTCTGCTGACATAGCTAATTTCTCTCTATTGTCTGTCTGTTATTTGGCTAATTCACCTATGGAAAATGGGAGGTATCAGATGCTGTTCAACAGAAACTTGAACCTGAGCATACGTGCAAGGTGGGTATTGTATCTCTTTGCAGTATACAGACACAAGTCCCTCTCCCTTCCTTTCTCTCTTGGCGACTCTTGCCTTGCTGAGGACTTGCAGTTAACTCTTCATACTCAAGACCTGCTCTGCCCCTGAAATGGGTAATTTAACAAGGATTTTCTGGGGCAAGAGAGAGGAGAAAGTCTTCCAGAGACAGCAGGATCTAAGAGGTTCCAACTCATGAGTTATACTAATATCAAGATACTCACTATCTCATTCTTCATGCTGGTCTTTTCCAGAACCACCATACATCTCTGCCTTAAACACAAGTATATAGACTTGTCCACTGTAAGTTTTTGGCTGCCCCTGCGTTGTGTGGTTTCACATTGCTTGATAATTGCTAATCCAGTCCAAGCCTGAACCACACACGGATGGGCTTCCCTGACCTCTCCTGTGGTCCTCAGTCTAATGGTCTGATTAGTCCCAAGCAATATGTAGTTCCCACCCCCAATTTCTGTGGGTCCCTGGAAGAATTCTCTTAATACAAACTCAGTCCTTGGGGTTTCTCAAACCCTGACTGGATAAATCTGGGCTGAAATTTGTTCTTTTTTTATTATTGTTATTGTGTTTTTGTTTTCTTTTCCCGTGGAAAATGTTGAGATTTCACCAAACAATGAACAAGTTTGGCCAAGAGCCCTCCATTTCAGTTCAGAAATGCTCCCCCATGGGACTTGTAGCTGGTATGCTTTGTGTCCCTGTCCTTGCCTGTGAGCTGACATTCCTGGATTGCCCACATCTCTCATGGTGCAGCATGGTCACCTCTCTTGCTGAGACAATGCCACGCACCATGGAAGCCATATCACCATGGTGCTTTGTAAGAAACGCACTTCACACAGCAAGCCCAGCTGCTAGGACAGGATGGGGTCCCAAAGCTCTGCAGTCACAGCCTCTAGGAGATACTGTTAGATTTCTCAGCGAATCTCCAGGCCTCCTGCCACACTCTGAAGACTTGTTGAGAGATTGGTCATAACTTAACACAAAACAATTTTGCTTTTATTGAAAGGCAAATTTTCCACTGAAAAATATTCTGATGGAAAATTTCAAGCAGCCCCAGAGGAAGTTCTCTCCAACGCCCTTTGCATTAAAGTTTACCAACTTAATCTCAGTTTTGCTGGATTTCTTTTCTGTTGTCTCTGCTTAATCTCTGATAACAGAGGGAGAGCTCCCTTTCACACAAATGTGAGATCAGGGGAAGCTGACATATGTTACTAACAACACATGGAAGGGTTTGTACCTTTCTGAATGGACAGATTTACAAGGTGAGTTCTCATAAATCCCTGAAAAAAGGAAGACTTTTCCCTGTCTTTTGTATGTATTAACAATGGAACAAAAATCCTTTCAGATCTAAATCCTGCAAATAAAGATCCCCTCTATTTTTATGTTTCTTTGCAAAGGGTTTTGAACCCCAATATCCCATTCAACTTGTTTGGTTTTTTTTCTTTTTCACTCATTTCAGACTGGTGAAAGGTGCCAAACTGCCTGAGCCAGAGATCTAGCTCACTCTTCCCCCCCCCCCCCCCTCCTTTTTTTTTAAGGCAGAAGCAAGAGAAAAGTCCCATGCTGTAGCTGAAGATCCCCAACTGACTGGACATCCCACATGCTTTCAGAAAGTTTAATTTTACAGCTAACTTCTACATTACTATCCAAGTGAGGTAGTAAGCCTGTTCACCTAAGCTGGTGAGACTTTCCTTCTTCCCAGACTACCAAGCAGCAGCTTCCACACACTCACCAAGGTTTCTAAGCAGAGTGGGACCGAAAGTGGTGACCCAGAGGTTAAGAACTGGGTATCCTTTAGCAGGGCACTGAGCTACGTGGCATCCCACAAACTCTTCTTTCTTTCTGTGCTTTTTTCTCTTTTTCTTCCTTAAGTCCCTAACTTGCGTATATTCTTTTGTCTGAAGTGACGCTGCAGCAACTGCTGATTTCCCAGTGGCATTTTTGCTGTGGATGTGCTCTAGATCAGCTGCATTTCAGCCTGGAAAGGGGGGTAGGGGGCATGTTTATATACTTGCGGGTGGGAAAATGCAGTAGACAGCATATTCTGTTCCAGGCTAGCTGTACAGTTCATCTCCAGATCCCAGGTTCCCCCATTAAAACCTACCTCCTGCCCCAGGGAACAGCCTGGCAAGTTCTTCTGACCCGACAGCACTGGCAGCTGTTTGGCAGCTTCTGAAGTGAATCCAATCTGGTATGAGTTTGCTACACTTTCATTTTGTCTATATCTTCCAAACAAATAACTGGGTCCAGAATTCCAAGCTGTGTTTTGCAATGGAAATGCTTCAACGTCTGGGAATTGCTTCTGCTGCAGGGAAGATATAGAGTGCTGTTAACTGTTTAAAGGGTCAGTGAAGAAGGGAAAGAATGCCATGTGGTTAGGGAACCTGGTGAAACTGAGGGAGCCTGGAGATCTCTGTGTCTCCGAGTGAATGCCCTCAAAATTCTTGGACCAGCATTCTTCTGTTAATTTCCCATCTCTTCCATGAATCTGCTTTTACTATCAGACCTCTTAATTGGAAACACTATACCTTTACTGTTCAGCACAGTTCCACTGAATAACTGCAAGTCCTGTTCCACAGCCTTGTGGACAATCAACACAAATTGGGAATTATCTCAGTTTTCAGACAGACATAACTACTCCAATTAACACCACTGGACTTGGTGTGAGGAGCAGCAGAAAGGAAAACTCAGCAGTGTTCAAGACCACATCACTTAGTGGTGTACACAGATGTCTTTCTGTACCTGACATTCCTGAATAATAGAATCATAGAATCATAGAATCATTTAGGTTGGAAAAGACCTCCAAGGTCATCAAGTCCAACTGTCAGCCTAACACTGACAAGTCCACCACTAAACCATGTCTCTAAGCACCACATCTACACATCTTTTAAATACCTCCAGGGATGGGGACTCAACCACTTCCCTGGGAAGCCTGTTCCACTGCTTGACAACACTTTCAGTGAAGAAACTTCCTTGTAGTGAGGGGCCCAAAGCTGAACACAGTGTTCAAGATGCAGCCTCACCAGTGCTGAGTACAGGGGCAAAATCACTTCCCTACTCCTGCTTGGCCACACTATTCCTGATACAAGCCAGGATGCTGTTGGCCTTCCTGGCCACCTGGGCACACTGCTGGCTCATATTCAGCCAACTATCAACAAATACCACCAAGTCCTTTTCCCCTGGGCAGCTTTCCAGCCACTCTTCCCCAAGCCTGTTAGCATTACATGGGGTTGTTGTGACCCAAGTGCAGGACCCGGCACTTGGCCTTGTTGAACATGATACGGTTGGCCTTGGCCCATCCATCCAGCCTGTACAGATCCCTCTGTAGAGCCTTCCGACCCTCAAGCAGATCAACACTCCCCTTCAACTTGGTGTCACCTGCAAACTTACTGAAAGTGCACTTGATCTCCTCATCCAGATCATTGATAAAGATATTAAACAGAACTTTCCCCAGAACTGAGCCCTGGGGAACACTGCTTATGACCAGCCACCAACTGGATTTAACTTCATTCACCACAGCTCTTTGGGCCCAGCCATCCAGCCAGGTTTTACCCAGCAAAGAGTACACCTGTCCAAGCCATGAGCAGCCAGTTTCTGCCATGCAAAACAGTGTCATAGGCTTTACTAAGTTCCAGGTAGACAACATCCACAGCCTTTCCCTTATCCACTACACAGGCCACCTTGTCATAGAAGGAGATCAGGTTAATCAAGTGGGACTTGCCTTTCATAAACCCATGCTGATTGGGCCTGATCACCTGGTTGTGCTGTACATGCCGTGTCATGGTACTCAAGATGATCTGCACTATAACCTTCCCTGGCACCAAGGTCAGACTGACAGGCCTGTAGCTCCCCAGATCCTCCTTTCAGCCCCTCTTGCATATGGGCATCACATTTGCTAACCTCCAGTCAACTGGGACCTCCCTGGTTAACCAGGATTGCTGATAAATGATGGTAAGCTGTTTGGTGAGCACTTCTGCCAGCTCCCTCTGTACCCTTGGGTGGATCCCATCCGGCCCCATTGACTTGTGTGTGTCTAAGTGGTGTAGTAGGTCACTAACGAAAATAATCCAAGGCAAGAGAGTGAATCAAATAACAGCTGATACAAACCTTCACTTAAAGCTGGAAAACAGTGGGGGAAATATGGCTGTAGGGAGACAAGGTTTTCATTCTTCTTTGTGCAGTGCTTGAGAGAAGAAAAATTAGGAGAGAAGAAATTTTTATCTTCCATCCAGAGGCCTCTAGAGATTTTGTTGCCCTTTGCCATAGCCTCAGAGCATCCACATGACTGGATTATATTACAATGTGTATGTGAATGGACAGTCTCAAAACTTTTCCAAGCAAATATGGTTACCTTATTTTACAGCTGGAGTATGAGAACAGGAAGAAACTGAGCATCTTGCCCCAATCCATGTAAGAAATCAGCAATAACACCAGGAATCCCTGCCCTTTCTTTATTCCCACTACTACTCCTCCAGCCCCATCCCCCTAAAAACAACACTCTTTTCTAAAACCTAATTAAAAGAAAGAAGGTTAAATTATTTTTTGCAACTTCTCTTTAGAATTTCTTCTACCTCCCCATGAGAAATCCTAACTGAATGGTTAAAAACCAAATCCATCAAGATTTCTGCTTTATTAAATTACCTACATCTTGATCACAGAGCTAATCACAGGTCATTTCATCCCCCATTCCTTCCTTATGTTGCTGCAGTGCAGCAACAGAGGGGCTGACCCAAAGTCACATAATTCCCCAAAGAAGGCTTGTCAGTGCAGGGTGTGTGTATCTTTAAACCAAAATTTGCCCAAATACAGACGGATGAAAGATCAGCTCAACGCAGCATCTTTACTTTTCCTGCCAGACTAAGTTTTATTCAACTTGCCAGCTGCTCTGGCTCAGGTCAATGATTTGCCAAAGGTCAAAAGCTGAGTCAGGAGCTTGGAAAACCCACAATGCTTCTGGCTCCCAGCTCAGTTTAGACCATACAAACCCTCTAGGTCAAACCCCTCCTCGCTTCCATCAATCTCTCCTATCCCAGAGCAAACGTCTTTCTTCTTGGAAGAGGTAATAATCCTTCCAAGCCCCTAACTGAGCAGGATAGGCACAGCTGCACTGGAACACACCTGTACTTTTTCTAGCCAAGTACCTTGCAAGTATCTTGAGAGTGGCTGATATCAGGTAAATTCAGAAGAAAAAATTATCCTAACCAGCAAGACACCTAATCCCTAAGGCATAGCCAGCTTGATTCCCCTTTCATTCACAGCTCACCCCCTGAGCACTGCTCTACCCCAAGCTACATCCAGCCCTCAGAAATTCCCTCTGGCTCAGAATCACAACTATTCTCTGATGACAGCACTGGCAGGCACAGGCCTGGGTCATATTTGCCTCCTTTTTTGGGCATACCTCTCTCCCTCCTTCCTTGCTGCAGCTCTGCCCTGAACACAGTGCAGGGCATCCTGCAGCTCCATCACAGTTCTGGCCTAAGCTGTAATCCCAGCTGGTGGTGGGATGGCACTGGCTTGCAGCCCAAGGACTGACAGAATTTGGATAGGACTCATCTGACATGGTGCTGACAGCCCCGTCTCAATTAATCACATTAAGCATTCTCTACAGCCCATTGGGATGTAATCAAGTGGAGTCAGTGGAGACTTGGGCATGGATCACCACATCCAAAAGTAACTGCCTACATTCATATAGATTAATTATATCTGAAAGTGCCCATTTCTCCTCCCTAAATGTGGCTGGAGAGACTAGTTCAGATGGCAACCTCCACATCACAGACAGCTAAAATAAAGTTGGGTAAGTTCTTCATTGCATCCAACTGAACCAAATGATGGGCAGATTTTTTTCCCATGCAAAATACTCTTTTTTCTCGACTTCCTCTGCATTCACCACTTCATTGCATCAGAGCAATGAAGACTCTAAGATTTTCTCTATCATCTCATGCTATCTGGCAGAGCTTAGTCAACACTTACCCGTTTCTAACTCTCAACTAACAGCAACTGTCATATTTTACAGAACAACTACCATTTCATCTTAATTTTCTTCACTTAGAAGACTGTTATTCCAGAACCTGTGTAAGCCATCTCAAGTGCAGAGGTGGGACCACCCCTCTCAGCAGCAGACTCACCATTAGATTGGGTTGTCCCAGACACAAACCCCACCTAAGTAACCTAGGGTTCACTCAGTTTCTTTGAAACCCTTGGTAGAAGGAGGAAGAAGAACTTATGGAAGCCCCAGCCAAGCTCAAGGACACGAGGACATCAGGAGTCCTTGCTCCCAAATAACTATCACTTGATTTTGAAACAACATTTTGATAGGGAAGCATGACATAAAACAGAGGAAGAAGGAGGAAAACAAACAACCCACAACATAAAATTTATTGGGTCTGTGTTGTGCCAAGTCATTGGAGAATGATTTGATTTGTACTTGGTTTGGGGAGCTTTTGCATTTTTTAAACAAATGCATACAACCACCACTTCTCAATGGGCGCATTTGTACCCATGACTGACTGTCTGGCAGCTTTGCAAAGTCTTTGGGATGATCAGATCAGACGGTGGTGCCTCTGGAGCAAAGAATTTTGTAAAGATAGATCTGAACGCTAGTTAGCTCTTTTGGCATATTCAAAATTATATCTTTCCTACTTTTATGTTTGCTTTCCCTACAGAGCTCTCAGAACATCTGGCAAAGTTGATCAGGAGCATTATTGTCAGGGGAGAATCTTGGTGGGGAAACTGAGGCACGGGCTTACCAGGCTACACTCTACCCCACAGGTTGGTGTCAGAGCTGGGAAGAGACTCCAGCTCCTCCCACCCTTGTGGGTAGTGATAGCCAATATTTCCTCAGAGTTTCCTCCATGGCATGCCTCCAAATGGAGTCCTCATAGCAAAGCTGGACTCATATCCCAAAATAAGTGCCGATACCCTCAATGGAGTCTGTAATTATTCTCTTTGCTGCCTGGCTGCCCTCTCCCCTGCCTTCCCTCCGGGCCTGGACACCTGTGTTGCACCATGATTGCCTCCTCATTTATGGCAAACAACTCTGGATTCTCCCAGTGTATATTTTCAAGACATTTTGAAAAAATCTGTTTTCTTTTTTCTCTCTTTTTTGCCTTGGCATGTGTTTTTAATTGAATCCACTGCTGTTCTTCCCCTGTTTGCTAATGCTTTTCTTTGGGGAAGCACAAGTTTTTAACAGCCCTGCAAATACTCAGTCCTCTTTGCCAAGTCCATTTCTTGGGGATAACCTGGCTCTGACCTACTTGTCAGTTATACAACAAATGCCCTGCTTTCAGACCAGCCTACTACTGTTCAAGTCCACACTGCTCAGCCATCACTTGTACACCTGCAGGAGAGTGGAGGAAAGTCATGCTTGGCAGCGGGTCTCTTCAGGAAGGCGAGGTGCTTCCCTTGAGGGAAATCACCCACCCATCCCAACAGTACCAACATTCAGAGACGCCTCCAGTTGGTGCTCAGCTCTCCTTTCATACCCCCCTCCAATGCCTTTTCTGCAGCGACTCAAGCCTGGTGCCAGACACTGATGTCAAGGATTTCATCCTTTTCAGTTTCTCTCCCGTACTGTTTGCTTCGAGGAACATTCCTGTGGTTCCTGCCAGGCTCCTTTCCAGGGGAAAAGATTCAGGTGGCTTCATTCCCTTTGTCTTTGCCAAACGTTTACATTCCTGCTGATGCTGCAGGATAGCAGTGTTACAGGCGGGAGCACTGGCAGGAGAGCCTAGCCTCTGCTCCCTGGCCGTAGTTTCATGGCACAGGGCATGGAGCAACTGAGAAAGGACCGATTTGCGTGGCTTCTGCTAGGAGACCCAGCAAGCACATTTTATACTTATGACTGCCTGCTAATTAGCAACTCTGCCCAGCCCAAAGGTAGAGGATTCTTTGACTCATTAACAATGGTAGTGATTGAGTAAATTCCCCATTTATCTTATGGTCAGAGCTTTGGGATCTTTCCTTCACTGCAGATTGCCCTGAAGACACTCGAGGCAAAATTGGTGGCTCTGTCCATATTGATCCAAGAAAGGGTTGCTGAAGAAGCATGTGCAGCACCTTGCACCTTGCACACCTCCTCAGGAGAAAGGACAGACATGCTCAGTAGGTCTTTCTTAGATAACTTAATGGTCTTACCAGGGGAACAGAAAGGCAGATTTCTGTCCAGATCCCCTAGTACTCAAGATGCTCTTGGTCTGTGGAGCTGCGATGTCTTTGCATTTTGTGGCTTGGCGACAGAGGTCCAAGCTGGACATCTCTGCAGTTTTAAGAGCAGGTTTTGATGTCCTCATACAGACTTCTGAACTAACCCACTGCTACAAGTACGGTGATTTAAGGCACAGTAGGGCAGGAGATAGCAAGACAGAAAAAAAACCCCACGTTATACATGCGATCAGTAGCCTCAGGAGCTACAGTCCATTGCAACCAGATCTGCAAGGAGCACTTCCAGGCCTCCATAACCTTGCCTTACCTGTCAGATCAAGAAAAAGCAGTTGCTATGGCACCGCAAACCATATTTCTCAGGCTGAGATGTGCCAGAATTTCAAACAGATGTGGCAGTGCAAACAAGAAGCCCCCTTGGGAGCATGCCAGGAGGCTCAGACAACACAACAGCATCCAAGCATGGTTAGAAGCCACTGAGAGCCAGCCCAGCGATAATGGCCCATACATGTATTTTCTGGCCTGCCTTGCAGCTGAGCCCAGAGCAACTCAGCAAACAGTGGTACTGGAAAGCTTTGAAAGAAAGTTGCTGAGTTGGGAACACTGCTGAAATAGCACCTGCCTGCCTTTTTTTTTTTTTTTTTAATCTGCCTTCTTTTCTTTCTCTCTCTTTTTCTTTTTTTTTTCCATTTTTTTTTTTTCCCCTTTTAGGGCCACGTTTATAGCTTTCTTTGCTGCTTGGAAAAGCTAACCCCAGGCCTGTTTGGCATTTGCTCTTGGCCTGAGCCTTCACATGAAGATCCTCTGTAAATAGGCTAATGTTGGTTTCATTTCCACCCTGAAAGCAAGAAGGGATCCTTCTGTTTCAATAATGCTTTCTTCTCCAGCTGTAACGGAGAGGGCTGGAGTGGGGCAGGAGGGGGTTTTTGGCTGGAAAGCCAGATTGGAAAGGTTCTGCAGGAACAGGTTGACTTTGTCAAACTGTTTGCCTGAAAGCAAGGTTTTGCAGGGAAATGTGCCAGCTCATCTTTCATGTCGAAAGGTCAGAAAACCACTTCCAGTGAATTTGGACATTTTGAGGTTTCACTCAGAGGTGGAATAAATTATTTTTATTAGAAGTGGGGTTTTCAAAAAGAGAGAGAATATCTCTCCTTAGACTAACTAGGAGAGCTGGAAAAACGATGCACTTTCAGGCTCACCAGCCCTTCTTCAGGTCTGAAACTGGAGTGCACCATTTTCAGCTGCACACAGGTGGGAAACACTTGCTCTTGGTTTAACGTCTCCATGTCAGCTGTTCAGAGAATTTGAGGAAAGAGCAATCAGCCTCTGGAGGATGAGGGGAAGAGATATTAGCAAAGAGAGAGGTGTCAATAGTGTGAGACAAAGAGAGGGACAGTTAGCTGAAGCTGTGTGTCTCTCTTGAATCCATATTTTCTATCTCCAGTTTTTCTATCCTTTTTTTTTCATTTTTTTAATTATTCTTTTGGTCTTGCAGCAATTCTGGAACATTCCTGGGTGCAGGAATCCTGGGCTTTAGCTCCTATCCTACACTGGGATTAAAGAGCAACAAGTCTCTTGCTCTGGGAGAAGGCAGGAAAATGTTGGCATAAGAACAGACAGTAGAGAATATTTTTTCTCCTTTCTCTGAAGGCTAGGGAAGCCTGTGTGGCCCCCACAAGAGGTGTTAAAGCAAATAGAGCTACCCTCAGTTTTATTCCAGCTGCGGTTTGCTATCAGTCGCTCCATTAAACTGAACTATCTGGTACATGGAAATCTCCTGACCCTGATACTTCTCCATTCCCAGCCCTTGCCTTACCTTCTGTGGGAGCCTGGTAGCAGGACAAGGATGAATTTAGCTCCATCGAAACATCACTTGAGCAACTTATGTGACAAAATGAAAAACAACTGTTCACTTGGATGTCAGTTCTGCTACTGGTGGCGCACAGAGGAAAAAGGCATTTGTATTTGAATAGAGAGGGAGCTGAATGCCTGGGGAGAGCAGGCAAAGAAAGGTGCTCTTTGCTGTCATGCCTTTGGGTCCCCAGGTAATTCTGGACACTGAGCTCCCTCCTGAATTCCCAGAAGTAGATGGGCTAATGCAATCTCTAGATCTCTGTTTATTTTATTGGGAGAGAAATCATGAGAACAAATCGTGGATTACAGACCTGTTCTCTGCATTTTTGCAGGTGAGTAGGCAGCTGAGGATATGACAAAGGAGGAAGGAATGGTGCATGGTTGTGGGACACCAGCTCCCAAACAGGAGGATCAGTCTGGGGAAGCTCAAAGGAGATGCTTGAAAAAAACAGTGGTATTTTTTCGTATTACATGCACTTCCTATGAGAATTTCCTTTGCCATTGAATGCTGAGGATGCCAGAAGCAGGAAAGAGAAGGATTCACTGAGGATGGTGCCTATTAAACACAATGCACTACAAAGCAGCCTTCTCCGCAAGCCCTTCAAGGAGTTGATAAATGGGAGTTGGGAGGTCCCAGCTAGAGAATGGATAGCACTGTAACTTACTTTCTTATGCTCTTGCCCCAGGCAATTTGCCACTGACCACAGTAAAGAGCCTGCTCAGCTGGGTGGATGTTCAGTCTGACATTTGCAGAGGACACTTGACAAAACACTTGGGAACTGGAGCGCCACAGGCACAGGGAAAGTGGGAAGCAAAATGACTGCCAGTGGGTCACATTCAGCCAAGGGGATACCTCTCTGCAGTGAATCTGAACCCTTTCAGGAGCAAACTCATCAAAATGCAAACTAAAACATTGGGGGAACCCAAGCTGGACCAATCCAATGCTGTCTGACCTTGGTGAGCTCACACAGCAGAGAGATTTCACTGGCGAGAACAGGAGACAGTGAGTGACAGGTCTCACAGAGAGCAGTCCCAAATTCTCTCCTAGGGAATAAATACCATGTTTACCAGTGCCGTCACCACCCAATGCCCAGCTCTGTGCACCTGCAGGTGACTTCCTCCTGAATTTCGTTCCAGTCCCTCTCTCTTTCTTTAGTTGAGCAAGGGCACAATTTATTTTATTTATTTATTTATTTATCTATTTATTTGACTTACTGCACATAAATCAATTCCTCCTTTGCCATCCTGGCAGGGTTTCAGCAAGCGGGAGGATGCGTGGGAGCGGAGGCTCCTGAATGGTTGCACACAACAGCTCCCTGCCTCCTTCCTGGCACAGAAAAATGATTTCCCAGCACTGGGTTTCCATATTGTTCTGCTGGAAGAAACAGAGCCAGGCATGCTCTCTCTGGGCCTGATCTTATCTAAAAACGCTCCCATCGCTGTATTGCGTAGGTATGGGATGGCTGTGGAGAACCCTATTTTGGCAGTCTTCAGCAAACTGTATGGGAGCTCTGATTTTCACATACCCTGCAGCACGTTTTGTCTCCTTTGCATCTCAACTTTTTTTTCTCCCTTTGATCTAAGAGAGACAGAGCTTCCTCCTTTATTGCTTTGTTAGGTTTCAGGCCCCGGAGGATTTATGATCATTGAGTCATGATCATACAGAATCTGATTCAAAGTCAAGAGGCCTCTTCTTCTATCTGCCCTCTCGGAGAAATGAGTTTCCAAGCTGAACCTGACCCAGGAGAGAGAGGAAAAGTGACACAATCAGTATCAGGACAGAATCTGAAATTGCCTAGCAGGGAAGATTATTTCTGTGAGAATAACCTATTGGCATCTAACCCCAACAGGAAGCTAGTCCCCAGAGACAGACGATGGAAAAGAACCACAGAGTCTGGACTCAGAGCTGGATCAGAACTCACCTCTCCCTTCAAAGTGAAACCACTGATATTTCTAAATCTGGGCTCCCACTGGCAATGGGGCCTGAGTCAATTTTGCAGTAGCATTCAATCTGGGAAACCTTTATCTGAAGTCATATACTTCTTCCTTTGAGATCAAGCAATTAGGACATGTCAGTTAAAACGGATTTACCCTGCTCTCTTTTGTCTCCTTGTGGCAAGAGGCAGGTGCCAGCAGTGTCGCTCAGGAATGCCAGTGGTCCAGGAGAGACGGAAGAGTGGAAAGAAGCTGTCTGAGATCCGTGTCCTTTTTTCCTTCCCTTCATCCAGATTTGTTCTGTTTCCTCCTGCTGCTGCATGCCTTCCTCACCTTCAAGCTCCATCACTGAACCTACCATTGGCTTAGCAGCCCAGAGAGGAACCCATGGGGCATCAGCAGTGCCTCTTCTGATTAGCTGGAGAGAGTATGCTAGGATTTTCCCCAGATCCTTCTATACACTACTTCAGAGCAGCTGAGAAGTAGACCAGAGCTGTAGGCACCCAGCAAAGCAGTGCTGGCACGATTAGGTAGTCACTGGTCATTTCTGAATAGGGGTCTTGTGGGTTAGCTGAAGCAATGACAGGTTTCAGCCATAATCCTGCCCCTTCCTAGCAAACCTACTTTCTGAACAGCAAATTGGCAGTCACACCAGGTTGGCTGGACCCCAGGCCTTCCTGGATCCCTTCCCTAACTTCTCATCAAGCGTGTTTTAAATTACTGTTTAAATCAAAGATGTCAGTGATTCAGGCCAAAGGGTTTTGCTGAGAGGTAATCTCATACTTTTTCTCTGGCGTCCTTCCTTGTGCTGATCCCAGCACTGAAGGCTTGGGGATCATGAGGGGGCTGGAGGGGCTGCCTTTCTGTGCTGCACGGAGCATGACCCACTTCTTTGGAAGACCAGAACATTTCATCTTGCATTTCCTGATCTAGTAAGGACATGGGACAAAAATTATATGCCAGATCTCTCCTGGTTTTTGACACATTGCAAATTGTAGCTTTTAGGTTTGTTTGCTTTTGTGTTTGTTTGTTTGTTCTTTTGCAAAAGAGTCATATTTGTTCCAGGGGCTTAGGAAGGGTTCAGGGCGGGTGTATGCACTGGCTGTATGGGCCATTACGAGAGCATATTTCGTTTTGCAGGGTTTGGCTTCAGTGACCCAGCTGTTCTGTTGTTCCTCTCCCTGGGTACGAGGTCACCTCCCGCTTATAGGATACACCCATGTCCTGCCAGTGGTCTCGATGTGAGCTGAAGGATACTTTCAGTCACTGCACACTAGAAGGAGTGTTTTAGAGAACTACCCAGCTCCTCTAAACTTGGACTATAGGACCTCAAAATGAGGGAGAAGGAATCTAATATCTGCTGCCAAACTCTGCAGGAGAGGGGAAACTCCTCTCTAAGCACAGTCGATACTAATATATACTCCCTCCCCTGCGACAGCATATCCCATTAGAGACACTACCTATACCATTGGTGACATTGGAATGCAGAGGAATAGCCTCCCCTGCTATAGCCTCTCCTGTTTTGGAAGGTGTTTCAGTAATTATCTGCAGTACTGAATTCCCTGGGTTGGATAGGAAGGGAAATGCATTTCCTTCCCTGTCACCTTTAATTGCATTGCACCTCCCCCTCGTTTCTCGGCCACAGGAACGATAACAAGATGCCTCTGGTGGGATGGCTGGCGTAGTGGATTGGTATTACACCCTGCTCCAGGTTCAAGCTGAGTAGGATCTGGACGGAGGGGGTGGGGAGAGGGGGTTGTTAATCAAGCTGTACATTTGCCTTTAGTCTGATGGATAAATTTTAAGTGTCTGAATCAGAGACTTGCTTTGACACAGCTCTGCCTCGTCTTCAGTTTTGCCCAAGAAGTTCTCTATGGGGTCTTATTTCTACTTTACCCTCAGCCTGCCCTCCTGTATTTACTTGTCTGTCTCAAGCTCCTTCTCTTGTCTCCCCTTTCTTGCATGTGTCTCTATCTCACCCTCTTCTGTTAAGCTGGAATTTTGCTAGGCCTAAGAGGCCTTTTTATAAAAGCCCAATAAAAAATGATCGTGGCTTTATAAAGTGCACGAACATGAAAAAGTCAAAGCCATAAACGCGTCTCCAGCTGAAAAATCTCAGCACACAGACTAATACTCTCAGGCATGAGTGAGGCTCCTAGAGCTAGTCTGAGGGGCACAAACCACTTTTATTTCCATCCCTGGCAAAATCTTCAATCTCAGCACCTCAGTAGCAATCTCTGGATCCCTTCCACAGAGGATGTTTCCCCCAGCCCCCAACTTGGCTATAGCACAGCTCAGTTACTCTTCAGACTTCTATCCTCACCAGTCCCTGCCAGGGATTTGTGTCCAGATCGATCTTTTCTTGCTTTTTTTTTTTTTTCCCCCCTGTCCTAAGACTTGAACAGCTGCATCTCATTCTAGGCAGCAAAGAAGTCCCCAGTGGGTGAGAAGGATGCCTCGTCATCGTGACCTAACCTCCTGTTGTCTTTTCACACCTGATTGCTTCTTTTCCACTCTCTAAATGCTGAATCCAAATGCACCTAGCCCTGTACTGCCAGTCATGTTCTGTTCATAGAATCATAAAATAGAATCATAGAATCGTTTAGGTTGGAAAAGACCTTTAAGATCATTAAGTCCAACCGTTAACAGCACTGCCAAGTCCACAACTGAACCATGTCATTCCACCACTAAACCATGTCCCTAAGCACCTCGTCTACCCATCTTTTAAATACCTCCAGGGATGAAGACCTCAACCACTTCCCTGGGCAGCCCATTCCAATGCTTGACAACCCTTTCACTGAAAAATTTTTTTCCTAATGTCCAAACTAAACCTGTCCTGGCACAACTTCAGACCATTTTGAGAAGAGGCTGACCCCCACCTCCTTACAGCCTCCTTTCAGGCAGTTGTAGAGGCCAATAAGGTCTCCCCTCAGCCTCCTCTTCTCCAGACTAAACAACTCCAGTTCCCTCAGCAGCTCCTCATAATGGGCCTGAGTCCTGTTCTTGCGCCATTTTACAGACTGGACAACACAGACTTAAAACTTACCATCCACCTTTTAAAAAAAACCAGGCATTACCCGTCATTCTCTAAAATCTATTAAAATTAGGCATTAGATCCAACTTTACATAACTTTTGAAGATTTCAAATTTGGAGCCAGAGAGCTAAACAAAAGTAGAGCACCAAGCCCAAACATCTCCTGGTTTGAGAGAAGGCTGGAAAGAGATACGAACCCACAGTCACGGGTGATTCTTCATCAATTTGTCCTAGGTAAAGATACATTGTCTCCTTTGAGAAGTAGAATCTCGGTGGCTTGGGAGGCCAATTCAAGTTTATCCACTATTTTTCTCGCATAGCCTACAGTGCTTCTGAGATTGGGTTGCTGGTTCTTTCTTCCTTTTTGCGCTAGAGCGTCCACGCAAAGCCCTCCTAGCACTTACGTGTGAAAAGGAAGAGCCTGTTTTCAGTTTTATGCTCAGAAGGAAGCCAGAATACCAAACCAATAAAACAGGGTGAGGAAATGTTTCTCTTTAGATCTGACAAGGGACTGAAGCACATCAAGACAACAGGGGGGTCTTCCTCTCCCATCTATTTTCTCCTATCAGTACTTCTCTGTTTTCTTGGAACAGGCAATTCTAATATTTGAGAGAGATATAGACTCCCCGTTTAGGCCTTGTCACCTCTACTGGGTTGGCCAGTTAGTGCCAATGGCCAAAGGGCAACATTCTCCATTTTCTGTTCTCCTGGGGTATCCACTCCCTGAGAGAACAGACATGGACAAGAGATAAGCATAGACTCTCTCTGCAGGGTAGAAGTTTATTTCCAGGGTTCACAGCAATTCAATCAGCTTCATATGTGGTCAACCTCATTGTGAACTCTGTCTGAGAGAATATCTCTGGAGAAATGTCTTTGTACATGGAGAATATCATGGTCTAGAGATTCTGCCTGTCACCCTTTTCCCTGGATGACCAGGTACCTCCAGTTCCCTGTGCCACCAATCGTTGGACCCATTTCACATCTCCTTCTCCAATGAAAGACGTGAACTAATGATATTATAACTAATGAAACTAGAGATGACAACTAAAGAAAGAGCAGAAATGAAATTTGTGTGAGGAAGAGGAGATCTTCCTGTAATGAAGGTCTAAGGGATGATTAGCTCCACAGTCCAGACATGACCTCAGAGCTTCTGCACCAACTTTTTGGGGGAAACAACTGACTTGAAAACTACATCAGCAGGGGTTAGTCCCTGTTTTGAGGCCTCTCCTCTCCCTTCAAAAACATAAACACCTCACACCTACGTACCTTGATGAGTCAAGTTCGTGGGGGAGAAGCTCAGGTTTTATTTTGTACCATCTCTGTTTGAAGGGTTCAGCCATGGGCTAACCCCCATGCCCTGTAACATTTCAGAGCAATCAGGGAAGACAGACAGATGGAAACACAGGGGGGATGGAGGGAAGCTGATTTATATGCAGCTGAAACAGAGCCGTGGGGCTGCTGCCAAGCCATATAGATGTGGTGGCAACACAAACAGAGACACGCAGAACAGCCTGTGCAAATATAAACACTGCCACACGTGATGAGGGTTCACCAAGTTCATGCAAACACCAGGGAAGAAAAAGAAAAAAGAGACTTAACTGGGGAGGCAAGTGTAAAGATTATGTCAGGCACAGGAGCTCTGTTAAACAAGAAGAAAAAAAGAAAGTGTCTCTCTCTTTTCTTGATCTGCAGAAAAGCATGCTTAGATAACAGGAATTTGCAACAGATTTAAAGGACGCAGGCCCTTCTTCTGTGTCATCAGGAGATAATCTTAACGATCCTGTGCATAACAGTTGTTAATGGTGATCAGTTTTCCTTTCCTGTCTAGATCTGGTGGTCGGTAGTTCATTAAATCATACGTCTCCGGTCAATCATTGTACTTGTTTCTCTGTCAATTCAGGATTGTTTCCAAATGTGGAAGGCTCATTACAGAAATCTGGCCTGGCACTGGCCACTACAATGAACTGGCATTTCTTCTCTAGCTTTCCCACGTGAATCGACATCAAGTTCAGCAGAGACTAGAAGTCATCATCCTACTAGAAGGGGCTCGCATGGAACAAATTTGTGGAGCTCTGTATAGTCCCTAGAGGTTATGAATTGCAGGGTAGAAACCACTGAAGTAATTATTGCTGACTGCCATCCTAGGACAGAAGGGACATGGAAACTAAACACTCAGCCATAGCTGAGGACGTCTCCTCCACTGCCACGAAGACCTACTGGCCACAGATGTAATAACAAACTGTATTCTTGCTTTGGAGTATCATGTTGCAGAGATGCCAGTGCAGCATTTTTTAGCAGCAACAAACTGCAGAAAACATTGTATTCCAGATAGTTTGTTTTCCAGGATGGTATGCTTTCCTTTCATAGAAAAAGCAAATCCAGCACTTCTTCTATTGCACATACCCCCTCTATTCATATCCTGGTGTCCCTCTAACGTCTGCCTCTTTGCTGCCATCCTTTGGCAGCCTCCAGGTAGAAAAAGGGAAGAGAGTCCCCGACTGCCATCTGTGAAATCTTCAAATATCCCCATCAAAAGCTAAGCACTCAACAAACAAAGCTGTGGTGTCTTACCAAGGGCCCACAGGGACACCGCAATTTCCTTTGGGCTGAGAGATTAGATGGTTAGAGCGCAGGACTGTAAGCCAGAAGGCTCCTATCCAAGCCCAGCCACTGACTCAAAGTCCATAACCACCTACAGGCCTTTGCCAAACACAGCTGTAAGCAGAAAGTTATATCCATGAGACTGATGAGACACAGTGTCCTCTTGTTTATTGCTGTCCGTAATATTGGCCTGAGCAGGCCACACTGGTTAGTTGAAATTGGTTGAGATATCCTTGAACAAGGGGCCTTGCCATTTCAATACCCTCAGCTACAGAGACACTCTTGGCTGTTGGCACACCCTCTGTCCCCCCGCAGAAGCCAGCTCCACAGATGCTGAGAATATTCCAGCCTTTTACTGCTCCAGCCTTACCTTTTTCACAGAGTGGTTCCCCCCTGCAGAAAAAGGGGGAAGAGACTAGGAAGCTGAAGTTCCACCTATTTTGTATCCTATAGTTTCTTGTTTCTATGGAATCCTTTTATCCATACAGGGTTAGTTGGATGCTCATAATTTGCATTCTCTATTCCAGGTGGATGAGGCTGGCTGGAATCTCTCATGTACTAATCAACCTGCCTGCAATAATAAGTAAATACATGCTATTTCAAGATCTCAGTCTGTCATAATGACTTCCTTCAGACTCACTTTCTTGATGATTCTTCCCTTTTTCTTCAATGTCTTAATCTCTCCAAGTTTTTCCCAACAGTTCTTAGGCACTGTTGTTACCTCATCTACTAGATGACTGTGCCTTTTGCTCTTCCAGACAGATTGAGAAATGAAAATGAAGTGACTATTACTTTTTGCATCGTATTTTTGATAAGGAGGTGGAGTGAACTCTCAAATACAGCAGCACGAAAGTAATTTGTCGTTTCAGAAGTGCATCAAAATGTCTCCACATCTGTTTACATTCTCCAGTTCTACATCTCATCTCCACAGGGACTGCACAACTCTGATTGGTCTCGCACTGAAGCCTGGATATTTGTTCTGACTCCTTGTGAAGGCTGTACAACCCAAAGCACTGTTCTTTTGGATACATCCCCATTCTAGCAAGATCACATTTCACTTTTTTTTTTTTTTTTTTTGCATTTATAGAGTGCTTTCTATAGTGTGAAGAAGGTTCAGCTGACAGCACTGGAAATGAAGGTCCTCTGCTTAGCCATAATAGATGCAATGTGAATTTCACCACTCCACCCACTGGCAACAAGACCTCAGCTTGGAACCTCAGCAAAAAGAAGAGCAAATAAAGTTCACTCTCCATGACCAAAAGTTAGCTCTTCTGCTGATGCAACCAATAACAGTGGCAATTTTGAAGAACAGGCAGATCCAGGCAAGCCTTCCTTACTCTCTTTGGATTAGATACTATCTGTTCTTCCTTTTCCATTAAAAGTCAGTTCTTTAAGTTTCACCAACTTTCTTTGGTTCCAGTCAGGGACCCTGCTAGCAATGATTCAGACTTACTCCCAAACCAATCACCAGCATCAACCTCAGTTCATGCAGCAATTTGAAGATCTAGAAGGCCGATAAGAATCCATATTTCTCTTGGTTGCCCTGCACACACCACCCAGCTCTTGCCATTCCCCAGCTCAGCTGGAATGAACAGCCAAGCCAAGACTGCTATGATGCATTGGGAACATGGGAGGGCCAGCAGTGAGCCTGACAGCAATCATGGCTTCAAATTAATACATTTTTTTTAAAGTTAAAAAGTAAACTATGAAAGAGGATCAACTTCTATATAAAACTTTTTTACATTTTCAGACTACTCCTTTCATATTTTGTTCCCACATCCTTTAAAGGAGCGTGCTATGAATATCTACAAAGTTATGGTGTTATCTTCTTTGAAATCCACCTTTAAAACTTCCCTTCTTTATGACGTGGAAGGTGGTCTCATCACTTGTTAGATCTCTGGTATCCTGAGACACCTGATCATTGTGTTTCATTGTTCTCATTGTTCAGTATTTCTGTATCCATTTTTCTGTCCCCTCTCTTACAGAGGGCTACCTTTTTGCTTATATAGTTTATCAAATAACCGAGTGTTGGCTTATGAATGAACTTCATGAGCACTAATAAGCATAAATAAGCCCCATTCATAAGATGCATTTCAAATATGATACATTTATCCTCTTTCTCACTCTCAAAGACAGAAAATTTGTTCTGTGGAAAAGATGAGATTGGGAAAATGTTCTTTAAAGAATAAGATGGGGAAGAGTGGGCTGGGAAACAGTCACAAGTGAGTACTTCTTTCCTGGAAATGGCCTTTAAAAGTCACTGGTGTTGGCACTGGAGCTACAGTTCAATAAAAGGATGCCTTTGATTGCCCACATCACCTCTCTTTTTAGTAGGGCTGTGTCACACAGGTAAAGTGTGAAAGATAATGAAATCTGACAGTGCACTCGGAACTATCCTCCGACTGTATAACTTCAGGCCAGTTCCATCCAGACTAATTAAAATCCATGAGATCTACATATCTCTCCAACCCAGAATCATTGTTTCAGTAATCAGAAAATAGTGAGGACTGTTGTGTGGTATTTACAGCTGTCAGTGATTTCATGAGCTGTTGTAAACACCCCTGCCACTTAAACATCATGAAGCGTGTTGAGAATATACTGACCATACACTGTCACGGTCAGTGGCTTTTTCATAGAAATGAAAATGTATTTAAGACCCCATGGCTGACTGTGATGGATTGGTTTCCATCATAAAAACTGAAATGCTTTAATGAGAACACGCTTTATGAGTCTAGCTGTTAGCCGTGGGGGTGTCATCACGCTGTAACTTTCCAATTCTTTTCCTCTGGGATGAATCGAAGGTGGCTGGACCATTAATTTATTACAAAGACAGGTGCTGGAGACAGCAGAAAAGAAGAAAACAAGAAAGAGAGAGAGAGAGAGAAACAGAAAGCAAGGAAGAAAGAACAAGAGAAAGCAAGCAAGACAGACAGATAGACTGACAAACTTAGCTACAAGACAGAATTTGCCTGGACTGCAATTTGTTTGCACACCAGATGTCTGTATGGTTCAGGCTGACAGCATTGCAGAGGGTGGGAAGTTCAGCACTGCCCGAAGCCAAAAAGAAGAGAAATAAAGAAATCAAAACAAAAATGACTTTGCTGTTTATTTCCTTCACCAGTAAAAATTGGGTCCCTCCAGTCACGTAGTTGACCATACCATGCACTCTTTCCCTTGCAAGCATGTGGTTGGAGTCCTCCTCAGAATTTGGCCAGACCAGCTGAAAAAATGGATTTTAATGCAGTAGACCGAGGGAGTCGTAAAATGCATCTCTCTAATTAGTTTATCAGTTTGAGAGTGAAGGACTTGGGTGAAGAAATGTAATTATGTCAGTTCTGTGATATTCAAACAGGCTTATTTACATTCCTCACCTTATGCCTTTTCCTTTTGCACCCATCTTCTTTTCTTCACCTCCACCCCTCCCCCACCATCTTCGTTTCTTTTTTGCTTTTTGCCAAGTCCATCACGTACCTGGGGTCAACCAGGCAGTTCTGCAGATGGGTTGATGATACTGTAAAACACTCAGTATGAGATGTTTCTGTCTGGCCTACAGATGGGAGACTCATAAACACTTGATACACCCAGTCCCCCATTACTGTTTAACAGCTTTTCTACTGGAAAGCCAAGAGCCTCCCCAGGCAATGCAAGGAGTTGCCATATGTTTAGGATACTAATAGTCCCTCTAAAAACTCATGTGTTTTTAGGCTAACAGAAGAAGTGAAATTCTTTTCTTCTTGGTATTTTTTTAGTGGTTGAGAAAGGATCCAACTGCATGGGCTGTTCTGTGGGTACTGGCAGGCTTTGCCAATTGGATGTGTGTGAGTGTGAATGATGCTTTTTGTCTTAAGTCATACAGACTGATTGCATTTAAAACATTCTGCGTCAGTATCTTCTGTCCCTGATGATACTTCATCACAGCTCCTCAGAGACACCACCACTTAATCTGCCTGAGTCAGAGCAGAGTGTTTCTGAGAGAGTTGCATATATCCCTGCAAAAACTAAGTGGGAAAAAGAGGCTGCTCCACACCTCCAGAGCTCTACTCCACACTGCACAGAGCAATGGACCTCTTTGAATCCAGACTGTCCTGGAGTAGGAAACAATTAGGAGCATCCTTTTTCCCAGTGAGATTCCAAGTGTGAGTTTAGGACATCCACATCTGCCGGAAGAGAAAGTCCCAGGAGATTCTTCCATGTGTGAGGCCTAAAAGTGTTCAAGTATCCTACTGGAAGAATGAGTCTTCTTGACTTCCTTTGGCTAACCTGAAATGGAGATGCTCAAACAACGATCAGGTGCTGTAAGGAGCAGTGAACATGATAAAATACTCCTTTACCTTCTCTATTTTTTCATGAAGTGCTAGGAAGTGAACACCCTGCCTCTGTCTGATGGCACCCCGAGGATGAAGGACAACATCAGTCTGAGATGGTGGAGGATTCCAGCCTGCATTTAGTAGGAAAAAGCTCATTAGCCTTGGTTTTCTGGCTGAGTTACTGCAGAGAAATTGCATCATTCCTCCTGAATCCCTTTTGTGGTTTGAGATTGACAGAGCATCCTTCTTTCCACACCAGAACTACTTAAGTGGTGTTGTTCCCTGCCACCTTCTGGCCTAGCTATAGTCACATTTTTTGTATATTATAGATGTAAATCCCTAAGGAAACTGTAAAAAGTTCTGCAGACCTCAGTGAAAGCAAACTGGCTTTTCAGTGAGACAGAAATGAGGTGTGCTGAGAAAAGAACACCTCTAAAGGGAAATTCGGAGAGTTGTTCCCCGAGTATTGTGCCAAATTCCTTTGTAGCCTCATGGTCTTGGTGGCCAACAGAGAGTACATCACTCTTAGGAAGAGGCTAGAAAACATGACTGAAAGTGCTAAAATGCCATTGTGTGCACAGCATCACCCCTTGGCCTCAAACATTGTTTGAATCACCAGACCTCAGAAAATGTATAACATAAACAAAAAAGATCTAGAGCAGAAACATGGAAAGATTTCCACACAGAAAAGACTTAGAAAGGAGCCCTCTGATGTAGATCATCAACAAATAAAATACAAGAGAAATAAAACTACGACTGAAACATTGCAGTCCCTAATGCCCTCGTCAGACTCCTGGAATAAGGGACTTTCACCTCTTTCTGAAGCACATGCCTAGTTTGAAATACACGAGCTGTTTGTAACAGCTTCATGGGAACCCCTTGGATTACTCATAAGGTTTAAATTTTGGCACCTGCCTCAAGACATTGCTGAGTCAATGCCCCAGTTTGAAGAATAGCCACTGGGCAGGACTGCTCCATTCACCACAGTGGGGCTCCGTGGACAGCCAAGCAGCAGTTGTCATATCCAGTCCCAGCCCAGCAACTGATTCATCCTACCTTCATTCTTAGAGCCTTAGTTTCTTCATACCAGAGACTGTTCTTCCTTCAGATTAATTCAATCTCTATGACATTGGCTCCAGCTTGTGTACCCTGGAGGGTGACTCTCTCTGCCCTTTCCTGAAGAGCATCTTAGGCCAATGAATAAAGTTCTATCTAGCTGTACTACATTAAGCAAACTAAGAACCCTCAGTTGCTCCAGACCTCACAGTGATCCCCATCACTAATATGAGGAACATTTCTACAGAGAAAATGGGGATTTCTGTTCAGAAGAGCCTGATATATGCTGTAGAGGTTATACAGAAGTCATTTGTGGTGAAATCTTTGTATATGCAAGCTGCCTTTAAAATCTCAGTTTCATAAAAGGCTCTGTCATCTCCAAAAAAAATAATGACACATTTACATTAAAACCAGAATTCTTGGAAGACTGTTTCTTCTTCTGATAGTTGCAAAGGAAAGAAGAAAATAGTCCACACTGGTAATTCTTTTGTCTACAGTACAGCACAAAGGCCTTGGGGTCCTCTGCAGTCTTGTCAAGTACTTCTCATTGTTACTCACATGGTAAAAACAACTTTTGTCTCTTCTTAAACGTGGTTCAAGAGAATATTTATGTAATGAATCAGATGAAGAAGGCTGGAAGGACTCATTCTTATCTAAGCTGATGTTCATCCCACCAACTTTAACCATTTGTAAATTTGGTGCCTAAATAAAGTAGCTGTCTAGATTATTCAGTTAACAAAGAAAAGTAGACATTTCCAACCAGGAATACCCTCCACCTCTGGGACAGGCTGGGATAAATATTCCTTAGAGATACAGATTTTTTTCCATTGCCTAAACTGGGATCTATACAGCTGCTGTGGCAAATACCTAAATACTAGACAGCTTAAAATTAGATGAGTTCAACCCCACCTTGAGACAGGCCTCCTATGTAACATTAATGATACCACTCACTGCACAAATTCCTTCATTTTACCCTGTTTCTCTAACTTTCTGGGTTGTTCCCTCTCTGGTAAAGCTGTGCCAGATCCCTATGGTTCTGCAGTTCCCTGATGTGATATTTTCCCCCTCACAGCCTGTCGCTTGGTTGGTAGACCTTTCTGTCTCATGCCACCACAACAGCAGTCTTCTCTCCTTTCTACATCTATCCCTTTTTCTCTTGGTGCGAGTTCTGGGGACTTTCCCACCCTGTGTCACTTCATCTGGTCACAAAGCCACAATCCCACCACAGCCTTGCTTGCCAAATGTGTTGTGTAAGGTTTGGCCTTGTGGGTTTCCTCCGGAGCAAGGACACAAGAAAGATTCTCTGTGGGAGCAGAAACACCAGCCTGCTCTCTCAGGGTGCAATAGAAGGGGGCTTTGGCCTCTTCGTTTCCAAGCAATTACAAAGTTTAACCTTAAGTGGGATTACAGAACAGGAGGAAAATGCTCAGAAATGCCTGGAAGTACTGAAAATACTAAAAGGAGATAATTTTAGTAATAACTCCCCAGCTAACAGCCAGGGTACCGACCCTTGCTTGGGGCAGGTCACACTTCCCACCATCCAACACCTAAAACCCCTGCTGTGTCCCCTGGCTTCTCCCTGTACCTCTGACAATTCCTGCGGTGCCTCTGCATGGCAGTGCCAGGTCCAGTAAATGAGCCAGGGTAAGCTTAGCAATTTTTGTGTTGTTCCATGCCTACCGTGGAGCAGGAGGCTCTGGATTATATGCAGGTGGCTGAACACTGGACACATCTAGTCTGGTGGGAGCAAAATGGCAAGAAGGTAGTAAGGCTGTATGGCACTGGATGACCTATAGCAGGAAAGCAGGCTTTTCTGCACACACTTTGCACGTGAGGAACCAAGGGTGAGCATTTAGCTCTCATGGTTAGTACAGAAACTTCTCCCAGTATGTTAAAGGAATGCTGATATTTGGATCAGCAGCTGTGCCTAAACATCCTGGCTTATCATCAAGTAACATTTCTCCCTTCGTTCTGTTAATGATAGAGAAGTATTTGGTATTCTCTATGAACACTCACGGCAGTTCCAGGAAGGTCTGTGGCCCATCCGAGGCAAAGTTCAGCTTAAGGCAGCTGCTAAGGAGCTAGAAGATTGTATAAGGACATGAGGGCAGCTCTGCTGGGTCTGTATATCTAGCCCTGCAGCTTAGGGAAAGTAAGAACAGGACAACTACACATGCCGTTTCCCCCGGGTCTACCTAAATATGTTTAGTCTCTGCATATTTACTAATCCCCACTGAATTTTTTCTTCATGAACTCATCCAGTCTCCCCTGGAAGCTTCTCTCCATCCATGATATCCTCTGGCCATGCATCTGGAAGATCAACTACATGCCGCAGGAGGAACTGCCTCCTTTGGCTGGTTCTGACCCAGCCCCCCCAGCTCCATTTGCTGTCTATCCCATGGGTGCCCACCTTGGTCCCTGTGCTTCCTCACAGGTGTCTCCACATCCCCCTGCACCAGTACTGCTAACATATGGCAGCTGTGACCAGTGAGCAGGGACCTTTGCAGTGAAAGAGTTAAAGTTTAGCTCCTCAGCCACCCTGCTCCAGTGCTCCAGCCCCGCTTTTGCAGAGTTAATACTCCACACATGGTCTGTACTAGACAGGTATGCGAGACAAGACAGTGATCAGCTGACACGTTTCGGTGTTACAAACCGGCTGGGAGTGCTGTTCTCTGAGACTTCCTCGCGTGCACCAGGAGAAAAGCCTCTGAGCACGAAGGAAGGAGACGGCTCGGCATGTTGGAGCATGAGCCTGGTCCTGCTTCTGCTCGGCACAAGTAAGGAGGAAGCACGAAATCTTTCTTCAGGCTCTCCTAAATCAAAGTCTGTGAATAGCTGAGGTTGGGGAAGAAGTTGCCCCCTGCCAACACACGCAACTGTTTCTTCCATCCATGTCTCCTCGGGGCAACTGAGTTCCTGGTTAAGCCCAGTGCTGAGTCACTGAGGTATAAACTCAACCAATATAAAAACCTTCCTCCTTGACAGTCATCCAAAAAGCACAAATGAGCAGAAGAGATAGAAGAAGAAAAAAAAAAAGCTAGGAATATATCAGGGCTGACAGCCCCAGAGAAGGTCCTGCAGGAGGTATCCCTGCACCTCTCTGCAACAGCCTGCCCTGGCGAAACCAGAGCCATCCCTTTCCTGACACCCCACCACAACAAACCCAGAAGGATTAATGCTTGTTCCTGAGAGACGCCAAGCAACCCTCCACTCCTACTTAAATCAGGAGATTGCAGAGAGCTTTGCACCTGGCAGGATGAGGTCTTTTGGGTCTTGGAGCAAAGATCCCGCTTTATGGCTGGAGATGAATGACAGCCATCTGAGCCCTTGCCCCATGCTGTGATGGGTGGCAGGGCTGCTGTCTGAGCTGCTCTGGCCAATTTTTACAATGGTACCATTATCCACCAGCCATCTGGCAGGCGTAGCCTCTATTTTTTCTGCATCCAGCCCTGTGTTGGCAGATGTTAGGTGGAAAGGGAGGTTGGCGGGGGGAGACCGGAGATTTGACATCTCGTCCCTTCTCCCCTTTGCTAACATTCCTTTGGCTTGTAAGTCTGACAAACCAGCAATGGGAGAAGATTGTTATCAGATAAGTTCTTTGCAAGGACATGGGGTCACATGTTTTTCATCCATTTCTGTTAAGACTTCAATGGCAATGTACAAGCACATTTCCCAGGAGCCAGCAAGGAAAAGCGTGTTCGGTAAAGCAACAAGGGGAAATGCTGGGTTTAGTTTTGTTGTTTGTAAGAAGGTAGGAATGATGCATCCTTCCAAAATATCCTTGAGGGTCACTGATATTCTTGGTTATTAAAAAACTCTCATGAGTGTCAAGGGCAATGCAGCGGATTCTAGTGCAGAGGGAAGGCAGAGGGGGGATGAAGGTCTTCAACACATTATCATCGCACAGGTTTCACATTCAGGCTGCCAACAGGGGCCGAGCTCCTGCATAGGCTCATTTCCTGGAAGGAAAGAGAGCATCCTCCCCATATATGGCCTGATTGCCTCAGCTGATGATGCTGTTATTCATTATTTTAAGACACAAAGCAGGGATTGAGGTCCCATTGTTCTCAGCACTGTATTAACAGAATAAGGACCAGACAAGCTCTGGTAACCAAACCCAGCAGGAGATGGGCTCCCTCGCACCCTGCCCCTCCGCTGGGTGGTCTCAACAGAGCTTGTGCTCTTCTGGGGAGACTGGGATGGAGCGGCCAGCATTTCTCTGAGTGGCTGAGTACTAAAAGTGAAGGCGAAAGGAAAAGCAAGCAGGCAGAGGAGCTGCCCAAGGCACTCGCCCACACCACGGAGCAGTGCTCCTCTCCAAACAGGCTCAGTGGCTTCTGCCAAGGGCAGACTCATCGAGAAGCTTGTCCAAAGACAGCGTGTCTCACTCTCAGAGTTTAACATGACGCCTTTTGGTCTCTGCAATTCCCCTAGCACCTCTCAAAGGCGCATGGATTTGATTTTGGCAGCTGTTCAGTGGGCCACATGTTCGGCTGATCTGGATGATGTGATTGTTTTGGAGAGGACTTTCCAGGAACATTAAAATTGCCTGGAGGATGCGTGTAGCTGGCTGGAGCAGGCTGGTCTGAAAGCAGAAACCCATCCAACTGTGACTAGTTACGGTCCCAGGTGCAGCCCACTGGCCCTATCGTGTCTTCAGGAGGGTGTGCCTCCACCTCCAGCCAAGACCAAAACACACCCTGGAAATGGCATCTGAAAGAAGATGCTATGGCCCTGCATGAGGTGTGTGAGTCCTGATTTTGCTCTGTAGTATCTGGCAAAAGAGAAGGAAGGGGAGAGAGATATGAAAGAGCAGCCCGGATCTGAGTTCCCAGCCTGGGGGCTGGCCTTGTAGCACCATTTCTCAGCTCACCTGCAGTGCTTGTGTGGAGAGCAGAGTTGAGATGCTGGTCCTGTTATCTGCCCATGGTGCTTTCCTCCTCCAGCAGGGCTCAGCTTTTGGAGCTAGGAAAGGAAGCCAGGCTATGTCCCTGCTGCAGCCATTTCGGAGAGACAGCACAGAAGCTGCACTACCCCAGCACTCACAAGAGCCCAGGGGGAGGCAATATGAGGATTTTTTTGAGTTAGCTGGTGGTGAGGAAAATCAAGCGATTCTCTGCAGAGTGAGATGCAGGGCTCTTTTCCAGCAGAAGGATCTTGAGCCTGAACCTCAGCCCAAGGAGCTTTCATGAATAATGGTCATGTGTCTCGCTGGCTACTGGCAATCAGAGGCACTGAGCCCCCCGGTCTGGCAGCAGCACACTCGTATCACAGGCTGCTCCTTGTAGGGGGGCCGGGGGGGAGTAAAGCAGATAATGAAACATAGAGATTTCTACTGTCAGGCTTGGCTGATAACACACCAGAAATAGGTCTCTGTCTTAGGATAGTTTTTCTGTCCTCAGAAAAAAAAAAAGCAGACAGGACTATGCCAGCTTCTCTAGATATTATGGAAAGACAAATTTAAAAAACTTTCCTTTTGACTAGCAAGATTTAAAATTATCAGCAAGTGTGGACACCAGAGTAAAATGAGCACAGTACTTGTCCTGATTGCCTGATCCTTCATCCCAGAGTCAGTCCTTTCTTCAGGAGTCGTCTTCTCAGCCAGCTCCCTCTTGTTCATCTCTCAGCATCCACTATGGACCTGTTCAACTGCCCACCTCACAGGAGGGGCACAGACAGACCTTGCAGTGAAGAAATACTGAGCTCACATGGGGATACCTTTCACAAGAGTCTTTTGTTATACAAACCTTCTCACACAAACACTCAGAACTTCCTTGGAGCCTCAGCACGTCTTCCTTTTTTTGTAACGGGCTTCAGCAAAACTCGTTGTCCATCAAATCCATGTGTCCAAGATCATGTAGTAGGAATCCTGGACCGTGTGTGAAAGTGATTGCATTTTGCTGTTGGATGTCTTCACTAAAATGCAAATTAGCTGTCACTCTCCAGTAAATTATGTGGTATGAAGTTTTACTATGCTTCCTTCTTTTCCCTTGTGTTACAAATAAACATGCGGGAAGGATGGCCTCTCCTACACATCTAGAGATGCTGATAGCTCTTTCAGGCAGCAAGATTTGGCTGGGCCTTTCTGTTTATAATAGCTTACAAATCTTGCAACTTAAAAACTACAAACCACATGCAGATGCTGATAAATCACTCAGCTCCACATGGTTGGGGGAACCCACCAAGCCTAAGCACAGCACAGAAACCCAACAGAAAAATGGACATCAGATGGGGTATGAAAAGAGGACTGACAGTCTGGCGGGAGCTGGCCCCTGTACAGCTAGAAATGTGTTTGAAATTGCCTCAGGTAGGAGCCGTGGCTCATTTCCTTACAAGTCTTTGCTAAAGAGATGTCAACTCCCATCTTTCTGTGTTATCATGTGCTGGTTTTGGCACCACCAAAATCCAGGTGCACTTCAAGTCTCAAGCACGAGGTCCTCCTCCGCTGGGCTGCCACAGCTGAGCCCAGGAGTGCCTGCCTCTTGCACTGAGACCTTCTGATGGGTGGAAATACTGGTTTATTGCTAGCAATTACAGCAACAGAAAATTAATTATTCGTCGCAAGTTTGGGTTACAATAAAGCAGCTGATGCTGGGTCTCTCGAGACAATTAGTACAGCTCAGCCTGGAGAACAACATGACTGTGAGAGCTAACAGCCAGCTGGAAGACTGCAAACAGCCCCGTAAAATGGCAGTCGGCAGTTACTACATTTTCCTGGCTGGTTGTGTATCTCATACTAAAGAGAGGTGACAACCTTTGGTCACTTTATGGGCTTTAATCACAAACGGTGCTCTCAGCAAGAGAACCCAACCTCCCAGAGCCTTTCATACTGTAGTCCCATAAAGCACCCCATTGCACCACAGGCAGCTAAACACAGACTGCCTGCCAGCACCTCAGCTGCACAAGGCGGGTGTCTCAAAAATCAGGACAACCGTGTTCCTGTGCATAACAGGACATTTGTTCCCAGGTTCAGCCACTTCTACCATTCAATCCAGTCCTTGAAGTGCAGTTTTATCACTCAGGCCTGACCTGAGGCAGGAGGAGATCTGACTGATGGAAGGAAGACTTGGGAGCCAGCACTAAAATCAGTGTGAGCACAGATGGCTGCAATGGGCCAAAACAAAAAATACCAAAATCTGGGGTTGTCTCATGCAATCACCCAGCACTTGATGGAAGAAAGCATCGTTTTCCAAGGCTGTTGCTCTCTCTCTGTCCCTCTGACTCAGTGTGCTGTTTGCTGAGGAGCTCTGCTTTGCACCACTGGGGTCAAAACCTGAGAGATAATGCAAGACAGAAACATAACACACTGTACAACTGTCTACCAGGCACATCTGGATGCAGTGTAAACCTCACCTCTTCGTCAATATAATAGTATGCATTTATTTCTCCCGCTGGGAAAAGCAAAACCAGTTCAGATCTGTGCAACAACAACAAAAAACAAAACAAAACTGTGGTTAGTGATGTGGAAATGCTGCTGCAGGAGGAGACCCTGCAAAATGTGGACTGGTTTAGATAAAGCAGGTGAAATATCACACTCTGTCCAAAACAGAAGCTAAAGCCCCCTTCAACCAAGTTTTCCATTCCCCACGGGAAGGAAAAGAGAAGCACTGAACTGCAGGACTGCTCACGATGGAGATTACTCCCAGCTGCTCCCCCCTGGGTATAAACCTGAGAGTTAATGTCTTTTACAGTTCCAGTGGACTTCCCATTCCCCACTGTCCCATCCTGGTCACCTGTGATGTAACAAATGTGACAGTTCTCAGCTGAGCAAATATCTGGGCCACAATCATGACCACACCAATACATCTCCTGAATTTCCCCACCACCTCCTTCCCCACCACCCTTCCTGCTTTGCCTGACATGATGTTGCCCAAGCGGGACCGGCCACCCTCATCCTGCCATAAGCATCCCAAAAATTTTTTCTGCTGTCCTGCCATCACGGTAGGTTTCACAAGAAGCTGACACCAGGCTCTCCTCTCCTCACATGGTCCACATCCAGGGGATTATGTATAAGCACAGATGGCTCTACACCGTCTGCTAATTGGGGATTGTTCCTTTTTATCTAGCCACTGGGGCTTGTCCTGGGCAGGGGCGGCCCGATTTCTTTCTCTTTGATTTCAGAGGGTTTTGTAAGAAGTTACCAGGCAGAACTGAAGGGCTGGTGGACAAGGCTTTCATGAATGCCTCGATCTGCGTGGCCTTCCAGGCGGTCTGTAGCTGTGCAGTCAATCACACCGGTGGCTTTTCAGGGATCTTACCCTATCTGCACTGGGCCACAGGGTTACGCAGGATGTACAGAAATGTGACCCAACATGTCTCTAATCCCCAGAACAAGGATGAAAGTGGATTTAGAGTAGGGGTGGCTACATTTCTTGTACCAGCTCACCCCCTCAGTCAAGTCCCTGAGTATCAGGGCTGAATAAGCTCAGCATGTGCCACAGGCCAGTGCGTAATGAGCCATTTTTTTCTCCTATTTCTCAGAGCTACGTAACATTCCTCCAGCGTTCTGCTCTGCTCCGCTCTGCTGGGGGTGATGCATGGGAAAGCATCAGCTCAGAGCAGCTTATACGTCCCTATAGGCACTTCTCCACCACTGCCTGCCTGTGACTGTAAAGCATGGGCCAGGATGGTGCACGCAGGGAAGTGACTCCTTCTGGGTGCCTTTGAATGGCCTTTTCAGGCCACTACAGCTCCTGCCTCCCTGCTCTGGTTCCTTCTCTCCCTAACCCACCTAGCCCCTCTGGTTGAGGCAGCCTGGAGCACAGTGACAGGGCAAATGGTGGGCAGAAGAAAAAGTTATAGTACATCATCCAGATGGACAGAAAGACAAGTGTGGACACTGGAGATGTGGCAGAAGAAAAGCTTGCTTGGAAGGGTGAGGAGAGTAAAGAGAGTGCCCCCAAAGCCATCAGTGTCACAGTGATGGAGCAGTGCCTCCCACAGCAAGGGAACAGGGAGGAGGAAGAGAAGATTTCAAAGCAACGGTGAGCTCCAGCTCCAAAGGAGGACCAGCCGCAGCAGTCTCCTCATGTGTGTCAAACCTGTAGGAAGGAACAGGCTTCACAAAGTCCTCAGCACATCTGGCCACACTCCATAATCTAGCGTGGCTCATCCCACCAGCTCCATTCCCCTTTTAGACACAGGCTGCTGGCCGTTCATGGGAGGACTGGGCTGATGGTACGATTCTTTCCTACATTAGCCTTTAAGAGGGAAAATAACCCTCAACTAGGACATCCAACACCTAATAAAAATTGCCTTAAAGAGACTTCTGACAATATTCCCTAGACCTCACATTTCAGTTACGCATAGGCACAAAACCTTCTGGTGGCAGGGGCAATTCTTATGCAGGTGAGGCTATTGGTGAGCATTTCCCAGTGTGGTAACACCTTTGGCAGAGGAATGAACTGTCTGGTTGCAAAATATCATGCAGGTATTCTTTAGATGTCCACGATCAAAACCCCGCCAACTTGGAATGAGCAAGACAAGCAAATGGACCTCCAACGCTGCTGTCGAGTAGCATTTCAGCAGGGGAGCACTCCTTTGCCCTTCCTGTGAGCATCCAGGCAACATTAGCATCCCTAGTGTGCGGAAATCCTCATCAAGGACATGACCTCATTGTTTCAAATGCAGCTAAAAGATGGTCTCTGCCCCCAAAGAGACCATAATCATGTGTAAAATGTTGGATGGGGAACACAGTTTGACTGAAAGAGAGTATAAAGGAATAATAAGATAATACTGTAATATGTCCTTGGCCTGCCTCCCTTTCCTCAGTGTGTTACTCTCTCAAACCTGATGATGTGATGTCTCATTTACAGTTCTGGAAATGCAGGCCATACATATCCTTCTAAGAGATCAGGGACCGTACTCAGGAGTCTGCCTGGCACAAGTCAGATCAGCTTGGCTCATAACTGAATTCCCTTCTCCATGCTGCAGTAGCCACGTCCACAATCCTTACTGGGAATGACCCTGGGACGTGCTATTCCCCAGGCCAAGCCCAGGAAACACAGGTATGAGCTGGCCAACTAAAAGGAAGTGTTTATTATGCCCAGCGTGTAAGGCTAAGAAGCTGAGGCTAAGACTTGCCTATGGCCATGGGGAAAGTCAGTGTCAGAGACCAAGCTTTCCTTTCCAAGGGTCAGACTAGGAGACAGAGAGAAGCATTTTTTTCAGGTTAGGATTAGCCCTTATTGCATATCTGTTGCTTTTTTTAACACATCGTTCAGAATTAGTTGTCACCTAAGGCTCAACTTTGTAAGAGTGTGCAGGCACATTAATCCTCATGCCCTGTGCTGTGTGCACTTGTGGGTCTTGCCAAGGTGTGAGGTGTATTGGCCGCACAGGCAAACAATGGCTGCCATGCACAGTGAAGACTTTTCAGCAAACATAAATGCTCTTCCTCAACCAGAACATGGTTGGTGCTGCACATAGTGCCCTGGCACAAACAGCCTGCAGCATGTTATTGCCGTGTTCAGCAGAGGGCCTCTGGCCCTCGAGGAGGATCAAGTTAGCTCCAGCTGAGTCCCAGATGTTCACCCACAGCTTCTGATGCTGCACTCACTACCGAGCTGGAGAGCAGTTGTTATCAAATCTTCACCAGTGATGTCTTCGGCCAATTTTGAGTTATGGCTTGAAGTTAATCCACTGGAGGTGTTTATCTCCAGTGCCATGGCTTGCAGTATAAGGAACTTGGAGCTGGGAGTCCTGGATAGCTCAGGGTTGCCGTGAATCACTGCTCCTTTGAATTAGGAAGTAGCATTTGTCACACCTCCATTAAGCAATTATAATTAGCAACTTTAAGCTACAAGATCACATTGCCTAGATGTGAGGCTTTACTGTGCATGGCTGCAATGGCGTCACGCTGTCTGCTTGTCCTTCTGTCCTTCCTCTCTGCCACTCTGGAGCATCTGCAGTGATAAGGTGGGGAAGGGATTTATTTTTTGGGGTGGTATAAAGTAAGTGAGGAACAGTGAGAAGAGAACTGCTGATTTGACCTTGAGCACTGGGAGAAAGTATAACACACAGTCTGTATAAAGTTTCCTCTTGAAGAAAAATAATAATAATAATAAAAAAATCTTTTTGTTCCTCTACCAGAGAAGACTATAAAAATCTGCTCCTGCAAAGCTGAAGTGGATTTCACAGCCAAAGCAAGGTCATTCAGAAACTGTTGCCAGGTCAAGTTTTCACTTTGAACATTTTCACAGTTAAAGGAGGATCCAGAACATGTAAGAAAACACAGCCCCAGAATTTCCACTTTAAACTGCTTTTTGCTTGAACTATAAGGTGCAAAAGGGGGGGGAGGGGGGTGCGGGGAGGAGGGGGCTCGGAGTGGCAGGGCTTGGGTGATTTGTTTATCTAGAAAATCTTTGCATCTGCTCTTTTGAGTGAAGTTCCCATTGCTTTTTTTTTTTTTTTTTCACTCCATTTTCCAGCTGTGTAGCACAAAGCACAGGCAGGTCAACAGCCTCGCCGAAGATCACAGAGTGAGTCAGTGGCTCTGGAGAGATCAGAGCCAGGACCCCACTGTGTGCCAGCTCTTTGTGCTTCCCTCTGGTTTTAAAATTCATTTCAACCCCAGGTGCTAAAACAAGGTGAAACAGGACAAATTCCAGACTGTAACTTTGGCAGAGGCTTACGAAGGACACAGTGAAAATGCCACCACAATGCTGTGGCACCATGGACTGAACGGTGCTCAGTCATATTTTTGCTTACAGGTATGGGCATTTCTGTGTCTCCGTGACTTTGAAATAGCTTTTCAACCCACTGGCCCATTTCAACCCAATCTGACAGCACTGCGGGGTCCTCCAGGGTGTAACATTTCTACAGTTTCCATGAAAAACTGGCAACCAGATAAGGGAGAGAGCTGGAAATTAGGTACCTGATATAGGAAAAGGGAACTCAGCCACAGCATTGGCCCCCAGCAAATCCACCTGATAAGGGGGGGCACAAACCAGAGGCTGTGGCTGCACTTGCACAAGCAGTGGGCTCCAAGCACCAGTATGTGACTGTCTGCGCTACGTAACTGCTAGCAGGCACCTCGTCACAGCTGTCATAGCATCTCCCAAGCCTTGGGATGGGCGTCACATGGGCAAGAGGCATGCCCAGGCGTAAGATGGGCACATGGGACAGAATGAAGTCCCATAAATGTGATCCGTCCTGTGCCGCAGGACCTGGATCCTCCAGACTGATACTGGGCATTCCTTCTTTTTCCTGATCGGACAGTTAAGCTATTAAAAGTGATTTCTGCCTTCTCCCCTCCATTATTATTTCTTTGTGCTCATGTTAATCAAAGTTCTGGCCATAAGTTTTAATTTCTGAAATGGCTAAAAAAAAAATATAATAATTTAGAGAGCTCTTTTTGGGGTATTTACAAAAAAATAAAAATATCTGACTATTTTGCCAGCAGTGGATCTCAATTTGTTATTGTAGGGTCACTAGAAAGTAATGGCTGGCAAGGGTGAAAGCCCTGAGCTACCTTGATTAATTGTGGCCAAGTTGTGCAGCGATAGTGGGGTCTTTTATTGGGAGGTCACTGAAGGGTATGGGGCTGAACTGGCGGGATCATTACTGGAGGGCTGCTGGTTAACAGAAACTATAGAGCTGTTTATGAACAGGGGGCTCGGCTGGTCTGAACAGGATATTCATGAAGACTGCGCTACAAAATGGTTCATTGTTGTGGTCATGCGCTCTGGGCTGCTAATATTCGTGGGTGCACTTGTGTGGGCATGTTCAGTTTATTTAGAAAATAAGGGCATTGAAGCACTTGTTTTCTGAGGGGAAAAAAAAAAAAAAAGAACAGAGTAAGAATTACTCCAACTGTGCAAATATTGAAGAGAAAGAAAGGAGAATGTCTCATTCTCCTTTTTACAAGTTTTTAAATGACAAAGCGAAAGATGTGAAACGCTGGGCAGAGCTGTGCTTGCCATCGCCTGGGGTCCCCAACGCAGCAGAAGGCTGCTAAACCAATAATCTTGCTTTCCTGACCTTGCAGCCTTCTAACAAATCCTTTCTACTTTAGCAGGATTTGTTTCAGCGAACTAGGCTGTGTAATCTGGTACTCTGGTAATGTCCTCATTTAACAGCTTCAGGGCCAAATCCTGGTCATACCTCCACTGGCGCAGTCCCATCACTTTTGATGCAACTGCTCTGGCTGACAGCAGACCGTGACGTTTTTCCCATTAATCTCATTCCCCCTTCCTATTGTGTTTCATTTTACAGTGCCCTGGAAACTGGGAAACCTGTATGTCTTTAGCCGTTTGATGTATAGGAAATTTAGTTGCTTAACTAATTTTTTCCCTCAACAGAGGTTATTTTTTTGGTTTGCTGGTTCGGGTTCTTTTTTTCAGACCTGGCCTCACAATGCTTATGGAAACTGGTTATGGTAGAGGGGAAAAAGATTAGGGATAGTAACTCAGCAGCCACATACATCATGCTTGGTTAAAACTGTATCCAGGCAGCTCCAGGAACAGAAGTCCCAAGTCCAAACTTTGTCTAAGGCCACTCTCCAGCTACCCTTTCAGCTAAAAGAGCAGCCTTTCTGGCTCGTCCACCAGCTGGAACGGATGCAGGCTTGACTGAGCCTAAGACATCCCGTGCAGGCTGCAGCTGTACCAGGCTGACTGCGGCTGTCTGCCCCTGCCCGGTCCTGGAAGCTGAGCGGCCGGCAGCCAAAGGGCTCCCAGGCCTGCTGGAAAAGCAGCGGAGTCCGAGGCATGAAAGCCAGGCTATTTTGAAGGAAGGACTTAAGGCATTAGCCCTGCAAGCGCTGGAGCAGTCACCACTCAGTCAAGTGGTTTTCTCAACATCCACCAAAACTCTCAGGTCTGGGGATGTCTTCTATCTTTAACCATGCACCTATCTTTAACCATGAAAGAGCTCAAGAACTACCTTCAACCAGACCACCAACTTTTAGATGCATAAAGAGAGGTGGGATGGAGTCTGCTAGCACAGCTACTTAGGGTGTACAGGCTACCACATTGATTTGGAAGAGCATGAGTAAAGCTGAGAATGAGATGGTGGAAGGATGGAGGTGAAGGTCTTGAAGGACTCTCACTATGACCCCTCCAACATCTGGCACCACTGCCCTTGAAATATGTTCAGACTTAGGAAGGTTTCAGTGGACAGTGCAACATACAGTACAAGGTCTGAAAACTCTGCCCAAAAAGACGAGATTTTAAGAGGCAGACAAGAAGGTCTTCAAGGAAGAGATGGGAAATCAAGCAACATGCTATTCACAGACTTGGAGACCTCAGAAAAGCATCAAGGATCTGGCAACAGATAGTGGCTTCAGGCAGAGTGAGAGCGGAGAGAATAGCTACGGGAGCCAGTCACCTGGGAAAGCTGCTACAGTAAAGTTTATATTGGATCAGGCCATCCTGAGGGATTTCTGCAGGAAGATTGAAGAGGCTGCTGAAAACTCCAGAAAAAAGAGTGCAAATGGGCCATAAAAATGAAGGCAAGTGGGAAGCATGATTTTTTTCCTTTGGCCTAAATTTGTGCACAGGCTTTTGTTCCCAGATGCAGTTCTTGTCCTGAGGAAGAATCCGTCACTCTGATATATGAATGTCGTCAGAGCTGGCATCATTGCCAGGATGCTTGTTTACTGTGTGGCTTCCTAATGTGACATTTCAACACCGAGAAAGGGCTCTCCAGCTTTCTTATGTTGCAGGAGAGGGCCATCTCTTCCCTGCTCCTCTTCCTAACTGCATTGTACATTGCCTGCTCTTCATGGCACTATGTCCTCTAAGTCTACCCTGTCAAGTCAGCCCACATTTCTCTTGAGTTCTTAACCCTCTGTTTCCTATTTTGCACACACTGGTTCAATCCCAGGCTCCCATCTGAAATGTAAAAATTAACTGCCCTAGAGGAAGCCCAATGTCTTAAGGCATCATTTATACCAGACTTGCTCCAGACAGAGGGATGGTGACCAAAAGTCCATGGATCTTGGTGGAACATGAGATCCACATCTATGGAGAAGCTCTTCTGGAATTTCCTTTTGCAGGTTTCCTTGCCCTATTCCCGTTACCCTCCTCTTGCCAAGCAGCACACAGTTGGCTGGTGTTTTCCAGGGACCATTGGGAGAAATGCATTCAAAGATGCAATGTCTCATGTACCAGAGCGTGCCTCCGCTCTGAGTGAGTTCCTGTCAGCCTGACATGCGGGGGGAATACTGAATTAATTCCTGATGCCGTTACACACATCACAACATGAAGATGTCACCACTGGCATGAATGTGTTGAGTCACTACATTTCCCCAGGCTGCAAAAGCACAAGAATCATAACCATTTCCCAGCACAGACCCGTGAGGGTGCTGGCTCCTGCTGAGACCCATGTGCTCCACTCGACCTCCCAGTGACTTTTCTGAGGAGTTAGCATCAATGAAAGGCACAAGCAGGTTCTGCCTTTCTCTCTCCCTCTCTCTCAGCCTACTGAAAGGAAAATAGGAAGAGTCCAGAGAAAGCTACACACCTGCCCCAGGTTGTAGAACTTTGTTCATATGAGGCCGTGGAGATTCCCCCCTCAAAAAAAAAATTATAGTTTGGACCAAGTTCAGGCCTTTGATGCGTGCTCTGAGTCTGGAAGCCCAAGACAGTCATTTAATGCCCCACTATTTTTGTATTGGGCACTGACTCCGTTTTCCCTCACCACCTCCTGGATTGCATCTAATCTTATTTCAACTACCTTTTTTGTGCATAGGCTTTAATACCACTTTTTTATTATTTCTTTTAATATTGAGTGAAATGATGATAGGTTTTATGGGTCAGTCTCAACTCTACTGACCAGTGTGTCCCAGAGCTGCTCATCAGAGGGTGGCAAGGACTCTTGCTGGGTCACCCATGAGCGATGCAATGCTCTGCTGGGAGGGTCAGCAGGGCAGAAATGGGAGTCAGGATGCTTCGTAAGGAAAACAAAGATCAAGGATGTCTTGTTCACAGGGTGAAAATGCCTCCCCTCACCAACAAGGCAAAGCAGTTAGGGTAGCAGACTGGTAGCGGGGCCCTACAGCTCTTGCTCGATGTACTTTTGCTACTACGGGACAAGCAGGACAACAAGGGAGACCACCACTGCAAGCCGTTTGTCAGGAGTGCCGGGGGATCTGTACCTGGCTTACAAACACCACCCATGGCTCTCCACTGTGATGGCTATGCCTGTCTGTGTTAAGGGAGCCGGCAACTGGAGAGCAGGGGAGGTTGATGGAAAGGGGGAAGTGGGAAGGCTGTTGGTCCTGGATGGACAGACAGAGGGCTAATTATTGCCTTTAGGATCCTGGGGGACAGGTAAATTTTAAAGGAAGCTGTAATATGCCATAAAACTAATATCTCTTGTCGAGGCTGTGATTTGTCACAGCCAGGAGAGTTATGAATTTTAGTTCAAGAGGCGGTATTATTTTAGCTTACCCTTGAGGATCAGGATTCACAGGCTGGAGATGAAGTGGATGTTTTACAAAAATGTTTCCCCGCTGGTAAGTGGGTGTTTCTGCTCTTCACCGAGCAGTCTGTGTGATATGCAGTTTTAGGGAGGGCATTTGATATAAGGCATAAAATATATCACATTACAGGTGAGAATATGTGGGATCCAAAGCTTTTGATGGGTCTGAAGTGAGGCAGCTCTGAAAATGCAGATAACTGGGTCAATGACAAAATGCGTTTTTTTAATGCATTTGAGGTTTTGCTTCTGATGAGTATTTGGGTCCCCACACCTCTGGCTTAGGATAGGAGAGGGGGTTTCAAGAAGGAAAAGTCAAGCACAGGCAATGAGAGGAGATAAGTTGGGTCATGGTGCAAGGGAGAGACTTGTCAGGGATCTCAGCAGTGCAGGATACTGGGGAGGACTGTGGCCTCAGAAAGAGGCACCAGAAGAAGGGGCTGGTTGGAGGAAAGCCGAGTGCCTTTTGACATCTCTGCTCCCTTCCCTAATTGCTACACCCCTCTGGATAAATCAGGAATGGTCTGACTCATGGGGGCTGCTCTGAATTGCTGTGTTTATCCATTAGACTCATCCACGCAAGGGCATGTTCCCGGGAGATCTGAATGAGGCACAGCTCAGCCCATAGCTAGGAGATGGCATCCCTTAATTCTTCTTTGCCTTGAGTGACAGCTTTAGACAGTCACCCCCCATCCTGCATCCTGCACCCTGTCTCTGCCAAGCTCTGGACTGTCAAGGGACTGGGTTAATGAAATATGGCACTGAATACTGTGTTCAGTTTTGGGCCCCTCACTACAGGAAAGACGTTGAGTTGTTGGAACATGTCCAGAGAAGGGCAACGAAGCTGGTGAAGGGTCTGGAGCCCAAGGCTTATGAGGAGCGGCTGAGGGAACTGGAGTTGTTTAGCCTGGAGAAGAGGAGGCTGAGGGGAGACCTTATCACCATCTACAACTGCCTGAAAGGAGGCTGTAGCGAGGTGGGGGTCAGCCTCTTCTGCCAAGTGACAAGCAATAGGACAAGAGGAAATGGCCTCAAGTTGCTCCAGGGGAGGTTGAGGTTGGACATTAGGAAAAACTTCTTCACTGAAAGGGTTGTTAAGCATTGGAATGGGCTGCCCAGGGAAGTGGTTGAGTCCCCATCTCTGGAGGTATTTAAAAGACGGGTAGATGTGGTGCTTAGGGACAGGGTTCAGTTGTAGACTTGGCAGTGCTAAGTTAATGGTTGGACTTGATGATCTTAAAGGTCTTTTCCAACCTAAACGATTCTATGATTCTAATTCAGCCTTAGAGGAGGTAGCAGATTGGCAAGCCAAGCTAGGACCCATTCGTGGGAGCAAACTCTGCCATCAAGAGGGTGAAGCCATCCGCCCTCCCTGCACGTGCACATTGTCGTCTCCATCCCACTGGGGACAGAGGTGTCCCAGCAGCAGCTGTGAGTCACAAAGGATGTGTTCTAGAGGAAAAGCAAAGGCCAAAATGCACACACAGGTTCCCCTGCAAGAGCTGATCCTCCTGCTTGTCAGCAGCGTAACCTTCTGGAACAGTGTAGTTATTGTAAATGTAATTAATAGTGATCTGGGAAGATTATAACTTTCTCTCTCTCTTCTTCTTCCCACCTCCCCTCCAAACTTTCTGGTTGTGCTTTTTTTGGCAACTCCAAAATAGTAATTCGATGCAAACTCTGGCCACAAATCCAATGGAGCTTGATAGGCTTTAAATGAGGGGAGGGGGGATAGGCAGGGGTGATTGCCTTAATAACTGTTCTTGGAGAAAGGCCATTGATGTGTTTTCATTACTCGGAAGAAGAAGAAAGCCAGAAAGAAAACAAGTGGCAGGACAGCCATTAGAAAATAACTATGAATAATTATAGAGTGGGGGTAAGGGGAAGTCAAGGGAATTACTTCAGGGATATAATCATGAGCCCACATCCAGGCCAGTTACTGGTGGCTAAGAGGAGGATGTAGCCAAGCAGTGTTTGAGGGCCCCTCTGGTTTGGGTCCATCTCCATCCAGCCTCGCATGAGCCTGCATCCCCATCGCAGAAGCTGTTGTCCCCAGTGTCTCAGCAGGACCCCAAAACACTACACACACTCCTGACCTTACAGGGCTCTGCAGACCATCAGGGCTGAGGCTCCATGCATGTGTCTGGGACAGGATGGAGACAGGATATTTTCCATTCACAACAGGGAAGCTGAGGGTCTAAGCTGCAGCCTGGATGAGATCAGTGAGGATCTTAATTGTCTTCTGAATGACATGACTGCCCTACTCAATGTGGGCATTTAATGCGGGAGGCTGTACGCGGGGCATCCCACCAGCAGAAAGCTCTGCAAGAAATCGAGGTGGGATAGTCAAAGGGAGGAGAAAGGAGAGTTTTCCCTTAGTCAAAAGGGCTATAGATGGGAACAGCCAATCCCTCCCATCCTCACATCCCAGAGTAGTTTGGGCATCCCTGGGAACTTCTGTGGCACCTCAGCAGAAGAGAGGGTCTGGTTTCTGAGGGCTATTCAGTGTCAGGCTGTAGAGTTCACACCTCCTCATCTCCAGAAAGCCTCCAAACCAACCACCCATACTCACTTCTGTCAATGGTGCAGCCAGATACCCACCCATGGAGCTCTCCATGAAAATTATACCTCCCTGCCGTTTGGAGAGGGGTTTTGGTGTGTGATATCAGTTCAGACAAGAACATTTCCAGACAAGTGGCAATGCAAAAGGAAATTAAAATCCAAAATCCATCTTGGCTCATGCACAGAGCAGGAGGGAATCCAGAGTGGCTGAAAGATGAAAAAAGAAAAAAAAAATCAGCAGAGCCCAAGAGGTTATTTTCATGCCAATTCCTCAGGCGCTATGCAAAGGTTTAGGCATGAACGTGCACAGGGGGCTTGGAGAGAGCTGATGGTCACAAGCAGGAGTCATCTCTTCCAGGTAAAGCACTGCTCACTGGCAGTTGATGGGGCTGGCCAGCAGCTATGTGATTACAGAAGCAAAGGGCAGCTCACGTCACACCCAGTGCGCCCATTAAGGGATCTCTGGATTCTCAGTCAATTCCAAGCATATTTTCTGCACTAAATCATTATCTTCATGCTCACAGCAGAACCTGCAAAGCCTTACAGGGCAGAAAGAAGCATCCTTCCGAGGACAACTGCTTCTTCCAGGAGATGCCCCTCTCCCGCCATAGCAACAATCTATTGTATTTCTGGGTCACCCATCACCATGGCGTCCATCTGCACAGCAAGGTTTCTAAAGCTCCTTAGTCTATGCCAGAGAGACACGGCAACCCCCTGTATTTTATTGCACTACAAGGTAAATAATTAGACAATACCTCCAGAAGACAGCAGGCTGGGGCATCTGTTCAAGTTTCCCAGAGACCATCTGAATTTATACTCTTCCTTTTATTTATACCATTTTTTCTTCTGGTTATTGATGATGTTTCTCATTTGTTTTTATTAGATGCAGGTGTTTTCTGCACTTCAGCTGGGAGCACTTTCCCTTTTCAGCCAATTCCAGATCTACTTTGTGTCTCAGTCACCTTTTGACTGTGATACTGGAGAGGCAGAGAAAGAGAGAGAAGAGAGAAAGAGAGATACCGGGTTTTGCTGCCTCAGCAGATGTGTGTTAAAGTGTTTTAGTGATTCAGCCTGTGCATCTGCCTGAGGCCAAAGGAGAGGCATTGTCTAAATCCTAAACAATTAATAACAAAAAAAGAATGTGGGCAGCACGGAGCAGGGGAAAGTGGAGGTGGAAAGCGAGCGAATCGCAGGGATATTTCCAGCTTGCAGAGTGCCTTGACAAGATCTCCAGCCGCTTTCAAAGGCAGCCCTTTTAAACCCACCCAGTCCCCTCTGAGATACAGAAGCCTCATCAGCCCTGTTGCTCAGATAGAGGAAACCGAAGCTGCTTTTGCAACTCATCCCTGGTCACCCAGAGTCTCTGGAAGAGGGCCAGCCTCCTCCCCAGAGCTGGACTGCACTTTCCTGATGCCCCACGGAAGCATGACCCCGTGCACAGGCCCATGCCCATGGCACGTTTGGCTGGTGGGGTGGGAGAGCCACGGCACCCGCTCGTTGCTGGGCCACGCGTGTGCACTGGGAGGGACCTGAGGCACCAGCCCCATGCTTGGGGACCACTCTCAGGTCCTTCGAGAGCCACCAGCAATGCAATGACCTCTGGTCTCTGCTCCATCCAGGAAGGTGCAAAGGGAACCTCTGTTGTCTGCTCATGATGAATCATCTGTCTTTTCCCCGTTAGCAGAAGAAACTAATTTCATCTGTGCTCAGGCAAGAGGAATTTGTCCCCTGAGCCATTTCTGGCTCTATCATTTAAACATCCAGTACAGCCTTTATGTTTCAGCCCTTAGAAAATACTCTGAGGACCTCCTGACGCTCAGGATCTGAAGTCCCTCACTTACTGAATCCCCCCACCTTGCAAGCTGACTCAGGTGGGCCACGGGGAGATGGAGGCACCCCAGTCACCAGTCACCGCTGGGAATCTTGGCAGCCGCGCCCTGATAATGTGAAACAGAGCCAACATGGCCCCGCAGAACACCCAGGCGCTGATCTGGTGAGGGGAGACTCCATTTCTACATGCGGTTTAAAATTGATACCCCCATGAGGCATGTTAGAAAGCAAAACATTGATGCTGTCTTCACTGGAAGCATCGGTTGCTTTGTTTTTTTAATGACACAGAAAGCTGCTTGCAAAGAGATAATTTCATTCAGCCTAGCCCTTTGCGGGATGTGGAAGTCCTTGGAGGTGACTCTCCAACGAATCCAGTATGCCACCTAGCCCTCGCTAGCTCTACTACACCCACCGCTGCTGGACAGGCTGCTTGCGCCTGCTGGAAAGGGGCTCCCAGCATGAAGCTGTGAACACTTGTTGGGGTTATCATGGCAAGTAAGAAGGCACTGTCCAAGGGGAGGACAAACATCTTGGGAAGAAATCACATTTTGCTTCCGACACGCAACCCGGTCTCCATGTACAGTGAAGTATCTTGTGGATGCCTCCACCGCCTGCTGTTGCCCATCTTCCCCTTCTGCACTGCTGTTCTCGGAGTTGCCCCATCAGTTCCACTTTTGCCACTTGTCATTTTTCCCTCCAAGGATGAAATATTGGCTTTTTTTTTTCATAACGATGCTTCAGGCACCTGATTTCACAACCCATTGGTGTTTTTTAATACTTGCACGTGAAAAAAAATTAAACATGCTCCTGTATAAGCATTGTTTTGCTAATGGGTTTCAGATCTATACAAACTGGACAGTGGTTTTGGAGGGAGAATAAAAAAGAAAATCTCGCTCTTGTATCTGTGATTCAGCTCTTAATCTTTCTAGATTGCCTGAACTTGTCTGATGTTCTAAGTGCCTCCAAAACACACAGATTAGCCCAAACTGATTAAAGCATATGTTCCATCCTCTTTATCATACCCAGGAAAGTCAGTGCTTTTGCACATTACAGAGAGTATCGTAATGAAGTGTGATGTACCTGAGATGTAAAGAACGGTAACTGCTTTCCAAATAATTATTTCCTTTTCTGCAACAGAGCCATATGTAACACATGGAGCCTATAGCAATGAAGTACATTAGAAGACGCTAATAGAAACCTTGGTTTCCTCTGAATGCTCTCTGTTCACTCCCCCAAAATAAGAACACATGTCTTATAAACATAAAATATGATTGTGATCTCCCTTGGAAGAGCACAAGCCAGGAGAAATATGATCTTTGTTAGCTGCAGGCTCTCCTACGGCTCATGACCAGCCGTACGCTGCTCACTGCCCCGTTGCTTTCCCAGGGTAGCGGGGGTTTTTTGGAGTGTCAGCAAACGGTGCCAAAAGGATAGCCCTCCTGAGGAGCATGGACCAGGCGTTCACCAGTAGCTCCATCCTGACTGCTGGGCTCAGTGGTTCAATGCAGGTGGTAGCCCCAGGATCCCCATGGCTGAGGTTGCTTTCATAATGTGGGAGAAAACCCACCATCGGGGCACATCTCAGCTAAAACCCCATCGTCTTCTGGCTGAGGATATGACTCAGTTTCCAGGCACGCTTTCGTGGATGGAGGTCCTCACAGCACAGCGTAGGAGTGCAGTGAGGGTGGCCCTAGACAACTTCAACACCACCTGGATTTTGGCCTCCTCTGAAAGCCCAGGAGAAAGTTCCTGGGCAGACCTAAATTAGAGCAGCTTCCCCAGGGATCCCTCGCAGGATCTCTGCCCCATGGCGATCCAAGCCATGCCCAAGCCTTCTATGCCAGGGCTTGCAGCTGAGCTCAATGGAGGCAGCTCCTCACATGCCTCAGCATTTTGTGCCTCGCAGGTTGGAGTAGGAGTGAAACCTCCCCCCCACTCCTCTAGATACTCTCGCTGCCTCCGTACCAGATATTAATATACAGGGCACACTGGTTTTTAAGGGGTGGAGGAGAGAATGAGGAAAGCAAATTCTCTCCTGCCCTAAGCCCTCTCACAAAGTGCTTCCAGATCTCCAGGTGAACAGTGCTCGCGCTCTGCCCAGTGCTATGTTCTGCAAAGCACCCATTCAGACCAGTGGCAGATTCTCATAAAAATGAGTGGCAGGATGCAATTAATATGCTGTAAAAGTCGTGTCAACCGGAGAAACCATGTAAAAACACTTCTAGATAAAAATCCTAGGGGGTGGCTTTTCATACCTTAAGGGTGCCTGTTTTTTGGCAGTTAATTGTGATCTAAGCAGAGATTCAGGTAGTGTTAAACAAAACCTCTGGAAAACCTCTTGGTAGAAAGAAAAGAAAAAAAAAGCTTAGAAATGTGGATTTCTTTGAAAAGCGGGGGAGGACAGGAGGGAGCTGATCTTTACTACAGAGTTCACATGGGGCTGGAAGGCAGTGAAACGAGGATCACCTGAGAGGTGCAAAAAAAAAGCTTTAAACTTGGAAATTTTGGAGAAGAAGGAGTTAATGGTTTTAAGCAACCACCCGTCCTCTTACCATAGATAAGGGTGCATTCTAGTGGCAAAATCCATGCAATGCAGCTGCAAAGATGACTGATCTAAAAAGAAACCTGGGGAGTATGAGGCTTTGGAGGAGTGTGTGCGTATGTGGAAGCGGGGGGTTGACTCAAATCTCACATAAACCTCACCCAGAACTGGCTGATCCCTTTTAATTTCCCACTGCCCTGGTAGATAACCCTGTGCTGGTGAGGGAGCTCTCACCCCTTCGCTCAGCCATTCCTCCCGGCTGGGTTCAGCTCGCCCTTCCGCTCCAGGTGTATCAGGGCTGCTCAGCTGCCTGGGCAGGCCACCGGCCTGCACGCTGCAATTTGGGAGATTCCCTTCACCATGCTCCCAGATTCCCCGCTCCTAGCAATGAATGAGCGCTGAGGGAGGCAAGTGCGAAGGACCACAGGCCCGGAGAGCTGCAACCCTTAGGAATGCAGCGGTGGAACAAAAGACAACAAAAACACAAGCTGTCCAGGACAGAGGATGAGCATTGCAAAGAACTGCTTTTTTTTTTTTTTTTTTTTCCTCCCTCCTCACTTCGTGCAGGGCAAGAGGCAGAAGAAGAATGAGCTAAAACGTGCAAATTGGACTTCATATGGCAAAATTCCCCTTGTTTTCTGGCATGCCCTAAGCAACAGCGAACTTTTCCAAAGAGGAATCTAACACAGTTCTTACAAGCAGCCCAGCCCTCCCTCCTGCTCACTGTCCGGCTACGTTAACCCTTGGGGGTGTTGGGGGCAAACCCTGGCACTGGGCAAAGCCTTGCTGAGTTTTTACACCTCGCCCAAGGGCAGAGGGGAAGGAGAGGAGAGCTGGGCACCCTGCACACACCAAGGCTCCTTCCCGGAGCAGGGGGGCAAGAGCGGCTCCTTGGCGCGCATCCAGCCATCTCCTGGCTGCGCTCACCTTTGGAGCTGATGGGAAGGTGTGTGCACCGGCTGCCCCCTCCCTGAGGGGCCCCAGCCCTCCAGGGCTGCCCAGGCAGCGGATGGGGGTCCTCACCCCACCAGCCCAGGGTAGGATCAGGCCCTGCAAACACAATCCCCCCTTCTTCCTCTCCATCCTCGGCTTCCCCTTCCCCTCCTCCTCCCCTTGTCTCTCCTCATAATATTATCCTTGATCACTGCCCGGGGTTTGAAGCCCAGAAGTCAGAAGCTGCGCACCCCACCCCCACCGGCTCAGTGTGCACTGATAGGGCCCTCGCTGCTGGCACCTAGTCAAGCTGAGGTGTCATTGGGATCTCAAATTGCAGCTAGGGGCTGGCAGGCAGCCAGAGGCAGTCTATTTAAAAGACAGCCTGTTCTGCAGTATTCAGTCTCTTTAGAAACTTCTCCAGGGGAAAAGTGTTGGGAGATCTACAAAGTGGATTTTTTTTTCCTCGATTTTCCTTTTTTTTTTCCTTAAAATCCAACTTTGCAAAAATTTTCTTTTTTTTTTTTTTTGCCTGTTTTTGGCTTTTTTCCCCCCCCTTTTTATTTTTTTTTCCTTTGCAAATCTTGGAAGAGGAAAGCAGGAGGGTTGAACAGAGCCGATCGAAACACAACTTTGCTTCATACCAGGCTTCCCTGCAGCTCGCTGCGTCGGGAGAGACTTTTTCTCCTCCTGCAGAAGAAGAGAGAGGGAAGGGGAGCTTTGCATCCTCTCTGACTTCTGCGGTTGGTTTCTTGGGTTTTTTTTTTCCCTCCCCTCTTGACTGCTTTGATGCATTAACAGCAGGACACTGGTTTTCAAGGAACTTCGCTCCCTTCCCAACCTGCCTCCTCCCAGCCCTTTGGGGACGAGTGTGTGTGCGTGTGCGTGTGCCTGAGTGTGTGAAATCGCCGTCCCACCTCCCCAAACCCCCCCTGCTCCCCCACACCTCCCCCTGCAACCTGTAGGCTCTGCCACCCCTGCAGCCTTTCCCCTCTTCTTCCCTCCCCCTCTCTTTTTGCGCTCCCGCGGATCGCGGTGCGAATCCCCCTTTTCGACGCGAGAAAAAGCTGAAAGAAGGAGGAAAAGGCAAGGGGAAAAAAACCCAAAAAGACAAAAAGCAAACCTAGACGCCCCCCCCTTTCCCAACGCCAAAAGAAAAGCGGGAGGGTCTCGCACCCCGAGAATAAACCCCAGAGAGGGGCGCCTGCAAGAGGGGCCACGCTTTCCGACCCTTTTCCTTTTCGAAATTTTTTAATTTTTCTTTTTTTTTCCTCCCCCCCAAGGGGCAAGCGGAAAGCGAGCGCCCCCGCCCCCCGCCCCCCGCCGGCGGCAGCCCCCCGCGCCCCGTCCCGCAGCATCCCCGCCGCGATGCTGCTGCGGCTCCTGGTGCTGCTGGGCGCCTGCCCGGGGCTGTCGCGGTGCCTGGGCTCCTTCGTGCAGTGCGAGCCCTGCGACGGCAAAGCGCTCTCCCTCTGCCCGCCGCCACCGCTGGGCTGCGAGCTGGTGAAGGAGCCGGGCTGCGGCTGCTGCCCGGGCCCCGGCGTCTACACCGCCCGCGGGCTCCGCTGCCTCCCGCGGCAGGGCGAGGAGAAGCCGCTGGCACCGCCTGGGAGTGAGCCCCGCCCCCCCCCCCCCCTCCCCGCCCCGCGGCTCCTTTCCCTCTTTCCGCCTGCTTCTTCCACCCCACCACCGTCTCCCGCCTGCTTTTTCCCCTCTTTCCGGGTGCTCTTCCATGCCCCTCCACTTGCTTTTCCGCCTTCCCAGCTACTTTTCCATCTTTCTGCCCGCTTTTCCATCCCCACCCTCCCCAGCTGCTCTTCCTCCCCCCTCCCCTGCCCGTGTGCCTTTCTGCCTTTCCGGCTCTTCCTTCCCCTCCACCACCACCAGCTGCTTTTCCATCTTGCTGGCTACTTTTCCATCTTTCCACCTGATTTTTCTCTCTCACACACACATACACGCACCCCAGCTTGCTTTTCCATTTTTCCAGCTATTTCCCCATTCCTTCCCCTCCCCACCCCCTCCACCGGCAGCTTTCCCACTGCTTCTCCACCACCACCACTTCCCCTGGCTGCTCTGCCAACCCCCTATTGCTTTTCCACCTTTCCATCTTTCCGGCTGCTCTTCTGCACACACACACACCCCCGATGCTTTTCCATCTTTTTGGCTGCTCTCCCCCCCTTTTCCATTTGGGCCCTTCCATTCCCCTAGCTGTTCTTCCCCCCCGCTTTTCCCATCCTTTCCATCCAGCCCCGGTCAAACCTCCTGTTGCATCATCTCACAACCTCCCCCACCCCCCTTCCATCACCACCTCTGGGTTGTCCCATCCCCAGTGGAAAGCTTTTCTTCCCCCATGCACCCTCTTAACTCACAGCTGCATCCCAGTCCTCCCCCAGTTGCATCCTTTACATCTTTCCTGCATCCCTGTCTTTACCCTCTCCCTGATGCCTTTCTCTCTCCGTATCTTCCACCTTGCTCTAGGGCCTGAGCTGGCCTCTGAGCCTTGAGATGCAGGGGAGGGCAGGGCACCTCCTTGCAACCATCTGCCCCTTCCCCAAAGTCCTCAGCTCCCCCCAGGTTCATTGCTCAGCCTGGGCTTTCTCATTGCGATCATTGCAGTCCGCTCTTCGTGGCTGGATGTCTTTGTTGGGCAATGGGGTTTAGCCCAGGCTGCAGGTGCATTAGGGACAGGGAGTCTGTGAGAGCGAAAAATAACGATCGTGTTGCTACTAATCAGAAAGAATAGGTTAAAAGCCAGCATGAAGGCTGGCATGGTAGCAGCAGTGCAAAGCCAAGCTTCTGAAATGTTTGCACCTTGCACGTGACAAAAGCACGAAAGCAAGCACTTCACTTTGGCACGCGTTAAACTCCCATTTCTGGATCCTGTAGCTCATGCAAGGACATTCTTCCAAAAACATCTGTATTTCTGCCATGGCGTGAAGGGGAGGCAGGGAGGATGCCTGCATGTCCAGAGGACCGGGGAACCACTCGGCAAAAAAAAATCCAGGAACAAGCCCCCCGCTTTTTTTTGGTCCATGAAAAAGTCCTTTTAGGTTGTTAGCAAGCTTCTGCTTATACCTGCGCAATGGGAATCCGTTTGTCCTTTCTAGCACCTAATAAATCTTGATGCTTTTATTATTTTTCCCCTTTGCTACTTGCAGGCAGTGGTTGTGTTGCTAACGCTCCATCCTTCAGAGCAAAACCAAATTCTGTGTGCATAACTTCCCCCCTCCCTCAAATGACAGCAAGTGTCCAAACTCCCTTAAAATCAGCCAGAAACAGCAAAGCTGAGCTCAGTTTTTTGAAGGGGGAGCTGGAAGGGGCGAGGGCTGGGAGGGGACCTGCACAGGGAGCAGAGTGCGAAGCCAGGAGCCACGTTCCTGCCGTGGAGCCCGGGAAGCCAGGCAATAACCCGCTGGCAGCAGAGCTATGCGAAGTATCCCGGAGCGCGTCATCCCCCGTGTTTATTTACTCTGCGCGTGTGTGTGCGCGGCCGGGGGCAGGCGGTGTGGTCAGGAAGGCAAAGCTATGCAGCCGAAACGCTGCAGCGGCTGGGGGAGTGGGGCCGAGGGTGCCCCGTGCAGACCAAAGGCACCTGGAAAAGCTTCAGCGCTTGGCTCCCAGCGTGAATCTCCCCTTTCGTTCCACCTGCCTCGCTCTTCCCAAGGAAACCCGTCCTTTGGCAGGTACTTTGCGTGAAAACTTTGGCCAGTCCCCTCGTAGTATCGCTGCGTTTGGCATTCTTAGGATGGGGAGCACCCGTTGAATGAACAAGAAGAGGGACAGGAAAGAGTGTGCAGGTTTGTTGTAAGACCAACCCCCTGGCGCTACCTGCACTTCCAGTTTGGACTCCGCAAGCACCGCAGGGGGCTCTTTTTGACGGGTTTTATTTGCAGCTGGGGAGGTGAGCCTGGGTTGGAAAGGATGCTGCAGGAAGCCGTGGGAGACTGGCAGGCTCCTCTTGAGATTTGCGCGATTGCAAAGAAGAAATAAAAAATAAATCAGGAATTCCTGAGGACGGGAGAGGGAAAAATCTCTCTTGGCATTCGACCGGTAGCGTGTGAGAACAAAGTATATTTTCATAGGCATGTTTCTAAGCAACGGAGCAAGGAAAGAAATTAAGTTTGACTTGAACTTTCTGGCCTCTGCCAGTTTGGCCAGCAGTGCAGGGACCGTGCGCTGGGGAAGCTGGCCTGGTCCTCCAATCCATCAATGACCAAAATTGGCCCTGAGATGCAAACCACTGAGAAAGAATCAGCACTCTGCAAAATAAACTATGTGACAGCGGCAAGGACTAGATCAAACTGCGTTTCTATCTATTTCTGCTCTTGCGCTGGCCGAGTTTAAAATCACAGATGCTTTCCTTCTTATAGTCGAGGCGGAGGCGCAAGAAGCAGTATTGCAAGAGCCCAAGCCTGAGAGGCCGGGCTTGGCTCTCCTGTAGACCAGATATCTTGCCTGGGGACAAGGTGCTCCCGGGTACCGTGCCTCAGTTTCCTCATCTGTAAGCTGGGCACGGTGGTACGGAGAAATGCCAGAGCTGCTGGGTAGGATGCGCTCCTGGTCGGCCGAGAGGTCAGAAATGAAAGCAAGTGTGGGATTAAAGACCTTAGGTAAGGCTCGTTTTAAGTAGACAGATGTGTAGGTACTGACAAGACGGTCCCTGTAGTCCTTCCTGGCACAACAGTCAGACTCTGTCCTTTACCGAAAGCCAAACAACACGGCTGTAATTGACTGTTCCTGGTAAAAAAACATGAATGAGCTTCATTTATGGCACAGGCTGCAGGATTCTGGGTTTTCTCTGTTTTGTTTAGGTTTCCTTTGAAATACACCACGTCTTTCCATTTTTCTCCCCTGTGCTCCCGCCAGACTTCCTCCTGCTGAGACAGCAAGGTCAGGCCAAGCGCTGGGGAGCGGAGGGCGCAGATTGGAGCCTGCTGCCCTAAAAGGCTCATGGAAAAACAAAGGTTGTCAAATATTTCCTTCTCCTCTCTCATTCCTGCTCTCTTTCTAGAAAGCGAGCAAGACTTGGCAAGTTTCCTCATGAAACCGTGAGCCAACGATAACCAGGAGGGGAAAGGGGAGGGTGGGGGGAGAATTAGCCCTAAGAAAATCGTCTTTGCTGCGTCAGCTGGAAGTAGGCAGAGGTGGAGCGCTGCCGAGCCTGAGTTTCCTGCAGCTCGTGTTCGGTGCAGTCCTTTATCCCTCCCCGGCATATTCCCTCCCCCCCCCCAAACTTCTTCCCGTTCAGGGACGAGGAGGCTTCAGAGGCGAGCGATGGGGGCGCGGCGGGGCAGGTGGGCAGCCCCGCGCTGAGGTCTGGGACGAGGGTGAGGGTTAGGGCAGGGGTTGTGGGAGCAGGGCGCTTGGGACCCCCCGGCTTGCCAATGTGTGTTGCCCCTGGGGGGGACACCCAGCTGGTGCCGAGCGGCCGGCCCTTTGTGTGAAGCCGCTGCCGAGCTGTTGAGGCAAAAGCTGGTAGCAACAGGCCTGCGAAGCCTCCGATCCGAAACAGGAAAATCTCCATTTTTCTTTTGATCTGAAATTTCAGCAACAATAACCATATACCAAAAAAAAAAAAAAAATAAGGTGAAATCCATCAGGTGCCAGCAATAGAGCTGGGGGGAGGGAGGGATGGGGTGGTTCAAACAGGAAAGGAGGGGCTGGAAAGATTTTTCGGCATCCTGCTTTCTAAGGAAGGAGCGAGAATATTAAGTAGTTGATACAAAAGAAATTCCTGCCAGGTGCCAGCAGAGTTCACCGGAGAAAAGACGTGGCTCTGTGCGTGCATGTGTGCGTGCATGAGTGACAGAGCGGGTCCCGGGCTCCCACACAGCGCCGTCAGCATGGACCCGCTCCGGAGCCTGCACCACTGCAGCGGAAAAGAGGGGCTGGCCTTAAATGGGAGCCGCTGCAAACCTCAGGGATGCTGGAGGGAGTCTTGTGTGTGCCTCCTCGCGTCGATATGTAAGCACCAGCATCCCGTGCCCAGATGAGCATCGCGGCTTTGGCACATCAGTGGTGTGAGCTCAGTCGTGTGCAACTGGAAGCGTTCGCATGACTGAGGGGTGAGGTGTCCCATCAGGCTCGCGAGAGAGGGGTAGGAGAGCTCGGGTACAATTTGTGCCAGCTTCGGGACAGCCCCTGGTTTCTTTCGGTCTCGTAGTTTGGCACACGTGTGTCAGGGCAGCTGGGGAGGAAGGAGAGGAGGAGAAGCAGGGATCGGGCACTGCCTCACATGGAGTGTGGTGCTCTGCTTCCTCCTAACGTCCGCTGGAAGTTTTACCCATGCTGGAGTGCAAGGCGTTGCAGATGTAGGAGCAGCTGTGGGAGCTGTTATAGCGGTGGATGGTTCCCAGCATTCTTCACCCAAACTGGGAAGCCTGGGAGCAGTCTGGGAGGTGGGGCAGGAACCTCAGCCCCTCCAGGGCTCATCCTCCTCTGCTCAGCGGGGGGAGCCGCCAAGAACAGTTGCAGCTCATTTCACCTGTGCTAAGTCCCAGGGGAGATAAAAGGGCCCATGGCACAGCAAATCCTGCCTAATTTTTTACCAAGCACTTAGTAGTGCAAATTCAAGGTCAGACATAAATAAAAGCAGAATTTGGCTGGAACACACCTGCCCCTCGATGTGGGCTGCAGAGCAGCAGGATTAATATGCACAAGGGAGATATGCATGTGAGCATATGCACACGTGTCCCTGTGTTCACACACCCACGCGCGCCTGCACAAACATTTAATGTGTGCAAACGCACACGCGGAGCATTTTTGTCTCCGGGGGCAGAAGGGTTTCCAGGTGGCACCCACAAACCTCTCTCAGGTGCAGTGGTTCTGCTTATGACTGGCACGTTGGTATTTTGCTGTCAAGATCAGATATTGGCGTACAGACCGGCCTACCCTCCCCTCCCACCGAGGGCTGAGAAATGAGGTGCAGCAGGCGAGCATATCAAACAACGGGAGGCAAGGAAGGAGATTAGAGGCAAGGTGTTCCTCCCAGCCAGCTGTGTGGATCCGAACTCACCTGCCGTGTTTGGGAGGTGGGTTGTATTTTCTGGATGGGCTGAGTTAGTTAAATACCCTGACAGATTTCCCAGTGAAGGTACAGATAGGTGGTGGCTCGCAGTGGGCAGCTGATCCTCCTGCCGCATGCCAGGGCCAGAGGACGGGGGCGGGGGGGAGCAGTGGTGCCTGGTGGCATCAGTAGAGGAGATGGCACCAGGGGCTCTGGGACCCTGCAAACTGCTCTTTGCCCAGGCAGCAACAACTAGCCTTTGGGAAAGTGGGAAAGAATAACCGACTTGGGAAAAGCCAGCAAATTTGCTGAAATGTGGCGAGCTGAGGGCAGGAGAAACAACCTCCAGTGTTGAGGAGGAGGAAGAAGCAGGACTTAAAGATGTGGTGCATGCAGAGGTCAAAGATGATCCAAAGAGTTTGGCCTGGGTGAGCTCACTGGCAGCTAACATAATAACCGCCTAGTCATTTGTAAGGAGATTTTTTACAGGTAAAAAGATAGATATTATCTGTTTATCCTCAGGACAGGTGTAGCCAAAAGCACGAGGAGGCTCTGCTGGTGAGGAGGAAAGGGAACCCTGGCCCACGTGCTGTAATCCTTAAGACATGGACCCCCCAAGGCCCATTTAGTGAGAGCCTCCATGCTGGCTCTCCCTGGAGCGATGTGCAGGGCTGCCCGTGGGTCACGGGGAGGGGTGGCAGCTGTGCCAGCGCTCCTGGACTCCAGGGATGCCCATTTGAGATCACTGGGCATGAGTCATGCTTGGTGCCTCTGCCCACCCGGGAAGGATCATGTCTCATCTGGTGATGAAGGAGGGGGATCCCCCATCCTCTCACCACTCAACCGCCACGAGACACCCTCTATTACTTCAGCTGCATAGCCAAGGCAACTCCCAGCAAGATGTTGGTTTTGAGGTGGCTTTTTGACGCTAGTGATCTGAGGGGACCTCTTAGTGTTGATGTCAATCCATGGTTCACAGTTAATCCCAGCGGAAGCCAGCATAATGTGTTTGCAGAAATTTGGGACTCTCGGTGGTTTGATGTGGGCAAATTTGCACTCAAGGAAGCCATTTCTCAGCATGTTCTGGTGGATCTCCTGTCTGTTTATGATGTTTCCAGGACAAGTGCGCTAACTGCCCATCAGTCCATGTCTTCTAACCATCAGCGTCTGGCTGGGAGGCCATACCTGCCTTAAGCTGTCCCTGCAGGAAGGTCCGAGCCTCCCTGGCTACAGAGAGACTCTGGTCAACAGGCTAAACCTTGAGGGGACATCTTAAATTTATGACTGTGGAGTCAGTGAGCACTTCCTGTGTGTGTTTGCATAAAGCCTTGCTCTCACTATTGCCCTCATTCTCCAGATCCCTCTGATATTCCCATAATTTTCCCCTGTGCCTCCATCCTTTTGGTACTGCCTCTTTCACACAGAATGTGGAAATGGCGTGTCAATACCCCCCACAGCAAACTGGCACACCATTCCCTATTAGCCTGGCAGGGCTTGATCCTGCAAGATCCTGAGCACCTTTTCGCTAGGCCTGGAGCATCAGGCTTTCAGGCACCTAATCCCCTTCATGGGAGCCAGCTACCTCAGTCCTCAAAGGATGGTGAGGCCAAAGCTGAAGACGCTGTTGGCTTCGGTAGGATTGGAAAGCTCTTAGCAGCTGCCTGCCTTGAGGGCTTATTCCAGTTTGGTTTGTTTGCTTGTTGGATGGACACAGCTGGCTCATTGAGGGAAATAATTGTTATGTTGATGGAGATAGCTGGTCTGGTTGCTATTTAAGGGCAAGAAGGTAATCCTGACAGATACTTAAGGAAACGATCCCTTAGGTAAACAAGAGAGTGAATGCTTCTTAAAGGCAACTTTGGGGGCAAAGTTGGCCAATAGTCATAATTCTTTTCATAGAAAACCAGTGGAAATATTTTTTTTTTCCAAATTCAGATGGGATTCATCCTTGGAAGACAATTAAATCAACAGACCCATGTATTATTCATGCTTAAGAAATCAGATGTTATGCATTGGACTAATGATGAAAATCTAGTAATTAAATAAGCCAGTGAACAACTATGGAACAACTATGGAACCTAGCTTTCACTTTTTAATTTAAAGGAGATGCTGGAAAAGAAAAAAAGTTTTATTAGGGTGGGACTGCATGTTTTAGACCTCTCCAGCAGTCAGTTACGGTGCTGCCACGGCCACATGTACGTCTTAATACATCTCAATAATGTCTAAACACAGTGTGACATACAGTCACTTTGCTTTCACTTGTGACTCCTGCTTTCCTGAAGAAATAGCAGAAACAGGTGAAAATTTACATCATTTCATAACCATTTCAGTGTTCAGTTATTTGGTTTTGTAATAGCAGAGATTCCTTTAGGTTGCAGGAAAAACAATGCAGTGCAACAGGGATTCTACCATTCCAGAAAGGCTCCGGACCTGTGGCAAAGGGTGATCAGTTGTCTGTCTGGGAGTTTCAGACCCCAAAACAGAGGTCTGCACCCTTTGCTCCATCAAGGGCCCCGTGATATTATTTTAACACTGAAAAGCATCTTTGCATCATGTTGGACCAAAGGGAATTGGTTAGTGTACGCAGTGGTACAGTGCAGGGAGGGAATTGGCTAGGAGAGGCAGGAGTCATCCATTAGGATCAAGCTTGGCCAAGTTGCTGCTTATCAATATTGTCAGAGCGTGAACATCAAACTTCTGGTACTTTTTTGTGGTACTACTTAGGTGGACTGAGAGATTAAGTAATGGCCAGGCCTACTCCAGGCGAAGGCTTTCTGAGAGAAGGAGCCATTAAGAAAGTAGAAGGAGTCCTGAGGGCAGAGCTGTAAATCTCATCACTCAGAGCTTGTAAAAGTCAGGTCAGACGGTACATGTGACGATGTGTCATCTGGTGCTGACACAGAGATGAGCAATGGATGATCTCACGGATCTTTTCCATCTGATTTAAGGCAGAGCTGTGAAAGTCAGGCTGAAGGCCTAGAAATTAATCCAGGCTAGGCTGGAGGTTGCGATCACAGCTGCGTGCCTGAAATACTTGTGGTGTTGGACCAGTTCTCATCCAGCACCTGACACAGGTGCATCTCCAGATGCCACCTGATGTGCCGTCACGTCTTTCTGGGGTGGGCAAAGGGTTTCGGTTTCTTGGCATTTCCAGTTACTGGCTGCTGTTGAGGCTCCCAGAGACCCTCAATAACATAAGTGGTTATGATTCTCTTTCTAAGGCCACCTTAGCTCCTGGCTCTACTATGATTTGTCACGTTCGGGTTTTAGTGATCAAAATAGTATCGGCGTCCTGGCAGCATCCTGCTTTCAAGTCCAGGTTTCTTCACATCTCGTGTATATTGACACCCACCTTCAGCTGAGTTTTGGAGACAGGCCCCACATAGTCCAAGGGGGCAAACCTACATACTCTTCCTCCCTAGTGACATTTCCTCCACCACTGCTGTTGAGCTACCTCCATCTGGAAGGGTCCACCTTGTCCCCTTGTTTCTCATACAATAATGATAATGCATGCTATTAGGCTTCTCTTCCAACCCATCACACCTCCTTCGTTCCTGAAGACATAGAGAGATTTTTTTCAGGTGATCCCTTCCCACCTTGGCCAGATGAGCAGTTCACACCCTTTTTTTTTCATTCATAAGACCTTAAAATATGTTTGTCTTCTAGGGAAGGTTTTCCTGTCTTTTTTTGCCACAGATAAACTGCTGGTAAACAATTAAATGATGCTTATCAGGAGCATTCCTGCTCATAGAGTTTCCTCACCTTTACTGTCAGTTAGGCAGAGACTGTCAGGCGATCTTCTTCCCCGAGTTTTCCTTCTTTGCTTTTTTCTGCTCTTAGTTCCTTGGCAGCTTGGTGGGGTTTTTGCCACTTTTATTATAACCAATGAAATCTGACATTAGGGTGGCTTTGTTGGAAAAGATGCAAGACTAAGACTGACTGAATTATTTCATCCTTTCCAGGAAGGAAAAATACATCTTGGTCACTATGGTACTGAAAGATGATTTATTTAGATTTCTCTGGGTCATTCTTCAATTCAGCTCTCAGCTTCTTCTGCAGTTTCGGTGTATGAATGGGGAACATCTGTAGTCTCCAGATGATGTGAAGGAAGTATGTTTTATCTTCCTATCATCAGTGCATCGGCAACAGGAGCTTCCTGATGTAAATCTAATCTTGAAATGTTTCCTTCCCTTCCACTTGCCAGTTCAGTTCCTGGGAAGATAACTTTGTTCAGGAAATGTCAGGCTGATACAAGCAGCTACCTAGAAACAGAGTGCCTGCAATTTTGCGAGATGGCACACGTTGACATCATTTAGTTGTAATGGATGGATGTTTGTTCACCATCTTACTGGAGGGACAAGCTCTGGAAAGTTTCCCAGCTCTTTTGCTGATTAGACATTTAGGGTTCCCTCTTGCACCAAAACAGTTGTTGCAGAGAACCCCAAGTCTCTGGCCACACTGCCTGTCCACCACAGGCCCAGACCTTCACCTGAACTTGGTGTGTCCTGTGTATGCATTGCTAGTTCCCAAGCCTCTGTTGAGAACTGATCATAGCCAGATTTAGCAAGAGACAGGTCAAAGGCAACAGTGAGCCCCAATCCTTGTTAGGACCAGACCAGTCCTCCAGCTGATGCCCAAGCTTGGCTCTTCCAACACAGCACAGGGGCTTGGAGCCTGCTGAACATCTGGCAATGTGTAGGGAAGGAGCTTACCTCATGGAGCTCCTCATCTCTAAACCTGCTTTTCTCCTTGCTCTAAAGAGTTGCTCCCGGGGAGTTTTATTTTGTGGCTGCAGCAAGGAAGGGCAGCTCAGGAAAGTATCATTTGGCACACAGCAATGCAGATCCTTCCTTACAGTTCAAGTTCCCATAGCTGTACCTCTCCCACCTCTGCGGCACTTGCTGGCACTGTGGAGAAGTGGTGCTGACCCAGAGATCCGTTCTTACAGATAGGCCCTGCGCTTCCAGGGCAGACCAAAACATGAGCTGGTTCCCTTGAGAGCTCCTTTCCCACATGCTGAGCTGCATTTCTCCCCCCTCCAGCTCTGTATGAGGACACCGAGGTCATCAGGACGATGATCTCCCTTTCCCATGAATCCTACATGAACCTGGGGGCAGCCCAAGCACCTGATATTCACGCTCTGCAGGTGAGCCCTGGCTGATGCAGCAGAATCTGCATCCGCAGGTTTCTGCTGAGGAGACAAAAATCTCCTGAGAAAGAGCTGGTCTTCCAGGCTAGTTCAGCAAAGCCCAAACAATAACTTCAAAAAAAAAAAAAAAAAAGGCCACAGCATAGCACATCCCCTTGCCGTCTATCCCCGCTCTCCGAGGCTCTTCAGATATTCCTGAGCTGTTCCCAAGCATCCTACTGGGCCTTGGCTTAATAAAATTGAGATAAATCTTAACCTAGGGTTGAGTCCTTCCAGCCCTCTGGCTGCTTTTCCATCCCTTCTCTGAGCTTGGTCCCACCGATCCATATCCTTCTCTTGTTTCTGTGGGACAAGAGAGTGAGGTTCCAGCAACTTTCACCATGCTGTCACAGGGATTTAAGGTACTGGGATACCCCAAAGCTTTCTTCCAGAAGCTTGTGTGGCTTTTGGGCCAAGGACTATTTGGACTCTGATCTTATGTCTTCGGTAGGGGACTGGTCATGATGGGGCTGAGTGGGTGTTTTTGTGGGTGGTCCATGATGCTTTGGCTGTTAAAGATTTCTTTCCACACTCTGCAAATCACAAAGGTGATTTGCTGCCCTCTGCAGCTGTTGAGTTACTTAATTCCCAGTGAAGGAAATAGGGCCTGGGTTTTCTTGCCACTGCTCCTGTGCCTGTAAAAGAGTTCGGCGCTGCCACCCGTGAGAGCTGCACCACAAGCTGCAAGGGGACCAGTACTGAAAAGGTGGTGGGATTTATCTTTCTTAACTTCAGACCTTTGGCGGCCTAAGTGGGACCATTGGAGCCACAGGAGGAGAGACTGGAGCCTCCAAAGATATGTTGTTTCACCATAAAATCAGTGCCCAAGCCAAATGATGGGGCTGGTCACAATTTGGAGGGTGCAGATTCTCTGTAATGACTTAGACATGGAGTTGAGCCATCCAGTGAAGCCCCAACACCTCTGTGTTAGCAGATGGGTGGGTGTTATTTGACACAGATCTGTCGTAAATGCCTGTTGCGCATTGCTGGGATGTGGGGTAGGTGGGGTGGCAGTCCAAGCAGGGCTCCTGTTTTTCGGTCCTTCTCGGTGTGTGGTGTCTCCTCCCAGTCTCTCATCACCTTCAAGCATCACCAGAGTGCTCCCTCGCCAGTCCCCACCAAACCGGCCGCACCAGCCTGCCGTCGAGTCCCCACCAAAGCACAAAAGTTCGTCGAAAGTCCAAGGCGCATTGCAGCTGGCTCTCCGGCAGCCAACGCCCTGGGCTAGCGGAGGGACTGGCCGAAGCCTGCATCCCCAGCCCTGGCTGCTTCTCCTCCGGTGGGTGCCAGACGGCCTCGGGTTGGGCGGCCACCTGAGATCACTGCCTGACTTCACCGGGGCGGTGGTCTGGAGTAGTGACCCCGGCCCTGGGCACCGTGCCTGAGCCGGCTCCGCTGCCCACCCCCGGTGGGGCTGTGATGAGGGGCTGGGGGTCGTTCGCCAGCACACTGTGGGGGTTGTGCCTGCAACAGGAACATAAACGAGCTGTTCTTCATTAGGGCAGTGAAAGCTCCCTTCTGTCTGGGCTGATCCCGGCGGCCTCTGGGGAGCTCAGGAATGCTTTTGCTCAGTCATGCTCCCCAGCTGCCAAAGGGCGCGAGATGAGATGACCCTCCTCGTTCTGCATCCCTTCCCTGCCTCTGTAATCCCCCCCCCACCTGCGTTTTGGGAATGCAATCACAGCGGCTATCCCTGTGTGCTGACCGGGAGGGAGGGATTTTCATTTTCCTGTCATGGTCACAGGTGCAAGTCCAGGCTGGGGAGAGACTTGCCTGCCATCGCAGGAGGTTTCGGCGTAGGTCAGGCACGTCCCCTCCTCTGGAGTGGGGACAAGTCGGGGGACAGCTGGGGGAAATGCGCGACGGAGATTTTTACCAACCAGGGACCTGTAGCACAGACTTCCTGTATAAGACCCAATCTGAAGAAAAATACATCTCTAACATGACTTGCAAGTGCAAAAGCTGTTTTCAGGGACATTCCTCCTCGCCCAACCTCTGGGAGCCCAGGGAAGCTGCTTTGCGTTGCCCAGCATGAGCCAGTACCATAAAGGATGGGGGAGGAAGGAGAAACGGGAGGATCACATCTCTCCAGCAGGTACAGGGAAAAAGGCAAACATTGATCTCGGCAATCATTGCCTCTGCCTGCGTGTGGGTGTAAAGTCCAGCAGGAAGACGTAAGAAGCCAGCATGGAGCTGGGCAGATAACAGAGCCACCGTAGATAGGAGCCTGCAGCTGTTTGTGCCGGGGAGCTCCTGTTATGGGTGAAGCTCGGAGGGAGCGTCCAGATCTGGCTTTGATTAGCACTCCAGGGTCCCGATCGATGGGAACTGCAGAAAAATCCCTCCCTCTCGCCCCCAGCCTCTCCCATAAATTTTTTCCCTTCTCCTTTGCCAGTGTCGGCTGCCTAGGTGTCTGACCCCAAAAATATTTTCCCTCCCACCAAGACTCAAGCCAAGGTGTCAGACATCACCCAGCTAGGTTTGGAAAATGCCATGTTGTTGTACGTGGCAATGGGACAGAAACTGGGGTCCTCCAAAGACAGCTGCCACCGGGCCCCAAAATCACAAGGAGCCCATTGCAAAAGCAGGGTGGGGGGTCACCTGTGAAGTCCTGCAGCTGAGGATATTTCCTTCATGGGAGTACTGGGAAGTGGCTCTTCATCCTGGGGGTAAATTCTCCTCTGGTGGAGAGCAGGGACATTGGGCACTGTTGTACTGTGCTGCATAGTGGGAGGCACTTGCTGCTCTCTAAGCAGCGATGTTTCAGCCCTGGGTATTGTAAGCCTAAATTTCTATCTTGCCACGAGCACCTCTGAACAGAGATGGATGAGTTTGGGGGCAAAGGAAGGACTGAAGGACTGCGCAACTTCTCAAGGTCTCCACCAGTGACATTTGCTGTCATTCCTACACTAGAGGTTTAAGTGAGATCCCCGTTAAGTCTTTCTCCACCGCCCTCCTGCTTAAGTGGTGTATTATGCTAATGCTCATGCTGTAAACAGTAATAATCGTGATAATAATCAACAGGGCTGTTTAGCAAGGTTGTGCTATGGTTGTGCTTGTCCTTCTTAGGTGCATGTGGCTTTTTTTTGGGTGTGCGAACAGGACAGCAAGTCCTCTAGCAGTGGGCTGTGGATGTAACGAGCATGGATCATTAGCAGTAGCAGTCAATAAATACTTTTCCTACCTTCCTGCCAGAAAGCAATGAAAATGTGTTACAAAAATTCAAGCCTCCCAGCCATTTGGAACGAGGTTCCTGCTCCTCTCTAATGTCAGCAAGCAGGGAGGCGGTGTTCCCACACACCCGCACCCACACTGTGTGCACACGCACACACCCTGGGGGGACCTCACACGTGTCCCAAACATCTGGAGCACAGAAGCACCCAGGCTGGGCTTTCACCCATGTGCAGGAAGGTGCACGGGCTTCTCTGGGTGATGTCTGCCAAGGACAGCAGGCAGCAGCACAGGAGCAATTTGCAGCTGCCCAGAAACTGTGCCTGGTATTCTGCTACCCCGTGTCCCTTCTGTAGAGGCAGGGCAAAAGGGCTGGAAATAGCTCCTACTAGGGAGCTCTCTCTGGCCAGCCTGGAGTGGGGAGAGGGCACTAAGCCCTCAGCCCCAGGGCAGAGGACAGCCCACACTGTCCTACGGGTGTTTTCGGCCTCCCAGGGCTCAATGGGAGCCTGCATGAATTCTGGCATCAACACCACAGCCCTTCTGGCCTGGCTTGTGTCAGGAGCAGCTCCAGATGCTCACCCCTCTTTCCCTGGGTCCTTCATGGGCACTGCAGCACCAGACACAAAGCCATGGGGTGCCTCTGAGTTGAGTTCAGTCTCCTGCCTTGGCTGTAGGGTCAACATCCCTTTGAGATGGCTACAGCCCAGGTCTCACCTCCAGGCTAGCCAGGGATCAGGCTATAAAAAACATCAGAGGGTGGAGGAAAGGGATCCCTCCAAGGCATCCATGGGGCTCTCACTGGGAAATAAAGACCCAAACTAGACACCACTGCTGAGCAGCAGACGGGGGAGTCCCACCACAGCCATCCCTTGTCATATCGCTACTTGAGCAGGGACCCATGCGTGCTGGGGAAGGTGAAGGGGGTCAGTTCCAGGTCCCTTTTTGTCCCTTCAGGAAGCACTGGACTTGGGCTGGGAGCTGGGCAGCTTTCAACGCACACCAGCCCTCCGCTCCCTCTGCAGAGCACTGGGCTCCTATGACTCCCATCTCCCCTTGCCAAAAGGTCTCCAGCGTTAGTCCCCAGCTCACAGCCCACTCTGGCTGGCTGGCAGATTGCAAGAAGCAGAGAAATAAGGCACTTGCAGAGGCTGAAGCTGTTGACCGTACGAGCAGCCTGAGCCACTGCAAACACCCATTGCACCGTGAGTCCAAGGGACTGGACACCCCGTGCTGTTTTTCTGACTGAATCCTTGCTGCTTTGTCCCATTTGTTTGTTATTTTAGGTTTGCCCAGGTAGCTGTGCCTCTCGTATTTGTTATTGCAGAGGCAATGAGCTGTGCCCCTCTTGTGTTATTGTAGGGTTGCCTGTGCCGGTGTGAATCCTCCCCTCCCCTAATTACCACAGGGCAGCCCAGGCAGATGCCCTGGCTCTGCTGTGTCCGGCCCTGGCAGCCGGTGCCAACGGGGATTCCTGGGACAGATCACAGCGTGTTTCATTGCCATGGAAGGGCTTAGTCACTGCGGATCTCTCCAGTCTCCTTTCAGACCTTGGACTGCTGCAACATCTTTGTGTTAAAGGATGCTCTTCTACTGCACCTTGTACAGTGTCATTTCCTGCAGGACACGATCATTCCCGATTTAATCAATTTTTTCCCTATCTCTTGTCTGTCATCCCCTTATAATAGAGGAGCCCCAACCTGTGGGGGCCTTTGAGTTCCGCAGCAAGAAAAAAAAACCCAAAGAGATGAGCGTCATGGGGCTAAATGGCAAGAGAATCCCATCCTGGGGATATGTGCAAGTCCCGGGGATGGTGCATGGGGTTATTTTCGTTGCTGTGGGCGGTTAGGAGGGTGTTGAGTCTGGGATGCTGACCCAGCTCTGCTCTTGTGGAAAGAGAAAAAAAAAGGCTGCTTTAATAAAGTAAATGACCATGGAAAACTTTCCAGTTTTGCTGGGAAAGGGCAGGTCCACCTTGGCAAGGAGGGAGGGGAGACTGGCAGCCATGGCAGGCTTGGGGGTGCAGCGAGCAGCCTGTCCCCTCAGCCACCTCCACGGCCACCCAGCTGGGGGGGTGACAGGCTGGTGGTGCCTGTCCCCCTTGCCAGGCACCCCCCAGGCAGCCCTGAGCAGCCTGGTGGGGCAGAGCCATCGTCTTCCCCCGGGCATGCGTCTGGGCTCCAGGGAGCAGCCAGTCTTCAGGGAGACTCCTGTTTGCCTTGTTGGGGGGGGGAGTGTTGCCCACTTTTATTTTTACCCTGAGCCTTTTTCTTTTGTCCCAACAGTGATATTGCAAGGAAGGGCAAAATTGGTTCCCTGCTGTCTTAACCATAGGGTTGCAGGAGAGGATGAGCCAGGTTTGCTGGCATCAAAGTGACAGGAGACACAGTGCAGGGAGGGATTTCAGCTGCTCTGATGCTTTTCCTCCCGTCGCAGTGGGTTTCCCCGTGCCTGCCCGCTGGTCCCAGCACAAACCTGGCATCAGCGCAGAGCTTCTGGGAACAAGGGACTGGGAGAACAGGACCCTCAAGAGCCTTAAACTGTATTCAGATTTAATCCAGAAATAACCCTTTTTCACTCTGGTGGCTGTACTAAATGTCACAAGTCATCTAAGTTTAGACTGTCACCAGCTCTCTCCTATATATAACTGTGCAGGGCTCCTGACTGCATCCTGCTGGCACAGGTCATGCTGGGGCTGTCCGAGGGGGTGCATAGGAAGGTGGCTGCCATGGGAAGACCCTAAATGTGCTCCTCCCTTGCTGTTGGTACCATGGGTGGCAGCTATGGCTGGGCAGCACCGTTCGCAGCATCACCCTGGACTTTGCTGGCTGCTCGGTGGGTGCCAGCAGATGCGGGCTGGTTCAGTCCCATGAGCATGGGGCTGCAGACTGAGGACCCTGGACATCCCAGCACTTGTCAGCCACATCTTCGGCATCACTGCCGAAGCATCTGCCCAGTCATGTGGTGACTTTGCTGTGGGATTGACCTTGACTTTGGAGTTGTCTCATCTTCGAGCATCCCTGGCTTTTGCACTTGCATCTGCAAGGCAGGGTGGGGGGTGAGCTTCTCACTTAATCCTCTCACCATGGCCAAAGAGAGGCTTCTCTGCCATATTTTGTGTGTCCTCTGTTCCTTTCTGGGTTTGGGATAATCTTCCCAGCAGTCCTTCTCCACTGACACACTGCAAATGATGGTGGCCTTGCGTGTAGGAGCCCATCTTGACTCCCATCTCCTCCGTGCTCTCAGACACCTTTCTGCCCTGAGCTCGGGGGTCACCTGAAAGCCACACCAAGTCCCACACAGTGGGATGAAGCCAGAGCTGTAGGCAGCAGCAGGGAAAGGGATTCCTTTGGTCATCTGTTCCCATCCTGCCTGCTGCAAAGATGTCCTCGGGGATCGGACAGGAGGCTCTCTGTGCAAAAGCAAGCCCCAGTCAGCTCATGGAGACCTGATGGTTTGGTACCCATTCCCTTCCAGAACGGGAGTCCCGAGAGCACGAGGAGCCAACCACGTCAGAGATGACAGAGGAGACCTACCCACCCAAGGCCTACCGGCCCAAGCACGGGCGCCTCTCTGAGCTCAAGGCTGAGGCCCTGAAGAAGGACCGCCGGAAGAAGCTGACCCTGGCCAAGTTCGTGGGCATGGCGGAGAACACGGCACACCCCCGCGTTGTCATCCCTGAGCTGCGGCAAGAGTTTGAGCTGGTGGGTGCCTCTGCCTTCCCTCTGCAGGGCTCCTGTGGGCAGGGGGCTGCGGGACGGCTATGTCCCCCTGGGAAGCAGGTGCCGGTGGGGGGGACAGGGGGCCTGGGGGCATTTGCAGCTGGAGACTTGCTGCAGAGTGCTCTCCTTCTCATGCTCCATCTTCTCCCTGCTCGCAGGGCCCCTGCCGTAGGCACATGGAGGCATCCCTGCAGGAGCTCAAGAGCAGCCAGAGGATGGTCCCCCGTGCCGTCCACCTCCCAAACTGTGACCGAAAAGGCTTCTACAAGAGGAAGCAGGTAAGAAAGAGCCCCATGGAGAGATGCTTCCCACCAGGGAAGGTCTGCTGCCTTGGGTGGAAAGGATGGAGGTTTTTCCTCTGCTGGGCTGGTGGGGAGGTTGCTTTGAGCATCTGCAGGCACAGTTGGTGGTAGGTGGCCTTGCTGATGGCTCCAAGTGCCATCCAGCCTGAGGCGAGCATCCTGAAGGAGCTGGTGTGGGAGGAGGAAAAGTCAGAGAGCCTTGGGCTGGGATAGCAGCAGGGATGGAGGTGTGCACAAAGCAGGGAGCAGGAGCTAGGTGCTACCCAGGGGGGTGCATTGCTGGGTTGAAAGCGGCAAAGCACAGGGCTAATCCTGATCCCCAGCACGAGGGAGCCGTGTGGCATCTGGTGGCCAGCTCCTGATCTCTGCCCTTGGGTGTCTCTCCAGTGCAAGCCCTCCCGAGGCCGGAAGCGTGGGCTGTGTTGGTGTGTGGACAAATACGGCATGAAGCTGCCAGGGACTGACTACCTGAGCGGAGACCTGCAGTGCCACGCATTCGACAGCAGCAACGTGGAGTGAAGCCACATCCCCTCCCTCCGCCCCATCACTACCTACCCAGGCTCCCTTCCACCCTCCCCTCTGCACCTCCCCGCGCCCCGGGACTCCGATTCCTTTCATCTCATGTAAGAAGAAAAAAAGAAAGGAAAACAAAAAAGAGAAAGGAAGGAAAAGAAAAAAGAGAAAGGAAAAGGAAAAAAAAAGAAAGGGAAAGAAAGACGTAAAGAAAGGAAAAGAGAAAGAAAAAAGGAAAAGAAAAAAAAGGAAAGAAAAGAAAAAAGAGACAAGAAAAAAAAAAAGAGACAAGAGAAAAGAGAAAAACAAACCCTGAAGAAACTGAGGACTCGGAATCTACAGCAGCCTTTTGATGACAACAAGGACTCAGCAAGGAAAGGACAGAGCCAGAGACAAACCAGCCGTGGCCGTTCCTCCATCCCATGCCTCTCCCCAGTGCCACCCACGACCCCTGCCGCGAGCAGAGGCCACCCCGATGTAGGAAGGTCTCCAAGTTGGTGATTTTCCAGTACGGGTTTCAGGCAGGTTAATTTTTTTTTTTTTTGGGGGGGGGGTGGTGGTGGTGTTAGTCAGTCATTTTCTAAAGGGTATCAAGAGAAGACCTTGCGGCCACCAGTGTCCCCCTCCTCGCTGCAGTCCTCCGGAGTCTCCTCCCCACATTGCTGGGACTCACTCGAGTTGATTTGATTTGACTTCAGCCTCAAATGACCACCCTGGATCCAGGCAGATTTTGACACATCAGGAGGAGGAGTGGGACTGCTGGCTTTGTGTCTGGAGATGAGCTGGGGAGGGAAACACAGCTCCTGCAATGGCATGAATACCCCCCACAAAAATATTTGTGCACTTCGAAAAGAAATAATCCAAAAAAGGAAAGATATCCTTCTCCATCCAGTTCCTCTCAAACGGGAGGTCAGAAATCTTTTTTGGAGAAGCGGGACTCTGACCGTTGTCCATCCAGGTGTGGAAGCGTTTCTCGCCTGTGTGCGTGAGTTGTGAGCATGCGTGTGCACGGATGCGGCTTTTCCCCCTTGCAAAACTTCGCCTTGAAACCTGCAATCTGGAGGGCTTAACTGTAAGCAGGGGGAGAAGTGCTGCCCCCTCCCAAAAAATAATAATAACCTGCCAGACTAAGCATGGGAGCAGACTTACAGGGAGCACGGTGCCTGCGGGATCAGGGTTCCGCTGACGCCGAGGGCTGCATCCGAGCTGACCCCACAGATACTCCATCGCTGTCCAGACTGAAGCATCCCTACGTGGGGACAGGGGGATCGGGGCCAAAACTCTTCACCACCCTTTGCTGCCACGAGGAAGAACAACTATGGAGATTTTTATTTTATTTTACTTTTTTTTTTTCACAGCCAAAAACGTGGTTTGCTCCAAGGGAAAAAAAAAAACAAACCTACACTTTGTTTTGTCTTGGATTTTTTGTTAAGGCTGGTTTATAGCCTTCCCCATGGGTAGGAAAATACCGGTCTCCATCCTTTCACATTGAGGATACTGCTCACGTTGCCATGGCCGATTCCTGCCACTCTACAGTAAGATCCTGCAACGGGCCCTCGCTCCCAGCTCCTTACTGAGTGACAGCAGCCACCACGCCGCGGACACCCACTGACTCAGGTGTGCTGAGAGCTGCCTTCCTGACTTCTTTGTTCATTTTAATTTTTACATTCGATTTTGGGACTGTTTCCTCTCGTTTCCCCGTGACAAGGGTCTCCAAGATGTTGGTGCTCGGAGGAGAACCTGCAGCGAAGGGAAGGAAAGAAAGGAAAGCAAGCCACGGGGTCTGGGTGCTGCGGTCCCAATGGGCAAACACACACCCACCAGGGACCACATCCCACCACCACGGCTGGAACTGGCAGCTGGCACTGCCCAAAGGACATGGCTGATCTCAGGGGGAAGGTTTCTGCACCCCTAAAGCCCCTTTGAGCATGCTGGAGCTGTGCAGGGAGGAAAGGGGGTCTGCAGTGCCACCGGCTCCCCGCCGGCAGGGATGGGACAAGGGGGATTCAACACTGAGAGGCTCCAGCAGACGTGCCTCTCCATCAAGGCTTGGGCACCCTCATAGCCTCCCACAGCGTGGCATCACTCCCCTGAGCACCCCACGGACCCCCCCACTGAGACACTTGCCTCGATCGAGGGCAGGACGCAGATATTTCCCCCAGAGTTATGGTGGGGGTGAGTTTCCCTGACGGACTTCCATGGACACCCAGTGGGGCGTGTTTGAAGCTGGGGGCGAGGTGTCTTCCCTTGCCGAAGAGAAGGAGGTGCCACAAAATGCAGACCTGTCCCCCCAAAAAACCCACAGGAATGGGGCGACCCCTACATTGCTGGAGGGGAGCATGGTGGGTACTGAGGCCAAGGGAGGCACCCCTCCAGGCTCTGCAGGGCTGATGGAGCAGGGTCAGTTTGACAAGGGTGGGGGGTTAATGGTGCGGCAAAGTTGGGGTGAAGAATGGGGTAAAGAAGGCAGGTGGAGGAGGAGGAGGAGCCTGTGCAAACCCCAGGGGCCACAGGTCACCATTGTCGCCACTGTCTCCCATCTCCTCCGCTTGCCCATCCCCGTGCAAAACCTCCTGACTGTTACAGGCCAGTACCGCCTTCCCTAGGACCCTTCCCTCCTTCTCTCTCCCTCTTCCTTGCTTTTTTGTTTGTTTGTTTGTTTCGTTGTTTGATTTCCCAAAACTTGAAAGCCTTTGGCTGCAGAGAAAGGAGACGTGCTGCCGGGGCGGAATGCAGGATGGGAGCAGGCAGAGCAGGAGCTCCCCATGGACCTTGTCTTTCAGGGCTGATGCTTTTGCAGGGCGAGGGTCAGCTCACGAGGTGTCGGCCTCATGACGTGGCCACCACGGTGACACTGGGAGGGGGACACAGGGTGCCTCCCCGACCTCCCTCCTACAAAGTGAGTCTCAGCCATGGGCCCGGGAGCCCTGAGCACCAAAATCCATCCCGCATAGCCTCCCTCCCCCCTGCACATCCAGCGCTGGGACTGCAATGTCCCCACCAACCTGGGGGTAGGAGGATGTGAGGAGGGGACTGCAACACCCTCACCCCCCAAAGCCACCTTGGCTCCTGGGACAGGTCACCAAGTGACCCCCTGGCCACCCGCTCCCTCGAGGATCCTGGCAGGACGAGGCTGTTTGCAGGCTGCACTAATATTTAGGACTGGGGTTGGACTGGGGGCGAGAGCGGCTTCAGAAGGGGTGGCCACCCCCTGGGGTGGCAGTGACGAGGTGCTCCTGTCCTCAGCACCCAGCAGCACCCCTTTGCATTTGGGGTGCGAAAACCAAAAGGGGCAGATTTAGGAGCTGGGGAGGGTGGTGGGGGATTGAGGCACACGGGGAGATGCTGGTGATTCATGCATCAGGGGGAGGTGCGAGGCTTGGGAGTCTCCGGCCGCAGTGTTTGCACTGAGCCTGCGCCGGTACCCAGGATGCTGGCTGGGAAGGAGAAGGCAAGGATGGCGCAGGGGTCAGGACAGCCCTTCCACCACATCTCCCCAGGGAGCGGCACTCAGCGGCTGGGCTACCCCTTGTCTGTACTGCAGTGGACTTCGAAAACCACTAGTACAAGAGCATTTTGCACTATTTCTCTGCTCTCTCCCTCCCCCTTCACTTTTTCTCCCCCTTCCCCATGAAAACTTTCTTTTTGTTTTGGGTTTTTTTTGTTGCTGTTGTTGTTTGTTGTTGTTGTTGATTTTTTTTTTCCCAAACGGAGCATTGTATATTTAAGGACCGACAGTTCACCTCGCTTCCAGACCGCTGTCCTGGCCCTGGCTAGGAGCCCTGCCTACTGTGCCCCCACCTCCCCAGCCCCACCAGCCCCCGCCACTGCCACCAGGACAGACGTCACCACGCACGTTACCCACCGTTGTAACACAGTTGTTAAACACACCAGATTCCGAGTTTCCTGCCTGGTTTTTATCTTTAAGCAATACTCACTACACATTTTACGGTAGCTTTTTATAGCTTTACATACATACAGTAGCTCTGTTGTTTCGTTTTGTTTTGGTTTTGTTGTTTTTTTTTTTCCAGTAAACAAGAAATACTCATAATCTTACTGGTGGGAAAAAAAAAAGCAGTTTGTGAAAAACTGACAATGGAAGAAGAGCTTAATGCTCTGTTTAGCATTTTGTACTTAAAAAAAAAAAAATCTCACATTTTATTAAAAAGTGAAGATTGCTGTATACTATTTATTCAACTTATAATTTATGTTACTCTTTGATCTTTGTCTTTTCTCATGACAAAGCATTTATTTAATAAAGTTATGCATTCAGTTAGCTTGTGCCTGACCCTCGTGCAGCATCCGTGTGCCAGGGCCTGCCAGCGAGCTGCTTCGGCCCCGAGCATCCCCCGGCTGGCCATGCAGGGTGGCAATGGTTTAGGAGAGCTTTTGATACCAGAACAATCTGCTATAAGTCAGTGGTAAAACTGCAAGTTTGAGTTTAGAGCATCCTTAAAGCAGAGCTGCCCTGTTTTATTTTTTTAGCAATTTGTTTGCATGAATGTGGCAGCGGGGCATAGCACCCGCATTCAGCTGGGTTATGGGGGGAGAGGGCCTGGCTGCTGGTGATGCTGAGCCCCCAGCTGCTGTCCCAAAGTAAGCCCCCCCCATTTGGGGATCTGATGTGATATTTGAGTCTCAGAACTCTGGGCTCAACCTGGCAAGATTTGCCCCAGGGTCCCAGGGTACAGGAGCATCCCCGTGCCATCCCTGTGGCAGCCCAGCTGAGCCAGGCTGTGGTCCTCGGACACCTCGCGGTAGCCCTCAGTGGCCCTTCCCACTCACCAATGTCCTCCCCAATGTCAGATCTGACCCCCCCATCTCTACCCGCACAGCTTCATCCTCCCACACAACCCCTCATCTCCCTCCTCCTGTGCCCCCCCATCCCCTCCATCCACCCGACTGACAGCATCACCCCATGTGCCAAGAGCAGGATAAGAGGCAAAGTTGCCACCTGTGGCCCCCTCTGGGGACCGCTCAGGGTTGGCACAACCACCCCATCCCCGATGGCCTTCTCGCCCTATAGCACAGCTGGGGCCAAAACTGGGGGCCCCCCCCCCCCCCCCCCCAAGGCACCCGGGCACCCCACAGCACAGGAGCTGCACGCTGCCACAGCCAGCACCAGGCGGCGTGCCGAGCCTGCCTGCGCTGCCTGCATGGCCTGCGCTGCCTGTATGGCCTGCGCTGCTTGGCCATGGCCTGTGCTGCCTGCACTGCCTCTGCTGCCTGCATGGGCTGGCCTGTCTGCCTGCACTGCCTCGCTGCCTGCTGCCTGCACTGCCTTGCTGCCTGCATGGCCTGTGCTGCCTGCACTGCCTCTGCTGCCTGCTGGCCTGTGCTCCTGCACTGCTTCTGCTGCCTGCACTGCCTCTGCTGCCTGCACTGCCTCTGCTGCCTGCATGGCCTGTGCTACCTACGCTGCCTGTGCTGCCTGTGCTGCCTGTGCCACCTGCGCTGCCTGTGCTGCCAGGCAGGGAGGCATTGCTGCTGCTTGCAGCCACATAGGCACTGAAAATGGACTTTCCACCCAAAAAGTCAGTGCTTTCCCCCCCACCCCCAGCTAGTGGGCTAGTGAATCACACTCCTACCCACAAGCTATAGCTATACATAGATACAGCCATACAGCCTCATACTAATTATTTATATTAGATAGTGTTATTTATATTATACTAGTGTATAATTTTTACACTCTACAAAAACTGTAGTGTGCCAGTGTAGGTAGTTTTGTGTGTGTACACCAGAGCTGCTGGGGTTTTGGCCAGTACCCCATGTGCTGCTGGGCAGGTCCCGATGCCTGACCGCACACCTGATTGCCAGAAGAATTTGTACAGAAGGCACAAAGGTGGCCCAGAAGAAACCCCAGAGCCAGGATCCAAGCAGTGGCACCCATCACACCCATATGCAGCCTTCAAGGCTGTGTTGCAACCCTGGGGACACCTAACCAGAAGCTCTTTGCTCCCCTTGCTTTAGCGCTGTGTCTCTGCCCCTCAGCAAGGAGCCTGGCCGGCTGCAAGCCCCCTTTGCTGGGCTGAGGGCTCCCGTCTTCCTCAGGCTCTCAATTCAGGTGCAAAGGCCACCTCCAGCCCTTGAACCAGAGCATGGCCCAGGCACGGCTGGCCTCTGGGCTCGGGCACCGCTGCCACCCGAGCCCTTCCTGGGCAGGACTTGGCTTGGAGCAGCTTCGTGCCCCAGAGTGCTACTGGCGTACCCCCCCATAGCATTTCCTGAGCCACCACCAGCTCCCCCCCCCAGGGGAACAAAACAGGATGGTATTAAATGTTACTTTTGCTCCTTTTCCCATGTTCTCCAGTGTACATCCCACCACACCCATCCTGGCTGTCCCCCCGTCCCCTGCAGGCCCACGTTCTTACTGCCTCCTGTCTCCATACATTTTCCTGGTGCTCCCTGTCACTGCCCAGCCCCTCAGCACACATCGATCCCGCTCAACGTGCTGGCATGGGGTAGGAAAAAACAGATGGGGATGCACCCTGATGGTTTTGCTTTCCTTTGGGGAGACCAAAGGGAAACCGCAGTCACCTGGATGCTGGCAATCGTGGGCTACACAGGGCCTCTCCTCCAAGGCTGCAATTTTAATTGAATGCAGTATTGGTTGGTGTTTTTTTTATTATTATTATTGTTCTTTGCCTCCCTGTGGTGGCCCAAGCACTGAGATGCACTGTCATGCTCCCTTAGGCAGCACCTCTTACCCTGGGAGAAGGTGCAGGGACTCCAAGGGACCTGTCACCACAGCCCCGTCACTGGAGCCGCTCAACCAAGCTCCAATCCCACACACAGCCCAGGCCTCCCTGCACCGTCCCAGCAGCCCATTCTGGGCAAAGATTTCATAAAGAAACACTAAGGCTGGCTTTTTGGCTGGCTCAGATTTTGCTCTCCTTGAACAAAGGGGAGAGCTCTTGGAGGCTCCTCCATGGAAACCCATGGAGGGTTTCTTGCTGCAGTGCCCCGCTCAGCTGAAGAACTCTTTGCATGGGGTGCAGAGGAGACCAAAATCATAGCAAGATGCTTAAAGGAGCCTGGATGATTCAGGGAGAACAGGTCCATCTGCCGGCTAATGAACAGCATAATTGGCTGCAACTGCCAAGTCAAGAAGTCCCTGAAATACCAAAGTTGGGAAGCTGGAAAGAGCAGAGCTCCCTTCTACTTATGGACTCCCAAGCATCTCCCAAGGTCCCTGAGGTCCCTGTGCTGGGTAGGAGAGACCTTCCCTTGCAAAGCTGCTCCCCTGCTCAAGGAGCAGGAAACCACTGCTCTCACATAGCCTCTTGGCAGCTCGGGAAGCTCCATGAGCATCACGCCAGACAGGGCATTCACATTGCCCTCCTCCGCCCAGTAAAGAGGAACACAACCACCCTTTCCCACCAAATGCAGCTCCTGTCAGGCAGGGAGATAGTCTTCCACACACATGCTGGCCAGACACTGGCTTGAGAGGACTCCAGGGCATGGTTGCATTTTGCAGACTCACACGGTACCACATGTGGAGCAGGAACATAGCAGGCCAGCAGACAAGCAACACCAGTTCCTCTCTGGTCATCCAACTGGGACCAGTAACGATAGAAGGCCCAGCTCCCATTGCTGCTCGTCCAGCCCATTGTTTAAACACTCCCAGGACAAAAGCTGAACAGGCCCAAATTTGCATGCGATGCATTAGGAAATGTGTCCTGTGAACAGAGGGGAGTGGGGAGGGGGAAGATGGCAGTTTTCTGGCATCCCATTTAATTTATTCCAACTTTATGCAGCTCGACTTTTCCAAAAGAGAAAAACACAAAAGAAAACTTCCTGATTCCTAAACAAAACAAAAAGTACAAACTGCAGATGAGAGCCAGCATGTGCAAGGTTTACATGAAAAAGCAGAACACCCTCGGGTGCTAACAGAAAACAGCATTTTTACAGTTACTTGGCTTTTGCATGCAGGTGCGTTTCCTTTCTCTCACTCCCTCTCGGACACATCCATGTGCACACACCCCCACCCCTGACTTTCCAAAACGGGGGCCTTCTCCCATCTCCTCCACTGCCACACCCAAACCCCTGCAAAGTTGTGAGGGGCTTAATTTGCAGAGAGCACCTGTGCCCTTTGCACTCAGGATCTGAAACATGGGGCCAAGAAGGGGGAGGAAAAGCAACAAACCCCAGTGCACCCCTTCCTCCAGAGCCCTTTGGCTTTTTGCTTTTCCTTATCCAGATCAAAATCCCCAGATGAGGGGGTTCAGCAGCGGGGACCCCAATGTGGTGTTTCTCCAGCACCATTTGGAATTTCTGGGGTGTGCTGGCAGTTACCAGGGGCTGGTCCCATCCCTGGGGATCACAGTCAAGCAGTTTTGGTGCCCGGCTTATGAGGTGCAGGCAGAGGGTGCTCCCAGCCAGACCCCACACTTGCCAGGGAACCTCCTTCTTCCACCCTGTTCAACCTAACCCCGTGGAGGACCTGGGATCTGGAGGCCATTTGCTACTCAGAAGCATTTGCCCAGAATTGGGAGATGCTTTATTTCCCCCCCGGCCTTGATTTCATTTAAGGAAAGCCCAAGACTTTTACTCTAAGGGCAATATTTTTGCAATTGCTCTGCAAACGGTATCCATATTAAAAAGGGGGAAAAAAAAAAAGGAAGAAAATAATAAAATCTCCTTGCTTAGGGGATGGGGAAGTTATTTATTTTCAGCATCGGTGTGTTCTGTACAGAAAGAAATCAACAGGTGAAATAGCAGAGACACATCTCTCCTCGGAGCGGCATGTCCAGCGCAAAACCTCTTGGAGCGCCTGGAATCACTCAGATTTAATCTATACAAATGTGTGTGTGTGGGCAGAGGGGTGCATGTGTGTCCGGGCCTTTACAAAGCAAGATATATACTGTAATTTACTTACAAAAAAAAAAAAAAAAAAAAAAAAGGAAAAAGTGTGTGCTGAATAGCAGATGCTCACTCCAGTCCCAAGCAAAAATGGAGGGACAAGGGGAGCTGCTTGGGAGTGCAGGTTTTAGATTTTTTTTTTTTTCCTATCTAGAAAAAAAGAAAGGATGAATGAGAGAGATAAACAGTCCCTGGCTTGTTATCTAAATCTACCCAGGCATCCTTCCACCCAGCCCCAGCAAGTTCACTTTAGCTCCCTCAGCATAAGCCGATCCTAAGCAATACTGGGCAATAGCCCTTCAAACCTCCTGGAAAACCAAGCGTTTAGCTTCGCCGTCACTCAAAGGCCCCATCCTCCCAGACCAGCAGCTGGAGCCGGGTCCCTGGGGGGCTGGCTGTGCCCCAGCACCAGGAAGGGAAGCACCCAGGGGTGGTTGGGGTGGGGGGGGTGTGTGGGGAGGCTATCCCATCCTTAGCCCTTTCCCTCACTGATGCCTGCTTGGGGGATGCATCCTGATGGCGCTGGCACCTTCCAGCTGGGAAGCCAGGGGTTTTCCTCCTTCCCTTACTCCTACACCACATCCCATGCCAGGACTGACAGCTGGGCTGGGGCACAGGGGACCGGCAGGACACAAGAGGCAGGCAACACAGTATTTACAGTCTTTGGTCTTGGGGAAGGGAGGGGAAGAGGGGGAAGGGTAGGGTTTTTTCCTTTTTGTCCCTCTCCTGCCCATGGCGAGAGGTTTGCCCCCTGGGAGGTGTCGGGGAGCACACGGTGCTCCGTGCTGGAGGGTGCAGGAAGATGCCGCGAAGCAGCAGGGAGGGCAGGGCAGGGCCGTGGGGCGAGGAGCAAAAAAGACCGGTTCTCTGGCTTATGTTGGGTGAAAGACTATAGGAAAGCAGTCCCTTTTCCTTGCAACCCCCCCACCGCCCTTCCCCTCCTGTCATCCCTCCCATCCCCAGGAGCTGGGCAGCAGGAGAAGGAGAGCAGCACGCAGGACCCAACCCCAGTCTCTTCCAGAGCCTAAAGAGACACACTGAAACCCATGTCAAATCCAACACCGGGGCCATGGCGAGCCGCCTCCAGCAAGCAGGATCACGTCCGTCTACTGGCTCCGCAGGGCATGTGCTCCCCGGTCCTCCTGCTCATGGGCTGTGTAGAAGAGGTGGCACTCGGGGTCCCCACGGATGGTGGGCGCGCCCTGGATCACCTTCCCATGGATGGGGTCCACGCACCAGCATTCACCCCGCTGCCCATTCACCGACATCTTGCACTGCATGGAAAGGGACAGGGCAGGCATCAGAGAAGGAAAGAAGGACAAAACAACCCCCTTCCCAGCCCCACCCGCCCAAACACAGGCAGAGCTGGGGGTTCTCCAGTGATTTGGCACTAGGCAAGATTCCTGGATGCTGCCCTCAGACACCCTGGGGTCTGTGCTGCACCAGCATCGCTGCCCCAGCACGACCTCTTCCCCCAGGGGCTGTGCCAGGGACCAAGAAGCCAATTTTAATGAACCACAAAGACAATTGCCCCCGAGATGCATCGTGCTCTGTCAACTGTGGATGAAAGCATCCATAGAGTCAAAAATCCCTTGGGGAAGAGGGATGAGATAGACTGACAGAGAAGGTGTGTAAGCTACTTCTCACCTGCAAATTGGGCTAAACAAACTGAAACATGAGAGCAAGGCCCCCACAGCCAGATGCAAACGTGTTTCCAAAAAGGGTCTCAGTCTGTCCCAGAACAGAGGTAGGGACCATGGTGCGTCTGGACCTGGACTCTGCCCCCTCCACCCCCAGTCTGGTCTGGTTAGAGGTTTCTTGCCCTAATGGTTATTATCCACCTCTTGCCCTGGAAAGGCTGCAGGCACTTTGAACCTGATGCTCATCCCTCCATCCACAGCAGATACATCTCTAAATAGGGCGTAGGAGGAGACACAGAAGTTACTCCAGAAGGCCAGCCTCTTCATGCACTCTGTAAAGATGAATTCAAGCCATTTTCTGCAGCTGGACTGAGGTCAAAATGCAGCCTTGTTCATGGGAATAAAAAGCATGAAAAGAGAGGAAGAAAAAGCCTCCCCAGCAGGAGAATGCACCCAGGCACCCTCCACCCGAGCACAGGCCCACAGGAGGTGGGAGTAACTGGGAATGCTTTTGTTGGCATCCGCTCTCCAGCAAACGACAAAGAGCTGAGCTCTGGAAAGCCAGATGGAGGGAAACGGGTATTGCTTCACATTTGTCTTGTTTGCCTTTAACCAGGGCAGGGTGGATGGGAGAAGAGAAAGCAATTTTTGTCCCCTTTTTTTCCTGTAGCAGTGACCAGTCTGTAACCCATCCGTACCCTTCAGTGCGGGCTGACTTGTCTGCCAGGCACAAGGAGGAGCAGAGACCATCTTTCCTTTTACAGTGCATGCTGCATTGCCACATTGCCCAGGCTCGCTCCCCAGACACGGCTCATCTCCTCACACGGAGTTTGCCAGCTCTGCTCCATGCACCCCTTCCAAGTGTGCTCATGCTGGGGATCCAGCCAGCCCGTGGGGGAGGCAGACGGTGAGGGTCCAGGCAGGACACAGAAGAGAGAAGGGATGGAGGGATATTATCTCTGAGCATTCTCTTTTTTTTTTTTTAATACTTTTTTTTTTTTTTTTTTAAAAATGATCCTGACCAAAGTGTGGAAGTAGCCCTGAGAAAAAGGCTTAGCCATGAAAACAGCAGGTTTTCTGGGGTTCCCTCCAAAGGCTCGGTTACACACAGATGTAAGGGGTGCTCGTATCCAGGTACTATTCACACGTGGCTGCCAGTCAACCCTGGACAAGCTGGTGTTTTGCTGCCCAAGAGATTTTTCCTGGCATTTTTTTCCCCATGCCGCAGCCACTGACACCTGCTGGTTTTGCATGAATGAAGCCAAGAAGTCAAAATTCAGACACACATTAAGCTGTTTGAGTCCTTTTGGGCCCTGTAAATACTTTCAGAAGGATGCTGCCCCCAAACTCCCACCTCATCTGGAAGGAATCCCTCCTGGAGCTGTGGGACCAGCCTCAATTTGTGGAGGAAAACCAGTAAAGTGTGCTAGAAACCTTCCTGAGCCCAGGAGAAGTGCTTTCTGCTTTGTCTGCAGGACTGGCCAGCATTCAGCCCCTCTCTGCTTTTCCCCTGTAGCGGGGCCCAGCCAGGACAAGACTTGGCTCAGAGCACATGAACACAGACCCGGACAGATAAGCAGCTCTCCCAGGGAGGAAGGGGCCCTGAACTAAACAGATACTCCATCTCTGGGCTGCCCACAGCCAAGCATGGATGTGGGTCTCATTTCCACTTGCTAGCCCATGGCTGCAGATGCACCTCGGTGTTACTAACCTGTCCATGCCACATGTGATGTTTGCCATTTATCCTACGCTTTGCACCATGTGCGTGACATCAGCCCAGCCCTGAGCTGTGTATGACCCCACGGCTGCACATGGGGGGGCATGCATGTTAAGCCGAGGGCTGCCACTGGGAGTGCGGCCAGCCCTGGGGATCCCCACTTACCTGTTTGAGATTGTACAAGCCGTGCTTGTCGCAGTTGGGGATATGGAGGGAGTAGAGGTGCTCCAGGGGACCTCGCTCATCTGGCAGCCGCATAGTGGAGATGCGTTCCAGGACCTGATCCAGCTCCTGCTGACAAGGGGTCTGAAAAGAGCCCAGAAAGCAGAAAACAAAACACACACAAAAAAATCAGGGCAATGGGATTATTCAATGTTAACATTTTGGACAACCGAAATACCAGTAGGGATGAACACCTCTGTACACCTCCATATGACCTGGGTCAGCCACCGAGTCCCGCTGCAGACTTCACCTGCAGGCACCCAAAAATCAGAGCACCGCACATCTGCACATGCCGATGTGTGGAGATCCACATCAGCAGACATGCACGTCCCTCCCACGTGCCTCACATGGCCAAGAGCCAAGATGACACCAGGTCACAGGTCTTGGAGGCACAGAGGAGAAGCCTCAGAGATGCTCCCATGGGTGCCATTGGTGGTGACAAGTGATGTGAAGCAGGACTAATCCTGACAGACCAGGAGTGTTTCCATGAGCATAACCCAGATCCCACACCTGTGATGTAGTTTCGGCCCAGAAGTGGAACTCAAAGCATGTGAGACCCCATAAGAGTGGAGGGGAAACCCCAGGAACGAGAGCACCCAGCAAAACCAGCCTCTGGAGGCATCCCTCTTGCTCCACAGCAGCCCCAAGCCAGTGCTCCCAGTCAAGGCAGCACAGTTGAATTATGCCTGGTGTGAGCTGGAGTGAGTCCACACCTCTCTGCTTTTGCAGTTGCTGGGGTTTCTCCCCCAAAGGAGCCGCAGCAATGTGGGAGCTCTCTAAGCTGACGGTGCCTGCAGTTTATTTTGAAGCTCTGCTTTGCCTCTTCCTCAGAGGGGATAAGGGCACTCTTTCAAAGCCCCTTTCTGCCCCTGCTCTCCCCAGATATAAATACCCTATATGTTGATAGAGATATGTATTATGGACCTTTTGGGCGGCTTTCCATCCCCATCCCATCTAGTTGCCTTGACCAAGCTGCCCACTAGAGGGAAACCACGGCCAAGGACTGGAGGGCAGAGGACAGGGAAGAAGGGAACAGGGAAGGCTCGGGGCACTCTCCCTGCTATGTGACAGCCCCGCAGCCCATCCACGGGGGCTCTGGGCCCTCCCCTCAGCCTGGACCGGGGCTGCCCTGCAGCAGGCAGAGACCCTTCCAGCTCCCAAATCCCCTTGGGCCATCCCTGGCACTTGCTTAGGGAAAAAGGGTGTGAGAAAGCCGGTCCATGGGCAAAGGGCACGCTCGCACCCCTGCGGAGGTAGGTGTTGAGCCAGCAGGACCCCCCTTCCCCGGCTCTGCTGTCAGGAGGTGAAGCTGCAATGAAAATAACGCCTCCTCGCCAGCACATCAAAGTTCATCGGATGGTGCATTCGGCCCAAGCTTCAGGCCAAAACAAACGTTTGCTTTTCCTTTTTTTCTCTCCCTTTCTCCCCCCTTTTTTCTTTCTCTTTTTTTTTCTTTTTAAGACAGTTTGTTACAGATGTCACTGAGGCTTTTGCATTCAGCATTTCCCAGTGAGCCCACAGCTGCCTCCATTAGCTCCCCCCGTGCCCCCTGCCCTCTCACCCTGCCCGTCGACAGCCGCGACTTCTTCGAATCCTCGTGGTTGTGATGGGCCTTGCCGACTTTGCCCATCTGCCTCTGCTGCTCATTCACCTTCTCCCTCATAACTGCCAGCTCCTTCATGCCCGTCTTCATGGGCTTCCTCCCTCCGGCTCCGCTCAGGATCCCCGTGGTGCCGTCCACGTGGTTCTCAGCAAGGATGCTCTCAGACCGGTCATCGCCATTATCTGCAGGAGACAGGGCAGACATGGAAAGGGTCAAGCTCAGCCATGCGCTCTCTCGCATGTTCATCCCATCCTGGATCGCTTTCAAGTGTGGCCGATTACCAAGCCATAAAATCTTTGCATGCAAAAATTTTAAATTGCATTAGCCCTTTCATCTGGAAGGTGAGAATAGATCCTTTCATTCTGGAGTTATTACCACACTAAAAGACAGTTTAGAGAGCAGGGGAAATCGCTGCTGGAGAAGTTCTTTCTGGTTTTTCTTTGACCTTCTAAATTACTTCCCGAAGAATGTAATTTTCCCATCAGAAGTCCAGTTGGGTTAGGGATGCCAAGTGTACTTCAGCTCCAAAACTTAAAACCACAGTGATTAGTAACAATACCTTGAGTCCATCTATCATCCCCCAGAGTACCTCCAGGAATACTTACTCAATATTAATGTGCTAGAATAAATTCTCAGGCCTGCTTTCAGAAATACCTTGCCTCTGTTTTATGGCCACCCTAATTTCCCTCGGAGATCCTGCCATTTCAGTGATCGGCCTTGCCATGTAGCCTTTCACATCGTTTGTCACACAGCCCATTACTCATTTAGCTTCTACTTACTTCTGCATTTGGCCACTTCTGCTGACTGTGGAACAGCCCCATGTGTCCTGGGCCCAGCTCTGCCACTGCTGCAAGCTAGCTGCACCCCTGGCTAATTCAGCCACTTCAAAATCGGTTAGCAGAAATCTGAGGATAAACACCGGACTTTTTCCACCTCCTCCACTCTCTGCTTTGTGCATTTTCCCAGTTCACTGGGTGCCATTTCCGAGAACAATCCTCGCCAAAGTAGGACACGATGGTCACAACACCGCGGACACCAGTCCCTTCGGACTTTGGGGTGGCAATGAGGACAGATCTCAGTTCCACCTGCTTGCTCCAGAAGGTGACAGCTGACCCCTTCCTGGTGCCTGGTCTGGTCTGGCTGAGCAAGCACATCTAACATCGTAGCTGGATCTAACACTGAAGCCAGCCCTGCTTTAAGTAGGGGCTTGGACTGAGACCTCCAGAGGTCCTTTCCAGCCCAAGTTTTGATTCAACCCATGCACGCACATCACCTCTCACTGCAATAACCCAGGCTAAATATGTCTCTGTATATGCCTCTGTATGTAGGAGCTCCTCAGCAGCTCCACAGGTTCCACACCAGTGACAGACCAGGCCATTCTGGTCCTACAGTGGTGACAAACATGAAGTGTCTTTTAGCATATACCAAGGAGGACTTGTAGCACCCAGCCTCCCAACATCAGCATCCTCTCCAGCACCTCCAATTTCAGCTTTCAAGCACGCCAGAACTCAGGCACTTTTATAGAAGTAAAGAAATCATATCAAACTGTGCACAAAAGAGGGCAAGCAATGTAACATTGTTTAATTTATGGATCTCACCTGCTTCTTGGAAGATGAAGCATGCAGAGCACTTACAGATTTTAACGTTTCCTTTTTTCCAGAAGCTGCATCATGATATTTTGTCAGGGGTGTTATGACAAGAGAGTGAAAGATCATAATAGCAAGTGTTTTATTTCTGCTACAGCTTTCCAAGCTCTTCGAGTGTTACAACCCCAGGCTCACACAGGGGAAACAGCAAAAAGGGTTTCGTCTGAACTTACTCAGCAAGTGTGTGGCTGCCTGCAGACTGATGGCAAGAGAAGAGCCCAAGTGGGCTGGATCAAAGAGCCACCCCAGACCAACGTGCCATCCACAAGAGACCATCAGCAGCTGCTTGGGGACACGCATCAGAAGGACCAGTCCCAATCTGTGCTACAGACCAGAAGTAAAAGCACTTTCATGGCTGGAGACTGCATCTGACCCGCAGGATTTGAAAGCCACCAACGGACCCACCTCTCAATGGATTTGTCCAATATCCTTTTGAACTTCCTCACCATTTTAGTCTCAGATCTCCCAATACTGGGATTGTCCCACTTCCCAGAAATGCTAAATGCATTTGGTTTGCAGGTTTTTATCTGCTTAGGTAGCAACTGAAAAGCAAACATGGGGCAAAACCAATCTGGCAAAGTCTATAACTTTCCTCAATACTGGTTCCAGATGAGAACTGGGACCAGGTTTGATAGCCAGATGGGCAAGCTCAAAGTCTGGGCTGCTGCCTGGCGATTGCCGTCTGGCCGTCATCCTAGGAGCTGGACAAGGAATATTTTAAGCAGGAATCTTCTGTTTATACACCAGTCTCCCCATTAATTAGAAACACATAGTGAGAAGAGAGAAGGCCATGAGGCCGCCCTTCAGACAGGATCAAATGAAAAAGCACCGTGCAAGAGACGGGCAAGGCTGGCCAGGCTCTGATCCTCAACGAGCTGCTTAGGAGGGTTTTAGCCTTCCAACGTCTTGTGTGCTTCTCACCTTGGTGTTCCACCAAGCTGTCAACAACAGAAGAACAAGCACAGCAGCAGGGCAGCATCTCAGACACATTGCAGTCCCCTGCTTCATTCAGAAAACCAGTGGTACAAACTGACAGAAAAGCAGCAAACTGTAAGCAGTGCCTTCCCCCATCGACATGCACTCCTTCCTGCCTCCAACTAAAATATATAGACGTCTGCCCAAATAAGCACTGCACTAGTAAATGAAGGCAAGCTGGTAAGCCTCTCATCAGCTGATTCATTCACAAAACCTGCTTCTGATAATATTTTCACTCATTTTTCCCACTTTCCAATGCTAACAAATATCAGCCCAAAGAAAACCACTGATGGGAGCAGAGTGTGCAAGCCCATGTACATGAACACACCCAGGGACAGGAGAGACTGGTCTTGGCTCCCCAGGCACCACCACAGGAGCAGAGACCAGGAAGGTCTAGCTGTTATTGACTGCAAGCTCTCCTCTCCAAGGCCAAGCCAGCCACAGCGAGCCATACCTTTGCCCTGCTGCCAGGCTGGACTGATCTACCTGGGGCTGATGCCAGAGCCCCATCACAGATTTTCCCTCTCCCAAATCCAGTGCTGCTCTTCAGATGAGCTCTCCTGGCCTGGGGCTTGCAGGGATGGCTCAATTACTGGGGAAGGGAGATGGGACAGAAGAGGTTGGCCCCATGTGCAAAGCACAGGTGTTTCCTTCACGGAAGAGCTGCGTGCATGGGTGGAGGCTGAGCATCAGGTGTGATGAACCACATTTCAAAGGGCAAACGGGCTGGGTAGCCACGACAAGAGTGGAGACATCAAGCCTCCAGGCTGAGAGAACACAGAGCATGCCAAGAACCAAACAACGCCTTTTGCAGCCAGATAATGCTTTTTAACACTGCCCAAAAGAAGCAAGTTGTGCGTGCTTGCTTATGACTCTCCATGAACCAATTAAGCCACCCATCAACCCTACCGGCATGGGATGGGCAGGTATGCAATTGCCTCAGATACACAACCGTAATCTGTTTGTCATTCTGGCAAACGCCCTTTTGCTGACCAATTTCAATTCACGCTAAATATATCTGTGAACGGAGCGCTGCCAAACACCAAAACAATTAAGTTTTATAGTTCCTCCATTTTCCTATGGCATGTGGAAAATATCTCATGTGCTATTTTGGATCAAAAGGTAGAGCACTTTGTGCAGGGTGGGACAAGTGTGGCAGGAATCAAAGCAGATAGCTGAAGTTCTCCTGAGCACTGATGTGGAGCCCATGAAACACCTCTCTCCATGCCAAGGGAATGATTTCCTCATGGCCTTTTTCAAGGAAAATTCCCATTAGCTTCAATGGGGCGAGGACTTGGCTGAGGAGAAAGCGCATTCAAATGGCCATCAGCTAAAAACTGTAGGGAGCAGCAGTCTCGCCAACATTTTCAAAAGCGGCTACCAGTTTCCAGTGTTGAAACTTTCGGGAATCTGGTTTGACACCTCTAGGCACCTCCACCGAGACGGCTGAGAAACAGAGGGGCTTAAAAACAACCTTCCACTTCCAGAGCTACATGAAGGAAAAAAAAAAAAAAAAAGCACCACACAAAAAAAAGGCAGCTGCCTGAAGTTAAAAATACATCTTTACCCCTTTGAAGAGCCCCGAAGCGTATCTGGGCTGCGGGACGGGGCTGAGCCAGCAGCACTCGCTCAGCTGCATCACGGGCAGCACGCACCGTGCCAAGGGCAGCGGCCGCCCTCTCCTGCGCCGCTCGCTCGGCGCTTGCTTTCCTTCAACAGCAGTTTGCCCGCAGGGTTTCACAGGCTTATCTGCCTGGGGTGGTTGCATAGCGTTTAAGTGCTGATTAAGGTCCCAGACCCACAGAAAGTTTCACCCAAGTGGCCTTCAACAACCTGCCTGGAGCCCGCTAGACTCGGGTCCCGACTGTATCCCGGGCTTGCATCTCCCTCCCGCAGCAATCGCAGCCTCTGTTGGCCAGCACTTGCCCTCTGAAGACATCAAAGCGCTTTGCAGTTCATTAATTACCCTGGAGAGAGGTGTTCATCCTGGGTTGCACATGGTAAAAAAAAAAAAAAAGGCACAGAGGAGTTTGAGAGCGCTACCCAAAGCCATGCAGGGAATCGATGAGCAAACCCAGGAGCCTGCGCTCCGGCCCTAGCACCGCACCGTGCACAGGAGCAAGCACACTTGGGGCTGCAGAAATGCAGCATTTAGACAGCAATTTTTCACCTTGAGCAGTGTTGGCCATCTCATCTAGATCTAGCTCTTTCTTCCCCCCCTCCTCCCCCTTCCAACACTTTTAGCTTCTTGTGGCCACAAGTTCTATCATTTCAGGATAATTTAAGTGTCTGTTCTGGGATTTGCTTTCCACTTTTTATTTTAAGGAACAGAGCTGCCTGTCCCAGGCTGCCAGGAACTCAGCACTTGTCCTTCACAGCCTGAGAGCAGACAGAGCCTTTAAACCTGACCTTTAACAGGCGCAACAGCCACAGACAGAGAATTACTTGCAGAAAGGTGGGGAAAGAGCAGACAAAACCCAACCACAGCCCCGGTGACCTCTGCCTCATCAGTCTGCAAAGTATTTCTAGGAGAGCCCTGGGCAAAGGTTCCTGTGCAATAGCTCTAGTGTGGGTGTTGTTGACCTGGGGCTTGGATACCTCAGAAAACCTTTGCCAGCAGGGATTATACCGGCGTTGCAATTTCCTCACAGCAGGAGCTGCCAAGAACAAAGTCCCCCCCAGGCCCTCTGGCCCATCCCACCCCAAAAAGGACCCATGGTTTGCTGATTACCCCTGCGAAACTGCAAAGGGCTGAGCCACGGCACAGCATCCGTCAGCACGCAGCCGGTGGCAGAGGGGAAGCGCGGGAGCACCGATACGTGGTCTGGCCCCAGGCGTAATCAAGCTGGGCTAGATGCAGCTCTCCAGAGGCAGATGAAACCAAAGCAGCTGCTCAAGAGGAGAAGGGATCCAGAAGGGATGTAGAGCAGAGAAGCAGCCCCCCTGCCACAGGACAACACCTGTGGATGCTCAGGGGAGGAGCAGAAAAAAGGACACAATTACAGAGCAATCCCTCCCCAGCTCTCCTCCTGGCAATCAGCAGTTCAGGAGCCAAAGGTTGCACCTAGACTGGGTTTAATAGCCATTAACAGGCCCAACTGGGGAGGACTCATGCAGGATCCCGCTCTGGATTCAACTACAGGGACACCCCCATGCCTCCTCCTGGTCCCCTCTCCCCAGCCAGCAGCCTGCTCTGCTTAGCCTCACCGGGTTCCGCACAGGCGACACGTGGATGTTTAAGCACTTGGTTTGGTTCCAGAGGACACACAGCCAGCATTCCTGGGCAGCCCAGGGCCACCCATGCCACCCAGCTTTTGGGAGGGCTGGCAGGAAGGCTGGTCTCCCAGATCTCCAGAACCGTGGGCTCCCATGAGACACAAAGATGGAGATCAGCTCAGAGCATCTGTCCATCTGCCAAGGAGCTCCTCAGGGCAGGTTCCCGGGATCCTCTGCCTGCCTGCACTCCCCAGGGTTATTTCATCATGCCAGCTTGCTCAGTAACAGTGAGGCAATTGCACACCACAGCCAGAAAATTCCTGCATCCATCTCTAAGAGCTTGTTTTACCTCTGTGATAAGCTGTCCACAAAGCTCTCTGAGATCCCCTGGGGCTGAGAGCTCTGGGGCTCTGCAAGCACCCTTTTATTTTTGCTGTGAGATCTTTTCAGCCCATCTCTACCAACGGGGAGGGCAGGACTGGGGAGGGAACGGCGTGTTCTGGCCAGGGGTTGCTTAGCAAGCTCCTCTCCCTGCCCTGAGCGGCTGGCGCCAAGGGGTGATCCAAGGGGCACCCGGTGCCTTCCTTTGGCTCGGGCATCCTGCAGGAAATGCTTTATGCTCCTCCAAAGCGCCAGGGACATTGACTCAGGGCAGCGCAGCTTTGAGCAGCCTACTTCGCTCTCTTTTCTCTGCCTATTCTTGGTGGCTGGAGGGAGGAGCTTTCCCTCCTCCATCCACCTAGGTCCAGAACGAGAGAAAAACCTCTTAGCCAGTGCGCAGTGCCCTACAGTGTGCCCCTGCCCCATCACACGCAACCTCCTCTGGCACCCTGGAGCAAGCACAGAAGCAATACTGAAACACACCTGATGTCAGATGAGGGAAGAAGAGGTACAGAGATGTCCCTTCCCCTGGGCTTTACTTCAAACAGTCTTTTTTTTTTCTTTTTTTTTTTTTTTAAAGTCATGTTTGTAGACTGGTTTCCCAAGGATACAGGACTTGTGCAATAACACAGCCTGCCTCTATGTGTTTCTGCATGTGCATGTGTTTGCATGACTGCCTGTCTCCCTATTAGTTCTCCTCCCCCCTACACCTCCCAATATATCTACAAACACGTCAGCAAATGCCAACTACATCTCAAACAGGAACAGAATTCTCAAAAATAGTAAGTTTCCACCATTTCATGGAAATGCGCAGCCAGGCTGAAAAGAGATAAAATAGCAGGGTTTGTTTTGTTAGCTTGCTTTCCAAACTAATTCGACTGATGGGCCGTGTAGCACATCACCAGCCCACTCTGTGTGGGCCCAGCAGAGCACAAACCACCGCTGGGGAAGGTCTGCTCCAGCCCTGCTCTTGCCAACAGCGAGCCTGCAAGCGGTGTTTGCAACATCCTGCTCCCTCCCGCGCCAGCCGTTCACTGCATGCCAAGAATGATAAGGGAAAACACTGCTCAGGTCCCTCAGAAATGCCAGGGAACACTTCAAGTCCCCTCATTTACCCAACTTCCACTTGCAATCCTGCTTTTCTTTCACCCATTTCTCCCGAGCGCGGGGCTGCTGAGCATCCCAATGCACACCTACAGCGGAGGCTCTCCGGCCTCACCTAAAAGCTGAGGAGCCAGAGGGTCTCATCTGATGGCTGATGACAGTGGTTTTGAGCACGTGCTTAACTTCAACACATGTGAAGGCAGCTTGCTCAGGGGAAAGGCCTTAACATGTTTGGAGGGTTTTGCTGAGTGAGGCTCTCCGAGCTCCCTGCCACTATAAAAGCATTCCCCCTTGTTAGCGAACCATATCTCAGCCCTTTCAACACACTTCTCCGATTACCAAAGCTGCAACCTTCCCAGCAGAACCAAATGAATTAACTTGAAAACACTTCCAAGCTTAAATTAATTGCACCGCAGCTTCCCGATTTGACCTTGGCCCCATCTGTAAAATCCCCGGAGTAGCTGCTACTTAGTCATTAGGGGCTTCTGCCTGAATGAAATGAGCCATTAACCTTCCCAGGCCAAGCCTCTGCTCTCCTGCCCTGGTCACTCACACGCATCGTGTGGTCTTTGGTGCCTCAGCCACCCCAAAAAGCCTGCACCAACTCGTAGTATAAGCTCAGGTCCTAAATCCTCAGCTTCTATGAATTTCCAGAATGAAAACAGACCACAAAAATACTTTGTTCATTTCCTACAGGTTTTACTGCTGTGTTTGAATTACCTTTATTATCCCAGTTTAAGAAACACAAGCTCATCTCGGACCCCGAGTCCAAGCCCATCGGGGCTTTTGCATCCCACAGTCCAGACTATGCAAGCACAGAAGAGTTTTCCTTACCGCAGCCTCTGTGAGGGTGCCTGCCTGTTAATTATTAATTATTATCGAGATTATCTCTGTTTGGCATGGGGATGCTGCACCTCTCTTTCCTGCAGGAGAGCCACAGACTGGCAGAGTTACAGGAGCTGTGAATCTTAACAAGGCTGATTCCCGGATATGGCACTCCGCTGCCCGCCAGAAAGGGCTGATGAAGGACTGATGATCTGATGGACACACAATCACAAACAAGAAACTTCTCCAAATTCACACTAAACATTCCTGCCTCCCTCACACACTTCTGGAAAAAGTATAACACACAGGACCCATTCAGACTCTTCTCATATTTTAAGATGATTACCTTTCTAGGTGTAGGCAGTGACAAGCAAACACCAAGTTAGCTGGAGATGGACTGTCAAAAATGAGTTTGAACCTGCACCAAGAAAGACATGCTACTGGAGGAAATGCCCATCAGGGTCTTCAAACCCATGTACTGTGTCTCTTGGATAAGGTGCTTTAGTCAAGTACAAGACACCTAGCTTCAAGGACAGGTGGCTGAGGGAAATTTTGTGGTCTTTATCATATGAAAAGCTAGGGGAGATAGTCTAGGCAGTGTTTCTGGCAATGCCCTCTGCCTGTTCTGGCTCCTCAAGGATGGCTTAGCTCACCAGAAAGATGTCCTCTGGCTCTGGAAGCCCAGCTGTGCCTTTTGGTACCTGACCATGACCCCCCCTACCGAGATCAACAGCTGGTGGGGAAGCAGCTCTGGACGGGGCATGACCGGAGGAGCCTATGGCAGAGTATTCCTGCACGCCTTCTGGGAAGGCTGTATGCAGAGTGGCCAAGAGTCTGACCTTCCACCCTGCAGAAAGGTGGAAAAGCTTCAAAATCAGGAGGAAAAAAAACCACTGTAAGTAAAGCAAAAAAAAAAAAAAAAAAGACTTAAAACCCCCAAAAGGTCAGAGCAGTGCCCCTCCCTGCCTGCGAGAGCCGTCTCTCCCCTGTCTCCAGTATTGCTCCACTCCCCTCTCAGCCACATTGGCTTCTCCGTCATTATGACTACTGCTTGCAAATGGAATGAACTTCAGCCATTTCTATTACTAGTTTTTAAATAACATCTCACTTTTCCACAGTCAATTTTCCAGACAGCGTCTCAGTCCAGGGCTCCCATCACCACCCACCCAAATCTCATTGTGCATTTCCTCAAAGCCTGCCTTTTTCAAAATGCACTATTATTACCGTAATGCCTTCCTAGCTTCCGCTCAGAAACCCCGCCAGCGCCCACCACCAACTACCACCAGTGCCACCTCAAGGTCTGCTGGACCTATGTCCCCGCTCTCCCTATGCAGCCCCCTAGCCAAGCACCAGCCCTCGAAGCCAACCCTGCAACTGCTTTTTCCCCCAGGGGCAAAGCACAAGTGCCTCCAAATAAACCCAGAGCACAGAATTGTAGGTGGAAAGACGCAGTATCTGCTGCAATTTAGTTGAGAGTCTCTTCTGCCCGCCAGCATCTCCCAGCTGCCTCTAGCACTCACAGACATTATCCTTCCCTCCTCATGGGGGCTATTACCAAATTGCCATAGCCCACATTTAAGCCCTGAGTCAAGCTGCTCACAGATCGTGTTTTTTCTCATTTGATGTTCAAGCTAAACAACACTGCAATCCTTTTAGGTTATGTCAAAACACTTTGTTCATCTGTTCTTGGGGCAATATTTCACTCTGTTTTGCAGTCACTTTGCTGGATTTCTTTAACCCTTGTTTTATCCTTCTCCCAGCTAGTGGCAGAGCTGAATTTGCACCCTCACGTTAGAGTACACCATGAGAAGGGACTAAACCTGATCTTGCATGTGTGTTTATTATGCACATTTACTATTTATCTTACTAGGTGCATTTACTGAAGTAAGGCAACTACCACGCTCTACACATTAAGTTTTTGTTGATACTACACTGCTATGGAAATAAGCAGGAGTTTTGTCAAAATTAAGACTTGCGGATTTGTCCTGCTGCTGAATGAAACGCACACATGGAGTAATGCCATGAAGGGCTGGGATTCATGGACAGGCTACCAGAAGGCAGCAATTTATGGTGTACAACAGCCACTCACGTGCACGTAATGCAAGCTAGCTTTACGGTCCTTCAGTGACTTCCAACCTCCAGAGCCCACAGCACGGCCAGATCAGCATCACTTGGCCTTCAGAAGGGGAAGTTTCCTCCCACCCAGGTGGGAGGGAAGCAGTGCAAGGCAGCCTGCTGCTTCGCCCTGCTGTGTCATTGCTTTGGTCTCTTGCCTTTATAGAGAAAGGGGCTGGATCTCACTTTGTTTCCAAACGACTCTGTATTTTGGGCCACCCATGAAGTTGCCCAAGCTCCAACCTCAGGAGTACGCAGACTCCTGCTGCGCAAAAGGCAGGAAGAGAGTCATAAAACTGTGGTAGAGGAAGGAAGAAAAGAAAGGGGAAGATCAGTCAGCTGCATTCCCGAGGAGGAGGAGGGAGGCAGTGCAAAGCTTAAAAAACAGACCACCACAAAACACAGAGTGATGGAGGCAGATGTGATAAGCCAGCTGAACCACTGGAAGGGAAGCTCAGATGCGCAACGGTCAGCTCTCCACTCAAACAGCTCCAGAGACCATTTCACGCGTGCCCAGCCAGCACGCTCAGCACCAGCGCCCCGGTGTGTTTGCTGTGCACCCGATCTACGCAGCACCCCTTTCCTGGTGGGAGGATCTGGCTGCCACCTCAGGGCTTGGAAGACACCCAGGCTTGTGGCAAAGAGCCCTTTAAAGGGGAGAGCTGCTGGTATGTGGTAGTGGGGTGGTCCCCAAGTTTTAGAGCAAACCACCCATGCCTGTGTTAACAAGCCAAATAGTTAAAACACTGAACTTCTGCAATAAAATGCCAGAGAATCCCCTGCCTTCAAGGACTGGCATTTGCATGGAGTCCACCCCAAAACGCTGGACAGCTTCAGCCGGCTTGTGGCATACTGATATTTAAGTTCTTCCCCAAACCAACCCTACATGTGGTCACAGCCCAGCCCAGGTGAGCCTCCCCAGCCAAAACCCAGCCAGCTGCTCTGCAGCAACTATCACTCACCCTGTGCATTGCAGGTGTTGTACAGCATGCAAATAACAGGTTTTACCTGGCCTTTATCCATCTTCTTACAGCCAAAAGCACTTCACAGTTTTCTGCTGCATTTTTGAACCCCCACATTTGCAAAACAAAACGTGGCAGTCATTTAAGGATGTGTAACTCCCCAGGCACAGGGTCTGGAGGAGCAGAACATCAAGGGGGCCACCGCAACCTCCTGGGATCGCTAAGGTGGGAGGCTGTCATTAGATAAATTGCCCTGGAGTGCTATAATTAACCCACCCTCACTGCCCTCAGATAGACCACTGCAACTGAAAAGCGCCGTAACCACAGCCATCCCAGGGGCAAGGGGGCAGGAGCTGAGAGGGCAGTGGGAAGCATCAACCCTGAGCACCCATGTACCCTCCAAGGGCTTTCATCAGCCCCCAGAACAAAAGTGCTGCTGTGCCATTCTCCCTCGGGAAGCAAGGGGCACACCCACCCCCCTCCATTGCCCTCCGTCTGTAAAACTCCGCTTTATTAGAGCCACTGTTGCCACATCTGTTAGTGCTTTAAAGCACGTACATCTGGCTTAATTGAGCACTTGACTTTATTGCTGCTTTATCTCCATTTTCTGAATAGGCCTTAGGGAGAGGCGTTTGTGTGTTTTAGGTTTGGGGTTTTTTTTCCCCTTCCTCCTTTTTAAAATTTTTCCACTGAAATCCCACCTGAAGCAGGAACAAAAGCCCCTGTGACAGTTGCTCACACAGTGGGGGCTGCTTTTAGGAAAGTCTCCCCTCTAGACAATGAACCCCATCCTAAATACTCTGGTTTATGTGTTGCGAAGCTGCAGAGCTTCAGCACACCAATCTTCTCCTCCCACTCTCCCTCTGTCCCCCCTGGAAAAAAAAAAAAAAAAAAAATCAGAGTTACTGGCAGAAGACGTTGCAGTACATGCCAGGGAGAAAAGAAAGAAAAGGAAAAGGATCTCACTGCCCCTGCAGTCTCTGAAACTTTGCCTCTGCCAAGCTACAACAAACAGGAAAAGCAGAATTAAAACACAGCCCCCACGTCCCCCTCAATCCACCCAACGCAGGCTGCGCTAGTGCCAGCTACTGCTCACAAACAATGACGCTGCGAGCCTCCTCTGGCACATCCTTCCAGGTGGCCTGAAAAGCCCAGCTCAGGAAGCCTGCGTCCAAGGCATGGGGTGCTTGAAATCCCTTCCAGGAAGCGCAAAGGTCCTTCGTGCCCCCAGACACAGGAAAGGTTACCCACAAGCCCCTTTGCCAGCTCCTACGCTGGAAGATGCTTGTGTTCCCCTGTGAAAGGAGAAGCCAGGCACGCAGTAGCTGGGAACAGAGAGGAGTACTGGCTGCAAAGCTGGCTGTTTTCCCACTAAGCCACCCCAAGTGCTTTCCAGCCACTGGGAGAACAACGGGACTGGTCCCTCCTGTGGGAAGGGGTTGGGGCACCACTACTGGGCTGCAGCATCCTCCAAGAGACCCGTGCCCAGCATATTTCCATAGATTTTAGGCCATGATCTTCATGGGCAGGTACCAGCAGCATCTCCAAAGCCTGGCTTTAAAACACTGCCCCAGACAGTATTTCTCTTGCCACAGACTGAGGCTGGGACTGCTCAGGGGGCAGCCTGGCTTTCACCGGGCACCAAATGCGCAGAAGATGCATTATGCTAGCTGATGCTAATGCAGGATGCAACTCCTGCATGCCAGCCCAGGAGCTTTATGCCTGATAAAAGCAGGACAACTGCTGAAACCAGGGCTGCTGCAGCTTCAGGGTAAGCGGCTAGATGAGAAGCAATGCTCCACACATCACGGCTGTGATGCAGCAACCCCCACAACCCATTTCGGACACTCAGAAGCAAGCTCCTCAGTGACACCGCTTGCTTTTTGTGCTTATCAGGTATGTTCCTCGCCTCCACTGGTCATCTCCCCAGATGTGCTGCCCCAACCATCAGCTACTTGTTCCCCTGCCCTCTACCCACAAGGGAGCCCTGTTCAGCCAGCATCACCCCAATCCCTCCTTGTAAGCTCTGGCTTTCAACTCTTCTGATGGAAGCAGGCGTCGATGTCCTGCCTCTCCCCCTTCCTACAAGAGTAAGATATTCAAAGCACTGTCAGCTTTCCCAATGCCATGTTCCAGTTTAATTTCATGCTGCGGTGCTGAGTCCAACCATCTTTTATCCCCGCTCCCTGGTATCTTTTCTCAGCCATCTAAACACAAAAGCCACCCCTGAAGTGAGCAAAAAGCAAGGCGTACTAGCAGCAGCCGAATGAGCTCCCCCGGTCCTTCCTGCTCCAGTCCAACAAGACTTCAAGCCCAGGAGAAGAAATGTCTGAATAGCAAAGTGAAAGAGGGTCAAAATGTAATTAAGCTCTGCACTTCCTATCCCAAACTGTTAGTGGATGTTGCTGTGGGTTTGAGTGTTACTCAGGCACTCTTGTTTCACTGTAGAGGGAAACAGTTCTGTCTTTAACAAGACAAGCTCTTCTGGATTCCTTGGGAGGAAGGCAGTAACCAAATTACAATTTCTAAACCTCTCCCTGTCCTCTTCCCTTCCTCCAACAAGGCTCATATGCACAAAGCAGAGGCATCCTTCCTGTTAAAAAAATCCCTCTTTAGGCTTTCCAACTGAACCCAGCTGGGTGCTACCCATGGGAAGACCACCCCAAGTCACCCTCACAAGGACACGCCATCTTCCAAAGTTGCGGAAGGCAGGGAATTTAGATACTTCAGTACATAAAAAGCAAAACCTGCAATAGGAGCCCCTGACTGCGCGTCCTCCGCTCAGGGTCCATATGCCAAGCGTGGCCAACATGCAACCCACGTCACCACCCCCCTTCAACTGAGAGTCGTGCAGAGGGGCAGCAGAGGGCACGGCAGCGATGCTCGCCAGCGAGAGGGGGAGCGGGCTGTGGCAGCCCCTTGTGCGGAGACCAAATCAGTCACGAGCCTGAACTACAAGCTGACCACAACGCAGAGGCTCGGGGAAGAGCAGAGCAGACGCGTCCAGCTGCATGCAGCTCGTTTGAGGCCCCAGCACATGACTCTTCTTCACGTCTCCCTGCCAAGGCACCAGCATTCTCTTCCAGCACCGGCTCGCTATCTCCGTGATCCACCAGCAGCTTACAGCTGTGGCCAGGAGCAGATGTCAGGAGGAGCGCAAGGACTGATCTTTCCCTCTGCTTCTGGAAACTAATGGCATAGGACTTTCCGAGCCAGAGGCCGCACATAGATCTTCATATTTCATAGCCAGCCATCCCTCTGAATTTCTATACTTCCTTTTAGAAGCCATTTATACCAAGGACGTTTCCAACCTCCTACAGCAATGACTTTCATGCTCTCCCAGATGTGCTGCTTGATCTTTTCATCGGATGCTGAATGAAACTGAAAAATAGTGATCTTCTCATTCTTCCCCCTCTTCATGATTTCACAGCTATCCATCTCGGCCCACAGGAACAAGTCAGCAGGAAGACCTAAACACCAAAGCGCGGGTCTTCATACTCTGTTGAGATGGGTTCTGGAGACCACTTAACCAAGGGGTGACCTTCAGAAAGCAACGCGCACCTGCTGTGTGCCACGCAGGCCTCCATTGCCCCTCCGAAATCAACCGCAGCCCTCACGAGGGGCCGGGAGCCAGGACACCACTTCTTTAAAGAGAATGTATAAAGGCCAGGCATTTTTCTAATACAGAAGGCCTTGGCACAAGCTGAGGGCACAGGAACAAAGCCAAAGCACATGGAAAACAGCAGCAGCAGCAGCTCTTACTGCTGCCTGTCTAACTGGAGAGCCAGGACACCACCCCAGAACGAGGAATTCATGGCGAGCTCCTGACAAGCCACACGGGGTGCCCCGACATGGGGAGGGACCCCTCCAGTGCCACCCCCCCACCCCCTCCTTCCTGCCCCGATGGCCCCAGCCCATCAGCACTCGCTCATGTCATGGGCTGCTCTTTCTCAAAAGCCTGCAAAGCATGTTGGCTGGGCCCCAACGAAAGCACCTTCTAATGGGATTTTTCAGGTTTCAAGGATATCAGTGTCTGGCACAGGCTGAAGTAATTAAGAAGACGTCCAACAGACGATCTGGCATTGATTAACCGGCTATTTACCACTGTGAATGTTGCGAGTCCCACTCTAAATCTCCGCACCAAAACACTTGCTTTTTCCTAATTGTTTTCTCCCTTGCCCCATCCCTGCCTTGCACAAAGCCCAGCCGTGGCCTCTCTCACGTTGCTCCCTCGGCCTCTCTGCGCTTTGCCTGGCTAAATAAACCATGGTGGTGCCGGCTGGGCTAAAGCTGGAAGGCTTGCTGAGGGTTAAAGGGAACAGCATGTTGCTCTTGGCAAACAGATAAACCTGGTTTTCACTGAACAGGCCTCAAGATAGACAGCCACATGCGCTTGCAATCACGATGTTTGCATTTGACTCTTCCTATCGAATACCAGAGTAAGAAAATCCTTGGGCTCATCTCATTTCTACCGACTTCGCTGGGTTTGTCCCTACACGGCCACGGACCTGTTCACCATTGAGTTCTTCCAGACCAGAGACATCCCTACAGCCGCAACAGCTGAGTTACAGACTCATTTCACTATGTCTCCCTCTGACATCACTTAGAAAGCATGCCTGGAGGAGCAGCAAACAGGTAGCCCTGGAGGGAAGGGTTCGCAGGCAGCAGTGAAGAGTTACCGGTGGCATTTAGCACCTCACAGGAGCAGTAACGCAAATTCTGCAGGGAGAGAGCGTTCAAAGACAGGGTTTGTTACAGCAGCCGAGCTGGCGGAGTTGGCGGGTCCGGCTTCACTGGAAGCAGACTGGGTCCTCCGGCCCCGCAGAGGACCACCCCCACGTGGCAGGCTGAGCCCCACAAAGTTTGTCAGTGGCCTCATCATGCAAGAGCCCAACACACAGAGAACAAGAGATTGGTAGGGTTTTAATGGCAATTGCCACTTCCATACACAGACCAGGCTGCATAAAGCACCGCATGGGCCACCCCTTCCAGACACAACAAGAAAATTATCAGAGTACTTCCAGACTCTCTCTACATGAAATATCACCAGCGGTTACGTGTCCCCCCCCCCCCCCTCTCTGAAGGAGAAGTAGGAAGTTCTTCCATTCCCAGGGAGCTCCAAAGGAGCAAAATACACTCAGCACGCCCAATATTTGGGTCCTCCCCAGCAAAGCTGTATCATCTCTGCTCCTGATGCCCCCCCCCCCAGCATCACAGGAGATGCATGGAAAGACCCGACATCAGTGGAGCAGGACTCTACCTCTTGATGCCTGCAGAATACTATGTAAATTGATGGGGCAGCATAAATATTTATTATTAAAGGATTGTAAGAGAAGAGGAGAATGGAAACTGCTAATCAATAATGAAAAGCAAAAGCTAATAAAACCTTAAGAGAAAATTCCCCACAAGCTTCTTACTCATTCCTAAAATACAACCGTAATGGAGCACCACAGAAGAAAGCAGAGTAAGATAGTAAAAAGGAAAAAGAGCAACCAGGGAAAATTTGACTTCACCTATAATCACGTATATGAAGACCAGAAAGGAATTAGTGACACTTGCAAACAGTCAACTGTTACCGAGATGAACACTTTATTGGATGAGACAGTCATGGAAGATCCAATTAATTAGCCACTGACACAGTTTACAAAAGGGTTGTGATGGCATCTCCTGTTGCAAGTGATTTTAAAGTCAAAAGTGAATGTCTTTTGTAATGGTCTAGTCAAAACAGCAATTCATGCAGCAAAAATGTGATCTGAACTGGACCAAGAGTCAGGCTGAAGGATGGGACACCCTCATTCTGGCCTTAAAGCTGTGAAAAATGAACCCAAATGCACCAGAGATGGATGCACCTAGGAGAAGGCTCAACATCACATGGGCTGACCCCTAAACTGAGTACCTCTGCCAAAGAAAAGGGCAGTGCTCAGATCAGACCAGCTACTGTGGAGCTTGTGAGCGTGGGATGGAGGTCTCCAGATGATGATTCCTTACAAAAGCGGCCTTGATCAGTTGCCACGACTGAGGAGGTTAGCATAAATCCTTAAATGAGACAGGAAATGAGGCAGAGTCGATACAACGAAACAGCCCCAGAGACGGACATAGGAACAAACTCTTAATAGAGCATCAGGTGGTGGAAAATCTGAGAAGTCATTGGAGAAGTCATCCAGACAAATTAACTGGAAAATGGCAGAAGGCTGATTAATATTTGGCGCTGAAACAGCCATCAGCCTCCCTGGGATGTTCCCAGAATGAAACTGTAGAATGAGCCATAAATAGTCTGAAGTGCATCTTGCTCCTTTGCCCCAAAGGCAGCACAACCGCACTGGGGGAGCTTGGAGGTGGGGAGAAGCAAATGCCTAAAATCCAACCCTGACTGAGTCACGGGAATAAATCACTCTACGGCAATCTACAAAGGACCACTGTAAGCTGGGGAAGAGCCTTCTGGAGACATTAAAGGCACGTGACACTTCTCAATTTCTCTCCTGCCAGCTTTTGTTTCATTTGCAATTAAAGTATCAGAGATGCCAGCTATCCTTTTCCCTGTTTCTGTCAGGGCTGTTGGCCTCAGAAAATATACCTGATACCTCCTCTTGAGCAAGTGATTCTCTGTCAAGCGCTTCCTAACTTTACCACATTATCTAGTTATTGGCATTGTACAAGGGCTTTGTTTTAAAATCTTCCCCCATTTCCCCATTGCAGATATTCACTTTCTGAGCACTTGCCATTTCTCCATTCCCCAAATCCCCTTTCATTGAAAGTTTAAGGTCACAAAGTACAGGTTTCCTCATTTCAGTTCTCCTCCAAAGCTGGAGTAATTTGGCTTGGCTGCAGGGCGAACTCCAGAGCCTACAGAAAACAAACATGTAGGACACTTCTGTTACCCTGAAATGCTGAGCAATAAAATCTCAGTAAATAAATAAATACATGGAAATTAGCTTTAGGTCAGATATGTCATGCTGCTTGGCTTGCTACAATTGAAAATAAAATCTATTTTAAAAAAAAAAGTGAACAGGCAGACTGGGGTCCTGCACCTAGAAAACAGTGTTACCAAAGAGCATAAAAACCCTCTACATCTTCATTCCCTTTGAAAATTCAGTAAAGTAACTTACTGAACTTATTGTGAAAGAGGAACGCTGCTTTAGTCTAGATCCAACTGCACTTTGAACCAGACCCCAAATTCTGAGAGCGCAATTTTATTTTGAATTTGGTGGATAAATATTGATCTTTAACAACCACTCTCCCATAAAAAAAATTCCCTTTTACCAATCCAAAGGAATATTAGTACAGCAAGGTTGGCCCTTCGTTTCCCTGTGCGCTGACAAAACCTTCTGGGCCCATAAACAGAACTAAATTTAAAAAAAAAAATTAATTCTTGTTTAAGGGAAAAACAAAATCCCCCCTGGTATTAGTGCAAAGGCCTCCTGAGCCAGTGGATGTGGGACTTGCCATCAGCCACATTACACCACCCTCCTTGGGAACAGCATCTGCCCTGCCCTCCAGGCTTCACCTGAAGAAGATGTCCTAGAAGGACAGAGCTCCAGCCAGCAGAAGATGCCGTGTTTTCTAGATGGGATATTATTAGGGCCGAGTTATGGTATGCTGTTCTCATGCCAACACTCTTCTCTAGCTCACGGCGCTCTTTCCCCTCCCCGTCTTTGTTTCCCTCCTGTATCTCAAGGGAGCAGCCAAGTCCTCCTCTGCCAAGCCTTCCCCATGGCACATGCTCCTGCTCCCCTGGAGCTCGTCCCTGCACCTGTGCATGCCCACATCCTTTTTTTTTTTCAAGCTCATGACAGCAGCCAAGGGCTTGCCAGCTGCTTTCAAAGGGGTTAACACTTCCCTCCCCTTGTGGGATGCTTCTCTCTGGATATAGGGTGAGACTGGGTGGTTTTTGCAAAGCAAGACCCGAGTGGCAGCCCACCCTCACCCTGGGATCAATTAAAACATACAGGTCTTAGTTGCCCACTGACAGATTTTGCTAGCAAAAGTCCTGTTCACCAAAGTCACCAGCCCGGCCTTTCACTGCTCATCCCAGCACCCTGTGCTATTCACTTTTATCCCATTCCTGACCCGGTCACCCCTCCACAACACTTTTCCTAAAGAGTTTTCATGAGCTTTCTCTCTCCATGACAATGAACCTGACTCAGCACAGCCACAAGTGTTTGACACCTCTGGTTTCCACCAGGGCCGTCATTGCAAACCTGCAGCCAGGTACACCACCCTTCTTACCCCTAGGGTCCTCTGCAGCCAAATCCCACCATCCCTACACAAGCCTCTATCACTCCCTCACCACTTCTCAGACCGACTCTCCTTGTCCTTGTTTTAAGGAATATGTTCTCACATGCATTTGTATCTACTGTTCCATGGGAGACCACATGGACTTGATAACTGATTTTTCAGAAAAGTGCAGCATATCAGACAAAAGTATCGGCTCCGCCTGGCATGATCCACCTTTGCGTCATCTGCTTGGAGTTTACCATCAAGTCCCTTATTACTCTGTCCTCCAGATCTGCCAGTGTCATCCACAGCTGATGTTGGATTAATGGGTCTGTATTTTTTCGAATCACTCCCCATCCTTTGGTGATCTGAAATACTGGGTCCCTATCTCCTATTTACCACTATGACCTAAAAATCTTTATACACAACAGTGATTTTTTTTATTTTTTTTTTTTTTTGGTCCTGGTTCCTTCAGAATGTGGGGCCAGTGTTCCTGGCCTCTGCTCTCTGACTGATTTCAATCAATTTAATTCTTTGACTTCCAGTTTTCCCCCTCGGTTTTCAAGGTTTCCATGCCCTCATCCCCTCCAACTGCACTGAACACTGAAGCAAAGTTCGGTTAATACTGGAGCCATACCTAGATCATCTTTAATCTCCAGTTGGTCCTCACTGCACAGCGCCTTCAAGTCTCTCTTTATTTATATAGCTGAGAAACCTGTTGCTATTTGTTTTAATTTCCTTTGCCAGGCCTAAAGCAGCTTGACTTTTGGCAATTCTCATTTTATCCCTACCCCTCCTGACCTCTAAGACATTGCTTTTTTGCCGATTAGTCTTTTTTTCCATTCCTTACAGACACTCTGCTTAATCCCAACTATCCTTTTTAAGGTGGCTATTCACCAGCTTTAGTCTGGAACCCTTTCTTGCCCTGTTTTCCTCCTCTGCTTGGGATCCCTGGTCCAGATATTTTCTGTGCCTCTGAATTAGAGAGAGGCTCTGCATCGTCTGCATTCAAGTTCACACGCTTCTCTGCCCAGATGACTTCACCCACCGTGTTTTTTCATTTTTCAAAGTTTGCCCTTTCAAAGACAAGTATCCCAGTTCCAGACCTACTTTTGTTTAGGCTTCCATTTAATTTAAAAGGAATCCGTTTTATGAGCACCAAGTCCAAGATTCCTCTGTACAACCAGGCCCTCCTGTAACATCAACACTAGTTACCAAAACAAAACCTAAAATAGTACCTCCATTTGCTGGTGCTGTTACTATTTAATGAAAAAATCTGGGCTATCGCATCCAGGAATATTTATGTTTTACCTTATTAATACAGTGTGTTTGCCAATGTGTATTCCTAGATATTAAGATACATTCCTAAGTTCCCACAGCAATATTATTTTGGTAACATTTATCTTTCTAATAACATTACAGAGAGATCTATCCACACAAACCCCTGCCACCCCTCATTTCACAGTCTGCAGCTCTATCTATCCTCCCATGGCTATTTCCCAAGGTACTTATATGAACTGCACCCTCCTAAGGTATTTTACAAATACCTTCAAGTGGTCCTGTCACGAGGATGTCTCTCAAAAGAACAAGCCCATTGCAGGAACAACTGTACCAACTCAGACCACAGGTCCACATAGCCTCACCTTCTACAGTAGACAAAAGTGGGTGGGGATGAAAGACTGTTTGAGGGGATTTTAAATACCATTAACTTCTCCAGTCTCCCCTTGAGCACTCGGAAATTTTGAGCATTCACAGCATCCTCTGGGAAGTAGTAGTCCCACGACTCAGCTACTGATGCTATGAAAAGGCACATCGCTGTATTTGGGCAGGCTCTAACCTCTCAGCCATGGTCCTCAAAAAGAGACCCATAAAACATCTTCAAAAGGTGAGCTTGGAAACAAGCATTTATAACACTGCTCGATACTAGAAATCGTGGTTTCAAGAGGGAGATTGGCTTTATTGCCTGCTGAGTTCTGTTCTGCCTCCTCCCAGCTAATCCCATGTTCAACAGATGGTAAGTTCTCTCTCTCTTCCCCACAAAAGGTAATTTCCTTAATTTCACTTTTTTTTGCTAACACCCTTCTCACATGCAGGTATGAATTACCTTTCTCTCCAACAACCTGCCCGATCAACATATGGCATTAAGTTCAGAGTATTTGCTCTCAAACAGATTTAGCTTTGAAGATTGATGTCTCTTCTTCCAGACTTCAACTTGTCTACCTGAAAGCTTGGCCACTAGCCTAGCCTAGTAAGAGGGGCTACCCTTCCCCACAAAGCTTGCCTTGCCTATGTCTAGGACAACACTACCAGTCCACAGAGTCTACACGTTCGTGCTTGTGGTGCCATGAACTCTGGGGCCCTTGACTTCTGATCACAGCCACCAAAACCCTCCTCCTCCTTTCCGAGGATACTGTTAAAGAAAACAAAAACACACCACCACAAAACCCTTCACTGAAGATCATTTAAGTCCTTGCTACTGGCATCCTCATCTTTGGTCTGCGTGAGATGGAGTCAGGAGCGTTGTCTCAATGTGAGGGACCATGAATGGACTTGTCATGGAAGTCACAGGCTCTGGCATGTTTCTTCATCAAACCCAATGTTATCCAAAGAAAAAAAAAAGAGGGGGGAAATGCAAATGAAAGAGGATGAATTAGACTAAGACAAAAATGGATTCTGGTAGCCTAAATCCCAGTGCCCATACTGTTACTGACTGTGAGGCCAAAGAGCTTTGCTTTCAGTACTGTCTTTGTTCCTGTGCCCACTCCAATTTTTGTGCACTGTGTTTCACAGTAAAGTCCTTGAAAGCAGCTAATGTGGCCCTGGCCATAATCTGCTTAAGGCAGTTTATGCTGGTGCAATATAGCTGACTTCAGGGAAGTCAATTCTGACACCAGGAAGGTCCCATAAACAGTCTCAGGGCCAAGTTCATGAACTGGGATTCAAGAGAATTGGATTCAAGCCCTCCTACCCTGCGTCCCCCTCCTTAAAAGACCTTGAGGAAGTAATTTTATCACTCTATCCAGCAGTACGCATCTATAAAAAAGGGTTCATAAAAATCCCATCCCTGACAGAATGACTGTTAGCATCAAGGCAGAAGACAGAGGGAAGTCCTTGTAACTACAGCAAGGACAGCCATACAGCCACGCTGAATAGGTATTTAGGTGCAAGTCCCTTGCTCTGACACCAAACGTGCTTTTAGTGCCACATAAATAATTCCACTTTATTTTGGCATGCTATTATCTCTGCACATACAATTTAAAGTGAAAAGCCAGGGGAGGGAGGACAGGAATTCAGGTTTCTTTCTCTCTTCAGCCCTGCAAAGGCTGGAGCTGCTTTGTGAAATCGGAGAGGTAAAGGATTGTGGTAATCACCTCACCTGCCTTGCTCCAAAGATTGCCTCTTCACAAAAAACCTCATGCACTGCAGCTGCCCAAACCGAGACAACCCCAGGCATTAACCAGCTGTGCACCTGACTTGCTTTTTATCTCAGGCTATGCAAATTAAGCAATGCTGACCCCACACAGAAACCCAGGAGAGACAGCTGCCTCCGAATGCTTACCCTGACATGGCTCCAACCCTGAACCACCCGGCAGGGTGGAGGAAACACAGCTGTTTCCCCACAGCACCAAACAAAACCCACCTAACCATATCACCTTGTTACCTGCTGAAAAACTCCTGTCCTTGCTTGGCACCAGGCACTGCGATTACCGAGCGTGGCAGAGGTTGGATACTCCTCAAACTCGGGACTTTCAGGAAAGATTTGGGTGCGTCTTTTTTTTTGTTTTTCCCCTCCCATACAACAAGAATCAGCAATTTTGCAGAAGTGATTTGCATTTTCTCAACCCAGTCATTTTTCATATTAAAGAGGTATACGTGCCAAAATACACATGAGCCTAGGCACGTAAGAGGCAACAGTAGTCTCCAACTTGCCCTTGAGAAAAGTTAAGCAGTAATGAGCTATTTACTCATGGGAGAAAGTTACTCCCAGTCAGTGAACATCTTCAGAGGGACCAAGGTTTGGTCCTGAAAGAACTGTAAGACCCCAGGAGCAAAGACCAGACTCTGCCTCCTAGAAGGGATACATCTAACTCTACACCTGATCCACTTTGTCAAATGCTATTGTTATCACTTAAGATGAACGTGTTGACCCGAGGTCCCTTCAGGACAACAGAGTCCCAGCATACAATTTGGTGAACAAACCCACTTAGAGATAATCTTGTTTCCTAAAGACTTCTTCATCAAAGAAAAACAGTCAGGCTTTAAGAGAAGAGCTGAGCACCCCTAATCTTGTTGCTTCATGACTGGATTAGCTAATATGGATCTCTGTGTTCAGGTCCTGAAGCTGAGCTCCCTTGACTCCACCTGCTCCTGCTGAACCTCCTGGGGCCTGGCTGACCCGAAGGCTGCAGTAACCAACCACATTATGGAGAAGTCCTCCAGCCCAGAGCCTTCGCTATCCTTGAATGTATCAAGGTTTGTAAGTTCTCCAAAATCAACACCGCACCATCACAATGCCTATATACAGCAGGCGGGCAAACTGGAACAACTGAGGGTCATCTGCTCAAGATCATGCAGGCACCAGTGGCAGAGCTGGGAAGAGTCCCAGGCTCCAGCCCTTTTTTTTCCCCCACAACGGATAGCGTAACTCCAGCATTAGGCAACTTGACTTGCACAAGTCTGGACTGGCTGCTCCTCCCACCATAAAGCACGCTTTTGCCTTCTCTCCATTGTAGGGTCTCAACGGCCATGGGTTTGGAAAGAGGACAAGGCAAAGACAAAAGAACAATACAGTGGTATACAATGCAGCCTGATCTCTCATGTTGCCCTGTCTCCTCAGCTGGTTATAATCTCTTCCACAAAATGAAATAACAAGAGGATGACTAATGACTGGAAGATGAGAGCGCCTTGCTGAAGCAACACAGTAGGGCAAAAGACTCTTGCCAAGGGCAGTGGAGAATCTTATTTCATTGCTTCCATGAATACAGCAGCCTTTTACCTATCTTGTCAGATTCATCGTACCTTCAGTAGGTTGCTGCAAAGAAAATTAAAAACACCTCAACCCTTATCTTCCACTGAAGGCACTGATTAATGCCCCCAAATCACCTTAGTTGCTCTGAACCCATTTTCCCTTAATAAGCTAGGCCAGCTCTGTGCTTTTCCACCACAGCTGTTCACAAGTACCTATTAGAGATATCTCAAGCACTCAGGGAAAGCAACATGAACAAGATGGGCCAGGAAATCCCCAGATGGCCTACGGGGAGGGAAAAAGGGCTGCACGATGCAACCTTGTGCTTAAGTAAACCTGCCCTAACCAGTTCCCATCCAGAGTAATTTCTTCTCAAGGCAAATTAATTTTTTCCTAAGACAGCTCTTTGTTCACTTACAGATGTCCAGAGGCAGCTACATCCATACTTCTGTTGCCTTGTCTCCACCTCTTATGCCACAACATCAATTACATCTAATGTTATTTCACTCCCTGCTTTGAGCAACAACAGCTTGTTTCAGGGAAGGACACTCTTAGCTCTCTTCTTTCCTTGTTTCCCCTCCACGTTTCCACATCTTGGACCAAGTCTTTGCTGTCTCTCTTCTGAGAGCAATGTTAGTTCATGACCCTGTTCTCCCTTCTGCTCTGATGCCAAATAAGCACCAGCCCAAAACCATTCCATAATGAGAATTCTCTGAAGTTGAAGGTTGTGCTGTGCTGCGTGATCAAGAAACATTTGGAGATAGGGAATTGGGCTCAGGAAGCTGAGGAAGGAACCAGGAAGGTCTGACAGATGTCAACCTGCCATCAGCAGGGGTGGAAGCAGCAGCAGCTCTTGGGGAGAACTCAGAGAACAGGAAAGAAAAGGTTTGACAAGGCAGAGAGGAACAATTGCTTTAAAATGGACAGATTTCTACCACAATACTCTTGGGTTGGGGGAGGATGAGGTCAGTTTCGGCATCTCTTCTGCCCAAAATGACAATGCACTGATGGGTCCTCCAGGGAGCAGAACCAAGGAGGCCGGCTGTCCAGGGGACCAACACAAATGAATGCTTTCCATGTGGTTCCCTGACGTCAAATTCAAAATATTAAAAGGGTCTCATTTCTGCCAATTTTCACAAAATGAATAACAAATAGTTTAAATGGCTTCAAAGATTATTATTACACCAGGCATGCAATGGGACGACTGAAACATGAGGAATGTCACCACTTATGTTTGTTTGAAAACAGGCTGAGAAGTCACCCATAAGACCCAACTCCTGCAGTCAGTCTAGAAAGACAGACAAGAGACCGTACATTTGCTTACCACTAAATCTTTCCTTCCTGAACATTAACCACCCTCAAAGTCCAGCCTAGCATGAAAGCACCCTGAGTCAATGTGGAGCTGGAAAAACTCTTGATGCCAGACAGTAGCTGTGTGCTACAGCAGCTGGACAAGGCAGAGAAAGAAAAAGGACTTGTCACATCCATCTGATGGTGTAAGACAAGCCAATGAGTCCCCCATGAACGCCTCCCCTCTAAGAGGCCTAACACCCATAGGAAATGGGGTACCACAAGGTGGTCCACAAGGTTCCCCTTCCAGTCCCCTGCTTTAGCTCTTCACGCTCACCGCAGAGTGTGTGACCTTCACGAGGGAGCAGAGACGATGCTCGCCCCAGGATAAGCTCCAGAGAAGCCCAAAAGACAGATATCACTGTGACAGGAGTCTCAGCAAGTCATCTCCCAGAGCCAGAAACACTGACTAATTAGAAACATCTTTAAATCCCCAACTGGGGAGATGCCTGAAAAAAACCAAAACATAATAATGATGATGATTATATTTGTAACTGATGTTACTTGTTATCTTCTCAAAATGTTGACAGCAGCTCTTAGCAAGCACACACCAGTGAATAGCTTGCATGCGCTAATTCTCTCTTAAAAAGCACATGTTTAACCCTCATCAGAGGGAGCACTTCTCCATTCCACATGCAACCTTAGAGATTGCCAAAATGATTTAAAACCCTAGCAAACAAGAGCTTTTGGAGGTGATAATCAACCCCCTCTTGTCCACACGTGACTCTCAAGGTCTGTTTCTCATACTTGACAGTTTCCAGCTGGGACCCATCAGCAAGCTATCAATTGCCCCTTACATACAGATGAACAGGTAATTAGTAAAATGACCTAATTAATATTAATGTACTGGAGTGATAGAACTAACAAAGCTTGATTTTTAAGGTGTTTTTTTTTTTCATGTAGATCTTTCCTGAGACTGTGCTCAAGAGTTGGTTGTTGGTTCTCTGATGTCTAATACTAGCTGAGTTTCTGCTACAACCCATCAGGAGATGTGAACAAGGTACAGTCCCACCACCCAGCAATTATTTTGATAGAAGCTGCAGGAAACCAGTATCCTGGAGCTCAATCCCTCCAGTGGATTTTCTGGTTCAAAAGTTTTCAGGGTAGCCATAGAGACAAAGATAATCCACACATGCCCACACACAAGGCTCGCTTGGAAGAAAGCCAGGCTCAAAATGGGACAGCCAGTACATTGCTTTAAAACAAGAAAGAGAAGTCTTTACTGAGTGCAAGAGCTACACAAGGACCTTGTTTGCACTTTATCACCCAGATGCCCTCCCAACAGAGTTAATGCAGCACGGTACACCGCAGAGATGGTAAGGTGGAAGGATCTGCACTTTGACTATAATCAGATTCTTTGAGCACTCTGAGTACACAAAGCATGCATGTTCATGACCAGGATCAAAAAAGAAAGATTTGGGAATTTTAAGGGGTGGGGGAGAAGCAGAGAACGGGCACAGTGAACCCAGCCTCACCAAACACATGCACACACTCGCCTGTGCTAAGTGAAGGTGCCGAGAGCTTCAGCGTCAGGGCCTGGAGCAGTGCAGGGGATCCCGCCTGCCCTCCCCATCCCTGGGGCTCAGGCAGCAGCATGAACAAGCAGGGACAGACGTGTTATGGAGCAGCCCACAGGGAAGCAGAAAGCCAGTTGCTCACCTCCCAAAGCCTGCAGGCAAGGCTTGCTCACCGCCTGTCCCCAGCTGCTGCGGCCAGGAGGCACAGTCCCTTCGTGCACAATGCCAGCAGGGCAGCACCCTAGGGAAGGGGTGGAGATGCGCAGCCCGGCACATAGGAATGGGATGTTTTACCCCAGACACCATCCAGGCCTGGAGGTGTTCCCATGTTTCTGACTCCAGCACATCCCATATAGAGGAAACCCAGGGACAGAGCTGGATCAAGCAGGAGGAATTAAGTTTGAATTCACTCCAAGCAACTTTAGGACCTAAACAAAATACAAGTGGGGTCAGGGGGACCCTGCCTTCAGGCTGGGCTGGCCACACTGCAACCAAGGAAATCAGGAGCACCTTCTCCAGGGGAGAGACCTCCCAACTCTAATTAGTCTTGTCTGCAAGGAGCAGTATTTGCCCCTGTGCCATGTCACCCAAGAGGCCACTGAACTAGCCAGCAACTCAAATATTCTTGCTAATTTTCTGCTCTCCTCAGGTTGGGACAGTTTTTAAAGGGACATTGTCAAGACTGACATCTCTTCCTCCCCCCCCCCCCCCCAAAAAAAAAAAAACCACCACACCAAAACCCACCACACATCACATCCCCAGCTTGAACCCTTCAAAAAAATGAGTGAGGCCGAAGGAGCGGAGAGAGAAAGGAAAAAGCTGCGTCAGGATGGAGGACACAGCACAAAGGATGCAAGCACAGGCACGTCGACAGCCCCTGGGAAAGGGGGGCGGGGGGTTGAAACACAGCCCAGGCCTGCTGCTTAGCAGCTGGAGTTTTAACACTTGTTGCAGCAAGAGAAATTAGTAACAGAAATCAGCACAGGGAAAGATGAGGGTGTCAGGTTCAAGGCCTGTGCTGCGCTAAGGGAGAGCTGCAAAAGTGGTCTTTAGGGAAGGGTGGATTGGCTTTGCTTTATTTATTTTATTTTTTTTTTTTAAACAGTTCTTCAGACTCCTGACCACAGCCCCAGGGGATGTAGACTCTCCCTTAGATCTTCCTGTTCCACCATCTTGGTGCATCTCCAAGGCATGCACACCCTGGAAACGAGAACAGCAAGTGAATTTTTATTATTTTCTCTGCTGGAGCTTTTAGGGAGTTGAAAGAAAATTCTTCTGTGAATGGCAACAGCTAGCTTTGTTATCTGTAGTCCCTTCCACTGATCCTTGCAAAGTATTGAATGGGAGGAGTAAAATGAAAAAAATAATCCTCATTACCCTGTCTCGCAGCAGTTCAGCTCCAGCCCACATCCCACAGACATTTGCATCGCCCACATGAATCAGAGCCAATGTGTGTCAGTGCGGTCCAGGCATTGCCTGCTGCATGGCTCCTTCAGTCTGAGGCCACCCCACAGCTCAGAGCCCCTCTCCTCCAGCAGGGGGGGGGAACACATGGGAGTGAAGGTGATGGGGAGCCACCCTCACCATTTTCTCAGGACAACCCATCCCCATATTCCTGTTTCAGATACTCTGCAACCATCAGGCCCTGCAGCAAGAGCAAGGGTGCAGGAGGAGCCTTCCCCACCTCCCTCCAGGGCACCCGTGCATGGGATCCCCCTGACCCAAGAGCAGCACTGGTGCAAGTGCATTTGGGCAGCACGGGGCACTCACACCCCACTCAGAGCAGCCTCCTGGGCCACCCCCTGAGCCATGGCAGCCACCCACATGCAACGCTCCCAGGAGCCTCCTCACATCCACTTTAGTTGGCTATCTGGGGTAATTTAGGCTAAGCCATTTTGTTTCACCACTGGAGTGGAGGAAGGGCAGGCTTGTGCTCAATGGCCCTGCTTCTGCCAACAGGAGAAACCTCTGCCCTGCAAGATGCTGGCACTCACCCCTACACAGACTCAAACCCCACGCAGGTTCCCTGGAAGCAGAGGAGTATTTTTACGTAGACCTAATGAAGCAATAAGCCATGCCAAATTATGATTTCAAACTGATGTGTAGCACAGGTAGGCTCCTGGTTGAGATTTAACAGGTGCCAGCAGGAGCTCAGGTTCCTATTGCAAGTGGCAGAGCTCTCCTACATCAGGATAAGCAGTGAACACCTTTATCCCGCATCTGAAATTGTCTGAGCAAAATAAAATGCTGACCTCAGCCACCACCTATCTGAGCCAATATTACTGAAGTGAAGGCTCCTCAGCTTTTCCCAATACCTTCGCGATGGGACCATGTTCAGGTTATGGCTGCAGAGGATCACGCGGTCTTCTGCTTCCGAAATTTCTTCCTGCAAGGAATGTGAACTGCTTGGAAGTGCTAGCAGCTTTCCCACATGGATGCAGGGAGGGAAGCTGAGACACCAGGCAACCACAGCCTCTCAGAAAAGAATTCATGATGAAAAATGACGGCTTTCCCTCCCAGTGGGGGTAACCTTAAACTGGGAGAGGCTCTAGACCCACATTCTGCACCGCAGCCACTTGTTCCAAGCAGAGATCTCAGAGCACAGAGGGTTGCTGGATCAGGACCGCACCTCCACATTAGGACTCCTTCTAAAGCATGTCAGTCAATGAAGAGACTCAGCAGGAGCCTAGTTGGGCTGGTGGACAAAAGGGAGGGGGGCAGGGGAAAACTGTGACAAATTGAAAATTCAACATGGATTGCATAACTGCATGAATAATTCCTCTCGAGCCAAAAGGGATTCCTGCAAGAGAGGTAGTTTGCTGCAGTCCCTCAGCTCCACTTAATGGAAGAACCCCCAGACAGTTGGGTTTGTTTTGTTGGTTTTTTTTTTTTCCAAAAAAATTGCTTATAACCCTGTTGCAAGCTGCAACTGATCTTCCATCAGCAGAGAAGAGCTGGGGGAATCAACCAAACAGGCAACACTGGAGACAGATTTTCCCACCCTGGCTGGACGAGAAATTTGCTTGAAATGGCAAAGATGCTCATTCCCTTTTGCTAGAGACAATTTTTCATTAATGAAAACAATGTAAGAGATAGTCATAGGAAGAAAAATCTGCCAACAAATATTTTCTCTAAACCACTTAGGTTTATTAAAGCACGGGATCACCTCCCAGCAGGAAAGGGAAATGGTGAAATGAAGAAGGGAAGGCTGGAAAAGGAGGGGAAAAAAGTCCTAACAGTAAGATCTACTCAAGTTATTGAGTGGCATGCCCAGAAGCAGGGAAGCCCCATCTCTCAAGCTATAGGATGCAAACCTGGAACCACCCAGCACAAAGAAGGGTCCCCTCCCCTGAATTTCCCAGCTGCCACAGCAGGGTTAGGCTTTTTCCACATGCAAAATCTAACCCTACAAGAATCTCTTCTGGGCACATTGCCCCCAAGAGACACTGGTCTCACTGTATCCACATACAACCCTAAAAGCAGCCAAACTGACCCAGACCAAAGGCCCATTTTTGCCCTGCATCCCGTCTCCTACCAGAGTCAACCAAGATGCACACAAGGGTGTCCATACCCTGCAGGACCAACAGACTCCCCAAACACCTGGGGCTCACACATTATCTTGTCAGCAACAGCCAAAATGACCCTTTTTCAAAGGCAGAAGTCCCCAGGAAGGGAGGTCATTGTCCAAAGTATTTCAGCTGGTTAGAATAGGAAATTAAGAGGTGGAAGAAGAGGGTAGAAGCCATCCCTAAACCAAAGGGAGACCTTATCGCTCTCTACAACTACCTCAAAGGAGGTTGTAGTGAGGTGGGTCTCCCAGATAATAAGTGATAGGATGAGAAGAAATAGCTTCAAGCTGGACCAGGGGAGGTTTAGATTGGGCATTAGAAAAAGTTTCTTCACCAAAAGGGTTATCAAGCACTGGAACAGGCTGCCCAGGGAAGTGGTTGGGTACCCTGAAGGTATTTAAAAAGACAGGTAGATGCGGTGCTTAGAGACATGGTTTAGTGGTGGACTTGGCAGTGTTAGTTTAACAGGTGGACTCAATGATCTTAGAGGTCTTTTCCAACCTAAATGATTCTATGATTTCAGTGCAGAAAGTGCATTGTTTCCCAAAGGGAGAGCCAGCCATCTCAGAAGCAGTGCTACTCATGAGTGCATCTTGGGCAGTAGCACCCACTCAGATGCCCTAATGTCTAATATGGCAGTTGAAACCCCACTACAGCCTTCCTCTCCAAGCAGGCACTAGCAGGGCCTTGCTTCTTCTACCTGGCCAGAGATTTTCATTTTCAGGAAGGAAGTCATCAGTCAGACCTCTGCACCACCCTACCCCAGGGAGTTGGTCAACGGATCCAAAAACTAGTGGGAAAGGGAAAAACCTTTATAGAAAGCAGGCTAAAATGCATTCCCCTCCAGTGGGATCTTTGGGAGCCAAGCCCACTGGCTTTGGAACTCACTCCTTGAATTCCACATCATATTTTACACTGCTTGCCTAAAACCAGATCCCCAGCTCCCTGCCAAGATCTCCTAATCCATCAGGTTCAAGGCCAGGTCTGCAGCCCACTCCACAAGTTCCTCCTCCTCTCTCCCAGGCAGTCCCAGATTCTCCTCCTCTTCCCTGAACACCAGCCGCACAACTGCTTATTCACTACTTTCCACCTCCATCCCAGTTCCCCTTCCTCCCTCTTCTTGCTTCCCACGTGAACATCATGAGCCCTAGCTCCCCTCCCAGCCAAACCCAGGTCCCATTTTGTTCAGGAGAGTCTGGGTGTCTATCATGAGCTCCAGGGACAGGGTGGCAGGTTGGGTGGTTTGGAGGCTGCTGCTTATTGGGAGGTGAGGAGAGCATCGAATCCCTTTTTCCCTGCTTGTGTCCCAATTTGGGGGTAGAGATGCACAACAGAGGTTCAGGACTGTCTGTCTCTAGCCCCTTGGTTGGCAGAGCCAGTTTCGCAGCTCAGTGCTTCAGACCTTCTGCTCAGGATGGCTCTGAGCACCCACAAAAGCACATTGCTACCAAGAGATGCCACTCCACATGTTCCCAAACCACCCCGCTCAAAACGGCTCAGCTGGGGCATGAGATGCAAAGCCCACGGCCTGAGCCCCTGCTTGGGAGCAGCCACGCTACACAAATGCTGACTCAGGCACGAGCAACACCAGCATGAGGGCATCGCCTGCCCCCGGCATCCAGGGTCGAGACAGCCTGCAACGTCAGCCCAGAACACGCTCTGCCCCAGTGAATCACATGCCGAGCCTGGCAAGTCCTTTCAAGACCCATCAGTCACCAGAGGGGAAAAGAGGGGAAAAAAAAAAAAACCAACTACATGCACACAAAGTAATTAGAGGTGTAACCCTCTCCCCTCACTCTATGCAGGCTTAATGCTCCCTTTGTCCGGGCATGTTTGCCTCGCTAAGTCGTGCCTCGGGACAGCTTTCTTGACAGAAAACAAAGGTTAATTAATAAAAAAAGTAAAAACACAAAGAGAAACCCCTCATTAAAATGGTCACCCTCTCAGCATGGCTCTCTACCCAGACTGGTCCTTCCTGGAAACAAAGCACTCACCCATGGCTGTGACCCCTGCAAAAAAGCCAAATTACACACAGCCAACTCCGGGCCATCTCCAGTGATGGAAGGGTGGGAAACCAGCCAGCAGAGCAGACCCAAGACACAGCAAGGTGCAAACCTGATGGTTTTTATCCACCTTACCCACTGAAATCCCAGCCTCATTGACCATTTGTCTCCAGTTAAATTAAAGCCTTCCCCAGCAGCTTGGTGGCACACATCTTGCGACCTCCTGGAGCTCTGCTACCCCCCTGCGCCAACAGCTTGTGGGAGTACATTCCAGAGGATGGGATATCAACTATCAAAGATGCTCTGCTCCCACCCCTCCTCACCTAAGCAGCCAAACCCACAGCAAACCTCACTTCCAGTTTACCACCTGCGTTATCAAATGCTTCACCTCCATGGTGGAAGTCTCTCATTACAGCACAGACACAAGAAACAGAGGTAAAAGTCTGCTTCAAACCCACACTCTGCAAGTGTAAAACCACCTCTCCCACATACTCATCCAATTTACCTCAGACACACATGAGCAGTTCTGATCCTGTTAGCTGGAGAGAGGTGGTGAAAGCACACACGCACGTGCATGCTCACCAGCCAGCTCGTTAAATCTAATTAGACAGTCTTCCACAGGGAATTTTGAAATGCATATCCAGCAATTGCTCTGCACTGCTCTTCCCTCAACCCTCTGGATGTGTGAGCACGATTACTCACCACATGAAAAATAAAACTAATATGAAACTTAAGGGAACTGCCATACTTTCACATTAACAGAGGTGCGCTGTAATTTAATCAGAGTCTTCCTGCTTAGAGACAAATATGGTGGCAGCAATACAGGGAAAGAAGAACACTCAAGCCTCAGATTTGGATCCAAACCTCTCCAAGAAACTGACAATTCAGAATACCAGAAGTTTTCCCACAGTAACTTCATCAAAAATTTACCCTCTCGACTTTCTGGTGTGTAAGGTAGGGAGCTGACACACTTGTGCACACCACCATCAACACCATGAAGACAACTAAGCAAAAGTACAAGGGACTGAATTCCGAGGGACTCAAGGAAAAAGAAAAAGCTCTCTCCGTGAGCTTCCAGTATAGGAAAATCGTGGCTTCAGACCTGATATATCATATATAGGATATATGAAGGCTAAGCACTGAAGTGGAGGGTCTAATGCATTCCCCAGAGCGTTCTCCATCCCCACCTCTGCCAGTGTCGCCAGCCAGGGGTAGTTAATGCCAGCTCTGGGGATGTTCCATGTGCTCAGGACAGATGTCCTTTACAAATGCCATTTCACTGCATCAATTCATCACACAACAAAATCCCTCCCCTTTACACAGGGGAAGCTTAATCTGAATTCACTTTCACAGTAGGGTAGCTAAACCATGCTAATCATGCCAATTCAGTACAGAACATCCCCCCTTTGAGGTCTTATTTACAGGGAGACTTCTGCTTACTTTGAACAGGAGCATTTCAATTCTCAATAAGTGTATTGCACTAAACCTTCTATAGATAGAACTAATCCAGACTATATACACATCATTAATTCCTGGGAGTCCCTGGGCATCCACACTCAGCAGCCTCCCATCATGCCTAGTCCAGCAGATCCCAGATGAGTTTGAGAAACTCCTGGGTTCCTTGCTGATTTGAAAGCATCCTGGCAGGTTTGACCAGGAGGTGCCAACAGCATTGCTCATCTGTAGCAGCCTATGGAGGGTGCTCAGGAGGCAAAATAAGCATATCTTCTGGAGCCCATCATTTCTTCACCTAGAACCACTCAACTGAAAGCTAAGAAATGGTGTCCGCTGAAACCATTTATACACAGGTAAAGTATTCAAAAAAAATATTTCTCTGGTCTCTCCATGGTCAAGTCTGCACCAACAAACCCAAGCAACACATCACTTGGAACACAGAGATGTTTTATACCTCTGATCCCAGCAGCAGTAGGAACTAGTTTCATCTCCAGACTTACCTCCTTTCAGAGGAGCTTTACAAATGCTTTTAACACACAGGGCTCACAAACCACATTAAACAGACATGAGCCACTGAAAGTTGAAGAACATTTGGCATTTCAAACCCCAGCATACAGCACAGGGCCTTCACTTGGCCAGGATCTATTTCACTCCTGCTAAGGGCAATGCTGAGCTTCTCAGGACAGTTTTGCATCAGTACGAGGTCCTGGACCAGAGGCTACAGACTTCAACTGCTGTTCCTTCTTCAGGCTAAACAAGCCCAGCTCTCTCAGCCTTTCCTCATAGGGGAGATGCTCCAGTCCCCTCATCTTTTTTGCCCTCCTCTGGACTCTCTCTAGGAATTCCTCATCTTTCTTGAACTGGGGAGCCCAGAACTGGACACAGTACTCCAGGCGGGGTTTCACCAGGGCACAGTAGAGGGGGAAGATAACCTCCCTCAACCTGCTGGCCACGCTCCTCTTAATGCACCCCAGGATACTATTGGCCTTCTTGGCAACAAGAAGGTTATGGTTATTCCAGTGATACAGTTTTGTCACAGACATTACAGTTTCAGTTTAAAAGACCTCAGAAATCAACTGTGAACTGCAGCATATAAAGCTAGAGGATAGCTAGCCGTCAAAACAAGACAAATAAAAACATTTTCACCAATAAGACCCTTCAGGAGAAGATCAAGATTTCAGCAATGTGATACAGACACCAAGTGATAGAAGAAACTAAAACCAACAGCTTTCCATAATTTTTGTGACCCTACATTAGATGACTTTTTTGTTGTGGCTCATGATTAGCGACAGCAGTGACACATTTTCAACTTTTTATCCATTCTCATCTGAAAACTTTGAATTGTAGCAAAGACTTTAAATTAAACCTGTAAAAATTGAGACACAATGCCACCAAAGGCTTAGCTGTATTTCAGAGCTGGCTTTGCTCCGCCAAATTGTTGTTTCAGCAAGAAAACTAAAAGAAAATATAATAAGATATTTATTCCAACTACTGGAAAATACAGATGTTAGTCCGAGATTATATCCCATTAAAAACAAAAGCTATGGGAGGGGAAAAACTTTTTAAAAGTATTGGAGTCACAACAGCTTTTTCACAGAGACAAGCAACTTGAATGTAAATAAGTGTCCAAAATAGGTCAGCACTCTTTTCTTGGCCACTGAAGTTTAATACTTTTCACTTGAGGTTAGGCTGGACCATGGTGGCACACACACTGCGGGGGTGGCAGCAGAGCCCAAGGGCAGCTCCCAGCCCAGTGCCCGAGCTCAGTCCCACGGTGATGGGTTGGGGCTCGCACACCAAGCGTCACCGGGAGCGCTCCAGGCAACAGCCGCACACTTTTTGGCCCTACCTGCATTTCCACCGATTGCACACCTTTCCAATACAGCCCCACACCTGTCCCAGGAGGGTTTTGAAATGCTGTGTGTCCACAGCCAGTTTGGAGCTTATCGAGCAAGAAGCATGGCAAGAGACACAGGGGTTTCCACAGCCCCTGCCAAGACCCACCAGCTCCACACATTCGGCCCAGAGCGTCCCAGCCACAGCCTCACAGGGAGCAGCTCTTCATGCCAGGGCAGGATTAGGCCCTGCATGATCCAGCTATGGTGGGCATTACCTCCACACCAGTGGTCACAGCCCTTTAAACCAAAACAGAGAACAGTTTTAGACCCAAAAAATCAGGCCACAAGGGTGCAGAGTATGCACCTCTGCCACCGCTTCCAGAGGGGAGACTGGTGGGGATGCAGCAACACCAGGCTGCAGAAGAGCACCACAGGTTTGCCTTTTTTTTTTTTTTAAGGACAAAAGTGAACAAGTTATTTCTACAGCACTGAGAGGCAAGCCTGCCGGTCCAGCCTCAGCAGCATTCCTGCCTAGCTCTGCTAGTTTACCACCAATAAAAAGCCCATTAGTTGCACAATGTGCCTGTTAAAAATAACTCCAAAAAAATCATCACTGGCAAATTAGTAAGACATCAGGACGCACAGACACCTCAGCATGGTGTTATGGAAACCACAGAGGAGTCAGACTTCCCTCAGGAACTATTCCCAAGGAAGACGAGCCCAGAGATTTCTCTCCCTTTGAGCGGACCCAGCTAATTTGAAGGGCTCAGGACCAAAATGCAGCAGTCATCCAGCCAGCCCGCCCAGGGTTTCCAACCAAGTGACTTTCAGAGAAAGTAAACTCACCAGGCTCAAACGCTGCCGGTTTGTGCCAGCGCTAATGAGATCACAAGGCCCCCTCTGCACAGAGGCAGCCAGCGGAGGAGGCTGCGATGCCCCAGAGCTTCCCCGAAACTTCACATCCCTGCCCAAGGTCTGATACAGTGGCAGCAATGAGTGCTGACTCAGCACATCCCCCTCCCTGGCTGCCCAGGGACCCTGCTTTAACAGCATCACTGGTATGAACCCAAAAGGAGGCATGGGGGAAAGTCCTGAGCCACCCTCCTCCTTTAAGGACCCTCACCAGACTCCTGTAGGCACCACTGGCACAAGGAGAAAGCCCTACATTTTCCCCATACAACTTAACAACTGCTGTAAAGAACACCCATCTCCCAGCCCAGTCCCTGACCAAACGAAACACAAAACTTAGCCTCGCCGCCTGCCACACACACCGTTGCTCCCCAGCCCACAGCAGCACAGCTCTGACCTTGCAAGGCAGGGCTTGGGGTGCCTTTTCTGATCACTTCCCCCAAATCTGTGCAATTCAGAGGTCATCCCAAAGCTGAGTTGGGGGTTCACCCAGGCAGTGGGAAGAGCAGAGGCACTGCCTGGCTTCCCATGACCCTCCTCGAGCACCAGAGCCGAGGACACAAGAGGAGGGGTAGAGTAAGTTCAGGACGGTGCTGCCCTGTGAGTTGCAGGCAGCAGAGACAAGGGGGGTTACAATGCCCTTCCTCTTAGCACCCCCTCTAGAGACTGAGCAATCCTGGGAGGTGCTCTAAACTCAAGAGCATTGTTGCTTTTACTACTGAGACCCGCCAACTTACATGGAAGCTGCCCCAGCTGAACGGCCCAGATCCCTAGCATCACCTCCAACCCCACCACTGTATCAGAAATAGCGTGGCCAGCAGGAGCAGGGAAGCGATCGTGCCCCTGTACTCTGCACTGGTGAGGCTGCACCTCAGATACTGTGTTCAGTTTTGGGCCCCTCACTACAAGAAGGACATCGAGGCCCTGGAACGTGTCCAGAGAAGGGCATTGAAGCTGGTGAGGGGTCTGGAGCACAAGGCTTATGAGGAGCAGCTGAAGAAACCGGGGCTGTTTAGCCTGGAGGACACCAAGGAGAGACCTTATCGCCTTCTACAACTGCCTAAAAGGAGGGTATAGAGAGGTGGGTGTTGGTCTTTTCTGCCAAATAACAAGCAATAGGACAAGAAGCAATGGCCTCAAGTTGTGCCAGGGGATGTTGAGGTTGGTTATTAGGAAAAATATCTTCACTAAAAGGGTTGTCAGGCATTGGAACAGGCTGCCCAGAAGTGGTCAAGTCCCCATCCCTGGAGGTACTTAAAAGATGGGTAGATGTGGTGCTTAGGGACAGGTAGGTAGTAGTAGGATGACAGGGTTAGGTTAATGGTTGGACTTGATGATCTTAAAGGTCTTTTCCACTATATTAAGATACCACTTAATATACCACTTAGGATACAACCTAATTTTATTCACTGCCTTTCCCCACGACAGTGGGGTGCCTGAAACTCCTCTGCAATTAGGGTGTTTCTGCCTTTCCTCCATGTGACCACTCACAACCCCTTCCACAAGCCCAGCCATCCCTATCCCCAGCCCCTCCAGAGGAAGCTCCTTTGGGAACATACCAAGCAGAGCTATATGTTGACAACACTGCATTTGTGAAATAGGATGAGGATCCCCTTCTGCTTGCAAGGTGGTAAGAGGGGCCTTCAAAAGCAGCTGCAAATATCCAAGGTAGTGATTTAAACTGAGTTTTTCACAAGTGGAAACTTTCTCTCCCCATGCCCACACAGAACAGCAAATACATTTTTCAGACAAATCCTCCAGACTTTTAAGAATTACAGTGGGGTCACACAAGCAGGTGAGCAAGCACTGTACTAAATCCTGGCTGAAAATACAATCTCTGGATAAAAGAAATAAAAGCATCCATCAGCACAGGGCGTCCACGCTATCTGCATTACTGCTGTTACTAACAATTCTCCTACAGAGAACTCAAAATTCCCAAGCAGGACCCAAATGCCATGCCAGAAATACTCACTATCCTCATACCAGAGGACAAGGTGGTAAAAAAACACCTACCAGACTTACATACAGGAGAAGAAGAGCTTCTCTCAGCCTGAGAAGGGGAAACAAATAGCTAGCCTCCCTCCTCCCCTGACATTTAAATTCAGGTGGGACTTGATGGACACAACAAAGGGATAAGGGCTACAACCAAATTAGCAGCCAGTGTTGGGGCTGGTTGATGAGGATGCTCAGCTGCTTCAGCTGTGATCATCTTCAGCTGGAAATGGGTGAGAGCCGCTCCCCTTGCAGGGTCTCTATACCTGAAACCAGTGTTATGGTTTTAAAGCTACGCTCAGGAACAGCTTTCCCATTGCCAACAAGCCCCTTCCACAACAAGTAAACCAGTAACACCAGTGAGGTGATACCAAGGAAGAGTTTGGCCTTTTTAAAGTCCCTACTTGATATGTTTTTTAACAAACAGCAAAGGAGCTTCTTCAAACTGAGTCACCGAACTGCAGTGTGCTTTGAACACCTCGCAAAGATGGAGGTGGATGTGGCACCATCAGAACGAGCCACAGCAGAGCTTTGCTGGACCACTCTCTGCATGGACACCTCACTGGCCGTGGTCATGTTGGAGTGCCATCACCTCCAGTCCCACTGGAGTTACGTATTCCCACATCATTTTAACTAAATCGCTTACGTCAGGGTTTCTGGAGATGCTGACTCCATTCTGAGAATGCTTAAAATTAGACCCAAACCATGATGGCCAGTGAGCCACTCCATCCTCATCCCTAATGCATCTAACGCATCCAAAACAATTCCGGGGGAGAGGGCAGGAGGGGCAACTCTGCTCCAGCAGATTTCATGCCAGATAGAGTGTCGCATCGTCTGCGCCGCTGTAACGTGATGCCGTGATGCCGGCAAGGTACCATCAGCCCTGCCGCTGCAAGGCAGCGTGCCAGCACAAACACCACGCCGGGTGCTCCACTTGGTTCGACAGCAACGCAACCGTGTCCTCGGGCCGCATCCAGACCGCGGCCTGCCAGCCGAGCCAGACATGCACATCTCTGGCGCCGATGGCCACGGAAACCAAGCTCCAGTTTGCCCTTGCTAAGCTGTTTTTGGGTGCAAGGCTGCCCCTGAGCTGGTGCAGGGGAGGTAGGGGTGCAAGCCCCAGGAGTTTGCAATAAAGGAGATCTGTGCGGCTGGTGAGTGCGAGGTCTCCTGGGAACGGCCCTTTTACTGGGCTCCAGATGCTGCGGAGTGATTGCTTATATGAAGGCGGGGGAGGTCTCTTTACTGTTTCTCATTTCCTCCTTTTTTGCTTCCCCCCCCCTCCCCCCCGATTTCCTGGTTTTGTTCAGAAGCACAAGAGAGTCATTCATCATTTTTCTTCCAGCACAAGGAGCGCTCTCACCTCCCCCTCACCCCTAAATCCCTCCCCACCAGAAAAGGGCACGCGTTCGCCAGCCAAAAAGGCTCGCAGCAGGGAAGGCAAAGCTCCCCAGCTCCTGCAAACAGCTCCGGCACAAAGGGCCACATTCTCAGCTGGGTTCAGTGGGTGCCAGCCCCCAAAGGGTGAAGGCCAAAACTCAACAACAGCAGAAAGAAAACAGAGATCAGCGGCGGAGGAAAGCAATTTGCACCGGTTTGAATTATGGGCGACGCAAAGCAGAGAGGAATTTGCATGCTGAGGAGACAGACAGTGCCTCAGGTAACCAGAAAAAAAGAGCAAAGAGATGAAGGTCCACATCCATCTCAGCCTATGTGCCCCGATGGTCACTCGACTTGCTGAAACCTGGCAAAACTTTCCTTGTGGAGTTGCCCCCCTTACCCTCTGGAAGCTGAATGGGCACCAGTCCAAGTGCAGTCCAGGCACTGGATTTGCACCGTTCTACATGACAGCAAGCCACCAGCCCCAGCTTTGGGACGGGATTCCGGGAAAGCCCCGTTCAATTTTCAGGAGTGGGGAAAAGGGGTGGCTACAGATGCAGACATCTAACCCATCTGGAGGGTCAACGACACCCCCAGGAAAACCTCATTGTAGGGCTTTGCTCCCAAGTCCACTTGGGTTCACAGTCACACTGTGCTGTCCATAGCTTCTTGATGGTCTTCTCCTTGCCCCAATCTTGCAGGGAGAGCGCCAGTTCTAAAACATCTCAGTACAGCTGCCACAGAGAAGAGAAGCTCCCTCCAAATGCCCTTGAGAAAGAAAGCAAGTAGGAAAACCTCAAAGTCATTCAAATTCTTGCACACATTTTTATAAAGCAAGTGTGTGTTTGTGTGAAAACCAGGACTGTGCAAACACCTGGGGTGTGTTTGGGACCTTTTAGTTTGGCTGATAACCTGGAAAAAAGAAAATACAACCAGGCATATAGAAAATGTTCCAGGTTTTGGTTTTGTTTGGGTTTAATCACAGCAATAACAGCAACCAAAGTCAAGAAGGTCTACTTATGGTCAAGCCCAAGGCTTCCTTTTGGTCCTTTTAGAAGAAAAAGAAATAGAAGATTGTGGTCAGTACTGGGGCCAGTTGGGTGGAGGGGAGCCTGCGTACCAGCAGCTCCACCAAGGAGGTACATTTATGGCACAATTTCAGCAAGAACTGGAAGAGCAATGAAAACGCAAGCCACCAAGAGCCTGGCCACTTGGGACTAAACTCTTCCATGCCCACTGAGCCAGAGATCCTGGGGCTCCTGCATCTGCTGCTCAGGAGGCTCATCAAGCCAAGCGGGATCACTGCGCTCCTCCAGCCTCTCCCCCAACCACCACCAGCTCCTTACATGAACTGAAATGCCACCATTTGGAAAGACCCAAGTGTTACAGAGCAGGAACCTAGAGAGTCTGTGGTCACATCTCGGGCAAAGGAAGAGTTTGGGGCCACTTTTCGCACATCCTGGGTCACTCAGTAAACTGGTCACATGCTCTTTGGGGACACTTTTGAGAGTCTGGCTGTTCATTCCCTTTGCTTTCTTTAAAAATGCACAGATGGGAAACTATTTTTGCTGCTGGTCTCCTTCAACATCTTTGCAAGCTTGTTTTGAGGTTCCTTTGTGCTCCCAAGGAGAACTGCCAATATTTCAAAAGTTACCGGTATAAAACCTTAGATTTTGCCTTTTTTTTTTCTTTCCCCAATGGTTTGGCAGCCAAACCAAAACAATCAACCCCAAGCAGGAACCAACATGTGGACTCCCTCATACTCCAAACCCCGAGCGTGTCACCTCCACAGCTCCCAGACGTGCTCACGCAGAGCTCTGTGCCTGACCCTCCCACCCCGGCGGGATAGCCCCTGACGGCTCCTCTCTCTGGAGCCACTGCAGGTTTCAGCAGGTCTTCACCAAGCCAGACAGGTCAAAATGAGCCTGCCAGCACCCTGCTGAAAATATGCAAAGTAAATCTGAGAGCAGGCACGGGGAGAGAAGGTGAGGCTGGCAGAAATGCAGCAAGAGAAAACAAGAGGAAGAAAGAGAGTGCAGCACTTCATACCAGGAAAAAAAATAAACTTGCTGCCCCCCAAAAAAACAATGGAAAAAACATACAGGGCTCTGGGGAAAAAAAACAGCAGTGAAGGAAGAAGGGAAGAGGGGCTGGGACGAAGACGCTGGTCTGAACGCACATAGTCAGCATGGGTATAATGATGCGTATTTTTTTCTTGGCACCAAGCAGATCCCAGAGGGTCCTCAAAAGCCTTTTGCAAATCAGGACCAAAGTCTTGACTTCTGGGTGCAGCAGCTGCTGGATCATTCCTTACCTGCTGGGCTCTCATCCCACAGAAGTCCAGGCTTTTGCTATTGGAAAGAATATTAAAACAAACTCCAAAAAATGCCAGGGGATTTTGCATTGGGGCCTTTTCAGTGTTTTCCTCACCCTGGCATCTTCAAACAAGGCGACGTGGCACCATCATGGTTTCTGCAGTGTTCATCACTGGAGCAACTAGCAGGCTGTTCAGTCTAAGGCACTTGCTCTCCTGAGATACAATCCCACCACTGGGGTCTTCCAGGACCGAAAGTTTTCCCAAGAACAACACACCCAGCGGTACCTGCCTCAGCTTCCTTGACTTCCATGGTGCAATAGAGGCCAAACGCAGGTGGCCAGGGCCAGTCTGTGCATGGGAGCCGCAGACCCATGGTCAGGAAGGGATGAGATTAATTACACAAATTACAAAAAGCCAGATGCCAGCCCCCACCCCACGCAGCTCAGACGGCAGCACAGGGGATGCGGGAAGGAAGCGAGCGGCTCGAAACCTAGACAAGCCCCCAGCTGAGGCCAGTCTTACCCTATTCCAGCTATGGACCTGCATCTTGGCCTTCACAAGGGCCAGGAAAAGTCCTGCACATTTTCTTTAGAAAGGAGCACAACAGTGAAAAGCCCCCAGTAGGAGAGTTTTCCTTTCAGCCTGACCTGGACCGTCCTGTGTATCCACCCCAAGGGCACGGCCACTGGGAGCCAGCTCGCCCGCTCCAGGAGGAGAAAAGGGAAGGTAATTTTCGCAGCCAAAAGAAGATACGGGGTTCTTTTCAGATGGCAGGAATGCAACCGTGACATTTAGTCACTTTCTATTTCTGCTTCCCGGGCATGTCTCTCTACAGGAAAGCCCCTGGACAGAAGTCTCTCCAGGCAGCATTGCAACATGTGTTTGCCCAAACTTTGGTGTCTAAACCCGCTCTGAGGTCCCCATGCTGGCTCCTTGGGGAGCTGTGGGGTTTTCGGGGAGGTTCAGCCTCACCCGCTCTGTGCCTTGGCTGCCTTAAAACAGATGCATGTGTCTAGCTGCAAAAAGAGCAAACCTGCAACCCTGGCCTAGGGCCACTCGGTCTGACTCACCCGCTGAAAACACCAAAGCCCGGCTCTCCCCGCGGCACGCAAGCTGGGGCAGGACGGCAGCGCTGCCCGGCACCAGCCCCTGCACAGGGCCGGGTGCGGAGCGGAGATCCAACGCCGCGCCTCCGGCTCTGACGTGCAGCTCTTCACCACCATCAGGATGGGAAACTTGCATTTGCTCCACGCTGAGCTGTGACGGTGAGTGATCCTACCTCATGGCGCTGCTCCTGCAAAGACGCTGGCACCCCCAGCTGAACTCCCCAGCCCCATCGCAGGGACAGCATCTGATCTGCCACGTCCTGCCAGCCTGGAGGGATGGGTTGTGGCTGCGTGCCCTCCATACGTCCAGGGTTGGCGAGAAGACAGCAGCCCAGTTCAGGGTTGCTTGAGTACAGGGCAGCCTGCACCCCTTGCACAGGCAGCCCCAGGTACTGGCATCAGGCAGCCAGCCCCGCTCAGGGCACGCTGCTGACACCGCTCAGCCGGCAATTTCAGGGATTTCCAAAGCACAGCCCGGCCCGCCGGCTGCTCACAGAGGTGCGTACCTTCTTCGTTGTGTGACCACACTAATTGCAGACACTTTCTGCCACACAGCCTGAAAGTCCCACCCATTCACAGCTCCTTCACAAACAAAATTGTGCGAACTACCCCCATTAAAACAGTTTCCTAAATCTGGTGGACTCCACAGTGGGCTGCTTCAAGAGAAGAGCTGCAAGAGCTTATTGCAGACACTGCAGAGTTTCTCAGGGTGTAATTTATATGGCAGCAGGCAGCCCACAGTGGGTTGTAAACACTCCCACGGGAGTCTTCACGCACTCAACACTGAGCTCAATGTCAGCCTTGAACAGGGGGTAATGGTGACGGGAGACAAGCAAGATGCATGATTTAACTGCCAAAAATGCAGCTTCATCACGGGATGCCATGGAGGGGATATGCATTCATTTGACTATCCCCACATAGGCCAGGAAAAATAGAAGAACTGGAGGGAAAAAAAAAAAGAAACACAGACTCAAGTTAAATATTTATAGGGGGCCGCTGCATTTCAGTCACAAGCAGGTTTATTTAGGTCAGCTGAGACATTTCAGTTCTGCTAGGGCAGATCAGTTCCAAGGGACAGGACACTGCCGACAACGACAACCCAGAGGGTGAGCTCTCCTAGCACACAACTCAGGGAAAAACCAGACCTGGGCAGGGCTGTGCTTCCACTGGCCACAGCCCAAGGGATGGGACCTCCCTTCTCGCCACGGCTGTTGCTCCTGGATGCATGAGGTGCGGGAGATGGAAGCAGGTAGCAAACTGGATTCATAAGCACAACCCGAAACTGGTCTTGTCCATGGAGATCTTCCTGTCCCAAAGCCTCAAGACCCTGCAGTGGCGTATGCAGCCAAGGGTTTGCTTGCCTCCCCCAGTGCTTGAAGCCCCACTGCTAGAAGTCAGGAGGGCAGCTCACCCAGTGAAGAAGGTACCTCTGTGAGCAGCCGGCAGACTGGATTTTGGAAATCCCTGAGCAGTGTCAGAAGCGTAATGGGTTTCCATAGCACTGTTCCCACATTACAAGGCTCACTCCATATTCTTTTCATAAATTCCCAACTTACGCACTGCTGGCTACCACCTAAGGCAGGATTATGGGTTTGATGGACCTTTGGCCAGGTTAGTCTGCTGCCCAGTCAGATCTGCACTGCCCAAGCGCTTCCAGTGTGGTCTGAATTTGCAAAGGTCAGTTTCAGCATGCACAGGCCCAGCCTAGTGGCCAGGGGTTAAGGTAACAAATCCTTGAAACCAGCCTGATAAAAAGAATAAACAGAAAAATGGAGGAAAGCGATGACTGAAATCAATAACAAACATTACTAGAAAGATGGAAGCTTTCCAACTGTCTGAGATTAGAAGAATCTATGTCTGCATCACCATTTTTTACTCTTTTTTTACCGGGCTCATTTTGTTAATGCTGAAAATTTTGTGTTTCAGCCCTTTGTCAGCTCAGCTGGCCTTAGTCCCTCCAGGATGAGGGTCACCGTTCTCAAGAGGGCTGAGCACCAACCAAACCACACTTTGTGCAGTTGGACCTGCAGGAACTTCACCGCCTCCCTGGTCAGCTTTGCCATGCTGAATTCACTTCATCTGAAACAAGGGGGGAAAAAAAAGCGAACAAGTCAAGCCATGGTTCACAAAGGTGGGGCTGAGCAGAAAGGAGGGGTTAGGCTCAAAAGGAGAACCCCCTATCCAAACACAAGTATCTGAAGCAATATTCTAAAGCAAACACTGGAACAACCAGCAAGCAGCACGCATTTTCCAGACCTGCCCCTTACCAGCAGGCAAATCTCAAGACAACGTCAGCACTTCTAAAAACGGATTAAAATAAAAACACATTGAGTCCATGGACAACCTTTGTTTAAAAAGCCACGTGAGGGGTGATAAGATTCTACAGGCTCCCCACAAACATAAGCAAGGGAAAGCTCCCAAAATATGTACTCAATCTAATGTTACTCTGGGTGCTCTCGAGTAGAACTTTCCAAAGTCCCATGCTGCCATTTTTATGGCATACCCTTGACCAAAACTCAAATGCGGAACACCCTATCCCAAGGGTATTTCAAAGTACTTTACTACCGTAGAAGTGTCTTTGCAAGGTAGGAACAGTGCTATGGAAACCCATCCCATGGGGGAGAGGAGGCTGAAGGTGTGCAGCCTCCACTGTGCAACATCCATGGGTCAGATCTGAACACTGCATCAAACTGAAACCGTGGGAGAAATTAAGAAACCTGGATGAATGGCTTAAGCTGAGCAGGGGCCAAGAGGCGGAGAGAAGACACCCTTGTGGAGCTGGCTGGGGTGTTTTAGTGGCTGTAATTGATCTAAAACGTGGGTTTAGATCTCATCTGGACAAAAGCCGTAGCTTGGGAAGCATGTCTGGTGGAAGATGTTGGTATACTCGGCATGTTTCCTCACAAGCACTTGGGATACCAGTTGTTATTTTTAGTACTATTTTCATTTCTTCATGTAATGAGTTCAGTGTTTCAGGCAGCCCCGGAGGAGCAGGAAGGACATGTCCTGTAATAAAACTAATTAATTCATGTGGAATTTCTAGCCATTATTGTGAAAGTGGCCAAATTCCTCACTCCTGAAAAGCTGCCAAAATGGCCATTAATCTGACTGTGGTCACAAGCAGGATTCCTGTGGCCTCCTGCAACACCCGGCCGGCCCCCGGGACGGAGACTGCAGAAACTAAAGTGGATGTTGTTATTTCCTCACACCAACTCCCCACAGCCCGAGTTTTACTAAATAAGACATTGCCTCAGAGGGCTCCATGCCAAATTCCTCCCAGTGCCCCCAGACCAAGCATGCCCCAGTCACGTGCACAGAGGTCTAGACCTCCAAAATCAGCCCAAATCAGGCAGTTCAGCAGTATTCAAAGCTCTGCGGACCAACCATTTCCATCTGCCCAGCCCTGGTGATGCTCTCAGTGACAGGTGCCCTGAAGGGAGCAGGGTACCGAATTTGTCCTGAAGGCAGCAGAAGTTGTATTCCCACCACCCAGCTGGGCGTGCTAGGAGGCTGAGCTTTTCGGGTCCCATCTGCAGGCAATGGGAAGCTGGGCTCCTCCACAGAGAAATTCCAGGCAAGAATCTCGTTGACCAAAATCCCTCAATAATGCACAAGAACTAATGGAATTTGTCTCGCTCCCTGAGAGCTGGGGGTGACAGGGTCTGTGGGGTCTGGCAGAGAAAAAAAGCATGGAATTAATTTATTGTAGTCACTAAAATCAACAACAACAAAATGACTCAGAATACCCACAGGGAGCTGACCTGTTGTGTAAGAAGGCACCATTTTGCCATAATCTCATTTTTCTTCCCCAGTTCTGGACTGCTTTTTAAATTCAGTGATGGCTTAGAGGGTTAGCCTCTAAATAGCACCTTTAGTGCTGTTCCACCATGCAGCCCCAGGAACTGACGTATTCCCTGAACCCCATTAGAAATCCAGACCTTCTGCCCCCAATGTCCTGTGTAATGGACTATTTGTAACAACATGGATTTCTAACAGTCTAAACAGAATCCTCCCAAAACCACCTCTGCACAAGCTGTGGAGGCAGCACTGATCACCATGGCCAAAGAAAGAGGTCCCCTACTATGGCCACCCATTGCCTGAGGCTTCCTCATCCCCATTTCCATCATGACAGATGATTTATCTGTCCATTCACACCACAGTCAGATCAAGATGGTGTGATTTCCCTGACATTACACCAATCCGGTTCATATGATGTTCAGGAAAGAAGGAAGTGCTCTCTACACATCAGGGATCATATCAAATTCATGGCCCTTGGTTAGTGGTGGGTAATACGCTAGAAAAAGAACAGCTATTGGAGCCCAGTGGTGCAGGGCAGAAGATTCCACCACAGAAACATTGTCCTTGACCAGTTGGACTAAGAGATGTCTTGCCAGAGCCTGGGATGGAGCCTGGAGCAGTTCTTCCAACCTTCGGAAAGCAGTGGTAAGACTTGTTATAGTGTTACCACTCAGCATTTTGCTTGCACTGGTTCAAGCTGCAAACCTAGAAGAGCAAAGCAGCTACCTTGTGGAGGGTGGACTGCAGCACCCCTGACGAGTGTCCCCAAGAAGACATAATTCACCGATGTAACTGGAATTTGTCTTTAGAAAAGGCACTGCAGAGTGAGAAAGAAGGATCAGGAGGAATAGAAAACAGCCACAGAAAGCCTCAGGGCTGTTGGGTTAGCCTCACTGCTTCAGAAACACCACAGAGGCCAACCACCCTGACTCTACAACCCCCACACCAGACTCTCCTGGTGGCCAGGACACAGGCACCTTGGGGAGCCCTCAAGCCAGGCACCCCAGATTATCCACAGCCTCAGTAGCTCCACATCCCTGCTGGGGCTACAGGTCAGAGCCCCAGACCCAGCCCTGGTCTCCAATGGCTCAGGAGGATGGGAGTCCCACGCCAGCCACCCCTCCCGCTCTTCCTCCTCGTGCCATTCCTCTTCACTAAACCTGAGTTCCTCTCCCCGTTTCTGCTTGCTTTTGAAGTGCCAGATGCAACAGCACCAGATGGAGGTGAGCCGCTCGCCCGCTGAAAGCCATGGGAGATGAGCGTTTCCACATGGGCAGTGTGGGAGGGCTGCCATCACGCCGGCCACAAACCCTGTGTCTCCCCCAGCTCAGCTCACAGCCGGCCGGCATACCGAGCCCCACAGACAAAACCTCCTGGATTCAAACAGAAAATGACCCCCGAGCAACTTTCCAGATACAAAAAAAGGTCAAATTCTGGCCAGTTTCACTGCTTCTGCTCTTCTGCCTTCACCGGCACCAGCATCTGTCCTGCTCCCCTCCAGAGCAAAATTTGGGACTTCTAAAATATAGGACACTCCCTATCCTACAGGAGACAGGTCACACTGGAGGACACATACCAGATAAAGGGAGGTACCAAAAACATCTTGGAGGACACCCAAAACCACAAAAACACCTTCAACAGCTCACTGCACCCACCAGTCCCCCCAGACTGAACAGCAAGCACTCCTGGGACACGGACATAGGTGCCCACCCTTTTCTAGTTTTAAAACAGCAAGAGGGAAGCATGGGAAGGTTGTCAGACAGCCTCCTCACCAAGCCAAGAGAAGCCCATTAGCATGGGCTGGGTCTTCTACAACTAGCCAGAAGAGCTGAGAATAGGCACCCCTGGCAGAAGTCTGAAAAGCAAGGTCTTACAGGGAAATCTTGCTGTGGTCTCAAGCAGAAGTACTGGGCAAGGCTTTGTGAATTTTCCCTACGTTATAGGGCTATGGGGCTCTCTCACAGGCAATGCCAGGCAAGTGGCTGCAGCCGCATGTCGCTGTTGTAGGTATCCTGCATCACTTGGCTACAAGGACAAGCTGCAAGGAGGCACAAAAAATCCTCTCTAAAATTGCCTCCAGCAACCAAGGTGTTGGAGATGTTATTAATTTCAAAGGCAGAGCATTAGAAATCCCCTCATCCCACCTGAGCTGGTTTATCTGCAGAAAACTGTAAGGAAAATCAGGGATTTCAACATGGTCCAATTCCCACCAGTGCTTTGTGTCACTCTCAATTACAGTCCAGAATGAAATACCAAGAAATCGTTCCTCGCGACCGGCAGAATTAATGGGATCTTTGACTACAGAGAGCACCAGGCAGTGAACTTGTTCCCTTACCAGCCAAGAGGCACAGTGCAGCTTTCTTCAGAATAAAAGCTGCAATGTCAAAGGATAGTTTAAGGCTTATAAAAGTGACCTGATGTTTCCCAGTATTCCAGGCCACAAGAAAGGCATGTGATTACTGACCCTTTCCTTTCTAAAACAATTTATTTCTACCATGAGCTGATGCAGCAAGAGACTTTATCTTCCTGCTGGTATCTGGCCAAATGACGTGTGGGGCAAAACAGTGAACAGAAGACAATCAATAACGCAGTTACAAGCTGGCAAATGCTGGGCTGCAGCAAAGCTCTGGTAACTGTGCGCTAACCCCTCGCTCTTAAGCCTTTGCCCAGGATAACCGCCACATCCCGTTCACTTGTAATTAGATGTCAAGTCGCAGGTTTAATGAGGTCACGCTTGGCCAGTGCATGAATGAGAAACACCTCCCAGCTCGCTGGCAGTGACTACTGAAGGTGGGCAAGGACGTTTCAGTCAGTGGCTCGGTCTGCTGAAGGTCTCTGTGGAAACGGTAATAAAACTGGATTTGCAATCTGCTAAACTGGCAGAAATCTCATCCTCCCAGAAAAGTGAAAAAGGGATCTTCTAAGCAGCCACCGGATCGAAGTTACATATTTCACCCTCATTCAAGAAACCAGGAATTCTTACACCTGGAAACTCAGTCCATCACCAAGCTCAGCCCTCCTCCTGATGCTTTAAAAGCATCTTTACATTTCACCTTGGCCACCTTTTTACCTTGTCTGCCTAAAGCAAAAGACCCTGCCTGAAGGAATCAGAGCCCCAACAGGGAAGGCAGCTGTGACCATGCTCAGTAAGCTGGAATTGCCCAATTCAAGCAGAAACGCAAAAAATCCACCACAGAAACTGCCGTTCCTCCCAGGTGGCTGGTGCTGAATAGGTGACCAGGAACCACAGGTACAGGAGTGCTGCTGGCCACTGGGATGAAACCCTGCCTTCACAAATCCAGTCGTGTTTGTGGGTAATGGTGACAGCCGCCCACCGGGAAGATAAATTAGCCCCAGCTAACACTGCGGCCAGGTCTAGTACAGAACCATACACAAACACACCTCTCGCGTTCCAGTTTTCACTGTTTTGCCTCCTGAATTGTTTATCTCTGCTCAATTCCTGGATGTGGATAAAACAAATGGCATGGACTTTCTCACAGATGGGGCTTCTTACTGTTCCCTTGACAAATACCATGCTCAGCGAGTACGAGCCTGAAACCCAGAGGAGAGGAAACAACTGCAAAGGGCAAGAAGGAAACAGATCATTTGCCAAGGGACAGCATGAAAACACATTTCTCCTTTGGGCCAGAGGCTTGAAATCTTCCCAGGCTTCCCCTTCCCTCCAAATCAGCGTTTTCACACCCCCATCGCCCCCCCTACAGCAAATCCAGGTGGGACTGCGGCAGGGGGTAGCATTATTTTCAAGAAGCTGCTCCACAAGGTGTTATTTATTGTCTTAATAAAGATGACAGCCAGCCCAGGGCCTGACCAGGTTAGCTCTTGACCAGACACAGCTGCCCCGAAGGAGCTTGGACACCTGGTCCACCTACTGGCAAAGCCCCAGAGGCAGCAAGGGCAAATGAGCTGTGTGTTTTTTCTTCATTCACGTATCATCCTTGGAGCTGTTATTAATTGCATTTCACTTTTAATAATTTCTTCCATGGCAAGGAGCTCTGCAGACATTCGTTTTAGCCTGGGCAGAGCCACTGTAGTGGCTGTGGACATATTAACCTGCTCCGGCAGATTTGGTTCTTACAGTTGGTTTCTGTGATGTCTAGCAATGCGCGAGCTTGCATAAGCCAGGCTCAACGCCTGGTTGCAGCACTCACAGCTAACCTCCCTCTCGCTCATGTGCTTCTGCCCCAAAAGGCACCTAGCGCAGGGCGAGGGGGACGCTCACAGCCTGGCTCTCCTCTACCCCTTGCCCGCTTTTTAGCAACACGGTGCCTTCAGGACCTCCACTGCCCTGCCAGATCTGGCCAACTGGACTGACAGGGTCAGGCGTTGTAGGGGTGGTGGAAGGACAGATACACACATGCACATGCAGATCGTGACGGATGCTTCATTTCCTTACAAAAGCAGGAGAAAAGCAGAAGTCCTCCTGGCAATCCAGTGGACATGAAAAATGCACTCATAGCATTACTGGCATGGTTTTCAAGTTGCTGTTAAAATTCCACTTCTATTATGCTACCTCTAACCTCAGAGTCTTCTGGTTTTGGAGCAATACATTAAACCGCCTTTTAGCAGCTGCCTGCCAAGGGGAAATGGAGGTTTTGACATTTGACCCGTAAGGAAGGATGTGTGGCATTCGGGGCTACCCAAGTAAGGATTTTAGCTGGATGCTAAAATGAGCTGTGTTTTTAACAGTTAACTATTTTGACGCTGGTTTTGCATCATGGGAGTTCAAAGTGGAGTCCCTGGCCAGGTGAAGGAGGCAATCCCAGCCCTGCAAGTTCAAGTTTGCCTGGAGCTGCATTCTTTGCACAGCTCTCTTGCCATTTGGAAAGGTTACTTTGCACTGGCATGGACTAAAAACGCCACATTTCTTTTAATAAAAAGGTGAGATTCCAAAGCAGGGCTCAATAGCCAGCAGTGGGTTCAGAGGCAGATCCCACTGAATTAGTACAAATATCCCAACAACAAAGTAAAACAATACTACAAACCCAACTGAACTGCACTGGCAAAGGGAAGAAAAAAAAAAATTTCCTTAACTGGTCAGCTTTGAACAGTGGCTCGAGAGCCTTTTTTTCCAGAGTGGAACAAGTTTTATTCCAAGGACCTTGTCTCCATTAGGGAAAAATAAGATGTTCTTCAGCTATTCTCATAACTCAGGCAAGACAGTTTAGGAGATTTGCTGACATCGCTGAGATCTGCCCTGCTCCAACTCCGCGCACAAGTTCCCACCACACTGGCACCCTGCTGCACCTTAAGCCAGTTCGGGTCACTGATCCGACAGAAAATCATGGACTTTTTTCCCGGGACTGGCTTTCTTTTTTTCCCACTCTGACACAAGGTGAGGGCTCAACCCAGCAGAAGGAAAGAAGAGGGACGGTGCAGCTGACAGCTGGACAAGAGCACACAAGCCCCCAACTCCAGTTTGCCATGGCCAAAGAAGAAGGCAGCATCTCCACCCTCCAGCTGAGACTGGAGAAATTGCAAGACCCCAGCGCTACCTGAAACGCCTCTCTCAAAGCACATTGTGTCTCCAGGACCCATTTGCTCCTGGGCCACCCAAGACCTGCTTGGAGAGAAGATGGCTATCAGGGACTGGGATGCTATCTGCCGGGACATGGACTCCTGACATGACATGCAGACAGCCCTCGCCCTGCTCTCCCTGCGTGCAAAGCAGTGTCCTGAGCTTGCTGAGGTGCCAAGAGAATAAACACACCCCGGACTGGCGCGAACCCTCCGCAAGCCTTGCGCGCGCGGTAACAACCCTCTGCCCCCAGTTCAGGCGGCCTCAGCCAGCAGTACATGAAGCTTGTTACGCGATGACCTGAAGTAAACTGTAAAACAGCGTGGTCCAGTGGCTTCGAAACTATTTCAGAGGCCCTGATCCCTGGAGGTGCTGAGCCTCCGTCTCGCCCCCGCCATCGGTGGGAGTTCGTGCACTCGCCTCCCTGGGGAGGGGGGTAGAAGTTCTCAGCCTGATTTCCACAGACTGCTGCTATTTTGTTCCGACATTCCCAACATCTTCAAAATACCCAAAGCCTCTTGTGCAATGAGCAACATCCCCTGCTTCCTAGCTACACGGTGGTTTATGTTACTTTCCGCCTACAACAATTTCAGGATTGGCTTTACAGACCTAAGTGGAAGACTAAACAATGCTGGAGCCACAGCAGGAGAATTTGCAGAGTTTTATTCCTTGTTTCATTTGGGCAATCCTCCTGCCTCTCATCAGGGACAAAAAAACTTGCCAACCTCTTAATTTAGGAATAGCATGAGCTCTGCATTCCAGCCCTGAATCAGCCAAAGGAGCCTTTTCAAGCTGGAAAGGGGAAAAAGGGCAAATACCTTTAAGCACATTTGAAAAAAAAAAAAAAAGCCTCAACACCTGCCTTTTGCAGGCAAAAACCTGCTCTCCGGGCACTCTTGAAACAAGCTTGACATCAGCATTTGAAAAGGAATTCCAATCCCTGCTCTTTCGGGTGCCAGACTGCTTTCCCTGTCACTGCTTTAACTGAAAAGCAAATTCTCCCTCCTATATGTTTTTCAGGCGCGCTGCAGATGGAAGCCACGATGTGAGTCTGAACAGAAAAGTATCAAGAGAAGCTGGCAGATGCAGGTTTTTGGTTTCGTTGTGGGTTTGGTTGTTTTGTTTTGTTTTGTTTCCTAATGGCTGCAAGAACCTGTTAAAAGTTTTGTAATCTGAAGAGAGCAAACCCTTTTCTGGATGTCCAAGCTTCTCTGCCAAGACATGCTCGACTGTGAATATTCCAGCTGCATGTTTCACATCACACTGGTTAAGGATGTGCCAGTATTTTGATTATCCACCCCCTATGGACATTACAGAGCACCACATACATTAAAGTGTTCTTAAACTGTGCTATTTACGTGTGTGGGTATTACATACAGAGATACAGTCAAATAAATCACATCCATTGTAAAGGAATAAAGATAATAAAATCAAGCAAAATACCCAGTGAAGTAACATAATTCTGAAATAAAGTCCATGAAAGCAAAAAAAAGGAGCATTAAGTCAGAAAATCACCTCTCAACCCATCACTGCAATGCGCTCTGCCGCCCCCCCCCCCCAAATTCCTGTAAAAGCATAAGCCTGGAAGTCAGCGCCAGATTCCTTAAATCTCAATGCCCTTGGCTTCTTCTGGAGAGTGTAAAATTCACTCCCTTGGTACTCATATTCTGTAGTCAAGCAAGATTTCACATCAACGTGTTCTCCAGACTCCCAGCTCTCCACAGCCCTTTGCAGCTGGGCAAAGAAGGGGGGACAGGAGTGGGGACAGGACTGGGGATGGCAGCAGTGGCAGCCCCGGTGCACGGAAGCAGTGGCTTGCAACCTGCAAAGTTTTCCCTGCTGCTGCTTTTCCTTCATTCCCCTCTCTCCATCTTTCCCACTCGAGCGGAGCAGCGCGTGCCGGTACCCAGCGGTGCTCCCATCCTGCGGGTGAGCGAAGGCGAGAGGTACAGCCGGGTTGAGAGTGCTTTTGAAGAAAGCCTCAATAAGAGGGAAGGGAGGGAATTTAAAGTCGTGCTGCTGAACTAGTTATGCAAACAGGGTCAAGAGCCCCAGTCGTAGCCAGGGGAGCAAAACCAGCAATGAGGCAGAAGTCAAGGAGGGGTGATTTCAAAGGAGAAGGTGCTGGTTTCTACTCCCAGACCTGATTCGGCAATTTTCAACATCCCACGGAAAGGGAAAGAGCTTGCGGCTGATCGCAAGGGAGAGGAGGCGTGAATAAACCCGAGCTCTGCTGTGTCGGCATCCCCAGGAGCGCTCCCTCCCACAGCAATAGCAGCAACAGGTCAGGAGCCTGCTGGCGTCCCCGTCCTCGGGGCTGAGCCCTCGGGGGCCGCTCCTCTTCCCCGGGCAACCAGTGCCTGAATCAGGGGGACAGAGGAGGCCAGGACCCCCACGGGAGCCGGCAGCGGCCGCCCCAGCTCCAAAGTGGGCTCTGCTGGGAAGGTAACCAGGGGGAAGGGGCTCCCCACGCAGCAGGGCCCCCGCAGTCCCTCAGCCGCCCCTTCCCACCAGGCAGCACACGGTCCTCCCACACCACCTCTCCCTGTATCTTTGGGGCATCTGCCACCCTCCGGGGTGATTTTACTCCCCCACCAAACCCAAATCTGAACCTCCATCTCCCCTGCTCCCCGAAGGGCTCCCCCTCCCCCAGCTGCATCTCCCCAAACTTCACCCTTATCTGCCCCCGGTTTTTTCTAGAAGCCCCGCCCCCCCGGCCCCCGGCCCGAACCCCCTCGCACCCCACCCCTCGGGGTCCTCCTCTCTAACCCCCGGGGTAGCTGCACCCCCAAAAGCCCCATTTTCCCTACACCCCCGGGGATGCACTTACGCCTCCTTCCCCCCCTCCAGCGCCTCTCTCATCCCTGCCCCTTTCGTCCCTCCCTGGATTCCCCCCCCCCGGGGCCCCCCCGCGCCCTCCCCCCGCGGGCCCTGTGCCCCATGCCCGGTCCCCAGCGCCCAGCGCCCGGTCCCGCTGCACAGGGCCCGACCCCGGCACCGGGTCGCCGGTGCCCGGTCCCCGGCACTGCCCGCCGTCCGCGGCTCCCCCCGACCCCCCCGCTGCGCGGTGCGGCCGGGGCGCAGGTGCCCTGCCCCTGCACCAGGGCTTGGAGGGGCAGCTCGGCGCCGGGGTCGGGGTAGCAGCGCCAGCGCCGCCGCCGCCGCCGCCACCAGCAGCCGCGGCCAGGCGGCCCGCGCCGCGCCGCCGCGACCGACCCCGCCGAGCGCCATGGCGGGACTGACGGGCGGCGGGGCCGGCAGGTGGACACGCCGCTCGGCCCCCCGGCGGCGCGGCGCGGAGAGGAGCGGAGCCGAGCGGCGCGGCACGGCACGGCGCGGCACGGCGCGGCGCGGCACGGTGCGGTGCGGCACGGTGCGGTGCGGTGCGGCGCGGAGCGGAGCGGCGCGGAGCGGCGCGGAGCGGGGCCGGGCGCGCCGCGGCGCCGCCGGGTCCTAGAGCCGCCCCCGCGCCCGCCCCCCCGCGGGGGTCGGGGCTGCCCCGGAGGGGAGAGGGGGGGCTACCCCAAAGGGCAGAGGGGATCAGACCCAAAGGGGGTCGGGGACTGCCGCACAAAGGGGGGTTGGAGATGCCCCAAAGAAGAAGGAGGGTGTCTGACCAACACGGGGCGGGGGCCTGCTGCGATGGGAGTCAGGGTTTGCCCTGTGGGGGTGGGGGTCTGCCTCGAGAGGAGGTTGGGGTCTGCCCCGCTGGGTAGAACGGGGCCAGACCCAAAGGGAATCGAGACCTGCAGTACAGGGGGTTTGGGGGTCTGTCCCACAGAAGCACCTTGTACGGGGACAGATGGAGATCCTGCCCCACAAGAGGGCTGGGGTCCTGCACCGCAGGGACACACAGTGCTGGGGGGGGGGGGTGGTACAGGGGACTGGGTGATCCTCACACCGACAGAGAGAACCAAGAGGGGGGCTGGTGCCAGGTGGGGGCCCACTCTCACACCAGTGCTCCAGAAGTGTCAGGCCAGGAATGAGCAGCCACGTTTCAGGCCAGGTCCCACCATGAGGATGGGGGTGCAAAACCGGGGTACAGGGACAGTCCCGCCATCCAGGCCCCCACCAAACACCGGGCCTGGGAGCCACCCTGCCTCCATGGGAGCAAGACCCTGGGGTCTAGGTGAGCCCCCTTGGAGATGCAGTGCTCCACACCCCTAGGGCTGCCTGCACCTCCAGCCTGGCTCCCCACAGGGCCTTACGCCCCCCCCCCCCCCCCCCCAGAGCCAAGCCATCTGCAGCAGGCTCAGTGCCTCCCCTAGGTGCAGAGGCAGAGCTCTCTGGGCTTTGGGGTTGTGTTGTGAAATCCCCATTTCAAACCCTACCACACTCCTCTGCCTGCTGCCTGTCACAGGCTACACAGAGGATTTTAAGTACAAGGGGTGTTACATAGAGGTGACTTTTTTCACTAATAAAAAATAATAATGACAAAGCCAAGGGAATGCAACCAAGCTAAAGAAGCTGGAAAACTCAGTTAACATCGTTGTGGGGTTGTATGGTTAAAGCCAGGCACTGAGGCAGCCTGAGTTCCCTCAGCCACGGGCTGCTTTGGGGCACTTGAAGTTAACATTTGCTGCTGTAGCTTTTTGTTGTTTTGGTTTTGTTTTTTCCAAATTAAGAAAAATGCAAAATGCTGCTGTTGATGACTCGTGTGGCACAACTTTCAGCACAGGATTACTCATGGCCCTGGAGTTATACAACAACATGTTTGTTTGTGGGATCGACGAGCGCAGGGTGGGACGACGGTCTGCAGCATTCAGCACGCTCCATGAAATCCCTGTGATACATCCCGGGACCGAGCACGTGGTCCCATCCCGGTCCCTGGGTCTTCCCAAGCAATAGCTCGGGTTTTACAAGAGTTTAATCAAGTATGGTCCCTTTCTCTGGCTGCCCATCATGCTGTGGATACCTCATCATGGAAGAACTGCCCATTTGCTTTACTTTTTAAAACACAACATTGCTTGTTTGCACCTCGCTCAAGCCTGGGCGGTGATTTTAACCATCCCCATTTCACTTCTGGGGGAATCCAGTTAATTTTGGGGTCCCTGTGGCAGCAGCACTCATTGCTGCTTGCAGCATGCATTGCTCTGAGTGTAGGAGACTCTGAAACTCCAAGCCAACAAAAATGAGAAGCAAATAGCAATGATACTTTTTATTCCACTTCACATTACAAAATCCCTTTTTGTATGACAGAACGTGAATTTTAGCCTGAGTGACACAAGGAAGTCTCTTCAAGAAGACAAAGAAAGAATACACAGAAAAAAGCCCAGCACAGACTTTGCATTCGTTACTCCCACAAATTGCAAAGTGGGAAAACGGGGTGTGCAGCCCTGCACACAAGCAGCCCCTCAAAAGCCTCCCTTTAAAACAGATTTGCCACCAGATGTTCCATAGAAAATGGAGTGAATTATTTTCACCGCACGCTCACGACGTCTCAGGGACGGGGAGAAGGAGGCTCTTGGTACCTTTTTTATGATCTGCCGTTGACTTCACTAATGACTCATATTTGGTTCCAATGAGATATTTTCATATGACTAATGAATCTATATTTGGAGGCGTAAGAGGGTTTGGCTAATTATCTGTTGCAGTCAGTTAAATATTCCAAGTATTCAAAGTAGGTTTCCTTCCCGTGGCAAATGTTATGCCCCCACGGTCTCTCTTCTCCTGGTGCTTTAAAAGCAGCCCAGCACTCTGACTCGTACCAAGCTGACATCTGGGTTTCTGCGTGTGTAAGCACAAGAGATGGCCTGAACTTAATTATACAGCAAACCAATCCTGCATTTTTTAGGTGGCCAATAGGTCATTCCCCAAGGGACAATTTAAACCTGATTTTTCAACACGCACTTGATGCTTGCAGCGGCCCATTTTGCTGGGGGCATTTACTGGGGTGCCATTAATAACTCCTGGCAGGGACAAATTCCTTATGAGCACCGCTGTGTAGGCTGCTTGTGCACAAATCATTTTTCCACAGGGAGGGCTCGAAATCTGATGAGAGAAGGGAAGGGAGAGAGGAGGGGGGAGGGAAGGGGCTCCGTCGACTCAGCTGCCTGAATTGCAGGAGGACATTAAACATAATGATCCTGGAGGGAAAGAAACCGTACGCAGCTCAGATGTGGGAATGAGCCAGGATTTCCTGTTCATATGCCTCTTTAGTAGGTGCTTGGGCTGTTCACCTTCTTTTATCGCCATCATTTTCTTTGTCCGCCACCGAAGCAATAACGCGGGTGCAGATACAATGGATCAGATGTTGCCCCTGCCCCTGCTGCCGCAGCCCTCGGCCGGGAGACCTCTCCGAGCCACTCTCCAACTCGAGCAGAACAATAAAGAAGATTTTACAGCTGTTGTGGGGATGGGGGGAGGCAGAGGGAAAACAGCTTGAGTGCCCGTGGCCAGCTATAATTTCTCCAGTGGGTCTTTGCTGACAGTTTTAGGATTAACAAGTGAGCTCTGTTCCCAGGGATTTACCCCTCTGGATAAGCTGGCCTGTTTGTTCTCAAGGGTTTATTTTACCCTACAAAATATGGCATTGCCAAACAGATGTAGGCTTGTTCCTAGAAAGGCAAGTTATAGCTGAAGCTGCATCTCACAGAGGCTTTAGCCCTCGGAATTGTTTGGAAATGCTACAGTATTCCTCCGACCCTTTTCAGGGCAGTTTTTTCCCACAGACGTGCTGGTCGATTCTTTTATGGCTCTGTCCTTTGTCAAGGATGAATTAGGAAAAATAAACTTGCAAACAAAAAGTGGAGGCCCAGCACAGAGATCCTCTTGCTCCCAATGATTAAGAAGTGTTTTACAGCTCCGGGTGCAGGAGGGAGAAAACAATGTGTCCTCCTGCATTTTTCTTACCCTCATTTTTAGCTCGGTGGGTAATGGCAGGGGAAAAAAAGGAAAGGAAAGAAAAAGAGGAAAGAAGAATAAAACAGTCTTATTGTTTTAGAGGCCTCCTTTTCAATAGACTGACACAAAGTGCTTTAAGGCGAGTGCTGGAGAAAACCTCCCGTGTCCCAGAGCCGGCATGGTGAGGGGCAGGTGATGAGAAAGGGAAGGATGCGAGGAGGACGGCTGCAAGGATGCGTGCCGGGCCTGATGCGAGTTGGTGGCCAGCACCTTGCTTTCTCCCTGGAGATTCAGCAAGCTTTGGCCGTGAGTAAAGGTTTGACGAGGGGCTGGGACACAGGAATTGCCACTGACTCACAGCGAAGTGCATCAGGGCAGGACAGCAACGGGTCTGCCCTCCCTCACCCTGTCCCACCCCAGGTCAGATAGCAGGGGCAGAAGGAGCTGCCTGTCCTCTGCTGGGGGGACCCCAGATCCCCCTCAAAAGAAATGAAATAGCCTTAAAATCCAGTTATGGAGATGCCAAGTCTCTTCACGAGACACATGTGCGCTCATGGTCTCAGGTGATGCCCTGCCCTTGCCAGCCAGCACGTTTTTCCCCTCAGCAGCAGGTAAAGCATGCTGCTGGGGCATTGGGGGCTGGATCCCCCCTTCACATGCTCTTGGAAGGAAATCCCACCTCACCCACAAGCCCAGCTCTCTTTCCCTATGCTGGCATTTGGGAAATGGCTCCCTGTCCCCCCCTACACGCTCCCTAGGACTGTAGGTCCCCAATGCTCCAGCCCCATTCCACCTTGCCCCCAAGCCACAGGAGCAGGGAGGGTGAAACGTAACCTGCCTCCAGACCCCCCAGTTCAGCAGCTTCGCCCACCAAATTGGGGTGGTGGGAGTGAGCTGAGCAGGGCATTGATTACAGGGAGGAGGGAGGCACTGCGAGACCCGCTTGATCCAGCCTGCCCAGAGCTGCTCCCCAAGGCAATCACACTGAAAACAGCAAGCTTTCAAGGAAATGAAAGAATGTCCCAGAAATAAGTTGCCAGCATCACTTCCTCCTCAGGGTTAGGTGCCCAGAGGTTTGCTGCAAACCTTACCTACACTGCTAGGAGGGAGCAAAGTTTCAAGTGGTGCAGGACAGAATTTGCCCACCCACCAGGCTTGGTCAGCAGATGTGGTTGAACATGGAAGTGGGAAGGGCTCTCGTCTGAAACAAAGCTCATGTTTTCTCACTTGCAGGAATGAGTGGGCTCCACGCATTTCCCCTGCTCCAGCAGAAGGCAGGGACAGAACTGCAGCACCTGGGTTGTTCCAGGTCTCCCCAGCATACCCTCTGCCTGTCCCTGCCCTCCAACCTTCACCATGGTGGTGACTCGCTTTTTCTTGCCCTGCAGTTACACCTCAGCCTCTTGTCCTTCCCCCCCACCAAAACTCATCGAGCATGTTTCATGCTTCCCTCAGCACTTGCTCTCTGGAGCTTGGTTGGCTCCAGTGCGAGGAGCATTGGGAACCCCATGAGCTCCTACAGCTCTGATCCTCACCCTTAGCTCTGCTGCTCCATGGATCACACTCAGAGGCAGGTCTGAACCTGCTTGAAGCCCCAAGCCCCCCTCTCTATCCTCAAATTGTTTTCCCCCAATGCATCAGCCCGGCCAGAGTTCAGCTGTCAGCAGAAGGGTCACTTACAGGCCACTTTCTTTACATTTCCCCTATCTGAGATGTTTTTAGAGCTGCCCTAAATGCATTATCTGTGAGCCTGATCCAGTAATTACAAATACTTTGGAGTGGTCCAGGCTAGTTTGTTTAGGTTTCTCTGGCACTGGTTAGAGATTAGCAGAGCTAAACCCACTCATTAGCTGGAAGGCACAAAGCAGTGGTGGTTTTCAGGCTCAGGGGCCAGGTGCTTCGTACCTGCCCATCTCCCAGGCACCGCCGCACTCCAGCGAGGGTGCAGGGGAGGGAGGCAGGGTGCCCTAAGTTTGTCTGGTCTGCAGTTGCCATACATAGCAGAGGCTTGTGGATTCGGACACCCGGGTAGCCAAACGCCTCGCTCATCCCTAAGCATCCCTCAAAGATGCCTTCGTTAGTCTCAGGCGCACAAAGCAGTTTGAAACCAGGAGGAGGAGATGCAAAAAGGGTTGAATATTGACCTAGGCTGGTCAGGCACAGTGAATTGGCTTATAGGGGTGATAAAACAAGAGCAGAGAGGATTTTTGTGGAGATTGTCCTCGACTTCAACCAGACCCAGGTGCCAGGGTTAATTGCTGTTGGAAGAGGACCTGTCAAGGATGAAGGAGATGTAGCTGAGGTTGGGGAAGGAAGAGCCTTTATCTCAGTCCCAGGTAGCAGCGCATCTTTGCAGAGATATTCTTACTTTAAACAAATCTCTGTCTGAAGTGGGCCTTGGGTGGCTAAAGGACCCAGTACTACCCACAGCTTCCGTATTATAGTTTCCCAGTGGTGGTCCTCAGGATATCAGCAGAAAGTGCCCTCTTTGCAAAGAACCTAAAACTTCAGCACCTTTTCAGACATCACAGAATCCCAGCCCTAACCTATAGGGAATGGGTATCAATACTCCCTGGGTTTGGTGGCTGGCAGCCCTAGCTTCTTTCCTGAGGACCTGCTCCTCTGGCCTTGGAGACCTTCCCTCTCCAGGCCACTCAACTCCAATTTCCCATCAGTGGCAGGAGTGCTCCCAAAAACTCACGGGCCTGGGCGTAAGAGCCACCGCGTTGCTTACACCTACTGAGTCTTTTGATGTGCTCCTTGGTTTCCATGGGGATTTAGATCCCCAGATAAAAGTTAGATTCAAAATCCCTTTCTTCCAGCGAGCCCAGATGCTAGAGGGTCCGGCTCCTCGGAGAGGACTGGAACAGCCTCCCAGCCCTGTGACACGGTGGGAATAGGAGACGGGCAGGATCCCCCTGACGAACATGAGAACTCAAAGCTCCCTTTGACATTTACATTGAGAGGCTTTTCCTCGGTGTCTAGTACCCCTTGAGCAGGGCAGTGGGATGAAAGCATTTCAAAGCACACGTAGATGCTTAAGAATTTTATTAGCAGCATCAGCCAACATTTCCACTTGCTTTGTATTTGCTGTTGGAAAAGTAATAACAGCTTTGGAGAACCTACTCAGGAGAGAAAATGGCTCTTTCCTAGGCACCACGCTGGGATTCTGCTTTGAGTAACAACACTGCATGCAGGAATGGAGTGGAAAGGCGCTGCAGCCCCAGGAGGAGCAGGGATTGCTTACTCGAGCCCACGGAAAGTGCTTGGATGGAACAGGATGAAGGAAAGGAAAGTGTGGTGCGACTACATATCAAGAAAAGACTCCAGCTGATGGTCTCTAGCTGCCTATGTCAAAGCCTCCTCAGGGAAGTAACTATATTCGTCCCCTGGGACAAATAAAACAAGCACTGGAAAAAATACAGGGAACAGTCTTATGCTGGCCGGGGACAAGCCAGACCATTCGGACCTTAACCTGGAGCAGAGAGCTCTCCTAGGGCAAGAAAAGTATTTGAAGGTGCACTGATAGTTACCCCTAACACAAAGGAAACCCCAGGCTCCCACAGTCTCCTGGCTGTTGAGGAACAGGAGCTAATCCAGGGCTAGGGAGCACGCAGGGTGGTGCTGCCTTTGATCCCCTACCAACTCCTAAAAAAAGAATTTCCCCAGTCCTGTTTCCCTGGTCCTGTGTCTCCACCTCTCTTGGGTCTGACTCATTTCCAGAGATGTGGCAGAGGCAGGGGGAGACGGAGCTGAGGGGACAGAGCATCTTGCAGAAACAGGTCCTCATTCCACAGCTCCCTTGGCCTCAGAGAAGCTCTGCCCCACCTCTGTCCCTGCTCAGTGGTAAAGGCAGAGACCACCTGTAGGGCATCTCGGGGCAACGCCAACTACGCCTTGCTGCCTCCAGACAAAACCCCTTGTCCACCTCAGTGACAACACAGGAGAAAGACTGAGGAACCAACCCTGCATAAAAGTGTCCATTTCTGCTAGCAGCTACAGATGAACACCTCTGGTGCAGCATCACGGCCGTTCCAGCGGTAACGGTACTTAGCCAAGAAGCCAGCAGGAAAACACAGGGCCTCAACTCAGAATATTTAATCATATGCTTTAAAGCATGCTACCTGTCAAGGCAGGTGTGGGAGGAGGTGATCTGGATGATCTCACTCCAAGGTAACACAATGAGCCCTCCTGCACTCTCGCAGCCCTGCTGAGACAGCCAGGCAGCCTGGAGGATGCGTTTCCCCTTGCGGGACACTCCCACAGCAGAGTTTCTTCAGCATGTTTATATGTACCAGCCTGAGAGCACAAGCGGTGACCTGCAGCTCGCAAGCAAGGAGGGGAGGACCCTGACCTTCTGCCCAAGCATCACTGCTTGTTTCTGGCTTGCCGCTCTGGACCCTCACTGATTCCTGTTACACAGAGGAGCTGAGCTAACAAGCTCTCCCTTTCCTTGCTGACATGGACACCCTGCCAAAGAAAATGCATGACAAAAGTAAAAAGGATGGGCCACCACTGCCCAATGCTGTATATTCCTTCCACCCCAAGAAAAGGTCCCATGCTGACCCCATCAATCAGCACCTCCTGGAGCCCCCCACCACAAGCACACAGATGTTGTGCAAAGTTGAGGGTTAGGCTAGAGACCTTCAGAGGTCCCCTTCACAGCTGGAAAAGGTTGCTCAGGGTCTGTTCGGTCCAGTTTTGAACACCTCCAGGGATGAAGATCCCACAGCCTTTCTGGGCTCCTCTCCCTGGGAGCTTATTTTCTTTTTATCAAGACAGAACTTCCGTCGCAGCAAGTTGTCCCCGTTGCTCCTTGTCCTTTTGTGATGCCCCTCTGAAAAGAGACTTGCTCCATCCTCTCTGAACCCTCCCTTTGGAGAGTCAAATACAGCAATTGGCTCTTTCCCTCTCTCCTCTAGGATGAACAAACCCAGCCGCAGCCTCCCCTCATCGCTTGCTATCACATGCTGGTTATGAACCAGACCTTTTATTAAAGATTCTGGTCTCACTCAGCAGTGGAGCATGATTTTAGGTTTATGGCTCTGTGTCTGTTTCCAAGAATATTCTACTGGCCTGATGTACAAAGCTACTTAAACCTTAAAATGAAGTTATCTCTGCAGCAGAATACAGCTTGCTAATTAACCCTTCACAAATGCACTACAGCTAAGGTCTCAAAGCATGACCACCAGCGTAGCCCAGGGAAAGGCCAGAGAGCTTTTAGGACGGTAAGAGGAGGGATCCAGATCATGGGTTTGCCTGGACATCAGAGCTCCACGAGCCAAGCTCTATCACGTTGCTTGGAAAGCAAGCGGACATTAAAGCCGAGGACGCTCCCACTCAAGTAAACTAAACTTGGCTTTTAAGCACAGCACCACTTTGCAAAGCAGCTCTATAAAAATGTCATTGCAGGACCTCCTGTTTATTGTCTCTGGCAGGCTCCAGATTAAACCCATCCCACCAAGGAGACCTGTTTTCTAACAAGCCTTCTGCAAATGCAGGTTCTCCTCCCTCACCCACCACCTCTAAAACAAAGGGTCCACATCTACCTCCTCCTCAAACCCTATGCAATGCCCTGGCTTTTGGGGTATCCACCCAGTCAGAACCTGCTAATCCACTTTCCTGCTCCATGCTGGATCCATCCTTCTCCCACAGCGTCCGCCTCTCCCTTGGGTCGCTCTGTCCTGGCGGGCACGCTGGTGTGGCTGCAGCAGGGTACAGGGAGCCCCCAAGAGCAAACACAGACCTTCTCTGGGGCAATAACGCAGTTACTCACTTTTTTACCTACTAGAACAGCTGTGAGCTGGAGTAAAGCCCACTGACCTTTATTGCTGGGGGTTTTCAGAAGAGCCTAAGAGAACCAGGAGCCTGTGCACTACAGGCATGAAAAGGCAAATGAGTACATGATTTCCTACAGCGTCTTTAACTGTCCCAGCCTGCAGCAAGTACAGCCCAATTCTGACCCTTCAAAGGGAGCAAATGCACAACAACTGGTGCTGGTTTTCCACAGTGTCTGTTGAGAGTTGAACCACACTTTAAATCACTTTGATGATGCACACACAGTAATTTGTCCTGAAAACAAAGAGAGCGTCCCAAAAAAAAAAAAAAAAAAAAAAAAAAAAGACAGAAATATCTGGTTTACTTCAAACTTGCTTTTTTTTTAAATTCACTGGTTAAATCTTAAATCTTAAACCTCAGCCAGGTCTAAGAGTGGACAGTGCACATTCCCAGAAAAAAGGGGACTTGATTAGGAAAATTCTGTCCTGCAGCACGTGGGACTGAATACCTGCCAGCTGGAACAGTAACGGGTAAAAATGTGAATGTATGGATGCTCCATAGCTTTAAAGGAGCAGCAGGCACAATTTGAGCAATGTTTGGGCGCACCTCGGGCAGAATGCTCCTCGCTTACAGCAGGCGGGCTGGGGAAACAGCAGCTCTTCCAGGGAATCAAGCTTTCAAGACCTTAGGGCTTGTGCTCCAAAGTGGACCAAAAAAAAGAGGAAGATGTCTTCTAAAACAGCAGGAAAGAGACACAGGAAACAACATAAAAAAAAATACGTCTTGTCTCTAGCCACATTAGTGAGGCTGAAAAATAGCTAAAAATTTTGAATACAAGATCATGCCAGTACAAATCAGGACACCAATGTAGCAAAGAATAAAACATGGTGTTACTGGCCAGGAGGAATGACAAGATGTTGCCCGGTGAAGAGGGGAGAAAAGGGGTTGGATAATGTCATCTTGCCCAAAGCAGTCCCAAAGGATCTTTTCCTGAGCAATTTGCTGGATTTGCTGCTCAGGGCCTGCTGTGAGCAGCGCAGGAGGGATTGCAGGGACATGATTGCTCTCTTAGCTCGCTTGCCCTCTGCCGGATGCCAGGAGCTGGGCGAGCCCAGCCCCGCACCCGGAGCAGCAGGGTCAAAGTCAGCCCTTTCACAGGCCAGGGCTGCACTGCTGCAGGGCTGCATGCCCTGGGAACTGCAAGGGGAGGGCGTAGGGAAAAGCCAAACGCAAGGTATGGCAGAGCTAGAACTGTAATCGATATAGAAAGCGATGGAGGGTGAGTTAAAAGAAGAAACATCTTCCTCTTGCCGCTTGTACCTCTCTGCATTGCTCGATGTTGCAATGAAACAAGCTTTTTCTAGCTCAGGTTCTCAAGATTTGAATGTCTGTCTTCCGAAGGAGATTAACACTCTTAACATTGCATTAAAGTCCCCAGAAGAGCAAGAGGGGGATGTCAGGAGGTTACTGCCATCCTTCTGTCCAGGCAGGACTGCCCAAGCCCCACGGAGAGGAGATGGGGGCACAGCTGGCGCTATGAGAAGACATCCAGCTTTCAAACTCCTCCAGCCACTTAGCCACCGCAGAAACAGCCCCCAGCCCAATGGCTTTTGTGGGCCAGCCCGACCCAGCAGAGCATAAACACAAAAGATCCCCTAGGAAATAGCTTCTGCATCTCTTAATTTCACGGGACAAGTCAGGGCAGGGAGCTGCATGGGAGCCAGCCAGGATTCCTGTATACACACACCACCAGCAGCCTGCACACAAGTTCCCACAAGGTTTAAGTCATGGTCTGTGGGAAAACATCAGCTTCTCTAGACAAACTGTTCACATCAAAAAAATGAACAGCAGCAATAAGCACCTGGAGAGGCTCAACAGTAAGCTCAGCGCGACCCTCATGGCACCGTGTTATCCGTTCTTTCGCCTGCACCCTCCTGGACAGGTAGAGTCTTTCTTGGGACACCTTGCATCCCCCACTGCTGGGAATTCACTGGAAAACCCAGCCTGGTGTGGCAGAGCCAGGACCCAACCATGCAGCTTCCTATACCCAAAATCACCACAGTTGCCCTCTACACCCGCTTTTCTGCTGCAAAAGTGAGTCGATGCACCCACCCCAGGGTGCCGGTAACCCCTTACACGAGGACAAAGGGTGTCACTGCATGCACATTGTCATTTTGCCAGCAAACACAGTCATTACTCAAAGAAGGGCAAAAGCACAGTGAACAGTATGAAGTGCTTGGTAAACCAGTTCACCACATTGGTCTGAACTGGGAAGAGCTGTAAGCGATCAGCCTGCCAAATCCTCCACTGGAGTCCCTCCAAATTACCCACGCCAGCCAGGACAGTGCAGCTCGGCCGGGAAGCTGATGGGATGGGGCGTTTGCTGGCAGCCGGACTTCCCCTGTGTCTAGACTGACTTGGGAAAGGGGGGGGGTTGCACTCTGTGACCAACCCCAGGCACCTGGGAGCGTGGCAGTGGCCTCCGCTCTGCCCCGCAAAGGCCGGCAGCTGGGGTGGAGGAGGCTGTGTGCACGATCCCGAGGAGAACCCATCTGCAGCTGGGCCTGGGTGCCAAGATGCTCCGGCTGGGGACCAGGCACTCTGGCTGCAACCTCTGTGCCCGGCTCCAAGAGCACAGGCAGGCAAACCCACTCCATCACCGCTGCTGTCCACGGCGTGTTCTATACCTCCCCCGGGGGATCACAGGGGACGTGGCCACACTACCTGAGCTTGTCCCCCTGATGGGACTCATCCACTAGCCACGTTACTTGCACACAAACACATGCCTCACATGAGGCCTGGAGCCCTGCAGCTGAGATCCAAGACTTCGTTCATGTGCTCTGGGTGATTTTGAACATGAGCTCTGGGCCGCTTTCAGCCCCGCTCTGGAACTGGCAGCACAGATGTCACAGCTAGCTTGTGGCTGCCACAGCCTGGTGGGAGCCCAGAAAGCCGAGCAGGGCTGTACTTCACGCTGGGACAATAAAGCCACCATCCCCTGGGACAGCAATAAACTGTACCCAGAAAAGAACAGCTCTGCTGGTGTAACTGTGCTGGGGACGTCAGCGAGCCCAGCTAAAGCCACTCACAAGTCACATCCCCCCCCACCCCTGACCCGCATAGCTCTGCGGGTAAAAGTCTGTACCATTGCTCCGGCCAGAAACATTAGACATAACAAATGTATTTTTAAAACAAGGGGGAGGAACATTTTTCAGGCCTAGGGGGTAGAGTATGTTGGCTTGAACTGCAGGAGAAAGTTCAAGGTCAAATCCTCCTGCATGCAAACCAGCTCCTCCAGCAATGCTTTGCAGCAGTGCCAAGTATCATCTCCTATTCTGACATCTTCCACACAAGCACCTCTCTCCTTCGGGCACACACATATTTCTGAAAAAAAAAAAAAACAGGCTGTAAATCAGCTCAACTCTTAGCTGGTAAAGTCCTCAGGGCAAGGAGAGTCTCCCAATAATAGCTGAAAGCCATGCGACAGAAAGCCAGGTGATACTGTCTTCCTCACAGCAAGATGTGGGTGCCTCAGCCCGTGCTTCTCACCCAGGGTTCCACCGGAGGGTTTGGGCTTCATAATTCTTGTTATCACCTCTCTTCCAAGACTGAGACAGACAGATGGACAGGCAGACAAGCAGGTCATACATCAGTAAAATGGATCACATTTAGAGTACCTCTGACTCTTTACCATGGTCTTCTTCCCACTGGGAAGACAACCTGAAAGACCCTGGACCACTCTCAAGGGACACCTATCCAAAACCCCTTTCCCAAAAAGATTGCCTGAAGCTTTATTATTTGTAGTAATTGTCCCAGCCAACCAAAGGGCTACTTTGTGGATTGAGCTCCAGTCACTGACAAAAGCAAGAGCTAAAACCAGACTGAAGTCCTATCTTGGGCCTCACTGCCAACAGATGTAGTTTTACGAGCTGGTTTTCTTGTTTAAGTATTTTACTCTCCTCCTCATCGGAAGAGAGGCAAGTGGTTGACTGTAGGGAAGGAGGTGATGAAGCCCACCCCACTCACAATGTTTTGTTGATCTCGCTCATCTCCCCCAGCCTGAGCTACAGCAGACACTGCACAGGTTAGATTTGTAAGACACCGTTATCTCTTCAAATATGTTTAGTTCGTCATTTTGGTGAGCAGTATTTCCTGCAATGAAACCTCATCTTGTAGGTGTGCTTACTCCCCTGAAGAAATGTCCTTGTGTACAGCAGATTAATTGCTGTCCCCTGGGCATGGTGTTCCTTCATTTTTATTATAGTAAACTATTTTCAAGAAAAATACTGCATCGGGAAATTAACTATGCTACAGATGCTAAAAAACATGTCTTGTATGGCTCAAAGCAATCAGCATGGCTATTTTTCTGCTCTACCCATTTTTAGTTCCTTAAAAAAAGGTTGAGGAAGGTGCATAATAGGGGTCCTGCAATTCTGTTCTGAGGTCTTTACCTACTCTTTAATTCAGATAAACCCTCAACAGAATATTTTTCACATGCCTGTCCAAAAGCCGTCCACGATTCAAGAGCTTACCTAGCTACCTGTGACTGCAAAGCACTCTCATTAACCACTTACTCTATAGTGCTCCTCACCACATAGGTGTCCCACACACTTCCCAAAGGTTTTGGGGAGGCAGCCACCCTGGGACGGCACTCGGCAGCCCCTCGGCAGGGCTGAGCAGAGCCCTGCAGCTGGAAGGGGAAGCTCTGGACATCTCACGGGAACATGCCGTCAGTGCGGCAGCGTGCCAGAGTCAACATTTGCGCTGACCTTCAACTGTGAGCAAGAAAATCCCGTAACGGAGACCGTGCCACAAACATCTGTGCACTCGCCGTGGCCAGGTGAAATTAGTGTAATGGGCTGTTAATTGGCCTTTCCCTGAAACCGGTCCAGGGGCAGCACTGCTGGGGATCGTGCAGTACAAGAAGGAGGAATGGTTGCACTACCCAATGTGCTCCTCATCTGGGCAGCCCCGCTCCTGGGGACTGTGTGTTCACCAGCCTGGCTTCCAATGGGTCACCTCCAGGCCTCCTGGCTCAGCCAGGGTCACTCCGTCTCCAAAAAGTCCTTCACCTCAGGGCTCTCTGCTTGGAGGAGATCTGATGGCCTGAGCCACCCTGTCCTCCAGGCTGCCCACAGAGACCCACCAGTGGCTGGCTGGCCCACAGGGAACAGACCCTTCCCTTGATGGCTCACCTCGCCCTACAGACACAGATCTCCTTCTGATGATGCCTGCTGATTAGAGAGCTGGTCCTGGTGCCAGTTTCTCCTCCACTGCCTGGCTGTATGCTGGGACATGCTGGCTTCATGTCCAAATTTTTCAAATATTTTGCTTTGTGGTTTTTCATGCAGCGCTCAAGATATTTTGCAAAAGGCACCTTATAAATTGACTCAATAAATACACATAAAACACTGGGTTTAATCCTTCCTTTCACATTCTTCTTTTCATTATTAAAATGTCCCCAACCTACTGACTCTCTCCCCACCCTGTGTTTAGACCAGTCCCGTCCAACTTAAAATACTTTTGGCTTCTACAGGAAGACTGGAAAATGACTATTTTATTTCAAGGAAGCTTGTTTTGGACTAAAATCAGAGCTTGTAAATGGTCGAAGCAAAGAATGGCTGTAAGGACTATCACATCAGGTGCACAAAATAACAACAGTGTGGTGATGTTTTCACGCCAAGGGGCCCAGTACCATACAACAAGATCTCCACTCACCAGCCCTTCCTCACTGGGGCATCCTGAATGGGAAAAAGTACATACAGAACTGGAACAAATTCTCAGGGATAGAGAGGCTAAGGGACACCCACACACAGCTTGAGCAGTGTGGGTACAGCCTTGGGGACAGGCAGGACCTGCCCACACTACTGGTGGGACTGTCTCCCTTGCATGGGTCAAAAAGGTGCCTGACTGCAGTGAATGACTCCTAAAAGGTTGGTTCAGCCCCTCCAAAAACTAGGTCAGATGGGCACTGGTTTGGAATAAACTTTAGAGGAAGATCCATCAAACCTGCTTTGGTTTCCTTGTCACCATGGTGTTTGCATCATATCCAGCACCAGGGATGCTCAGCCACCCAACAGCCATCTGCTCTCATCAGTCTCCAGCTCCCATCTTCTCCTTGCAGCCCAGCTCTGCTCAGCACTGATGGGCCATCTTCAGGCCCTTCATGCATTAAAGAAGTAATGGGACAAGCCAAGAAGGAGAAGCAGTGAAGGTCAAATTTTGATGATAGCAGTTTAGCCTGCACTGGCCCATGCTCTGCACCTCACAGGCTTCCTCCAGCAGCTGAGAGATGGAGAGAGACAGCGAAGTACCAGAAGGGCATTTTGTACATCACCATGTATGGTGGGATGAGCATTTAGGATTTCTCCTGCCACCAGGTGACAGAGCCTCATCTGAAAAATGAGAATTAAGTTTTGTTACCTGCATCACAGCCACAGGGCACAGCAGGAGACTCATGCCATCCACAGGGATAAGGGGGCACCCTCATCTGACAGGCCTCTGGGTGACAAGCCCCAGAGGATAATACCCATGCTCTTTAAAAAGCACAAAGTTCCTGAACAGGGTCTCATCAGCTAAGAGGTCAGAGCAGCTGAGATACCACACTAGCCCAGATTTTGTTCCTGGAGCCCTAGCCCTGTGGTTTAACTTTCTTAAGATTCCTTTAAGGATCACAATGTTCTGGACAAGAGACCTTTGGGACCTCTTGGGTAAACGTGGGCATTTCTTGTATTCATTACCAGTCTCTGGCTGCATTAATACCTTAGCTATTTCATCACAGGCCTCTCATGCCTGTTAATATGTCTTTTGGACTCGTTTCAGCCCGCAAGCCTCCCAGTTCCACAGTTTTGCTGAATAGCTTTATCCTTTTTCAGAAGGAGCTGAGCACTGTGGTATGGAGGTTAAAAGCCCCGGAGGCCTGTGCATGGGACAGCTGGCCTCTGGCTCCAGCTCTCTGCAGCCTGGGCACCCCTTTTACCCTTTCCATCCCTCTGAGCCCGACGGAGAGAACCTGGCAGCAGCACAGTGACCTGGCCTGTGGTGTTTGCGGGAGAGGGTGTTGCCTGTGCAAGGGCACGTTTGTGTGTATCTGATGTTCTCACTTCTTCACTGATAACCCAAAGCACAATGGCAGCAGTGAAGCCGGGCACAACGCCAGCTCAGCTGGCTACGACTGACACTCACCAAGCTTTACTGCAAGACCTGAAAGACAGAGAGATCAGGATGCTTTGCCTGACAAATGAAGGGATAAACCCAGCTTTTGACACAACTCTTAATTATTTAAAGATGGCCACAAGCCCAAACAGAGCTTTGTCTTCAAGGTCTGAAAGGGCAAAGACATAAGAGTCCTTTTCATGGGATTTGTCTGGATTTTTTCTTTGCAGAAAGATTTTGGTCCAGGGGTCAGGGAGAGCCTGCAAGCAGAGCCAGAGATAGCAAATGCAAGCCCATGTGCTCAATGAAAACCAAGCCCTGAGAATTGGGCATAACGATGACCTTCAATACCTTCTGTGGGAGGAAGATGCACAGAACAGATGAGGACCAGAGTCCAGTCCCTGCTTCATGCACTCCTGATGGCTTCCCTGCCCGTCTCCCAGGAGAGCCCTCCTCACCCCCTTTCCCTTGGAGATGCAGAAAAACTGGAGCTTGTGCATAAGCTGGGGTTTCTCACCACTGTGCAAGTGAACCCCACTGGGGCCAAAACCCCAAGGCTTGGTTCACAGGAGTTGCCAACTAAATGAGTTGGGCTCACCAGCTTATGGCAAGGTTGTGGCAATGTCACTGGCTGTTTGAGAGGGACCTTCCAGGCAGCTGGCTTTGCTGCCACCTAAGCATGGAGGTTTTGTTCTTCTCCAAGGCTTTTAACAGTGGTTTAATGAAGAATTAGCCAAGCTGGTCAGGAAGATTGTTAAAATGTTTTTCCTGCTAAGAAAATGTCATTATCCTTGACCTCTTTTTACCATGTTTCTCAGGTTTAGGGTGAAGAAACTAAAGCTCCAAGGCTTTCAGCAAAGGCCCATAAATTTGTTTTAAATGAAAATAACCTCAGAGCTGGGGTATTTGGTCAGTTTCCCATGAAAAATCTAGTAAAAAAAATCCTCAGAGAGAGATGTGCCCTGCTGAAATGCTCAGTTTCACAAAAAGGACTGGTTTTTATCGTAGATAAACAATTCCTGTAAGAAAATTGGTGTGTCTGATAAGAGCGTTCAAATGGGTTTGGTTCAACAGGAGCTACTGGATCTGGTACTCTTATATTCCCCTGTCACACTCTTTCTGAAACTGTCAGTAAAAGAACTTGCATCCTATAACCAGGTAACTAAGAAAGACTGACATGTCTTTGCTCTTTTCATTATAGACAGGGATTTGTTGTTGTTCTTGAAGGCCTTAATTTGCAATATTCAACAGCTTAACAATTTCCCCATGCCTTCTGCTCATTAATTGCATCAAAGAAAGGAATACATTTGATTTATATCCATCTATGTCAAAAACCATCATGAGTGACATTTTTTAATGGGAACAATGTATTCAGTAATAAGAGAAATGTCACAGTGCTTTCCAGGATGGCAATAAACTGATAGACCTTGGAGTTTTTAAAGCAAGAATAAGGTAAATTAATTTGGATTGTTCCTCCTGGTGCCAAGTCAGAAGCTAATGCCTTGCCAAATCTACTTTAGAAGTGCAAATTGGTGAGGAAAAGCAATGGAAGATGAACTTGTCACTTACTTTCCTGCTGCTCCAGACTGGATCTCAAACTACCTTGTCTAAAACAGCTGGCTCCATGATACACAGATCCTGCCCAAAGAGAAAACCTTGAAGAAAGTCTTCCGCCACAGTCCACCCAAACACCTCCTTTTTTTCCTCAGCTGCCTTCAAGGGAGCAAGTACAGGTACCTCCTCAGTATAAGCTGCAGGTGACGACTTCAAGGACCTTTCCTATGGGTAGGAGAGTGAGGAAGGAGGAACTGGAAAGGGTATTGATGCTTCTGCTCAGGCCAAATGAAACCTTTTGCAAGGCCAGAGATGCAGATAAAGTGACTTACTGCTATCCAAAATGTACAGCACCCCTCCTGCCCTCACATTTAAGGAAAGAGCCAAAGGTGGCATTAGGCAGACAATGTTTGGTTCAAAAGGACTATCTGACCATGCTTTTATCTATCAGCAAGCCCACAAGATATCCAGATCTGCTTGCTTTTCTTTCCATAAATGATGTTGCGCAGATCTGGTCACTGCAAACAGTTCCACACCGGTGGCTCTGGAAACTTCATCCATTTGTGCCCAGAGGAGAAGCAGGCCAGCTGAGCCAGCACAAGCTTCAGTCCAGCCAAGAATGGAGAAAGAGGAGCCTGTCTTTTACCAGTGCCCTCTGCAGACGCATTTATTGGACTAAGTCTTGGAGCTGGGGCTGAAGCATATGGGAAACAAAATGACTGAGAACAAAAAATGGAGGGGGAGGACAGGTTCAGAAACGTAACTTCAAATCTGGAAGTGTGACGTGAACCATTCAGCCTGTCAATGACAACCCCAGGGTGACTCGGTTGAGGCCACAATTACACACACGGAGAAGAGAACTGATATGACAGCGGCTCTTCAGCCTCGCAGACAGAAGCATAACACAATCCATGGTATAGCAGCAAAACTGGTCAAATTCAGCCTAGAAATAAGCTTGGTAGAAGGAATCGCCCATTGGCACAACTCACTGACAGCTGTGATGGCTTCTCCATCACTGACAGTTAGGAAGAGCTGGTGGATGTTTCCCTACAAGATGTGCTCTTGCCACCCTGGAAACTTCTCGCACTATTCAGGAGACTGCATGATCAGTGTCCCCCTTCATCTTACCTGAGCCACTGCTCAGCCACCTGCTGGGGACCACCTGAGATGACCAAAACAATCAGTTCATTGAAATGAACTGATGACCTACATTTGGGTGAAGGACTCTGCATCAGCATCAGGGTCCTGAATAATGCAGCCTGCTAGCCAGATATTTCTCTCCCTCTGCCTAACCCATTAGCTCAAAAACCAGTCAAGAAGAGACCAAAACAATCACTCAGTCTGAACTCTTGCACAAAACAGACCACAGAGCCCGCCCCAGTAATTCCTGCATGAATACACTGCAGTTCTCCAGAGCCGCTGGGAACACAGGGCTGGAAACAATAGCTTCGAAAGAGCAAATCAAACTTATAAAACAAAACAAAACAAAAAAAAAGGGGGGGAGGGCAATAAAAGTCATGATGAGTCAAGGAGGTAATTAGGTGTGATAGCAGGGTTTCTTTGGCTGGGGACCAGCCAGAGACACCGTCTGCATCCAGCCCTCAGGATGAGCATGACTGAGCAGTTTGTCCTGCAGAGAATTAAAAGTCTTCAGACAGGAGAAAGGTGAGGGAAAAGGCAGCAGTCTGAGATGGGGCCGGGCCTAACTCAGACACACACAAGTCATTAAGCTAATGTCTCTTGGCTAATTGCACACAGAGAGATGTATCCTGCAAGGAAAACAGCCTGAGAAACAGCCTCATGGAACAGGCATTAACCAAACACATTAAGCAGGGGAACAGTAATCCTTTTTTGATACCAGCAGGGTGCAAGTCATTTCTCATCCCCAGGACCATAGCCATTCAGTCACATTCAGCCCATGGGAATCCCACAGAAGCAAGAAACTGCAAGAAGCTACAGTGTGTGTCCCCCCATCACTGCTTTGCATACAAAGGCTCGGGGCAAAGAGAAAGAGATCTGGCTGATGATCCATGCATGCTGTTAAACCTGGAAAAGACTGCGAGCCCCAGGTTTAGATGTAGTAATAAAATCGTGAAATGGGAGCGGGGGAAGGAGACAGAGACTTCTGGGTGTTGTTTGCAGCTCTGCCCATGTTTGCTCAGTGATTCAATCCAGTGCTATTGGGTCTTTCAGAAACAGGCCACAGTCATCCACACCATTGGTTCCTTCCCTCTCTAGAAAACCCCCAACCCCAGAGGGTGAACACAGAGGAGCAGCATCTTTCTTGATGAAACCATTCAGCCTCTCAGGTTCCCCTATCTTTTCTCATACCGGGTATCTGTAAGCCTCAAGCTCCTCCAAGGAGAAATGGAGGATGCATAGCCTGATGTCCTCAGACAGCAGCACTTGAAAGGCAGGACCTGGTGGTTTTTAAAGCCAAAGCAAGAAGGGACCTCAGGAGGACAGTCTGCTTTCACTCCTCCAAACAGCATCAGCTCTACTCGAGCCACTTCTGACAAGCATTTGCCTGCTCTCCAACTTGAAACTTCCAGAGGTGACATTACTACCATCTCACTTCATCACTATGTGACCACCCTGATTGTGGGGAAGTTGTTCCTATCACAGAACTGTAGAATTTTGAAGCTGGAAAAGACCTCTGGAGGTCTCTGCTCCAATCCCAACTCAAAGGAAGGCCAACCAGATCTATTTGGCCAGATGTTGGCCAACAAACACATAACCTGTATCTCTCTTGCTGCGGTTTTGACCATCACTTCTCGTCAGATCTGCCATGGATAGAGGGAACCGATGAGTACCTGTCACCTTACAGCAAAATTGTCTGTGTACTTAAAAAATGTTTTCAAAAAGCTTTTCCTTATAGGTCATGTTTTTGAGACTGCTGATCTTTTATGCCTGCTTCCCACAGACAGTTGCTAGTCTCCAGCCACACAGATCCTGGAGCTGCCAACCTCCTGAAGACTACTGAAGCTGTAAATGGGAAGAGTTAGAAGCATGTGCCTCCACAGGTTTCCTCTATGCAGAGGAGAAGACAGAAGAAAGGCAGGCAAATCAGAAACAGCTCATCAGATGCTCCGAACACTGGCCTTCCCTTGGGCCCCTTCTCACATCTCTGACAACCTCGAGCATGAAGACACATAAAAACCCCAAGCGCTCAGTTGAGCTGTTGATGGCTGCAGTACTTCTTTCTGTGCCAACAATGTTGTATGTCCCAGTGCTTCCCCAGGGCTAGCAGCATAAAAGAGTGGAAAACCTAACTCACGAGACATTACTATTATTGTTTTTTAACAGCACCGTGCTAAAAATCACTCCACCCAGATGAAAGCCCTTTTGTGCCATTAAGAGACCAAACACAGTCCAACTGCTGACCAGCAGACTGGGAGGAGGGGCTCATGAAGAGATATATTCCTCAAGATCCAGAAATGTTAGGACCAGAAATGTTAGGCTGTAAGGTCTGCAAATCCCTCAGCTGCATCACCCCATCCTCTTGCTAGCCCTGTCCTTGAAGCTCTGCTTTGCTATCCTTCCTTGCCCATCCCCATCCCCCTTTCCACCTCCTCAACCACAAGAAGAACCCTTGTTCAACTTCTCTTCAACCTGCTCTAGTCCTGCATTCTCCCCACATCCTCCCTCTCCCCAAACACACATGCTTTTTAGGGCTGAGAAACTCCAGTCAAACAGGAGGTGCTTTAGAAGAGCAGGGCTTTGCTGTGTTAACCAGAGGTGCCTGCCAGCCAACAGCCCAGCCCCTGAACATGCAAGGAATTTTGACCTCACATAGTGAAATTTCCTAGAACTTTAAACCTTTGTTGTTGTTGTTGTCGTTTCTTTGGCGCTCTCTCGCTTTTCAATTTTCCACTTGGCAACCATGTTGAAATGATGCAAGGAAGTAGCCGCTGCTTAACTGCAAATTATTAATTAGATGCCAAGGAGTCTGTGCATGACTGCACGCAGGGCGGGAGGGGGGTGGGTGTCTGTGTCCTACATTACAAAATCAATGGACTGGCTTGGCATTGCTTTTCTGCCCTGAGATATAATTTAGCAGCAAGTCTCCATTTGTTCCAGAACTGATTCCTAAAAGAGAAGGCACTTGCACAGTCTATTGAGTGGGAGAAGGGGAGAGAAAAACAAAAAGCACCCCACCCTTGGTGACCAAGGGCTGATCCTTAAGCTGTTGAAACTCTTTCCTAAGAGCCTCAATCACTGTTAAAACAAATACTAATTGTTCTTAGCTAGGGACTGGCGAGAAACAGTCTGACTGAAGACGTTCTGCTGTAAAATACCAATCTGATGAAATTGAGAAAGACCTCAGGCGCTCAGGGCTCCCCAGCTCTCCAGGTTTTCCTAAGACTTACTGCCACCGCAGCGGGAGCTGACACCCCTCTGCTGAGACAGCATGTCTGGCCACACACGTCCTCCCAGACTGCTGCAGCTGAAAGTAGGTTTGCACAAGCCATGGCTGAAGGCACTGCCGTTTTCTCTATGCACACTTTGCCCTAGACACATCTCTGCTCAGAGGACCTCATAGTTTAAATACTCAAGACCAACAAACATCGGGGGGGGGAGGGGGGCAATCTGTTCCAATGGGTAGCTACCCTCATTGTTAAAAATTAACAACAAAACAATAATCGTAGACAGCTGGGCCTTTCGTGCAACATTCCCACAGCTCCATGAGAGACATTGTTTGGGATTCACAAATAAATTTTCATCCCAATTCAGGATAAATCCTTAGTCAACTGTTTCAGATGCTTTCTCAAGAGGGAACGGCCACTTCCCATCTAGCCATGGCATATCTTCCTGGCATACGGATCCCAGGCAGCAGGGCTGGGGGGCTTCGATGGTTGTAGGAGCCAAGCTCCAGACCGTGCTTGTGCATCTGGAGTTGCTGCATCCCTCATTTTCTGTGTGTTTTAACTCACAGCATTGCGCGGCCTTGGCACTGACAGATTTCGGAGCCTTTGGTTGCCTCCTCCCCTCCTAAAGGTTGGCTGGTGGCAGATGGCCCAGGGCAAAGGGAGGCTCAAGGAGAAGTGTAAGCATGTAAAAAGCTGCAGCCAGCTCATCTTCAAGGAGGGTAGGCAGAGGTGACCAGGAGATGGACTTAAACTGAGCAGAGAAACCACCCCAGCTCCTGGAAACCAAGCTGATAACCTAGGAGAAGACTGGCAGAGGCCTGAGGGGAAGGGTGGAAGGAGGTAGGTCAGCTGTGATGAGGTGCATCCTACAAAGCCAAAAGAGCATGCTTGGCTTGGTGTGGTCTTGGGACTGTCATTTGAAGGCAGACCTCAGCAGCACCCTTCTTGGGTGTCCCCTCCCTCTACCACCCATAACAGTTTGTATTTCTATATGCCGGGAACTGCTAACCCTGATCAAGGGTGTGGGCTTGCAAGTGGCAATAAAACCTTCTGCAGCTCCCCTAGATGTTGCAGCTGATGGCTGCTGCTCCGCAGCCTGAGGCAAAACCAGAGCGGGATGATGTAAGCCATCACATAGACCCTGTCAGGGTTAGCAGGTACAGCCAGTGCTCAGTCCTAGCCCTGAGAATCAGAAAGACTTGGTAGTCCAGACCAAGAAACACCCCTGGAGAATCTGTTCCACTGGTTAATTACCATCACCCTTAAAAATTAATAACATTAATAGTAGACAGCTGTGCTTTTCCTGCCTTTTATAGCAACATTCCCACAGCACAGCGAGACACATTGTTTTGGGTTCATAAACAGCTTTTGGGCCATGTTTATACCATCATCTCTTTTTCCACGGCCTACCTCTTACCTACTGGACTCCACTCACCAGAAGGCAGCCAGCCTGCCACTTCCACTGCAATAAAACCAACCAGCCGGCAGGAAAGCACACACACGCAGCAAGCTGGGTCCCAGCCTGGGTAAAGCTTAGCATTCCTTCACATTCTGGGTTGTGGAAAGAGTTGTTCAAACCAGGCTCATAGCAACCTTTTAGACATCGCACTCAGAGTTATGTAAAATATTTTCCCTGCCTTGGTAGTTGGCAAACTTTGTTTTATAAGACAAATGGAATTTATTAATGCAAAATATTTATCAAGTCTTTGTATTTTTTTTCCGAGGGAGTAGAGAGGTTGACCAGGAGTCTTTCATCTTTGTTGGCTTCTGAATGTTAAAAATGCAGCTGATTTAGGAGCAAGACCACAAGCCAGAGTCTCTCTCATTTCCATGCAACCCCTTTTTCTGCAAGCGATGGCAAGTTCTCACTTTGACAAAGGTACCATCTTCCTGCAGCGATGGCAGGGAATGGTCCCGAAATGTATTCACAAAGGCTTGGGCGATCTCCATCTTACAGATGAACAACAGAGGTAAAAGGCAGCAGGCAGGGTCCTCTGTGCTCAGCTCTCCATCGATGGGCAAAACAATTAGAAATTTCATGCTTCAGGGACCTCACATCCTCCAGGAAGGTGCATGTAAGGTGAGAACACACCAGAAAAGGAAATAGTGGGAAAGGGGAGGACAGTACATTGGCCAAATAAAATAGCCTTATCCCCACATACAACCACGGTGATCACTGATCTCCACCCTTTGGAAATAAAAGAAATAAAGCAACCAGCAGCTCTACCGCCACGTCTAATGCCTTGGATTCTCCAAGTGAGTAATGTGAAAGGACTTATCACTGCTTAAGGTCCACACTGTAAAAACCATCGCTGCCTAAGGTGCTAAACACTTGATTCAGTAATAATAATCCAAACCAACGCCCTTGGCAATGGCCAAACTGCTGATGGGCGCAGATGACAAACCAGCTTCTTTAGGCTTCCATATCTGTCTGATTGATTATCACCTTCTACCTTTTCCTTTGACTATTTTCTTCTTTGTCTTGATAGGTACCAGCATAGTCTTCATCTGAGGTTCATACAGATTATCATGGCACATGCAATGTTTCTGTCAGAGATCAACCTCCTTTGGAATAAACACCTGCGCTTGCTACAAGAGGTTGCATTTATTTCTTTTTCTTCATGCACAAAGAAGAATACATCTTCACCTGACTAAGGTTAAAAATTAGTTGATTAATGCCTGGATTATTTATTTCTTTCCCTTCTTCCCCTGCATGACTTGGGTCTATTCTGTATTTAAGGGTTTTTTAAATATTCCCTTTACAGATTTGCTTTTTAATGTCAAATCCAATCCACTACAGTAAAAACAGTTTCACATCCAACAGATTGAATTGAAACAGACACGGTTGATAGAGACCAAGATCCTATCTTCAGGCAAGCAATTTGGCCTCGCAGCCAGGATGTTAGAGCCTATCTTGTTCTGCATTAAAACTTCTCCTTTCAAAGGTGAGGCCCAATAATAGGTGATGACTTGGAAGAACTTTATTCAGTGAAAAAGGTAAGTGCCCTCTTGGTCCACCACTTAGCATATCCCATGAAATAATATTTACTTGGAGGAATTGGGTCCTCTCTCCACACTTTCAAAGAACTGGAGCTGTTCCAGAACTGCCTGAAGGGGAAAGCAAAGAAGTGACTTGTAGGACATTTGTCTCAGGGTGGGAAAGGGGCATGCAGAATAAAATGTTCCTCTTACAAGATGAGATTTAATCAAAGAAATGGAGAGGGCTCACAGAGCAAATTCCTGAAACCAAACTTAGGACTTATAAATATTCCCTGGTGTGGGCAGAGGTCTCTTCAGAAAAGCCCACTGAATCAAGGCTGAAAATACTCCATTTTGGTGAACAAAAACCAAAAAAGAAGTCCCTATTAGCAGGAGGGCTACAAGATCCACGAGGAGCAGTTCTCTGCTCTCCAGGTTAACGGGCCCATTTCATGGGAGTGGGCCAAAGTCACAACACTTTGAGCAGAGAGAGCAGGAACAAGAAGCATCTTAGTGGAAAAGCAAGGAGTCATCATACAGCCTGGACTACCCTTCCAGTTGTCTCAAGTATGGTCTCTTCTGTGCCAAGGTTTGCCCTTGGCTTTCCAGCCCTCTGCTCATCCCAGGCTGTAACGTGATGAATGCAGGCTTGGGCCCCACAACTCAAGTTTCCTCTGCAGCAGCTTCCCCGCATCCCCTGCTGAGCTCTTTCCACAAGGAGCAGGTGGGATTCTGAGCACAGGGTGGGGAATCTAACATCCCAATCCAAACACAAACACTTGCTCCCAAGGTGTATCCATCAGATGACCAAAGGTCAAGAGAGTATGTCGGAGGCAGAGCAAAGCCCAGGGAATCTTTTACAGAACTCAAATTTTAAAAGCATAGCCCAAAGCCTCAGCTGGTGTAACCTATCAATACCGTGATTGTAATTGCACAAAAATAAGAAACCCCAGCCAGCTCTCCCTCTGCTGCCACAGGGGCAAGGGGCAGCCGTGACAGTGCACACCACAGCAGAGCTGGCGAGGGCAGCTCCAACCTGTTTTGCCTGCTGAGAAATCAGGTGGATGCATGCTGCCAGGAGAGCCCCAGATGTGCAACCCCGCGGGGCTGACCATGCTCTTCCCCTGGCTGCCCACTGGAAAGCTCAGGCACTTTCCCACAGCAATGCTGCTCACACTCTGGATCAGGAGGTGAGTAAGAGAGGACAGGAGAAGAAACAAGCAGTGGGCAAATGCTTATGCAAGATTGTCTCCAGTGAAGCTCAAGGGAGGTTTGTAGCCTGACATATCAACAGATGCCAGATTCCGAGGAGAAGGTTTCTTTCAGGGAGGCAGTGGGGTTTCAGCGATGCTGCGCTGGCTTCTCCCACCTTTCTTTGCTTTGGCAGTTTAAGATGCCAGAGCAGCACTGCCCTTTGGCTGGGGCAGAGGCAGAGAGGCAGCCTGGGCCTGAAGCTCTGACCTGAAGGTCTGTGGGTCCCTGCCCAGCTGTAAGCACCAGCTCCAGGGCTGCTTCTACACCAGTATAAGCACTGGGGGGGAACAAAAGGGGAGCACAACAGCCTCATTCACTTGCTAATAAGCTACTGAAAGAAAGACATCAAATCTATGATTGTCATGCAAGGATACAGTCCAACTTGCTAAAAAGAGGAAAAAGCAAGACAGGGCAAAAGAGGAGAGGAAATGGATTAGGTTTTCCAGAAGCACCCCACAACCCAAGCTTCCAACTCAACAGGAGCCCCAGGAGGCTGAGCAGGGCAGTGACACCAGACAAGCACGTTGTTTAGCTCTGGTTAAAAGAATCGTTTCTTGCAGAGCTGCCACAGTTCATATGCTCAGAGCAACACTGTACAGAAAGGAGAAGGGTTGGGGTTTTTTGGGGAAGGGGGGTGGAAAAAAAAAAAAAAAAGAGCACAAACCCTGCACTGGGAAAGCCACACCGATGAGCTTGTTAACATTTGAAGAGACTGCTTGGCGTGATTCCTTACAAAGATTCCTGCCAAGAATTTGCAAGAGGAAAGTATATTTAGCAATCCAAGGCATGCCAAAGCCTTGTCAAGAGAAAAAAACACTTTGAATATGTGGAATAGCAATTAGACATTTTCTAAGCAGCCATTTTCAAAACGCATCCAGGCATCTAATAAGGGCACCTGAGGCATATCCACAACTCCGCCACACTCCATGCCTCAAAAGACATCCGCTAAGGATGGAATACTTGGAGGAAGGATATGTTACCGATGGCAACTGCCCACTTCCAGAGCACTGGGGCTGGTTTCAAGCAGGCGATTCTCTGTCACCCTGAGCCACTGGAAAGACACAGTCCTGTGCCACTGCATACCACTTCATAGCATCCTTTGAGGAACCATTTCTCCAAAAAAAAGCTGTGAGCCATGCTGCATTGCCAGGAAGCAGAGGGGTGCTTGCCTGTCTACTTCTTCCATGGGAGCTGGTGAACATCCAGGTGAGCTGAGCAACAGCTGAAAGCTGGGACAGTATGTGAAATCAGATGGTGACTTGCAGCTCCTTAAAGTGGCACCCACATCACACCCCAATCCTGGCTGATTCATTGGCCAATGCTCTGAGCTGCAAAGCCAGCAACAAGCTTCATCACTAAAGCTCCTTTCTTTCTAGGGAGAGACCTAGAAAAATTTCCCAAGACAGGGTGTATCTGCCCCAGGAAGGTAACTCACCTGTGTTGGTCACTCTTGTTTCTGAAGCGCTGTTGGGAATCTCTGTGGGATGCAGCATGGAGAAGAGGCATGAAGCAGCTCAGGAAGGCAATGGGCATCACTTGATCTTGCACAAGGATGAAGGCAGCTGATCATATGGTATGGCCAAGACATTTGCTGTTTCCGTAAGGTAGAAATCACCATGGTGCCCATCACTTACACCTGTCAGGCTCTACTACAGTCAAATCCCCAAGTAAGACACACCTGCACATGGGCTGAGTTCACACCACTTTTAAGTCAGGACACACAGAAGGGACAACCAATGCCTGTGGCTGAGGTTTCTCATCCCCACGAGCCCTAGGCCCCAACAGTCTTTAATGTGTGGCACAACACAAACGGTGCCCCCAAGGCTCCGTATCATGATCCCCTACAGAGCAAACAGGCTGGCAACGAGCAGGAGGAAGCAGGAAGCGCAAATGGGGTAAAGCCAAAGCAATTATTTTCTTTTGGAATCAGGTAAATGCTTAACAGAGAAATCAAAACGAGGACAGTTGCCCCGAGTTCTTTCAATCTTTGGTTTCCAAGTTCCTTTGTGCTCCTGAAATGCCTTTTTGATTACAGCCACCATCCCCTCAGGTTATATCCTTGATCCAGCATAAAAATCCCATGGGACTGACAGATTGCTCTGAGAAAGAAGTCCCCTTCCCGCCTGCTCTTCAAAAGTAATCAAGATAACCAACCTGCTCTGCCACCTCTACAGAACAGTCAGGCAGACTCAAAGTCTCTGCTTCCACCAAACCCTCCTCCAATTCCCACAGCTGTAGCAATCCAGATGGGTCAGGCACTGCTGTAAGCTCACACCCTCCAAAACAGCCGCCAGCACTTTGCTCTCTGCTTCTACAACACACAACACCTAAGACAACTCTATCCAAGTTCCTGACTAAGGCTCAACAAGTATACTGAAAGCAGTAAGTGAAATTGCTAAGAATTCCTGTTTTCACCCTACATTCCCAGAGGAGACAACAAATATGGAGGACCACCTGGCCAAATCACATAGTTGTTGGTACAACAAATTCTCCTAGGATATACACAGGATTTGGACAGAGCAACAACGCAAATTCAGCTCTGTTAGAGTTGACAAGTGACCACAAAACACCCATCCCCAACATTCCCAATTCCTATTCTTATGTCCTTATCTCTTTTGGCACAGGTCCCCATTTCAGTCTAAAATCACCATCACGGTCTATTTTAGGGGGAAAGCGTGAAACGCTGAGCTAAGAAGCTATAGTAGACGTACAGGTGAGCAGAGCCTTTCTCCTGGATGGGAGGGGAAGCTGAGAAGATGCAGCCAGGCAGCAGCCTTGCAACACTGAGCAGCAGAGCGGCAGTGTCGCCCACTGGCCGCTCGCAGCATTGCCGGCTGACAGTGCCCTGACCACAGACAGCATCCTTCCTCTTCCCTGCCCTCTCCACCTTCCTCCCTGCTCTCACTTCGGGGAAAGGTGCCAAATTGGCAGCCCTGAAGGTTCACCGGCACAAAACGCCTCTGGCTGAGGAGCAGGCCAGGGTACCACGGTGCTCTTGGGAGAAGACAAGCCCAGGCACTCTGCGCACGCATGGATGCAAGTAGGACCACACAGTCCAGATCAAAAAAACCATCCCACATCCTTCTCTTCTCTTCCTATTTCCACCTTGCCCAGCTTCCACTCTCTGCAAACATTAATCCCAAAGGTAAATAATAACATCCTCAGCAGAAATAGAATTCACCTTAGCTAAGGTACCTGTGCAATCACCCTGGGATATCAACATCCCTCAGTGCCCAGAACTGGGAGGGGAGAGGGACGTGGAGATGCGACCTAAGCACACTGAGTCAAGAGTAAAAGGCCATATGCAGAAGACCACTGTCCTGCTTGTATAGGCCGTGAGAGCCGGTAACACACACCTCCACACAGCAGCTGTCACAGCCAGCTACAAGCCTTCAAGAGAGCAGGCAAATCCGAATTCACCAGGAGCACACTCACCAGCTTGCCACCTATACCTGGGTCTTAGTGGCTCAAGAACTCCAGAAGAGAGAAGGACACGTTTCACCAGGGGACACCAGCAGCTGTTCCAAGGACCGAGCAGTACTTTTCTCTGGCAGATGACTGAGGAATAGCGGTGACGTCCCTGTGGCAGGTGAACCACATCCATGGCCCCTGTTATCACTGCAGATGCCTGTGAAGTTTTGCTCCAGTAGGAACACCTCACGCACATGGTGCTGGAGTTTTGGACCTCTTCTGCAGCTTCACTAAAACCAGCATTTCCCCCTCCCATCCTCAAGCCCACTGCCCCAGGAACCTGGGCTGCTCTTTCCCAGCTGGGCCCCGTCGTGCCTCCTTGTAGAAACACGGACCTCCATGGAGCAACGCAAGCCCCTCAGAGCGACAGAACCATATAGCTACATCACCAGAGGGACTTCCTCCCAAGCACATCCAGTGTTTTACCAACACAGGCTTTTGCATGATGAAGTAGCATGCAAAGTAATCAGTGTTCATGTGGTTTCATCACAATTTCTCAACAAAAGGGCTCACGTGAAATCACATTTAGCGTGATGGAAGTTGTTTCTGAACATCCAGTCTACACCAGCTCCCCAACCCTTCCTTCTCACTGAGGCTTCCCTAAAGGATGGCTCAGTTACCTGCACAGCAGCTCCTGGACCACAGCACTTCACAAACCTACGTGTGAAGGCAAGCCAAAGTCAGGGGCAGTGCCCCTTAATAAACTCACTGAGGCGGTCAGCAGCTAGTTTTCAGGCAGCTGAGATACCCTCACAGTAGGCATAAGCTATCTTCAATCACCATTCACTCTACCTTCTTCAGTGGGAGCAGCAGCCAGCAGGAGAAAAGCTGGCTCCTTGAGCTGTTCCAGCTATCCACACACCAGTACGCAAGGCATCCCCATGGGAGAAGAAACAGCTGCAAAGAAAGTTCAAGGCAGCTCAGAGATGGCATCCCAAGAAAGCTGGTTAGCGTGAACCGGGACCAGCAGCAGCGCCCAGGACTAAGCTGGGAGGTCTGACAAGTACCTAGAGAAAGCTGCTGTGGGCACATCACACAAGAAAAGCAGCAGCAAAAATGAGATCGAATTGAGCTAAGAGTTTCTTGAACCCATAGGTTTCCTTCATAACCCTGCTAAGATACACGTGCAGAAGGCCATGATGGTGTTCATCTACGTATACAAAAATGAGCCACTGCTTCTAAGGAGAGCCGCCTGCTGCTACCTCCACTTCAAGCCTGTCATGCAACTCTTTCACTCTGCGCTACAGGCAGAACAAGGTGTGTCAGCAGAGAAACACGCAGTGATCTCTGTCCCAGAAAGCTGATTATCTGAGTCCCAGGGAATGACCCTCATCGCTGTTAGGAGGTGACATGAAGGATATGCGGGTTGGTGTGAATGACACGGAATACCGGAATACATTTACATTAGTAAAGGAAGTCTAGAGCACTGAATTAAAAAAAAAAGTTTAGGAAACAAGTTCAGGGACACTGCAGTTAAACTTCTGAGCCACAGACTTTTTGCAGCTTGGGAAAAAGATCCTACTGAGGTCCAGTTCTGAATCTATCTTTGAAAGATATCAGGTTCATTAATGACATTACTACCGTAGCTCATCACCACCCAAATCCATGTAAAGCTTAAGCTGGAGCAAGAGCAAGCAACCACTATGCTACCTGTTTACTATTTTTCCTCCAGCAGCTATCAAGGTTATTGCCAAGACTTGTATTTTCTGACCTAAGGACAGGAAAGGTGCTGCAGTCCAGAGAGAAACAAACCTCAAACCAAATTGAAACTCACCTGACAGACAGACCACAAAAAAAATGTTCTGGCATCTTAACCTTGGTAATCTAGAGATGATTTGGAGGCCAATTATTAACAGCAGCTTTTCCTCCAAGACTGAGCATCCCAGGAGCTAGCTCAACACGAAAATTTATCGTTGCAATTTGGTATGGATTAGGGAATTTGAACAGACACAGAATCCTATTATCAGACCTGGGAAGAGCAAGCCACAGAGCACATTCAGGTAGGCTAACCTCGAGATCTGCATGCAACACCACACTACGGGCTGCAGTAAGGAATTGTCTATAGCTGGTGCTGAAAAATAAAGCGGCATCAGCCAGCAAGAGGGTGATAGCTGGGCTTTTACCATTCCAGTCTCTGCCCCTAAGCCAGTCATGATGCTCTTTTTTCTCTCCATCTTGCAGCACATGCCCTGCTCCCCTGAGCCCTCCTCAAAGGCAAATGGGAAGCAGAGTGATGCTTTGCATGTTCTCTCCTCCCCCCTTACATCTGCCCATTCCTCCACTCATACAGCTGTACGCTATTCCTCAAGGCACAGACACGAAGGACATACCAAGACGTGCCAGGTTTCTTCAAGCTATTTAAGCTTTCCTCAGATTCATCTTAGCGCATTCAAGCAAGAAAGTATGCAATTAACTGGAAAAGTGTTTTTTAATGGCTTCACCAGTACCTAGAGCCACTCAACTACTGGATAGAACTACTAATGCCTCCATAGTTATACATACGGTACAGCACGAGACACACAACTTTTTGTGGAAAGACGAACACGATTCCACTCCATTATCACCTTTTATTGTTAAAAGGACAAATCTTGACAGTGGAAAAAAAAAAAGATGTTTCACAAGGAGAACAGGATGTGGCGTCTACTGGTCCTTCAATTCCTTCAGTCTTCTGATCGCAGATTTGACTGTCACTGCAGAGGTGGTACTGGAAGAATAAGTAAAGTCATCTGCATGTGGCAGTACAACAACTCGCGCCCTTATTTTCTGGAGAAAGCACTAATCATTTCAAATAGTTATCACCTGATCGCACTGTCAACAGGGGGCTAATTCCACTTTGATTTTCATGACAACAAAGCGTAGGCCTTTGTCTACAGATGCACAAGCAACATCTCAACCCAAATTATCCAGTCATGCATCAACTACATGCTCAAGCGCGTGGGCTCAAATTCCCAGAGATTGTTGTGCGTGGGACAACAGTGTCTTCTACCAGAACGGGGGGGGGGGGAGATTAAGGAAAGGGAGTAAGCAAGGGCACCATCACAACAAGGATTATAATGACTCAATGCTTTTAAAACATAATGAAAAATAAAACATGGAAGTCATTTTCCTCGGAGCAAACGTGGCTTTACCTATTGTATCCATGTCTCTGAACTGAAAAGGCTAGGGCAGTACAAAAAAAATGCTGCTTCAGCTTTGAAAGAAGAGGCAAGAGCTCCCTTATGCAATTAAAATTTTTGTAGTCAAAAGACTCAAGGAAGGAAAAATAGTCCCAAGCTCAGAGGCATAATTTATTAGAAGCTGCTGAAGCTCTTTCTAGAATAGGTCGGAGGGACATCTGTCAGGTGTCATCCACACAGCTGGTTCCACCCTGAGACGGCTGGATGAACCAGCCATCCCCTCTGCTCCTTTTCTTTCAACATCACCAAAAAATGGCCCAAGAGTAACATCTCAAAAAAACAACTGTAGTTCACATCTCCAGCAAGAAATGCTACTACAGCCAAGGAACAAAATAGACTACTTGAATAAAAATACCTGTTTCAGCATTTATAGATATTTCAATGACTTTATTTGAAGTTTAGGAAAAGATGCAGAACTTGCATTTTTGAGGAATAAAACAACTGCTTTGATAAAGTCCAGAGAGAGAAAGAAATTTTGGAGGGACCCACCAAGACCAGCAGCAGTAATACAATGGATAAAATACAATATTCTCAGAAGCTGCACAACTGATACTGGAAAGAATAGCCATCAAATCCAATTTGATCCATTCCAACCGATTTTTAGCAATGCAGGCAAAAAACCCCTCCCACACATCACTAACTTGAGAGAGATCTACTTAACGGCTACTAGATTTTAAAAAAAAAAAAAAAAAAGCTGTATTATGCCTCAGCTATTTGAGAATAAATGCTGATCAGAGCTTCTTAATTTCCTTACTTGTAAGTCCAGGCGCCACCAGCAACTGTCTTCATGCAGGACCCACAGTGCCAGATACCCACAGCCTTCCTCTTCATCTTGGTCTGTAATAGAAGCAAAAGGAGAAAAAAATGCACTCTCTCATTAGCTGAAAAAGCCAAACAACAGACTTCAGCATCACACCACTGCGTTACCTAGAAGCCTAGTGAAGACAGGCAAGGATCGGGGAATGTTTTTATTCAGATTCTTCAGAACAGGAAAAGTCCTTCTGAAACACTTTTTCATTCAGATATAAAGTGGGCCATTTGCAAGTGCAACATCAAAAATTCAGGTCTTTTTGAAGGAGAAAAATAATGAGTTACATTGGCCATAATAACCGATATTCTCACCTGTTTGATGACCAATGTGACACTGCTGTTATTAGTGCTCCCTGGGCGTCCCAAGGTTGCTCTAAACCAGACCCCCTTCGAATAGCATCTGAAGAGTGAGTGGTGGGTACTGAGCTCCCTTCACTCGGGCAAGTCCCCGTCACCTTGCAAAGATGACAATGAAATGGTTTGCCTAGACCTTTATTGGAGTTAGGCAGCTCTGAAAATGGGGTTATCAACATTCTCACTTTACATGAGAAAGACACTAAATACATGAATTAAAAAAAAAAAAAGAAAAACAAACCACAAAACCCTACCACAGATGGAAATTAGGACAAGGAGAAATGGCCTTAAGTTGTGCCAGGGCAGGTTTAGGTTGGACATTAGGAAAAATTTTCTCAGTTAAAGTGTTGTTAAGCATTGAAATGGGCTGCCCAAGGAAGCGGTTGAGTTCCCATCCCTGGAGCTGTTTAAAAGATGGGTAGATGTGGTGCTTAGGGACATGGTTTAGTGGTGGGATGGCAGTGTTAGGTTAATGGTTGGACTTGATGATCTTAAAGGTCTTTTCCAACCTAAACGATTCTACAATTCTATGATCTTTTTACATTTCCAGCCACTTAAAGATACCTACTTTACAGATATCAGTAAAAATCATCTGGGCAAAGCACAAGCTTATGGGTCTCTCAAACTGTCAAAAACCAGATTTAAGAGTGAATTCTGATAATGTACATGAGCAGGTAAAATAACTTCTTACCAGAAATTCGTTTCCACACAGAGTTATACAGCACACAACAGAAGTAAGCAACTGCAATCAAAAGTATTACATGGGAAAAGCAAGTTCTCTTCCTCCCCCAACTAAGCTTTAAAGTTACTGAAGAAAAAAAAAAAGAAGCCCAAGTCATGTCTTAATTATCAGGGTAAGAGGTATGCTGATTCAATTCTGTCAGGTCTTTCTATTAGATATCTAAAACATAGAGTATGGCAACATTTCTCACTATTCTGTGTAACAAAACATAGTTTGTGTTTGTTTTCATTTAACTGCTACTAAGCATACATACAACACATCTACTAACTCCTTATTTTATAAGGGATTCTGACAGTAGCCTCAAGCTCATGATAAACTGATCACCATCTCAAAACTGGTCAAGTTATCTCTTCAGTGGAAAAATTACCAAAGCATCAAATTGCATTTGTAGCACCAATAACAAAATTATTTTTAAGGACTTTTAGGGAAAGTCTCCCACCTTGCCACAGAAGGAGCAGGTATACTTGGCATGCTGGCTAATTTCAATCTTCTTCACCATTTTCCTAAGGGATGCACCGTAACGGGTCCCATATTTACCCACAATCCCAACCTTCTTGGTGCGCTTAGCCTGTTGGGAAGCAAACCAGAGTAAGTTTCAACTTTACCAAGAGTGCCCTCTCCTCGGTGGCTCCCCTTCTCCTGCACCGACAGCGAAGCGCCGCGCTGCAGCCAGCCAGCGCCTCTCCCTGCCGTTGTAAATAGAGCACCAGTCACGGAACGGCGGGAGCGCGGCCCCCCAGCTCCTGCTGGGGCACATCGGGCAGAGGCCGCGGTCCGGCCGCCAGCAGGAGCAAAGCCTTCCTCGGGGCCGGCCCGCTTTCACACGAAACGCTGCAGCCAGCGCAGCCGCCCAGCAGGCACCGCCACCGCGCAGGCCGCTGCGAACCCGGGCCCGGCCTCTCCCTGGGCCGCCTATTCGGTCTTCCAGCGTCCCCCCAACATCACCACCACCCTCGCCCTGCCGTTCCCCTCGCTCAGGCCATCTCCCACAGGCCACCCCGGCGGGAGCGAGCCCATCTCGCAGCCTAACGCGGGGACGGGGCCTGCGCGGGGGCAGAGCCGACACAGGGCCCCAGCCCAGCCCGCAGGCCCTCCCGGTCCGTGCCCCGCCCGCAGCGGGCTCCGCGCTGCCCCCCGCCGTGCCCCGCGGCCTCAGCGCGGCGGATGGCGGCGGATGGGCCGCGGCACCCCAGCCCCACTCACCATCTTGCTGCCCGGCGCCGACGCGGAGAGAGAAACCCCAACTGCGCAGGCGCAGTAGGAGCCGTCGCCGCCGGAAGTGAGGGAGCGAAGCGACGAGCGCGGGGCGGATGGGGCCCGGCGCGGGCCTGTCTACACTGTGGTGGTGCGGAGCTCTATGGTCGCGCTGTGTATTCTGTACGTTTCTGCATGACGATAGGGTTATCTAAAGGCACGCAGTTGCAGCTTGATGTCGGAAGATGCATCGCTTAGAAAACCCTGTGTATCAATGCGAAACCCAGCTCCAGCAGCGCCCGATGGGAGGTGTAGCCTGAGAGCTCAGAGTCCTGGATTTCCACCCAAGGAGGTCACACCAGGAAAGGAGATGGAGCAGTTACATTCACTTGCCTCATTTTTCAAGAGAAGTAGTAGGTAGATGTCAGAATTAAAAAAGGAATAGCAAACAAGTCTAGAGGTGCAGAAGGGTTAAAAAGAAAATATATGTAAAATAGAGATATAGATATGTGTTCCCTCTGTCATGCCAGGCTCCCTAACCTAACCCTAACTCACCATCCCTGCAAGCTTTCCTCCTGTCCAAGCGGATCCTCCCAGGAGCTGGTGGGCCAGAGCCCTGTTCCAGATGAGGGCTCAGCAGGGCTTTAGGCAATGGTATTTATATCTCCCTCTGTTGAGTCAAAATCTCATTTGATATATCCTAGGAATGTATTTGCCCTTTTCAGAGCCTCATCATAATGATGACTCACAGGATACATCTCTGATATCAACCTATTAAAAGAAAAAAAAAAAAAAAGAAAATAAAAAAGTTCCTCTGGCTGTTTTGTGACTATTTGGTTAACAGAAAAGTTATCAGCCAACACATCCAGGACAGAGGACCTACTGCTATTCTCCAGTCTGTATCTACAGAGCTAAAGTTCACCATGACCGTACAGTGTGTGGTCATACCCTTCATCTACTGCCATTACAGACAGCTCTGCCAACAACCAAACCCACTCCCTCAGGCAACAGCGCTTCCCAGCACTGCCGACATGTACATACATTTCCGAGTGACTGAGAAGATGGATGCACACAGGCCAGCACCACCCCAAAAGCCTTGCCTCGACAGCCCACCACCTTGAACTCTTCCACGTGCCCCAGGCTGGCCAGCTTCATGAGCTGAAGACGTTTTAACTGCTCCATTTTATTGTTCTGGTATTTTTACCTGTTGTTCCTGGTTTGGCATCCTTCCTGCAAACACGCCTTTCTCTAACAGGGGTGAGAGCAGATGCAGGTGTACAGGCAACAAGTCCCAGTAAGATGCTCCAAGATCCAGTAAAATGGGTCCTTCCCTTTACTCTGTTGGGCTTTAGATAATGCCAAAAATTAAGTTGTACCACCTTCATGGGCAGGCCTAAGAGTCCCCAAGAGCACTGCATGTTCCTTAGCCTGCCTGTGGGTCTGACTGGCGACCTGCACACTACCTTGTACGAATTCTCATCAGCAAGCCTTAGAGATCCTGTCTGAGCCTGCTGGCAGCTTCCCAACCACCGCCTCATCATATTAATGACAAACTAATAGTCTAATTGGGCTAAGGCCTCACGGTCTTTCCAATCCCTTGATGTAATGACTAAAAGCACTCTCCTGCAAGATTCTTCTCCCCTTTTTTCATCTAGGAAGGATAAAGTGAATCTCAAGTGTACTTGAAGAGCCTTTGTAACTCTGCAGGAAACCAGTTGAGATCTTATGGGCACTAACAAAGAAAGAGTACTCCTAGCATTCCTCTAACAGGGCGGGGATTTATCAATATATGGATAAGGTAAATTGAGTTTATGAGAAGCAGAATTCTACAACGGTACTTTCAGCAGATTTCTGAATACTCCTATTTTGAAGTAGCGGTACCTTTACAAGGAGGAAGAGAATTACTCCTACAGGAGACGACAATATGGGTATACAAATAATGTCTTCCGTATCTTTTTTCAGGAGGCAGACAGCTACATTTCTCACCTCTTACTCAGAACAACCCTCTCTGCAAGTCGAAAAATCACACATCCGAGAAACAGATTAAATAGTCTGCGTTCAAGAAGAAAGACATTTAAAAGTGTTGAAAAGTGAGCATTTATCTCCTGGCCAGCTGCTGGAGCAAGAGAAATGATGTTTAGTGCACTGTCTCAAATCCAGAGATAAGTGTTTCCTCCAGTTGGCCAGTCCCATGATCCTCAGTCCTGTTCGTACTCCTCTTCACTTGCACACACACACAAGCACCTTCTGCAGTCGTGAATGAAAAGCACAATTGCACACACAGGCATTTCCATGACACTTGCTGAAAATGGGATAATCAAAGCCTTTGATGCAGGAAAAAAATATCCCAGTTATTATCAGGTTGATTTTCTAGCACAAACTTTTTTATCCTCGACCGTGGAAGAGAGGGCTTTTTGTCAGCAGCTGGTATCTGCAGACAGCCAAGCATGCTGCCTGCGCAGCTTCTTAGCTCCTGGCCTCCAGAAGCTAAACATAAGCCTTGAGTTTTCTTTTCCCCCACCCTTCTCTACAAATTATGGCTGTAAAACATAGCTAACTGGTACCTCTGTGAAATTATGTCTTTGGTACTCTCTGGTCACATTTGCTTAACACTACCCTGTTTCCAAGTATCTTCTAGTACTAAGACCAGAAGCGTGAAAGACATTCACTTGGGGATCACACTACACCACACTGGCAATAATACACAAAAATATGAAAAACAGCCAGAGATGCCTGAAAAGATCGTCTGTGATAAACAGAGCCATTTGCCTTAATGTCAAGCCCACATCAAAAGTGGCCTCTAGAGTTTTTGCAGAGGCATCACCACTGTGAAGTGAGATCAGGCCATGCCCAGGGACAGCAAGTGTGTCACAAGCTCCTGAAAGGAACCAAAGAGTGGCTTTGCTCAGGCAGCACCGAGGCTGGGAGTTCAGGTCTCCCAGTTCACAGGGCTGAGAGGATGATACAGACGGTCACAAATCAAAAACAGGCATTTTAATCACTGCATCAAGCAACAGTGCTGCTTTTGGCATTCTCAATGTAACCTGCACAGAGCTGTAATGGGAGCAAATAACAGGTCCCAGGGTACCAGCCTAAATGTCTTATGGAAGTAGTTGTTGATTCGTCTATAAGCAAAGTCTCATGGGAGTCTCCCTTGTGATTTAGAAAGCACAAAAGGAAGTGTCCCCAAAAAGACCTAGCTTTCAGCCATTGTAAATATTTTTTTAAAAAGCTAGTATTTCCACTGCATCATGTATTTCTCAAGCTTAAGATCCAAACAGGAAGTTAAATTCTAAAATAGAAAAAGTACCAAAATCTTGGGAACCACAACTTAAAACAACTTTTTATTTAAACAGCTCATTCCAGAATCAGTTTCTTACAAAAGGAGAACAAAAGTCTGCACATGTTCCCCTCTCCTCACTCATCTGTGGAAATCAGTCTCAAGTCTTGAGAGACACACTCCCTTCCTGAGCAGCCAGGCTTAATCCCTGGCAGTCAGCACAAGCTTCACCCTCCACTGAGACAAGAAGCATGTGCCATGGAGCAGGTCGTAAGCTTTAGCAGATGAGGCCGGGGATCAGTGTGCTCAGGCAGGCACGTGCCTAACAGGCAATACACACCTCCTGGCAGACAGTTACTCTACTTAGTTTCAAGGTACCGACTTCTCTGCACACAGAAATCTGGGGTTCTCCCTCCTCTCCCCCACCTCCACAGGACATCGAGATCTGTCTGGATTTTTTTCTCCTCACTGCCAAACTGAATACCAGAGAGCCAGTTTCTGAGTGACCCAAGTAAGGGCCAAATTTTGCCAGTGAACTGACTCCTATAAACACAGACTAAAATTCTTGGAGACGGAAGACTGATTGTTAAAAGCACTTGGCAGCTGCTGAGACATTAGTTTTCACAACAGTTCTGCCTTGTGGACAGATAACCATTATCTGCTTTTTAAATAAAACAACTGTAGAAGCTGATGTGCTGAAACAAAGCAGCATGCTACCTGCCCATTGCCACTCAGTCATGAGCAAAATCAGGACTGCAAAACCTGCAGGCTGCCAGGTGTGCGCTGCTCATCTGTCACGCTGTCAGACTGCCTTCTCATCCTTTGAGACGAAATGCACTAGAGATACAGAAAACTTAAAGTCTTTTATTTTGAAGACTCAAAAAATAATACTTGATTGATTTTGTTTTCTCTTTTTTCATTAAAAAAAATTCTCTTGGTCACCGTCTCTTTTGCTGTCATCATTACACTTTTAAAAACTCCTCAATACGCCGCTTTTTGGGGGAACTCACTGAACATGTCTCTCCTGTATCTTGCAAGGCACTGCCAGAGTCAAACTCACAGCAAGCATCAGCTGCCTCCAAAAGCAAAATTTCATCAGTGTCATCTTTGGTCTCAGAGAAGGTCCTCTGGAAAAGGTCATAGATCGTCTTCTGCTTTGGATCTGGCTGAGAAATTAGAACAGACAGAATCTGCATACACATTGTCAAATAAAAACAGTGAGCAACAATCACAGACAGTGCACATGTGTGTGTCTCATATGATACGTGTATCTTGCATACATACATATATCTCAGAGACATATATGCTACGGAGGCTATCATGCCTCTTTGCATGCAATAGGTTTGAGAACTCTGTGGAGAGTCCAAGTCAAGGCACGGGTCCTGGGAGGAGTTGGAGAATCTGGTCTGTGGCATTAAAGGCAGAACAGGTATAAGGTCAGCCTGCCAATCACCTGCCAGTCTAGATGCACACAAGCCAAAGCCCACTCAGCCTCTACCAGGGACCATCAATATTCTTTCAGGTCAATTACCTTAGGGCAGTAATTAGTGGATTCAGCTGTTTTGGAGAAATTGGTTTCTGAAAGACCAGCTTCCCCCAGCACTTTGATTTTCTCTTGAATCATTGGCCTAGGAACGATAAACAGGTATTACTGAAAGGAAGAAAATATCATGCAAGGACACTGTGTCATTTACTGTGTGTAGATGAAAAAAAAATATAACGGGTGTAAAGATGGCTTTTCTACCAAAGCTTATTAGTTCCTTAACCTGTCCTGCTCGTGTTTATGATGACTGTATGCTGGCTTGGGATATCAATCAATCCAATTTAGATCAGTAACAAAAAGAGGATTTCAGTCTATAAATACTTGGAGAACACACATATCCAACAGGGAAACTAGCTGACTGAGGCAACACCAACAGTATGAAGTCAGGTGCAGCTAAAACGAGTCCCAATAGCCTGTGTTCAGTCTCCAAGGCAAGCAATGGTAATCCCCACCAACAGACACATCAGCGTTCCTAGGGTATCTCCCAGTGTAACGCAGGAGAAAGAATTCATCACTGGCCCAAGAGGTCCCAACCGCACCTGCAGACTGGACACTTTGAAAGAAGCAAAGACCACAGCACAATTAATGCATTTACCAAATAGCCTCGTCTTCTCGTTCTGTTTCTCGCCTTTAAAAAGGATGCTACTGTCTTTCTTTGAAGAGCCGTATTTCCTTCCCATTAAGCATTAATGACTGCACGGACAGCATTTCACAAATAAAGGCAGAAATACTGTCAAGTTTCCATGAAACGTGGGTGATGCATCAGTTTTGAGATCCCTGTATTGTAGGGTTATAATCATTTGCCATCATGATATTCTGGGAACTGCACAAGTTCTCTTAGTTCATTCATTCCTTTAAACAAGGTAATAAAGATGTAATTTTGGACTTTAAATGAACCAGCTGGTGAATAATTTATTTCTTTTCATCATTTGCAGGTCAGTTCCCTTGCAGCCCTAAGGACTCCTCAGATCCTCCTCTTCCCCAGCTCTAAGGACCAGTGTCCAGTGACAGTTCTTACTGCAGCCAAAAAGGCTCAGACCACAGGTCTCAGAGGTGGGTCATTAGTGCTTCTTTAATACATCTGAAGGGCTTACCAAAGAGCAAGAGGAAAGCAACAGTGCAGTCCTCCTCCGCAGCTCCCTGCCCAAGCACTCAGAGCCAGACTGCTCCTCAGACCTGATCCACAACACACTGAACCATCTCCAGTGTCTGTTGGCTTTGCTTGAAAGTACTCAGCACTCCACAGTACCCCAGCACCCGAATGTTCTGGGCTGTAGCCAAGACAATTCCTTCTCCTTATAGAGACTGTGAACGTTTTAGATGCATCAACTCCCCCAGAATTTCTCTTAACATCCCTTTCTTTGTCAGATAATTACTTTTATTCCTCCTGCTTGTCATCCACTTAGTTATGTCCTCCATGACACAAGCTCACAGCCACCCTGACTGGCAGTTACTGCTCCTCCCCTCAAAGGCTGTAGAAATCAGCACTAACATCACATATGTGACAGTGAACACAGGTGGCAGGAGAACCAAAGTGTCTTTCTCACTTCCTACCATAAGTAGTCATCTGCTGTGCCTTTAGCCACCAGGTAGTGAACATTAACAGAGCTGGTCTGTCCAATTCGATGTGCTCGATCTTCTGCTTGGATCAAAACCTTTATGTAAAAACATGACAAAGAAAATAAAGAGAGAGCTGTAACATCTAAGAAATAGTGTAAGCACCAGAGAACAGGGAGATCTCCTTTCTTGTGCTTAACGGCTACTTCTCATCTGGATCCTGTTAACACCTGTATCCTCAAACACAGACTAAGCCCCAAAGTAACCTAGTGCACCAGGTTCCCAAAAGGCACCGAGCATTTTTCAGAAGTAGAGGGTCAGCACTGATGACAGACACTTTCAGGTCTTGGCTGGGCACGTTGTTGAGAGCTCTGTCAAGTTAAGAAACAGGACCATCTTTCCTTTCATGCCATCTTCTCCAGCCAGCAAGCTGTGTAACCAGCCTCACTGGTTCAAGCCCAGGCACCTGAGGGTGCACAGACACATAGTCATCGGAGAAAGAGACAAAAAACCCTAGAGAAAGTCCCCTGCCCTCTACATCTCCTCCCAAGCACCAATGTTTCCGCTCTCCAGGGAGCATCCAACCCCTGTCCCCTCTAGGATGCATACCCCCGGATTCCAGAAGAGCTCTGCAAACACCACCAGGTCCGCAGCAGACAATGTCAAACCCATGTTTGCGGCAGTGAGGGACAGGACGGCCACAACCTGTTTCTCTGAGAACTGGAACTTCTGGCACAGAGTCTGCCGCTCGGCTGAAGGTGTGGAGCCGTCAATGCGAATGTATTCAACACGCTGTGAAAAGGTACAAGATGATACTTTTTAGAGGCCTTCTGTCCCCTTTCCCGTACCCTCCTTTCATGTTTTAGTGGATTCTGTTTCCCTTCCCCATGGCAAAACCAGGGAAGTAAAAAAGCAACAACTGTATTTTTAAGACCTTTCTTCATCTTTAAGGCAGAGGCACCATAGCTCAGCATATAATGTACCTCCCCTCTGTTCACAATGCATGATTTGCTCCTACATCCACTGCTCTCCCACCAGTCCTGAGTAACAGGAAGAATGGCAATAAGCTGGCAACTCAGGTACAGTGGAAAGGCAACTGGCTTAATATGAAGCTGAAAACTGACTGTGTGCTGATGTTACACAGCTGCCCAACCTCCCTAAGTCTTCCCCTATTTGCGATGGGAGGAGATGGGATCCTACACATCTAAGTTGCCCTGTGGTAGGCTCAGGAGAGGCATGAAAGACTTGGGTGAAGTAGGGCCATAACTCTTCAGCATCCAACCTCCTTTGCTCTGCTGCAGGACGTCCAGTTACCACTGCCACTGTGGTTTATAGTTTGGAATATTAGCTTAAACCATCCTTCACACTGCCCCAGCATGACCCAGAACTCTTGTGGAACATCCGTGGGAGTCTCTCATGAATAATTAGCCAAACACTTTTGAAGTCGGAAATACGATTAGCAGGTCTATCAAGTCTCCCTATAGTATCCCAGATCAAAAATGTAAGAGCATCGCAGAGATAAAGGCAGGTAGCCATAGCTAGACTTGGGCTGTTACATTCTCCCTTTCTAAGGAAAGCCTGGAGGACAAAGCAGAGGTGGCCACACATGATAACACTCCTCCAAGAATTCACAAGCTCCAGGGCAGATGATGGAGATTAAAGAACATTAAATACAACAAAAGCCATTCAGCTAATACAAAGTACACCCTTTGAGTCATTCAGCTTGACAGCTCAGCTCCCTCAGCGAAGGCCACATTCAGAAGCACAGCAAGTAGAAATTATCTCTCCCACTAACTTTCATAAACTACCTGACTGGCCATAACTCTTGGGAGCTTTTAAACTGCTTTGAAGCTGGAAGAGTGATAAAGTTAAGACAACTCAGTCAATTACTTACTTTCTTCTCCAACTCTCCAACTATGGCATCCAGTACTATCTTGTGATGAGCAAACACCAGGAATTTATTATTCCCACTTTCCAGTAACTCCAGGATGTATTCTCTACATGAAAGAGGAAAAAAAAAAAAACAAAACTCTATAAATCACGTGCTGAGAAAATACAGGCTTTGCTCACAACAGAAACCGCTCATCTATACACAGAAACTCCTTAGGAAACAGGCTAGCATAAAAAAGTTGCAGTAAAATGCAAGTAGCAAGTCAAGTCTCCTACAGAATAAAAAAAGATATTGCAGGAAAATCCACTCATTTTTCTTCACTGCAGCTGGACAGCTGTCTACATCTATACTTGTGTATCACTGAGAATACATTTATTATATCCTACTTGAAACATGACATCCCAGACCAATCAACTGGAAGTCATCTATACTTATTTGACAATCTCATTCACCCTTCTGTATTTCTAACTTTGCACAATCACAATACACTAAGATAATCTGTATACAATTATCCTTTCTATGTTTACTTAGGATTGGTTTTATTTGAGAAGAAAAGGTCTCTTAAATGCACGGATCAGAGTATCCTAAAAAGTAGCTTGTCTTGCAAGGGTTCACACTGACAATTTACTACAGCTTAACAATCTAAATATATCATCTATTTGTAGAAATTATCCATATGCATATAGGCTAGTGACCAATGAAAGGTAACAAGACTCCTTTTAAACACAGTTAAACAGTGTTAATTAAATGAAAACATCTGGCTTTTGCCATGGACTAATACCAGAGCTACAGAACCCATTTCTATGTAGTAACTTGTGATACAATCAGGTCAACTGGATCCTGAAAAACACCTATAAGCCTAAAATTTATAACTAAGTATAGCAACAACCATCAGAACAGATGATACAAACATCTTTTCATTGGAATAGCAAAGTTGTGGCAAAGATCAGGAATACCAAGTTCTTTGCTAAATACAACACCGCTTAGGTCAGCAGCAACTGTCAGAAAACACCAAGCGGGATTTCCAGCACTATATTAAGATGTATCAGTGCTTTGCAGACAGCTCCCAGGGTTCGTGATGTTCAGATCCCAATTATGTGACAGTATCATTTAACAAAGAAATCTGGGAGAGAAGTGGGATTGCTGGATTTTAAAGCAAAACAAGTATCAAGTCAACATTCAGTATAGCAAGCAGATGCCAACACATCACAATTATTTTATATCTCATTCCCATATTCCATTTAAAAACCAGCTCATCATTTTAATGGAAGCAATGGATGACACTGTCATCAAGGGTAAGGCATGGGAGGTGCTGATGATCATAGGACAGTACCATTAGCTGGATGGTACTGTACCTTAACAGTTTATTATAAAGTGGTATTTTAAATGCTATTAAACTCCAGAAAAAAATGGACTAGTTCCTACCAGAGAGTCAAGTAAACAGCGCTTCATGGTTTTATATTCAGTTCACACTTGTGACTGAAATAAAAGGAAGTCTTCTAACTGTTCAGTAACATAAAAGGAAGAAACTCTTCTACAGAAATGAGCGCTGGGACTCTGAAGTGCAGTTCTGTGCCAAACAGGCAAATTCTGCAGCAAGGTCTGAGACTGTGAAATCACACAGTGCACATCAGCTGGTCCTTATATTCAGAGGACTGTGGAAAAGTAAACTGTTTTCATGTTATTAGCATACTAATTAAAAAAGTCATGCTATATGACCTCAAGCAACTCCTTTGCAGTCCCAGCAGAAAGGCTAAGGATGAAAGGGCATGGAAAGTCACAGAAGAAAATTATTCCTACGGAAGACAGAGTTAAAAACATACCTATAATAGAAAACTTTTGCTACTGAGGTCCCATATGAGTTCTGTGGAAGAGCCAAGAATTTCAGTAGGGGACTGTGACATCCTTAGAGCATGCTACAACTAAAGCTCAGTCCATCTCATAAGTTTTTTGGCTCAGGGTTCGTGCTGCAGCAGGACTGCAGCATTTGTTTTCTCAAATTCTCTTGATACTTCTAGTTTCATTACTCCCCCCCTCCTTAAATTTAACAGGGTCCGGACCAGGGAACCTGATCCAAGTCCCAAACACCACGTAATTTTAGATGGTTCAAATGACAGTTTAGATCCATATCTGGAATGAAATCGGAAGACTTATTCAGCCTAGGAACTCCAAGAGAAGAAAATGTTTAGTGCATTGTAATTAAAATCAATTTTTCCCAAGCTGGCTTGAGGCTATGCTTCATGTCCGTGCACTGTTATCTGTAAGGCACCGTTTTCCTGTTCTCAGCAGAAAAACATATTTTACTAGGCAAGAATGAAGCAATGACATGCAGCTTACACGACTGAGTGGATTTTAGCTTCTGCCGTTCTGGTGTAGAAGAGAAGAAGAGCTTCCTTCTCCTGTTGTTTCTGTAGAGAGAAAGATAAATAAATGTCACTCTCAGAAATGCCTTTTCTCCTTCTTGCTTACAGATCTAGGATGTCTGCTGCTGCCAATAAATACTTTGCTAGGAAAAAATCAGCCTAAAAATGCACAATGGAAGAGGGCTGTAGGGGGAAATCTACTTGCCACTGGGTATAGCAGATACTCACGCACTCCTATTTCTGACACCTCCCTTCCTACCTCCTACTCAACTCCTACAAGTTGGATGACAAGCATATCACAAACGTAGTTTTGGTTGAGAAAGCAATCTAAAGCCACTAAAACGTCAAGGAAAAACTCTTAAGTTCTTACAGAACTGTATTAGCAACCTAGGAGCCTAGAACATGCATTTGCCATCCATACAAGAAAAACAAACAAAAAAAGCAAAAATACACTTTTCACATTTTAACTACTGTGTTCACAACACAGCTTCAACAAGGCTGTGTTTGCAGGGTGAATGGGATTACAAGGCAAGACAGAGGAGTAAGTACAGAGGCAGGAGGTATGAAAGACAATTAGAAAGGACTAACGAGAGAGGAAAAAAGAGAGGCGCAATGGTATTTCACACAAAGGGACAAAGTAGACCACATAAATCAAAAGGAAAAAAAAGCTGAGCTGTTCTGACTGTGCTGTACATTCATTTAAAACTGTGCCTTCAACAGCCTTCCACTGTGCCTTCACATGAGGTGTGGCTCTGACCTTCCTTGGAACTCAGGGTACTGTTTTTTCCACTGATGTTTTTAAATAAAGGTACCTGAAATACCAATGGCTTATCATGAAAATAGTTTCTAGCTTACACTTTCATATCCCTTGGTCATCTTCTTTGCTTCAGCTGCCAAGACAGCTTTGCTCTTTGCACTAATGCCTTCAGGAGCCACCACAACCATTTTCCGTTGCTTTGCTGGAAGCTGGGAAAGCACATCTGATTTCAGACGTCTGATCATGATTGACTCTTCCAGCAAAATTTTCAGTTCTGTTAAGTTGGATGATCGAGAGTAGTCCCAACCCCACGGCATCTGGGAAAGATCAAAGCAGTTATCAGTGTCAAACTTACAAGAGACTGACTCTTCTGGTCTGCAGGCAATCCAAGAGTAGAATAAACTTCCAGGGAAACTGGACAAGGCAAGAACTTAATCGTCAGTAGGAAGAGAGATTTGACAAAAATGGCAGTAATATAGAAGCAGACAAACTATCCAGCCAACATGAGAAGGCTACTTATAAACTTCCCTTTTTCCAACGTACAAGTGCTCCAGGAGGTACAGGGAAGGGGACTACACAGAAAAGCAGGGATCTATACCACAGCTCTGTGCCCTGGTATTCACCCTCACACAGCAAGGTGTTTCAGCTCTCCACCTGCAGCTTTGGACATGCCGACAGAACTCTCTGAATTTCTATGCACAGACATTTACATCATCTTTAAGCAGAGAGAGACACAAAAATCTTCTCTAACAGCATAAGGACAAACATCCTTAACCCAAATGCCTTCACAGAGATGTCACACTTGTCTGACTTGCCTAATAAATGCCAGGTCAAAACTGCCTGCTTTCCACCATGACCTGTCTCTTGATCCACTTCCTGACATACTCTGTTTCTGCCATTACCATGTTTGGCTCAGACTCAAGGAAACCACAAATAAACTGTGGCCCAAAATACATCACTCCAAGCGTTGTCTCTTCAAAGCATCATCACTTCAAAGCTCCTCTGAACAAACCCTTCATTTACTCCTCCTTGAAGCACTTGCCTCTGAACCTGCCCTATCTTCCAAGATTCTGTGTGCAGACAATACATATCTGTTCCAATTAATCTGCTCATCACTTCTCCTACCAGTAACCCCACAGCCTATCACTTGTTCTCCAGGAAAGAACAACTAAGTTGACAAACAGTGGCATCAAAATTGGTACATTCCCCAAAAGAAACATCTTTGAACAACTTTATTTTGGACAGGAGACCAATAAGGTTTTTATGCTGACTTAAAGGATAAAGAGATACCTTTCTTCTGAAAATTTGCAAATAAGTATATTAAATGCAGTTACAGTAATACTGAAAACCAAGGGGTGTGGGGGTAATCTTCACAGCTCTTAATTCCAAGTCTTACTGGCAGTGTCATCAAAAAAGGCCAAAAATACAGCCTCTGGTCTTGGAACAACAACCCAAAGTAACCCCCTACATATGTATATGTACACCCTCCTGAATTGCACATAACGGAGATGTGAGGAGCCTCAGCACCAACCCATTTGATCTGCTGCTCCACTCTCACTGGGCCACATTAACTAAGATGGTCTTCTCTCTAAAAATTTGTATTTCTTTTATTTTCCTTCCCCAAGAGAAGCCTGCTGCAACACAGAACTGGAAGGAAAAAGCTCCAAAGTATTCACTGCACCCTCCATCCTCCTGTAGAGCACACAAGACAAAAAATAAATCATACTGGCCACAAGGTTAGTCACATTATCAACTGTATTAAGGGATGGTGCTTTAACAGAACAGGGATGAGAACATGCTATGAGACAGAAAGAGGAGGAATAAAACAGCTCATAGGCAACTGAGACCTCTCTGATACTTGGAAGTGAGCGTTCCTACTTCAAATTGAGGACAATCGGCAATCCCATTGCTATTTTGTACTGATGTGAACCATTAACTGACTTCAGATTCTGGCACCAGTGGCCACCATTAAGACTCATTTGAATTAATCTACTCCTACATAATTATGATACCATCTGATTATCTATAGTTGGTTCATTAAAGCAGGAAACCATTCAAAACCTAGATAGAAAGCCAGTTTGGGTCCTGTAGAGTTAAAACTTTGACTCTGTTAACAGCACAGTGGTATACAGCTAGAGGTAATAAGCCCACCCAGATCTAAGCCAAGCCCCTCAAAAAGCCAACATGGGTATTACTGCTCTGCTTCCCTGAAACCAGAAGCATAATGCAGATACATCCCTCAGGTCTGTGAAAAGCTGGCTCAAGTCTAGCTGGGTTTATTAGCTTTAGGCATGCTGCATGAAAGCTGACAGTGCTGAGCCCTAGTCTTTGTGTCCCCTGTCTGCATTTCTCCAGGCAATGTGGACCCAGCAAAGCAGATGTACAGAACCAGGAAGGACCCACCTGGTGCTGCACCCAGCCTCATAAGCCCTCTGCCCACACTGCTCAGTGCGCTGGTAGCTACATAGAGGGGATCAGCACTGACTGGGCTGCTGAGCAAAACCTCCTAAGGGGCCCTGACACTCACCCCAGGCTACCTCATTCTACTCATGCACCCATGTTTTTCTACTTCCATAACAGGCAAGTGATACATACATATGTTTTGTGTCCACGTAGCACAATTCATTTCAGGAGAGTAACATCATCATAACTGAAAGAACAAGGCATGGAGCCAATATGCTATCTACTGTCATGCTGAAAACCATATACGGGCAGAACCCCTACAGTATGTTCAGATTACTATAGTTCTTTTATGGTTGGAACTGTTGCTGGAACAATTTGCACACAAGGAAACGTGCTGGTTCTGTGCTGCACCTAGCTCATGATAAAAAAAGATTATTATTTCTAGAATTATTAAAATATAGTTTAGTATATCCTATTGTGGAGAAGAAGAGAGAAAAAAGAGGGATATTTATTTTGCCAAAATACACATCTGGCTTTGATCCACAACATTCCAGAATAAATGCATCCAACTGTGATTTTCTTACCAAAGTGTTACAGCATCTTACATGAGTCAGTAAACTTATTAGTGTTAGCAGAAGCTGCCAAACTCTTACAAATTCAGAGCATGTGCTCAGATAGAAATTATTTAATATTTGCCAACTTCACCCAGTTTGAAAAATGAATTCACAGCATGTATTTTGGGAAACAGACTTGAGATATTTTGTAAATAAGCAGGTGACATTTCACTTGCTGCATTTTTAAGAGTACAGATGCGGAGAGGTTGAATTACAAAATTATAAGTTTTTATTTTATATCTTTTCTAATCACATCTGCCAGATATTTGAAATTTTCTGTCATAAAATCTATTATCTTCAAACAGAAAGTTGTCAGGTTTTAGTTTTAAATTGAATGGTTCAGGTTTATCAATTCTTCTTTAATCTTACAATGCAAACAGATTTATTATTAATACCAAAACATTTTTACATAACACCTTTCATCCTGACAGATCTCCAAAAGCCCTGCAAAACCTCTGTGGTTCTGTGTAATTCCATCCCCACTTATAATGCTGCCACTTTCAGGACAGAAAAAAGAACATATTTAAGTAATGACAGCAACAGCACCACAAGTTCTTCAGAGAGGATGTAACTCCTAACACAATCTCGGGCTGTAGCTGCAAAAAGGAACATGAGGAACATACTACAGTCATGAGGGAACAACTACAGTCATCAAAACACCTTTTAATTTACTCATAGCTGAGTGGACCTATGGCAACCCAATATTCAGAAGTCCCATTTTTTCCTCTAATACTATCTACATCTTCATTTCCAGCAGCCTCACTTCTCTAAATAACCAAATTCTTTCTAGGTTCACTCTATCATTTACTAACGTGAACTGCAGCAAAATGTCCCAGGCGAGCACTGAGAAGACCAGTCATGTTCAACTGTCTGGTAGAGGCAGGTCAAACAGAGAAACAGAATTGTACCAGAAACCCTGCAGAGGTTTTGAAGGGAAGCTGATACAGACTGTGACCTCCATGCTGAGTTTCATTGTAGGTTGAAAACTCATTTACTCAGAATACATTGTTACAACCTGCATTGTGGAAACAATTTTATTTCTTTTATCCAATTCAACTTCTTACCTGAGGTCCATATGCCTTGTAATTGAAGCAACAGCTAGTCATGCAGAACTTTACCCTCAAAGGGTTTATGAAACTCCAAGACTATTTAGAACTCACACGTTGCAATTCAACCTTCCTTTTTACCACAGAAAACCAACAAGATTAAATTGAATCTCTTCGTTTCCCTCTAGGCAGCATTCTGGACACTGCTCAGACAGGAATCTTTCAACAAAGATAACGAAGCTCAGTAGAAGACGCAGCCCTCTCCCTCCATATGATTCCTACTATGGATGGAGAAACAAGAAGTTTATCCTCTGCCAGGAAAGCAGCGCTTTGCTAAAATGAATGCTGTCATCTTCCAGAACTCAAGTTCTGCATGCTAAATGGCCTTACTTTAATCAATGGCATCAGCATACGAGTACCAAAGCCAATGAATAGCTCATGTATCTTGCACATTTGGACACAAAACAGCACTACGCTAGCTATGAAAGTGAAAGTGGGCATTCAGACCTAAGAAAAAGGGGAGTTGAGAACTTTATGCGAGACTGCAGTATGAATCTTCTTGATGGAAGCTTGCCATACATTAGCTACCCCAAAAAGAGAAAAGAAACACAGAAGCCCTACAGATAGATATAGCTATTTTTATGGCATACACTGACAATGCTCAGTTCTGCAAGTATTTCTGAGCATTGAAATGGTCACTTGGTGTTTCCAACCACTCTGCTGAAGTTATTCCCCCAGTCTTACAGAAAACAAGGCACAAGAAGTGAACTCAAGAACAAAGGAGAGCAAGCAAGCTCATGCACTACAGGTCCACACTCACACTGCCAAGCCATTCTGTGCCACATGCTAACTGCTACATGCTTGCCCTAGAAGAACTGGAGGGCAAGCCAGGTTAGAAGGCTCTTGTTTCAAATCAGAATGCAGGGGAACTTTGGTTCCCCTTTTTGCGTGTACACAACCAACACAGAAGATCCTAGAGCCTCCTTGTAAAACAGGCAGCAGCAAGAGCTCTTAGCAGTATGTGTTCCAACACAAACACAGCAGCCCTAGAGATGGCAAATCCAAGCACGGCTGAGTTGCCCATACATTGAGAGCAAGGCAGACACCTGCAATCATGGCTGCAAATGCTAGCTTCCTGCAAAGTCAAGATTTTGCAGTGGTTGGACTCAATGACTCTGCTGAAACCACTGCTGAGCAGCTGGCAGAGATAGGAGAAGTTAATCTCTTTTCAAGACATGCTGAGGACCACATCCATTTCCAGAATTAGAAGAGGGTGGAATACAAAGACGGACTATAAGTCTTAATCTTTTTTACTTACCTGGAGGTATAAAATCCAAAATCCCAAGCAACAGAAGCCTTTGTTAAACACTCACTTAAGCAGACTAGAAACTGGTTTTTTTAATCAATTAGCCCAAACCTGCTGCTGCTTAAAGGCCCCATAGTTACTCTGCCCATTTAAAACACTCTGGGGGCAAATCCTTATTAGAACAAGTTCATTTCCCCAGCTATGTCCAATTTATTTTTTTTAATTTTTTTTTTTTTTTTCTCCCCGCTTTTTACTTTCATGGCTTTTGGGGCAGATTTTGCCGAGTAGCATTACTGCCTCCATGTCTCAGGCCCATCACTGCAGCACCTAGAGCTTCTCAGGTGGAGAGCCTTCAAAATGTTACTCTTGATTCAGATTTTCTCAAAAAAAAAAAGTAAGATCAGACAGAAGGAAGGAAAGAAAAAGCCTCCACATTTTGAAAAAAAAAAAAGCAGAGTCCCAGTCTGCCACTTCCCTCACTGCAGTACCTTCTTGGCATCACAGTAGCGTAGCCCAAAGGAGTGGAACTGGGGGAAGAAGGCTGGCTGGACAGCTGCGATCTGCGTGTAGAGCTCCGCGGGCCGCGACATGGCAGGAGTTCCCGAAAGCAAGATCACTCTCCTGGCAGCCTGGGAAAGCAAAATGGAGCATCATTACCATACAGCTTACCATATAAGCAGAACCTGCTAAGAAGTCATCCCCAGTCCCAAAAGAAAATCACAGAGCCATTGTCCAAGCACCCTAAATGTAAGAGTACTTCACCTTCCACAGGCACTGTCAGCCTTTACTGCCTGAAGACACCCAAGGACAATGCTTAAAACTTCTAGGAAGCAGGACAAACCATACTGTTTCTTATTCATCATCCACATGCTGCAAGGGAAGGGGACATCAATTTTTATGACAGTACTTTCTGAATTGGCATTTACCCACTAGACACGTTAATATCTTATGCCTGGCTCAACATTGCAATTTGGCATCAGATGTCACAGGAAAATGACACACCCTCTCAGGTACATCCTCACCTCCAAAATAAATTCTCTTGTAATAAACCTGCCACAGCAAGCCATAAACAGACTGTCTTCCTCACAAAAGCAGAAGAGATCTAGAGAAGTAGGAATTTTTTCTTACTTTTTTCCTTTTTTTTTTTTCTTTCTTTCTTTTTGTTCTTTTTTTTTTCTTTTTAAATTCTCTTAGCAAGGAGAGAAAGATCAAGCTGGTGAGTCTAGGCACAGCTGGCTGGATGCTAAAACATGAGTTAATAAATACGAATCGTATAAGAAGATTGTAAAATGTGTTGTAGGGGAGATAGGAAGTGGGTGGGGTGGGAAACTTGTGTCTGAACTAGGTGCTTCCAAAAAAGCGGGGAAAAAAAATTACACTAGACATAAGCCTCCAAGATGCACTTCTACCCTCATGCCTCCATTATTATCTAATTCTATTATTAGATGAGAGCTATGAATTTCTACTGCTGTAAATTCACATATAGTAGTTAAATTACAAATGCCTTGTAATTTCCTGCGTGGTTTAATGCAGGTTCATTAAAATAACAAAGAGATTCTTGAGTGACATCTGTACCAACAGCTCATTCACATTTAAATGAAAAAGAAAATGAAATTCTTTTATCATTTCACTGAGATCTACCAGTCACCCAAATCTATTCAGCTGATTCATCCACTCACCAACCAAATCTGGTGGAAAAAACGAGTTCACAGATCAGCTACCGGAAATTAATTTCAGGACTCTATCAGACATTTATACATAGGTTGTAATCAAGGTGGGACTTGCCTTCTCCCTCCATCCCTATTAAACAGATCAGAAGGAAATGTGATCACCACCAGGATCAGACAATTCCCACAAACATTTAAAAAAGCAGGATATTTATTGAAATAAATAAAAGGAGAGGTCAAACCTTTGGACATGTCGGAAGATGAGAGTTAGTTCACACGAGACAGAGGTGCCTATGCTACTCAAAGAGGGAGAAGTCACAGAGGCCAAATATATCAGATCCCATGAGGAAACAAGATGATAAAGCAGAAATTAGGGCAGTTTTTAAAATTAAGGTAACAGTGGAAAACAACTGAGCAGAACCTACACAATATCTGATACCTCGCAGAAGCCCTTGAGGAATAAACTAACACCACCCTGAGAAATCTGCTGAAACAAGACAAGCCGGTCTGATACGTGCAAGAAACCTCCAAATTAAACTTTCTCCTCTTGAACTAACAAGGCCACGGCTAGGATAAAGACAACATGGAGATCATGCAATTACAGACAGCACATATCAAATAACTCTGGATCAAGCTAAAGCAAAAAAGTTCACTCAAAACAGACCAGGGATATACTAAATGCAACATAAACCCAACTGTGCTGAAAGGTTTTACGCCATTCTCAAGGCTCCTCTTCTTTGGAGAGTGCTCCCCAGGAGCTACATGAGATGAAGTTGGAACACTAATTCCCCAGTAGACAAAACAATTAGTCGGGCTCCCTCCCCAATCCCTAAGTTGGTATCAAAAGAGAGAATGATAAAGTTACAATTTAAATTCTAAATTTGTCCAGCTGCTGCTTTGCTGCGCACAACTTAATTCTGAACAGATAGGGTATCTAACCACTGCGAGCACTTACCAAGGGCTGTGACACATCTTCTGTAATTAACCATTCTAAAAAAATCAAGTAGTAAGAAAAAACAGCAACAAAAAACAGCCCCAACAAAAAACCCAGAAGACACTAGCTCCACAAGAGCTAGTGAAGAACTTGAAGAAATTAATTCCAGAAAACTGTATGGAACATAGGTAGTCTAACTCATTATCCCAAGGGTCCCTTTCAGTTTTAAAATCCATGACAGAAGGAGCCCAAGAGAGAAAGGAAGGAAAAAAAAAAAATCTTAGGAAGACAAGTTTCTGAGTGTTGAAGGCTTACTTAAATTCTGGATGAAAGATATGGCTTTGATTCACAACTCTTCTTTTTTCTAGTGGCAACTCATTTTGAATAGATGCCAATAAAGATTTGCTCCTACAGAGAAGTCTCTGCTGATCACTGCTTAATTCTTGTTTCCTGCTGAACCTTCTGTGCTGTCAAGAGTGAGAGCTTACCCTCTTTCTTCTGAGGTCTATAAGAATAATATGGAACAACAGCACAGAAAATAAGATTGCAGTGACCAGCAAGGACTTTCTAGCAAAACCAGATCTGTAATCAATTGATACATATTTCCACATAGCAGAACTAACATTAGCTGCTTATTAGCACTCCTCTCTCTCATGTGTCCTTGTGACTGTTCTTAGAGCTACTTTCTTGTGAGACTGCTTAAGGGAACTCTGACAGAGACTTGACTAGTGGAGACCTGTTCTGTAGCCCTCATTTACAAAGTAATGTAAGACAATTGTGGCTTTGTAGCATTACACTTGCACACACAATACACCAGCAAGAATTAATTCCACAGCTGTGACAACATTTACAAAAGTCACTTTTGAAAGTCAAAGAATAGTTTATGAAATGGTAACCCCGGATGACACTTCTCTTTAGAGGTCAAAACGCAGCACCTAATTTCGAAGGGGAGTAGGTAAGGAGGGGGGGTTATGCCACAACGAAATAATTGGACATGCAAAGAGCCTCATTAACATACAATGACTGTCTCTGTGTTAAATGAATTTCACAGCATGAGCTCTGCCATATGCTAACAGACTCACATACTTTTTTAAATAAGTGTGGCTGTTTCTGCCTGCACAATTACTTGTGTCCCCAGTTTGTGCTTACTCCGTCATTTTGAACTGCTTAGCATAAGAATACCTTATCCTGTGAAATGAAAAATCTGAGAGTGGCCATAATATAATAGGATAATCACCCGATGAAATAGAAGATTTGATAACAGGAAAGGGTTGCAGCTGCTTTGAGGAGTCTGTTTCTGTACTTGGGTAAGGCAGATAGGGCTCTGCACTTCATAAGAGGATCCTACAGTAGTTATTCCAAAAAATATAAATGCCTTTCCCTATTCTTAAGTGACATCTAGATGGAGAATGTGTGTCAAATGGCAACAATCAGCTATGACTGAAGCAAATTACACTACCTCCCTATTTTGAGAAGGAAGGGTAATTAGAAGATAAGAGCATATCTGAAGATGCAGCCTTGAGGGCCAGCAGCTTCTAAAATTTCAAGATGAAGTTCCCTCTCTCAGCAGGTGACAAGCAAAGGCTTATTTATCCAATCCATATGGATTTGTAATGCCTAAAGACAGCTGCTATTTATTTCCCACTGGAAAAGCAGATTTTTGTGTTCCCTCTTCACCTTCTACCTTTAGCATTGACCTATTTCCCTCTATTATTTTTAAGCATCTCTCTATTAAAACAAGCAGAAAGGGTATTGGATTCCAGCCACACTATGTATTTGGACTTCTATAATAGAAACAAAGACCTTTAACCCTGCAAACATCAGAATGTGCATCATGCTATTAACCTGAACAGCAGCTCAATAGGAACAATCACATTAGTAATACTACCCAAGTGTTATGGAATAAAGCGCATAGGGAGCACAACAGGAATAAGACCATTTTATGCCACTGGAATCTTTGGTTAGATCCTACAGGTTCTAACCCAGTTCTTCACTAAAAACTTACTGTCATGCTTCCAAAAAACACATCCATGTTCCATTGGGACCTTCCCCAGTTTCCACTACCTTGCAATACTCCATGCAATTACAGAAGATCAAAGACCATGCAGCACTTTGGCCAAAGGATGTAGAATCCGTTTCACTCCAGTCCCCAAGAGATCCCACTACAGATCCACAAAAAACTTGTATTTTGTTGTTTCTTCTTCATCTACACCCCTGGGGCTTTGCTGTTTTATGGATACTGGTAGCATGTATACTCCCTCTCCTATGTTCATGTCTCTGCGCCAGCCTAATCTTGGAAGGGAAAAACAAAATGCTTACAAAAGGCATAACACCATGACACTTTCTGCCTCTGAGGGAGGCAGATGCAGGGCAGAGGCTAAGTGAACAACCAATACTGTCGGTAAGCCCAGCAGAACTTAGTCCCAATTGTGAGACTAAAGAAAACAGCAAGGTGACAAGTAGGTCCTACTACTGATTACCATAGCTTTAGATTAGGGGCAGGGACACGCCAGGCCTGACAATGGTGACTCAACCAAAGACCAACAGTATCAGTCTATTCACATTTTGATGCGCATGGAATCAAGACAAAGGACCACTTTGAACACAGGAACTTCTAACCCTCTTGAGTACCACAAGACATGCCGAAGGTGGGGACAGATCTCATGCAGCTGCTGGCACAGACTGGCCAGCGTGAAAGCTGGCTAAGCTTGAAAGCAGGATTTTTGCCACATGCCAAAACATCAAAGAGCTGTTTTCTACTATGGCTTTCAATCCATCCGCCTCCATAATTTTGCAGGGATGCACACAGACTGTGTACAAACTCTGCCACCTGGTTCCATGTAGGCGGATGAAGCATTCTCCCCCAGGTACAAGTCTGCACACCCACAAGTTCGCACAGCCACTGGGAACGTGAAGGAAATAAGAAATCCGGCCTAAACATTTTGCTGCTGCTATTTCAGCTCATCCTGTCCTACTCTTGGTATAATTATAAGTTCCTCTCAAAGTTTTGTCCAATAACAATAAATTGGGCACAACATGTCTACATACTTACTCTAAACTAATGAAAACCTGAGGCAAGCCACCAGGTAGCAAGCATGGTCATTACATATATCCAGACGTTATAAAAGTGCGCTAAAAAGTCTTTCTGGTTACACTTCCCACTGTCCCAAGCAAAACTTCCCTAAATCTCTGTCAGGGTAGCAGCTAAGTATGTCACAAAAGACACTGAATACTACACACCCTGAATACTGCACACACACACACAATTTGTGGGGTTTTTTAATATTAAAAAAAAAATCTAGAAGTTCCCAACTGACAAACTTAGACCACATGTTTAATACATGGTCTGCTTGACAATTCCATACCACACTTGCTCTGCAATAGATACAAGGGAGCAGGAAAAGATGAATTATTACTGAGTGGCTAAAAATACCGCTTCATTTTGAAAACTGGTCAATGTCAGATATTAAAAATAAAATGAGATTTTAAATGCTGAAACCATGGGTTAAATATTTCAGAGGTGGAGATTCAGCTTGGTTGTCTTAACAAGGCAGATTCAGAATTAATATACAAGGTAAGTCACCTTCATTGTGAATATATTGATTTCATCTGATTATTGTGCAGTTCTGTCTAAACACTCGCAGCAATTTTTATGTTTTACTTATTATTCTAATGGAGAAGTCACAGGAGCAGATTCTATCAAGATAAAAAGAATCCATTAAGTACGGATGGAAGTGACAGAAACGTTTCAGGCTCAGAAACATTTTAACTTGGATCTGTCCAGTGTCATTATGGACTCATAAATCTTTGTAGCATGTAAGGGCCAAGAATCATATTTCTTAAGGTTTTTTGGGTTGTTTTTTTTTCTTTTCTGTCCCCAAAAGTCAGTTCAAGGCTAAGCTTTCATGCTGTAGGATGCTGCGAACCTTGTAGGAAATATAAGCACCTATGGCACTTTCAAAAAGTTTATAGTAGCATAATGCTAACAACAGTTAAAGTGCCAATGCTTAGAAGGTAGACAAGGCACGAGTTGGCTCCAGGGGCTCTGCTTACAGCACTGGAATGGCTACACACTACGACCTTAAGGTAGGGACTGAGGTGCTAGAAGCAGTCTACCTATCAAGGGCTTGCCTATGGATACAGCTTTTATTGGTCTCTTCTAAGAGCCTGGTACTGCTCTAATCCTTTTAACATAAAGCAGGCAAGAGCAAGAAGATAAACATGCTGCTGAGGATAATCAATGCCTCTTATTCAATAACCTCAACGTATAACGTAAAATATTGAAAATACTCCCATTTTTACCCCACTGACTATTTACTATAAAGATGACACCGTATAGTTGTTAAATCAAGTGATGAAAACACCTCATATTTTGGCAGTTCTTTCAAATACGAAAGCATTGCTGTGATGTGCTGTGCCAGTAGTGAACACAGCATCACTCACTAGTAGTTGAAGACAAGCTGCCAAAGGGGCTAGTTTGAGAGCGTAACGCCTGTGTTGGAAAGCAAGGAGAGCAGAAGAGTGGCTGTTACAGCAAATACTCCCTTCAGAAGTTATAGACAGCAAGCAGGAGAATAAAATTTACCTGAACATCTAACACGAAACATCTGGTACCATGTGCTGTTTGCAGGTGAGCTAATGCATGATATGAACATGAAACTCCTAATGCTTTCAGAAAACTGAAATTCAGTTTCAGAAGCACCAGTTCTCAATTCTCTAAGACCAGTGATGTGACAGCATAAAACTAAATTCTCGATAAGTTCATACAGGCAATTAACCTCCGCTTAACAGCTACCATCTTTTACTCTTAATATCTTGTAGCCTGCAAATAATTTTGACAAGCTGATCCTTACAAAGCTAAAAGTAGGAAAGGATGAGACCGCTTTTCGAGCATTTTGCAATGAGGTAAATTTGTTATTTTCCACCATTTTCAGACATACACCCTAATTATTGTACTTCAAACTGCTCACAAAATTGGACCTCCTACTTAGTTTCCAAACATTAAAAGCCTGAAGTGATTTGAAAGGCAAGAGAAGACAAGAGTCAGGCCTTTAAAGAGAACAATGAAGTTATTCAAGGACAACCATCTTCAGCTTGCCATTAACAATCTTGCATATAAAAGTTGGTTGCTATAAAGCCATCACAGATCAAATCTTCTCTTTATACACACTTGCTGATAATTGCTGAAGAGGAACTGCATTTACCTTGTTCTAACACACAGGCTCTGCAGTGTCTAGAAAATACTCATAACTTTAATCTGTTAGAGGCTACCAGGGAGAGTTTGAGTCTTTGATCCCAGGACAACAGGCAGACATTAACATTTACATTTATCCTGCTATTGCATACTTGAATATTGCCTCCCTTCCAGGGGCCACTTGTCTTGCTAACCTCACATACTGCCATTTCCTACTAGTTCTGTACATTTAACCAGCAGGAGTGGCCCTGAACTCCAGCCACACAAATACATTAGAAGCTTGCAGTAACGCAGTAAAGCCCAAAGCCAAGGAAGGGACCTAGGTAATGTCATTTTGATATACAACAGCGATCTGTGTGCCAAGTAATTGATGATGATTATTTGCCATTAAACAAGCTATGCTGACACTACTACATTCCTTCTACTCTCCCCAAATACTTTCAGGAAGTTTTGACATCGCCTTTTTCCCATCACCATAAAACTCATCAGTGGCAGTACCACAATTAGACCAAGGGAGCTTCTGAAGGTCTATTGTTAGGTCTTAACATCTAACATTTGTATGGAAACAAGTGACTAAGCTAGAGGCAAATTTTGCTCTTGGATGCTCTATACAATGTTACCTGGATTTCCACTTGCACAACAGAACTCAGCTGCTGGCTCCTAAACCTGGCAAATGGAGCAACATGGCTTTGGGAGCCTGACCTTAGCTGCTGGAGGTTTGGCACCCAGCATACGCACCTTGAGTAGAGGCATGGCAGCTCGACATCGTGCAGTTTTTATGTTCTTTAGGAAATGAGATTCATCCTGAAACAAAACAAGCATGAAAGTGAGGACAATTCTGATCCATAGTGCAACTGCAAGCTACAGAACAAATTCCCAGTATTCTCAGCTATCTAATATTACAAGCCTATCATCCCAGAGGATATTTCAAGCACTGAGATAGTCACATCAAATTCTACACTAAAAGACAGCATGGAGAGTAGCAAGCTTCCTACATTCAAACCTGCAGCTGCAAGCAAATGGAACAGAGATGAGACCTTAAAGCCATGAATCTCAAATGACCGCAAACAAGTGAGCAGAGGGGGCTGGAGAGGGAAGGAGAAAGAGGAACGTTATTTCCACCATCGATACTCATTTGACCCTATGTGTACTTTAAATGCAACAAACACAGGAGGCCTATACAGTGCCACTTCCCTAAATAAGAGGTTAATGAAAACAATAAGGAAAAAATGAAGTCTAATTAGGATCCAACTGCCCTGCTGATAAGGCTCACCGGGTGCATAATAGCCTCCTACTTGAGACATCACCCTCAAAACAGGCTTCATTTCTACTGCTGTAGCAAGGCAGAACTTAGACACAAAAAGTAATCGGCGCCCTCCAGGGGTACATTCTCATCGTTCCACACGTGGAGTAGCAAGCAACCATGCATGCAAAGACAATACAACTGCTTAGCCTCCCAGGCACAGCCTTCTCCCTCCTGATTAGCAAATAAGCTACATTTATGTTTCCAGCCATCAAAAGGAGATTGGAAGAAAAAAGCAGGGAAGCTCAGCACTCAGTAGCACTGCTCTCATCTGTAAAAACATATACAGGGTCCAAATCTGAACACATAAACACACAAGAACATCTGCCAGCTCAGGGCTGGTAAAAGGTTCCAGGGCAGTAGCCCCAGAGCCCAAGTCCCTTTATTCCAAGCACCAGCATACAAAGGTAACAATCTGCATTTCACAGAATGTCTTCACAGACAGGGGGCAGAGGAAAAAAAAAAGTGAACGGGGAGTGGGGGGAGGGAGGAAAATCAATCCCCGCATGAGTTGTTTGGTCTCCAAAGCACTCCATCTATTCCCACATTCCCATCTGATGCTGAGAAACAAAAGGATTATGTTCCAATTGTCATGATCTTAGGGATAGGTGCACATGCGTGCTGAAAACTAGACTGAGAACATCAAACACTCATAGTAAGCTACGTAGACACTTTCGGTCTCTACTGATCCACCCTGGATGTTTTGAATTTTTAGTAAGTGAAATCTAGAAAAATGCCTTTTACCATGGCTCTGTAAAGGTTAAAAAAAATGGATTTCAAAGTGATTTACCAAAGAAATGATACAAAGAAGGCTTAATGCAGATTGTCAGTGGAACACAAGCAAAGGGAGATTTTTTTAATGCTCTACCCACATACTTGATGTTGAGAGGTTATCTAGTTTACTGGATAAACACTGACACCACCCTGAAGTCCAATCCCCTTAAAAAAATACAATTCCAAGACTACTGTATTGACACACCACACTAAACACCTTGCTCTCCAGCAAAAGACATACCCAACCACAATGAAATCAGAGAGGCACTATAACCAGTAAAAGAGAAAACACAGGAAAGCCTCAGGAATCAAAAAGGAATTAAACTCTACTTGTCACCTCAAAAGGGTTCAGAGAAACCTCCTGCTTCTACTTATGAAGAGAGCTGTGATCACAGCCACGATTACAAGATAGTTTCAGTCCTAAATAAGGCCCACTTCACACTGCTGTACAACACAAAGGTTACCCCGTTTGCAGCATACAATTAGCTTCAAAATTTTGGTGTACCACTTACAATAATAACTACTTGGAAAGTGCTCTTAAGTTGCTTGTCCATCTTGCTGAGGAGGTCAAAGCTGATGATGTTGATCAAGCTTCCTGTTAGGTTGTCTTTTCCAGTGACTATGACATTGGTGCTACCTGGACTCAAGGATGGAAGCCACCTGTGAAATGCCTGGAGGAACAGGAAAGGAATTAATTGCATTCTGGTGCTTATGTCCTCTGTCAGGATTCCTAAGCACTTCACAAAGCCACCCCACCCACCATCAGGTATCAGCTAGGAGCACAGCAAGGGTAAGCAGCCTTCCCAAGGCAACAACCATAGTAATGGGAAGATCAAGAACAGAACTCAGGCTATAAGGCCAAATCTACCTTCCACAGCTAGGAAGGCTCAAACATGCTTTATTCTTGCTTCTTACTGGAAAAAAAAAAAATCTGATCTGTAGTAGAAATGTGCGTAACCTCCTGACAATGTTACATGCTACGCTCAGAGCCAGAGAACACAGTGACCACTACTGACAAGGAAATTCACTTTTCTCAGTCAACAGGAGCCCTCAGGCTGTGAAACACAGACTTCTAAGCAGTAAACATCTCTCACTATAGCAATGTTTACTCCACAGTGAGGATGAAGTACAACTCATCCAGATCAACAAAAACTCTTCCACTACCTTTCCTTCTTAAGAAGTCTACCAAAAAAACCCCAAACAAACAAAATGAAAAGATCAAGCTGACAACACACCAGCTGCTCTATGACAGCAGCTGAAATACATGTGGTGATAGTTATTCAAATCAACCTCTTGAAATGCTCCAGAGCAAGATATCCTCCCCCAAACCCATCTGTTAGCTACTGAGCACCCACCATTTCCCTTGTAATTGTGTCCCCAATGACACCATCCTCTCTCCAACATTTCAGTTCTGCTGATGTTGCTCTGCAGAGAACTGGCTGGGGCTTTAGCAATCAGGATCTCATCCCTACAAAAATGTAATCCAAGGAGCAGTGACGGGAAATGGCTGGACATGAGCCGGCAATGTGCGATGGCAGCCCAGAAGGCCAACCGTACCCTGGGCTGCATCAGGAGAAGCGTGGCCAGCAGGTTGAGGGAGGTGATTGTGCCCCTCTACTCTGCTCTGGTGAGACCTCACCTGGAGTACTGCGTCCAGCTCTGGAGCCCTCAGCACAAGAAGGACATGGAACTGCTGGAGCGGGTCCAGAGGAGGGCTACAAAAATGATCCGAGGGCTGGAGCACCTCTCCTATGAGGACAGGCTGAGGGAGTTGGGCTTGTTCAGCCTGGAGAAGAGAAGGCTGCGGGGAGACCTGATTACGGCCTTTCAGTATCTAAAGGGGGCCTATAGGAAAGATGGGGAAAATCTTTTTAGTAGGGCCAGCTGTGACAGGACAAGGGGTAATGGTTTTAAACTAAACCAGGGTAGATTTAGACTGGGTATAAGGAGGAAATTCTTTACAACGAGGGTGGTGAAACACTGGAACAGGTTGCCCAGAGAGGTGGTGGAGGCCCCATCCCTGGGAACATTCAACGTCAGGTTGGATGGGGCTCAGAGCAACCTGATCTAGTTAGTGGTGTCCCTGCTCACTGCAGGGGGGTTGGACTAGATGACCTCTAGGGGTCCCTTCCAACCTAAAACATTCTATGATTCTATGATCTTTGCCTCTAGGCCCTTCACTTGTAGAAATTCCCCAAGCCTCAATCCTCTCCTCTGTTCAGCAACCACACGCAGCAGCCAAAGTAGTTAAATGTGAGCTTCTCACGTTTCTCAGTATGTGAAAAACTAACAATTAACTATCCTTCACTACTTATGGTCAGCACCACAACCAAAATGGGCCAACATTCAGGCAAGGTTAGATCCCGACCAAAAAATATGTGGCTGATCCTAAGCCAAAACTTAGACAAAGATGGCAGCAGTGGGAAAGTATCTGGAAGCTCCTAGCTGTACTGCCCTCTCCTTTTATAAAGGGCATGTGACTAATTCACACCGTAAAAGTGATTCTGTGTTTCTCAGTTGATGCTGACCTTTGTCCTCAAGAAGTTTTGCAACTGCCCTGACCATTAATTAATTAAGTTTCAGTACTGAACTCCAAAGGCACATGGCGGCAGTACTTCTCACCCAAGAGTATCTTGCATATTCCTGCTAGCTTCCTATGGCACTTTGCATATAAAGGCATTCAGTGGCCTGAGCCCAGAAAGCCAAAATAAAACGCTGATGACTCTGAGATGAAGACAGTTTCTGTCAATTCAGCTCTGGAGACACCACAAAAGCTTCTACCATTACAGTAAACCACATCTGTGCAAGAATGAACTGAGTAGATTACAGACTGTAATAAACTTCACCTTTGTCCACTTTCTGTGACACTTTTTTCTTAGACCTGCATCCTTCACATACCCACAAAGCAACACAAATCATTCTAAAGCAAACACCCTAACAAAACATCCCGCACAACAGCCTCCTGGGGAGTCAGGAGTAGGGGAAGGAAGAGGAAATCAAGCACTCAAAGAAAAAAAAAAAAAAAAACAAAAAAACAAAACCAACCCATATTACTTAAATTTCTTGAGGAGTTTAGCTTCACATGCTTCAGGAAACCAGGCCCCAATTTGTTCCCAGTAGGTATCCCACATAAGCCATGGATTCAGGTTAGGTGTTGACCCAGAGGTCTACAGGCCTTTGAAATACCAAACATAATGAGCATCCCTCCCTTGTTCAGTAAACAATTTTCTTTTCCTGTCTCTCAAAATTTTGTTGCACTACTGGGTGTGAAAACACAAGCCAAGATGCTCTAACAACCCGGTTACAGCACAAAACCAGCAAATCCCAACCAATAGACTTCTGATCAATGCAGCATTCCAGGGAAAGCTAAACTCCCACTCTCTCCTGCTCAGGCATGAAATTACTGACCTAAAACCTCTGGCTCACCTTTTTCCCACACTGAACATTTCACTAGCCTATGGCAACCCAACAACCTCAGTGGACAAGCCATGACAGTGATTTATTTCAAGATAAATTTCCCAACCAGACAAGCTTTCTTGGGCTTCTGATCAACATTAATAAAGGACTCAGACGTGTCAGCAGCATACAGTGGATCGGCCAAAAGACATATTATGACAGTAATGATGATAATGGGGACTCTCAAACAGAACGGAGAATCCCAGCATCTGGGCTTCTATTCCAGCCAAGGGACTGGCAAATACTGCTATGAAAGGCTTCAATACAACAGACAATTACTTGAATGCAACTATTGTCTTTGATGAGTAAAATGCCCCTTTGGAGCCAGCTGACTTGCAGGAACAGTTAACAGAGGGTCAGAGGAGATATTTTCTCTAGATCTCCCTCTTTCCAACAGATCATCTGGACCACGAAAAGAAAATTGGCCAATAAAAGAAAATAGGCCTGTGTCATACAGTCAATGCCAAGCAATTTCCCCCCCTTGAGTCTCTAAAAGAGTACAAATTTTAGTTTCTTCCCCTTAATATACATTGCTTTAAAATTTTAATTTGTACAGAGTGCAACACAGCATAACCATCACACATGCCCTCTTCTGGCCACCTGCACACACTCAAGCCCACAGTACCTCTGCCCATGTAAACCTCACAGAAGACGGAGTCACCACCAGCAAGGGCCATTCCTTTCGGTAATATGCAGCAATGCAGATCGCCTGGATGGTCTTGCCCAAGCCCATGTCATCCGCAAGAAGTAAACGTCCATTTCTTAAAATTGCAAAACTGGGGAAAATAGATAGGGGAAGTAAGTAGGAGTCAAGAAATGGGTTACTATCTGTCCTGGCAGCCAAGATGAGCACAACCTGTCACCAAGCCTATAATGTGGATCACCTGGAAGTGACCTGGTTTCTTCAGTAAACCTGGATCTTCTCCCTTAGTCTTAACACAAGTGAGCAACTCTCACAAATCTCTCAACCCTTGGAAGCTCCTGAAGAAAGTGGTTCAGCCCAGTCCTTAGAGACTTTGATTTCATATGAGGAGTAGTCTCAAGACCTTACAATTATTTAAAGCACATTCTTTCCATGATATTACTCACATTCTGTCCCAGAGTTCATCCTGGCTAAGAAAATATCATTAACAACAATGCCACTTTAACACCACTAAGCACAGACTTTCCTGGATTGCCACCTGAAGTCAACAACTAATGACCATATATGATGGGGATGGGGACTTTTAAAAGTTTATCTCTAGATACAGTTAGTTGTTTCAAATCTTTCAAGGGCCTGGGTCCCATATCCTGACACTTTCCCATGTGTATTTAATATTTAAAAAACAACAACAAGAGATGCACTTGGGGGGAGGGAGAAGATGACCTTATAAAATAATAAAAAAAAAAAATCACATGACAATTAGGCACATACTGAATCACAAGACGGAGATCAGAGATGTATCATTCAAACAATTTTATGAGAGTAGCAAAATGCTACTTTACTCCTGACTCATGATGAAGAAATCTAGCTAGAAACAGAATAATGTGTCACCCAAAAAAAGAAAAAAAATCCACAAACCGCCCCCAATAAAACAAACTATACCATACCAAAAAACCAAGAGCCCAGAGTGTAACAGTCCAAGACTCCAGAGAAATGTGGAGCCCTCCATGGAAGAGAATGCAGACTGGGCAGCAATATAAAAGTACACAATTCTAGGCAAGGACTAGCTCTTAACAGCATGCAAAAAGGACATACTTCACACCTTCCCGCTGAAAGGGCATGAGGCTTGTCACAATTTTGGAGTCCACTACTGAAAGGTCAGCATCAGGAATGTCTGTCTGTGATGTAGATCTCTGTATTTGAGCAGCAAAGGTTTGTATTACTGCCTCAGGCAGTGGCTCCACTTCTACTGACAGAAGGCTCTGTAACGCTTCCACTGCAAAGAACAGAGCAGTTTATTATCAGAAGGGGCAATACACACACAACTTACACTACAGATGTCAGGACACAACCCTTGACCTCATCAACAATATTATTTCCTATCCTGAAACAGCTCAAGAAGGCACTGCATCATACACAGGTGTTGGCCTGGCCTCTTCCCTGAAGTCTATTTCAGAACCACATGATGAATCACATCTCCTCCCCTCCTATTTAGACTTGGTTATAAAAAACTGGAAGTCTGATGCCATCATTCAGAGATGATTGCTACTAATACAGCTGGAGCTGGATTATTCACACTGAGGGCAGTTTAGGGCACACTTTACTCAGAAATAAAAGTATGGATTTAAACAAAAGAGCTCCTGAAGCCTAGAAGGCAGGGGCATCTTTATCTTGACCTAGGCATTCTGCATTAAACACCTCTGAGGTTTCCACCATCCCTGAGTCATCAGGAGTAACCTGAGACACAGTTACCTAGAGGAGGTCATACACCTTCAGCTTTGAAAACTCTCTCCTCCTGTTCTCCAAATTCACACAGGTTTGGCTCTGTCCCCACTTTATTATTCCTTGTTTATCATGTTTGGATAAGAAAATGGGAAGCACCTCAAGACTTGGAGAAGCTGTTCTTGTACCACCATCAGCAGTGCCCTGACAGACATCCTTCAGGGACATGGTATCAACAACAACTCCCTGCTCAGCTGGTGTCCCCTGCTGTTCTCCTGAACGGAAGTAGCTTGCAGGCCAGAATCAGCCTGCAGGCAGCCACTTGAGTTCCTCACCACTACTGTTGTTTCACCCATGAACCCTCTCAACTTTACCTGCAGCTTAAAATCTTCCCAGTTGAACTAAAGGGATCCCCAGCCTCCATTATGCAAAGACCTCGAGGCCTTCATCTTTTCAACCCATACATCACAACAAACAAGGCATCAGAGGCAATTCTCCTCCTAAACAACCTTATTTCAGTTCCCTGGTCCAAAAGCAAGTTGCTATGAAAACAAATACCAGTTTAAAACATGCAGTGAGCTGGGACCAGGAAAACATGTTTAGTAATCAATCTTTGACCACTGACTGAGAAACAAAAGACACCTCTACACTAGGAACACAATGCATATGCACAGATCTTTTATTGCAGGAAGCATCTTTTTTTTTTATTTAGTGGTTGGTTTGTATATGAAGTCAGGAAGACATAAAACAACTCTGTTTGCAAAAGTAACCAGAGCTATGCAAACTGAAATAAGAACTCACTATACTAGCAGTAAATGCACCTCCAGAATTCAGTTTGGTATTTTCATTTCAGTTATCTCTAAGAGGAAAGCAGCAGAATGGACCCCTGCCATATGAAGGGGGAAAGCAATTCCAAGAAATATACATATGAAAAGATTTCCATTCGTGGTTGGGAAATGACCAAACTTTTTAAACTCTCCAGTTTAATTTATACTTCTTCAATAGCAGGAACTCTCTCCACCCGAAGTACAGAACAAGCTTGTTATTACACTCACAGACTGAGCTATGCGTTAGCATAATTGCTACAATTTGCTCACTGATAATTCTGTTGCTATTGTTCTGTACATGAGCTGGGAGAGTGATTAAGATATATCTGCCACCAGCATGATTCATCCAACAGACATTTTTTACTGAAGTGACCTTTATATAAAGATGACTGAGCAACTAGGCAAAGAGACATTAACCTCTACAAACAGTTCCCAGCTAACATCTCTCTGCTGGAAATGGCAACCAGCCTTTTAAAATTCTTTTATTTTTTTTTTATTTTGACGTAGGTAAATGAACAGGCACAAAGCAAATGCTTTTCCTCAAAAAGGTACATGCTAGAAGCCTCAAATGCCCTCACAAATTACACCCTGCAAGAATATTTATGGGGAAATTTTTTTTGCTTTCCTGAAATCTGTGGGATTCTGAATACTTCATGCAATGTATACAACTGCCAGCCAGTGTGGCCAAGAGAGTGACAGACTGGGAGATAATATGTTTGCTCAGACTACCTAGCATGTGTTATAGGATCAGGCCCTCTGCACGTAAAAAAGGTCCTTTTCAGCAAACTGAACAAGATCATCACGTCTCATTGAAATCAGGGCCTGTCAATATCCCAATCCTGGTGTTTCATAATAGTCTCCCCCAAGACACACTAACTTGTTTTCACAATCTGGCATTCCTACAAGGCCCCACAATGTGTCTTTCAGCCCTAAAACCATCACTAATGTTACTAAGACATGCATCATAGGAGCATGCAGATACTCAATTATTAAACATGCTTTGGTATCCCACAGAAGCAGGAGCCCATGTTGGAGCAACAGCATTTCAGCTGGTTCTGAGCAACAGCATTTCAGTTCTGAAACACTCAGTCACACTTTCTAAGAACCTGTGTAGAGCACCTTGCTTGTTATCTGTCTGAAGCTTACCCCAATCAAATTCCACAGCCACATACCCTCACAGGAGTACCGAGGCAAACACAGCAGGTCGACTGGGTTGATAAATAATAATTATAATACTTAGGATTTGTGTAATGCTATTCATCTCAAAGCACTCTACAAACTTAACATAAAAACCTAAGAAGCGGATGTGCTAGGAGCATGCTGCTGAGACTGGATTATCCTACAAAGTGGCAGCCATTTAAAAAAACCAAACCAAACCAACAACAAAAAAAAAAAACCCAAAACAGAACAAACCACAGCTCTACATTTCAGTTCAGTGAGTCACATTTTCACCAGCTATTACACATATCCATAAAGGCAGAAGCCTACTGGTCAACTTCTACCAAGAAATGAACATTGTAGCAACACTATGTGCTTAGATTCCATTTGCAAAGGAAAATCTGATGCTCTCAAAAAGATTTTTTTGCTAAGCTTTCTTTTAAGCATCCATCAACCAGTACTGAAGCATTTTAGTGGAGTATGAAATCCTGCTTCAAGAGGAATGCTTCTGCTTCAAGCAGATCTGCACACTTCTGCAAGAGAAACAAGCAGCTGTTCTTGTTTGCCTCACAATCAACTCTGCTACAGAAGCAACCTGAATTCTAACCTGCCTCCTACATCAATTAAAAACTAAACAGTTGTGTGCTGCCTGCAAAGCCATTGTTACTAGCAGTAACATGAGGCTGAACAAAACCAGCTAGATAGTCACCACCCAGACTGTAACTGTGGATGAACTGGTTGTTACAGAAATCATCAGCTGACTTGAAAACCTAGTGCTCTGATCTGAAAAACAAAATTTGCTGGGTGTGAAGTGAAATAGCACACAACACTCTGCACACCACTTAAAGAACTGGGAATAAACCAGCCTGGTTTGTTTTTGTTTTCTAAGCAAGGGGTAGCTGTGCCAGTTTACAAATTGATGTACACACAAAAGGGTGAAAGGCAGGCTGGCACAGAGAAGAAGGTGAGCACAGCTAAAAAGTCAGTAAGACAGAATTTCTGTAAGGACAGGAAAGCCTGGCAGCCACCACGGAGACCTCTTCAAATTTGGCAAGTGGGAACAGAGGAATCCATTCTCCTGCAACTCCTTAGTTCAAGTAGAGCTGCTATACATTATAAACAATAAAATAACTTTGTGAATGTAAATACATCCATGTGCTCTAAGAAATGGTTAAGAAATGCATAGAATCATAGAATTATTTGGTTGGAAAAGACCTTTAAGATCATGAAGTCCAGCAGGACCTGTCCATTACTAAACCATGTCCCCAAGCACCACATCTACCAGTCTTTTAAATACCTCCAGGGATGGGGACTCAACCACTTCCCTGGGCAGCCCGTTCCAGTGCCTGATAACTTTCAGCAAAGAAATTTTTCCTAATGTCGAATCTAAACCTCCCCATGCGCAACCTGAGGCTGTTTCCTCTTGTCCTATTACTTGAAACTTGGCAGAAGAGACCAACACAACCTCACTACACCCTCCCGTCGGGCAGTTGTAGAGGCCAAGAAGGTCTCCCCTCAGCTTCCTCTTCTCCAGGCTAAACAACCCCAGTGCCCTCAGCTGCTCCTCAAAGGACTTGTGCTCCAGACCCCTCACCAGCTTCATTGCCCTTCTCTGGACACGCTCCAGGGCCTCAATGTCCTTCTTGCAGTGAGGGGTCCAAACTGAACACAGTATTCGAGGTGCGGCAATTCAGTGCAGAATCTGACAAAACAGAGTCACCCCCCAATTGGTCTCTAAAGGATTCCCATGAAAAATAAACATTTGTAAATTTTTAGTCTGGGCAAACAGTGTAAAAGTCTGACAAAACAGGAAGACACCTGCTTCACGGTTCGTTAGCAACTTATCTCCCCACAGCAAAAAGACTTAGCCCAATAAAGGAAGTTAGAATTCATTTACCTCCCCACAAAACAGCCCTAGCCAGGAAAACACAGCTACTCACTTAGTTTGGGATAGTCCTCCAGCAGGAAATTCCACTTTCTGGTGTTCACATCTGCAAGAGTTATACAAACACTGTTGTTAAGTCTCTTTTTCAAAAGACTGAATATTCTGTCCTTAAGAACATGGCTATCCATCCATATTCTCTGCATTTCAGAACTGCTTTCAAAGAATTCTTACCTTCTCCAGCAATCAGTCTCCTCTGTTTGCTCTCACATTAAGCAAACAATTTGAAGACTTAAAAGTATGAGCACACATCTAGAAGTGGTGGTATCACAGGAGCAAGCCAAGGTCAGCACCCCTAATGAACCCCTGTAACAAACCCACCTGCTCAAGGATTTCAGCAACCACTTCCTCTTCACTGCAAGAAGGGAGGAAGAATATGCGTGAAGGTTCCTATTTGTTAACCAAAAAGCTCTGACTTCAGTCAGTAACACAATCACTTTCAATTGTACCTCTGTACCCTACAGATAATGCGTTCAGGATGATACAGGGGAAATTCCCCAATTCATCAATACCCAAAATGCAACATGAACACCAGACTTCTCTGGCAGGTTTATCCCTGGGTAGCACCTGCCTACAACTTTCAGAGAAGGTTAGCTTAAATTCAGAATCAGCTGAAGACACGATGAGCCAGGCGAGGCCCTGCCCAAAAAACAAGAGCTCCAGGATTTGTTCCCCATGCTATCACTGACCTTGCTGTGACAATGTGCAGGTCACTTCATCACACTGTGTCTCAGTTCCCACGTTACAAGCGAGAAAAAACTGGTATTTACCATTGAAATCTGAATGCCAACATAAAAAGTGCTCTACAGTTCCACTTACCGCAAAAACATCACTAAAGTTGATAAACTCAAACTGCTCAGGCAGTTGTAGCCATTATATACCACAGTAAAGCAGGAGAAATACGAGAATGTCCAACTGCATCTGATAATAAAGACAAGAACTTATGCATGGCCTCCGTACTGCTAGCAAATTACCGGCACATCCCACCTCAACAGTAAACAATCATGCAGAGTCCTGAAATACCACCGTGGCTAACAGGCCCAGAAGAGGACATGTTCTGGCACAGACTGAAGAGCGGAACACAGATACAGCACTACATCAGAACTACAGGAGCTCTCAAAACCTTCACCAAGGTACATCTTCTCATGCTGTTTCAGAGGGATGTACTCTCACAATTGCTCTCCTCTGAAGCATTCACAGCACTGCAAGAGCCCCAACAACACCATTAGAATAAAATAACCAGAGACTCACCGTAATTTCTGGAATCCATCTGTTTGAACACTCCAATCACTTCTGCAGAATACCCAATATCAACTTCAAACCGCAAGCGAGAGATCAGCACACACTTCCCTTTGACAAGGGCTGAGGGTTTCTTCCAGTTCTTACACATTTTCAGGAGGGATTTCACATCAACCCCACTGCCGACTAAACGAGCACCCGATGCCAAGCTAACTGCATTTTCTCCTTCCAGTGGTGCCAGAATTACTGACGAAAGTTGATTTGCTGCTTCCACTGGGGAGAAAAGCATGAGATACAGAGAGCAGAATTAATAACAAAGAACATGGATAAACTAAAGATGCACAGGATGCTTTGGGAAGAGAAGGTACAAGAGGATGACAAACAAACCATGCATCTTCAAGTTTAAAAGGAATGATGATTCCCTGCTTTCACTCACTGGGACAAAGAATAGAGAGCAATGGCCTGGAGGAGCAGGTTGGTGGGATTTTCAACAGAGAATACAGCAGGGGCAGTGGGAACACATGACAGTAGGTGAACAAGGTCCTGTCCAGCGTTGTCACTGCATTAGGCTCCCTCTCTGTCAGCAATCGCAAAATGTGGCTCACTAGGCCAAGGCAGGCAATCCGCAGAACCACATTCAGCAGTAAATTGCACAGTCTCATACAGCATTTTCACTTGCAAAGTTGCAGGGACAGGGGCATGGTGATCAATAGTATGTGCCTGAAAAGATGGGAAGGTACTTCTGCAAACAGCAAAGGAGAAAGATCTAAAAATATCCGCCTCCTGCCTCATGTCAATGTCTGATACGCAATCTAATCTAGGAGGAACACTGTATATTCACAGTACTGTAGGAAGGATATCAGGAAGGAATTTGTCCAAACCCCTAAAATCTCCTTTCTTACAGTTTAAGTCCATCACCCTTTATTTTACTGTGTCTCACAGTCAGATTTGTACTTTCTCCCCCTCCATCTGCACTCCTATCTTCCTAATCATCAGCAACCACCTCTCTCATGATGCCAGGCCACGGGGAGAGAAGGAACACAGCATTGTGCAGCTGTTAGCTGGAGACCACAACTATCCACACTAATAAATGTTCCACTTTTTGTTCTGTCTCTCTGCCAATCTATACCCACATGTTGTCTTTATTATTATAGCTGAACTGTGATGGTTAAGGAAGAATAATTTTTTCTTGTCTTTTTACAGCATCAAAATAATGAATTTTGTTCCCAGGACTCCAACTCATAGGTACTACAGTAACACAAGGATTCACCAGCATCTTCAGAGTCCATTAGGCTCAAGAGCAGGGGACCACTAAGCACATTCTGCCTCCATGTATTTGAAGAGAAAGGCAACCTCCTCTATCCAGTAGCTGCTTAGAGTAAGCCCAGGTGAATCTAGACCACTGAAGGTTGAGCTGCACATCATGATGAACCTTGCTTCTTTTTAAATAGTCCAATTTACTGATATGCAACAAAAATTAAACAAATTTAAGTTCAGTGGTTAAGATTTGAAAAGGGGAAAAAAACCCCACCAAATTCAGACACTTTCATCCTAGCCAGTTAGTAAGAAGCCATTTGGATCTCATCCACCTTTATTTTAAAAACAGTGACTTCCAGAATAAACCCAAGCATTTGGGATTTCCAGTCCAAACAGAAAGTTTAAGAGCAGCTAGTGAAAGTAATTTTTGAAGTAGAGGACCAGGAAACTGCCACTTTAGACTTTCTCCTCCCAATGCACCAAACAAAAGAATTTAGATGCTACTATTTTAACACTGCTCATCTCTACAACTACTACTGAAAGAAACTGAAAAAAACCACCGTACTTTACTCTCTTATTTCGGTATCTGTTTCTAAGCTTGACTGCACGTTTAATTTATACTACAAAGAAAGAAATGCAATACAGGACAACATTATTCAGAAGAACAAAATTAACAGTGGGAAGTTTTAAAATAATCATTTTTACACTTAAAAGACTTCAAACCAAGGCCCTTTTAAGTCAGTTACCTTTTCTCAGGGTATTTTTCCCCTGTTATCGTTGTCCAATCACATTTTGTTGTCTTTTGTGAACAGAGAACTCATATATTGGATAGCTTTAAGGAAAAAAAGTCTGATTTCTAAAAACCATTCTTTTCATTTGCAAGCTCCTTGGTGCAGAGACTCAGCTCTCGTCTCTACTTGATACACTTCAAGCAAACCAGCAGCATTTAAATTATAAATGTGTGGCAACCCACATGGGAAGCTAAAATACCAGCACTCAACTGTGGGTTTTTCAAAGTGCTCAACACAGGCCTAATTCTGTTCCCACTGAAATCAATAGTGATTTATCACTTGCTTCAATACAGTGTGCTTTTGAAAAGCTTACCTGAAGTGTTTGCCTCTATAATCTCTCAATCTTTCCAGAACAAAATGACAGGAGAGAAAAAAAAAAAAAAAGCCATCCTTGTTATGCCAAAAAAAGGCAAATCCATTTTCAGTCTCACTCAAAGCCCTTAGAGAATTACCTTTTTTCCTTTTCTGATACCCAAATTTAACAGGAAAAAAAAATTTAAAAGAAAAAAACCAAACCCCAAACCCCTGTCTAAAAAAAAAAAAATAATACACAAACGGAACTAGAAATTAAGCATTAGCCAGTGAGTGGAATGCACTCATTTCTCAATACAGACTCACATGAAGTACCTGCACAGCAGATATTTTTCCTATGATCAGACTTGTTGGTTGCTGAGAAGTTCAGCAACGGCAGAAAAAGTTAAACCTATGCTTAGCATTTAGATTATGTGAAAAATATGTTATTTCTAATCAACTACAAAGTGTTAAAAAATGTTATTATCTAGATGCCTAAAAGATGGGCATTATGTTTAAGTAGCACTGCTTTTATTACGCCAGACAATAACAAAGCTAAATAATAATTACAGAAGGCAGAGAAGAGGGTCAAGATTTGGATTCTTTTTTTATCATTCAACAACCCATTTACTTACTGAAACTGCTGTAATCTTCCAGGCTGAAATTCCATTTTTTCACAGCAGGATCTAAAAGAGGGCAGAATATGAATCATTCGGGGTAGAAAAAAGCCCTGTTGTGAAATGTTCATGTGAGATAAGAGAGAACTCAATCTACTCATGAAAACTTTTCAACACACATCTGAAAAACAGTATGCCCAGGTTTACAGCTAAAAAAAAAATGGGCGTAATACAAAAAAAAATCAGAGCTATTCACAGGAACACAACACTGGGGGGTGGGCGGAACAAAAGTAGAATATAACAAATAAAAGGCAGGGAGAAAAGATCGGGAACAAGCCAAAAGGTGGAGACTCCACTGCTCTCAGTAACCCAGTTAACAGAATCACCTCATCAACTCTGAACTACATCTGAAGTGACCCATTTTCCCATACAATTTAAGAATGACTTCTCTTCCTTCACTCCCAAAAGATTCTAGACCAGCTGCCATCACTAAACTTCTCAAAGCACTGTTCATAAAGCAGGGCTCCTGATTCCTTGGCTAAATCCAAGCTCAAGCTATTTGTGCCCAGAATTTCTTTCCAATTTCAGCTGTCTTTACTTTTCCAATCCCCCATTAATATCACATATGCCACTCCAGCAACAGCTGCACTGCTAAGAGCATATAGCAACTATGGCTCCAGCTGAAACTTCGATCCAGCATAAAAGAGATAGTAGCAAACAATCAATTCTTACCATAGCTTTTGCTTGGTATCTTCTTAAACACGGCAATGAGTTCAGCATTATACCCTATTTCGACCTGGAATCGGTCTTCCCCATATTTCACACATTTTCCTTTTGTAACACTACTTGCTTTCTTGCAAGAGGCAGTTTCGAAGGTAGAGCCTGCACCAGCACAGCTGGTCAGCTTCTGCATCCTACCACTGGTCTGAGAGGCACCACCTCCCCCTTCTCTTTCTGTTGGTCTGCTTGTGTTTATCAGCATTTCTGAATCACTCGGGGCGGCGCTGCTTGGTGGTGAAACATATTTTATGGCAGATCTGTTCTGATTTTGTAAATCTTTACTACCATCAGGGTGCCCGTTATCAATTAATCTAGGATGAGATGGTTCTGTAGGGTTTTTGAAAGCTGGGTAGCATTTGGGCTGCTGGAATGTACCAAGATTAATTAAAGCTTGTTGTCCATGTTCCTGACCACCAGCATGTAAGTAATGTTTATGGGAATAAATCGGGGAATTTGGGATCATTGTAGAGATCCGCTTAATGCCACTTGCTTGTTCCGAGTCCACTGAACAATTCTTTTGTTGCTCTCCATGTGAACCAGCCATCTGTTGGTTTGCAGTGAAATGATTATAATCTTTCTGAAGATAGCTCTTCTTCTCCACAGGACTGTTTGGATTCTGTCGGTGCTGGCTAATGAACCTGACATGATTGTTTTCTTCCTTCAAGTTTTCCCAATTGCCTGGACTCTGTTCTTTCACCTGAGGTCCAGCGATCCCCACCTGCCCACTTCTCTGGGCTGCTAGCCTCTCTGCTCTCCTAGCCAAAGCCTTCTGGCGGTTCTCTTCAATTCTTCTCTTTTGTTCCTCTGTAAGGCCTGATGACATCTTCAACAATTCAGACAATAAATCTGAATCAAAACTGCATTGGGAATTAATCACAGAGACACCTGCTTCTTTACAGGAATGGAGGCCAGTCTACAAAAAAAAACCGCAAACAAACAAACAAAAAAAACCAAACAGCAAAAAGACACAGGAAGTTTCAACTCTGTTCCTCCCAAAAATGCTTATTGTATTGATAACTCAGTGTTATTAGTGGCTGAATATTACTGTAACTGATCCTACACAAAAACCTAGCAGTACAGCAAAGCTGTCAGACCAATGCTGAGCCATTATCAACAAGCAGATGCTGACAACTACTGCTGGAGCTTTGCATGCCAGTCCCACACAGACAAAACACGTAGAAAAAGAAAAAAACCCCTATTCCACTACAGTGCTGAGCACTCTTACATGCAAATCCCAGCATAAAAGAGCCTGCCCTGCAAAGGCAAATGCAGGCAAAGCAATACAACACTAAACAGTCTTGTGTGGAAGCATTTCATATTTCCAGTACCTAGCAGCAAAGATGGAATAACACCCCACCTTTCCTGATGACCTTCCAGTTCTTGGGCATCTCACAGGATGAGGGCAGAGTCAGCTCCAGCCTGGAGAAAGGTCCGCTTGCAGGTCAAGGACCTTCTGATAAAGGCGGGGACCTAGCTCCCACCACGTCTCACAGGAGCTGGCCTCACTCCATCTACTCCCTGTGTCCTGCCCCGGGGGCTGCCCGCCTCCTCCAGCACTCAGAGACCTACTTTCCTCACCACCCTGTAAGAAGTGAGGCTCACTCCTTGCCCCGCCCCACTCCCAGGCACCAGGCTTCCCTGTCCCAAACTCCACTGAGCTCCCGGCCCCCACCCCCCCCACCCCCGGGCCCAGCACTACCGCACCCCGCTGGGGCCCAGGGGCCACGCCGCAGGCCGCGGTCGCTCCCCGGGGGCTCCGCCGCAGCCCGCCCTGGGCTCAGCCGCCTTCCCAGCCGCCTTCCCCTCCGCACGGCCCCGCACCCACCGGCTGGCCGCACACCCACCGGACGCCGCCTCAGGGCGCGCAGCCTACAACTCCCAGCAGGCCCCGCTCCGCCGCCCGGCGGCACCAAACGGCCGGCAGCACGCAGCATGCCGGGAACTAAACCGCGGCGCGCGGGGCGCTCGGCACGCTGGGAAATGCAGTCTTCCCCTCACGGCGCCATCTTAGGGGCGCTGAGAGCTGGGCGGTCTCGCCGTGGGAGTCGGGGGGGCTGGAGGCTGTCGCCGCCACTCTCTCGCAGGGGTTTGGCTTACGCCCACATGCGGGGTGCGGGCCCCTGCTGCCGGCCAGGGGCTGAGGCTTTGCCCCAGACAGCACCCAGTGCTGCACATCTGGGTCAGGGTCAGGGCTCCCTCATCGGCTGCCTCTGGTGTGTGGGGACTGGCACACCAAGCTGTGTGGCTTTTAAATGAGTGACTATGAGTGGGGAATAAAAAATTGAGGTAATGCATGAGAAAGGGTTGAAAACACTGCTATCAGCAGTGAGGACAGAATCTGCCACAGGGTGTTAAGTGCAGTGGCAGACACTGGTGCAAGGCCGCTGGCTGGAATCTTTGAACAGTGGAGATGAGGGGATGTCCCTGGCGAGTGGAAGCGTGCAAATGTCAGAGTTCTCTACAAGAAGGGCCCAAAAGAGGACCCAGGAAACCACAGGCCCATTAGTCTTACTCCCAGTCCCTGAGAAAGTAGTAGAGTGAGTCTTCCTAGAAACTATCTCAAACCACATTAAGCAGGTGATTGGAAAAAGCCAGCATGGATTTACCAAAGGCAGATCATGCCAGACTAACCTGACTACCACCTTCAGCAAAATAACTTTTTGTCTACATGGGGAGAGCAGTGGATGTTGTTTACCTGGACTTCAGCAAAGTGTTCAACCCTGTTTCCCATAGCCTCCTCCTGGGTGAACGGGCCAGATACAGACTGGAGGGGTGGTCCAGGAGATGGGTAGGAAATTGGCTAACAGGCTCACAGAAGACAGTGATCAATGGGTTTTACTCAGGCTGACAGCCTGTCACAAGTGGGGTCCCTCAGGTGTCAATACTGGGCCCCACACTGGTCAACAAGTTGCACTGGAAGAGGTTTCATCTTGATATAAGAAAGTATTTTTTTACACTGAGAACAATAAATCACTGGAACAACCTCCCCAGGGACATGGTGGGATCCCAGTCACTGAAGGTTTTCAAGATGTGATTGGACAGGGTGCTAGATAATCTCATCTAGATTCCCTTTCCCACAAAATGTTGGACCAGATGTTCTTTCGAGGTCCCTTCCAAGCTGGACTGTTTTATGATTCTGTGAACACCTTCATAATAAGGTGATTACTCATATTTGCATTAAAGTTCTGAATAAAAGGGTCTCCCAGGGTTTTAATTATACATGGGGCTTGATTATACACATCAAGCTGCCCTTCCTGGACAGTCATGATCCCCGTGTGTGTGACCAGAGGGTATCTAGGGAGAAAGCAGAGAAAAGGTCCAGGGAGCACCATAGCCCCCTTTCACTACTGTCCTGGTTTCGGCTGGCATAGAGTTAATTTTCTTCATAGTAGCTAGCATAGTTCTGTGTTTTGGATTTAGTACTAGAAGAATGTTGAAAACACACCGATGGTTTTAGTTGTTGCTAAGTAGTGCTGAGACTACTCAAGGACTTTTTGAGCTCCTCCTGCTCGGCCAGGTGCTTAACAAGCTGGGAGTACAGCACAGCTAGGACAGCTAACCCAAACTGAGCAAAGAGCTATTCCATACCATAGAACGTCATGCTCGGGGGGGTTAGTCAGTCGGTCGTGGGCAGAGTGATCGCGGCTCGGGCAGGGTGATCGCGGCTCGGGGGGAGTGATCGCTGCTCGGGACAGGCTGGGCATTGGTCAGCGGGTGGTGAGCAATTGCACTGTGCATCACTTGTTTCATATATTCTGTATATTCTCTTACCATTATTATTATTACTATTGTTATTCTTCTCTCTTATTAAACTGTCTCTATCTCAACCCACGGATCTTACTTTTTTTTTTTCCCGATTCTCTTCCCCCATCCCACTGAGGGAGGGGGGGGGAGTGAGCGAGCGGCTGCGTGGTGCTTAGTTGCCAGCCGGGTTAAACCACAACAGTCCTATTTTGGCACCCAACGTGGGGCTTGAAGGGTTGAGATAATGACAGATCTGAATGTGTTAAAACGAATTTGTGGTAAGCATTCATTATATTAGTCTAATAGACGCTGGTCGCAATGTTGTTTTATTTGCTCTCAGAGTTGTTCTCCTTGTTCATAGAGTTCTTTTATGTAACACCTTACCTGCTGTATGCACTCCCTGTGCTGCTGATTATCACTTTTCGCAAGTGGATTAAAGCTACTGTTCTGCTGTACTGTGTAATACTGGCTTATGCTATGATAAAACTATTGGTCATCAGATTAAGCTCATATTTTTACTCAGTATTGCTGTCACCTCTGTATTTTGGGAACCATCTATTGGGAATTATGAATAATTACACATTTTACTTTTTCTCCTCGGAGAGCCAGCCTGTGGGGGAGACACCTTACTCCATCTTCCCCTTCTTCTCTGAGCTAATCACAACAGTTCTTGAGAATGTTGAATATCCTTGGGATGTTCAAACCAGCATGGTCCTATTGCTAGGTCTCCTGAATATAGTTCAGTTTTTACTCAGGGTTAGACTCCTACGTAAATTATATACCATCCAAAGATTGACTTCTGCAACAGGCTCTGCAGCTACTCCAACCCCAGCGACACCCACTGTAGCTACCCGAACTGTGGACACAGGCACTGCAGCTACTCCAACCCCTGCAACACCCACTGTAGCTACCCGAACTGTGGACACAGGCACCGCTGCTACTTCAGCCCCTGCAACATGCACTGTAGCTACTCAGACCCCAGCGACAGGCATTGTAGTTGAACCAGGGAAAGAACCTGTGCTGGTATCAGTTGCCCCTATACACAAGAAGAAATCTTGGAAGCGAAAGTCAACTCATTTAGAAAGGGAGGATGAAAGACCAGGGCCATCACAAGAGGAGGAGGAAGAGGAAGAGCTCATAAATGAGACAGAAACGACACGGTCTCTATCCTTGACTGAGCTGCGAGATATGCGAAAATATTTCAGCTGTCGTGCAGGAGAGCACCTTGTCACCTGGTTGCTCCGATGCTGGGATAATGGGGCCAGTAGCCTGGAAGTGGAGGGCAAGGAAGCCAAACAGCTGGGATCCCTTTTGAGGGAAGGGGGCATTGACAAAGCGATTGGAAAAGGGACACAAATCCTCAGCCTCTGGAGGCGACTGCTGTCAGCCATGAAGGAAAGATATCCCTTCAAGGAAGATGTCATATATCACCCAGGCAAATGGACCACCATGGAGAAAGGCATCCAGTACCTGAAGGAGTTAGCTGTCCTGGAGGTGATTTATAGTGACCTGGACAATGACCAGTTGCCCAAAGATCCAGATAATGTCTGGTGCACACGACCCATGTGGCGGAAGTTGTTACGGAGCGCACCAACATCATATGCCAACACATGGGCAATAATGAGCTGGGAAACTGCACGGGGACCGACAGTGGATGAAGTGGCTAGCCAGCTCCGGGAATACGAAGAAAGTATCTCTTCTTCCCTCGTCTCTGCTGTAGATAAACTGTCCCGGAAGTTTGAACGATTCGAAAAGCATATGTCCTACTCCCCTCCTGTACAGACCAGTATCTCAGCTATTAGAAGTAAGCGCCCTTCTGCTCAAGGAAAAGAATATCGAGGGTACACACCATGGGGCACTCTATGGTTTTACTTGCGTGACCATGGAGAGGACATGAGGAAATGGGACGGAAAACCTACCTCGACCCTAGAGGCACGAGTACGCGAGTTGCAAAGAAAAACAAGCACAAAAGGGGGCTCTTCCAAGAAACTTGTTGCTCCAATTTCCAGAGACGGGGTAGATTGTCATTTTTTCAGACAGAAGAGCTGATCTTAATTCTGATTGTGATGAAGGAACTTCTGACTCATACACACAAACCATGAGCAACAGTGATCAGAATTAGAGGGGCCCTGCCTCCAGCCAGGTGGAGGAAAGGGACAACTGGGTTTACTGGACTGTGTGGATTCGATGGCCTGGCACGTCAGGCCCACAGAAGTATAGAGCTCTAGTAGACACCGATGCACAGTGTACTCTAATGCCATCAAGCCATATAGGAGAAGAATCCATTTGTATTTCTGGAGTGACAGGGGGATCTCAAGAGCTGACTGTATTGAAGGCCAAAGTGAGCCTAACCGGGAATGAGTGGCAAAAGCACCGCATTGTGACTGGCCCAGATGCTCCGTGCATCCTTGGCTTAGACTGCCTCAGGAGAAGGTATTTCAAGGACCCAAAAGGGTACCAGTGGGCTTTTGGTATAGCTGCCTTGGAGGCAGAAGAAATTAAGCAGCTGTCTACCTTGCCTGGTCTCTCAAAGGACCCTTCAGTTGTGGGATTGCTGAGTGTTGAAGAACAACAAGTGCCGATTGCCACCACAACAGTGCACAGGCGGCAATATCGCACCAACCGAGACTCCCTGATTCCCATCCATAAGCTGATTCGTCGATTGGAGAGCCAAGGAGTGATCAGCAAGACTCGATCACCCTTTAACAGTTCCCTATGGCCAGTGAGAAAGTCTGATGGAGAGTGGAGACTGACAGTAGACTATCGTGGCCTGAATGAAGTTACGCCACCACTGAGTGCTGCCGTGCCGGACATGTTAGAACTTCAATATGAACTGGAGTCAAAGGCAGCCAAGTGGTATGCCACAAATGATACTGCGAATGCTTTCTTTTCAATCCCTTTGGCAGCAGAGTGCAGGCCACAGTTTGCTTTCACTTGGAGGGGTATCCAGTATACCTGGAATCGACTGCCCCAGGGGTGGAAACACAGCCCTACCATTTGCCACGGACTGATCCAGACAGCACTGGAACAGGGTAAGGCTCCGGAACACCTGCAATACATTGATGACATCGTTGTGTGGGGCAATACAGCAGAAGAAGTTTTTGAGAAAGGGAAGAAAATAGTCAAAATCCTTCTGAAGGCTGGTTTTGCCATAAAACAAAGTAAAGTCAAAGGACCTGCACGGGAGATCCAGTTTTTAGGAATCAAATGGCAAGATGGACGTCATCAGATTCCGATGGATGTGATGAACAAAATAACAGCCATGTCTCCACCAACTAGCAAAAAGGAAACACAAGCTTTCTTGAGCGTTGTGGGTTTTTGGAGAATGCATATTCCAAATTACAGCCAGATTGTAAGCCCTCTCTACCAAGTGACCTGGAAGAAGAACGATTTCAAATGGGGCCCTGAACAACAACAGGCCTTTGAACAAATTAAACAGGAGATAGTGCATGCAGTAGCCCTTGGGCCGGTCCGGTCTGGGCAAGATGTAAAAAATGTGCTCTACACCGCAGCCGGAGAGAATGGCCCTACCTGGAGCCTCTGGCAGAAAGCACCAGGGGAGACACTTGAGGCTGAGCCCTAGGGTTTTAGAGTCAGGGATACAGAGGATCTGAGGCCCACTATACTCCAACAGAAAAAGAGATATTGGCAGCATATGAAGGGGTTCGAGCTGCTTCAGAAGTGGTTGGTACTGAAGCACAGCTCCTCCTGGCACCCCGACTGCCGGTGCTGGGCTGGATGTTCAAAGGGAAGGTCCCCTCTACACATCATGCAACTGATGCTATGTGGAATAAGTGGGTCGCACTGATTACACAACGGGCTCAAATAGGAAACCTCAGTCGCCCAGGAATCTTGGAAATGATCATGGACTGGCCAGAAGGCAAAGATTTTGGAGTATCGCCAGAGGAGGAGGTGGTGCGTGCTGAAGAGGCCCCACTGTATAAGAAATTGCCAGAAAATGAGAAGCAATATGCCCTGTTCACTGATGGGTCCTGCCATCTTGTGGGAAAGCATCGGAGGTGGAAAGCTGCTGTATGGAGTCCTACAAGACAAGTCGCAGAGACTGCTGAAGGAGAAGGTGAATCAAGTCAGTTTGCAGAGGTGAAAGCCATCCAGCTGGCTCTAGATATTGCTGAAAGAGAAAAATGGCCAGTGCTCTATCTTTATACTGACTCATGGATGGTGGCAAATGCCCTGTGGGGGTGGCTGCAGCAATGGAAGCAGAGCAACTGGCAGTGTAGAGGCAAACCCATCTGGGCTGCCTCAGTGTGGCAAGATATTGCTGCCCGGGTAGAGAACTTGGTTGTAAAAGTACGTCACGTAGATGCTCATGTACCCAAGAGTCGGGCCTCTGAAGAACATCAAAACAACCAGCAGGCAGATCAGGCTTCTCAGATTGAAGTGGCTCAGGTGGATCTGGACTGGCAACATAAGGGTGAATTGTTTCTAGCTCGGTGGGCCCATGACACCTCAGGCCATCAAGGAAGAGATGCAACATACAGATGGGCTCGTGATCGAGGGGTGGACTTAACTATGGATGCTATTGCACAGGTTTTCCATGAATGTCAAACATGTGCTGCAAACAAACAAGCCAAGCGGTTAAAGCCTCTCTGGTATGGAGGACGGTGGCTGAAATACAAATATGGAGAGGCTTGGCAGATCGATTATATCACACTCCCACAAACCCGCCATGGCAAGCACTATGTGCTCACCATGGTGGAAGCGACCACCGGATGGTTGGAAACATACCCCGTGCCCCATGCCACTGCCCGGAACACTATCCTAGGCCTTGAAAAACAAGTCCTATGGTGACATGGCACCCCAGAAAGAATTGAGTCAGACAACGGAACTCATTTCCGAAACAGCTTCATAGACAAATGGGCCAAAGAACATGGCATTGAGTGGGTCTATCACATCCCCTATCATGCACCAGCCTCTGGGAAAATTGAACGATACAATGGACTGTTAAAGACTACACTGAAAGCAATGGGTGGTGGAACATTCAAACATTGGGATACACATTTAGCAAAAGCTACCTGGTTAGTCAACACTAGAGGATCCGCCAACCAAGCTGGCCCTGCCCAATCAAACCTCTTACGTACTGTAGGAGGGGATAAAGTCCCTGTAGTACATGTAAAAAATATGCTGGGGAAGACAGTCTGGGTTTCTCCTGCCTCAGGTAAAGGCAAACCCATCCGTGGGATTGCTTTTGCTCAAGGACCTGGCTCTACTTGGTGGGTTATGCGGAAGGACGGGGAAGTCCAATGTGTACCTCAAAGGGATTTGATTTTGGGTGAAAACAGCTAATGAACTGAATTGTATAATGTTAATTGCTGTGTAATATAGTATGTCATCATTTTTACTATTGCTGTATATCCTATCAATGGTATAGCAGTAAGAATCGCCCAGATTAAGAAGAATGAATTTTGAAGAAAGTGAGGAAGTGCAGCGGATGGAACCAGACCTGACTTCAGCATGCAACAACCCAACACCAGACCCCAACTCTCCAGCCCTGAAAGCCTGTTACAGCAGATGGAGCCCAAAACTGTGGACTAGATGAACCCAATGGACATTTCAGAGAAATGGTCCATAGACTAAGGGAATGATATCTGTGTGTATATATATGAAAAAATGGGAAAGTGGTGGTGATTAATTGGAATGTATTGTTAGGGTAGGACCTAAGCATGACGTAAATGGTATAGAATAAGGGGTGGATAATGTCCTGGTTTCGGCTGGCATAGAGTTAATTTTCTTCATAGAAGCTAGCATAGTTCTGTGTTTTGGATTTAGTACTAGAAGAATGTTGATAACACACCGATGGTTTTAGTTGTTGCTAAGTAGTGCTGAGACTACTCAAGGACTTTTTGAGCTTCTCCTGCTCGGCCAGGTGCTTAACAAGCTGGGAGTACAGCACAGCTAGGACAGCTAACCCAAACTGAGCAAAGAGCTATTCCATACCATAGAACGTCATGCTCGGGGGGGTTAGTCAGTCGGTCGTGGGCAGAGTGATCGCGGCTCGGGAAGGGTGATCACAGCTCGGGGGGAGTGATCGCTGCTCGGGACAGGCTGGGCATTGGTCAGCGGGTGGTGAGCAATTGCACTGTGCATCACTTGTTTCATATATTCTGTATATTCTCTTACCATTATTATTATTATTATTACTATTGTTATTCACCTCTCTTATTAAACTGTCTCTATCTCAACCCACGGATCTTACTTTTTTTTTTTCCCAATTCTCTTCCCCCATCCCACTGAGGGAGGGGGGGGGAGTGAGTGAGCAGCTGCGTGGTGCTTAGTTGCCAGCCGGGTTAAACCATAACAACTACTCTGCTCAGCAGCAGGTCTGGAGCCACCGTCCCTGTCCCCAGATGCCATTTTCTCCCACCTGACAGACCCTTTGGCTGAGGACACTGAAGCCAGCTCACTGTTTCACAGTTTATTCATCCTTCTCTCTGCTGGTTAATTAGAAAAGGTTATCCTTACAATTGCTTCCTGATTAAGCAGCAGTGACTGCCATTAGTCAGGAGCTCATCAGTCTGAGAAAAATAAGGCAGGCAGCAAGAACAAGGTGCGACTCAACACACAGCACAACCCTGGGAGTGCTGTTACTCACCTGGGAATTGCACATGCACAGATGTGAGCATGCCACGTGCACACAGGCCCTTGCAAACACACCATTTTCAAAGAAATCCACAAGGCTGAGGAAAGGTCCAGTTCCAGAGTTTTGTCCCAGCTTCTCTTAAGAAAAAGAGTAAAACTTGAACCTTTTTCCAGATTCCAGGCCCCCTCACTGCAGAGTGGGTTTGCTAGGAAAGGATGCTCAGCCCCATGGTCTCAGTTCAGATCCTCTGCCATTGCCCTTTCTTCCCCTGCAAGCCAGCAGACTCCAGCTGGCTACACAGCAGAGAGAAAGGAACGGATGAGAGACCTTTTTTCCCTCCTTCTTGTCACACTTATCTGCCCAAAGCTAAACCAGATCTCAGTGTCACTGTCATGGTTTAACCCCAACCAGCCAATAAGCCCCACGTAGCCACTTGCTCGCTCCCGCACGGTGAGATGGGGGACAGAATCAGAAGAGTAAAAGTGAGAAAACTCGTGGTTTGAGATAAAGACAGTTTAATAGGGAAAGCAAAAGCCACACACGCAAGCAGAGCAAAACGAGGAATTCATTCCCTGCTTCCCATGGGCAGGCACCATCTCCAGGAAAGCAGAGCTCCATCATGCATAATGGTTACTTGTGAAGACATACGCCATCACTCCGAATGTCCATCCCTTCCTTCTTCTTCCCCCAGCTTATATACTGAGCATGATGTCATATCATCTGGAATAGCCCTTTGGCCAGTTTGGGTCAGCTGTCCTGGCTGTGCCTCCTCCCAGCTTCTTGTGCACCTGGCAGAGCTGAGAGCTGAAAAGTCCTTGGCCAGTCTAAGCACTACTTAGCAACAACTAAAACATCAATGAGTTACCAACATTCTTGTCATCCTAAATCCAAAACACAGCACTATACCACCTACTAGGAAGAAAATTAACTCTGTCCCAGCAGAAACAAGGACAATCATATATGGGAGAGAGATAACATGCAGAGCATAACCCTGCAACTGTTTCCAGCCACCTTCTGCCCCCCAGCAGCTATCCAGTTCCAGGTCTCTGGTGATGTCTCCTCATACTTTGGGAGATCTGGGGAAAAAAAAAAAAAAAACTTGGGAAAAGTGGAGAAAAGCCCCTATCGGGGGACTGTCCCCAACTCATGAAAATGGCAAGAGCAGAGCATCATTTGCAGAGAGCTCTTGGGTTGCGCGGTCAGGCAGACACACAGACAGACGTTGAAGCATTTGCTCCATATGGCACAACTTCAGCGAGGCACAAGAAACAGCCCAGCCATGCAGAGAACAGACCTGCAAAATGAGAGGCCATTTGCAAGCAGTTTGGTGGTAGCACTCCAGGTGTCCTTTCAGTCAGAACATGCTTCCAGCAGTGGCTTGGACTCACCCTCCACATACTGGGTCAGGGAACAGAGACACAGCACAAAAATCCTGGGAGGACTGGGAGGGTTAGCACACCCTGGCTCTGCTGCAGAGGAAATGGTTCACCATTTCCAAAGAAATGCTCCCATCAGTGAAAAAACATAAGGAAATGGGGTTCTCAGTGCTGTTCTTACCAGGATCTTTCCATCACTTGTATCATGCTCTAAACATCCTCTCATGAGCTGGGCTGGCTGTTCCTGACTGCTGGCTCCCAAATGAGGACAGAACTGCATCTTGTATAAGCAGCAGCTAATATCCACAATATGAGTGACCCAAGACACCAGAGCTATTCTGGAATCTCACGGATTGTCGTCCGAGGGGTTTTGAGCTGCTCTTAGGAGGTCCTACTGCTGTCATATTGAATGTATTCACCCCACTCCACCACCTTGCCAACATGCCTTGGCGGTTCACTACTTGAACAGAGCTGGCCGCCTTCATCCTGGATGTGTGGCCAACCTGCACTCTCTGCCGGGGCTGAACTGCATGCAGAGCTGCTGTGCATAGCAAGGCCATCCAACAGACAACTAGAAATTGGCCCAGGCTCGCAGCCCTCAGATGCCCCAGCTTCTTGGAGGGTTTTGGTAGTCCACACTGAGCTCAGAGACACCATTACCAGTGCCCAAATGTGCCAGTCTTTGCCCAGCTGTGGAGAACTTGTAGTTTCACCTTCTAAAATAAATTAATCCCATGCTCATGAGCCTTATCAGTTCCTTCCCAGCTGAAACCAGTCAAGTGCTTGGACTGGGGACATGCAGGTCAGCTCTTCCATCAGACTGGTTTTGAAGAATGTTTATCAATATGGTGATAGGTGCTTTATATATATATATAAATATATATATATATATATTAGAGAGAAGGTCTCGGGACAGGAGAGTCAGAGAAAGGTCCCTGGACTGGGAGAGCTTCTTCTGGTTGGAGAAACCCTTTCTTGTGGGCTGCTAGGGTCTGACCTGAATACTTTTTACAGCACCTGTCTTCGGTAGGCTGCAGGGTTGTGCTTCTGGTTTAGGGACCTCAGCTGGGTCTGAGCTTCCTAATGGGGAACCACAGCCCTGGGCTTGGAGGGCCAGGGGGTGTTTGGTTTTGGGGGAACGCTAACCCTGCATCCCCCCTGTACAAGTTCTCCCTGGATTTATTCTTTTAGACAGCTGTTAATCCCCTCTATTTCCCCCCTCTCATCAAGGCACATCAAGGACCACAGCCTGCTGGCCCTTTTGACAGCCCAGCTACTACCACAAGTTGTCTCTGAGTCAGGCCCTTTCCCCAAGCATCTTTGTAGCACCAAAGACAAAATTTGAAGTTTGCTGAATCCAGCTGCCCTTGAAACTCTGATGAAAGAGGGCCTGCAGAGGCTTTTCTGTGAGCTTTTCTAGCATGAGAAGGTTGCTCCCCTCCTCTGACTGCCAGTTCAGTGAAGACCACTTCTTTTTCCCTGCTCTTTGGCTACCCAGTGCAAGGAAAATCAGGCACCCTCCACTCTTTTGAAGCAGCCTCTTTTATCTACACAGCTTGTTCTTCCCTGGCACACTGAAGCCTTCCTGCTCTTGTTTATAGTACAACCCCTCCAACAGATTGCAGGGTCTCTTTTCTGCCTTCTGTCCTTCTTGGCTGGGTTCCTCTCCACAGCTCCAGTCCAGAGCAATGGTCTGCACAGCACATGGCCTCCACTTCGCTGCCAGGCCGCTGCCACTCTCACAGGGATGCTGCAAAGCTGAGCCGACTATTGATCTTTTATGCAATGCAGCCCAGGTGTGGGGGGCAGTTCATTGGCACCCAGAACAAAGATTTAAAAGGGGAAAAAAAAAAACCCACCACATCCTACATTGAGATGCAAACAGTGCTTCCAAAGCTTCTGTGTCACCAGCATTTAACACAATGCGAGATGTGATCCAGCTGGGGTGAGGGCACTGGCAATATGGACTCTCCAGTGTCTTGTAATAAGCTTAAGATCAGGGCAGAACACACCCCTCTGCTCTACACAACTGAGGTTTTTTGTCCAGATGATGAATGGAACTTTATCGTGGTGAAACATTGTTGAACTGGCAGAAGGGTGTGAAGTTAGAAGGAAAGGCTTGTGCACACACACAGAGAATTTAACTGCATAAGCTTTATTTCCTTAGGAAACCAGGTTAAACAAACCAAAGTTGCATTCCCAGTTCTATTCTGGGATTAATATTAAATTACTGGCCTGGTTTTCAAGATCAGAATAAGCAGCTAATCCTATGGCCTTAGTATTGATGTGAATCCAACTTTTGAGATCCTATTTGTTAAAGCTAGCCACAGTTCTCTGCCCTTTTTCTTCCTCGTGCATAAGAGACCCAGAGATACAGAGAAAACCTTTAATCAGGAGCATCAGAGGTCACTAATGTTAAATTATTAACCATCAATGTAATATTAATGGTCCTTTGCCCTTGCACAGGAGGAGCATCTCTCCTTGGAGGATCTCAAAGCATACTCCAGACCAAGAGGAGTTGGCGGAGCAGCTCTGGACTTCTGTGAGATGCAAAGTCTGATGCCAAGAGGGTTTCCAAGAGACAGACCCAGGGTTGTGGCATGCCCAGGACTTTCCTAAAAGCCCTGAGCTTACAATCGGTTCTGATACAACTGTTTGCCATCTTCTGCTGTGACTTAGACGGGAGCAGCATTAGACCACTGCTTTAATTAGGAATGTGGACTCAGCACGGGACTCTCTTCTGCCTCAGTCTTCACTCAACCAACAATGCAGGAAGGTTGCTCTCATCTTAGAAACCTCTGTGAATGCAGCACATGGAGAGTGAGCCAGAATCTGGCCTCAGCAGACAGCACGCTTAAGCACACACTTAACTTGAAGTGTGTGCTTAAGCTTGTTCTCCTCCTTCAACAGAGATGATTTTTCTTTATGTTGGGAGTCTCATCTGCTACAGATGGGGAGTCACAAGATGATTTGTTTGTTATATTTTGTATAGCAGCCTGATCTAGAAAACACTTGCTGTCAGCTGCAGTATTTTGCTACCAGCTTGTCTCAGTGACTTCCACTGGGCTCCTTGGGATAGCAATTACTCCACAACAGGGAGTGCTCTTGAAGGGTCAGGGCAGTGTGCTCGCCAGGCACTGCTGCGGTCAGACTGGGCAGTGCTGTACATCTCTCATTACAAATAACAAGGGTCATAGGCAATGGGAATGCACGTGCCTTTATTTAGGGGGGCTGTTTCCCCATTCTGATGACAGTGAACATCATGATAGCCGGAGCCCGAGAAACAACTACAAAGGTTCTGTTTAAAAGAATGTGACTACAGAAAGCAGATGCTCATCAAGTTAAATAAGGAATTTAATTAGCCTGCATTTCATCTTGTTTTCAGCAATATGATGACAAATCACATCTTAATAAAATAACATTAGGGAGCAGCACAATTCCAGTTCTCAGGAAATGAGAAGTAGTATAAGTTATAGGCCTGTTTCCACTGAAGAAGTCATTCTCATTCAGAAATCTGACATGACGTTAAGATAGATAATGTTGTAGCAAAATGGTCCTCTGGCATTTAGAAAGATTTACAGCCACTTCTGTCTTAAAAGGCTTAAGGGGGGGGGGGGGGGAGAAGGAAGTGGCATGAATAGCTCAAGGGACTGGTAATGCAATTAATATTTTTTTATTCCTATGGTGGCACAGGCGTGCAGGGTTCTTTACAGGTGAATAAAAAGAGTTGTCCTTTCCCCAGTGGACTTGTAACTAAACATAGACATTATACATAGTAAAACAAGCAGCAGGTTTATTGTTTGTCTTGTAGTTGAATATGTCCGAATTTAATTTCAAACTTGCATTTGATGTAGGAAACCAGTTTTGTGTAACATCGTGAGGACCGGTCTTGCCTCACCCTGAGAAAGGTTCAGGAAGGATCCACAGAAAGTTAGCTCATGGCATGGTTTGAGGGCTGCAAAAGTTTGTCTAAGCTCAGTTGTAGCGTCTGGGACTTGAGAAACTAGCATTTGGTTTATTTCTGTCCAGTAAAAGGATTGCAAAACACAGGAGTTACAACAATAAAAGATGTTGAGATTTAGCTTCATTATACAAGAATAAAGGAACTACTCCTCCCTTTCAGCTTGGTTGTCCACTGAATCCTTTCTTTTGTCTGTACCAGGGAGCAGATCCATGTTTTAGGTGATAGATCATGGGATTATCACGTAGCTGCCCACTACAAAATGCACAATTTGATCCTAGGTGATACCTTGAGGCAATATATTTCACTTGCTGATCTTATGTTGTAACAACAGTTATTTCTGGTGGCCTATCTGACATTTTCCATCTTTCAGAGTCAGGGGTTGCTCCATATCTCTTGTATTAGGAAAGGAGAAAAATGCAAGAGTTGTCTGATTGGATCTCCTGTCATGCGAGGGTGCACACATATACAGTACACACAGCGAGTTTATATGTGTATACGTATTTGTGCATATACAAATATATATATATTTGCTGATAGAGTAAATTTCTGGATTAATGATTTAATGTATTAATCTGTGATTATGCTGCTATTGCTGAGGACAGAAATGCTTCAGAAGTTGTTGATGAATTGGGAGTCTTCTGCCAGTAACTTCTTGGCCTGCATTTAGTTTAGGTTGATGAGGGCTGAAAGCTGTTGCTCTCTGACAGCTGTTCACTGGTGTATGTGAAATGAGTTTATGATTCTTGATCCAGGTCCTAGAAAACAGATGTCCATGCTACAAACCCCACCTTTGCTATTTAGACCCTCACTAACACTATCTAGAGGGATGCTGGTGGAGCTCTGGTCATTGCTATGGGGCAGCCTTGAATCCAAAGACAGTGTAGAAGTATGGGTTGGGAGTGGGTCTCCTCTTTTAACAGGCAACAAATTCCTTTTAAAAACCTTTTGCAGGAGCTAGATTTAAGACTGAGTATGGAAGGGTGAGGTATTTCCCTTCTCTTTATTGGTGGAAAAAATTTTTAAAAGTATTGACCTGGAAAATCCAAGCCCAGAAGCAGCAGCTGGGTTTTCAGCAAGTCCCGTGTTTCTTTCCCTGTTGTCCATCTGGATTCACTGTAACGCAGAGAAATCAAGCATTGCCTCTGAGGTCAAGTGAAGTTTGGAAATGGCCGACATTTCCATACAGTTTTGCCAGGATGGGTGGTGCTGCCGTGTGCTCTGAGAACGCTGCTTGCGGGATGTGAAGGGCTTGGGTCTATAAGCAGTGGTGGGGATGACTTTCCTCATTTGCAGAGCTGTTTTCAGGATTGGACCCTAAGCCCTCCTGGAGTGAATTGTGAAGCAATGCACAAATCAAATCAAGATGCTGACTGTGACTGCATCACAGCACAATATCATGCTGACAGAATTTGAGGCTAAAAGCAGTGACATTCATGTCTAGCGATGTCTAATACCTCATATGGTTGTAAAGTGACAACTGAGTCCTGGAGGACAGAGACTAACCCCCGTATGCCCTGCAAATATTTTCCAGTCCACAGACAAGTTAAAGACCAGGTCTTGAAAATCATTTGGTGCAGCGCCTGAACTTGATCTCTTAACAGCAGAACCGGTGAATTTGCACATGCTGTCAAGATTTTATTCATGGTCATGACACCATGCGTTATTAATGTTCCCTGTGGATGCAACCAACTTTTTTTATAGATTTTCCAGACCTTCATTAATTACTTAATTGGCACACAGTAATGTAAGAAACGAAGTGTATTCCTATAGGACAGTCGTACTTCAGACAATCACCAAGCTATTTGCAAGCAGAATTAAAAACAAATGGGAGAAACATTTTTGGTTGTCCCTGCTTCATCCCTGATTTCAGCAACAGAGCTGATATATTGCCAGCTACTGATCCCCCTACCTGGGATTTGTCCAGGTTGAGAACTTATTAGTGCTTATTTGAGGGAAGAGGGGGAGAGAGAGAACACAGCTTGTATAAATCAGATTAAAGTATTGACAACTCCTAAGCAATGCTTATTCCAGGAACAAGCTCACTATGTGATAATACCACTGCTATAAAAGAAGCGCATTTTGAATGCATGCCACTTTGCAAATACCTGGTGGGTCATGAGTTCTTGAGGCTTAGTTCCTAGAAAAGAAAACCGGATTGCTGGAAAAGTTAAATACTCTAGATGGAGATGATCCGAATGATTTCATAGATGAGAGCCTATGAAACAGGCTGGACCTTGCTTTTCCTGTAGTTGATCGTTCAGAATCATCCTGGGTTAGAGTAGAGTAGAAATTGTTACAGCTGATACAGACTAAATGAAAAAAGCAGGGTCTTGACCCAGGCTTAGTGAGCAAAGGACTCCACTGTGTGCCATGAGTAGCCTTGGCTTGCACATTCAGTGGGAAGAGCATGGTTAAACGCAAACCTAGGAGAGCAAACTCCTGTCTCTCCTCTCAACGTCAGGACCATGAAATATTAATAGTCAGTGTGTGTTAAGAGTCCCCCTCTCTGCCTGATCCACAGATGATGTGTATCTGTCTCTGCTTCCATCCACAGAGCTCAGCTCAAGCTGTGGATGCTGGTGCTTTTCGCTTGGGAGCCCTCAATGCAGCCGGCAGCAGGGCAGCTTTGCCACCGGTGCTGAGTCTGGGCTTGGCAGATGGCTCCAGCTTCCTGACTGCCACCCTGGCATCTTGCATCATCACTAAAACCCTCTGCGTCATTCGTATTGTATACATTACTCTCTTTTTTACTACAAAGCAGAACATGAACAAAGGGTTGGAGGCAAGGTGAGATGACCAGAGGAGGGATGGATGGCAGGGTAGTAGGAAGGAGAGGGGAGAGCTACAGTTGCAAGCAGAGATCTTCAGTGGCTCTGCCAGTATCCCATCCCCTTTCCCCATCCCTCTTTCACACACACACACGTGCACGCACACACACACAGCGGGAGTTGAGCAGTGGCAGATGGGGAAAGAAAACAGATAAATAAAAGTGTCAGTAGGATGGATTGGTTTGCACTTGGTCTCCTCTCATCTCTCTGCATATGTCTGCTGGTATGTAAAGATCACACAACCAAGGGACTTAGCGCTGACCCGGAAAATTTATACCACTGAACATAAAAATGAATCAGAAAGAAAAATGTAGGAAGGGGGTGGTCAGGGGAGAGAACAAAAGGAGATTAATTTTTTTTCCTGTGTACGCCACGATTTCATTGGGACAGTAATTTCGTGGGAGCACATATTGCCGATCCACCTCAGGAGCAGCTCTGCCTCGGAGAAAAGAGACCGGGGTGTGTGTGTGGAGTGTGTGTGTGTGTGCACGCGCACGCGCAGTTTTCTGTGCTAAGATCCCTCATGGGTTTGATCCTTGTCTGCCTAAATGAGGGCTCCATGACATGGCCACTGGGGTAGGGTGATGGTTGGGAGCAGGGGAAACAACGGCCACCAGCTCCTCCACTGGGGCCACGGCAAGCTTGAATGCCCATCCCTGCTCCTCCAGGGTAGGTGGGGAGGATCTGGGGTACCATGCTGCTGGCTCTTCTGGCCTCCATGCCTGGCATGTGAGCCTTACCCAGGAACCCAGGAAGGTTCAAGCGTGGGATGAGGTTCAAATTTTGCCTGTGCCTTATGCATTGAAACCTTCCTTTTTAGAACATGCTGGAAACTTTTTTCCGGAGGTACTATCTATCCCCCAGGGCATCCTTTTCTCCTTCTCATTGCTAGTTTCTACACAAATGCAGGATCTCTGGTGCTTAGTCACTCTACCGTTCGTGCTGTTTATTGCCTCCAACGGGCGTAATTCTCTGCTGGGGAGAACTTTGCAAGTTGCTGTGGAGGAGCCATGGGCTGTTGTCATCCCGTTTCCAGGGGACAATAAACAGCAGCAGTCAAACTTCCATGGAACAAAGATTGTGTAATTATTCAGTTGTAAAGAGAGGGAAGAAAAACAGGTATTTATTCCATGTGTGCTTATTTGCACATCACACAAGGATGTGCAAATTGCTCTCAGAAGAGAGTCTTACTATGAGGTAAAATAGGTCCCCATGTAGCACTTTGCTGCTGTCTCAAATGAGGGAATTCTCCTGCCGGTGCCTCGGTTTCCCTATACAAACTAAAGGGCTTGTAGCTCTTCCCACCTAGCTTAAGTGTTTTCAGGTCCAGGAGTTTATTGATGCCCTTACAGGGCTGGTCAGGGAGGCAGGGATGTGAGTTCAGGTGTGACACAGGGAGGGAAGTGTTTCCTGGGGTTAATGGCTTGTGTTTTCCTCCTCTTCTTGAATGAGAGCAAGTGTTTGTCTGGGAGGAAGATCCAGAGAAACCACATTAGTCTTAAGATGGAAAGGGCTGGTATTCGAGCCAGCCCATCACCACAGTCATCTGCATCTGACCTGAGGGTTAAAAAAACATCACCAGAGAGAGCTAAAGCCTGTTAGGAAGGAAAAGCCCCTTCAACAGCTGGGAATTGCTGCCTACATGCAGACACTGGCACAGAAGCAAGTGCTTTTGAGGGTTTCCTTTTGGAGGATGTGAGACTGAATACTTCAGTCTAGCAGGACCAAGTCATTAAGAGCTGCATGACCCCAAGGACCAGAGGGGATTTCCAGCTCATCAGCAGCGAGGGTTCAGCCCACTGGGAAACCCAGGCGCTCAGCACCTATTCATGGAGGTGTTTGGCACCTGGCAGCATCCATCCCTAAAATGCTCCCCCCACCATGAAATGTAATTACAAAACCCTTTAACTACATAAACTGCTAAACCAATTAATTATCTTGGAAAGAAAACGTATATGGTTTTGAAATCTCCCCTTAATTAACATAAAGTCCATTAGGAAGCGCTAGATCTAGGCCATCACTTGGACGTACCAGCCTCTCACTTCACGTGCTTCTGAGGCCCTGGGAGAGCGTGTCTATGTGATGCTCAGGCTCCCTTTCAAATGCTGTGTCTGGGCCACATGCAAGGCCCAGACCTTCCTTTCAGAACGAGCTTTCCATTCTGATGTACTATTGCTTCTCCTTAGAAGCACAACAGTCAAAAATCAACTCCTCTTTCCACGGGTGTAAATCCATTCACTTTTCCCACTCGCTGCTCTTCCATTTCTCTCTGCTTTCATCACTGGCAGCACTCCATCCCCGATAGCCCTGTCTTTAAATCCACACTTACCCTCTTATCTCTGTCTTATCTCTTCCTGATGGAGCCCTTGGTTCTTTCATCGACAGACACTACTCTTGTGCTTTGTGCAAAGGTGGGGAGAAGTCACCAAGGAGAGCGATACCTGCCAGGGAAATCTTTGCATGCTTACTAGCAACAGTTGTGAGCTTTCATGTATTTCTGATGTGCAATGGAGCATATTCAGGGCAAGGGAGAGAGGCAACACAGTGTCTTAACAGGCTATGGGTTAGCCCAGTGTTTTGTAGCTGACATTTCCAGGCAGATCTGGAAACCTACTGACTGCTTCTGCTGTGAAAATGATGTGGAGCTGGTGCATGTGGTGGGTGCTTCTTCAGAACAGGGACAAGCTAGGGTGCCCTCCAACAGTGTTCTTCACTGTGTGCCTTTCTCTGATCTCCAGCGTCCCCTCCCTTCTCAAGACCCACTATATGCAATGAGGGTCACTTGGGAGACCCCTAAAATGGTTGTCTTCTCATGTCTGGACCTTGGCCTCTGCCAACATGGAAACTATACTACTGTTGAAACTAAGAAGATTATCTGGCTTGGAAGTGACTTCACTGCCTGCATTGTATTTATGCAGCATGTGTCTATTTGTCTGCTGATCCAGAAACAAGCTGCTGCAGCTGAGGAAGTTATCTGGGCAGCGTAAGATGTTAAATCCTAAGATACGGGTTTGTAAGAATTTGGGGAAACAGTCTCAAATGATCAAGATGTTTATTATGCTGAAGCAGAGTTTTCGCTCAAGAGGGATCTCAGCTCAGCACAGGATTCACAGGATTCATCTCCTGGACATCCTGGCATGGTATGCCAGGTGGTCAGCACGTATGACCCCTTTGTGCCACAAATGGGTCTTCCTGAGGACAGACATTCAGTCTTCCCATACAAAGTTGCTCCTGTTTTCTTAAGCTGAGTATGGCAGTGTTGTGCCACACTGTAATCATGATGGTCCTAGAGGAAATATCCTCAGTGCTTAGTGAGTCTGATTGTGAATCGTGGTAGCTAAGCAAATGCCTGACGGTGTGCTAGATCCTCTCGGTTCACCTTGATTTGGGGAGCATGGCGTATCTCTCAGGATCAGCCCCTAATGGGCTTGTTTAACGACATTGTTTTCTCTCTAAATCCCATGTCAGACAAGTGAGAGCTAGTTCTAGGGCTGTTGCATGTCACTAAAATAACATTCATCCGAGAATGCAATTAGAGACTTGAAACAAATTTGACTTGACTCAGGAGAGTAGTGGAAATATCCAAGGGACTTGTGATTATATACTTTCTCTTTTTTTTTTTTTTTTAATGTCTAAATTCCAGGTCCTTTTAGGTTTGGGATTTCATGGCAATTACTACATTCCTGGATAGTTAAAACCACTCAGCATTTGGCTAAATGCCTTCTGAAGATATCCTGAAATGCACCATCTATTGCAGCTGCTCTATTCAAGTCACAGTTCTGACTAGTCACCCAAGGGGACAAGGAATTCCTTTTGTAGGAGTTAGTGTAGGACTTGTTACCAGAAAAGCTCTATGTTTGGGGTTGTCTAGTCCTGAAGAGAAGTGCTGTGGCTTTGCAAGTTTGAATTTGAAATCCAAATCCTAAAGGAGGAAAGGTGGGGGCTGTTTTCATCAGCAATTGTATCATCTCACATACTCCTGCACATTGACTGGCCTCCAGACTGCTTCTAGAGAAAGCTCAGTAAAACAAAGACCTGGATTTCTTCCTAAACCCAAGGAAAAAGATGTGCAGCTGTACTGCTTTGCTTGGGCCCTTGTTGTGGGACATGCCTGATTTTTCAAAAAAAGAACAATTCCTTCTCTTCCCTTAGCAGAGAGCAAGATGCTGTGGAAGTAGGAAAATTAATTTGCTCTGAATCAAATCAGAGTCAGACCGTGGTCCTCACAGGAAGAGAGCGAGTGGAAGTTCAGTCCCTGCTTGGGGAGAAAGCAAAAGCACAGGGACTCCCTGTGTGCAGAGTACCATGCCTTTTACTCTGGCCCAAGCAGCAAATATACCAAGGCACAGCACTCCAGAAATTATTTCTGATCTCCTTTGAGAAAATCATTCCAATCAATACATGGATTATTTCTGGATGCTTGGAGGATGCGTAAGCCCCACCTGCTGAGCCCAGCTTCCCAGCAGCAGCATCCTTTGCATCAGCGCATTTGCAACTGCCCAGAAAGAAAGAAAGACCAAAGAAAATGTGACAGAGCTCCCTCCAGCCCCCGGCTGTGTCTGCCCACAAGCTTCGTCAACGGAGTTATGGTAATTACATCACTTGAGATTTATTTAATATCTCCATCCGGGAAAAAAGAACCAGGAAATCTGGCTGCGACAAGCAATCAGAGGGTACTCAGCTGATGAACAGCTCCCCATCACTGAAGAGCAGTAGGAACCTTCGATGGACTGGATTTAAGTAATGGTTTGCCAGAGGGATGAGGCCCACGCCACGGCAATCAAAGCTCCTCTGCACCATTAAGGAGCTGTAAGTGGAGCAGGAGGCGCAGTGCAGCTATTGACCGAGTAGGTGGGCATGAAAATGGGTTTAGGTAACTGTTTGCTTCCTGAGAGATGGAAAACACAAAGGGATGTTTCTCTGGCAGCTTTCTGGCTGTCTGATCCTGGCTGTCCACATCAGCATTTATATTGTCTGTCTCTCACGTACTCGTGCACAATGACCGGTATGCTGTGTTCAAGCTGTTCAGCTGCAGTCCACGCAAAGCTTTCCTGCTTGCATTTGCCCTCTCACTATCTCTGCCATTTTTTAAATCTCTGACCTAACAACATTAAAAAAAAAAAAAAATTCTGATATGATTTTATATCAGACTGTCACATAGGCAGATCAAGGATTGCTGCAGCTCTAGCCACCCTCTTTCTTCCTTCCTCCACTCCCCCTGCACTGAGCGATGGCTTGTACAGAGATGAAGAGGAGGCACATAAACAGCAATGACTTTTTTCCTCCTTGTTGAGGTGGTAGCTAAAGGCCACTGGGCCCACCTTCTGCTCTAGAAGACTAGAGTTAGGATGTCTGCTGTGAGACCAACCTGCAGCCCGACACCTGAATCCATCCTGATCCATACAGGCATGCAGGTCTGCGCTGAGATGCCCGGGCATCTCCCCTTCTGCTTTTCCCAGTCGGTGGCTCAGAGGTAACCAGTCGAGAGGAACCAGTTCTCCACTCTCAGCTGATGGATCTGTGCTTTTTTTCTTCCTCTTTCTGTACCTCAGGAGGGTGGGGGCAGTGTGCGCCAGAGCTGATGCCTCCCGTATGTTTCCTCCCTATGTTAACCTCGTGATTATTAGTGGGCTGAAGAGACACAGCATCCAAACTCCCAGAGGCAGGCCCTTCTGCAAAAGGAGAAGGTGTTGCCCATCATTTGCTGCACATTGCTTCCTGTGAAGCAAGGTTAGGAAGGCTGCACTGGCCTCCTGACAGCCCCCTGCTCTCACTGGGATCTCGGGCCAGCTCTTGCCAGTGTGAGCATTTTAAGCAAGGCACCTTGATCCATACCAAGGGACCTGAATGCTGCATCCAAGTGTGAAAACATTGGCCGCTGTCCCATTTACCAAAAGAGGAATAATAGTACCCACTCGCCTCTGGGAAGCATATGGAACACCTCCGATTTATTATTTGTTTTATTTATTTTGTCACATTTATCAGCCATTCAACTCTCTGGGCACACAGCCCGTACATTAAAACCCAGAGTATAATACACAGATCTTCTCTACCCTGAGCATATCCTCTCTGAGAAACCAGGCATGGGCAGGAGGGAAGGATGAAAGATGCTTTACACAAGCAAAGGATGACAACAATATCTTTTTCTCCAATTCTAATATTGATGGAACCATTCTAAAAATGTTGGCGACATCAAGACAAGAAGATGAGGGCAATAAAAAGCAGGAGGGGGGTGGAAAGCCATCATGGAGCACGGGCACAGAGACTTAGCCTCTAGCCAGCCTGTCTCATGCTCAGGAAGTCCCTAATATGCTCTTTCCATTATTATTTCTCTAATGACCCCATTAGACACATGTGAAATTCTGAGAAGCCTAAAATATGTTGTAGAGAGCCACACTGGCAAATCTGCCCAGCTTTTCTGAGAAATGGCAGGCTGCAGTGATGAATGTTTTAGCTTTAGAGCATCCCAATGTGTAATTTATTTGCTGGAAATTAATTGCATGTGCTGGCTTCATTTTCCTGTAGCGAATAATCAGATTTGCTCCCTTTTTAATTAGGTAACAACATAGATTCCTCTGCTGATCATGGCATGGTGGTTTATGCATGTCACGTCTTGTTCTAAGGGAGACAATTTCATACTGTTGTCTAGAGCCCAGCACAACTTTTGAGTGACGTTAGATTGTCTGTTAGCTGTAACTCCTGGGTCACTGCCACCAAAGACTTCATGCACAAGACCAGCTAGAGAAGCCAGCCTGGGTGCTGGTGCATGTTATCGCCTACTGAAGTGGGAGTTTTGAGGAAACCCTATGGAGAAACCAGATTAAGGAGCCTGAAATTTCAGTGGTGCTGTGACACGATGTCAGACCCAGGCCCGGCTCTATGTCACCAAAAGGTGAGTCACACCTGGCGGCCATCCACTGGTCCCTGAGCTGAGACGTTGCACTGATGTTAGCCAGATTGCATAGATTGGAAGCCTTCAGATCATCTGTATCTTTAGCACTTTTGGTCCACCTCAAAACCAGCACTTTTGTCATCTGTTCCCGCTGGGATGGCAAAGGCAAAGTCCCGGTGGGGAGCTAACCTGCCCCCCTTGTATTTGGAGGCTGGATGGGGCTGCGCATGGACACACAGAGCAGGACAGTGTGGAGAAAGCTGCCTCTGCTGATGTTGCAGAGAAAAGCTAATGGACTCCAGCAGCTGCTACTTAAAATTTTCAAATAGGCTGAAGAGAGTAAAAACTATCAGCTTTGGCTGCCATTGGTTACTTTCGGCAAATCTCTAATTAAGCGATAGCGTTCAGTCGTACTTACCCTTCACTGGGCTACAAGGAACCCATATTTCTACTGAAAAATATGCTACTGAAACAAAACAAATCTCTCAGCGAGCAAACGCTGCTGGAGTGAAATGAAAAAATATTGATTATCATAGCTATTAAACCATGAAATCCTCTGCAACTAATTAATCCGCTAGGGAAAAGTTTGTTAGTGGGATTTTGGCTTCCTGCTGGCAACCTGTAAAGCAGGCACCATTGCCCGAGAAATCGCCCAACACCCGACCGCCGCCACCTGCCCCGGGGAAGTTTCCTCATTTCACGGGTGCCCGCAGCGGCCGGCGGGAGGCTCTGACAGCCGGCCTGGAAACGCGCCGGAGCGCGGGGGGCTCGCCTCGGGCAGGCTGCGGAGCCTGGCTGCCTGCCGGCGCTCGGCGGGGCGGGCGGCGGGGGGACCGGGGGCCGCGCCGGGCCGGGGGCGCGCGGCGCGAGGAGCGCGGGGGAGCGCGGGGGAGCGCGGAGCCGCCGCGCCCCCGCCCGCGCCCGCGCCCGGCGGAGCTGTCCGCGGCTGGTGGTGCTGAAGCCGCAGCGGCCGCCCAGCCCCTTCCCCCGCCCCTCCCTTCCTCCCCGGCGTGGGCTCTCGCAGGCAGCCGGCAGCCCGGGGCATCAAAGCCTGGGGAGGGCCCCGCTTCTCCCTTTGATTCCCCCCACCCCACCCCCCACCCCGCCTTTTTGCTTTTCTTTTTTTTTTTCTTTTTTTTTCTTCTTTTTTTTTTTTTAAAGCCGGGGGAGGGAGGAGAGCGCGGCCACGTTGCACCCCTCCCTTCCTGCAAATCCCCGCTTGCACTGCAAACAATCTGCCTTCCCCATTGCATCCAAGGGAGATAGCAACAGCAACATCATCACGGCGAGCCGGATGGGAGAGCGGAGAGGAGGCTGCTGCTGAGGGAGAAAGGCACACACGCACACAGCAGCTCGATGTTGCCAAAGCGGTAGGAGCCGCACGAAAAATAAGCCATGCTGCCCCGTCTGTCTGGCGCATTGTGCTCCATCCGAGCCTTTTAGGAGGAAGAAGAGAATTATCTGCTCCGATTTTTTTTTTTTTTCCCCTGCCAGCGAGAGTGCGACAGCCTTGCGATGGTTGAATGTCAATGCCTGTGAGAGAGAACAACAGTCAGAGGAGGAGGAGGGCAGAAGGGGAGGAAAATGAAGGTGGGGACGGTGGTGGAGAGAAAGAAGGAGCCTCGTCCAATGCATCAAAAGGAGGTCCCTGCAATTGCTGAGAGAGCCCTGGCCGCCTCGCCATCCACAATGGTCTGTACAAGCTGCCAATGCGTTTGATGACGTTCCTGTTTTGTGAAAGGAGGAAAGGAAACGTGACCATGTAAGATCCACGTTTCCCTGGTCAATTACATGCGAAGAATAGATCCGATTTCGACGGTCGGTTTTTTTTTTTTTTTTTTTTTTTTTTGGTCCACAACGGTAACAGCTTAGGGAATAACACAGCCGCCTTCCCTCACCAATTTTGCTCTGATTTTTTTTGGTGTGGTCCAGACAGCTGCTGGAATAGCGAAGGTCAGAATATATAAATATATATAAAATATATATGAGATATATATTATATATATAAAAATATATTTATCTGAGCACATCTGGGATTAAGCTCATCGAATGCTAATTCTTTCTTTCAGGACTTTTAATATTTACAATGAAATCTTTTAAAGGCAACGGTAAAATCTGAAGCCACCTGGGAGTACAGTGTTGGAAACGTAGGGTGTTTTCCCACAAACAATGTGAAGGTCTTTTTTGTCAAAGAGGCAATTTTGATAATAACAACAGCTACCAATTTTGCATTTTGATAGCCAGACCGGCTGCTATTTTGTCTGGGTGCACACCGGGTCTCGTGTGATCGGGTTTTATTTTTTAATTGAAAAAAAATATTAAAAAATAGAAGAAAAAGGAAAATTACTTGAGATGCCAAATACTGTCGAGAGAACCATATTCTCCCTCCTCCCCACACCCGCCGGAGACGTGGACCCTTCTTTTTTACAGGCTTAGGAGTTGCGGGAGCCGATCAGGGGCTTTCTCCCGAGCCCGCCGCCCGCCCCCCGGACCCTCGGGCGTGGGAGATTTATTTCCTCCTCCCGCTGATTTCTAAACAAACTTGTGGAGGGAGGGAGGGGGGGTACGAATCCCCCAGGAGCGCAGAGTCGGGTGGGCGTTTTTTGGTGGGGTTTTTTTGGTTTTCTTTTTTTTTTTATATTTCTTGCCACCCTCGGCGGATTTCAAGCGGGCTGCCGGGGATTTCACCCCCTCGCCCTCCGACTCTGCTTTTGTCCTCTCCCCGCCGGCCAGCGCAGACACCCCCCCCCCCCCTCCCCGGCACTGAGCCCGCAGCGGAGCCCCCCCGGCCGCGGGGCGCCCGGCTCCTGCCCTTTTCTTTCCCACCCCATCCCCGCCTGCCCAGGAAAGGCACATGTTAATACCACCCGGCGCGGTCATTTTCTGCTACTGCTGCTGCGGGCTCCTCCGTCCGAGACAGATGTTGCGAAACCAAGGCCTCCTCAAGTGCCGCTGCCGCATGCTCTTCAATGACCTGAAGGTCTTCCTGCTGCGGAGACCCCCCGCGCCGCCGCCGCCGCCCTCCCCGCCGCCGCCGCTCCCCATGCCCGGCGGCGCAGAGGCGGCGGCGGGCGGCCCGGCGGGGGCCGCACCGCCCGGGGGACGCGGGCCCGGCTGGCGGGCGGCGGCGGGCGGCGGCGGCGGCGGCGGCGGCGGCGGCGGCGGAGCGGGCAGCCCGGCCGCCGAGGAGTGGGGCAGCCCCGCCGGGGAGCCGCCCGCCTCCCTGCCCAGCAGCACCTCCTCGGATGACTTCGGCAAGGGCAAGGCCGAGGACCGCTACTCGCTGGGCAGCAGCGTCGACAGCGGCATCCGCACCCCGCTCTGCAGGATCTGCTTCCAGGGGCCCGAGCAGGTGAGCCCGCGGAGGGCGGTGGGCGCTGGGGCGGGGGCGCAAGCGGGGGCCGCGGCTGGAGCCCGGCTGGCCCGGCGGCAGCGATGCCCCAGCCTGCAGAACCGGGGCCTGCTGCTCATAGGGGTCTCCCCGCTGCCTGGAACAGGACCTCGAACCCAGAGGGGCTCCGTCCTCCGCCCCCAGGCCCCGGGCTCCAGGACTGTGCGCCTCGGCGGTGTTTGCCAGGGAAATGTGGGGCGCTCCATCCCTCTCTGCTGCCCGGCAGCCTTGCCCGGGCACCCACGCCTGGCCTCAGAGCCGTGCGGCTGTGGCATGGCAAGGACCCATGGACTCCTTCATGGGCCAGAGCGCATCCTGGCGCGGGGGGCTTTTTGTCGCCTCGTGGGTACCCAGTTGCCATGATCCCAGAAATGATGCAAATGAAGGACGTGTTTAATGTGCTGTTTGCTTTTAAAAATACAACTTTGGTCTGTATAAACACGTGGCAGGAGGCAGCCCCACCTCATCAGTGGTTCCCAGGGGACAGCTAGTAGGAGCTCTGTAGCTTTGCCGTTGCTCCCATGCTCCCAGCTGCACTAGCTGGAGCAGGAAAACAGCAGGTGACAATTGTACCTGCTGAAGCTGCAACCTCGAGATGCTCCTTGGTACAGACTGAGGTTGGGCCAGTGAAGTTTCCCTCCACTACACAGGAGAATGAAACAAATGCAACCTCACTGGAACATAAGGTGCTACCCCAGGGCATTGTTCTCCCTATTTAATGACAATTAAAAGCAGTTCATGTATTTTCAGGCTGGCAACTTCCTTACGGTGATAAACACAGTGACATTTGTATCTAATGTGACACAGCTGCAGGCGGCAAGGAAGGCTGCAGACCTCTGCTTGTGGGGTCAAGCCCAGATATGCAGATAACCTTTATTACTCAGGATAGTCCTGTTACCTGTGATAATAAGGGATCCTTGCACAAGGAGGGGTTGTGAGGTTCAACTTGGCTGATACCCATTTCCATTTTAGGCACAGATCTTGGCACATAAGGAGATACGTTGAAATCTTGAGCAAAACAGATTTTGCCCCATGTCTTCTTTCCCCTTCATGGACCTGTGTGCTCTGCTAAGGAAAGCCAGTGCTCAGCTGAGAGTGGCCACGCTCAGGCAGCGTCCTGCCTCTCCCAAGGATAGTGCCCATGTCTGCCATGCAGTGATCATGCCTTACCTTGTGTTTGTCTGAGGATGGTGGTGATGGGGGCAGGGAGGTGGGGAATAGGCTCCCATTCTTCTCTGGGAGAAGCAGGACCTGCCACCAACTCATCCGACTATCCACAGCCCTGCTGGATGTGTCATACCACGGGTCCCATAGATCAGCGCTCGGTGCTCAATGGACTGTAGCCCTCTCTAATGGTTTATGCAGCTGACCGATAGCTATGAGACACAGTTTTCACCATAGGCTTTTAGATAGGGGTGGGGGAAATCATTCTTATTTGGAGATGCTTTATGCCTTCCTCGCTTGACTGCCTCCTCCCCGTCTCTTCTAAAAGTTGGAAGCCATGCAACTCGCTGCCAGGGAATTTGCATTATTCCACATTTCTAGTACTCTTCCCTGGCTTGCCATTCTTCCTGTGTACATGAGACGTAGCGCCTGCAAGATTGGCTTACGTGTCTGAGCAAATAGAGCCTAAGCAGAATTGAAATAGAGGTAACTCGCTTCCTTGGAGAACATTAATGCTCAAAAATAATTGGATGCTGATTTTCACACTGAAAACCTGTGTAAGTTGCATTGTAAAAGTGAGACTATTTGCTGACCATCTGCCAGCCTACCTGAGTGAGAAGCTGAGCAGACGTGACTGGCATCTAATAGACTTTCACTAGGATTTCTCTTTTTGGCTTCGCACAGTTTCTGACCAATATAATAAGACACTTACAGCTGGATTCTGCCACTCGTCCTTGAGCAGTACCTTATTCCGCAAATAATTTTTCCTTCCCCTTGAGGAGTGCCTGAAAGCCTTTGGCCCTGCAGCAGCTGGGAGGCACAAGTCATTATGGAGGCCCAAACCGTGGGGTTTTAAAGCATGGCCAGATCCTGACACAGCTTCCTAGAAGTACAGTTCAGAATCACTGAGAGCTGAATCGGTGCCACTGATGTCAAGACCTGCAGTTTGGTTTATTTGGCCCTTATATTAATAAAACTCCCATCAGGGCTAGATTCTGAATTCCTTGTTCTTTTTTTATTATGGTGGTTACTACTGTTTCAGCCTTTATTTCCCATTTGTTTTCTAACTCAACAGCTGAGCGAGGACCCTTCATGTTTCGGCCCCTCAAAACTATGAGAGTCATAGATGCACATTATTCTATACCACCCCTGCTAAGATCATCATGAAACTTTATCTACTTGGAAACAAAATATAATTGCTAGTTCTTTACTGTTCAGATTAATGACAATGGCAGATATAAACAGTGTTTTATTTACCTGTCAAAAACATCTGAAACTGCTGCAGCTGTGGGCAGGTTTGCAGGGCTGCATCACAGTACCAAGAACAAAAGCCTTCATTATAAATTGACCGTTAGGCACTCTAAGCTTATTTACCCAGATAAAATGACAGCAAGTCTCCAAAAGATGTTTTAATCCTGTTTTGATTTAAGAAAAAAAAGACAACAGCCAAAATGGTTGCTTTACTAATCTGGCTTCGCAAGTAGGTTTTCTTTAATATCTAATGCAAAACAAAATCAGTAGGGATTTTCACTTTAAATTTATGATTGCCCATCATGCATGATACTGCAGGCTACCGAATTGCTTATATCTTAAGCTCCTCATGTTTGTTTGTGGCTCTTACGGGTAAGCTGATTCTTTCATTTGAAAATGAGCTGAGGACCATAGGAAGGAGTAAAGCTCGTTATTGTAAAACTGTTCTGATCCTTGCATGTTACTCGAGAGGAGCCAGTGATGCAGATGAGAAAGAGGGGATCTGATGGCCGGGTGATCACAGCATCTGGGCACCCGTTTTGAGGGTGCGAAGAGCAAGCTCTGCTCAGGTCTGGCAGTTGAAAGAGGCAGCTGCATTTATTGAAAATGAGGGCTTAATGTTGTGAAAGCTAATGGGCTGAACTCTGAGCTTGGTAAGGGCATTGCCTTTCGGCGGCTTGTTCGGCATTTCCAAAGGTTTCACTGAGTGAGTGTCCTGCACCATTGTGTCAGCTAATTCCAAGACCCTGGATTGAATAGCAAAGCTCTGGGGAGAAAGTGAGAAAGAAAGATGCTGGAGCATTTTCTTCTGTTTTGGTTAATGCTCAGTGTTTGCAGAATTTTGTCTGCTTTGCTGGATCTCTGACAATGTTCTGCAAGAGAAAGAAACTAGGAAGAGCTCCGCTCTCACAAATGTTTCACAGTGCTTGGTATGGATCCAAGCTGAAAGCAAGTCATGGAGAGTAGCAGTAAAAGACATGGGTGAAAAGTCCCTTCCCATCAGCAGGTAAACTGTTAGCCCATGTCACAAGGAGTTAGCAGTACGGCGGGGTCTAGGAGCTCAGAGTTGGTGCTAGCTGCGCTGAAAGTAAATAGAAAAGCATTCTTAAATGAAAATGAGATCATTTGGAAATCAGCGCCTCTCAAGGATTGCTTGTTAGGTTGTCAGATGGAGCGTGCGTACATCTTTTCTTACCTGTCAGTTTCTGTCTGCATTTCTCTATTTCTCTGTCCTGGGGAAAAGTGCTGTAAAGATGGAGATTTGAAAAGTCAGTGCAGATAGGGTTGGTTGGCTAAGGAGGATCAGAGAGAACAGACTGTGGACTCTTTTGCCTGCAGGCTGCTAGCTTGGACTTAGCTCGGTATTCAGTAGAAATGTTTGCAAATTGACTATTCGTCCCACCAAAGTCCCCTCCAGACTTTAGGGACACCAACTCATTAATATGAGAACATGAAGAGCTTCAAGGAAATTGGAAGGGAAGACAACTTACAATGAATATTAGGACATGCATTTCCGTGTGGTATGTCATTAGGCTGTGGAGCTCCTTGCTGCAGGACGTTAGCAGGACAAAGAACTTGACTAAGTTTAATAAAGGATTGTAAAGCCATGTGGTTATTAAGGCTATCTAGAGTCATCGCAGTTAATGAGAACACTTACAGAACTAAAATTCATGCTGCAGGTCTGAAGCCCAGATCAGGGGCTGAAGAGGAGCAGAGCCCTGGGTCTGGTCTCCAGCCCCACAGCTCGCCAGCCCCTTGTGCACGGCCAGTGAGATCCACCTCTCCAGAATTCATGCACGTGTAATGTAATGTCTTCAGCATGTGGGTACCTGCCATACTCAGGACCTCTTAGAGCTAAGGTGACCCCAAATCACTCAGTCTGGATTAACACACCATTCTTGGGGTCCCTGTGCAGGGTGAGTGAATGGTTAGTACCATTGAATGGCTGGTCATTAGCATACGTTGCTTGAAGTAATTAGTGAGAATCTCAACCCTGTTCCTGTTACAAATACAGGTGCAGGCAAATGCCATCATTAGGTTCCTGCCTGGGAGCGTCTGCAGGGAAGGCATGAGCTAAGCCAGGAAATATTGCCACTCTACAGACAGGTCTATCAGCAGCACAGAGGAGTGCAGGAAGTCTCTGGGATGCTTGGTTTCTGATTTACAATGTTGTAAGATCGAGGAGAATCACCTCTTTTCTGGAGTGAGACAAAGAGGAAAAGAGGTAGCCTGTGGCAGAATTCAGGTCATGAGCATGATAATGAAGGAGTGGAAGAAGAAACAACTGTGCAAGCAGCATCACAAGCATGTCCAAAGTCAGGGAAACTCGGGAAGGGCGATGCTGGTGTTTGGTGGGGTCTGTCCAAACCAGCTAGGACATCAGGACACTGTTTTCAAACATGCTGAATGACATGATGACAGTGCAGCCTTCCCATCCATGTCCTTTTCATAGGTGTGTTCCCACAGGATTCATTTTCTCAGTGTTAGAAGGAGAATCACTCATTGGAAACCAGGCAGTCCTGCTAAAACTGAAGACTAAGAAATGCTGGGATGCAGCCCTTAGATTTCAATCTGTATTTTGTAATTTATGACAGAAAGGAAGGGAAGATGCTTCCTGTGACATTCAGTCCACCACTCTGCCTTCCCATCTTCGAATCTGAACACCTCTATAGCTAACTCCCCTGTTTCATCTGAACCAGGATCAAATCTATACTGTGCAGGCAGAACATTTTTGGATTCGGCAAAAGCTTTGCTTGAGCCATCAGCTGAATGGAGCCCAGGATGTCATCTATTTTAGAGTTAGACTCTGTTGCCACAGAGTTGATTGGCAAAGCTCCCATTAACTTCAACAGCAAAAGGGTAGGCATCCAGTAGCAGGGACTTGACCCCTGTATTTCAATAATGTTGTGCGCACAGCGGGGTTTCTATAAATAATAGTGAAGGCCACTAATCCCATTGGCTTTTAATTGCTCCAGGAGACAGGGTTTTCACCTTCTGTGCCTGCTGAAACTCTGATGACTGACCCATTTATTTCAGTGCCGCTAGCAAGCCTGAGGAGCAGTTTTTCTTTTCTTTCACTTTTCCCCATATAAAAGGCTTCATGAAGGAACTTCTCTGTGTTTGTGTCACTGTTTCTTAAATATACATTTCAGGCCGCGATTAACAGTGGCTGATGTCAGTTAGTGACAGAACAAGCGATGCAAAAGCATGTAGCTCCATTGTTTGCATCTGTAGAGTCACTGTTACTTCCACAAAGGCAACACTTGCTCCTGGAAGGGCTCTGTTCATACAAAACTGAATTGCATTCAGGTTGTCTTTCAAGCAAAAATTCATTCCCAGTGAGGGCCTCCTCCGTGGAAGCCTTTTGCTCACATTGGTATTTTTCCATGCAAAGTTGGCCCAGGCCAGAAGTCAGAAATGTGGTTGTGCCAAAAATCTGTGATATTGTGTGTCCTATGTGTCTGCTGCACATGTTTTCAGCACTCCCAGGCCTGGAGTAAGATAATAAGATAGACCGTAATCGTTATTGGTCCGTATCTGTAGCCACCCCATCCCCTTTATTAGCTGATTGCTAAAGGAATAAAGCCATGTGATGGCGTTAGCTGTCAGGGTTTATGCTCATCAGCCCTCCTCTAAACCTTTTGGTCTATTTCAGCCAGATTTGGCAGAGAGTGGAGATCTGAAAGGCATTAAATTCCTGCAGGTTTCATGAAAACTAGCTGGATGAAGAAGAGGAAACCTAGAAGCATCCTGTTGTGGGAGAGATTATAGCATTGGCTGCACTACACACTGTAGAGTCCATGCAGGATGGAGCTTCAGCTGGAGCAAAAGCTTTAACAGGGATGTGTATCCCATTGGGCATAAAAAAAAACCCAACATGATATGGTTTCCATGGGAAACCAGACTCAAATAATACTCACAGAATAGCTTGTTAACTTTTTATCTTTTTTTCCTTTTCCTTTGTTAATCACAGTTACTTGCCTAAAATGAATTGTTTGATGCTGAAGACTTTCTTAGCTTCCCCCATCTTTCACAACTGACCTTTTATCCTTTTCTGATTTATCACTGGTTACAGTAGAATAGATTACATTGTTGGCCATGGAGAGTGATGAGTGACGACTTTCTTCTGGTGAGGAAAAAACCAGCAAGACCTGGAAACGTATGTAGATAATAAATGGGCTGTCCCCATGCCCCTCTGTGAAAAGTGATGAGATAAGGAAAAATGTTGGTGGGCAGACTGCTTCCAGTGACAGGGCCCAGATCCTGAAATCCTCACACATCTTCTCTTCTGTCATGTTATTTCTTCTTCTGTTGTGTTATTTCTTCTTCTCTATGCTCTTTGGTGGTTTTCTCTCACCTCCTCTTCCTTCTCTTCTTCTTGGCCAAAGTCAATTGACCCATCAGACCTTGGTCCCACCCATCCTATCTGGCTCTACTCTGCACAGGTTCTCCTATGGCCTATGTGCCATCTTATCCAAGTGCCCTGTGTTTGCAGCTTGAACGCTGGTGGCATCACTCACAATAGTCACACAAGTTTAACCTGCTTCCCTGGGTGGGAGTGAGGGAAGGGATGGTACAAAATGGGAGAATGATAAGCAAAATTATGTTTTACGTGTTGTTTTATTCTTTCCTACATCTGGTCCTTGTGTTTGTTGGTGAAACCAGGCTGTGCTTGGGGACAACTGTGTAAACTCCATGGAAGACAGGGTAGTTCATTCTCAAACGGATTCCTGAGAAAGTTTTGTCTCCTCTGTAGAAGAACCTTGTAGGGAACTTCCATTATGGTTGGAGAATAGGACTGTCAGCTATACTTTTTACCATGGAATCACAGACATTTTAGACTGGGAGGTCCACATACAAAACAACTTTTCAGAACAGGAGAGAGAAAATGAACTTGATATTCTACCAGTTTGGGAGGCCAAAGACTGCTGCTGTATTTGTGGTGTCCCATTGTGCCATGTTGCTCCTAGCAGAATACCAAGGGTTGCTTGATTGACAGTGTGTTTATGTTTAAGGTAAGGCTATGAGGTCACCTTTTTGGTGCAAAGAGTATGGGTCATTAGCTAATAGATCCATGTAAGGAGCACCTTAAAAGTTTGTAGTGCATTGAGCATTCGGAGATGTTTGCCCTCACTGGATGCAGACAGTCATGTAGCTGCAGCCCCTGTGAAGTCGTTTCTTGTGACTACCATCGTAACCTCTGGTATTATGTGGGTTTAGCTTCTGTTACTTAATCCATGCACTGATCACGTCCAGGCACTGGGCAATGCCCAGATCTCATGAAATCAATTAGTTCACCTATCCAAAATCTTGACAGAGGCTGATCTAACTAGTTCTTAAGGGTGATCATGGTTGGAGACTCCATCTTTCCTGTGTCAGGCCATTTCTTCTTGCCCTGCCCATTAGGAGGAGAGCAGATTATTTTTACCATTTTCTTTTTTTCCAAGCAATAAGTAATTGAAGGTATTACGCAGTAGTTGCGTGTAAATATAGCAAAAATTCATCCTCTGAGGACTTTACAAGTTTAAGTGACAACTGAAGCCATGACACTCCCTGCTCTTCTCTAGGACAAACAATCCCTTTGCTCTTATGGCATGTTTTCTAGACCTCTAATCATCCTTGGTGTTATCCTCTGGATTCTCACCAAACGATCCATATTTTGCTTTAAATGCACTGTCTAAAGATGGGAACAATTCTCCAGCTGAGTCCTTGTCAGTGCTGAGCAATGCAGAAAGGTTTTGAATCCTGTTTAACAGATAACAGATGCCATCCATTCCAGGGTGATGTTTGCCCTATTTATCTATTTATTTATTTATTAATGGAACAGCAGAAGATTGTTACTCAACTCATGATCCCATATAATCTCCATGTCCTTCAGAACTGCTTCTCGGCCAGTCCTCCTCCATCCTGGCTTTGTGCAGTTGGGGTTACTGCCTTGGTAGAAGAGCTGTACTTGGCCCTACTGAATTGCATCCTTTTTTCCTCAGTTCTCTCCTCCACAGTAGCTGCACCTTCCAGGTGGGCCTGCAGATGTAGTAAGCATTAACTCTGATGAATCTTCCATGTCATTAATGACTTTAGCTCTTCTGCCTTGACTTCCAAGGAGAGTTGGGACGAAAAGGCTGGAGGAGCAGCTGTGCTTTTCTTTAAGGATCCCTTGGCTGCCAGAGATGGGACTTATGGTTGGGGCCAGGCCTGTCACCACACACTTATAGCCATGTGGAGGAGGAGAGAATGGATCCTCGTTAGATCAGTTCAGGCAACTGCTCTCTGCCCCCAATTAAAGCCACTCTCAGCAAGGCTGAATATGACCTTTCCTGACAGATTCAGGCCTCCAGCCAGTCCTGCCTGAAATGTTGGCCCCACCACCCATTTCTCCCCTGCTTCTCCAATCACTTTATCATTGATGGGGTGGCTCACATTTGCTCCGCAATCTGCTAATGGGGTCCCACAAAGCTGTTTTCTCCTTGTCCTTCCCATCTTTCTCCAGCTTGTCCACTTACTCCATTATGTCAGCCCTTAAGGCTGGTTCTGCAGGCTTCATTGGCTTCAGTCCAACCCCAGATCTCCTTCTGTCTCACAGGCATCTGTTATTGAATGCCCTGGTATCAGCTCGGATTTCTTGTATCCAGCATTTTCCTCCATGTCCGTCTTTCTTCCACCTTCCTCTTGTGCTAGTCCTATCACTCGGGGCATTGACCCTACCCTCATCTTGAGCTTCTTTCCTCTCACTTCCCAGCTGTGTATTCATGTTGTGCCCAGATTGTTATTTGCTTTCTTTTGGGTTGCACAGACACTTGCTCAGATTCTCATTTATTCTCTTCATTTCTGTGATCCCTTCTTCTCCACCTTCTCAGCACAGACATTGCCCTGCTTCAGTTAGGTCAAAACAAAGATGTGAAGAACATTTTCTTTGACTGGTATTTTAATGGAAGAAGTGGTTCCCCTGAGAATTCCCCTCCCATCAGTGTACTGGGTAGGTCCTGTCCAGTTTTTCACTCCAATTCCCAGTCTTTGGGAAAGCCAGGAAAGCCCTGTGGATGAATCTGATGAAGACATAACATGCAGCATTGGCACACAGGAATCCTGCTGACACTTCACCCCACATCACATCAGTACCTACCCTGGCCATTTCATGTGGGCAGTGAACTAAAGCTCAAAGGATGGTTTGCACTTTCTACAAGTACAGGGCCATGGGCTAAACCCACCCCTCCAAACACCCCAGCACTTTTAGTTGTGTCAGGTCTTCTTCTCAGCCCATCTGATATCCTGCATGACCTTGCCCTGTCTGATGAATGAAGCACTTGCCCTCTCCTTTTCTCCTTGTTAAGCACACTAGGACCTGTCAGGATTAAAGGTGCTGGAGAAGTACAAGCAGATTATTACACCATCCCAAGTGATATTAAAAGAACATTAAGACGGATCAGATGAGTATTCAAGAAAAGTAGCTAATAATAAAATATTATATCAGAGAGAAATAGCAGTTAAGTAATTAAAGGGAGGGTTTGCACAAGAGGCAGAAGTAAAGTTATGGGTGCTTCTGGCCTCTAGACCACTCTACTTTAATCCCATGGTAACCTTTAGAGGATGTCAGTAAGCCAAGTATTGCACCAAGAAGTGAAGCAGAGGCTTTTCTTGCCCTAAAGAGTTCACATTTTAGAACATAAAACCCCCAACATTTCCTTAATGTTGAAGAGAGGTGAATTCTTACAAGATTTAGAGCCAGAGGGGGTTATTGGGCTAGTCTGGTCTGAACCTCTCTATGATAGCAGTGAAATAAGTTCCCTCAATGAAATTCCCACTTGAAGGTTAACAGCTGTGCAAGGATGGGAGAAAAAATATCCCATCTTGATTTTAAAATCTCCAACAATGGGAAATTGTTGCAGTGCCCAAGGAGAAAGTCTGGGTAAACAGAGAACTGAAACTGTCTTTGCATAGGAACTTTTGTCTTTTCTGTCACAGAAAGCACAGTGTACTGTGTGCATCCTTAGAAACCAGCTTCAGAAACTGTTGGGCTGGCTGGCACAGAATGCCCCCATGGATAAAGTTCTGTGTTTGAAAACAGTTTTATTCCACATCAGATTAAAAGCAAGAAACTTTCAGCCTGGGAAAACATGCATGGGATTCAACTAGTTAGCAAAAACCAGTTCATAGACTCCTCTGACATATGAAAGCAGAAGTGCTGTCACCTACATTTAACCCACGTTTGGAAAATTTTCTTCATAGGCAGGATGGCTACATCATTTCTAAGAAAAACATTTCTACAGCCCCCATAGCCTGCAGCGAGGACTCCTACTTAAAATCCAGCTTGCTAAGCTGCCGTGAACTGGCCCAGCTGCCGTTGGCTTTCTCTTTCTCAGTCCTCATGGATTTATTTCTTGCCCTTCTCTCAGACATGTGAAAATCTGCAGGTGAGCCCCTGGCCTTCCCATCCTGCAGCTATTCAAGAGATTTCTTCTTTTACCTTTTTTTGCTGTTGCCAGACAAGAACTTCATATCTTTGGAGGTGCGCGCAGGCATATGATGCAGATGTCAGGGGAAGGTGGCAATTCTGAGTGTTGTACCTCAGGTCAGGCAAAATTACACAACCCCAGAATAATTTAGGATGCAGGGAGCTCTGAAGGTCATCTTGTCCACCCCCCTACTCAGGCAGATCCAACTAGATCAGGTTGCTCTGGGCCTTGTCCAGTTGAGAGCTGGATATCTCCAAGGATAGTTATTCTACTTACTTTTCTAGACCCCTGGTCCAATATTTGACCTACCTCATGGTTTCTAATCAGAATTTCTTGTGTTCCAAATTGTGTCTGTTTCCTCTTATCTTATAACCATGCACCTTTGGGAAGAGTCTGGCTCTCATAGAATCATAGAATCATTTAGGTTGGAAAAGACATTTAAGATCATCAAGTCCAACCATTAACCTAGCGCTGCCAAGTTCACCACTAACCCATGTCCCTAAGTACCGCATCTATGCATCTTTTAAATACCTCCAGGGATAGGGACACAACCACTTCCCTGGGCAGCCTGTTCCAATGCTTTACAGCCCTTTCAGTGAAGAAATTTTTCCTAGTATCCAACCTAAACCTGCCCTGGCACAACTTGAGGCCATTTTCTCTTGTCCTAATTGCTTGTCACTTGGCAGAAGAGACTGATCCCCACCTCACTACACCCTCCTTTCAGGCAGTTGTAGAGGGCGATAAGGTCTCCCTTCAGCCTCCTTTTCTCCAGGCTAAACAATCCCAGTTCCCTCAGCCACTCCTCATAAGACTTGTGCTCCAGACCCTTCACCAGCTTCGTTGCCCTTCTTTGGACATGCTCCAATGCCATAACGTCTTTCTTGCAGTGAGGGGCGCAAACTGAACCCAGTATTCGAGGTGCAGCCTCACCAGTGCTGAGTACAGGGGCATGATCACTGCCCTGATCCTGCTGGCCACACTATTTCTGATACAAGCCAGGATGCTGTTGGCCTTCTTGGCCACCTGGGCACACTGCTGGCTCATATTCAGCCGACTATCAACAAATACCCCCAAGCCCTTTTCTGCCGGGCAGCTTCCCAGCCACTCTTCCCCAAGCCTGTTAGAATTGCATGGGGTTGTTGTGACCCAAGTGCAGGACCCGGCACTTGGCCTTGTTGAACCTCATACAGTTGGCCTCAGCCCCATCGATCCAGCCTGTCCAGATTTCTCTGTAGAGCCTTCCAACCCTCAAGCAGATCAACACTCCCCCCCAGCTTGGTGTCACCTGCAAACTTACTGAGGGTGCACTCGATCCCCTCATCCAGATCATTGATAAAGATATTAAACAGAACTTTCCCCAGAACTGAGCCCTGGGGAACACCACTTGTGACTGGCCACCAAATGATTTAACTCCATTCACCACAACTCTTTAGGCCCGGCCATCCAGCCATTTTTTTACCCAGCAAAGAATATGCCCATCGAAGCCATGAGCAGCCAGTTTCTCCAGGAGAATGCTGTGGGAAATGGTGTCGAAGTCTAGGTAGACAACATCCAGAGCCTTTCTCTCATCCATTAAGTGGGTCACCTTCTCATAGAAGGAGACCAGGTTAGTCAAGCAGGACCTGCCTTTTCTAAACCCGTGCTAACTGGGCCTGATCACCTGGTTGTCTTCTCTTTGCTGTACCTTTCCCTGAGGTGGCTGAAGACAGCAATAAGATCTCCCCTTAGCCTTTACAGTGATTTTAGGAGGAGCAGTACAAAAGATAGGATTAAATGTCTGCTCTAGCTCCCTAGGGTGTATTTGGACAGGAGGTGAGATTTTTGTAATGGTAGTCAGATAAATACCAAGGGAAAGTAGCCACCTAGCCACAGATTGAAGAATGAGAACAAACATCCCTAATAATAGCAAAGGCTCAGATATTTCTGGTTGTCGTAGCCAAGATACTTCTTGATCTAATAATCACTAAACCTCCAAGAGGCAATACTATTTCAAATCTGAGTCCTATCTAGAAATACTGGGTGTAGAAAAGCTTGATTGAGCAAGAACTATTTCTGTTTAAATTGAACGGAAGGATGAGCAAAAAGAGATCTGTAACTAAGGTTTTCAACTTTGCAAAAGCAGATTTTGAAAAATTAGGAATCTTTAAAAATAAGCAATATAGCAGAAATTTATTATATGTTGCCTAATGACTACCAAAACAGCCATTAGTCTCTTTATAACAAACAAAAGCATTCTGTTACAATTGCTGCTTTCTGGAAGCTCACAGTCATTCTCTCTTCCACAGGCTATTTTTGCTTTCTGCCTTCAATTAATTTGCCTGGAAAGCTGTTCAAAACCTGTCCCAAGATGTTTTTTAATAAAAATGAAAAATATTATTTTCTCTCTTTCTAGCTTGCTTTTCTAAGTAGCAGTACTTACCTGTGTAAGTTCTATGTCCATGAGATACTCAGTGACATTTAAACTTCTTTGCCAAATGCAGCCACCTTTGATAAATAAAAGCTGCAGAATTCTTAAGCTTTTATGAGTTGCATGAAAATATGTAGCCAAGTGGGGCGTACCTCCATATTGGGTTTGTGATGCCATGGAGGGCATGCCATGGAGTCTTAAGAGGTCTTAAGAGGTCCATCCCTACTAGCCATCAAAGACGTCACCTTACTCCCAGGTACAAATCAGAGGGAACCTACACTTTGTTTGGCTCCATTGGTCTGAGAATTTCTGGGTTTGCTGTTGAATTTGTTCTCCATTCTGTTTAAAAAAAGGCAAGAAAAAGATCCATCTGCCAGCAGAGGCTGAGACTAGCAAGTTTGAATGCAGTAGTAGAGTATTTCAGAAAACTATACATTTGGGAAAGCCAAGGAACTGCATAGTAAACATTTTTGAGTCTTTTCCACTGATCACAGCCCAGTTTTTTCAGTTGGTCTCTTCCAAGGGTGCTTCACAACCGGGCAGTCGCACCCAGCCAAATGACAGCATTTGTCCTTCAGGCAGCACAGGTGGGGAGGTGGCTGATGTAAAACTGTCTAGGACAGCCTGAAAGGCCGAACCAGTGTCTTCGGTAGTTGGCTGATGGCAGCACCTCTTCCCCACGCCAGCAAAACCCCATGTGTCACTCAATTGCTATAGCAAACCCAACTGGAGCGGAGAGCCAGGTGATCGGGGGAGCGGTTGTAGACCAGTTAAGTGAGCATGCACGGTGGGGAGAATATCAGAAATAATTCTGTGCAACTTAACGAGAGGAGGAACTTCAATCAGAGGCAGCCAGAGTGCATCTGTCAGTGGGAAAGCAAACTAAGATGCTGGGACTCTTCAGATGTTGTTATTGTCGTGGTAAGCCAAGGGGAATGCGGAGACGACTATGGGCTTATGGATTTCCACAGAGCAGTCGGAGAGACTCCACATCAGAGATTATTTGCAAACACAAGGCATACAAATGTGTGTGTGTGTGTGTAACTGAGCTGCTCCGTGTGTGTTTAGGAGGATCAGAAACATACAGGGCAAATGTTGCAATCTCCGCTGTAGCTGGCAGGAGGTTTGCTGCAAGAGCGTGGTTTTCTGTTTGGGTTGGATGCAGTTATTTTTCCCCGTAATGTATATGAGGAGATGGCTGAGATCGGGTTTCTCTCATGAAACAGAAGGTGCAGGGGGATGATCTTAGGAGAGAAGGAGCTGCAAAACACGTGCTCTGCTTCTCTGATCGGCACAACGTTGTGTTGCACCTGATGGATCCTCGCTCGTTTGCTCCTGCAGGCGATCCCACCACCACCAAAAGAGCCCAATGACGCTTATCTGCACCTTGCGCGTTTGCATCACTCCCAGTTCTGCCTTTCCCCACGTGTGCATCTCCTTCCATAGGATTTATAACTTCATCCCTCTCCAGATGATGTCTCTCCAACAGGGGAATGTAACTGTCTTTTCTCACGAGAAAATCCTCTGCCCCTAAGCGCTGTGTTCGGAGCAGCAATGCTGGACCTCCCAGGCTACAGGGGAGGTTTTCACCTTCTCTAACTACATCATTAATGTTCCCAGTTTTTCAGCATGCTCTGCATTTTGGCCTGATTAGGCTATTTGTTCTGTTGTATTGCAGAGACAAGGAGTGGTGCTTAGGCACAAAAGAGTATGTTCTCTCTCTATCCTGTAAAATCAGAGAAAATTTGCTCAGCTGGAAATGAAACAACCTGGAGTTCAAAACTCACTTCCATTGACAGCTGTTTTGCATTTTCATACACTTACCACCCATCAGCACTGGCCAAGGTCTCTACCCCTAGTTAAATGCCCCTAGGGCACTTAGCTATTTGTATGCTGGAGATACTGATGAGTCAGAAAGAGGCCGTAGGAACACATGGAGATCGGGAAAACCATCCGGATCCCTGCAATTCAGCCTACCTTAACCATGTCTGGGACAAATACGCACCCCTTGAGTCCCCTTTCTCCGACTGCCCAGTGGTATTTGGTTCCCAGAGGTGAGGTAAAACCCACAAGTCCTCCTAGTCAATGCTGACACAGCTTCAGATGTAATGGGTGGGCCACAGGGTGAATAACAGCCCTTCCCACAATTTATATCCTGTTGGGGAGAGGGAGAGATTTTTGCCAGATACCTATCTACCTTTAAATGTGTGTGGCATAACTGCTGGGACACAGAGGTACTCACATGTCTGTCTGTAATCTGTTTCCTTTTAAATCACTGTGTCTGCATTACCTTGAGCTGTTTTTCTTCCCTCCTGAAAAGTGCACAGCAGCATTGGATGTCAATATCTTCGGTGCATTGCTCCACTCCTGGACTGCACACCCTCCAGGGCTCTCCTGAGATGATCGGTGGACCACGGAGGTCAGGGACCCGGGTTCCCACTAACACACTCCTTGACCCTTCTGTCTTTTCAGGATTGGCATGATTTCCAAGCAGCAGCCAGCCATCATGTGCTGCCGCAGTGTGCGCTGATCCCAGCGCTCGCTGTTAGGCAGGGATTTGCGGCAGTGCGGTGGAAGGCAGATGCCACGTGGCTGAGCCAAATGGGATAGAGAAGGAGATTAAGTGGTCACCCGTGGGTCAGCTTTTCCTGCAGAGGGCAGCTTGGTGCCACGGTGCACATTTGGGCTGTTGAGCAGATGGAGCAGTCTCAGGCTGCTGCAAGGCACTTTCCTGGAGGTCTCTGCTGAGCTCGCTGCAGGGTTGGAGACACAGCACACCAACCAAGAGCTCCCCCAGCTGGGGACGTTCCTGTGCAGAAAGCAGTCCTTTGGGAGGTATCTACTCTTTGCTGTTACTGGTGCATTTGTACCCATAGCTCAGCCCGTTGGCTGTTTCTCCCAGCAGCACGTGCACGGCACGTCCAGTGCAGCGTGGTGATTTGCAGTGTATCGTGACCGGGCTGAATCACAGTGGCCCCCGGATCAGGCCTGGGTGTCTTTTGTTTTTTCAGTCCCTGTACTAGTGCTCTGCGTCCACCCGCTGAAAAAGATCTTTCCATCTGGCTGGACAGCTATGAGGTTCAACAGGTCATGAAAGCAGGCTAACCTAGAAAAACCCAAGGTGTGATGATGGTTAAGAACTTAGGCTTATTTAGGCTCGAGCACTTTCTGGCACTAGGATGTCAGGGCTGGGACTGTGAAACAGTAGTGAGGCCTTGCTGGACAATACAAGCAGTAAAGCAAACTTCACAGTCAGGGCAGTATTTAACCTATGTGAGAAGATCTCTAAGCAAACAGCACACTGTGGTATGAAGGAAAACCACACAGCCTGCCCCCATGAGTGCTCGGAGAGAGGCATCTCTGCTTTCTGCAGAGCCAGAGTTTGCCTTTCTGCTAGAGAAAAGAAAGCAGGCTGAAGGGTGTGGGGAACTGAGCAGCAATCACAGTCCTCTCAGATGAGAGCTACCCTAGAGACCACTATGAGCAAACCCTGGGTTTTAGAGTCTACTGGATAACAAACAGGTCCCAGCCCACGTGGAGGATTGCTCGCTGGCTGTAAGAGGACACATTTAGAGTAGCTCCCCCATGGTGACAGCTTGACTAGAGGAGGTTCCTCTTCCAGTTCAAGCGGACGAAGGAGGATGAGCAGCAACCCCAGGATCTCAGCTTCCCCTCCGAGCTTTGTCAACAAGCGGTGATCCTGGGCACATCACCGAGGTGGGACACAGCTCCAGGTTGCAGACGCCTCAATGCGAGTGTCACAACGTAGGTGTCTGCATGTGGACTGGGTGTCTAGGCAGTGAAAAAGCAAGAGCTTGACTCATGCCCACACAATGATTTCTTAGCGGAAAACATCTCGAGGTAGGTAATCGTGCCCCTAGTCAATACAGTCAGTGGAGCTGGAGAGCTAGACACCTACATTTGCTCAGCTGACTCACTCCCGGGTGAGCTGTCGGCATTGACTAGACCTCCATCGATTATATGGGAACACAGATACTCAGTGCACATACAGCTGCTTCAGCTACAGTCGGTCTGGACCCGGATTCACCTGTAGTGGTATGTCGGGCCCTTCCATCCTGCCATAAAGCAGGACTGGAAATCTTCACTTTCTCCTAAGGAAAGCTGTAAGGGGTCCTCGCTCGACTACAGAATACCTAAAGCACTTCAAAGCTAGGTGCTCTGCAAATGCTGTTTGCATTATTATAAGCAAAGAGCAATTCAGAAATGCATGCACAACACTGAAGAGTAGTAAACAGATGGGAGAAGTTGCCAAGTAAGGCCACGCTGAAGCGGTGAGCAAAAATAAGTGTTAGAGACAGTCTGACATTTTTATAGCAAGACAGACGCAGCCAGGATTTGAAGCATATAGCAATGAAATGGGGTCAAGGAGGTGAGCTGCCTTTTCTTGGCCAAGTTCTCCTGCCGGGCAGTCCCTTCTGCGCTCAGACAGCAAGCATTGCTCGTCGCTGGCATGGCTGGGAGCTTTCAAGATAATTGCAGCACAACAGCTCCAGTGGACAGGGCAGGAAAAGTGATATTGCTTATGATGAGCTGCTGTGTGGGAGAAAAGGGATTTTAAACACAACCTTGAAGTCACGGGGTTACACCAGCACCACGCTGAGTTGAACTGACAACTACTAATTACTGAGAGAAAAATGACTCACTAAAACCCAATAAGAATTGTCTTACATCTAATTTAAATAGATGATTTACAGTCAAATAGAAAACTATAGTCTTGGCATTGGGGCACATGCAGAATGTGATGGGCAGCCTGCAGCCTTGCGTATCTTTTACAGAAAGAGTTCAAAAGTTGTGCGAGACATACTGTGTTTTAATTAACCAAAGCCCAGAGAAGCTGTTCTGCAAACCTAGGCAGCAACTGCATGTGAGGATACCATTGTCCTGGCAAAACACTGGGAGTCCAGACTGCTGCTGCTAACAGCAGAACTCCTCTGGCTTCTGAGCAGTCACTATTTTACCTTTTCCAGGGTGCAGCTGGAATTGCTGCTGGAAACTCTCTCGTGGGGAAGGGAGAGCATCAGCAGAGAGGGTCTCCACAGAAAAATAGTGAGAGGGAGCAATTCCTGGGGACTGACATAGTAAATGTGTGACAGGCACTTCTGAAAATTCACGTGTCTGTCAGAGACGTTAAAACTATTTCCTGTTGGTGTGATAAGAAGGTATGAAGTATTTGTCGAGGTTTACACAAGCATGGATTATAAGGAAAGCTCTTGTATTTTAAGGGATTACATACTTTATTACAGTATATGCTACCTAAGTAGTACTGAGAACAGTTCTCGTGTGCTACAAGGGAATAGTAAGCACTAAAGGCAAATGGTTGGTGGTAGTAGGTGCAATTTGGATGAACAGGCATGATTTTCCTCTTTCTGGCATCCAGAATGATCTTTTCACCTCCATAAAGTGACTTGAAGTCTGTCTGAAATCTGAGCTGGTGTCGAGGCTCTCCTTGTTTGGGTGTAAGTGGCTCCACCACGCTTCTGGGACATTGGCGCTCAGGGGATCTGTCTTCGGTTCTCAGCTCACTGGTCGTTTCCAATCTCTGTTTTGGCAGGGACAGCTCAGCAGACCTTAGCTCTGAATTTCCAACTGCTGGGCCTGCTCAGCAGGCGGAGATGTCTACTGGGGAACAAGGCACTCAGCATCTCTGGAAATGGCACTGTTGGTTCAATGTCATTTTTGTTTTTTAAGAAAAAATTGGCTTGGTTGGCCTTTGCATTGCTGTTACCTTCCCGTGCGTCTGTTGATAATTCCTTGTTATTGTCATTGTTATGCTCCTGTCTGTAAAGCACTTTAAGTATAGTTCAACACTGGCGTGGGACACACTCTTCCCTAACATGGTGGTAGCCTCCTGTTCGCCTCCCCTTCTCTTTTTCTCTCTCTCTTGCAATTGCTTGAAAGTTCCCTTGAACCCATGCTTAGCTGGTTCCCCCTGGACTCAAAATAGTAACAGCCTTAATCCAGGGGACTTCTTTAATCCTGGGGTTGGAGTAGGAGGCGTGAGTGATTGCTCTGAGCAGCAAACCCATTTATGCAAAGCGTTCCACTCTCTGAGCAGCATCATTGAGGAAGGATGAGATTAGAAGGATATCACTGGCAAAGTGACTAAGAGATTTATCTTATTCATAGGCTTGGCTCGTACTTAAGGAATTTACATTATTGGGATTTTTCAAAATCTGAGCTGGCTGAATCTATCCTTCTTCCAGCAGTGTCACAGATATCAAAGGCTTGTTGTTTCCTTTCTAGTCCGTACCTTCCAGCACCAACACATTGCTCCCATTGCTTTCTCTGTTGCTTTTCCACACTTGTTTTCAAATGCCAGGAGTACCACAGCCTCCCCTGAGTTCCTAAGAGATTACTGTAAGATGATTCAGTGTCAAGACATTTTCCCAGGTATTCAGCCTGTTTTTTTCTTTTGCTTAATTAATTTCTTCCTGATTTGTCTAGTTAATACTGTTGGGAAAGATAAAGGGGGATGCATCTCCCTCTGACACTGACATGTCTGGATATTTATAATAAAGAAGAGCTAGATCTTCTTGAAACTTCTAGGTCAGAGATCCCCTCTAGAGAGGGAGCTGGGCCAGATTTTAGCATGGAGATAGATATTTCCATGCATCTGTCCTGAGTGCAAACCCTTGGGAGGACATACCTCAGGGAGCCCTTACCCCAGCTGAGGTCAGGGATGCCAGCGCAAGGCCTCCAGCTCGCAACGTGGAGGGAAGTCTGGGAGTGCCTTCAGTCCCCTAGGACTCTGTATGCAGCCAGACTACTTGGGAAATTGTATCAGCAAAAATCCATACTCCTCTGCTAATGAAGACTGACACCTTGCTGGGGGCTTCGGAGAGGTGACAGGGCTGGGCTGGATGAGGACTGGGGATGGCTGGGCTGGGCTGGCACAAAGGAGTTGCCCTGGGGAAAGGCTGCCTGGAACAAAACATGCAATGCTGGAAGGCAAAACATCAGACTCAAGTCAGTTCGGAAACTGTGTCCTCCTAGCACGGTGTTGTCCTGCTCAGCAATTGAGCCAGGAGCAGCAGGGACATTCCCAATGGGAAAGAAAAAAAGTGTCACTGAAATTAAAGGAGAGGAGGTGGGTGTCACTGGAAGAAGTTTAATCTACAGACCTTTCCTCTGTGTAAGGATGACTTTCTAGTCCCTTGGTGTTCATAAGCAAGCTGAGCCAACCTAAGCCCATGCTGCTACAGTGAGTGGCAACCTGAGCTCTGCATCTCCACACTTTCTGAGCTCTAGCACCAGTGACCATGCAGACAGGGGCCTGGTCCAACAAGAATAAACTTTTTTTGAATTTTAATTAGCTTTCAGTTGGATCAGTTCCCCAATCTGACCACTCGGTCACCAAGACAGCACTGGTGAAGGGGCAGGGCAGCACACCCGGGAGGGCGAGGGGAAGGAGGAGATGGCAGCACAGACTTAGGCATTAACTCTGCGTGGAATTGCATCCTGATACCAAGAATTTAGCAACTCCCTCTAGCAACAGTGCAGTATAAGGCATTTGAAGATATACTGCAGAAATTTCAAGGGGATTATTCTCCATTCAGCCCAGCGAGATAAAACATACTTTGGGCTCAGCTCTTCAAGAAAACAAACTCCCTACCTAGCCTGACATCTGAATAACTGTCCCGGGAGGGAGTCCCTTTTACATCTGTGAAAAAAAAAAGAAAACCAGTGGCACTTTTAGGCACGGCACCATGCCATTTTCATTCTCATATACTTTGCAGTTTTTCCCAAGCGACACTGAAGTTGTTCAGGGATGCAATGTCTTCTGGCCATCCTGGGAAGAAGGGCTGTACTACAGCTGTGTATGAGGTGGTTGCAGGCTGTAATTTCAGAGGTTTCTTTCTTAGCGTCCAAAGACTCCCCAGTACAAAAGAGAGATTGACAGTCCAGGCCAGTCCATGGGGGGAGCTGCTAAAACAGTCAAGGGGCAGGAGCCCCTGATGGGTGAGGAGAGGTGGAGGGAGTTGGACTTGTTCAACCTGGCAATGAGAAGATGAAAGGGGAAATCTGTGCCTTCTGCTGCCTAAAGTCAGATTATAGAGAGTGCAGAGCCAGAGGGGCACAGCAAAGGACAAGAGGCGACGGCACAAGTTGCAGCCAGGGAAATGCGCATTATGTACAGAAGCGAACTTTCACAGTGAGAGGGGTGCAGCCCTAAGACAAGGGCCCAGAGATGTGGTAGGGTCTGAGCCCTCACAGATCTTCAAGGTTCAGCTAAACAAAACCCTGAGCAACCTTGAAGCTAGCCCTGGTGTGAGCGGGAGGTGGGACTAAAGAAATCCAGACACCTTTCCCATCCTGAATTCTGCAACCCTACAAAAAACAGAGGGTGAGGGGTCTGAGAAGTGTTTGCAATGTCACTGCTCATAGGATTTAGACTTCTTGTTCTGGAGAAGGATGTTGGCGGGGAGAGAAGATTTTTACACATGCAGAGATGTGTGCCCACCCACTCGCCTGCCTTCAGATGTGAATGCGCCTGCAGCTGTCTCAGTGGTGTCCTGAATTCTGTCTTATTGACCTTTAAACGTTTGAGCTGGCCCAGCGTGAGAGCCCGCCCTAACGAGCGCAGCAAAGCATGGCCTGTTGAACCCGTGGCAGCAGTTGGTGCATCGCTGGTGCCAAGGAGGTGCCTGTGCTTTTGGCTTCCCACTCGTGTCGGGGGGGTTGCTGCTGCCATCCCTCACCTGCTTCACTTTTAAGATCAAATTAATGTAGAATGGGAAAGCTGGAGCTAGAAGGGGCCAGATAGACCTGCTATATGCCCACCACCTGCCTCACCTGTACCTTTAACATGGCCCCTGCCCTAGCCCCTGCAAGACTCCCAGTCTCCTGTATTGTCCTGCTTCTCTCCACCGAGCTGACTCCCCACAGCTCACTTTTCTCCTTGTTTCCAAGCTTGGCTCTCCCACCTTTTCCCTCCTCTCTCCCTCAGACCTGGATTGAAGGTCCCTTCTGTCTTCGGGGATGGCAGCAGAGTGGGACCAGTGATGGAGCCACACTCTGAGGTCCGCTCCCATGGTGAGACCACCCTCTAGTGAGCATGAGTCTGGGTTTGGTGCCCCTCTCTCCCAACACCCTCCCTCCCAGCAGGGATGGAAATAATTTCCTCTGAGCCTGTCTTGCTTATGGGACCCTGGAGTGCCTGGACAAACTGTGTGTCCATGCCCATCCCAGCACTGCTGCTGCCCTTTCTCAATCAGGGAGCAAGGAGGGAAAAGCAGTCAGGAATGAGAAAGCCCTTCTTTGACCAACCTGGTTCACTGCAGGTTATCCCAGGTCCCTTCGGTGTAACATCAGACCCCTGCTCCCCAGTTCATCAAGCCCTTTACCCTCACTATTATTCCCCAGTCCGTCTCACTGGGGCATCCCAGTCCTCCAGTGACTGTCACCTCAGGGCCACACTTGGAAGTGCCCCTCTTACACCCCCATTTCCCAGAGCCCTTCCAAGCTCAGTACTGCCAACTCATCACACTTGTGACTGTCATCACACAGGACTCTTTCCCCTCTGGCACATCCCCGTCACCTGCACATCCCCCCCATCTCCCAGCAGCTCTCTGAGCCCAGCTTCCAGAAATGGTCCTTCCAGGTCCCCCCCCTTCATCTTCACCTTCCTCCCTGGCAGGAGCGTGGGAGGAGAAGGCAGGCAAAACCTCTCTCCATAGAGTGGGCGTGCTTAATTTGGTGTTTGTTTTCAGTGCCGTCTGCTCAGTCACTGCCTAATGGAGTTCATTTATGACGTTCAAAGAAAGAAAAAAAAGAAGAGAGAGAGATCCCTGCCTCACTGCAGTACCTTTTTTCAAGGGAAAATACCTTCCCTGTTTGCTTGTGGATGCTGGTTTCTGTCTGTGACGTTCAGCTACCAAAAGGCTTGAGTGTGGTCACCTGAAACATGCTTTGAAATGCTGCTTATTTTCTCCCTCGAGGGAGCAGGTGGAAGGTTTTAAATCTGGTCCTGTTCTGCCAGAGGAGAAAGCGATGCCAAAATGCAGCCTGCCCCAGCAGAGGAGCCGGGGGAGAGGATGGCTCTGGAAAGGCCACGTGAGCTCACCCGGCCAGGTCCGGCCATCGCAGGCAACTCCTGTATCTCCCAAGCATAGCCAGCACCAGCAGACAGAGAGCTTCTTCCCTCCCTGCTCTTGCTGGGGACAGACCCTGAGCATCCCTGCGCTGGGGCTGGCCAGGACATCTTGACTTATTTCTAGCCTACCCGCAAGTCCAGGCTGCTTGAGACCCATTTGGTTTCGTGTCCACAAAGTCCTTGATTTAACCAAAGGCAGCCCTTCAGCCCCCCCAACACGCTCTACAGTGCGAAATAGTTGATTCATATTCCTTTAAATTGCTGTTCATTTCCTCTTTTAAAATTTCCTTCCCGTTCTCCTACACTATCTGAGTTTGGATCAGTGCCACAGCCTGTCTGTCCCTGGGCAGAGGCAGCTTTCCTGACCTCCGCGTGGGGTTTGGCACCAGACGGCAGGTTTGCAGGGGAGCCATCTTCCTGATTTCGGCATGAGCTTTGACTCTTACTCAAGCCTCCATGAAAGGAGAGACATTAGGGAATGGCTACGAGGTCTCCGGAGAGCCAGACCCAAGCAGAAGTGTGAAATGTCACTGTGCCAGCGGGTGAGAAGGAAGAAAGTGTGTTAATGCTTTCGAGAAGCACCGTCAGGCCGCAGACTTCACTTCTCAGCCATCCCCTTCGACACCCTATTTGCAAACCACAAATAGTAACACCTCTCTCCATCCCTCCATCCCTCCCAGGAGCTGGGAGGCAAAATTAACTATTGCAAAGCCCGCTGGGTGCAGGAAACTAGGAGTCCAAAGGGTCTGTGAAAAAGCCTTTCCACAATGTGAATTCTCCCTCATGCCATATTTTAGGCTTTTCATAAAATTAAAAATAAAGCGAGACAAGCCTCTTAACAGTGATCAGAGCCGGGTGTGCATGCAAGGCGGATTTTGGCTCAGAGCAGACGCTGCTCTCCACAGCGTGAGCAACTCGAAGGAGGGAGCCCGGCCTCGCATTGTGCTTTTAGCATAAAAGGCTGGATTTTGAGGCTCACTGCAAAGGAGCAGCGCTGCCTTCCCCTGCCGCCGTGGTCCCACCTTCGTTACGGCAGAGTGCGCTGCCAGGAGCAATTAGGCAGAACAAGTTTTGTTCTCTCCAAGTGCGAGAGCTCTCTTGTGGTGAGGTTGCTTCTCACTGCTCAGATGTGGCTTAGCTCAGGAATTTGCCGTGGTTTTTGAAGGGTGCTGCCAGGCAAGGTAGGAGCAACAGGTTTCATTAGAAAGAGGATGAATGCGAAGCTGGGGAAGGGCATACAGGCTGGTTAAAGGAAGGAAGGATGGTGCTGAGATGAAACCTCTTGCCTGGCACTTGGAAGCCCCGTGGTGTAAACCCCTGCTCTGCCGGGGACCTCCCGTGTGTCCTCCAGCGAGTCTCTGCCCACGCACCAGCTCCTGCCTGGGTGCTGGGGACACTATAGTGTCCCTTGTCCCCAGGGAGACTGCCAAGATAAAGGCATCACCATTTACACAGCCCTCAGACAGTACGGAAAAAGGAGACACACATACATATGCCCAAGATAGTCGCTATTAACCTTGCCTCATTTTATACATTTTTACAGCTGCAGCAGATGTCTTTGTGTCTCCCTGGAGGGACGTTAGGTACTTACAGCCCTTTCAGCTCAGACAGAGCTGCCTAGAGGAGGTGATGGCTTTGGCCCCGGTTCCGTGAGGCTCCCTCCTCACAGGCAGGTTGATTGAAGTCGGTCAAATCGTCCCTGCCCTGAAAGGGACTTGTCTGCCAGAGCGCGGATGGGTTTCGGCAGCAGGGTCAGTGCCGGCAGCCACTCACCCAGATCTAATTGCAAGCTTGGGACCTAAATAAGACAGAGGGTAAATAAGAAAGGATGTGCTGGGAAGCCCCACAAGAGGAAATAAGGATATTATTATTGATTAATAAAGATAATAACAATAGTAGTTACCAACTCGATCTTGCAGCGTCAGGCGCACCAGCCATGTTGTGCTAATGCAGGAGGAGCGAGAGGTGCAGCCACCCCTGCACACCAGTCACACAGCTCGTTTGCTCTCACTGAGATAAACTGGAGAGAGCATGTTTGTAAAACACAGCCTGAATATCATAAGCAAAAGTGACCCGTAGGATTTTCCTGCTGCAGTCACCTGGGGAGCTGTTGGCAGCAGTAGCCCAGAAGTATTTTTCTGTGGCATCAGCCCAGAGGATGGTGGCATTGCTGGGAAGTGTGCTGAATTTGGGGAGCTTTGGAGCTGGCTGGAAGGGTCTTGCAGAAGATGCAGAGGAATTGGGTTTTGGTGTCAGGGCAGTGCTGGCTCCTGGTCTGCAGCAAACTGGTCTCCCCCTTTAAGTCCCCCCTAGGGGAGTGCTGGGTGCAGGGAACCCCATCACCCACCCTCCTGGTGAACTCCATGCATATTTGTGGGGTGGAAGAAAATACCTGTGATTTTAACTTCTGGTGTAGCCATCTCTGCTGTGGCCCAAAGTGATTTTTTTTTTTTTTCTTTCCCCCCTCAAAGATTATTTTCCCTGTTCCTTTCCAGCTGCCTGCTGCTTGCCCGGCCCTGGCTGGGGCTTTCCCTCCACAGCACATGGGTGATGTCTGAGTACATCTCCGGGCACTCTGGGTGATGGCTTAGCCTGGCTTTGAGTGGGGACTCAAAGCAGCCAGGAACAGGACACCCTGACAGGCAGCTCTGCCACCCCCTTGCCCTGCTCTCCATCCTGTGCACGGCCCCAGCACGGGCTGCCCAGCCCCAGTCCTGCCTCTCTGCTCCGGCTCCCTGTGTTCTCACTGGCTTGGCTTACAAAATGCCAAGGGAGATCCCCTTGCCAGAGTAAAGGGGCATTTCCCAGCTTCTGGAGTTGCTTAATAGGGCAGGCTTGGTTGCTGGAGAGCCAGTGTCCCTGGCACATCCCATCTCCCTGCAGTTTGCAGCCGCTCCCTTCAACCCAGTAATGCCTCATATAGTAGTGCCCCTGTATATGAAATACAAATGAGAGTAGCTAGCTCTGATAGGAACTAGGACTCGTAGTGTATTAAAGATCGCACGGCACCTGGATAGCCTTGGATGAAAGCATGTGGAAAATGGCTTTGCGTTTTTATTAAATGCATTTTCTACCAGTCATTCTGTGCTGCCTCCCCAAAGCTGCCAAGTCCCTCGCAGATGAGGTGGACACCTTGTGCGGAGCAGCTGAGCCAGCCGCGGGGACCTGCTGGTGGCAGAGCCATCCCTGGGCTCACTGTAGCTCCCCACGCTCAGGGCTGGCACAGCCATCCCTGGATGCATCCCTCCTGCTCCAGCTCAGCGTGCACAGCCGGACCCCCAGCCTTAGTGCCAAGGTGAGGGATACTCTCCGCAGAGCTAAACACTAAACGTACTTGCTGGCCTCTGCTTCATGGCCCCCAGCCACCTCTCTACCTGGTCCCTTTGCAAGGCAGGTAGCTTGTGGTCGGGGAAAGGAATGCCAGGACACTGCAGCAGCTGCTGGCTCTGAAAACAAGTTACGAATGGCCTGAGAGAGAAAATGCAGAGCTCAGGTAGCCCTCACGCAGGGTCTGCGAGGTGGATGCAGCCTTGACCTGGGTAAGAGGCTAACGTGTGTTATGGCGAGTGCATGTTGTGCTGCGCAGGAGCAGCTAGCATCTGCTTTGTCCTCTCACCCCCTAAATCTGATTTAAGGTGGTGTCATCTATGAGGAAACCCATCTATTTCCCATTTCTTCAGCCTGTTTCAAATCACCCTGCTGGCCACCCTGCTAGTGTGCAGCTGTATGTGTGTGTAGAGGGGTGTTAAGCCCTTTAGAGCATGAAGTGTGATAGTTCTCCCTGCACGCTGCAAAGGAAGATGGAATTAATTGCATCAGCATTAGAAGTTGATTGACAGTCAGTGTCGCGGCGGTGGGGAGGTGAGTCTGCAAAGGAAGGAGCTGTATCAAAAAGCTTGGAATTGCCTTAATCAGGAGGGCTTTTCTTCAGCTGGTAGCTGGGCAGAAAACGCATCTGTTGGCATTAGGACCCGAGGGCACCCACTGGGCTTGGAGGTGCGGCAGCCACTTGGATGCTGGCCTGGGCTTCCCAAGGGTGCGGAGAAGGGCTCGCGGGAGAGCAGCCTGGATGTGCTGCATGAGAAACCTGGTTTGATGTGCATGTAGGAAAAAGGGGGCACAGACCAATCCCTGGGGACACGAGCAGTAAGTGAGGGCTTGGGACTGATCTGAAATCCAGATTTAAAAGTGAATTTTGGAGACAGCAATTCTCAGAGGTAGCTACCCCTGGCAACTGGGTTGGAGGATGAGAGACGTTTAGCTGCTCAGCCTGCTTGAGATCCAGCCTGGCATTTCTGGTCCCAGAATATGGAGCTACCATGAGCCTGCCATGCCAGGGCAAGATAAAGGACAGTGCCAGTCAAAGTTGTTTTTACTGTGCCATAGGCAACACCGATGGCTAATCTCCACCCCCTAGCTTGCTGTGGAAGACTTTATTAAACAACTCCATAACCCCAAAACCACTTTGTACAATCTACTGATTCAGGGTCCTCACTAGGGCCAGATCCTCAGTGACTCCAACTCGGTGTCTTTCCCTCCTCAGTGCCATGGAGAGGTTCTATTGCATGCATCGAAGATCTGACCACCCAGGCTGATCAGTCCCAGGCTGATAGTCTCCATAATGACAAATTACCCCATGGCTCTGCCTTTTGTTACAGGGCTATCGCCACCATGTCCGTGACATATAGATGAATCATTCTGCCCAGCGGTAGCGCACAGCCGCCTCCAGAATAGCCGCTGGTTACTCATGCACAGCAGCAATACGTGCTGGCTTACTGCTCCAGGAGCGTCATCTCCAGCTGCCGCTTCAAAATGCAAGAGGGGGGTGATTTAGACCTGCCCCATGCCATAGCTGAGTGGGGCTGAGCCCCCAGATGGGCAAAAAGAGGGGCGGCACATTGTCCCTGTCCCTCTGTGGAGAGCAGAGTGGCTCAGTCTCTATGGAGCATGAAGAAGAACCAGGGTTTCCACCCTTGCACGAAGACATTTGAGCTGGTCTCGGTGGGAGGCAGGACTGGGCAGCAGGGCCCCTCAGCCCCGTATTCGGCTCGCGGCTGATTCACTGCCTGAGACCGGAAAATGAACTAGGGCTTGTCTGCACTGGAGAATTTCCCCCTGCGCTAATCTGGTCTGGCAGGGGAAGCAGAGCAAGGTGCCAAAATGCTTTTTTTTTTCTTTTCCTTTTCATCCTCTTTTTAAATAGCAGTTCAGCTGATGGGCAAAACACGGTCTAGAGTAACATTTCAGGCAGCAGAAAATTAGTTCAGCTTTTACCCTCATTAGCTGATTGCCAGTAATTAACATTTTGTCATTAACTACAGATGTTTATGGCCTGGAAGAGAAGTTTGGGTGTCTCCACATTAGCTCTCAGAAATGCACTGAATATCTCCATTTAATTGGCTGACTGTGCCTCAGTTTCCTTATCACTAAGGGGAAAAAAAGGTTATAATGACTCACCCCCAGCCTCTACTTTACATCCCAGCCTGTAAGGGCTGTCAAAGGAGAATCTGTTGCCTTCAAATATAGGTCTTTTTAGGGAGTTCGGCTTCGGAAAATGTGTTTTTTCACTCTCTCTAGCTTGCCAGCCCTTTCCTTTAATGAGGCTCATCATCCAATAGATCATAATCTCCTTGGCATTAAGTAACTCTCCACTGTGTCCCGGGGCTTTATCTAAACTGTTCTCTTCAAATGAGCGTGGATGCCCACAAGTGCATTCACGCCTGTTTTTTTGATGGCACCTGGTTCTTTTGCAGCTGGTTATGCTAAGGTGCCTTAAAGAACCATAGCTGGGGCCCAGGTGGACCATCCCACCCCAAAGATCCTGCTCCTCATCTGAAAAAGCAGGCATAGCCCAGCATGTGGGGCCCAAACCCAGCGGCAGCCGGGGATTGCCAGCACTCCTTCATGCCATCCTCGTGCCTTCTCCCTCTTTGTTAAGCTTCTGTATCTCCCTGGGTTTCAGAACAAATCCTTCCATACTGCTTGCTTTCTTATTAAAATAAATGCATTTATGTAGCAACCTCTTCTGGAGGAGTAACCCCACGGTAGCAAATCCATATGTGCAGCCTGGCATTTCAGGGTGTCATGGGAAATAAAGCCAGCTGGAGTTTCTTTGGGGAAGCAAAAAGAGAACTCCCTCTCCTCTATCCCCACTCCTCCTGCCCGGGACACTGAGCGCGGCCCCAGCAACATGATGTGGTCGTGGCTCTCCTCCCCTCCCATTCCCATGCAGCTGCCATGGCCCCGGAAAACATGAAAGGCGGCAGCACTCAGTGCAAAAATGTGTTTCCAGGAGGCTGCTGGAAGTGTCACTGAACAAACAGGGAGCCAGGGGAGGTAGGAAGAACTGGAAAATCATGCACAATACCCTGCCAGTTTCCCTTTGAAAGTCATTCCTGTTTATCTTCCCAGCACACCCCTCTCCCGCTCCTGCCGCCGCTGCTGGGAGCCTCAGCGCTCTCTGCTTCCCAGCCGTTCCTTCTCCTTCCCCCAGTACCAATCACCACCTTTTCATGCTCTTCCTCTGAATGGGAGGGTGCAAAGCGGAGATTGGCAATGGCGTTCAGAGGCCCTGGGGATCAAGCAGTGCCTCTTTCTCACCGCTGCAGTGACCCCGGGTCTCTTTCTGGTGCCCCTGTGTGCAGGGTTGTGCACCAGTGCCTCTCCCAGGCATAGCTACGGTCTCTGCAGGCTGAGGCAAAGGCTCTGGCTGTATCTGGAGACAGTGGCAGTCTTCGATAGGAGGGAATATAGGTTTTCAGCTGAGCTAAAGGCATCTGGGTGGTTTCTGGTTCACACAGCAGGCCCGGAGCTCCTCTACTCTCTGCGCGGGCAGAGCGAGTTCGCGTGTGCCAGCAAAATGCACATCGCTGCAGCCTCGCACACCCACCCCTCCCGCATGGCGACTTCGGCTGCCGATGCAGTCCCCGCCGTATTTGTATCCCAGCAGTGCCTGAGCCGCGCTGCTAATGGGTGTCGGCATCGGGACAAGCAGATTTGACAGTCCCCTGGGGAGAACTCCTCTGAAGGATAGGTACATGAGGGCATTGCAGTATCCAAGCTGGGGCTGCTCGAGCACAGGATGGGAGTACTGGCGCTGGAGTCAGGGTACAGGCTGTCATGCTCAGGGCAGGAGGCAGGAGAAATGGGGTTCATGCCGTGTGGGAACAAGTACGGAATCTGCAGGTGTGGCGGCTGATCTGGACACTGGAGGTATCCTTGGCCTTGTTGGCCACAAGCCATGGGATAACTGAACAAGAGCTAAATGAAAAACAAGGTTAATGCTGCGACCAATGGACCTTCCAATATGAACTTTGTTTCCATATAAGGCTTGGACTCAGTGCTTATCAAATAGCAAAGTGATAAGAGAAAAGGAGAGGCTTTGTTTTGGGATGGGTATAAAAGGATGTAAAGCGTTAAATAAAGCGATCCTGATGCTGCTTGAGCTTGTGCATGAACTCGGGGTCCGTGCCTTCATTGCCACAATGCCGTAATGCCCAGCGCTTGTGTTTTCTTGCCCTCGCACCTGCTGAGTTTCCTCTCCCACTCCAAGGATGGCATCTGCTGAGTCTTTGGCCATGCGTTTCTGTGTGGCATGCCCTGGCTTTGCATAGTTTAAACCCAAGCGTAGCTGAAAACCCCTGGGGCAGCACTGGGAAAGCAAGACAGCACAGAGGGTGGCATTCCAGGAGCAACCAGGAGAAGGGAATTACTGGGCATCTGGATAACTCCAAGGAGTCCAAGGATCAGCCTCAAGCAGGGTCAGTGTGTGGCCAGAAGCCGTGTCACAGCCACACGTGACACCAGGTCATTAGGAAGGAACAGGACCCCGGTGGCTGTCCCAGCTGTGCAGAGCATGTTTGCACGCAGTGGGAGCTGCGTGACTCGGAGCATGCTGTGCTCTCTGCATCCTGGTCAGGCTGGGGGCATTGTACAGTCACACCTGATCTAGTGTCAGCACAACGGCCCTGGTGGGATGACTTGTAAGTCCCAGTGGCGTTATTACTGTATCAGCTCTTGCTGGACCCACTGTTCAGCTCCCCAGCTCTGCCCTGTGAATGCCATCCCGCTGGAGTGGCTTTGCACAAGGCAGGAATCCCCAGTCCCTGGATTTCCCTCTGCTCTTGGCAGACAGGCTTTCCTCATGTAGTAAAACCTCCAAACACCTACGGGATCCCTGCAGAGGAAAAACTCCCAGTCTCTCTTTTGGTGAATTCTCTGCCTTCTCTATTCCTCAGCACACCACCCAGTTGCCTGGGGTGAAATATCTACTTGCAGGCAGAAAGGGAACTCCAGAGGAACCTGGAAGGTGTGTTCTTCCTGCTAGTTAGATGTCTTCAGAATGGGAGGATCCTCCACCAAAAGCCTCAGCAAACATCATCTCCGGTGCTGGCACCTTGGTCCTAGCTCCATGGTTTCCAGGAGGAAAAGACCCCGGGTCTTCAGTGGAGGTCTTGAAGAAAGGAGTGGATGAAGGCTGATCAAGACTGCTTTCCTCTGTGCCTTGTAGTCAAATTCTCTGGTGCTTAATCATGTGAACTGAAGCAATTTCCAAGATACCAGGGCATTTCTGTCACTTCTCTTTGTGTTCTCTCCATCTTGTGTGGATACTCCACTCCAGAGTCTAATAAGGAATATAACTCAGTCCATTGGTTTTTCTACATTGGTGGTTTTTAATAAGGTTTCTCTCTTCTATGCATTCCCCTATATTCAATAAACATAAGTAAATGTATTATCCTGGAGCCCTTCAATCCTTGCCAAATTTGGCTGAAAGTGGCCAGTGACTTAAAAAGGAGTTATTGGGTGGTATATGCAGACCCACGTATTACCAGCAGTGTGGTCTTATAAGCCCTATTCCTATTACAAACCATGTTAAAAGGAGGGAGAGCAAAACCTGGTGGGACTCCATGATATCTGATGAGACGAGGAAAGCCATAATGGGGGAAGATGTGACACTATAGAGATGGCAGTGATGAGACAGCAGAGGTGAGATAGCCCTGACTGTGCAGGGGAGATGGAAGAATGAAATTCAGCAGTGTATGAAGCTGCTGAAATGATGGGATGTGTCTGACGTATGCTGGCCAAAGTGTGTGCTGGGATAATCCAGAAGGCTGCAGGTCTGGCCAAAGGTTGATACTTCAGATGTGACTTAGCACTGGTTTGAATGCCTCCATGTTAAGATCCTGTGGATGTCCTGGAGTTTGAGCTCGAGAACTGGACAGACCATTGGTGGTCACTGCGGAAGCTGGGGCAGGACAGGAACTGGTGCATGCATTTCTGCACTCATTACTGTACAAGCACATCGTGCCCTGGAGAGGGGCTTCAAGGCTGGACTGCCAAAGTGTCTCAAAGGGTTTGGACAAGAAGTTCTCTGGCAGGTGCTCAGTGTGCCAATGAGAATGGAAAATGCCCGCGGGACGTGTCATTGTCACAACTGTGGTAACTAGGAGAGAAGATCCTCGATTCTCTCAACAGCACTCGTGTGGCCCTTTGGTCACCAGATGGATGCCAGCAAGACCATTTTGCTCGTGGGAACTTTCTCACTTATTCAGAGTGTAGCAGCTTGGCCAGAACAACTGCTTCCAGGTGGGGTCTGGAGAGGCACCCGGGACTCTGCGTGAGCCTGAGCAGCACAGAGATCCTCCTCACACCCCAGCAGGCACGAAAACGGGGAGAAACACATTCCAGACTGGGAGCCAGATGTTCTGGCTGGGTTGAGATGCATTTTCAGCCTCTGAACAGATCCAGGGGAGAGGCAGGGAACGTCCCAAGAGATGTGGGCAGAAAACAGTGTGAGAAGAGAGCACAGTGGGCTGCAAGGGGAGGCAGGTTATTCTGGTTATGTATAGGCGTGGAGTGGAGGTCACAGTTACCATAGGGCCCTTGAAAACTGAAGTGGGAGAGGAGGAGTATGTGCGAGTCATTAAGAGCCTGATTAATGTTCTCCTGTGGAGAATGTGTGTAACCGCATGATGCACAACTCATGGCTGGAAGGCAACAGCTATTAAACAGACGTTCAGAAGCCTTTAGGAAGCAAAGGTAAATTCATAGATTTTTCAAAGTGGGTCTTTTATAAACCAACTATCCTGGTTTCCCTGTGGTGTGAAATTCTAGCAGGTTCCCCTCATTTCAGACCCAGTGACACCTATCATTTCAAATGTAACCAGGTTTTATTTAAGACTTCAGGAGCTGGGGGACCTAGTGCATGTCTCCATAGGTTCTTTAATGGCTAATTGCTTTCACTGTTTCAAAAAAAATGCACTTTATTTCTAGACTGTATCTACCCACCTTCATCTTCCATCCACTGGATCCCATTCTGCCTGTCTAACAGATTAAAAAGCCCTCCACTGTTCAAAGCCTTCACCCAGTGGTAGTACTTAACAGATTGCAGTTGTGTCGTGTCTTCACCTTCTCTTCATTAAACTAAGCAGCTTAATAGCTGCTCTCTCCACTCACCAGAGAGGCAGGTTTTCCCAAACATGGACTCACAGTTCTGCTTTTCACCTCTGAAATTGTAAGAGGGTTGTGGGGAGTCAGGGTACGCTCCAGATGGTCCAGATGACCAGACTAACCTCAAGACATGAGGATAAGGTGCAGGCTGGTTTTGAGAGGTCCATGAAGATGAAGTACGTTGCGGTATGGTCTTGGAGACCTCTCCTCTCCACCATATACCCTTCCAGGATGTATTTACAGGAATTGGAGGTAAAAGAACATTTCTTAAGTTCCCCAATTTATAGGGGCTCCTTGGCATCTGACAGTACTTGAGTTAATCTTTCACTTGGAAGTTTACTGATTTGCAGAAATCTCCTGTGTATTTCTTGTGTACACTTTCTTAAGGATAGGCCCATATGTCCTGGGTGCTCATCTAGCATGAAGAGGATTGGCACAAACGAATGGTGCCATCCACAGCCTGATCGTACTTGGCATCCTTGCATTTGGCAGAGATTGCGGAGCTAGTTTTAGACAAGAAGAAGGAAGAAAAAACTGTAAGATGCTGTCAACTCTGCTTTCCTAAAGGGCTTATTAGAAAGTATGTTGTAAGAATCTGCTCAGCATTTTTGTCATTTGATCAAGAGTACCCAGGAGAGATGAGTGAAGCAATCTGGAAGGAATAAGAATTGATCCAAAGCTCAGCCTGAAACTTATTGGAAGTTTGTAAGTTTGAGCAGCTTCATGTAACTGTTCCCATAACTACTTTCATGAGCTCCTACCTTGCTTATGCTAGGACCAAGGTCCCAAATAAAAGAACTGCTCTAAAGCCAGGACGTGTCCTGCCTGACCAGACATGCCAGGTCTTGAAGAGGATCTCTGCCTCTGGATTTCTGGCCAAGCCACGCTCCTTGATTGCATGTTCCTCCCTCAGTGTAAATGCACGGTTTCTCATCCTTGGCAGTCTGAGAACATGCTGTCATTGCTGCCACCCAGGAGCGGTGGGTGGGATAGGCCTCTAAGCCGGGACTGAAAGGTGTCCAATCCCATATCTTTGCATGCTGTTTGTGATGCTGTCTGTGAAACATGAATCCCTTACTTGCTGATTTAATTTAATGCACTCAGATCGTTTTGTGTCAGGTCTCCAAAGCCTTTCCCGACCTCTTCTCTCTGGTTTGTGAGGAGTCAGGAAAGGGATGTCCATTTGACGAACTGTGCCAAGGACTGAAGAGTCCTCAAGACTCAGAAGTCCTCAAGATGACATAGAAAGATTTAGTGAGGGAGAACACTAAGCAGAAAACAGCTCCAAGTTTCAGGGGGAGGGTAGAAGGAAGAGTAATTGTTGGAAGTGATCCCAATGTCACCACAATGGATCTGCCTGCTGCTTGGGGACCCTTCCAGTCCAGACCCAACAGACTGCCTGGAGCGGCATTACTGAGTTGAGGAGATATGTCCCACCTACCTCTGTCCCCCAGTGTGATGTTAGGGCTTGTGTTTATCTCAAGAAGCTTGTTTTCAGTCAGAATGGCAGTGCCTGTTCCCACTGGCAGGCGTGAAAGTTCTCATGACGCTTTTGGAAAGGGCATCAAAACAACAGTGTCCTGGTGAAAAGGCATCCAAACAAGTGTCTGGGCCACTTGCCAGGCTGGGGAAATCACTGCTCCTGCAATCTGCCTACATGTCTCCTTAGAGCCATTAAATTGTGGTAGGCCTGCCAACACTTGTGGCATTGAGGGTAAATTACTATTTATAAGTGGCAGTCTACTGCCTCCCTGCTTCGGGGCCTAATCTGCCCCATTTCCAGTTACCTATTGACAGATGCACACCTCCTTGCCATGCGTCAAGTAGGTGAGTTGTACACTGAGCAGTAAATTTGATGCCTTCAGGTGGCACTGGGCTTTCCAGAGCAACTGGACTTTCCCAGGAGGTGGTTTGGTGACGGTTGGGTGGCAGCCCAGGAAATGCCTCCTATGTGTCACACCATGCGATGGAGAAGTGGTTGTAGGATTTCATGCCTACTGCATGAAGCTTAGCATCTACAAAGGTACATGTTAATCATGGACTTGTGCAGATACTACGTGCATAACTAGGACTCAGTTCCCTTTCTGTCCTGTTAGTACAGCAGAAGTGAAAGGTCTTAGGTAGTAGATACACTCAGTTACGACATTCAGACTAAAAATAATTAATCTTTATGAATGCTAAGAGTTTAAGGAGCCGCCTGCCTGTTTGGTTATAAATCCCAGCTAAATGCGTTCACCACAGTCAGTCAAGCATGTAACTTAACACTGACTACATTTCTTAATACGCAAGGAGATTATTAGCTGTCTGGGCAGGAAGAGTGGATCAGAGGACTGATCCTTAGAAGTCAGTGCCCCTGTGGTGGTTAAAATGTCCCCTCTGTGTCCCCCTGGGCTTCCACAAAACACACAGGGTAGCATGTTTAACCACACGTACTTAAGGTCATGGGTGATGATAACTTCAAGCCCCAGGGGACCTGTGAACACTAAACCCACTAAGACTACAGAAGGGACTGATCAGCACTGAGGAAATCTCCCATGCAAAGATCCTTTTCCATGCAGCAATGATGGGTGTTCACAGTATATACATGTATGGATTCACGTTCCTTTTGGCACCTTAAAAACAAAGAACATGAGAAGGTTGGGAAAACACAAGGTGTAAAAGTAGGAGAAAAAAGGAAAAGAAAACAAAATTATGTGTAACAGAGAGCGAGCTGCAACCTCTCCAGCTTTCTCCCTCTCTGGACACTTCCAGAATAAGCACCAGAACTGCAGTGACTGTACTGCTAGCACAGCCCTATCCATGGCTGCTGCCATGGTGGGGTTTGCTTATCATGTTTCTTGAGGGGCAGGGAAAGCCTGATTGAAGGACAGAGTGGCTTGGTGGGCTATTACAGGAATGCGCTAATGAAATCTGCTGATGGCATGAGGTTCAGAGGCATTGGCCGTGGAGAGGAGAATGAGAGTCTCAGCTTTGGATTACTCTGGGTAATAGAAATGACATGAAATGGAGTAGGGCTACAGGAAATACCAGCCTGGACTTCCAGCATTGCAGCATTGGCAAGGACTCCTGGGGAGGCCTGGGCAGAGGAGGGTTTCTGGGATGGCCGCAGTCATTGGATGAGAGGAAGACACCAGCCATGTGTTTAGCCTAAGAAAGCAAAGTCTGGAGGAGATACGCTGGGCGATTCTAGCTCTGCTGGGGGTGGGAGACCACGGGGCGAAAGAGTGATGTACGCTAGCAGTCAGCACTGGTTCCCAGAGGAGAGAGATTCAGAAACAGCCTCTCAATAGGAATAACAAGAGGACGAAACCTACTTGTAAGAGGAGCCTGAGTCCTTTATTTGGGATTGAGGCTTGCCTTGAAGTCACACGACTTGATCTACCCAGGTTCAAAGTCCCCCCTATAACAACAGTTCAGAAAAGTCTCGCATAAATAACCCACCATTTTATGTCCCAGAGTCTGTAACCCTACCGTTCTTCACAAACCCAGCACCCATTAGCCAAAACTAGTAAATAAGGTGGCTACAGGTAGGAGGAAGGTGCATGAAGTTCTACTTGGGAGAGGAGGATTTGAGATGCCAACATTAGGTATACAATTCTATACATACAGCTGTTTAATCCCAGCTGGATTTGTTTGTTTTAGTCATTTGAGACTCATCCACTAGCAAAAATAAAAATAACTTCAAACTTATGACTATTTCATCATCTCTGGTTTCTTCTCCCTGATCAAAAACTTGAGCTATAAATCAGACAGTTCATCTCTGTAATCTTCGTCTAGTTAAAGAAATGCTATCCTAGATCTTAATCAGAGTAAAGCTTCCTTTGAACACAGAGTATTACATTTGGGAAAGGTCTATATCTCCACACACACTCTTCATCCCACCCAAGCAGCCAGGTCTGCTGTCAGGAGGCATAGAGAGGAGCTGAGATTTGCTCTGGTCCAGCTCCTGCTCTCATAAACAAGGGCACAGCAAGCACAGACACCAGGGCCTTGTCTTGGCTTTGTTTCAGCTCTCATGGCTTTGTAGAGAGAAGAGAGATAAGACGCAAATCATTTAGGTCAGTATTTAAACTTCCACTCACTGTCCAACTGGTGGTCTGTGAAAACATGGCTATCTGAGGACAACCCCAACTGATCAGAAACCAACTGGTTTGGCATTAGCTGTAGCTAATGACCTGTAGCTAGTGCAGGCTCTTCAGAGGTAGCCTCTAGTGACAGTCCCATTCTACCTCAGCCATCTGTGCAAGGCAGTGCAACCTCTCCAAGTGCCTGAAGTTTTGAACATGCCTAAATGCTTTCTGCTAGAAAAAAAAAAAAAAGCCAAACTCTCCCAGGAAGTGCACCTGGGAATCAAGCTCCTTTCCTGGGCTTGACCGAGGGGCAGCAGATGCTACCCTTCCAGTTCTCTTTGTTTCACCAAGCCCTCAGCATTATCTTTGCCTCCTCCTTGCTGAGCATCAGACAGATATGTGAGGACCCACTATCCACCTCTGCTGTAGATTTATTGCAGGGCATACTTACCCCAACTCCATTTCATCCTCCACTAAGTAAAGGTAGCATTGCTTCTTCACAGCCGCGATGCTTTGTGGTACATAAATGGTGCCTTTCCAGTAATTTTGGAGAGGCTGATGGTTGGACTGAACTCTCGGCGGCACAGCCTGGGAAGTTATGCCAAAAGAAGACCCACTTTGTACTCTTCCTGATTTTGGTACCCACAGCACCCACATCTGGGCATGTCCCGGGGCAGGTACAGGACTTCAAGGGCCTTTGATTCAGCTGCCTTTCTGGCAGTGTTCAAAGGACTTACAGAGACTGTATTTTTCCACTGAGAAATTGCGAGGTCCCCTTTAAACAGGTAGCTTCAGCTTTCCAGAGACCTCATGAAAATGTGGAAAGTACAAGCTGAGGCAGTCATTGGGGTGGCTGGTCTCTATGGAAAGCAGTCTCCTGTTGCCCCACACAACGTGGCAGACACCTCCACCTAGAAATATCTCCAGGCACCTGCCAGCCCCACAAATCACAAATCCAAAAGAGGTGGCAGGAGGGCAGCTGAGCAAGGGGGAGTCTGGCCTTGCTTGCTAGGCCATCTCAGAGTGACTGCTTTGCACTTCTCCTTCACTCAGAGGAGGCGCTGGCCTTCATCAGCCCCAAAGCAAAATGCATATGCAATTGCTCCTTCAGCCTTCACACGTGGTAGGAGATCACACAGACCCTGCTGGGGGTCTGCAGCCCTGCTCCTGCCCCGCAGGTGCTGCCTTCCTGGGGGGCAGCAGAGCCTCCTGCACGGGCTGCTTTGCTCACCATCAGAAAGGGGATCCCAGCCTGCTTCAGTGTGGCTCCAGCGCAGGTAGACAGCCTCTCCTCCAGCCCAAACTCGGCCCTCCAAGTGGGACTGGGAAGGGGCCTTTAGTTCTTCACAGCTGAAAATGTGGTGGGCTTGAACACAGCCTCCCTGTGCAACCTACCCTGAGACCACGCTGCGGAGAGGCATACATTACCCAGCTCCTGCTGGCAGCATGGAGAGTATTAAATGACTCACCAGCCTTTTCTGCCAATTTGTTGGTTTTTTTAATTTTTTATTATTATTATTTAGCCTCCAAAAGCATTTTTTATATCCTCTCATCTGCTTTTAATGGAATGTATTTAGTTTTCTTTTTTTTTTTTAACCCAAGATTAAGGCATGGCTTTATGTTTTTAAACCTGGGCTGGTCGTTATCTCTATCAAAGTTTTTGGTATGTCTGGGGTTTCTTTTCCGTGTACGTTAGGGAGAGCAGGTCTTGAAGCAAGAATAGACGTCTTTCTTACATTTATTCACTGTGCCTGCCATGAAAACCGTTCCTGTTTGAAATGAAGGCTTGTTATCTCAAAGATGGCTCTTCTGCGGTGGCAGCTGCCAGAGAAAATGCATTACCCTTCCAGCTTGTGCAGGGGGGCTGGGGCTGTGTGTGAGGAAAGGGAGGAGTGCTGTTTTCTGGAAGGACCATTTACCCAAGTGCAGATGCCACTCCAGCACACAATTCTTGCTCCTGGGATGAGGGACACCATTAGAAGATGGAGTTTGCTCCTGGGGAAAACATGGGAAGAGCAGTTGAGATGAATCGTGTGAGCATGTTGCATTTTTAGGAAGTCTCTACTGTCACTCGGCTCTGGCGAAGGCTAACGTGCTTTTCTGGTGGAGCAGAGGGCCTCCAAGAGGAGCAGCACAGCCCTCCCTGCCCACCTACACAACAGCACATCGAGGTCTCATTCCCAGCCTTTCCCTGAAGCCTTCGCCAACCCTGGAGATGGAGGCGTGTGTGGATGAGACAGGTGACTCTCAGAGCATCTCTCCAAATTACGTCACTGGAGAAAAACAAGGAATGCAGGCAGGGCACAGGAAAGAGGGAGGGAGGAAAACTGGAAGGGTGAACTCAGGAGCAGACAGGGGAGAGGAGGTCAGCAGGATCTCAGAAACAGGGGCAAAATGACAGCTTGATGCTGTCGCCAACCTGGGAGGTTCAGGCGAAGAGCATGTGTGTCCCAAGGACTGTGTGTGGCTGTGCTGGGACGTGTGGGTGTATTTGCTATCTGACAGAGACTGCACAGCATCTTCATCATCCCTATCTAATATATTGATTGTGATTAATGCTATTACATGGTGTATCTGATTAATTAACAATGGCTTCCCACTTGCAACTGCTTCTATCCCAGCAAGTGCATCAGCTCTTGCTCAGCAGATGCCAGCACTGGTATTGCAGGTCCCAACAGCAGGGCTCCCCATTGCCCACTGTGGGAGCATGGTGGCCAGGGCGCTAATGAAAGGGCTGGAGGAGACGTGCAAAAGCACCACGTTGGTGGCAAACCAAGCTTTGTCACAGGAAGAGCGGGGTGGCCCATTGTGCCAGCAGAAATGATAGCAGAGGGGAGGATGTTCATCTGGTCAGGTGGAGCAGTTGGAAAAGTCAGAGTTGCCCCCTTGCAGGGCTTTTATCGTCCTCACAGCCCCAGTTCCCAACCACCAGGCTGTAGGCTTTGATCTCCTCCAAATGGAGGCACTCACCACAGGGTCTGAGGTTCTTCATTGCCTCACGTGTCCTCCTCCTTTGGCATCAGTTGTTTTTTCTCCACTATGAAGTTCTCCAGCCTTGCCAGGGAAAAGGCACTATGGGAACCTCTTCGCCCTGACCTCCATGGCAGGGGAAGTCAGGAGCCTGCGCGTCTGCATCTCCTCTCTCCTGTGCTCAAAAGCCTTCTTGGTCTGCTGCCTGTTGGCACCTGCATGGGAACCAAAGGGGGGGTGTGGATATTTGCAGCCTCTTCTACACAGACGACAGGTCTCCCTCTGTCTTCCTCCTCATCCGGGGGCAAAGCCACCCTTTGGCATCCCCTTCCCCGCTGTGCATCTGTCCTCCCCCTGCCCCAGTTGCCATCTCTCCTTGTGATATTTTTTCGTGGATGGGTTTTGATAGCTGATAACCTGTTACCATGACAACCGGCCTCTGTTGTGACATCGGTCTTGAAACAAGGCCAGGCTGATGGTTTTCAAAGTTCCCGCATGTCTCAAGCAGTCAGAGAGCTGCCTTTGTGCGCTCCGTTCATCCCTGGCATGCCTCCGAGGCCAAGAGGAGGAGGGTAAAGTGCCCTCTAATGAGGGCAGTGGGTGCCTGGGTACATTTTTATGTATTATTGAACCAGAGAGAGATTAAAGGACAGAGGCTCCACTAAAGGATTAGCAGATTTGGATATTCAACTCTCTCTTTAAATTATTATCCCTAATTAAGAGTACGATGAAAGTCTACTTGGTGAGGGATTGGAAAAGAGTCAGAGGGAGCACTTGGGGCACTTATGCTGGAGCCAGGCTCTGAGGAAGATCTCCATGTTGTGCTTTTGTGTGCTCCACTCTTCTCTTGTTCGGCTGGAGAACAACTCACTTAAGGGAGTGGTTGAGCTCCTGGTGTTCCCTTTCCTCCCCTCTGAACCCAGTGAGATGTCCCATGTGTAGGAGAAGACAAAGGTGAGAAGGACCCCCATCCCCTTCCTGGCTCTTCACCATCTCCCTTTGCTTCCATTTCTGATTGGACATGGTTTCATTGTCTTCCCACATCACGACATGATCAGAGCCTCACCATTGTTTGCAAAACCTTTTGAGGTCCTCACATACGCTCCCGACAAAAAAAGTATTGGTATTTAAAACTCACTCAGTCTTTGCTACATGTAGGTCTTTTGCAGCTGCTACATTATTTCCCACTTGAAGGGTTCCAAAGCAGTTTGCAAGGACAAGACTCAGTTTCCTGCTGCTGACAGGACTTGTGGTGGGAGGGAAGAAGGGGACTGTCTCCAAAGACACAACAGCTCAAACTGGGCCAGGCGCTGGAAGTTCTTGGGAAACGGGTGAGCTGAAGGACAGGGATTTCCTCCTAGGAAGAAAGCTGAAATTTGGGCAGAAGATAGGGACTAACCCACCTATGCCTGCAAAGTGCACACAGAGAGCTTCTAGGTCATTTTGGGGGAGCTTTTTGGGGATGCTCTACCCCCATTTTCCTGGCAAGCTAGCATGCTCCTTCCTAGCATCCTGCGGAGTCTGGAGTAAGAGTCAGCCCCAAGGCAGAGCTGAATGTTGGGGACCAGAAATGGGACGAAGCTCAGGGGTTCAATGAATTAAGTTCAAACACCCTCTGGGGAAGGGTAAGGCTGAGCAGGACCAGGGAGGGGGAGAAGCAGCTGGTGTGCATGAGCCTGGTTTTTGTCAGGGCCTTGGTGGTACTAATCCCATGGGAATAGCAGACCTTGCCAGCAGCTGGGAGAAAGACCCTGCAGCCCCATGTGAATCGTGCCTCAGAACAGCTGATTGAGAGCCCCAAACCTGGCAGCAGCAGTGGCTGTGGTGTCATGCTACAGATTTGGCTGAATAATTTCTTTTTTGGGTGTTGGGTGTTTGGGGGTGGGGAGAGTAAATCACTGGCAAGAATTCGAAACACAGCAATTAATAGGATTAAAATGTCATGTTTTTACAGGACTGTGTACACAATTTACAATAATGGGAATTGTAATTATAAGCGCTCCCAGCTGACAGGGAAGGCGCAGCTTTGCGAGTCGGAGTGCCTTATCCAGCACACCACAGCATCTCTTTGGGATGGGGAAGAAATGAGCAGCAGTGCTTGGGAGTGACATCATTTGGGGGCAGGAGTTGTTATATTGGCTCATACAGAGGAAACTTGAGTGGTCCCAGGTGGGGAATGGAAACCGCATCCAAACCAAACATTATCATCACTATCAGGGCTGCTGAATTACGTCCTGATAACCACATCAGTATTGCCTCCAAACAGTGATAACCATGGCTTTGCTGAGCTTCTTGCTGAGGAGAGGGAAGGAGGAGATCAGTGAGGAGGTGAGAACCCATGTTTTGATCACTGCTCTGACTCAGGTGAGATACAGGCTCTGCTGGTTTTGCTCCAGTGATGACCTTAGGTTTGTGCATCTGGTGGAATAAGACTGAATGATGTGCGAGGAGCTCTACATAGCGGGGGCAGCAGTGTGATGAATCAAAAAGGCTCCTTGGGGAGGCCCGAGGCCATTGCTCTGTGCCCCAGGCATCTGCCCACCTCTGTCACTGCCCTCTTCGCAGGGCATGGTGGCGCCATGGTCTGTGTCTCAAAGGGAAGGTCTTTGGGGTGTGCTCGGTGTGGTTAATCAGTAACATCATAATCGTGAGCCAAGAGGTGTCAGTAATTGGGCCCTGCCACTCAGTTTCATCTGTAGCATGTAAATTTGAGGGTTCCCAGCACAGGGAGATTGGTGGATTTTTTGGAAGCTTTCTGTGGTGGGAATGTCTCTGAGGTTGGCTGTGACACGAACTCCTCTTGGGCCCCCCTGCATGTGGCTGGCACCCAAAATTGGTTCTCCTTCATGCCTATGGCCATGGGCTCAGCTACTTCCCAGCAGGCAGGAGGAGACCCAGGCTCTGCCTCGTTACCCACGTAAGTGGTGCATCCTGAGCAATGGTGCCTTCTCCCCAGCCTGGCTGGTGTGGGAAGCACCGGCTGGGTAAATAAACTAAGAAGCCTTAGAGAGGTGATCTGACCGCTGTTTCTACAAGCTTTATCTCACACCATTAACAACAGAAGCTGAATTTTACCTGTCAGTTTGCAGTCCTGGGGCTGGTTTTGTGGTGCTATCATGCAGTGGCAGGTTCAGATCCAGCTGGGCCAACTGAACCGAGCTTCTGTGGTCTGCAGCATCCTGGCAATTTAGATCTGCTCCAAGGCCAGCAAGCGTGGTAGCTTTGTGGTAGCAAGCACATTTGGGCAGGATCTGCCACTTTTCTTTGTCTGCCATAAAGCTGTGGAGCTTCCCGTAAATTGTTCCCTCACTACCACACAGGTATAGTCCAAAAAGGTCTCACTTTTCCAGGAAAGAAGCCAGGATTAGGTTCCTCATAAAGATCAGCCTTGGCATCACCAGGTCCCCAGCTGAAAATAGGATCAAGCCAGTCTCTATGTCGGCCAGCATACCAGAGCTGTGACCTCTGGGTCAGTAGTTCCAAATTAGAGATCCCCTTAGCCAGTGGGGCCAGAAGCCCCTTGGAAATACATTCCCAGTAATAGGGCTGTGAAATGAACCCAGCAGTGCTCTAGGAAGTGGATCATCTGTGAAAAAGTCTGGATGCAACAGGGCTATAAACTGCCACCAGAAAGAAAGATGGGGTTGGCACTGAGGGGGAATGGGTCCTGTTGGCAGGGGAGGCAGCACAAAATCCGTTTCCTTTAATTACTGTGGGAGACACCCACTGTAGAAAGGAGTGAAAAATGTATCCTTCACCTGACACTAATCAGCAGTTACCAGGATCTTTATGTAAAGATCTGCACAAAAGCACTGCAATATTTGGGGGATGCCAAGGGCAGAGGATTTACTCAAATCCAATTTAGGAGAGATTTTTGTATGTGTTGACTCTGAAATTCGCAGCAAGGACAGAAAAAAGTTCATGCGACACGAAGGCCTCACAGAGGAGAAAAAAAAACCCAACCCAAAACCAAACAAGTGAGCAGCTCAGCATGGGGGGTTAATTCCCTGTTCTCGAGGAGAGCTGGAAAGCAAACCTCCTCCAGCTCGTGATGGGCTCACCTTCCTGTGGGCTGGTACGCGAAATCTCTGCCCGCAGCCGAGACTTCTCCTGGCCCTGTGCGGTTGTTGCTCCAGCAGCATTTCAACCCAACCTCTTCTGTCGTGTTTACAAGGTGCCGATGGAAGCCTGATTCACTGTGCCCAGCTCAGGAGCTGGGTCTGCGTCTAATGAAAAGCAAGAGTTAGGAGCAAATGTTGCCTTGGCCAAGATCAGTTGGTACAGGTTTACGGTTTTTTTCAGCTAGAATTATACCCCTGCTCTGTGTCTGGGGGTCACTGCTGCAAATAATTAATAAATAAGTGAAAAGCTGAGCTGAAATTCCTGCATTTAAGTGGAAACCCACTCCCTTTTGGGCTACTTTTCTGGTGGCCAGCAAGGAACAGAACCTCTCCAGACTCCCTGGCCCATGAGCGGAAGGCTTTTCCACCGTGTTTCAGTAACGGCGTTCAAAGTCACCCTCTTGCTGATTTAAATGTTTCACGGCTTGCAGGGCCTTAAATGAGTTGTGTATTATGAAAAATAAATCACATCACAGCGTGTGCGATTGGGTTCAGCCTAAACATGAAACGCTCCTTTTCCTGAGTCAGCGAGTTTTCCCAGATAACTTTTAAGGCCATTTGTGTTTAAATGTCATCTGCGCAGAGGATTTGGGACCTGTCTCTCTGAATGCTGAGGTCAATAACTGCCTACTAAATGCTGGCAAGAGCAAAAAGGATTTTAGTTATCCACGCTCCTTTTGCCAGTGAGGTTATTGCTCTGTTCAGAGAAGTTGTGTGTGGTTGGGGGCATTACAGGGGATTGCAAAATATGCCAGGAGGCTGCAGTGTTTGATGGATGGAGCTCTGTGCTGGGACTTGAGTCCTGGGTGTGACTCTTAAGTCCTTACTTAGTCCCCTGAAGCATCTGCCCTTCCCATGCCTCAGTTTCCCCACCTGTAAATTGGAGACAGTGGCTCCCCCTCCCTATAAAGTGCTGTGAAATAATCCTGAAAAAGAATTCATATGAGAGGGGTTATATTTTCACTACGGTGCTAATAAATACTGCAATACGAATCATTCGGTGGCCTTACATATAATTATATATCCTCCTTAATTATTGAACAGATGCTTTAATAAAACATGCAACAAAAAATTCAAAATCTATTCAAGGAAAAAGACGTGCAAAAATTCTTCCTGTAAATATGTATAAAAAATAATTTGTGTATTATTTAAAAATCAGAGCAGTCCTTTGCTCTATCTATAGACAATAATTGAATAGAAAAATATTGAAGTTAGTAAACAGCAAATTAATAATTCACATGGTATTTACAGTCACAGTACACCATATTTTCCACCAAGTGCGTGTTCTCCTTTCACCAATCGACCAAAGAGCTGCTGCAGTCTAAGGCGCTTCTGTCTGGGCCATTTTGTGATCCGTTTTGTGACTGGGGGATGCTGCTGCGAGTGACTTGTCAGGTTGTCCGGCTGACATTGGGGCTGATGAAAACCTGCCAAGATGGAAAGCCAAACCCTAACTAGAGGCCTGCAACATTTCAGCTCCGGCATCCGGAGCATCGTACAACCCGTGCTTCGTGTGAGGACTAACGATCTTATTTACATGCTCTGCATCCTGGTCCCATTATCACAGACTGAATCCAGCTTATGGCACACAAAGAAATTGATTTTAAATTATTTTCCTTGCTCCTAGCTCTGCAATGGTCAGGTTTGGAGGCGATTGCCCTATGCTAACATTCATTCTTCTCTGAAATTGTCTGAAAACCTATTGCTTGGCCTGTACCAAAATCTGTGTTGCTCAGAAGACATAAGAAGTCATTTAGGGTTCTCATTTAAAGAGGAAATGGGGGTTGAAAGCAAATTTTGGCACAGACCTCCCGTGGGATCTTGGTAAATCACCAAGAGCCAACCTGAAACCATCACTACAGTGTGCAAGTTTGGGGGAAGAAGGAACAATTTGGGTCGCCTGCTCTCCTGAGCCCCCCTGCCTTGCCCCCCTGGGGCACTGCCAAGAGGCGTACACCCTCGGTACCCTGATATTGGGTGCTCAGGGCTCCTCGGCATTGAATCAGCGATGCTGCGGGGGTGGTTTGAAAGCAACCGCTCGTCGTGGAAACACGAGGTGGTGTCTCTGGAGCAGCCTGTAACCCCAAAGGCAGCTCCCTGCGGCAGTGGGGGCATCACCTCTCCATCCCTGTCCCCAGCCATGACATGGGGGAACGTGTCCTCCCACCTCCCACACACAGCGGTGCAGGAGACATCCCAAGGGCAGTGCTGGGCTTTGCTCCGTAGGCAGCCCTGACCTGGCTGCCAGACACCAGGCTGGGGGTGTCTGCACTTGCCCACAACCCCCCTGTTAAATCAAACCCCTGCAGCCACCACCAGGGAGGAGTGTGCTCTGGGTCAGACCTTTGCTTTCAGCTCCCATCCCTACAAGAGGCTGAAGCCGGAAAGTCAGACAGATTTATGTGGGCAGCCCTCTGCGGCGGGGTTTCAGACCTGAACTCAGCAGCTTTTGGGCCACTTCAGTTAGGATTGCCTCCAACCTTCTGCTTTTTCTAATGACACTGCCCAGGGCATGTCTCTAGAGCTCAGTGCATTTAAAAGCTCTTTTTTTTTGGTGCTAAATCTTGCAGGAGAAAGGCCTTTTCAGAGGCTCTTTGAACAGGTTTTTCCAAGATCTGGATTTCTATTGTCCCCCTTCCCTTTTTTCAGATCTGAAAATTAAGTGCTGCCTGACTTCTCCAGGAGTTTATCCCCAGAGTGGTCAGATGTTGCTTCCTTTCTGAAAACCCAAGCATTCACAGCATTCCAGCTCAGGGAACTGCAATTGGGAAGAATGAGTGTTTTTTCCTTTCTCGCTCACTGGTCTCAATCCTGGTCAGCAACTGCCCATGTGGGGCGGTCCTGTCAGAGGAGCTGAACCTTGTTTCTTGTCCTGAGCCCTGGATGGTTTTGAAGGAGCGAGATGCCAAGATGTGCTCACAGCTAGGTGTTAGAGGGGCTGGGATGGAGTCAGGGAGCTTTTGGGGGAATTGGAAGTTTCGGTGAAAGAGGAGCAAGCGTTAGGTGGCTCTCCAGCAAGGGCTGTGCTCCAGGAGAGGTCAGGAGCAAGGGATCAAGCCTTCAGCTGGGAGTTAAAAGTGTGCTAAACCCAAAAGGGTGGAGAAGGAAGGAGAGAAGAAGCCTTGACTCGTTTGCACAACTTGGAGACGTCAGCCTTTAGGGGTGCGTCTGGATCTGCTGATGAGGGTGGGGAGGGGAGTCACCGGAGATCAGCATTGGGGGTTATTTCTTCAATCAGGTTCCTCTTGCGTTTCCTCCTGGGAGCCCCTGACTGACAGCTCTCCAGCAGGGATTCGTGCAGTGCTGTCAGTCATTCATTACTGCCGGAGACATTACGTGCTGATGGCGGCTGCTGATGGGACCGCAAAAGAGCTGGGGGGTGTCTGAGGGACAGGAGGTACATTTTACTCCATCATTTCCCTTCCTTGCTTGGGTTCGCATGACTTTGTATCTGACAAAGACAGGGGTATTATCTTCAGCTCTGTGACCAGATTTTAATGAAGCAATTCTTTTATTTCTGCTTTGCATTTATTGAATGCCTGGATGCAGAGAGGAGGCATTGCACAAGGATTAAACCATTATCAAACCTGCCAGAAGTGGCAAGCCGGAGCTGCTGTCCATGCTTCCTGTCCCAAATCTCCCACAGAGGCTGTGACAGCCACCTTGCCCCAGCCCACAGTCAGGGATTTCAGCAAGGCATGGTCAGGCAGTTTAGGGTAAAAGTTGCTCATGAAAACCAGCTTCTTACCTTTCAGGGTTAAGACTGTAAGACCACAGAGCATAAAAGGCAGCCATGGGTTTCACAAATGTTGCCTTGCCCATCCCATCAGGTGAAGGCTCTGGGTACAGGTTATGACTGGAGATTCCACTTGCGGTCTTACATGGTGAGGGTTGGTGGGGCTGAGTGTAGAGAGGTGGTCAAGCACCCACTGCTGCCAGCAGGGACTGGCTCTAGGCTGACTCAGGTGAGGGCAGGGAACATGGCTTATCCTGAGGGTGCAGCATGGATGTATGTCGGGTCCATCCTGGCTGAAATGACCCTTTTTGTTCATCTCTTTTCATGTCTTTTCTTGGACACTCACAACCACATTAGGGAAAGCAGAGGAAAGTGAAAGGATAGGATCCACATGGCAACACCCACTGTTTTCAATTCTCTGTGCTCTCCCACATTTTTAGCTCCCATCATCTATAACTGCTTGCTTGGGTGAGGTCCTCAGTCACAGCCTTGTTCGGTCATAGCGCAGTGCCTGGAGGGAGGTGTTGCAGGTTTTGTGTGGTTTGTCTCTCCTGGCACCCCAGCAGTTGTCCATTCACGGTACAAGTCCTGGCATTGCCCCACTCTTTGGGTCGCATATTGGCAGGTGTCTGAAGTTAGGGGCTGGGTGTTCCTGGGAGCAGTATCTGTTCTACCATCCAGGTGGGACCTTCCCTTTTTTCAAGGGGATGCTCTACTCCTTTACAGTTTTATCACTGGAGATAGACTCCATTGCTACCATGAGTAAAGACCCTTTTCTGGGCCTTGAGCATATATTTAATATATTTAGCATCTGTTTCATGCTAATGTTGCTGTTTTCTTTTGCTCATGAGAACACCAAAAGAAGAACTGAAGTAAGATTTAGTTTATTTTCTTCTTTGTTCTCCCAAAAATATAAAGGGGATTATTCACAGTAAAGATATATTTAAATCAGCTGCAATAGAAAGTCTGTCTCCCCCTCTATATACATATAATGTAATTTCAGCTACAATTTAAAAACGAGGAAAGTTATCCCTAAAAAAGCTAATTATATTCAAAGACGATTAGTGTAAACAAGACATCAACTGATAAAAAATATTTTTCCATTTATAAAAAATTTAAATTCTAGTCAGCCTGATTGTGCAGGAAAAAGCCTAAAAATATCACATCTCAGATTTCTTGAGACAGATTTTTTCTGCCATTGAGATCAGAGAAGGGAAATTTCCAGGTGCGCAGGGGAAGGTGAGCACACTGCACCCCATATACCTCCAGAAACTTCTAGAAACCAAGCAATATCCCCATGGATTAATGGTGGATATCATACAGTAAGGAAGTGTCAAGACCAGCTGGCTGGTTGATGGTTACTGCTATGGCTCTCAGCCCGAGGCTCTTACTTAACGTTGGTGCCATCATAGCAAAATATAGGGGTCCATGGCTGCCTTGGACTCCATTAAAGACAGCGGGCTGTAGGGCAGGCGTTACCTCATCCCAAATAAGCCAAACAAACCCTGCCCTCTCTCACCTGTCTTGACTCACCCCTAAACCAGGAGCACAGGGAGCCAACCTTGGGTGGAGATGTCTGCACAGGAGCACTGCACGTTAGAGGTGATAAATCCCACCTTCAGTGTCTCTCAGTCGAAGTGTTTCTCTTGCTGACAGTGCCTTTCTCAATATTCCTCTCCATTTCAGGTTTTTAAAAAGGCTGATGTTGCTGCTATCTATAGGTTATGCAAGTGAAACATCAATATCCCCCCCCCCAAAAAAAAAAAAATTACACCACCTTCCTTTGCTTTGTTTCTAGATAGGAAGAAGCTAAATAACTAGCTCACCTTGGCTTGGCAAAGGAATGATGGTGGGGATTATAGGGTAGAAACCTATAAAATCCAGAATGGAGTGGAGTACAAAAACAGGGAAGAATTAATTATTCACCAATTCTTCCAGTCCATGAACCAAAGGGTGCCCAGTTACCAGATAACAGGTCAGAAGGCAGCAAAAGGAAGGTGTTCCCACACAGTGCATCAGCTGGGCAGCTCACTTTCTCAGGATGTTGCAGGAAGAAAAAACAATAAAACACCTGAAAGAGGGATTAGGAATTATTAAGATCAGTGGTCCAGAAGTAACCTCTTTCAACAAACTTTTGGTCTGACCATGTTCTTACGAAGACTGTTGCTGTGAAACATTAACCCCAACCACTGTTGCAACCCCAAGAGGAATACTAATTAAAACACAGTTGTCTGGTCCACGGCAGACTGCCCAGTAGTGACGGGGGAGATTCAACAGGTATTTGTGGCTTTAGAGGCGACGCCATCTTCTATCAGAAAGCAAAGGAGCCCAGCTGGACTCTAGGAAATGGGAAGCTGATCTGCTGCATGGCCTCAGGCAAACCATTTCCTTGGTATTGCTCCTGACCCTGGTCTGTCTTATTAAGATGATGGTCACTCATGTAGGGCAGGAGCAATCTTTTACTATTTGTCTGTTAGGTTCTTAGGAGCAATCAGCCCATCTCTCAGGCAGTGCCTCTCATTGTGCTCGCAACAGAGACCCAAATTGGCAATAATTATGTCTATTAGGGAAAAAAAAAATTCCATTCCACTGTGTATTTTACTCTGCATATTTGAAGCTGTTCCATTTACAGACACCCTCCGTGTGTCACTCCACTTACAGACTCTGATGCAGATGGTCCAATTATTTATTAATCTGGTTTTAAAATATCCTCAGAGTGTTTCAGCAGGAGACACTTTCTTCAAGGTCCCAATTTCAGTAGAGTCAGTAAGAGTTTTGCTGTTGAATTTGCTGGAGAGCAGGATTGAGGCTTCTTTTGTCCTTTCTGACCTTCCCTTTCACATACTACCAACATCTCTTAGACCTGGGAGAGGCAGTTACTCTTGTGGTGCATTAATATTTTTAAAATGTCTGAAATTGAAGGGATTATGTCTTAAATCTTTGCCTGCATCCCTAGAGTGCCTTTATACTGTCACAAGCCATGGCAGCATGGATAAGAAAAAACATAAAAATTTCTGCAAATTAAGTGTTAAAGAGCTGTGGGTTTTTTTCTTTCTGCCACATGTCCCAGAAGATTCAGGACATCTGGGATATTGGCTGCAGGCCTGAATGAACTGGTTTTAGTGGTAGCTTCTTGGATTTTGGTCCCCCACCCCCTTTATGAGTATGCGAAGCCAACCAGGTGATTCATCCAGCCCAGGCACCACAGCTGAAAAGGGGCATCACCGTGACTCAGGCTTTTCCCTTGCTGTGACATGGAAGATGTCTCGCTGCAGAGCAAACATACTTAGCTGATCTCTGTTAGCTGGCCATCGAGCTAGCCACCAGCCACATTCACAGGCTCGATCATGTGGGCTGCACTGAAACCCAAAGGCCAAATTCACCCAAGCTGTGGGGGACTTCAAATGTCCACCAAAGCAGAGGAAGAAAAGTGCTAGGAGACACATTCACTGCCTTTTTGCTTTTCCAGCACCAGTAGTTGATCACCGTTGCTGATGTGCTTGCGGGAGCCAATGCACCAAAGGGGTCCAGAAAGCGCTCTGAGATCTGTGCCTGCACCCTTCCACTGGCTTCATGGGATGAGGCCTGAAAATAACCACAGCCTTGAAAAGATCACAGCAGAAAATAACACACACCCCCAAGGCTTTCCTCTTGTGCATCCTGTGAACCTGAGGTTGTGGTACAGCACTGCTATTGCCACCGCCAGCCTGAGCACACCTGGGAGGAGGACTGCCTCATACCGAATGGCACCGAGTGTATTTTAGAGGTCTGAACCTCTGCCTCCAGTTTAGTGCTCTGCCTCATGCACCAGAACAGCTGGAGAGGTAGAGAGGAACAGGCCAGCAGGTTTCCCCAGGAGGGGTCCTTACTTGGCCTCATAGCCTGATCTGTCTCTCAAAAGTACCTGTCACTCAAATCCCATCATTGCAAGGTTAAGCTTCCTTTTGATGCACCAAGTGAGTAAATTCAGAAACAGTTAGTTAATCGGTACATATGTCTTATGCCTATTAAATTACAGTGCAGCAAAAAAAAGGTTTCCCAGGAATAAAACAATTAATGTGGAAAACTAAAGGAGCTGTTTGTTTAATTCCCTTTTGTAATGAGTTGTTTGGACAACGCGACATTTGAACCGATGAGCAGGAAACAAAGGAATTCTGCCATTAAAGAGAAGTGGAAGTCTTCCCAGCGCTGCCACCGACAGGGTGATCCTCCCCCTCCCAGCTCCACGGCTTAGAACATCGCTGCGTGAAAGTGCTTGCTGTGCCCCGGGTCTCGGAGGGAAACGCAGGCAAGAGAGATGCTGAGGGCTTCTGATTTGCTGAAGGGAATCTTCAGCTCATCCGGGCTTTTGCTGCTCTGCCCCTTCATGTTTTTCCTCCATATTTTTTGGCCTTTTGTAGCCAAGCATTTCTGTCATTTAAAGACCCTTTGGCTTGAGGAATAGCTCAGATCCTTACCCTGCCACTGAAGTGGGCAGGATGCGAGGGAGCAACGTGGGGCTTTGTCCCAGGCAAAGCTTGGCCAGGTCTGGAGCTTATCTATCATGGAGCAATGCCAAAGGTGTGGCATCCTCCTGTAAAATCTCTCAAATATTAGAAATTTTATAAACTCGTGAGGCTTCCACCTCCAATAGGCCGGCCTCACAGGACTCCAACATACACCATCTTGTACAAATAATATTCCTACACTTGCTGCTGCAAAGCCCTGCACATATCAGAAGCAGAAGGATATACATTTCCTTATGTCTGACATCTCCACCCCTAGAAAAATTAAGAACAACAGAGGGAAGGTAACTGAGCTCCTTGAGGAAGCCTGGTATCGGTGCATCTGTAATACAGAGAAAGACCTTGGTGTTGTTGAACATACGGTGAATGACCAGGGTGCTTCAGGGCTGAAAAAGACAAGCGTGATCCTGCAACACTGTTGAAAACAGTGTCCCCACCAGCTCTCACACAATATCGATAGCTCTGTGTCTGGCTGCAGGGAGGGCTGGGCTAGGATAGCATGAGGAGCAGACCACCCATGGCTACAGGGGAGGACCTCAACCCAGAAGCAGTGCAGAAACAGGCTACACACATAACCACAACGAGGTGGCCTCATGAGCAGGAGCTCAGGAGTCCAGGAAAAAGAAATAGCTGACAGGGGACCCAATTTATCCCTATAAATGTGCAAGAGGGGGGACTCTGGCGAGGGAAAAAGAGCTATTCAAGCCCCCCAAATTATTTTGCAGCAGGAATATTTAATATAGATAGAGATTAAATTAATTTAGGGTGAAAATCATGAGTAAGTTTCTAAGTGACCAAGTAGGGAGATTTTGGAGGAGCTTTCCAGAAGGAGTTGGGGCATTAAATTGAACTGATTTTATAATGGAACAGAACATGTTCATGAGCAAATTTATGAGACATGCAATAACAGGAGGCTGGAGCTGGCTGCTGAAGCGATCTCTTCAATCTTATATCTGTCTGGTCAAAGCAGGCTCCAATTTCTTAATGTAAAGGCCTTTACCTCAGTTAGCGAGAGAAGATGTGTGGTTGGCCACCGGCCCATGGGCCTCTCCCCGTGGCTCAAATCTGCTTCCCGTGGTCTGTTCTCCTTGTGGTTGGGCTGAAGGCTCACCGTTCTTGGTCTAAGGAGATACCGTCGAGCTACAAAAAGGCAACAAAAAGCTTTTCACCAAAGAAACTCCTTCCTCTAAAGTCAAAACCAGTTGTGCTTTCTTTCTGGAAGAGCCTCTCTTGAATGCTTTTAAGCTTTTTTCCTCTGGCTACAAGAGTACAGATGTGTTATTCCTAATATAAAAGCAATCCAGAAAAGGCATCCACAGAATGCTAGAAGCATTGTGGCTCATGACACATGAGGGGACTAGAACAGAGTCAGTGCAAGGGAAGACCCTTCCCAGCCCAGGAAAGCATCACCCAGGCTAAGGTGGACCCTTGTCACGTGAGGGAATTTTGTTCATTTTCTCTCATTACTTCTCCTTGAACTTTGCTAAATAATCACTCTCCCTCCCTGATCTTGCAGCTTTCAGCCTGCGATATGCACAAGTGGAGCTACCTGTCCCTCTCCAGCCTTTTTGCAGACTTTTAGCAGGGGTATTCCCCTGTGCTAAACCCCCTCAGCTTTTGTGAGTCTGAATCAGGACAAGCAATCCTCAAATCAGCCACAATCACTGAAAACAACCAGCTCCAAACTCTCTCTCTCTCACACACGTGAGGGAACAAGTAAATCTCAAATTGGTAAGCAGCTTATTGCTCATTGAATATTATCGCTCAGCAAAGCTCCCAGTTTGCTAATACACCTGGGTGATCTTCTTACAATTACTGTTCAATTGCGGAGGAGCATCCTCCAAGTTCCAGGTAGATAGCACTTGCCTGGCAGACAGCTCTGAGTATCTCCCAAGTGAAATAAGTGCTGTTTCCACCTAAATAGGATCTAACGAGCCATTCAGGAGAATAGAAAAAAAAAAAAAAGTCTTTGCCCTGAGGAAAAGCATCCCAAAGAACTCAACAGCATCTCCATCCTGCTGCTGGCAGTGCTTGTCTCTCAGATAATACAGGCCAAGATAATCTTCCTAAAGTGTAGAGGAAAAGGCAGAATGAGGTGGAAGAAGTGGGGCTCTTTGGGGTACAGACTTCGTAATTGTTTTCTGGAGTCTTAGCCTTCAGTTTCACAATGTATTATCCTATCATGCTTGCAAAAAAAAAAAAAAAAAAGAAATTGTTTAAGGTGGACTGTGGTGGTCCCAGAGACTGCTCCCTGCATTCGCAGAGGGCTGGAGAAGATGGGTCAGAGCTGAGCAATGGCTCATTGCGGGTTCACAGCAATGCAGGCAGCAGTATCGGGGCTGCCAGGGACCACGTCACAGCTCACAAAAGATAGAATTACAGCAAAATCACAGAAAAGGAGTGAATGTCTACCCTGAAAGGCTGCTGGGTTGCCACAGCATGTCTCTCTGAGCCTGGGGGTAGGGCAAAGAGATGCAGCATTCTGTGCAGTTCCATAGTCCGAAGCAAGGTTTGCAGGGAGCAGTAACCACTTTCATCAGCTGAGCTGGTACAGGTGAACAACTGGCCTGACTCACAGAAAAACCTTTGTCAAACACAGGCCAGGTACAGAGGCTCTGTATTAATTTGGTTGTACAGAGAGAGGTGGGGCTGGGCAGCCCCAGGAGGTAGCAGAGGGTTAGAGGGAAGAAGGAAAGGCTGCAAGCCCCAAACAGCAAGAGAGGAGCGTGCTGAGCACCAGCCAAAACCAGGCGTGAGCAACCTTATTATTGTGGGCCTTAAACATGAGGGAGACGGTGGTTCATTGGCAGAAAACTGATTTTTAGCCCCAAGATAATCTCTTGAACTCTTGAGGATCAGGAAAGAGAAAAGTGAGTTCTATGGTCTCTGGTGAAAAAATATTCCTTCCCTGTTGACTGGGTATCTCCATTCATGTTCATGGGAGAAGGGACAAGTCTGGAGCCTAAAACACCGTGAGGGTGAGGTAGGTTAGACAAAAGCAGAAAGCCTCTAGGGACTAGAAAAATGCGAGGGGCTTCTGAATCACAGAAGCTTAAAGACAAAATGTGTTTAGCAATCACATTAAAAAGCTCACGCCAGCTGCCTGCTCATGTCATGCCAGTAATCTGCTCACGAGAGATTTTGTACCCAAGAAGCGTGCAGAGCAAGGGTGGATGCAGGAGGAACCCCAGTCAGACCAGTTCAGAGCTCATGTTCACATTTGCTGCATTGTGGCCCAGGACCAATAAATCTCTCCCCAAGGACTCCAAAGTGACCCCTGGGGCTGCCCAAATTCCCTGATGGGAGGGTGGGCTTGGCTGTGCTCTGATCACCGCAGGCTGTCAGGTGACTTTTTCTTCCCCATGACAATAGCTGTGATTTAGGAATAAAGCCCATTTGTATTTTGTTATTAAACACTGAACACACATGCCTGGGAATAGGCTGACAAAGCACATGCGGATACTGTGTGGCTGCTCAGAGACAAGTAGAGGAGACAGGGAAAGGGGAGGCTGAGAAAATTGGTGGTACCTGCTCTCCAAGGGACCACAGCACCAGTGGGCTAATCCTCCTAGGAGGGAGGTGCAGATTAACATTGTCACTCCACCAGGGAAACCAATCCTGCATGACTCAGACACCAGCATGACCCACTGACGCCAAATCAAGGCCATAATATTGCTGCCTAAAAGGGAGCACAGTCACCTTCTGCCCTGCTTCCAAGCACAGGTTTCCCTGTATGTATCTATCCCTTCCCTGGCCCCACCAAAACCTTAATTTTTTCCCCAGGTTGGTTTTCAGCCAGATCAGCAGAGCTGGCCCAGTGCGTAGCTGCTTAAGTGCCACCTGGAGCACCAGACAGACAGCAAAAACTTCCCAGATGCCCGTGTGACCCATGGTAAACCTATGCCCAGCCAGATTGCTGTCTTAATAAAGGCTTAAAATGTACCACCTCACAGCTGCTCCAGGAAACAACTTGACTATGGAGGCTCCACTCCTGGATAGACCCTGGGACTATCCCTAGGCAGGTAGCCTGAGATTCCCCAACAGGAGACCCTACCACCTCGTCCAAACCCTAAGCCAGCCTTGCTTTCTGTCCTTAAAGAGTGTATGTGGGATTCTCAGGTGTGTCTGATAACAAGGGACAGGACTGTGTAGATGAGCCCAACGGCTTTCCACAAGTGTGTTTAATAACCAAATTAAAGAGAAGGCTTAGGCAGGAGAAGTCCTGGGACACCTTTTGGAGATGCACGGTGCTGCAGAAGCTGCATGTAGGTTGTGATGATGTGTGGTCCCTGCTGAGGAGGTCAGAGCTGCAGAAGCCATGGGTTCTCCCCGGACCATATTTTAGGAAGTTTGGCTCCTGGAGATTTTCTCTACTTTAGCCAGGATGCTTTTAGTTTTAATTCAATATTAATACTTAAAAAGAAAGGCTGTGATAAGACTGTTTCATGTTCCAGGGCACTTCAGGATCCTCCCCCCGCTGCCTGATGGGAATAGGGAAGCTTTTCTATGTGTGATAATCTCTGTAACTGAGTATCAAAGTGCAAAAAGCCTGGGTACATCCATGCAAATGCCTTTTCTTTTAAGGCAACCCTCCACAGGATGGATAATGGTGTTTCCCTTGTAGGCCCTCACTCCCTGTGCCTGTCCCCAGATGTTGACCCCATCATCTTCCAAGGCTGTAGCCTGTGATGTTTCTCCTGCGAGAACAGCGCAGGTGAACATGGCGTAGCGTGTGCAGCCACCTATTGCCATCTAGTCCTGACAGTCTGGGGTGAAAAAGGAGAAATTGGTGTACGTAGGGAGATCGTGCAAAGAGCAGACGGGGAGGAAAGGGGAGGTTACGGCAGAGTCAGTCAGAGAGGTTTGAGCGACTGCCTTTGCATAGCTGAGCTTGTTTCATAGTCAGTGCAGGGAAAATACTGGGTTTGCTTCTGGAAAATAATGTGCAAGTGTCTATACAAAGCTGGGGACAGTGCAAACCCTGCCCTGAAGGGCTCGCACGCCGGGGACGATGAGCATGTAATCAGCCCTGAGGTCCCCCTGCCCAAAATCCCAAGGCCCAAGGCAGATAGGCAAAGCATCACCCAGGTCAAGGCAGGACTGGATCTGCTGGCAGTCCCGAGGTGGCATGACTTCTAACACATTCAGCCCTAGCAGCGCTTTATCCCTGCCTCGTGGGGAAAACCAAATAATGGATCTCCCCGGGTTGCCGCCTCGCCGTCCTGCACAGCCGGCGCGCAGGCTGCAGTGGGCAGGGCTCGGCGCGTGCTGCCAGCCTGCTTTTACTCCTCGCGCCACAGCTCTCCGTGTCTCTGTTCCCCTTGCAGCTTCACACCTCGCTCCTTTTCATCACATTACGCCGAGGTGACCGCTTCCCCTCTGCCTTCCTTTCTGTACGCTCCAGCCCAAGCACCGAGCGTTGCCCTCACATGTCCAAGTTACCTGCAGGCTCTGCAAATAAAATCATTTCCACAGTGACAAATGTACCCATATTTTTGGCTCACCTTGGGGAAACTCTCACTCAGCTTATGTCCCTGTTTCCTTGCAATCTAATCAGGTAAGGAGGGAGGTGAGCTCCCCCCTCTAATGACAGGCAGATCTAATAGTTCAAGGCTTGGATTGTTGTTTTTTTTTCCTATTAGCAGTGAATTTCTCCAGAAAACAAGCTAGTCAGGAGAGACGTGGGCACCCTGCTCTCTGTCTGAGGTATAGCCAGCCCTGGAACACGTGGCAATGCAGCACAGCGCATTTCAAGACCTGCCCTCTGTGTGCTTATGTTCATCAGCGCTGTTACCAGGCAGACTTTCATCTCAGACATTGTCAAAGAAATTCAAGAAAATAAATTAAATTAAAAATTCAAAACCTGTTGCTCTTCTCCCAGCAGCAAGGGGGGAAAATTGCTGGAGACCCTGGACAGTGAAGCCCAGGATGCAGGTCCCACCCAAAGATCCCACTCAGCTTCCCTGGCTGCTGGCAGAGCCCAGGGATGGTGGCAAAGCACAAGAAGGAGAAGATCTGGAGGACACAGAAGGAGCGTTTCCACCTGCCAGGCCCTGGGGCTGTCAGAAGTCCTCCAGCTTCTCATGGTGATTGCAAGTACCCTTGCCAGCAGGCACCACTGGTTTCATTTCTTGCTCACTGCCCCTTAAAAAAAAAAATAATCTCTGAGTGAATTTACTGCCTGTGGAAATGCATGGTTACAAGAGATGAAGGCAGACATGGCTTGGGCAGGAGCCATGGATGCAGGTGCCATGTCTCTGCCAAGGCACCTTGACCAAGGGACCTCACTGAGAATTGGCACTCACAGAGGCTTGCATGGTAGCTGGAGGTACTTGTTTGGGAAATGAAGTTAAAATCATCTCCCACTGCCCATCCTTTCAGCAAGGACACAGAAGTCAGACTGAGTGTGTAAAAGAATTGAATAAGAGAAGCTGCCTGACAAGGTGCATGTGCAGTAGTAGGGTAATATCTTTTCCCTCAGAGGCTGTTTGCTTTCACATAACGCTGGCAGGGGCTTCTGAAGGACACCTTCCACTTAAACACCCCTGCAGGAGGACAGGGCTGCAGCAAGGGATGGGACCTTCCTGCAGAGCAGACATGGGCTGCCCCAGTGCTCAAGGCTGGGACATGATCCGACTGCCAGAGCAGCAAAGGCATGCCAGCGAAGATCAATGTCCATGCAGATGGGTGACCAGCCACGTTTAAGCATTTGCTTTTCAACAGCTTTGTTTATTCAAGATCTCAAAGCCCCCCACAAATACAGATAAATGAAGTCTTCAGTTGGCCATGTGTGGTGGATAAGAGTCATTACCCTGATACACAGAGCAAGGATCCCGGCATGGAAATTGCCCAAAACTCAACAGCATGTCATCAGCGGAGCTGCAGGAGGGAGAGCCAGGGCCAGGACCCACACTGCCTATGCCCACCTCAGATGGATGCACTTCCCGGCACACCGCAGCCCACGAGGAGCATCCATGGCTGCCGCAGATATTTCCCATTCCCAGCGCATCGCCGTGAAGGATGATGGCTGGGTAATGAGTTTCTTTAGTCTTGCCTGAATGCTTTCGGCTCTGCAGACACAACTTCTTGGCATTCAGCACCAAAGAGCAGATGAGTAGCTGATTACGTACTACCCTGCCCTGAACACAAGATCTCAACAATTAGTGGGACTTCTTCCAGACAATAAGCATCTTTGAATAGTGATCATTTCTGTGCTTATCTCTCTACTAACCCCAGTTCTGCAAAGGCAAGAAAAAAAACCCAGGAGCTTTCAGAACCCTCTTAACCAGGCATAACAAAGCCAAGGAGCATGGCACTAAAAGAGCACGGCTCTTGGGACTTCCAGCCCTGGCTACTTTGCACCCATGACACCCAGGGCAAAGCGATGAGAACGGCATCCCTCTTTTCACTTCTCTCTCTGATGGCCCAGCTGGTGACCCTCTTGCAGCATGAAGTGAAGGAGTAACTTCAATAGTGAAGGAGTAACTGGTCCTTCCAGAAGACAGCAGGTCAGCATCAGGGAAGGGGGCTGCCCAAATGGCACATTTCTATGTTGCTCTTAGCTCGGTGCACCTGTAAGTGGGGTAGAGCAGCTGGGTGGGTGTAAAGGACGATCCCATCCTAAAAGCTGACTGCAGGTTAGAAAGACAGTGAAATCTCCACCACTGGTAAGTCACAGCAGTGGTGTCTCTGTGCAGCTCAAGCGGCTGAAGCCTGTGGTGGGTGCACACCAACTTTTCGTTCCCAACACTGCCCAAGAGCAGGTCGAGCACCAGTTTTGTTACTCCTGCCTTTGACTTCATTGCCAAGGCAAAAGAAAAGCCTGGCCAAGAACAGGCACTTGACCCTTCCTGTGCAGAGACACATCTTGTTAAGGGAACTGTAAGTTGCTACAGAAGGAGGTGAGTTGTTTCAGAGGAAAGCAGCCTACCCCCAGCTAAAGGAGGATGCTGGAAGACCCGTCACCGCCCATTCTGGCTGGATGTGGTTCACCGATTTAAATAACCTAATCCAGATGTGGTGGGAGGAACGTCATGTGGCAGAAACAGGTTCTGTATCTGATGCAGCAAATCCCACAGGCGAAGCAATTTGGCAAAGCACAATAAAGACCAACAACAGAAAGGGCAATAATTCATATTTCAATAGGTCATCCTTTGTGCTGAAGGATACAAATGATTTGGCCACTGTTTGAAATTCAGCCACCTCTGGAGTGGAACATAACTGTGCATAACATCTGACATTGCCTTGGTGTTGATGTATTTGTTAATATGCAAACTGCCAATCAGTATATCTTTGAAAGGTTATCACAGAGTTAGATAATAAATCAGCCCTATGTAATGCTTAATATCTTTATGCTGATGGTGCCGAAACCTCAGAGCCCTGGCACTGTTTGTATATGAACTTGTCTGTGTGTCTGTATTTCACTCTTACACACACAGTAAACCTGAGATTTTTCTTCTGCAAAAGGAAGACTGAAAGAAAAACTAGAAAATGGCCTCTATAGCCCACTTTACTGATGTGGTGGCTATTCTTACATTTCTTCCTACCTTCTCTCTCTGTTTTCTACTCTGCCTGCAAAAGGGAAAGCTGGATTCCCCAGATGGGTGGGAAAGCACAACAAGGCTTTTCACCAGGAGGTACATGCAGGCAAAGACTGAAACACATGGATTCCTGCAGCTTCTTATACAGGAGGCCTTTGGCCAGGGCAGCATTGGAAAACCAGAATTAATGCTGTGCGGCTTCCCCTGGGGACAGTGCAGCCAGCGCCACCGGTACCTTTGGCTCTATCCTCTTGAGCTGCTCTTGGCTGGAAAGCTGTCACGCAAGGCAAAGGGATTTGGGGATTAAGCTGCCGGTTCTCCTTTCCCATGTTTACTTTTGCTGCACTTCAACTAAGTGGGCCTGCAGGTTTATGAGCTCCGGACCCCGCTCCCGCAGTGGAGGGGAGGATGGTGCTGAGAGTTGGCAAGAGTGTGCTCGCCCGCCTCCTAATCCCAGCTTTTCCCCAGGGGACTTCACCTACTTTTCCAGCACCTAGGGTGCCTTGAAAGTAGAAAGCAAGTGGAGAGGCAATGTGACCACTCTTGCCACGGCCAAGTGGTTTGGGACTCCCTGCCTTTAGGCCCTGCCTTATCCCATCCCTTGCTCTGGCTGCTCCACGCTGCCGCTGGCTCTCCCATCTAGTTCGCAGCCCCCCAGCTCCCCGAGATGTGAGCCTGAGCTGCCAGCCCTGCAGACGCCTCTCCCCAGACCCCATTAGATAGGTATAACCTATATAATGGGTTGGTTTGGCCCATTTGGGGTCCTGCATGGCATCCGTCATCGCTGCACGAGTGCGTCCTGCAGGCGCTCTGCTGCCTCTCTACCCGCCGGCTCGGCAGATACCTGCTGAAGAAACACTTAATATTTATGGCTGGGTTTTAGCTCACTGCCAGTAAAGGCAGTTCAGCCTCACTCGGTAACTGCATCGTTTCCAAAGGAGGTGCCTCTGCCTCCAGTGCACGTTTGTGCCAGCAAGCATTTTGACTTTCCGCCAAACATTTAAGTGACCTTATGGCAGGATTGGAAGGCAAGGCTCTGGAGCTCCACCACCCGCAGCCCCTGAGGACCTCTATTCCCCCCTCCACTGCCTCCTTCATATATTTTTGTTCAGCGTGTCTGCTTGCAGGGTTGCCTGAGATGTTAAAAAGAAATGCCTTCCCCACTAAGACACTCTGTAGTAATAAGGAACTTGATCTCACATAAATTGGGATGTTCTGAGAACCATTTTAATTTCTGCTAATCGGCAGATGAAAAATGAATTACTTCAGATGTCATGTCCTACTGCACGAGTCTCGTAACGTTTGGAAAAGCCGTAACAGAGTCACCCGGTAATTGAAGGGCTCTACATGAGTGAACTTTGTAATTGCGTATTCTTCTCCTTGAGTCCGGGAGGCAGAAAGGAAACGCGGATCAGGCCACGTCTTAATGAAACAGCTCAGTCCTGCAGCGTTACCGAAGCTAAAAGTAAACAAACCATGCTCATTATTTTATATCACAGCTCGCCGGCTGCTGTGGCAGCCCCGTGTGTGATGTGCTGTCTCCCACTTCACTGCCCCTCTACCCATCTGCTTTCAACCCCGTGCCAGGCTGCCCTCGGCCCCAGCGGCAGCCTTCGTCCCGGGTGCACCCCGAGGCCAGCGGCCGCCCCCTGCCCAGCGCTACCCCAGGCAGCAGGAGGCACAAACGGCTTTGGAGACACAAATGGCTTTGGAGGGTTTCCATCGCCACGCTGCCAGTCTTGACTGACCTGGGAGGAGGAAAAGCAACTGCATAACATCCCCCTGCAGACCTGTTGGGGTGGCCCCTCCTGCCAAAACCCCGTCTCTGCTCCCAGCTGGGAAACACTGCCTTTGAGTGGAAACACTGGAAATGTTTCTGTCTCCACCTTATTATTGGCTTCCACTTCTTGAACATGCATGCAGCTTCCCCTTCTCCCCCCCCTGCTGCTCTCGGTCCTGGCTGGGTGTCGCTTGAAGGTACCACAGCAAACGGGAACCCCCAAATCCTGCGGTACCATCATTTTCCACTCCCCTCCATTGATGAGCTGATGGTACTGGCATGAAGCAGCTCTGGAGCAGTTGCACTTTTGGAAGGAGCATCTCACTGCTGTAAGACTGCAAACAGCACCTGTCCATTTGCTCGTTCGTGAAGAAAGTGGGAAGATGGGGCAAATATTACAGAATAAAGATTTTCTCAGCTCTTACGTTGAAGGGTTTTTTAGCTTTCTCAGGGAAAAAAAAAAGAAAAAAAGAAAAAGGTCTATTGCTCTGTTTGTTTCACTGTCTTTAAAAGTGGGATCTATCATCTGGAGAGTCAAGCCAACATCCATTTCTGTGGATTTTCCATGGCTGCTCCCCAGCGGCTGATGGCATAATGTTTTCTGAAATGGCCATTAGCTGAGTATTTTTATGAACAGCTTCCCAGGGAAGTAGCTGCAAAGTTCAATTTGCTGAATTATGAGCACCTCTCTGATAAGAATTGCATTATATGGTACTTGCATGCTGAAAGCATTAACTTTATACTTTGAACTTTTAAAATACGCATTGATGGATCTGATGAGGACTGAAGAAGTAGAAAGGTGAAGGTCCCCAAGGAATAGAGATAATAAGAAATAATTGCTATCTTTTTTTTCCGTGAAAAAGAAGCAGTATATTTAGAAGAATTCTATTTAGTTGAGGCTTTTTCACTAGAAAAAGCCATTTGTACAAAAAAAAAAAAAAGAAGAGGAAAATCTCTTTAATTGGTAGAAAATTTATTGCAACAAGCCATAACTTAAGGGCACTTGATTTCTGCTGAAGAGCTGTTTGGCTTCATGGAGTCGCATCAGATTTACCCCAGCATCCTAGGGAGCAAAACTGAGCTCACTCTTGTATCTCACACAGAATAAATCTAAGTATTGCCTGAAATACTTTTATTTTTTAATTAAGAAGAGCCAGAGTGAAACAACAGTGGATTTCTCTTTCAGAAGAGACTAGATATTCCACCTCACAAAATGGATGTGGTCTACAGTAAATCTCCAGAAGTTTAAAGCCTCAATACTTTGGATGAAAGCCGAAGAGCTACGGACTAGGACGCTTCTCTGGGTCGCTGAGACTGCTCCGCTCTGTATTCAAGACGAGTCTGGAGCTGAACTTGCTCTAACACCCAAGTGCTCAGGGATATTCAGGTATCTTGATTTCACATGCACAGCACTGTGATTTCTATGCACCGAAGGCTCTTCACTTAATCAGTGCTTATTATCACACCTGATGAGACACAGCAGGTGATATTTGAGATGCCTCCTTTTGATTCCTTGCAACTGAGCAACATTTAGTAAGAGTTACTTAAATCAGCTAATCAAAAACATGTTCAATGACATTAGGATGAAGTGGGCTCTAGAACACTGAAGCAAAGTTATTTTTCTTGTGGAAATCCTTCTGTAGAGAGAAAAGCAAATAAATCCTAATGTGATCTATATATTGTGAGCTCTCTGCTCCTTGGGCTGTTGATAGGTAGTTCCTGAAAATCCTTTGTTATTCCGTATTTCAGGCAAGGTTCGACTTTGTTCTGGTGGAATAGGTTTTCACATGCGTTTTCTACTTTCATTTCGGTGCCATAGCTGAGACCGTCGAAGAGCCTGCGTGTTGGCTGCCAGAGCAAGGTGCAAGAGGGCTGTGGCTGGGCTCTGCAAACCCATCCATGCACAGCCGGGACAGCCTGGGGTCTGCCTGCCCCATCCCAGGGAGATGGGATGGTGGGGCCATTTGCAGATATCATTCTGATGGTGGTGCATGCAGGCAGCGGTGTGGTCCTTTGCAGCATTGGTCCACCCGTTGCTGTTTCTGTTGAATAGGCATTGAGCCCTGGTCCTTGAGAGAAGGTTTTCATCCCCTAGGAAGTGCATTTTCTGACTTTAGGAAATTAATTTGCATGGGGTTTGGCCACCCAAAAGTGCTGATGCTGAAAGGACAAGACTGTGGAGCTGTAAAGGGGCAAAGTACGAAGCCTGGTGCTGTGGGCAGAGCAGGGGGCAATTCACCTCCAACCCCTGGTCACCTGGGAGCTGGGCAAGCTCCTCCCATCCATGGCAAGGGGACCACAACGCTTTGTCCCGTAGAGGTGTGAGGGCCTGATCTGGTGCAGTGGGGAGACACCACCTAACTGCTCAGACTCCCCAAACTGAGGGCTTCTGTTCTGCTGATAAATGAAGCCAGAGATGCTGCTGGCACAAACTGCTGGAGAAAACCACCCGCAGAAAGTCAAGGTAGATCTTCTCTGTGAAGTCGGTAGAGCCCTTCTGTTGTATAGCACAGTGGAGAATGACCCAGTCTGGTGGGCATGGGGCAGGATCAGTCCCAGCTTCTTCTTCTTGGATTCAGTGGTGGCAGCAACAGCATGGCAGGAGTGCCTGTGCTTGCAGGTCCCTGTGCTTACTGTGTTACTTGCTCTGAGGACAACTGATGGGTCGGGATTCCTGGTCAGAGGAATCTCCTCCCAGAAGGGCCTGTCTGTTGGCAAGACCCACACACAGAGGTGGAGCTCAGCATCTTCTCTCTCAGTCAAAGGGACCCTGAGGGACTTATCCTCCCTTCTCACTCCCCCAGCAGTGGCTGTCCCAGGTGGGAACCAGCCCCCAGCACCCCTTTCCATGCTGTCCCCCCTTCATAGCTGAGTGGGACTTACTTTGTAGGGCTCTCTGCCCTTCACCTTTCACTGTCCTGAAACCAGGTGTTAAAATCCTCCATAGCCCTTTGCACAAAAAATACCCTATGATTCTCTCTTTCTACAAAAATGTATGCTTTCTTCTCCTTTAAAGTACTTTCCCTTAAAGGAAATTGATGTTAAGCCATGAGACACCAGGTCCTACCTGTACCAGCTCCCTTTGGCTTTTACCAGTGGTGGTAGGGATGCACCTGGAGCTGGTGGATTGCGCCTGCCTGCAGGCAAACACATGGGCAAGTTACTGTCAGCTAAATATTGAAACAGCCCTTTTTTCCTTTTTTTTTTTTTTTTTAATGGGAAGAGGTAGGGCCACTTTCAAATATTTCACATTAAACACTTCAACATTCCTGCTTTGCTTTTCTGTTTCCGAGGCATTGCGCCAAGGTGCCCCAGCTCCCTGACAGCTCACATTAAGCTCCGCAGAGCTGTGTTCAATCACCTTCCCCTGGAAATCAGTGAAGGAGCGAGGGCAGAGCTGTGCCATGGAGCCACCACTCCAGACTGCTCTGAGGATGAGTCACAGAGGCGAAGGCTCCTGTCTGAGGGCAGCAGAGCCGCCGCTGTCTAATGCGCTGGGCTCTCTGCACCAAGGACTTCTCAAGCCTCTTCCTCCTCCTTTCTTTTCTTCCTTTTTGTTCCTCATCTTCATTTGTCTCTTGCCTGCCCTCCTGTCCTGCAGAGCTCTTTAGGGTTTTAGTAATTAAAGGGGGGGGGGGAAAGCCATCCCTGCGCTGCTCCCTGGTGGGGGCCGAGAGCTGATCTGTCTGCAGAGGAGACCTGTCCCTGCGCCTGCCCGCCTGAGTCCATTGCACCATTGCTTACCCTGGGGGAACAGTGGAGTACGGGGGTTGCTCTCAGGCTTTTTTGACATGGCACCCATCCCTATTAGTAAGTGGTGGGGACCCCACAGGGGCACACAGGGAGCACTGTGGGAGTCTTGCTTTCAAACATCCCTCTCAGAGGTGGCAGAGGAGGAGCAGGGCAACTTGGTGAAGAGGGCAGCCAACGCCGTGGTGCAGCTCAGGGCTCTTCTGGGGTTTCCTGTGCTCTGCTGACTGGGGCACAGCTCCGAGATGGGGACCAGCCACACGCCTCTCCCCCGAATCCCTGTGTTGTTGTTGGGCATGGGGTCACGGGGGTTTTGCCTGCTGTCTGACTTTGACACAGTGGAGCCTCCTGAGTCATCTAATTTAACCAAAAAAAACATCTTTTGGCTTAAAACATGGGTGAACTTCACTGATGCCCTGGTTAGCAGGCAAGGTGGGGTGATGGTCCTTTAACTCTGCAGTGACAAAAGTCCCAGAAACCCTGTGGGGATCAGTAAATCTCAGAAAAAATAAAGCCTCCCATCCTTCCTCCTTCTCCATCCCACTCCCAGATTCTGAGCTGCCACCCCTGTCCATCCATCTGTCTGTCCCAGCAGCAGTGACAGGCACAAAATGCTTGGAGGGAAGGAGCAGAGATCAGTTAAAATTCCCCTTGGCCATGGTAAAGCTGAATGCTGTGGGCAGCAGCTGCTCAGCCAGAAAGTCACATCGCTTGTGGTAGTGGTGGGATGAGTCTTCCTGCAGAAGGAGGCTGCTGAGCAGGTCCCACCCTGCCCTCCAGGCAGATGTGGCTGCAGCCTTTCGTATTCCCATCAGAGCGGTGCAGAAAAAGCCTGAGCAGTGTGGCTCGGCGCTCCTTGCAGGTGCCGCAGCAGCAGCTTCTGTGGGTGGAAAGGCAATTTGTGCTGGTTTTGGAGGATCGGGAGCTCTGCAGACGTGATGGCTTTTCAGACAGGGCTCGCTCCGGACAAACATTGGGTCTCAGATCAGGACCATGTGAGACATATCCCTCTCTTGACCAGCACTCACGTTTCCCCAGACACCCCCAAAATACACATGGCAATCCCAGAGGGGTGCGTGGTGATTTTGCTGGGTGCATTAGAGCCGAGCTGCCTTTCTGCTCACACCCAGCCTGTAGGTGGAGGGATGCCTGTGTTTTGTTGCTAGACTATCCATCGCCCTGTCAGAGATAAGCGCCCCACTCGCAGGACTGCCAGAACAGCTAATACCCATTGAAAATTGCAGAAAACCATGAAAAGGTAGACCTGTGCCCCCCCACACCCTCCCCACATCCATCTCAGAGCCCCCAGGCTACAGTGTCCAGCTGTGGCTGCTCAATCCTACCGCTGTGGGGAAAGGAGCCCCAGAGAGGTACCCACACCTCTACCATGCCAGAGCCCCACAGAGATGTGGTCCTGCCCCAGGCCAAGGTCTGACACCAAAAACTTCAGCCAGGCAGACGCAGGCTTAAAGCCATGGCCGAGCAACAGAAATGATTGTCCAGAGCTGGATTTTTCGCTGGTCCTTTGCGGGGCTGTGTTTTCTCTTGCTTCTGGGGTGGGGAGCGCTCACTGCACCCCAGGGCACACAGATCTGGCCTGGCACGGGGCAGCACTGCCTCTGCATGCCGCAGGGATGCCCGGTCTTGCAGGGAAGCTGTGGGATGGACCAGTCCTGGTCACAGAGGTGGCATGGCAGCAGTGGTGGCACCTGGGGGTAGGATGGGAGCTGCAAGGAGTCTGGGCGATTTCTTTCTATAATTGCATAGATTTTCCTATATGTTCCCCAGGTTTTAGGGAGCTGCCCGGTCGGGGGATCTCTGCCCCAAGGAAAGTCCCTTGGCAAATTGCTGCCAAGACAGAGATTGGGGTCAGCACCCAGCTCTGCCAGGGTACCCAAGGAGATGCCACCCCACCACAGAGCCCCGTACATAACCATGTCCTGTGCTGTCCTGACACTACAAGAGACGTAAGCCCACTCCTCAGTGGGTCCACACTCTGCATCAATATCCCACAATGCTGGAGAATTTTCATGCAATATACACATATATATACCCATAGGTATTTATTTCACGTCCCTTTTTGCCTATTGCTGGCTGGCACAGCACTCGCACATGGGAAGGTAATCTCGGGAAGCATTTGAGATGCTGATAGCAACGTGTGTGTTTAGGTTTAAAAGCATGGAGGGGCAGTTGCTGTAAGAGTGTGTGAGGACAGAGTGATCATTAGTACCTGCTTATTGAAGTTTAACTGCTCTGTAACAACGGGTTTCTCTTTGCCGTCAGATTTAATTCTTCTGTAATTACATTCCTAATATAGAAATCATTTGGCATTTATTTGCCATAATAAAACTTCCCATTACATTTAAATTCAGTGTGAAGATTTAAGCGTATTTAGGAGACTCAGTTGAAGACCTGAAATCAAATAGTCCTGGTTTCCTTCTGCAAACAAGGCAAACTCAGATAAATGCTAGTAGTCAGATCCATGCATGCAGCTGCTCCTGTGAGCGGTGGCAGCTGTGTGTGCATACCCACAGAGAGATGCCAGCCCCGCTAGCGTGGACGACTCTTTCGGCTGCTTCTCACTGCACCACACTGGCCTGGGCACTGGTCCTGCGGGTGATGCCAGTGACTGATGCTACTGTGTACACCTGAATAGGGAAAACACACAGTTGAGGAAAAACTACAGGTATTAAGATCACCGTCAGCCATCTTGGTTTTGCACTGGTTTTCAAAATGTTTGCTTTAATAGTTGTGGCAGCGGGATGTTGCTAACGTGGCGCTTTCCAGCTGAGCCGGGGTGCAGAAGCAACCCAGGCAGCAGACGTAGGTCAGCATGGCTGGAGCTGGGAGAACCCAGAAGGCCACCATTGCCCCCAGCCCTGCCACGTTCAAAGGAGACCAGGTGGACAAATTTGCTATACTTAATTTATAGTTAAAAGAACAGGCCTGGGAAACACATCCCATGACCACCTGCTGGTCGGTGAGCAGCTGCAGCTTTGGTAGCAATATATGGATGGGCTCCCAGCGCTGATAAATGACAGATAAAACGGCCGGGTGAAACTCTGATACCAGCACGCAATAGGGGTGATGCTGCTCCTGATGTTGTTATTTTCTCCCTAGATATACCGAGCATCAGAAGCGCGCGCTGGCAATAATTTTTTTTCCATCCTTCCTCAGAATTGCTCCCGGTAGGCTTAAAATAGCAGGGCCCAGATAATCATTAAGCACTTTGACATACTGCAATGGGCACAGATTGGGAATTCATGACAAGAGGACAGAGCGGGAACAGACCTGCACTCCCAGTTCGTCTCCAGCAGTATCATCCTCCTCGGGGTAAAGCCAGTTCAGCCTGGCCTTGCCGCTGCTGCTCCTAGAGACACGCTCCAATCACAGCCAGAAATAGGGAAGAATATTATATACAATTGTTTAATTTATTACTCTTCCCAGAAGTAGGGAGGAGTAATAATGTATAGGGAAGAGTATTTCATCCCGTATGTTGAGAAGGTTATGGCTGAAGCCAGAACCACCCTTCCCTTTTTGTTAACTCTAGTTTTCCACTTTTGACATGAACCCTAATCTGGACTTGGGTAACAACAAAAAAAAGGCAGGTGCCCTGAGTCCTAAACCCACTTGGTTGTTTCAGGGGAACAAGATGATACTGAGTAAGCTGAGGATGAAGCTTGCAGCTGGGAGGCATTTCTCAAATAGTTGCTGATAAAGCAGAAATGCTCCTTAGGCTGATCCGAGTGACGGGTTGTAACTCTACAAAGGAAAATTGCAAAAATAAGTAGACCCTTCAAAGGGTCTTTGGAGAGCAATCCCCAAAGGGAATCGGTGAGAACGCTGTTGTTTGAAGCACTGGAGAATATATTGTGCAGAGCTGACTTCTACAAACCTACAGAAAAAGGCATGGGGATTTAATTTCCATCACTAATCGCTGTGATCTGCACCTCATTTTGGGCTTGCTTTTGTGTGCGCGTAGCTTTTAGCAGAGGTCTCTGCGCAGCAAATCCTTCATGCGTATCACAGCCAATGGACTTCTCCTGAGCTCGCTGTACAGCCAGTGGTGAGACTCCTTCTCCTTTGCTGTACAAAGGATTTATTCCTTTAATATGCCCCGATGTTTATTTTTCTGCTGGTACAGGAGTGCGTGTGCGCGTGTGTGCATGTGGCAGTGTTTTACGAATGCCTGCTGTGGACAGAATTGGGCTTCACAGTATGCAAAAATAGCTGTGCGCCACACACAAGGATATAATATCTCACACGGCTGGAGAAAATGTGATAAATCAGGTTTTTGCTGGATTTGCAAAAATCAAGAAACTAGGGGATTCATCTCCACAGTTGAGCCCAGAGCTCCTGCAGGAGCCAGCAGGACTGTCTGGGTTGGAGCATCCCAGTTAGGGAAGGGGTGCCAGGTCCCCACAGCAGTGTAGGATGTTTATGGACATGTCTTGGCTCTGAAGAGACAAGCTGAGATTTTTCAGACTTGTTCATTACAGAGCTCAAGAAGCCAACGTGAGCCCAGGCTGCAGCTACAGCTTTTCTCCTCTGCCTTTGCCTGGAGGTTGTTGCTCTTAGTTCTTGCTCCGTTCTGCCTTGTTCCTGATCCTTCATCACCAGTGCCTCCAGCTGCTCATTAGACAAAACCCAGGACCCTCACTCACCCCTTTGAGCCCTGCAGGAGGCCCCAGTGTGCGACGAGGTGGAAAGGCAGGGATGGTGTAGAGCTGGGAGGTTTCTGTGTTACCTGCTCGGTGCTGGGATCACGCTTGTGCACTGAGGAGTGAAGCTGTTGAGAAAATAAAGCACCAGGGACTGAGATGAGGAGGCACGGAGCAGCAGTCCTTGTACCAGGCTGGCTTTTGGTGTGGAAGAGGTTTGGCGAGTGGGGGAGCGGAGGAGCTGTGCTAAGCCCTGATCCCTCCCCTTTTGCACCCTGGCTGCAGTGCTCATGCCGGTTCCTTATCACACTTGTGCTTTCCCACCCCAGTCCCAGCAAGGGGCACAAACATGCACAGCCAAACCTGAGCCACTCAAACTTGCAGCTCGTATGGGGAGTCTGGACAGCAAACGCCAGCGCTCTTTCCCACACACACCTTCCTCCCATCTAATCCTTCCCTGCTCCCCTTCTCCTGGCTTGTCCTGTTGCACTTTTCCAGGCAAAAAACGTTCATGGATCCTACAAGCCTCCTTGCTCCCCCTCTCCCTTTGTGTCCCCTCCTGCGTGTAACGAAAACCAGTGACAGGTAGAGCTGAGCCTGGGTTTGTAATATAAGCAGTTATTTACAGCTTTGCTAAGATTTCGTGGAAGGTGATGTTTTTAGGTCACCTAGCTGAAGCAAATAAAATGATTAACGTGTTTGCGTTAGGTTTCATAAAAAAAAAAAAAATCACCCAGCGTGGTGCTCAGTTCCTCAGGTCCCGAGACCTGTCGTGGTACCCTGAAAGCTAAGGCAGTTTCCCACCAGGGTTAGCAAGAGCAGGATCTGGTTTCCCAACCCAAGGCAGCTGGGATGGGTGTTTTACTGCGTCCAGCAGCCTCAGGCGCCAGGGTCTGTTATCCTTGTGCTACATAGGTGGTAATGATGGGACTGATCTAGAGGTGTAAGAGGAAATATCTTCTCCCCAACACTGGAAGTATGCTGCCAGCCTTCCCCATACAATAGACATTCTCATTCTGCCTTTAAAAGCTTTTAAACCTTGGAGCACAGCTAAATACACAATCAGGGTCTATACCGTGGCTTTTAAACACTAAAAGGTGGGGAGTAAAATGTAATGGCTCTGTTCTTCCCTGAATAAGGGATGGCAAATGACTGTAAAATGAGCTCCTAAGCTTGTGTGTGCAGAGGGGAATTTAGTCCCATGGTGAACAGGATGATAGCAGCTGGATCAGAATAAAATTGAGGTTTCCGGGATACCACTGTTTAAAGCTACACCAGAAACAGGGGAGCAAGACAGGAGGATCTGTGTTTCAGCCACCACTCATAAACATCTGTGTGTCACAAGCCAGGACACAATTTTTTCTCTATCTTGCTTGCTTCTAGGGTGGAAATAGCCAGCCCTACAGGCTGTCCATCAGTATGACTCACTTTTGGGGCAGACCATCTGGGGGAAGTGGATGGGGGGGTGTGAAATTTGAGGACCTTTTCCCTGCTGGGCTATGGGTACACAAAGACCTGGACCCAAAGCACACACCTGCCACCCACCCATGGTCAGGTTCATCCCTCCCAGTCTGGGAGCACTGGGAAGGAGAGACCTGTGTCTAGGGCCACAAATACCCACTGCCTGGCAAGTCCTGGGAGGCTCCGCGCGGCGCTGGGCTTGGTCCAGCTCCTGGAGAGGAGCAGCACCTCCATGGCTGGCACAAGCCAACCTGCGCAGAAAGTCCAAGGGCCACCGCGTATGTGGTTCCCCTCCTGCACGGCTGGGCTCGAGGAAGCTGCTCCGGGCTGAGCGGGATACCAGCCAGCAGCAGAGGCTGTCTCGCAGCTATCCCCACTGCCAGCCTCACTTTCTAAAAATGGTAGCAGAGAGGCAGAAACCTGAGCGGTGAAACAGTGGCATCTGGTTGCAGAGCTGTCCCCACTCGTTGTGGTCTAGTGTGGGTGCTCTGGTGTCTAGTAAGAACTGTGCTCACCTAGCTTTCCCTTCAGCGATGATACTAGGCGTCTTTCATCTACCCAGCTGTCTCTTTCCACAAAAAATTGTAGGACCCAAGTATTTGAGACCATTACATCCCTGTCAAACTCTGTTCACATCAGCCAAGAATTATTAAAGGGAAAGCGGATGGAGGCAGCAGGGTTGCCTAAGCCACACCAGGTAAAGAGGAACAAAGAGCAAATGGGTGGATGACGGGGCTCCTGCCGTGCCGTGCCGTGCCGTGCTCAGGCCCTCATGCTGTCTCTCTGTTTCAGGGGGAGTTGCTGAGCCCGTGTCGATGCGATGGATCAGTGAAGTGCACGCACCAGCCATGTCTGATCAAATGGATTAGTGAGAGAGGCTGCTGGAGCTGTGAGCTGTGTTACTACAAGTATCACGTCATTGCCATAAGCACAAAGAACCCTCTGCAGGTAAAGGTACTAGAGACATTTCAAAGTCTATTTATTATCATTTCTATTTTTGTTTCTGGGAGCAAGTGGATTTTACCTGCGTGGGTTTTCCTTCCCTGCGCGCACTGATCCGTAGAAAGGGTTGTCGGGGGCTGGTCCAGGGAGGCCCCATGTTCTGCTTGGTGGCACCGGGGCATCCCTCAGATGTCTGCTCTTTTTGTCTCTTGGCAATTCCCACATTCATTTTCCTCCTGTTGAAAACACCAGCGTGACCACAATGGTGCCGTAACACCTCACAGCCCTTCAAATGTGTTCATCCACTGGAGACCACAGGTATGCCACTGTCCCCAGGGGCAGATGGGGACGAAGGAGTTACGGGATTTGCTACAACAGAGCATGCAGTTCATGGCAGAGCAGTGTCTTGAGACCTCGTATGTCTAGAGTTCTGCCATTAACCCTCATCTGGGCCTCCTCTGTGTTGGCACGAGGGACAGAAGAGGTAGATGGAGGCTCTTACAGCTCTCCTCTCTGATCCTGCCACCCTTTTCACTTTACTGCTCCCCCATGATCAAATGCATCCTGGCATGGCACAAGATGTTTTGGTTCTAATGCTCTGGTCTGTCCAACCCTGATTCTCGGTGGACATTTGCAGATGGGCACACAGCAGGTAAAGCACATCTTGGCGTGAGTGGCTGTGAAAGGCCTCAGAGGACCCACCTTCTTTCTCTTCCGAGTCCAAAAGCACTATGGTTTAATAAGCCCCACTGCAGGCTGGTAGCTGAAATCAAGATTCAGAATGGGGAAAACTGTGTGACTGTTAAAAAATGGGATAAATTATCCTTAATAGCTATTGATTTATCACGGGGGCAACACCTGAAGATGGACTAATTGCTGCATGCCTTTGCTGAGCACCATTAGTGCCTCGGACGTAAGGAAGCACATTATATCCAGGCACTACAGCTTAATTAGCATCATCTGGACTGGAGAGACATTACAGCAGCATGCTGTGGTTTAGAGAGCAGGGCAATGTCTCTAAGTATGTTGGTCTGCCCAGGACCTGGCTTTGGGTCTCTGCTGGTTGCTCTGCTCTCTAACAGGAGGCAAAGACTTTGCCAGTGATGGTGCCCCGTTTACAGGGGTGGAAGGAATGCAAACTCCTGCTCTCTCCTCCAAACTGCAGTCTCCATGTGTCTTTTTCCAAGCTCGAGGTCACTCACCACAGTGAGGAAGCAGGGACAGCCCTTTAGGACTCTAGACTTAAATGAAGTAGTGAAATTAGTGGGGCATCATGGGGAAATTTTGCTGGGGGGAAAGGAAAAAGCCTGCCTGCTCTCTGCAAGCCTCTACAGCTTCTGATTCAATTTTCCATGTGCTGTTGGCTGGAGAGATAGTTTCATCCCAAACCCCAGACCCAGGGTGTTTTAATTTCTTGGCTCTAGTAACTCAGAGCAGATTGAAACACAGGAGGAGAGATGCGGACAAAGCAGCGTTTGTTTATTTCTGGAAAGCTGGTCCATGAGTGCCCTAATGCTTTGTGTGTCTCAGCTCGGGGGCGCGATGCTGAGCAGCACTGAAGGTTTGTGCGTGCAGATTTGGGAGCACGTGTGTAGCCAGAGCGGCCTTTAATGAATGACCTCCAGTGCTCTACACCTTCAGGTGGCTCAGGGCAACAGGTCAGTGACTTTCCTCCTGCTCCTCGCTCAGCTAAAATTTGTTGGAGCTGTTCACAGACAAGCTCCCCTCCCACGCACACCTTTCAAAAGCTTTGCTCTTTCTGGGCTGCCCTGTTAGAAAGTGGCCTGATCTGCTGGCCTTTGCCACGAACACAAAAACCAAGTGGCAGGAGCAACTGAGTTAGAGAGCTCAGCTCCAGGAGCGGGGGTCCCAGAGGACTGTGCAGACCCTGGGCTCAGAGGCTTCACGTTGCCGGCTTAGACCTCATAGCACTTCTTGCAAAAGCACGGGGAGATTTGGAGGCTGGGAAGAGGCAACTGGAGTGAAAAGCCACTAGGTCTGGAATAAATGCAGCGTGTGTGGAGTTACAGCTGCGTGCTTGGGCACCCTGCCTGGTGCCAGCACAAAGGTACTTCTGGGAAGCAGATGCTACACCAGCACTAGTATGTGAAATCCCATGGGAAGTGTCTGATGTACCAGGCCTGGACTTCCCACGAGGACTAAGGGCTCGGGCCCCCTGTAACCCATCACCATGCATGCCATCGGGGTTTCCCTCATTCCTCAGTGACTCTCACCATCCTCTGGTGCTGGGAAAGGGAGGCAGAGAGGACCTAGGGGCTGTGATGCCCTGACACTAGGTGCCATAACAACGCGTCACAGTGTGTGCAGGTGGGAAGAGCATCCTTTCTGCTCGGACTTCACCCCACACAGGGATAACAGGGGCCACCTGGACATACAAGCATGTCTCTAAGTAAAGGAATAGTCCCTGGCCTTTTTTCTCAGGGTCTGCTGGAGCTTCTGCCCAGCTTTATTCTTACTAGAAAGCTCTGAATTTCCCAAGCACAGGTTTTGGAGGACAAATGCTGTAGGAAGCCATGGTCATCTATTTATTCCAGACCAACCGTAAGACAGGCAAGGACCACACAAACCTCACCTCCTTGTCAAATGAGACTTGCTTGGGTGATGCTCTGAGCCTGCCTAGATTTTAACCAGCAATGTGGCTTACCTATCCCCTGCGACTATCCCCATGTCCTCTCATGTGACAGACTGCTGGAAAGCCAGACCCAGGCAGCTGGCAAGCCCTGGGCTCCCTGAAGCATGTCCAATTGGTCTGAGGGGAGCAGCACCCCCAACACCCACATGTTCCCCAGGATCTGCATGTTTCTCTGCCCATTTTGACATCTGCTGCACATTTTTTGGAGTGCCTAAGGAGCACGGCACGGGCCAGATGTGTGTGGAGATGCGTGGCGTGGGCAGAGAAGTTACAGCCCGGGGAACACGGTTCATGCATAATTAAGACAGACTCCTTCCAGCCTCCAGGCTGTTATGATGTCTCATTCCAGAGAGAGGCCTTTAGTCTGGTATTTTGGCAGAATGAATCGCTATAAATTAACACCACCACCCCCATCGCTGGATTGCAGGCATTTAAGAGCAAAGGTCTTAAAGCAGCAACGCTGCAAACCCGATGAGACTGGGGGATTAAAGTTGTTGGACAACATGGCAGGTATCCTGCCAAGCAGCTGTCAGGCAACAAATGAGCAAAAATATCCCACCAGCTGTGAGCAACCAGAAGAGCCAGAGCTTTTGTCCATCTGTCCATCCGTCCATCCATCTATCCATCCATCCTCCTGCTCTCCAGTCTGCCAGTCCACTGAGGCAGGAGTTGTGGGCATGGAGGCTTAAATGCTCCTCTCCATTGCAATATTTGTGCAAAGCCTATGATTTTAAAAAGGCCCTGAAGACACAAGGTTTTACAAGCACGTGATAGTGCTGCAGGTACCCTGGTGCTGACACACAGTGGAGAAGGTATCTGCTGTGACTGGACTCTGAGCCACATCCACTCTGATGCTCTGATTTTAGCAAACAGAAAATCTGTTTGAACCAACCTACCCAGACCTACAACTGTCTGCAGTCTCGGGGAGTTCAACTCTGCTTTATCATTGTTATCTCTGACTCTTCCTGTATTGTGGGTAGTTTCAGCTCCAAAGGTCCTGAGTTATCCAGTGCTGGGGTTGGGATCTGGTCCCCATTCTCCTCTGGCTCTATTTTGACTGTGGTGATGCTCTGTTAAGAGCTGATGAGCATTTGTTTATATGGCCTCTTCATCAGGACACCCACATCTGCAAGAAAAGTGGCCAAGGTCCCAGTATGTTTGACTTTCAGCCTGAGCTCCTGAGCTAAAAAGTTACAGGCAAGTTCACCGGTGTCTCCTGGTTGTCCCAACTTGCTGAATCGCTTGTGTTGGGTATGAGCTTTGGCCCGTCCCTGCTGAGCTCCAGCTGCAGCCTGCAAGCAATGGGTGCAATCACAGCAGGAGAGACTTCATGGCCTCTGCCTTATAACGGGGGCTTTCTAGGATACAGATGCTGTAGCCTGAATCATACCAGATTCTCTGGCACATGGAGGAGAGGGGGTTTCATCACTGCACGTTTCCCTTACACAGCCCTAGTGGACCCTCCTTCCCCACTGCTGCCTTTCCAGTATCTGAATAAGCCACAGCATCTGTAAACGTACAGCAGGGAAGCGATCACAGCACTGACATAACTTTGCTTGGTGAATTTATAAAAACAAAACCCATCTTCCAAGAGATAATTGGGCCTCAGGAGAGCAGCGAGGGGAGAGCCAGACCTAAGCAGGGCTGGGAATGGTCCACTCCAACCTTCTAGGAAAAACCTCTGCTCACTTGTGGTCCTGGGTCTGAAAATTAAATTGCTGACTGGCACAGCTCGGGATGTCAGATACAGCAATAAAAATAAACTGAACTGCCCGAGGCAGGCATGGGGGAGCTCTCAGAAGAGTGTAGGAAGGCTTTTCCAGCAAGCAAGTCTTCTTTGCAAGCTGCTGCAGTAAAACGTAGATATCTTCTGCAGGCAAATATCTGCCTTGGATCTGCTCATGCTGGTGCTTGGGAACCTTTGGAGACTGCTGGTGCCAAAGGGAAATACAGATCAGGCCTTAAATACTATAGTAATGACATTATGAATCTGTGTTACACTAGCAGCAGGAGTTTTCAGTCACAAGCCTCTGAGCAGAAGCACTGAAGCAAACAGGGAAACAGGCTTGTCCCAAGTAGAAGACGTAGGTTACGAAACAGTTCAAGAGAACAAGAGTGGCATGACTGGCAGGCAGCAGTCCCAGCTGGGCCCCTGGCGAAGGTCATTGCAGATGTCAGACCCGGGCTCCCAGGAAACCCTTTTTGAGGCATCTGGGTCACAGAGCTTTGTGATTTAGGGAAAATGGGGAAAGTTGGGGAAAATCAGTCCAAGAGAGTGTGGTGTTTTGCATGTGCACATCTGGGTGGTGTGCCAAAGCACTCGGCCAAGGGGGATGGTAGCAGAGGACAGACAGATAGCTCCTGAGTGAATGAGGACATTTCTTCAGAATAGTCTGGAGGGACAGAGCTCTTTTTCCAGCGTGGATGTCAAGCTATCGCAGAGAGCTGCTTGGGCCTGCTCAGAAGCCATGGTAAGCCCAGAGCTCACAAAAGCTGTTCCTGTTATTCTGCAGGAGCCTTTAAAGCTTTCTGGTACCACCAAGTCCTTAGTTCTGCCCAGTTCAGCCCTGGCAGAGCATCTGTAGAGTTTTCTACCTGCCTAAGGTTCACATTCCTGATTGACAGCCTGGGTGAGCTGCCAATTGTCAAAAGTGCATTTCAGTATGGCTCAGTGGCTACCTGGGACTCATCAGTCATTATCAGCTGAGGAAAGAAGGGCTCAGTTTTAGGTCTCTCCCTGCAAGATGGGATTGCTTGACACGGTGACCTTGCTAGAGCTTGGATGTTTGAGCTGGAGATTTGCAGGCAGGGGGCTGTGTCTGCGGCCAGGCATTCAGGCAAAGAACTTTGGGGGTTTCAGACGTGCCAGTAAAGGGACCCTGCAGCATTGCCAAGACCTTTTTTTACAGCTCTAGCAGTGACCCAAGGACAACAGCGTCACCCACCAAATCCCTGGTCTGCTGGCTGTAATGATGGTGGAGAGGGGTTAGGAGAATGGGTGATTTTCTAAGGGCTGTTATGAAATCTGAAAGGCAAAGTGCTGTGATTGAGGTGGGCTCCCGAGGCCGCCTGTGCAGGGATGCATCAGGCCCAACTCCTGCAGCTGAAATTCATCAGCCCATTCCACCTCTGAACAGCTCTTGGACCCTTCTGCCTGTGCTCTCACGGGGTAACGTGCTTTATCCTCTGTCTCACCCCCTTTTTGCCTCTCTGTGCAAACCTCATACCCTAGGATGTGTAGCAAAATGGAATTAAAAGATGAAAAATAATGACTCTGGTTATTGGTGGCTTGGGCTAGATGTGTGATGCTAAATTGCAGTTCTCAGGGTTGCCAGAGAGGAAATACAACATTTATTACTTACTTCTTTTTTTTTTTTTCCCTGGAAAATATTAAATTCTTCTGCAAGCTGGTTATTTTCCCCAGTGTTCAGCTCTGACCCATTTACCTCCTTGCCAGAGGGTAATCACACCTCAGTGCCACCTTCTGAACGGAGCCAGGACTGCTGCTGCGTGTGTCACTGTCACTTAGCGCCAGATGCCGGGGGGGAGTCTCCTACCCCCTGGCACGGCTGACAGACTCCAGCCTCTTCATTATCGCCACAGCGAACGTCCTGGCAGCTGCTGCCAGCTGAGCAGCGGCAGGCAGCGGCCCTGCCTGCGTCCCAGCCTCTCTGCTCCCCACCAAAGGGACCAGGGTTTGAAGTTTGCGCTCAGGTGTAGCTGCTCTGTTGTCCTGAGCCACATCCCCTTTCACAGTATATTTAGTACTACACCTCCCTGTCTCTGCAAAGCAGTGGTGCTGGTTGTATGTGGCTGCTAGTTGTAGGAAACAGCTCCTTCTTCTTTTTCTGTCTTTAATTGCTACCTCGGAAGGACCTGTTGCGAGCACAGGCCTTGCAGTGTGCCAGACAGATGGTGAGGAGCCAGACCATTACCTCCTTGAGAGAAAGAAATGATGCAGAATGATTTGGCTGGCACAGGTGCACACGGGTCAGCATGAGGGACCTGCAGTAAAAACCTCCCCGTGCAGCACCAGGCTGTGCACCGGGCTCCCTCCACTCCCATCCCCTCGGCGTTCGCCAGTTAGTGGAAGGGGAGATGAGGTCCGGGGAAAGCTGCAGAGGTGAGAGTGCAACCCAACTCCCCCCCACCATGTGCCTCTAGTCCTGGAGCTCTGAGCTGATGGAACAGCTGATGGCTGTGGATTTGTCCTGCATCTGCTTATGGTGCTGGTGAGGACGAAGCTGGAGAGCTGACGGGAGGGCAGCATAGCTGCTAATCCCACCCTCAGAACTCAACTTTGGGGGTGACGGGTGCTGGGAGGTCTATTGCCCCCTCTCAGCTCTGAGGTGGCCTTTGCTCTGTCTCATGAGGGGAGAGGAGTCGCACAGCTGTGCATCTCTTGTGGACTCCAGCACCCCTTCACCCTCCCATCATGACTGGTACCACCAAGCTCCCAGCCCTCAGAGGAGGGTGGTTCACTACCTCAACTTCTTTGTGATGCAAAGGGGCCGCTGGTGTGGCCAGATTTGGTGGAGGCATGGAGCAGATCGCGCTATGGTGGAGTGGGACTGGGCTGTTTAAGAGATCACTGAGCGTCCCCAGTGCTCAGCGTTTGCCTTTGGCTGGGCCAGCTGCTGGAGCAGATGGCAGCGCGGGGACTGGGGTTAGCTGAGCCCAGCCCTGCCTCAGCGGGGAACAGGTTCTCTTCTGCTCAGCAGCTTTATGGCCATATAGTCTGTGGCCAGCTACGAAATAAGCTGGTACCACCCACCTCACCGATGCTGCACATCCCTGACATACAGTTTGAGGGCTGTCTGCCCTTGCAGTGTGTAAGCCAAGGAGCAAGTCTGGCAGAGGCAGACACTTCAGCTCACTGCTGAGCCAAGCCAGGCAAACTCCTTCCAGTTGCAACCTGCAGACCTCAGCCTCAGGCTGAAGCCCTTGTCTGTGCCTCTCCAAAGGCAACACTTTGCAGGGAAGTGCATTTGGTTCAGGGGTTTGGTCAGTGGATTGGTAGCAGTGCCATGCGTGCCTGTACCAGCACAAGTCACCTGTTGTCCTTCTAGCCCTTCATTCAGGGTTCAAAGTCCTCCCTACCTCCCAAAACCCACTGGTAACTCCTGGCTGGAGGTACCCCGCAGCTGAACTCCCTTCCTGCCCTGCAAAGGGATGGGACAAGGCTTGACAGGTGACCCTGCTGTCCCAGGATATGTTTGACAAATGGGCAGGGTGTTGAGGGATCGCCAGAGATGCCACCTCACAGGGACACTGAATTTGGGCTGAATCCAGGCTAAACATTTTCAATTCCTCTGAATCCTCTATACCTGCAGGAGGTTGAAGTCCGCCTTTATTTATCCTTCTGCCAGTCCCACTGAGATTTCAAGGGCATGCATCTCACAGCTGAAGGTGGCCTATATCCTTCAATGCCAGGAGAGACTGTCTCTCCCCAGTCTGTTTATGCATTTGATTTCTGATCTGCAGGAGGGGCTATAGACCCCAGATCTTGTTAAAGAAAGCAATTTCTGCTCTTGGTTTTTACAGGGCAGGTCTCTCAGCAATGTAAATCTGAGTGGGGAGGTTTTATGCTGGATGACAGAGAGCAATCCGGGCTTAGGATATTTATACTGTAGCTTATACAAAGCTATTTGACATAGTGAATGGATTTGGGGGAGTTATTTCTATTTTTTTCTTCTTCTGAGGAAGAAGCATTGGCGTTTACCTTGGAACGCAGCCTGAACATGTCATCACCTAAAGGCAGGTTGTCCTGACCACAGCAACTTGTGTTGTTTGTGACAAGTTTTGTGGGATGTGCGTTGCCGCTGCGAGATCCTACCTAATGCTGTAATCCTGTCAGATCTCACACAGTGGCACAGAGCCAACTCAGGGGTGGCCTCCAAAGGAAAACTTAGCTCTCTGAGACAATTATTCTCACGGTAGTAGGATGTCCTGGCCAAGGATGCTGCCTGGACTCTATTTAAGGTAGCAACTGAATGTCCTGGTTTGTGATGGCCACCACAGCCCTACTGTCACGGGGATGTTACTGCCGTTGTTTTGCCTCCAGTCCATCGTGCCTCCCTCAGGTCTCTGTGCTTTCCCGGTGAGGTGCAGGATTCCTCCCCATTCACTCTTCAGCAGTGCTGACAGGGAACATGGGGCCATGCACCATTGAACAACTGCCATGCTCCACCCCAGATGTGGACCAGGTAAAAGTACCTATGCGTAGGGTGCACATATAAATGATAGGTGCTCTTTGAGATCTCCAGAACCACCACAATGCTGTAAAACATCAGTGTTCCCCACATAACTAATCTGTTCTATTTTTCCTTCCTCCCTCCCCCTTGTCCCCTCTCCTCTCTCTGTTGTATCCCCTTACAGTGGCAGGCCATCTCGCTGACAGTCATTGAGAAGGTTCAGATAGCAGCGGCCATCCTGGGTTCCCTCTTCCTCATCGCCAGTATCTCGTGGCTCATCTGGTCAACCTTCAGTCCTTCAGCCAAATGGCAGCGCCAGGACCTGCTCTTCCAGATCTGCTATGGAATGTACGGCTTCATGGACATTGTCTGTATAGGTGGGTGATCGCATCTCACAGCACGGCCAAGGTCGCCCACCCACTCACCCGCAGAGAGGAGCGGGAGATGGCACGGAGAGCCAGCCGGTACAGCTCGGCTCAGATTGAGCCTCCTGGGCTTTTCCTCCTCTTTGCTTTTGTGACATTTATTTTAAAGTCCTCTCTGCTGTGCTGGTCTGGGCAGCCCTGGAGTATCTCCTTGGCTGGGCTGGCAGAGGGACCTGCAGCAACCCACAAGTCCCTCTTCAGAGCAAGAAGAGGGTGGGGAGGTCTGGGAGAGGCTGGGGAGTGTAAGGCTTTTGAGAAACTCCTTCCTTTCTGGAATAGCTAATTTAGGGACTGCCCCATGGTTGGGTACGGCAGGGCATCTCCACGCACAACTCCTTGGCTCTCCAGCCCAGCCTCTCTGCCAGGCAGGGGTGGCTGCTCCTTCTTTGGCCCACCCTGGAGCTGCAAGTCCCAACCAGCCCAGGTTATGGCCCAGCTGGGGGTCCTTGTCGGGTTGCTGGTACAGAGTAGCTCTGAGGATGAAGCTGCCCCACACAGAGCCGCCCCAGACAGCAAAGCAGATGCTGGCAGCCTGGCCCCAGAAGGTCTCCCTGAGAGCAGGAGCTGTAGCCCCAGCGCAGCCCTGCGGGATGGGGGGATGTAGCTGATGATACCCACGGACAGAGGCACTCACCAGTCAGGCTGCTGAAAGAGCTGTGGTTACCGAAACAGTTCAGTGAACACCAGCTGCCTACAAATGTGCTCCTGAGCAGTGTCCACCCCAGAACAGGCCACCAGATAACGCCAGTTCAAGTGACCCTGCTGGGAAACAAAGAGGGTCCCAGAGAGCTCCTCGTGTCTGGGTCCTTCCATCATTGGTTAAAGGCAGAAGGAGCCTCTCAGGAACTTGGTGAGACAAGGCAGTCCCCTTGACTTGGTGGGTTTGTGTTTGTGGGGGTAGGGCCACTCTAGAGGAAGGAGCACAGCCCCCAGTTCAGCCTTTAGGAGGAGCAGGACAGACATTATCGCAGAGTGGCAGTACAGAAGTAAAGCAAACCCGAGGGCAGGGACAGAGGTCTGGACAGCACACCCTGGTGTCCGGGTTCAAATGGCTCTTGGCTTCAGTGTCCTTCCAGCACAGGACTCGGGCTTGACAAAACCCAGACCAGTTCCTCCCACTGTTGCCACCACTGCGCTGGCACAGAGATGTGAACTTGGCCTGTAGACATCATCCTGCTCCTCCATGAGATGCTGGTGGAGCTACCAAATGTCTCCAGGAAGGAAGGGTGGCAAAGCAGGGTGAAAGAGAGACAGGCAGCACCCACATGTTGGCACAACAGCTACTGGGGTCATCCTCTTGCTGGTGTGATTGGGAATAAATGGTTCCTCTGTGTGTGTGTGGTGTGCGTGTGTGTCGCCTTGTGGGCCGAGGACATCAGTGGAGAGCCCTGGCCTGGGTGGATGTCAGTAACATGATTAACTGGCTTTTATAAAGCTTCAAGAGCTGAGGGGAACTGATTAGCTCATCTGTCAATCGGAGCTAAATCCTCCCACGTGGCAGAGAACAAACCATGCCAGCCATGAACTGAAGGGGAACTGGGCAGACAGATTCGGATTTGAGGTTTTCTGTTGCTTTCTTATTAATTTTTTTAAGGATCTGGCCTCTGTTTCTTTTCTCCACCTTCTCTGAAGGGAAAAACTGCCCCTTTTCCATCTCCGTTCATGTCACCATCCAGCTTAATGCCCTAAGCTGGGAGCTGTGATTTTTTTCCAGCCAAAGAGCCAGCTGCTGTCCTGTTCCCAGGAACATCTCAGAGTCATGGCTTGGGGCAGCCCCTTGTCTCACGCTCCTCCCTGAGCAGCTGGCAGTCCTGGTGGGCCGGGCATGCTGGCTTTCCCACAAACTCAAAACCAAGTGGGAAGTGTTGCAGATGCAGCGAGTTAACATGTCTGTATGTGGCTTCTCTTGCCCAGCACCTCAGAGCAGTGTCCACCCAGAGATGGCTCCACTTGTGTGCAGCATGTCTGCCTGTGCTGCCAGGCAGTCCACCCATGCTCGACCAGGAGAGATGATGTTCTGGACCATGTGAGCCTTTCATACATTTCAAACATTTCCCTAGAAAAGCTTATATGTGCATGCAGCCAGCCCTCTGCCCCTGCCGTGCTCCAGTGTGAGACTCGCTTGTATTGTGCATCAGTACCCTTTGCAATCCCTGCTCCTGCTGCTCCCGGGTCTGCAGGGGGAAGGACAGCTCTGGGCCGTGCTAGCTGAGGTCTGATGTTCACTTTCTTCCTTGCCTCCTCTTCCTCCTCTTCTTTGTCTGCCCAGGTTGAACCAAGTGACAGATGAGGTCTTACGGGGAGCTGTGACTCCCTGGCTGTCGATGCGGGCAGGTCTCTCCCCTGAGTGACTTCTCTCCAGCCCTGCTGGTTTCAGTGGGCTGCACTAGCACTAGCCAGAAGGCTGGTCTGCCCCATGGAGAGGCCAGGCCAGGTCAGGCAGAAGAGGCTGATCAAAGAGAACTCTACAACTGGGTTTAATTCCTCATTCATTATAGCTTTGCTTGACTGTGATGGATGCAGCAATGCCAGCTGCCTAGAAGACTTGCAGCGAGTTCCTCACTGTGAAACAGCTATTCTCCCTCTCTTTATCCTTCTCCCAAACCTTGCAGCCTCGCACAGGGTCTTTGATCACAGCCAGGCAAAGCCGACTCCGGAGATTTGGAGTTCTGCTCCTGACTGCCAGCATGGCCCAAAGCCTCTTGTTACTCCTCCCTGGGCTTTAGTTCCACTTCTGCGAGTTCAGGATAAAACCTCTCATGGATAATTGCAGAGACAATGGTTCTTGAAATACCAGGGTGCTGTCTGTGCATTTCAGTGTCTCCTCCTCTGCAGTCCAGCTCTTTTCCCCTTTTGCTTTCCAGCCTGTGGGTGGGTAGGAAAGATTTAGGAACTAAGAAATGATCAGCTGTGGGAAAAGAGCAGGACATTAAGTGCTTTCAGTTCTACCATGCTTGGGGTTTTTTTTGTTTTCAGCTAATGTAACACACATTACCTGTGCCTTGTTTGGTAGCAGGCTGGGCAGCCTTAGCTAGCAGAATGTTATACTGTAGGTCCTACACTAATGGTATGAATTCCAATTGTTCCTTCCCCCAGTTTGACCTCAAGTTTTACTTTCACTGGCAGAGGAGCAGAGATTTGAAAGAGCAGATGTGCTGAAGCAGAGCTCCTCTGCAGTTTCTGCCAGTTCCCACTTCGGTTGTCCTTGGATGTCTCCTGTCCATTGAGTAGCCAGTGACTTTTATCCAGGAGGCCGGCTTTGCGTAGCCTGTCACTGGAGGTGCTCAGCAGGACACTTCCTCTGGCACTGTAGAGTCTCAAAGCTGGAGAAGACACCAAATCTGCAGAGGTCCTGACTATTGTCAGACAGGGAATACACACCTCGTCAGCAACTGCCCAGCTGTTTTGTGTTATCTTCTCTCTACTAAGTCATTAAGGGACTTAGGTAGCAATTTGCCAAGACAGAGATATCTGTGGCAATTTGCGTGGGCAATCCCATGGCAGCACTGGTCTTTCCAGCGTGGAGGTGAGGGCACAACTACTCACTTGCACATATAGCTCCCTAAGCACATACCATTTGGTTGTTGTTACCTTCACTTGAGCTGTACTTGATCTGAAATAGTCAGATCACCTCCAAGCTGAGATCTCAAAATACAGCTGTTAACTTGGAGGCTATTGATCCATGCATCAAAATCCAGGGGTCTTGGGTTTGGCCTTCAGCCACTCACATGCAGTAGTACAGTAGTTTTCATTGGACTTTGCTAGATCCTAGCGCGCTCCACAAAAACAGTTGTAAGGGACAGACACCATTTGCTACCCCTTCACCCACAACAGAAACAAAACCACAACCAAAATAAAATTAATCTGCTCCTCCCAACCATCAGGACAGATGGTATGGCCCTAGATACCAGAAGCTATGTCCATCTGGGCAAGATGTGCAAAATGGTCTTTCAACATTGTTCTCCCCCTTGCTCGCAGACATCTAACAGGAGGGCAGAAAGCACTGGAAAGGATTGCTTGGGACTTGTGGGAGTCTCCAATACTGGATTTTTTTTAAGAGCCTGTTAGAAAACATATGACAAGAACAGGTTGAGGAGAGATGATCCCAGTTTGTGAAGGAGGAACAGACTAAATGCTTCTCCATACCCAACCAGATCCAACTTCTTTGATTCTGATCTCTCTCTTTCATGTGTGCTATCTCTGGTCATGCCTGTAGGATAGATATGAGAGTTGGAATAAACTAGAAACTGGTAACGGTGCCAGCATAGGTATTGCTCTGCTGTGAAGCCATGTACACCACAGACACTGGAGATCAGCAGCCAGGAAGTGAATGAAAAGTGAGATGGGGACTGTTCATTTGATTAACTGCTCTCTCCATGAGAGGTAAATCCAGAAAGCTGGCATAAAGAGGGATTAGCAGAAATGCGGTTATCAAAATGCAGAGATAAATGGAGTGAGCCTTCACAGGCCTGAGTTACTGAGTAGGGAGAGTAGCAGCTTAGAGCTGGGCTGTAAATCCTGAGAGATACCTGCCTGTTAATTAAATGACAGTCTTTGGAGGAGGAAGGAGGGGTTTGCCTCTCTCTCTGTCAAGGTGCAATCAGGGAAAGTCAGCGTTTGTAGTTTAAGGTGGCATTTGGGGTCAGGAGGACAGGAAACCGTCTCCTGTTAAACAAGGAGGAACTCTGCCAGCAAAGGAGCGCGTGTCACGGGGGAGGCTCAGGCACCACCAGCCCAGCTCCGCGGGGGGAGGCCGTTAGCAGGCTGCGCGCACGGGGCTCTCACTGCCACGGTTTGCGGGCGCAGTCCTGGGTGTGCTCCTGCTCGTGCAGGAGTATCCCTGCGGTCGGCATGAGGGGGCTTATCCCCAGCGGTGCGAAAGCAATCCGATCCACCGCCCCTTGGATCACCATGGGACGGAGACTGTTGCTTTGCTCGTGCCCACCCAGTCCTTGCTCTCTGACTCACCCTGCCTTGGTGCTGATGGCCGCGTGCTTTTGCAAACACTAAATCCTCATGCTCTTTGAAGCTTTTCCCTCGCTTTCCTTGGCAGCCAGTCCCTGAGGGTATTTGCCTTCACAACAGTAACTGCACTGCAGCTCGATAGCACAAGAGACAGGCAAGGCAGGACCATTCATCCTGCCAACGATTTTTGTTGGCACACCTTGGCAATCCATTACAGATCAGGAAGTGTGTGCCCGCTGTTTTTAATCCCAGCTGCCAGCAAGAATAATCAAAAGCATCCAGTACGTCTGATGGCATCTCAGCACAACCGTAGGTAATAACATAAGAAATCAATAGCCAATTAAAACTGATCCACAGCATTTGATCTTTCATAGTGCAATGGGAACAGTAATTAATGGAGCTTCCTTGAGACAGTCACAATTCAAACTTCCTGCCAAGACTAATGTGGTTTCGTTTTAAATGAGCTTTGCTTCCTAGAGGAAATGCCAGGCTGAGGTAGCCTCAGGGTGTTTTCTAGCCAGGTCACTTGGGCCCTTAGCATTCAAAGGATTTAGGAGTCAAAGTCCCAATAAAACAAAGAGAAACTGAGAAATTAAGTGTCTTCAGGATCTTCATCTGTATTGATCCAATTCTCAAAAGGAAAGCGGATGTTTTCATTCAGGTCTGCGTAGTCCCCAAGGTACAAAGCAGGAAGAATTGCTACAGCAATAGGGAATCAATTCTGGGGAAGCACCAAGCCCCCACGTTGGCTTGATGACACCCTAAAGGCAGAGCACAAGGCAGAAAAGTTCAGCAAATGTCTTCAGAGGAGAAACCTGAGACCAACCCAGACAGCAAATGCACATGGCTTCGATACGCCTCGAAGATACCCATGAGAGTATGCAGAAGTCTTACGTGCCCTTGAGCTTTATGCACTGCTTGCCACTCTGTTCATGCCTTCTTGCCAAGTTTGCCTGCAAACTGGAGCTACCAGGAGCTAACTTGGAGTGACCAGGTCCAGGCCCTATCATCAGAGCAGGCAGTTGGGTAAAGTCAGGCAGCCAATTCCCTTTTTTTGCACTGTGAATCCTGGTTTGCATACATTCAGCCACAATGTGCATGCTCAAAAAAAATCACTGGGCTAATCATTGATTTATAGCTATAAAGGGGGTGTAGGGAGATGGGAACAGTCCCCACAGGGCACACTGTGGGGCTCTCAATCCAGCTGGGCAGGGACTGTCTCTCAAGAGCAGTCATTCAGGGCCCTGTACCTGGTCCAGCAGCAGGAGAAGCAACGCTGCGCAGCTGGTCTGCCGACCGACTCCTTGGCCTCTATCCAGGAGCAGCGGATGCTCAGCAAAGCCAAGACATGCCGCCCCTCCGTTCCTGAAAGATGGGACCTATTTTTATCTAATGCTGCATTGATTATTCAATAAGAGAGCAGAGCAGGCCAGCCGGCATTCGTGCACGTGTGCTGCTTTCACCAGCGGGCATTTCTGCGGAGGCTCAATGCGCCTGCTGAACTCCAGTGCAGCGCTCGGCAGAACGAGCACGTTGCTGCTGAGCAAAGAGCCACGGGGTTTGGACCTGGCTCTGAACCCCCTCCCTTTTTGTAGGGAAGGAGTTTGGCTTCCAGCACAGTCAGAGCAGCACCTGGCCTTTCACACGTGTCCTTTCAGCTCCACAGTCCTTCACCACATCCATCTCCATGCAGTTTCCCACTGTTGCAACAGGGCTCCAGAGATGTATTTTGTCTTGAATAACCATATGGTGCTCTCTGCTCCAGTGGATCAATGTGTTTAGCATTTAATGAGGGCAAAATAATTAACATTTTCTGAGGGGGAAAAGAAATCCTTTTGCCGTGTGAGCTGCATCTTGTGCTTTCAAGGGTGATACATTATAATCAGAACGATGCTTCCCTGTCACTAAACCCTGTGCTGGAATCAAGTGCCTGGTGTCCCTGGGTTAAGTTCCCATCCATGGGCAGAGGCAGAAGCACTCACCTGCCTGTCACATCTTCTACACTATGGCAGGAGATTCCCTCGTAGGCAGCTGGTAGGATCTCCTGCACCAGCTGCATAAACTGTGCTGTCTAGTAAAGGATGAAAAAAGTCCTCAGCTCTGTGCCAGGCTATGTTTTTCCAACTGCCTTCTGTCCCATCGCTCCTCCTACTACAGCCTCCATCCCTGCAGACATGTTACTCCTGGAGGAGGGAGGCTGCGTAGCAAGAGAACTCAACTCTGCAGTCAAAGATGAGGCCGCAGGGGATCATACCCCATGCATAGTGGATGAGGCTGCTTTTGCTATGTCCCCAGCCCTGTAGGGAGCCAGAAGCAGAAGTAAGAAGAGATTAACATGAAGCCACATTAATCCAGCTCTGGGATTGCTTCTTAAAGTAGTGACTGATCAGTTCCTCTCCTGGAGGGATGGCTACCTACTGACAAAGCCGTCTTTCAGACTCAGATACAACAGTCTGCAAACAGGCCCATGGGCTAAGTTGCTAAACTTAAGTTGCTAAACTTATTCTGCCTTGAAGTTACTCCCTGAAGCAGCAGTTTTCTTTCTGAACCAAGACCACTGTCGGCAGCCACAGCCTGAGTCCCTCTGCCCCATGGTAGAGCTGGATCCACAATACACATACGGCCATGCAATGTTCACAGAAGTTGTTCAATAAGATTAAATAACACCAGGGATCCTGTGCCCAGTAGTTCAGCCAGCACTTTACCTTCTTGGAAGAGGTCCAGCCAGCAAACAGACTCACAGCAATGACATTCAGGCAGGGCCAGCATGGAGTGAGCAGTCATTACTACCTGCTGAATGCAGAGAAGCCTGAAGAGACGAAGGTCGAGCTCGCCATTTACTATGCCAGGTGGGACAGTTCACTCTGCTCAGCCACATTATGGACCTCTCTGTGTCCTACAAGGCTCTTCTCCAGACCTTTGCTGCAGGCTTAGCCACTCTCAGTTGTCGTTCACTGCTTTCATTCTTGTCAGCTCAGCATTGGTGGATTCCGTAGGTGCGTGTGAACTCTTACCTTCCCCTTTCAGCCTGCGTCAGCATTCACTCATCTGGGTATGGCAGCCCCTAAAGGTCTTCAGCTCTGGTGGAAGAAACTTGTATACCCAGAGCAGGAAGGCAAAAGTTTTGCCCTCCCAGAGATCCTAGCTAGTAACAGATCAGAAATGATAGACCCTTGTCCTCTTGGCTCCTAGTGCCTTCCTTAATTTTGAATAATGCCTGTATGTTGAAGACCTTTTCAGGGGAGAAGGTGGGGGGAGACCTGTAGGGACCCTATAGGGGAGCAGAAAGGAGAGGCTGCAGCAGCCAAAGTGGAAGGCTATTGGAAATCTCACAGGAATCCTGGAGTCTGCAATGAAAGATTTTGTCACGGCTGCGAAGGACAAAGCAGCCAAACACAGGCTGCACCACAGCGTGTCCCAGGGACACATTTATCCCAACAAAAGAGTGGCCAAAGAGCACTGTGAGCACTTGCTGCCTCACATCCTTGGGATGCCTTCCTGCATAGCAGAGGGGAAAGATGTCCACATCTAGCTCCAACAAGGGAGTAGAAGCAGTCACAAGGCACATGCCAATGTGCAACTTCAGAGGCACTCCCAGGCCCATTAATTTAACCTGTGTGCCCTACGTTACCCTGGGGATGCTCTGCTACGGTTGATCTGTACTCACTTTTATGCCTCTCCTAACTGGTCCCTATTCCTCTTAGTGAAAGAGCAGTTGGGTGGCTGGAACAGACTGAAAGGATTGGGCTCAGACAAGACCTGCATCCCTCAGAAAATGAAAAACTGTGAAACTATTCCCATTTTTTTCTTACAGAATTTCATTTGCTAATAAAAGCAGAGAGGGAGGCACTAGTTCTACCTTCAATAAGCAAATGTCATGTTTTGATCGTTATTGAACAAAGCATTTTGATTTAGCATTTAGAGATGACTGCTCCTGCTGAGTATTTTAAATTCAGTGTCAGAACTGGAATACAACATCTAAAAAAAAATTCAGGTCCAAATGAAACATTCTCACCTGTCTAAAAATATGCATGTATTCTTCCATTCTGGGGGACAGTGTGACTTTTTCAGGTCTCACTCTGAGCAAGTAAGTGTGAAGCCAGATTTCCAAACCCTACACAAATCAGTGCTGTTGTCCAGCTCCTCCCTTAAAGAAATGTCCCAGGATATGGCTGAGATGCAGCATGGCTGCACAGGCAGTGCTTTGGTCAAGGTAACATTAGCTATAGGACAGAAATGTTCAGGACCCAGACCTGGAGGACAGACTGCTGTGGCACAAGTGGAAATGGAAGCCACATGCTTTTTCTCTCCTCACCAGGAGTATCCGTGGACTCCAGTTGGGGAATGTCTGGAACAGAGACCCGGAGACCAAGGTGTGCATTTGGCCAGTGCTCTGTTCAATCCAGTTTGAAATAATTTTCTACTCCCTTCTTTTAAAGACCTAAGAGTATCTGCCATGCGCACGAGTGACTTTCACCTCCCACGCACAAAGTCCTCTCAAGATGTGGGGTGTTGTTCTCACCACCATTTTAGATTTGGGGAAAAAAGGCACCAAGAGGGTCTATATAATCCTGGCTACAAAACAAGGAGGGGAAGCTTTGAGAGAGTGAGGAGGTATATGGGTAATGCCTCCAAGCCCTATCCCTCCCGTACTGGCACAGCTATGGATAGACTCACAAGTGGGGGATGATGCGGGAGATGTACAATTCAGAAGCAAGGCTTTTCTGCCAGTGGAGCTCCAGTCTTTATTTATTTATTTGCTTTTTCCAAGAAGAGTCTCATTTATTGCTGCCTGCATAGCTAGAGACTGCCCTTTAATCCTCTGCTTTATCGTGCGCTGTGAATTAAATACCACAGGAGTACAAGAGCCCTTAAGGGCACAACATCCATTTTCCTGTAGCTGTCTGCAGCCAGCTAAATTTACAGGAGTGCTTTTGTTTATGGTTTATCTATTGCCTGAGCAAGGATTTATCTGGGTTTTATTTTACCTATTTTTGCTGTAATTTCTTGGTTTGTTGGGGTTTTCTTTTTGTCCCAGTTTTGAGGCAGGATGTAAAAGTGCTAGTCTGGGCTGGGCAGGAGAAAGTTGTGGTGGTTGGTAGCTCCTGTGCTTACAGCTGAAAATGCTGCAGCATGTCTAGAGAGATGATGTTACTGTGTGCGGTTCCTGGGGTCAGCCCAGCTCCCCTGTCACAGATGGCAGCCTGCAGACAACTGATGCTGTTTTCCCATTGCATTCCCTATTCCCATGTGGGAGTGCGAAACAAAAAGGAATTTCCTGTCCCTTGGACACCTCCCATCAGCTCTGTAATTTTGCCAGTCTTTCCTCATTTGGGGCCTTACCAGCTCAGCCCTACAGGGCACAGCCCATGCGTTGTAGAGGAGCGTGAGGGTGGGCAGAGGACATGAATGAAGATGGATGAAGGTACCACCTTCCCAGAGAAGCTGGCACCTACAACATACCGCCCCAGCTCCCACCAGCTCCCCAAGCCCAATGGCAGGCAGTCCTACCTGTCCTCTCAATTCATCCCACTGGATAAAGCATTCCTCCTTCCCCAGCTACAAATGCCCACAAAATATGGGATGGACTGCTCCTGCTTCTGAGAGGAACCCATAGCATCCTGTGGGTACAGGAATCACTGCCGCATACTTGTGTTACGTGAACTCATGACGTGCTGCAGTGTCACAACCTGGAAATTATCTCTTGACATATTGCTCGGCAGCATCTTGCAAAATCACAGTGCTGCCGGGAGGAGAGATGCTGCCGGCTGTCACGCCAAGCACTCCCATCAGCAATAAAAGAGCTGCCTCCTTTCCCTGGCCCCCCACGCTCAGCCCCAGCCTGCCACGATCGCTCGCCTGGTGGAACAGCAGCTGTGGGGACCCTCTGAGAGCCCGGCACGCTGGATCTATCTCCCACCCGGCAGGGCTCTTGCTGAGTCTGGGGGCGGGTGTTAATGGCTGCAGAGAGCTTGGGGCGTAGCGTAACCACCCGCCCAGATGGGACCTGCTGGTCCTGTTGCTCTGCCAGATGGAGCGGAGGAGGCAGGGAAGGAGAAGGGCTCTCGCTGCCTTTGGGGGGTGGTCCTAGACCACCTGGGGCTGAGGAAGCTTTGAGGCAGAGCCATCCTTGAACCCCAGCTTGCAGGAGAGGAGACAAGCCGTAGTAAGCACAAGGTTTGCCTGTTCGTCAGCAGTCAAAGGCTTGGGGGCCAGCCTGTTTCTGCTGTTGATGATTGAAATGGAAGACTCCATACCTCCATGAAATACCTCCCCAAGACAGCTGGGAGCAGCTTTTCTGGGTACACTGCTAGGGGCTCTGCCCAGGCCATGGAGGTCTCACCTTCTGAGGGGCTCAGTTTTGGTTTTGCTGGAGTTGTGACCCCTGTGGCCCAAGGAGAGCCAAGCATGGCACAATCATCGCTGTGAAAGCTGCCTGCCACTGGGGCCTCATTACAGCAAACACACTTACAGGGTGATGGGCAGAAGAAGGAGCATTTCATCTTCCCCAGACCCATGGGCTCCATGACAGCACGTGTCATCCGGTGGTCAACATCACTCAACAGGGTCCAGCCATGCAGCCATCCCGGTTCTGCCGAGCCAAAGCCCAGCCCAGATTTGTACATATTTAATCAGTTCTTTAGATATTAAAAAAATGTGCATGGAGAATGATTGATAAGAAAATGTCTGACTGTAATCAGCTAATTATTTTTTTCCATATGCTAAGCATTCACTCCAGCTCTAATCATTACAAATACACTTTCAGTTTATGTCATTCAATGCTGGACATTTCTGAGCTTGCACACCTCCCCTGTACAGTTCCAGCGTTATTCAGAGCAGACCTTTGCTAGGTGCCTTGTGGCCGGAGGCATCCTGCACACCCGTCCAGTGTCCTGCAACTACCTGAAATGTCTAAAAAAACAGCACCAGGGGTCCCAGATCGTCCATCACCTGAACTTCTCCTGTATGCAAGATAGACTGTCCACTAAGCTCTTGAAACATTTTGGGGACAAAATCTGTGTTTTGAAAAGTAGGGGTAACAGTTACGAAGGAGTCTATACTTCCTATTTGATTTCACCAGAAAGCAAAGAATCCCTGAAAATCTGAATGCAGCTGTGGTTTGTGTGAAAAGTGACTGCGTGATGAAACCATTCCTGAGCTGAAGAAAAATACGATGTGAGGGTAACGGACTCCAGAAAAGCAGCGGCAGCAGCCTCAGGGGACCAGAGCAGGGAGTGTCTCTTGGGAAGAGAATCTGAAGGATAAAAGCTGCGAACAGCTCCCGGCTGCCAAAAGGGATGATACTAAAGGCACAACAGCAAACTGTGCCTGTGCAGGGGAAAGCTCATAAGCGTGGGAAGAGAGCACTGAGGCTGCATCAGGAGCTCTTTGAGGACCCAAAATCAGAAGCTGCAATCACACAAAAGGCAGAAAAAAGAGCCTGTGACAATGAAAAGTCTCTAGAAATCACACAGGCATGGGGAGCTGTCAGAGCTGAACCCCAGGATGACCATCCAGAGATACAAAAGGCAATAAGAAATGGGTCCATAAGCAGATGTAAAATAAGAAGAACAAGGCAAATCTAAGAGCTCAAACAGTATTTGATACAAAAAGGGCCAAATAGTTAAATTTTGCCTTTGTTTCAGTCTTCAAAACCTAACTAAAATAATTTTAATGAGGAGAAAGGAGCCCAGGGCAGAATCAGAAAAGAACAGACTTGGAAATATTCAAACGAGTCAGCTCTGTCCTTGCCAGCATGTCCTAATGAACTTCAGAGGAAGCTGCAGGAGCAGGCTCTGACCCAGGAGCATTTTATCATCAGGAGCTTGGGGAGGATGCAGGAGGTGCAAATGCAAGCAGAGTACCTAGCTTTAAATACAATATCTATCATTAAAGAAGGTGGGAACTGAGGACCAAGGAAATGAAGGGCAAATCAGCTTAACTGATTCACAGAAAGATATGAGAATATTTTTTAACTAACGAATTGGTGAGCATGAGAGTATAACCATATCTAATTTGGGAGGGTTATTGTCCCAGTGGCTAAGGAGGAAGCCGTCAGTTTGACATGCCATGACTCGGGCAATGCTTTTGGTGCTTTGCCTTAACATTGTCCTAAACAAACCAGAGAAATGTAGTCTAGATTAAATAACTATAATGCAGGTGTACAGCCCAATCAAAAAACTGCTTGCTCTGTAGTTGTCTGTGGTGTACTGTAAACTGGAAACATGTTTCAAGTGGGACTGTTTTGGACTCTGCTCTCTTCAATATTTTTATTAATGGCTTAGATAATGAAATAGGAAGTGCTGTTATAAAATTCACAGATGACACCAAGCTTGGAAAGGCTGCAAGCACTCTGGAAGATCAGATCAGCATTTGAAATGATCTTGGCAATTGGAGAAATCAACAAGACAGAATTGAATAAAGAGAAGTGCAAAGCGCTACCCTTAGGAAGGAGAAATCAGAATCCCAAACACACAGGCAGTCACAGCACCAAAGACAGCGATTCCGTGACAGAATCTGTTTATTTCATCAGGGTTTCGAAAGGAAAGTGGGGTGTACAGTGCTGATCCTGCACCTCTCTGCTCTGGGGGCTGCACCTTCCTGGGGAGTTCACTTGCAGAAAAAGGGAGGCAAAATGAAGAAGTTCTGGAGATGATGAACAGCAGTGAGGAGAGGGAGGGCATTACCTGACTCCCCACCTGTGAACCTGATGTTCACATCACCCCTCCCAAATCAGCCCAAGTGCAGAGTCCCACTGGTGCCATGACATTACTTACATCACCCTCTTCCCCACTGCCTGCAGACCACAGCTCTGCAGCCTTGAGTCTCAGCCACTGGAGGATTTAAAGATCCTAGGTTGTTTAAAGAACTCGTCATATTCAGCTGGAACTGACCCTGCCACAATGCTGAGGGATGCCAGATACCAGCTGCCCCTTTCCCAGCCCATATTTGCAGGAAAAGGTCCCTCTGGCTCTCTTTTCCCAGTTTATCACCAAGGACTATCTTGCATCATGGATGAGGGATAAAGTACAGAGGATTGCACTGAAAAGCAGTCTGGGTTGGAAGGGTCCAGTGGGAACTCGGTGCCTCGTCTCCCCTGTACCATGAGGTACTCACAAAGCTGGGGCAAGGCAGAGATTCATGGTTATGTCTAAAGCACTTTTGGGAATGGAGTGATCTCCTGGGGACTGTCAGAATTTGGGAAGTGGCAGGGCAGCCTAACTTGAGCAGATGCAGAGCAAAAGTCGGTATGCTTTACTGTACTACAGTAGAAACCCAGGGAACACAAATGTGTTAGGAACACAAATTGTGTTCGGGAACAGAAATGAGCCAAAGGAGGCCATGTGTGGCTAGGTATGGCCCCTGCGGTGGCAGGGCCCATCAGGGACACGGCACTCTCCTGGCTTTGCTTTTGCACCCTTCCTTGTACTGTTGGCCACTGCTGGAGGCAGGATGCTATGACAGACAGACCCCTTGTCTGAACCAGTACAGCCACTTTTCTGCTCTTAAGATGAAAGACGGCTAAGGATGGAGCATATGGGATAAGATTAAGGCAAAGAGATAAGTGAGGACTGAGCTGCTGGAGCTTTGGGAACAAAAGTGGAGAAATTTGAGATTGCCACAAAAGATTAAAGAATTCACAGAAAGGGATAGAAGGGTTTGTGTACGCAGTGACGTCAATAGAGGGAAAGCCTGGCAATGGAAGTGTTCTCTCCCAGGAGGATTGGTTTGCCTTGGCCTGAGCCACCATGGCTGTGGATGCAAACATTAAGCTTTGATCACAGCTCCCCTAATCTTCCCCTGACACCCAGAAATGAAAGCAACAGAAACAGGCTAAAGCGTGGCAGCTGTCTGGGTGAGGTGAAACTGCATTTGGAAAGGAAACCGCAAGGGGAAAGTGCTGCTGAAGGTGACAGCTCAGGCGGCAGGACAGGGACTTTATGAGAAGCAGGACAGAGTAACTGGCTGGAATGGACTGTGGGTTTTCCTCCTGTAGATAACGTGAGTGACAGCACAGAGGTGATGTACCACTCACTGCCAGCAGAAGCCTTGTTTTGGTGGTTTCTTTACTGGCAAACAGGAGAAATGGTTCCTGTCCCCCAAAATTTACCTGTCTCTTTCAAGAAAATGCATGGCAAGTGTTGGAATAAGAGGAAGGTGAATTAGAGGCTGAAAACACTGATCACTTGGTGGCAGAGGCTGACAGCTTGCAGAAGGTGACTGCTTGCCATTTCTGGGAATCTGCTGCTCCAAAGTTGCCTTGAATTGGAGGCTCACACCACTCGGGTTAATTTCCCAGGATGGTGGTGCGCCAGCTGATCCTCCCTTGCCCGTCCAGAGGCACAAACACAGGTGTGCTTGTTACATCTGGGGTTTGCCCATGCTCTTCCAACAGCCCTTCTAGCCATTGGGCTGAGGACCTCTCTCTTGGCCAGTCTTGCCATAGGCCTGCTGATGGCAACACACCTCTGTCCCAACTAATCCCAAGAGTCAAAGGGCCACCTGCACACAGCCCATATGCATCTGCCCTCAGCACCAAGAACATTTTCTTGCACAGAGACTGCCCACATGGATCATGATGTGGTGTGAGTGGGTATTGCAAGGCTCAGAGAAACCCTACAGTGATGTGAGCCTTACCTCTGGGCCCTGATACTCACCCTTTGTCATGCTCCCCTTTCTAAGTCTTGCATTTTAGGAGTCCAGAAGCTCAGGGTTAGATGTGGCAATCAGTAGAACCGCTTTCACCCATGCTAGCTCCATTGCAGACTGCATCTGGATCATCTGGAAAAGAAACAGTCCAGTTATTCTTGCTCTGGGATGAAAATGAGAGTGAGGGTGGGGGGTAAATGGAAGAAGTAAGTCTTTCCCCAGAGTCTGCCATTGTCAGCTTGCTCTCTCAGATGCTGTGGGCATGCACTGATGGTGTGTGCAACTGCACCGACACAACCCTTGCCTAGCCAACCTGTGCTGATGTTGCTGACCTGTCGCTTTAAAATCAGCCTGAAACCAGGCTCTGTGCTCTGTGGGTCTGGGTCACTTTCTGTGATAGTTCTGCATAAGAGCAGTGGTTAGGTGCTGGGTACTCTCCCATGTGTAATAAATGAAAGGAAGCATAAGATACCGGCATAAGCAATGCCTACAGTTTTGGTATAACCTGTTGCCAAGGTACTGCTGTGTTTGCCTGTACTGTGAAGTGCAAAGCAGCTTCTCAGCTCTGGGAAGTAATCCCTGCACTCAGGATAGTCACTAGTCCCTCCTGCCTGGATTCTACAGAGATCCACAGGGCTGATCATGATCTGATCCTCTGCACAGACTCAATAATAATAAAGCCACAAGAGAAAGAGCAAAAAAGGCTAATATACGGAGAGAGTGAACACCGTGAGAAGAGAATGATACGGTTTCCTGTACATTTTGTTCCAGATTCCGCATGCGTTAATTCAGAGCGCTGCACTGGCTCAGCCCTACCAAGTTAGCTCAGAGATACTACATCTTGTCCTGGGAACAGCACAGCTGCATCAACATGGCAATGCAAGCAGAGGCCTTAGAAATTTTATTTGTAGACTTTGCTGTCAGGTTAATGACCCCATCACATAATATGGACTGTCTCCAGCTCCAGTGTCATCTGGGAAATCTTTTCATGGCACAAGCCAGTGCAAGTAGAAATGTCTAAGAATATAAGAATGGCCAAGGCTCCATCTAGCCAGCTGCCCCGTTTCCATCAATGGCCACAAACAGACGTAAGAGTGAAATAGGAACAAACCAAGTGTATATTATAGGTCCCCTAAATACTTCCAGCGTTCAACAATTTTCAGCTCAAGGAATTTCTAGCCAGGTCTCTATGTGAGAACAGCACATCTTCAGTGCCCATGTTCCACAGGAGTTTCATTGCACCAGCACTGCAAACAGTGGGTTTCACAGACCAGGCAACAATCTGGACCAATATGCTTTGCATGAAACTCACTGGGATTTTCCTTCTGAAGAGGATAGTTTTCACAGAGGATCCATTGAGAACGGATTTTGTGGAGCAGAAGTGGGAGAGAGGAACTTGGGAGGAGTGGAAAGGGACCAGGCCACTGCCAGAATCCATCTGAAATTCTCATATAGACATTTCTGCACTGAAAAGAGAGAAATGCACAAAAAAGGAAGTTCACACCAAGCTGCTATCTTCCCCACATACACAGGATTTGGCTTATGGAATAATTGCTTCTAGCTGGACGCTTCTAGCTGAATACAGTTCTTCCTGAAGGATTTCCCACTTAAGTCTGGCCTTTAATTGGAAAGTTTCACCTCTGTAAACAAGGATGATCCTTGAGGGAGGGGAGTTTCTGGAAAGGGATGCACAGAGCTGAACGTAGGAATTCCAATCCTAATTTATCTCAGGCAGACAAAATTTGTTTTGATGGGAGCATTAAGCGTCCTGCAGCTTGATATAAACTGATGGACTCTTGCTTACTCTTGGCATTTACTCTTGCAAATGAATCACCGTTACTTCCACCTCCCTGCCCACCCCTCCACTTGGTTTCTTTTTAATTTTACAGCTTCCTGAGCTTGACACTGGGAAATCGATAAGTAATTTAGAGCCCAGTAAATACAGATGAAAAGAAGTTATTTCGTACTTTTATAAATATTTGGAAACCAAAATTATCTAAGAAAACAGGTGCTCAGTTGACTCAGCAACCCATCCATCAGCATCACACAGTTAATTGCATAAGATCATAAACATTTATAATTAGAAGGCAAACAAACAAGAATTTTATAAACAGCCCTCTTGAATCAGGCTGCGCATTAAATATTTGTGATAAGGTAATTAAGAATAGATTTACAATCCTGGCTCAGTGTTTAATACTTTGGAGAATGGATTTGATTCTATGGAGAATGTTCTACAGCCAAGGAGAAAACGTTCGATTTTGGCTCTTTTATCCGAGGCTTAAAGTGGTCTCAGAGAAACATTGGCTCTGTCATTGATCAGAGTGGAATTTCATTCGTTACAGATCAGACAGCTCATTTAAATATACGCCTAATGTCCCTTGTCATGGGCTGAACCACTTCGGGCCTGCTTCAAAGCTCTGTCGCCTTGGCTGGATCTGCAGGCTTTCCCTAAGTCCTGCTTTTTGTGGTTGATGCTTTGATCAGAAGATGTCAGAATTCTCAACCGTGTTGCAAAGTAGGGAGGAAAAAACCACATTTTTCTATTGTGACATCATGGTGTTTTGTGATGAAAAGCTGGCATCACTACAGGATTACAGCTGTGCAATCTCATGGGTCTATAGGAACCAGAGTAAAGATCTCTCCCGAACTGTAGTGCCCAGTGCCGTTCCCTGCCCCAAAATAGCCAGATCTGAATACTTAAACTATCATCTAATGTGATTACTTCCACAGCCAGTAAGCAGGCTCAGCACCCTATTACGATGAATGTGAGAGGCTGCCTGAAGCTATTCTGTGATCAAGTCAGCAGGGCTTCTCGTTATGCTTAAAACCAGAGAGGCTAGAAACTCAGTCTGTACTGAAGCTAAAGTTTAAACTCTGTATAATCAGACGCAGACCCTCAGAAACCAGGTGGCTGCATCTCATCAGCAGTAATAGGGAGGTCAGCCCTAAGGGTAGGATGATCTTCAGATATTTGGGGTTTTGATATGCAAAGATTTACTCCAATAATTACCTGCCATCAGAAACTGGAACAGTCTGGAAAAGCTGGGTGGAGGGTAAAGCCCTAGCATTCGATTCACCAGGGATAGCAGTAAACCACTTTATTCTATGGTGACCATCACCTCCCCGCACAATGGTGCTCAAGGTAACCATTCTCATTTCGGCATGATTTTGTTTCTTGCTTGTGCTGCTCACTCTCTTTCAAACGCAGAGGACATCAGGGGTCAGTTGTCCGTCTCCAGCCCAGGGCCATCCCTGGCCATCAGCGCTGCTGTATGCAGATGGGTAGCGAGACACATGCATCACGCGCACGCTCGGCGCGCGCGGGGTGGAAGCTCATCTGCCCTTTCTTTCAAGCGTGTTGTTTTCCCCCTTGGAAGGGAGCGATGACGTGCGCTGAGGTTCCTGCTCTGCAGATGAGCAAAACTTTGCCTGGGATGACAAACCATTTATAGGTATAGACAGACCCCTTTTTTTTTTTGCTTGATTGCCGCCTCTGGCCTCCACGTGCGTGTCTGCTCTGCTGCGGTGTGTGTGGGGAGAGGCTCGGGCTGTGCATGCACATGACGCTGGTGCAGCAGACGTCACCGGCACGTCAGATCCAGTTACACCCCCTCCAAACACACGCCGTTAGCTGGGTGAATCATGCCTATGCAGCATGCAAAACCAGCCCAGTGATAGATAAACCTCGGGCATTTATTGGTAAACAGATACAGTTTTGCTGTAAGAGCATAACTCACTCTGCTGCATTTGCCATCCATTTATTGATTGCTGAGAGAAAGCTGTAATCCTTTTAATTCAGGGGAAAAGGGATCCAGCAGAGCAGGAGCACCGGTGCCCTGCCAGTTGGTAATTAAAATATGTGATTTATCGTTGAATAAACACTGGCTGAGGGAGAGCTGAGCTAACCAGCTAGCTGGGGGCAGGATGCTGGGGTAGGTTTATGGTTCTTTCTAAAGTTTTGTTTCTGTTTTATGTTTATTTCTTTCCCCCTTCCCTCCAGGTCTAATAATACACGAAGGGCCCTCGGTTTACCGGATTTTTAAACGGTGGCAGGCGGTCAATCAGCAGTGGAAAGTGCTGAACTATGACAAAACAAAGGACATGGAGGAACAAAAAACAGGGACCAGGACAAATCAGCGCCCCTCCTCCCAAACCACCCACTCGTCCTCCACTGGTGGTACAGCCACTAACTCCGCTCCAGCCGACAGCGGGGCACGGGCTGCCGGCCATGCCACAGGCACCCTCTCTGACCACCACTGTGCTTATACCATCCTGCATATACTCAGCCACCTGAGGCCTCACGAACAGAGGAGTCAGTCTAGTAGTAACAGAGAGCTCGTCATGAGGGTCACGACGGTCTGAGCCGAGGAATTCAGGAGGCCTTAACACGAAGAGGAGGAGACAAAGAACTCATAAAGCAGAGGAGCATGGTGTGCCTTTTTCTTTCTCTTTCCTTTTCTTGTTTTTTCTTTTTTTTTTTCCCTTTTCCTCCTCTCCTTTTCTTTTTCGGTAACTGCACAAGATATAAGAGGCGGCACCTGGCCAGCTGAGGAAAAAAGCAGGTGGAGGGAGAGCTGCACACTCATGCTAAAGAGGTTAATGTTTTCCAGCCGGTTTAAAAAAAAAAAAAAAAAGAAAAAAAAGAAAAAAACCAACAACAACACAAATCACAAAAAAAAAATCCAACAAAACAAGTGCAATACAGACTACAAACTGAGTAGGCAGAGTTCTGGGGAAGCAGAGGAACAGACGGTTTAGCATGTCTTACAAATCCTGTTACCTGGAATAGGTAACGCTCTGTATACCCCCCTACACACACGCACGCACACACAAATACACACACACGGAGTGTGAGATTTATAGAAACAAGGAAGGGAACGAAATATTTGGAGTATTTTTATTTTCCAGACTCTGATTAACCAGGGCTGTGAGTTGTTTTGTTTCATGAGTCACTCGGGAGCCTTGTTCGACTTACTGTAGGATACCTGGAGTGAAATGGCTGGGGAATTTTCAGTATTGATTTACAGAAGGAAAGATTGAATCATCCCACCAAGAAAACCTAACGAAACCCACTCATACCCAAATTTCACCAAAACAAAAAACTTGGTTTTTTTTCCATAATGTTCCTGACAAAGGGTTTGTGAGGGTGGAAATGGGAGGGGGGGAGGGTGCTCCATGACCTTTATTCGACGTATAGGCATTTTTGGCAAATTTTGTACAAATGCTCTGCAGGTGTTTCAAGCACAAGTACTGGTGATTTATGCCTTCATAACCCCAAATCCAGCATCCGAATCTTCCCACTCACACGAATCATTTCCCACGCAGATATCCCATGTTTATTTCCTTCTGTTTTACTCCAGTCACAAGAAGCCAACCCATCTCTGTGGGGTTCTGCTGCCTTGCTGATTCAGACACTCATGCGTTAGAGTCGTACATCCTTTTTTTCCAGTGTCTGTATCCCTGCTGCTCGATTCGCAACAGTCTCACTCAGTCTTGTAGGCTGAGCCTTTCCCTATCCAGTCTCTTAGTTTATTACAGAGTCTGTTCCATTCAATCATTCACAAGAGAGTTAGTCTGAAGAGGGAGCACAGTTGCTGATCGAATATCTAACACTTTTAATAAGTCTCCTTCTCTGAGATGCATCCTCGAAGGTACCGGTTGCTCTTCAGGAACATTCTCTTTCAATGCACAATGGCTGAATCATTTGTGGATATTAAAGGGACACTGTCAAGTACTTTTTAAATAGTTTTTAGGGTTTGGGTTTTTTTTACTCTCCATTGTTTGTAATATTCTCTTACAAGCTTGACAATAAAATTTCTTTCCCTACCGATTTTGTCCTTTTCCATTTGGGCACGTACCGTTCTCTCTACTCACCCCATTCCTTTCACCATCCCCGACCTTCTCCTCCCCAACTTTCTTCTGCGACAGGAGGAAATCCATGTTAGTGGTTTCCTGATGACTGTCCTCGTTCTATGGAGGGTACGTCCCAGCTCTGCAAGGCTGAGCTCTTTTGCCAGTGCAACGGCCACAAAGGAAGCATAAAAATACGAAACCGTATTTAGGAACCCTAAAATTGCAAAGACTCGCTAACTGAGGAGCAACAGCTCAGTAATCCCAAAACAACGAGCCCATAGCGATCAAGCCTGAACCCAGCTCCCACAAAATTAAGATAAGGACTTCAGCCAAACCACATCCATTTAGCAGCAGCGCTGAGCAGCGTTGCAGAATGGCTGCGTCCAGCTGCCCTCCGTCATCGCACCAGCACCTCTCGCAGCTTCGATTGCAGCCAGGGCAAACGCAAGCCACCAGCTCCTTTGGTAGCCAGGCTGTCATGGTCACGGGCCAGGTGGACTGGGGAAGGTGTCCTTCTTCAGCCTCCGTGTTTGAACACACCAGCCATTCTGCAACGTTGAAGATGGAGGTTAGCATCTTAAGGCAGGTTGTATTTTTCACCTTGATTACTTGACAGTGTCCCTTTGAATATCAGAATGCAACAGAACAGGTACTTCTCTGGCAGAGAATGTGGGAGGTGAAACACCGGCCAAGAAAGCTGATTTACTGAGGACCCATGTGAAACAGCATGGTTTCTGAGGCCACTGTACTTTTATCTGACCAATCTTACTATCTACCAAAGAGTGCTTTTGGCAGAGGGGCGGGAAGGGATGTTTGTGGACGGAGGGAGAGGGAAGGGGCAATTCCAATCATCTCTAAGAGCAGCTACCCCCAGAATGAAGGTGTTGCAACAAACGGTCTCTGGAAGAACTGCTTCTGATCCACAGTAGCGAGAAACCTGGCCAAAGCAAGCAAACACGGCAGCCTCTCGCCCCCATGCCTGTCCTGGAAGCTGTCCTCATTCCAAGAGATGAGTAATTATGGTGGTCTTGGGAAGGGGGAAGCATGCACCGACAAAGGGACAGCTGACAGACATGATGTTTTTTCCCTCCCTGCCCTCCACTTATTTAATACGGAGAAGTCAAATTCCTTTAATTTGGCTAACAGCTAAAAGTTTATGAGGTCAGAAGCACAACTTGCCGTGAAAGAGTGGTGTGATCTAGTAATCTGAGCACACAGGACTCTGCATACTCTCACTCCAGCTCTGCCACCGACTCTGTAGCCTTGGGCTGTTTGGCTCAGTCCCCCCTCCACGCAAAGGGGGAATAACAATACGTACCTACCTCACAGGGGTGTTGTGAGAATCCACGTTGGTAAAGCCTGTTGAAGTGCTAAGCCTACCACCAGTAGTCACGAAGCGTGTGGTGGGGGTGAGCAGCGCTGACCTCTTGCTGGTTACAGTCTGAATCACTCTGCGGGAGTCCCGTCGGCCCTCTCCTGCTTGGAGATCCTCCTTGATCTGAAGCGGAGGGTGTCGTCCGAGTGCCCTCTCCTCCATTGCATGACATTTTAAGCGGCTGTGAGGTGCAGGGTAGTGACAGACATGAAGTCCTACTTGACCAGGGATTTGCTACAACGTTTTCTATATCTGTGGGGTTTGTTGGTTTGGTTTTTCCATATATTGTGCTTAGAAATAAACTTTCCACTTAGGGCTGGCGGTTTGGGGTCTCTTCTGTTGCATGGCAATGTATACAAGTCTTATTGTCTGTCTTACTGTGCAAATGATCCCGCAGCCCTGTTTCAGAGATGGGTATGGTCTGACCCTTTTCATAGCGGCGTAAGACCCAAAAGCCTGTCTAGACTGTTTAATATTTAAACAACACTATGAACTTGTCAATTGTATGTGTTCTGTGCAATACGAAGCATGTCATTAGCTGGCTTGATGGGCAGAGGGGCTAAAGGAAGGTCAAAACTTGTTCAAAGAGCTTCATACATGTGCCAGCATGGAGCCGAAGGGCTGCCACCAGCATAGCAAACTCGGGGAAGCCATTGGAAACTGTTTTCAGAACAGTTTACTCCAGAACACGGTACTTCTGAGTTTATTAACTTCTAGGCTGCCAGCCTGAGAGAACAAGTGCAAATTTAGTGTGGGGTTTGGGGTTTTGGATTCTCTTTTTCTTTCCTCCCCAAAGTATTGATGGCAGAAATACTGACGAGGGTCTCTTCCTTCCATAGCACAGATCTCTCGTCTCCCACAACCTCCTTGTGCCATCCCCTTTGTGCTACTATGCAGGACTTTAAAAGGTGCAAATGGAGACAGTACGCTCCCGAGACATGTGAAATGCATTGCGTATTGGTCGATTCTAGCAGACAGAAGAGACGGGGCAGAGCTATGCTACAGAAAGCATCTCTTCTTCCCCACATCTTTCCTCTAGTCTTGTCTGCTGGGTTCCTGAAGAGACATTCTCTGTGTTTTGTTACAAAGCAGTAAGATCAGCTTCCACCGACAAACAAAGCTTGCAGAGTTTGGCAGCTGTTTCTCCCAGTGGAGAAAATTCCAGGTCCTATCACTGTGGAGACCCCTCAGTTCTTGGGCTTTGTGGTCCTCCAACAACGTTTGGGGGTGGTCAGTGTGGAGGACTGTGTTCAGCCATCATCGGATATTGTGTATGTGCGTGGTCCTGCTCATTCTTGTGATTTCTGCTAGTCCCCTGATTTTCTGTCAGTTTTGACAGGTCTTTCTGGTAATGCTCTTCTGGTTTTGCTCTTCAGAGGTGTTTTGCTCTGTGTCAGTTGCCAATGCTGTTCTTGCCTCCTGAAACATCAGTGCTGACCCTCCAGCTTCCACAGCTCTTTCATTCTTGCCATCCAGTCTCTTGGGAAATATCCACTGCCAAGTTCAGACCCTCTTCCCCTGTGCCTGCAATGCCTCAAGCACATGCACTAACCTGAGGGTCACCAGAGAACACAGGGACCATTAAGAGCCTGCATCAACAGTCAGACTCCATACCCATCAGTCAGTCCTTTTTGATAAATATTCGCTTTGCCAATCTCAGTGCCTGCTGTTAATTGGTTGCCACAAAACCCCCCGTAATGCTAGCAAAACCCATACACCCCGCTAACACTTGGTTTCCAATTTCAAACATCAGAAGTGATGGACTGTTTTTCAAGTAAATCAGATGTGTTCCCTATTGTGGTTTCCCAAGCAAGGTGCTGAAGAGGTCCATGTCTTACCTTACTATGATGGGCAACCCAAAGAGCAAGTCAGCAGTATAGATTTGAGTCAAGCTGTCCACTACGTATTTACTTGGGAAGACAGGAAAATACTACTCATGTCTGCCAGGTTCCTGATGCCTGTAGATGGAGGACAATTCTGAAGATTTTCCAGTTCTGATGACTATCCCCTGCCCACGTGTGGTGGTCAGTCATTCATGCATCTTCTCTTTGCTTTCCTCGAGAGAAAAAAGATTATTTTGACAAAGCAAAGTACTGCTACTCTTCAGTGTAGGAGAAGGCTGCACCATTACAGAATGGCAAGGGTTGGAAGGGACCTCAGGAGATCATCTAGCCCAATTATCACTTCCAGCCTCTGGTTCATCCACCGAGACTCCTGCACATCTCCTTGTGAGAACACATGGCCAGAAGACCTCTTACTATTATAAGTTGGTCAAGCACTTGAGGGAAATAGTCAGCAGTGCAATTGCCTTAATGACTACTGGCTGAGTATTCTAACCTCCCCTCCACTATTTGCCTCACCTGTGACTGCTCCTTCTCATTTCCGAGCCAACAGATCCCTCATCCCCTCTGCTGTCCCCAGAATCCAGCCCTGAAGATCTCCTGAGCAGACACAAGATTCCTCCCAGATGAGTTTGAGAGTCTTCTATATCCTTCATGTATCCAGACAGGCAAATTCTGTTCATTGATAGACAATTACATATTTGAATCCAGAGAGGAGAAGCAAGTGTAGGAGCTTATTGCATTCACCTTCACCTCTCCTTCCATGCTGAGGGAGATATAGTGAAAACATCAGTTGATTTCCCTACAACAGCAATGAGCTGATGGCTCCAGGAACATTTCCCTCAATAATGCAAGTCTGACATGCTGCAGTAACTGAAGGCAGTCTTTGATCTCACATCTATCATGTCGGATACAAGGAGAACAGAATCTGATGCTTCTGTGCTGTTTACACAAACATCAAACACTATCTTAGTTCATTATTCAAATTACCTCCAGGTCAGTGGGTGAATTTCTCCTTTGATGAAAGAATGATGTTTTCTCTTCCAGAACTGGAACTGCAAGATAAAATATATGTACACATATACATATATATTTATAAATGTTGTCCTGAAAACATAAAGAAAAGAAAAAAAAAATCCAAATAAACCTGAAAGAATACTTAACTGCATTGAATAAGTCTTGACAGGAGCTGGGGAGCTGCTGTGTGGAAAGTACTACATATAATTTGACTTCAGGCAAAGAGAAGACAGAAGAGAGAAATGCTTTTATGTGACCTCTGGCCTGTCTCTGGTTCATGCTCATTAATGTGTAGCATTTAATTAATGCCGAAGTATGTGGAAAACATGCTCAGCTTCAGCAGCAGGAAACAGACTGAAGACCCCTGAAACTTACCTATCTGAGCCATACGCAAACAAGCACAATGATGCAAAAGCACAAAAACCTGCCATCACAACTGTTTGACAAGAGATGGATTTACGAACAGGGACAAGGTCTCGGAGAGAAATTCTTTTCTAAGCCACATTGACAGTATTGTTCCCAGCTTGTTTACTTTCCATTGTTAGCCCCTTTTTTCCCCAAGCATCTTAGGGAAAAAAAAAAAAAAAAAAAGAAAAAAAGGATTCGGTTACCCAGGACTTAAACAGTAGAGAAGAGGTAATAAGGGGAGATGCTTCTTTATATGCTATGCTATGCATCAAGATGTGCTTTACCAAACAGAATTAGGACGTCACATTCCATTCCCTGCTTGCTCAAACAAAGTCTGAGCAGTTGAGTCTGCCCATGATCAAGGAGCCTTCCTAGAGCACAGCCCTCTACAGGGAACCACAGCTTCCCTCTGGATGGAATAGCCAGCATCAGGCAGAGATGTTTTGCCTCAGTCGCACCCCTCTATGGCAGGATGACAACCTGTTGGTAGCAGGCTGTTGGCAAGTCACTGTTGGGCAGTGGGAGCATCTATCAGCTTATATAAGTTTTGATATCAATAATCACAAGAATTGCACATGCCCAGCATGCCCCCGCAAGTGAGCTATCTCAGCCTTTCACAGTTCAAGTTGGTGACAGACCTGCTCTACTCTTTGCTCTTCGTTACAAGACAGCTTCCCTTTAAAATCCAGCCTGCCACGCTTCCCTGGCCGTTTTTCCACTGCGCATCACAGAGGTTGTTTAGTCCTTTCTCCCAGAAGGATGAATAGACTTCTACCCAACCCACCTGATCTCCTTCCCAGCTAGAGAGACAAAAATTGCTGTTCTCTGAACAGCTGATTTCAGTACCTATGTTCTTATGAGATGATATTGTCCCTTTCACTTACTACTCTGTAATCTTCAGTTTCCCTTGAAGAGGGCTGATTCAGTGCTACTAAATGGTAGAGCATCTCTCTGAGATGGGAGTGTGGACAGCCCTTCTACTCCTTGCTAACAGGCACACATACCTTCCTCCCATCCCTCTAGACTGGTATGGCCAGCAGAACCCTTTTTCATGGAGTTTAGCTTCTTAATCCAGAGGAACAAATGCTTTCAAGCATCTCCTTCATTGCTATCAAGCTGTGGGATAATGGCACGGGGAATCTTTTGTTTCTTAGCCTCAGGGTGACTAGAGTGGATGATTTACTTGAGCCAAAAACACGGTGAGGACAATGCACTTGTATTTTAGATGGTGGTAAAACTGGGTGAGGTCTTCCCTGATGAGAGGGGAGCAAGAATCCTTGTCAGGTTTATATGGTAGCAAACCAAAATGGCCTTGTCCCTCATGTTTTTAGCTCATACACATCAGCTCTCCATTATAAACAAACCCTCTGTAGGCAATGCAGGCCAGGCTTGGGGAGGAAATCTTCCTCATTCCAGAAGCACAACCAGCCCATAGCTATGCATCAACCCCTTCAGGACTTTTGCCCCAGAGGGGCTGTGAGTGAGAAGGGAGGTAGCTAGTGGGGATGGCAAGAACACTTCCCTGGATCTTCATCCCCAGTGGGCAGAGTCCCCAGTAGGCTAATTCTGCATCTCCTCATGTGAATCCCCTTCTCAATCACTCCCAAGGACTACGGCCTGATCCTTCACTAGTGCAGGGTCTGCCCAGGAGAGGAAGCAGTGTCTCTGCATGGATCTCCAAGGTCTGTTGGTAGGGTCCCAAGTCGGGCCTGGAAGGAATCGCTATGTCCACTGAGGGATGGGATGAGTCGATGGTGTGTCCATGCAGAAATACTCTCTTTGAGACTTCTACAGAGATGTCTGTGGGGCTGGGAGGGGGGGTTGGTTTTGTTCAGGGCAGGAAGCATGGGGAAGGGAAGGCTGCAATGTAAGAAACAATCAGCCACAAGGGAGGGGTTGACTAAGAGGAATGACCATGTCAACTGTGTTACTGTCCCGTCATTCTCCTGAACCCAGAATGGAAACTTCCAAGTGCTCTTCATGAGCGTACGTTTATTAGAAAACTATTCCTGGGTGTTCAAGGTTGTTTTCTAATGAAAATATACATAATAAAAAAAGCAAATGAATGACTCTTGTTAATCTTTTCCTCTCCTTCTCTGTTAACCTGTACACACACTGTGAAACTTACCTCCTTCCTTGTTTGTTTACTGCTATTCCTGGTCAATAAAATCTCTTTCCTTCTGGTCACGATCCACACAGGGCCTTATACAGTAAGCTTGCATCTGCTGCCTATGCATCAGAGGTCCACACAGGGCCTTATACAGTAAGCTTGCATCTGCTGCCTATGCATCAGAGGTCAAGACTTCATGTAAGGGATTTGAAAAAAAAGCTATAGCTTAGTGTACATAACACGGTGTGTTAGCACTTTGACTTACCATTTGTTTACAGCATTCAACAGCAAAAATTGTTTACCAAACATCACTATAAGGTTCATGTGTAGTGCCTTCTCTATGTGCATGGGAGAAGCTTGAGGCAACCATGGTAAGTACAGGCAAGCACTGAAAAATGCTGCTATTTCCAGAGTACCCACTCTGGTGTGCTAGGTCCTTCCCGGGGAAAATATAATTTTCCTGGGAAGGAAAATACAATTTTTCCTGCCCATGACAATAAGCAACTCCCACCTAAGCAGTACTGGAGTCAGCCCTCACTCCAGGGCTTTATCTTCTGCAGATTATTGTGGGAACTTCAAGACACAGGGAACGCTCAGAGCAAGCATGCACAAAGAAAGTCAGGATGATGGAAACAACCCCCAATGCCATGGTGGAAACAACCCCCAATGCCATGGTAGGAAGGTGTTGGTAAAGAGCTGGGATAGATCTGGAGCTCCTTTCCTGAATGCTGGGCACATGACAGCAAGTTGTACCCTAGGGCATCTTTTGAGGCTGTCCCTTGTTTCTGTGGTGCCCACTGAATGCCTGAAACATCACTTTTTTAGGTGATGTGGCCAGAAACCCAGCACAACTAGCTCCATGCCCTTCCTGACGCAGGAGGAAAGCAAGGGCAGTGTTTCATCAGCCAAACACAGGGCTCACAAAAGATGGTCTCAAGAAGCTCTAAAGACTCTTCTTCTGCTGAAGGGTCTCAGAACTTTATCTTGGTTGCACATGCAAAGATCCTGCCCTGGAGAGACAGGCAGAGTTTGTTCTCATCCTTCCCCTGGAAAACAGATAAGTCATCTTTTTCTCTCTTTTTTTTAAAATATAGGTCTATTCCAATAAGTCTATGGAAATACACAGAGAGACAGAGAGGGAGAAGGGAAGAAATGGGGAAAAAGACATGGGCAGGACAAGGAGTTGCTTGGAAACAAATAGGTGGGCTAATCAGAAATAGAGGACAAAAAACAAGCAGGGGGGATGTGACAGTCAGAGCAGGGGCTGGGGGCAGAAGACAGGGAGCAGGGATAGGACCGGCAGAGAGAAGGGAGACGTGTGGTGTGCAGAGGCTGGTGACAACTATTGATTACTGCAGCAGGAACACCGATGGTTTGGAGAAAAGAGGGCAAGACAGGCCCTAGAGGATTCCTAGGGAAAGGGGGAAGGAGCCATGAAACACAGGCAGACAGGACTTGAGAGAGGCCTCTCCAGCCAGCCTTTCTAGGAGTCCAGGACCCAAACTGGGTCTTTCACGTACTGCAGAATGACAAACAACCCTCTTGTTAGATTATATCCCCCAATTAACAAAAAGCTGCATCACCCAGGCTAGGCAAACACAAATCACTGCACACATCATCTTAGCTGTAACTCAGTTATTCTTCACAAAAAGTACTATTCCTAATTCAAGAAGGCCTCCCAGGGTTTGTTTTATTCTGTGCACACATGTGCTAAAACCCGTAATGTGCCGTGCACCTGCTCAGACCAAAAGTAATTTCCTACAGCAGCCAGCCAGGGCTCTGCTGAACTGTAGCAGCTATAACACGCTGTGGTCTTTGCCAGCTCAGTGGGTTCCAGGAGAACAGGGATGCTGAAACGCTGGGTTGCTCTAGAGAGAGAGAAGGTTGTCTTTAAAACAAGGAGGTTTGAGCGGTACCACAGCCTGGATTCCCTCACACGCAGGCAGGAGTGTTGCCAAAACATTGGGATCTGAGCTCAAGCTGCAAAATTCACAGCAGAATTGCAAAAATCACAGGCTTCAGAGTAAAAAGCATTTCAGGCAAGGTGATGGCAGGAAAAGGTTTTAACCGCTGGGAATGTGAAACTATCTTGGTTTAGAAACAGGTGAGCATTTCGAAACCTAACCTACAATGAATATAGGTGTATCTGCATGGGGAATGTATTTACCTGAATCTTAAAGAGAAAATAATCTTTTTTAAGAATTTCAAACAGCAAACAACGGTGTCTCCCATCCAGAAGTTACTGGTCACTTCCAGAAGCGATACACCAGCCACCCGCCCAATGTCTGGAGGATGCCAACCTCTAAAAAAGATGGCTAACAACTGTCTGCAATTACACTGACAACATTCCCAAAGTAATATAGGCCTGTCAGACAACCGGTTTATTAATTTTGAACAAGAAGGGCCTGACATAAACCTGACTGAAATCAGCAGGATGTTTTCTGAGACTTCAGTGGGCACACGGGGTCAGGACTGTGCCCTTGGGGCATTTTGTGCTCCCAGCTCCTCAGCACCCACATCTTCTGGTTTTGCAATACAGAGCAAAAAGCACAGGAGAGCAGAGAGTAGAGCATTTCTACGAGGCCAACTGAGTCCGTCTCTCTGCAGGACTTGCAAAAGTCACTATTTTTACCATCCACCACCAAAAAAACCCTCATCTCACAATGAATTAATAGCCATAAATTTTAAAGCACCAGATTTGCAAAAAAGTTTGCATGAATCCGCACACCGATGTCCAGTCATGCTTACAGGTGTAAATATATGCCTGTGTGAGATGACAGCACTCAAACTGCCCTGGACACATACAAAATTAGTGCAAGGCCCAGGGATGCATACCAGCTTTGCTGTGATGTCTCCTGATGTGCACAGTCTTACCGCCCGAATCACTGGCATCAGCCAAAGTGAAAATGCAGTCAGTTACCGTGCACCTGCAGGGGAAACCAGCCTGGCCACAGGCAGCTGTGGTAGGTTAGCTGAAACATCGTGAGTCCATTACCAAGATCAGTTACTCATATACCTGCAGACAAGGCCTAATGTCCACAAACCTAGCCACCAGTAGCCCCATGCATCTGGGCAAGACTCAGTCACGGACTTGCGCATCTTACAAAGAATAATTAAAGTATTCCTCTCCCTCTCATTTCGAATTTTTCTGGGAGTGAGAAGCACTGATTACTAAATGTAAACAATGCCCTGGTTATTGAATGCACTAAATAACAACAGGCATCCATAAAATCCATTATTTTATACATATTTTTTTAAATGCCCACAGCCACCTTTAGTTTGTGAACGCTGTGAAATTTATTGCATCACTAAAGCCTTATCGAGCTTCAGAGCAGTCTCAGGTCAGAGCATAATGGATCATTTTCCAGGCTATAAGCAGAGTAAAGGGAGGATGCATCATTTCACGAGGTTCCCACTTCCACATACAATCCATGTGTTTATCCTTTCCCTTCAGATAAGGTTTCTTGGTGGCAAAAGATGCCAGATCTGGAGTTGTTTCTGCTTACAGTGCACGGAGTGACCCTGGAAGCTACGTCTGTCCTCAATCTCCAGTAACCGCCCCTATGGTTGAGCAGTGCTTTGAGCCATATACTTCAACCTGCCTACGTAGGTATTTAATGTAGGCATCTATACAGCTACAGCTCACCCAGCTTCGTGCATCTAAAGGCCACTTGTCAAATTCTAAGCTGCCTTCATAATCATCAGAGAAAAATAGGTACCTCCTAGGAATTATTCATCCCAATTGTATTCGGCACCAAACTGCCTCCACAGTTGTCTAGTATGATTTGAGATGCTTGACTAGCCTCCAGTGTCTTGATTTTAAATTGATGCCTATCCCTAAAGTTAGGAAAAAAGCACCCACCCCTCTTTTGCATGCATTGGGTAGCCAGCAGTTGAATCAGTCGTCTTTCCCCTGACTTTATTAATCAGAGGAAATAAGTTAAGCTGCCCAGGCTGAATACAAGAAGTGGCCCCCAAAACATTGGTTTCTTCACTCACCTTACTGAAAAAGGGAGAAATAACCTAAGGGATTTGTGAGGTTCTCCTACCATCCATGGTCAGTGTGAGACTCCAGCCACCAAACATCTTAGCCCTGCAGTTAATTGTGCTTATGGCCTAACGCTCGTGACTTCTGTTACTTGCAACCCATCTCCAGTTCTCAACTTTTGTTTTGAATTTTCAGAAAGGATGAAGTAATTCAGGGTGTTCGATTCAGGCGATTTTTAAAAGCAGAATCCCAAAGGAATACTGTTCAATTTTTCCTAATAGTAAAAAAAAAACCTTTCTAGGCAAATTTAGGACTCTCAAGTTACTGCTTTCTCCTGAAAATTCAGGCCTGAATTTCTAAACTCCAAGGGGAAACCCAGCATTTTTGAAACCGCAAACTCTGCAAGGCTGTGCTTGAAGCCTGGCAAAGAGCTGTTCCTTAAACAGCAAGGCAGCAGTCCTGTGACTGTCACCATTTGTGACTCGTGATACTGCAGGCAGCTCTAATCATCATTACAACACATCTTGTAGCAGACGCATCTTTCAAAGCTTTGGGTAATCGTTTGTTTTCTTGTTCAAAGACTGCAGTAGGGGGCAAAAAAGTCCTGAGACAACAGAAAAGGTGTAGAGATGTTGGACTTGATGATCTTAAAGGTCTTTTCCAACCTAAACAGTTCTATGATTCTATGCTGAGTACCCAGGCAGAGTGGAGCAAGTACAGTCACCACAGTCAACTAGCTGGCCTGATAGAAAGCCTATCCTCGTGCTAAAGGACAGCCCCTGGATTAGAAATCATCCCTGAAAATGTTTAACTAAGGCATTTTCCTGACAGTCAAAGCAAACAAGAAGCATACAGGGGCATGTTGAAGCTTTAAAACAGTTTGCAAAGTTGAAGGAGATCAGGTGCTCAACAAGCCAAAGTTGTTGGTGCCCATTATATTTTCCAAGGTAACCCATCTGTGAAAAAGAATTGCTCATGACCCCACACAAGCAATTGATGTTTTACAGGGCGAGCTCCGCACACAGGAGACATCCCTTGGACTGCCCTTCTCAGCTACCCAAACGGCAGCACTTGTCTCCCATCGCTTGACCTGCAGCCTGTCTCAGTCTCCCCTTCTGGAAAGCCAAGACTTGCTGTTCTTCTGCAGAGCAGATGTCACCAGCATCCCATTAGCACTCCCTCCTCACCAGCAAGTGGGCCACTGGGCCTGAGCTCACAAGCACCGGCAACTATAGTGGGATCACCCCCGTGCTTCCTATGGATGCCATCAAAAGGGACCACCAATCCTGTTCCTTGTCCTGGGCTTGATTTGAACCCATCATGTTACACTAAAACTGCAGCTCAGGAGGCATTTGAAACATTCACAGCACATTTCTATGCATGCTGTTTCTGAACATGTGTGAAAAAAAATCCCATTACTTTACCTCTCCAAAAAAAATTCCAGTGTTGCCTTTGGCATCTGTTGCCACACTTCTTCCACACTTTTCTCTGGGCTTGTGGTGGTGGTGGCATTTGCTGCTGTTACTGAGATGCACGAGATTATGCAACTGTCTAGCATTTTGATTTAATCAGTTAGGTGAAAAAAACCCTGTTCCAAGTTCTATTAATAACTGGCAGCCAGCTCCCTCCTTCCCTCCTTCCCCAAATTCCCACAGAAGGAGGATCACAGACAGATCCCTGCAAGCACAAACTGGCAGCCTAACTGGATCAATAACATCCATGAAGCCAGAGATTTGTAATAAATTCTGGGCAGTTAATCTGCCAGGGAAAAACAATCTTAATTAAGAAAAGCCAAGCTGTTCTTTCCCCAAACCTTTTGATTAATAAAGCCACAGTATTGGTTTGGCTGAGGATTTTGGTCTAAGTTTTAATAGGTTTTGTGTTCCTACCAAATGTTTTGAAAGCAACCATGCAGGTAGTGGTAAAGTCTTAAAGCAGCAGTCAGAAATGTGAATTCGTTACTTTGCTTTCTTGACACCCCATTAAAGGTGAATGTTCTCATTATTTAGGGTGGCCTCAGTGCCAGGGAGAAGCACTGACTTCACAGCTTGGATGGGCAGAGCCATGGAGAGGTGCCCCCATCCTTATGTCAAGGGGCTACAGTTGAGAGAAGACTGGGACCCTCCTTCCTCTTCTCAGGAAAAGCATCCAGGACAAAGGGTTTTCTCAGAAGGCCAAGGCTCCTGCTTTCACATCCCATTCAGGCAATCCTGGAAATATCATCTGGCAGCAAAAGCATCTTGCCAGCCCCCGTGTTAGGTTGCAAGCAGCCATTTGGGTATGAGCAGTTGTACAGGTCACGCCAAAGTTCCTGCAGCAGCAGCTGCTGTCATGAGGCAGTCATGAGTCCTCCCAGGCACCACGTCAAGGAGGAGCATTGGCTATATTTCAGAGACATGGGATTTAAGTTCTTTGTTCTTATGCTTCTGGTTCTACTTCAAACTCCTCATTTCATTTGTGGTAAGTATCTATGGCAACACCTATCCTAGTATGCTCAGCATGCTCAGGACCTTTCTCTGGTGCTGATGCCAATTAGTACAGACTCACCCAAGTCCAAACTCCTACTCCTCAGCGCAAAAAAGGCCAAAGGGTGGCCACATCCAAACTGTCTATTGCTCCTGACCTGTGTTAATTCCTGAACCATGCTGGGTACTTTCATGGAGACAGCCTGGGCCAAACACATGTCAAAAGCTATCCTAACGACTTAGCAAGACAACTCCAGTGCCTGGGAGTGTTTCCTGGGCATCCATTCGCAACGTGGACATGCCTCAAACCACTTTGGTAGGGCACATTCAGAAAGACCCAAGAAACTCTCCCCGGAGTGGCACTATTCCCCAGCAAAGGCTTGGTCAAGCTGCAAGCACAACCCTCCTGCAGCACTTTGCACGTCCAGTTTTGAGGGCCTAAGAAGGTGTGTTCTTTTTATTTTCCCAAGGTAAGAAGGCTGTTTTGGTCATCTGTGAAAAATGTGACAGTTGATCACATTTCTGTCTTGACATGGCACAAAGAGCCTGGAGACCAGACAGTTCAGGATGGGATGGAGGCACTGGGTGCGTTACAAAGAAATCCCAGAGACTTTCAAAGGGAACTTTAATCTCACTGGTTCCACTCACCCCTGTGGGTCAAACTCTACTCACCTGTCTGAAGCCAAGTAGGGCCTACTTGTTTATTGGCAAAAATTAGCATTTTCCCTAATGGTATCCTGGATACAGGGTAATTATGGTAAAGACTGATGAAAATCATTTAACTCCTACTATGGGGACAGCATGATGGCAGCTAGATTAAAGATGTCCTTTATAAACCATCACAGAGCAAGAGAACATGATAATGAATGAGTTAATTACACCAGCATTTGAGGCTGATACTACCCATCTGCCACTTTGATTAATTAAAACTCTGACAGACAACAATGAGGTCCTTCTCAGGTCTGAAAGCAATTAATTGCCAAAGTCCTCAATAAATCTAACAGCATCGCTGACTGAACTGGCAGAAGAGGCCACTTCAAACAGCTCCAGAACAGAGGCAGCAAAGCAGATTACGGAGTTTGAAGCATGCCCAACATGATGCATTAATCTTTTGATGTAACACTGGGAGCTGAGACCTAGCAATTTGAACTTCTTGTTTAATCTCCCTCTCACTCTCCTTTCTTCCTTTCCTCTCAAGATCAGAGGAAGAGAAAGTCTCAGTAAAGGACATGAACTGCTGAGGGGATTGTTAAGGAGGCATTCGCCCTTTTTGTCCTTTGTCCAGACTTTCCAGGCTGTAATGAATGGGTTAAATTTTTGCTCTTGAATGTCTGTTCTCCTTGGACCAGTCAGAACCAGTGGGATTTGACAAAGTGGGATTTTGGAAATGCAATGGGGAGCTGAACCCTTCCAATGCTTTCCCTGTTCATCATTTAAAGAATGACAAAAAGCAACAGCACTTGCCCAGAAATTGGTGGCAAATCAAATCCCCCTGTGTGCAGGTCAGGGAAAGACTCTGGGAAACCAGATACAGACCACAGAGGTCAGGAGCAAAGGCAGGGCACGAGGAACAGAAGGTGAAGCTGATCAAGGACTTTCTAATAAGAAATCCTAGACTCCAGAACCACTTTCCAAGTTAGGCACAACCATTTGAGATTAAAAAATGCTGTCGGTGTAATGCAGAGGAAACTGGCCACAGCCCCCAGAGAAGATAGGAATTAGTGCTTTTCATTTTTCACCCTCTGTCTGCACTGAGCATCAGTCTTGCAAACTAAGCCCAGCTAGGACATGATGGGATTTTGAGGGAACACCATGAAAGACCACTTTCTTTTGCAGCAAACAGGGCTAGAGGACAGCAGGTCACCCTCAGAGCCCATGCAGCTCAAATGTGTAGTTTGGAGACCTTGCACGGAAAGGTGCTGCTTTTTCAGAGAGATGGGAAAAAACCCTTTCCTTCCATTTTCATCCTCCTTATGCATTGTGAAGCAGCTCTTGCATTTCACCTTGAACAGCTACAACTGAGGAACTAAGCTTCTTCATACCACAGATCCAAGACAATGATTAATAACAATTATCAGCAGTGATTAGCTAATACGACCATAATACAACAATCCCACTGCCTGCCAGTCAGCTGGAGGCATCAGTGCATTGAAGCACGACAGCTGCTCCAATTAAATGCTGCCTCACTCCTGAGGACACTGGGAGAATCCTCTTGGCAGCAGCAGCCGCCTTGGCTGAGCGTGGTGCAGGCTGCAACCTCCTGTGCTGGAACTGGCCAGGAAATGGTGAGTTCAGCCACCCTGAACTCAAGGGGTCATTGCTCTGTAATCACATCAGAGAGAGGGTATGTATATCCTGGGTGCACGGCTCTTGTTTTAGTTCAGTAATTGAAAAAGAACCATGTATGAAAGGGTAAAACGGGGAGGTAAGCAGAGGACAACAAAAAGAGTTTACGTACAGGGGTCCTGTTTTAAATTACAGAAGCTAGGTTGTCCAGGTGTTGCAAAATGGTTCACTATGGAGAGGAACTTTTAACATGCAAGTACAGTAAACAACAGACCCCTTTTCCAGTTCCAGAAGAAGAGGAAACCAGTCAAGGTAAGAAATGGGCCTGAAAGGGGGATGATAGGAAGGCACTTTCCAACAGACGAAGCGGCCATTTGCAAATACTGATAACTCTTTGTCTCCATCTAAACAAAGGAGGGTGAGAGACAGATGCCACATACACACCTAGATTTCCCAGGAGAAGAGTGGAAGAGAAATTAGGACGGACCAGATGTTCAAGAATTAAAATTTTTGAAGAGCCACTGAAACACACAAGGAGCTGTTATTGCTCAGGTGGGCTCCGTCTGCCTCAAGGTATGTCTGTATCATGCAGTACAGAAGCATGCAGATGTGCCCTAGGCAGCTCAAAAAAGCCAGCTAGGTCAGAGTCATGCAAGGATCTCTTCCGAGCACGGTGCTCCCCTGAGCCCAAAGGGCAAGAGGAGGCAAATGTTCTGCCAGTGCATTTTAAGCCATCTTCAGGAAGTGGGTGTCCCTGCAGATCAGCTGCTGTGACAAATATGTCCAGACATGTGCATCCACTGTGGAGTGAATCCATCATTCAGCCTAAGAGTTGGGTCAGATTTTCTGACTCCACCTGCAACTCAACTAAAGACTACTCAAAAAAACAGAGGGACAAGGACAGGGTAGGAGGTTGGAGTTTTTTCACATATTTTTGCTTTCTATCCCTTCCAAGTATCACACACCTTACTCTCCAAAAGTCCTTTCCCTGTTGCTCAGCCCTAAAAGACTGCACATTCAGGAAGGGAATTGAGAAACCACTCTCCAAGGGCAGGGACTTTTTGTCCCAGTTTCAGGTTTAGGCCCATTTCACATACTGACTTTTAATGTTAAAGTCATAGCTCCCTCCAAAAAATCAGCTTAGAAGAAACAATTTTTTAAAAATAACATTAAAACCTTACAGCATACTGCAATAAGAACCATCATTCTAAGCTCCCTGTGGTGTTTGGCCATTGCAAGGTAAGATGGGGATGTGGGTATAACCTTAGCTTCAAATTTCTTTCTTACCACTACCAGTTCAAGGTAAGCACCAATGTTATTTTTATCCACTGTATAGACCGGGTGCTACAGAAGTACCTGGTGTAACATGCCGCACTGCAAAACAAGTGTCATACTGAATTAGCGATTACCTACTACACTTCGGTCCTGTTCCTCTGCACACAGGCGTGTGGTAGAAGTGTAATCCGAAAAAACATATCACTTTCTAACTCCTATTTTATAAGCCAGCTAATACCTCCACTTACACAGCGTTATTGTCATGGACAGTCGAGAGAAGCACTAATTAGACTGGCACATTAGACACCTGTTAATTACATTCTCAGTTCTCAATGTCAGAAGAGTCTCTCGTTTGTACCTTTAGAAGAAAGCAAAAGGAGGAAGGCTCGGTCTTCAGGGGGAAAACAAAAGCAACTCTGATGCTGTGTAGTTCTTGCATTGGCTAACCAGCTACTGCAGTGTAGCTGCCTTATTTTTGTCACAGACTAGTGTATGCATCTGGATATGCAGATGGACCGATTTTATCCACAAGAATATACAACATAAGCATCTCTCTGCTGAAGTCAATGAAACTGTACTGGTATGTAAACCAGGAAAAATAACATCAAAATGCAACACATCACTCCTAGCAATTTGATCTTGATCTGAGATCTGCAGGCACAGATGACATTTCAAAGCACTCATACATGTCTGGATTTGAGCATTCAGTTTGGTCCAGTTCAGCTGATAAGAACTCAGATCAAGAGACAAAGACACCATCTAGGATTGCGGGAATTAGAGCTAATATTTTTGATTCAGGCTCAATTGATTTTTCCCTTGCCCATGTCTATGGTACTTCTTTTAATATCTTCCTCTCCAACAAAATTATTACACTTTTTTCACACCTCTCAATCTCATATGCTTAACACTGCATTTTCACAGCTGTTTCACAGGTGGCCTCTGAGCCAAACATCCCTTCTGAAGCCCAGAAAGGGGAAGGATCGCTGCCCAGGAAAGTGTAAAAGATGTGTTGAGTGTGCCAAAGGATTCAGGAACTGACCAGTGAGCTGCTCTCAAACAAGGGAGCACTGAAGGGAGGAAAAACCTAGGACTAGAGTCAACATCCCTCTGGCACAAAACTGAACAAAGCAAATGGTGTTTGAGCAACGGCGGCGAAGCTCATGTGCTGAGCAGCACTGAAAACTGCAGTTAAAGTCGGGCTCAAAGCCCTGCTCACAGAATTGACCTGAACCACTTTCCCCTGGGGGTAGAATGAGAACTCTCAGAAAAACCAGAAGTAGAACCCAGAAGTCCTAATCACAAATATCACCAATTAACTACAAGCACATAAAGTCTGGCAGCTAGCACATAGTATCTTCGACCTGCTTTCATATGCTTCGGTTTGCCCGGCAGAGAGCATCAGCAGCTCCGACAACACGTTCCCACACGGCCTTCTCCATCAGCCAAGCTGTGGCAGACAGCAAAGAGCGCACGAACAACCTCTTGCACTCAAGTACTCGTGTCTGGAGCCCTCTCGCAAGCTCCTGCAGAATTAAGCTAAACAGGTGATTAGATTCCTTTGATAGCTTTGGAAATATTCTTTTAGACATTTAAAAAAGCAATCAAGGGAGTGCAGGCCGAGTTGAAAGGGAGCATGTTTGTTCCCTTTGGAAGGAGGATCACAGGCAGCTGGATGAGACGCAAACCCCAATGCGCTGGGCTAGAGCAGTCGCCAGGGAGCAGCCGCATGGTGAGACGGCCTGAGCAGAAAGCAGTGAGGGCTTTCTGTACCTCTCGCTTTAGAACTGCTGCGTCTTTCCTGCAAGAAAAGGCCCACGCACACGTTGGCTTCTGCTAACACAGCAACCCACTTAAGATGCTTTACAAAGGATCGGTGAACCTACCTTGAACAAAAGGGAGACACTTTTTTTTTTCTCCATTGATAGCAGCAGGGGAAGTTGCCCTTTTCCCAAGTTCAAGAGTTGGCATTAGCCTCAGCCAATCCATGCCAGTAAAGGGGACAAAAGTATTGCGCTCTCTTACACAACAGATCTGAGGCAAAAGAAATCACTTAATACCTCCCACCCTTCTTCCATGCTCCATCATGCAAGCAAAAGTTTGCACAGATTCATGGATTTCTAACCTCAGAAGCAACAATTGGGTCATTTGTTCTGACTTCTCCCACCCTGCTTAGCTCCTTTGGCTAGTCATGGATTTCCCAGAAAGATATCCATAGCATCTATTTGAAGGCTTCAGGACATGGGAAAATCCATCCATTTCCTCGGTATTTTGATCTGAACTGTCAGAGCAGGGACTTGGGTCTGTCCAGGTCTGCTGCCATTGCTGCTTTTAATTATGGGACCTGGAGCACATCACTTAACTACACATCACAAACCAGGGTAAAAAGAAAAGAAACAGCAGTCCACCGAAGCGCAGCGAGATCACCACAAGAAACGTGGTGCTGATTAAAAGCAGATTGTCTAGAGTTCAAGCACTGTAAAAAAATTTGCGAAGTGAATCAAAACTGAAAGGTGCTACAAGTGCATTTCATGAGAATTTGCTATGTTACCCCCCACTATAGGTGCTCAGACAGCAGCAATAAGATGAGTTGGTAGAAAAGTTTGGCTTGTGTTAGGCTCAATAAGATTAGATTGGAGAGTTATCGAAGGCTGGATTTTGACAGGAGGTGACAGGCCAATGCTAGTCTCAACGCAGGCACATTCTGAACCCACAGAGACACACTCTGCTACCAGGAACAGCAGGGGTATTTTTGGAGTCATTCAGAATCTGCCTTGTAGCACGTCTTGTCATGCTCATCTTCAGCCTCCCACGCTTTCTCCAACTTTTCTCCAACCCTGCAAGTGCAGGGAAAGTTTGGATTTTTGCACCATTTGCACCTCTGAGGGCAAAAGACTTTCCACTGAGAAACCAGCACTGAAAAGCACTTGCTGGCAGAGCAAAGCCCACTGCTAAACACCATAGCCCCAGAGAAAGGGTTCCAGAGATGGACCAGTTGCTTGTCTTTTACAATCCAAATGGACCTTAAAAAGCCCCTTAGGGCTTTTTGTTGCCACATTTGATGTTGGGCCAGGTATGACTCTGCACCAGTGGCATGCTGGAAGATGTCACCAATGTCCCTTCCCCACCAGCTTTGACTTGCCCACCTCAAGTGTGCAGAGCCAGTCCACAAAGGTCTGTGGCAGGAACATGACTTCTGCTTGGCAACGTAGAGCCCTACCTGAGGGCTGCACCATTCTTCCTATAATAGGCACAGATGGAGTAACAGTTGCACAAGGTGGCAGTGATGAAGTTCATAGAATCATTTAGGTCAGGTCCACCACTAAAACATGTCCTTAAGCACCACGTCTACCTGTCTTTTAAATACCTCCAGGGATGGGGACTCAACCACTTCCCTGGGTAGCCCGTTCCAATGCTTGACAACCCTTTCAGTGAAGACATTTTTCCTAATGTCCAACCTAAACCTCCCCTGGTGCAACCTGAGGCCATTTCTTCTCGTCCTATCACCTGTTACCTGGGAGAAGAGATGAACACCCACCTCCCTACAGCCTCCTTGCAGGCAGTTGTAGAGGGTGACAAGGTCTCCCCTCAGCCTCCTTTTCTCCAGGCTAAACAACCCCAGTGCCCTCAGCTGCTCCCCATCAGCCTTGTGCTCCAGACTCCTCAACAGCTTCGTTGCCTTTCTCTGGACATGCTCCAGCACCTCAATGTCTTTCCTGTAGTGAGGGGCCCAAACCTGAACACAGTATTTGAGGTGCGGCCTCACCAGTGCCAAGTTGTGTCTAGACCTGGATTTTACAGATCCCCAGCTGTTGCTCGTACCACTGAGTTGTGCACAAGCCAACTTGGTGCTAACAAATAAGGGAAATCCTACATAAAGTTTTCTTAGACCAAACCACCACCTTGCTCATTGCTTGATTGACCAAGTGCAGGTGCTCTCTTAGTTGCACTACACAAATTGCGACACAGCTCCTTCCAGGCCATACAGTGACCCCAAAAGCCCCGGTGGCATGGGCTCAGCTCAATGCCACCTCTTTTGCAGAGTAGGTGGAGCCAGCATCACATGAGCTGGCTGGAGCTTTTGCTTTAGGATCAAGATGCTAAGTGGGCTTCTCTGTGGCCTGCACTACCTTTTGGTCTCGAAAGCTTACATAGGTGATGCTGTTTCCTTCCTCATGCTGATCTGCAGATCAATATAAGCCTCTCTATTCATCTAATTATAGCTGCAGGGGGCTCTTTGCAGCTCAAGTACATTTGTCTCCCTGTGATGTTAATACAATCAGGCACAAAGATCACTTCATTAAAAGATCATCTGTGCTTGATCTTATTTGAGCTATAAAAATCACCCCTTTGTTATACAAACTGTATGGTGAAAAGTGCAAAGCTGGATGACTCGCTTTAGCCCAGGGATCAGAGTTCAGCTCCAAAGAGCAATTGGAAGAGGAGCTGTCGCCAAGCAAATGCAGCACTTCCACCACGATTCAGATGGAGCTACAGGCACCATGCTCCAAGCCCCAGTTAGCTTTCTACTTAAAGCCCCAACTCAGCCAGTATCTTGGCACTATTTAAGCACTAGTTTAAGACACTGCTGCTTGCCTTATGCTTGGGTTGGTGGGAGGGGAATATAAGCATTCCTCAAAAACAGCCAGCTTGGTTCAAGTCACCAGCAGAGGTGACTGAACTAGCCTGGCTGGCTTTGCAAAGCAATAGGCTGGGTTGCACATCCTGCAGCCTTTCTACCACAAGAGCTGCTGGTGGGAAGGACCAGCCTCCAGCAAAAAAGCAGTCCTGCAGCAAAGCAGCAGCAGCCTCAGGCACCTCAGCTGGCTCAAGGAAGGACACCCATCTCTGCCCAACAGGACTCAGCCACTGCATAGATAAGCACTCTGCAATAGGTATGAGGGGGGAAAATGAGGAGTACATTGAATGTAAGGTGCAGGGTATCTGTGGCAGAACCCAAAACAGAGTCTAGCTCTCCTGTACTGTAAAATGATGTCCTTGTTCTTTCAGTCCACCTCCGCCACCTTCCTACTACATATCCCTCCTGAAATGCAAAATGCAGAGCTTGTTTATTTATAGTGCAGTCAGACAGACGCTGTCCTCAGAGCTAAGGGGCTCTTTTCTCAGTAGCTGGTGGCCTGGGGGGGATGTTGTCTGCAAAGGAGGCTGAGAAAATCCCAGCAAATGCAGCTCTAACCACCTGACAGATGTGGCTTCCATCTCTCCTGCTCTGAAAGACTGTTATGACCGATGGAGCCCACAGTCATGGACTGAATGAACTCAACAGAGGTTTTAGAGGGATGGCCCATAGACTAAGGGAATGATTATCTGCGTGTATATATCAAAAGACAGGGAAAGTGGTGGTGATTAACTGGAGTATATTGGAAAGGGTAGGACCTGGGTGTGACATAGATGGTATAGAATAAGGCGTGGATACTGTTCTGGTTTGGGCTGGGATAGAGTTAATTTTCTTCCTAGTAGCTGGCATAGTGCTGTGTTTTGGATTTAAGATGAGAAGAATGTTGATAACTCACTGATGTTTTAGTTGTTGCTGAGCAGTGCTTACACTGGTCGAGGGCTTTTCAGCTTCCCCTGCCCTGCCAGGGGCACAAGAAGGTGGGAGGGGGCACAGCCAGGACAGCTGACCCGAAATGACCCAAGGGGTATTCCAGAACATATGACATCATGCCCAGTACATAAACCGGGAAGAATTGGTCAGGGGGTAGTGATCGCTGCTCAGGGACGGGATGGGCATTGGTCAGCAGGTGTGCATCATTTGTTTTGTATATTTTTTATCATTATCATTATTATTTTCTCTCCCTCTGCTATTCTATTAAACTGTCTTTATCTCAATCCATGGGTTTTACTTTTTTTTCCAATTCTTTCCCCCATCCCACTGTGGCAGGAGGAGAGTGAGTGAGTGGCTGTGTGGTGCTTAGTGGTCACTTATACAAGAGAGCACATCTTCAGCAGTAAAGACTAAGATTCAAGATTAACAACCACGAGGAAACAGGCAGAGGAAGGATTTGAATTTGAGAGTCCAATATTGCTATAAAATGCTTTAACCTCTTGACTAGGGCAGACAATAAGGGGCTAAGGGAACAGCACAAGCAGCCTGCCTCCACTAGATTTTTTTCAGGTCTAACCTATTTTCTCAGACATCATCTGAGGACACCTACCCTCAGGCCTGTGGGTGAAGAACACTTTCTTTGTTAATTCTGCAAGGAAAGCAATGCAGCCTTGGGACATTGTAGTGTGCACACAGAATATGCAGGCAGAACACTGCTGACTATGTCCCGGTCCAAAAGGGACATCTTCAAAATCCTCCACAGAAATGATCTTGCCCTGCCAACATCTATATTCCTACCCATACTGACCCATCTGTGTGGATATTGCCTCTCTACATTATAAACCACTCAGCTGAAAAATAGGAGCAACACTTAATTTTCTTTTGAAAACCCCAGGATGAAAGTAAGCTATTACAGCACGCTCTGTGCCACTAAGTTATTAATAAACACACAAAGTCCTGAAATCTTTTTATCAGATTCTTACTGGAAAAAAACCCCAACACCCCAAAAAAACAGTGACCTGTACATGCTAGAAATTCAGCACCACAGGAAAACCCGAATCCTTGGTTTGTGATTCATAGAAGTTTCTGGACATGAATTAAATACATATGCTTAACACCAGAAGTGCTCATACAGCAGCACCATAATGCAAGTTCTTCTCATCTTATCGTCCAGAATGATTTTCAGGAGCTAGTGATCACAAGAAAAGGGCTAATTATAGGTCACCAGGTTGACACTGGCCCCAGAAAACAGAGATTAGTTGTACAGCAAGTACAAGATGAAAAACTATAATGGAGCATCATAGCACTAAAGAAGACAAATTGGCAAGAGGTCTACCATACAGCAATGGAGAAATAGATACGCCCCCAAAAATGGTGTTTTGAAGCCTCCTTGGTACCCTTCTGGACAGGTGGATTTTGTAAAGTCAGAAGGGTTTGAGGGGTCTCATTCCAGCCCCCAGAAGTCAGAATCAGACGGCAATTTCCTGCAATCAGTGGTTTTGCCTCCCAGATCTGGAAGTGCAGCAGATAGTGACAATTTCAGCTGAAGGTAAGAGCTGAGAATGAAGCACAGCAGCAAAACAGGCTGGAGGGAGCAGTCATATGGCTGGAGCTGGAAAACGCCACAAAGGCAAAAGTGAGTGAGCAAAGCTGGACAGACACCCAAAAACCTGTAGCCAACTTCAGAAATGCTTTGTTCGCAGTGCACATGGCATGTGAAGGAGGCAGGGGAACACACTGAGAAGGGGCAGTGCACGGAAAGAGGCAGACAAAGGAAAGTTACAGTACTTCCATGGGAGGTCACTTCCCCAGCAACCATCATGTCTTTGCTTCCTGCTGACCAGCAAGGCGGTGACAGTTACAGCGTAAGTCGCCACGCACCCAGCCTATGGCAGTTTGTAAACCCCTCATTGCTTCTTATCCCAAATTACAGTTAGTGGACGCCTGCATTCTCAAACACGTATGCAAAAGCAGCATGACAGAAGCTGTACAAGGGGCCTAATGAGCTGACCCTAACAGATACGTGGCAGACCCATGGGTACAGTAAGGGAGGAAAGAGAAGACATTAGAGAATCAGCAGACAGAGGCAGGGAGCTCACTCCCAACCCACCTCCGCTGGTTTGGAGTGATGGCATTGCCCTGTCTCTTCACATTAAAGCACTGAAGTCTGGAGCCATGCAAACACCAACTAGCAAAGCCACTGTCACTCAGCACATTGCCTTTCCTTTAAAATGTCACAGGGAAGGATCACCCAGTTGAAGGGGTTGCTTTGCTGTCTGTTCTGCGCACAAGAGGCAAAGTACGTGGGCACATTTTGTGCCCAAAGGCCTGCTGAGCTTGAGATAAGTGAGACTGTATCTCCGAGTTATCTTAGTAAATAAAAAGTATGCATTTCCTCCCAGGGTGTTAACAGTCAGCTGGTCAGCAAATGAGCCTGTTAATGATCTCAGGGCACCAGTGAAAAAATAAAAATCATACACTCAGCCTATGGCACCTCATAAAGCACTCATTTCTTCTTACCCCAGCAGCATGCAAAGACATCTATTTCAAATTTTTTTAAATTGATTTTGAGGATTTCAGTGTTTCTATTTTGTGCTGCTATGGAGCTGTGTGCTTGTATGGGAACATCTGTTGTGTGCACGTGTATCCACATGTCCACAGACACCACCACTGTAGAGGAAACCTTTCCCAAAGGAAACAAAGAAACTGAGAACCTGACCCTGGGTCACCAAAAAGTTCCCATCCTACTGAACTCAGAAAAAACAACTGCATAGGGAGCGAAGGCTGTTCACACCATCATTCTGATAAACCTTTTTCTATATGTCAGTTTTGCTTTGCTGTAGGTGCAGCTTCCCAAGGACGGCTGCAGAGGCAGGCAGGGAGGACAACCACGCTAGTGGCAACAGGCCACCAGCACTGCGACACCAAGCTACAGGACTCCTCAGCTCCAATATCCCACCCTGGATCCCCATACCTGCACCCTTGATACAGAGAGGCCAGATGCACCTTTTAACGCTTCTACAGCAACGCTAGCAGAAGTGACAAACTTGCCTTGAAATAGCCAACTGAATAAATGCAGGAGAATGGAGCTGTCTGGTCCAGAAAGCACGACTGCTTTTGAAAAGTCCGATGCATTAGAGAAATTGTGTAGCTCTGTGTTGTGACTTTTCTTGCAAAATGCCCCTCAGTAAGCAATTGTCCTGGTTTCGGCTGGGATAGAGTTAATTTTCTTCACAGAAGCTAGCATAGTGCTGTGCTTTGGATTCAGTGCTAGAAGAATGTTGATAACACGCTGATGTTTTTAGTTGTTGCCAAGCAGTGCTCAGACTGCTCAAGGACTTTTTGAGCTTTTCCTGCTCGGCCAGGGGCATAACAAGCTGGGAGTACAGCACAGCTAGGACCCAAACTGTCCAAAGAGCTATTCCATACCATAGAACGTCATGCTCGGGGGGGGTTAGTCGGTCGGGTCGGTCGGGTCGGTCGGTCAGTCGCGGGCAGAGTGGTCGCAGCTCGGGCTGTGTGATCGCGGCCCAGGGGGAGTGATCGCTGCTCGGGACGGGCTGGGCATCGGTCAGCAAGTGGTGAGCAATTGCATTGTGCATCACTTGTTTTATATATTCTGTATATTTTCTTACCATTATTATTATTATTATTATTATTGTTATTATTCTCTCTTATTAAACTGTCTCTATCTCAACCCACGGGTCTTACTTTTTTTTTTTTTCTTTTCTCTGATTCTCTCCCCCATCCCACTGAGGGAGGGGGGGAGTGAGCGAGCGGCTGCGTGGTGCTTAGTTGCCAGCCGGGTTAAACCATGACAGTCCTATTTTAGCGCCCAACGTGGGGCCCGAAGGGTTGAGATAACGACAGATCTGAACATTTCTAAAACGCATTTGTGATAAGCATTTGTTATATTAGTCTAATAGTCGCTGATCGCAATGTTGTTTTATTTGCTCTCAGAGTTGCTGTCCTTGTTCACAGCGTTCTTTTATGTAGCACCTTACCTTCTGTGTGCACTCCCTGTGCTGCTGGCTATCACTTTTCGCAAGTGGATTAAAGTTACTGTCCTGCTGTATTGTATAATACTGGCTTATGCTATGATAAAAATATTGGTCATCACATTAAGCTCATATTTGTACTCAGTATTGCTGTCACCTCTGTATTTTGGGAACCATCTATTGGGAATTATGAATAATTACACGTTTTACTTTTTATCCTCGGAGAGCCAGCCTGTGGGGGAGTCACCTTACTCCATCTTCCCCTTCTTCTCTGAGCTAATTACAACAGTTCTTGAGAATGTTGAATATCCTTGGGATGTTCCAACTAGCATGGCCCTATTGCTAGGTCTCCTGAATATAGTTCAGCTTTTACTCAGGGTTAGACTCCTACGTAAATTATATACCATCCAAAGATTGATTCCTGCAGCAGGCCCTGCAGCTACTCCAACCTCAGTGACACCCACTGTAGCTACTCCAACTGCAGACACAGGCACTGCAGCTACTCCAACCCCTGCGACACCCACTGTAGCTACTCCAGCTGTGGGCATAGGCACTGCTGCTACTCCAGCCTCAGTGACACCCACTGTAGCTCCTCCAGCCGTAGGCACAGGCACCGCTGCTACTCCAACCCCTGTGACAGGCACCGCTGCTACTCCAACCCCTGCAACACCCACTGTAGCTACCCGAACTGTGGACACAGGCACCGCTGCTACTCCAACCCCTGCAACCTGCACTGCAGCTACTCAAACCCCAGCAACAGGCATTGCAGCTAAGACAGGGAGCGAACCTGTGCCAGTATCAGTTGCCCCTATACACAAGAAGAAATCTTGGAAGCGAAAGTCAACTCGTTTAGAAAGGGAGTATGAATGAGGGCCATCACAAAAGGAGGAGGAAGAGGAAGAGCTCATAAATGAGACAGAAACTACACGGTCTCTATCCTTGGGTGAGCTGCGAGATATGAGAAAAGATTTCAGCCGTCGTGCAGGAGAGCATCTTGTCACCTGGTTGCTCCGATGCTGGGATAATGGGGCCAGTAGCCTGGAACTGGAGGGTAAAGAAGCCAAACAGCTGGGATCCCTTTCTAGGGAAGGCGGCATTGACAAAGCGATTGGAAAAGGGACACAAGTCCTCAGCCTCTGGAGGTGACTACTGTCAGCCATGAAGGAAAGATATCCCTTCAAGGAAGATGTCATACATCGCCCAGGCAAATGGACCACCGTGGAGAAAGGCATCCAGTACCTGAGGGAATCCTGGAAGTGATTTATAGTGACCTGGACAATGACCAGTTGCCTAAAGATCCAGATAGTGTCCAGTGCACACGACCCATGTGGCGGAAGTTGTTACGGAGCGCACCAACATCATATGCCAACACATGGGCAATAATGAACTGGGAAGCTGGACGGGGACCAACAGTGGATGAAATGGCTAGCCAGCTCCGGGAATACGAAGAAAGTATCTCTTCTTCCCTCGTCTCTGCTGTGGATAAACTGTCCCAAAAGGTTGAACGACTCGAAAAGCGTATACCCTACACCTCTCCTGTACAGACCAGTATCTCAGCCATTAGAAGTAAGCGCCCTTCTGCTCAAGGAAAAGAATATCGAGGGTACACACCATGGGGCACTCTATGGTTTTACCTGCGTGACCATGGAGAGGACATGAGGAAATGGGATGGAAAACCTACCTCGACCCTAGAGGCACGAGTACACGAGTTGCAAAGAAAAACAAGCACAAAAGGGGGCTCTTCCAAGAAACTTGTCGCTCCAATTTCCAAAGACGGCGTAGATCGTCATTTTTTCAGACAGAATAGAAGAGCTGATCTTAATTCTGATTGTGATGAAGGAACTTCTGACTCATATACACAAACCATGAGCAACAGTGATCAGAATTAGAGGGGCCCTGCCTCCAGCCAGGTGGAGGAAAGGGACAACCGGGTCTACTGGACTGTGTGGATTCGATGGCCTGGCACGTCAGACCCACAGAAGTATAGAGCTCTAGTAGACACCGGTGCACAGTGTACTCTAATGCCATCAAGCCATATAGGGGCAGAATCCATTTGTATTTCTGGAGTGACAGGGGGATCTCAAGAGCTGACTGTATTGGAGGCCGAAGTGAGCCTAACCGGGAACGAGTGGCAAAAGCACCGCATTGTGACTGGGCCAGATGCTCCGTGCATCCTTGGCATAGACTACCTCAGGAGAGGGTATTTCAAAGACCTAAAAGGGTACCGGTGGGCTTTTGGTATAGCTGCATTGGAGGCAGAAGAAATTAAGCAGCTGTCTACCTTGCCTGGTCTCTCAAAGGACCCTTCGGTTGTGGGATTGCTGAAAGTTAAAGAACAACAAGTGCCGATTGCCACCACAACAGTGCACAGGCGGCAATATCGCACCAACCGAGACTCCCTGATTCCCATCCATAATTTGATTCGTCGATTGGAGAGCCAAGGAGTGATCAGCAAGACTCGCTCACCCTTTAACAGTCCCATATGGCCAGTGAGAAAGTCTGATGGAGAGTGGAGACTGACAGTAGACTATCGTGGCCTGAATGAAGTTACGCCACCACTGAGTGCTGCCGTGCCGGACATGTTAGAACTTCAATATGAACTGGAGTCAAAGGCAGCCAAGTGGTATGCCACAAATGATATTGCAAATGCTTTCTTTTCAATCCCTTTGGCAGCAGAGTGCAGGCCACAGTTTGCTTTTACTTGGAGGGGCATCCAGTACACCTGGAATCAACTGCCCCAGGGGTGGAAACACAGCCCTACCATTTGCCATGGACTGATCCAGACAGCACTGGAACAGGGTAAGGCTCCGGAACACCTGCAATACATTGATGACATCATTGTGTGGGGCAATACAGCAGAAGAAGTTTTTGAGAAAGGGAAGAAAATAGTCCGAATCCTTCTGAAGGCCGGTTTTGCCATAAAACAAAGCAAGGTCAAAGGACCTGCACAGGAGATCCAGTTTTTAGGAATCAAATGGCAAGATGGACGTCGTCAGATTCCAATGGATGTGATCAATAAAATAACAGCCATGTCTCCACCAACTAGCAAGAAGGAAACACAAGCTTTCTTGGGCGTTGTGGGTTTTTGGAGAATGCATATTCCAAATTACAGCCAGATTGTAAGCCCTCTCTACCAAGTGACCCGGAAGAAGAACGATTTCAAATGGGGCCCTGAACAACGACAAGCCTTTGAACAAATTAAATGGGAGATAGTGCATGCAGTAGCCCTTGGGCCAGTCCGGGCAGGGCAAGATGTAAAAAATGTGCTCTACACTGCAGCCGGGGAGAATGGCCCTACCTGGAGCCTCTGGCAGAAAGCACCAGGGGAGACTCGAGGCCGACCCCTAGGCTTTTGGAGTCAGGGATACAGAGGATCTGAAGCCAACTATACCCCAACTGAAAAAGAGATATTAGCAGCATATGAAGGGGTTCGAGCTGCTTCAGAAGTGGTTGGTACTGAAGCACAGCTCCTCCTGGCACCCCGACTGCCGGTGCTGGGCTGGATGTTCAAAGGGAAGGTCCCCTCTACACATCATGCAATTGATGCTACGTGGAGTAAGTGGGTCGCACTGATTACACAACGGGCTCGAATAGGAAACCTCAGTCGCCCAGGAATCTTGGAAGTGATCACGGACTGGCCAGAAGGCAAAGATTTTGGAGTATCACCAGAGGAGGAGGTGATACGTGCTGAAGAGGCCCCGCTGTACAATAAATTGCCAGAAAACGAGAAGCAATATGCTCTGTTCACTGATGGATCCTGTTGTCTTGTGGGAAAGCATCGAAGGTGGAAGGCTGCTGTATGGAGTCCTACAAGACAAGTTGCAGAGACTGCTGAAGGAGAAGGTGAATCAAGTCAATTTGCAGAGGTGAAAGCCATCCAGCTGGCTCTAGATATTGCTGAAAGAGAAAAATGGCCAGTGCTCTATCTCTATACTGACTCATGGATGGTGGCAAATGCTTTGTGGGGGTGGTTGCAGCAATGGAAGCAGAGCAACTGGCAGCGCAGGGGCAAACCCATCTGGGCAGCCGCATTGTGGCAAGATATTGCTTCCCGGGTGGAGAACCTGGTTGTAAAGGTACGTCACGTAGATGCTCATGTGCCCAAGAGTCGGGCCTCTGAAGAACATCAAAACAACCAGCAGGCAGATCAGGCTGCTCAGATTGAAGTGGCTCAGGTGGATCTGGACTGGCAACATAAGGGTGAATTGTTTCTAGCTCGGTGGGCCCATGACACCTCAGGCCATCAAGGAAGAGATGCAACATACAGATGGGCTCGTGATCGAGGGGTGGACTTAACTATGGACGCTATTGCACAGGTTATCCATGAATGTGAAACGTGTGCTGCGATCAAACAAGCCAAGCGGTTAAAGCCTCTCTGGTATGGAGGACGGTGGCTGAAATACAAATATGGAGAGGCTTGGCAGATTGATTATATCACACTTCCACAAACCCGCCATGGCAAGCACTATGTGCTCACCATGGTGGAAGCGACCACCGGATGGCTGGAAACATATCCCGTGCCCCATGCCACTGCCCGGAACACTATCCTAGGCCTTGAAAAACAAGTCCTGTGGCGACATGGCACCCCAGAAAGAATTGAGTCAGACAACGGAACTCATTTCCGAAACAGCCTCATAGACAAATGGGCCAAAGAACATGGCATTGAGTGGGTCTATCACATCCCCTATCATGCACCAGCCTCTGGGAAAATTGAACGATACAATGGACTGTTAAAAACTACACTGAAAGCAGTGGGTGGTGGAACATTCAAACATTGGGATACACATTTAGCAAAAGCCACCTGGTTAGTCAACACTAGAGGATCTTCCAACCGAGCTGGCCCTGCCCAATCAAACCTCTTACGTACTGTAGAAGGGGATAAAGTCCCTGTAGTGCATGTAAAAAATATGCTGGGGAAGACAGTCTGGGTTTCTCCTGCCTCAGGCAAAGGCAAACCCATCTGTGGGATTGCTTTTGCCCAAGGACCTGGCTCTACTTGGTGGGTGATGCGGAAGGATGGGGAAGTCCGATGTGTACCTCAAAGGGATTTGATTTTGGGTGAAAATAGCCAATGAACTGAATTGTATAATGTTAATTGCTGTGTAATATAGTATGTCATCATTTTTACTATTGCTGTATATTCTATCAATGGTATAGCAGTAGGAATCGCCCAGATTAATGAAGAATGAATTTTGAAGAAACTGAGGAAGTGCAGCGAATGGAACCAGAACTGACTTCAGCAAGCAACAACCCAACACCAGACCCCATCTCTCCTGCCTTGAAAGACTGTTACGACAGATGGAGCCCAAAACCGTGGACTAGATGAACCCAATGGACATTTCAGAGGGATGGTCCACAGACTAAGGGAATGATATCTGTGTGTATATATATATCAAAATGGTGGTGATTAATTAGAATGTATTGTAAGGGTAGGACCTAAGCATGACGTAAATGGTATAGAATAAGGGGTGGAATGTCCTGGTTTCGGCTGGGATAGAGTTAATTTTCTTCACAGAAGCTAGCATAGTGCTGTGCTTTGGATTCAGTGCTAGAAGAATGTTGATAACACGCTGATGTTTTTAGTTGTTGCCAAGTAGTGCTCAGACTGCTCAAGGACTTTTTGAGCTTTTCCTGCTCGGCCAGGGGCATAACAAGCTGGGAGTACAGCACAGCTAGGACCCAAACTGTCCAAAGAGCTATTCCATACCATAGAACGTCATGCTCGGGGGGGGTTAGTCGGTCGGGTCGGTCGGTCAGTCGCGGGCAGAGTGGTCGCAGCTCGGGCTGTGTGATCGCGGCCCGGGGGGAGTGATCGCTGCTCGGGACGGGCTGGGCATCGGTCAGCGGGTGGTGAGCAATTGCATTGTGCATCACTTGTTTTATATATTCTGTATATTCTCTTACCATTATTATTATTATTATTATTATTATTATTATTGTTAAAGTTTCTCAACCCCGGGTTTACTTTTTTTTTTTTCTTTTCTCTGATTCTCTCCCCCATCCCACTGGGGGGGGGGGGGAGTGAGCGAGCGGCTGCGTGGTGCTTAGTTGCCAGCCGGGTTAAACCACGACAGCAATACAAGCCTGGGTAATCAGTGTTAAAAGCATCCCGTTAAGGGACTGCAGCTCTAGGACATATGGGTGTTATCTACAGCTAACATGAATTAATACAGACTGGTTTATACATTACAAATATTGATAAGCTCCACGTATAGCAGCTGCAAGAACTCTCTATCACCAAGTAGCATTCTGAGCTAATGACACACAGCTAAAGCCATGCAAAGTCCAAGAAAGAACTTTTTTTTTTTTTCTGCTCCTCCTTAGGGCCTCTGTGTGTCCATTTAAATGAATCCTAAGGGAATGTGCTTGCTGATTCGATTTGCCCACTTCTCACAGTAAACACTATGCCTTCATCTATTCAATTTCCTCCTTCCTCGTCTTGAAGCAATGTTTTTTCAGCTAATCTCTGATCCCAAACTGTGCATATGTGTTTTCAGTTACTTTTCCCTTCTCCTCCTCTCTCAGTTCCCTTGCTGCCTTTAACTCATGCAGGGAGCAATTTGTGCTCCACAGGCAGGGCTGGCTTGTTGGGTACCAAAGTCCCCAAATGTGTGCAGAGGAACGGCATTTACAGCAGCATCACAAGCTTCCCTGCACCCTGCTGCCAGAGTATTTTGGACCTGAGCAACTGGACTGCCAATTCTAGGCCTACCTGGTGGTTTTGCCTTAGTATCCTCTGTGCAGACATTCCTGTCCGGAGGAAAACCAATGATGCCCAAGATAACTGTGGTGCAATGACGTCATCAACATCTGCTCCATCAGCTGGTTTCACACTGGATCCGAGGGCACAGAGGAAATCTTCAGATACTTCAGGAAATCTTTGTACAACAAAGACTATGGACATAGGTAAATTATCTTCAGATGTATTTGCTCTTCTAAGGTTTGGAAAGTGAAGTTGATTGCTTCTTTAAAGCCAAACAAAATACAGAATTGCACCCCAACAATTTTGGCCATGCTGCAGCTACCAACAGCTTATTTTCTTCTGTTCCACTCATCCTATGGTTTTTGTATCAGTCTCGGACCATTTGCTGTCTGGCCTAGAACCATTTTCCAGAACAGATACTGGCAACCTAAAGGCCAGATCCCATCACATGGAAATTCCTGCACAAAAACTTTAGCAGTTAAACTCAAGAGAAGGAAAGAGTTTGCTTTGTGTACCTAACATATGCTTCTCCATGCAACTGGGACCTGCTTTTCAATTCTCTTTACCCTACAGCAAATCTCTGAAACTGCCCACAGTTCTTCTGTGAAGAACTAGATTCTGCAGAGTAATCATCCCTTGAAGAATATACAGCTGTCCAGCAGGGAAAGCTGGTCCTGCCTTCCAGCACACACTCACTCTGTAACATACAGGCAAAGATTTGGGTCCCTTGATTTCCAGTGGTCCCCTTGGGTATGTATTGCTCTTGCTGTTGTTTCAAGTTGCAGCAACCTGTTGTAGGAAAAGGTTGTTCCTGCATGTTTTTCTCTCTTCATATTTGTTCTTTTTCACGTGTCCTCTGTCTCACTGCAGTTCTTGCATCTGAGTCATCATCAGCTTTGGGTTAATGAGGATTATACACAATCTCATGTGTAAACCTTGAGCTGTGAGTCATTCAAACACTAAAGCCTCTATTGCTCCCATCTCCTGAGGACTGCAGAGAAATCTCTGCTGGACAAGCTACAACCCAATTACATATTGTCTTGCTGGACTAACCTATTCCTTCTACACTGATTTTGTCACTGCTGCCTGAAGGGAACTTTGTGACCATTTGCATTTTTAAATAGGTCAGTGTGCGCGTGTCTGGGAGAAGAGTAAGTAAATGTTCATTATGTAAACCAGCTCATTCTTTCTGATTGTGAAAAAGAGATAGAAAGGCTGTTCTTTCCAATAATAAGCTTTGAAATCTCATCCGTTTCCTCTCCTTGCTTTTCAAAGTCATTAAGTGGAATAACTGACTGTCCATTTCTCCAGAATACCTCAGTCTTTGTCTGGTTTAATGTCTGCCTCTCACATACTCCTGCTGCCTGTGAGACACTTAATGGAATTCCCACTGCTCCACTTCTCCTCAAGACTAATGATCATGTTCTCCTCATGTCCCAGGGAGCATCACAATAACTTGCTTTTTGTCTTCATTTACTCCCCCCCCCCTAGATCTTTTGCCATAAAACTTCTGCACTTACATATCCTCTCTATATGAAGTCTCATCCAACCAAAATCCCTCAAAAGTCTTTCAACTGCCTTCTCTGTGAGACACCATGAGTAAACAACTTTCCCCAACTGCAAAGGGAGGATAATCAAGAGGCAGAGAGGTTGAATAAGTGGCCCCAAATGAGTCTTCAGCAGTGCTAGGAATAAAACCCTACTGTTGCTGTCTTCCACTCACGAACCAGAAGATTAGCTCTCTTACTTTCTTATTAAATAAGACAATGAAAAATTTCTAACAAAGCTACAGGGGACACAGACTGTTTCTCTGACTCCTTAACTTGCAGCTTGATTTAATAGTAGTACCTCACTGAGAGCTTCCACCTGCTATAGAACATACCTCATCTAGACTACCTTCTTTATCTCCCAAAAAGCCCGACCACCAGATCTCTCAAAGTTCATCCCTTCTGACAGAGTCACAGATTCCTTACAAACAGCACACAACAAACCCAACCAGCTCAGTGATACGTATGGTCCTTGCAAGTGCAGATCTCCTCAAGTTTTGCTTGTTTGCTAGCAAATACTAAAGGCTTAAGACAGAAACCTTCCTAGCTCCATCCCTTCAAGACCCTTCTGCGGTTAAGTGCATGCTCCTAAAGGTCATGTCACTGTCTGCAAAGCACATCCCATACCAGAGAAACAATGGCTTAATAAGCTACAGAACACGCTGGTAAGTTCTGGTACTTCAGGTGGTAGAACATAAGAGAGAAGTAAGTTCATTAATTATATGCAGTTTCTATCTCACCAAAACCACTTTCCTCCCCAAACCCCTTTGTCTCCTTTACTCCTTTTCCCCAGGGAGAACATCATACCTGCTGGCGGATGTTATCTTGGATAAATTCCCCCATAAGAAAATGAAGTGAATCAGCAAGTTTAGCTTCTAGATGCTGATCTTAGCTCAAGGTGGGATTCAGATGATACACAAATTTGTACACTACCCAACACAGCTTTGTAAAAGGTGGATCAATATTGCTTATGCCTAGTTCTTCCTGGAGAGCATACAGCCTTCTAAACCTTGGGACCAATCTGAAACATGGAGATACTGTGGTTGGTAACTGCTGAAAGCTCACAAGGAGTACTAGAAGTCTCCGGGGTGAAAAACCTAAATCCCAAGTCACTAAACAAAGAAAGTCATGTTATTTCTCATCTCACCTTTGCTGAGCCATTTTTCATCCTATGTAGACAGACAAGTGACATTCCCTGACCATTCAGGAAGGCTGACGGCTAGAAGATGACATTCACGCAAGATTCATGCACGGTGTTAAAGGACCTCAGGGGAAAGCTGTTGACCGAGTCTCTTACCCATTCAGATCAGGGCTTTCCACGCTGGCCTGCTTGGGACCAAATAAAACAATTCTTTCCCCCTCCCTCTTTTTTAGCAAGTAAAGGGTCCCTAAGCATTCTGATAGAGCTGCTATAACTCTTGTCAAAAGCCAACAGGGTGTGGGGAGCTATATACCATTTCTTCACATTGTGGTTGTACCTCACTCTGTGGGGAGAGAATATTTGTGTTCTGACTATTTGCACTAGCAGGCCAGTGAAGGAATTCTCACACATCCAAGCCATATAAAACTCCAACAATCAAGTACTACAGCTATTTTACCTTACTTTATCTAGCATTATGTCTGATCCACATGCTTCAGGCAAAAATATCTGCACCACAGTTGGTCTCCTCAGGGGCTCGTGCTCCCTTTATGCATTGTCTCAGCAGATAGAAAATGTTTCTAGTTATACCCCTGCATTGGAGGCATTTCTGTTTTCTGTTAATATCTTGAAAGCTGCAAGATTCACTGCCTTCTGGAGGAAAAGGAAATGACAGTTATTACTGCCTATTATTGCACATCAAAAAAGGAAGAAAGGATGAGACGGGGTTGAAACTCAGTAAAAATAAGGAAGAAAAACAAGCCTTTGGTTTGCTACATTCAAAGCAACATTAAATACATTTCTACGTTCAACCTACCAATTCATAGACTTCCCAAACTCTCATAGGAGTCTGTACAGCTGACTTTGTGCATACAGAAGGGTCCTAAGAATTAGTAGACCAGTAAATATATGTATGACCAAATTTAAGTGCTTTTTAGTGCTGTGAAATAACTCATGATTTAGTAACAGCAAAAAGTACTGCAAGTACCTCAGACTGCTGGTAAAAGTGCTTTTGATGGTCAATGGCTGAGAATTGTACTGGTGAGGCACAAGAAGGAACAGGATTCATTTCACTGTGTCTTAGTCACGCTGGCTTCACAAAGTTTTTGGGAAGAGGCAGCAGATAAATTTCTGTTCACTGAAGTACCATAAGTATGTGCAGAAAGTCAGATGAGTGAAGGGCCTATTTTAAGGCACTCAGCTCACAGATGCACTAAAATTATGTCTCATCTGTAAGAACTACGGGAAGGGACAGGTTTTCTAGTTCTTGTTTAGTTCTTTTATTTTCAGAAATGCAAGTACTATTCCAAAACAGTAAAAAGGGGGCGCAGGGAGATAGAGGGGGACTCTAATCTTTCTACTTATCAAAACTTGCTGCGTGGAACAATATGGTCAAACTTTAAGCTAAGCTAAGATGTGTTCAAATGTTTTCCAACTAATTTTCTTGTACAGTAAAGAATATCTCTGCCTCTATGCCAAATTTTTATGCAGAACTCAATGTGGTTTTTCATCCTTTGGGAAAGGGAAGAGATTAAAAACCACAGCCTTGACTTTTTAAATATATCTATGTTAGTTGTTCTTATCAGATTATGACAGTATTGCAAAAGAAAACTTCACCAATTCTGGTTCCCTTTATTTTCCTTTGTATGTGGTAATCTATTCCTCTAAAATTTTCAGATTCAGTAATTACAAGAAAAGCAAAAGCCCCAACTGGTGCTATGCTTCTCCCAAAGCTGCCTTCAAAACAGCGCACCAAAATGCTGTATACATCAACTCCACCACCTAGAAAGACAAGCAGCCTCTTGCAAAAGTCATTGCTGTCTTCATTTACAGCACCTTTCCAGTGGTGGGGCTTCCAAAGAAAGCTGTTCTTTTAGTTCTTCAAAGAGTTTAGAAACACAGGCCTGGGTGGGCCCCCAGTCCCCTGCTAGGGCTAGGAACATTTCTTTTTTTTTTTTTTTTAAATAATCTCTGCAACCTGCATCTCAAAAGAAGGATGAGAAAGCTTGGAGGTTTTCTACACTGAATACTTATTTTTGTTAATGCTGCCACACGCTGCACTCCATTATGCATCTAATGCTGTACTAGTACCAAGAGAAGAAGGAAGACAGAAGAGAAAAGGAAGAAAAGCTGAAACTTTGGTGGAAATGAGTCTTCCTCTGTCACAAACCAACAGCTAAAGTTAACTGCTTATTTCAACTAGGGGTAGGGTAGAACAAAACCAAAACCAACCCTGTTGCTTATAAGCACAATGGGGATATCTACCAGGATATTTGCCAGCTTAACAAAATACAAGCCCAAACTCTTCCTCTTTCCAGGTTACCCTCAACCCAACTGAGATCACGAGGGAACTCCCCCTTATGTTGTATTATCTGACTTGTGGTAGTGGCCAGCAACCTCATCCTAAGAGCAGGATCTGCTATGCTAAGCAATGTGCAAATGCAGACTATAAGGATGGGTCCAGTCTGCAGAATTCACAGCCTAAATAACTTTAGTCTTCCACAGATGACTCTGAATTTCCTTCCTTGTTTTCTAATTCCAAAGACCCTGCCCCAACACCACACAGGCAATTCTGCCAAAACCAAAATATCAGGAAAGTTAGCAAGAAGAACATCTACCCTGATACCTAAGAGACCACAGTGCAGCGGAATAGATCTCACGTTAGAAGCGTTTTGATGGTGTCGTACTTTTATGCCACATTGTAAGGACAAGAGATGGAGCCTTGCTTCCAGAACTCTCCAAACATGTTGACACCATACTGTTGACCTGACAATTCATTTCAAGCCTATCTAGTATCACACAAATCACAAGTCTTCAACTAAGTAACATTTTGGAAGTTATCTTCCACTACTTCTGTGACATTTTCACAACTGTCGAAGAGCATGAATTAGGTTTCTGAGTACAAAAATGAATGAGACAAGACTTGATAACTGCGTTAAGAGTCAGCAGATCCCACTACTCAGCAACAGAGCAACCTGCTTCATTAGCAGAACTGATATAACCTGGTTCCTTACAGATTCCCAATACGTTGTTACTGGAAGAGCCTCATTCTTCCTCTGTGTCGTCCAAAACCAGTATTTTGTCCTTTCTGTGGAGTATTCACAGTTTCATGTTATGGCTCCCATATTAATTACACTTCCTGGTATAATACCTCTGGATATTTTCCACCTCCCAAAGTCTATGCTGCAAAATATCTTTTCTAGTTCACATCCCTCTTCTAATTGAGGAAGAGAAGAAGGAAGAGGACCTGCAGACTAGGCAACATGTGACATTGCTGATGTGACATGATGATTAGCCTGCTGGCTGGTACTCTCAGCTGCCAGGCCAGCCAAAGAGGGGAAAAAAAAGGCTGACCTCTTCATTCCTTTCCCTTTCACCTCTTCCCAGCATCAACTTGCATAAACATCTTTTAAAACATAATGTTGACATCACTGCCCCTCCATCAGAGCTGACTGCTACTGCCCATTGAGCGAGTTAGAGACATCAGTAGACTGACAGAAAGACACAGACAACAATCATAAGCTTTGATCTCTCAGCAAACAAGGCTAACCAAGGTTACTGTCCCATATTATTAGCACCCAAAGTGCTTTCCAGAGAGGCACTCCTTCCAGGGGAAAAAAGAAAACAAATCAGTAACATATAAAAAAATCACAGGCTCTAGCTGTTCTTTTTTTAGACACTTTGATAATTTCTCTGGCTATGCAGGGGATGTTCTGCTGCTTGCAAGAAAAGAGATTTGCAAATTTCCTGCATGTCTGCTTTTGAAGTGAAAGACTAACTGCTCTATTGCTTCTGAAGACTGGCCAGTATTGCAGTTCAGAACAAGTATCCTCAATGTAATTAGTGAGTAACTAGGTCAGACTTTATAACTGAAAATGTGAGCTTAGACTAAGTGAAAGACCTCTTCCAGTCATTTAATAAGAACCCAAAAGCTGGCCCTTTGCCAAAGAACAAGTGTAAAATCAGGTTGCTATCTGATAGACAGACATATCACATGACTGATACCCAGAAGACTGGGCAGAACGAAAAACACTTTGCTTGCCTTCTAAGAATTTGCTTTCACTTGTTTTAACTATGAGTCATATATTCCAATTCTCCTCCTCAGTACTAGCAACTTGGTTACCATACTGAGCCTAAATGTGCTGTACAGGAAACAAGATCTATGAAATAATACGCCATGACCTAAATGTTTATTGCTTGACAGAAGCAATACCCTCTAAAAACATGGTCAACTGGTTCAAAAGAAGCAGAAAGCCCTAATCCTGGTTTTGATTTGCAAAGTAATTCTATATCCTGTCTGGTCTATCATCTCCTCTACAAAATGGTAAAAATTATTTATTAGGGTGTTGTGAAGTTTAGAGTTTGTAAAGAATAAAACAAGTAATTACACATGGCTTCTATAGAGGTCTTTTAATATTCAGTGTTTGCACTGTATGCCCAGAAAAGGGGCTTTTGATAGTCTCTCTTAGGTACCGCATAGGTACTTAATCTTCTGATTTTAGCAAACATGGTTCTGAAGACGACAAAAGCAAATTTTAAAATATTTTATTAATCAAACAAATTAATAAAATGTAAAAAAACCACCCCAGCCAGTGTTATAAGCTATAAATTGGCCTTAAAAGACATTTGAAACAATGGACTGACTAAATATTTCTTATTTACAGTTCAGAAAAGTATCTTTTGGTGACAGAAATGCTCTAAAGGTCTGGAAGGATCACTCATTCCCTGTCATCTGCATTTTAGAAACCCTTTCAAAGTCTGCATGAACTCAGTCACAATATAAGAGAGGAGAGAGCAGGTCGCTGTGTAGGGAGGTAGGGGCAAAAAGCAATTGCTGTTTCCCACACAGCAGCTGTTGTTTTTTGCTATAAAGTGCAGGTATTCCAAAACAATTTTTAACTACAGCTCATGATTTTTTTTCTTTTTTGATGATCTTAATACCATTTTGCACAGTATGTTTATACATTTGCAATAATGACAGAACATTTTTTGAAGAAACGAATCTGGTTGTAACAAACAAGCATCTGTGAAGGTGTCATTGGTGTCTCTCCAGATCTGTAATCAAATTTGAGTATCTCTTTCTAAGCAGTATTTGACTAGTTTGGATTGCTCTGTGTAGACAGTACTCCATTTTGGTTACTAATGATAACTATTATCAGTTATCTATCACAGGTGCCAGTGTACAGTTTTCATGGATTCTTCTGCTCGGTGTTAGCAGTTACCTGCAGAGTATGAAATGGGGATATAACAGATTCATTCATCCTTCTAGCATCAAGATTATCTACAGTAATTGTACTAGCTAGAAGTCTGGAAAATGAAACGGGAAAATCTGTAACAGAAAGAGACAGAGACTGTTGACCTGCTGCTGAGCTGACAGTCTAGAGAACCTGTAGTACAGAAATGACCATAAGTACTGATTTGGGCACAGTGTGGCAAAATCAGCACACTTGGCTTTGCTGTGTGCTTTAGATTCTGTTGTGTGTTTCAAACTATTAGTTTGTGACTCCCTGGCCTAGAATTTTTTCTTGTAAGTCCCTGTGGGTTTTTCCCCCTCTATTTTTTTAATAGGAAAAAAGCATGAAAATAGGGACTTTTTCCCTTCTGTAACAATAATGCTATTGAATTCGCTTTACTAAAGATTTAACATTACCCGATAACCTCACTGTGACATTTCTATCTTCCTTCCCAGGCAATGTAACAAGAATTTCAGATGCCAGCACAGATTCTCATTAAATTTAGTAGTGTTTAGCTGATAGCAAGAGCAAGAATAAGCTAGATTCAGTGTGCTAAAGAAAATACAACAGAGATGCCTTAAAGGTATTATTACTTCGCAAATACTTCGGATTATTTCAATCTTCTATTCTAGTTCTGAGAAGTCAGATGACATTTATACCAACTGGAAATGTCTCCGGGACTGCTCTCATTTGAGAAAATAAAGATGGATAGACTCTCTTCTCATTAGTATCCTGTTTTGTGCTCTATCTCACAGCGTCTCTTCTAAAACTTTGCTTGTATAGTCACCATATGTCACCCAGTCACATCATGTCCAGCTGCAAAGAGAAGAAAGAGATTTAGAAGAAACAGCATTGAATTTAAGTTATTTCTCACAAGTGTTTAGCACTTAGAAAACAAAGCAAATTCAGAAATCCTTATCGTGTAACATAAATGGACTGCATAGAACTTAATACTAAACTTTTAAAGTACAAAAAACACATCTAAAAATCTCATCTTCACATAATCATGTGTGCAATGTATAGATTTTAAAAAGTACAGTCCAAAAGTAGAAGTCTGCCTGCTACTGAAGATTCTTTAAAACCATCTACACTACCGGCTTAAGCCTTGGAGACAGATTTGTAATGACTCAGCCTGTAAAAAATGGTTAAACTACTTATTAAAAAACCTCTTGAAATCCTTGCATTTCAGCAAGCCTATGTAGAGAAGGTTAATTGAGAAGATTAAAACATAGTTTTTAAAATTATTTTCAGTTTTCAACCCACAAAAATAGCTGGTCCAGATCTACAAGCTCTGTTAAATGCTATTATAGTAAATTATAACAATCTGCTATCAAATAAGCAGCCTTACTAGCTCTTTTGAAACACACTATAAGACATGTTTAACCTATGTGAACACCTGTGTTACTACATAACACAGTATTTGCCATCATGAAATTACACACCTGGTTATGTTTTACAATAGCAAATAAGCAACTTCAAGTGGCTCTTTTCTGACTCAATTCCTTAGGTGTTTTCTAAGCCAAGCATGCTACTGCTTTAAGAAGCACCCGCTCTGTCTCACTGCATCTTTCAGTTACAGTTTAATTCCAAAGCCACATCATGTCTATATGGTACTCACCAAATCATCAACATCACCACCTTCATCTGTGGGAGGCAGAGTTTCATTTTTCTTTTCTTTTGGAGCCAAGAACTGAAAACACAAATGTATTTATATGACACTGACAAAATCCAGACCTTTAATGTTAAATTAGCAGAACGTCTCCTTTGTATATCAAAACAAACCCACCTGTAATTAAAAATTATGAATGACGTTTGTTCTGGCTTCCACCCTACAAAATCATCATGAACTACAGAAAATTTTGTAAGACTTGCTTTTAAAGGATTTTATGGTGAAGTGTGTTGAATAACACACAAAAGAATACGGATCTTCAGACAACATATGATTAAGCTGTAGAACACCCTGTCATAAGGATGAAGCAAGTATTAGTCCCTAGTCTCACAAGGAGATGGGCAACGTTCATAGAAGAGAAATCCTTTGAAGTGTACTAAGTCCAGAGAAACAACCTCAAGCACAGGAAGTAGCTGAGACACCAGTGGCGGCAGCCTGGGACTGTGCACTTTTCCCTACCCATCTGTTATTATCCACTCTCAAACCCGGGATTCTAGGCTAGATGGAAATTTTGTCCATTACAGTATGGCCGTGTTTATGTTCTTAAAAAAGATAATTTAAAAAGTAATATTGTGTGTAGGTACAAAATGCTAAAGGACAGCAAACCGCCCCCCCACTGATATGAATACATACGTAAGCTAACCAATGGCTTGTTTAGCCAATTTCTTAAGTATGACATTCTATTTCTGTGGGGAACTTAGAAGTTTCCCATTTAATTCAATTAACATTTAACAAATGAATAAATACATGAATTCTAAAAAGCCCCTCAAACATGCAAGATGGTTAGAATGCCAGTCTTTAAAGATAGAAAATGCATTATGTAAAATTCTACTGCCGTAGCTCCTGATACAACTCACCATATGCCCTTCACTTAAAGCATGGCATCCATAAACACAAGATAAAGGTAAGTTGCTCAGATACTATAACAACTGAAATCAAACATACAGACAATATCTGGAGTACACCCACCTCTGAATTATTTTCTCTTAGCCTAACATAGTGAAAAAAATAATAATTTAGCTAGAATGGCAGAAAAATAATACAAATACTTGACTCTTACTTAGAAAGTATCCAGTCGTCTACAAATTTTAGTTATGTTCTCTTTATCAATATCCGTAACTTTTCTTTCCTTATTAAAATGCACGAGAACAAGTATACAGAGCCAGGAACAACCCTGCCCCAGAGGAAAAAGATGTTTGCGAAAGCTGGGGAGGAAAAAAAGCCACGCTCCATGACTTTGAGTTCCATAATCCTTAATTCAGAAACAACTTTACTAAAACTCTAGATAATGAAAAAGAACAGACAGTTAGAAAATAACCACATTAAACAGGCTATAAATACCTGTTTATAGAGTTCAGGTAACTTTTTTGTGCAAACAGCTGGCTCTTGAAAGCAAGCCACTGTTTACCTGAGGACTTCAACTGTAACAGCCATGGAGTTGTTTGAAAGGTCATGGGATCCCTAGCAGAGCACTACCAGTATCTGAGACAACATACTTGTACTGTAAAAAGCTTAAATATTAATTTACATAAATAAAATGTTCTGATCCTTCTCTGGAGCAATACTGATAGCTTTAGACAAGGGATAAAACACTGAGAAGTTACCTGCTCCATCCCATTTCTGGGAAAGTACCAGACATCATATCCACTAGAATGAAAACCAAATATGTTGCTTTTGGTTAACACCAAAGACAGAGGATGTAGACAACTTCTGCCTAGCTGTCCCACTACATAGAGGGCAGACCTTTCCTATACCCTAAACAGCAACATCCAAGAGGAATGTAGAAAGCTTACTCCACAGACAACAACTTCAACTTATCATACAGGTTTGTAGCTGCAAAAAAGAAAAAAAAAAAAAAAGAAAAAAAAAGAGAAGGTGACAGGGCCAGAAATAATTAGAATTTAAAGATACCGTATGTTTGTGTAACTTTTTTTGCTGGAGAAGTTCTCAAATTTAGTAGTAACATAAAACACGTACTATGAAACTAAAAGCTAATGACATTGTCAGCTCTGAAGGGCTTTTTGTGCCAGATAAATTTCATTTTACACAGCTAATTAAGAGTCAAATGGTATTTCTGAAAGTAGCACATTTTTCAAAGCTTTCAAAATTAGCTTTCCCACACTAAATTAGGTAAAGAAAGCTAAAAGCTAAAGAAACGTATGATCAACATTTGCAATAAATTGAAACCTGAAGTTTCCATCTAATGCTGAACATCCAAAGTTGGTTTTTTCCAGAACTTGTTTTACATTTACGCAAAAGCAAATTACATGTAATAGTTGTGCTGAAATCCATTATCTTCCCCAAAGCAATGAGAAAAAGCACTTGACATTTCTGCTCTTTTAACCCATCATCCTCATGCTCTAAAACGAGTATCTTCACTATTACAGACAAAAACCCAAACCCTACACAAAATAATTTTACTCAGCGATAGGAAAGTATGCATGGATCACCAAACAACCAAAAAGAAAATTTTTACGTGCTACCTCTCTAATAGGCGGCCTTGTAAATCTTCCTTTCCCCTTCAAACAGCAACCCTACAAACCCGAAATCTTATATCCAAAGCAGTACTGAAACTGCTATCAGCTAGCAATCTGCACATCAGAGAAAAGGCTTCTGTGTCACATAGGATCACACTGACCCCCATCCCTTGACTTACACGCTTGCCTGTGACCTGTTACAGAGGTGAAGAAATCGTGTATCTTACTCCATTGTGTGATATTTTAAAAGATCCAATATAACCCTTTAGTGAAAAGTATCGCCTTCAGTATAGAAAACAAAATAACCACTTTTGCAAGCTACTATAGACCTAGGAAAACGCTGGCTTTGTATCACACGGGAAATCTGTGGCAGGGTTTAACTGGACCAAGGAGGACTAGATTTTAGATCAGCCCCATAAGCTCAAGATAAAATTTTTTATCCCTGCAGATCTTACTCCAAGAATACGCAGTCTTCCAGTTTCTTAAGTAAAAAGTCATACAAACCTGCAAATCAGGGTTCTGGGTTTAGATCTGGAGAGTGTGTGGGGAGGTGGTTATCTAGTGAGTAACTGCCCAGTTTAGCAAAGAGACGCAACCCATTTATTCTTAAAGTCAAGGTAACTGCCACATTGGAGAACTCTGTTGTACAGCTGATTTCATGCAATCTCTCTTAGTCCCCTATTTTAAAGGGAAGTTATGGCTCTTGTAGGACCTTCAATCAATCACAAAAGAATTTCCTGTATTGCAACACTTGGCTGACTGTAGGATGATGTTAAACAGGAAAGCAATTTTGAAGTCAGGCTACAAATGCTTTGCTCCAGCTCAGCCTGACGGCTATAAATCTAGTCTATAATTTGTGCTGCATTCCTATGCATGCACGGTATTTTTTAGCCACCACAAACTCACAGTTAAAACAGTTTGCTGTAAGGTCTTCATGGCTAGTAGAGATTTCCTTACGGAATAGTGGCTGTTTCACACAGCATTAGCACATTTGAGCATCAACGGTAGTTTCCGACTAGAAAGCGAAGTTCTGAAGAAACCTATTGTCTTAGGAAGTTTCCAAGTAAATTCATAGCATTTGGAATATGTAACAAAACCTGATACTCTTTAAAACCACCACTGGGGGAAAAAGTTGCCCAATACAATTATATGTGATGAGAAACAGCCAGTAGGTCCTTCATGTCCAGAAAAACCCATCATATTCTGCCATTTCTACTCTGCACATGTGCTTAGCTTTCTGACTCTTTAGTTTGTTAGCTTTTCATTTTCATGACATTTCTGTGCCTTGTTCACCTTGAGGTAAATTGTTACAGATGAAAAAAAGCAGTTTCTAAAATACAACCTTTTACCCCCTCATTAATTCACTCATAGAGAACCTGCTTCTACCCCCTTCTGGTTATTGCTAATGTAAAGGCTTGGAAGTTGGGAAAAATCAATGTGGCATCTTTAGAAAAGTTGCTTCTCTGCAAGGTACTTGGTGATTTTAGCCACAGGTTTACCTTCAGGGGTCTGTAATACAAGGACCTTCTTTCTCCTAAACTATTTAAAATCATGGCTAGCAGCCTGATACAAGAATACCCGTCTCATCCTCTCCACACAAATACAGTTTTTGACAGCAAATCTGAATTCTGCTTTCTTTCAAACAGAAGGCACCATTCTGCCTGTTAGGATTTGCTCTTTTGTAACTGTGACATCCTTCATTCATCACTGTAGTTACTGAAGCATTATATTTCTGTAAAAAGAACACCTGCAAATACTCCAAAACTTTTGTTTCCAAAATGATCTAATATGACCACCAGTAAGAATACCAGCATCACCTATGACATCCATCAATCCACAAGAGCTCCATAAAGTGGAGAATACTGGTATTGTTGCATGTGTGGTGAAAACTAGCCATAACAACTTGATATTGCTAGAGTTCACAATGCCTTTAGACAAACAAGTGTCTTGATTTTTGAACTCGTGTGATAACAATGAGATCACAGTTCTTTCTATGAAGTTCAAATAGTGATCTTGCATATATAAATGGTCTATTGCTGTTCCACTAAACTGAGTTCCTGAAGTTCCTATTCTTTGTAGAGGGTATTTTCAGATACTGATGTCAATACATGCCACTTTCTAAAGACCAATTAAAGCAAATGCTCTGGTGCATGCTAGGGAATTATTTTTGCTCTGAACTGGGACAATTTCAAATGTGTGGCAAAAGGACACTCTTCTTCCTTCACATGAATCCAATTTCATTCACGTAAAGATTTATCCACATAAGAAAGAATCTTCTGTTCCACAGCACAGGCCCTATACAAATAGATGCTCATTAAAAAACAGATACCTTTTCAGCCTCTTCACTAGTCACCGAACTTCCCTCTGCTTCATCTTTAGTGATCAAAGAAATTCTGTCTAAAAAAAATAAGAGATATAAAAATATCATTAGAAGTCTTCCCAAAAACAGGCTTAATGTTAGAAATGAAAAAAGTCTTCCGATTTCTGAATGTGTCATCATCACCAGCAAAAATAAAAAAATATAGCTCAAAGGAAAATGTGACTTGCATAAATGAGTCATAGAATCATAGAATCGTTTCGGCTGGAAAAGACCTTTATGATGATCAAGTCCAACCATTAACCTAACACTGCCAAGTCCACCACTAAGCCATGCTCTTAAGCGCCACATCTGCCCACCTTTAAACACCTCCAGGGATGGGGACTCAACCACTTCCCTGGGCAGCCTGTTGCAATGCTTAACAACCCTTTTGGTGAAGACATTTTTCCTAATGTCCAATCTAAACCTCCCCTGGCACAACTTGAGGCCATTTCCTCTTGTCCTACCGCTTGTTACTTGCGAGAAGAGACCAACACCCACCTCTCTATACCCTCCTTTCAGGCAATTGTAGAGGGCGATAAGGTCTCCCCTCAGCCTCCTTTTCTCCAGGCTAAACAACCCCAGTGCCCTCAGCTGCCCCTCATAAAACTTGTGCTCCAGACCCCTCACCAGCTTTGTTGCCCTTCTCTGGACATGCTCCAGCAACTCAAGGTCTTTCTTGGAGCGAGGGGCCCAAAACTGAACACAGTATTTGAGGTACGGCCTCACCACTGCGGACTACAGGGCCACGATTGCTTCCCTGGTCCTGCTGGCCACACTATTTCCGATACAAGCCAGGATGCTATTGGCCCTCTTGGCCACCTGGGCACATTGTTGGCTCCTGTTCAGCTGGTTGTGGACCAATACCCCCAGGTCCTTTTCTGCCGGGCAGCTTTGCAGTCACTCTTCCCCAAGTCTGTAGCACTGCACAGGGTTGTTGTGAGTCAACGATGATATAAATTAATGAGCATATTCATAAGCTTGTGGAAGTATCCATTTAGAAAACTGCTAATATTATGACAATCAAACTAATGAGACACTGAAATCACAGATCACAGATGAAAAGCTGAAAATCTATCAGAAATTACACTTTTAGTAATTCACAGCATGCTCTTCAGTCCTTAATAGTCTTAGAAAAATTACCTCCTAACATACAAACACTTATGCTGTGATTACCTACAGTTTGACTACCAAAGTGCTGGTCCTGCGCCCATTTTGGTCCTTTGTTCTGCCAGCACCACCATCCTGTGCAGTGACCCCCAGAAAAAAAAAAAAATCTCAATTATTTTTTACCCCAATAGTTTTTCCAGTCTAGCTCATCACTTGGCTACATGAATGCTCGTGCCTGAATAAAGAAGCTGTGGGTGTGAGAGCAAAGGACAGTAGATTCATAAAGGTTTCAGCAGCAGCACAAGCATAATACCACCTTAATGCGCCCATAGAACTACATGGCAGGGTTTCATAAGACAAGTGAATTTGTCAAACAGATCTGCCTTGTTCCTGAGCCATGAACTTGTTAATTCACATCCATCCTCTTTTGGTGATTGCAGTGGCTCATGTCAAGGCCCGATGCATGCCACATTTGGTAGAAAAGAGGGGACAGGTCATGGGGCAAGAAGCCGGGAAAATAGGACTTCTGCTTTTGGTGGCAGCAAAAGAAAAGCAATTTCAGCTACCCAATGAGATCAGCTAGATTATGCACAAAGCACCATGATTTTATCATCTTCTCACAAGAAGATAATTTATTGTGTGTGAAAATATCATCTGTTTGTATTTGTCATTTTTTTTCTCAAAAATATACTCCAGTTTGTTAAAAACTCTGCTTTGTACCAGCTAAAAATTATTAAACCAGTATTCTAGCATGGCTTTGGAAGATCCAAGTTTCCTAGTTTCAAAGTTTGTTGGGGTTTTGTTTTGGTTTGTTTGGTTTTTTTTTTTTACAGATTTCTTCAGAGAAGGTCCCCCTACAACACTACTGAATGTAATACTCTTTCAGTGTTGTTGTGCTGTTATTTTGGGTTGCTAAACAAATTTCCCTTTTGTATTTTGAAAAAGTTGGATGAAGTAGACATTACAGAGTGTCCTTCATCACTTTAAAAGGCACTATAAAAAAGCATATCATTGCATTTTATAGCATGCACCCTTAAGAGATACAGCTGGGCATATAGCAGATTTTCTTAGCACTGGTTCCAATTAAAAACAAGACTATGACGTAGAAGATTTTTTTTAGTCCACCATGTTTTGTATTTGTGAAAATGTTCCTTTATTTATCACTTGCGTAGTCTCTGAATGTCTTTTGGAATTGTACTGCCTTGTATCTCCCAGTTTAATCATAGGTAGGTGTCATATTACCACATACTCTGTCCTTCAGGTTGCTTAAACACAAAATGATCAGTGACATATTGCAATTCTATCTATGCCTTTTTTAAAGCTTAATTTGGAAGAATCTTTTTATATCTCTGCTGCATGAGTTTTTTTCCATTTATTTTGAAATTCAGCTGAAATCGTATCTTCTTCTCCTTACCCTGTAACATTTAATTTGTCTCTCTTCTTCCACAATTAATTTATCATTTCAACAAGACTTGGCAAGGCATTATGGATATTGCTGATAAGAAACTATTAGTGTAAAAAAGGAAATTGTAACATGAAATTTTTTTTATTTTTTTTTTTTTTTTTAAAACAGGCTGCAGGAATGAACCATATCAAAATGCTGCTCTGGGGTTAGCTTAAGTGTCCAGTTGCTAACAAAGTTTTCTCTTACATAACGGATAATACAACTAGAAATACTTTTTTTGTTTGTTTTTTTACATCACATCCTACCTTGTATCATGATCTCCCATAAATCAGCTAAGGCTTTATCTTCCACTTTTGATTTCATGGCCCGCAGAAAATCATTAAAGCACTGCACCTTGGACAGCTGAAAAAATAACAGCAATGATAACAGAAATATTAAAGTAGCTTACTAAAGAGCACTATGAACTTAACTTTTCATTAAGTCATCTAACATGGTGAACACAAAAGTCAGTACAGATTTGGGGTTTTATCTTTACTAAAACCAACAGTTCTAAGCAAAGGTGAGCCACAAAAACTGCCTTTCAGAAAGCTAGAAAGACTTTCTTGTAACTACCTTTATTTCAGAAGAAATTTGTAGGGTTGCTTATTTTTCTTTTACAAGCATCAGGTCACAGGCCTTGGAGTTTTATGTTTAAAAGAAAACAAACAGCAGCAAATAATACCAGAGAAGCTGGTCCCCATTCCAGTAAGAATAAAGAAATACAAAATGCAAATACATTTCTAAGCTTTCAAACAGCGTAACAGATTTTAATCTAAAAATCAATTCTTTCTGCTGGAGCAATAAATTATCCAGTCTCTAATCTAGCAAATAGGCCCATCATGTCTTTAATTTGAAAGAGATGAGTGTTTTCACATATTAACATTACCTTTATGGCCTCCTCTCTGAAAACTCTGATACAATTGATCCCTTTCATGTAGTACTGTGAACCTTTATTTTCCAGGAACTGATCAATGCGGTTTATCAACTGCTGACTCACTGAAAGACAAGGAGAGATAAATAAATCAAAGTATGCACAATTTCATGGCAAAAAAAAATATAAAAATTTCGTTTACATCTTTTTCTATTCCACAGGCATCAAAAGAGTTAATCATACCCATAATGCCTCAAGCTACTCAAGTTGATAATTGTTTTCTAAGCTACTGACAATTACTTCAGCCTCTCTGGAAAAGCTAGATATACTAGGAAGAAACCCAATCACGGGCAAGGCAAAAGTCTTTCCCTGAAAGCCAAGAAAAAAGCCATTGGCCTAGCTTGTTTCATAGAAAGTAAAACCAGAACATTTGCAATCCTAAAGCTCAGGAAGGTTATGTTCTACAGTGCAAAGCATATCCCCTAAACATCCTTTGAAACACATGCATGTTTCAATTAAAGTGTTACATTTACAATGAAAGTATAAATGTCAAAACAACAGCTATAGGGTGATTGGAGTTAAAAGACTACATTGTTGTTATTGACATTAGAGTCTATCTTGTCTCTGTACAGGTAGGTAGATGATTTTTCATTGGGACAACACTGTTTATGGTTATGGAGATAAGTATTATAAACAGTGCATGCCTGATAGAAAGGAGAGGCAAACGAGACTTGTACCAACAAGAAGGGGAACACCAGTTTCATTCTCACTGTTGCGCTCCTAAAAGGTAGGTAGCTGTAAAACACTGCAAACATGACAAGTGAAAGTGTCACCAAGAGCTCCACAAGCCCAACTAAATTCTGGTGGATTTTACTACGTTATTTTCTTCATGTTTAATTACAGGTGAGGAATTATCGGATTTTATCCTCTGCAGACACCTCAGCCTGGGAAAAGACAAGTGTGAAAAGCATACAAACTCAGAAGCACTGTGAAAAGGATGAATAGGGAGTGATAGTCTACCACCCCTCTCAAAACAAGAGCAAAGAGTTGGGTTAAGAACAAATGAAAAAAATGTACCTCTTCAAACAAAACCAGTTACCCTCTTTACCACAGGCTGCTGTGGGATGCTGGAAGTTTTAACAGTTAAAAAAAAAAAATACTGCAACAAATTCTTAGAATTCTTAAAAGAGGAAATCTACCAAGGGAGATGATGTTGTCATTGAGGAAGAAAAGAAAATGCAGGAAAGCATTCTGGACCAGTCACAGCATCTGCCTGTCCTGTTCTTCTACTGTTAAAGACAGGTTACTGGATTAGCAGAACCTTTAATCTGACCTATAGACCTCTGTATGTTCAGACGTTATGGGCATAGATGTCACTGCAACTATTTTAGCCATGGAAACATCAGCATAGAAAATCATCTGCCAGTGACGGAAGAGACACCAAGAAGCAGACATCATTTAAATACCGTATTCCACTCTGCTCACTGTTAAGCATACACAGCACTAGCTGTTATATTTATGTTCTATAAAATGCCTAATTGAACTGAATCTGAAGGACAGCATCTCTGAAAAGAGTGAAATGACATGTTTGATACTTTCCCCCTAGCTTTTGACTCTACAGAGTTTCTAGAAAAGGAGGCGGGTAATGGTTCTGTCCAACAGCAGCCATCACACAAGAAGGCGTGCTAAAGTGCCTACTGCTCCGGAGGTGATCAGCTCACTCTTATTTATTTCACCAGTAGCTGACAAACTAAATTGAAGTCTCACTACTTAAGCTCCCCAAGTTAAGTCAGTCCATTTTTTTCATTGTTAACGATTTTCTCATTAAATGTTCTAATTTCTTACGAATTGCACTAATAAAAGCAAGTCCTACTGGTGTTTTCAGTGGTGGTGGTGGTTTTTTTAAAATGCTGCCTTTCCATTGATGTGTTAAATTAAAACCCCAGGCACTACGAGGGTGCAATAAAAGTCTTTATTGTCAGAATGATTCCAGCATACTGTTTGAAATTATCAGACACTCTTCTGCTTCTTTTGCATTTTATTTTTTTAAAATCCCTTTCCATTTGATTGCACTGGCAGGCATCACAAGAAAAGACTTTTTCTTGCTACTGACTGTGAGCTGCCTCCTTTTGAAATCTGTTGCAAGGAACCAAAAAAACCCTCCAATGTTTTGCTAGGCACTTAAAGACCGTAATATAAGCAGGAAACAGCTTACATGGCAACAAAATTTTAAGTCAGATCTTCTAACATCTTGAAACAGCTTGGCTAAAATTGGGTCTGTCCATTGGGTCTCCCTTAAATGACAGGCCAATGACTGATGAGTCAAAAACAGATAGAATCCCTGTGTTCTGATTAGTCTACCAAATTACTTCAGGGGGCCAAAGACAATACCAGAGACAGCAGATAAGGACGGTAAGTGGAAGTTCTCCAAAGTGGATTCTGTTCCTTCACACTTCTAGGTCTGAGAATTTTCTTTCTTTCTTCCCTTCCCATCATCTACTTCTCCATTAGTGTGAAGCTTTGGGGTTTGGATGCTGCAAAAAGTAGATTGCTCCACTTCTGCAAACAGGCACGTTGTGCATAAAGAGGCAGTTCTAACTAACTCATCTGTGAATATTAGCAGTAACTCTGATATGTCCCAGACAAGTCTAAGGCATTGGGGTTTTCTCATGCAGGTCCTAGAGTTACAAACTGACAGCCTATTTAAGGCACTGCTGTGTAATAATAATCTTTCTGTTCTCTCCCAACCCCCTTCATTCTCTCACACATTTAACTAAAATGAACTAATGAACTTCTACATTTTGCATAAACTGGAATTCCAGCACTACTAGTAACCACCACATTCTGCAGGTCATCCCAAGAAATTTTAATCTCCTGCTTCCTCCTACTGTACCTGATTGGTTAGACAACAAATATAGTGATTAAAGGCTGGAGAACTACATATTTAAAAAAAAAAAAAAAAAAGTATCTTTGAATAGAAGATCTTTCAGTTCTAATAGAATTTAAACCCTTCCCCACTGGCATTCAGACACATTCGCTGTTCTAAAATACATTCACCAGTGCTGTTACTTCTTGTGAAATATGTCACGAACAATTATATTCACTTGTTATCTCTGAATATTTACAGTACAAAAGTGTAGCTATATTTTCATGTTTGTTCAGTTCAGTCCTTCGTCTTGATTACTATGCCAACCAGACTACAGAATAAAAATAGATAAAACTGTATTATAGTCCAAGTTCAATTCCTTGGGGATTTTTTTCCCCCTAAAAAAATTAATCAAGTTAAAATACGGTTAGTTCTGTAAATGAAAGACTTCTGTTGTTACCAAGCTTTTGATTTATCCACTGATGGTGGCAATGATTTGTATTAATGGACAATCCTTAAAAGTAAGAGTCACTAACAAATCAGTTAAATCACCTGATAATTAAAATTAAACTACTGCTTTTTAAGTATAATCTTTTTGTAATTAAAAAGAAGAAAGATATCCTAAACTGGAAACTGTCCTATTTTTTAAGGGCTTCCCTCATCTTTAAGCCAAGAAATAAGAATTTTAAGATCAAGAGCTGTTGAACTACTACGGTGTCCTATGAGGTTCTGTTCAGTTTTTAAATGGTCTCTCTAAATGGCCTGTGAGTATGGATCAGAATGATTGAGGTTGGATGTCTGAATGGTCCAACCCCCCACTTCAAAGCAGGGTCGCTGTGTATCAGGAGGCTCAGTGCTCCACAAACTTCAGTTCTGAGTAGCTCCAAAGATGGAGAGTCTCCAAGTTCTCTGGGCCCCTCTTTCCATGTTTGACTACCACCAATGTGATTTCTTTTTCCCCCCATAACATCTAATCCAAATTCTGTTTGTTGCAACTCAGCTTTGCGTCTCACCCGATCGCTATGCCCTTCAAAGACAAATCTGCCTTCATCTTCTCTGTGAAGCAGGCATACAGAAAACTTCAAAGTGATTTTATATACTCGAGTATTTGGTTTGCAAATACTCTTCTAATGACTGAATCATTTTCATCAAACCAGTCATTGCATTTGGCCTACCTAGCAGTAGAGCATGAATAGTCACAAAAACATCCAGTAAGGTAAGAATGCAGATGAACTGCAGAGACATATGCCGCAAAAAGTAAAAGTAAATACTAGGAGTTTTTTAAACTTATCTTAGGTCTAGAAAGGTAGTTAACTATGCACATTTCTACAGAAACTCTTGCAATAAAGTATCATCCTTGTTGCAGCTAATACATTCCCATTGCAAATCTCTTATGCACAATTCTTTCATGCATACGAAGCATCCAGTACAAAACCAGTGTTTCACATTTTACTGAAGAAGCTATCTACTTGCCATGGCAAAAGTGTGACACCTCAGGGACAACAGAATATTTGCTGAAATCTCCATGTGCAATTACTGACTCTTTTAAGGCATTAAAGGCATTTTTCTAGAGATGACTAGGAATAAAAATATTAACAAACTTGCTACAAATACAAAAATGAGCAGTTGGTACAATTTGTCTCTGGACCTTTTTTTTTTATTATGTCCATAAACTGTACAGGTGTCATTGCAGATTTCCCTCTTCACTGACAACCAGCAAAATAAAAAAAGCTCATTTGACTACAGGACTTCAGACATCATGTTCTCAGATAGGGGTGCTGTAAGATGCAATGAAATCTGGCCTATCAGCCTGCAGAGAAAATTTACAAACCAAAGAAAATACTATGCATGTGTCAGTATCTTTTTTACCCCCATTAAGCCATCCTATCTTCTACAGAAGCCTATGAAAATACAACACCCCATATCAGACACCTTCTGCTCTCAAGAAATGCAGACATGGATGGAAACTTGTAAATAGTCGAACAGGATGAACTGGTAGTCATGTGGCTACTCCTCTGGCACTACGAAGGTGGTAAGCACTCACTGGATTTGAGAGTCTTCTCTGCAGCCACAGCAACGAAGAAACTCATTGTATACCCTTGGGAGTAACGATTAGATTCCACTCAGGCAAACTAATCTATTTTATTTGCATTCATTGACAAAAATGTCAGAAGCTGTTATCAGAAGACTGCTCTTTGTGCACTTGTAACCTGCTCAAAATAAGACCTGCATAAAATGACATCTTTCTGGCCATGAATGCAAACAAGAAAGCATAGGTGTCTGGAGGGGAAACACAATACTAGTTACATGAGCAATCAACATTAACCAGTAGCTTGACACACAGCTCATCATGCAAGCTGTAAGTGGGGCCCTACTGTAATAAACTACACAGATGTCCATTAAAAACAAAGTTGATTACTGTTTCAAGAATTGAGCTGCCTATCTCAGAAAACCTATCCCTAAGACCCTTGTCAATTTGAAATGCTTCGATTTTCTGAAAAAAATTTATTTACGCACTAGTGACCTAGTTCTCACTAACAGCGAGTGCATCGTTTCTCCTGCTCTGGTCTGCCACGGGTCACAGCATCAGACACCGGCTGTCTAACTTGCACTTAGGCTTCTCCTACGAATGGCACAAACCCTGATCATCAAATTCCAGTGAAGCCACTGCAGGAGATGCATTGGTACTCATTTTCGATGATAAACATACCATCAGGACTTCCTACAAGCTGTTTGAAAAAATAAAAAAATCCCTTGCCATACTTTGGTCTTGATAATTTTATAATTTTGGTGAGATACTTGCTGTCAACTGAAAAGGACATGTGTCATTAACCTGCAGCTTAATTAAAAAACCACTGTACTGTTAGTATTTGAAGTACAACAGTTCTCCTCTATCTACCAAAAAACCCTACCCCCGATCAAACAGTTAAAAGGCCTTTCTCCTCCCTATGGAAGCACTCTGTTGCTATTTTGTTTTAAAATGAGAATGTAGGCTCTATTCAGTTTGGAAGACTACACTGGATGCTCTTTTTATACAAGAAAGAAGCAAAACAGGACACAACCTAGTAGCTCTCCTAGGTTATTATTAAATTATATATTATAAATATACATAAATGAGTAAATATATATTATTTGTATATTATAAAAAATATTTTTCACAATAAATTATTTGAATGCCACAGATCATCCTTTCCTGCAAAGACATTTTATATGTTACATGTTCTAGCAGAAGAAAAAAAAAGTTTTATTGTTAAATATGATACAAAATTATACTAAAAAAACCCCTTAGAACCACTGAATAGTTTTAAGGCAGAATTTACTATTTACAGAACCAGAATGCAATACAGCAAGCCATTAAAAACATGCCTGTAATGTTTTATGTATTAAGCTACCTAAAGGGCTCTAAAGCAGAAAAAGGATTATGCAGAAGAAAAAAAATAATATGCAGAGCATGTTTTTATTTATAGTGGCTTCTATCTCTCCTTTAAATGGGTGACCGCAGTACATCTGTCTAACTACACCTTATAATTACAGAGCAGATCACAAAAAATAAAAGCAGCTTGCTTAAATTTCAGAAACCATCCAAACATGTACTGCACTTATCTCCAGCATAGCTACCAAGTGGACGTATTTAAGCTCTCTGTAGTTAAACCATCTTCAAAGGTGATCACTATACTTATTTCTGCCTTAAAGCCTTCCTACACAATAAAATTAATTACCGTAACAAAGTAGTCGACTGTTTCAGAGTTTCTGTATTCTAACGTATTATAAAATGCTTTTTTACTGCATCTTAACCTATCTGAGATTTGAGAACACAATTCTAAATATTTTTTCAATAAAGAATTTCTTCTGGATCTAGTGCAAAATCCATGTAAAAAGCTGGCTAGCTGGCTTATAGGTCTGGAAACTCTGGAGAGAAATAGCTACGTAGGCTTTAACAGACTGTAGCACAAATCAATGTACTACTCAACACACTACTCAAACTACAACCAAAAGAACCAAAGGCCTTGTTGAAATACCCAGCACCTCATTTTTCAGCACCGCTGCAAATTTTTTTCTTTATAAAGAACTGCTACATTAGTGGCTATTCGGCAGATGAGGTTTATCTTGCCACAACCTTCAAATCATCCTTTAAAAGAAAAAAGGACCCCATCCATCTTGTGCATTCCTTTTATATACCTTTGGATTACATATATCTCTGTATAGCTTCCAGTAGGGAAATACCATACAGACAGTAATGTCTTTGCATTTTTGGACTTAGAGCATGCAAGACAGTGGCTGACCTGTGCTTTGTATTCATTTCTGCATTGAACCCCTGTCTTGCTGTATGCTGAGAATAGATTCAGCATACACAGGGCCTACTCTCATCTTTAATAGTCACAGACAACCTGCTTATTACACCCTAAATTCACCCATGCTTTCTTTTGCTCACAACAAGCAGTAAGAAACGATCTTTGCATGTAAAGATTTAAATCCCAGGCATCAGATTCTTGTTTCTTCATAGAACAGAGTAAGTAGACAGCAGAAGACAGGTTTCTCACACCACGCACAGCCAATAGCCCTCCACTTCAAGTCAGAAAGATCCCATGAAGCCAGATGAGAAGCTGATACCCAGTTTGAATGAGGCAGTCAGTCAGTACCAAGGGATCTTCTGTTAGAAACACCTGGAGGAGTTGCTCAGATGCCTCAATGTAGCTGTCTAGTGCCATCTTACACAAACACGGTTATCTGAGGCTTTTGAATGGGCTAGGCAAATTTTGACACGGGAATTATGAGTGACACCTTTCTTTGCTGAGTGGCACTGGAAGCTAGGCAGTAAACTCCAGAGCATCTCACACAACCCTAGAAACTTAGATTTAGACAAATGGATTGCATTTACTGACGCTTGAAGATGCTGCTAAATATAATTAAGATAGATAAAAGTCATTTACCATCTTTGAAGTCAGCATTTTTCTGCCTCACCAGAATTCGGAAATCTTCTGCTGGGTTAACACTGCCAACCTACAAAAGGTCCAAGAATGATACAATTATGTGCCAATATCCGTCTCTTCTTGCAAGGCAACAAGAACCTTCCAATTTCTATTTATTTTAATATGGAAACAGAAGATCTACAATTCTCCGCACGCAGACTCATAAAACCGAAGTCTTACAACGTGTGTTAACGCGCAGTACTCCTAGAAAAGGTTAGTTATGACATGAGCAAGATGAACTTACACTTACTGTGCTGCACTCTCATAAGCCAACCATATTCCCTGGAGTTTAGAGGTCAGAAGCACAGTAATTCAGGCTATCTGCTAGTTCAGCTTTGACGCTTCCTGTGGCACAGACCTCTCCCTAATCTTGACAGACGCTTAATGAGGAATGGGAGCTCCCAGGCATGTGGGTACAGAATCATTGGTTTGCCGCTCCAATAAGGAAGCTCAACATTAATAGCTTCCACTCAATTCATCTACCCTTTCTGGCCCAGTCTGACACCTTAAAGCTGAAGCTCTAAATGGGCATACAAGTGCAGAAACCTTACAAAGGAACTAAAACCAGGTCAAATATAAATAATCGCTTACTGAAAAATGTATGCAATAACTTTAGGAAAAAAAATTATATTGCTTAACATCTCCTTTCAGAAATCAAAATTCTCCTTAGTTTATTTGAAAATTTTATGCTTTTCTATCAAAATAACTCTTCGATTTTTCAATAAACTTGCTTGATCTCTTTGTGCTTCTCTTAAATCCGGAAATGCTGCTTTTCAGGAAAAATCAGTGTATGTTAGGAGTAAAAATTTAAATCTTTTTAAATTTTAAATCTTTTTAAAAATCTCAATTATGCATTTTAAAAAGCAACCTTAAAGGATGGTTTGAAAGCAAGTGCTGTTCTCTCAATCAATATTAAATCACCTTTTTTCTTTAATTCAAAAAATCAAATACAGGAAGGTGCACAGTTAGGATACAGGCTTCATCTGCCCATGTAAACAATATCTGGAATTAAGTTACACATTTAATGTATCAGCAAGATGAAGTCAAATTTCTAATTTAGAACCCCAACCAAAGCAGAGAACAGTCTCTAAAATCACAGCAATACCTTTGATCAAATATACAGAGGCAACTTCTATGTTGCAGATGATATGAAAGAGAGCAACAAAATTCAACCACTGAACCCCAAATCTGAGATTCTGTTTTCTTCAGATCCTCAGGCTTGCCCTCTAGAGTTCTAGACTCTGGGGGAGAATCTTCTCCTAAAATATCCAAGACAGATGGAAACTTGTTCTAACAAACACCTAAGGGCAGAGAAAGTTGTCTCTAGCAGAGTCTCAAATCTACAAGCAGACAATACTTCAGTCATGTTTCAGCTAGAAACTATCCTTTTATCAGGAGTTTTGTATATTCACTATAATACTCTTAGAGAAATTAATCTTTCCCTTTAATAATCAGATTTGTAAAAATATGCTTACAGAGGTGACATTGCCTTCAGCAAGTTTCATTATGCTAAAGCTACCTTCCTCATCTTCAATTTTTGGTTTCTTAGGGTTGGGTCCATCATCACTGCTGCAAATGAGAAGGACAAAAATGAATATAAACACTTAAAGTAAACAGTCCTGCCTAAGTAGGGAGCCAGTAAACTAATGAAATATACACTGAACAAAACTTCATTATACAACTGTTCCCAAATTAACACTAAACCATGCCTCATTTTTCCCCATGGGCTGCACAAAGCAGACAGTAAAAACAGAGACCAAACTTTATCTTAGCGTAAAGCAAAGGCACCACTTGTTGAAGGTACCAGATTATTCATGTTTATTTCAGGAATGAATTTACTCATACACATCTTCTCCACCCCTCTAAATATACAGTTATGTCCAGTCACTTTATTTGGAACCTGTATATTGAGTTAACCTTGATAATTTACAGTATATAACATGATGTTTGGTATTCTCACCAGATGATCTTAACATGAAATGGCAATGAAACAACATATAAGAAATTCATTTACTCTTCAGAAATTATTTGCTAGTTCCTGTCTTAGAATTGATAGCTACTAGAAATCTGTGGCTTTTGAGTCCAATAACCCATATTCTCCCATCAGCACACAAGAGCTTTATAAACTTCCACTTAGAGCAGTCAAAGCCTACTAGATAAACCACAATTAAGTAGGTAAGAACTCTCTAGGACATTTTAAGCGAGATCTCAAAAGACTGTTTGTTATTTTTTAAAAGGTTACTTGTGATTTTAGGCTACTTTCTAGCTTTGCTCTCACAGGTAACCTATACCAAGGTGTACATTCAAACCAGGAACTTAATTGTAACATCTAACGTGCCAAACTTCAGAGCACATCTTGGCAACAGATGAAAATCCAGCTAATCACAAAAGGGGAAGAAAATCACACACTGTGTTCTGTGTCACTTAATGAGACAAGCTACTGACACTGAAGGATCGATTTCAGTTTAAGAATGCCTGAAAGCTACTCAGCGATCTAAACAGCAGCATTTGTGTTCAAGGAATCCCAAAACAAAGTAAGAAGAGAAGTTTTTCTTAAAAATTCTACTACTGCAGTGGAAAGAAGAAATTGCGTGACAACGTAGGGACCAAGTCAGACATCTGGACTAGGTGCCACTTTGCATTCTACAAGGTTAGAACTGATTTTAAAAACTATTAGAAAGAACTTGTACAGTCTTCCTTGTTACTTTCTATAGCACACTCCTCCCCTATTTTACACCCTATTCGGTGTCTATCCCACCTTGTTTCAGTAACGTTCTCTGTCCTTTACTTAATTTTGTCACTACTGAAATTAAATCCCTTCTCAGCAACTCCTGTCATCTAACATAACCTTACTTATCACTCTAGGAGGAATGATGACTTTGGTTATGCCTCAGGACAAGGATAGGATACCTTGCTTCACTCTCAACTTTGCTGACTTTCTGGCTGACCTTGAACAAGTTGCTTGATTGTTTTGGACAGCCTGTCTGTAAAATGGAGAAACTGATACTTATCAACACCAGTGGGTTTAGAACTTCTACTTGAACCAAAATTCTTGTATACTGATGCGGTCTGATGAAAGGTGCAAAGAACAATGAAAATTCTCTTTTAGAATATTATTCTTCAATGGTGTTTTCCACTCAATTGCAATGTCTTGAAATATTTTTCCTCCTGCATTATTTTTACTGATTCAAAATGCTTTGGGATTGGAGGAAGGAGGAGAACATAAACAAAGCTGCTGCATTTAACTGCCTAGGAACTATAGCTGTCATTAATGGGTGCAGTGCAGCAGAAACTAATGAATCCATACCCATTTATACCAGCCAAGGATCTGACATTTAGAATCTGTTAATGGTAATGCACCGATCAGCAGTATTTTTAAACTGTAAAACGTGCAACAACTGTTTAAGAAAAATCAACAAAATACAAGATTAATTTAAAACACCCACTTCTACATTTATATAGAAGCCACTCACATACTGCAAAGATAGATGAGGTAACAGCCTCTCCAAAGCTAACCTAAGAAGGAAAAAGTAAAATGCTTTCTATTTTACTGGCTTTTTCAAACTACACAAAGCTTAGCAAAAGTGAAACAAACAAATGCTGAATATTAAAATCTGTATTAAGATATCATGCCTACATTTATGCTGCCTTAATCCCATTAGACCTTAAAAATTAAGTAGACATGAATCAGGTCAACATGATGATAGGAGACACAAATCAGTTTTAGAAAACAAAAATAATGGTCAAGAGAGCTTCTAGCCAACTTCTTCAAAACATTTTATTGCAAATTATCTAGATCTGATAATTTTAATAAGTTGAATGTTATCTGGTGTTTAACATTTTCCTTAGTCATTGCTGCAGAGTGATGTACTTTTCTTTATCCAGTGATTTAATTGTATCCCTCAGCTTTTCTTTAAACACAGAACAAAAACCATGAAGTTAACACTTCTGTTGTAGCACTGACAAAACTACCGTTCCAATTCATTACTGCAGCAGTACCATGGGGTTTTATATTTTTTAATCCTATTGCCATCCATTCTTCTTTGCATAGTTGAGTCTGTATCCTTTTGCCTACCCTACAGATTTTTTTTTAATCATTTTAATGCCCTACACCAATTTCTATCTCAATTTTTTTTATAGCTGCTTTCATCGCTCCTCTAAAGGAAACCAGTTTTTAAACAAAATAGCTTTCCTTCTTGCTTGTCAAATTGATGCCTTTGGGGCGATATGTTTTTAAGCAACTGCCAGTAATGGGTCACTGTTTTTTGTTTAAATTCTCTCCCTAGCTTGTTTGAACCCAAGTTTTATTTTTTTTTTTTAAACTGGTTCTATCACTTTTTAAAATACACATATAAATGTGTGTATGCATACACACGCACACAGACAAACTGGGGTGCAGAGCAAAGACAAGAGGATTTAATCAGTATGAATTCACAGACACGCCAAGGCAAGACAAGCACACAGAGCAATAAATAAAAGAAAGAGCAAGGTGTTTCCCAGTCTGTATACACAAACACGGTCATTATTCCAGAGCAGTAACATGAGAAGTCCTATGTCTGGGGACTAGGAACACCCCAAAGATAACACACTGAGGAGGCCCTAGCCAACCCAAGGAAAAGGATATATGACAGCTCAGCTAAGCAAGGCCTCAAAATGGCTCAAAGACGTTTTTCCTAGCATCCAAGGAGGACGCTATGAAAGGACTGAGCTAAAAATGACAAAATGGAGGGAGAAGGAGCTAACTGAGAACTCCCCAACATCCCAGGGGACCTACTAGTTATATTATAGGCATTCAATAAATTAAGCTCAAAGAAGCTGATGTTGTTTGAGAAAATTGACTTGTGGCTGGGGTGACAGTACCAATGTGGTAACAAGCATTTACTCTTCATATTTACAGCACAAATAAAGTAAACACAGTATATGTAATAACAAAAAATATCTTAAAAACTGTTCAAACAATAGAAGTTTCAGGAAGAGTCCGTAACAGTTCAACATCCACATTTATTGCACAGCAGATAATAATGAACCTCCTTTTCTTTTGATTTGGAATCCAAAATGAAAGCTACAGAACAACCTAAATCATAGAGCCATTTCAGCTAGAAAAGACCTTTATGATGATCAAGTCCAACCATTAACCTAACACTGCCAAGTCCACCACTAAGCCATGTTCTTAAGCGCCACATCTGCCCACCTTTAAACACCTCCAGGGATGGGGACTCAACCACTTCCCTGGGCAGCCTGTTGCAATGCTTAACAACCCTTTTGGTGAAGACATTTTTCCTAATGTCCAATCTAAACCTCCCCTGGCACAACTTGAGGCCATTTCCTCTTGTCCTACCGCTTGTTACTTGCGAGAAGAGACCAACACCCACCTCTCTATACCCTCCTTTCAGGCAATTGTAGAGGGCGATAAGGTCTCCCCTCAGCCTCCTTTTCTCCAGGCTAAACAACCCCAGTGCCCTCAGCTGCCCCTCATAAAACTTGTGCTCCAGACCCCTCACCAGCTTTGTTGCCCTTCTCTGGACATGCTCCAGCAACTCAAGGTCTTTCTTGGAGCGAGGGGCCCAAAACTGAACACAGTATTTGAGGTGCGGCCTCACCACTGCGGAGTACAGGGCCACGATTGCTTCCCTGGTCCTGCTGGCCACACTATTTCCGATACAAGCCAGGATGCTATTGGCCCTCTTGGCCACCTGGGCACACTGCTGGCTCATAGAGCAGGCCAAGAAGGAATACTCACTTTTACAGCAAATTTAAAGCTCCGTCACACTTATTCTAAACTATATTAGACCCTCTGTTATTCTTATGTGAACTATTTTATAACTACCAGTAGGAGAAACTGTTTCACCAGGAGACAGTGAGCAATGCAACAGGTTGCCCACAGAGGAAGTGCAGTCTCCATACCTGAATGCTTTCAACACCAGACTGGATGAAGCCCTGAGTTACTTGTTTAGATCTCATAGGTGACCCTGCTTTGAGCAGTAGGTTGAACAAGAAACCTCCTGAGGCCCTTCCAACCTGATGGATTCTGTGGCAACAAATACAGACATGAGGAATCTATGGACTGGTTCCTGGTGTGTCTTGCCCCATAATAGAAAGTCCACCACTATTCACAAAATACCCCAGATGTACTGTGGTACCACAATATTCTTCACCCATCAGTATTTTTTCAGTGTCTAACTCATTGATCTTATGTTCAAAAGACTCTGAGCCTGCTTCATCCAGCAAAAACAATTTGAAGTGTAAAAAAAAAAAAGTTTCAAAAAATCCATAATACATTTCCAACTTACTTGTCTTTGAAGATGTCTTGAGCAGTCTTCTCTTCTTTTTTCTTGCCAACTTCCTTTAGGGGGAAAAGTGCTTTTACTTTTTCAAGAGAAGCCTGACACCTTTCTTTTACCACACGGGGTATCTCCAGCATCTCTAAAAGGTGCTGTTCAATTGGTGGCAATGGCTCATTGGGGTGAAAAGCCTTATGCTGCAAACACTGCAAGAAACAATTTGCGCAAAAAAACCCTTTTAGTTTATGTGCTTTTAATAAAATGCCTGTATGCCTGACATCACATGGTACATGCAAAATACCTTCCATATGGAAAAAACTACCTTCGTATTGCTGACAAATACTCCAGCTCACAAGTGGATCGAAAGTCATATGATCTGCTGTTTAAGGAGATTAATAATGATATTGAACAAGAATACTGATGCAGATGAGTGTTCCCACACTCACTAGAATGAGTTATATGAAAATTATTAGGAAAATCCAAGGAATGAAACAGTCATCTGTATCTATTCAGCTTTTGAACTTCATTTTACCTTTAAAATGCAGTTCTACCACAAAATAGTCACATGGGAGAGATTTCTATACATTCCAAAATTAGGCAATGAGATATATACCCCAACCATGTATTCCAGTTATTGTCACAGTTTATTGCCCCTCAAAGAAAATATTTTGTCTTGGTCAATAAAACTCAATATGCATACACAAGAAATTTTCACCAGTTTAAGAGCAAATGGAAAGAGAGAAGTTAAATGTGCACAGGTGAGGCACAGAATACAGGTACATTTGCAAATTAGCTTTGAAAAGAGTGAGGGAATGAAGGGGCCTAACAGATGTGCATCAAAGTTGGAACAGATGGTAGGAGCTACACAGGAGAAGGCTTTTTCACCAAAGTGTAAAGACAGTGCACACAGTCAGGGAGCCAAGCAGAGCGAGAGAGATGAGGTTAATGAGGCAGGCTACAGAAATTCCATTGAGAATTTCAAAAACAAAGTAGGTATCTCTTGTGAGATTGTGAAGTGTGGGATAGCAGTAGAGATGTATATGTATATACACAGATACCAGTGCATGCACACATATGCATACATAACAACACATGATGTACATGGGAGAATAATTTTTCCAAGCCCACTGTACTGCGTGAATTGGACACAAGTGGGAAGGTAACTTACTCAGTAAACTAGGAAAACAGCAGAGGTTTTCTCCCCTGTTGGCTGTCAGACATGACACAAATTTAAAAAACAAAACTAAAGCAAACAAAAACCCCCTCTATGCATGCTGGAAAGCTGCCAATAAAGAAAATCCAGACCATATGTTACACATCAATATTGATGTGCTTTCATGCAGCCATTAAGATTCCAATCCATATTAGAGCATACTTTCAAAAGGAGGCAGTCATACAAGGCTACTGATTTGGAAACACTTGCAATGATTTAAGGCATAATCATTTTGAAAGAGAGTAAAAATGTTGCTGGAAGCTGCAGTAACGGCTCTTGTGATACAAAAAAAAATAGTATTAAAACAACATTAGTGGACTTATGATCTACAAAACAAGAAGAATCAATTACTTTCCCAAGGTTCTTTTTTCATGGATTATGGAATAGGCTTGGACAACTCAGCTTACACTAGTTAGCTAGCTTTTAGATGGTTAAACATGTATGAACTGAACCCCAACACAAACGTCTTAGAGTTCAGTTTACAGCTAGTTTGTGATGATTTCAAAATAACCTTCCAAGAGATTCACTACATTCAACTAAAGGTAGGACTACTTGTTGCTGAAAGCCCTTACAGGCTTCTGTGAGCTACCTCCTTTCCCCCGGCTGCTCTGCTTTTTCAAAGAACATCGCTGTACAGTCCAAACACTAACAAATGAGCTCAGTCCTCTATGGTCGCTTACACGTCATCTAACAAGGGCCATTACAGCATATTTAGATGCAGACTGCAGCTGCATCCCATGAACTATGCGATGCTGCAGTCCACCATCCCCACAAACCTTCCCCCCCCAGGTCTTTCTCGGTACAGAACAATCATTAGTGAGCAATTTGTTTATTTGGCCACCAAATAAAATGCACTGCATTCCCCAAATGTCTTATGAGCTTCAAATCCCTGCATTTAAGAGGAACAGCTTAAACAATGACATTGGAAGTCTGCCACCACAAAAGCTATGGAAGTTCACTTGAGCTTTTCTGGAAGCAAGGAATAAAAGTTGAAACACTGGATATAGGATATTCCTCATCTTCTACTCCAGCAAGCATTAGCAACTCCTTTCCACCCACTCTGTCATTTCCTGATGCCTACCACTACTTCCAGAGATACAATTTAGCTTGATGTTTCTGTTTAAATTTGGCTCTTGTCACTTATCGTTCCAAATATCTCCATGAGGCAACAGAGCAAGGAAATGAAGGGGGAGTTCGTCCTTTCTTCAGAGTTATTTTTCCAAACCATCTATAGGTCCTGTTCAGCCCAATCAATTTACTGCTACATTCAAAAGACGATGTGTATTTTTTTCTTTGTAGTTCTTAAAGAACCAGCAGCGCCACTTGGTCTAAGAACAAAATACCAAGAATCTGGAACATGTTTGCAGCAAAGGAGAGAACAATATTTTCGCAACTTATATGGATTAATAGCAGTTTTGTGACCAAAACAAAAAATTGGGATTGTGTGCGGGCAAAAGAAAGCACTAAAAAGACTGGTAATTTAGGGCTTTATAAACAGCAAGCACTGTGGACAGAAGCTGTATACTACCTAGTACATTGAAACAGTCAATAAATACTTTTTTCCCACCCATAGCATTCACCTTTACAAAATCCTATTATCCTCTAAGGAAATTGGCAAGTTAGGCAGCTACTCTCTTCTAGCAGCACTTGACTCAACTGCTGGGACACCACCACCATACTGTTTCAGAAGACAAATGGCACACCTAAAGAAACATCTTTTGTTGATAGGCAACATCCACTGAACCAAAAGGATGCAAAATTGTATCTAGCAATATAAGAGAGGAAATTCTGTCCCCTATGTATTTCATTTACAAGCAAAACCATCTTTGTGTTGTAATACCCAAGCTTTACAATCCTTCCTAAAATATGAATCATACAGAGGTCAATCCATTTTAAGCTCTTGCCCAGCAATAACCTGCTACTGACCAAATCTTGCATTCAGTTACATACTGTCTTGTCAATGACTGGCAGAATTTGAAGGGAACACTGAGTTCTTCAGGTGTCAACTAGAGCAGGATTTGAAGACAGTGGGCTTACATGTGTTCCTGAAACGTAAATATGCCCTTCAGATCCTTTGCTTCTTCTGACAATACTGAGGCAGAATGGCTTTTGGAAGCTAGGGTAAGTTTTTTGAATTTAAAAAAGCATCTTCTTCCTATTTGTAAGCTGAAAAAAAAATCATTTGGAATTACTGAGATAGGATTAACATGGATGCTGTAATACCATTTTTGGTCAATTTTCAGAGTGAAGTCACACTCTCAATATATCTCTATGGCTCTGTATACAACACAATTCTGCAGCTGCATAAACTGCATTGTAATTTTCCTTATTTTTGAATTTGCAGTGTCATTTTTTTTGAACATTTGAATTCCGATGTATAATTAAGTCTCTCATCCTCAGAGTTGCAATGAAAATCTTCATGATATGAAAGGAATGTGAATCAAAATTGTAGACAGTTTGATACAATAACTGCAATGTGAACTGTTCTGCTTGCCCGTAAAATGCATCAGCTCAGACACCCAAATGGAATATTTTAAATGTCAACAACGTTAACCATTTACTACTGATCAGGTTTCTCTCAGACTGATCTGTTTTGGAACCACTGCTAAATGCAACAAGGCACAGAAAAGTGACTCTGCTCAAGATTTTATGGGACACAGAATGAGGAGCTTATGAGATCCCTGATTTTCAGGCAATTTTTCTCTTTTCCCAAAAGCTGAAGACTGAGTCTATGCCCACACCATGATCATGGCAATACAGTGTTGAGATACCCAAAGCAAGTTTTAATTTGCCTAGTCTAGGTGCCTGTGCATATCACTGATGCTGTTGCAGACACTTCAGCACAGGGGTAACTTCCCTTGCTTCCTGGCCACTGGAAATTTTAATAATAAAATCTATGTGGGGAACAACAGAAATTACTGGCTACCCCATCCCTAAATGCAAAAGAATTTATATTCCTATCTTCACAATGCAGATCTTTCCACTGTGAATCAGAGAAAGACAGAAAGATGAAAAGTCTTAACAAAAAAAGTTTTTAAAAAAAGTGCCATATAGTTCATCTTACCTGATATAACCTCTGAAAATGAGGGTTTGGTATCTTGCTGGGCTTAAACAGGTCCTCAAAAGTTTCTCCATCATCATCTTCATAAATCAAATTCATAGAATCAATCAAAGAGTCAACAGCAGATAACTGATCCGCTAAGGCAGCAATTACATACAAAGAAAAATTAAATACACTTGCAGATGGATGCATTTCTTGAAACAATTTATAAATGAAGATTCACTTCATGTGAGATTTTGACCAGGTCATTTCATGCCACAGAATACGCTGCAGATATAGACATGCCAATAAAGAATATGGATAATGGACACAGTGAGAGAAGTCCTGCTTTATTTAAGGACTACAATGACAAGTCATAAAGCCATTCCCCCCCCGCCCCAAGACCTGAATTATTGCTGCTTTTCTGCTTCCATTTTTCTTCTTTTTCAAGATGTTTTTATTTGCAACAGAAGGTTTACAGGCCACTTAGAAAATTAGGAGAACAGCTGGTTTGAAAAACTAAACGGCATAATATAAATTTTAAAAGTTATGATTGCAAATTAACACAGTTCACAATAGTCAACTATTGCTTCAGTAAGACAGGTTTTAGATTTGTTCTCTAACTGCTGGTTACAGGCAAGAAAACAGAAACCGTTTCAGAAACAATCCTGCATGCTTCATATACCTTGATGTGCAGATGCCTATTCAGTGGATCTCATAACAAATTAAAGAAGCAGGAGTGGATTTTAAACACCATCCATTTATGCTCATTGCTGTTCAAAATTCTCAGAACAGTGAGTCAACCTCGGTATAGCTGCATGTTCTATGGCTCTCCAAAGACCCCCTCCATCTGAATCTGGACACCACAGAAAGCACACTCTTTGCCTTTGTACATTATACTAACAGGCCATACTGCAGCTGGCTACAGGACGAGTTTTGTACAAACGGAGCCAATACCTCTATTCTAATTCTAGCTAGCTAATCACATATTGTAGGTCCCACAAAGTTGGCCATTTAGTCTCACAAATGAGTTCAGAGATCAAAGGATACAGAGGACTAAATCTCAAATGTCTATCACGGCGATCCTGTGAGACTAATAATCCCATTACCTAAGTCAGAAGTCATTTAACAGGAGTTTTAAAGGCCTGCCAGCAAACCTTGTCTGCTCAGCCTGCAACTAAGCTGGCGAAGTTTTAATACAGGCTTTATGCTTCAAGATGACATCACCATAATGTATTCCCAAAGGGCTTGAGTTTTTTCCTAAACCAAAATAACGACAAGGCTTATATTTTTGTTGGAAAGCCAAATATTCTAGCTCTTTTAGAGTGTCTTAAAGGAAGACAAGTAGGTTACTTTGTCCAGTTGCCCAGCGAAGGACTATCTTACCTGTAGGAATGCATTTTTTATTGTTTTTCAAGGATGAAAATATGTACTGTCTTAAGTCTTCCATGTAGGGTAGTTGCACATAGATGAGACACTAAGCAAGACAAAAGAATAAAGAAACAACTGAGCCTGAAGTAAAAAAATCTAAAGCATTCCAGAGTGCCCTAGCAGAGCACTATCAAAATACTTAAATAAAATACTGACAAAGCAACACAGTTTTAAGCAGAATAAAAAACAGCATTATTTTATAATACAGCAATGGCTCACCCCTAATTTTTCTACTGGTGGAATAAAGACCTCCTAGGTCATCTGATCCCTTTTTCTTGTGCAGAGCTCCAACCGGCCAAGCCTTAAATACCTCATAGATTGGCATTTTGGGAGGTTTTATCATAGCTTACTGTGTTTCCAAGTCAAAAGTTGGTTTTGTTTTTTTAACATTCTCAGCCTCATTTTTTTCTTTATTCAAATACCTCCTCCAGTTCATACCACCCTAAATAATTCTTTTCCATCCTTTATGTTTATACCCTTTAGAAGTCTGAAGATTGTTATGTCCGCCCCCACCTTCATCATTGCTTAGGCATGCTATACATATTTAGCTCTTTCAATAGTCTCTCGTAAGTAACATCAGATCAGTGAAAACATATGCTGCAAAAATTCTGACATACTGTGTTGCTTCTGGGTCTCTCAGGATTTTAAAAAAATTATTTCAAATATGATTCTGCTGTGTACAGAACTTACTTTTTTTTCCCCTAAGAAACAGACTTTATTTTTTTCTCCTGTTTATTAAAATAACCTTTTCCAGTAAATAAATATACTACTGTCTTCCTAACTCTCCATATGAATTTAAACAACAGCTTTAAGTGCTGTGAGCTCCTCCCTCTGTCCCAGTTGACTTGGAAACCTCATGACAACAGCGTAGTTGGACACACTTGAAATGCCACGCCAACTATCAAATTCAAATTTTGCACTACCAAGCAACCTGGAGATAAATCTGCAGTTTAAGAAAATGAAAGAATCTAGTGCAACTTTGGATTGTACTCAGAGAGGTAAGATAGTAATACAGCAAGAAAGCAGTGGTAACTTACTACATAACTATGTGACTACACTGTTTCTAGATATCAAAAAAATTTAACTTCAAGGAAAATAAAATGAAATTAATATATCTTATTTAAATAAAAATCAGTGTTATTTAAATCTGTAATATAGAGGATACCAACAGAAACATATGGCATTATTTTTCCATGTATTTTTTCTATGGAATTTTCCTAATACTATTTATTACCTCCTTGTCCTAAGGCTTGGTAATATTGCCTAAAATCACTCAGAAAATTCACATTGGTTTCTTTTGGTATTACATAACACTGCAAATTCATATGGTTCAAATGTGACCATTTATTAATCGGTATTTGTAAAGCATCAATATGGAGGCTTTCTACAGAAACATAAGAGTGAAAAATTACCTCGTATGCATCCTTAATATACGGAAAAGCTACCCCAATTTGCGGGTTGCATCTTCTATCAAAAGCATAACGCACTATAGCTACCACTTTCAACTCGTCCAATGCATGAACAAGGGCAGAAAAAGCAACTGCTGCATTCTGGGGGAAAAAAAAAAAAAAACCACAACACTCTAGAAAGTCATTCAAGTTCTCATTAGTCTGCTGAAATACATCTTTCACAGTGAATTCAACAGCACTGATTTACTCAAGGCTAGTTCCCATTTCAGCTATAACTTCAACACAAGCATTTTTCATGTTCAGTAAATGAAGAAGCAGAAAGGTCAAATCTCATCATGATAGTGGATCCATTCAAAGCTGAGTGAACTTTAGATCCAGCACGTTCCACCTTTTTCGCTAGGTGTGAAGAGGTCTCAGAAGTATTATACGAGAGAGAGAAAGGGAGGGAAGTCAAACCCTCAAAGAAACACATCAGAACACTACAGTGAGTTTTTTTACCTCTAATGTTTAAAATAATTTGGAGATTTGTTCTAAATAATACAGTGACAGGGCACACTGTTGCTCTGCATGAGAATGGACTTAAGCACCAATTCCAGGTTCCCCATGTCCTTGCACAAACGTAATATTTACTAGTTTCTCATTATTCATGAGATGTGGTATTAATTTGGGGTCTAATCCAACTTCCTTCCATCCTAATGAGGAATGGAACAAGACTTCTGTAAGCTGCATTAAGAATATTTGTTTTATTAAAGCAGAAAGAAGGGATAATTTCAAGTGCCAGTATTATTCTTTTCTGTTCCACGGCAAAACACCTTCTGTATTAAACTTCAGTTCACCTTACCTCATCATCTTTCGCTGCAAAGACCTTCAGAACATGGCTACCCATGTAGTAATGCCTCTGGATCTACAGATTCAAATGGTCAAGCGTTAGCCTGATCTAAACCAAATGTCATTAATGTGACTGAACCAAATAAATTATGAAACAACTAAGACATTACTCAAGTGAGAATCCACAAAACTTAATTACTGCACATAGAAGTTAAAGCCCTATATATGCTTCATATCTCCATTTATCCCTCAATATGGATATTCAGTCATATTCGGCAGGATATTCTCATACCTTCCTACTGATGGGCAGGCATGAAAAACTACAGTACTTGCAGCTGTTACCAATCTGTATAATACTGCAGTAATTCGAAAGTCAGTGTGGAAAACCACAGTAGTTAACAAAAGACCAAAACCTAACTGACACCACTTTTATGCTATTAAATTTTCCTAGCAAAGACATGTCAAAAAGGAGCTGAAAAAAAGTCACATCCTTAATTGATAAAGCTACTTTAACAGCAACCTGGATTATACACAGCTGTGCTGGCAAAGAAGCACTTCTGCTAGCAGTTATGCTGTTCATGAACATGGCTGACACCTCCCCGCCCCCCAAAAAATACAGTTTCCTTAAAGGCTATTGCTGGAATAGCTGGAACTACAGAGGCTGCGAGACACACCCAGAGAAACACTGCAATAGTGAAAAACTGTCACAAAGACTGCACAGTGCTATGAACACTGGTTAAAATGACCTTTCTTCGTTAAAGAAAAATCTCTTCAAATTACACTGCCTCCAAACTAACCTGGAGTTTCATTATTTAGCAAATTACCATAATGCTGTTGAAGTCAGTGACAACTTGCACCAGAGTAGATCTGTTTAATGTGTTACAGCACAATTCTTCACCTCAGATTATTCTACCTGCAATTATTCTTTGCTGTTCCGTCTTTAAAAGCTCAGGAAATTTTATGTTCAGTATAGTATAAATATCTAGACATGTGTATCACTACACCTTCTTTGTCTGCAAAAAAAAATGGTTCCTTTGTAATAATTTTCAAGTATTATTTCCATGGCATTGCTTATAAATTAAAAATCAAAGTTTAAGTGGCCTCTGATCTTCTTTCCTGAGGGATGTGAATAACTCAAAAATAATATGAGGTGGTTCTATTCCTTCTTTAATTATGTATTTGGAGCTGTTCCAGTTTCTGTAGTTAATAATAAATTATCTTTTCTCCAAAGTTTTTAAAAGAAACAATTTAATATAAAACATACATTTGAATAGTGTCAGTATTATGATTCCAAACAATAAAATACAGGAGACAAAACATAAAGAAAGCATGGGTCTTGAAAATTCCCACTGTAGTTTAAAACTTCCTGATATCATTATCTATACAGTGCAATTTTAATCCTGCAATCACACCTGAATAATTTTATTCCACTGAGGTCTATGCAGCTACTACTGGGCATAATTACTCACCCTCCTAGTTACAGGACCAGAGCACACTTTAAGATGTAATTCCTATTCATTATGAAATCCACAGACAAGAGAAGCACATCATAAAAATTATCAAAAGCAATAAATATTTTGTGCATTGAAAAAAAAAACCACCAATGTGTTAATTCTTTGAGGCAAATTCATGTGAATCAAAATTATTCCTACAACTAATTATATTCCTACAATTAATTATTAACTATGTATTTGAAGGTATTAACACACTATCTGGCCAATGGTGGAAAAAAAGAAAATCCATATGAAATAACAGCTCACTTACAGGAGCATGATGCTTCTCATCTGTTTTTCCCCCTCTTAGTTTCTGTTTTCAATAAAAGTCAGACTTCAAGTCGAAATGGGAGGCCAGCCTCCAGCATAAGAAAACACTGCACGTGGTGAAATACATCTTACAGAATTAAATGAAGATAGTAAGACTCAGCTGTAGGCTAATAATGCGTGAAAAGATGCAAGAAATTCTCTCATTGAGACACTGGGTTCAGATACAACATTTCACTTGTTAGACCCAGTTTCTGGTACAGGACTTAGCCGTCCTTAACATCTCTCTGCGGGATATAAGCTCAAGCATGACATGTTTCCTCAAAATACTTTCAGTACACAAGTTTCCATGTTACTCAACAGCTTGAAGTTCTGAATGTCCTCAAGGAGCAACCAGGTTACAGTTCCCATTTGGGCTGGCTTCTCATTTCAATAAATCAAAATAACTTCCCGGCTCCTCAATTAATAACATGCTTTGGACCACCGCACTGCAGTAATCTAAGGGCGTATCTAGCAACATAAAGGGGTCTCTGTGCCACCTGTACTGTAAAGTAAAAATATGTTTAGTTACATCCATTTGGGAGTAAGCTCACACAGATACCTCCTATTTCATTAGCATCTTTCTGTCCCAGTATAGGTTTCCTCAGCCTTTGTCAAGGGTTCTATTTTGTTCAGGCAGTGAGATGTTTCAAAGAAGAGCAGGAGAGCTGGGAGCTTTCAGAATAGAAGGCGCAGAGCTGCCCTACGATTTCCTTTCAGTTCTGAGTGGTGAAGGGGACTGGGTGCAGTGAACTCCAAGATGAGTAAAGTTTCAGACACCCTGTCTGAAAATCCTGGAGAAGAAAGAGTGGGAGCAGCTTAACATTTCTAGCAATTACTGGTGCTCACACCTCTGTACTTTTCCTCATGTGTCCTGCTTTAAGAAGGGTTTGTTAAGCCTTTTCCTAAGGCTTTCCTAATGCTCAAGTCCTAGATTTCCTGCAGGAAGTCACCTTGTGCTGGATAGCTTTTATTAAGGTACTTTCTCAATGTAAGTTTCTTACAACTTCCAGGTAAAACGAATGGCAAAGTTAATATCACAAGTACAGGTAAGTGCATATAAACACCAAGCATCTCAATGAAATATGGAGAGTTTTTGAATGATGTTATCTTCATCTAAGTTCTATGAAGTCTTCGCTACATTTAGTTTTTGTTATAGTACAAACAAGAAGCAAGTCAAAGCTCACTAATCCTTATGGAAACAAGAACGAACACAGTCAGTTCTCAGCCTTTCTTTAATATTTCTTTAATGGTCGAGGGAGGGGCTTCTTCTGTTGAAAAGAACATGCTCGTGGCTGGACAAAGCCCAAAAAAGCTTCTGCATGACCTGAACAGAAGACAGACCATCTTCTGTTGCAGATCTGGCATCACTATTCAAGTTCATGAGATGAGACTACAATACCTGTCTCTACTTTGCAAAATCCAAGTTCAGTGGCTGTTGCTTCACTTGAGGGCCCAATGGACACATTTATGAGCTGCTCTCCTTCACGAGACTACACACTGTTTACATGTACTGTTTACATGTACATACTGTTTACAGGCTTACATGTAGAATCAGCAAATAAGTCATCCCTGCATACCTGACTGCAGATGCCCCATTCCCAATACTGGTACAACACAACAACTTCAGTGAACTCAAACTGAAATCAATTGTTTTGAACAACCCAGGAAGCTGAATGGGAAAAAGTTTAGTACTGTACCTGAGAGGATCTGCTGAATCCCAAAACAGAAAAACATTTTGCTTCTGTTTTGTATTTCATTTGCTCTTCATCTTCCTTGGAAAAAGGAACTATATCACTCCCATAGCGAAACCCTGGAGAACAAGAGAAGAGCATCTGGTAAGCATATGGGCCTACAATTCTAACACCGAAATTAGCTCTCTGAATATTTTAACAATGCATGCATGGCCCACAGCTACACTCCACACACACTCATCAAATTACTTTCCCTGTTAACAAAAAAACCACACACCCCATAGACACATTTTGTACTTCACAAACAGCAGTTGCACTCCTTGTACATAGTTTTATGTAACGTGGCTAGCCTTGTAGAGAGCAGGAAAGAAAATAAGGGAACTGAACATCTTGCCCAACAAAGTTATGCTCACAGAATAGATTTAAGCAAATCAGAACAGATTTCAGCAAATAGACTGCAACACTCCCTGCAAATGTAACATAAAAAACCCCAAACATACCACAAATCATAGACAGGAAATGACACCAGAAGGGATTCAGAGAACAAAATGTGTTAACAGTCATAGTGAGATACACCCTCAGACACAATGGAAAACCTAAACACTCTTGTATGTAGACGTGGTCTTTCTATACATTCCTGTGTTTTACTTCCCGTGCCTTACTTTACAGAGATATCTCCACAAAACAGGAAGGTGTTAGTTTCTCAGAAGTATCATTGTTCCAACTGCTTATTCCCCCATGTCAAGCTACAAGATCCTCCCTATAACATCATCACTTTATTATACTGTTGCAGACTAGGGATAATATCCTCAGGTGCGAAGAAAACAGAAGGAACTGAGGTAAATCCCTGGATGAAAGACCTATAGATAGATACACCTTCCTGGTAACTGAAAAGCAAACACATAGGCAAAATGAAAGAAATTTCAGTGCGGGTGTTTCAAATGCAAAATATTATCTAATTATGACATTTCTCAAAATGTCCACAGAAGTCAATGAGGCATCAGCAACTCTTTAACTGTAAGAAATATCACACCATTGATAGAGAAATTTTTGGTCTCTTTTGTTCACACTGAACTGTTCATCACTTCTTTTTACTAGTATCCCACAACCACTCACCAATTTAGGCAGTCAGGACATCAGCAGAGAACGGTCACAAATTTTAAAATACATTCACTATGAAAAGTAGAATCTCTTTTTTTTCATTTTGCTAAAAGTTTTGAAGTTATAAACATAAACAGACTACTCGCTTTTAACTATCCTCTCTGTTTAAAGAAACAAAGAAAACCACACTCTCCTTGGGACATTTTTAACGGCTACTACTACAAAACACCTATGACCACTACAACTGAAAGAGGTGAAATAAAAAAAATACAGTATTTATCTTCCTTTTTCAATTTATTTTATTCATTTGACAGCATGTTCTATACTGTTATCTGAATAGTTCTGCCCTTTACAGTTACAACACTCTCCCTACTTGTGTGGGATTGAAACAGTAAAGGAGAAAAAAAATTAGTAACAAAATTGCAAAAAAAATTAAATATATTTGCTTAACTCGATTTTTTAAAAGTAGACTACTTCAAACTGTTTCTGGGGCCTTTAGTCTTCTAAGGAATTTAATCCACTCAGAAAGAAGCTGAAGGTAATAATGGAAGTATTCTGAATACCACTACTTCAGACAGAACCTGTTACGAAATTTAAACGGCAAAGCTAATAGACTCTTGAACAGTAAACCTTCCTGTAATGGTTTCATCTTCCCAGTTGCAGAATATCTAGAGCAGTTGCTTATCTAGAAAAAAATGCAGTGTTATGAAAGTATTTGTGTTATCAGTACAACTGAAGATCTGAAAATAGAATAGAGGTAGCAGCACTACTCACTACAGAACTGAGGTATGGTCCTCTACAGAATACAGTTTAGGAAGCTGTAGTGCCTTCCAAGTTCCACCTGGTGGTATTACTATTACTCCTATTATTGACAAAAGTAAGAATCTGTAAAATATGTGGAGACAAAGATCTCACGTAACAGTCTGTGTTCCATCAACTTACAGAGCTTACATTCTAAGATCACAGCTAGTCTTCAAAGGATAAAACTAAAAGGCACTTAGGTGATTTAAGAGTACGAGCCATTATCTTCAGTTTGTCTTCAGGGTGCACATAAAGAAGTCATACCTTGAATGGTATCATCTTTCTGAACCTCTGTCTCATCATCATCATTCAAGCAGTAAACAGTTTCTTTTTGCACATCATCTTTTCTGAGGGTTTTAGCATCCACAAGCGTCCAAACTTTTTTCACCTTCTCTTCTGTGACCTTTATATCAGAATTCAAAGAAAGGAATGTTTAACATATCAGAGGCTTATCAGAACATGCAAAAATTCTTAGACCAAGTGCTGCATTATTTTGCCAATAAGGGACCAATAATGACAGCCCCAAATATGCATCTCTGACTGCTACCACCATGCTTTCTGCCACACTGTTTCATCTGTATGAGACTTAACACCTGAACTATATCACACTGACTACATATTTGTCTTTGTTATTCATTAAAGTCATCAGCTAAATCATTTGTGGAAGACTTTTAGTGACAGGATAACATGTAACTTGCTTGCTACATATTTTACTTCCACCTACACAAACGCTTTTGACAAAGCGCTAAGATACCTGTTAAAGATGCAAGAATGCTCACTCAGCTTGTTTGCCCAAGTTCTGCACGAGGCTTACTACTACAAGATAAAAATACCCTATATTAACTGCAACTTTCCCCAAAGGCAGAAAAAGATCCCAGTTGCATTACAGGACTGGGAGGGGAAAGAAGGAATAAATATCTGCAATGAGTGAATGCTTCCCAACTACAGGGAAAGAAAAATTATTTCTTTTCACTCTACTTAAGTGAAATTGATGGTATACTTAGTGAATGAGAAGAAAAATGGAGAACTGGGCAGAAAACAGAAAAGACAGGATAGATTATGTCAGTAGATTATCACAAGTCTATTCCTAGCTCTGATCCAACTGTTGTATGACCTCGGGCTAGTCACTTGGTTCATGTTGCTTACTCTCCCAAGCTTCATTTATTTTGTGTGTAAACACCTTTGGGAGGGGACTCTTACTGAATATCTGCACAGATCTGGCACAATACCCTAATAAAAAAAAAAAAATTATGAGTAAGTATAAATAGAAAGCTGGCAGCAGAGAGCTCTTTCAAGGCTAATATGCCTATCTTTCAGAAATCAGATACATTTCAACTTCGCAATACATCTTCTGAAACCTTGCAATATTGGCCAGGCTCTCAGTCTTGGGTTCAAGTAACATACCAATTAATCTCCATCTCACCAGATCCATCAATGCTGCCACACTATATAGTTACCTATTAATTATCCAATAACTGGAATTTTGCACATTTTTTGTGTTTAAATACACTTACTTCTTCATAGCACTCTGTGAAGGACCCATATAAACTGTAAGGGAAAAAGACTGTGCACAAGCTCTGCCAAACAGTATAGAGCAGACAAGCTGAAAAAATAGACCTTTTTTTTCAAAAAAATAGCTGGTAAAAAAAATTACACCCACCATTTTACGTACACATGTGTATAATTCCTCTCATGCACAGGGCTTAATGTATAAGTCTCATTGAGCTGCAGACATATCACCGATGCCGAATGGAAAACTTCACATGATGGCAGCATTCCTAATCAGGTTTGTCAACTTCAATACCATTAAGTGTCACAGAATAGATGACAATTACTTCTATTTCTGTACATCGTGAATTTTATTTCTTTAACATATGTGTACAATATGGTGAAGTTAGAGTTGCTGTGGGAACCACAGTTTTAGATGTACTGGTTTCTACGCACATAAAATTGCTACCATGATTATTTTGGATGCTGTTTTATCTTTTATTTTCTTAGCTGTAAGTTAAAAACACGCAGCTGCACCTAATGCTGCCAAAATACACTAAAACATACGATTTTACAAACTTACTGATTTGTAGGCCACAATCCTTATAGACAAATTAGAACCAATAGTGAGCTGGCAGGGCCAAGCCATAGGTCTTCTTTCTATTTTCTTAAACATTGAAAGACGCTCCAGGCTCTCTCTAAATGAAGGAATCAGGAAAACAGAAATGAACTCTGATGAACTGTAATAAAACATTACAGACAATACACTCTCTTCTAGGAGATGCAGGAGTCCAATTGTTTCGGCTTAGACTGCATAAAGCATTAGAAAATAAACTCTATGAATAATCCTGTCATTAACTATTGTCAGAGAGAGAATGAAAAAAAGAGGTAGCACAGTAAATTATTCCCATCTCGAGCCTTTATGATGGTGTGACATTAGGGCTTAAAGACAGTACGTTAGGCCTTGTGATGAAACTACACAATTGCTTATTAAGCCTTTTACATTTATATGTGCTCACCCAATTAGGGCATGTAGTTAGCTGAACAACCCAAATTAGAAAAGGCTTCTCTAAGTGGTAAAACAGTTTCTGCAGTGGAGGTGAAGAAATGAAGAATCCAGTTTCAACTAACAGGATTTTGTTTGTGTGGTAATTAACTTTTGACGCTTTTTTGTTTATATAGTACTAATGAACTCATTATTTTCAGGGCATTCAGTTAGAGTGAAACAAGTTACTTTGACTATTTCTAGCCTAAAGTGCATATATGCAAGTTCATAAAACAAAAAAAGGAACCGAATGATTTTATGCTAAAGAGTGTTAACTCAATTGCACAACTTTAAGCAATGGAGTCCAAAAATTAAAAATTGACAGTAAAAGCTAATTATATTATTGTGAAATCAAATCGGCTTGCACCCCAGCTAATACAAACTGTATCATCTATTTTGCTATAAAATTCGAGTGCAGAGAAAGCACTCATAATTTTTTTTATTGTATGATGAAGCAAAGACAAAACAGCATTGACCTCAACTTTTCATATGATGATAAAACCCAAAATGTACCTCTCTCCTGATTAAAGCACTTGTCTGGCAGAAATTAAGATCAACTCCTAAAGACATTAGTACAGAATTCAACTTGGTATTCTATTTTTCAACTTTCTTAGGATGAGCAGGGTTTTTTTGAATTCTAGCAGAAGTACAATGAAAGGAAAAAACACACTGGGATTTTTATAATTAGATGAACACTGTATTTCCTTTTCTTATTTATTTTCCTTGGGGAAAGGAAGGAAGGGAGGAAGGAAAAATTACTTTTCCTGGCAAGAGAGACATCAGTATAGGATTGTAAAAAAGAACCTGTTACTACATCATTAAAACTACTGCAACACATACATTCAAGGATGAATATGAAAATCAAATACCTAAGCATCAAATGACTAAAACTGTCATCTAAGCTCAATGTATTAACTCTGTCCTTTAATTTCTTATATTTATAGAAGAAAAATGCTCCCTGTTATCAAAGAAAACTCAGCAAATAAAACCCTAGTAAACACACATCTCAGCTTGTATTTAAAAACATGTCTCTCCTCCTCTGCTCTCCAATCCCTTCCCCCAAACCCCAGAGGCAGCAGAAGTACCTCCTGTCCAACAGTCAGAATATCAAACCCTAAAACAATACAACAAAATTTTCTCATTTACTTTCCTGGCATGACTAATTTATTTTCACAAGAGTTGAAATATGTTTACCACTAGGAATAATAAATACAGGAAAACAGGGAGTATATCCGAGTTGGTAAATTATCATGACAGATTTGCAAGGCTGAATTCTTAAAGCTTGATAAGCAACTTAACTGCCTCTAAAACCTCACATATTCTTAAACAACTTAAACTACAGCTTTAATCTATTCGTCAAATGCCTATTTATCCAAAGATTTTGGACTTCCCCTGAAAGCATGGCACAAAGACAGCTTATACAGTAGCAACAGCCTGCAATAAATAAAAAAAAAAAAAAATCTATAAAGAAGGGGACACACCACACAGTAGCTTCATGCATATGGATTCTCCTAAAGGATAAATGGGCCCAGAAAAATACTGCTTTTCGTTGCAGTCTTTTGATACAATGACAAAGCCTGCTTTTTTCTAGAGACTCAGGCTGCTCTGTTGACTAGTATGGAACACATACACTGTGATACATGTTTCTTCACTAATCCACACTAATGTTCCAATTTAACTGTCTGCTGAGGTGCAAAGCAGATCAGTTGGGTGGGGCGAGGAAAGGAAATCCCACAAATAAAATGATGCATGCAAACCCACATATACCTAATCTAAAAATTACACTTGATAATCTCATTACAGCTATGGTCTACTAGGTTTCCTGAAAAACATGTTGTCTAAAAGATCACACTTCATAATTGTAGAATAGAACTAAGACAATAAAATCAGACTTTTACAAGGTGCCTAGATGCATTTTGCTTGTTTTACCAACTGAGACAATACCTATGTGGAAAAGTCTTGGATACATGACTAGCTACAGTTTTTCAGACACACACATATATTTTTATTCTTTCATTGGGGAAATGTGAACTGAAAAACCATCTTTCAATTCTTGCATTAGGAATGCGGCTAAAAAAGCATATAGTTTGGCACAATGGCACAGCAGTCCGTGATTAAAGAGCAGGATTCAACAAAAAACATTACTCAAAACATTTGTGGGAGTTTGATAAATTAGTGAGCTAAAAGAAGCCTGAGACCACGGAACGAAGGCTGCCATTAAACGCAAATGTTCTACCTGCACTGTCACAAATTCCAACCCTTTCAAAACACGCTTTTGAAATCTTATTTACAGAACACATTCCCTCCAAAATTCACTAACACTATGAAAGAAAACTGATTTTTTTCTTTAAATACAGATATAGAAAATTTGTTTTCCACTGAAATCTGTAAGCTCTTCTACCTATTCTAAAGGCACTGAAGAAGCTGTCTGAAAGGGACTGAGTGTACAGTAAGTTATAAAATTCACTGACTTCAGTGAAACTGGAAGCCAAGTGACTGATTACTTAATTCATTTCATCTTTTGGGGAAGAAATCAGAAAGTAAATTTACAGTGTGATAAAGAGGATTAGCCAAGTTTACCTGAAAGTATAAATTTCTTCCAGCCCTCCTCCTTCATCCAAAGTATGCATCAGTTTCCTCACCACATTAATGCCTTCCTTCTGTTGCTCACTTAAACCCTTTCTTGGGAAAGAGTTTCTGTGCATTTGAGAACATCCACTGGCACTTGTATCTCCACCTCCATCATCAACATCCACTGGAAATGGCAGGCTAAGAACACAAGCAGAAGCAGTCAATTTGACTTTCTTCTTAACTAAAATAACCTACCAAAACCAAAATAAAACTTGTATCAGGATCAACAATTTCTATCTAGCTGCAGTCAGATGTATAAAGAGCCACATGGCTTGCGAAACACATGAAGTAGTATTTCAGGTCTACTTGGTATTGTTACCCATCTTGACCAGAATGCTGCACCAGTTCTGGGCATCATATGTCAATAAAGATGTCCACACACAGGAGGGGATTAGGGAGTAAAGATGATAATGATTAAAAAACAAGACCTATGAAAAAAAGATGGAACAAAACAAAGCCTGTAGAGAAGGGAGTCAGAGGGCAAGACAGTCTTAAATATAAAAGGCTGTTACAGAGAAGAAGGGTACAATCAGTTCTTCATATTGAGCCTGCACTCAAATTATACCACGGAGTCAGGTCAGATATTCAAAAACCTGACAGAAGTATTTCAAACCATAATCTCTAAACCCAACTGCCTGAGGAGATAGAAGAGTCTCCATCACTGGCAATCTTTATAAAAAGATTAGACAAACACCGCTCAGCAATGACATACCTACAGCTGGCCCAGTCTGAAGTAGAGGATTGCTCTAGATGACTTGTTGAAGGCCATTCCAGGCCTGTGGTTCTGTATTGGCTCTAAATGCCAGCAAACAGGACTTTCTCGGCAGTGGGGCTATTAGGTTATTTCTGGAATAAATGTTACTCTGAGATTTTAATAGCTTACACCACTAGGTCAATCTCTGACTGAAGATGACATGTTTTCCTGCACTTCAAGAATCAGATTTAAGAATTTAGTTAGGGGTTATAGATAAAATGATTTTGTTGCTCTTCAAAATATAACAGAGTTAACTAAGTATAATAACCACAGAAAAGAGAGGTGTGCAAGATCCTCTACTCTGTGCCCCTGACAATGACTGCAGATTTTTCAAATCTTTTGTCTGATCCAATTTTGAATGAACCACATGATACCTTTTACCACATTTTCACAAAGTAAAAGAACTTCAGCTTTGTGTTATGTTTTAAAAAAGCAGCCTACAGATCTCTACCGTACTTTCACCTCATTAGTTCTCACCAAACTTATCTGTGGAGCAACATACAATAAGCAGAGTTAACAATATGCACAACAATATCACATATAGCAGAATTAAAGATCAAACTTCAGCAAAGTGTTTGATACCGTTTTAGGAAGCAGCATCCACTGACAAAAAGAGACTGTATTTTAAAGCTGTTATGAGAGCAAAAAGCTTCAAACCTCTGACACATAAAAGTTAGATTACTTTCATTATAAAGTGCTTAGAGATTCCTGTGATGAGAACTGTGTAATACCCAACGCTACACAGTGCTCAGCATGTGCTCAGAGCTTGGTAACAGGGTGGAAAACCAACTACCTGCCACAAATTACAACCTAATCAATAAACAGGGTGTAAGAGATGGAAGCATTGGTTATAACAAAAGGACAAGCAAGAAATTATTTTTAAACCAGTATCCTGAGTATTTTACATTTCTACATGTATTTCTCAAAGCATCATTTGCTCGTGAGACAGGGTGTAAATCTGCAGTTGGTGCTATAACAGCAACGTTCCCCGTTTCTACTAGCCATCAGGCTTTTCCTTTGCTATGTTACAGACAAAGGAAATGTAAAGATGTATGAGAAATCTCATAGAATAGAACTGCAATGTTAACTTGTGGTGGTAGCATCTGTGCCAGGTCTCTGAAAGACGTAACTTTGGCTGGCAGCATGTACATGTTCATGGTATTGTGTCTCCACTGCCTGCAGTGCCAACAATAGCTCAAATAACCTAGAAGGGGCATGTCAAGGCATGTTGCAAGCATACCTTCTGTTGCTGTGTAGACAGAACCTGAGAGCAGTCTGAGATTTTTACATTCAGCCTCTCCCAAGCACAGGCAAAAAGTAATTTTTCTGTGGAGAATCAGCCTATGATTTTCAGTCACACTTTCCTACCTAACCCCTCTGTTATCTTGCAGGCCAGCCCACAAATGGTTTTAATGAATTTATCATGTTCACAACATTGCTCCTTAAAGAATGCTGGATCTAGGTGAAACTAAGTATTAAAATGGTCAGAGGTAAAACTGCAGCTTTAACTTTCTCCTGTGAAATTATTTATTATAAACAGCAAACATTAACATTCACACAAAGTTTTGCTTTTAAATAAACTCCTGCTAGAAGGTCTATAGCTTCCCATGTTGCCATCATGTGCAACATCTAATACAGATCTCAGCACCACCCACCATTGCTTAAGATCAACGCTTGTCTGTACCTATACCAAGATAGCCATGGGATTACTGTCATAACATGTAAGACATGACTTCCATTTTCCAAGCCCATCACTGTGAATATAACCCTTCTCTTCAGACTTCTTTTCTACTGACACCAGAATCAGGCTATAAACATCTGCAACACTACCTCATTATTTCTTCCAAGTAACTCCCTTAACCTAAAAGGATCTAGGCTGTTACTGTGACAAAACCACTGCTTCTGAGGCTATTTCTGGCTCATTGTTTCCCACTTCTCTACTTATATAGATCTTTTGTCTCCCATTTTAGACCTTGGCTCTAACCTATAAATGTAACTAGAAAAGAAGCCATCATCGCTTAAGGAGACTTGGTTCATAACTGGAATTCATGGCATGTGTAATGATTGTTGTAAGTACTTTTATCAATATTAAATACTGGTACACCTCTACAGAAACAATACAGCAACAGATCACCAACTCCTTCAAGATCATTACTAAGAAAGAATAATAATTTCCCTTTAAAAAAATGGCATAGTGTATAACAGCCACTTCCATACTTACAAAAACTGAAGTGAAATTCCTGTTTTCTTCAAGTTAGCAATGATAATTTCCAGCTGATCCTCACTGACAGGACTACTAAGGTCTGTAAACAGTTCAATGTGTCTCTTCTCGTATTTCTTTCCTCTTAAAATACAAAAACAACATCTACATATATCAGAAATATCTAGAAGACCTTTTTATAATTCTTGCCTTACAAAATTGAAGCTTTACCAAAGCAATATACTTGTAAAAAACAAACCAACAAAGCTACTTGGTAGAAGTTGTTCTATCATTGCTCATATTATTTATGGTAAGTTTCTGTCTTTGTACGATTCCCCCTACTCACTCCTACCCCCTAAAATTGAGGACTCTAGCCCTTTGACTATATAAATTACTAACTACCTCTACACGAATGGAATTCTGCCAACTTTAACCAATGTAGACAAAATGCTAATAAAATACATTATGTTGTTTATTGATTATACTGGATATTTCCTTTGCAGCTGTAATTCTATCCTAGTGAAAATGGAAAATGTATTTTAAATTACTGGTGCTGGCAGGGGTTCTATTTTAGTAAGCTAATTTAGGAGATTCACTGGATAAGATGGACTTTAAAGCCTACTACATCAGAAAGTTCTGCCAGCTACAAAACAAAATTCAGTTAAACTGATACAGTTTTTATCTGGATATTCAAAGCATAAGGGTGACTTTCCTAAATTTTTACCCAACAGGATTTTCTCAGCTGAAGGTAAACTCCGTATCAAAGGGTTTGGTGCATACAAGCAACTTACCCACAAGATAACAAAAGCAGTTGCTCCATAGATATTCAAGGTTACACTACCATAAATGCAGTGATTTTAATTCACAACTCAGTTTTAACTGTTAAATTGACACAGCTCTCCATGCCAATTAGACTTCAATCATAAAAACACAAATCGCATTACTAGGTCTATAGCCTTCTGCATTCACAGTTGGATCATATGATCTTATTAACAACATATTTATTCCCCGTTTTGAGCAGAAGTAAGGCTATCTTCCTTTCCCTGGACCATCGGTCCACTGAGTAGTAGTAACAGTCACATTTCCAGTTGTCCATTCATTGACAGCTTTGTAAGACTTGTGCCAATATTTTCTTTCAACATTTATTCCAACTGCACATTTATCCCACACACCCTGCATATTTACAAACTGCCACCTCGTCTCCAACAGCCTTTAAAGTGCTAGGCTGAACAAACCTTTCTAATTTTTGGTAGTCCTTTTCTATGCATTTTAGCACGTGAATTAATGGGGTTTTGTGAAAGCAGATCACAAGAAACGTGACAGTAAGTGAAGTCTTTTTGCCTTGTATAATGGCATTAATATTCTCATGAATCTAATGCAGAGTTCCCAGTTGCATCAGAAAGCTCTTATGGAGAAGCTAGATGTCTCCTGAGGATTCTTCAGGGACAGACTCCTGTAGTATGTTGGTCTTAAATTTTTTTTTAAGCATTTTCCATATTTACACAATACTGGAAATGTAATACTGGCAAGAAATCAGATCAGCTCCAAAGTGCAAGGTCAGAATTCTGTAAAAGGCTTTGGGTTACGTACTCACATTGTTTCCTTCTGAAGCAAGTCCATACACACAATAATTGCATCCAGAACTAAGCGAAATTAAGAGAAAAATCTCATCTAGAACAAGAATCATGTCACACAAGTGTTTTTCCTACGAAACAATCTTCTGTTTTCACACACCCCCCCAACCACTGACAAACATGCATTTTAGTTAACAAGCAAACAATTTTTTGTTTTATTTGAAGAGGTAACTCTTCAAATATCTACTGTGCAAGAGGTTCCTATATATCTTGACTGTTTTGTGATCTTGTCTCTTCCCCATTTATCTGATGGAACAGTAAAAAGATTGCTCTAGGGCCCAGTCTTTTAACTGCCATTGGGGGGCTCAAGTCCAATGAAAGACTAATCTAATCTTTTAACATATATATATATAAAATATAATTTTACTTTGAATCCACAAATAGAATTTACTTGCACTTTCAATACCTGATGCCATTTTCTCATGCAAGTTTTACTTCAAAATATCTGCATCTGGCAATCCCTTGATAGTTTCTTCCTCACCACAATTTTCACTGGGAATATATTTTTACCGCTGCACACAAACCTGCCCACCCATTGAAGAAGGAACATGACTCTGCTTCTGCTAAGATACAGCTGACTGGCTGCACACTTCGCTGAAACAGCTCTGACAGTCTGAATAGAGCTCACAACAATCATTTTGCGGCCAGAACGAGGGAAGACAACACGGGAAGTTTAACAGTATGGAAACGAAACACACAAAGGGACAACATATAGATCGCCTTCTTTCAAAACTCTTCACCTTATAAAACTAACAACAGAACACATCCAAACAGGAAGAACATTCAAACCAGCAAGTGACATTTGGCAATGTCAGAAATACTTCCTGAAGTAGGAGATCTAGCAATCAATCTGATAAAGCTCTATTCTGCTTTGTCTGGCTTCTGGTACTTCTGATAACATATTTCGCAAATAATATTTTTATTTGATGAAAAAGCATAAACCAAGTTCTACAACACTATTTTTAAAAACACATACTTCATTTGAGGCCTAAAATTATATTAGTGCTAACTTTGGTCTCTTTAATTAACAGAACACTTCATAGAACCAATGATTACCTAAGGCCAAGACTCCATCTGCTAGCCTAAAAGAATGTCAAAAAGCAGCTAATCTGCTTTTGAACAAACTTACAACCACAAATTAGCTGAACTCTCATAGTAGTTACAACTTCGGAGGCAAGTCTGAGCCCACAACACTAACTTCCTGTCTCCTGTGTAGCTGAATCGGTCCAAGAAGTGCTCTACAACAAAAGGATACAGTCTGCTTGCTCAGAGCCCGGTTTAATCACATCTTGAATGTCTTCCAGCAGATCAAAATCTGGTAGCATTAGTGACCTATGTACAGTGATGTTTTGGTATTGATCCCCACTGGCAAGTTCATTCCTAGTACCATCTGTGCCAAACAAAACTACAGCGACTTCATCTTTACTCTCAGCAAAAACCTGGAAACAGAGAAAATACAAAACAGGTATAAAAACACAGATTTATTCACAACTATGTTACGCAGACTCAAGCAAGCTGAACTAATGTTGAAACAATATCAAGTACAGTGAATTTACTTTCTCTTACTTTTTCAGTGCTATCATACCAAAACGTGATTTTGCAGAGAGTTCACTAATTTAGATATAATTAAACTAACAGACTGACACGAGGATACCTGGGATAAAACAAGTAAAATGGGCTGACTCAGTCCTTGAAATGATTCTTCAGTATGGTAAACCTTAAAAAGATTGAAACGTTTTAGAGAAAGAGAAGAGTACTCTTTTCCCCTCTAAAAGTCTCTACTGCCTTAAAGAAAGAGTGATCAATCCAACTACCACATCTCCACAAAAGTACAATTGAAACAAAGGGCACTGCTACTCCTGCATAGAGACAACTAATTCTTACTCATTTCTCATTTATTTCAGTTATTAGTAAATGAGGAAAATATTTTGCAATGTTATTGCTTCCTCTCCATTCTTAACATGTAAAGTCACACATACCTGTCGCTGCACAAACTTTGTCATAACCTTCTTGGCTTGTTCAAGTGAAGACTCCTCACCAGAGGCAGAATTGCTCATTGTAAAGCCTACATCCAGGCACAGTACTATGGCCACCTAGAAAGGAAATACAATACTGAATAAGAATGTAAAAGGGCCAATATAAGCATAATTAATTAAACAGGTTAGTTCAGATCCTTGAACATACAAAACCTAAAAAAAAAAAATAAAAAAATTAAACTACAAACTACAATCTTTTACAGTAACTCTTCATATGAGACACTGGTGGAGGACAGAACCAGTACAACTGCACTGAACCGAGAATCATTTAATCCTGTACCACATTCCGGACTTCTCAGTGGAAAATACAAAAAATCCTATGATCTGTCAAGAGGGGCAATTTCTATTTAACCCTGTGAATATATTAGGGATCCAAGGGCTCTTCTGTGCTAGGAAATAAAACAAGAGATATTTCAGTTGGCAATTACCAGCACAAGACAATACAGTGTACCTGCACTATACAAGGTGGAGATACAAGCTTGTTCCCTAAACTCTACAGCTATATCCACCCCTCACAGTAGCCCATAATAGCTGCAGACCACTGTTTCATCTAACTCAAGAACATAAGACTGACTGTACTCCTATGGCTTCCAGGGAGAGCCAGAACATTTGTTGCTGCTGGAGGTGTCTCTGCAGTGAGCACTGGTGTCTGCACCATGCAGCTATGCTCCTAACACCTCAGAAGGATGAATTCCGATTTCAACTTCAGGGCTTAAATCCCACAAACTAGCATATGTACTTGCTTTCTGATCATTGCTCTAACTGATCTATATAAAACAGTGCCCAAGTCTTCCCCTTAATTGATTTATAAACTAGCATACGAGTAAAATAAAATTGCTTCTTGTGATTTCTCTTGTTCAACATTCATTAATAATGAATATTACCTGTAGTGTGTTGCCCATTCAACTGGATTTGCTAAGTTACTCTGAAGTTCTTCCACAGACTCTTGACTAACAGAATTTTACCATGCAGCTGAATGAAACTAAAAGAGGAGTTCAGTAAATTTATGCCCTGCATCTCTAAGGACATTGACAAAAGGCCAGCTCAAATTTATTGTCACTGATTAAAACAAGGTTCTTTAACTATATATCAGAATCTTGCCTGGTGGATAACCAGTAGCTTAAATTACACGGCATACAAAAAATTATTGTTTGCCAGAACACAGGAAAATTAGATATTACCTAGTTTGGAGCTAGTCACCTTGTTTCAAAATAAAAAATATATCCAGTGCTACGAGAAGTGAAGCTGCCAGAAGGACATGGGCAATAAATCAGAAGATTGAGAATCAAGCGACCCGAGATGCACAGTCTGGTTTTGCAAAACAAAAGGGATGAACAGGAAGAAAAGGTGTTGGTTTAAGCTCTTTTGCTTGGTCATGCAAATAACTCCAAGTATCTTTTTAAGCATCAACCAGAAGAACCTGATTCTTTTTGTTACCTAAGTAGATATTGCTTAATATCAAGTTTATAGGAATAATTTTCCTAGATTAGTTGTCTAATGCTCTGTCTTAACAGCTCTCAAATTAGTTATTTATCCTCTTCCTTTTTCTAAAATACACTGTGCACCTCCCCATCATTTTAACAAGCACTGGTTTAACTCCCTGCATCCTCCCAGAACAGGACAAGGGGGAAAAAAGAATTAGCAACAGGACCGCACAAGACATCCAGCAGGTTACACTCTGTCTCAGCACTCTATTCCTCACTCTGCCTTCACTGGTGGCTTGCCTGGGAGCCAGGAATTAATAATGCCTTTGAGGCAGCTACACCTGCAGAAGCTTCGAGTGGAATACAGGCAGTAACTGGGGCTGCACTAGGTTCTCACAAAAGCCTTGCTACTGCTCACCTGCCAGCCTGAGGAATTACTCTACCAGCTTCAGTAACCGCAGACCCTCTGCTTGTTGCTGTCCTGCCTCAGGACACACCGTGGCTGCCAGCTGAATTAATCCTATTGTCCAAAACAGGTAAAATGATCTTCACAGCTGGCAAGACAACAGCAAAGAAACCAAGTGGGTGCAGGAGCGAAGAGCTGCTGTTTTGCTTGAGAGAAAATGATAAAATGTCATGTGCTAACATGCTCTTCTGGAAGGCAGCAAACTCCAAGCCCGGTGCCTATTCAGGTATGTGGAACCCTCCTTCAGGAGGGAAGGTCTCTCTTTTGGTAATCCTCCTCTATACATCTCTTCCTCTGTTATTCACCTCTACATCTCACCTCTGAGCATCCTGTACCACCATTTTCAGGTGCAGTATACTAAGCTAAGCTAAGATGCTCAGCATGTGTGATTGTAGGACAACATTGTCACACCTGAGCTAACATCAATCTGCTTTGCTCAACGGTGAAAACGGAACGAGCCTGCCTTTATCTCTAACCTCTCAGTGCTGCATTATTTTTTTATAATAAAGCTAAGGGAGATACAGCTACAGCAGCACTTTAGCCTGCAGCACAAAGCCGGCGTTTAACAGATACTAAACTGCCCTGTATCATCAGAAGAGAGCTTAATGCCGCTTTCACCAAACGGATTCCTTGAACACACCAGTCGGCATTTTTAACAGGGCAAAACCATTTCCGCTATTATTTTATCAAGAGCAATGGCAACTACTACCGTGGTGGCCGCACTGCGCTCAGAACCGCAGCTGCCCCCGGGAAGGGAACGCTGAAGTCCCTCTGAATCAGACGGGGTGGCACCAGCACCCACCCGGCGGTCGGCACCGGGGGGAGTTACGCGGTTTCGCAGCCCCGCCTATTGCGCCGTTTGCTACCAACACCGAGGCCAGCAGCTCACCGAAGGCAAGCCGGGCCCTCAGAAGCCCCCCACGGCGAGCACAGGGCCACGCAAACACCGACCACCACAAGCGGCCGCCCACGGGCAAAGCGCTCGCGTTACAGAAGTTACAGGCGGCGGCTGCGGCCCGCAGAGGGGGGACCCGTTCTCACGGCCAGGCCCAAGCGGGCGGCACCCCCTCCGCGACCGCCCACGCCTGAGGCACGTCCCCGCCACACGGGGCCGGGGACGGACCGACGGGGGGCGCCCGGAGGCTGGGATACTGGAAGTCCCCCTCTCCTCCCCTCACCTTGCCGCCGCGCGCCATCTCGCTCGTTCCGGGACGCGGTCCGCCGCCCTCAGCGCTCCGGCCGGCGACGCGCCCTGTCCGCTCCGCGTCCCCCCGGGAACACGGCGGCGGCGCCTCGCGTTCCGCGGGGAGGGCAGCGCCCACCCAGCGGCGGGCGGGACCGAGACAAAGGGCGGGAGGCTGGGCCGGGTGCGGCGGGGCTGGGTGAGGGGATCCTTCTCCTCAGGTCACCCCCGGCCCTCCCTCGAAGTACCACATCTCGCAGGCGTGCCTGCATCTGTGGGTTTGGCCATACGGTGAGCAGGGCGCAGACAAGGAGAAGCCCGGTTTGGGTGGACCGGGGCCCCCGAGGAGAGGCGGCCGCAGGGCAGGCCTCTGGGGCCGGAGAGGCCCTCCTGCCCCCGAGCACCACGTGGCCCGTCTGCCCAGGGCTCTGCAGCCTCCTCTTCCCTGCGCCTGAGCGTCCCACGGGACACACCTGCTGATGGGAGCAGCCATTGCTCTTTGCCACCAGGGCAGGCCTTTGGGCTGGGTGGAAGTGTCCGGTAGGCTGCATTCTGCCCATGGATCACCAGTGGAACAGGATTGATTTATTTAAACATTGGCACAACGCTCGCTTTCTCCCAACTTAAGAACAGAGAGAATTTCTCAACCGAATTACGTACAGGCTCTTTGATGAAACTGAAGCCTGCTGGTTTTATGTTAGATGCTCTATCACATGTATCTTGGCACCTGTTGGATATTAAATCATCAGCAGAGATGTATAGAGAATGGCAAATATTTCATCATATATATTTAATATTTCTTGTTCTGCATTACCATCCTGATATGCTTTGAGAATATATCCCCTCTACTCCACTCTGGTGAGACCTCACCAGGAGCCCTGCGTCCAGCTCTGGAGCCCTCAGCACAAGAAGGACATGGAACTGTGGAAGCGGGTCCAGAGGAGGGCTACTAAAATGATCTGAGGGCTGGAGCACCTCTCCTATGAGGACAGGCTGAGAGAGTTGGGCTTGTTCAGCCTGGAGAAGAGAAGGGAGACGTGACTGCAGCCTTTCAGTACTTAAAGGGGGCCTATAGGAAAGATGGGGAAAATCTTTTTGGCAGGGCTGGGTGTGACAAGACGAGGGGTAATGGTTTTAAACTAAAACAGGGTAGATTTAGACTGGATATAAGGAAGAAATTCTTTACAATGAGGGTGGTAAAACACTGGAACAGGTTGCCCGGAGAGGTAGTGGAGGCCCCATCCCTGGAAACATTCAAGGCCAGGTTGGATGGGGCTCTGAGCAACCTGATCTGGTTAAAGGTGTCCCTGCTCACTGCAGGGGGGTTGGACTAGATGACCTCTAGGGGTCCCTTCCAACCCAAAGCATTCTATGATTCTATTAATATCTCTACCAGTGTTCTTCCTATTCTCAGTGTATCTCAAAACCCATGTTATTATCTATAATTATTCTCAAAACAGAGTGCAAAGTGGTGATACTAGTATAGCTACAAAAGAGTAAATCTCACATGAACATTTCAAAAACCTCGTACTAGAAGACTGACCCTGCAAACACAACTGTTTCCTTTTTATATTGAGTGATGTCTGAAGACAAAAATCCCCTTTTCCTCCTTACTACATCACCATGCTTTGGGAATATTGGTAATTGAGGGATTCTCTCCTCAAAGCACTTTGCATATCAAAGGAACAGAGCAGCTTGGCACTGTGACAAACATTTTATGGGAAATCTGTAGACAAAAACCCCACAACAATTGCAAGAGAAAGCTGTGTGTTCTCTTCCTGAATGTCTCTAAGGAGATTTCAGATTAATCAGCCAAGGAAATCAGGTCTGTTTACTGCTATTACTATTATTATTATCATTCCTGATGTTATCTTAGTCCCTAGGAGTGCTCACCACAGACCAAAAGCCGCCCCTTGGGCTAGCAATCAGGCAGACCCCCACCCCAACTGATTTCCAACATAGGTTGCAGCATAGGCATAAAACAAGAGATGTGTGCACACACACAAATGGGAAGAACAAACAAACAAGAATTGATCAACTTCACCAGCAATGGCTTTTCACACACCAGCAGAAAAGCATTTTGCAAGGCATCATAATCAATGAACATTTTATTATTATGACAGGGTTGGGAAGTAAAAACCTCAGCCTTAACTGCTGGCACAGGATATTGACAGAAAACCCTTTATAGTCCTCTCCGAATGCTACATTTGACACAAAAGCTGAATCCCAGGCTTCAGTCCAAACTCTCAAAGCTAGAGCAGTAATTGTAACCATTACCCAGAGAAACCTAATTTGGGTATGAGCTAGGAACCTCTGCTTCGCAGGAAGGTTGGCATGCCTGGCCCAGGTACAGCACCCTGTTCCCTCACAAAGTCTGAGTAAAACCAAAGACACCTGTAACCATGAAACTCCATATGTGATCTGCCTATCCATTAGCTCTGAGTCTGGTGTAAATGAGGTCTTATAACTTGCTCAGCAAATTACACAAACAATAAACGCAAACATTCCCCCTTTGCACCTTCATGCTGCCACATTTCCTCAGCTATTTCCACCAGCCAAAGGAAAACTAATCATTTCTGAAACAAACTTTAATCCCTATTTCCTTCTCCTTTACAAGTCTGCACAGAGCTCCCTTATAGGTAATCATCAGATCTGACTAATGAACTCCATCTGGGGGCACTGGAGCTTTGTTAGCCTGGATTAAGACTTCAAGATCTTTGCTTGTAAATGCTTGCCAAAAGATGCTTGTGATTAATTGGCCATTTTCATTTTACAGAATGTCAGTCTCTGGGCATAAATAATAAATATGTGATGTCTCCAAGGACTCAGCATCCAGGGTGATCAGCTGTAAGCTCATTTGCAACAAAGTGAGTCAGACCTCAGTCACAGTGAAGTTCTCACTCATTGCTCTTCTTACTCCTTTTTTGGTGACATTCCCCCAAAAAACTAAGCCTGGATTAAGTGAGCACACTCTTGGGAAGTAGCAGTGTGGGGCCTGCCTTGTGTTTAACTTCTCTCAATGCCTTTACAAGGCAGCAAGGAAAATGGCTTCCCTACTTTGTTACAAGGAGGAATGTATTATCCAGAGAGTTGCAGCTGGGACCCAGCTGCTTATGGAAGCTCTGAGCAAATGTAAATGGCTTCAATGTAAAAGCAGAAAGATGACTGGGCTTTTCTCCCCCTTGGAGCAGTTACCTACAGGGTAAAACTTTGGATAAATGCCTGGGGGAAAGAGAAATACCCTTGCCATCTGCGATCTAGCCCAATAGTTTTATTGAAATAGATACATGAAGCAGAACTTTCCACAGAAGAATTAACTTTGCAATCATTACCTATTCTTTGCCTGGGTTCATACATGGAAGTGAGCACTAACTGCAAACCGAGGAATTATTAACTGAATTTCCTAAAGAGATAAACGAAGCAGGGCAAGGACACTGCGACACCAATCAGCTTTGTATTTCAACCAGTACAAGCTTGGCAGCAAGCTGAAAGCAGCAGCAGGCAGGAAATTGGCACCCAAAGCAAAGCAGAGCTTAGAAACACATCTGCTAGCATCTTTCTGCGTTGGGCTTCATGAGGTGCACACAGCTGACTTCTCCCAAGAGGTCTTTCCAAACACCTGCTTGCAAGCACATGCCAAAACTCTGTTGCAGACCAGCATTAGCATTTATTATGTCTGTTTAGCGATTCCTGATGGTCCTCCCAAGAGGTGCAAGCCTAACGCACTCTCTTTACTTAGTTGCTTCTCTGGAATACACCTGTAGGGAAAAGATCTCAAACACTGGTTTCACTCTCCAAAGCAAAATTTGTCTTTGACTTAGAGGATCAGCTGTAAGTCCACAGGGCTTGTCCTCTGACCGTCTATGACTCAGGAACACTTGGCACATTACAAAACTGTGCCTTTAATAAACTTAAAAATTAAAAAAAAAAACCTTCTGGGGATTTAACAGTTCCCGTCTGCTGGTCTACCTGCTCAGTCCATTTTCAGTTTAGTTCATGCAATGAAAGGAAATGTCCTGGTTTCGGCTGGGATAGAGTTAATTTTCTTCACAGAAGCTAGCATAGTGCTGTGCTTTGGATTTAGTACTAGAAGAATGTTGATAACACGCTGATGTTTTTAGTTGTTGCCAAGCAGTGCTCAGACTGCTCAAGGACTTTTTAAGCTTCTCCTGCTCGGCCAGGTGCAAAACAAGCTGGGAGTACAGCACAGCTAGGACCCAAACTGTGCAAAGAGCTATTCCATACCATAGAACGTCATGCTCGGGGGGGGTTGGTGGGTTGGTTGGTCGCTGCTCGGGTACTGATCGCTGCTCGGGACGGGCTGGGCATCGGTCGGCAGGTGGTGAGCAATTGCATTGTGCATCATTCGTTTTGTATATTCTGTATATTTTGTTATCATTCTCATTATTACTATTATTATTATTTTCTCTTATTAAACTGTCTTTATCTCAGCCCTCGGCTCTAACCTTTTTTCCCCTTCCCGATTCTCTCCCCCATCCCACTGAGGGAGGGGGGGGGGGAGTGAGCGAGCGGCTGCGTGGTGCTTAGTTGCCAGCTGGGTTAAACCACGACAGGAAATGAGTCTACTAGGAAATATAAGGAAATTATTGCGCTAGAAGAGTTAGAAAGCCAAACAGGAAGGATTATAACACATCATCCAATCTTGCCTGAAAACACGGAAGAAAAACATAGTAAGGAGAGGTGACAAGTTACAAGAATACTCAAGGTGCATCCTGCCAGGCACATTCTAGCTCAGGGGCTCCCAAACTGTGGCAAATGTGTGGCTCACAGCTGATACACAAACGACTTCAAAGCAGCACACCCACAACTCCTAGTCCCACCCTGACACAGCGGAGACAGGGAATAAATACTTCAGAAATGGCTCCACAAATCCTTCTGCATGGAGCTGAGAGACTCTGAGGCCCCACGTTCATAGCTCCTCTTCCAGAAGACAGCATCACTGTTGCTTTTCCTCCTCATTGCCCCACACCCCAGCTGCTGGATTTACAGCCTCCTCTTTCCCTCTGACTGACCGGTCCATTTCTCATCTCCAGCGCATTTCTCAGGCAGAATAAAAATTTCCACTGGCTTTAATACACCAGCAGAGACCTTATTAAGTGCCACAGAGAGGGCAAGCATAAAGTCACATGCCAACTCTTTTTACAACCCCTTTTCCCTGGCGGTCTTTACCTTTTTCACACTATCATGGAATCACATTGAAAATCACACTCTCTGCAGTACGCATGCACCATCCTGCAGAATTGCTGCCCACCCAGTAGTCCATCCACCTGATGTTCATAATTCCCAGTGAACAGAAAGCACACTGGCCTAACAAGTTGCATCCTGGGTTTTTTTTTCTTTCAGACCATTTATGAAATTTGCCACAAATATTTTTTAGTTCTAATTTTCTCAGCCATTGTGCTTGCCATCCCTCTCAGTTTGGTGTCATTTCCAGGTTTCATGAGCATATTTTGTCTTCATCCGAGACATGAAGGAACAGTGCTCAGCCCAAGATGGCCACCCTGGGTGTAGCCACTAGACACAGCTCTGCAAATTACATTCTAAACACTTCTGTGGCTATTTTATCCTACATCAAAATATGCAACAACAGCTTCCTAGACTACTTATAAGAATGTAATTTAAAACAGCATCAAAGCCTTATTAAAATCAAGGTAAATAATTTCTATCTAAAAAACATGTTACAAAAAAAAGGGGGAGGTTAATTTGATGCCCTTTGTTCTTAAAAAAAACCCCACATTTTTTTCTTTTACTTTTTGAGCACCTATAAATAGTTTAATTATTTGTTATGCTAGTTTCCAGTAATTGGAACATAAGTAGTCTATAACTCCCTGGCATCTTTGTACGCTCTCATCCCCTTTGAAAAGTAGATGTTATATTTGTAATCTCACCCATCTTTGTAAGAAAAGTCATTATTGTTCCTGAGATTGCTTCAGCCAGTTTTATATTCGCTTTGGATGAAATTCACCTGGCTCAGCTGATTTGAAAACACCTCCCCTGTTTAAGCATGCTCTGACTTTTACTGTTTTATCTTGAATCCCTTTTTGCTGCTGGTGTTGTGTTGCTGCCTGATTGCAGGTGACCTTTGTAAATGGCTGGTCTTCCCCAGCTGTCAATTATTTAATCAGCTGAAAAGGCAGAAGCATATGCTGTGGGTCCAAAGGTTTCAGCCCAGCTGAAACCCATGTAGCTGTCAGGAGGAGTCTATATAATGGAATTTCATTTGATTTCTTCAGTGTATTTTTCTTTAAGAAGTAAAAACAACATTAAAATTGCAAAAGTCCAGCTCCAAAATGCAAGGAAGTTCTGATGTTAAAGTTTCTTTTGCAACCTTTACCAAGTACTTTGGGTCTGTGTATTATGATATGGGTTCAACTACAGGAGCAGGTACTTTATTTTGTCCCACAATGCCATAATCTTTTTCAATACATATTGGAATAAAATTAGGGCTGTGCACTAAAGGAGTCATAAGACTCCTACCTCTTTGGTTAAGAAAATTGGGAGACATAGAGCGAAAGGGGAAATTCTTAAGATTATGGTAACTGAATGACATTTTAAGAATTAAATCCTCTGGTTTTGTTCAGCAGGTTGCCTGTGTTCTGATTTACAAATCACTTGAACCCAAGTCCCTCACCAGTAGGCACTGGTTATGTGAGTCACATTTTCTTAGTGCTCAGTTTGAGATACAGTCAGATCTAAGTGCTGAGCACTCACAGGTGTTCATGAAAGGAGCTTCACTTTCAACACAGAAAATGCCTTATTATGCTAAATGTTCTGAGAAAATCAGGGGCAAGGCATCTTAGAGAGGCACTGAGACTTCATAGGCATTTGTAGCTTTTAAAATCCTTGTGCCTTTGTTGTTGCATATAATTTTATCAGCATTTATGTCATGTGCTATTGCAAAAAAAAAAGTATGTGAAGTACTTGCATGTTACAGTGACAAGTATTATTGAGAGATTGCTTTGCGCTATCTGTGCAAATGTGTTTTGGACACACTTTGAAATATAAGGGCAAAACAAAATGCTGTATTGACTTCTCATTAAATGCTTTCACATGCCCCACTTTATAAGCCTGGCATGCTTATCACTCCTGTGATTGAAGACTGCTTCAGATTGCATACCTATAAGGAACAGGGAGGGCGGGATTAATTTTACGTGAATATATTAAAAATTGGCACGATGTAACTTCTTAGTATTTGCCGTTGCACTTTCATAGTACGTAGGCTTCTTCGGATGCATTTTTAAGGCAGAAAAAAACCCCAAACCCGCAGTGGGCTTTTTTTTTTTTTTCTTCCCCGTTTTTCAGTTCAGCCACTGGAGGGCAACATGATCCCAGCCACCGAGGCAGAGGGGGCACTGCAGCCTGCAGAATTCGGTAGCCTGCACCCAGCAAGCACCGCCAAACTGCAGAGGAATTTCTGCACGCAGGTATGGCAGAAACCAGACAATAACAAAATATACACATTTTTTTTTAAATATTATTACATTGCACTTATTTTATAAAGTAGATTTATAAAATTCTTCCTACATCGAAAATCTACTAAACTGGGTTTCTGCTTAGGATGATGTTTTCATGAGTTCTAAATCCATGGATTAGCCAAAGGATTTCTGAAGGAGACAATGCGAGGCCCACACAGCCTGGTATCACGAAGAGGTGAAATATTTCCCCCTGCTAAGTAACTGAAAACCAGGCACGTGTTTCTACTCTTGAAATACCTCTGGCAGGCTTTTCTGGCTTAGTTGTTAAATCTGTTATAAGAGATTATTTCTTTGTTACATGTTAGAGGACTATCAGCAGTGTAGGGTCTGTTTTTCTTTAAAATTAATAGAAATCGTTTGGTTCAACTGAACTCTAGAGCGCCTGGGTTGCCGGAGAAGACCAGAGAGTCCAAGTCAGATAATGTTTGCTTTGAGGAAAGCAAAAGCCCAGGAAAAGAGTAGAAGATAGTGTTTGAAAAACAGTTAAAGCTGGTGATTTAGGTATTAAGTGCAAGGTAGATGCCAATGAAATGAAGCAGCACCTTAAAAACTGGGGGAGAACGCAGACCGCATTATAGGACACAGCAAAACAATGTTTTGCCCACAAGCCCTGTATTGGCTACTGCTGTTTCAGATTGGGCTGTCGCGGAAGCAGACTCTCATCCATCTTGTTCTCCACATGATCTTGGATTCACAGTCTTTCTCTCTCTCTCACCTCTCTATGTGCAGTAAGTCTTTGTTTGCAGCCATTAGCAATCCAGCTGTGTTTTCAGCATCTCTGGGAAGTGCTTTCATGCAGCGGGATTGTTCTGGACAAGCTAACTAGGATAACTCACTGCGTGAAGGATTTGCTTTGCGGATGCACAAGCATAAGCCTTTAGTGTCTTCCCCGTTTCATCCTCACCGGCATACGCATGCATATATATATATATATATACAGACACACACACACACACACACACACAGTGCTAATGGTCCAGTTTAATCCTTGTAGCACAGGGCTTTGTTCCTTATTCATCCAACCCGCCTGTGGGAGGGGATGGGGAGAGTCTTCAGCTGCCAAACAAGGCTCTTTCCGAGCTGGGTGAGAGGATCCCATTTTAAGTTCCTATTTGTTTGCCTGCACCTGGAAGCAAACTGAAATCAGACTGAAAGGATGGAAGTTTGGATCTTTAGAGAAATACCAGCCTTAATGCACTTTAAAAGTGGAGCATTGCAAACATGGAGGATTGGATGTCATGTTTTAAAGCTTTTAATTCTTTGAGTTCCCAGGTTGTACTGCTTTGGGGGAAATAGCAGCAGTGTGAAGGAGGGAGCTGCTATTTGAGAGGAAAGAAGAAGAGATTAAGTTTGTTTTTTATTTGCGTAAATTGATGCTAACCCATGACACTAGCAGATAGGTGACAGTGTTAGATGTGGAGGCAGGGGAAGAATAATTTCACATTTTCCCTGTCTGTTACTTTTTGCAGGAATTCCTTGGAGGGAAGGGAGTCATCAAGATGACAGCTGCTGATTTCTGCAGGGTTTTTGTACTAGGCAAGGCAGACATTCAAATTTTTGTAACTTTCTATTGAAATAAATGGCAAATTTAGCCATCAAAAGAGACTTGATTTTAGGGTGGAATTGGAGTCTCAGAGCAACCCGGCTGTAATCGTGGGGCTGGCTGAAGTCACTGCTGACCACACCAAACTCTTGCCCTAGGGGCCATTTCAATATTAGAGTTCCTCACTTCAGCAATGTGTAATCACATTGTAGAGGAGTCGGTATTATTGCCTGCTTTTAGTCACTGGTCACTAAAGGTCGCTCTGCCAACACACGTTTGGTGACAACTGAGATGTCATTTAGCAGTGACACTACATGTGCCCTGGGATGATACTATATTAAATACTTCACTTTTTTTTTTTTTTTTTTTTTACTACATGCAGATACTAGGAATTACTTCTGTCACAGTGGAGCTCATCTGAATAATTTAATGAAGGTTTAAAAATTGCTTGTGTTTATTGATTCTGCATGCAACTTTTACACAGTTAAAATGTTAAGGAAAATCTCCATTATGATGGAAGGATATTCTAGTAATTACCTGTAATTATAAGGGCAGCTCACTACAAATACTTTAAGTACATCATAGCGAAAGACATTAGAAGCTGACGCTTCCACAGTTTAGGACAAATAATGTATTTTAGAAAGAAAGGCTGAATGAATGGCACGCTCTCCTCAGGCCAACTACCCCAAGAGCTGTTGGATTCATGCCCAGCATTGACACCATGAAAGCCACTCAGTTTACTTACGATATTTGGGGTTCTTAGGATCGCAACTGCAGGTGATTCAGGTAACCAGGCGAGAATAAATGGAGCTACATTGGTGTTATATCACAATGAGCCAGTCTGCTGTTACTTCATAGTAGAAATAAATGATTTGCTTACCTTATCACTGTAGGAGCAGAAAGAATTTGGCATACATATGAAGATAGTCAAAGGCACCTTGAAATATATTGGTCTTAATATATGTTAGTGATGGAGGAATTTGCAATAAACCAAGCCCGGAGGGAACATGGTGCCTGGGAGGTGGGGTTTTATCCTATTTGCCAGGCAGAACATACTATCAAATTCACCAGTTATCTGTTATATTCTGTGAAGTTAAATGTCAAGCTTAGATAAAGAGTTGGAAAAAGGAGCCCTAAGACAGAGAGATCACATCTGGGCAGAAACTTTGTATCTTAGAGGGCTCCAGGTCGCATTCATCCATAGCACACCTAATCTCAGTGGATGCAAAGCACAGCACATTTTGACTGCTCTGTTTTTTGGGGGAAGGTTTTATGGTTTAGCTCACTAAAAGCGAGGGCATTTTTTTAACACAGGGACAAACCCGTTGTTGGCTTGACTCAAGTGCTTTCTTTATTATAACACTTTCTGACAGACATCAGCTTCTGTGGAATGACAAAAAAGTAGGGAGACCAAAAGTTAAAGGAACTGGATGGCCAGGAAGGATCCACGAGAGCCCCTCAAGTCTCATTTCTCTGGGCTGCCTGTTCAAATGCAGCCACACTTCACCTGTTTACATGAAAGGATGCTTACGGGGGATTTTTGAATCCCATGGCAATTTACTCTGTCATCAAACACACAACCACAAACCCTCTCTCATCATTCAATGGCTGCCTGTTGGAAGAGAAATCACGCTTTAGTAGTTAAGACAAGCAAACGTGATGTCCCTTCTAATTCGCCAAATTAATTGAAAAGTTGCATTTCCAAGTGGATTAGCCCCCTCTTATGGGTAGTGGTATTTGGGAAAGGTCTGAATTTGCTTCAACCTTCTCTCCCTTTTTTGTGAGTTCCCATTTCCATACAGGGAATAAATTTGGATGGACTAATCTACTCAGAAATGAGTCCATGTTAATCTAACTGCCTCCACATCCACAAGTCTTTGGAAAGAAGCAGGACGGGCACAGATAATTCACTGCCTGGGACAAAAAGGGCTTGCATAAGTTTTGAGCAAAATTGTGTCCATCACAAGGCAGGAATGTGGGCCCTTTTTGTGCATCCTTTGACACTAGTGTGATTGCATGCTTCAGTGCGCAAGAGCAGACTGGGGTGGCTTTTCTTATCTAGTGGTTGCAGCTTTGAAAAGGTATCCGTGGGGTTGACCACATGGATCCATGGAGCAGCCCCTACTGATAGTCTCAGAGTGAGGAATTGTAAGATCCTGGCCTCAGGATTCAAAGCATTGGCCTGAGGGATTAGAAGGGTGAATTCAAGAGACAAATTGTGGTTGAAAGCACAGTTCACGCTGTGACTGTTTCAATTCTCAAAGAAACTGCACGGAATGAGTAAGTCAGCAGGCAGAATTAGCACCTCCTTTCCCCCTGGTGTAATACATGGTGCAGTCATACAGGTGTGTTTTTCCTGGTGCAAAAGTCTCTCCCGATGCTAGCCATTTTCTTATACAATGGTTTCCTTGTACCTCAGAGGTGGCTAATGAGCTACAAAGGCTAATGAGCTAATTCTCTGGGCCCGCTACCTCCATCCCACCCTGCCACACCAGGAAGCCACGTGCCCTTCACCAGGTTCATCGCTGGAGGTGGGAAGTCCCCAGTGTACATCCACCATGCAGGGAATCCTGTTCCCTTGGCAATGTCTGCAGCAGGCATCCCATCATGAGCTCCTTCCTGGTACTTCCAGCTGTTGGGTTGGATGTGGCACTGCCAGTGTGAGGAAATCACCTGCAGGTAGCCTTTTGGCTCAAAGAGCTGTTACACTGAAGCTGTACTAGCCCTCAGCTAGGAACTTCATCTGGGTTTTCCAAAGATACACATTTCCTTTTTAGAAGAAAGAAAATGCCAAATAAGTGTCTGCCCTGTGCTAGCAAAAGAGAATGACTGTAGTAAGGCTGTGTGGAAGAGCACCAAGGGTGTAATTTTGTATTTAGACACGTCGGAGAACTGTATTGGTGGATTCTCCTTTGAGTTATCATAACAGAGGCATGTCTGGAGTACTCAGGGGTTGTAAGAGATCTTCCCAGCACAGCTGTAAATAGCAGCTCCAAGTCACAGACACACAGACCATATTTGTAGAGTTAAATGTACTTCCTATTTTGGTATGGAAGCCCTACAGATCCTTGGGGCTAAAGCCAAACAGATACCCAATGCACGAAATTAAATCAAAAAGTTTTCATTTGTGCGCTATGAAGTAAAACCAAAGAAGAACCCAGAGCCCAGACAGTTCTGGATAGGTACAGGTTAACAAGAGGTAAAACGGAGACCCATTTCAGACACACTTTAAAGTGGGTCTTCAAAGATGATTTGTAACCAATTAACAGCATAGAATGACTGTTTCTATCCCACAGCACTGTTTTTAACACAAAGGCAAGCAGAAGCATGAGATCAATACTCTTCTATAGCCATGTACATCTTTATTCTCCACCCAGGCCAGCAAGGATGGGAAAAGGGAATGCAGTTAAAAGTAACAATCAGCAAACACACGTTATCTTTACTTAAAAAAAACATCCAGACTAGAGCAGCCAGAAACACACTCAACAATCAGAATAACTGGAATTCCCTGCAATTTGACAGTGGCACATAAGCAGAGATTACTTGTGGGTTTCTGAAAGCAAGGGTAGAACAAGACAAAAACTTGTGCTTTTTTCTATTACAAGTGATTATGATTATACATTTTGCAGCAGGCAAACTGCTCCAGGGGATAACAGGCAGGAGAGAAAGCTATCCAGAGTTGTTTTGAGAAAAGTTTGAATAAAACTTTTACAAATAGCACCAGAACTAACCCCAAGCTTAAACTAGCCCCCACCAAAATCAGTGGCAGAACACCCTGACTTCAGCAGGAGCAGAGGCAAGCTTGGTTAAGTGTAAAGAAGTAGAAAACACACAATGGATGTTCCAGTATATCCCCAAAAAGGTGGCCTCCAAACCCAGAAGCAGAGCTGCCATGGCAGAGGGAGGGTAATACGACTTCTCTGGTGCCCCTTTCTGTTTACACAGCAGTAAGAGGCACAGATTTGGGGTTGTCTCCACCCTGGCAGGCTGCTTGCAATTCTGAAAGCAAATCCTGTGCTCAGCAGACATTTCACATGGCTGTATTCCATAACGAGCTAGTATTTATCATTCAAGCCCCCTGTAAGTGAAGGCTCTTTGTGCTACTGACCCCAGCCTTTCGTCTACCCTTGAACAGCTGCTGTTTGGCAGTGACAGCTGAATTGGGTTTTCTCCCTTGGCAGCAATGCACACTTGCCAGCCATCCTTCCCCCAAACCCACTTGTTTGCTGCACTTTGGGGCTCATTTCATGCCAGCAGTGTCTCTCTAGGCGAAGCATGAAAACACTTGCCAGCGGGCCCTCCTTCCCATTAATACTTGTTAAGCATCACTTCTTCCCACCCTCCAGCCATGTGGGAGCCTGCGATTTCCATGTGGAGAAGTATTAAGCAGAGTGGCTGTGCTGGGTCACTACAGACTGCCAGCACTGGCATAACTTTTTAGCAGGGCCTGTTGTGATAGGACAAGGGGTAGTGGTCTTAAAATAAAGGAGGGTAGGTTTAGATTAGATATAAGGAAGAAATTTTTTACAGTGAGGGTGGTGAAACACTGGCACAGGTTGCCCAGAGAGGTGGTAGATGCCCCATCCCTGGAAATATTCAAGGTCAGGTTGGATGGGGCTCTGAGCAACCTGATCTGTTTGAAGATATTCCTGCTCATTGCAGGGGGGTTGGACTAGATGACCTTTAAAGGTCCCTTCTAACCAAAACTAATCTACAGTTCTATGATTCTATGACTTATCCTCAGCATCTATATTAATTCAGAGCCGTATCAAGTTCCCTGATTGAAACAGCCCCGTGAAAGGCATTTCACTGCTTGAACCGGTCCCAGGCATATGTCAGCCTCTTTGGACCCCACTGAATTACCTGCCATTGCCTCACAGGTTGGGGTCTATTTTTTTTTTCTGGAAGTTGGTCATTGCCTTTAAAGACTTAGCCAGTAAAAACTGAAAGCTGTGTGTCAGGAAGCAGCAAACACAGCCTGGCTGTACCTGTAAAGTGTGGGGCCAAGCCTGCTCTTGGTATTTGGCTTGTACACTATTCACACTGTTCATCCTCAAGCCAGACCTAAGAGGCTGCTTTGGCTGGGTCTCCCAGAAGGGGATGGACCAAGGATGCAGCAGGGACTTTACTTTCCTAGTGTCAGGCCTAGAGCATTGGATGGATTTGTTTATATATCACACATTCCCAGCTGTCCTAACCAGGACAGCCAGTCCGTAGTCTTGACCCTATCCTTGAAAAGCAACACAAACCATTAGTTCCTGTGAAATCCAGCTTCTGAATGCTTCCCTTTACCATCCTAAAACTACAGCAGCTCCCCTTCTGGCAGGGAGACTGGGGAAGTGAAACACCTGTACAGACATGACTGTGCAGCCTGACTGACTGCACACTACAAATTATCTACCTATGCACATGCAAATGGTGGGCTCCTCTGGGTGGGGGCTGAGCCAGACTTTCTAGCAGCACCAGCTGAACTAGAGTACTTGGAAAATTAATCATGTTTCAGACATGTAACTCAGTCCCCATTAGTGTCTGTTATACTTCTCTCTAAGTTTCCTTGTGTCCTCCTTAGGCCCAAACCCCAACAGTCAATCCAGAAAAAGAACATTTCTGCTAGTCATTTTTTTAATGAGAGAATTGAAAGTTTCTCCAGCGTAATGTGGCCACCTCAGCCTGGTCTGGGATGCCATGCGAAGTCCCAAAAGGAGGGAAACCAGTTATGAAAATGAGACTTGAGGGGAGGAGGATGTATAATCCATTGCTCTTCCATATAATTAACCAGGAAGTGTGGGGGGTGCAGATTTCCAGAGCTGAGGCACTAATGCAATTTGCACTGGCACTAAGGGACATGGGCTCAGGGACACCCCTGCACTACATTACAGAGCAAGCCCTACTCTTCCATTATGTGATGGGTGCATTTCAGGCCAGCGTAGAGCTCACGTGCCTTTGTCAGAGACTATGCTGCCCTCTCCCAGCGAAAGGCTGGGCACAAATATCATAGTGGCCTATTTTTTCAAACTCTGACAGTGTCTAAGCAGTTAGCCTACCTGGAAGGCTTGCTGCACTTGTCAGAAGGACTGGAGAAGGACCCCTTCTAGGAAAACTGCAGGAACATTACGTTTTACAATTTAACCTTCACCTCTGAATGATTTCCTAGCTCCTGAAGGTCATCCCCCGATTAGAGACTTCTTTTCACTGAGTCAACAGGTCACTGTTATGCCCCATTCTCTAAAAGTAAAGTCTAACTTTACAGAAGCAGACTTTTCAGCATGTATCTCTGCCACCCCACAAACAGCCCAAGCCCCACAGAACTGGATTTTCTCACCATTCCCAGAAGCTGTAATTAGCTAAAACAGATGACAAATCCTTGGAGAGCCATGCACCTCCCCACCCAGACCACGTGAAGCTAGCACACTTGCATTCTGTGACATTTAAAGAGCACTCCTAGCCCAGTATTTTATTCATTAAGTTTGTGTTTAAATATATATATATATATAAAAAAATCCGTGTGGTTTTTTCTAGGTGAAAACCACTCGCATATGACCAAAATAGTCAGCCAGGATGAAAGCTCAGACTGCTGAGGTCTCAACACCCTGTGCAGAGCTCTTGCCAGAGAGACTACCTGAGATATTGTCAGAATCTAGCAGCTCGACAATGCTGTATGGAGAACAATCTTCCAAACCCAGCTTGCTGCAGAGCCAGCCACAGAAGCCCTTTTCCATATCCCTGACAGCATGCCACCAGTACCCAAAGGACCATGCTACCTGGACCACAGCTGAATACAGGCCTAGGGAAAAAGACACAACCATAATTATAATTGGGTAGAAGATGATCAAAAAGGGACAAAATGTGATTTTGTGCCAGAAGGTCCTCTCTTCATTGTACACCAAGAAGATGTTGTACCATGTAATGGTTCCATAGTAGAATGAAACCACAAAGGACACTACAAAAATGATGGGGAGGCAGATGATGGTCCAGAGGACAATGTGGGGTCCTCTGTCCAGCCCAACATCACATTTCTTCTTCTTCTCAGGCACATCTTCTTTAGGAGGTTCCTTTGACTTAGCCAGTTCCTGCAGCTCTTTGTCCGTTAGTGTGACATGGATGTCCACCATCTGACCCTTCTTCTTTCCCCTGGTGATTGTTCCAGTCAAGGTGACATATCGGCCGTCTAAAGGCATGTTCCAGACACCTACGAACACAGATAAACTCATCTACATCAGATTTATTTTCTGTACAGAGTATCTTGTGTAAATCCCCAAAGACAATTAAATAGTGCATATGGAGTTACAGTTAAATTAAAAAAAGATGGAACACAAGAAGCAATGCAGTAAAAGAAGATCATCACAGAAGAAAATGGAAGACGAGCTAATGAGGGAGAAGACAGGAATTCCAGATGACAGAAATCAGAAGAGAGGTCTCCAGCATCTGCACTGGGGACAATATGTGAAGGGAAAGTGCTGCAGGAGTATATGAGAAAGAGATGAGACAGAGTAACTAAATAAAAAATGGCATGCCTATTTTCTCTGGTACCCTCATAGATTTACTCCTGAACAGCATGGACACTTGGAGTGAATTAGGTAAATATGACTAAAACTGTTGTTCTGGAATAAGCACATCCACACACGGAGTTATACTCGAATAGCTAATATTTCACTTTACACGTGCACTCTATCTCAATGCAAATTAATATTCAAACTTTAGAAAATCCTTACAAACTCTCATATCATTATGTTTGCATTTTAAGGGATCAGCAAAGGCACCAAACAGGAAAGTGTTGGGATGTGTGTTAAAGTCACAAATAGACTGCCTTAGCTTCCAAGTGACATTGGTTTAGGATGGTCCCTGCAGTGGTACTGGCCAGAAACTTCTGTGGGGTTAAAATACACTTCCTCCTGGTCTTAATCCTGACTAGCTTGGAAGGAGGTCTTCAGAGGCTCTTAAAGGGAGGCTGAGCAGTTTTAAGTAGTCCACAAAAACAGGAAGGCAGCAGATAAGCCATGAGGGTAAGGGTTGGGATCATGGGGCGATCTGGTGTGGCTGATGGACCAGGAGCATGCATTCACATTTAAGCCACTCTCAGCCGGCACTGCTGACTCACAAGAGGATTAGCCATAGGACCTGCCTCCCACATTTCTTCCCTGCAAGGGTATCCAGGACAGACATCAGAAGTGAAAGTGGCTCCAAGATAACCCATGATGACCTTGCCAAATAATTGCTCTTAAAGAGGAAGCTGTGCTGAGTATATGCAAACAGAAGGCAACAGCAAATCCTAAATAATGAGTAAAACTCCTTATCACAGGTAGAGCCACTAAATCCATCTGCTTCCATCCTTTCACTTAACAGGCAGTCGGTTTAGGCATGGACAGGGGCTTGATCAACCCCAACCAGCACATACATTTAAAACTGAGAGTGCAGCAACAACCAACCTCTGCAAAGAACTGCAGGAGACACCCCGAATCAGCTTGTGAAGCTTTTTATTTCAGAGCGTTTTCAAGTATGAACTCAAGCTCTCCTTGCTTGCAGTCTTGGAGAGGGTTGGTCCCACAGTCACTTTCATTAGACCTCAGTGCATGCTGGCATCAAAAAAAGTTCCCATAAAGTGGGTCTTCCCAGGAATACGTACCATCTGCCATGGACTGACCCAGGAATTTGGAGCCTTCCTCAGAGCTCCTCTCCCCTCCTTCTTCATCCGCCTGTTCTTCTTCCACTTTATTCTCATTCTCTGACCGATACACTATTATTGACTCGGGACGGGACTCTTTCTTCTTCTTTTTCCTCCGGTCCATGGTGGCTTCCCCATCAAAGGTGACAGTGGTTGCAACAGCCCTTTTCATGGAGCTGCGACGAGGGCTCTGGCTTCCAGACTTGTTCTCTTTCTGCCTGGTCTCCTCCATCCCACTGCTGCTCTCAAGCACCTCACTTGGCATCTTGTAGCACTTGTTTCTAATCTAACAGCTCCTGCACTCAGAAGTCATTGATTAAACAATGGTCCCATGGATGCTTTGTTATGGTAAGATGTCGCACTGCTGACATCCAGACTATGCACTCCATTCCCAGCCTAAAATGAGAGAGAAGACTGAATGTTTTTCTTACCGAGCAGAAAAAATTACCAGAATTTTCCTATAAAGGGTTACTTCCAACTGGTTTAAATGTCATCTGAAGATCCTTATTATCCTGAACATCAATTTTATTACACTGATACATGTTTTGTAATATCACCTAATCCTGATTCTCAGGTTCCAATTTTAAATATAACAAACCAAAGCTACTGGAAAAGGAAAGAGTATTAGCATTTATAAGAAGAGATTAAACAGGCACGGTTTACTGGGTGAATTTAACATTCCTCTGCAATCCTGGAAGCAAACAGAAGACAATCGTTTTGGACTACATGCATGAGAATGAAGAAATGAAACCATAGATGAAAAAGAAGCTGACTGATTTAAGGGACTGGCCTAGATTAGAGACCACTGCAGCAGGAACACCGCGCTCATCCTGTGCTACAACAGCTGTGTTGGTGCCAGCCTTTCTCATCTTGAGTGTCTTCTGATTTACTGCTCGTTGCAAGGATATTACAAAAAGTAATCAAATGATGTCAAAATGGATGATGTTTCAAACCTTACCAATTTAGTGTTATGCAGTGCTGTCAGACCTTAAAAATGCATATACACAGTGGATTTAATGCAAAATTACTATTAAGACAACTTCACTGGGGAGAGAATTGGAAACCACAGCAGTCTTCTGATTGTGCAGGGAAAACAACCCAGATCGTCACAAATCTTTGTAACAAATATAACGCTCAGTTTTTTCCTCCTCATTCAAGCAAAATTAACAGCAATATCAAGTGACACTGTTATCTGTGGGAAAGCTGCCTAAGTAAAAAACATAATTAAACATGCATTGAGGCAGACAAATCCTGCGCCACTACTGGAAGACACAGGATTAACTGTTCTCAGATTCTGTAACATGTAAGAAACTAACTGTGCCAAGTATTCACAAAGTATTTAGGTACAAATCTGAATACAATGAATAAAGTTTTAACAACTCTGAAGAGCTCTGTTGAACATTTACAGGAACACTTATATTTCAACGAATGCAAATGACCAATAATGTGTTGTCTTCTACCTAGTATCTGAGTCATCTCTTTTAACAGGAAACTAAGAACCACAGTTATCACAATTTACAGCCCACACAATGCTGTGAAGTTGTTTTACTTGAACAGATGCTAGAAAAAAGTTGAGCATTTTTAGATTTGGCAGTATGGTCCTGGTCTTCCCACAGATACAAGATTTTGCTGGATTGTTTTGAAATTTGTTGCAGAACTTTAGATCAACTATTTATGCCTCATACACTCTCACACATACACACCCTTTTAACTGTCTCTAACACCTAAGACTGTGGCCAGTTGGCTTTATGCGGCTTTAAAGAACTCAACAATTCAGATTATTTTTTTGCATTATAGAAAATAAATCTTCCCTGGTGATCAGAAGACACATAAAATGGAATTTAAAATATCAAGACTTGGCATACCCCAGAAGTTGGACTACTTCTAAATCACTGGGCAGGGAATATCTCGGCTAGCTCTGCAGCACGGCTGGGAACAGACTGTTTAGATTGCCATCTGAGTTTACACCTGCCATGCAAAAATGTGTGCCTATATTTGCAGACATACTGGAGAACAGCTCTATAAAATACTAAATTTACTGCAAACACTGTCCCCTCGCTGCAGTATCAAGTGTTGCACTTTAGAACTACTCGTTTTAAATGTTCCATGGCTGACCAAGGGAAGCAAGAACGAAGAGGGGCAGTGATGATGAATGCCCTAGCCTGGTATGCCAAATAAGCGTGGTTCAGTGTGTGGGCTGTCCAAGATCACTGCCTGTGCATTCTCCTCCCATCTCAACATCAAAGCCCAACAGAGAATGGAGCAAAAAGAAAAAGGGAATTTTGCCCCCTTTGGGTCTCTGGGAGAAACATCTCATCACCTTCACCCCCCCAAAAAACCCTTAAATGAGCTAACAAGAGGGAATTCCTCAATACAGTTCTTGTACCTCGTCTGCCTGAGGAACGTGGCCTTTACATCTGTTTGGAAGCAGTGTGCAGACAGACAGTTTTCCACATACCATAATGTAACAGACGAATGGCACATGCAAGAAACTTCACAGTGAAATCTAATGTTTTGCTTTCTACTTCCCCCTTTTAACTCCAACGCAAATCATCCACTGACTTCAAAGATAGCAAACTCTGGCTCTTAACGTGTTAACATTGGCAGGACTCCAAGATCTCTTCACATCCACTGGAATTCAGGTAAGCTTTTGTTCACTGTTTTTTAAAAATGCCTTTACGGGGAAATGGAAGAAATTTATTCTATGGAATAAACTCACTCCTTGTAGTAAATTCATCCAGGAGGTACAATAGGCTCTAACATTCTTCTCTGAGAATCAACAATAAAACTTCATGTTTTGCCTCTGTGAAATGCTAAAATCACCTGATTGAGCCTAATGAGCCCCCGAGACAACAGTGAGATTCCCCTCCCAGAGGTGGTAAAAGAAAACAGGCCTGGAGCCACAGAGAAGCCAAAAGCATCACTACTGGGATGATCTACTAAAAGTCTTGAGACACGGAAGTTGATTTGGGATTATATTCCCAAAATTCCTGGCTGTAGTTCCATGCTCAGTCCCTACTGCCTTGAAGAGGGGATAACTTGCCAGTAACACTTAAAAATAACCCAAAGCTACAGGCAAAGGTTTGTGGTTGGGCTTTTTTTTCTTCTTAGAAGTTTATCCAGCTGTGACCTTGGTTAAACTCACAGTAGATGAAAAGCTAATGTCAATTCTCAGTGTAATGCCAAAGCCTAAAGGACTGTGTCAACCTTGACTATGTGAGGAGGAGCAAGGTGATGTTACTTTTGAAAACCTGGCACAGATAGGATTTCTACTGGAAACCTGTGTCCAGTTCTTGCGCTCACCAGGCAGGCAGGATGCTGATTAATGACCAGAAGATGCCTATGATACCTGAATTATTTTGCTATGATGTCTGATGTTCCCACCCCCACTACAGCAGCTATTGCCACTGTGAGTTTCCACCAGGACTAGAAAGAAACACCTTCACAGCAGGGTTATCAAGTGGAGGCAGCTCAGTTTCTTCTTTTGCTCCTGAGCTGAGCTGAGGGGAAGGAATTGGCAATGGGGGGCAAGCTCGTAAGAAGCACCGTTGCTGTGGCTGGGTCAGAACCCTTGGGATAAGGAAGTGAAGGAGCCCAGATTATTCTGTTTAAGGCACAAGGAGGTAAAATTTCATGTCAGTCTGTCTACATCAGAAAGAAAAACATAAAGAAGAGCCCTCTGATCCAGCAGAGGAGGATGCAGTAAGATAAAAAGCTGAAAGATAGAAATGCAGGGCAGACGTTAGGTAGGTGTTTTAACAAAGTGGGTAGGTGTCACTTGACATACATCATGGAGGGCTGTGTCCCATCACTGGAAACTTCCAAATCTGGGTATCTTGGCAGCAGGTTGGTCACCAGTACTTGACCAGAAGAGGTGTTAATGTGGGCTTGTATCAGGGAGCAGTCAGAGTGAAAGATAACAAAGATCCCTCCTGATCTTAAGCCTGTTTTCAGGTAGATGTTTACTCTTTTCTCATCTGTTTCTGCCAATGGAGCAGCTGGGATGCTCTCTGCCACCTGGTCCAGACCTTCTGAACACAGCGCTTCGAAACACCACCATCAGCCCTACATCCTGCACAGATGCTGGTGAATCAAACAGGTTCATGCCCCAGTCCCATTTTTCCTGGGAATATTTTCTCCGTAGCTATGAACAAAAAAATGGGCTCTTGCGGAAATCACAGTAGTGATCACCTTATTTTTTCTCTCTTCCTTTTCTTTAATCCTGGAAGAACACAGTCAGCCCTGAGCACTACACAGCTGTCCGCAGCACCAACTCTTTCAGCCCTACACTGAGATCTTCACCCCTTAAAAGCCTTGCTGTGGAGCTGAAGCATGACAATTGCTGTGCATCGAATATTAGTGATGGCTCCCACGTGGGAGCACAGGGGCAGACAGGAATCTAATAACTGTCCATGGGAGGGAAGGAAAAGAAATGATCAAATTTCAGATAGCAGGGAGCAGTTTATTAGCCAAACAATTTGTTATTAATCTCCGTGTGAAAACAGATGGAGAACCCTGGGGAGGCGGCTCTGCAAAAACACTCTGTAGAAGAATTTTTAGAAGCACAGTCTTCTGTTACTATGCAGGAAAGCCACTTGCTGCTTACGCTTCCCACGACAGTATTAGTCTTTGACACACAAAACAGGAGCCTAAAAGCTTGGCTTTGCACTATTTAGGTCAAAGAAGTTTTTTTGCATTGGTTTTCAGGGCTTGATCCTACTGCTAACAGAAGAGAAATTATTTGGTTTGAATGCAGACAGGAAGGAAGAGCCTTTCCGCAAGCTAATAAAAACCTCGATCTTAAATCCCTGCTACAGCACAAGTAGTTTTTATGACTGCTCAGAGCAGACATGAGAGGAAAAAATGTAGACGGTAAGCAGTGAGGAGCATCAATTTTTATTTTTATAGTCACATGAAATGTACAACACATAAGAAGAACTGGCACTGTGTCTTCACTCACATCATGCAGGGGTTATCTGCAGAAACAAAAAACAACCTGTGCTTTGGAAGCACTGTGAGTTACCCAGGATGGGGAAGAGATAAGGGGAAATGTACCCCAGAGACACACCTTGAGACGAGAGCTCCCCAGCCACGCATCCTCCTTCACCCGCTCCTTTTACTCCACAGCCTCCCCATCCCCAATCCCTTCTCCACCCAACCCTGCTTCTGATTTTGTACATGTGTGGGTTTCTGAGGATGCATGTTACCTAAAGGATTACTTCCAATCCCTAGTATTTTTAAAGGGATTATCTGATGGCAGATTGTACACATGAAAAATATATGGTATCAGATGCATCCAACTGTTCAGGACAGATCTGTCTGTCATCAGTCAATCATGTTATGACAAAACGCACTAGTCTAATGCAGGACATGCAGCCCAAGACCCTACAAAAACATGTGGCAAGACCTATGTAAGAAAGCACATTTAATTCAGACCTTATGCTCAGAGAGAGCAAAATGGTAGGGCTCCCTCAACAGCTCTGGGTCTGTTTTAAATACCTAAATGACTCCACGTGATCTTTCACATGTGCATCCTCACCATAACCTGCTAAAAAACAGAGGACAACGTCTGTCTCCATTTCATGGTGAAATAGCTCAAACTAGATTACACAGTCACTTGAATCTAGCAAATACTCAAGGCTGTGATGAATGACACATTAGAAGGCGAGGCAAGAACAGCCCCTCCCTATCAGTACTAGCGTCTGTGCAGCTTGCAGTGAGCTTGACAGGGAGACTTACCTCACTGAAAATAACCCTTCTGCATTTTAAAAGAAAATAAAATGTTATTTTCAGCCAGATGGATTCCCTCATCAGGTTCACCATGCAGCTACCCCTAGAGGAAAGAATGTCTAAGGTAGGGGAGCAAAACTATCCCTGTAATGGCAGCAATGGCAGTGGCCCATTGCAAGGCTGCATTAATTGTCTGTAGAACAATAGCAAGAGACACAAAGAGGAACATCCACTTATGCCATCCCAGCAAAGTAGGAGAAAGCAAAAAGCAAAGCTCATAGATCACACCCATCTTCCCCTCCCTGCTTAACCCACAAGCTTCAACACACTTTCATTTCTTGGAGAGAGAGAGAGACAAGAAAAATGACCATGCTCTGGGTGTGCATCCAAGCAGGAGCAGACCTCAAGCTGGACTGCTGAAAGCAGAGGCTGGCACTGAGCTCCAGAGTAGAGGGGATAAAGCAGTAAGATGACTCATGCCACCAAAAACTTTATGGGTTTTTACTAATGGGGAACCCCCGCCCCGTGCCTTCCCCTTAGGAGCAGAGGGTGCTAAAAGATCAAGCTAAAAGCAATGGCAGGAGTGGGCAAGCCACACAATCTCTGCAGGCAAGTGCTAACAGATCCAAGTTTGTCCAGTCCTTCTGATTATCGCTGGCACACAGCTCCTGCCGCTTAGCAGGTGGCATTAGCACCAGCACTGCCCCACCTAACGCTGCTGAGCAGCTTCTGGACCAATCCCGCTGGCACCATGAGCCAGACCTGCCTCGGCCAGCATGGGTTGACTACCACTGAAGCTGCAGCTGCGGCAAGACTAGATTTTTTAATTCCCCTTCCATAGCTACCTCATTAAATGCCTGGATTGAGCCAAAACCAAATGAAAACCAGTGCGAGCTTCTGTTTCCTCACCTCTCTGGACCTTTCTTGTGGGATTACACAAAGGGCCTCTTTGGAAATCCCTGCTACTTTCACCTCCTGTCTGTGCGTTCTCTCCTGTGGCTGGTTTTCCTTTCATCATCTCTCACCCACAAGCAAGAGGCCTTTCTGTTTCATGGCCCCTGGTTTCCATGTCGCAACCCCTCCAGGTCAGCCCCAGCTGATGGTCAGGTGCTCTGGTCGATTCATCTCTTTAGGGACTGCCCCTCTGGAAAGGTACTTTACTCTCAGTGGTATCTCAGGAGGTTTCAGTCTAATTAGAAGATAATTGGGATTTTACAACCTTTCACCATTTTCCCTAGGAATTTCATTCCAGTGATTAAAAAAAATACAGGAGATACCAAAGACCACTTTTGTGCTTGGGTGTGGATTAAAGGCTCGCTGGCTCCTGGTGCCATGCTGGGCGGCTCAGGCCCCTTGCTCGCCCTGCCATCCTTCTGTGAGACACCCAAACACTTGCTGACAGTATTCTATGGATACAGCCAAAACAACAAAAAAAAATAGTAGTGAAGAGAGGCATTGCAAAATATCACTAAATTGTTTCTCGATGACATTTTCAAAGGATTCTTTTAAAAGTCAAGGACATTTTACGGAGTATCTGTTTTATGAATCAGTTCTTTTTATTTTCCTCTGCTGTTCCATAACTTTTCCAAATGTCACAGAATAATGACTGCTGTGTAAATCAGTATTACTGAAGGCTGGAAAATGGCATACATGAATAGCTGTGCATTTTTATTTTATATTAAATTATCTTCTTGCACACGGACTAATTTATTTTCTTGCACAGCAACTTTTTCAAAATTCCCAAACTGTACCGTTCTACCTTTTTTTAAAGCAAAAGCATGAAGTGCTGTCTCTCCATTGTGTCCCCACTCCTTTGTCCAGACTGCTAGAAGAAAGAAAAATTGAGACAAAGGACTCAAAGCTTCCCACTGCCTCCACAGGGATGGGATCTGTTTCTTTATGTTTATTATACTATGCTAAAAATGTCAATGAATGGCACATGCATATTAGCCTTTAAAGAGAACCAAGGCTTTAAAAGTAGAATGACTTGGAAATGGAAGTTGGTTTGAAATCCTCAAAGCAGTCCAAGTGGTTTAGATAAGAATCTTGAATAAACACATGTCCCTAAACCTTGTAGGAAAAAAATCTCAACAATAAAGTGGAGACACGCTCTCTCTGTTCCCCTGCTCGCTCTCTCACTTTTGCATTTGCCAGAGCAGGCCATCCTGCACCTTGAAATAGCAGGTGCTCATTGTAATTCCTACCCCATCCACCAGGTCACTGCTGGATTACAAGGCACCATCGGAACAGCTGAACCAAGTGGGCCCCACCAATGCAAGCCCAGCATCCGGCTTCCACAGCAGTGCCCTTAGGCTGGGGTAAGCTGTAGCATCAGTTTTCCTTGGTATAATACCTGGTCCATGCCCAGTTTGAAGCCTTTATATTAAACGGGATTGAAAGATGCACTAGGAGCTTGCTTCGCTCATCAAACTGGTGGTGTGCTTCCTCTAAGCATCCAAGCAGATGCCTAGGAAAAGAAGTAACAATGGAGTAGGCATGTAGTACATGAAAAAAAAGGTTTGAGCCCCTCACCTCCCTTTCCAGGGTGCAGAAAAAACACCTTCTACACAGTGTATACCCACACACATACGCAAGTCAGAAACAGTGGGAGTTGCTATGTCTGAAGACCAGTGGTGAAGCCATGAAGCACCAGCGGTTCGTGTGAAACACTCGTGCTAATGCAAGACAGCACAGCCCTAGCTAGCTAGAGACCTGGCTGGCAGGGGGTTATTTCAGTGAAGGATTGCAAGACCTCCGATCCTTTCCTTAGGAAATCATTCAGTGCTCTTTGCCAGGATATTTTAATGCATGCTGGACTCTTGCCTGACCTTTACAATAACTAAAAACTAGGACCTGTGCTAGCACCTCTGGCTTTTTTTCCATCCTTTCTTGGTCTCCTCTCCTTTCCTGCCCTGCACTGTGCTGGAAAGATCAAGCACACAAGTGCTTTGCTCAGACAAAACAAGGAGAGACCAGACAGAAATGCTTGCAATTGGAGAACAAGAAGATGTAGCCATGCAGCTCACTGGAAAACACAGTCAATTGTAAATCCAGTCTGGGAAGGGTTATCTGAAAAATATCAATACCAAACACCATCCTGCAGTTTTTATTTGGGCAAGATATTTGGGGGCTTCAGATCTGAGTTATGCCCACCTATGGCCCAGGAGTTGCTGTTGCACAGAAAACTGGAAGATTCCCCTGGGAGTGATTCAGGATTGCTTAATGCATTGCACAGTAAATATAATCTAAGATATTTAGACAGTATCTCCAGCAGCAGGAATTAGTTGGCTCAGGGGACTCTCGATTGGATACAAGTACAGATTAAAAATGCAACACTTTCAATTGCAGACAAGTGAATGCTTCAGTGTCATTAGTATGGTATTAGCGGGATGTGTGATTATTTAGAAAATCCATCTGAGTACCAGTTTCAAACTGTTTGATTCTGATATTCTGCATCTTGCACCGCGACGAACTCTGCCTTGAGTGGGGTGTCTATCTTTGGTATCTCCTGTATTTTTTTTAATCACTGGAATGAAATTCCTAGGGATAATGATGAAAGGTTGTAAAATCATAGAATCATTTAGGTTGGAAAAGACCTTTAAGATCATCAAGTCCAACCGCTAACCTAACCCTGCCATCCCACCACTAAGCCATGTCCCTAAGCACCTCGCCTACCCATCTTTTAAATACCTCCAGGGGTGGAGACCTCAACCACTACCCTGGGCAGCCTGTTCCAATGCTTAACAACCCTTTCACTGAAAAAAATTTTCATAATGTCCAATCTAAACCTGACCTGGTGCAACTTGAGGCCATTTCCCCTCACCCTATCGCCCGTTACCTGGGAGAAGAGACCAACACCCACCTCACTACACCCTCCTTTCAGGCAGTTGTAGAGAGCAATAAGGTCTCCCCTTAGCCTCCTTTCTCCAGACTAAAAAATCCTGATTATCTTCTAATTAGACTGAAATCCCCTGAGATACCACTGAGAGTAAAGTACCTTTCCAGAGGGGCAGTCCCTAAAGAGATGAATCGACCAGAGCACCTGACCATCAGCTGGGGCTGACCTGGAGGGGTTGCGACATGGAAACCAGGGGCCATGAAACAGAAAGGCTCTTGCTTGTGGGTGAGAGATGATGAAAGGAAAACCAGCCACAGGAGAGAACGCACAGACAGGAGGTGAAAGTAGCAGGATTTCCAAAGAGGCCCTTTGTGTAATCCCACAGAAAGGTCCAGAGAGGTGAGGAAACAGAAGCTCGCACCGGTTTTCATTTGGTTTTGGCTCAATCCAGGCATTTAATGAAATAGGTATGGGGGGAAGACATAATTCTTGTTACAATTCGTGCAATTTGATATCCCAGGAGAAGAAAGATATGAACCTGGAGCATCCATAAGGGTAGGGTTCTGGGAAAGCAGAGGCTGCTGGAGCGTAAGTCTGATTTTTTTTTGAAGGCTAACTAGCAGAACCCTCTATCAGAAATTTTCTTTGACCTTAAAGTTTTATTTCTGGCACTGAGATGCTTTTCACTCAATCTCCTCTGCTCTCACCTCATTGTTAGACTGCTGTCCCCAGGGATACTTCTCCTGGGGTTTGGATCTCACAGAGGTTTCTCTCCTGTTTGGAGCCATCTGTTTTCACACCAGGTTGGCATTTAACAATTCTGAGACCTTCCGCCTTGCCAACATGGATTACAAGCTATGGGAGGGCACAGACCCCCTGAAGAACAGCAGGCTATAAGGAATTATTAAGGCAGTACATACCGCTGCCAGGATTTTTAAAGCATGGCAGTGAACTGGACTGGCAGATGTCAGCAACTGAATAGCGGAGCCATAGGCTGGCAAAGCACAAAATCAGCTTTTGACAAAAGTAGCCTTTTCTGAAAATGCAGAGTTTCCTATTCATTTCAACAAATTGAACTCGTTCATTCAAAGCCAAGACACAATCTAGGAGCTGTAAAACCAGGAAATCTAGTTTTTCCTCTTCAATCTATAAATAAAAAAGTAGATGTTGAAAAACGACATGTGCTAATCCCACAACTCTGAAGGAGCTGACAACTGGGAAAAAACTACTGATGAATTCTTTTTCCTAAATGTGTCATTTTGATTTTTGAATGGTTAATGTTTTACGTGATAGATATACCAAGAAAAAAAAATTCAGATGGTTTTTAACTTCAAAAAATGAAAATGAAGACTCCGGCTTTAAATCATTTATTTTCTTCCAAATGCAACTAACATACGGGGGAAAAAAAAAAAAAAAAAAAAAAATCAGCTGTCTAATCAGACTATTTCCTAACACATAAAAATTAAGAATTGAACAAAATTTATAGAATAACATAAATATGTAAGAAGAGCCTTCTGCTTACTGAATTTACCACTATGGCTGCATGTAGTGACAGACCAACATGTTTTAATGCTACCAATAAATGAAAATGAACATTCCTTTGTGAATAAGAAAGTACAAGTGGAGGAGAAGATTAAAATTGATTTCAGTTAATAAGATTTTCTTCTTTTCAGCTTAAATAATTTTGAATTTCAACCCCTGGAGTAAAATCGATTCACACAAAGGTACACTTTGCATCCTTGGTTCAAAGGCAACCCACACAACAGTGAATTTGCTTTGCTGAAAATATCTGCGAGCATTGGTTATCTTGGCTTTGTTCTTTGTGGGTAGATTTTGTACCAGAAGGGGCTGCCCTCCACTGAATGCCAAGGAATAGATGTCTCCTTTTCTTGCCTCCTTACTCTCCAGTCTTTATGCCTTTCCCCTTTCTCCTCCCACCCATCACTCACAGAACCTTAACTCATGCGTTCAGACCCTTATTTACGGCATTTCTATGGCTACTGAGAAATTCCAAAAAACAAGTCATCTATCCTGATAGGGAAGAAAAATAATTTGACAGTGGTCTCCGGGAAGAACACTGAAATCAAGCAAGTCATATGAGCAAAGAGGCCGACGGATTTTCCTTGGTGGCCTGAGGCTCAGTCGGGATGGCAGACAGGTTGGAATATGAAGATCTGGTTCAGTAGCACAGATGAGTGCTTCTCCCTGGGATTAATTAATGATCGCTCCGATACGGCCTGCCTACGATATGTAGGGCAGCCACAGACAGTTAATGGGGATCTGTGGAGTCCCCAGATTGTGGAAGATAATTAAAAGGGGGAAAAAAAAATTCTCACAGTGTCACCCACAGTGCTTCACGTTTTGCCTCCCAAAAATAATACCATGCTTTAAAATTAATATTAAAGTATTTTGCAAATGTTAACCCACCTGGAAGGCAACTTTGTCTAATGGTTGCCTCACTGGCCTAAGTCACCACACAGAAGTCCATTCCCCATTCCTGTCTTGTCACCCTTTGCTGAATGAGTCTGGACACACCATTAACTTCCCTGTGCCTTCCCTTCCCTACACTTAGAAGGAGGGTATACAGCTTCACTTTCAAACACACTGAACTTGAGGATAAAGAGGTTATATTACAGTTGTCTCTGATTTAAAGTATTAAACCTTAAAATATGTTTTGGGGGAAGTAAATAAACCTGTTTAACAAATGAGAAAACCAAAACAGACTCAACGATTCTCCCACTTTACTTATACGTGTCTCTTTTTACATTTTTTTTTCACTCTCTTCTCACGTTAGCCACCTCCCCTAAGGCAAAAATAACAGGAGAAAATTGAGATATACTTTCAAACATCTCTTCTAATGAAAAGGACAGAGGAGATGCCTGGAAAGATACTGAGCGTGGACACACGCGCTCCTGGGCACATCAGCGCTGGTTAAAATCACCTGCAGTGGACAAAGATGCTCTGTCACTTCACTGTGGGATAGAAAGGAAAATAACGTTGGCTGTCCTCCGTGTCAACTGAATAATTAATACTGAGCTTGCTGAGGGTGATTTTAAGGGAGGGGGGGGAGGGGGAGAACCCAACCAAACACCATGAAGGCATTTTCGCACAAAATGGCTATGTTAGGACACGGTAAATGGTATCATCTCAGCCTTCATGGCCTCTTCCCGACAAAGTCCACGCCTGGAGAGAGGATTCTCTGCCTGCGGGTCCCTGGCAGGAGAACACCAGCAGCTTTCTCTGCTATTTACGACACCTTCAAAGCATTACACGGACTTCTCCTGGCTGGGGCCCCGCTCCCCGTGCTCCTGGGGGTGCCCTCCCGCCTCGCTGTGGAAGGTGACCCGAAACGGTGCAGAAAAACCACAAAAAAAACCCCTCCCTTTAAAGCAAGTGAGACCACGGATGGGGTGCTAGGTGGGTTTGCTGCGAGGCTCCAGCCGGCAGGGGCGACCCCGAGGCACCAGGGCGCTACCTGAGGAACCGATCCCTCCCAGGCGCTGAATGCGCGGCCAGCGGTCTCTCTACGGCGGGGACAGACCGGAGCGTGACAGACGCGGGCGTTACCGACCCGTGGATAACCGCCCCCCTTACCTGCCGCCCGCGGGGCTCCGGTGCCGCAGGGTGCGGGAGCAACGCGGGGCCCCGGGCGCCGCCGCTGCCGCCTCCTCCTCGCCGGGCCCGGCGCTGAGCCCCGGCGCGGGCGGCGCGCGGGCGGGCGGGGCCGCGCGTCACGTGGCGGGGGTGGTGGCGCCCGTGGTGCGGAGCGCGCGCTGTCAGTGTGTGTGTGTGTGTGTGCGTGTGTGTGTGTGTGTAAGATGGCGGCGGCGCGCGGGCTGCTGGCGGCGGGGCTGTTCCGCGGGCGGGTGGCCATCGTCACCGGCGGCGGCACTGGCATCGGCAAGGCCATCACCGCCGACTTGCTGGCGCTAGGTGGGCGCGGAGGGTGGGGGCGCTTCGCGGGGAGCCCCGGTGGGTGTGGGGGGAGCGGGGCCGGGCGTGAGGTGAAGGCAGGGGACGGAGTTGGAGGGGGCGGGTCCGGGGGTTGCGGTACGTTCTGGGGGTAGGCTGCGCTCGGGCGGCGGGTCTGTGAGGAGTTTTTGGGTGGGCCGTTGTGACGGGAGTCAGCGAATAGCGAGGAGAAAGCGGCGAGTTTGACGCGGGGCTGTGTCTTTCGACCCGCTGGCGCTGAGAAGATGCGCTATTTTAAGTACAGCGGCCGAAGTGAGGTCGTATTAAACCCTGGCCCTTTCTCTCATACTCCCTTTTCAGTGGGTTTTCGTCGTGCTTAACTGGAGGACTTACCTGGTTGAACCGAGTCTTGCGGAGTAGTACGGTTTTGAGCTGTTGTCTGCGCAGTAAGGGTAGAGAGACGGCGCTTCTCTCGCAGGGCTGCTGGCAGAACGTCCTGAAGTTAAAGTCTGTCTTCAGCGGGCGCTTTGCGTGCTGATTACAGAGAAGTGGCAACATCTGGAGTAAAAGGGAGTCTTCTGAGTTACCCACCTTCCGGCACCTTTTCTGCAGGTTTCAATATAAGTGCTAGGGATCATGGGCATCAGACTGGTTTGGGATAATGGTTATTATCATGATCGGATTCACTGTCCTCAAAATACCAGCACTACCGTTATGCCTCACGGTGCCACACTCCCCGTGGTTTGCGCTGCTGAAATGTGCACCATGCCATTTCACGAGCTTGCTTTGTTAAGCCTGTGTGCTGGGAGACATCTCTGCCTCTCCTGGCCTTTGTTGCCCCAGCTTCCCGCTTGCTCCGTGGAGCCGAAGTGAGGGCTAGTTCTGCTACCTTTGTATTACTGAGGAACTAAGCGGGTTTTTTAAGTTGTCTTTACACGCTGCCCTAAAGAGGTGCTTTTTAAGCATCATCACACTGTTGGTTGACAATGTTACCCTCTTACCTTAAAATTGTACTTAATTTGATCCACGTTATTTTTCTCAAGCAAAATACAAATAACAAAAGTGTGTGTCCATAACATCCTACATAGAAAACAAGGCTGCAGAGTACATGTGATAAAATGAAGGAAGAGCTATGACTTAAGTCTGTCTGAGTAACCTTCCGTACCTGCAGACTTGCTGGCTACTCCAGACAAGAAGATGACCAGGAACTATTTCCATGTATACCTTGCGCTTTAGGCTGTATTTTTTTGGAGGGGGGCTGGCTGGACAGAGAATGTCAGTAGGAGCAGTGACAGACAATGCCAGTCGTGATGTACATTGTTTTTATAACCAGTCTCCTTTGAATCCTTCTGGACAGATTTAAACCTTTCCTCTGGAAACTTGTGCCCTTTTCCCCCTGACACTATCAGGAAATGGTCTGGTCATTCTTTGTGAAGAAAAATAAGTGAAGTAGTGTCAGCTTGTACAGTAGGTGCCAAGTGTTCCTCATTGAGTTAGGCTCTCCCCCTCCCTCAATTAGCGTACTTAGCAAAATACAGTCTTTTACCTGACTTTATTCTATATCAGTGTGTGTATTAATTAGCACTGAAGTTGATAAAAATATAACTGTGCTACTGTGATTTAGTGTTTTGTGTTAATTGGTAATTGTGTGTGCCATTTTATGAACTCTGTTCTGTGGTAGTCAGGTAGTTGTGCAAATGACTGGAGTACTGAATTTAAAAAATCAGGAGACCTCAGAGACTAATATCTTCACATGTGTTGTTTTTAGATGGCCCCTGATTGAAGGTGAAGCTCCCATTCCTGGGGATATGTAGTTGCAGCATTCCTTCTGGAAGAATTCAATTCTTTTTTTTTTTTTTTTTTTTTTTTTTTTTAAGTTTTATGTATAGTTTCACAAGACAGACTGAGCCAAATGAACAGCTTGCTGCTCTTTACTCCCCCTACTTATTTTGAGTTGATTCTGGTGTTTGTTTGATCACATGAGAGGCCAAATTCAACTCAGTAAAATAGCAGCAAAGAAAAAAAAAAAACACCTGGCAAGATGTTAACAGGTTTTTTTGGCTGGTGGAGGGTGTTGAATTGGTTTATGTTAAAGCAGATGAGCAGCAAAGCTGGTATGAGGAAGGGATGGCTCCTGCTGGGATGCTGAGATTATGGAAGGAGGGAACTGGGAGCACGACCTCCTTGCCTGCCTGGCAGTGGAAGCTAGTAGTTTGTTTATCCACGATATGAAATTGCATGCCTACTGGATTTGCACTAGGAACTGATGTGGTGTGATCTGGTTTAGTCTATGTAGTAGCAATTGCTGAAGCCTTAAAGATGTCACAAGTCTGCTGGTGTGACAGAAGAAACTAGTCTGGTTGTACTGTGAGTGCTTGCCATTAATTTGGCACCTGCATTGTTTTTCTCTGTAGAATGAATCCTTCTGCCTCCAAACGCTGAAAAAAACCAGAAGGCTTGAGCTCCTGCCTAGTTTTTTTCCTCTCCTTTCTGAGCTAGGATTCTACAGCATGTGGCGGTGTCATGGGGAAGCCTCTGTTCCTGCTGTCTGTAGTCTGCAGATAGGAATTAATCTCTGGAGGCTATTGTCCTTTCCTTCAGACTCTCTAGGGTTAAAAAGCAGAGTGTTACATTTGCTCACCGCTAGTCAAAATTACAGCCAGACATATAGTAAGATTATTTTTGTGGTTTTAGGAGCAAGCATTTTTTTTTTGTAATCAAGACCTGCTGAAACATCTTTAAATCGCATAATTGATAAATGAGGCAGCTGTGAGCAGAGGCAGCAAAAGTGATGTCTGAAAGCTCCTTTGCTGAGTCTGCAACTCACAGGTTATCTTTCCTTCTGCAGGAAGGAGAGAAAACTTCATTGACATTTTTTTGATTGCTCTTTTCCTGGCACAGTGGGATCTTGTTGCTAAGAAGCACCTGACATCAGTCATTTCTCTTTCTTGCAAGAACTTCAGCCCTGTATCTTCTACTCAGTGACTAATAAACGCACATCCTACGAGATATCTCCATGATGTTATTAAAAAACCGGCATAACTGTAATTTTAACTATGCTAGCTGAAGGATGTTTCTTTTTGTCTTTACAGGTTGCAATGTTGTTATTGCCTCTCGTAAATTTGACCGATTAAAAGCTGCTGCAGAAGAACTGAATAATACATTTTCTTCCATGAGTCCTGCCAAAGTGACTCCCATACAGTGCAATATCCGTAAAGAAGATGAGGTAAAGACTATTGATCTTGTGCTGGGGCTTAACATGTCAAAAGCATATTGTGTATATAAATTCTCAGATCTCCAAAGGTCTTCTCTGTCCCTCTCAAAAGTGGCTTAGGTCAAGGAAAAGGTACAGTAAAGCACTGTTAAATTGATCTAGATAAAGATGTGCTTTCCAAGGGAAAACCATTTGTTAGCCACCTAAGCAAGAAAGCATTTGTAATTGCAAATATTTTTCTGACCATGCATACGTATTTCAGATATTTCTGGGAGAAGCAGGCCTTGGAACTGTCATGTTCTACAGCCAAGCTAGTTCTCACTTAGCATGTTTCCATGTCACATTTCTGTGACAGCAATGAGGGAGCATTAACTTGTGAAGATGGAGACCTCACAATAGTTCCTTCAAACAGGAAGTCACAGCATGGAATCTCAACACTTGTGATTTAAAACAAGTGCCCTGCATTGTCAGTTTTGCTTATATTAAAGCAAAAAAACCTCCACAGATATTATTATTTTTAGCCATGTTTCAATTTTGGTTACCATTTGAGGTGTGCCTTATTATGAACTCTGTTACTATCCCAGCTGAGTTTTCTTCATATTACAAGTAATGGAAGATCAAGAACAAAAGTATTTAATCCAGGTTCTTCAGAAGTCTGCATTTACCTCCTAATTCTTTAATCGGTGTAATTAAACATTTAAAAGTCTAGCATCAGTTTGGAATTGTAACTTACTGAAGACAGCTAGAAAATATTCCAGTAACCACTGATTGCTACATTTTTCTTAACCTTTCAAAGACTTTGTTAAAGTGTAACATAACTTAAAGAAATATTTATGACCTTCCGTAGCTATGTAGAGTCTGGAAATATTCTAATATATAACCATAAAGCAAATAAAAAATAAAATTCTTCCCTCATGGAACTGCTCATGCCATAAAATATTTATAGTGATATAGTTAGACTTTTTCTCCTGAAGGAGATTAACCCTGGGGCTGTGCAGTATGTCACTTCACCTACCAGTGAATTTTAGGTTTGTATTTACTAGCATCAGCAGTGCGATATAATAGGTTATGACAGATGTCAGAGGACAACTTACGTGATTAAAGCTACAGGAAAGAAAAGAAGTGAAGAGAGAGAAAAGGCTTAAGCCTTCTTTCACATCACTGCTCTTGCAGAAACTACTCTGGCATGCTTAATAGCCTTCTGCAGGTGAATCTTATTTCTGCATCACTTTAAAAATGATTTAGTGGGAACTGCAGTGTTTTGTGAGATGGTAGAGGGCTTGGATGGTGCAATGAGGTAATCCTCCACTAAACAAACTACCATTCTTTCTTTGTTTCCTGTTTATTAAGTGTGGCTAAGTACATATTTGACAAAACAGTCTTAGGTGGCTTTGGAAAGTTTTTTGAAGGTGCCTTTAAAGCCTTTTGTATAGTGCTGTGTAAAGTGTTCAGGCATTATTCTGTGTTACCAGTAGCCATGCTGGTATTAGGAGAAACTTCTGTCTTCGCTAATACTCTGCAGTTTCACCATAGAATTGTCTTGTTTCTGGTTTAGTTTTAAGCTCTACTCATTTACAGTCACACCAGGACTTTCTTAGAACTTTTCATATGATCTTGGAGAAGCTTCTATCAGGTGTCTCCTGACAGTGGAAGTTCTCATAAACCATTGTCATTTCATATCCATATCTGTTGAAGAGAGGACTCAGAGGAATAAGGTAGAATAAACTCCAGTCTTGAATTTTTCATTTGTTGACTCAGTCTTATAGTTTGACTTACTTCAGTTCTCCAGCTGCTCTTACTTCTTTCTGTTAAAGTCCTATTTAGAAAAAAAAAATCATTATGAAAATTTAGTAAGCCTTTGTGAAAGTTTTGAATAAGGAATGTAATTTCTGTTGCATGCTAACATAAGAACTTAAATGTACCCACTAAACAAATATTTATCCATTCCAGATGCCTATCTCCAAGAGCAGGTATTTTTACTCCAAGACCAGATATTTTTACTGGTTGGGGACATCCTGTGATTTTTTTGTTCTTTAGCTCTGGTTTTTCTGGCTCTGTCCTCCTCTGTTAGTTCTTTAATGCTGAGATTCTCAAAGATTGCCAAATTCTGGCCACTTGTTACTTAATTTCTAAAATTAATACTGGACCAGAAATGTGTGGATCACATTTTCATCTTTTAAATTTGTAGCGAGTATAGCTCTTCCTTACACTTAGGTGCTTAGTGTTTGTAAGTTGAAGCTAGATAAATTAACAATTGGTAACTTACACTGCTAAAAACTGTCAGAACTTAGAACTGAGGGTTGTGGCAGATTTTCCACAATCCACTGGTCACTATTGCTTATTTATTATATTTGCTAAAAGCAGCAATGGCGAGTACTTTTTTCTAATTGGCACTTGATTGTCTTGTGCAGACTAGTGGAAAAGTACTTCTGGGCTTTTACTTCTATTGAAAGAGCATCATACATCCACTTTCAAAACTTATTCCATTCTTAACCTAAAATTTAGTGCCTGGAACTTGGAGTCTTAGGAACAGGGATCAGTAAAAGATGTAGTGAAGGTTTTTTCTAGCCTAGGAGGTGAATCTTGAGCAGAGGCAACTGTTCTGGTTTCAGCTAGCATAGAGTTAATTTTCTTCTTAGTAGCTGGTATAGTGCTATGTTTTGGATTTAGGATTTAGGATGAGAAGGATGTTGATAACACAGTGATGTTTTAGTTGTTGCTCAGCAGTGCTTATACCGGTCAAGGACTTTTTCAGTTTCCCCTGCTCTGCCAGGTGCACAAGAAGCTGGGAGAGGGCACAGCCAGGACAGCTGACCCAAACTGGCCAAACCATATGATGTCATGCTTGGAGGGGGTTGGCCGGGGGAAAGTGATTGCTGCTCAGGGATGGGCTGGGCATTGGTCAGAAGGTGATGAGCAATTGCACTATGCATTACTTGTTTTGTATATTCTATATATTCTCTTACTATTATTGTTGTTGTTATTGTTGTTCTTTTCCTCTGCAGGTTTAGGTTAGACATTAGGAAAAATTTCTTCACTGAAAGGGTTGTCAAGCATTGGAATGGGCTGCCCAGGGAAGTGGCTGAGTCCCCATCCCTGGAGGTATTTAAAAGATGGGTAGATGAGGTACCTGGGGACATGGTTTAGTGGTGGGATGGCAGGGTTAGGTTAACGGTTGGACTTGATGATCTTAAAGGTCTTTTCCAACCTAAAAGATTCTATGATTCTAAACTGTCTTTATCTCAATCCACTGGTTTTACTTTTTATCCAATTCTCTCCCCCATCCCACTGAGGGAGGAGGGGACTGAGCGAGCATCTGTGTGGTGGTCAGCTGCCTGCTGGGTTAAACCACGACAGCAACACAGAGATATAACTCACTTCAGCATTTTCACAAATACAGGAGTAGCTTCCTGTTTACAGTGGAAGATGGGGTGAGAGGGCATTTAAACTTTTGGATTCCCTCCCAAAAGAAACAAGACTTGTACAACTGTGTTGGCTCTGTGTACTACTCATTAATAGCTTTACAACTCATTGTCTGGTTTTAGCTTAGTATGAGTGACAGGTATTTACTTCAGAAATTCATGGAAGCACATTGTTGGCTAGAGGACAGCCTCTACAAGTATTCCATGAATCATTGCATGCTCTTTTTCAGCTCTTCTACCAGATACCATAGAATGTGTGAAGGAGAAAGACCTTTATGTATGTTTCAGAAAGGGAAAAAAACTTAGGAGTTCAAGCCTCCTTAGAAGTCAGAACTGATCCATCACAAGCTACAAAGCCCAGGATGCATCCTGAAGAACTACACAATTCATTTAGTATATCCTTCTCTTTGACATCTCACTGAAACCTTTCTAAGAGTCAACCTTTCTCTTAAAGGAAGCCACTGTGATCACCTGTAGGAACAAGCCATCTGTTCTTACTATAGCATGCCTTTTTTGTTTTCATCCCTCCATCTCCATCCATTGTTCTGTATTTCTCTAAAGGCCCCTATGAATTTTGTCCTTGTTATAATTTTATAATCAGGCAAACTGGAGGGAGGGACCTTGAATAGAGGAGATCTAAGAAAGATGAAAGTGCTTTCAAAATTGCCAGGTTTTTGCCTTCTATTGCAAATCTTGAAGTCACTGACCTGCTTTGAGATGGCACAGCTCATTCCTCTTGTGTGCCCTAGTTTGGATCTGTGAAATTCAAGCATTAGAAGATTCATCCCTCCATCATACAGTGCAATATGTCTGTAGAGCTCTTTCTGGTCTGAGAAGAGTCATAGACGGTGCAGTGAATTAATAGCTGCAGAAGCTTGATGGCAGATATCATGGGAATAGCTTAATGAATTCACATTTTTAAGTCTTTTAATCTTCATCCTCAGAGGCCCTCTTGCTTTCTAGCAAAGCTTACTTTTTGTTTAATGTGCAAGAAATAATCGTGCTTGATGGAGGATTTTCAACCACTGTATAACCCGTCAGGTTTGTTTCTGTCACTAGTTTGCTTTTTGGCTAGTTTTCCATTGAGTGTTCTGTAAAGGATAACAAAACCTGGTTTGTTTTTAAAGATGGAGAAGTAGAGGGTTCTGGGATGCTGGAAGAGCACCTGAGGTTTCCATGTTCTGTCTTCTTGGGGCCTTATCCTGAAGCAGTAATTGTGCCTGTCCCTTATCCTGTGATTGTAATTATTTGGATATTTTCTAGCACTGCCCACATAATGTGTTGCTCTTGCTGAGATGCAGGCCAGGCAGGTAGTGGGGGGTGTGTGTGTGTGTGTTTTCAAATCAAGCTCTTTTTCCAAAATCCAAGGCTCTAATTAATTATTTCCAGTGCCTCAATCTAATGGTGGCCAGATGGAGAAGAGAGACCCCATCCTTCTTCCATAATTAAGAGCTTTCTGTTTATCTCTGTAGGTATTGGGAAGGGGAAGCATGTGTTTGTGAGTCTTAAATGTTGAGCTACAGCAAATCTCTTGATGGGCGAAAGACATGAGGAACTTCTTACCCTCCTGAAGCATTTGTTCTATATGCTCTGGACAAAGCTTTCTTTAACTGGCATCTAGATAAGCAGAAGACAGACCTAGCTAAGTGGAAGATAAAACCTTCTATTTCTAGCAGGACACTGCTCTTCTTGAAATCAGCAATTCAGAATTCTGTGCACAGTGTCCCCTTTCTATACTCGAGCTCCAGCAACAATTGCTGCTGGACCAGACCCTGAGGGGGTACTATTTAGCACTTGCCTTGTGTCTGAGTTCACTAGCAGTTTTTCCGATAAAGTTTATAGCTTAGCATAGTCTCAGTTGGTTTATAAATACTTAATGCCTGTCTGTGTGAAGCCTGTAGTGGAAGACTGTGGCTTGGTGGGGAGCTGTGGATAAGAGATTCCTGTTGTCATACTTTAAAATAACACAGCAGTAACACAAAGTAAAAATACCTGTTACCACTGTGCAAGAATGCCCACTAGCTCTAGTCCCCAAACAGCAAATATCTATGACTCTGTAGTGGGTAGTTTGCCTGTTGAGTTTCACTCAAGTGCAAGGTGACCTGTGAATGCATGTGGACATTTGTCCCTTTTCTCTGTGTCACTGAGTACTGTCATCTCAGTTATCTGTGAAAGTGTGCTACTGCATAATATTTCTGAGTGGCAATCACACAAAAAAAGGTCCTTACTGAAGAGCTCCAGTCTCCTGGTTATGTCTGAAGTGCCTGATTTTGCTCTTTTTGGTCTTTTTCAAAAGAATGTCCTAAACTGTTAGTTTTACCTTGTGCAGTTTTGCTTTGCTTCCAGAGAGGGTCTTTCCATGTGGATTTTGAGTATTTAGGAATAGAAAGTTAGTTCTCACTGTGATTTAAATGTGTTCTACCAGATCCTCTTTCTCACTGTGCTGGTGGCTGCTGTCACCATGTTTACTGTAATTGGGAGAAGCACTGTAGCGATGCTTTCTCTACAAAACAGGAGACATCGTGAAGGTTGCTACAGTTGGATCCATCTGAGCTGTCACTGGGGAGCCTGCTAGCCTTCGCGCTTTCGGAAAGCAGAACTGATATGCGTTTTTTTGTTGGGTTTTTTTTTATAGCCCTGAGAACATGGTGCTACAAGTAGGAACAGCAACAGAGTTTCTTAAGATACAACATGTGAACCATTCATTTTGAATTGATATGTCGTAGCAGGCTTTGTCCACCTGTTTAAAACTTGGCTGTGATGTCTCTTCTCAGTGGATTTTTCTTCTGTTAATTTGTCCTTTGTTGGATTTTTTTTTATGATTCATAGCATTTTCCCTTTTCTCTCTCTCTTCCCCTCCCACCCCCAGCCTGAATACCCTTAGTCTGTTCAAACATTCCTTGTACTGAAACCATTTCTCTTCCATAAATGAGCTCATACTTCAGTGACTTGTGGGGAATATTCAAAGCAAGATCCTCAGGCTGACAGGAGAAAAAGTTTGGTATTACTGAGCAAAGCATAACTTTTGCTGCCTAGCAAGACCTAAGTTGCTTTTCTCTGATTGTGAGCAAACCTGGAAGTCTTTGTGGCATGGTTGTTCTCGCAAATCATGGGTTGGGGACTACTGTCACAGATGTTTTGGTTTTTTGGTGTATTTTTTCCTCAGATCCACTGCAGTGACTGATGTGAGGAATAAGATGACAAGCAGAACTTAAAGATGGTGATTTAGTTATCAAAATTACTTTCTTAAGTCATTTTTTCTCAGCAGGCATTAATTTTTCAATCAGGCTTCTGTCACTATATGTTTGTTTCTTCTTCAGAGAGGTGCATCCTTACAGGGTCCATACTGTCCTGTTAAACCATCCCAAACTGTTAGCAGCAAAACCTGTAAGGCAGATGTTTATGAGACTGAATTGGTGACACTCTGTATGAGATACAGACAGTGCATTGCTTGCTCTTTTATTTCTGATGTTTTCTATTGCTAACTCAATAGAGAGGAAAGTTGATTTGATATCCTTCTCCTAGTCAAATCTGTTTCAGCAGAAGCATCACTCCTGTTGTTTGCTTTTTGGGTTTTGTTTTTTTTTTGGTCTGTTTTCTTTGACCACAGATGCTAAATTATCTTTTTGTATATGCTTGAGTAGGAGTAACCGGTGCGTGGTATCTAGTTATGATAGGTAACGTAAGCAGGAAACTGCCATGTTGTCCCATTTCCCCTGTTTCTTGAGAGAAAGGTTAAATTATTAAGCAGTTGCTATAGAGTTCTTATTACTATCTTGTAATAGGAAAAATACATCAGCTTTGATCTCTGAAGTCTTTGAATGCTTTGAAATACATTTCCCTCCAGAAGTTCTCTTGTGTTTAGTGGGAGTGTGTGGCAAAACTACTCCCAAAACAGAAAACAATGCAAAAGGCTGAGCTTACAGCCTGTAGCTCAGATTAGGTCAGTGCTAGAGCTAGGTTTAGATTCTCAAAATCGCTTTCCTTCCATATGAAATTAAGCCACTCTTTTTTTCTGCAATAACAGCTCTGAGTGAGTGAATAAAATGTCTACTGCTATTTGCTGTTAATATCTTCTTGGAGTATCCAAAGGTAAGTGGTGCCAGACAGTGTTCTTAATTGTAAGTATTCATCCTTTCTGCTTATAGACAGAAGGTATCTGCTTAGTCAAATACTCATCTTTCTTTAGCAAAAGAAGAAAACTTGTAGTATTTCCAGCACTTTTTAGAGTTAATGTTTTGTAGGGTAACAAACTAACCTTCTTGGCCTGCATAAGAAGATTGACTGTTGCCAACTCATATGTCAGAGCTTTAGTGAATGTACAAAACTTCTAGATAAGAATGTTAAAACTTCACAAGATGACTTATGGGTCAGATGAAAAAAACAGTAGCTGCCTTATATGGAACTCTTCCATCATCTGATGTAAGCACCCCCATCCTTGTGAAAAATGTCAAGAGATTCTTAGTAGGTCTTAAGTAGCAGGCTTTTGTATGTGTTTGTTTTTATAAACCTTCAGTGGCTTAAATCCCCTTTTTTCTAATCCTGGTATTTTATGCAGCACCTGCATTAAAACAGGAAGATTTCCTAAGTAAACATGAACTCAGCCTAATCCTTCTTGGCTGACTAAACCTGTCATACCAATCTTCCAGCCCCTCTGAAGGCGGGTGCCTCATCTTTTATGTGTGAAAAGGATGTGAGAGAGAAAATACTGTCTGAGAATGAAATCAGATATGTAGCTTAATCAGCATACCACACTAACAAATATCGTTTCAGGTAGAAGCTTTGGTGAAGTCTACGCTGAGTCTGCATGGGAAGATTGACTTCCTGGTGAATAATGGAGGGGGCCAATTCTTAAGTTTTTCTGAATCCATCTCTGCAAAAGGCTGGAATGCTGTGATAGACACAAATCTGACAGGGACCTTCTACTGCTGCAAAGCAGGTAAGGACTGGACATTAAGCTCTTTTTGTTTATTTGTTTTGGTTTTTACAGCAATACCAGAAGACAAGAAATGTAAAGTTTCCCTACCTTCTTTTTTCACACACTTATCTGACAGTGGATATTTGTTTTCATGAATCTCATCCAAAGCTTTACATAAAACTGTACATTATATTTGTTCATATGTACAAAGATACATTTAGGCAAGTATGATCTGCTTAAGGCCAGGTTTGAGTAGTCAGTTAGCTTGGATACTCGCTTAAAAGACTATAGGAAAACCACTTAACTTCTGTGGCCTGTATTCACTGTAACACAGGAAAAGATCTCTTTCCCATCAGGGATGTAAATTTAAAGTTAAATTTAAGTATGATACATGATTCTCAGGTAGCATCAGGAATGTGGAAATGAAAGAAGTTTACATGGAAGCATGAAATCTTGATTTCCACCAAAAGGCTTCTTGACAAACATTGAGCCTTACCTGGACCACACCTGTCATCTCACCAATCCAGTGGTGAGGCTATGGTACAGAGCAGACTGTTTATCTAAATCTGCACAGGAAATGTGTAGTGTAGTTGGAGTTAAGACTCCAAATTTGGCTTCCAGTTGGCAAGTTAGTTTGTATGCATTTCTTCTGAAATTTATAGGTTATCTTCCTCCTTCATACAGTGTACAATGCCTGGATGCACGAACATGGAGGAGTCATTGTCAACATTACTGCTGCCGTGAGAAATGGGGTTCCTGGAATATCGTAATATATATTTTATTTTTACATTTTCTTATATTTTTCCCCTAGAAGTACTAATTACTTCTAAATACTTCATCTTAGAAAGGTGTGCACTGGGCAGCCACAGAGCATAGAAATGCAGTCATTGCGTCAAGATTGAGCAATAGTATCTCTTGGCTGTATGTGTGCAGATCTCTTACTAATTCAGTAGAGACTACAGGACTAAATGACATCTCTGTTCTGTGTCAATTTGTCTGTAAGAAACTATGAAGCAAGACTTGCCAGTGAAGCTTTCACTGGAAATGGTATGCTAGTGGGACTAGTTGCACTGAAATATAACCTTTACTTGTTCTCTCTCCAAATTTCTGGAGGGCTTGCAAGAACTTGGCCCCTGTTGTTTTCATTTTCTACTGTCAGTTTACAGGTCTTGATGGTGTAATGGCTTATGGGAGTTGGGCTGGGAGTAGGGAATTAGGAGGAACATTTCTGGTATGTTACCAGCTTTTGGCTTTGTCGTTCAGGTGCCTGCCTTTCCCATTTTCCGTTTTACTCTCACTTTGTAGCCATCTTCCTTGGAGAAGGTCTCTGATGCAGAGAATCGGTTCTATTTGCTCTGCTCCTTTCTTGACGGGGAGAAGGCTCATGGGTACAAACATATTACCATGTTTGTAGTTCTTTTATACTGACACAAATGATCACAGTTGTCTGCATGAAAATGCAGCATCCTCTCCATATCCGTATGTGTACTATATTTGCTCAAGTTTCTTTACCCTCAAATGGGGCTGAGCAAGGGTCTTCCACTTTGAAACTTTGCTGCCAAAAAAGTTCCAATTTGTTGGAAGAGCAGTAATGCTCAGAAAATGAATTGTTTCAGTTATTTTCTTTTCAAAGGAAATTTCGAAGTTGTCAAAATTACGCATTTTGTCAGTTTCTTAATTAAAAAAAAATCTTATTTCTTCTTTGAAACTATCTCTTCTTTTTTTTAACTTTGCAATTGAATTTCTATTGAAGAAAATACAAAAATATAATTTGAGCAAATGTTACATTACCTCTATTTGTCCTGATTCAGTGTTGAAAGCTTTAAAAATTTAAAATTTTTAGGGAACAGCACAATATCTTCTCACTAGCTTGTTCTTGGCACTCCAAAATAATTTAGAGATCCACAGGGTGGTGCTGAAGCAACACTTACTGAGTTGCTCCACTCTGGTTAAGTCTGGTTGAACAGTCAGGGCAAATAGGCTGAAACTATATTTGAGAGTTGAACCAAGAGATAAAAAACCTAATACTGAATAACAGTGGAAAAAAGTTCCCCAAATAACTGTTGTGTGTGGATGTAGATGGATAGAAAAAACTCCTTTCAAATTAAATTCCTTTTGAATTGATACTTTTAGAAATGTACTATTGAAAAAGGCTTGTTTTTATAAGTCCAGCCACCACTCATGCCAAAAATCACCTGATACAGTTTTTCATAAGTATTAATTTTGAACAAAAAACTAGTCAAGTTAGTTTGCTTGTAGTGTGCCTGGAGTTTATTTCTTTCTGGCCTAAAGATATGAATATATTGGATTTTCTTCTTTTTTTCTTAAGTTTTTCTTATTCCTTTCCTGGTATTTGAGAAGCTATTGTTATCTATTTCCTCTGAGTCTGTTTTGCTAGGCTAAAGGAACTAAACTCTGTTAGTTTTCTCTGAGTCCCACTGTCCACTATTTATCACTGCAGTAATTTTGTCTGCATTTGTTCAAGCTTGTAATCATTTCAGCCTAGTTTCCTATAGCAGCAAGGTGTATGAGATCACTCTGCCTATGGTTGTCTCTATCTCCATCCACCTATAGTAATTTTTGCATAGTGGCTTATTTTAATCATGTTTGTCAGAAGATCTAAGCTGTTTATCAGACCACTGTCCTTCCAAGTGTTAGTTTACCTGTGCAGCCTACCTTTCGTAGTTTTATACAGTTTGAACTTTGCTTCCAGTTGTTTTTCATTTTATAAGCCTGCTTCTGCAGTAGAATGTAGCTGACCTCATGTCACCTTGGCAAAGAGATGCTAAGTATTTCCAGAAATGACAGGAAATCATAGTGTAGATTGTTTAAACTGTGAAGGTACGGTCAAACTTACAAACCAGAAACTCTCTCTTTCTCAGATGGATGGTCCAGCCATAGAAAGCTACTCTGACTACCCTAGTGAGACTGCGGTAGAGTTTACATTGGGCACTGTTAGCTGAGGGAACAGATGCTTCTTTTGCTTTCTTTTCTCGATAGGCATTCAGCAGCTGCAAGAGCTGCAGTACATAACCTCACCAAGACGTTAGCTTTAGAATGGGCCCACAGCGGAGTTAGAATCAACAGCATTGCTCCTGTAAGTAATGGCAAATGATCTGATTAAACTTAGCCATCGTGCAGGTTCATGGTTAAAACTTTCGTGTTAGGGACTTTAAAATCTATAGCTTGTAGCTGTTTGTGGATTATTTATGTATTTGTTTATTTAAAATTCCCTCATCCACATTCTTCAGGTCATTTAAGAGTGTTTTGTATGGTTTGGATGACAAGCCAGAGATGTGGGATAAAATCACATAACATTACGTGACATAAAATTACCAAATGCTTTGTTTCAGTAATGATTACATTATTTCTGAGTTCACAAAACACTTTCTGTTTCAGGTTCAGGTATGATGATGGTTTCCACCCATGTTTACAAAGTTATTTTGAAAATCTCTGAATGTGTCATATAATGTCTTTTACTTTATCTTCTACATGTTAAGTTAGATTAGTTTTAGGCATAAAAAGACTGTATTTGGAGTGGACCTTCTCTCAAAGAAGTCGTATATAAAAATGCATGTTCTTATTTTTTTCTTATCAAATATACACAGACAGGAAACCACTATACAGGTCAGCTAAAATATGCCTGCCACATTTCTGAGGAAGTAGGTAGCGTGTAGCAGTTGTTTTAAATAACTGTATGGAAAGAGCAGCTATATTTTCTAGTGCATGGTGCTGCGGATATAGAGGTTAAATCGAAGCCCTAGCTTTGACGTTTAAGATTACACAAATCACAAAGATTGCACAATCTTCACTCTTAACCACAATTTATTTCGCACTTTACTCCCTTGAAAACAAAAGAGGAGAGGTAAACTTTGTCCAGCTACTTCTACGTTCAGAATTTATCTTATCTCACAGTACAATTAAGCGTCAGATTTGTTTAACTGGTCCCTAGGAAGATCTTTCTACTGTCTTTGTAGGATGTCTGTATATCCTATTGTGCCTCTTGTCCTTAAACAACTGACTCGCTTTCTTTGGCATAGCACAGAACGCTTAATGGCAGCTGTGTGATGATCATTCAGGTAGTGGTTCTTACGTAGCCTCTGTGAGGCCCAACTCATCTGGAAACTTCTTAAATATTAAGATCTGCTGGCTTGTTTTTCCTGTTTTGCTTTTTTTTTTTTTTTTTTTTCTGATTTATCAAGTCTTGGGGAAGTAAGTAATTAAGACAGCATTATTATGTGAATATATTTTTCAGGCATGCTAATTACCTAAGGAATCATACTAGTTATACTTCATGGCACATGTCAAAAAAAGTTTTTGACAAAAAACATTTCAGTGGTTTGGCTCTTTCAGAAGTATTTCTTAGCTTTGTTACTATGCTGGTAAGAAAAATCCATATCATAGTTACAGTAATACTTTATATGCTTCTGTCACCACTATGGACACACTAGGTCTGTGGTGACCATACAAAACTGTTACTGCTTAGAGAAGCAGAGTAACATGCAGGGAATGGCTACATAGAGAGGGAAACATGCATTCTGAAAAAACAGTTGCACATACAAGTCACTTCTCTAGCTCCCAAAATAGTCACGCACATTTCATAGATATCTTTAGAAGAGAAATCCTAGCATGTACCCCGTGGATTAATTCAAATGTTATTATCTTACTTAAACTGGAGTCCCAAAGGTTCTGTCATAACTAATCTACGTAACCTTGTGTTCCCATTGCTGTAGCCTTCATCCCTCTCAAGTCTAAACTGGACTCCATAATCATCAGAGCAAAGACAGTCACCTTTTTCTATTTCTATAGCACCTAAGTAGGGGGGAGTCTGAATTCTGACTGTGAAATCTGCCTGCTTCTATAATTCACAATAAAATCAATCTAGTGTCCTTACAGGTTACAAGAAACTGTTGCTCTTGGGGCTTTGTAGTTTTCCGCTGTAAGCTGATACAAAATGCTTGTAGTTTCAAAAATGTCTTTTAGTTTCTTCTTTATACTCTGCACTTTATAGTTATTGAAGTGACAGTGGAGAATTGGAATAATCTGAATTACTGCACTTGAATAGAGATGTGGCTAGCAGCCAAATCACCTTCTTGTATAAATTATGCTATTCCATTAAATCTAAAAACTTGCGTTCAAGTGCTATTTAGATAGTTTAATCCCACAGAAAATCCAGTAATGACAACTTCACAATTTTACAATGATCGCAATTTAAACGTATGCAAGAAAACTTAATTTTCACTGTGCTGTTTTAAAATAGGGAATGGTGTTTTCAGAAACTGCTGTTGCAAACTATGGAGAATCAGGTATAATGATGTGGTTAAAGGGCATACCAGCGGTTCCTGCCAAGAGGTCAGCAGTTCCTGAGGAGGTAATGTGATATTTCTACTTTTGTGTCTCTATTTTGAAGCTACTTTATTATATGGAGAACAAAAAAGACTTCTTTTTTCACTGTGATGGAATATTAAAAAAGAAAAAAGCTTGTAGTAATGTGTAGTAGTGCCAAGTGGGAGACTTAACCAGTAGTCACCGTTACACTGAAAATTTGATTTGGATGCCTCTTACAGCTGCAAGTGTCTCATAGCAGACATTGGTTCGTGAAAAGGTTGACTTCCTGCAGGGAGGACTGAAAGAATGACTATTAATGTGAAAAAAAGTGTATCTTAAAAGTACTTAGCTCTCTTCCACCAAGGATATGCACCTTTGATAAACTGGCCAACTCTTTTGCTTGATTTTCAGCATCTGATGCTGATCTTCGAGAGCTTACTGTTTTTCATCTGTTACATACTTGATGTTTGTGGGTGGGAAGATGGCTTTAAGACTGTTACGGTTTTCATTACTGAGTACAAAACATTGCTATGTCTTGCCTGTAAAAGCTTTTACAAGCATCTTTGACATGAACAATTCCTAGCAGTTTAAGGAAGATTTAAATCGTCATTATTTTGTTAGATCTCTCCTGTAGTGTGTTTCTTGCTGTCTCCAGCTGCTTCTTACATAACTGGGATAACCGTGGCCGTGGATGGTGGCCTAAGTTTAAATGGCCAAATCCTGGATCTACCTGGTAAGAAATGGGCTACAAAGTAATGCCCTTCAGGTGACTGAAGTTGGGCAGTGGGAGGACACAGAAGTAAAATGCCTAGTTTTTCAGTCAACTAAATATGTTGTTTTATTTGTTTTCCTCAGATCACAACAGATGGCCCTCACTTCCAGAAGGAAAAAATTCTGAAACGCTTAAAAAGCTTATTGCTGGCACGTTCAAGCCAAACCTGTAAAAGAATGAGATTTCACCTTATTCCCAGTTGCACACTTGCTGATAATCTTGCTCTGTGATTTGGGCGTATTATTCTCAGCAATATAATTTTTTTGCTTATATGTAACTACACTGAGTGCCTTGGTTTTCACTGGTTTTAAATATAAACTGGAAAGGCTGTACATAGTAAATTCCTTCTCTGAAAACAATCACTACCCTGAGAACATTCAGTCTCTTGGGAAGTGAAGGTATAAAAGGCAAATTTGCCATTTACACAGGCATTAACTAATAAAGAATGTCAGTCAGAAGTGAATAAAAAAATACTCATTTTGAAGTGAAGGGGGCAGAGAGGGAATGTTTTGGAATCCTATTCTGGATGAATTTGCAGAGAAGGTAATTTAAATCTCTGTTACCATTAGTTGTATCAGTAACCCTCGAGGTAGCTGTTAGCTCTCCACTATTTCTGTTCAGCCACACACTGAGTGTTCAACAATGATTTTAAAGACTAAGTAGTGTAGGTATTTCTCTGAAAAGAATTTAAAATAAGGCAGGAAACTGTTACTAATGTTTCAGGCTAACATGGCGTATCATATTGGGAATGTTTTGAATTGTTTGCGGATATAATGACATAATGGAGTTAAGCTGGCTGCAACTTAAATTTGATAATAGAAGAATAATCAGATAATAAACTTAAGCTTTAACATACAGTGATGGAAAACAGTATAGATTCAACAATTTACCATGCAAAATCTTGAAGCAAAAGCTGTGGTATATATTGCAGTGCTTTCTGCAGTATGCTGTACTGTTAAAGGAGAAACTTGGGATCCTTCATTTACCAGCTAAAATGCTTTCTATCCATACTGTGTTTTCTTACAATGTTAACACAATTTTGTTCATCACTGTCTCCATAATAGGTGTGGTTTTTGTGATCAATGAAGAGATTCCATTTAAAAAAACAGAAAAAAAACCCAAACCTTACAATATATTGCTCAAAGAGGCCATATTTGTAGTTACTTGCTTTTTTAAATTCTCTTCAAGGCAAGTGTTCCCGTGTCTGATAACTTTAATCAAAATATAAGAAATAAGTGATGACTGTGTTTGCTGTAACAACTGAGATTTGTGGAATCAAGTTGCTGCTATAGAAGCGACCTTGCTAATACTTCATTTGGAATTGAATGTAAGAGTCTCTGCCAGTTGTTTGTTCTCTGCAAAGATGTTTGACTTTCGTGTCTTTCATTAAAATATGGGAACTTACACAGGTACATGTAGATTGCTTTTTCATTAAAATCTGAATGCCAGTTTTGTGGGGGAGGAGGGGTTTCAGCCAAAATGCTTTCTCCTTCTGACACATCCTCTTTCCATAGTAACTGGGTGGTCATTTATGTGGTTGTGAGAAACTTGTACAGAGATAAAATCAGCTTTTTTCAAACCTCTTGTGCAAGGTATATTTTGACTATTTGCAAATATTAGTTCAGGGTACACAGCAAAAGAATTCCTGAAAGCAAATGCACCTGTCAGATAACTAACTCTAGAAGCCTAGCCCATTGCATTTAAGTGAAATTATTCAGTTTGTTAAGAGATTATTCCTACATTCTTAACATCTTTCTGTAAAAGAGGGTTAAACATGAACAGGCTTGAGACTTGTGGAATTTACTTTCTCTCCGTGTTTGACTGTGAGCTTCTATGATATGTGTGGACTGTAGATTTGATGTGAAATAGAAGTGATTTCATAAAACTAAATTACTTTTATTATATCCCAGAGCTGTTCTCTACAGGATTTGAGCATAAACTCGGAAACAGTTATTTTATACTGTTGCAAATTTTCTTCAGCTTTGCTGGAGTCTGAATATTCATAGAGAGGGGATGTTTATACATAGTAATAGTGAAATGCACCACTCATCTCAGTGAAATGGAACATTAGAAAGGTGAGTGTTCTCCTGTGTGGGACACATGTTCAGCCTGCAATTAATAAACTTCCCACAAGTAAGAACTATAACAAACCTTTTATTTGACCTTGCCTTCTTCAACTTCAGCAAAGCAATGGACGCATTAAGATCTAAGCTAGTTCTTTAGAGGAGGCTTGTTCCTGTGTGTGCTTTTTTCCCTGGCAAGAAGTTGAAACAGCCAGCATTTGTGGAGCCATAATGCAGTGCAGCTTGGTGCAACAGGAGAATATAGTCAGACTACTCTAGGGGTAAGTATGGTGTAAGAATACAGAAAATACATCCTCGAAAAGAGAAGGGGAAACATCAGTGTTCTCTGCTTTTTTTTCTCCTTCTTTTTTTTTCAGTAATAATACTAATGTCCCCATGTGTTGAGGCTTATTGTGCACAATATTAAAATGCTTATCACATTATATTAGATATTAGGATAGTAACTCCTTTGCTGTAATGGTTTTGCAATGATCACAGCCTCTTTTTTTCTTTTTTTTTTTTTTTGCATTTTTTCTTCTTGCACCAGGGAGAACACAAAATGTTTAATTCTCAGAGGTTTTATTTTGGTTTTTCCCTCTTTGGTCCATTTTTATGCAGATTAAAATTATTTTAAACGTTTTGCAGCGCTTTGCAGAAACCCAGTGTTGTGTCAGCTGGCAGCATGAATGTTTCAGGTTTCTGCTGTCAGTGCTGCAGATAGTATCAGCTGTAGCAAAGCTCTTTCTACGCCCTCATAACAACAGCCCTTGATCAAAGGGCATTGAGAGGTTAAAAAAAAAAAAGGGTGTGGTAACAAAAACATCCTTGACCTGTGTAAGATTTGGGTGTCTGAAGTTCAGAGAACGGGACTTGATTTTATTTTATTAATTTATTTTACAAGGGAGGTGAATGCAACTGTGGGAAAAGGGCTAAGGAACCTTAGGAGGAATCAAGGAGATTTATTGACCAAGCACTGAGACTTAAACATTTGCTGCACTGTATAGTTGTAATAAGAAAAGAGAAGAATGTCAGCTTGACAGTTACATTTACCTTTCTGTTAGAAACCCCTTTGCAGTTGCTTTAATATTTACCTCTGGCTAAACCTGTACCTATTCTGCCTACCTCTCATCAGATATTCATGTGGCTGATAAATAGGTGCCTATCAGCTGCTACTTTGCTCCACTGCCTGGTGTTGTATCTGAACATGTGCTGTAGAACTTTACATTTATGAAAGCAGTGTAGTTCCATGGAGGGGAATTTTTCTCAACTGTACTTGCCTTATGTTTTACAGATACTCTTTGTGTTAGGCAGAATATTGATTATTTGGGGTATTTGTTCAGTGTAAAATGAAGTTTGATTATTCAGGGGTTTTACTTAGAGTAAAATGAAGTCTGTGTTGTAAAAATCTTCATTCTTTAAGGATTAACAGTTGTCGTGTTTGCTAAAGGGGATATAGTCTGTGCAGTGTCATTCTGCAGTGAGGTCCGTTGTCTGCCTGAAGATGTGAATGAACAAATACAAGGCAAGGTTGCTTGTTACAAGCTTTTATGGCTATGGTCTTCTGAACAGTTGTGTAGAATATGATGTGTGATCTTTAAGAAAGCATGCTATTTGCCAGATAGCATCATTTCATATACTTCTAATCGGCATCTCCTAGTTTACTCTTGCAATCTCAAACAGCAGACTTGTGTTAAATGGCTGAGTAACGTAGACATTAGGGAAATAATCCTATTAGTAAAGTCAACAGTGCCCATGTTCTGTATTACTGAATACGGCCGAGTCCTAAAGGTAAATGAGTTGTTTCATAAACTTCAGTGATGGGGCTGGAGCAGACAAACCTATCAGTACTGCTGCCCCGTCTCATTTATAGTGTGCTTTTTCTAGAGAAGCAACTCCATACCTGAATGACTGCTGTGTTTTTCCCATACTTTGGTCTGTTTCAAGTATTATAGACAAGTCAGTTGCTGGCTGCTCTTTATTTATTTTGTTCTGGAGCTAAACTCGGGCAGTGGGAATGAGTCCTGAAATGCAGAATACCAAGTATGATGACAGATTCCAGTCTGGGAGTTGTTAGATGAAGCCTCTTATGAGTCTTCCAGCAGCGGTTAGGACTGTTGTCCCCAAGCTATTTGCTCTTCCTCTCTTTTGGCATTAGCCTCACAGTGATGGTGCATTTGTATTGGGAGGAACTGGAAATACTGAGATGCAGGCGTGTGTTTCCTTCTGTCATGGAAAGGCAGAGGGGCGTAGTAGACAGGTAGGACTAGCAAAGGCTTGAAATAATACTCTTGTTTACTCAATGCATGCAAGCTGGATTTAGACTTATAAACAGAATTTGGCCCTCCTGTTGGTAAGGAAGGACTCCTGATCACGTTATAACATCCTGGCATCACAAACTTTATGCTACTGCTGTTCCCAGAAGGCATTTTGACTTCCCTTACCTGCTTTGTCTCCAGCAGCTTGTTCCTTTGCCAGTTAACCCCTCTTTTATTAAAAATATATAAAAATAATCACTTATTTAAATACATCCTTTTCTGCACGTAGTTCAAAACATGGTAATATGGTGCTGGCTATAGGAAGGAGTGGTGGGGAGGCAAAGAAACTTGGGGAGGAAAAGGAGGATGATGGCATGGCCACGAGAAGGGGCTGGTTTGTTCCCATTTGCAGTGTTTAGAAGCTTCAGTGTTAATTAATACAGGCACTCGTTAGCCTGAAGCAATATGTCTAGAAGGTGAGAACCTCTTATTGCAATGAGGTATTGATTCTGGAATCCAGGGAGAGCCATACTGCCAGCTTTCAGTCAATTGCTTGAGTAGACTACATCCTAAGATGTGCTTACCTCATAATTTCCACCCCCGCTCCTCCCAGCTTCCATCCCTGTATTGGGCTTGCACTTAATGCATAAATAACTGATATGCTTTATTGCAACTTCTGTCATCTATTTTTATACTCTTCTTTTCCCTATCAGCAATTACACTGTTCCTATTAGCTTTATTTTGCTCCAGGAGCATGACATGTGATCTCGGAATCATGCCCCTTGGTTTGGGCTGAGCTCAGTGTGAGCCAGTGTATTGATAGGTATTTTTTATCTCAAAGTCAATATTTAGCTGTTTGTCCTGCTCCTCATGGTGAAGACGCTCTGTTTTAGGGATTATGGCACAGTAGCGCTGATGCCTGTCAGGATGTACCTCACCTCTGCAAAGCACTCTTGGGATGGTGCTGATAGCAGCACAGCGAGCACGCTCTGTGCTGCACAGGCTTTGTGCAGAAATACAAAGGACCACATCGGCAGAGAAACGTGGGATGACTTTCCACAACCCTTCCTAGCTTCTTCTGTAGTGAAGGAACTCTGACTTCAAAACCTACTGTTCACTAACCCCTCCTCCATCAGTGAAATCCATTTGCAAGATGCTAAAACTGACAAATGGCCATGAACTGGAACATTAAGGCAAGGGAAACACTGGACGTGTTTTCAAAGCTGTGTAAGCAGCTGTGGCTCATTGATCTTGTTTGATGGTGCAGGAGCATCACACACCACCGGCATTTTTCTTGGCTCTTTCCCCATCATTTGGCAGAAAAGGTCACCTCTTTAACTTTCTGGTTAAAGACTCTTGGTCGTGACAAGCATCTCATGAACATGGCTGACAATTTTGCTGACTGTGGAGCAAAGCGTCTTAGCTTTTGAGGGACCACTACATCTCCTTCACGTTGGCTCTGGAGTTCTTACTAATGGGTGTGATTCAGAGCCTTGTGCCTTTCTTGGATACGCTTCCTCAGCTGGTCTTTCTTTAGCACAGCCCTCTTCAATCTGTTTTTTTTAAAAGATGACAATATTTGGTTTTACCATTTTCTGCAGCCCATTTCAGTAGAAAATCTCAAAATACTCAGGCTGTGGGCCTCAATGTGTTTTTATTTTTTTTTTTTTTTTAGTTCCGTATGTGGCTCCCACTGGAAGTTTACTTGCTTGGGTATGCAGCTTGGGGTCTTGTCCTTGTCTATTTGAAAGAGCTTACCAGCGTATGCCTGTAATAATGATGTAAGTCTGAAACTTCGGGTCAAGTAGGTTTTCCCAGGTTTGCTTAAGGTGGCCAAAATAAACCCCCAAACCTTGTTTTGGGTAGATTTTGAGGGCTTGTCCAGGCTTTACAAACCTTTAATTGTCCTCAAGGTTAAATCTCTCTGGCCCCATGGCTGGAAAGCAGCCCCGGGGGGGGGCAGCTCAGCTGGGATTACCGTGCTGTAGAGCCAGGCGCAGCAGCACCCACCACCGCTACCTTGCTATGACTCCCTGAGCACACGCTGGCTGTCAGCGTGTCCCAGGAAGGGTTTGCTGAACATGCACAGGGCATTCACGCATCTTGTACGCAGTGGTCCGTGCCTGTAAGCTTACTTTTAAACCTGTACAGAACTACTTACAGCGCCGCAGTAGTATTTACAGTCATCTGCTAGCGTGAGGGTAGCAGTAATGGCTGTCCTGCCGCGCCCTGGGGAGTGCTTCCTCGCTGACTGAAGCAGCGGGCTCCTGCCGAGGAGGGCCAGCCCGTGCTGGGGGAAAGGGGCACAGAGCAGCCTTTCGCATTGTCCTCAAAAAGCGTGCGCGGCGCTCGCCGTGGCGTCACGGCAGTGTGGCCTAGCACGGGACTGCCGCTCCGGGCTCGGCGGGGGCAAGGGGGGTGCTGAAGTGAGCGGCGGAGGTGAACGTTCGCGTCCTGCCTTCGAACAACGGAGACCACAAACCCGCGGGAAAGCGGCAGGCAGGCTGGGCCCAGCTTCAAATCGCCTGACAGAAAACAGCGGCCGCCCCGCCGCGCGGCGGAGCCCGGCACGGCGCTCCGGAGGCAGCGGGAGGCACGCAACCCCCTGCCGTTTGCCTGCCTGGGTGCCCAGAGGTTCCCACCGCGGGCGGCTGCCAGGGCCCCGGCCGCGTCCCTCGGTGACGCCGCAGCAGCAGCAGCACGGGGCGGCAGCGTTCTCCCGCGGCGGGGGCCGGCCCCGTCCCAGGCCTCCTCGCGTTCCCCGGGCCGCGCATGCGCCGCCGCCCGCCGGCCTCCTCCTCTTGTTGCGCGCGCGCGGGGGCGGGCTGTTGTTCTCGCACCGCCCGTGCGCCGTGACGCCCGGCCGTGGTGACGTCTCACGCTCCCCCGCCTCCCGCCGGCGGCGCGGCCGACGTCACGAGTTTCGGCGGAGGGGGAGGCGGAGCTTTCGGTTGGGGGAGGCCGGCGCTCCGGGGCGCCGTCCCCGCTGCCCTCCTGAGGGGCCCGGCTCGGTGTCTCCTGTCACCCCCCCCGCCGTGCCCCCGCGCGGGCAGGCCCCGGGCCCCTTCCCCCCCCTCCGGGGGGGTGGGCTCGTCTCCGGAAACCTGGCCGCTCCCTCCGCGCGCCTGCCCAGCCGGGCCTGCGCCCGCCGCCGCCGGGCAGCGCGGGGGGGTCCCTCGCGGCCGCCCGGCCTCCGCTGTGACACAGGTCGGTGCCGGCGGGGCGGGCGGGGGCGGCTCCGGGAAAGGCCGGGCGGGGGGCGGCCCTCGGCTGCCTGGATGCGTGTGCGTTTGGGGGGGCGGTTTTGGGGGGGGGGCGCCTGGGGCGGCCTCGGCACTCGGGAGGAACCCGCAGCGCGCGCGGGGGCCGCCGGGGCACCGGCCCTGCGCCGATGGAGGTACGGGAGTTACGTGAGGCGCTGGGGTGGACAGGGCGCCTTGGTTACTCGTGTTGCCGCTGCAGAATCCGAAGGGTTTTACGAGCGCTACGAATACTTGTGTGTCACCGTAAAGCTTCCTGCGATTGCATACTGATGCTGTAGTCTCTTGTCTTTAAATTGCGCTGCAGTGATAGCAGCGCTGCGAACTGGGTATGTAGGTCAGATTCTGCCAGGGATTTTTGTCGGGGGGATAGGTGAAAGTTAGCTTATTTTTTTCCCTGTTGCTTTTGAGGTGCATTGCAGCACCCACGAGGTTGGGTTTTGTTGGTGATTTTGGTTTGGTTTTTTTTTTTTGGTTTGGTTTTTTTTTTTTTTTTTCTGGCTTCATCTCTTGCTTTGTAAAGCTGGTTTTAGTTTTTGGCTGTGGAATTACTGAAGATCAAAGCATTAAATAAGCTGGGTGCTTCTAAGCCGTATCCTATCACGAAGTGCCCTCTAAGAGGGTGGTGAAAGATAATAGAAGCGTGCCTTGAAATAAAGGGGTTTTCTGGTCCGTGCGGAAAATGTTTCTCAGCTATAGCATTTCTTTTCTTTAAACAATGCAGCACGTTGCAGAGTGTAAGAGGCCTTCATAAATGTGTTGCTATGTATATGGCAAAGACACAGCATTTGCAGAATGAATGTCTACATGCTTGTCTTGCACAGCAGCTTGGATTCTCTCATAGCATAGCTCTTATTAGCCGAATACCCTAGAAAGTGTTCTTTCCTGTGGAATTCCCTTATGGACAGTTTTAAGGGAACAGGCAGCGATGAGTTAGTACTTAAGCTACACTGAAAAACTGTAGAATTTTCTTGATTGTGTTAGGGGTTTTTTTTTCCCCCTACCCTATGGCTAAACCCTTCGCTGTTATTAGAAAATAACAGGAATACTGTATCAGGAAATTTTACTTTCATGTATGCCTTTGCTTACAGTGGGTTTTTAAATAACTGCTTTCTTCAGAAATATATTAAAAAATGAGAACTCCTGTTTTCTTTACACTTTGCGTTCCATCATGATCGCTACTGAAATGTATTGAACCTGAATATTGATTCAGATAATGAGGCTGTATGTAATTAATTTGATTTTTTTTTTCCCCAAGGTTTTATTGTATTTTGATAAAGCAGAATAGCAAGGTAATGTTTGTCAAATTGACTCATTGCTGAAGAAAAATCTGTGCAGTTTGTCTTGATGAACTGTGTCAGTGGTTTACCTGACAGTAATGGAAGACTACGGTGAATTGCTTGTCTTGGCTTGCTGAGATCTCTAAACTGTCAGAGGAAACTTCTAAGATAGCTGTGGCATTTGGTAATCTTGAGAGGTTTTATAGTATACGTGAATGGCAGATATCTGGGCAGGTAGAATTTATTAATTTAGTGTAACAAGAGCGTTATCTTGTTTAATATCACGGTGGAAAGCTCTTTTGGGGGGGTTTTTTTTTTTTCTTATGTTGATAATACCAAAATTTTATGGTAAAAATAAATAACCTTTCAAATTTGGTCATAGACTCGTCAATGGCTTTTTGCTGTGGTTCTTAGGAAAGCTAGTCAATGCCCAGACTTGTGGAATTTAAAGCCGGTTGAGGCTGAATGCAGAAGACTTACTGTTTCATTATAAAGTTTTCCTTCTGGAGAAAGCAAGGAAGCTGACCATGCTGTAAATTTAATTCACATTTATAGTTTTTACTTTATTTTTTTTCCTTACAGTTTCCTAAAATACAGTGTTAATATTCAGGTACAAATCAGAATTAATGTTTTTTAAAACCTTGTCATTATTAGTAACTATTTATGGAGAACTTCTTGAAAAAAGCTTTGCGTATTAGCAATCTTAATTTTCCTTTTTTGTCTCTATTGTCTTTACTGCAGGCTGACTTTTTACATCAGCAAACTAAGTCAAAAGTAACGTATAACATGTAGTTTATTTTTGTGACAGATTGTTCAGTGGCTCTCTAAGTGAGCATTCTCTGAACTGAAAATAATTTTTTCTTATAAAATGCAGCCTGAGAATGAAAATAGAGTTATTTCCTTCATTGATTTCCCCCTCTCCCACCAAACACACAGCTACAGGTGGTCTGATTTATCGAGAGGTAATTTGCTCTGGAGCAATGGGCATATTTTCTAATAATTTCTTTTTAGATTTTTGCTGTTAACATTATCCTCTGCTTAGACTACTATTTAAAACCAAAAAAATACGTCTTGTTGCTTTTGCAGAGCTTATTTTCTTTCATACGTTTGACGAACTAATGTAAATGTGTATATTGACTAGTGACTCTACCTAGATTTATCTAATTAGCAAACAATTAAGTTTGCTGTCCTGAAAGTTTAATTTCTGAAATTAATTTCTAAATTTAAGCTTTTAAAATTCTGAAGTAGAACAGGCACAGTATTAAATTTAAAACAAAAAAAATCAGTAAATTCTATTAAGGACACTAATTTTTCTGTGTGAGAGAAGAAAATTCTGTGTTTAAAAGAATAAATACTGCACTTGCTATTTTAATATTCTGGTATTTTGTAGTGCTAAGAAATAGGTCAAAATAGATTGTGCCTGCTATAATTGCACATATCTTGCAAAATAACATTGTGAACACAATTGGGCAGTGGGAACACGTTCAGAATGCAGTGCATTAGTCGTGATTCTCACTTCTGGATCTTAGCATGAGATCTTGATTTAGTAATACAGTAATAATGACAAATGCAGCTTACGACTCTATGTTAACCTAATTTCTTAGACTAAACATGCTTGTTTGCAGGTTTTTCTGAGATGTTTTTAATATATTCACCTTAAGTGTATTTTTTTGGGGAAGCTGCAGAAGGTTTGGTGACAATAAGTGAAGGGAAGATGGAATTTTCTATTTGGATATTGCACTGATTTCCATCTGTGGGAACGACTGCTCTAGAGACGCTTGACCCACAAATACACATAAAGCATAGTTTGGAGCCCAGCTTAATGAGGCTATCTGAAGTTGGACTTACCCCTGCTTTAGCCTTGCTCGGGTATCTGCAGCGTGCTTTAAAAACTGGGAGCTGGGAATGGGTAACGTCTCTGGAGACGTGACTTTTTCCTGTCCATTTGTGAAGTCTTTTACTTATGTTTACTTCTATATCTCAAATTATTGCATATTTTTGAAATTATACCAGCAAACTGTAACTTAGTTTTTCGTGAGAGGAAAATATTTTCCTTAGGCTAAAGGTTTTTTCTTTGCCATTTGTTTTCTTTGAGTCCATCGCTTATTTTTTCCTTGCTTGCTTCTCTTCTGTATTTCCATTCAGTCATTTGTCCACTTCTTTGGATTGTCTGCGCTAGTAAAAGATGCTGCTTTTGTGTTCCTGAGATGTTTTGAGCGAGGTACACTAACAGACTGACAACAGCAACATAAAAGAAATCAATGGCAATGTAATAAAATTCAAATGTTTCAGATGTTTACGTTGCAAAGACTGTACTTTTGAAACTCGGGTGTGATAGTGCTGATAAACTGCTCTCATTTGGATAAATGAAGACATGATAGACATGTAAGAAGGGAAAGGATTTCATTAGGTCAGTCCCTACTCTGAGACAGAAGCAAATGCACTGAACTCATGTCAGACAGACGTTTGCCTGATCTGTTCTTAAAAAACTCAAAAGAGGGGAATACCACACCTCTTCACTGATCTATTTATAGCTACTACATAACTATCACTATAGTTAGGAGGCTTTTCTTAATATTTAACTTAAGTCTCTGTCTTGGTACTAGTTAAGCCAGTTCGTTCTTGTCCAACTATTGTTACGCATGCAGATAATGATTTCCGTATTCTTTGCGCCAGCTGTTCGCATACGTGAAGGCTGTTCCTCTGTCTCATTTCAGACTTCTCTTTACTAAACTGTGCAAATGGGCCTTTTCTTCACAGGTCAGGTTTTCTCAGGATTTTTTGTTGTTGTTGTTAACTTTCACTGAACTCAGTGTGATTTGTCTGTATCTTTTTCAAAGTTCCCCAAACAAAGTCTTACAGCAACAGAGTAATTAACGTGCTCTGTATGTTGCAGCAGAAGTAACATGACAGCCTTATTAAAATGTCATTCTAGGGTGTGTGTGCGCAGGTACAGTTGGGTTTTGTTTTGTTTGTTTTTTCCAACAACATCAGGTTCTTGGCTCCTGCGTTTGTTAACACAGGAGCTTGTATTAGTGTTTGTTAAATGGGGTATCTCTCTCTACATATATATATGAACTTATCTTTCTGAAGAATAGAACCTTATACTGTATTGAATTGCATCTTTATTTCAGGTTAGTTTTCTTATATTAAGCACTTCTATACTCAACAGCATCACTGTTCAGTAAGTTATTCTACAGGAAAGCATGCAGTTTCTGCTCTTTCAAATCTGTTTCCCAGCGCATACAATCCCCGTGGCTTTTGAACGTAAGCCTGCTCTACAACAGGAAACTTGATTGAGAACAAGTTCTCCTAGGGTTAGATGCAGCTTCTATTGGCAAAAATGAGTCTTTACCAGTTTATTTCGTACATGTGCTGTCTTTGAAGTAAGTCATATGGCTAAGATAGCTTCTGTCAGTGTAACTGTACCTGAACAAGCCTTTTGCCATTTTGAGATGCCACACAGTCTAATGACAATAGTAGCAGAAAGGTTTATCCTATGGCATGCTTTATGGGAAGAATTGCAGAGCCAGCTACAAAACAGATGTGTTCAACACATTCCCTGGCTTTACTCCATTTTATCTGATTTATGTAAATTATTTCATCCATAATTTTTGAGGCTAGATCACAGATGGGACAAGTTGTGCAATTCTTTCAGCAGCATTGCCTTCACAAAAACTGAAACAGACACCAATAATAATTATTAAAGAAGCCTTTAATTTCTTGCAGGAAGAAGTATTCAAGTAGTCAGTGTTGATTACCTCTTGCCTATCTTCAAAATTATTTTAAAATAATTTATTCAAGAGAGTTCTGTAAATGCCAACAGTTTGAATGCTATGTGACCAAAATGATAACTATGGGAACTATAGTCTCGCCTTTGAACAAAGATTTGAAAACTGGAAAATACCTGGATCAAGCTTTTGTTTGAATTTAAAAAAAAAAAAAAAGAACTAAAATACTGACACAAGCAGTAATTAAACTTCTAAAGAAAATCTAAAGAAAATAAGATGTTCTATTGAAGAACATGAGAATTGTCACCCTAAATATTTTTTTGAGTCTAACTGCTGAAAACGGATAGGTAAAACTCAACCTGTATTTGTGTTGTTTTTTCATACTGACTTTGTGTATTTTTAGCAGTGCCACAATTATTGTAACTCCAGCATAAGGATTTATTTAAAAAAAAAAAAAAAGTAATTGGAATGGCTAGCCCTCAAACCTTCACCATTCAAGCACTGTTTTATTTTTTCCGTAATGGCTTGATGATAACTGAATGGGTAGAAAGTAGTAGTTAGAACAGAGTTTCTTTCGATGCTGATACCAGTCAAGTACAGTTAACTGCTGGCAGGGATGAAGTGGATAGTGTAGTGAATGACTTCTTAAGCTGCTGAAGCAAGTTCCTTTAGAGAACGTCTATTAAGGCTCTGTGTGTGTGATATTAGCACTGTCATGAATGCCAAATGAGACTTTCAAACGAAAATTTAAATGGTTTTGGTTGAAGTGACTGGCAAATTTTAGGCAAAATCTTAATCCGTAATGAAGTCAGACAAAAGATAATCCAGTATTCTTCCTCCAGTGGTAAACATGAATGAATGATCATGGAAGAGTGAGAACAGTGCAAGCATGTATAATACTTAGCTTGAATATTCTTTCAATATCTAACTATTTTCACTAAAGGTCTGATCTTAATCTGATGTGGTTTTTGTGTAGTTAGTAACCTTTGGATTTTTATCCTCAAACTTGGCCAGTCCTTTTTCTGCATGCAGCTAAATGTCTGATATCCAAATATCCTTTGGTAAGAAATTCTACAGGTATGCTATTTGTTCTGTTAAAATCTACCTTCTTGTTTTTGAACTTAGCTTGTACTGGTTTCCTTTGGTGCCACTTTTCTTCTGGAAGAGAGTGAGCAAGCCATCTTTGTCCAATGTGACAGTCCATCTCTCTGTTCCTCATGTAACTTTTGTAGCCCTTTATTGCTTTCTCCCTCCACCAAAATATTTCCGAAACCAGAGTGTCCTAACTTGCCTTTTTGTTCCCCCTCTGCAGAACCCATTCTGTGCCTTCGATCATACCCTTTGCTTTTCTCTGAAACTACTGTATTCTGCTACATCCTCTTCTGGAGCTCAAGGCCCCAGGACTGCTAGTGATATTCAGGATGGGCAGGCAGCGATCTGTTCTGGGCTGATTTCTTTGATGATAATTCCTAACATTGGCTTTCCTTTCTGAGTGCTGGCAGTATTCAGTGCAAAGCCCATTGGTTTGTTACGTGCAAAGTTAGAACTGCCTGTCTCCCACTTCCCGTCCGCCTCCCAACTTCCATCACGTTCATTCATCTGTACTGGCTGCCATCTGCTTTATTGCTCAGTCCCCGAGTCTGATAAAGGCCACCAGCAGTCAGCCCTTTCCTTGTTCTCCCGAACAACGTGGTATTGGTAGGCCAACTTTTCACCTTGCTCCTGTTTCTTGGATTTAGAATATGTTGAGTGGCAGACTTGTGGAGTCCCACTGGTATCCTCCTTCCTCGGGAGAACACCACCTATGTCTGTCCTACACTTTCTATCTTGTAACCAATTTGTTCATGCAAGGGCCTTTCTATTTTCTTACACTGTGACTGCAAGAAAGCCTTTGGCGAGACTTCGCCAGCACTGGAAATCGAAGCAGACCATGATAGTGATTGAGTTCAGCTCTTGTAACACATGTTCAGAGTGCACCAAGAGACTTGAAAATGAGGATTTTTTTATTTATTTATTTTTTTTTTAGAACAGCCATATCTTTTCTTCCTTGCTCTAGCATAATTATCCCTATGTCAATTATTTCTAGTTCATTTGTTATCGGTCACACTTAACTGTTTGTAGTTCCCTGGAATCCCTGCATTACACATGCCATCTTTTAAAAGATACTTTAAAAAGATTCAATTCTGTGCAGTGGCCAAGAGGGGTGGTTCCAGCACGAGTTCTTGCTCCTTTCACTGTGTTGGTATTGGTGCTGTGGAAGTGTGAGATCAGTTAGATAGGCGGATGGTTAATTAAAATGTAAAATAAATCATTTCAGCTGATCATCTGTTTGTTCTGCATCTCCTCCTGCTCGTCATTGAGGTTCAGCTGGAAAGCAGCAGTTACTGTAGACAAGCAGGACTACTCCCTTGGCAGACAGGCAGCCTTAGCAGTGGGACTGTCATCTTAAAGATGATGATGATTAGATGGGGGCATGGACATAACATACACTGGCATACACTCCCAACTTCTGAGTCTGTAGTTAGTTTACTTTATGAACTGTATTTATGAGGGTTCTTACATTTTTATCTGCTGAGGGAAAAGTATAATTATGTAGCATCATCGATGCCATTGTAATGATTTGGTGCCCGCTGCTTAGGTGTGTGCTATGGGAGATGCAAGAGGGAAACCTGATTGAGGATGAATTGTCTTTGTCTTTGCATTTGATTCTTGGGTGTTTTGACAAAGCTGGGTTTATATTGTTACATTTTGGTTTAAATGTTATTATGAGTATATATTGAGTTGAATTACATTTTTTTTCTGGTTCGCAGGAAGCTGAAGATGGTTACCAAGTACTAAGTGAAAAAGAGCTTGAGTACTTGATAGCTTAGCAGTATCGTAGTGTGTTGGTCTATGTGGATCATACAGTTGAAAAACAGTGCCTACTAAATACGGATAAAAACTTACAGGTTTGGCCATTTAGACCTGCTCAATGAGACCTGCTGGCTACAAAAATTATGCACAATCATATTATGTGTGTGGTAGAAAAAAAAACAACTTTGGATTTTGCATAGTATGCATGCATGCAAGGTTCTCTCAGTTGCCATTGATGTGTATTAAGTAGACAATTGTCCATCTTCTGAGTGGTATTACTGAGCGCTCTGTACAGTTCCAAGCTGAGAGGTCTGAGTCTAGCCATAGCTGTGGCTTCCCGATTAAATTTATTGCTCGTTGTTGTTGTCATTGTTGAATGTTTTAATCTTGAATTGGAGATTGATTCAGGAGTGGTTTTTTTCTGTGCTGTGTTAGAAATCTGTATGGCTCATGAATGTCTTATTCTACTTAAATATTCCATGTTAGTGTATTATGAGATTCTTTTGCATTTTATGTTCTTATTATTGGTGATAAAATAATGGAAGATTAAATGTACAGACTTAATTTGAGTTATGATGGGGAGAAAACACATGGGGTATTGAGCTAGGAATATTGGAGTGTGAGCCAGGAAAGGGTTTTTAGGCAGAAGTTCCAGGTGATGGTGTGTTAATGTGGTGGGAAAACTTGGTGGTCGCAAAGTAGCAGAAGAGGATGAGAAATATCATAGTTTTATGACCATACTCTGGATTTTCTCCTTGTATCGTTGCCTTGTGTAGCATGCAGGAAGAACTGTGTTTTGAGGAATGGCTAAGATAGTATATGACAAAGACTGTTCACTGAGGATTCCTCCTTGATTTGTTGCAGAATTTGGAAGATGTATAGCAAATGAGACAGAGAAGTCTTCACAGTGAAGATATGAAACTGTCCCTAGAGAATTAGATTCTGTCCTTGCTGGTATCACAGCAAGATGCCGGGCAGATCACGTTAATCAGAAAGGTTCGTGTATATTGGTGTGTTCTGTTTTTTTGGTAATTGATTTGAAATGATAGTAGTGTGATTCGCAGTCATGTCTAAAACACCTGCAACTGTGTAATCAGTGAGTTTTGCTCTGAATGGAAGATGCTGTCAAATGTGATGGTTGTATTGAAGAAAAACAGTTTCTCAGTTTTAGCACTGAAGACAGATATTACAACTAGCTGTAGAAATGGAGAGTGGGTTTATTTCTCTGGCTTATTTCCTAAAATACTTGTCTTTCAACCCATCATGGTCACAGAACTGGAAGATGGACTGAAAAGGATAGAACTAGTTACTGGAGTTTAAAGATGTCCTTTCTCCCGTATGCTCTCAAAAGCGAAATCTGACTGAGGAGTTGTATGTAATTGCTGTCATACATTAACTGGAATGTTCCATTTGGTTACAATACTCAATTTCTGCTGAAAGCCTGCTTTTTGTCTCATGTACTTTATTTTTGCTTAAAGAATAACATTCATAGATTATAAGTGGTTTGTGGTAGGTTTACTTTTCTAGTGAATGGTTACTCTTAAAACTCATGCGTCACTAGTTGTAGCATAGTCTTCCATTCTTAGAGTTGTGAAGATTGCAGGGATCACCGATACCAGTAGTGCTGGTAAGAGTAAGGTTGCTTACTGTGTACTGTTAGTTCTGTGGCTTAACTGGTGATCTTGAATTCTGTTGCAAGGAAGAGCAATATGCTGTATTCTTTTAAGGTATACGCTGTGAACTGTCTGTTATAGGAAAAAAAAAAGTTTCTCCTGTAGGATCTTGGATAGGGGACATACAGTTATATTTGTAGTGGGGATTAGTTTTCCTTGTAACAATTTAAGCCATTCTTCACTAATATTTTGACTTGCCATTCATAAGTTTGGAGTAAAGCTGACATTGATGCCACTCTTGACAGCTTCAGCAGAAGGCCTCTGGATGACAGCAGCAGATGCTGAGCCAAGAGCACTGCTGAGATTTTTAGAAGGAGAAACAGAAGCACCTAAATTAGATTATAGCGCAGTAGTGTGTGTTTCGTGGTATTCTAAGGATTAAAATTTCATGTACCTGTTTCCTTTGCAAAGCATTTTATGGGGCTCCTCAGTTCATGTAAGGTAGTCAGTTAGGTAAAAGTTACAAACATCACAGAAGTTTTACGCTGTGTATTTGTGGGCAGTATAATGTTATCTTAATATACTGAATATGCCTTAAACATTTTTGTGATGCGAATAGCATTAATCAGTTTGTGTAGCAGATAGCCTAGTTAATGGTGAAGAATTTGTTCTTCATAGTGTCATGATGCTCTGAGACTTTCCACTGCAGTGGTGGTGATAAATATCCAAGACACCAGAGTGATTTGGAGGCAGTGATGCAGTTACTTGTAGCCCAGTGAACTGTGTCTATTACTTTTTAACATACTTCTGTGAGAAAATCTGGTCTTGGATAAGAGTAAAGTAATAGGAGTGGTCGATTTCTAGCCAGTATGTTCTGTTGCAAAATCAGCAACACTAAAACATTTTGCAAGGTGTCACTGGCATCTGTCAGCAAGTTTCAGCTGTTGTGACTCTTCCTCAATTTAAAATGCATACGTTTGTTTCATAATAGTTTTGGTTTTTGTTTTTTTTCCCTTGGAATCATGAATAGGTCTTAAGCATCATGACTTTCAAGGCAAATTTGCGTGATGCATCAGCAAAGTCATTCTTCAGTTAGGTCGAGAAATGAGCTGTCAGATGGAGTGCTTTGGCTGCTGCTGAGGCAATAACAGATACAGGAAATGAAGAAGTTCTGTAAAACTTGAATTAGGTGAAGACAGAGATCTTGTTGAGGAAAGTAGATGCTTTTCTGTTCAAGGCCAATTACAGTCTTCTCTTTTTTTTTTTTCTGCACTTGAAGTGAAGTGGGCTTATGAAGGGTTAGCCAATAGAGGCTCTTGATACCATTTGGAAAGGAGAGGTTCATTCAAAGCAGGAAGCTTGCATTTAAGTGCCTTGAAACTCTCTAAATATGCTTATCTCTCCCTATCAACTATAAAGGAAGTGTAGGGAGATTAGCTTTCCTAGACTACTCTTTGTGAATATTGCTGTAAGTGTGAAGATATTTATCTCAGAAGCATAATTTTTCTATAAACTCATCTGGAACTAAATTATCTGCTACTTTGCATTTTTATGAGAATAATCCTTAAAAACTGTCCTTGCATTCTCAAACCTTCCAGCACTTTTTAACTTTTCTGAGTCAAGATCATTGTTCATCGAGCTGATAAATGTTATATAAATGTGTCAATTACCGTTTATAGAACAGCAGGAACTAAAGATCTAATCTGAATAGGATGAAGTTTTACTTTTGTCACTGTGCACATTGGATCCATCAGTTCACGACAGCCTGGGGGGCCATTGAAGTTGTTTTTATCAAGTCTGGTGTTTTGGTGGGGATTTTTTTGGGATGTTTTTTCTCTGGAAGGAGTACAGCTAGTAACTGTTCTTTTCAGAACATAAACAAATAGCAAATCATATCTGTAGCTGTACAGATGAGGCAAGTCTGTGTGGTCTTGTATGCTAAATTAGACATAAATTCACTTTTTTTGCTCATCAGGAAGATTTTAAAACTCCTCAGTTTAAGAAATTTCAAGTCTGCACATTGTAGAGATACCTGATACATCTGTAATAAAGGTATTGATGCTTCAGCCATCCCACACTTGCGGTCTGCAGTCTTTCTGATATTCTGCACTGAGCAGTGTATCTGTAGGTTGTGTACAGAAGCAAGATGGCTTCTGCATACACTATGCTTTTATACACACAAGGATTGCATTATCCCTCTCTAATTTTCTATTGCACTTATGTTAAATAATTATACATCGTGATTTCATAATTCTTCTGAATTGTCCCTTGCTAAGACTGTCCAATCTTGCAGCTGCAACTTTTTTCCAATTTCCTAAATTATTATCTTTATGTCAAAATACATTCAATGCAAAACCATTATTGGTTAAACATAATAAACCACAATATTTAGACTTGCATAAAACACAACTTCTAATCATGGATGGTGCCCTCCCAGTTACAGGGAGGATAAAACCTCAAAAAGTAGTGCTGTCATTTCCAGCACCATAAATGTAGCTCATCTCTTAAAACCTCCCCCAATTATTAGACACAACAAAAATTAATATTAAATGGAGACAAAACAACAATATATTACTATATGTATTTAAAATATTTAACTGTACTTAAATACATTTTGTTGGACTGTGACTGGTTTTAAACATGATTCAGGTCACTTGCTTAAGCTGCAACTTGCGTATCTCATTGTGCCTACCTGATCATTGCCAGTCTGTAGGGGGGTTGCAGTAGGAATCATGTTCATTGATGTTTTCTGCTAAATATGAACATGGATCTCAAAATATTTTATTTTAATCTTTCAACTGAGTTTCCTGTTAGTTAAATGAGACTGTAAAGCAAATAATTAAAATGTCATGTGACATTCAGCCAAATAGTTGGAAAAACCTAAGTAGGGTTATTGCTGTAGTTAGTTCTGTTAACTAATCTGCAATCATTTCAAGAAGCCATATTTTGCTTGGCAGTAATAATAATCCTTGAAATCAAGGCGTTTACTGTGGTTTTGTTTTTAATTCCATGGTAGAAACTGAGCTAATTATTACACTATTTTACTCTCAGTTGATGTGGAGGTAAATAATCGGCAGCTCTTTGACCCTTTCCTTTATCCTGTAGATACTTATACAATATCTACAATCCACTAGAATCTTCTTTTTTTCCAGGTATTTCCAAATATGTGCAAGAATGGTCCAGAAAACTGAACCGCTAATTTTGTGAAGAGTCTTAGTTAGGACTCTTGCAAGTTCCTGAATCTTTAAATTAAAATGTTTGATCTGAAGTATATTACAAATACTGCATTGTATCTCTTTGTTGTTGTGGATGGTGAAATTTCTATTCCAGTAATGCTGTGCTGTGGTTTGGATACATCCTCTTGATTTTTTTATTTTTTTTTTTTTCAAAACCAGAACAAAAAATGGATGCTGGCTATTTCTTCCTGTTTTTTATCACCACTTGCTATTTCACCATCTAAATTCAGTAAAACACGTGTATCTGAGGGGTTTTTTTCTCCTTTAATACGCTTTTACTTAAAAAAAAAAAAAAGTCTGTTAACTTTGAATAAGTTGGGTGCTATTGTTTTATGAAGCCCATTATGCTGGTAGTGGTAGTTGGCTCATGGCACTATGTGTTTAAGGTTGCTTGGTCTCTGTACCATAGGTTAAAATAGCTTGGGGTTCTGAATAAACTGGTTTAATTACAAGAGAGTGAGAAATTAAGGGCAAAGTTTAGAAGTGTACTGACTAAGCTACATACAATCACAACAAGACTTAAAATATTTTGAAAAACCAACCCAAGTACTTTTGCAGGAAATAAACCAGAAATGTTCTTTCTGCAAAGAAGCACTCAATGTGTTTATGTTCCTTACTCTGTCAAACAGTCATGCTGGTGATAGAAGGGTTTAGTTCAGCGCTTCAGGGTAGAACTGCTGAATGGTGGCAACTATGGAAAAAGCGAGCAATAAGAGGAAAACCAGAGGGCAATACAGTTTTTGTCTGATGCTGTCTCAGTGCGGGACAGGTTGTCAGTCCTGAATTACTGCTCTGGTTGTGGGAGTAGATGCTCGAGATCATGTCTCTTTTCCTTGCTCTGGGGCATCAGCTGGCAAAGCTTGATTGCTTCTGCCATTTTGCCAGTCTTTCCTAGCACAGTAGAAGTAGGTGGACCCTCTCGGTGTGTCCTGTCCAGTGCAATTAATCTCACTATTTGTCACTATCGGGATAAATTAAGGGGGAGGAAAGTGCTTCAGACTAGAAGGGGGCACGTGACAGAGGAGAACATTACTGCCCATGGCTCCTGCCCTCACTGGCATGCTGTTGATAGGCAAAACCCCTCCCTGCTGACTTTCAGACCTTAAGATTCCTTGAGGTGTGCAAAGAAGGCTGGAATCAAAGGTTTTAGCAGGTTTTTTCCTAAAAAAACTTTTATCCATTCATTCCCCTTCCAATATCTTTTTATTTTAAAAGATCTGTTAAGTCCTGTGACAGGAAGAATATTTCTGTTATTCTATATTCACCAGTTAAACTTAATGTTCCAAATTTGTCCCACTGAGTCCTATTCTTTGGTTTATTTTGTTTTCCAGATGTTACCTTAATTTATCAATGGGTCGTTGGCTTTTTGAGTTGTACTGATTTTAATCTTTCTCTTCCTTTTCTACTTTCCCTGTGAACGCCTTTTCTTAGGTATTATTACAATATGTTAAGGATCTGAACTCTTCTAAAACTGAACTCACACCTGATGTGTTATTGTTAGGCTCCAATTATTATCAGACCTTTCTGTTACCTGCTTAAATATTTTTTTCTTGTTACTGCTCTTTGCTTCTCTTTTTTTCTGTCCTTCATGATTTAGTGTTACCGCTGCTGCTTTCCTATTCTTTGAAAAGCATGGCTTTTTGTCCAGTGTTCGTTTGTGTGTATGCCTATATAAAATCCTTCCCTTTACACGTTTCTGTGGAGTTACCTTCTTTTAGGTATCTGCTAATGTTTTGTAGCAATACTGAATTTTCTTCTATGCTTGCCACACTATTTAAGTTCCTGTCATTTATGCCAACAATTGCTTTGAGCTATGAAAAATTCTTCTGTAGAAGTTCGGGTTTTAGGTATTACTGTTTGCTGTCTGTTCACAGACAGTATTTTTATTTGATTTTACATAAAAACCATGACGAGCAGTGCTGCACATGATTTTGGTTAAAGGTTAAGTAGGTGTATTTGACTAGGTGATCACTTAAGGTTTTGTCAGCCTTGCTTACTCTGATTTATAAGAGGTTGCTTGTGTGAGACCAAGCATTTCATTGATTAAAAGTAACATTTTGGGGATAAAGCCATTTTGTCTGTCTCATTCTTCTTGCTATGAAATAAATTTTTATAGTCTGTCTTTATATTCTGATTAGCCGTTCTGCAGTCTGAAAAATTACCTGTGAACACTCACTCTTCATGTTTACCTGGCTCTTTGTATCATCTTTTTTTTTTTTTTTTTAATAGGCAAGTATGTTTCTGAATAACAATGCAAGCAAATTTTGATTTCTTGTCATTTTGGTTTAACTTGCTTACGCCTAATACAGTATAACCTCCAATTTAATCTTTACCTGCAATTGCAGCAATTACAGTACATCTTTCTTCTTTTTTGCTCGCACTGTGTCATTTTGCTTTGGTGCAAGAATGGGGAATTTTTTTTAATGAAAATTTGTAGGGAATTGATATCCTTGAGATTCCTGCCCCGTTCCTGGAATAGGTTTGGACTCCAAAGGTGTAAGGCACCTTTCTATATAAGTAAAGTGTTACTGTATAAGGCTGAATTCCTTCAAAATCAGGCTAAGAGAGATTGCTTGCTTCACTGTAATTTTTATTTCTTGATTTTTAACATGAGAAGCAGCATGAAAGCTGGCTTATGTTAAACGCTTATATACTACCTTTACTGTTCTCATATGATGTTTATGGCTCTTCTTGTAGCCACAGCTAATTTTACTCTTTAAAAAGAAAAACCATTTCTTTTCTCACACTTGTATCTCCATTTTGCACAGAACTAAAACACCATTTCTAGCTCACTTAATAAATATTCACCTCATATAGCATCTGCTTGCTTTCTTCCTTCACTCTGTGAGGGTAAAGTTCTGGTTTTTTTTTTCTAGTCTACAAGTTTTTGAATGTGACCCAGTCAGTCATGAGAGACGATGTAGTACGTATGCCGGTGTTTGTGTACTTTCATCTCTCGGTAACCAAGAGGCAGCTTAACCCTGTTGTGTTTATTACAGGAGAAGTGTATGCATACGGTCAATTAGCACAGACTATTTTAACAGCTAGATTATTGTCCATGTGACTTATTTGCCCTCAGACTTTGTTTCATTTGCCATGAGAAATCTAAAAACAATGTCCAAGAATCACCTGGATATTTTCGTCCTTCAGTGGCTTTCTCAGATTCGGAAAGACTTCCAGGCTCTGCGAAAGGTGGCTGATGGGAAGTGAATCATGAATATGAATCAGCATCTCTCCACCCTTATATCCAAAATGCTGTCGCTAGGATATTTTTCTTTGTTTGCTACTCTTATCACATCATCACCTTTTTGAAATTCACTCTCTGTCATCCTTTCTTTAATTACATTCAAATTCAGCTGCTTCTGTTTCTCTGCAAGACCTTGACATAATTTTATTCTACCTTTGCTCTTGTGTTTTGCTGCCTTTGCTTCTCCTGGATCTTTCTCTGAATTCCAGTTTTCTGTTTCGCTTCCTTTTTGTTCTGGATTGTCATCTACTCTTGTGTGTGTTTGTGCATGTTTCGCTAATGCTACTTTGTAACCATGGATTAGGGTATGCTTTTTTACCTTTCTACTGAATGTATATTTTTTTAATTAAAAAAATGTTTATTTTTGTCAGCTTGTTTTTACTCTCTCCCCACCACCACCCTGTTGTTATAGTCCACTGAGAAAATGAACATTTAAAAACAGAAGTGTGTTTGCAATTCACAAAGGTGAAGTGTTCATAAAGCTTGATCTGGGTCACCTGTTTAATTGAAGTTTTAATAAAAATTTATTTTTGAAGTGACACTAAATGCTAACAAAAAGAGTAAGATGTTTAGGTAGTGGTTTATTATACTTTATATTTGAACAGAAAGAATTTTGGTTAAAAGGGATGATAAGGTGAGAAGTCCCCACGTTATTCAGAGCAAGTTAATTTTTCTAGGGGTTTTTTTTTTTTCTTCTTCTAAGGAATAAGAAAGGAAGCAGAAGCAGGAGGGAAAAGAAATGGATGCTCACTCATTAGCTTATGTTCTTCTAGTGAGGTGCTACAGATTAATACTGAAGAATGAATTCTTGTAGCTGGAGGAACTGGCGGAAGATGTTTCCTAAGATATTTCTTCTTTTTCTTTCGCTTGCCTGCCCTATTTGAGCCCTGTGGCTCAAGTATCTTGGGCTACCAAGTTTGGTTATTTCAGCTTGGTTGAGGAAGAACATCTAGGGTATTTTTGTTTGGAGATATAACTTGTTCTTGTTTTCTTGAAATGTGGTAGAAGATTTAAAATACCTCACAGAATTTTTGTATTTCTTTGAGTGCTTACAAGGAAGTATTACGACAGTACTTTGTCCAGAGTCATGAAACACATTGTTATGTTTAATGTATTAAGACAGCTAATTAAATGAGACATTTTATGAAAATGACACTAGCTCTCATTTTAAGACAGTTGGATACAATACAGAACTAAAAAAAAGTTTTATAAGCACTTTAGTGAATAATTCTTTGGAAGATCCCCCAAGACTACTGTTGATACAAAAAACCATCATGTAGGAAATAATTGACTTGTTCGTTGTGTTCTGGTTTGCTTTTTTGACTCTTAAGGATGCAAAAGATGCAAAGAATCAGACATGGGGGAAAAAGTTAGTTGTGTTATTTAAGGCTATAAAGGCAATCCCGGTTCACTAAGTAAACCAGATCTCCTGGCATCTTGTGTGAGAGCAAGGCCCAAAGATTCTGTCCTTATTTTGAGTGATCTTGGCTACTACTATTCAGCAAATAAGTGAAAATTCAACCCCTGTTTTCCTCTCTGAAGATTAGTATAAATCCCTTTCTTTTGTATCTTCACTATTCTCCTTTTCTGTTATGGACCAACAGAAGCTGCTTCTTTTTTTAATTTTTTTGAAACAGATTTTTCTGTCTCGCCCTGTGGTGGCATCGAGAGGCCATGTTAGTGGTAAAAGTTGGGGCTGTGTCTTGAGACTGCAGGCAGCCCAGGCCAGATACGCTTCTCGCACTCTTGCAGGCTGTAATACTTCACAAAGCATTAGACGGGAGTTTCTTCCCCACAACACTTGGAAGCTGTTTCAGATACTGTTTTGAGGCTGTCCATAGAGTTGGGAGTATGCAACTCTGAATACACTGGAATCATATTTTCAGCTTTATTTTAGTTCTAATGGGCTCTCTTGCCTGCTCTCTCAGCTGAACTCATTTCTGATTGCGGAGTGGGACCTCTGGATCTTCTTTAAAAGCCTGCTCTCTTCTTGGTTATTACAGACCTTGAAACAGACAATACTAGATGAGTCATCTGACATGTAGGTAAAGGGCAGTATAGAGCAGAGAGCTTTATATGGCTCTCAAGTCCAAATTTCTTTCTGATAAATATGCCAGAAGTACTTGAAGCTGTCTAGTTCCACTGGTGAAATGAATGCTGCTTAAAAAAGGCTGTTTTCATGAAATGAGTATGTAAGAGATGCGGTGCCAGAAACTCTTAGATGCCTAACTGAAGATGCTCAGAAATCCTTTGGAAAATTGTATTTAATTTCTTGTTAGCTAGAAAATTGGCAGAATATTCAAGCAAGGAAGCCTGACTGGCTAGTGCTGAAAGAGCTGGCCCACCTCCCCTCTGTTCTCAGCCATGTGCTCCCACAGGTGGCCCTGTGCTGGCATCAGGGGTCATTTGATACTGGTAAGGAACTAAACCATGAGAAAACAAATTCTGTTTAAGGGGGGGAAAAGAAAAGTCATTCTGTTGGTTGTTGGTGTAGCTTCTTGAATGAATTTGCAGGCAAATCATCTGCTTCATCAGAGTAGGGTAGATCCTTCTACTCTCAGAAGTCTGGATGGTCCCCTGCAGCCAGGAAAAGGGAGGAAGGAACAGGCTCTCCCTACTTGGTCACAGTGACTGCTTAAGAAATTGGAGAGTTTTCTGTGATCTTGCATTAAAAATTCTGAATTCTTCCTGTGGTAGCCTGTATCACAGCAAATCTCATTGTCTGTTTAGGGATATATCTTTAGCTTTTTGCTGTTAAGCTCCATAATAGCATCTCATAGAAAGGTTATTTTAATTGACCCTTAATTTTTTTTTTTTTTTTCAATTGGTCGATGTTCAAGGTATTGTGATAGATGGGATTTGTTCATAAAGGTGCCCCCTATGTTTTTGCTTTTCTGGATAACTTGTATATTAAAAGTTAATACCTGCTGTCCTCCAGAGGCATTTGCTTTCAGGGGTGTTGGGATATCTGTGTAATGCTCTTGAATTATGATGAAAAAAAACTTACCAATTGAAGTTTTCTAGTTTATATAATCAGTAGGCATTGATGCCTCTTGACTTGTGCTGTGAATTTCATATATATTTTTATATATGAACTATGTATGTGTTTCTGAACACAGAACTTTGAACACCAGGAACCTGTAGAAAAGAATTGGTTCTTAATAATCTGAAGTAGTGGGTATCCCATGTAGCAGAGTGTTATGGCTAATTAAGCCACTAATCATCATTTGGGGGATGTAGATAGCTAGAGGCTAAAATCATCTTAAATCTAGAAGAATATTTGTTTGGGCTTTGTGTCCTCTTAAAGTCTATGTATGTTGCTCAGAGCCCAGTGAGGCTTTGAGGACAATATCTGTTTTCTTCATGTCATATCTACATACGCAATCTTATTTGTAGTTTATATGCACATTTGATATGTAAAAAACCCTTAAACAATGAAGAGTAGATTTTCATGGCTTTGACAACTTCAATAATTGTGTATTTTTGGTTTTGCATTTTAGGAAATAAAATAATGCTAATGAAGCCACCATTTCCCTGAAGTTCAAGTTTTCAGGCTCACTGCCATTATGGGTAAGTCTTATGTGTAATGTGTTTAAAAATTTAATTTGGATACTTTTCATTTCTATTGATGACCAAAAACATTAATGCAATACCATTCCTAGGAAATGTGTGCTTTGGCTGCGTAATTCAATGTAACATCTACATGAAAGGCAGTGTTCAGCTGCTTTGCTAATATTCAAAATACTTCTGTTTTCTTCCCATTGGAATATAGCACTCTTCCCTCACTGTGGTAAGTTAAAAATCTGAGTATAGGAAATCGAGATTTATGGTATTAGGGTACTGAGCAGTATTTACTGTGCTCTAAGTGGTAGTGGCTATTGGGGGAAAAAAAAACCAAAACACCACAAAGACTGTATTCAAGAATTTTATTGTATTGTCTTATGTCATTGCAGTGCAAAGCCAGGACTGTGTAGATGGTCTAACTGTGTTTTTCTATGTGTAGCACATCTGTTTTACTTTAAATTTGACGTTGATTTTTCAAGTTGTACATGCTTTTTTCATGCTGGTATTGTAATCACTTATTGGTGCTTACTCTCAAAAAAAATCCCAACAAACCAACCAACCAAAACACACACATTTTTGTATTGCTTTTGTCTCTCTTTTACTGTTGTACTATTTTTTCCTCACCTCATGCTTAATATTAAAGTGGCTGAATCTAGTCATACAGCTGTCGTGGTTTAACCCAGCTGGCAACTCAGCACCACGCAGCCGCTCTCTCACTCCCCCCTCCCTCAGTGGGATGGGGGAGAGAATCAGGAAGAAAAAAAAGTTAGAGCTGTGGGCTGAGATAGAGACAGTTTAGTAAGAGAGAAGAATAACAATAGTAATAATGAGAATGGTAAGAGAATATACAGAATATACAGAATGATGCACAATGCAGTTGCTCACCACCCGCCGACCAATGCCCAGCCAGTGCCGAGCAGCGATCACTCTTCCCCTTCTCTGACCAACTAACTCCCCCTGAGCATTGACGTTCTATGGTATGGAATAGCTCTTTGCTCAGTTTGGGTTAGCTGTCCTAGCTGTGCTGTACTCCCAGCTTGTTATGCACCTGGCCAAGCAGGAGAAGCTCAAAAAGTCCTTGAGTAGTCTAAGCACTACTTGGCAACAACTAAAAACATCAGTGTCTTATCAACATTCTTGTAGTACTAAATCCAAACCACAGAACTATGCTAGCTACTATGAAGCAAATTAACTGTCCCAGCTGAAACCAGGACAACAGCGCTCTTTATATTTCTGATATTCTCCAACATTTTGTGTGAGAGAAATGACTATTGAGTCATATTGGATATTCAGTAAACTTTAGATGCTTTCCCACAATGCTTTGGCTTACTTTGTATGAAATATGCTACCCAGTGACCTCTGGGAATTAAACCTCCTCCAAGCAACTGCTGAAAAGAATTTTTTTTTTTTGTTTTTATTGCTGAGCACTACAATAGGCTATAACACAATAAAATAGTTCAACTTCTTTAGCTGCGGCAAGTTTTGAAGTATGTTTTAGTGTGAGAAAGGAATAACTGTAAGCTGCAAGAATGCCTTCTATTCTGCCATTAAATATTGCTGGCAAAACTTGCTTGTATAGATTTGCATATCTTAGTAGAGTTTTGAATAATGACAGCATGAGTGATGATCCAAGTTACTCATTTTCAGACCAGCTTTCTGATCTGTTAGGAATCTATTAAATGAGAACACTGAAATCCCACAATTTCCTGACACGACAAATATATTTGGTTATATTTGAATAGTGTGAAGGATTTCTCATCATTGCTGAATACCTGGAATGCTTGCTTGCTGATTTTAATGCTGAGTTTTTTCTCAGGTCCGTGCTTGAGAAATACTGTTCTTTGTAAATCACAGCACTTAGCAATGAATTCTTCAACCAACATACCCATTTTGAAGTAGTGTGAAGGCATACAATCACCAGCTTTGTAGATAAATTTTGTCATCCAGTGTTCTAGATGCATGTTGAGTACAATACTGTTGCTGTGGCAAGGAATTAATACAAAATATTAGTGACAAATTTCCCTTAGTGATGGATGTACAGGCTTTTTGAGCTTCTAAGTGTTTTCCTGTCTAAAGGAACATCCCAGTTCCAGGGCAAACCTTGTCTAGCATGGCCTCAGGCCATCACAGCTGCAGCAGATCATCAGGATTTAGTTTTTTGTGTGAACTTGAAATCTAAGCTGCATAGTGCACCTGCCCTTTAATTGTTCCCGGGGTTCAGTGCTTCTGTTTCTCTTTGTGAATTACTCCTGTAAGCTCTAAAAAACCCTACATTTGCAGTCATGGAAAAGTTCTGTGCTGTTTTGTTTTTGGTTGGTTTTTTTTTTTTTTTAAATTACTCTGTGGGCTGTCAGCAGATGTTCAAACAATGAGATCTTCCTCTTTTTGTGGAGTTTGTGTTTGCTTCCTATGTGTCTGACTGTACCTGTTCAGGACAGAGGAACAATGATTCAAAAGCACTTGTTTTTGTTTTTCTTTATTTTAGAAAGGGGGGGTGGGGGTGAGAAGTAGGATTTCTAGTTAACATCTCATCCATGGACATTATTTGAAATAAAGTAGGTAAACCTTTTTTTTTTTTTTCCCCCCTGCTCTTCTCTTATTGATACAGCCTGCAGTTCTGTAGTCAATCTTTGTTGTGACTTCAGCTTTTTAAACTTGCCACTTAAATGTGTTTACTGATTAAGCTGTTTATTTCCTTAAGCACTGTTAATGATAAATAAAATAAAAATGCATGCAACATGGCAGTAATTTTTTTCAATTTGTTAATTATGTATTGAAGTGTAATACGGACTTTAGATTTTTAGAATGTCTGCCCAATTGTGAAATGAGACAGTAATGCACTTCAAGTGCAACAGTCATTAACACTTCTCTTATCTGTTTTTCTTTCTCTGAGCAGATGAGCAGCAAGCTTTGAATTCAATCATGCAGGATTTGGCTGTGCTTCATAAGGCTAGTCGTCCTGTATTGCCCCAGCAAGAAACAGGAAAACCAAAGTCCTCTTCGCCTAAAAAACAGGTAATCTTTAATATCCTTACTAACCAATTGAACACTGAATGTCCTGCTGTGACTTCTATTTTTCTTGCCAGACTAGTGAGCATACCAGAGTGAGCTACTAGTCTCCCACATGTGCTGCCATTTTCTTTGTTCATGTTCTTAAGTTAGCAGCAAAATTAAATGGTTCCATTTCAGACCAGATCATAGTGTATGCTTAAATGACTCCAATCCGGACAAATTAGGGATCATAGGGGTGTTTTGACACTGTATGTACGTTGTTGTTGTTGTTAGTATTATTATATTGGTACTAGACTGTTTTAAAATATCAAGGTCTGCTAGCATCTCTTATTTGGAATGCTTCTTTGGAATGTCAGTACAGGAGTAGAAAAGTACTTAAGCCCCTTTTACTACATCTTTGGCCTCAATTTTTTTGTTTGTTCATATGCTGGAAATGCAAGTTCTTTTCAGCTCTACTTTTTTTCTGCAGATACTGAACTCAAATGGAAAAGTAGTAAATACTTAGTTGATAGGTTTGAACCACTATATGGAGAGATTAGAAGAGGAGACAATGTGGATTTTTACCCAAAATCTTGTAATAGCCCTGTTGAATTAACTGTATTGGAATTAATCCAATTGGATTGGATCCTGAATTGACAGTCCAGTATTTCATAAAACTTCATTTTGTGCAGTCTTGTTTTAACTTGTTAAAGATCAAAGTATTTGACAGTTTAAGAGCCAAATATATTCAAAAACTGATGGCTACATCTTTTTCATTTTGTGCTTTAAAAGCTGTAAGAGTTCAGTATATAGCACAATGGTGCTTTGCTAGTGTCATATAACTCACTTCTGAGCTGTGACTTTAGATGTTGAAATGTATATGTGAGCCAAAATGATTTGAATATAATACATGTTTAGAAAGTTAGAAAAAAATAGTCGAGCCATTTCTGAGTTTAAATATGGTAGTGGTGAGGGAGAAATACATATTTGTCATTCTTTTTAACTTTGTGAATTTTGAAGTAATTGCTTGTGAACCAAGTAATGCTTTTGGAAGGTAGAACGCTGTTATTTGGATATAATCTCTGTGATTGAACGCCCTTTTTTCTCCTGTGATAGTTGCTAATACAGTTTGATTCTTAAAATTATTATTTTGCCAAACAATTTTATTTCCATATAACTGCAGATATTTACAGGTATCTTTGTTATTGGGAAATTGATTGCATGAATGCTTGCTTAATTACATGTGTGGGTTTCTATGGTAATGCATATAAAACTAGATGTGTTTCTTAAGCCTGGGATGCTCAGCTCCGAAGTGTACATAAAAACCTGTTATGGTAGCGAAGTCTACCTGCCTGTTCATGATGGAGAATTCTTTGGTAATCAGTTCCACGCTGAATTTGAAATCATGAATCTGTTATAATATTAAGATATATTGATAGAAAATAATGTGTTTACTTAAAGAAGCATTCATTGTACTTCAGAATAATTTCTTGTATTTTTTACACACTTTAAGATACCTCAGCTGATGTAGGTTGTTAAAATGCTTGGTATATCAGAAAGGACAGAAAATTAGTCTGGACTGCTTAAGGATTTTGCTTCTGGTGTAGGATAATTGAATGGGATGTCATGGCTTTCATTAAAGGAGGTAGTAAGAAACTAATAGCGGTTCCTCTATCTTTTTTCTTATAGAATGATGTTAGAGTCAAATTTGAACATCGAGGTGAAAAAAGGTAAGATTGGAACACAGGAAATAGTCTTGTCCTTCAGTTATTTATAGAATTTTGTTGAGGCCCTATCATAAAGTTTCAAATAAACTGTGTTTAAAGTGTTTCAGATATCTGAGTGTATTTGGTTTAAGCTTAAATTTAATTTTGATATAAACACAATTTAAGGAGAATTAATCTGTTCAAAATGTGGGCTTGAAGCATACATAAATGCAGAATTATCTTACTGTAGCTGTGTCCCTTGTATATCCTTCACTTGTTTACCCTTTAGATTGATGTTTGTAGCCTAGAACAATTACTTAGATGATTAGCATAGATCTCAATTTTTTTGCTGCATCATGTGCAATAAATGCGTAATAAATGCGTGACAATATACTGTTACTGTAACATCCAGAGGAAGAAGCCAGATCTTAAAGCTCAGTATTGGATTGTACTTTGGAGGAACCAATCTGAGAACTGTAATAAGAAAATTTATTAGACTTTGTAATTAGATTGGTTTTGCTGAAAATTTTGAATAATCAGTTAAAACTTACTTTCATTTTGTGTATGAGAGGTGAATGATGTACATGCTTAGAGTATACAAATATCTATATGTGCATCTGCTCTAATGGCTGCTCAAAAGCTTTTACAGAAGTCGATCTACAAGTCTGTGCAGAACTGTTTTGTGGACAACTCATTTTGTCTGTCTCTTTCTGAAAGCATAAACCTTCGTTGTACCTACAGAGAAATGGTTATAGAATAAGATCTTTGAAAATACTTAATAAAAAAGGAAATAATATCCTGATCACACTATCTGTCAATAGAAATGGTAAATTCCTTAAGTAAAGATTGCTTCAGAATGAAACCTGTGCTACTTCTGAGCAGTCCTTAGTGTGATGTGCAATAGATTGCTGTGTAACCATGCTGATTACAGTATGTGCCCTCTCTTTGCGTGGAGTAGTAAAATAGCAGTGAGTCCCTTGGGTATTAACATTCTTCAGCGACTTTCTATCACTTTTCTGAACATCACGTGTAACAGTGCATCAGTAATGGTTGAGTGCTCTAAGTGATTTGGAGGAAATAAGTCTTTTCAAAAGCTTTGAAAATTGAGGACTCTTCTACCTAGCAATTTCTTGTGAAATAAGTGGAAGCATGAATTTAAAAGAGAGAACTGTTTACTTGCTGCTGGTCTGCATGGGCAGTGCATTTTTGCCATTTATCTTAATTCATTTTCACAGTGGACTAAGTTAATCAATTCAATATGAATACAAACATAAAGTAAAAGCTCGGGAAAGGTGTCTTTCCGCACATGTATGCTGATGGGCCTAGCTCTGTTTTGGACTGTCCCAAGTAACTTGAGCCTGCTTGCCCAGGGGTACTGGGCAGCCCAGGCTCATTGCTCAGCGTGAGTTACAGCACTTGTTGCCTGAGCATGTAGATCTAAAGATAAATTAATGAAATGAAGCAAGAAAGATAAGTTATGCAATAGCTTTCTCACTAATTTTTAAAAAAGGAAGTGGAAAAGAGAAGTGATGATTCCAGAGTTTCTCTTGGTAGTGAATGTGGCACTTTGTATCAAGGAATGTGCACTGTGATGGGCAGAATTGTAGGCTTGCTAAACAAATTGTTAGCTATGGTGAGAATTGGTGTTGTGGGGGGGTTTTTAAGATTTTATTTTTATTTTTTTTTCCCCAAAATAATTTTTAATTGCAAGTGTCCTGGCTTCTAGCCTCATTTTGGTGAGTTATATTGTTCTGTAACCAGCGTACCAGTTGAAACACTGATAAGAGACAGTTATCCTTTGCTAATTTTTCTGCTTCACAAAATTTGGGTGCTATTTCTTTTTTTGAATGTGAATTGAATGTACCTCACTAGCTTAGTCACTTCTGAAAACTGTTTTTTTGTTTAGTGGTGTTGTGTCTCTAATATAATAGTTTTCTGTAGTAAAAGGTCAGTTACAGGCATTTTGGGTTATTTGGTTTGAGACATTCAGTTAAAGGAAAATCTGAGTTGTTGACCTAGAACTGCACCATTCTTACAGGAGCACACTTGAAGCACAGTTAGTGATGGACTCGGCAGTCTGAGCGTGTAATTCATTATGCTAAAGATGGTGACATTCAGTTACATTCCTCAGTTCTGGATTTGCAAAAAATGGGGACTATAGTAGTGATTTCTTTTTGATTCTCTATTGTCTTAGTTTCCTGAAGTAGAAGATTTTAGAAGTTTCTAACAATTTGCCTCTGGAATGGAGGCATGCAAATCATTAAGTTAAGAAAGAAGCCATACACAAGCAAGTAAAATAGTCATAATGAGATCTAATTTTATGTGTGTTTATCCCTTAACTTCTTCACTGCTTTTCTCTCTTTGTTAATGACTCAAAATATGGAGGACAGTGAATAAAGCATAGCCTCTTATGGTCTTTTCAGTAATAAATTCAGTTCTAAGATTGCTCTTAATGAGTTGCCAGATTTTTCATAAGTAATGGACAAAAATTCTTTGTAACTTAAATTGTGTTTCAGGATCCTGCAATTACCAAGGCCTGTTAAACTAGAAGATCTTGCAGCTAAAGCTAAAGTTGCTTTTGGACAGACTATGGATCTACATTACAGCAACAATGAGGTAATATTCTTGTTCTTCTAAATTCTCAGTAACTTGTATGTTGATTATTTTAAGGCTAAAATTTGCTGTCGTAGGTGGTGAGAACCTCTCCTGTGACAAAACTTACTCCTATGACAAAACCCCGGATTTCTAATGTGTGTGCTCTCAAATATGTAAGGCTTGTATAAATTAGGATGGGCAGGAGATGCATGAAATGTTTTATGAGGAGAGTCATGTCTTAATAAATCATGTCTCAGACTTGATTAGGAAAGGGTAAATTGTCTTCCTGCTCTGCCACAGTCCTGTTGCATGACTTTGGGAGAGTCTTTACTTCTTTGAGCTTTGTCTTGTTTGTAAGTTTGAAATAATATGTATCCTTTTTTGTACACTTTTTTTCTTTAGGAATTAATCTTGGTAGATAATTGCTAGAATGTTGCATTTAGTAATGTTTGGATTGGAGAACTAGGTTTAAGTGTTGCTCCTCTTTAAGTGGTTGCTTCACAAAGATTTCTTGGGAACAGTGCTAGCGCTGACCAGCCACTTAGGCCTGATCGATATTACTTCCAGTTTTCATGTAGAAGTAGGGGTGGTATTATTCATAGGAAATAGATCTACAGATGCAGGATCCATTCTTAGGAGTTACTTCTGGGTTTTGCCTTGAGTCAGCAAAATGCATGGAGGATTGTTTGTGCAGTTGGTTATGCACAACATAATTGCTGTATCTAATCTGCATCTTTGCAGAAGAAAATGCCTAATTGCTGTTTGTTGGCTACTCACTACCTTACCAGGCACTTCTGTGGAATTGATCCTTAAAACAGACATTTCTTACAGAAGTCTCTTGGAGATTAGGGAGGTTGGAAGAAATGGCCACTCATGATGCTTTAGCCTCAGCTTGTTTCTCTGCTAGATTTTTAGGCATTTGAGCAGGTTTTCTGCTTGTCATTTTTCTGCACTAGTTGGCAAATCATTCCATCACCTTTCAGAAATGTGATGGTAATAGCCTGTCATTAACTGCAATGTGAAATGAAGAGTATGCTCATTTTTTATCAAGACCTTCATCCCTCATTCTCATTTCTTTTTGTATAAAAATGCTGTATTTCAACTGATGTTGTATTTGAGCATCACTGTGACTGTTTACAAATAGAATAGATTTTTTAAAAAATCTATATTGCACTGTTCCTTTGCTACAAGCAGAAGTTGTAATTTACACTCCTGAAACATAAGCCCACTTTTAAATGTTATAGAACTCATATCTCAAGTGTAATTTAACAGCATATAATTTTCTGTTCTAAAGATATATGTATGCCAAGTTAATTAAAATTAATTAGATCCAAGGAGGTTCTAGTGAGGACTACAGTTGTTCCATGTGGATCACATCATGCCTGATAACTTCCTTAACAAAGTCTATTATTGAGTGGAGAAATTCTGTTAGTAATAGAACTTCAAATAAATATAGTTGTAATATTGTGAGATAGAAAAATGTGCTTTAAGCTCTATAAAATAGAACTTATTTCTTATAGACTGGCATTAATTTAGGTGATGGCAAATACATAGACACTGTTGCACATGTTTCTCTGAAACTTGTAGGTTATTAAGTTGTGTGTGTGTAAAATGGTTGCTCTTTCATTGTGAAGACTTGTTCTGCCATGCTGTACCTGTTGAAGACATCTGAAGGAAGAGTTAAGGTTGAACTTCAGAGATTTTGGTGGTAACTTGAGGCATCATTTAGTAAATTTTATTTTCAAGTTGTTTGCAATGAAAGGAAAGACAGCATCAGTTTATTTTGTTTCTCTGCACTTGACTTCCTCATTTCTTTCTTGTGTCCTGTTTAAGACATCTTTTTTTCCCCTTTTTGTAGCTTGTAATTCCATTAACCACACAGGATGACCTGGACAAAGCTGTTGAACTTCTTGACCGTAGTGTTCATATGAAGAGTCTCAAGATATTACTTGTAATACATGGAAATACACAGGTATGAGCTGATATGCTAAATGTCTCTTTCCTCAGTTTTTATATTGAAGTATAATTTGTATCTTTTCTTAAAGATTACATTTTTCCAATTGAAAATATTACTGATTGCTTCTTCAGTTCACTTTAAGCATGCATGAGCATTATGCTGGTGACAGTCCTTTGTTGCAAGTTAAATGTCTGTTATAGCAAACAGTAACAATGGACCATAGCGTAAATACTGAGATATTTTGGTATTATCTATCACACTACAGCCATGATATCGATAGGGTTTGTATACTGGTACATACTGAAAATTATTTTTAAATATTAGGAGTGAGCTACTAAAATAGATGAATTTTGATAAAAATTGACAGGTGGCTTTTCAAGTGCTTGGAAAAAAGCATGTGTTGCACAAAGACTTTAGAAGTTTGTGAAGCATTTTCATTGTCAGGAGTATAAAGTAATAACTGTAATATGTACACATTTTCAGTCACCCAGTGTAAATAACGTGGAACCCTTGCCATCACTGGAAGATTTAGATAATACAGTGTTTGGTGTGACAGACAGAAAAAGGCGGCTGTCTGTAATAGGTAAGCTACGTATTTCAATAGCTTAATTGTGAAAACTTTTCTTTTGTAATATTCTCTTAATTAAGATCTTGTTCTCAACAGACTGTTTGAATTTCTCTTACTCATCGATGATTCATCATACTATCGAGTTTGCAGTCAGGGAAGTGGATTTTTGAATTTTAAGTCAAAAGGAGTTTATATATATAGTATAGAAAATTAACCAACAAAATCACAAGTAAATAAATTACGTAGAATTATTTGAGGTAACTGACGGGTATCCTAAAAAGCTGATGTTAGTACTCACCTTTATTTTCAGATACAGGAATGAATTACTGAAAAATCTGTTTGTTGATATGGCAATGAGTTTCCTTGCTTATTTAGGACTCCCATATTTTTTTAATCTTAATGTGTGAACAGTTGTTTAAGATGCTTATTTTGGCATTGTTATAACCTTTTTGCCTATTAAAATTTTTTTTTTTTTAATTGATTATGCATTTATTATGAACAGAGGTATTCATGTTCTTTCAGATGTAATACTCTACAAAGAAAAACTGAAATTCTCAAGAGTTGGAAAGGATTTGTTGACATGGGTGGAAGGGTTTGGATTTTTGTTTCGTTTCAAAAGACAAAATCTACCCAGCTAGATGTGTGGGCAAATTACATTTCTGTTCCTATATAATGAAAATTCTTTTCAATGCCATTGAGGCAACCCTGCCCTACATTTTTCATAATTCCTGGATTACAGGTTTTAAATGCTATATGTAAGTCTTGTCTTGTATAGGGATTTGGGAAACTTCTAAAGCAAGAAGTTATCCAAGCAGGTTCAGTGCCTATGAAGTATTTGAATAAAGCCCCTGGATTCTGGGTTAGTGAAGAGACTCTGACTAGCCCTTTTCTTTCGAAAGGTTCTAATACTCGTGATAGGAGTTCTCCTCCCCCAGGATACATTCCAGATGAGCTGCATCAGGTGGCCCGAAATGGGTCCTTCACCAGTATCAACAGTGAAGGTGAATTCATTCCAGAAAGTATGGATCAGGTACGTATGTGTTTTATTAAAATGAAAGTTTTTCTTAGATTTGATTTACTAAATACTTCTGTTCAAGAAGGATATGGAATTGTTAGAAAGAACAGGTAAAAAAATGATGACAACACTAGAAGACATGAACTGTGAGAGAAGGTTAAAATAATTGTGGTTTAGTCTTGCTGAATCGTTTTTTTTCTCTGTAAGTCTCATCAATTATTTAAATATGTTGCCACGAGGAGAAAGATAATATTCTTAATTTCCATGATGGTTAAGTGAGATAGTGATAGATCTAAATTACAGCAAGAGATGCCTACATTAGAAAGCACAAAAGCCTTCAATTTAATGGGAAGGATATGTAAGCAAGACCAGTTTTACAACTTTCCCAGGTAATCAAAGGAGATTTTGAAGAAAAGTTTGCATCTATCAGAATTATTCGGACTCTGATACTGTTTTGGGGTAAAGGCAAGGGGATAATGATGGGCCTGGTATAAGCTCTGAAATACTTTCCCCAGTCACCTTTTTAGGAGGGTGGTGTGGTGTCACAAATATATGCTATTTTGTTCTCCGAATTCACCTGCATTATTGGTGTGGGATATCAGCACGTTTAGCATGAATAAAAGTCTTGCTCTCTGAATATCAAAATTGCCCTTAAAAACAGCAGGAAAAAATGGAGGAATGTAATGGCTCACAGAACTGGCAACGGAGAAAGAGATATTTTAAGGAGGAAAAAAAAGAATAATGTTGCGTACCCAAATCACTTCAAGTTCTTGTTGACATTGGCACTGTATTCACAAATGGCAAGAGGCAATGGTTTTTATGAGCTGACTAAATGAGAGAACAGATGATAGAATAGAAATAGAGGCAAAGAGATTGTGCAATTTGTTGCACAATTTTAATGACTGAGCTGGGAACAGAGACTGAATCTCCTAATTTCCAGGCCAGGGTGCTATTCATTATTATAGCTATGTGGTCAGATCTGGCCCAGGCCTGGATTCATTCAGTGAAATGATTGCAAAGTTGGTTTTGGTCACTGACTGGTCAAACAGACAGATGGTCTCTGAGGCCCAGGATGTCCTTTGACTCCAGAGTATTCAAGAAGCATGTAACCTGTCATGTATGTGGTGCTGTGTAATCTGTCAGCAGGGTTTAAATACAATAATTTTACTTTCATAGGAAGCCAGGTTATTTCAACCTAAGCAGCCTCGAGGGCCAGATTGGGGTGTTGGGAACTCACAACCTCTGTTTGCTCCCTTCCCCCTAAGTTGCTGCATCACCTTGGCAAGTGTTGACCATGCTGCCTACATCTGTCACAGCCTGCCCCACAAAGACAAGAAGGGAATTTGGGAGTGGAGGGCTTTGCTCTGCTCTCCTGTTGATCTGGCTGAGCAAAGCTATTCACATTGACAGCAGACCCCACACTTTTAGAAGAGAGAATGGGTTGGGTAGAAGCAGGCCATGGTCTGCCAGTTGGACCATGCTGCATTAAGTTATAGAGGTGATTAATCTGGCAGCAGATAGGCTTTTTTTCCCTTTCAGGACACACTGCTCAGCGTGAGAAGAGAGGAATATAATTGCTGAACCTATGGTAAATGTTATCCTCCCTAGTACAGAGTTCATTTAAGGGCCTTGAGTTTTCAGAGTGCAAACTCACTTTCTGGACACTGAAGTCCTTGATCGGTGCTCGGCAAAGTATGTGTCCAGGACCTTTAAGAGGCGGCACAGACCATAAAAGTCAGAGGGGCAACTGCTTAATTTACAGCAAAAGACTGGCGTCCAATTCATAGAAAATTATAGATGTTATATAATATACCAAAACAAACTTTATTTTAGGAGAGAGCTCATTTTAAGACAACAGATGAGCCTTCCACTCTGTTTTTGAGAGGCAGGCTGGTAAAATTGTCACATTCAATATCTCAAAATTTAGATTCTGTTTCCCCTTCTTTTAAAAAAAAAAAAAAAAAAAAAAAAATCTGTAAAACATTTCAGGTCACTTTACCGCAAGAGAGAAGGGGTGCCTGTCATCGTATTTACGACTTCAAGGGTGGTAGCGCAAGGTAAACGAAACAGATGTCAGCCAACAGATTGCCAATAGATGGTAGTCAGGAGGATGCTCTTTACTAGCAATCCATTTCTTTTTCTCTGGATCAGAATTCAAGCAACAGAGAAAGTGTTGATGATTGTTTGCATTATGTAATAGATCTGGCCAGGGTAGTTTTATGACTTCTTCAGGCTGATAGGTGGCAGATTTCACACAGCTCATGAGCATTGATTGTCAGAAGTGTTCTAGGAAAAAAAAAAATAAATCTGTCTTTGGTGTTTTTATAAACTTTCATCTGAAACTGGAGTTCATTTTATTTGAAACAGCATTTTGGGCTGGGTGAAAAGGGAGAGTGTTTATAAATTTTATGCATTCTCCCTCTTTCTCCTTTCATTTTCTCTTCAGTTGTATTTAAAATTCTGATTAACTCAGTTGGAGTCCTAACTAGAGGTGAATGTCTAATAGCTTTTTACAGTATTTGGTTTTAGCTGTTTTCTGTGACTTTTAGTTGACCAAAATTAAACCACTACAGAGACTATGTAAATTGTATTCATCACAATCTGTGTCATATTTGAGATTTTTTTCTTTGATGACAACAAACCACACTTTTTTTTTAAATTGTCTAATTTTTTTATCCTTTAGAGGCCTCATTTTTGCTATTCTGTTAAGCTGGTCATGTAGACATTGATATGATGTTCAGAGATGATACAGGAAGAATGTAGCAGTACAACTTGTTAGGTAGAAAGCATGATGCAGGATTAAATAGCTTAACTATGTTCTAGTTAGATGCGAGAAAAATGACAATCATTTTGGGGAAAAAGCATGTAGTGGAGGTTCAACTATGGCAGCTAACATTTTCTCTAGTAATTAATATGGTTTGGGTTTGGTTTTTATTAGGTGTTTCAAAGCAGAAACCTTCAAGCATTTTAAAAACAAAAAATTGAATTTGTTGGTCTTTCTCTGCTTATTATTTATTAGATGCTGGATCCATTGTCTTTGAGCAGTCCTGACAACTCTGGCTCGGGAAGCTGTCCCTCACTTGACAGCCCATTAGATGGGTAAGAATTACTTAGGCTCATTATTTATCTTTATTAGATTGCATAATGTATCAGTTGTAACATATAACTCTCCAGTGACAGCTATTACTGAACTTCTTCCAGAAATTCCTCTCTAAGTTATAGAACATTTATAAAAGCTTATCGAAACTTAATTGCTTACTAATGCACGGAAAATAGATGTAGCTTTTTTTTATAATTTGCATTTGAAACAAAAATTTAGACTTCAGATCCTCTAAAAATGTACTAAAGTTTCTTACTAAATTTTGCCAGTCTTACATATATATGAAGTATATTCCCTGGCGGTGAGCAGCCCCATCAAATTACATTTCTTAGGTACTGCTATATGAAGTAAGCTTTCCTTTTCCAAGGTTGAGGGTACCCAATTCAAGGAAGAGGGTAGAATAATTTAAAAACTTCAACAGAAAGTCCCCCCCTTTTCTTTGCAACTACTGTCCATTCCTTTCCCCTTGTTACCATTACAGACTTTCCACTTATTTTTCCTTGTTTAAACCTGTCAGTTGGGAAGAGGCAGCATGTACTGTGGTGGGTCTGGAGATCTATTTTGATTTATCTGTTAGGAGATTCATGTGTTTTGAGAGCGTCACTGTCCACAGTTTCTCAACCACCAGGTAAGCCAGACAGAACATACTGCTGTTTGGCTTACGGTTGGTCAGGCAAATAACCTCATTATTTGTAGCCAGTGTTGTTCAGATTGGCTACTCATTTATTTGGAACTGCTATACAAATAATACTGTTAATTAAATAGTTTATTTAACTGGTAGAAAGGTAAAAAGTTGGAAATCTTTGCCTGTGGTGATTAATCAGCGCTATAGTATTCTGCAGTACCATTTCATTTGAGAATATATGATTTGAGGACACAAATACATTTGATCTAACAAATTTTTGAATTAAATAAGTCTCCATTTCACAAGCAAGAAAACAATAGACATGAAAAGCATTTTGTGGTTGGAGTGTAATAGGTTATACACACAGCGTTTAATGTAGATACATACGATAGAAATTCTACCAAATACGACATTTTTAGTTTTTTGTGTAGTAGGGGTGAGTGGAAGAAGTGGAAACAAAGCAGTCTTAATTCGACTCATGTTTCTTCTTCAAGACTTCTTTTGGATGTTTTTTATTTACTTCCTTTGTCACCTCTACTTAGTTTGTTGGGGTTTTTTTGTTTTGTTTTTTTTTTTTTACTCAAATATTTCCTACAAAAATGTAGGTTTTGTGTCTCCATTTAGCTTCTGTAACCCATTAGAGAAATTCTTACCAGAAAAAGGAGGACATTGTTTTGGTATGTTTATGGAAATATACTGTAATTGGTTGCTCTGACTTTCAATCCCATCCATTCCTTTTGGTGGCTGGGAGTTACATACCAACTGTAGGTAAGAAACATTGTGATCATATAAGAACCAAAAAATTCTTCATCGTGCTATAACTCAATAAAATTACTCTCTTAATTCTATGACTTTCATGAAGAGAAGAGGAAATATTTTGAGACGTTAAAAGGTTCTGCATTTCTTTGGTTAAATTTCCTCAAGAGCTTTTGCAGGCTGTATAAGAAATTTTGTTAGTCTATAAAACTTTGTGTTCAGCTATGAAGGTGTTAAACATAGCAGTGCTCCTTTGTGGCTTTACTTGTGATAATTCATGTTTTTACTAATATCATTGCTCATTAACAGTCTGTTGCTTTCTTACTACATTAAGCTCAATAAGCAAGCTTTTCCATTGTCACTGATCTGGAATTGTTATTGATACCTATTAGATTTGATTTTCAAAACTGGGTTCACATTTGTAAACTGGTGCAGCAACTTGTACTTCAATAACGTTTCATCAGTCATAAGAAATTGTGAGATAGTAAGATTAAATGTTTAGGTACTAGATTAACAGCGGTTTTTAGATGCTGTATGTTTTTACACTTCCAGAGACAACTATTCCAAATCTCGGATGCCAAGAGCGCAGAGCTATCCGGATAATCATCAGGAATTCTCAGGTAGGCATAAATCGCTGGACATACTAGCTTTCCAGAACTCTTCCCCTTGCAAATAATAGGGCTTAGAAGGGAAGTTCACATTGAGAGGTATTGTATTACACAAACTTAATATGGCAGGAGGAAAAAAAAAAGCAACAAAATCCGATCCAAGTGCACACAGTAAAAGATACAGTGAAATAATAAGATCTTCCAAATGTTTTCTTCTAGATTGTGTGTAACACCACTGTTAGCGTGCATAGTATAACTTTGTGCTTCTCTGAAAGGAGCAAATGATGCAGTGGATAGGGGCACGCAACGTTTTGTTAAACTGGACTGTAACATCCATCTCTAAGTTGATGTGTAACCTTCATTAATTTATTTAATTTTGGAGTGTTGTGGTTTAACCCCAGTAGGCAGCTAAGCACCATACAGCTGCTCACTCACTCACTCCTCCACAGTGGGTGGGGGAGATAATAGGAAGGGGTAAAAGTGAGAAAACTCATGGGTTGAGATAAAGACAGTTTAATAGGTAGAGCAAAAGCTGTGCATTCAAGCAAAGCAAAATAAGGAATTCATTCGCTACTTCCTGTCAGCAGGCAAATGTTTAGCCATTTCCAGGAAAGCAGGACTTCATCCCACCTAACTGGGAAGAAAAATGCCATAACTCTGACTGTCCTCCCTTCCTCCTTTTGCGCAGCTTTTATTGCTGAGCACAACCTCATAATGGTATAGGATATCCCTTTGGTCAGTTGGGGTCAGCTGTCCCAGCTGTGTCCCCTCCCAACTTCTTGTGCACCCCAAGCCTGCGCACTGGCAGGGCAGCATGAAAAACAAAAAAAAGCCATGATGCTCTGTAAATGCTGTTCAGCAACAACTGAAACATCCCTATGTTATTAACACTGTTTTGGTCACAAATCCAAAACATAGCATCATGGAAGCTACTATGAAGAAAATTAACTCTATCACTGCCAAAACCAGTACATGGAGCCTTCATTTTCTCCTGTGTGAAATGAGGATCACTTTGAAGTGCTCATGACTTCTGTAACTGAAAGCACTGCAAAGTGATAGGATGAAGGAGACCTGTATGCTGTGCCTATAAATTAATCATCACACTAATGTTGTTTTAATATGATACTCTGGCTCAAATCCAAGTTGTGCATTGGTTCAGGATATGAAGTGCAGTGGGTAACCTTGAAAGTGCTCTGAAGTCTCTCTTGTGGACATGCCTCGCTACAGAATTTTGCTGTTGAACAATAGTTGCCAGTGAATCTGGGGTGTTTTGTATTTTTTGGTCTATTATATACTTTAAAACTTCTTTTTATTTTGTTTATGAAGCTTTATCCAGATAACTGTGTGATGGTGTGTTTTTTCTTTTAAGGATTCTAGAATGCTTACCAGATTGCACCACCTTTCAAAATTAAAATAAAACTAAAACTATGTATAAGGAGTATCTAGGTGGCAGAGATAAATACCAAAGAAGTTGGAAATGTCAGAAATTTGTTTGCCTTTGGTAAACTTAATCTAGTTTACTTGTGTTTATTACGGTTACTTTTCTAATAAAATGATCTTGCAATATTTTTTCTTTTTTTTTCCTGTGGGATGCTCTGGTATTTTAACAATGAGATAGACAGAAATATTTAATTCCATATTCAGTATTTATTCTCATGAGTTGATGTGTAACAAAAACAGAAGAGTATATAGAGTCAGAAAAAATGTCCATCTAGTCTTTTCTCCTGCCACAGCCAGTACCAGGCTTTTGTAGACAAGTATGTAATAGTCCTTCCTCAGAATATATTCTTAGTCATGTAGGGCTTAAAGGTTCTGCAAATGCAAGATGCTCTTCTGTGATTTCATGGTGGGTTTTTTTCCTTCCACAATTTTTTCCAGTCCCTATTTCAACTTGTATAAACTTTTTCAGTATGAACAGTATGTCATCACAAGAAGTTGTGCAACTTAATGTGTTTTATGAAGTAGTATGCTCCCCTCCTCCCTTTCTTTTTTTAATAGACCTCTCTGCCTCCCTTTGAGCTATTGCTTTTCTGTAGAGGCCTACGTTCCTCATGGAGAAGCAATTTTGTATATCTGATCATATCTATACTTCTAAATCTTTTCCAGTTTTACTAAATCCTTTGAAACTGAGTAGACCAAAACTTTGTTCAGTATATCTTAATGATTTATAGTATTTAACTTGCTTCTTAGCCAATACAGAGAGTTCAGCTGCTACTTTACTGGAACTCTATCACAATCCTTTACACTAGCTTACACTGAACATCATCTGCCATTTTAACATCCAGTCACTCAGACTCTTAAGGGCTTTCTGTGATTATTCTGTTGGCCTTTTTTTCTCCTGATGACTTTGTCACCTCACTATTCATCATTCTGTTCAGAGAATTTATGCATAATTAAACTGCATGTGTTGTAGGCCAGATTCCTGTGGAACTGTTGACCATTTACTCTCATCATCTAACCACTTATCTATGCATGAAGGACTTTATCTTATGAATACTTTCCTCCTTTAATAATTTTTAAAAGAGGACCTATTGAATGTGTTTTAGTAATTCAAACTGTTCATTTGCCAGTTTTTCATATTTGTGCATCTTTAAATTTTACTCTTTGTAATAGTTTCTGCCATTTTTCCTGGTGAGCTGTAATTTTCCAGAATTCCTCTAGAAACTATTTTTAAAACTGGAGTAATTAGGCACGCTGCAGTCTGTGAGACTCTTTTAAGCAAGAGGTTACAAACCACTTAAGCTATTGAATTCTTGATCCTTTGGAAATTTTGGCTGAATATCCCTTCAGTTTCTGTGATTTGTTAGATTTCTGGTTTTTGTTCTATCCTCTTTTTTGCTGTGATGCTTCAACTTGAAGCATATCCTCTAATATGTTCCCCCATGCTTAAATTTATAACACCAAACTGATTAATATTTTTTGCCACATTTTAAATTTTGAAATACATCTTTTTATTTTCTAGTAGAGTATGATATCCCGATATTTGAGAAATTTGGAAAGGGGGGGACTTACCCCCGAAGATACCATATTTCATATCATCAACAAGACTACAATGACGGTAAGTGTGAATACTGCAAGAGTTAGACTTCATTAATGCGTTTTTCCCTTCTTAAAAAGTGAAGAAGAAAATTTAGATAGTAAAATCTTAATGAATGAAAATATTGAAAAAATTGAAAGCTTAACTTCTTTCCCCAAACTCATTTGCTAAACTTCTAATGATTGATAGAGCTGCTGAGCAGTCTTACTTCTGGTAAAGTTATAGATTACAGAATTCATGACTCATGTGCACAGCTATGAAAATGTTCTCTATCTTTGGCCATGCACGAGTCATCCAGCGTAAGCTTTTGACCTTTGTGACCCTTTTCTATCCAAAGTAGGTATGTCAGTTAGTTTGTCATTTCTTGTTTTGCTTAAAAAAAAAAAAAAGTAGTGGCATTCATATTAACAGTTTTTCAGATTAAAAGAGTAAATAAAGTTGAAGAGCAGTGATTTAAACTGAGAATTAACAATCAGCTGGTGAAATCAATTGCTGGAATGCAAGACAGCACCTGCTGATGTGGCCACAAAACTGATTTGGACAGTAATAACTTTGATGTAAACTTAACACATGTCAAATTTCCTAAGGAAGGAAAGAGGAGCAGCTGAAGGATTGTCTGACTTGAGGGTGTGTCGGGCACTAGTTGAGAAGTGTTAAGAAGAAACTTCTCCAAAGACCACATGGTGTCATTTGCAGTATGGAATGAGCACAGCAATAAATGGAATTCTGTTACAGAAATCACAGAAATACCAAATCGAAGGACTGCAAGGCAGCTTTGGTCCTGTCTGTTGCTCAAAGGCAAAATTAAGGAGGCAAAGATCTGTCATCCTGACTTTTAAGTAAACTCTAAATTGACTTTAAGAGAAGAGATACTAATTTTCTTTACGTAACTAACTTTGAAGATAGCTTATCTTACAGCTTGCCTTTCTCTGTCTTCTAAATCATTTTTCCTGCAAATGAAATTAATAACCAGTTATTCCATTTTAACACCCTATAATACTACATCACAACATCTGTTTTCTCTCCCACCCTTCTTTCTTCCTAAAATGTGATAGAGTACTCTAGCTGAGGCTTTTCTCATGGCCACTTTATATATGACATAGGATATAACCATAACTCGGTATATAACAGCTACGTTAATACATTCCAGAATGACACTTTTTTTCATAGTCACCATACTGATATGTGTTCTGTCTGTGGTCTGCAATAGTTCCTATATCCTTTTCTATATGACTTTTAGCCAACCAATTACTTTATACTTTGTGGTTTCTGCATTTGATTTCTCTTTAACTATGTATGTTGTACTTCCTTACTGAATTTCATCGTACTGGTTTCTGAATCATCTCAACTTATTGATATCGTTGTGAATTTTTATTTTTATCTTTAAATGGACTTCCAGCCACGCTTAACTTGATGTTATCTGCAATATTTCAGTGTATTATGTTCCAGCATATATACATCATGAGTTAAAATAGTGTATGGAAGTAGACTGAAGCTAAACTGCTATGGGTGTCCACTTAAATTATCCTCCCCTTTTGATGAGAAATCACTTATAAGTGCTCTGAATCTGTCTTGGGCATACTCTGCATAGTAAGCTGGGCTATGCAACACTTCACTAGTTAGCTTATAAGAATGTCCTGATGAAATGGGGAAATTTGATTAGCTACATGTGACAAACCAATTATGGCTGGTTTATCACCTTAGTGTCTTCCCAGTAGTTTATAAAACTGCTTAATAATTTGTTTGCCTATCTTTCTTGGAATTTAAATTGGCCAGACTAGTATATAAATCTGAGTCCACTTTTTCAAAGATACTACATCTGCTGCCTTCAGTCCTCTGGGGACCCCTTCTCCAGCGTAATACCTAATGAATCAGAGACTCCTTCAGCTATTTCTATGAGATCCGTAGCATAAAACTTCATCAAGCTATGCTGACCTAAAAATGTTCGTGTTCTCTAAATATATTAACATGAGTTGTGTTAGTCATCTGGTTGCAATTAACCTTTTTGAAGATCAATACCATTTTTTTTATTCTGATGTTGTAGCCATCTCTGAATTACGCATTGTTTGTGTTGGCTTGGGTTGGGGTTTTTTGTGGTTTGTTTGTTTGGTTTTGGTTTTTTTCTAATATTCTTAGTGGTCTTCCTGTTGATTCCATGTCCAGGTCTTTGCATCCAATTCTTATTAGTTTACAGAATGAAGATGTCAGCCTGGGCACCACTGGAATGTAATCATGTCTCTCACTCTCCTATTTATCAGAAATTTGGTATTTATGCCTTAATAGAGCAATAAAAGTAGAGGCAAGGCTTTTTCCTTTCTCCTCTCGCAGCCCTCCGTGTTTCTGAAGCGTGTTTATTACATTTGAAAACAGTTCCAGAATTTGGTCCCAATTTCAGTCACTTAAACGTAAACCAGTTTTTGATTCACTGTAATCCTTACATGCATCTGTGATGAATGTAGGTTTTCTTCTAGGTGGAAAGTTAAACCAGAAAATTACATGATCATTACACCGTATCATACACTGTGGAAGATTTGAACTACATTGTGTGGAATTCATAAAGCATTTGCATACATGTATTGCATAGCAGTATTTTTGGTACCGTAACATTAGCATTCTTTCTATATCACTGAAGGTCGTAAAACTTTTCCGAGAGCCAGAAGGACTCAGGGGAACAGCTTCCGATCACCAGTTAGTTTCAGTCCTACTGATCACTCGCTGAGCACCAGTAGCGGAAGCAGCGTCTTTACGCCAGAATATGAAGATAACCGAATGAGGAGGAGGGGAAGCGACATAGACAATCCTACTTTGTCAGTCATGGACATCAGCCCACCCAGTCGCTGTAAGTTAAAGGCATTTTGTGAACTCTACTGTAAAACTCTTACCTTTCAAGTATGTCATGTCAAAACGAAGTGTGTCATCAAAAGACATGCAATTGAATAATATGCTTTTCTCTCTCTAATAGGAAAATGTCAAGACTGTGTGCTCATCAGTTTTTTCATTACTTACTGTGCCAACCTTCATATAGATTTTCACATGGAATTTGCATCTGTGATAACAAAGCAATGTAAAAATACTTTTGATGATTTATTAGACTCTTGAGGTCCCAAGAAGGGTTATGTAGGTTGCAGTTGCTATTTATTTTTGCAGATGTTGGTCAAGTTTTATGATAAATTGTAAACCTCAAGTGGTACTGTTTTATATATGTGGTGGCATTTCGGGAGCAAATATACTTTGTGATGATGTCAGTAGCTGGTACATTTTAATCATGCCTCCATTATTATTTTTTTTAAATGTTACTAAGTTGGTTTAACATGCTTTTTTTTGTTGCTGTTGTTTTAAGTATGTCTATCTCTACCACAAATTATTTTGTGGAACTCTGTTGTTGAGAAAGTAGTCCTTTAAAAAATTATTTTCTGTGTATTCCAGTTTTTCTCGATCAGCTGCATAACAGGCTCATTTGAAAACCAAAACATACTTATATTTTCAGCACCACGAGCTCCAACTAACTGGAGACTTGGTAAACTGCTGGGTCAAGGTGCATTTGGCAGAGTATATCTGTGTTATGATGCTGATACCGGAAGAGAACTGGCTGTTAAACAAGTTCAGTTTGATCCTGATAGTCCAGAAACTAGCAAGGTAAGTGATTCCAAAGAGAGTTTGTAACGGGCTTCTGCTGAAGTGCTGTGTTCTAGACTAGACTGATGTTCCTTTCCTTGAACAGGTTGATGTTTTAAAACATGCTGTGTTTTCACGTTTGGTTACCTGATTTTAATGTTACATCCCATTTTTCAATCTTCAGACATATCCTTATGCAGTGAACATAAATAACATAATTTGGTGTGGTCTCAGTTTGTAAAATTAATCAATCCATTATAAATGACTCTGAAATAGATAATTAATTATACTTTTAGGAATTAGAACAAGTTCCATTTATAAGCAGAAAAATCTGTACTAATTTAAGTGTTCCTGAAAATAAATTCTCAAGGATATTTTTTTTGGCTATGAAGACAGTTTGAGATTCTTTTTTTATCTTTTGAGGGGATTTTTTTTTTTTTTTTTTAAACTTTGATCATCAGGGCTAGCTACTGTTATTCGCTGTATTTCTCTCTGAAGAGCAAAACTTTTATTGTCAGTTTATTCTCGCTCTAAAATTTAATTTGTCCTTCTCTAAATACTGGACACTTGAGGACAGAAACTATTTAAAAGTAGCACCGATCTTCTGTTTCTCTTTTCCCAAACTGTACTTGCTGCTTTTTACAGGATGGAAAAAGAATTATTACTTTTCCTGCATTAGGACTGCGTTCTGCACTGTGGGGAACAAGGCCGGGGAAACAATGGGTGTAAGCATGATTGCAGAATTGAGTGGCTACCAGCTGTAGTTGCTGCTACTAGTGATGTAGGATCAAGGAACAAGCTAAGAATCATTTGTGCTATAGATTTCTAGTGTAGTTGTTGTTGCTATTTCTTTAAAACGTAACAAAACAACTGATTATGCTTTGGAAATGTTAGATATAAAATACTGTAGTCTCTCCTGTAGCAACAGTTTTGTGACCTCACTTGCCATAGCATTTTGTAATGTGTGCCTCTCGGTGTCAAAAAATCTGTTTTCCTTCTAACCTCAGAAGTTGTGAGGGTATCAGTAATAGTCTGTGATGGATAAAAAGTAAGTTTTGATTAAAGACTTCTAGGTGGAATTTGGAATCCAGTCAAGCTTGAATTTGTGGGTTAGTATTTTTCCAGCATCTCACTGTACAGTCTGTTTTCAGAATATCTTGCTTTCCTGTCTGCAAAATTTTTAGTATGCCAGATAGCTGTAGAGAAAGCACCATATGTGTTAATGTTTCTTTGTTGTGTTTCATTATTACAATATCAAGTGGTCCTGAAAGGCAGTTTTAAAGTATAGTCTGTCATTCTGGAAAATTAAGAATGAATGCTAATTATTACACTACAAAGATCTAAAGACTTTTTTTAATTTTTTTTTTTTTTTTTTTACCCAATTGGAGGCTTGTGATATGTTGCATAATGATCACTGACTTCATATACATATTGATATCTGCTGTGCTCTGAAATAAACTTAACTTCAAAAGAAGAGAAACAATGAAATAACAAAATCATCCAAAAGTCTATTTATAGAAAAGCCATGGGTTTTTTTTACTTCCCTCAATCTAACAGTGAAATTTTCTTGTTATAAAATGTATAAACACTACAAGAGTATTTTGTTATTTATTTTGCATAACCCTTCAATACGTACATACTGTCCTGTTTTAAAAAAATCCAAATCATTATTATTACTACATCAAGTGTGGTAAATCTTGTCTGCTTTTTCCTTTTAGGAAGTAAATGCACTTGAATGTGAGATTCAGTTGCTGAAAAATCTGCTGCATGAAAGAATTGTTCAGTATTACGGCTTCTTGAGAGATCCACCAGAGAGAACACTCTCTATATTCATGGAATATATGCCTGGGGTAAGCAAGAGAGCCAGTCCACTTCAACCATCGTTTCTATACAATATATCAAGCACCAAAGCAGGCAGCTTTTGCAGAAGTGCACACAGATATTAAAGAAACGTCCAAGTTAAAAACAATAGCCGAAGATAGCTACTGACGAGTGCTTACAGGAACCTGTCTTCTCCATTGGTTGTTTGGCTCTTCAGAATTATGGTGCTTTGTACAACAGTTGTTTGCATTTGATTTTGGCATAAGAAGTGCCTGGCAGTGTCTTTGAAAGGACATTATTATCACTAGTAAACTCTGGAATCTTCGTGAACTTTAATGTTTCTTTTTGCTGTGCTTCAGATTGTGCTGTTGTGTAGTTGCCATCTCAACTGCTCAATTTTTTCAGAAAAACAAAAAGTAGCCAAGATGGGTATGGGAATGAGTGCATACAGAAAATAATCTTGGTGCTTGTTTTTTGTGTGGCACCTTGGCACATGCTGAACTGTTCTACTCCTACTGTTTTGTTAAGAAATATTCTAAGGTCAGAAAACTGTTTTATTTTCTCACCAAGTGGGGTCATTGTAGCTAAATAAAATGTGCTCGTATAAAAACATAGGATCTATATTTCTGAATGGTTACAGCATTCTGCTTTACTGTGAGACTCCACAGAAGAAAAGGGGGGGGGGGGAGGGGTGTTGTGGTGGTGGTTTTTTTGTTTCTGTGGTTTCTGGTTTTGGTTTTTGGGTTGGTTTGTGTTGGTTTGCTTGTTTTGTTGTTTTGGCTTTTTTAATGTGAGCTTTGTTTTGGGGGGGCTGTTTGAATGTTTCTGAGATTTGGAAGACAGTGTCACAGAAGTAATCTTAGCAGTTTGTAACTGTGTGTGACAAAGCCAGGTTATACAGAAATAGTTACAAAACCATGACTTTCTGATTTCATGTCATTTTAAGCCAAGATTTGCTTACTTCTTAATTTTTACATGAAGCACCATCTTCCAGCATGTGGTGGTTTTTTCTTTACAATCTTTTTTTTTTTTCCCCCTGAGTATAAACTAACCAGCGTTACAACTAAACAGCATGTGTTTTGTCCAACTTGAGTATTACCATTTAACCATCAAAGAGGTTGAGAGTGGTGTTCGAGTGAAAATACTGCTGCTCTATTATTTTTTTTTTCCTGTATATCACACTGGAACTAGTCAGCTGCTTGATGGTCTTAACGTTTCAGTATAGGACTTCTCTGTCCAACCTCTTTTTTATCAAAGTTCATATTTTTATCAGTGGAGGTAAAACTAGTATTGCAACTTTAAATGTCTACATTTCAGGCATAAATTTCATTGAAGTTCAGCTGAGTATTAGCCCACTTACAATTCTAGAAATGTTGCAGTGTTTTATACTACTTGTTTGCCATAGGGTTCCATCAAAGACCAACTGAAATCATACGGAGCACTCACAGAGAACGTGACTCGTAAATATACACGGCAGATTTTGGAAGGAGTTCACTATTTGCACAGTAATATGATTGTTCATCGAGATATTAAAGGTAATGATAGTTCTGTGCACAGTTCAGTGCCCTTTACTACAAATTCTTTTCTAGTTTTGGGTGAAGCACTAAAATGTAATCAAGTTTGACTTAAAATCAGTGAGATTGCTTTTTATCATTTATTCCTATCACTGTTGTAACTTAAAGGGGAAAAAATAAGCAACTCCGTGATGTTCCAGCAGACTTCTGAAAACATTTCTGTAGTCTCTGTCTGCAAAACAATCATGATAAATCTTTCTGATTTTATTTTAGTATTAATAGTTTTGAATATGTCAAAAGATGATGTCATTGCAAATAGATAGAATGTGCAGAGGGAAGCATTATGACTCAAAAGTTTACTTTTACAGAGTCTTGTTTCTATCAATTATATAGAAATTACCCAGGACTTCACTGGTACAAGAAATGTCTGGTAGAGGTGACTTGCCTGATCAAATTTCTCAGATGACTTCTGGTTTACTGCCAGGAAACCTGAGGAAACAGACATATTTACTTTTTGCAGATAGATATAGGTGACTTGCAAGTGCTGCATAAGCAAGTTACAAATATGTAGGAAGAAGGTGATGTGCAAAATAGGTGTGTTGAACACGACACTGTTGTATTCCCTAAAACTTCTACAGTTTTCCTGTTGCTTTGTATCAATAGTGTTTTGTTCCAAAAAAGGTTGAGATATCATGGTCAATTTGTACATACTTATGCAGGTGTTTTGAACAAATCTGTAATGCAGTTTGAAATTTTGCTTTAATATAGTATGAAGACATTTTCAGTTGTGTGGAAAATTCTTTCCCATTCCTTTTTATTTCCCTTGCATGGCACATTCCTTATTTTATCAGGAAGGCTTTACAAAGTGACTGGGACTTCCCGGAAAAGGCCTAGGGTGCAAATCAATGTGTACGATTCATTATTTTCTGAACCTCGGAATAAAGTAATAGGAATGAGCAGAGAAAGTAAGTTCTCTGGCTTGAAATACTAGGCCAATCTTGCATTTTTATCATCAAGTCCAAACTTTTGTTACCATTTTCCACACCAAAATGTTAATGGGCCTTTCATGCCTGTAACACTGTGTTCCCTTCCTTCCAGGAGCAAATATTCTGCGAGATTCAGCAGGCAACGTGAAGCTTGGTGACTTTGGCGCCAGCAAACGACTGCAGACGATATGTCTCTCTGGTACGGGAATGAAGTCTGTCACGGGAACTCCATACTGGATGAGTCCAGAAGTTATTAGCGGAGAAGGGTACGGCAGAAAAGCAGATATCTGGTATGTTAAAAAAAAACTTCTCTACTGAAAGGTGTCATGTCAGAAGGGGCTCTTTTTCAACAGAGTGTAGGAGTTCGTTACCTGAAGTTGGAGTGTTTTATTCTGGAGTTTAAGCCAAAAAAGGTGACAAGTGTGACCACTGATAGTCATATTTCAGGGGTGTAACACTGAAATTTGGGAATTTTTCATTTGGCAATTCCTCAGCCCATTGATTTAGGGATCATAAGAGAATCCTTTGACCTGACCTTGCATGAAGTTAGGATTATCAGACTATAAATCCTGGAGAGGTACTGAGTGAAAGTAACATGTGAAGCTATGAAGCATCAGCTAAGCCAAAGTCCTGTAATGAAACTTTGTCACTGAAATACCTTTGATGCAAGGCAGAAAATGAAATGCTGGTCCTTGAAAAGATGAGCACATAGAATGAATTAGCCAGACTTAAATGGGAGGTATCAAAAAAATAATTTGGTTTAAGTTGCTATTAAATATTTAATAATTAAGAGGGAAAGGTAAATTTCATACTACACATACACTGTGTAGTATGACATAGTCTAACATAGCTTGAGTCCAATGGACTGATGATTTTAGTGATTAGACTCCTTGCACTTCACGTGATCGGTGAACACACAGAGTAACAGGTATGGAGTTGTAACACTGTGTTTAAAAAGGAACCACATTATGTCCAACCAATGGCAATACTTTTAATGTCAGGGAAATCAATTTAGTCTACTTCAGATCACTTGGTAATTAATCTGCTACACTCAAATAATAAACAGCCTTATAGATTTCAGGCAGTTGACTTGTTCAACTTTGAAGTATTTGTACCAAGGCCAATACGTGTTTTTGATGGAGAAAATTCTGGTTAAAACTAAGAAAAAATACTGAAGTTTTACTTCTGTCAGTCAATAAATCGTATAAAGAAATGTATCTCTGTCTAACCATAAAACTTCTTGCAAGCATCTTGAAAAACCGTAAAACTTACTGAAAATTGGGAAATTACTCCAGCCTGTCCATCTTGCAGTATCATTCGCTTGTTATTGGAAGAGGCTGATCTTGCAAGAATTATGGAACAAAGTTTCTTCTGGCCATATGCCCTTCTGCCTTCCTAAATCCTTTAAACGTAAGCTTTGTATACAAGGGTTGTTGAGGATCTTGGTTTTGTTTGGCAATATAAGTATATTTTTAGTATCCTTAACTAAAAGAGGAAGATACCACTGAAGTAGGGTTTTAAACTTTTCAACTGCCATGCTGTGTTTGCACGTTATCCACTGGTGATAACTTGTGCATGTCTAATGAGCTAGCAATATACACAGTATACTCAAAGTATTCCTGTTGCTTTGCATTTCCGTTAGGCCTCAATGAGCAAGAAAGCTTTCAAGTGCCTTCAAATCCTACGGGTGTCTGATGAGCTGGGGTGCAAGGGTTGTGCAGCGCTTGCAGCCTGTACCAGCCTGCTGAGCACTGAATGGCGACAGTGCCGTAACAGAATTGGGATTGCCAAGATGAATATCTAATTCTCTCTTCACTGAGGTAGCAGCTTTTGGCCCAGTGAAGTAATAAGGCGAAGATGTAGGTAGTGATTTGTGTAACTTTGAGATAAAGCACGTAGCTGTACAGGCAATTTTTTTTCAACACCTGTTTTCCACTGAAGTTGCTCAGTAGAGTTAAGTGGATGCTACTTACCTGTGGTATTTTAGTCGCTCTTTGCTATTTGTTGTTTTCTTAGGAGGGCATGACTCTGTTGTAACCTGCTGTTTCACTTCTGCCTCTGTTTCAGGAGCGTAGGTTGTACAGTGGTAGAAATGCTCACTGAGAAGCCCCCATGGGCAGAGTTCGAAGCAATGGCTGCCATCTTTAAAATTGCCACTCAGCCAACCAACCCCCAGCTACCACCTCATGTCTCTGACCATGCTCGGGATTTCTTGAAACGGATTTTTATCGAGGCCAAGCTGCGACCATTTGCAGATGAACTGCTAAGACACACGTTTGCACACTATCACTAACAGCCTGCCTCAACTCAGCTTGCATCTACTGCATTTATTTTCTATTTGACTGCACTTTTATTTTTGTTTTTTACAAAAAAAAGGAGAAAAAAGACAAGAGAGAATATTCTCTTGAATCTTTGTTTCACTTAGATTGTAAACAATCTAAATTTTGTATCTAAAATGAGAATCTTCTCTCCCCCGCTCCCACCAGGACTAGAACTTTTTGTTTCTATAATGTACTGATGTGGTTCTTGTAGATAAAGCACTTTAGTACATATTTGTTCCTTATTTAAAGGGGAAAAAAAAAAAAAAGACAAATGCTTGGACAGTCAGGAACTGTGTGACTTTTTCTGACACCGCTGACTGACTCAGGGTGCAGGGAAAAATAGACATACAGCTGAAGACAAGAAGGTTACTTCTCTGTGATTCTTCTTTGTATTGTAGGTACTTGCAGCAGAGAGTTCTAAGTTCTTATTATACTTTAGCATTTTAATCGGTTTCTGGATTTTACAGTTGTAAGCTGGAACACGCAGTTCTGAGAGTTAATGATAAAGCTGGAAGAACTTGGAACTCTTTGTACAGCAGCGTGTCTAACAGGTACTTCTACGTGACCAAAAGAAAATAATGAAAAAGAACTCAACACTGATGTACTAGTTAGAGGTTCTGGTGTAGAACTATTGTATTATCTTAATAGGAAAATAATTACAGGTAAACAGATTATGGACCCAGACTCCTAGGAACTACTATACTGCAAGGGGAAAATTTCCATAACAGACAAGGGTCAGCTGTTGGATGTAAATAGTTAGGAGAATGCCTCCTGCTGTATCTGCCAAAGAGAACCTCTGTTGCATAAGCTTGGAGGGAGATGGTTATCTTAGATAAGAAAAACTAGTGTTGTTGAGAGTCAGTTCTCCTCCTCAGCCACATGAATGGCTGGAGGGGAAGGGGGGTGACTAATCCTTGTGCAGTATATGAGTTACTTGATTCAGAATGAGCTATAAGAAATGTTTTCAAAGCTGTTGAGAGGCACTAGGATGGAATGTATGTCAACATCAAGTGCCTGAATAATATCAGACTCTTCCCGTTATGCATTAAAAAAATTGGTTTACTAACACAGTTCAGTCATCTAGAATGTGTTGAAAATCCTGAAATAAACTTAGACATCTTTTAACACCAGGAATAAGTCACTGAGAAAGACAAGACTCCGGTTATATTTTTCATAAGGTAGCGATGATGAATCCACATGAACAAGGAGGCACAGCACAAAAGATTGTATGAAAAATAGGCCAAAAATGCAAAGAGCGCCAGCAATGAAGTAACATGAGCACGCTTACTCCAGTTTGATAATCCAGATGATTGGTGTTTGTCAAATTTCCAGCTGTTATAAAACGTACATTAATCACTTTTTCCATTTCTGAAGGAGTATAATAAAAGAACAAAAGTAAAACTCTGAAATACTGCTTCTCAATCAAGAAGCCCAGGTACTGATCAGGTGTAGTGAATAACTGACTTTTCAAAACGGAAGAGTCACACTGTCCTATTTTTGTAGAAGAACACAACATAAAGAATTTAAAAGGGTATTTGGAAATAAACTATTAGACTACAGAACTGAAATAACGTATACTGCTTTGGATGATTCATTGCTTGCTTTTGTTGTTTTGTAAAGGCAGAGCGGGCTGGTACCATGAACATTGTCCGCTCTGACAAGGCTCTACCTGTTTTGCATCTTTAGAGGACTATCAGGATTATGAAGTGCATGGAGATAGAAAAATAAGCTTACTTATTCCCATTGTAGTTCACTCATGAGACTTGTGAATTTACTCTGCTAACTTCCAAATTTTGGATAAGCAGGAGTATGGATCTATCCTAATCACTTTACCTGTAGTGGAGTAAGAATGATTTTTTTGAGGCCATCACTCCTGAGACTGAGGGTGGTGGCTTCTTTGGTTTATGTGAGTATTCTACCCAGCTTATAATTTTCTCAAGTCAGGGTGCACAACTGTGCAAGGTTCTCTGGGCATGGGAAGAACTAGGGAGAGCAGGGAAAGTTTAGAAGGCTGAAAGTCAGCTTGGACTGACTTTTTTTTCTGTCACCAGATAAAAGCTATGAAAGCTGCCTTTAAGAAGAATTGCTATGTACTCTGCTGTAAAGCACCTTTGCTTTAATAAGCAAAATTTAGTGACAGCAGGCATGGGAAGTTTAATGTAGAGCCTAATACTTTATGCAGGTAATTCAAATGTCATATAATTGAAATGATTGGCTTCAAACAGATTAAGAAGGTACCAAAACCAAGGTGAAAATGTATATAAAAATCAGTAGTGGACAGTGATATCTGAAAAGGTAAGGAAATTTTATATTACCAAAAAAGGACATTAAAGGGAAAATGTAACCAGGTTTATCTGTAGTGTTCATAACCTTTAAATATACTATTCTAAAAAGAAACTGCATTCTCTGAAGCTTGAAAATTTTCAGAATCTAGTTTTCTTATAATGTGTCCTTTTTGTGAGACAGTGCTGGCTTATGTATATTGCAATATCACTTCCTCATTGTGATTTTTAATTACTGAATAATTGAGTTTGCTGCTTTTCTAAGAAATGGCATTCAGTCATGACAACGGTAAGCATTTTGGAGCCAGAAAAAAAAGAATTTGCAGAATGCATTTTCCTTAATTTCTTTGACATATCGGAAACCTGCCAGTGCAAAGACAGCGCTGCTTAAATGAAGATGACATTTGCCAGTTCCAGTGATTCTAGTAAAATGTTATTAAATTAACCAAGATTAGGCTTGAGCTGTTGGTTTTCACCCTATGGAAAATTTGTCTACTGATTTAAGCAACTTACAGGAAATTAGATGGTTATTAACATAAATGTTTTGAGCTAGAAATAATTAGGAAGCTAAATTGGACTTTTACCAAAAGGTTAGTTAAATCTACATAGACCTTTTTCTTGACAGTTTAAATATAGTCTTAAAACTTTATCTTGATTTCCGATTTGATTTGTAACTAAACAGTCCTTTCAGTATAACAAAATGAAAAGTTTTTTCCTTTTTAAGCTAGTGCCTTTTTATCTGTACGCCTTAATTTTGTTCATATTTGAACACCATATTGAAATACATCATACGATTCCATGTCACCAAAACAGTCTCAGAGTATGGGTTTTTTCAAAGTGCCCAAACCAGAATTCACCTAACTGCATCGAAAAGGGTACTTTAGTTATAATCTGCTGCAGATATTTAAATTGAGAATTTTAAAAAGTGATGTTTGGAGCACTTCCTGAAGCCTTCCTGTGCTGATACAAGTTTTGTGCTTGCATTTTCGAGATTGTACATTGATGTGCATACCAGGAAAAGGACTTTTTTGCACTCACAGAAACGCTGTTAGGGTCAAGATTTAGCTTCCTAGCTCTGGGTTTACTGTGGAGACTGCAGCAGAATTCCTAGTGGACTTGAAATCATAATTGGTACATTTGTAAATGTGGTACTGTATTAAAAGCTGTTTACTTTCAACACACAGGAATATGATGTGTCTAAGCAAATTGACAGATTTCTCAGTGAAGCTGGCACTGTGCCCATGAAATTCTTTCCAGTGTTGTTTGGATAATCCTAATCCTGCTGTTGTCTTGACTGAAAGCCTTGTAGCACCTGTAGGTACGGCGCAGTACAGCAAGCCACACTGTCGGACAACAGAGTGATGTCTAACTGCAGCTTCAGAGACTCGAGCAAGTTGGTCAGATTTTCAGTTATTTATAACCAATTTCTTAGACTTTTTTTAATCTTGAAAGTCTTTGTCACACATAGAGAAAAGCATAATGTGTGTGCTTGAATGTAAGTCCCTATGGTGTTTCTGGAAAAGCAAAAGTATTACTGCCAGTACCATTTCTTCTTGCTGCTGTTAACTTGCTGTCTTGTGTTAATGACAAGTCTGCAGTGTAAAATCCCATACAATTACCAAAGCTTTTCTATCCCCATACACATATAGCCAAAAGTGGTGTTTCATGGATTAGTACTGTTACTTATAGATACGTATATATCCATCAGTAAGCTATTGCTAACTTGGTAAAGCAGGTACTAGTAAAAAGCGATAGACACCGCCCGTATTTAAGAGATTTGGGTGTTTAGAGTTGCTGTTTTGATGTGCAAAATTCATGCCAGCATTAAAATGAAGAGTTTGCTTTCTAAAACTCTTTAACTTAATCTTACTGTTGTCATTCTAAAATTAATCCTTAAGCTTGGTGACTAAACCTGGTGAATTTCTATAGCCAGGTTTGGGCTTTGGGACTTTTAAGGAATGCCATGAAGACAAGTAGATCTGTGCCCTGAACTGCTCTGTGTGCCATAGTAAGAACATTTCAAAGCTGCTGGGAAGCGGGAAGCAGTCCACTTGACGCGACAGCCAAGCGTCACCCGCAGTTGCCTGGGTGTTGGTGCTGCCTTCAGGAGGAGCTGCAAACACCCAGCAAAGGGGGCAGGCAGAATCGCTACCAACCCGGGGTTTCTGAATCAAAATCCTCGATCAGAAACAAAGGAGCTCCTTTCCCTTTTTATTTCCCCCGCTTGGCCTACATGGTTTATTTTTCTCTCTAGTTAGCACAACTTAAATACTGCATAGGTGGTGGCCAGTCCTGAATAAGGTGCAAGTTAGTGTACAGCTTTATACCAGGGCCCCATTGCTTGAACCCAGGACGCTGCAGCTCCCCGCCTGCTGGAGCAGCCCTCGGGTTTTCCCTGGCAATATATACACATACGTATTTGAGGGGTAGGTGGGATGGAGGAAACGAAATTTTTCGTGTTTCAAAGCGCCGATGCTAGCAGTCACGCTTCGGCTAGGTCTTAGTTTTCATAAACTTACTTTAAAGGGAGAGGAACTGGATTAAAACACATAAAAATTGTATCTCACGGTTCAGCCCTTACGTTGAGCCCACCGATGAGGATTGGAGGTCAGAGTCTTCTGTCGAGAGAGAAGGAAAAGGATACTTGAACTCCAGAGTGGATATTCGTGGGAAATACTGCAAAGGTTTTTCATGTCTTTTACCCCAAAACTTAGACGGTCTTTTTCCCCAGAGGTTATACAGTGTGGATTTAAAACCAAGGATTGTGTTTTCTTTTTCTGAACAGGCATTAGATTGTCGGTTCCCTAGTGTTTGTTTCTCGTTGATACCAGTGTAAAAGGTGGTGTCATCCTAGGGTTGGAATGGTTGATTAAAGCATAGTGTCTGTCATCTCGGACCTCCCAGGAGTCGTATGACGGAGGGTTGCTGTAAATACGTGGAGGAGACTTAGATGAATCGGAGCCTAGGCTTTTAGTTTTCATGAAGCTATGAATAAAAATTTGTAAATTTACTCTTGATCTAATGTACATTTTTATGTAGCCATTAAATTCTCTATTTAATCTATCAGTTTCTCACTGTAAATGTTTTTACTCTCAGTTGAATGCTGGGCACAGTTTGTAATGTATGTACACAAAGGTGTTTTTTTCTATCAACGTTGACTTTTTTGCACATTTTTGGAAATATTTAATTTGTACACTGATTTAATACTCTGACCAATTGTTGATGGGTGTATGAGAATCACGTGTGTGTGCAATGTACTACTGTCTGGATGTATGGGTTTTTTATTACTTTTGAGATGTTGCTACCAGTAACTGCACTGCTGTTGCTGCTTTACATGGAATATCTTGTGTATAAAAAAAAAAAAAAAAAGATAAAAACGATTAAAAAATTAGCCTATGGTTACCTTGGTTGAGGAACTCAGGAGTTGAGCATTGCTTACTGGTTCCGTTTGTCTAAGGACCTTCCAAACTTGCAAACAAACAAGCAAACAAAACCCCCTTGTAATTCTGTGTATGCATTGAATGTGTGTGTGTGTATATATATATCCCAGTAATCTTATTCCACAATTTCATTTCTACATTTTTATGAACTTGTTTTTTAAGGGTACTATGTTTAGTTAGAATAATTAAATATATAAAAGCTTTGAGAGATGATTTACTAGATAAATATATTTTCAGCTGGCTGATGTTCAAAATATTTTTTTAATTTTTGTTTTTAACCATTCAAAATGTATTTGTATTTCCAAAATCAGACACGAATTGTACTTAGAAATATATTAAAACACTCTGTAGGGACACCAGTGTGATTTCTCTTTTAAGAGTTTTGTATTTTAGACAATGCTGAATGTCAGTCCTGTACCTGAATTTCCCATATTTTATTTTATTTTAAAGGCGCTTGGCGGAAGCCCTATTTTTAACTTTTTTTTTTTTTTTTTTTTTTTTTTTTTTTTTTTTTTTTTTTTAAAAACCCATTTCTACGTCTCTCCCCCTCCCTTTCCCCGCTGGTACGTGGCTGCCAGCTGTCGCGGCGGCACCGCTCTCCCGCCCGCCCGCGCCTCTCCCGGCGGCGGGGGCGGCCCCGGGAACAGGGAATCGATGGGGGGGGGGGGGGGGGGTGTGTCTCCTGCTCCCTGCCTCCTCCCCTCCCGCGCAGCGGAAGTGACGCGTGGGGCCGGGCGCGGGCGCGCGGCGGGCGGCGCGCGGCGGCCATGGGCAGGAAGGAGCGGGGTGAGCGGCCCGGGGCGGGCGGCGGCCCGGGGCGGGCAGGATCCCGGCGGGGAGCGCCCCGGCGGCGCGGGGCCGGGGCGGGGCGGGGCGATCCGCCCTGGGGGGCCGCGGGCCCGGGTGGCGGCCGTGCCGCCCCGTCACAGCTCCGGCTTTGCTCCCAGATAAGAAGAAGTCCAAGAAGCGCCATTACGACGATGATGAAGACGACGAAGACGATGCTCCCGGCAAGGAGTCGCAGGAGGCGGTGCCGTCGGCGGCGGGGAAGCAGGTGGAGGACAGCGGCACCAAGGTGGACGAGTACGGGGCGAAGGACTACCGGCAGCAGATGCCCCTGAAGGCCGACCACGCCTCGCGTCCCCTCTGGGTGGTAGGTGCGGCCCGCGGGGCCTCGCTGCGCCCCGCCGGGGGCTCCGCGCCCTCGGGGGGTCGGTGGGGGCGCCCGCGCCCGCCCGCGGAGCCAGCGGATCGGGTCCCCTTAGCGGCCGGTGTGGTAGAGTCAAACGGGCGGGTGACCTGGCTGCTGCCAGCCCGCTCTCGTCGGTGAGCTTTGTGAGGGGAGCTGCAGGGCCCTGCCTGCTCTCCGGGGGTTTTTCCCCCCGTGAAGAAGCCGGGGATGTCCCGCAGACCGTCGCTCTCCGGAGCGCGGCGAGGACCCCTGGGAGAAGAAGGGTTTGTGCTGCTCCCGGGGCTGGCCTTGGCAGCTCAGGCAAAGCGAGACTTGCTCTGGTCCTGGTGGGGTGGCGAGCGCGGTACCCGCAGACCCGTGCAGGGACAGTCGGGCGGCGAGCGGCTGCCTGAGGTAACACCGCCAGCCCCCGCCTGGGAGCCCCTCGGAAAGCCCGGGTGAATTGCTCCCATCTCGGCAGTCTCCTCGCAGGCCCCCCCTTCTCTGTCAGGCATCCCTTGCTGTGGGGGTGTCATCAACCAGACGGGGCAGTGGAGCACCTTGAGCCAGATGTTTCTGGGAGGAAGGTAAAATGGCTTGCGGAAGCGACTGCGTTGGCCAGTGGCACAAGTGGGATGTGTTGTTGCAGCAACGCAGCAACGGGGTTTGTAACGTTGGAATGAAACGGCCTTAAGACAGGCTGGTCTCGTCTTCTGGAACTGGTACCGTTTGTTTTCTCTGCCTTGAAAGGCACGTCCAAGATGCGGGCAGTAGCACACATGTGCAGAGAAGAGGCGTTTGCCCTGCCAGCATCCGCAGGGCATCTGTTACTGAATGCTGTGACACACAAGTGCCATCTCCTCCTCCATTCATTCTGTGTCAAATGAGTGAGGGGTTTGGTTTCGTGTCAGGGGAATGGGTCTGGAAGCTTGCCTCTGCTCAAGCAATTTGCTTAGCATTAAAAAAGGAAAAATACCCCAACATGTCAGCCTGGGAAAGCTTACTTGATCTGGGTGTGGTTTATTTTTAGTGCCATAGAAGGGACACAGACAAATCAATGTCTGGACCCTTTCAGAAGACAAAAGTTCTATGTTCCTGTCTCCTTTCATCTTTTTCTTGTAACTTCCTTGTTAGAGCAGCCCTGCCGAGAGGGACTTGGGCGTGCTGGTGGATGAAAAGCTGGATATGAGCCGGCAATGTGTGCTGGCGGCCCAGAAGGCCAACCGTACCCTGGGCTGCATCAGGAGAAGCGTGGCCAGCAGGTCGAGGGAGGTGATTCTGCCCCTCTACTCTGCTCTGGTGAGACCTCACCTGGAGTACTGCGTCCAGCTCTGGAGCCCTCAGCACAAGAAGGACATGGACCTGTTGGAGCGGGTCCAGAGGAGGGCTACTAAAATGATCCGAGGGCTGGAGCACCACTCTTATGAGGACAGGCTGAGGGAGTTGGGGTTGTTCAGCCTGGAGAAGAGAAGGCTGCGGGGAGACCTGATTACAGGGGGCCTATAGGAAAGATGGGGAAAATCTTTTTAGGAGGGACAGCTGTGACAGGGCAAGGGGTAATGGTTTTAAACTAAACCAGGGTAGGTTTAGACTGGATATAAGGAGGAAATTCTTTACAGTGAGGGTGGTGAAACACTGGAACGGGTTGCCCAGAGAGGTGGTGGAGGCCCCATCCCTGGGAACATTCAAGGCCAGGTTGGATGGGGCTCTGAGCAACCTGATCTAGTTAGCAGTGTCCCTGCTCACTGCAGGGGGGTTGGACGAGATGACCTCTAGGGGTCCCTTCCAACCCAAAACATTCTATGATTCTGTGTTTTTTGAAACCGTATGATGCATTACTACATGAATAGTGGACGGTCTCTGTATCATAATGGCTGCTTCATAGGAGATTCCTGATTCTGTTCAGCTAACATGGTTGTGCCTTCAGCATTTCTTTTAATTTCTATAGGCTCCTGATGGCCATATTTTTCTGGAAGCTTTTTCTCCAGTTTACAAATATGCACAGGACTTTTTGGTTGCCATTGCTGAGCCTGTGTGCAGACCGACCCACATTCACGAGTACAAGCTGACTGCTTACTCACTGTATGCTGCTGTTAGCGTTGGCTTACAAACGAGCGACATCACAGAGTATTTACAAAAACTGAGCAAGACCGGTGTCCCCGATGGAATAATTCAGTTTATCAAGGTAAGACTATTTCATTGGCATTGGAAATATACCCAGTGTTACTGAGCCTTTCCTGCTGCCTCTGCTGAATTGATTTTTTTTTAAATTGTTAATTCATTGGGTTTACCATCTTATTCTATTCTGTCCCTGTTTCAAGAGAACAGAGGATTTATCTTATTTTTTGTCTTTTTTCTGTTGTATGTTATTGCACAAATACTATTTCCACAGTATATCCTGGGTGCAATTTATGGCTTTTAAAAGCGTCCGTGTGCACACTTTCAGCCAGTAGGAAATGTATGCGGGGAGAGTTTCCTCAGATTTGCTCTGGAGGAAAACTGTGAATATGGGAAGCAGTCTGGAATGGACTATAAAATAGAATATAAGAATATTCTAGAATATAATATTATGTATATAGTATAGAATAGAATAATATAGAATTCTACAGAATATAGATATATAATTGATATATATAGATACTATGCATATTCTATATAATCTATGTAGGTATAGATTCTCTCTGTATATTCTGTATAATATAGAATTCTTTATATAATATAAGAATATAATACTATAGCATAGACTATAAAATATAGCTTACCTTATCCTGAAAGGAGGTTCTTGCGGTCTCGGAAGCAGATTGGAATTGGGTGTAAAAACTGAGTATCAGTCACTGATCTCCTGCGTGAGATGATGTGTGCATGTTCTAGAAATTCCTTTTCGGGTCTTGTTCCATAAGGGTAACAGCATTGCAAGTGAATGTGTTATGATACCATGCGTCCCCACAAAGGCCCAGGCTGCAGTGCAGCATTTGGTCCCAAAGGCAGAATGCTCTTTGGTCTGTTCCTAACAACTGCTCTTGTTCGTTTGTAGCTGTGTACCGTCAGCTATGGGAAGGTGAAGCTGGTGCTGAAACATAACAGGTAAGTGGCCTCTTCCTTAGCTCGGGTGGCAGAGGAAGCCCTCCAAGTGCACAGCTGTGCAGTCTCAGAAGCTGTTGAGTCTTACAGCTCCCAGCTGAGTGTAGCTTCTATCAATGCAAGATCACGTTTTCCATTGTTGAAAGTGTTTAATACATGAGTCAATGGGTTCAGTTTGGCTGTCCCAAGCTACTAGTGGTTGTCATTACATTTTTAAATATGCTAGCTTGTTTCTTTATTGCTTGGACTTGCAACATGTCCTTAAGGTTTTCAGATTTTTTTTTCATTCATTCCTCTCTAATTTACATGAGCTTGGCTAGACAAGTTTTCCTACAGCTCTCCTTCAGTTCCATGTGTTCTGACTTATAATCCATTATTCAGGAAGGATAAGCAAATCCATTGCAAGAGGTGTGTGCTTGTTGATAGGTCAAATCTGGTTTGTTTTAAACATAGACAGTAACATTGGAAGGGACCTTGAGAGGTCAGCTAGTTTAGAGCAGGCCAATTTTACACAAACCTGTGATTCTGTGGTAGGGAGAGCAGAAACCTGAGGCCTGTGTCTGCACCTTACCTGTGTTTCTCCTTTTGTTTCTTTTGCAAAGTTCTCTGTTGTCTGACAGCCATAAATAAGCCCTGGGACTGTAATGCTCTGCTTGTGCTGCTGCTTTTTTGAATCTGCTGCTTAGGGTAAAACTAACACTAGTGTTACTGGCAGGTTTTTGTCCTCTCCCTAGGTGTTGCTGAGAAAAAGATTTCTCCCGTGCCAGTTCAGACTTAAGTCTCTCTTAGCTCACATTTTACCTGTGATCTCCAACCAGCATCATTACTGATGAATCTCCAGGGAGAGAAACAATTTCAGGATGCACTAATTTAAATTTTTAGATGATTTGTGTTTTGGAGGTTTTGGGTTTTTGTCTTTTGGGCTTTTTGTCCTGTGGGCAGGACTTTAAAACACCACATCCAGTGTTTTCCCAGACTTGCCTCAATTCGTCTCAAAAAAATTTACTTGTATCACATCACAAATAAGCCATGTATGTGAGAGCTCTCTCTAGGCAGTTCTGCTGCAGTTTTCCCACTTGTGTTGTGTTAGAGAACATTTGAGCAAAGTGGATAACTGCAAAGTAGATGATGCTTTTGGTTTGAGGCATCTCTTGAAAGTTTTGATTGCCATAATTTCTTTAATTTTAAAATGCCACCCCCGAGATGGGATACTTGAGAGTGCATCTGGGATAGGTATATATTTAAGTATCTGTGCCACTCTTCCTGTAAGTTATCCAGTTGATTAATTCATTAAAATGTTTTTCTTTGTTTTTTAACTTCAGGTATTTCGTGGAAAGTACCCACCCTGACGTCATTCAGCAGCTTCTGCAAGACCACGTTATTAGAGACTGTCGCCTGAGAAATGCCGAGGGTGAAGAAACAGAGCTCATTACAGAGACATTCACAAGTAAATCAGCGGTATGTCTGGGCATGTTTTAAAATGATTGAATTAACACTAGGTAAACTGTTGAGTCGTTTGGAGTGTTTATTGATTGTTTGCTGTATCAGCACTCACTTTCAGTTCTGTCAGCAATGATCTGTGCCTCCTTAATGAGCCCAAATTTAGTGGGTGTGTGTGGGGGGTGTCTCTCATGAAACCTTTGGTGAAAATTCCTGTCCGCCTATTTCAGATTTCCAAATCCAGTGAAGGTGGCTTTGGTCCATCGACATCACAGGGAACAGATGCTCAGAATAAGCCAGATGTCCCAGCTGACTTATTTGAGTTTTATGAACAGATGGACAAAGATGAGGAGGAGGAGGAGGAAACGCAGACAGTGTCTTTTGAAGTCAAGCAGGTACGAGTACTTTGGTCTGCATTTGTAGCTTTGGGAAGTGTGCCGCGGACTTGCAAATAAGCATGAGAATTTAAAGTTCTGTGGCTCTTCATCTGATAGGGGACATCGCTGGAGGTCATGAACATTTCTTTCCTTTTGCCTTCCAAAATCTGAGGATCTCCCTCTTCAGGACAGAGGGTGGCAGACTGGGTATTGTTCCTCTCCTGTCTGCAAGACACAGTTCTTTTTGGATTTTGGGTTGGGCTGGGTTTTTTTTTCTGGTTTCGTTTTGTGATTCATATTTGCAGAAGAAACTCTTCATGGTTCTGATTTCATAGTTTGAGAAGGGTAGCTAGAGGTCGGAGCACAGTCTTGGCTTGACCTTCAGAAAGCTTTTGTAAAATATCTCCAGTTGTTTTTGGACTCGGTGATTCTAATGATGTCTTACTGGGGAAAACAGAATTTTTTTTTAAAAAGATAACTTAGTAGCTATTTTGTTTATTTAAAAAAAAAACCCAAACCAAACCAACAACCTCTTGGTGATTGAATTAACCTGTCCGTGTGGTGGAATAACTGCATTACCAGGGTATGAAGATTTTCCAGATAGCAGATGTGCAGCTTTGGTCGGTCCTTCTGTCTAACACACAGAACCTTTTGTGTCGGTTATTGAGCAATTTGTTGCAGGACTTCAGGGTGTAGTTTAGTCACTGCTGGATAAACAGCACATCTGAGCTTAATGCGTCATGTTCTTCCATCTGTCTGAATTAGCCCTCTCTAATATCGACTGTTACTAAAATGTTTGAGGGTGGCGGGAGTGGTCACAAATAAGGTTTTTGGAATAAACTTTAACTCTTGCAGACTTGATGAGCATAAATGATAAATGTGACTTCACATGATACTATGTAATCTGTTTGTTTGGAAAAAAAAGAATTAATTCAGACATGGAGAATTTACCATCTGGAGCTTTGTTTCCTCTTTAGGAGATGATTGAAGAACTTCAGAAGCGTTGTATCCATTTGGAGTACCCCTTGCTGGCAGAATATGATTTCAGAAATGATTCTGTGAATCCTGATATTAATATAGATCTGAAACCTACGGCTGTTCTCAGGCCCTATCAAGAGAAAAGCCTACGGAAGATGTTTGGAAATGGGCGAGCCAGGTCTGGTGTTATTGTCCTGCCATGTGGTAAGTTTCTGGGTTGGTATTTAGGGGTTTTGTTCTTTATTTACCTGCAGTAAAGTAACTTCCAAATATGGCAGGTGCTTGGAATTCAAACAGTAGTAGGGACTGTTCTGGGTACCAGTATGAAGAGTCCTGTTGGTTTTTAGTGAGTGGGAGGTGAGGCTGTGGTGAGGGAGGTCCCAATTGATAGAGTTGTTGGGCATCTGCTTAACAGTGCTGGCAGTATCCCTGTAGTGACTGAAGAACTGATTCGTGGTTGTGGTAGCTTCAAATTACCATTCGTACTTTCACTGTTCCCTCTAAGTCAGCTCTGCTGATCTTCCAGTGAAATGTAAAGCTGTTGGCATTGGAATAATTTGTTCCTTGTCTGGGAATACGGAGACGTGGGGAAACTGGGAGTAGTACAAACATGGCGTAAGGGGGGGTTCAAGGAAGGAAAGAGCTTGTGTGCACAAGTTCTGTGTAGGGGAGCTTGAGAAAGAAGTGAGGAATGTGCAGATTGGGACAACTTACAGGAAGCAATGGAAAATGGAGAGAACAGGAGACTGCATGCCAGTGCCCTTGGTATTGGGGGTGGAGGAAGGGGCACATGGGAGATATGGCAAGGGCCTAAGAGAGTGTGTAAGGGTTGCTGGAAGAAGTGTGAAGGAGGAATGGAAGGACTTGCTACGTGGGGGAATGAACATGGCTGGCAGGGGCAGTGGGATAGATCACCTCTAGGGGAAGCTTGCTGTAGCCACCTGGAATTTAACATGCTTTTGAAATTAAGATAGCATTACAATGATTGCTTCTAATTGGCAAAGCCATTGTTTACAATTATTTTCTTGAGAAAATAACAGTTGTGTCCAGTAGACAACCCAGGTGGTTTTTTTAGAAGTGAATACTGCATTTCTTTAAGACCATTGTACTGAAGAAACAACAAAGAATTTGCTCTTGGGTGATATCATATCCTCTCACAGTTTTCCTGTTTTCCTTTGCTCTTCCCCCCCCCCCCCTTTTTCCCACCTACTCCAGTGATATGTGAGAGGTGACTAATGAACACCACTCTTCGTCCTCTGCAGGTGCTGGCAAGTCTCTGGTTGGAGTGACAGCTGCATGTACTGTCCGCAAGCGGTGTCTGGTCCTCGGTAATTCTGCAGTGTCTGTAGAGCAGTGGAAAGCCCAATTCAAGATGTGGTCCACCATCGATGACAGTCAGATATGTCGGTTCACTTCTGATGCCAAAGACAAGCCCATTGGCTGTTCTATTGCTATCAGCACATATTCCATGTTGGGACACACGACGAAAAGATCCTGGGAAGCAGAAAGAGTAATGGAGTGGCTTAAAAGTCAAGAGTGGGGTCTTATGATACTTGATGAAGTACATACAATCCCTGGTAAGGAAATGGTGTGCAAACTTTCCATTTTATATACACTGTTAATGTTGCTCTGCTCTTCTAGGAGTGGTGATTTTTTGCTGTCCTTCTCATGATTAATATACTGAGTAAAGCCATTGATTTAGGATTTTGCGGCAAGTAAACTGCCTTGTTCTACATTCTTCTTTTCTTTTTTTTACCCTGACGCTAAGAATTTAGCTGACCATTAGTTTTCTGAAATCCTTCAAGTTAGACACTGTGTTTTCTATAATGGTGGTGTAAAATACAAGTGCCTTTTCCTTCTGTGTAGGTTGATAAAGTGCTCTTAAGATACCTGAATTACATTTGCACAATTTTTCTGTAGACAAATTTGAACACGAGAGGAATTCATCCGCCTTCTTTTCTTTTGAGATGTAGTGGTGCTGTAGGCTAGCTTTTAATATCTCTTTCTACTCAATAAAATATGAGTAACCATAGTGATTACTGTCCAGAAATAGCTGTTTTATTTGAAATTACTATGTAATTGATATCTGTACTGTTGGAAAGCAATAATGTAGTATTAAAGTGTCTGTGGAGTAATCCTGGCTAAAAATACCACCCAGGATTCTGTTAGCTGCTCTGACTTGTCCTCACTATTTCATTTGAATATAATTTGGTGTCTACAGACATGATGGATTTCAGAAGTAGACCTTGATGATTAACAGCCAGTTTATCAAAGTAGCACATTGCTGTCACCATTCTTTCACTTTTGTTCTTTCTTGATTTCATAAAAATTAAGGTATAGAATCTCCTCTCTACCTTCAGATTCTGCAATTACAGGATCTGTAGCAATACTAAAGATGAGTGATTCTGCCATATACCAGAAGTCCTGAATGTGGCAGTCAGCCAAGCGTCCCTGTGTCATAGTTCTATGAAATACTGTATGACCTAAAACAAGCCATGTAACCTCAGAGTGTATTAATTTTCTCTCAGGAAATGGGAAATGACACAGATGCCAGAAGGTTTACTGGGATTTTCAGAGTACACTGAAGATGTAAGCTAAAGCTGCAATCAGTGTAAAATTTTGCTGTAACACAGATTTGTTAGAAATGTGAAATGGGGTAAAATTTCCCAACACTGTGCTTGCTTTGTGTTCAGGAGTTGATGAAAGTTTGTTTTTAAGTTGCAGTATTTGTCTCCTAAACCCATTCAGGAAAGTAAACAGAAAATTTGTCTTGCATTTCTTAGCAAAAATGTTCAGACGTGTGCTCACTATTGTACAAGCTCATTGTAAACTGGGGCTGACTGCTACCCTGGTCAGAGAAGATGATAAAATTGTCGACCTGAACTTCCTGATCGGACCAAAGCTCTATGAAGCCAACTGGATGGAGCTGCAGAACAGTGGCTACATTGCTAAAGTCCAGTGTGCTGAGGTGATGCTCTGCTTTTTGGTACTACTAGCGTTTATTTAGTATGCTTATAACTTTTTTTTTTTTTTAAGGAAGATGTATAAAATTTTGAGTATTTAACTGGGAAAAACAGGTGCCCTCATGACTTCTGCTTTGTAGCTTAGGCAAGGCTGTCGCTGGTCAGTGTGAACATGTGGCAAATCAAGTAGCCACGTGTTCTTCAGCCACATGTTCCTCAGAGTGACTTCAGCACTTTTTCTCTTTGCGGGGTTTGTGCTGTTTGATTGGCTGTCTCCAAGTCAGCATTTGGAAATGTAAATGGCGGTTCCAGGCCGTATCGGAGACCTGGTTCGATGCAGTTGACATTCGTGTTGTCTGACTTGACTTTGTAGCTTGAGTGCAGTTTTCTGTGGTAGCGTAACATCCTGTCAGGATGAGCATAACATCAGGTGGTGTGCTGGAAGCTGCTTTTTAGAGACTTCAACTGGCAGACAGTCTGTCATCGTTTGAGGAAAATTCTTGTAACTCTTAAAACAAAGAAGGATATTAGAAAGTTTAAAAAAAAGTAAGAAAAGACCTGCTTATTTCAAGGCTCAGTGCACGAGGGTGAAAATTGAAAACATAGGGCTGGATCTTACTATTTCTTTCCACAATGACGGTGTGTGACCTCTGTTCTTTCCAGCACATGGCTGAGAGAAAAATCTGGTACCAGAGAAGTCGAAACCTTTCACACAGGCACATTAGAACATTGAAGTAACCTTTCTGGGTCAGACTAAATGTCTAACAATATATTGTCTCTGATAATTGTCAAGTAAGATACTTAGGGAAGAGTATAAAAACAAGGCAAACATACTTGTTACTTCTCCTGATACTTCTCCAAGCCCTCAATCATTTGTGAGCTTTATGTGGTTTCTGTGTAAACATCAGTGGGTTTCTTTTTCATTAACTTATCTGGACTCCCATGGAATGGAAGTAAAGTTTTAGCAGCTACAACTTGCTATGGTGTAGTTGCATAGCTTAACCGTCTCTTGGTTTTTTCCTGTTTTTTTTTTTTCTTCTTTGTTTTCATTTTTGGTTTTGGGTTTTTTTTCGTTATTTGTGGAGGTTTTTGTGTTGGTTTTATGTTGTTGGTTGTTGCTGTTTTGGTTTTTTTTTAAACCTGTCTTGCTAGTTTCATTCAATTCTTCCTAGCACTGGTACTGGAATAAAAGATGCAGATGCAGGTCAGCTGTTCTCCTTTTGAACTTTGTGTGAACTGGAGGTTATAGAAGGGAAAAACCCCACAACTATTTTTAAGTAACAGAACACAAGTGAAGAGCATCTAGAAAATAACTAGGTTGAAGGGAGAGTAACCAGTCTGCAAATTTAAATTTGACTTTTTAGGCACTTTGGTTAATTCTGCCTTGAGAGCATAATTCTTCTCAGTCCCTGAACTGTCCTTTAGACATTGAGAAGTGAAGCATGGGCTACCTGGGTTCCGAATGAAGTGAAAATTCTGCACGTTTATGTTCAGTGTGCGCGTATATATTCAGGACATTCCATGGGACTAGCAAAAGCAAAGAATCAAAAAAAGCAATGTTGTTGGTTGGTAAATAACAAGTCTAATACATGCACATTCAGAGTTTTGTAATTTACAAATAATCCCTTTCCCAGCTGCCATACTAGGTTTTTGGCTTGGAGTAAGCATATTGTAAAATGTAAAAATGAAAATATCATTGGGGTGAGAAGTAGATTTTATCCATTTCCAAATCCAGAAGAGAGTGCAAATACAAATCAAAATATATTCAGTTCTCCATGTAGTCCCACAGGGTTCGGGTGGAGATCTGCTCCACCGTGGGCCTCCATGGGCTGCAGGGGAACAGCCTGCCTCACCATGGTCTTCACCACGGGCTGCAGGGGAACAGCCTGCCTCACCATGGTCTTCACCACGAGCTGCAGGGGAATCTCTGCTCCAGTGCCTGGAGCACCTCCTCCCCCTCCTTCTTCACTGACCTTGGTGTCTGCAGGGCTGTTTTCTCTCACATCCTCTCACTTCTCTTCTCTCTCCAGCTACTGAGCCGCAGTCGGGTTTTTTTTCCTTCTTAAATGTGTTATCACAGAGGCACTTCCACCGTCGCTGATTGGCTTTGCCTTGGCCAGCGGCAGACACAGGGAAAACTTCTGGCAGCTTCTGGCAGAAGCCACCCCTGTAGCCCCCCCACTACCAAGACGTTGCCACAGAAACCCAATACATGGTGATTGAGCAAAAGATGAATTATTTTACTACAATCAAATGTTTGGTATTCATATCTCATCCTCACTTTGAAATATTCTCTTCCGATTTAAGAATTTAAAATCTTTCATATAGACAGCATACAATAACAACAGAGCCTATTCAATGCATAAATTCATTGCTAATGTAGTCAAGGGACAAAAAAAGCCTCATCTAGCATTTAACTCACTGGAAAGAATGTTTCGAAACAAAAAAGTAATTCTTAACAGTACAGAACAATTCAGGTTGTTTAAATAAATTCCTGTAAATTGTCACGTAACTTCCTTAGCTGAACAATGGTTATGAGAGAGGCTTTTCTTTGCAGTATTCTGTTAATTTGTACTGGGTAATGGATATAGGGGAATAATCCATGTACAGCAGAATGAGTGCTCTCCAAATTACATGCACTATAGATACTGTCATTATATGCTATAGATAGTATCATTGCACTGGCATAAACTTTGAAATTCATCATTTCTTCTATTTTCATTCTACAGTAGAAAAAACAGTAAGGCTAGACTTGTGAAGTACTATGATATGCATTTGCATAACAAAATAATTGCTTAGGCAAACCTATTGAAAACTTCTAATCAATCCTAGTGTTTTGAAAGTTACAGACTCAATAACTGTTAAAATAAAGGTCATTCCTTTGTGAAAGGTAAATTTGGTAAAGATTGGTAAATTTGTTCTATAAAGAAGACTAAATGTGTCTCTGAGCTTTCAGAATATGGCTGAAAATGAATTTTTGTGGAAAAAGCTTTGACTTCTGTGACAGGGCAATTACACAGACAGTTCATTCCCTTAATTATTGCTCTATAAAGGGTGGTAGTATTCAGTAAAATTGCTAAGCATGAAATATATAATTATTGCTCTATAAAAGGTGGTAGTATTCAGTAAAATTACTAAGCATGAAACATAAAGGAAGTATCTTCCAGTCCTGTTCCAATCCCGCTGCCTATTTCTGTTGTGGATCTTGCTGCCAAAGCATTTTGGAAGGCCAGAATACTAATCAGGTTAAACGGTTTGGCAGTGCTGCAGATTACACCGATCGGTAGCTCTCATTTACTGCAGAAATTACTGTGTTAAAATTTGTGGCCTGTGCTGTAAAGAAAGTTATAATGCGTTATCATCCCCCTGGTATCTTTAATTTCCATGGGAATCAAATAAATAAATAACAGAGGGTTACTTCAGGTGTGTTTATGTTTTTTAATTCCAGGTTTGGTGCCCAATGTCACCTGAATTTTATAGAGAATACGTAGCTATCAAAACAAAGAAACGGATCCTGCTGTACACCATGAACCCAAATAAATTCAGAGCCTGCCAGTTCCTGATTAAGTTTCACGAGCGACGGAATGATAAAATCATCGTATTTGCTGACAATGTGTTTGCACTGAAGGAGTATGCGATCAGACTTGGGAAGTAAGTGTTCACAACCAACAGTGGCACTGTTGTTTTCCTCCTTCCTGGAAAGTTGCTTTGTAATCTCACAGCTTTCAGTAGTCTTTAGATATTTCTTGTAATTCTTTGATTGAACTCCAGTCCTCCCTTAGAAAAAGGAGCTTGGGAGGGTTTTTTCTTGGATAGATTTTATTGGCACTGCAACATTATTTTGGTGTAGAACTGTTTGAAAAGAGCCTCTGTTTAGCACTTGCCTCAGAGGAGTTTTCATCCAAGATTTCTGTGAAAGACTGTTAGTATTTATCCATTGATTTTATTATTATTAAAAGACAGTGGAAAACAAAAAGGGGCTTTTAAAAATATCACTAGAACTGTTTCTTTAACAGATCGTAGATTCCTGTGTCTCTCTGAGACAAAGACTGTCAAATAAACACTCTCTGGATCTTTCAAGGTCTTTTGGGACCCAGGGCATTCCTTTTCAGGTTCTCAAAAGGTCTTAACTTTGTCTAAAAAACCTAAGACAAGCTTTCTGGGGATCTGTGCTGTACCAGTGCACTGCCTAGGAATCACTGTAATCGTTTAATAAATGAAAGGATAATTGCTCCCATGAGCTCCTCAGTTACTTTAAATGACTCTAAAATGAGTGTGGTTAGGGAAGGTGGTACAGAGTTTAATGAGGGGTTAGCATCAGTGTGGTTGTAGGCTTTGGGGAGGGATGATCAGGGAGTGTTTGCCAGGATCAGGTGTAGAGCAATTATTGGGGAAAATAAGCACAGAAGCTGGCCTCATCCTTTCTTTGACAAGCCCAAATAATGCCTTGCTTACTGGAAGCTGTGGGGCGTTTTGGCTGCATGTGATTTCACGTCGGGGAATTGCAGCAGTACTTCTTAGCAAAACTACAGGCAAGCCTTACACTTTCCAAAATTCATGATCAGTTTTGACTGTAGTTTTAACCACCATGTTGTCCTGGCTTGCTGTGACATCAAATAGTAAGCAGAGCTAATGGTGCTGGAGGAATTCCAACACCCATGGTCTCTTTCATCATTTTTTTTAAGCTGTCTGGACAGAGATTAGCTGTAATGATGCCTCTGGAATGTCTCTAGCAGTGTTCACTGCACCACAGAAAAAGCCTTCAGCAAAGGCAATGCTGGGACGGGGTGCTTGCTAAGTAGCACAACAGTTGTTAAATGGGGTAGACCCTGTAGAAGTGTGACAGGAAAACCAGTGGAAGAAATACTTGGTGCTTGTTTTTCATGTTCTTGAGTGAATTCTGTGTTCCTCACATCATGTACGGAGCTCCAGGTTATACGGCCGTCAGTGTTGGAAAGAAAGGAGGCTTCCAGTGCTGGATAAAGGTGAGGGAGTCTTTATTTGAACCAGAGAATTTTCTATCCTAGTTTGCTATGAGCATGCTGAAAGAATGGGAACTGTTAGTTTGAGTGGGGCAGGAATTATGCATGTAAGGAGGAGAGAGCAGCCCAGCAGGGGCAGCGGTGGTGGCCAAGGCTGGCTGCCTGGCCTGTGCTGGCCCAGCGGGAGGACGGTTCCCACAGCACTTCTCATGACCGGATTCAAGCACCTGGGGTGGGAGGGCTCCCAGATGGAGGGAGACACGGCCATTGTCTGGCTGCCTCTGCCAGCTCCTCCCTTCACATAGAATCACATAGAATCACCTCGGTTGGAAAAGACCTTTAAGATCATCGAGTCCAACCATTAACCTAGCACTGCCATCCCACCACTAAACCATGTCCCTAAGCACCTCATCTATCCTTCTTTTAAATACCTCCAGGGATGAGGGCTCGACCACCTCCCTGGGCAGCCCATTCCAGAACCTGGCAACCCTCTCGGTGAAGAAGTTTTTCCTAATGTCTAGCCTAAACCTGCCCTGGCACAGCTTCAAGCCATTCCCCCTCGTCCTATCATTTGTTACCAGGGAGAAGAGGCCGACCCCCACCTCGCTACAGTCTCCTTTCAGGTAGTTGTAGAGGGCGATCAGGTCTCCCCTCAGCCTCCTCTTCTCCAGACTAAACAACCCCAGTTCCCTCAGCCGCTCCTCGTATGACTTTGTGCTCCAGACCCCTCACCAGCTTGGTTGCTCTCCTCTGGACCTGTTCCAGCAAGGCAACATCTTTCTTGTAGTGAGGGGCCCAAAACTGAACACAGTATTCGAGGTGCGGCCTCACCAGCACCGAGTACAGGGGCACGATCACTTCCCTACTCCTGCTGGTCACACTATTCCTGACACAAGCCAGGATGCCATTGGCCTTCTTGGCCACCTGGGCACACTGCTGGCTCATATTCAGCCGGCTGTCAATCAGTACCCCCAGGTCTTTTTCCACCAGGCAGCTCTCCAGCCACTCTTCCCCTTATCCCACTTTGCTTTGGTACTGGCAGGGAATGACCATGCACGTGACAGGAATTATTTTTATTATAATTTTGAGGGCCACAGAATTCAGATTTGCTTAGCCAGATTTTACTGTCATGAGTCTGTTATCCAGTGTTGTATCGCTCACGTGCTGACTGTTTTTCAGTGGTGTTACTAATATGCTTAAATCACTGTTTCTGAGCCCCTGTGGTTTTGGTAGTTGTCAGTAGCGGGAGAGGGTTCTATCCTTGCACATCCCTCAAATATCTTTTTGCAGTAAGGAAAAGGGGTCATTTAAAAAAAAATAAATCTAGCATTGGCTGTTCTAGGTTCAGGAAGGTAGTCAGATGTGTGTTAATGAATCATTGTCAAGTAGGATCTGGGGATGGGGGGTAAAATAGAGGATTGATAGTCAAGAGTTCTAGGTTATTCTGTTCTTAAAAAAATGTGCTTGAACCCGTTCTTGGTGGATTTAAGAAAAGGAAGGCTTGCAAATGCTGTAGTCTCAGTTTCAGTTTGAATCTGCCATTTAAGTTTTGCTGGGGATTAAAATCATCACAATTTAAATATTAAATGAAATTTCAAATAAGGCTTAAAAATAGTACTAAATGCTACTAATTGAACAATAATGGTGTTTCAGAGTTGACTCATTTGGCGCTTTCATTTTTTAGTTGCGTTTTTCTAAAAATCTGGTTAAATACACTAAATAAAAGAATGAGATTAGTGGTGACTGGTATTGTTTGGTGAAAGAAAAACTAGGATAAAGTTTGCAGTAAAGAAAGCAAGAGGAGCCAACTCACAGTAATTAGTTGGTAAGAACAGGAAACCTTAGCACTGGGCACTGCATGTTTACGTTCAGCTACCACCCATGTACATGCAATATTAAAAGTTAAATGGAACATGTGGGGTTGGCTCCTTGTGTTAGAAATAATGTATGGGAGTGTGAACAAAATAGAAATTGTAGAACTTGATTCCTGTTACTTGGAGATGCTTGTTAACGAGCATTTGGAAAAGTAGTGCAACAGATGAAAAAGCAGTGGCTATGCACTCCTGCATGCCTCTCATTTTTTATGAGGGCTTCACCATTTCTAGCTTTTTTTTTTTTTTTTTTTTTTAAACTCTGCTTAGGCAGAAAGAAAACAGCCAGACTCTAGAGAGAATCTTGGAAAATTCATAGTAGCCCAAGTTACTCATGAAGTCTGTGGGTGACTGAGAGTTTGTGTGAGCCTTCTGGATTGAGATATTAAATGTTCCAGGTGATTCATCATCAAATGTTAGAGACCTTAGGTGAACTGCCGCTGTGAGCTGCTCCTGGCCATGGAACGTTGGGACGTTTCATTGTTCTCATTTCAGTAGGTCCAGAAGGTGTTAGGAGGGGCAAGAGGTTAGCTTCAAAAGCAAAAATAATTTTCCCAGAGCAACACCTACCAGCCAGCTTGTGACACTCAGCATATCCTAGATAGAGAAGCCTGGCTTTTCAAGTGTTTAAATAGGAAGCAAAGGCTGCAGCTGTCAATGTGCTAATTCAGTAGATTTGAGGAAAAAAATCTCTTATTTTAACAGCTGCCATCAGTCTTTCATGTAGGCTTAGCAAATGTATTCGGTCTGTTGACATACAGCTGCATTGGTGCACATAATTACAAAACATTTATAACTGTCAGAATTTATTTCTGGCAGACTGGGTTGCTGCACAGGGTTCCACAAACAGCTGGGTAGCTGCCATAAAGAGCCCAACAAGCTAAAAGTAAACTGTAAGCTGTACCAAAATCTGTTTTGTTTTTATATCAGTTCAAACCTGTACTGCACTCCCTGCCATGGTATCATAGTACCTCATAAGAAATGTTTGAAAGACCTTAAATTGATTTAATTTGCATATGTTCTATTCTTTCCAGACCCTACATATATGGCCCTACTGCACAAGGAGAAAGAATGCAAATTCTACAAAACTTCAAGCACAATCCAAAAATCAACACTATTTTCATTTCCAAGGTAAGTGAGGACATTCGCTGTGTCCTTGTACCTATCTTGAGAGCGAACTTTACTTAAGAGTAAGTGACACATGCATGTTGTGCATTTGACATCTTCGTGTCGCAGCTCGCAAAGGCGTACTTTGTATTAAGTCTTTGTTTATGATATATGGAAATAAAATACTGCTCAGAGGCTGCTTCTCTGTTATAGGTAGGTGACACATCCTTTGATCTGCCGGAAGCCAATGTTCTGATTCAGATTTCATCCCACGGTGGGTCTCGAAGACAAGAGGCTCAAAGACTGGGACGAGTGCTGAGAGCCAAAAAAGGTAAATGAGGTGGTTGTTGGGCTCTGGGCCTTGGATCACAGTGTCATAGAATTGCAGAGAAACCGGATGTTCATGACACTTCTTTATATTGTCCTTGGATTATGTCTTAGTCAGAGAGAATATATGCCCATATACCAGTGAATGAAAATGAAGCCTTTTCTGGGTCAGTAAAGCTTTGTGTCAGGAAAACTTGCAAAGGACAAAAAGAGCTGAAGGAATTTCCATGCTGTGTACTTTGTCAGTTGGTTTATATAAGGTCTGGGTGCAGCTAAACTTTGCAGATTGTTTTTGTGGAGAGGCAATTAACTTAAACACCTGTTTTCAGTACTCAGTCCTTTTTTGTTACTGGTTGCAGTGTCCCAAGTGGAACTAATCGCTTGGTGTCTTTGTCTCCTAGGCATGGTTGCAGAGGAATACAATGCCTTTTTTTATTCTCTTGTATCCCAAGACACTCAGGAAATGGCATATTCAACGAAGCGACAACGGTTTCTTGTAGATCAAGGTTATAGCTTCAAGGTAACTTGTCCCTTCTATCTATTAGACTTGTGGCCTAAGCATAGAACTTTCTTATTCTTTCATGTTAGCATTAGGTCAAATAATTGAGAATTCCAGTTATGGAATGTATAAATGAAGGTTTCGCCCGCAAGCAAGAACTGTTCCAGTATTGTTTTATCATCTATATTACCGTGAGGGTAGATACAAGTAGCTTAGTGCAGCTGCTAGAAAGGGAAGTATTCTAACTTCAAACAAAGCGTCTGCTGGGGAGCAAAGCAGAACATTACTTGCGTGGTTGGTTTATATTTGTGCTCTTCAGCTGTCCATCTTGTGCAGGCCTCCTATTATACGTGATCATACTGGTTGTGCATAAAGTATTGTTGATAGGTGTTCATGTCCTAGTGGCCAGCAGCAATTCAGAAAACTTCCAAAACACCACAAATAATTTCCAAAGAACTCCAGTCTCAAACCAGTATTTCGCTATGGGGAGAAAATCTTTTTTCTTGTGGCTAAATGCAACATACAACGGGCAGGATTCATCCGTCCTACAGTCACACACCTGACTCTGGGAATCAATAGAGTTCGGTGTCTGAAGTGTCTAGTGCCCCATTCCAAAATAAATGCCTTTCGGGGATCTTTGTCCACACACTAATCTTGTGCACCATTTCCACAATGCTGTCCAAAGCCTGCGGTGATACAGAAATTCAGTGAGAAAGCAGACATGTTGATATGGTGGCTCTGTGTTAGCAGAAACTGTTCTGGCTAATAGAGGTCTTCAGACTGTGCTTATTTAGCTTCCACCAGCAGTTCGACCTTCCTCTTGGAATTTTCTCTGCAGAGAATGAAGTATATCGCCAAAATCACTAGGTTGAATGTTAATAGATTAAGAAGTGACAGAATTTACTGCAGGAAAATACTGTTACTGCAGAGTAGAAATCTTCCTACTTACAACTAAAACATACTCCTCAAAATAGAGAACATTTTCAGTGTTGACAGTGTAACAGAGCCATGACTTGAAAGTCAGAAGTTTCCCTTTTGTAAAGGACTTAATGCTGTCGCATTTCTCCAGGCATACTTGAAAACCAATCACCCCTTGCACTTCAGTTTCATTGTGTATCTCTGTATGTTGTCTTCTTATAAACATTAAATCTCATTCCACCAAAGCACCTCTATTTTATAGATTTCACGGTGTATCTCATTTATTTTTCTTTTAGTCCACGGGTTGCCCCATATGCTCACCTGTTGGGTTGATCAGGGCGAACAGAGTGTCATGATAGCTCTTGCTTTTAGGTAAATTATTCCTTTACAAAACTGGAGTTCACTACTCTGATTAGAAGTCTTCCCAATAAGAAGCGTTGCTGAGAAGAGGAATACGAGATAAGGCTCCCATATTTGCCTTTGGGGAACAAACTCAGGTTTATGGCATTGACAGAATCATGTGAGGATTGCACGACATGCAAGGACCAGCAGCCTCCACTGGGTTATCCTCCCCATCTACTCTGTCCTAGTCAGACCCCACCTGGAGTACTGCGTCCAGTTCTGGGCTCCCCAGTTCAAGAAAGATGAGGAACTCCTAGAGAGAGTACAGAGGAGGGCAATAAAGATTTTTAGGGGACTGGAGCATCTGGTGGATGAAAACTGGACATGAGCCAGCAATGTGCGCTGGCGGCCCAGAAGGCCAACCGTACTCTGGGCTGCATCAGGAGAAGCGTGGCCAGCAGGTCGAGGGAGGTGATTCTGCCCCTCTACTCTGCTCTGGTGAGACCTCACCTGGAGTACTGTGTCCAGCTCTGGAGCCCTCAGCACAAGAAGGACATGGAACTGTTGGAGCGGGTCCAGAGGAGGGCTACTAAAATGATCCGAGGGCTGGAGCACCTCTCTTATGAGGACAGGCTGAGAGAGTTGGGGTTGTTCAGCCTGGACAAGAGAAGGCTGCGGGGAGACCTGATTGCGGCCTTTCAGTACCTAAAGGGGGCCTATGGGAAAGATGGGGATAATCTTTTTAGTAGGGCCAGCTGTGACAGGACAAGGGGTAATGGTTTTAAACTAAAACAAGGTAGGTTTAGACTGGATATAAGGAAGAAATTCTTTACAGTGAGGGTGGTGAAACACTGGAACGGGTTGCCCAGAGAGGTAGTGGAGGCCCCATCCCTGGGAACAATCAAGGCCAGGTTGGATGGGGCTCTGATCAACCTGATCTAGTTAGCAGTGTCCCTGCTCACTGCAGGGGGGTTGGACGAGATGACCTCTAGGGGTCCCTTCCAACCCAAAACATTCTATGATTCTATGATTCTCCCTCCGCTATGAGGAAAGGCTGAGAGAGTTGGGCTTGTTTAGCCTGGAGAAGACTGAGAGGGGATCTCATAAACACTTAAAATGTCTTAGGGGTGGATGTCATGAGGACGGAGCCAGACTCTTTGCAGTGGTGCCCAGCAACAGGACAAGGGGCAATGGGCACAAACTGAAACATAAGGGGTTTCAGTTGAACGTGAGGAAGAACTTCTTTACTTTGAGGGTGACGGAGCACTGGAACAGGCTGCCCAGGGGGGTTGTGGAGTCTCCTTCTCTGGAGATATTCAGAGCCCGTCTGGATGATGTCCTGTGCAACCTGCTCTAGGTGAACCTGCTTTAGGGGAGTTGGACTAGATGATCTCCTGAGGTCCCTTCCAACCTTTGCCATTCTGTGATTGCACTTAAGATGAGCTATTGAAGAGTTTTTCCCCATGAGGCATTATGCGCGGTATGGGACATCCTTACGCGTAAAACCTCTCTGCACTGCAGCTCTGCTGAAGTAAATATTGCTCTGCAATCGCCGGCATGTTAAAGAGAGCTTTAAGGGGGTCCTTACACCGTAGCAGACATGTCACAGTCTTTATAGGTAAAAACCTTGTTTTGCTTTGTAGTGAGTGTATTTTGACAAAATTGTAGATCGTACTAAGCTGCAACTAATTACAGCAAATGCATCTATGTGGCTATAGCCAAGAAGATTAGGAGAAATCCCTTTACTTACATTTGAATCCCTTTGATTTTTAGAACTAAGAAAGAGATTAAAATAGAGGGATTTTATTTTGCAAGGAAGTCCTAGGAGCTTTGGTGTAACACGCTAAAAAAGCAGTGCAAGTGGCAGCTGAGTATCTGGAGCAACATTTTAGCTGACCAGTACTGGAATTTTCTTTATTTGCAATTTAGGAGCAAAACATTAGAATATCTATTTTCTTCTGTTTGCCAAACTAAGCCTTAGTCATAGCTGGCATCAAAGAATAATAGGGCTGGGAGAAACTTCCAAGAAAGCATCTATTGTGTTTCTTCATTCCAAGCCAGGATCAACTATGTATGTCATTCCCAGCAGATGTTTGCCTTCTTATTCTGCCAAATATGGAGACTCTGCCTTATCTTTAGGTAATTATTTCAGTGCTGATGTCCTCTCCTTCAGAATTTTTGTTCCTAATGCCTAAATTACTAAAAGTTCATTACTCCTTTAAAAGGGTAAGAGTTTTCACTTTTTTCCTAGGACTTACTTTCTTCTCATCATCATCTCTCAATAGCTCCATTCTCTGCCTTTCACCAAAAAGAGGATTGGAATAATATTTTTTTGCTAAATCACTTATTTTGTCTTTGCTTCTTAAATAGGAGCCTGGTCATCACAGTTTACTGCTTGGAGTCTAATTGTCTAGTGGGTTTGTTTTGGTTAGCTAACCATAGCTTAGTTAGTAACCGTATTGTGTTTTTATTTAGAGGCTGAAATGTAGGGTATTTTAAATTTTAAACCAATAGCAAAGCTTCTCACTATATCAAAGAATTTGGGATGACTTTAAACTTGGCTTCTGTTGAACAGCTTAAAAAACGGTGATGCAGTGGAAATTCTTTCTGTTCTGTGACTCACGTCAGCACTGTCATGCAACCACAACTGGAAACAGGCTAACTCAGCTTCAGGTGGCTTTTTGTGACTCCTTTTTCTTTATTTTTGAGATGATCGTAACACATGCATTTCTAAATAAACAAGAAGGGGGACCACAGTGTTTCTTTAGCTGTATAGTAGGACAGGTTGCTTCCCTGCATGGATTCTTAAAGCTAGGACTGAAAGACATCCATTTTCAAATTAGAAATTGCCATTGACAACAGCCCACAACGCTGATTATTTGCTCTAGTGTTTCACTACGCCTTTTTTCAATAACTGTACTTTGCATCTAACGTGGATTTCTTTTGCCTTAAGCTGTAATTACATGTTTTTGTCAGTCTTTGTGATCAGATCCAGCCCAGATTACTGAGGTAATTAGTTTCTAATTGTATTGACACAAGAGGTAAGCTGAAAAATGAAGATGAGGAGGGGAAACAGTACATAATCAAGGGAAAGGACTGAATTAGTCTTTCTCAAAACCTCTTCAAGTTGGAAACACAGTGGGGAAACTGAGATTCTCGTGTATAAACATATGTTTACCAGAATGCATTTAACTACAGGAAAATTTATTGTGAAATTTTCAAAATACCTCTAATTAAGAAAGCAAGCTGCCTATTATAATGCTTTGTAACAGAAACTTGAGAGCTTTTCAGTTCTTCAGAAGAGGTTTTTCAGCTCACGGAGTATATGGCACTACATTGCCAGTAGGTGGCATGTGCCCTGCATCCATGGTTACCTCATGAATTCCTAAGAATTTCAAAGAGAACAAGCTTAACAGCGAAGTTACCTTGTGTAGAAGTACACAAACGTTGAAAGAGTCCGTTTGCTCTGCTGCTGGTGCTTTGTTGCAGGTTGCTGCACTGTCTCTCAGCAACTGATCGTGCATCTCAATTCGTGAGGAGTTTTTTTCCCCACATTCCTCAATGTTTATGCTAAAATTCTCACTGTCTGGAAAGCTAGTGGATTATTTTTGTTAAATATAAAGCACTAATTCTTAAACTAGACAAATCTAGAGCCCACAGCGTGAAGCTAACACTGCAGTAAGCTGAATATGCATCTGAGCTATATGTGCTCGTGTCCCGGCTTCTTGATCAAGCTGGTATGGACAGTGTTGGACTGACATCCTCTGTCCAGAGCTTCTCTTTTTTTCTTTTTTTTTTTTTTTCCCCAAAGTTTTGTACCTTGCATTTGCAGCTAGAATATAACAGGGGATGTGTGCGTGTATATATATTTACACCACTTTGCAAGATTTTCTATGTATCTGTGCTACCCATAGTGTTAAGCTTCAGACCATTGATGAAAGTTGAAGGCAGTTCCGAGAGGATGTGGAATCAGAAATCCTTGTCTGGGTTTTGAATAGCTAACACTGAGGAGGAAGAGCCCTCACCTTGCACTGTGCTCTGTTTCTTAGGTAATAACAAAGCTTGCAGGCATGGAAGAAGAAGAACTTTCATTTTCATCCAAAGAAGAACAGCAGCAGCTTCTCCAGAAAGTCCTGCAAGCATCTGACCTGGATGCTGAGGAGGAAGTGGTTGCTGGAGAATACGGTTCAAAGTCAGCTCAGGTAATGAAGAATGCTTTGAAAAGGATGAACACAAAAGCGGCAGAACTGGACCGTTCCATTTTAATTCTGAATGTGCTGCCATCATTGCTGCCCTAGTATCTTTGTGAAACATTGGAGAACAGATTTATTTTTTAAGCTGCATTAGCACTTAGCTATTTGAGCAATTCACTTGTTGGGCACTAGAAAGAAGTTAGGCATAGAATTCACATCCTTCTCCATCACATTTGAGGGAGAAGATGACAGATCTATTGTTACAGATTTTGAAGAAAATCTGTCACAATCAATGAAAGTATTTTAAAACACGTATCTTAAGGGCACATAAGTCTTTTGTGGTGGCACTGTGCTCCTTGAGTCATGCCCTGATTTCCTCATGCCCAGAGGGCAGAAGCGTACGGGCCACTTTTGTTCATTTTCAAGAGAAGTACTGTTATTGTAGGCAGTAGTATGACATTTTCGGAAACAGATACAAGAAAAATAAATAGCCTGAAACATTTATTGATCCATAAGCTAAAATCAAGCTACAACGTGGTAACTCATTTTTTAGGGTTAATTTTTAGCTAAATGGCACTGTGCTGAAATGCATTAGGAATTCCCACTCTAGGGTATCTTTCCATATGAAACCGTACATGAGTTTGTATACTGCTGGTGAGTGGCAGGCAGTGACTTTCTTTGTAGAAATTCTTCTGAAGAAGAAGAACTCTGAAGGCTTTTTGGCACTAAGGTCACTGAATGGAGAGTGCTGCCCAGTACTCAGCGGGCGTCAATAGGTGAGAGTCGGTCTGTCTAATCACACACTGAGCACATGTTTTCTCTCCCCTTGCAGGTGTCGCGTCGTACAGGCACAATGAGCTCTATGTCGGGAGCAGATGATACGGTTTACATGGAATACCACTCTTCACGGAGTAAGGCATCTTCAAATAAACACATCCATCCGCTATTTAAACGCTTCCGGAAATGATGTCCTCCTCTTGTGTGTTTTGTTAGAACTGTGGATCCATGTACCTGTTTCCATAACTAAAAATATGGAGCTGAAATTTCTCACAGGTCCTTTAAAAGACTTCTTTTATATGCATCTATATAGCCACATATTTACTTAGCAATGTATGTGCTCTCATGGGTGAGTGTGAAAAGAAAAAAAGGAACTAAATCTTACCACAGGAAAGATACTATCCAGTGACTGGATCCTGGTTATACCTGTCTGGTTTTCAGGGTAATTAATAGAATTTATTTTTATCAGCTGAAGATCCTTTCTCAGAAGAATTCTGGAAAGGTTTTGTAAATGAAGTTTGTACTGATGTTTGAAATATTATTTATCTGATTATTGTGTCTGCTCAACAAAATATTGTTTTTTAAAATGCTTAAATAAAAATCATTCATTGAACTGAACAAATCCTGATAGGAGCACTTTACATAGTATTTTTAAACTGGGAGCTAATTTATACTTATGACTGTCTTAAAATTCTAACAGATTGTTTGGAAATATTTTGAAGTTCAAAGACAAGGAGAAAGAGGGACTCTGTCTCCGAAGTAAACTCAAGGAATGCATTACTAAATACAAATAAATCCTGTGCTCCGTTTTCCTCATTTTTCTTGCTACTGTTGAGAAGTTGCTGAAATAAAAGCTGTTTCCCTTGTCATTTATATTTTATTTATTAACCATGCAATAAAACCATCATAACTGCTAAACAGTGCAATGTCACTACACAAGTCATTGAATCAAAAAGCGTTTTGACTTGGTGAATTGGCAGCTGAGGTGTGAAGGAAAGATTCCTGAGTTTGGGGGGCTTTATTGTTAATGAAGACTGCAGTGTATTTCTAGAAGATTTGAGGAGAGGCGGTGGTGGTTTGTGGAGAAGAACGCTTTTTAAATAACATCTGCTTAATATCACAATGGTTATGCTACTTGGTATTGTATTACGGGGTGGGTTTTTTTTGCGAGAGTTTGTCGAGCTTTAGGAACAACCTGTGAAATAACATCGATCTTCATCTGTTGGTTCAAAATAGGTTAGTATAAATCCGTCCCAGACCGGAAGGAGCATGTATGGTAGAGCTATCGTGGTTATATGACAAACGTCCTTCAGAAAAATACTGATTCTGTTTCTTATTAGCATAAATTCCTAAACTGAGAATATAGAAATGCTGGAAGCATGATTCACAACACATGGGCTTGTTCAGTCTGTCTCAGAATCAGGTAATTTTGAAAATGGAACTGATCTAGTTCAGTTTAAGCTTCGTTTCAGCCCTACTCCATAAAGCACGGCTCTTTGTCTTGTTCTGAGTCTTCTGCCTTACAAACTGGGACCGGCCATGACAGGGCTTGAGTGGCTTATATGGAAGAGATTAATGTACAGTATCATGCTGCTGATTTCCTCTCCCCTCTTTTGAAGCATTACTTACTTCTAATAGTAGTTTGGACCAGCTCTTGAGGCAACAGTTAGTGGAAAAACGATAATTTAGTGTAATGGGAGGGGTCTGTGACAATGGCATAGCTGAGCCAGGCAGCCAGCGTCCCCCTGCGTAATTCTAACGTGCTTTATGAACTGCTTTGGAACTATTCTCCACTCTTCATAAACTTGGGGGGGAAAAAAACCCAAGCCTCCTAAATGTGGAAATGGCTTAATGGTAACGCTCATTCTTGTAACTGTGGCACTAGTAGTAGCTGGATTTAGGACAGCGCTGTAGTTCTTGGGCAGTAAATCTTGTCTATGATGACTAATGATCTTACTCTTCTAAGTAATGGGTCTGTGTGGGATGCAGCACGCTCAGCATCAAGCAAAGCATAGTAATTTTACAAGGTAAGAATGACTCCATGCTTCAGCGATAGTGTGTTAGTATTCAAACTTTAATTACTTTGATATGATTACTGCAGTAATTACTTCCTGCTATTACTCCAGACTGTAGCTGCAAGCAGCAGGCTGGTACGCATTTACTCGCTACAAAAGGGTTGCTGCTGCGCGTGGTAGCTTCTGTGCTGGCATACGGTCAGTCGATTCCGCTTTTCAGGCAGGGGCCAGTCACCACGAAACACGGCTGGTTCCTGGGGCTTCTGTGGGACTGGCCCCGCACGGCTCCCACCTGCCGGCAGCGCTCAAAGCTGCGACTCCTCACCCGATGGTCGCAACGGGCCACTCCAGAATTAGTCGGAATCCCAGCCCTCTGGGAAACCAAATTGGCTTGTTCAGCCACAAAACTCAGCACTGTGTTTTGTCGGGTGGGTGTCTTTGTTTGGAGCAGTACTGTAGGCTGCAGTCATAGAATCACAGAATTGTTTAGGTTGGAAAAAGACCTTTTGAGATCATCAAGTCCAACCATTAACCTAACCCTGCTATCCCACCACTAAGCCTTGTCCCTAAGCACCTCCCCTACCCATCTTTTAAATACCTCCAGGGATAGGGATTCGACCGCTTCCCTGGGCAGCCTGTTCCAGTGCTTGACAACCCTTTCACTGAAAAAATTTTCCCTAATGTCCAATCTAATCCTCCCCTGGCGCAACTTGAGGCCACTTCCCCTCGTCCTGTCACCCGTTACCTGGGAGAAAAGTCAGGGACACGCAGTCGTAATGCTTCACTGTGAGCAGGCAGTGCATGGTGGGCTCCCGCTGCCCTGGAGCCTGAATCCAAAGAATCTGGGCCCCAGCTCTCCTGAAGCGCAGTCAGGTGTTTGCATGCTTTATCAGTCGCTCGTGTTGGCCAATGCTGCGCTTGCACAAGTGGATAGCGAGATCCCTTGCTCAGTAGGCTGTGGGAACAACATGGCTGAGAGCTCCACGCTTGCCTTGAAATTGGTGCACGTGAAGAAACTCTGGCATTCTGCCGCTGCACTGCTGCACACGTACCCTTCCGAGATGCTGCCTTTGTTCCCGAGGGGAGCGTGCTTGCACAACACCGCACGTTTCCTAGCAGCAGCAAGGTGCAGTGCAGTTCAGGGATCCAGATGACTTGCAAACGAACAGTGATAGCTACATGATTACCCAGAAGAAAAATTGTTTGCTCTATGACTCTCATTAACCAGGGGCAAAATAACATAGATTGGTGTGGCAAAGCTGTGTTTCAGGCCATGTGCGACAGCAGAGGCCAGGTGAACTTTGAGGTAAGTACATTATTTCTTGGAAGTCTGGACAGAGGAGGTGTGATTTTCTTGGACATAATTCAGGTTTCCTTGCTGAAAGAAAAGCTTTTACTCTGCTCCCTGGCCACCTCCTTAGGCTGAATTCCATACCGAGGAAACTTCTTGAGCAATTGTCATTTTCAATAGTTCTTTTTTTTGTGTTTCTGACAGGCTACAATACCGAAACTTGTGTTTACGTGCTCTTCATCCTCGTGGCAAACCAGCAATTGTCTGTGAAGAGATCAATGCTTGAAGGACACCGTTGTTACTCATTAAATGGGCATGGTGACATTGGAGGTGGCAATTTCAGCAGCATTTCAGCTTGGCAAAGCACTGAACTGCACTCGGGTTCTGTTCCTCTGGTTCCTTACGCCCTCCCAATGCTTATAATTTTTAGTAGTGCCTTTTTTCTAGTGTGTTTAAAAACTCAGGACTTCAGGGTAAGTAGTTCTCAGGATAATTTAATGTGGCACGCAGAAAGAAGCACAGGATAAGGATCTAAACCTGCTACAAAAAGTCTACGCATAGAGCTGGCTTCTCTGTTGCAGTCGATTCATGGGGTTTTTGTTGAGCACTGAAGAGTAAATCATGCAGAAGTGCTGCCGACACCTGGGACTGGCTAGCTTGCTCTGATTTATATATCTTCCTTTTGTACAATACTGGATTAAGATTTTAATTGTTGTCATACGGTAGATGAAACCAAAGACTGAGAAGCCATTTTCATTTTTCTTTTAAACGAAAGCCGTTTCAGTAGTAAATTACCAATAAGCTCTGTCCTCACCTTGTTGCCTGCTAAGTTCAATTTTGTCCCCTTTTCAAGAATAAAGCATGGGAATTTAGAAAGCATTTAAAATTCCAAAGAAGTAACTTCACAACTTGAAAAGATCTTTCGGAAGATGGGTTTGAAGACAGTCAGAAAAGGCAAAAATCACAACTAAGTCTATGGATTTTTCGGTGAAGAGACGTTTCAAACTACACTGAAAATTTTTGCTGACATTTCAACACTCTTTTTCAGCCTTTCTTCCTTGCAAATGTTCTGAAGAGCCTATCTGCACAGTCATAGCTGAAGGTGTCACTTGGGCAGAGGTAAATGCCTCCGATCGAATCTCTTACTTCCATAAATTACACTTGTAGGTGCATTAGCTCTTTAAACAGTTACATAAAACAGACAGTACAATATTTATCATACTGTACATCATAAAATAATGTTCAAATATCTACAAGCCAGATATAACCAAGACTGTTAAAAAGTGAGACTAATTCTAATAAAACAGAATTCCTGGTAAGATGGTAATGTAACCATTGACTCTGAATACTGATGCTATTGGGAGACAGCTTCAACTGAACTCTTGTCAGAGTTCATGCAAAGAGGAGGGCACGTTTAAATTGAATTTAGAAATAACCAAGTGAAGGTAACAAAGTACAATTAATATGACCCCACGAGGGGGTCTAGACTGAGAGAACGGTGTGACTGCGGATTTGGACACAAATTATCCTCCAAAAATAATAGGTAATCTAAATTATCAGTCGGTAGGTTTGGCTTACACTGCGATCCTGTTGCATACCAAAAGTTAACTAAAACTGAAGCACTTCTGTGAAGGGGCATGTGCTCCAACTTGTTTGAAATAACAAAAGTCCCAACTGACTAGTTACATAAAACAACTTTTCAAACTCAGCAGACCGGCAGGCTAGGACAAATGTCATTGTTTAAAGAACTGTGAGTGTGTTTTTGAGTTGCTGTTAAGACGTCTGAGAAATATACATGCTGGGCGATTGCAGAAGTGGGAGAAAATATTTACCTTCCAAGACACATCGATGTGTTTTGGTTGGCTAGTGCTGATGGTGCAACTTCTCCCTTCTGTACAGTTTGGTGGGGTTTTGTGGACTGGAAGGAGGTTTTACATCATGGCTGCTACATTCACCATTATTCCTCGGAATTCTGTGGTGATACCACTGGAATTCTGTTACCTGAAACAAGTCTGAAGTCTGTGATCCTATCTGGGAGGAAAATGGGATCAGGCAATGCTGATCCCTCCGCCAGTTTAGGTTACACCCTAAACCTTTCACTATGCAACCCCTCTGCTGCTTTTTCAGATGTTTGTTGGTTTCTTCCCTTCCTTTCTCTTTTTCATGTCTACTGTAGCAAACTTATTTTTCAGCTTCACCTCCCTCTTGTAGTGTAAATTTGGGGTTTTACTCATAATGTTGATTATTTAACATGCTGCAGTTTGCACCTTTGTCCTCCAACTCAGATGCTGCAGTAGTAAGGACACGAAGTGTGTCAGTAAAGCAGCAACCTGAGCGGTGCGTACGTACATTAGTAACTCTAATTTGGTAGTCAAACCGAACCACACAATTATGATCTGGCACAGCAGAGAAGCAAATAGTTTAATTACACATTCTGTGTTGTGGTAGCCCATGTGTATTCATTCAAACTCACACATATTCCCTTCCTCTATTTGGCTGTTTAACCACCATACAACCTGGCTATTGTTATCTGGAGTATTCTTTTTCTATAGTTGACTTAGAAAAACAAACCTGTGTCTGCACTGATGGGTTAACTACGGTGTAATTGATAATTACTGTATAGCAGTGTTGTAATAGTGACCTGAGCCTGCATCTTTTAGTGGCTCTGCATTTCCACTCCATCTAACAAACCTCCTAGAAATACCTATTATTTATACATTTTTTTTGGACATTAAAATGGGGTTATTTGATAACCTCTTTTGTGACCCTTCTGTCTGTTACTCGCTTACGACAAACTACGGCACGCAGGCCTTTTAGGCCCGCTGGTCCTCAGGCCTACTACTGATCTACCACCTGTGCTGCATAAAAATCATGTTTCTGTGGTTGTCCATCCGCTCGTACCTCCTTCTGCACAAGGAAGGCGCGCTTTATAGATTTGTAGAATGACATCCTTCCTCCCCTTTAGATCCTTCTTCTGGTATATCCAAGAAATTTGACAATTTTCATTGTTAATGCATTGCTGCTTTGTGCTTTATTAATTTATTTCTTCCTCTTATACTCAGCCGGTGCCTCTAGCCTACTCTGGAAATTCTTCAGGATGAGGTGGTTTTGGTTTTGTTTGTAAACCACTGATGGCACTTTCTAATAAAAATACAAGATAGCAAGCAGTAATGGAGGTGTATCACAGGCGCTCCCTGGTTAGGAGGCTCTTCTCAAATAGCACATATGTTCCGCCTTTTCCTTAAAAGCAGACAGCCAGTAAATATAAAATCTTATTCAAAGTTCATTATGTACTTTGAGATTTTCATGTAACTTTTGTGGTTTCTTTTTTTACATTAATAGATATTTGCATGTCAATAATGGGAGAAACTGCCTTAGACTTTCCACTGTTGAGCGCTATCTTCACAACAGCAACAAAGTCTACCCAGACAGCAGAGAGAGCATCAAATTCCTCAGGAGACTGAGCAGGGTGGATAGCAAGAATTTTTTCCTGGAATTGGCTGTATTGTGACTGTAAATATAATGCTGCACATATAAACTTGATAACTGGTGATCACAGAATGTTTGACTGCTACTGAAGATTTGCTGAGGATTGCCAATAAGGAGATGTGAAGGTCTGCAGCTGTTTTACATGCCATGCCAGGTCACCTAGTAAGTATCTATAAATGTATACAGGTGGCCGTTACATTGGGGGATTCATCAGTGAACAAGGTAACTGTTTAATGACGGCTTGGCAAGGTAGACCTTCTGTAGTGAATAATCTTGCAGAGACACTACAGGTGTGAAGAAGCGTGGCTGCCTTGGCTGCAATTAAAGACAAGGCAGCTCTACTTTATCACGTTAAGCTCGTAACACAGCACGCCCTCTGTCCAGCCTTGCACACCATACGCAGGTTCTACGCTTTAGTTGAAGCAAATGGCATATGGATGATTATGGCTGTCTTCAGCTCCCCATTTTACTGAAAACGCATATTCTCTGAGTGTTCATCTGTTTATTTGGGATGGGATCTGTGTTTCAGACCATTTTAGTGCAAACAAGGAAACAAAAAGTCTAACAAGAAGTAAGCTGCCTAGAAGACTGAGTGAAAGTGGGGTTACACAACATAGTCCCTCTACTGGGACTACTGCCACCTCCAGAAATTCCTCAGAGGGAAAACAGGTACTCTTCTCGTGAAGCACTTACAAGACAAAACTTCTGAAACTCTTTTTCCAAGTAGCTTGGCTAGAAAACACTCTCTCCTACAATGATTTTCATGGGAAAGAGGTAATGATGGGGGAAAAGCGAATGTTCAAATATGGAATTAACTGCAAAAGCATATAACCAGAGAAATCTACTGCTAGTTGCAAAACTGTAGCCTCTACAGCATAATGTAACTGAATTTATCTCACCAGCATATTAAGAGAAGCAGATGCAGATGTGTTACATTATCTTAATGGTGTACAACTTCAAAATAATAATAAAAAATCCCTACCATACTGATAGCCGTTGGCAGCAGTTTCTAGGAAGGGTGCGTATATTCCTGCACCAACCTAGGAATTAGAATATGAATATAAATTTTTAAAGCTGGAGAACTACTGCATAAATTTAAAAAAAAATTCAAATTATTAGTACTGATATTAAGGGGTTTTTTTAATTCTGATATAACCTTTAATATGTATAGCTAAAGGGTTATATTGGTGTTCATTACATACTCTTTCCTTCCTATTTGTTGACTTACAATCTAGAGACCTCTGTTGTTCAACAGCTTTAAATTTTTGTGGTTATTGTTCTTAGAATATGGTAGGTGTAGTTTAGATAGCGTGGATAATTTAGACAGTTTGGATTTTTCTTTGCATGTTCGAGGACTTGTGTCCACCTTTCCTGTTGAATAAAGAAATGTCCTGTTCCGAAATCCTCCTGCAGACATCTCGGTGCATCTGCTTGCTCCGGGAGGTATTCCTTGTTTTTCTTGTCATCCGCTGTCTGTAAGTGAGACGCGGAATTAGCCTTTCAGTTACTTACGATGATAAAATCTTCTGAATTTCACACTCACCAGCTGGTTTTAAGATTTTTTTCCCCATAAGTATTTATTTTCTGAGTGTGATGGTTTGACCTTGGCTGGACACCAGGTGCCACCAAGCCGCTCTATCGCTCCCCTCTTCAGCAGGACAGGTGGGGAGAAAATGAGATGGAAAAGAAAACTCGTGGGTTAAGATAATGGCAGTTTAATGAAAAAAGCAAAAGCAGCACACGGTAGCAAAAGGAAAACAAGATTTTATTCTCTACTTCCCACTAGCAGGCGATGTCCAGCCACTTCCTGGGAAGCAGGGCTTCAGTATGCATAGCTGTTGCTCCAGAAGAAAAATCGTCATAAAAGATTAATGCCCCCTGCTTCTTCCTCCTTTTCCCTTAGCTTTCACCTCTGAGCCGACATCATATGACATGGAATATCCCTTTGGTCAGTTTGGGTCAGGTGTCTTGGCTACGACCCCTCCCAAGATCTTGCCCCCTCCCAGCCCACTGGTGCTGGTGGGGGAATGTTGAAGACACAGCCTTGGTGCTGTGCGAGCATGGCTCAGCAGTAGCCAAAACACTGGTGTGTTACCAACACCTTTCCACACACCGATAGAAAGCACAGCGCTATGCAGCTCAACCCAATACACTAAGTAACTGTGTCTCTCAAAGCATCTTTAGATAAATATTAAAGAAATACGTAGCTACACCATGTAGAAATGTAGGAGGTAAAGGGAAATTCCAGAGGTAACCTAGACCGTGATATACCCAGATGTGCCTACTCAAACCTCTTCTTACGAAGTTCAGGGATAGCAATTACATAACCTCCCGAGATACCTTGGCTACCTGAAATACCTGAGAGGCATCCCAAAAATACCTGAGATAGCAAGGCTACCTGAAACCAGGAAACCTGTAGCTGCAAACTAAGCCCATTGTCTTCTCTCGCTGACACGCATCTTTTTTTAACAAAAGATGTACACATCTGTAGGCTGTTGTCACGCTCCTCGTAGTCATCTTTCCCAGACTAATGATTCTCTCAACCTCCTCCTTATGTCACTGTAAAAAAACTTCTATTTTTTTTCTGTTGCTGTTCTCCAGACCCTTTCACATATGATGAACCTATTTTAAAGACACTATTTTAGCTTAAACCAGTATGTACTTTATAGAATAGAGACTGTTTACCATCTGCCTTTTATTCTTGTAACACCTACTGCTGTATCTACAAAGACTGATGCATATGTCCAACTTGAGAGGTAGATTTATTTCAGTGGAGTTACCAGTGGTAAAATTAAGCATATACACAAATCTTAATTGGATTGCAGCCTCAAAATTATAAATGTAGAAAAATAACCAGAAGGAAAACAAAGGCAAGTAACTCTGAAGCTCACTAGACTTACTCTTCTAGCAGTTTATTCATAACTACGTTGCGGAAATTTGGCTCTTCCGTGAGACTTTCCTCTGTCCGCAAGTTTTACCTGAGCTTGTGATTCAGTTAAAACACCAACGTGTTCTCTTCCACACAATTTCTGAAACTAATCAATATTTTACAGATTATCACTAACACCTTCAGAATTGCACAGAAATAGGTATGAAGACAGCACAAACGATTTTGAAATTGTGCAAAACAAATGGATATGCAGGTTGGAGCTCAAGTTCTTTCTGTGTGATAATAGATCTATGCAGCCAAATTGAGGAAAAACTGTGGTGGAACACTGTACAGTTACAGTGCACTGGTTATCTTCTACAAAAGTTAACACAAGCTGCTTATGGAATATATCCTGTCCAGAAGATAAATCATTCTGCAACACAAATGACACCCCTGCATATTGTAAATCAGAGGAACTGTTTGTTAAGGTTACTGTGTAAAACCATTACTATCTGTATGTAGATGCAGAAATGATTTCCATATACGTTACAGGAGGATGAATGGTACCAAGAGAACTTCTTGCAGAAAATACAGTATTTTCTAGCATATGGGAATGAATTAATGTCACAGCAAAAACAGCCCTAACCCCACCTTTTTAATGAAGGAGAAAGATGGGATAATCCTTATGTGAGCTTTTTTTGCGCCAAACCAACGGGGGAAAGAGGGGAAAAACAAAACTTTGGCTGCATGCTTAACGGGTAAATTTATCCGATTTGAATTATACCAAATAATAGGTTCGTTCTATTCGAGTCTCATCCCAGACCCACCCCCCTTTTCCAGCCCTAGGGGAGGGAGCGTTAAATAATGGTCTGTGTAAACTGATGCTCATGCAGTAAGAGTTTGGAGAAGTGCTGCTTGTACAAGTAAAAGCAGGCAGCGAAGAAAGCGCAACCGAATAAAAAGCAGCTGCGGGAGCAAAGTGGACCTTTCTGAAATTCAGAGACATGTCTTTCCTCACGAGAGTTTTGACAATGAAAGGCAAGCAGAGGCTTGAAGCCGAGGGGACTTACTTTTACCACGCGGTTTTCGCCAGCAGGTTCCACCAACTGCCCAAACTTTCCAGCAGCCCCCCTCTGGAGGTGCAGGGTGGCTCCCCAGCCGCGGCGGAGAACAAAGGCGAGGAGCCGGGGGCAGGCGCGGGGCGCGCCGGGGAGCTGCTGGCGCCCACCCCGCGCCGGCTGGGCCGGGTGAAGAGCCTGCAAGAAATGCCCGGACCCAACACCCTCTACAACCTCTACGAGTTCTTCTGGAAGGACGGCTTCGGCCGCATCCACGAAATCCAGGTACAGCCGCCCCGCTATTTAACAGTCTGTCCGCGCCAGGGCTGCTCCAACCTCCCCACCCCCCCCCCGCCTCACAAAACACCGCTCGACCACCGGGTCACCCGCCCCGCCGCCTTCCCGCCGTTAGGAGGGCGCTGGGGCTCGGCGCAGCCCCCGCCCGGTTCCCCGCCCCGCCGCGCTGGGTTTGTTTTTTTTTTTCCGGGTTTTGTTTCTGTGAGGAGCCCGCGGGCAGGCGCCTCGCGCGCCCGCCGCCCCCGCCCCGCCTCCCCCCGGTGGGCCGGCCGGCCGGGCCCCCCCTTGGTCCCCCCCCCCCCGCGTTTATGCGTAGTTTGAACCTTTAGGTAGGTGTCTTGGACTAAGTAAGTAAATAAATAAAAAAATAAAATCCCCATCTTTTTGAGCTGTTTCACAAACTTGCGGGGGACTTAGTTTCGGCGGGCAGAGCTGGGGAACGCGGGCTTCCCTCCAATCCCGGAGCGCAGCGCCCCCCCCCCCGCGAAGGTGAGGCCGTGCCGGCACCCCGGGCTGTTCCCACCCGGGACCGCCTCAGCCGTGCCGGTGCGCGGGGGCCTCCCACTCAGCATAGTGCTCCCCTGTCGTGACCAGAGCCCATTTTGTCTCTCCAGCCCTCCCTTCCACCCTGCCCTCCCCTTACGTAAATACGCGTCGCATATATAGATCCCCTGAGGGGGCGGCGGACGCGCCTGGCCCCGCTGCCGTCACCGCTGGCCGGCCCACGGCTGCCGCCCCCCCCCCCGGGGGGGTTCGAAACCCCGCGGGGCGGGGGTGGAGCGGGGGGCGGCGGTGGCCCCGGGCCGCCCCCCCCCGGCCGCCCCCCCCCCCACGCCGCCCCCCCGGCTCTCGAAGGGGAGGGGAGGCGGGTGGCGGGTGGCGGGAAGCGGGGCCTGAGGGCGGCGGGAGGCTGGTGGCGGGGTGAGCGGAGGGAGGGCGAACGGAGAGCGGCTCTTGTCGCACGGCAGCCCTGGAGTACGCGGTGGGGTGGGAGACGGTGAAGCCCACCTGAGCCCGGGGGGCCCCTGCGGTTTGGGCACCTCCGCTTCTGAGGTGGGCGGCAGGCCGCGGCGTCTCGGCCGGCAGTGGGGGGTGAGGCAGGGTTATCCGTGCTTGGGACGGCAGGAGTCGGGCGAACGAGTATCCTCGCTCTGTACAGCGTTTCTTGTGTATTGGCATGGGCAGCTGTCTCACTGTAAGGCTGCCTCTACCAAAAGATGGGGTTTTTTTGGTTGCTTGGCCAAACGTGGGTTTCGTTCCTAAAAAGTCACAGTGAGTCTCGTGGGGCCCCTTCCCCATGGAGTCCAAGTGGTTCTAAAGTGAGCACTTGTGTTTGAGGGAGTAAACCTGTGGGTTTCAGGTTTTCACCCTTTTTCAGTTGTGGATCCGTAATGCTTTCTACTGGTGGACCAGATCTCTGGGAATACCTCCAATGTGGTATTTATTATTTTGCTTTTCTTAGTGATGTTTCCCAGATCTCTAGGAAGGGATTCACAGACAACCCCAAGAGGTTCACTGCCTGAAAATCACTGAAATTTAAAAAAAAAAAAAAAAAAAAGGAAAAAAACAAAAAGGGAAAAAAAGAATTTAAATGGTTTGAGGATCAAAACTTGAAATTTAGGATTTACAAAGGGCCTAAAACCACCAGAAAAAAGCAGGAAACACTTAAAAAAGAAAATCACCACTGTCTTTGTCGTATTTTCCATTGAGATTTCTAAAAAGAAGTGTTAGGCTCCTCAGTCCATGCTGTGTTTGATGGCAGCCAGACTAGATTGCTGGTGATGAATTGCTCCATTTGCTAACCAAGACACACGCAGATGAAATTTTATGATTGCTAAAGCTTTTTGTTGCATTATATTTCTTTTTTTTTTTTCTCTACCTCTGTGGTGGTGCACAGAATTTGAGAGGCACCCACCACAGTCTCATAGCACTAAAAGAACGCTACCATCGAATTCAAACTTTCACTGTTCTGTCAAAACAGAGAAAATAACTCAAATATTAAAAGGAATAATAGGCAACCTAAATAGTGTATGCTTTTCACTACCACTAGCTGCTATGGAAATTTTCCTCTTTAATGAATGTTATGCACAAAAAGGAAAGTGAAGGAAGGATAAGGAGGACTTGTAATATGATACTAGTTTTTATTCTGCTTAGAGTCTCAAAAATCACTATAAATCGTGGTTGCCCTGTTTGCACACATGCTGGATGCAAATAGGCATTAACTGGATTAATAACAGTCTGTTAAATTTAACAATACAGTGAACATCAGGAATGAATTAATCTGAAACCCTTTGGTAACCAGCACAGCTACTTAAACGGTGTCCTTTGGTGCACAGAAATATTCGTACTCTATATGCAGAAGGGGTGGGGAAGCCGAGGGCTTTTTCACAAAGGAGGTTCTGTTCTCAGTAACATGATTCCAGTTAGTCCTGGCCAAAGCAATAATGCCTACAGCAATTATGACAAAGGGAAAGTATTTTTAATTTTAATTCTTCTGTCTCATCAGTGCTGTGCAAGTATGAAGAAAAGGAAGGTGAGGGGGGAGGGTTTGGGTGCTGGCAGTTTGAATTATGATGTGTGAAAGAATGTCTGGTGTGAGAGTGGTATGTGAGACATGAAAGTGTAATATTTTTAAGGTTTGGAACAAGGGAAAGAAAACCTATGTTGTGATAGAAAATATGGAAGAGAAATTCCGGGCATTTCTTTAAACACGAAGTTGATACACTGAACATCATTCTGTTGAAAGCAAGAGATGTCTGTTTCTGGTTTAAAACTAATGTTTAATTTATTTGATTGGATGGCTTCACACATGATTTATTTTCTGTTGAAGTTTATCCTCCCATGTAAACCTCACCATCAGTGGAAAAAACAAGCTGCTCCATAAATAGCAAAATTTGTTGAACCTGTTTTTCTGTGACTGGTGACCTGCATCCCCCTCACCCCACTGCCTTTTCCTTGCAGCACTTACCTCCCAACTCATGCTTTCCCTTAGAGACTCATGCTCTCCATTCTCTCCAAGTCCAGTTTCAATATCCCTAAAATATCTACGGAGCAAGAGATAGTTTGGATTTGGGGAGTGCTTGCTCGTACATTGGTCTGCATGTGGTGTTCGGTTAGCAGCAGACCAAGCAGAAGGGTTAAGGGTTGAGTTCCTACTGTACCATTTCCCTCATTCGGGGTGACTAATGTGTGTGTCTCATGTGAACCCAGATGCTGACTTTTGCCAAATGGTAAGAATATAATTGCAGGAGACTTTTAACTGTTTGTTAAACTTGACTGAAATTGGCCATTGTGTTCCAAAAGTAATTAAGAGGAGACTGGCAGAGACCACAATTGCAGAACTCTTCTTTTATTTGGAAACCAGGCAAAAAAAGTCACATTTTTTATAAGCCCTTGGTACCATATGCTGAAGAGTGATCCTTGTATCTTAAACTTATTGTTGGCAATTAAACATTTCATCTGCCTAACCAAGACCGATTTAAAAAAAAATATTTTTTGTAAGTTAATCTTGGGTCAACGCTAGACTTTCACTTGTGTGGTTGTATCAAACATCTTTTTTATTTATAATAACGCTGCAAGCAGATGTCTTTAGATTAGATGCAAGTAACATGTCGAAGTTAAAACTTTGGTCAGTTTAACTTGTCTTGCTACTTTAACCTGAAATAAAGGCTTTAAAATGTAAAACTTTCTTAAATCTAAAGTCCTAATAATATCTCTTTAGCAAGTCCTTTGCAGTTTTGATTTTTTCCCCTAAAATGATGACATACCTCTCCTCCAAGTGAATTCCTGGGAATTGGGTGTTTCATTTCATCACCATGTCAGAATAAAATTTGTTTGAAATAATCAGTAAGGTTTCATGGGACAGTGATAGCGCAATCTTACTGGAAAACTTCTGGGTTTCTTTTTTTACATAATTTCATGTTTTCCAATCCTCTTTCTTAGTTGCCTGTTGCTTGCCTCCAGCTTGAATTATACAACTGGTGGATCAGCCACTAAATAAATCTCACTGCAGGAATAAGACCTCGACTTTTCCTTCCTTTTGCACAATTAACGTATGTCATTCTAAAGTTCACTGCTGATGAAGCTGTCCCAAAATGCAGTTTCTCAGTAGGCTGCTGTGCTATCATCGTCCTTCGTTAGGTGTGAGAAACTTGTAAGTTGTTTTCTGTGAAGACTGAAATGGTAGAGTAAGTCTTTATTTACAAAAGAAGTTAGAAGTAAATCATTATACCTTTGTATTATACTGTTAATTTCACCCTATTTAACTCTATGTTTTTCATTTTTTCAGCCATTCTTTGTAACCTGTTTGATCTGAAGGGATGTGTTTCTAAGTGCCCCAAGTCCTTTCATCTTCTCGGTATTTGGTTTCACTCACGCTTTGTGATTGAGAGCTTTGGGTCTTTTCAGTCAGAGGTCCTGAACAGTGTGACCTCTCTGTTTGCCTTGTGAATATTTCACAGTAATGCTTAGACACATTCTTCTGACATTTCAAACCGTTCCTTGACTGGAAGGCTGGGGATCAAGTTCTAGATGTGATAGATTGATTCACTGTATGACAAATGATCAGTTTCCTTTTGTGTTATTTTTCCTTAGTAATACTTTACTTCTGTTTCTCTTTGTTGGTGATATTGTAGCAAAAACACACTCAGGAGTATGGAAAGATCTTCAAGTCTCACTTTGGTCCCCAGTTTGTTGTATCCATTGCAGATCGAGATATGGTTGCTCAAGTCCTCCGGGCAGAAGGCAGAGCACCACAAAGAGCTAACATGGAATCCTGGCAGGAATACAGAGACTTACGAGGGAGAGCCACGGGACTCATTTCTGCGTAAGTGTTGTTACTCCTTCATTTTCTAAGTTTTCTTGTAGAAGTTTAGTGATTTTCTGAAGGACGGTACAGGTCATCTAGGAATTCAGGCCTTTCTGTGTGGGGAAATTTGTATGTCTGGTGGGGGGAAGAGGGTAGGAATTTACGGTGAATAGTCTGTTCTGCTGTAAATTTTCAAAGGGATGGTAATGATGTGGAGTTTGATGGTAATGATGTGGAGTAAGCTACCTTGCATACAAAACATTCTTGGGGAATGTGTATCAGCCAGAGATGTCTGAGCTGACTCGCTTACCTGGAAGCAGTATTGCAGAATAGGGCTTACTAACTTTGGCACAGCCCTATGAAAATGTGGTTTTGTTGCTTGAGTTCTAGACTGTTGCATCCCATGGGCAGTGTGCTGTGTGGAATTGTTGGCTCTGGCTGGCTTTAGCTTCACTGTTCACCAAAGTGCCCCCTCAGTAGATTAATGCAGAGAAGTCACTGTATGGTAAATTCACACTGCAGTGCATCCCCATGCAGATATTTTTGTACGTGGCTGATTCTAGAAAAGTGATCTGTCTTTAAAGCTTGCATAAGCTGGTAGTACATGTGGGTGTAGTTAATTGCCACTGGAAACTACTCGTAGTCCCCGCTGACATAGGATGTTTATTTAGAGGGAAACTGATTTCCTGAGTCATAGACAGACTGTTTCTTTCATGGTGGCAAAAGGCGTTATGTATTGCACTGCAGACTCAAATCTTAAGCTGCAGTTCAGAGTCAAAGTAACAGAACCTTGCTATTTTGTGAAATGAGATCTTAAATCAAGAGATACTCAGAAAATGTCGGTTAAAGATATTAAGTTCTTTTGCTGGCCAATAAGTTTCTGTGCCTTGCAGCAGCATTGCTCCAGGTGAAAGAATTTAATTGGAAATACTTATACAGCAATTTAAAATAAACTCATAAAAGACAATTGCCTGTCTTCATAAGGAGCTGAAAGATATCCCTGGAACCACTGTTCCCAAATATTCTACTCATGCAGATGCTACAATTCAGATTTTTAGTCTTCAGCACAAAGATTTCAATACATAGCTCAGCTAAAGGAGAAGCTAGCTGTAAATTGTTAATCTGTGGCTAGGTCTGCTATCCTATTACTTTGTAGGTTTAGAATTAGGGTAATTGAAAGTGGTGTATAGGTAATGGCATTTATGGTACTATTTCAAATTGATGATTTGTCAGATCTGGATGTGATACTTTTGGTAATAAGCACCAATTCTAGGTAAAAGCAATTTTGAAGACTATTCATTCAAATATTTATTTAAAGTAATTTCAGTAAGAAAATTTTGCAAATTTCTTGTGTTAGCTATTACGAAAATACTAATGTAGAGAAACTTGTCAAATTCAGAACACTGAGTGGACAAGTTCTGTCACTCAGACCCAAGACTGACTTACGGATGTACATACATGTTGCAACACTGAAATTTAATGAGGATGTGCAATAAATACAGAATAAAACTGTAGGAGTGTAGTACAAAATATACATTATCATCATTTTCATTTCACCACTTGCTTTCAAGATGAAAAATCATGAGCAGTTTCATTGCGGAGCTCTTACCCAGCTAATGATTGTTAATGAGAATTGTGTATAGACATTATCAATAATTTCTTCTAGGGAGGGGGAACAATGGCTAAAAATGAGAAGTGTGCTGAGGCAAAAAATTCTGAAACCCAAAGATGTGGCTGTTTACTCTGAAGGAGTCAATGAAGTTATCACAGACTTAATTAAAAGAATCCACACCCTCAGAAGTCAAGAGGATGATGAGGAAACAGTGACCAATGTTAACAACCTTTTCTTCAAGTATTCAATGGAAGGTAAGCCCAGGCTGTATAACATCTGTAAAGAAAATGGATGTAACGCAGCGTGCTTATGGTTAGGCATTTTAAACGACTACTGCCCCGTTGTGATTAATCTGAAAAGGGAAGCTTGATATTCTGCATTCAGGTGTCTTCCTACTTAGTGCAGTAGATATCAGTAGAATTCCCTTGTAGAGTCCAAAGAGATGATAACTTGTATGAAGGGACAATTCTTGTGGAAATGCTGGTATATGGGTAAAATGTACAATGAAGGCCCTGAGCCATTTCAGTGCTCCATATTTTTGTATTAATTTCTCAAGTATAGAGGTGTCGACCTTCTAACAGTGTGACTTCTAAGACATGTTAATTTAGCAACATGCTGGCCAAATTCCAGGTGGAGAATCCCTGTGTGATGCAACTAAATTCTGTTCCTAGCTTAATGTGGGAAAAGATACTGCTTTCCCCTGCCTATGCGTGCCAACTGTGGGATTGATATGCTTGCCCTAAAATCATCTCCCACAGGAACTCTAGCATGAGCTAGTACAGCATTTCTTGTGTTTCCTTATAGAAATCTAATGGTGATTCATATTTCATGTGTTCCTTTGACTGCATACAACCTGATCTCGTTATATGTAATACCTTTTAAAACATAGGTACTCTTTGCTGAGAAGCAGCTGAAGAATTTGAGATTTGCAAGAACTTCCAAATTGCTCACCTGTGAAGATGCCATATCAAATGGCTGGCTGGCTGTTTGGTCAACTAACCTGAGTCTGTTCTACATTAATAATGTCTAAAAATGGCATTCAACTAAGAGTTACCATTTTATGGATTTTTAAACTCTGAGCTCACAGGTTCACTTTAACTGATGGGTTAGTTTAAATTCTTTGCATTCTTTTAGCTTTTCATTTATAACTTGTGCCTGGTATGCGCTTATTTCCTATATGAATTGCAGTTTTAATTAACTTACACTGTCAACTGTTCAGGGAACCAATGTGTAAGATTTTTTTGAAAAGACCATGTAAAGAGCAAAAGAATGCATAAGAACTAGCATTTGCTGAAAGAGGCATAAGAGAAATAAAATACACAGAAAAATATCTCCCCAGAGAGGAAAATTAGGGAAGGAAGAGTGAGTTGAAAATAGCCAGATTTCAAAACGTTTTTGTCAACACAGGAGAAATATGAAGCAAAGAACAGGGAAAAAGAAGAGTTTCTTTTAAAAAAATATATATACACTTGAGAATTTGTGGAGAGTTTCATGGAGGGCAAGATGAAAGTTAAACATCATATCTATTCTACCTGTTTTTAATAGAAGAAACAGAGAAAAAAGAGACTAGAGTGTTAATAGACCAATTACGCTGATTATCTAGTTAACAGTTATTCTACTGTTTCCCGGAAAGATGAGGACTAATGAATTTAAAAGCACAACATTTAGTAAAAACATTGATTTGGTGCAAATGGCTTTGAGAAATTATCTAAATGCCTTTTAAAATTGCCTAGTTGCTCCACTAGATTTTAGAATAATCATTGAATAAGATTATTTTGATAGTAGGAATGCTTTTTATACTGTACCATGTGATATTTTCATAAGTAAACTGGGTAGTATGGTCTAGATTTTGCAAGTTAGGAGGAAAAGTTGCTAGAAACCTGTGTTCAGAAAGTAATTAAAAATGGTTTGCTGTCAAACTGAGAGAACATTTTGGCTAACTCCGGTAGGTCATTTTCTGGCTGAGTTCTGTCTAATGTTTAATAATTTGGATATGTTTATAGAAACTGAGCTGACAGATTGCAGGGACACTAATGTATGAGTATTAACTTGATAAATGGAACAAATGGTCCAGAGCTGAGAATAATAATAATAATTTAGTAAAATTATATATAAAGTACTGTTCTTCTGGGGAGGTGGGGGTGGGAATGGCATTTCTAGTAGGGATCACTGCAATACTGCAGACAAAACATCTGAGGAAATTACAGCAGGTCAGGAACAATATTGTCACTTGCAACAGTGTTGCACACTTGATGTTTTTCAGGGCTACATGGAGTATATTGTGTGCGGTGAAATCACTGTGTGTATAAAGAGTGCAAGCTCCTTATACATTTATGCATACTCATTATTCATTTACTACCAGCTTATGATGAAGAAAGGCATAGCCACTGCTAGAAGCCCTTGCATAATCACCAGTTATCAGAAATGTTTTTGGACTTGTATGTCCCCGTGTGTTCAGAGGCCAACGCAGCAGGCTCAGGATTTGTGGTGCAATGCAAAACACAGCGAACATGCTGGAGGGCTGCTCTGCTTCTGGTGGAACTCCTGGCTGTCTTCTCATGCTGAACATTATTGACATAGTAGCCACTGCCTCGCTACCACATTTAGCTGGGATTTTTTACTGTGTTTTAAATTTCTATTCTATCTGCTCCCAACTACAGTAATAACTAAACATTTGTGGCAGGTAGTTTCATTATGTTAGCATTCTAATTGCTTAAATTATTAATATGTATATATGCATGTGTGTAGAAATTTTTTTTTTATTTCGTATATACAGGTGTGGCAACTATCCTGTATGAATGCCGGTTGGGCTGCCTGGAAAACAACATCCCACAGCAGACTGTTGAATATATTGAGGCTCTGGAGTTGATGTTTAGTATGTTTAAGACCACTATGTATGCAGGTGCTATTCCCAAATGGCTTCGTCCACTTATTCCAAAACCCTGGAGAGAGTTCTGCAGATCCTGGGATGGACTTTTCAAATTTAGTAAGATTTAGTAGTAGAAAAGTTCAACTGTATTTCTGCAGGTTCTGTGTGTGTTTGAACAGGCCTTGTTGCATTTCTCTTCTAAAATTATAAGAAGATACTGTGGTAGAAGTAAGTTTCATGTTAAACTCAGACTGGCCAAAGGAACCATTTTAAAAAATACTCTACTGAAAAAGAATGTTACCAGTACACTTTAAATATTCCCCTATTTTATACTGCTGTTTCTTTATTTGTCTTCAGCTGTTTCAGAGCCCAGTCCTCTCTCCAGGTCAGAGTTCTTTGCCAAGGCTTTATCTTAAGCCACTCAAATTTTAATGAGGGTGGGTTTGTTGACTTCAGCAAGTTTTCAGTCAGGCACTCTGACAAGTAATCACCACTAAAACTGACTAGAAAGTTAAAAGATGAGACTCTAGCAATTAATTAAACTCTTTGTGAAGTTTATATATACACGTACAAAGATATAAGTTGACATAGAAGTACACTGCTGTAGTATAGCATGGTTTTTTGTGAATAAAGCATTCCAGGCTACTTTATTAATCATCTTTCATGTAAGTAAGAAGAAGGAGTTGTCTCTGCAATATATTTTTGTTAATGTTCTAGAATCTTTAAAAAACCTTGAACCTGTTTTTCCTCTCTAATGTTAGAAAGCTGCATGCATTTTTTTAATTTATTTTATTAGTACTGTTTGTCAGGTAGGTCTGTGTACATCTTCCTGAGAGAAAATTCTTCAGTTCCTTAACTTTTAATATGCCTCATGCTTAGTTTTTAATAGGTATTGATCTGTACCTACAGTAGGCATTAGGGAATCTACTTAATACTGATATGGGTGTGTTTTCTGTGAAACATGTACTTTTTTACACTGCCACTTTTAAATTATTTCTCATGATAAAGCACTTTTGTTCCCTTTTGTGGGTTAAAAACAACAGCAGACTTCAGCTTTATACTAACAGCAGCTGAAAAACTGTTTGCAAGGAATTTGTTTGTTTTAAACTTGTTATGCGCTTTCTTTGTTTAATCCCTTTTCATAAAGGGAATTAAATGATGAGAAACATTGTATGCGATGTGTATGTTTGTATAGGTTTGATAAAGAAACATGTTGATTCTAGTTCTTTTTCTTCTTTGTAAGCCCATTCTGCGAGGCATTAACTTTCTGAGTTTTCTCCTTTTTAACGCCCCTGTTTCACTGAAGATGCTGTTTGTAGTCACTAAAGTATAAATGGGACTGTGGGTGAGATCGCTCAAAATATCATTCACTGAAGTTTTTCAATTTTTGTTATTACTTGATGTTCCTCATCTTTGTCTTCAGTGTGATTCAGTTCTGTGGCTTTGACCTTCGGGTTGCTGCTAACGTCTTGTAGCAGCTGCTGTGTGCTGCCTTGCAGCATGCTCTGCAGAATTCACCACTTCTTGCAGAGCCATCAGAAAACAAGCCAGGTGGGCGTAAAAACTTGACCTTGAGCTTCCTTTGCTCTCAGTTAGAAACTAGTCTCTTGTGTCCTTCCCTCATGCTCAGCATTCTCATGCCGTGAGCTTACCAAGATTCGTGTCAGCTCTGTCTTTCCTTACCATGAGTACGCAAGGACCTCCACCCACCACTCTATTATCTTTTCCCTGAGAAAATACATTCAAATATTTTGTCTTTTTATGGCTATGTAGTATAATGTAAGGGGAAAATGTCATTACTGAATGGAACCAGCAGAAAAATAAAAATGGAGGCTTAACAATTTTTTTCAATCCCAAAGGTCAAATCCATGTTAACAACAAATTGAAGGCTATTCAGTCTCAGCTGGACCAAGGAGAAGAAGTAAATGGTGGGCTACTTACATACCTCCTAGTGAGTAAGGAACTTACTTTGGAAGAGATCTATGCCAATATGACTGAAATGCTTCTGGCAGGAGTAGACACAGTAAGCTTGTTATTGTATTTCTTGTGAACAGTTGTTTTTGTAAACCAGTACTATTTGTACCTATTTTCGGGGGGGGGTTATGTTGTTTAGAAGGATGTAATTTCTGACACGTTTAAGTCATTACATCCTTAAAATTATATAAAATACTTACAACACTATATAATTTCTCTACTAGAATTAAGTCAGTGTTGTTCTTTTCTAGCTGGTTTTTTTTCTAGGTTTACGGGAACCCATCACTTGGGAGTCAGTTCCACAGTTTATTAAATGGATAAAGTAGCTATTGTCTTTATGTTCAGCTTGCATTTCATACATTTTCTTTTCCTAATTTGAATAGCAGGCTGGTATTTGTGCTTCTTTAGGTAGACCATGATAGAAAAGGCTGCTGAAAGTTAGTGTGAAAAAAATGATCAATAAACTTGTATGTAGAATTTGGTAAAGGATTATGGCTAATTAAATTAACTGGGACACACATTATGGATCAGATACCTGGTTTGTGCTGAAGTCCATTAGGAGAGGGGTGTTGGGCCAGCACTAACATAGGTAAGGCGTAAGTTCACCACCCGTGCTTGTGCTGGCAACATGCAGTCAGTCTGAGGCAAAGAGCTGTGGAGATGAGGCTCAGCATTAATGCGGTTAGCATTTGAGGCATGTTTACACCTAGTGAAGCATTTTAAGTAGCCATCTTTCCTTATTCTTCTGATTTGTTGTCTAGAGAATTTGAAGAAACTTTAAGGTCATGTTATACATCTTACCCTCCTTTCATTCCTATCATGTGAAAACTGTGCAGCTTAATATTGACTGCAGCATGACAATCAGAAGAATAAGAAAAGATAAAAATGAGTTGTTTGTATTGCATATGGAGTCATTTAGAATATCAGTGAACACTATTATTATAAACTATTGTAAATGAGCAATTTTTTTTAAAAGATCTATATGAATTTGATAAAGGAAGTGCTACGTAGGACTGTGTTCAATAGTCTTGCAGTAGAAAAGATTAAAATAAGTAAAAAGTAAAGTAGCCTTAAAGTAAAAAAAAACTTCTCTGGATAATTGAATTCAGATTTTTTTGGTTTAAGAAATTTTGTAAGGTTTCTAAAGAAAACAAAAAGTCCCCCAACAGTAATACTTTTGAATTCCAAAATAAGGAGCACATGTAAAGCTTATTTATGTGCTGAAGATTACTCCATTCATCAAATATCCCAAGGGATTATGAGTTTGGAGAGCTTTTTGATGTTTGGTTCTTAAGTAAAGCACAATTATTCATCCCATACATTTTCTAATCCTTCAGACCCTTAATTTTCCATTTTTAGTGTGTGAGAGAGTTTTCATTAAACTAAAAGGACAGTGTTCAGGTTCATGCCAACAAGAGTTTCTCTTCCCATTTGACTCAGCTTTCTCAGCTGGCAACAATCATTTTGTGAGAGGATGGTCCTTCTGATTTCCTCATTTCCAAGTACAAGACAGAAATTGAGGGAACCTTTTTTCCCCTACTGCTGTCACTTCAGATCTCATTTTATCACAGAAAATGAAAGAGGTTTAAAGGATTATAAAAGCTTTCAACAAAATTGTAAGGCTACAAAGCATTTCAGCTGTCCCTGGAACAGTGCTAATTTTTGAGAGGTTATGAAGGAGCTGGGAACCTGGGAAGAAAAAGTGTTTGTATCAGAGAAGTTCTGTGTACAGCTGGCACAACTGCCAGCTCCTCTGAGAGAACTAGGGCAGGGTTGCATTTTAGCAAGGGACAGCCACTCAATATCACAAGAAGAAAAAAAGAAAGGTTCTGAGAATAATACTTCTAGCGTTATACCCCAGTTTGAAGACAAGACGTAAAAGGTCACTGTCATGATGAATTTGCATTCTAAATTGATCTTAAATATAAGCCCAAAATAAGACACTTCCAGAAGTTGGGTTTTTTACCTATACATTGTTTATAACCTTAATCTTTGCTGTGCCAGTGAGTGGGAAGCTGAAAATAAAACTTTCCTGCCTAGAAAGTGAAACTGGTTGTTGGTCTTTGTTATACAAGTTGAAAAATATACTTTTTAATATTTCACTGGGAAAATAGCAGCATGTGTTGTTTTGATACTTGGGGGATTTTTAGATGGAAAAGGGATGAAGGAGGGGATGGTGAAGTCTGACAACATCCCGTTGAGTCCAGATGTGAATCATTGCCAGTCTGTTTTATAACTTTAAACATATAAAGCACATAGTTGAAAACAGATTGTTTTTCTTGGCTTGAAATTATTTTTAATATAATCTTGTTGGACCTGATGATGATGGTTGTGGTTGCTTCCTTAGACTTCTTTTACTTTGTCCTGGGCAACATACTTGTTGGCAAAGCACCCTGAGGTTCAACAATGTGTTTATGAGGAAATAGTCAATAAGCTGGGGAAAGACCAAGTTCCTGTTGCTCATGATGTCCCCAAATTGCCTTTGATTAGAGCTGTGCTGAAAGAAACCTTGAGGTAAGTAGCAGAGAACTGCAATCATTAATTAATAAATTTAATTCTGTGTAGTTGTAATGGATTTTGAGTCCATGCTAACGTTCGTATTTAGTTGTTGTTACTGCTATTTGATGCTTCTGCTTTTATTTATTGTAGCAGTATCGTGTCCAAGGATGACCAAGCAATGAAATATGATTGTTTATATAATGTTTCATATTTTTAAGTATGGTGGAAGTAGTATCACATATGTAGGACGTTTCTGTTGAGGTAGGTGATTGAAAGCTTTATTTTTGCCTTCTAAGTGTTAGTCTGTATGATGGACAGTAACAACCTCCTCCCCCACACAGTACTGCAAAGTGGTACTTTGCAGTACCACTACAATCGTTTTAAGCTTCTTGACTTAAATTGAAGGCATGTGACATGCTTTTTTTATATGTTTATACCAAATGTTCATAGTGAGGTGAGGGGAGTAAGAGGATTTTAGAGAAGGCATCAACAAGGCTTTTTCAGCTCCCAATAGTGCTGAAACGTCTCCAGCTTGACCAGCTGGTTACATGTTTGGTTGTACATGTGTAAAGCAAATAAATACGTAGACCAAATAGCTCAACCTCCAGTTACTAGTAAATAACTTTTCTCAGGTATTAATCATATTCTCACAGATGATTCAAGGTCTTTGAATCTCCAAGGTGTTCTGTACTTTTGAAAAAACTTTTTGCTGTGAATCTATATTGCATTCATATTGCATATTCGTGAATGCAAATTAGAATCTAAACTTTTTAAGTTGTATTAATTATTACTGTTGAACTTCTCATAAATTTTTGTCTCTAGGTTATACCCAGTATTGCCAGGAAATGGAAGAGTGACCCAAAAAGACTTGATTGTTGGAGGATACTTGATACCTAAAGGGGTAGGTTCTACTGCAGTCCTCTGCAGAGAACACAGTTTAATTTTTGTGTATGAAATGTGATTTGTTACAACATGCAAGCATTGTACTGATTTCAAAAGATTTCACCCAGCTAGACCATTAAGAGGAAAGTATTTCAATAATACCCATTTATATGACAAAAATGGATTTTATAATTGACTTGTTGCTGTTGTTTTTTTAGATTTGGGTCCTCACATGCTAATCAAATTTACCATCATGACTTGTTCTTAATACTTGTGGGGGTGGATTCTATTGATAACATCTCTGCACAATGTTACAATTTGATTTAAAAAAATGTATTATTCTTGCAGCTTTCTAATCCTTTGTCTATTCATTCCTTTTGTAGAATGAGTTTAATTTTCTTTTTAAATTATTAATCTTTCCTTTATACTATTCAAAGATTACACAGAGATCATGGTAGAACTATATGGCTCTATTTTACATAGAGAGCATTTCTGTGTTAGAGCAACATAGCTCTAAACCAGTCAGGATTCTTCATTCTTAATATTCTTTAAATATTATTCCACACATATCATCCATCATATCCTCCCCTCCCCCCCAGTTTATTTGGAAACATCATCACATCAATTATTGCTGGGGTTTTTTTCCTGCGGTGTTTTTTTTTTTCCTTCCCAACCTCCGTTTTTTATTGTATCTCTCTTCTCCCTTTCTCTCAGATTATCTTTTTGAGATAATTCCCAATACTTGTGACCTTTGTTCCCATCTCCTTCCCCACTGCATCGTCTCTAAGATATCCAGCAACATTTAAAACAACTTGAAGATTATTTCATTTGACTAGTTGAGAAAGGGATCTGATTTTCTAGGTATCCTTTTTTCTTCTAGAATTACTCAAAGATACTTAATTTTTATCACCTCATATTGCAGTAGTTACGGTAATTACAACTGGTTTTTTTTATTTTGTTATGTGTATTGGAGTTAGCCAATATAATTTATTTCCTCAGACGCAGCTGGCACTCTGTCATTATACTACTTCATACAGCGAAGAAAATTTCTCAGTGGCAAATGAGTTCCGACCTGAACGCTGGCTGAGGAAAGACAATTTGGACAGAGTAGACAATTTTGGTTCCATCCCCTTTGGTTATGGCATTCGAAGTTGTATAGGAAAAAGAATTGCAGAGCTGGAAATTCATCTTGCACTGATTCAGGTTAGAACTATGTGGTAGCATTACAAGAAGTAAAATATATTGGTATGATTCTTTTCTATGTATACCATTTCTGGATATCTTACAGTGCACAAAACCTTTGTTTTGGAGTGTCGTCTAGCATAGTAATTCCTGCAAAAGCTTTAAAAATTGAAAATAATCATGCTTGAAATGTAGCGTACTAGTCAAACTACACTGTAGAAGAAAAATTCTTGTTAGTAGGAATGAAGTTAAACTAAAGGTAAGATTGTTAAGGGAATATATGGATTAGTACAGAAGGTTTTTGTAAGCAAGTTGGAAGTCTTCATGTTATATTGGAATGGTTACCTGCTTAGTTTCAGTATTTTAGTTACAAAAAATTCAGTACTTACAGAGACATAAAAAAGTTTTTGTATCCTTATACTGACCACAGTGTTACGACAAATAGAATTTTTCTATGTTCTGTGGTTTTCTGTCCTTTCTTGTTCTTTCAACTTCAATATCATTTTAGGTATACATAATTTATAGTTATATAAGTAGTTAGTACATATTGATATACATTGTTTTCCATCGCTTCATATCATAAAGCAGGCTTTTCCAATACCTGCTATATTTTTTGTCATTTACAAGACAGCCTTTAACTCAAATGCTGAGCTCAGATTGTGCAATCAAAACTTAAAGATTTGGAAACTATTTATAGTTACTTAACTGTAAAAATATATAGACCCATTATTTGTATTCAAAGCAAAGCTTGATTGAATTTGCCTTAGAATTTCCTTAAGGAAACTCCTAGAGCAATCTCTGAATGACGAGCGTCTTGTCTCTCGAAACTCAGTGAGATAGCTCTCAGGGGGCTGGATAAAACAAACATACTTGCATCTTTTTGAAAAGGAGGATCAGGGAAGTAATAGAGAGACTGCTTTTGTTTTCTGGAAAGAAACTAGAACAAAATAGCACACAACCTATTTGCAAGCATTGAGATTATATTTAAGTGATTTAAAAATAGAAACACACAAAGCATAGAGCTGATCAAAGAGAAATTGTTTCAGACCAGTCTGATTTCTTTCTTTGACTTGATCACTTACCTAATGTGGTGGATACAAAATAAATCATGCATTCTGACTTAAGGAAATATTTTCACACATCCTATACATTGTTCTCACAATTAAATTAATAAAATTTGTTCCAGATGGAAGTACCTATAAAATTCATGCACAACTGGTTGGAAAAAAAGAGATAGCTGGAGGCAGTAGCTGCCAGATATTTGCTGTTCAACTGGGAAAGCGTTTCATTAAAATTCTATAAGAGGTTGTCCTGCATTTGATTTAGGTTGGTATTTTCATGAACAGTGTAAGTGATGGATTAGAGAATACTTTCAGGGTTTTCATAGGATACCAAGCTGACATGAATCAAGTTAAAATTGGAGAATGTGGATATAGAATTACGAAAAAATGGAGAAATTTTCCAGAATCAACACAAAATTGTTCATTAAGTACAGTTGCAAGTTACTGCTTTTGAGAAGAAATCAAATGCATGAATACAAATTGCTGACCAACTGGCTGGGTAATTAGTGCAGTAGAAACAGACTGGAGTGACATAGTAAAAAATCGGTCAACAATAACAATGCTAATTCTGACAAGGCAGTGTAATTCTGGGGTATATTAACAGTATTAACAAGCATGTTGTATGTCAGAAAGAGGAGGTAAATTACTCAGTCTTACCAAACACTGGTGAATCCTCAGCTAGACGGTGATAGGCGGCTGATCCTGTGCACTGCGTTTTAAGGACAATATAGTCAAATTGGAGGAAATTAAGAAGACAGAGAGAATAACAAGAATGAGAGGTTTGAAAAAGGGAAGAATGAGATGAAAATTTGATCTAACATCTAACACTGAAAAGGTAGCTATGTATAGGAAAATAATGCATTGTCCATCATGCTTACTAGGAGAAGGATGAGAGAAGATTGCTTAGTTTATAGGAAAAAGTGTTTGAGATTCAATATTGGGAAAAGTTGAGGTTGCTGCGGTTTTTCCTTCTTGAAAGTTTAAAAATAGCTAGGTGAAGTATTCTATGTTCAGCTTCAAAACGGGTGAGAGAAATCTCTTGAAGTTTGTTTTAGCCCATGATTTCTGTCATTTGTTTGCAACTGATTCTCTCGCTTTCATTAAGTGTATGGAAATAGAGGTTTAGTGTATAACTAATAATATTTAACCTGTGTGATTGAGCTATAGTGATTCCGTTCAGGAGACGTTCTAATATTTGACTGCTTGAATTATGATTGCTTCACTTGGTGTGCTGGACAGTTGCTTTTTCATGTTTGTTTTGTTTCCTTCTGCCCAGGAAGAGCAATGTGTGTGATGGGATTGGGACTTTATTATTGCTTTGTTTTATAATTTTACATAATGATTTACGTGAAAGGAAGTGAAACCAAAAACACATAGAGAAGAAGCTCACAAGGTTTGAAAGAGACCTGAGTTTCTTTGATAGCTCAGACTGTTTAATCTAGTTGTGTGGAAATCCTTCAGAAAGGACTGGCTCAGTCCTCCCTCAAACAGAGGAGGAAGGTTTTTAACTGTAATCATCTTCACCTTGTAACAACTGTTTTTTTCTTTCCTGTGTGGGAATCATAGCACTTAGACTCCACAGAACTGGGAACAGAAATTTTGCTTGGTACAGTCTCTTGTTATGTTTTCTTTTCTGTAATTTTTCAGCTTTTCTAATACTTGTCCTGTTTATCTTCACAGTTGCTTCAGAATTTTGAGATCAAAATTTCTCCCAAAACCAAACCAGTTCATGCTAAAACCCATGGACTTTTGACTCCTGGAAACTCCATCAATGTGAGATTTTCTGACAGAAAGTGAGACTCAGATGTTTTGGAAATACTTGTATGATTTTCATCTTATGAATGTTTAATAACGCTTGTTCTCTGGTTTGTAGGTATTTGGCAAGATGATAAAGTATTATGTTCTGCCTTAGTTCTAGCAGTACATAAGAGAAATTACCTCTCCTATAATAGATAATTACACGTATGAAAATATATACTGAAAAAATTCCTTCTTGCACTGGGAATCTCCCTTTACCTGGAAAGATTTCTAGTAATAACAACATGTGCATTGAAAAAAAATGAAATTAAATTCTGACATGTCGGTATCATTCAGTGGTTTTGTGACACTGCTTTGTCATAGAAGTCAACTACTCAGTGAGTCTATTTGAGAGCAAGAGGATTACTGTGTAAGATGTGAAAATTAGCTGCATTTATGAGTTTGTGGTTTTCTGTTTCTTGTCTCCCAGTGTTTTTTAGAAGTTTCCACCTAACATTGAAATTATGAGATAATTCTTCTCTTGTCTGTAAAAACACTCTACGTATATTAAAAAATTAATACAGTAATATGAAAATTAAAGATAGAAAAAAATACAATTTATGTCACTTTATTTAGACTCTACAGAACAACTAAAAATGTATCCAAAAATAATCCCATAAAATGTTTCTGTATAATTTTTAGAAAAAAATTAAAAATCTTAAAGTTTAAATGTCACATTGTAGTGTTATGAACCCAGACATTGTCTTCATCACCAAAGCATAAGCTGAGTGGAATAGCACAAGCCACTTTCACTGTTCTAGCTAATATTTTGCCAAAACCAAATGTAAATAATAAAAATGAAGTAGTTGTTACATTTTTTTATCATTTAATTAAAATGCTACTATTAACTATCTTTGCAGTTCTTCAACAGTAAGAACTGGAAACTTCCTGTTGTCACATGCTGAACCCATAGGCAGGTGCACAGTTGCCTTCTGTAGGATGGAAATGTGACTACTGAAGTATTTTGAGAGTTTCTTACTATCTAGCGTCTAATGAAAAGAGTGGACACCTGAAAAGGGTTTTTTAATTATTATTTTATTTTTCCTATAGCAACTAATAGAAAAAGTCTCTCTTGCATGATACTTCAGGCAACTTAAGTATCACTGCACTAACCTTATATTCTCATTTTTGAGAGAAACCTTATACCTTGGGACCATGTTACGTCTTGAACAATGCTCAAACCTGCATATCCTAATATGAAATTAACTATGTAATTATGTAGAAACTGTTTACGTGTCAGGCTCTGACTGTTGTTTGTGAAGTAGTTTATGTACTGATAATTGTAAACTTTTCAAACATATGCAGAGTTAGAAAAAAGTTGTGCAACTCAGTTTTTAAAATGACAAGATTTTTCTTTCCTTATCTAGCTATAAGAAGTCAAAGACAGGTTACAAATTAAATAACACACTATAGTTTTAATGGTATACATGAAATTCCACATAGCTAACTATTACAGTCACATTGTAGTATTTTGGTTGCTTTTTGTAGTGCCTTTTCAAGGTCTTGACAAAAGAAAAAAAATCTCCTTTGTATGGACCTTGTATATAAAATAATAACACTAAACAAAATTGATCTGGTCTGTGAGAAGGTTAAATGTTTACATGATGACTTTAAAATGTTAATCCTGTATTGAGCATATATATGTACTGTAAGAAAAACAGGTAATCTGTGGAGGGCTTTTTTCCTTGAATGAGCTTGCCTTCTGATGCTGTTTTCCAGGGCTTCGCATTATTCCTTTTTCCTTTCCCATTGTTATTTCCAATTGTCCCCATCTTAAATAGAATGAAGACGGTTGTGTTTGCCAGAGCCAGCTGACGTCCCAAAGGAGATGTTTTGCAAAGGTCTGTTTAAAAGTCTGTGGATTTGACTCCATTACGCTGCCTGGTTTTGTTGATGTGGGGATCAAAGAGCCCAAGCCTTGAATCCAAATTTGGATCTGTATGGTGCCCTTCTTTTGCATTGTCATAGCATTGTTAGAAACACCAGCCATTGCTATGTTGAAGCACCTTTGCTACTTGGTATCAGTCCCTAAGTAACACATCACTGTAGAAGAGGGAAGAGGCGTTCTAAAATGCTCTTTAAGGCATTTGAATATTTTCATGAAAACAGAAAGCCTGTGATTTGTTTTAATAGAGCATCTATCCATGTAAGTTGTCTTTTATACATAATAAAATATTTATACAGAATTTACAATTCCTGGGTCTCATTTTAATTGCTATTTATAATTGTGTTTTCTTTAGCATCTTAAAAGTTTTTATTTTGTTGGATAGTACTGGACGATTCACTGCTACATGGGAAATTACTAGTTCAGCCAGAAAAGATGGGGATTCATACAAGATTTTAAGGTGCGTAATGACCTGGCTGAAGGAGAGATAACATTGTATTAAGAGTACTGTCATTCTGGAGGAAAGTTAGTGGCAAAGTTACTCAAGAAATACCCTAGGACTGCTTCTAATGTTTTTATTAATGATAATTGCTTAATACATAGAAGAGTATTAATGATATAAGGAGTGAAGGCATAAAGTATATATATTAAAAAAACCCAGAATGTAATAGAGATGGGAGGGGATTTAATAGCAAAATACATATATGTAGGGAATAAAAAGAATTTGAGACGCTCACCAGTTGAAAATGAAATAATGTAGAGGAAGACCCAGGTAATCACAGATGACTAGAAATTGCAAGTGTGTTGGAATAATGAAAAAATACAGTCTAGAATGTGAGAGATGAAGTATCTCTGACAGAGACTGGGGAAGAATAGGTGAGATTGCATCTTGAGTGCTATGTACAGTGTAGTTACGTGTTCAAGAAAGGTGGAGTTTGATTTGAAGGTTATACTACAATGCTTTTTGCTCTGCCTCCCTGTGGTTTAAGCAGACCACAAGCTTGCAGATCAAGCCCTGGCACATCTGGAAGCTATGTAACCATGGGCTTAGGAGAACTTGTTTCTTTGGACACAAAACTGTGCTGGCTTGATTAAGCTCCTTCCAGTTGGATTAGATAGCAGGTAGCAGAAACATGGATGTCTGCAAGAGACTAAATATATCCTCAAAAATATTCACATAGTTAGTCTAGAAAAGTGAATTTTGAGAGAGGACATAAATGTTTTGTTCAAATACCTTCAACTTAAGGAGTTTGCTCCTTAAGGTAAAGGGCAATGTTTGCCCAAAACAAGTATCACCAGCTAGCAATGAATAAACTGGTGTAGAAAGTTTCAAGCCATGAGGAGAGTGAGAGTTGAGAATATGAGCAATGGTGAAGACAAAAAGAAAAAATGCCCAACCAGCCATGAAATGATGGAGCGTGGTGAAAAGAATTCTGTAATGAGGTTGCTGAAGTAGAATCACTGCATTCAGTCAGTCTGTTCTCTGTTTTTTCTTACTCTGTTGTAGGTACATAGGCGTGGAAGAAATCTGGAATGAGGTCAATGGTGAAGTAGTCACAACTCCAGCAAAGTTGTATGCCAGTAGTGAATAAAATTTATGAGCACCTTAAATACCCCAGCATTGATGTGGCTGTGAAGATGGAGAGTAGTGTACCTGGCAGCTGTGAACATGAGAGAAGTAGGCACTGGGGGGGTGTTTGGAGCTAGAAACAGAAGGGTTGTGCTGTCACGCACAGGACTGGGAAAGGGCAGTAGGAAGGCCATGCAGAGTGGAGGCTTTGGGGCTATATCAAACAGATAATCTATGAAAGCATACGTGAAATCAAATTTAAGGTACTGGAGAGTTGAGCTGTGGGCTGCATGTAGGATGGGGGAGGACGAGAGACGCAGGATGAGGCAGTAGCAGTTTGCGCGCATGATGTGTGTGCTATTTGCACCATATAACAAAAAAAAAAAAAGTTTTTGATCATTGAGTTTTTCCTTCCTATGTTATGTTGTCACATAATGTTCATAACTTAAAAAAATTATATAATTACTAAAGATTTACATCTTTGGTAATGCCAAACTTCCCCTGTGTGTGCCCAGAGAAAAACTCTGTAGGGATATAACAAATCACTAATTCTCGGTGTTCCAGAACTACATTAGCTTGCACTGGCAGGCTCCCATGGAGGTAGGTGCATTGGAGGGTTTTTCATCTCCTGAAGTGGTCAGTAGAGGATTTACAGGGTCATGTGAAAAGCAGATGCTAGATGATTTAAAATGCTACCAAGCTATAGTCATAGCACTGTACAGCTACTTAGGAGGACAGATGTAAATACATATGCCAGCACAATCACTGTGGAAGACAAACCCAGCTGGTGGTACACATTGGACCCTTCTGATTTTTGCAAGGTCTGTGGTATGGACTATATTGAAGCAAGAGAAACTACACTTCACTGGAACGTGTGTTGGAAAATATTAGGGAAGAGGTCCGAAGTTGCTGGATATTTCTTATTCATATATAGGTTTTTATCTAAATTTTACACCAGCAGTATTAAATAATAAACCTAGATGGGAAGGTGTGAGTAGTAACTTTTAATATCTGATCATTTAAAAGTATTTTTATATATATATTTATGCACAAAAAAATATTTTATCCTCTGTTATTAATACACATTCACATATCTTTTTCCCTTTCAAAGAAAATAAGTAGATGTATACCCAGAGCTTGCAAATATTACTTACTCGTGTTCATGCTGAATTGAAAAAAAAAAAAAAAGTAGATGTCATGTGAGTATTTTAAAACATAATTTCATCTCAGAGTTTCCCCTATGGCTTCCAAAGTAATTTTCTTCAAGGAAACCACTGAAAATGCTACACTGTGGTTTTGGTACCACTAGATGGTGCTGCCTTTATAGTGTTCCTTAGGAGAAGTCAGTGATTATGTATCTATGGGGAAAAACCCCAACTATAGCTAAAACCAATGTACTTACTACAGCTTCTTAAAGATAGAGGAGTTCTGTTATACTTGTTTGACAAGGAGTCTTAGCCTTTTTATGTGTAAATGTCCTCAATTTGTGTTCATCTTTTGCATATGCTTGGGAATTTGCATGGAACAAATAGTACAGTATGTCCAAAGTTTCATGCAGTCCTTGTTAGAGAAAATCCAGCCTTTGCAGTCCTGTATGCCTTCTGCTGAGATTTATTTTTAACAGAGTTTGTTAATCATTGAGCTTTGACACTCTACCTGTTATCATGCAGAATTCAAAAGAAAAGACAGTCCCTTCTCTGAAGAGATTACAGTCTAGGTGAGATAAGGGTAAAGAAGACAGGAAATAATTGAGAGGGATATTTTCCTTGATTCAGGCACCATTGTAAATTTCAGTCCTGCATTGCAGTAAACAGCAGATCTTTTGACACCATATAAACAGTATTAACTCGGCACTGTTTGAAACACACTATTTGCTGCCAAGTGTTTATCTAGTTGGGAAACAGTTAAATTGAAGCATAAACTCACCTCACCGAAGCATCCCACTTGACTCAGATTAAAAGGAAGACTGGAGTCAGGGATTTTGAAAGGAAGTCTCTAAGAGATAAACAACTGCAAGAGAATATTTGCTGCAGTTAGGTTTCAGGATAAGATCTGCTTTTACCACTTTATTGTCTCAAATCAGTCAAATGTAGAATTGTGTCTAAACCAGAAGCTGAAAGGTGTGAACAGATTGTCCAGATTGCATTGTTTCTGTATTTTTGAAGAGGAAAACATGGAAAAATTTGGAACTGTGAATGAAACATTTTTCTTGAAGGCAAAAAGTTGTGTGCTTTCCCCTACACAGGACATGAGCTGTGAAATTGCCCAACTTTGCTCAAGTTAACCATTATTTTTTCAGAAAGCAAGTTGCTCAGGCAACTTCAAGAAAGTAAGCAATAGTAGCTGTTTGGGATACATTTGAAGTGGGTTAAATTTCTTTGTCTGTGAAATGATAAGGATTTGCATTCAGGTTGTCATTTGTCAGCTGAACTGCAGAAAGCTTGTGGGGGCTCTTAGCCCCTGACAAATGCAAAATAATGCAAGTAACCTGCAATAAAGAATACTTAAGCAAAGTTGTATCGTCCTGAGCCAGGAGTATGAATGTAGGCAATTGCCAAACTGACCTGATACGCATTATCTTAATAATTTGTCTGCATATTAGCATTTCTGGGAGATTTGTACAGCTTAAAGCACATGCTGGAACACACAGACTTGAAAAGGTATAATATTACAAGATAAAGCAATGCCCATATGAAAGTATTTGATACAGTACATACATTAAAAAAAACCTGTACAAAAGGAAATAACTGTTACAAGTGGTCTGAAAAATAGCATCATGCGGTATCTTTCCCAACAGCAAATGTTGATGTTCTTACAGTTGAAAAGAATGCCAACATATGAAGGCCATTTTTTGACATATTTATGGAAAATGTCAAAGAACTGTAGACAGAGAATGTAACTGACATGCTAAACGAACTGTCAATGGAGAAATGTGTAATACATCAATGTTGACACATCTACAATTGCGTGAATCTAGTCTTAAATAAAAAGTCAGCTTATTTAGGATGAAAAAAATTGTAACATGGAAAATCTAGGACATACAATTAGGTAAAACACCTGTAATGTACATTAAAGATGCTAATTTGTGATGGAAGAGAAATCTTTGACCTGGGTCTAAGGGAAGCTGATAAGAAGGGATGCTTAAGAACTTTTCTCAAATAGGTTCTTAGGTAATATAAGATTTCAGCCATGTTTACATTAGCAGCTAGGTTCCTTTTAGCAACTGGTTATCAGCTGTTTGTTTTTCTAACTGAATTAGGGCTCACCTTGTTTTATGATTGCAAACGTAGACAAAGAGAAGATTAAAAAACATGTAGACAAGTCTCTTTTACTGTCAGTAGCTCGGCTTGTGAAGGTCTTTGTCTCCTTTATGCACATAGGGGCAACCACCTGAATTTGCGTGAAGATTCCCAAATACTGCAGAGATAGCCTCATCCCAGATGATGAAACATTAACTCTAGACGATTAGAGAATCAAAAAGGTATGTGGAGAATTAGTTACACATATCTGGAAGGGCTTGGTTAAAAATCTTCATCTAAGATACCACTGAAAAGGCAATCAGTATCTCACTGTCACATTTATAGATGCTTCCTTTATGTTATTGTCACAATTTCATAGATAATAAATGCATAGCAGTCATGATAACTCTACCAAAACACCAGTTATTTTCAGATGAAGTTGTATGAAATAACATACAACTCTTTTCATGCAGAATGTAATCATCAAATTCACTCAAAAAATAATCATTTGTTAGCTGCTAGTCAGTTTATTGTTGTCATATAAATAGGTATCAGCATCAGAAAGCGTGGGCAGCCATTTGTCTCACTTCTACCTTGTATTTTAAAGGTGGTTACAAAAAATCCCAACTGTTGCAGATTTCTGAGACACTAATCTCAGTTGGCAAAGCCTTCTAATTCATATGATGCAGTTGATCAATCACCTTCTCACCAGCTAAGACTGCAGGGAATGGCTACATTTGTCCATTCATTGGCTATGTGAGATTAAGTTGACTAAGGAAAGATCTAATCTGGTCATGGTACTCTACCAAAGCAAACGTCTCTAATATTTGTAAATTTGCAAGACTGTAGATTTTGGGCCCACAGTGAACAGTTTCAGTATGTTGAATTCTACTTTCTGCATCTTCTGATGTTGGGTCATCTTGATTGATGAGGTATTATTGGAGAATGTACAGTAGAGATTAATATTTTAATCTGTCATGATACTGGCCACATTGGAATGCAAGGGTACTTGTAATTACTGCAATTATGTTGATGTATAATCTGGTATTATATACATTTATAATTATTTTTACACCTGATATTGGCATTTCACCACCTAATACTATGGGAGAGGGAGAGAGCATATGAGAGCAATTGTTTGGCTAGAAAAAAATTACAAATAGCACGCTATCCTCATTCAAATGTCACAGAACACAGTGGTCTATTAAGGAGTTACTGCCATGAGAAGTGATAAAATATAAACTGTTCAATTCAGGTAAAATTAAGGTTAATTAAATTACAGAAAAATGTATGGTGGATCAGAAATAATCTTATTTTTCCCCAATGATGGGTTAGGTCAGGGTCCACTATACTGGCTACATCGCAGTGGAGAAAATCTTTCCTAGGTCATTTGTCTTCACTTTTGTGACTAGTATTTCAACTGTATAGTGTTAGAAGGAAGTTAGGAGAAAAGAGTTCATTATTTTTTTAGATGTCTTTAAGGTAATGCAACAAGGGGAAGCATCCTCCAGTTCTTTAATGGTTACCAACATGTACTTGACATCTGAAGTTTGGAAGTCTGCTGTTGGACAATTTGACTGGAGGAGTGATGCTTAGCCTCAGGACTAGGGAACAATGAGAATCCATTATTTATTCCCCAGGGATTTGTAAAGAAGGACTAAAACAAGGAAGGACTAAAACAAGGAAGCCTATTGTGTCATGCTTTAATGTTTTTATGGAGTATTTTTTAAGAGGATGGCGAACCAAAAAAGGGTAAGAACTGCTAGCTGGAAGATATTTTCCTTGGTTGGTTTTTGGGATCCTGATTGGTGTTTTTGGTGACTGGTGGTTTTGTAACCAAGAGGGCAAGAGAAACAGATATCAAAACCATCAATGATTTAGTATATTCTTTGTGATCAGCTGCACATTCCTACAGGACAGGTAGGAACCTCTAATAGCAACATAATGGGGCACTGGTACATGTTGTGTCCAATGAACACTCTATCCTTCCATATCAATTAGCAGGAGCCTTTAAAATACTTTTTAAAAAAGAGCATAGCTGATCTGATAAGCTTTATCAAAACATGTCTAGGGCACAGTTCCATCCCATATGGTATAAATACAAAAACTGTGTGTGTTTATATATATCTTTTCTAATATTTATATAAGATGATGAAGCCTTGTTTGCTGTGAGTTTTGTGGATAGGATAATTAATTAAATCCCTCCAGGAAACATTTCATTAATGGCAAGGTCAAACCATCTCTTTCTCCCCACTAAAAAAAGCTTCCTACATAGAATGGGAATACGTGATGCCTGTAGGAAAGAATTGTGTGCTTTCTAGGATTATCACACCCCTGTGAGGCTATGAGTAGATGTAATATTGGTAGGATTTTCAACTGACTTGTACCTATTTGTTGCTCTGTCTAGGGAATGTAGCATTGCTTGCCTTGCTAAATGTTTACCATGTAAGTCTTGGTAAACCTGGAGCGCATTGGCATGCTAGGAAGGGATATTCTTGGTTTTTTAAAATCCATGATCTCAGAAGATTTGTCAGCACATATTCATCCAGAGTATAATGCTGTGCAAGATTATTCCTGTCCAGGCAGTTTGCTTTGTCTTACTATGATGGAACTCACTAGTGTTATGTAGACCAAAAATGCTGTTCTCTTACAGTAGTTGCCTTTTGGGTTTCTGTTTCTACCAGTTTCTGGAAGCTAAATATGAGTAGCTATGGTATGCACTGGCTTATTTTCTCATGTCCATTGGTGGGTATGAAGTCTACTGCAGCTCACAGTAGTGTGACAACAATATTAGAGGTATAAATAAGCTAATGACCTCAGTGAAGCAGGAGTAGATGAGGAACAGTCTCTTCCAAATCTCCAGAGCCAGAATATAGAACAACTAAATCCTTTGGATTTGAAAGGATCAGATCATAACTGAGATTTAATTCCTTCTTTTTGTCATAAGACATTCAAAATTTCTAAAATCACAGCACTAGTCTAAATGGTGTCTGAGGAAAAAAGTGTGTAAATGCAAAAGCCATACAGACAGAGTGGGAGAAATTAGGTGAGTTTATGATTTTGCTCTTTTTTCCCTTAACGACAGACTTTTTTTGATATTTATGTGAAATAAAATATTTGCAATAAGTGGTTTCTCTTTCATTCCTCTCCTTCTATATAAGATGGATTTACCGGGTGGAAAAATGTCATTTTGAGAAAGGGGAGGGGAATGTTAGCAGTAGCTGGAAATTATAGCTTGTTTTCACAGTTTCAGGTTCCCATTTCAAGCAAGAATTTATCTGACATAATTTCAGGCAGGTTCCTTTGTTTCCTTAAGGGTATCGGGTGACAATGGGGAATGGAAATATCAAAGGCTTTCCTTTACAGAATGTGGAGTTCCTCTGTTTGGGTATTTCTGGTCATATTCAGTTTGTTATTTAGACTGAAATGTGTATGTGAACATTGTAACCCATGAGACTTTCTTCCTTTATAGGGACTGGTCTTTGGGGAGCTCACGAAACTTCCAATTAGTCAAACCCTTTCCCTTTGGTTAGAGGCTCAAGCTTCTAGCATAGACACATTCAGGTTTAGTTCATCATTCAGCGCAGGGCTGTGCACAAGAAGTTTGATCTGGTTTATCAGAATTAGCTGGTTAAATGAGGTTATTCTGACACTGTGCACTCATTTTAGACCAAGTAAGTTCAGTTCGGTGAAGCATCTGCCTGGATGTGGAGATGTGAGACTGCCTCCTCATTTTGTGCTGCTCATTCTTGACTTTTTGCAATATAGAAACTAAATTTATCTTTACCTCCATGTCCAAGAGTGAAGTATCACGTCTCATGTCTTCCCTTAGCTTATGACTGAATGTCACTATCATCAAAGTATGCAGGGAAAGAAATGACCATGAATGCCTTAAAATAAATGAAAATGTTGAAGCAATAGCTTAATTCTCCCTTCCCTTCTTTGTTTCTGAGTTTTTGCGATTCAGATTTTGAAGTTTTCTTCCTGTCTGAAAACTTATTCATGTGATTCCAAAAGGTGGGGTTTTGAGAGAACATCCTGTATTGCAAGATTCCTAGTAAAGATGTTGAGATGCTGCAACATTTCCAGACTTGTTCTTTGGCTTTCAGAGTAAAGTAGTCGAAATAGCATGCATGTCCATCACTTGTACGGTGACATGTTAAGAAAAAGTTTCACAATTTAAGATGTTTGGTTGGTTTATCTGACAGAGTTGCCGTGTTTCAAAATAGAGTTTGGAAACAAAACAGAAGTTTAGCTTGACATTTATGTTTATTCCTTCTAGCATGCTGATGACGCTGATATCTGTATACACAGGGCTGTGACTCATTAAACCGCTGAGGGTACCTACTTTAAGATGCTGTAAATGTTTTCTGCTAAATTTGGCAGGAATGCTTCAAGATGTCAGAGCATTGAATGACATGTAAAAATGTCACATAGTCTGTGAAGAGAAATATATCAATTTGAACTTGGTGACCTTCAATTCTAAGTCTCTATAGTATTCCATTGTCAACCATGGATCAAATACTTGTCTACAGATAAAAGAAAACCGGTAATTTACCAAAGTTGGAAACAGCTAAGTGTCTCCAGCAATCAAGTACGGTATTTAGAATTTAGGTAAGAATCCAGGTTGGAATAGCAAAGAGCTGTTCATGTTAAAGACCATTTTGATGCAATCGTCTGCTGTTTTCCTTCAGAATGGCTTGTGCTTCGTTCCTGTTTTTCTAAGAGTGTACTATCACAATGCACAGACCCACATTATTTTTAAGGTGGAATATTTGAGTGATGCAGGTGGCATCTAGATAATATAAATTATTCCAATGCATGAAGGCTTACATACAGTAAACATTTCCTTTAATTTTTTTTGAGCCTGTTATTTTCTTTTGCCTCAAAATTAACCCTTTGGTGTGCACCAAATAATGGTATCAAGAATAAAGCACTTGCATAGTTTGAAAAATTCCTTCAAGTCCCTATAATATCATAGAATCATAGAATGGTTTGGGTTGGAAGGGACCTTAAAGATCATCTAGTTCCACCTCCCCTGCCATGGGCAGGGACACCTTCCACTAGACCAGGTGGATATGGATGCCCCATCCAACCTGGCCTTGAACACTTCCAGAGATGAGGCATCCACAACTTCTCTGGGCAATCTGTCCAGTGCCTCATCACCCTCATAATGAAGAATTTCTTCCTTATATCCAAATAACTATACCCTCTTCCAGTGTAAAGCCATTCCCCCTTGCCCTATCACTACATACCCTTGTAAAAAGTCCTTCTCCAGCTTTCTTGCAGCCCCCCTTCAGGGACTGGAAGGTCACCCCAGAACCTTCTCTTCTCCAGGCTGAACAACCCCAACTCTCTCAGCCTGTCTTCACAGGAGAGGTGCTCCAGCCCTCTGATCATCTTCCTGGTCCTCCTCTGGACTCGCTCCAACATGTCCATGTCGTCCTTCTGTTGGGGGCCACAGCGCTGAACACAGTTCTCGTATCCAGAAGCATTGTTTTCTTATATTGCTTTTACTAGAAATACAAACACTTGTATTGATTTACCTTTAATAAAAACTAGTGACTGAGAGTGGTTTTTGTAAAGATGTACAGTTAACTTTTAAATTACTTACTGTAGATCTTAAATTTTTTTGAGTTCTTCACTGTTTTTCACTGAATCTTTATGAAAGGCTTTAACAGAGTTGAAGAAGCTGGCTGGTGGAAATGGCTGAGTTGTTACAGGTAAGAATAATTTTTTGCATTTGTCTGTTTTGTATTTTCGCAGTTCAGTCCTGGTCCAGACAAGGAAAACACTATTATAAATGTCAGTAATTATTAACTAGAACAGATCGTGTAGTAATGGTGTATTGAAAATGTGCAGAAAACTGCACTTACCCAAGCCAGAGAGTTACCGTCCTCATTTTCTGAAAAATCAAATCCCAAACACCCAAAGCAGAGTTGGATAATTTTAAAAACTGAACAAATCTGAAGTGATAGTGAGCTTACAGTAAATGAAGGTGAGGTAGCTCTCATAAATAATTTGTAGTAAATGAGTCACTCAATTTTGTTACCAAGGAAATGAAATGAGGCTATCAGTAAAGGGAAGCAAGGAGGAAGACATTGCAAGTGGGGCAACTGTTACCATTAAATAAGTCTACCTGTTGTGGTGATCACCAGTGCGAAACCTTGTGGAGATATGTTTTATATAAAATATTTTCTGGATTTCACTGATGTTTTCTGCTGTCGATATGGTATCTTGGTGAGATGATATCCTCTGTGTGATTCCACCAGATGGGCCACATGTTCTACCACAGCTACAGATGGGGAAAAACTGGCTATTAATTTCCATCTTAATAAATAGTAGAAGGCTTCCAGAATTCTCAGAATAACTTCCAAAGCAAGCAAACAATTCACTCACCTGCTCCCGTGTTGATGGATGATAATGAAAAACTAAAAAATATTTGTTTCGTACATGCCAAATCCCTTCTTTTCCTGCATGATGAGGCACATAGAAATTTTGGTAAGCTTCTTGCAAGTATATTTGCGCAAAGCTTACGGACAATTTCCATTCTTTACTCACTTTTTACTAGTGAAGGGTAGCTAATTCGTCACAAATTCAGGGCCTAAAATGACTTTGTGGTGGCCAAATCCACACAGGCAGAAACCAGAAAATAGCTACATGGAGCTGAATCAAGCATCCAAAATAGGATGCAGATGGAAAAGAAATTTGATCTAAATTTTGAAATTCAGTGAAAAAGCTGCCAAAGTTTTGAGGTCCCAGTACAATATATCATGACACCATATAATTCTCAAGAATTCAAGCAAGCTTGCAATCAAGGAACAGTCTTCAGTGAGATAAGAGACAAAGTTTTAACGTCATTCTTATTTCCTGCCTCTCCCCCTTCCTGAGAGGGTGAGTCTTTATGAACTAGACAGGCAAAGCTCTCAGCTTTGGAGCCTTCCCTGTGCTATCGTAGTAGGGTTTTTTTTGTGTTTGGGACATGAGAAGAGTCACTTAGTTATCATCTTCTGTTTCTCGTAACAAGATCATGAAGAGATTCAACAGAAGTTGTGAGTTTGAGAGCTGTGGGAGAGAACACCTTCTGGATGCTATGTTAAAATCAAAGTTGCTTCATCTTGCTTTTGTTTTAAGGGACAAAACACATAATCAGGGAGGTTTTATCTATTTTTTTTGTAGCAGAAACTTCCTAATCCTTCCTAGCACCTTTCTGTGGGAGAACAAAGGGAGAGTTTGCGTGAGGATATAGTCAGTCAGAAAGGAATGCTAAGGCAAACTAGATAATGGTGAAATTGATGTCTGAATTACCCTAAATAATGTTATCAGGTTAAAAGGAAAGATAGAAGTCGCCTTTACAAGCTCTTCCTGAATGCTGTCCCAGAAGAATGCATGATCTGCAAGGGAAAGAAAAAAGGCTGTTTAAGGCAAGCAGGGTTGGAGTCAGAACTTGATTGGATTTTGCTACATAATATATGTTGTGTAATGTGTTGTTTTCAAGGTGCTGGATTTACCGTCTTAAATTAATCCTTCAACTGACATCACTAAAGCAAAGGAGTGATGCTGGCAATAAGTGAGGCCAACTGACTTTTAGTGTTATGGCTAGAGTTAGAGCTGGGACAAGACTACGGCTCCAAACAAGCAGAGTCTTTGGGGTTGCTTTAAATGTGAACCTCAGCTTTGAATACAAACAAGAAATCATCTTTGAAATAGACTCATCTTACATTATATTAGTACTCGGGGAGAAGGGCTTTAGAGTTCTTGGAATAACTTATTGCAAATAATATTATTTAGTATGAATATAAACATTTTAAGAATTCAATAATGAACTATTTCTATTTACCATAAACATCTTTAATTAACAGAGTTCTAAAAATTTTAAAACCACAATCATTATAAACTTAATATCAGAACTCCTTGCTGAAAAGAAACAATTATCAATTTTACTGGGTTTTAATCTTCTCTGTAAATGGAACAGAGAATATATACTTCTAGTTTGATGAATGGTAGAGACCACTACTACTACTGTAATTTTAAAATTATTTTATTTAAATTAATTGGATTATACATTAAAGAGTTTGCCACCGGCAGCAGGAAAGGACATATATTTTGGTTATCACAGCCTGTAGCTCTAGGTAGACAAGCTACAATTAAAAGGTTCAAGGCAGAAAAAAGATATGTTAATGGACACATTGCTGAAATTACTCCTTAAAAAGTAAAATTTTACACCAATTTAAATTAGGAATCATGAAGAAAACATCTTGCTCCCAGATGGACAAACTTGGCAAAAAAGTAGTAATAAAAACAAGAAAGGATTTAACAACAGTTTGTGCAATGAAGGGAATAAATTGTACCTAAACTACAAAATAATAGACACCAACCCAGCCAGCACTTAAGCATATGCTTAATTGTAAACAGGTGAGCAGTTCATCTCTTTAATGAGAGAACTGAGAAGTGGAATGCACTTATGGGGCTGAGACCTAACATAAGCATTATTAACTAGAGTATTAATCAATTAAGAAAGTAATAAAAAAACAATGTTAGGTATGTACATGTTAAATATGTGTATTTGTGCTATCGTGTTTGGCAGATTTGCTTCTTCTGTATGAACTGTGTAAATGAATCATACTGTCACCAGGGAGATGGATCACAGGTGGGTTTCGTAACCCACCTGGCTTTCTTAACTTTAGCTTTAGCTAGCTTAAGCTATTCAACTAATCTCCCTCCGTAGCTGAGGGGGAAGGGAGATGTTTCTAGAAGCTTTTTTGCATTTTATCATCCTTGGGAGTTACTGATTTCTCCCTTTCGACTATAAAAGGGGCCTAGGTGACTCAGCTTAAATTAAACTAGCCGTGTTTAGCTGGTTACAGTTAGGTGAAATGAAGCATCCCAGGGTCTAGTGTTAGAATGAATGAGACAACCATGCATGTATTGAACCTAATGAATCTCATTGCAGGAGATGGATGTAAGCATCGAATTCTATTCCTTTTAACTCCAGTTACGCAGCATCTGTCACTAACAGCTTCTAGAAGGTTAGACAGCCCTGCATCACAATGACACAAAGCAAAAATGAATATAACATTAAGTTGCTAGCCTGTATGTTTATTACTATGTGCTGTCCTATTGACATATGAAATTATTTACACTGACAAGATTGTAAAAAAAAAAAAAAAGTAAGCTTGAGATCAGAACAATGGTGGATCGATGTGAGACCAAAACCTCTCCTGCCCACAAAGCAACAGCCTTCAGCATATATCATCTGGCTAAAATGGCTTATATGTACATTGAAATGCATGGCCACTCATGCTATGAGATGTTCACTGGGTCATGCTAGGCGAAAACCTTTTGCGACACACCTGGAGCCTGGCAAATGCTTTACAGCTTCGGTACTGATCCAGTCAAGCACAGAAATAACTGGGAAATTACTCATGCTGAGAGGTGGATGCTTGCTGTTAATCTCAGCTTTTCAAATGTACACAGTTTGTCATCATTTTTCATTGTGGTGAATGCATGTGTCTGGCCACTTCTGTTTCACAATTGTCTGATGTTTGCCATGGACTCTCTTTTTCAGCTCATGTGCTGCAATCATTCACTTTTCACTTGAAAGGACTTAATCAGACAAAAATCCCTTCAAAACCAGTTTCACTGAAGAAAACACCTAGGCAGGAGAAGCAAACATATGAGGTAGGATGGAGAGGAATGTGCTCAGACCCTGAAACATCTGCTCTTTTAAATGTGATGTTACAAATGTTTAACCACATGTGCATCTTTCACTCTCGAAAGCTCAGCCAAGGAGGAGGAGATGGGGAGTAAGAGACAAAGAAAATGGGATATTAATTATGTTTCCAGATGATACTGAGCAGTGAGGTGCTGCAAAATTATAGGTGATACTGGACAAGGAAAGTAATATGAAAATACCTAGTAAGGCTGAAAGTATGGGCAAAATGATATGCATTTGGGACAAATACACAGTTGTGTATCTACAGAAAACCACACCGAAATATGAGTACTAAAAGTAAAGCCAGAAAGGAATTGAATAAAATTGCCATTTGCAATACAGTGTGGCAGCACAGGTATGCACGTGCTTGAGCCTGAATATGCCTTATGTCACTGCACTTTTCTCATGTACAACCGAAGCATATGCCTAAGTATTTTATTAAACAGGAATAGTATGTCTACTAACACAACGGATGGATTTAGACCTGTTTCTGAATGAGGGCTTCTGCCATTTAAAAAAGAAAACGCAGGCAAGAAATGCAGAAGCGCTATCTCACAAAGCCTCTCAAAGAGGCGTTGGCAGGTTCTCTGCCCACAGTTACTCAGGGCTCTGGCAAGACAATTGTTTTTATTCCAAGTTCTGAATGAATAGAAATAGTGCTGAAGCAGAAATGAGAAACAATACATGAAATATAAGATGAAAAATCTGGCCTACTCTCAAGTAGTCACCTTCAACGTTCTTCTGTTGCTTTAGATCGCAATAGTGAGTGCTACACTACTCCCTATGTGCGTGAAACTCTGGAGAGAACAGTTTTCATCTGGCAAAATAAAGACTCTGAAATCATCTTGGAACACAGGTAGGTTTTGGCACCATTTTTCAGTTAAAATAGCCATAAGAGATGCAAGTCTCCATCTTAAACAAAGGCAAATGCAAGTTCCTTAAATATCTGTATTGTCTGCAGAGCACTGGTTGGGTTGACACTGTACTGGGTACTGCGTGCGCACAGAGCAGATGTAAGCTCCCACAAAGAAGTAGTAGGACGAGTGTGCAGGAGCAGGCTAGGAAGGAAGCTTCCCCACCACCTGGTGGAGCCTTGGTGCATGGAACTGACTTTGGGGCCAAGTATTAGGATATGAATAGCAGCGCTGAGGTGGCTTCCTGTATTCCAGGAAGCAGAACTTTGTCCCATCTCGTAAAGGAATAGAGTTTCACAAAAGGTGTTTGCGCAGTAGGTCTAGCAGAGCACGACTGAAGCTGTGCTGGGATGCAAACTGTGGCAGAACTGTGGTGTGGGCAGTCAGGAAGTCCAGCTCCCTGAAGGGGGACAAGGGCAGGCAAGGGGCAGGGTGCGTATTCGGGCCAGGATCACCAACACTGAAAAGCAGTTGAGTCACAGCTGAGGAATAATACCGTACAGACCATGGGAGCAGGAGTTCAGGGGAAGTTAGGCATGGCAAGTGCTCTGTGCGGTCATGGTTGGTTTTCTTCTGCAGTGGAGACACACAAAGCACCTCACTCCACCGTCACCGTTACTCCCCAACTGGAACAGCCATCACGTGCAGCCGTGCTGAGTTCAAATTGTTGTGCAAATCCAAAAACGGGTAAAAAACTGCTACCACAGCACATTCAAAGTTCTGTACAAGCATTAATTAGCCTTCCCGTGAGACGAGCTGGTCAATTGATTATTCCAGTTTTCAAAGAGACAGGGCTGAGGTGAAGGCTGTGGAAGGGTCCCATCATAGGCAGGTACGTGAAAGGATGAAACCTTCTGAAATTTCAGCTCGCTTTTTAAAATCAGGGGTTTGATTCACTTTACAGATACCCTCCCCCCCCCCAAACATAAATTTCTCGCTTCGTGGAAATCCAGGAAGAATTTGAAAATCACCGCTCCTGTATAAATTGAAGAGTGCGGGCGATGGGAGGTGACAGTGGTACAAACCTCTTAAAACACGCAATAGCGCTATTTTGCTGCAGGATAAAAGGCAACAGCGAACTCGGACCATCACCTATCGAAGGTTAATCACTTCTTAGGGTACAGCACTCTCTAATTGTGCCTGCTAATGAAGACGAATACAGCCATTTAGCTTTTCCCACCCGGGCTGCCTCCTCTGGGACGGGCTGCGGCGGGGGACCCGCCGCAGCCCGTCCCAGAGGAGGCAGCCCGGGTGGGAAAAGCCGGCAAACACCTACCCCCCTTTCTTCTGGATTAAAAAATTGAGATGCCCAGCTTTGCCCTGCTGCTGCCGCCACCTCCTGGGGGCGACGCGCGGGCCCTTTAAGGCGGCGCGGGGGGCGCTGTCCCTTTAAAAGGCGGCGGGGCGGGAAGCTGTGGCGGCCGGGGCCGTCGCCTGCCCGCCGGGTTTTCCCCCCCTTCCTGCCGGCCCGTCGATTCGGCAGCCGCCCGTTAAAAAGAGGAGACAAGATGGCCGAGCTGGGCAGCAAGGGGGTCACCGCCGGGAAGATCGCGAGTAACGTCCAGAAGAAGCTGACCCGGGCGCAGGAGAAGGTAGGGGAGGGGGGGGGGGGTGCGGGTGCGGGGGTGACACCCTCCCCAGAGCTGGGATGGGGGGGGGACGACGACGACACCCTCCCTGCCTGCGGATTTAGGGCCCCTTTGCAGCCTCGCGGACGCAAAATTCCGCGGCTGCGAGGTTTTTGCCATCCGTCTGCCCGCTGAGGATGAGCAGAAATATGGCATCGGGCGCGGGGGGGGGCGCGCCGCGCCGCGCCTTCGGTTTATATAGGTAGATGCTTATTGTTTGGGCAGGAGGAGGTCTGCTTTCTGTGGTGTTTCGGTTGCGCTTTATGCGGCGCTGTCAAGAGCAGCCGCTGTGTTTTGCGGTAGCGCTGGGTACGTCACCTCAAAAGAGGGTGAGGGGAAGGCGGTGGGCACCGGCTTCCCTGTCCTCTAAGGGCGCGGCGCGATGCTCGCTGCGGGCTTTGCTGACCTGGAGCTCCAGGTTCCCAGCGGTGCTAAGGCACAAACCGTACTGGCTGTGAAGGGTCCTGGTGAGGGAGGGGTGTTTTTTTTAAATCCCGGGAGCCCTTTCGCTCCCCCCTTCCTCCCCCCCCGTGCCTTGTAAAAGGTGCCAGGAATATGCAACGGATACTTCTCCCGTTCATCTCTCTGGCATCCTGTATCTGATGCCAGATGCCTGCTCTGCGTAGGGATTATCGGGCGTTTCACGCAGGGACATTGATCAGCTGCTTTTATCTCAGGCACGCTCGTCTTGGTTTTCAGCGATTTGCCGTGAGATGACATTGACTGAATAAGGACTGGTGCGTCTTCGAGGGAGGGAGGGAGGGAGAACAGATCTGCCCACTGCTGCTCTTGTTCCCTGGGAGTTATCTTTAGCAGCTAGATTTAATCTAGGAGCTTTGGGATTGGTTGCAGTGCTGGCCGGAGCCTTGTTCCAGTCGCCAACACTGTTACAAAATGCTGCTGGGTCAGAATGGCAACCCGAACCTGTTGGGCCTAATTTTGCACGTGCTTTTCCACTGGTTTAAGCTCATTTACTGCAATTAGGAGCGTGATTTGAACTTGCCTGACAGCTTGGAAAAAACCCCAAGTGAATAATAGCAGATCCAGTATGGAACTGGCTGCAGCAGCAAGGTCCTGGCTTCGCTCCATACACGAGAGCGAGCGTGGCCACATCTGGGTTTCTTCCCCTTACTGCGGTTCCAGGAGGGAACAGGACAGGGAATCTGTCTCTGGGTATTCTGTCTACCCTGAACTCATCATAGATGCTAAATTCATTCTGTGTTAACCACCAGATGGCAACCATATTTTTAGTTAATATTAAGGTAGGTGGTAAAGGCTGAGCTCCTGGCCTGCTGATGGAGTTACTGCATTTAGTGGTGCAGCTTGGAGCCAAGTGTGGCCTGCCAGGCCCTTCCCCGGCTTCTTATCTGAACACACAGGTTCTTTTCCTAGGGAGAGAATTTTCCACAAAGGCCTCTCAACTGGAGACCCAGTTCACTTCCTTGCTTATTCCCTGGTGGTGATTGGGGATGTGGGAACAACAACAATAATAATAGAGAGTTTAGCTGTGTATTGCTGCTAATTTGCACAATCTGAAATTAGTTGTCTCTTCACACAGGAAAAAGCACAGCTCCTTTTCCCTCTAAGGAGAAAAGGAGAACAAAATGCAAAGCACTTGCTTAGTAAGTTAACACAAATTATTTGGCTGTTGTTACCCTAATGCAAATGAAACAACTTTGCTCTCTGGGCTCTCAAAAAAGAAAAAAAAAAAAGTCATTGCCTGCTTCATCGTCTGACTGGTCCCTTCATAATCCTACAGCTTCATCTCTAATAATTCCTCTTCCTTGGAGTGTTAGGTGTTTTACCCTTGACTCTGAGGGACAGGCTTTCAGTGAGGCAAGCATGTGAACATGAACTTTCAGCTCATGAGGAAAGATACAGCTGAATACGAAGTGCAGAGGAAGGCGACTGTGGTTATGGCACCATAATGGTGTTAGTCTTGTGGTATTTTGTTCTAAACTGTGATATGTGATACCGTGTTTAGCAGGAAGGGTAAACCATGTGTCTTGAGATAAGGACCAGGTGTTTAATAATGGCAAAAGGTAAGTAGAAGGGTGCAGAGGTAGATCTGGGTACACAACAGACCAAGCACTTAAAAATGTTTTAGATTTTGGTGAAGGGATGCTGAGTGGGGTTGAACTTTCCTTTTTGAGGCTAGTATAATTTGAGGCTTAAACAAGCTGACAGTGTTCCTTTTATATATCCTCTTTCGATATGAATCTAGAATAAAAATTCTTCCCTTCAGAGTGGTATCTCCTTCCCAACTTGAGCCCTGAGGCTTTGGCTTCAGCAATTGCCTTCATGGTGAATTTAAGCCTTGTGTTAGGCAAAGAATGATGTCTTTTTGTTCAATGCAGAATTTGCACTGAAACACTGTACACATCCTTTTTTCCCTTCTGAGATGGCTATTATGTAAAGTATGTAAGATATTCCTTCAGAAGTACTGTTTGTTTTGAGCCTTTCAGCAAAACTATTGGCTATTTTTGGAAGACACGTTCTCAGTTCCACAGGAAATATGGGGCAGAATGGTTGACTATGCTGTTTGCAAATGGACTGTGCACCCTTTTAACCTTTCTCTCTCTATTCAAAGGTAGCCTCAAGTACAGTACTTGGCAATAATTTGCCCATTGTCCAGTGGAATGTATGAAACAAGTTGATGCCTCTGTCCAGAGGAAACCATCTATCAGAAGGGACACATGCACCCGTTACTAACTCAAGTATCATCCTTTGCAACTAACAATTAGGAGATTTAGGCTGGACATCGCACTTTGTTCATCCCATAGTTAGCTTGAAGGATTTTCAGAGCGAGATGTTGAGCTCTGAACCTTTCATAATTCTAAACTTCTTAAAATCGAGTAAAATTGTAATGCCTGCAACATCACGGTGTCTTGGAGAGAGCCTAGTGTTTGCAGGCTCTTTTAAACTTTGCCAGTAAGGATTTGAAGGGGTTTTTTTTCCATGTCTGTAATCCATCTCAGTGAAAACATGCTTCTGCTATGTGATCAATTTTTGACTTATACTTTTGAAATTTTAAAAAATTTCCTCAGTTTCCATAGTTCTTATTTTGCTCAAAGAGTGTCCTGTTTCTGGATGTGTCAGTCTGCACATACAGAAGCCTTTCTGCTTTGAACAAATTAAAACAGTGTCTGGATGACTTGATGCAATCCTGGTGCGAGGGTAATTCCTCTGCAAGGTTCCAGGAGGGGGTTCTGTTGCTTTGCTGGCAGTCAGGGTCCCCAGATGTTTACCCACATCTATGTTTGCAATGTTCCCCTGATTAAACCTTCTGTCAGAGCAAAGTTCTGCTCTCCTCTGGCTGCACAGTCCAAGGAGGCAGGGCTGTATTCCTGGTCCTACAGGGCTAGTGTGACCATAGCTATTGGTAGCCAGGCTTGCTGATGCTTATTTCCTGCCAGCTACAATGCAAAAAAAAAAAAAAAAAAAAAAAAAAAATTATATGCCAGTAAACCAAAGGCTTTGCTAAAGAATTTGCAGCCCAGCAAGGAGAAATAACCAAGGACACTGGTCCTAAAAAGGAAGGTGGAGGACTGCTTTTGGCAGGCCACTGTGGCCTGATGTCCCAATGTTTTTCCAATTAATTTGCCTCATGTAACAATTGTAGCAGCACAGGCTATGTCCAGAAAGTATCTTTTCCTTTCCCAGAACCTTAGGCTTTGTTTCCTTCCCCTTGTAATCCCTTGCTGGACATCAGGAGGCTGTAACTTTGGTGGAACAGGGTTTGCAGAAGGCATAGCTTGCATTTTGAGTTTACCCTGATAAGACTTTTTTTTTTCCCCTGATAAGAAGTGCTCCAATAGGTGGAGCACGGCAGGTGGGAACACCTAGGATGAACTCTCAGCCCTGTTGAAGTAGGTGGGAGTCTATACCAATGGGCAGCACCCAAGAACCTTAAACCAAATTTAAATACAACTGTCTTCAGGATTTAGCTATTGGGGGCTGCCTGATCTGTAGAACTGCAGATGGGGAGGGAGGCTTTACATAAAAAAAATGGTAGATGCCAAACGCTCCCTTATTGAGAAGGAAGTATCCCATCTACCTACTTGGGAGGAGGGAAGTTCCTTATTGGTTTTCTGATCCTGCTGTCTCTTCAAAGCTTCTATGGTTTTTGCTTGGCTTTGTCACCAAACCATCCTACCCTGTGCATCTGCCTTGTTGTGCCAGTGAGGTACAATAATCCTGAAGAGCTACAAGAGTTGTTATTTTGCTGATCCAGCATGAAACTTTCTGTTTTTTTTTTTTTTTTTTTTCTTGGAGAACCCTCAGAAGACAAGGAAAGGGCTTCTTATTTTATATCTTTAGCTTTCTTTCTCAAGAAGGCAGGGTTGGGTGACAGGTAGTCTCAAAGGTACTTTGTGCCTAAAGGTTGCTGGAAAACAGGCACTGGATAGTGGAGGGAGATCTGAATTAATGTTCCTAATGTACAGATGATTCCGGTATGAGCTCAGACTGTGTTACTGGGTATCAGATAATCTGCATCGGGCAGGGAGGAGGTGAAATAGGAAACCAGGCTCCACATGTTTCCTTGCCCATGGAGTGGTTTGACTGGCAGGGTGCTTCCAGTGACCTGCTGGAGGTGCCTGCCTGTCTGGGTGTCGGCAACAGATTTTTTTTATTTTATTTTTTTTTTTAAGAAGCAGAATCTCACAGGTGGATGAATTTTCTGATTGGAAAAGGCCCAGACCTGTTCCTGGTCACTGTAAGTTTGAGTCTTACAGTGCAGTTCTTGTGAGATCAGGTCCATCTGTAAGATGGCTTTTCAGTGAAGACTCTGGTGAGGTTCTAGGCAGGATAGAGTTAGTGTTACAAAACTCATCTGTCAGGAGGGGTGCCATCAAACTTGTCTGTCCTTTCCCTCCATCGTGCATGCTGATTATTAAGCCAGGTTTTGTGTTCCAGGCACAAATGTTTTTTGCAACATTACAAATGCTCTGGGCACGTGACTAACAAATGACGTGGCTAGCCGGGCCCTTCGGGAAGGCTGCGTGCAGCCTGAGGTGTCCAGCATCCAGCCAGGCTGGGGTCTTTGGGAATGATGCAAGCTTTCCTTTGTTCCTGACTTTGGACAGAGACACAAGCCCCTGTTGCTTGGGACCAAATGTATCCTAAAGCTCTGGTTTTAGAAAATTTGGAGTGACAAAAGGGTAACTTAAGTTGACAGGTATTAGAATGGCTATTTTTTTCTCCACTCTTGTGATGGTGACCAGACACCTCAGCTGCCTGCTGTGCGAGTTCTGCAACTTCGCAAGGATCATCTTATGGTCCTGGCTGTCTACCTGTACATGCAGGGATTGGACTCTCTTCCCAGAAGTGCTGTAATGGCAACTTGACATTATCATGAATATAGGTTCAATTTGCCCAAGCAGAACAGACTTGTTAGCCCTGTTGTCTTCAGCTGGCCACAGCTCAGGGTGCAGGGCTCCCTAAGTGGGCTGGCAAAGCCAAGGTGTGCAGATCAGCTGCTTCTGCTGTGGGATAAGGCTGTATTAATGTTGATCAGGAGACTATGCAATTCTCCACCCCAGAGCAATGAGATGGGAACAAATGTTAAAATACGAATAAAGCTTCCTCTGAGAGCTGCTGGCGGGTGGAATAGAGCATCAAGGTCCATTTTGACATCAGCCTGTGTTTCAGCCTTCCCTTGGGAGACTGTGTGTTTCCTTTTCTCCAACAGCTGCAATATTGAATGCATGAGTGCCAGCAAACCTGTACCATTCTGACATTTGTACTGCTGAGTTAAGAGGGCCTCTCTCACAGGAAGGTGTTGGAAGAGAGAAGAAAGTAATTTACGTTGTCTTGTTAGTTAAAATCAACTTTAAATATGGTATTAGTTGACTATTTAATACTGCCAGAAAAGGAGTGAGGAACTGCTGCAGAATCGCCTGTTGGCAGCAGTGCAAAGGATGAATAAATCTTGGCAGGTGTTTTTTCAGCAGGTGCATGCAAGTGACTGATGGACCTCAGACAGTTCAGGTTTCCTTTGGAACATCTCCTGGCCTTGCTAGTCTCTGAAGCTTCTTGGTCTTCACAAAGCTGGCAAGTGCTGCAGGGTAGCTCCTGTCCTTTATTCCTAGAGAAAAATTAGAAATACAGTTATTAGCAGAAAGTAGGATGAATGAGGCTTGTTTGTTTGTTTGGGGTTTTTTTGTGTATTAAGTTACATTTTTATTATGCTAGCTTGCTTGCATAGTTTTGTTTCTTAGCTGCTACTCGGAAAGCACCTCTCTTTAGATTTGTAGTTCTGTGGTCTGAAGGAACAGCCCTGGTAAATGGCAATAGAAACTGTCCAACCTGAATATGTTGTACAGCTGTTTAATTAATTTTTTCCTCTTCACCCTTCCCCCCCCCTTATTTCTAAGTTTCTCCTTGATTATGTTGGAGCTTGCATTCAGGAAGGGTTTGGATGCTAGTTATATTTTTGAGGAAGACTTGGAAGCCAGAGCTTGGGGCGTTACACAGACCTAGAGAGAGGTCTTGCAGAATCACTGTGAATGCAAGTACACACGTATAACACAGATTTTGCTACTATTTAAGCTGTGCTGGAGTAAACTTTGTGCAGACCTGTGGCTGGCAAGTTAAAGTTTTTGAAAGTCTGCATTTTTAGAGGGGTGCAGTTAGGAGAGTTATGACTTTTATGAAAGCCAGACAGTGTCGCCTTTCTGTTTGTCGCTTTCTTTAAAAGAAAGGAGAAGTCTGGGTGGCAATTTGTTCTTAATATAAGCTGCCAGGCAGGATGGAGAGTGCAAACTTTACCAATAAGGAGGAAAACAGTATTTAACAACTAATCTCTGTGAAAACCATGGGCCGCATTCAATGTCTTGATGATACAGAGATATCAAAGTCTGAAGTACCAGCCTCTGCAAGGATTTGACATGCAGATTCAGAAAGCTGGTAGCCTGTTCTGAAACGATTTATTTTTTGGTAATTCTTCATTGATTATGTTTGATTTGTGTATTTTAAGTAGGTTTAGGACCTTTTGTTAAATTTGCTTTAAGAGCTATGCTGATTTCTTGGTTCTTTTCAAAGTTACCTTTTCAGGAGGGAGATCAGAGGTTGATATAGCTGAAGTACAAACATTTTTCACTGGGCAATTGCTAAGACTCTGCTTTGAAACTGTTAGACAGGACTGCAATGCTTGTTTGCCAGCAAGGAAGGAAAGGGAACTGCAATTGAACAGTAACTGTGGTGTTTGAAAACACAGCTAAAAGTGTTTGTTTTGGTGGTGGTTTGGGGTTTTTTTTTGTTTGTTGGTGTTTTTGTTTTGTGTGTTTTTTAGTTTTTTTGGTGTGTTTTTTTTTTACTTCATGCTACTTGGCTTGATTGCACATTTTATCAGGCCAGAAACAATGTGTGACTTGCCTTCAAACTCGGCTCTGAGTTGATTATTTGCAGAGTGGACAAGCAATTATCTCCCATTGGATTTATTTGGAATGGTGCCAGTGACAGATGTGAACATACACTGAATAAGGTGTAAAGACTGACATTTGAAGAAAATGTAAATCTCTGCATCTTTTTCCTTAGCAGAAATGCTGGTCCTGTAGCTCTCTAGTACTGTTGTAAATAATGTTACCCATTCCTGTAAGTTCTAGTAAGTCTTTTGATCCTGCCAGCTCTGGGATTCTGAATGTCGAAGGACCAGCCTTATTTACGTTCCTACTTCCTCAGCCATTGTGGGGGGAAAAAAAGGGCAAAAACGAGGGGAAAAATAGTATATTTAAAAAACGCAGGGAGTTCCCTTCCTGGAATCTGAATGTTAAGCTCTTTAATTTTGAATTTTCAAACTGTTGAGCTGTGTCTTGGGGAGATACTTTCTTCCCCCTCTGTCTGAGGGTGGAATGTGACACCTGTGGTCCAAATGTTGATTCTGACACAAGAGACCAGAAAGAGGATTGAGTTATTGTGGCAGGGGACAGCATGTTGCAAAGGTTGCTTTGAAAATATATTTTGGAAAAATTTGGATGAGAGGGATGGCAGGTTCTGTGAGAGAAACAGTACTCAGGGAAAGTTTAAATTTGTTCAGATGGAGAAATATATTTGGGTTCTGCGTTGAAACACTCCTTAAGGTATAGGTTCTTCAGTGGGGGAGTGAAGTGACTATTCTTCTGTGTATTGAACTGACTTCCACAGTAGAATACTAGGGATTCTTCTCTTTTCTGTCTGTTTGGACTGAACAGCCATTGCGAAAGGCCAAGCCAGCTGTGTGTTAATAAACTTGAGCCACTGAAAGAATGTACCCACTCTGAAATGTTTCCATCGTCATGCATACAGACAGCATGACTGCTTGTTAGTATCTGCAGTATGATTGTGTTATATATTAGCAAAAAAGGCCATTCCCTATCCTGAAATGATTCCAATGTAAATATTGGACAGTCTTAGTTAATTGAGATACTTCTGGTTTGTTTCAGTAAAATTCTGCCTTCCAGAAGGCTTCAAAAGGGTTTTCAGATATTTTTGCAGAGGTTTGGTTTGGAAGGCAAGGTGCAGGGCTATTTTTGAACAGAAATATTTTTATGAAAATACATAAGCTTAAAGAGATTGGCTTTCTTTGGAGAAGAGCAGCTGTACGTGCTGGGCTGGGAGGGGAGGCTTTGGAGACTGTGGTGTGGTGGTGGGGGGTCAGAGAAAGTCAGAGGGCGATGTGATCAGTCAGTCGTAGAGCCCTGTAGTAGCACTGCTACATCCAATTGCTCGTGGTCTGGGTCTTGTCTGTGACTGGGTATCGGAGTCAGTTGCTAGACTAGAACTTCTTGCCAAGCTGGAGGCTTTTGCTCTCCTTATTCCCTGACCCTTGGTGAACATAAATAATTCAGGGAGGAAGTGTGCGTTATCAGGGCTGGACGCCCTTACGATGAGGCTGTGGGTATAGTAGGTGAAAAGAGCTGTGCTGGATGAAGGTGACTTACCTGGAGCTGTGGTGGTTTTAGCTGGAGTGTGTTCCAAGCTGTCAGTCCCAAATCTCCAGTTGAGGCCTTAATTTTTAAGGAGGCTCTTTGGGGAGTGCATTGTGGCACTGTTCCTCTCCACGGACAACGTGGCCCAGATTCTCAGAAAGTACTCTGGCAAAGACAACGGTGGGCTTACACCCATTCACAGCAGGAGAACTTGGCCCATCAAGCCCAGTTCTCAAATTTGCTGTTACTCATCCTTCAGCTCTTCTGAAATAGAAGCAGTCCTCTCAGGTGGAAAGGAAGAAGAGCTGTTCAAAAGCCCTTTGGGAAGAGCCAACAAGAGCTGATCATCTGTGGTGCTCCATATGTTCCAACCTCAATGGGACAAGCCACACTCGGCAACCCAGCCTGGACATGGAAGGCAACTGTTCCTAAATCTTTCCCCCCGTGTCTGGTCTATTGCGGCTGTTGCCCTCTGGCTCAGGGAGCCCCAACAGCTGATGCAAATTTTTCCTTTGCTCTATCATGCATGTTACGTGTTCCAGATCTGTCGCGCATTTAAGAAACTCGCATCCTTTTTCAGCAAGGTGGTTGTGAACCCGTACAGGAGCTTTCCTAGCCTCTTAAGGGCTCGGTATCCAGCCTGTCCCTTCTGGAGCCCCTCTCTAACATCATTCTGCCTTATAAAAGCTCCTCTGCCTCTCTCCCTCCAAGCTAACACCTGCTCCTTTATCTCTTTCTCCAGCTCAGGCATGGCCCCAAATGCCTTTTACGTTTTGTCCTGATTTGGTTGCTTCATTTTGCATTAGGGCCTGCATAAAAATAAAAATACTTCTTGCAAGTGTATCAGCATTTAAAATGAGTGTTGCAGAGGAGGAGGTGGAGGACTTGAGAAGGGGGATTTGTGCAAACAGCACTGTTTATGCTATCTATTCCTCGTACTAGTGTTACTGTTGGCTATAGATAGGGTTTAATTAAGCTATGTTAAATGCCTACCCAAGTAATAGACATTGATGTTGCTGAAGTCCTGTTCTCTGGAATGTCACATTGATGCCAGCTGAATTAAGTGATGCCATTTGGCTTTACTGACTACAGAGCTACGATGTAGCTACTACCTAGCTCCACAGTTGTGCCTGCTTTTTTTGGTCTCTCATTTGATATCGCTTAAGGCTTGGGCAGGCACAAGGTAGAGTGGAAATTTACCTGCTTTCTTTGAGACTGTTTGACATTTCCTGCTTCTTTATTTTCAGGTTGTTGATAGACACATATTCTCCCCAGTCTCTGGTTTGCTGAAAAGCAGAAACTCTGAGGAACTCAGTGTTTTTATGTGCCTACTTTGAATAAGAGCAAACCAAGTGGAAAAAAAAAAAAACAAACCCAGACAATTATGAATTAGTCATACAACCACGTATGGCCAAGATGGCATGGTTGCCCAAGCACACCTAACAGCTGTGTGTTCAATGGTCTGTCTCTTGGGTGGTTATGCGGTAGAGTTGTAGACATGTGCAGCTTGTGTACCTCAGTCTCGACAAACCAAGGCTGAATGGTCAAGGTGATCCTAATGGAGCTTGTGTGTCTTCTGATGCAGCTGTGAGTTTTCAGCACCTCTGGTATTAGGCTACCTGCTTAAGGTGTCAAGGTTGAAACATGTGAAGTCTGAAAACTCTGACTTAAGCTCTTAAGATTCTTAATGTCCCACATTTCTCAAGGCAGGTGCCTGCGTCTGGCTCTGGCTTTGGTCTGGTGGAAGTCACTATTTCCAAATGGTTATCTTGCTGCCCTGTTTCCTGCTCTGCCCACCTGCTGCTGGAGCACTCTGTGTGAGTCTCCATCCACTTGCCTCTGGATAAAACCTTGTCTTTGTCAGACCAACAGTTTGAACTGACCCAGCTACTCCCACTGGGGCAGCAGTTTCACATCACTCTTAAACCGCATCTGCCACCAAGATGTGTCATCTCCAGCTGCCTCTTTTCTCCTCCCTTCTGCATGCTGCTGCCCTGTTACCATCCCTCTGACTGTGCTGCTGTACCTGTTTTTCTTTCAAGCCTGTCCTTATAAATAGGTACATTTGATAGTAAGTTCTGGATGGGGAGACTAGAGGAGCAGCAACAAGCACAGGGCCAGGGGAAAGACAAGCTATTCAGGGTGCTCAAGAGAGGATCTGCCCCGAGATAAAGGTAGAATGGAAGTAAGCCCAAGTTTGATGCGATGCAAGCATGGCTAAATCAGCAGGACCTTGGTGCCTGAGCTGGGACAGTGGCCTCTTTCCCAGCTTAGTTCGACTAGACCTATACCTTTAGCTCGACTAGACCTATACCTAGCACCTGACTTCTTAATTTCACATTTTCTTTCCTTTATATTCTGACTCTCTGAAACCCCTGACCGAAGGATATAAGATAGATGAGGGGAAAAAATTGAAAGTGAAGTCTAAATGACATTTTCCAGCATTCGTTTTTATTCTCAGAAGCTTGGGTGATGGAAAAAGCAGGACATTTCCATGGTCTTCCTGAAGATAAATAGGGGGCTGAAGAGTAAGGCCTAAGAGAGGGAGATAGCTATGCTTTCTTTTTAACTGCTAAAATCTGTCAAGCAAAGGAAAAGAATAAATAAAAAGCAATATTTTTTCCCAATAAACTTTCATAAAACAAGGCAAGCTCATTTATTTATAGGAGAAAAAAAGTGTCTGCTTAGCACAGTGAGTTAGACCTGGAGGGAAGATGATGTATCAGTCGAATGTTTGGGGGTGGGTGAGAGGGTGGGAACATATATATATCTGAGGAAGAAAAAAGCAAGAAGTAATTCTTGTTTCAGTTTCTTGTATACTGTTAGTTATAGCCAAGAATGACCCCTTGAATTTATGCTAGGGTACAAGGTTAGTACCTGGGTGGTACCTATCTTACAGGGCAGGCATAATGCAAAATTACCAAAAGAAATGAGAGAGTTATAGGCGTAACATAACAAGACTGAAATCAGCTAATGCAGCAGGAGCCTTTAAAAGAAAGCTGGTTTTGGAGGTGCTTGAATGGCCTAGGGGTAGACAGACACTGAACTGCATGCAAGTATGTGAGTGTAGCATGATGTGACCGCAGAGACCAAACTGTGACATCATGTCAGTGAAAAGAGAAATTGCTTTTCTATACTGTCTGTCACAGCACTGTTTCTGCTGTATCGTGACTTAATTTAGACTTGAATGATGCTAGAAGCTATACTGCAAAAAGTGTGGGTGGAGGGGGAGGGAGAAACAACCTAAAATGTTGAAAACAGTCAAAAATATTCATATAAAAATGCTGGAATGATGGGATTTGGGTCAGTCCTATATGCACATTGGGGGACCCAGCCAGTTCACCAGCTCAAGACTTGTCCCTCTTCTAAGTCCCCTCTGTGCAAGAGGAGATTGTTGGTTTGAGCTCTGTGGTTACTTACCTAAGAGAACCTTTCTGCTTAACTGATTTGCCATGTGCAAAGATGGTGAGAGAGAATGCTTGCAAAACATCCAGAGAACTGAGTATTTATTTGTGTGTTTTTGTAAACATGCTGTAGGATTGCCTTGAGGAAAATAACTCTTGCCATCCTGGAGATGTACTGTGTATTTTCCTAAACTGCCAGTATGGCTGTTTTCTTGTGGAAAGCAGTCCTTCTAAAGGCTAATATTAGAAATATAGAAGGTGCATTAATTTTCTCTTGCAACAATGAATACAGATTTATAAGCTAGATCTTTGCTTCTACTCACATCTCAGTTTAGATCAAAAAACTAATATTCACCTATTTCCATGGCTGGCTTTTTGTTGCTGTAGTGTTGGGCCAGTCTCCCACTTGCACTGACTTTTCGTCGTTGTGAAAGCAGTTTCAGAGGTTCGTGCTATACCTCGGTCATTTCTGAAAGTCACTTGAGGGATTTTTCTGTAGTTGTAACCACATCATTAATGTTAGTGCCTTGTCTTAATGGGTAAGGCTCTCCCATCACCCCCATTTTCATTATTTTTGTTTTGTTTTTAATGTAAGTGGCAGCAAAAGTCAGTTGTTACTATCAAATGGAAAACTTTGTCTTTACCCTTGATTGCCAGACTCCTGGCTGAATTCATGGTAAATCTCAGAGCTTGGGCTGGCTGGCATGGGTGAAAAAGCCCCCGCCCCCCCCCCCGCTCCCAGCCCGTTCATGCGCCTGGGTAAGCTGACTGTGACTTACTGCATGTAAAGGGGAACGAGGAGTGAGGCTGCAGCTGTGCAGATTAATGAAATCTAATTGATTCTCTTTCTGGGACAAAAGAGAAAGCAAAATGATGTCGCAGTTCCTTGCCACCTTAATTTTGTGGTATTTGATGGGTGCTAACAGCAGTTTTCCTTTTCTGCTGGTTCCTGTTACACCCAATGGGTGCCAAAGCCTCTTTTTCAGTTCCTACTCAAAGGTGAGTCTTACCAGGGATTTGTTTTTCTGATTTGGTTAATGTTCAGAAAAACAGTTTGTTGTGATGGTAAAGAGTCTGAGCAGCTTCTCCTTGAGTATCCCAATGTACTGACTTTGACAACTGCAGTACGGTATGGATGCCAATGACCTGAACAACTTACCAGGGAAGGAGGGGAAAGTGATGCTGCTAGTGCTTCTCAGGATGATTTTCTTCCACACAGGGATAAATGATTCATCCAAAGTCACTCTTAAAATAGGTGAGAAGATGCCCAGAGTGGCTGGGGGTGGGAACACTTTCATTTGGGACTGCAGTAAGTTGCTATCCAGCCAGGTATCCCTGGGTATACCAGGAAACTCTTGCAGCAAAACTGCCCTTTCTGCACTGCTCATGCCCTGTTCTGGGGAGCTGACTCCATAAATGGACTGTTTGGAGGCTCTGGAGCATAATACTCCCAATTACATTACCTGCAGGGTCACCGTGCCCTCTAATGCAGCTTGTAGCCAAAGAGTGGCTTTGCCCTGTCATAGTTATATGCTTAAAAGGCATTACTCTGATTACCCAGGAGGGCAGATTAATGGGAGTTGATGGATAATTGGAGGAAGGGAGAGGTGCTTGGGAGGTGAATTTGAGTTGGCAGACTTGTTATGCAGAACAGTGCAGTCTGCTTGTGGAAAAAGTAAACCAAAGAAACAGGTCTGGGGGAACTGTCCTGCCTTGAAGGGCTTGAGGAGGCAGATAGCAAGGTGTTTCTGTGGGAAGCTGGGTCATTAAAATTGTCACTAGTGAGTTGTGGCTGAGATACTCAATAAAGTCTTCTGGAATCAAATGTGGAAAAAATAAAAGATCCTTCCGTCTCTCCAGATTTTGGCAGCTAAATTGGAATTGCTCTAAACCCTCTGTTTTCTAGCTCCAGCCTTCTGCCATGGTGTAAGAAGAGCAGAGTCCTACCTGGTGGGACACTGGGATCGCAAATGGGAGGCAGTTAGACGTTGCACAGCAGCCTGATCTCTGTTTCAACTATGAGTGGGCAGCGTTGATGAGGAGTTGCCTGTCTCTGTGGTGAACAGAAGAGGCCATGTGGCAGAAGGGAATGAAGGAATGACCTGGCCACCTTTTTAATGTCCGGTGGCTGAGAACAGCAGTGTGTTGGGAGCTGTACAAACTGCTTGATAAGGAAGGGAATGGAAACGGTCTCCCAGTCACAGAAGATCTGATCATGTAGAAGAAACAAATATGTTTGAGAGCTGAATGGGAACAGGATCCAACTGCACTCTGAGTAATGAAGAGTGGGAGAGAGTGAGGGCTGGAGTGGGGCTTCCAGAGGAGGAAACGAGACTTTCTTCTTGGGGAGTGACACTAGTGCCAGTTCTTAACTAAAAGAGTATTACTCTAGAAGGACAGGAAAGAAAGGGATTGCCAAAGAAATGCCTGGAGAGTGACGGCCTGCCTTGTCTTTCTGAAACACGTGTTTGCAGGGGCCACATCCTGCCCTTGAACAGACTCTTCACACCACTGCTGACCTTGGCAGGGGGCTGCATGTGCAATGCTAACCACGCCTGTCCTCAAAGCCCTGGAGACACAGATATGTGTGCACCCTGGTCCAGTGAAGTAACACAAGTTGGTTTCCTGGGTGAGTTAAAGTTCACCATCATGAATGGGGCTGTGAATGAAAACCAGGGTGGGACAGTGTAGTGGCAGGCCTTGGAAATAAAGTCCTTCTTGAGATCCTGCAGTACCTGCCTGCCAGTCTCTGATGATGGGCAGTGGGAGGCAAAGGGACAGCTGACCCAGTGTTAGGGGAGGCACCCTGCGGCACATTCTTCAAGCCTGGGGATGGCACAGGTCCGAAGCCAGTCATGCAGTAGTTGTGGAAGGGTATCAAAAGCACTGATGGATATTTTTAGCCAGAATAAGTAGGGGCAAGGGTTGAAGGGGTGAGAAAAAAATCAGCTATTCTTGTGTTTTCAATCTCCTGATGCTGAGGAACCAGGTCTTCTCTTCAAGGGATGACTAATTAAGTCTTGTCTCATGGAATGGAGAACAGAAAGCAAAGCATCCCCCCCCCCCCCCCCCCCCCCCCCCAGCTCATCAGATGAAACAAGTACTTGTTTTTGGAGGTCAGTTTGTCATGCTCGGAATCTGCTGTCTTCAGAGCTTCCTCCTCTGTTCCCCCTTGAGCTGGTAGTAGACCTGTGGTGCTAATACATGTCTTTTTAATGGAAACCTCAGCTCCCTCTCACATTCTAAAATCAAAGACTTGATTAATGTCCTCTTTCTCTTAAAAAAACAAACAAAAAGTTGGAGTGGGGGCAACCCTGTTCAGGCAGAGTGTATTGTTCAGTTGCTGTGGTTTGTTACTGTAGGGTTGCTTATCAGAGCTGGGCTGCGAGTATTTATCTAAGCCCTTCCTGCTCTGCTCCCACCCCAAGATCTTTCTGTGCTGAAGCAGTTGGGGAAGATATGGGAAGGGGGAAACCTGGGGTCTGAAAGATGTGTAGACTCTTGTGCCATGCATAAGCACTCACCTGTAAAGAGCCTCTGGATGATGAAGATTAAAAAATGGAAAAGGGTGTGTGTGGCGAGAGAACAAATTATTCCTTCACTTCATCCCCCTGCTGCCACCTTCCTTAATTTTCCAACTGTAGTAACCCTCTGACAATGTATTTAATCATAGAATATTGTCTCCAGTGGTAATAGTAGCTCTTCTTCTAACCCCATGCGCATGTAGCAACCTGGATAGATTTTTAGTGTGTTATCCTGAAGCTGGGGCCAGGATAAGCAAGGATGTTAACAAGTGGCTGGAAACTTGAGGAAGATGTCTGAAAACAGAGTCTGTTTTCATGGTGGCAGGCTGAGAGATGAAAATTCATGTAGAATGCTTTCTGCTGCCTTTGCTGTCTGGCTCTGCTTCCTCACTAAAATCCCTTGATCTGTTTTTATGTTTGTTGCTGTCATTCTCTCTAGTGTTTCTTCTAGCTGTCAGTCAGGGATGGCTTGGATTGATTTTTGCCATTTGTGTAAAGGGGAAAAAAAAAAAAGGTGCAAGTCAGGATATCCTCTGCTGAAGTCAGCTGTGGCTGCTCCGGGAGAGTCTTGCAGGGGAGAGAAGAGGAGGAAATGCGAGATCAGTCAGTTCTCCTGTCCTTTGCTTTGTCGGTGAGGGAAGCTGGACTGACGCAACTCATTTCTTTGGGCTTCAGAACTAGTTCTAGCTGGTAATACATGGATGGCAAAAAGAGAGGCTTGGTGAAACTGTTCTATGTTTACCTGTGTTAGTATATCTTGGGACTAATATCTATGCATCCTGTATGCTTCAATCCTGTCTCAAGCAATAAGTTTCACTTTCCATGTGGGAATGTTCTTTTGAACCTTTTAGACTGGCTTTCACTGCGCGGTTGGTGTCCTTGCTTTTTGGAAGGGAAAAGACCCCATGTGGCTGAGATTCAGCCTGTGCAAGGCTGACTAGAGGTTACAAAAGTAAACAGAGTTTTTCATCCTGCCTTCACCATCGCCCAGTTCTTGAAACCTGGAAAGCTGGAAGAGAGCCAGGAACCCAGTCGACATCTTTTGTCTCTTCCAGCAATAGCTGGGCTTGCCTATGTGTCAGAAATCTTATCTTGCAAGTGTGTACTGATAACGCAACAGTCTCAGCAGTGGTAGGGAACAACGTTCAGGAGTTGTGAAATCATGCACTTGGTGTTTAGCATGCCTCCTCGGGGTCTATGTGAGAATACTAGCCCCACTATGATAGAAAGGAAAGGTAATGATATGGAAAGGCATCAAGCTGTACACAACGAAACAGCATCTGTGATAAAGGCAGTTTTTCAGTGTAGTTTTTCCTGGCTTTGAAGGGAACTGTAACAGTTTCTCCATTCCTTCTGTAATAAAGGTTAATGATTAGTATTGAGCTACATGTATTTTAGAGTTGCTTCTTACCACTATTGCAGACTCCTTGTACAGGCATGGGCAAGTTACTTGTTCTCTAGAGGGCTCATTCTGACATCTGCAAATGATAATGAGGAGGTGATTCTGTGTTGGGGTGAAAAAAAAAGAATAATCTTTGAATACATGCAACAAGCCATCATGTATTACCTGCTCTCTTCCTGACTGTGCTGTTACAATGCGAATAAGACTGCCCTGCTCTTTGTAGCAGAAATGTATTAGGCTTGAGTTCTGTGGTGGTGAAGATCAGCAGAGACAGACTGCTTTCAGCAAGCATCTTTGTCTTACTTATGTCCCTACTCTGGGGTCTGAGATGAGAAAGAAAGTGTTTTGTTTTGTGCTGCCAGTGCACTGGGGCAGTAGCAGTGCTTTTGTGTGATGCACTTGTTTCTTTTGATACAGAAGAAGGTTCTGTGTTTGTTTTGGAGGAAGATGTCCTGGCATTTCACAGCACACCGGCAGGTGCATGTGGAAAAATAGCTGCAGCTGGATGCTTGTGCTCCCCAAAACATCAGTGATCAGCCCTGATTCTGCATATATTTATCTCCTTACTGAAAATTCTTGATATTATCAGCTGCACATCATTAAAGTTCCTCCTTCCGATCACATTTTCCCTTCAATCTCTGCACAGTAATCTCCAGCTATCACCGCACTTGGCAGGAGGCCAAGTGCTTAAAGGCCTGGGTGCCCTCATCAGACAGCTACCAAGAAGGGCTTCCCCCAGTGAGATCCAGGGGAGGCACTAGAAGCCCGGTCATGTCTCTGTGCTCCCAGCTCCTTTCTGTTGTAGGAAAAAGTGCCCCTGCTTTGACTGTATTTTCCTGCTCTTGGAAAAACTTAAGCTGTCAGATATGACAACTCTTCGGATTTTCTGTCCACTTAATTTTAGACCAGCCAAAGCAAAGGCAACCCTTCCTCTTCCAAGCTAACACTTCTTTCTCAGGATCCATGTTGTTCCACAGTAATATCTATTTAGTTGTTGTTCTAGATCCTTCTTGCTGTAATTTTTCTTTCTCTTCCCATCATCTTTAACCTTTGCCTGTGGCAGCTGTGCAATCGGACCAGAGTAGAAATGAAGCTGCCTCTTTGATCCTAGCCTGCATTTAATCATAGGGCTGTGGTTATTGCTGAGGAAATTACATATCGAGGTGCGTTGGTTCTTCTCTCATCCAAACCTCTAATTAGAGGTTTGGGCAATACACAATAGCCTCTGTGCTCTGGAGTGGTTGTACCTAGCTAGGGACCCAGGATACTCAGGAGTGCATTTCCTGTTCCATAATACATGTTACTCTTGCTACTTACTATGCCTAAATGAAAGGCATGTGCTAGATATGACACTAAGTTCATGATGCCTGTGAAACCTCTGGATTCTGAGTTTTGCCTTCCCATAAGTTTTCCTATTTTTCTGGGAGCATTTGATGCCTTCTGGTAGAAAATCCAACAATTTTTTTCTGTCCCAGAGTTGGATGTTGTTTCTGTGGAGCAGCTAAATGGAAGCTGGGTGCACAGAAGTGCTTTGGAGTTTTGCCATTACAGATTTATCTCCATAGTTTTGGGTCATACCATATGTGGCTTAGAACAGGAGATTCCCACTTTTTTTTTTTTAAAAAAAACAACAACCCTGGAATCTCAGTGAAACCTTGAAGTATTACAGAAAGTGTGCAAAAACTGAGATTTGGAAATAACTCTTGGTGAGTGAAGCCAAAATTTTCAGAAAATAAACTAGTTCCTAAACCACTTTGAATTTGAATGGGTTTGAGTCTGATGTGGCTGCCTTATCTCCATCTCCCTTGCACAATTAAGAGTTTAAAAAAAAAAATTGAAATGCCAAGACCAGAATTCACCAGCTTATCTTGGAATAGAAAAAGGCTTGGCTGTGATTCTCCCTCTTTAGAAATGGGAGAGAATTTTTAGTTCTGTGAAGTACAAGTTTGGCAAGTCTATACCTGATGTTTTCCAGGGACTTCATGGATAGAAATAGGACACATTCTGTTCAAACTGCCCAGCCACTGACTCTAGTCCTTTAGCCAAAGATCCACCCTCACAGTCAGCGTGACTTAGTGAAAACAATGGCCCAACACTTTGTAAGAGGGCACCACTGCTGAGAAAAATCAGTTCCACCCCTTCTGAGCCAGGCTGGGACATCAGAAACCATCGGTTACTTCTAACATGGATCTGTATTGCTATTTTTAATTGAGGTTCATTTCTCAATCCTGTTCAGCACATGGCCACTCAAATGTTTGGGTTAGCACCAGGGGAGACAGTGATGTAGAGGCGGGAGAGAGAGTGGGAAATGAGACTCTTTCAGTGTCCTTGTTGGGAAAGCTTTCATGAAACTATGGTGTCTCTGAAGACCCCTCTGTGCTTTGGGGAATTCTCCAGTCCAAGGCAAATCTTCTTTTGATCCCCCAAGCAGGATAGTTCTGTTCTGGAAATGAGGGTGGAGGAGATGCTCTATTCATCTGTGCTAAAGAAGGTATTTCAAAGGAAGGTCCTGTAGTTTCTTGCAGGAAATGAATTAGTGCAGAGCTTTCACCCTGGAAACTGTAACCATCTGATCTCTCACCTCAAAGTGATTAGGTGGCAGTACTTTTGAATGCTTTGTCTATAAAAAGGTGTCTACAGAAGGCTTCCACATCTCCTAACCAGCACCTGAAGGTTTTTAGGATGGTACCCTTCTTAAGAGCCCAGGTCCCTTTGACGTGCAGCCCCCCTCAGTACAAGTCAGAGATGCAGAGAAGGTAGGAACCACCCAGCCTATTCTTTCCTGCCTCATCTCGTTTCCTAGTGCCGCTGGAATTGATCCCTGTTGGTGCTGGCACGGCCGTGCTGCAAGCCACAGGGGACAAAGGCTCCTTTTGTTGGGAGCTGCAGCCAGGCGCATGGACGTGCTGCTCAGCACTTGCTTCTTCCCGGGGTATCACACAGTGAGTTCACTGCATCCTGGGATGCGTGTCCTTCACCTTGGTGCTGCAGCACTGGTCAGGGAGTGTTTCCTGTTGTCATTTGTCATATTCTGGGGGAGAGAGGAGAAAAAAAGGTGCGAGTAAAGTGGCGGTTGAGGTTTACGTGAGAGGAAGCTAAATATTGGGTGAATATGATGCTTTATAGCTGGGTGCAGATAACAAACAGTGAATCAATAGGGACAAATAGACTTTGTTCCCTGTTCTCTTCTATCTTTATTGTTAAAGACACTTTATACAGCTAAATCTCAGTTGCGTGGTGTGGTTGGTTGGGTTTTTTTTTCCTAAAACCTGCCTTTGTTCAGGCAGCGCTAGCATTAAATACTTTCAAAGCTCTGCAGGCTGCACAGCACTAATACTGAAGTGCAGTGGTTGCTGGGAAGAGGAGCTGGAGGAGCAGTTTGGGATCAGAGGTGTGACCTGGGGAATGCCCACCTGGTACAAGTTCTCCTCCCTTCTCAGGTTTCCGTTCCCTTCAGTGGGAGCACTCCAGTTCCTGTCCTTGCTTGGCTGTGGTCACAGGGCTGTTTAAGGAGGGGGAAGTGAAACCTGTAGCAGGATAGGATCCAGCAGGGAGGCTTTATTCTGTGTCTGTGACTGGTGGGGAAGGGAGGTAGCAGAGCAAGTTTCTTGCCAGTGAGATCTCAAAAGCTCACGTTTAATCTTCGAAACACTGTCTCCCGTGCCCAGCAGGTATCTGCAGTGTTATCCAGTGCGGTGGGGAATTGGGCAGCTGCTGCAGCAACTGTTGGTGGCAGCCTCGATGCCTACACCTCTTTCTCTTGCAGGTGATAGTAGAAGTATTTAGGTGATGGCACTTGCCTCATGGGAATAAAGGCACAGAGAGGTGTGCACGTCATGTTCATCTTCCTGAGCTATTAGTGTGGATAGCAGCAGCCATGGAACACTTGCTGGTTGCTGTCATGATTCATTTTTATTAAAATCATGCCAAGCCAAAATTAGTGTGTAGGAGCTGCCCAGGAGGCTAATGTGACTGTATGGGAAAGACATCTGTGTGGGTTAGCACGCGTCACGATGACGCCCTCTGTACTGAGGAGGGAGGTATATCTTCGCCTGCTCGCAGCGGTTTGCTGCAGCCACAACACGTGTGTTGCTGAATGTGAAGGTTGGTGGCTGGGTTAGGAGCTTTACTGGATGTATAACATGGGATGTGCCATGTTTGGACAGCTGTATTGGCAGACCTGGCATGGCTCTGTGTTTGGGGATCAAGAAAGGGATGTTACTCAATTCCCCTGACTCCTGCCTGGGAGTTACAGAAAACAGAGAAACCTTTATAAGGTTTTTGGAAAGAAAACATCTCATCACTATGGTTCTTTTGTTTTGGGTGTTTTTTTTTTTTTTTACCCCACTTGCTCCAGGTTTAAGTCTTTATTCATAATTGGAGTAGATTGTCTTGTGTTAGTCTGATAAGGTGCTTGGTCTTTTGTCAGACACACCAGGTACTGGCTGCTGTTGGAGGTGTTAGACCCAACAGACTGAGTTGTATTTAAGATGAAGTCTTTTCTTCCATCTCCTTAGCTGGGTGGTCTGCACATGTGTCAGTGGGATTGAAGGAGGCTCTCTGAAAACCATGATAAGGAATATACCTTGTGGGGGAAAAAAGTCTCATCCATGCTCTGGATGAACTAGAGCAGGGCTTCAAACCTTTTCTTGAATCATGGGGCCTTAATTTTCTTTTCCAGGGGTTTGGCCTTCTCTCTGAATGCCAAACATACAGCTTTCTTTCCATAGTTCTTCTTCGTGGGCCCTGAAGTCTGCAGACCACATGTTGAAAATCACAAAACGTTCTCTTATGTTTGTTACCAGATCTGTAATTTCAACCCAGTATCTTCTGGCCTTGCTGTCTGGTTAACTCCCTGTGCTGTCTACACTTTAAGATTCTAAGCAAATAGTAATGCGTAGGCAGGCACCTAAAGACCCTCCACATGTGCTTGAGTTGTCCTCAGCCTACTTCTATGAACAAAAAGTTTTCAACTTCCCTCTTTTGAAAGGAAATTTAATTTAAAAGCTGGTCTGTGCCTATGCCTCTGATTCTGTGTGTTTCCACTTGAGATCAGCTTTTGGTGCACAAAACTGTTCTTCCAGTTCATGCGGGTTGGCTGGTAGGTATGAGCTTTTCCTTCCCTTCACCCTGCTCCTCTCCCACCTCCCTTTGTTCCAGGTGGTCTGTCACCTTGTGATCGGGACTCAGTGGAAGCAGTAGCTTACCTCCCTTTGGTTAGTGCTACAGGCTATTCTTCAAATGTTATCAGGCTGGGAGCAGCAGTGCTTGATGGCTTCTGTAGCACAGAAGGTATAGTTACTCATCGTGCAGGGGGACCTCAAGGACAGGCAGCCTTTCTTTCCAGTGCTGCTTTCACTGCCAATTTTTTCCCCAACATATTTCTCCCTTCCATTCCCATAAATGATTCGCTCTAGGTTCAGCTAAAAAGAAGGGAGAGAGCAATGGAACCGTCAGCTTTGCTGTCTTCTCATTGGCAGGAGGTTTTGGGATATAGAGCTGGGCATAGCTTGAACTCCTGGCAGAAATATCTCTGTGGAGTAGCCTGTTCCCTGGACAAAAGTGTCTCAGAGATGCTATCATGATGGAGGCACGAGTGCTGAGCCAGACAGGGATCAGGGTGAAGGCAGGCATGGAGCAGGATGCAACAATGGCATGTGTCAGCCCTGAAGCTGGTGCATGGGAACAGCTCTGCTCCTGGCAGAGCTCAAACTCTGCCATTTGGTATGGCCTCCTTGGTTCAGGTATGAAGCTTATGATGCTGTGTGTCTCTCAAATGAACGGTTTTGGGTTTTGTTTTTTTTCCTGACAAATTTCTATATACAGGAAAATTCTGGAGGGTCAGTACACTCATGGGAAAATGTTTTTAGGGGGTTGAAAACTGAAAAAGGCTGAACCACCATCCCAAAACCTAGCATGACTGTTGCAGAGTGAGCTCAGGCCTTTATTTGGTTCCCAACACTGTCTCCTGCCTCTCTAATACTCTTGGCCCAGTCCTGCAATGATCAGCACCCTGTGTAACAGATTTGTTTGTGGCAATGGTCTAAAACCTGAGTGGGGTTTGTTCTCCACTCTGAAGATGTTAGACAAATGCTTACAATATATCTTTCATGTATTCTTGGAGGTACTTGCTTTATTAAAACCTGTTGACCCCCATCCAGGCTGTATTGAGCCACTAGAAGCACAGTGTGTTGGTCATTGTGCCCATCCAAACATGGGCGAAGCTAACTTGCCTGCTCATATCTGGCTGCCAGAGTGGTGAGATCGCTTAGCACCAAACTCCCCCTTGTCTCTGCCAAGAAGGATGCTTTTTGGCAATGCATGGTGGAGGTTGCTTGGCTGATGCCTAAGTCTTCCTGCCTGTCTTGGTTCATCTCACTTCCTGACTGATAACTTCTTTCAGAGACAAGCAGAGAAGCAGTAAGAAACTTCTACAGCAACTCCAATCTATCAACTGTGGCAACTTTCTGATGCTTCCTACAGTGCCAGATCATCTGATGCTGTTTCTGCCTTATTTCATGTGTTTGATCACTGCTGTCCCTGTTCCCCTTCAGCATAGATCTGGACTCTGTTCTCTGGGGTTCATTCTCCAGGAATTTAGTTTTCTGGGTAGGTGGGGAAAAAAACATTAAATCACTCTAGTCATTGAAATCTTAGTTCCCTTCTTTTGCTGGTTCTGCCTCTTCCTTGAATTCAGCAGCAGCAAGAACAGGAACAGAATGGGGAACCACCAGGATAAAGGTGATTCTCAAACCAAAAGCCAATCCCATGTTAACAATGGAACAAATCCACTGCGAGGAACTGGGCAAGAAAAGGCCCCTGTTGTATTTCATGTGTGGGACAAGGGAGGACAAACTGACGTGCATGTAATAATCTGGAATACTAAATGCTTAAAATGTTGACTTTATAAAGTCTCAAACATGGTACTCCCCGATCCAGAGGCAGAAGCTTTTCACAAAGCTGTTTGGGAGACTGATTATTACCAAGTTGTACATGATTGTCTGGAGACAGTTAATGTTTAAATGAGGCAGGTTTTAAAATGGGTAACTTGCCCTGTTAGTTGTAACAAGGTGTTTAAACACTGTGGGATAGCAGCACAAAAGCTTTTCTGTTCCTTCCTTGCTATTTAGATTTCACGTTAAACTTTGTGGTGATGATCGTGCAAGTGGGGTGAGTTAAATGGAGTGCTGGCATTTTAAGAACTCTGCTGGTGAATCTACCTCAAGGTCACAGCTTGGTGCTTTTGTCACTCTGGTGGTGAACTGGATTTTTTTCTGCAGTATAGAAGATGAGATGATCTCAGAGCACAGCCTGACTGGCTAATGGATATGGTTGCAACGTATCAAATATGAGATAGAAAGTATACTATGCTAAGTTTGCTCTCCTTCCAATGCATGCATCAGGTCTCTGTTTTCCCTACAGTGGCATCATGTCTTGTGGCAGTGCTGCACAGCCAGCCCTGAACAGAAAAGGAGTCTGGCCACCTTCCTCTTAGGCCTAACTAGCTGGAAGGCTCTGTGAGTAGCTGGGACATGAGTGTCCATATTGCTGCAGAATGAGTCCAGGACTAGAGATGTATTAGGAGGTTACTTAGTCTGGCTTCTGAAGTAGATGGTGTACTTGAATCCTTCTTAGTCATCCTGTGTAGCGCAAGGTGTCTAATGCATGTAAATTTTAACATGTTGAATATGAAGTGAAATGTAAGAGGTGGTGAATGCTCTTGGGTATGGGGAGGGCTTTGGTTTAAGCACTGTTTCTGTGCTTGGGAGTTTTGGGTGATGTTTTATGGCTGGCAGCTCCTGAAGTCTGTGTCCCAGGCAGGAAGCATGCTCCTACACCAGCTCTCAGGTAGTCTGACAAGTTGGTTCATCTGCAGCGGGACAGCTTTGTAGCAGCCAGGGGGCCAGATGCAGATGTACAGTGACCTGTTTAGGTAAACCATGAAGGTCTGCAGTCATGAAAACATCCCCATTAATGCAGAGCAAAGAAGGTTTATGGCCTATATAGCTGCACATAGTTGGATAGAAACGCTCAGATCTACCTTGACTCTCTTGATCTGCCCTAGCACACACAGGCCAAATTAAAACCTACGTGACTTTAGCTACGTAAGGTGGAATTTCAAGGCACTAGCTCTTGGTACTGCAAAGGGAATCTAGAAAAAGTTCATGACATTGAAATCTTGTCATCAAAGACAGATTTAGTCACTGGAGATAAAGATATCCTTCTGGTGGTGCTTTCACAGCCCATGTTGAGTAATAGAGGGGTCTTCACACAGCTCTGCAGATGTTGGTGATATAACCAAGGGTGGGCAACAGTGAATGGGCATGACATCTATTAAACAGCAGTGACGTGGTTAAAGAGCCTTGCTCTGATCCAGAGATGAGCTTGAGTTTAACCTGAACTTACTCTTGGCTGCCTCCTGGTAACCCTTTGCAAACAAGCTCTTGGGCAAGAGGAGATAAAAACAACTAGGTGCAGTTCTGGCCTTCCTTTTCCCATATGTGCTGCTAGCTATAGAAACAAGCATGCTATAACCACAGAAGGTCAGCAAGGCCTTTAGGCTCTGGACAGACATCTGATTTTATTGTTAGCCTGTGTAACAAGATTAGCACCAAATGACTCACAGAACAAGTCAGGTGGTCTTTAATCTTCTGTAACTGGGTTGGTATGAAGGCATTTCCATTATCGTGACAGAATGTGGCTGAAAACTTTGACAAAATTAGGTCTTCAGTGACAAGTGTTTTCTGTAGGAGCTCTCAACTTTAATCAAAACTAAACATTGAAAGGGGGTCTCTCTTTTTTTTTTCTTTTTTAATAAAACAGTGAAAATTTCCCCAGAGAACCCTTGAAAAAGATTTTGTTGTTGAAGTTTTTGGTGGGAAAGAAAGCAATGTTTTTTTCTTAGCTCTGTGGTGAATCCAGAGGTGGTCCTGAACTTCCTGATTGAAGGGGCAATGGAGATTGCAGCTGAAGCTACAAGTTATACCAGATTTTCTTCTGGATGGCGAGTTCCTTTCTGACTCCTGGGCTGCTTTCACTCGTACTTATAGGTTGCAGGCTGCTAATGATTGCTCCAGCATGACGACTTAGTGTTCATAGTGTTAATAAGTAGGTGAATCTCTGTAGTAAATGAAATCTATGCTAAATAAAGAGTGTGTTACAACACAGGCATTCCCCTTAACTGCTTCTGTGATCATTGCTGGCCTTTATGCCACAGGTATGGAGGGCACAGCAGAGTTTGCTCCTGTTGTAGGAGCAGGGTATGATTCAGACCTGAATACCTGTATTTTGTCTTCATTTCAAGCTTCCACACAACTGGCGCAGTCAAAGGAATAAAATCAGAGCCACCCTGCAGATATCAGTTTGTGTCATCTTGAAAGTGTCCTGGAGTTTTCCTTATGTTGATGTGACGCCATTTTTTTTTTTTTTTTTTTAAATGAGAAACATTAACCTATGTAAATACCAGGTGGCTTTAGCTTATCAAGTAACATGATAGGATGGGAAAGGGAGTTGTATTTTAGAAGTGGGATCCTGGTTTGTCAATGAAAATGTGACTGGAGTTAATAATTTCTGGCAAGGTAAATTATCCTCCTTGTAACTCTACATCTCTCCTGTCTTGTTTATTATCTGACCACAATAAGTTTATGGTTCTCCATTGTAGCAGCCCAAGAGGTTTAAAAAGGACTTTGATTTGCACAACTTTTGCAGGAGGGTACAGAGAATCCCAGACTCTGATCCCTGAATTTCCAAGAGACCCCTTGAACCACTTCTGAAAACGTGCTAAAGGCGACGTCAGCCATGCAGGAAGGGTGAGAGCTGCACGCTTGACTCTTTTTGCAGGAGCCGGGACCACTTACAACTGTGGCACTACTTCTGTGTACCACGTGTATATTAAAAGCGCGTGAGGATGGTGAACAGAAGATCACAGAGCCAGAGGGAGGCCAGGAGAGAGTGGCTGGGTGGCATCACTTGAGTACATGGGTGTCTTGGCAACGTTTATGATTCTGGCTGATACTTATGTGAGTCTTACGATGACAGAGAATGATGGAAGGAACGACTGTGATCTCTGTGGACATGCAGGTGCTTTTTAGTGGATGATCTTCAGATATTGGATAAACAGAAAGATGATTAGTAAAGTTGTGGGCAAGGAGTGCTCAGGCACTGGTGGCTGTAGTTCCAGTGATATGCATGACTAGGGAGCAGGATATGGGATATACCTCCCCTCCTTTAGGTACCACCCAACTTTTGCTCCATGCAGAAAGCCAAAAATCATGTCTGCTTTTCAGTTACTCTACTTTTTCTCTAGGGACTGTTTCTGCTCTGCCTTAAAAGGTCTTTATTGGAAATGTAAAGTCTGTAGTGTATAACAGGACCTCCCCTTCTCTGCACCATTGCATGTCTGAGGTGCAAACAGAAGTGAGGGGGCCGGGTTTTGTCCACAAGCACTGCCACAAGCCTGGAATCAATGGGGTTTGCTCCCAGATCACTGAGAGTCCACCTGTTTCCCAAAGAATCTTCTGTTCTCAGAGCGCCCTTTTGAGAGATGAAGGACTGCAGGTGCAAGGCTGCCTCCTCACTCTGTAATAGGATGTGACTGGGGGGAGGCAGTGGTGAAAAGCAAATGCTGGTTCTTTGCGGCACACGCCTCAGTGATAACGCAGGTGAGCTGAGCGCAGTCTGGTCCGCTCGTGTGTGCTGCTCTGCAAGAGCAGAGGCGGGCGCATCGATTCTTATATAAAATGTTTTTGTTTTCCACGAGTGGTGCAGATCCACTTACAATTTCAAGCCTTTCAGAGCGAGGCTGTAACATGAAGTGGTGGCGTGTGGATCAGGGCCTTGGGAGAGCTGCAGGTTGCTGACAGTTCCTCTGGTTATTAATGGCCACAGCACGGGCTTGCAGGTTCTGAGAATAGACTCTGCATTTGCTTTAGAGGAGACAGCTGACAATGGTGTTTGATACAGCAATATGTCTCTGCCTGACTTTTGACTGACAGTGACACAAACTCGCTCTCCTCCCAGCCATGGCTTAAACCCGGTGACATTTACAGCAGAGCTAACTTCTCCCGTCTAAGTTTAGATGGTGATTTTTGTGTTTGTCTGCATGTGTGTGCTTAATAAAATAAAAAAAGCAGGAGAGGGCTTTTGCAAATAAAAATGGAACAGGAATTTCAAACCACTGCTGAATGAATGAGGGAGGTGTTCAACCTGCATGGATTTTCATGGTCTGGTTGCTGTGGATCCTTGTTCAAGATACCCAAGTGTTGGAGGGTTGTTACCTACTTTGGCACTTTTGGTTTGCTCTTATGAAATATGTGGTAAATATTCGTAACTATGGGGCTGTCTGTTTGGGGTGTTTTGGGTTTTTCTGGGCAAGCTGCACTTGGAATTGGCTGGTAGCCTTAGCCCCACCTGTGTACAGCTAAGGACGTGTTGTGGGTGTATGTCTGTAAGCCATCTGGAAATAGGATGTGATCTTAGCTGACTGCTGATACTTCATTTCTTGCCATGCATCCATGTTACTCTTGCAAAAGCTTCTCCTGTTAATGAACCCCACCTGCAAAAGAAAAATCCTTTTCCTCCCCATAACAGCCAAGCCCAGAAGAACAGAGCTGGCAGCTTCTCAGCCTTGCCCTGAAGGATGAGCGGTGCTGGGGAAGCCTGTCACTGTCCCATTGCATCCTCAAGCAGGTAGTGCTGAAGCATAGTGTGGGTTGGAGAGCACGTCCTCGTGCAGCAATGGCTGAGCAAGAGGTATCCTGAGCTTATGCATAACTTTATGCTGCTAAACGGTGGTTGACTGGGAACAGCTTTTGGTCACCATCACTTAGAAGCCTATTTCAGATGAAAGACCTAAAGGGGAATGGTTTTGTCTCTCAGTACAGACCTCTGGTAAGCCTTCATTCTTTCAGGAACATCACTTTCTTCTGATACTGTCTTGTCCAAGGCCTGGTCTGGCAGCAGGTCCTATAACCCAAATAGAAATAACTGCTTTTTAGACTTGGCCCTGAGGGCTAGACACTCTGTATCTTCCACTAGATGCACAAAGGATTTGCATCTATGTTCCCCTGGCATTACAATGAAAAAATGGACCATGAAAGCTGGTGGAACTTGACCTTTGTGAACATCACGAACAACTTATTGGCCAAGTGTTTTTGTGATTTCAGACAGTGCTAATAAGTTACTTAGGCAGAGAGGTCTGATAGCAAGAAGGGTCCAGAGAGGCTGTTTCTGTAAACCAGATGAACCCATTTCAGAACAACACTAGCATATAGAAAAGAGGTTTCAGCCATCCATTGTAGGGAAGGAAAGCTCCTGGGTTTGGTTCCTTTTTCATCTAGCATGAATGTGCAAATGTACAGTCAGGGCAGAGGGACTTGAGCTCAGAACTGCTCTGTCACATCAGTAGTCCACATGTCTTTGCATCTACCTTACCTTGCTTCTGAGTTCCATGTGAGGAACAATTGGCTACCTACGATGGGTGGGAAAAGATTTGCTGGAAAGGATTTTCTTTTACCATTCCTTTTCCTCTCTGTTTTTACTTCCCTCACTCCCTGCTCTTAAAGTTTACAAAGCTACACTTACATAAGCAGTGCTAGCAGTGTTTTACACTGTCACTTGATATTTGTCAAGTGAGCTGCATCTTTTGTCTGCAGGAGACTTGGGGATTTTCAGTTCCATGTGCTTTGCAACCCTTCTGCCCTTTGCTAAGCCAGACATGTGGTTCAGATTCATTCTTGTTAGTGTGACAATGCATTAGTACTGCAGCAGTTCTGAAGGGTAAAACCCCTGTAATCCCACTGTAATCAAACAAGTCTGGAAGAAGAAAGGCCTCTCACCTTGAGGTTGCATACAATGAGTGATGATGCAAAGCAGACTAAGCTTGCAGTTGCACTAGTGCTGTAATCGGCAATCCTGCCTGCATTTGGGATTTTCTGGGGCATGGTGTATGGGTGCAGGTGTGAGGGAGGAGTCAGTCCATCAGCACTTCCGTGAATGAAAGGTGCAGAGCTCTGCCCACCTGATGAATCATATTTCAGTATGGGATAATACCAAAATCCCTAGGTATTCCTTGTGACATCTGTAGATATATGACTGGTAGATGGGTACTACTGCCTTTCTTGGAGGAAGGTGGAATGGGAAACTTTTTTACTTTCCACACCCTATCAGATCAAGGAGATCTCTTTTGAGCCATTTGACAGTAGCCATGTACCTCCCTAATGCTCTCCTTGAGAATCTTTTGCAGCAGCTTTAAATTATCACCCCTGTATTGTTTCATGGCCCTGTTTTTAATGTTGATGATGTATAGTCCATAGCAGGAATAAAAGCAGTCTGGAGATCTCTTAATGGACCCCCCTCCAATTGATTTACAGTGACAAAATTTCCTCAGTATGCCTTTTCCTTCTCCTTTGGGAGAGACAGCTCACATCCACTTGTTTGTAATATATTCAGCATCTGTCGACACTGTTCCAGCCTGGAGCTGAGCAGAGAGCCTTCTTGTCCAAGGCTGGTAACTGAGCTCTGAGACCGCTGTCAAAAATAAAAGCTGCTGAGCTTGAATCAGATCTGGTTATCTGAGAACTGGAAACTGTGCGAAGGACAGGAGCGACTGAGTTGATAATTAGGAGCACTTAATATTTTGCCTTGGCTGGGAGATCTTGATATGAAGGTTTGAGAGAAGATAAGCATGGAAAAACTACTTTCCTTGAATTACTGTGTCCTGTACCCAGTTTAAGAATTTAGCAAACTGCTGCTCTAGCATATGAAGGGGCCTTCTCTCTCCTGCTCCCCCGCCTCTTTTTTTTTTTTTTTTTTTTTTTTTTTTTTTTTTTAAAAAAAGAGAGAAAAAGGAAAGCACCCTGAGGTTGCTTCTCCCACTCTCTGGCTTCATATGCCGAACTCGGATACAGATGCTCATGAAACCCTGTTGTCCAATGCAAGTGTGACAGCTTCAGCACAGCACCCTTTCTACCCTGTGGTGGTGGTGATGTCAGCTGAGCTGGGCTCTCTGGCCTGGCCTTTATGTCTTCGGCCACATAAGAAAAAGATACTTGAGAAGTCTGCACAGCACTGTGTCGAGGACATAGTCGTGATCAGCTTGGAAGAGGGGGGCAGCTGAACTCATGTCATCGCCTGCAGTGGGAACACGTACGTGACTGGTAACATGGGGAGAGCATCCCTTTTCGCACTGCTGGTAAACCTGCACCTGATGTAGGCAGGATGGTGAAGTGTGAAAGGGCCCCATTCTCCACAAATGGTGATATCAAGCCATGTGTCATTTGCAGTGTTCCTGATACGGGTATGTCAGGTATCCATGTGCCCTTCACTTTTGACTTGTGCTTTTGGAAGAAGAGGGTGAAGCATTCTGGGTCTGACCTTTGGAATGGTGGAAGCATTTTCTGCTGGGCCAGCCAGGTGGTCCTGGCTTAGTCTTTCCATGGTACCTTCCCTCTAAAGATCTCCAAGTTCAGTGTCCATCTTGCTGGTAGCTAATAGAGCAAACCTGCCTGATGTGGATGTGTTCACAGTAGTTGTCGAAAGGAGAGAGCTTGTGCTTGGTAACTTTTTCTTAAACTGTTGAAGAAAATCTGGGGATGGGTCGTATGACTTAAAAACCCTGCTGATTTATTCAGAAATATCTTTTCACTGTTCGCCACTGAGAGGGTGTTACTGTAGGGTCTCATAAAAGAAGGCTTCCACATTATCAGCTTGAACAGTCCTTCCAAGCATATTTTGGACTTTTCCTAGGACAGCCACTAAAAATACTGGACATACTACTGTTATGGGAACAATTCTATTTGACACGTTTATTTTTTTTTTTTTAGAAATTACTTTTTAGGTGGAACACTGTGCTTGTGGTGTAGCTTCTACATATATCCTAGTGATATTTGGGAAGATCTGAGTTTGGGGTTTGGGGGATTTTGGTTTTGTATTGTTTTTCTGTTTGTTTGATCTTGTTTTTGTTTCCTCTTTAGTGGTTTGTTGTGTGGGTTTGTTTGGGGGGGGGGTTGTTTGGTGTTTTTTTTTTTAAGTTTGGCTGGATCCATTCAAAAGTACTATGAACAAGACTTTTTCACTTAAAGTGCTATCCAGAGTAAAAGCAAGGGAGTGCCTATAGAGCTTGCCTGTTTCTTCAAAGATCTAATTATTTACAGGCTTTTTGCCAAAGCTGAAGGCATAAAAAATTGGGCCCCTGGGCTTTGTGTACACTTGAATGTCATCTTTATCTCTTTCCTTAATGAGTCTGTATAAGGCTGAAATTAGCACAGAGTAGCTGCACGGTACTTCCTGTGCCTTTTGGTTTCAGAACTCCGGTTTGCAGAATGAGTCCTACTTTGTGGAAAGCCAAGAAAGAACCCATCAAACTTGCTGAGATTTAGATATTGTAGCCCAGTTGCGTGGGAAGTAGCAGTGAGCCTTTGGAATAAGGTAAAGGACTATGAACATTTTTTAAAGCATCTGTGCACTAGCTGGTGCATCTGTACTGCACTCATTAAGCTGCTATCTGGATGCCAGCATGCTGTGAATCCTGTATAAGAGGTATAGAATAAATTGTCTGTTAGTTCAGGTTCCTGATGATATTCTCGGAACTTGGAGAAAGTACTGGAAAGTACTGTTCCTTTAACACATATTTATTGTCATAAGGGCAAATTTCAGAAGGCTGTGTGCATTATGCATGCTTTCACAGATCAGATGCTTCTAAAGTGTGATGCAAAACTGTTCATAAAGTACCAGCAGGAAGCCACAGGGGTGTTGCAGGGAGTAGTTGGCCACTGGAGGCAGGATGGGTAGGTGATAGTTTTAGCCTTGGTTTCCTGCCTGCTTGTGTAATGCTTGCCAAATGGCATTGGATATCAGGTACTTGTATGGTAAAAGAGGGGAGGATAAAAATGACGGTCTTGTAGCCTGAGAGATGCTTCTGCTGTGAGCATGAAGTTTTTGGAGAAAGATGAGGTAGAAGCTGTTGGCTTGTTGCTTTCGGAGTGCTCCAGGCAGCGCAGTAGATTAAAGAAGCAAAGGAGTGCTCAAATCTACACCTAGGAGAAAAGAGGATCACAGAAATCAGTCAGCAGACAGCTATTTTGGAACCACCCTAATTCCTGACAAAAACCCAGTTCTGTAATGGGTGCTAGCTAAAACACGAATTGCAGCCATGACTTGTTTTCAATTTTTAAATGCACAAGCCTTGGACAGTGGATTCCCAGTGCTCAGACCTGTAGACAAGTGGACTCTCAGGCTTTCCATAAGTAGCAGCCCATAGTTACATGCAAAGAGAGGGGAAAAAAAAAGTTAAGACACTTGGAGACTGGAGACTTTAGGCTTCTCAGTGAGTTTTTAACTCATTGTTTTTAATATATGACTGCTTATTTCTGGATCATGAGGATTTGCCAGGTTCTGCCTTCTTTTGGAGGACTTGTCTTTCTGAAACCTGCAAGCTGGCTGAATGAAATAAATAAGTAGAAACACTTTGGACATGAAGTCAGAATTATTCTGTATAATGTCCTGGAATATTGTGAATTTGCCTTCTACAACAGTTTGCATAACCTTTCATAGGTTCATTGGAGCGTTAATAAATGCTGACAAGCCTTCTTCAGTGCAGCTGGTATAGTCTGTGAACAGACTAAATTCATACGATAGTATGCGTGTGAGTGAGTTACTACAGGTCTCTCTACTGTTTCTTCTCCAGCATCTTCTGTTAGCCATCACATGCAGTGGTTCGGATTGGTTAGGGCCCTGAAGTCTTGGTGTGCTATACAGAAATATACAATAATTGTATATGTGACTACTGTATGGGTGAAAGTGCATGCATTTAGAAAACTTGAACAACGTGAGTGCCCATGCAGTAACGAACTCCTGGAGCATACGGATTTTTGCCTTAAGGTAAGGGAGGAGACACCCACACACAGAACCTCAGCTCCCGTCCTGGGGATGTTTGGAGCAGTTACACTTTATCGCCTGAGCAATGTGACTTGAGCTTGCAAAAAAGCATTTCACCTGTCCTGTAAGCAACATGTGGAAATGCTATGTAGGCAGAATGGCATAGTTTTTGGTGGTGGAGGAGAAACATCCAACCTGGATAAGTATCCAAGAACAGGCTTTCTGGAATTACTCTCCTGACTGGGGGGAGTAGGAAGCAGAATGAGATTGACACCTCTAAAGTCCTCATACGTGACCTCTCTGAATAAGGAAATTTCAGCTTTTGGAGGAAAATGCTCTGCTCAGGAAGTGATGGTCCTCAACAGACTCCTTCCTCTAAGAGGGAGGGATTTTGCAAAGAAGTTTGTGCCAGCCAGATATGGTGCCTTTAGCCTGTCCCGTTGTGCTGCTCCTTTTCTTTCCTTCCTACTTTCTTCCTTTAGTTTACTTGTTGACAATATACTATAGTTAGAGACAGTGTTAGCAGATCCTGGTAACTTCCCAGAGTGTAGTGGCATTAAGGCAGGGAAATGTCAAAGCCCAGTTTAGAAAAGTGACTTGATCACAGGGTGGAAATGGAAAGGAAAGTGCTTAGTTACCACCCTCAGAAAGAACTGAGCACTGTCAGGGTGGGAATGGGCTGAGGGGGAACGTGCTGCAGATTTTGCTCCAGAAACAGAGTCTCTTTATGCTGGTCCTCAAAAATGTTAGAGTTGCCGAGACGGGGAGTGGGGTCAGCAGATACTATTGCAGGTGCTGAGAGTAGTAGAAATGGAGGAAGAGGTAACCCAGGTGATCACAAATCACCCTGGACTACTTCTTAGTGCAGAAGATGAATTGGGGCTCTGGCCCTATGTTCAAGAGGGCTCTTTAGAGCACAGGGCTCTACCCATGGGCATGGCAATTTTGACTTGGAAAGCAAGACAGCAATTCTCCTAGCACAGCATGGGAGCCAGCTCCTTGACCTCCTCCAGGTGCAGGAGCAGCCTGAGATCTGAGATGGATAGTGTGGGAGGAATGTGAGTCTCTGGACCTTGGGCACACTTTGCAATTTTGCTGTCCCTCTGTTGTGCCACAGCACCATTACGTTAGGCTGTGGGGTGGACACGGGAGACCGACCAGTGTGCAGAGCTAAAGTACCCAGAGCCTTACCCCTCCCCTTGCTGGCTGTCCTGAGCTGAACAAGCGTGAGGCTTAGGCCCTACTCTACTCGTGTACTTGTTGTCTTAGGACACTTGATGATAATGATGTACCATGGATGTTGATGCACTCTTTGATAACCAGTACTATGAGTGATGTGAATCACTTGTTCGATAGCCTGTAACTTGAGAAAAGTGTCCCCAAAGGGAGCCAAGCACAGGAGGAAGCGTCTTAAAAGTGAAAGATTTCACAAGCTTGCTCCAATTAGTCTTCATAATAAATATTGTGAAATAATATAACTACCTTTACAGAACAGAGAATGCAAATATGAAAGTGGTATCCTCCCTGTAGTAATATTAACATGTTTCTACATGTTTCTGGTTTTGAGATGTTTCAGTGCAGAAGCTAGCTGAGTCTTTACATCCATTTATGGTGGATACTAGCTGCCTCGCCCCACTGGGAGAAACTGGGCACAGTAACTTTTGTTTGCTTGAGCTCTTGGGTGAAGCACATGGTGCAGTTAGGAATAGCTTGTCCCCATAGGGCTATTGCTACAGGCTTGTACCCTGCAGTTGCTTTAAGGAAGGCCTCTGCATTTGGATTGAGATTGGCAATGGCAGCCAAACAGTTCTCTTTCTATGCTTTATGGAAAAAGGGGAGTCTTCAGTGTATTCAAAGGAAAATGCTGGAATAAAGCAGGCAGCATGTACCATTCTCATCTAAAAGTGGGACTGGTCCTTTGCATATCTTGTTCTTAGGTATATATATTACTCACTACTTATTACTCGGCCTTAAAGATAAGCTGACCATCGTTCCAAGCCACCAGACTTGAAAAAAGTCCTGCACCTGCTGTGCTTATTTCTACATCCTGTCTTACACCTGGCATGATCAGAAACAGGGGTATATTCTTAAGATGCTAATTTCAGCTTGGTGAAACTTCTTGCCGTGAACTCCCTCTGAGCCCATTATGGGGAAGTAGGTTTATCCAGGAAATAATTCAGAATGAGAAAGTGGAGCTCCTGGTTTTTTTCCTTACTGACTACAGAGTGAGGCAGAAAGATGAACCTTATAAGGCAACACAATGTGACCACGTTGAGTCACGTTAACTAGAGAGGTGTGTCCTGAAGGTGCAGGTCATGGGTGAGGCTTGCTCTTTAGCAGCTGTCAGAGGCAGATATTTGAGTTGAGCCTTCAAGGCAATGCAGCATGACTCTTGCTCCTACAGAAATTCTGCAATATAGTGCCCTTTGGGGAAGGTGGCAGTGACATGTTTCTTTGATGGTAGGCTATATGTGCCATTACTATCTAGTCACGCTTGCATGTATGTTGCACTACTGACTGATATGGAGGAAGGAGTGAGATCTTTTTGGGGAGGATATTTGTTTGGAGACAGTAATTGACCCTCTGTTGCTGTTATCTTCAGGATTTGGGAAGACTAGCTTTGGAATGGTCCATCCCCTATGCACCTGTGAAAATCAAACTCAATGTGTCTTGAACTGAGTACTCAAAACTGGTCATCTCACCTCTCTGTACCTCTTTTTCCCATTTGCCAGATGGGGATGTCAGGCATAAATTTGGTGACTGTGACATGCTGAACAAACACTTCTCTTTACAGCTGGATGGATGTGACGTTGGACAGGGATTTTTCCAGGTCATTCAGGAAGTCTCTAACAAAATGCAGTATTGAACCCTGATTTCCTGACTCCTAGCCCAGTGATTAGCCCTGTCTTTGCAGGATCTATTGAACCTTGTCAGTAAGTAAGAAGCAAACAAGAACGGCTCTGTCTGCACCAAGTGTGACATTGCCCTTTCCCATCTTCCAGCAGTCCAAGGGTCTTGCAGATTGTTCAGCCACAGGAATAATTTTCTCAATTTAAAATGAAGCATTAATATGTTTGGAGTTTCTTCCTCTCCACCCCCATCCTCCTTTGTCCAGTTGTTTCAAAGAAAGGCTTAATTGTGCCAGGCTTGCATGAAGAAAACCAGGCTGTCCCCAAAACCAGCCTAGAGGCAGGCGTGGAGGGCAGGAGGATGTGCCCTGCTCCGAGAGAAGGTTGGAGGGGGAGCAGCGCTCCTGCTGCCGCTCCTGCTTTTCTCCCTGAGTGCAAAACCCAAATCATTCCACGAGTGCAAATCTACTTCACTGAGCAAGTCAAGTTGCATTTGTGCAGAGAAGAAACCAGGCTTAAAAAAGCTTATGAAACTTCCTTTGTTTTTACCTTGTGAAGTTATGTGGCTTTGTGCTTTCCATCTGACTTGGACACTGTTGCCTTCTCGCCCTCTTCCCAGTATAATGTCTTCCATGGAAGAATAGGCAGCGGCCTGAGATCAAAGGTTTACTTATTCTGAAGCTAGTTGACCCATTGGCACATGCCAATTTGTTGCAATTCAAAATTAGTCACAGTGTTTATTGGCTCTGTGCCCAGTTGGTAGTTGGAGATAATGCACTGGAGTTGGCAGATACAGCGAAAGTCAGAGGCATCGTTTATGAGGGGTGGAGAGGTCAGGATGTGGAGCTGATTTAGGAGCATTAAGCCTGTATCAGTAAGATGTAACCCCATCCCCTTCACTGATACAGTGGGGGGAGTAAGATGTGGACCTGCAGGGCTCAAGATGAGTCTGCTCTGGCTGTGGGCTTAATGACTCGTCTTTCATTAAGGCCCGACCACCCTAAATTCAGATGTTTCAGATGCAGATTTAGCTCTACTTGGGACCCACAAGCTGGATTGATGATTTTATTTTTTTTTTTTTTTTTTTTTTTTGGCCTTCCTACTCATTACCTGCACTCTCCCAATTGGTCTTTGGCCTGGGTGACCTGTATGCCATGAAAAGTAGAGTGTTACTAGGTTACTGGTTCACATAATGAGTCTACATGGTGTTTGCTGAGAATATTTGGGTTTTCAGGGCTTTTGTTGTGGCATTCATATTTTGGAAGAGAGTGAAGGAAGGTGCTGAGTGAGAACTGTGGATGCATTAAGCAGCTCATGTATATTTCTATTAGAAAGCATAAATGTGAATCTGTTACAGTTGCTTTTTAGAGCAAAGCAGAACTGCTTTTTAGTTGGTCTGATAACTGCTTCTTGATGCTAGCTGCTGCTGTGCTGCTGGCAAGTGTTTTTCCTTAATGGTGATTGCTGTTCTACATCAGAGAGTTTGGCTGATCTCCAGATCTCCATTTTCTTCATGACCAGTGCTCAAAGCAGAGTATGGGAGACCCTGTGCAGTGTAGGGATTTGCCCTTTGGGAATGCTTCCTCCTGTACACCTGGAAAAAAGAGGGTAAACTGCAGCCAGATGAGATGCTTCCTTTTGAGTCCTATAAAACCATGGTGTTTAGGTAATGCTCAGTCATCCTGTGAGTCTTACTGTCTTGCTTTTGAGAAAAACCTGCAACTTAGATTTCCCTAAGCAAAATTCCAATTTTGCTGGGAAAAGTTGCTGGTTTTAAAGACTATCTCATGCCTTTACTTCTCTAACCATTGCTAGCAGAATGCCAGATCTCTGATACAAAGGATTTCCAGATTTCTCTGTCACTTCTTCTGTGTTATCTCACTTCTCAAAGTATATAAATTCAAAGCTTCTTGCAAATAGTTCTGCCTGCAACAGCAGATTACAAATACATCCATGATATGAGAGGAATGTGATCATTTACTTAGTTGTTAACAGCATCTTGCCTCCTAGGATCTTAAAGTGCTTTTAAAACTATAGTCAAACTCTGAATCTCCTTGCTACTTTTATTCAAATATAGGGAAAACTGAGGCTCCGTGGATGGAATTTGGCTCTGTTGAGAGATGCTGCAGTAGTTGGTCAGGTGCCTGTGGTCCTAGTTCATGACAAATGCAGAGCACCTGCAGATCTAGTTAATTGTTGGAAGAGACCTGGTTTCTGAGCAACGCTGGAAAATGGTGTTTAAGTGTCCAAATATGTCCAGTGCCTGAGGCCAAAAACGTTGGCTGGGATGACATCCCCATCCTGTCATAGTGAATCCACAGTGAGCCAAGACTGGAACCCACAGCAATGCTGTTTTGTAGGATTCATACAAGGTATTCCCTCCTTCACCCTAGCTTGCAGTCTTGAAGTAGTCCCTTTCCTTATGCAGGGCCAGGACTTTTCAGGTCAAGGGCAGACCAAGGAGCCTAGCCATGGTTGCTTCTTAATCTTTTAAATGCCAGATCCATGCCTACTGCCTGGTGTGGTTTGCCTCCAGACAGCAGCTGACAGGTCACACCTTCTCTGATCCACCCTGAGATTTGGGAGCCACAGCAGAGTCCTGACTCTTACCCTGGTAAATCTGCTCCATTAATAGCTATCAAAGAGCCTGAAGTTTCCATCCGAACTTTATCTGGCTTTGCAGCAAGCTGGAGGATTAAAGACCGTCACAGGGGAAGGGAGGGAGCAGCCGTGGCTCACCCGGAATAGCCTGACCTATGACGGCACGTACCAGCCTGGGGAGGGGAGCTGCCCCGTGAGCTCATGGGTTATTAGCAGTGAGCAGAGACATGCCTGCAGTCAGCAGCACACCCAGGGCCATCTGCTCCATCCCTGGCTAGTTTTAGGGGGTCCAGAGGGATTTGTTAGTACAGCTTGCCTGTATGGTTCTTTGGTGGGAGCAGGCTTGAGGACTAGCCTTGTGCAGCCATCAACTTATGCTGCTCAGACGACTTTAGGATTTGACCTCTGGGCTGTTTGTATGGGGCAGATCTGTTTTTGAGGGAGAGCGGTATGAGAAGATAACCCCTGCCCTGCTGCAGCCCCCGGGGCTGTCTCTCTGCCGTGTCATAGCAAGTATTAAAGGGATCAGAGTGGGCTGTATGGCTGGGACTCGCCTATAGGGCCAGCAGGGCTGGGGCACAAGCCTTCAGCTACCAGACGGAGGAAGAGTGTAGGAAGCAAGAACAGGTTTTTTGGGGTAGCCAGGGATTCACTTCTCGCACCCTCTCTTGTAACTGGTTTTGTTTTCCTTGCCTTGTTCCTCTGCTGGCATTCCCGAGTCCTCTATTTCACTCGCCCCATGTCACTACTGTAGAAAAATGCGGGGTTTCTTGTTACTCCCCCCCCCCCGCCTCAGCTCAGCATTGCTGGTGCAGGAGGAGCTTTTCCTTAAAGATAGGCTGTGAGTTAGAGCCCTTTTCAGTGCCCAGCATTTTGTGGGACTTGTGCAGAGCACCTCAGCATAGTGGAACAAGATCTCCCCAGCTGGCCGGATGACCCCAGGCTCCGTGTGCTCATCCCTGGGGGAGCAGTGGCACTGCAGATTAACTTCTCGGACATGTGGGAAGGTGGCGTGGCCACCACAATGAACAATCTGTGAGTGCTGCTCAGTGTTTTACACCAGGAAGTGCTGAGGCTGTTCTAAACCTTTGACCCCAGTGACATACTCCAAATTCCTCTCAGTCAAATGGTCTCCTTCCCTCCAGGCCTGAAAGCATTGATCTCCTGACTAGCCAGACAGATTCTTTGCCCCATAAAAAGCTCCTTTATATCGCCAACAGTTCTATTGATCTGCACATTGGGAAGACCATTCTGCTTTTGAATTTGCAGATTGCATACTTATCGTTATCCATGATGGGAAGCTACTGGCATTGTGGCTCTTTGGACATCTAGGAAATCACCCAGCGGGTGGGAAATCCATGTTCCATAGGTCTGGTAGCCTAGAGGAGTACAGCTGAACACAGGCCCTTTGAGCAGTGTCCTTTCTAGAAGAGGTTCACCGTACCACCTGATGAGAAAGATGAGGCCATACTGAATCCTTCTCTCCTGCTGGTATGGCAGAGAAATGTGTGTCTGAAACAGCATCGCTGTGGCATGTGCTCCCCTTCACTGGAGCAGATAAGCAAAGGAGGCACCAGTGGCTGGGGTGCAGGACTCTGTCTGTCCAACCAATGTTGCTGCTTCTGCTGTCCAACAAGCTCCTCTGTGCCAAGGGGCTGAGAGGAAGAAGGGAATATTTGGGCTCTCTGTGTCCTGCTGCATAGACAGGTTTACCAAGCATGTTAGGTGCTTGTAGCTGCAGTGTTTGCTGCTGTCACTTGGAAGTTGTGCTTCTAACTCTCTGGAGGTTTTTGGCTCAGCTCTTCGTTACAAAGAGGGCAGTTTTCATCTGTACTTGTCCTTTCCCCCCCCCTTTGCTGACACTTGAATACCTCAATTCCTGGAAGTGAAGAGAGGCTGTTGAACAGAGGGAGAACGAAAAACAGTGATTCCCTCCTAGACATTCAGTCCCAGCCTAAATAAGGGGACTTATGAGCTGGGTGCTGAATGACTGCACTGATTTATCGTGTGTAGTGCTAGAGTCGATTATTGCGGTCAGGGGTGAGCTGGGAATGTGTGTGCTTATATCGGGGACAAGGGAACTGAGATTAGCCAAACAGACATAACACACATGGGCTCTACTTTGGCTGTGTAAAAATCTGGGAGTGGGCCAGTAGGTGCGTTGGCAGTTGGACTAGATGATGATTGTAGGTCCCTTCCAACTGAAAATATTCTATTCTACATCCTGTTGTGTGGACCTTCTCAATGCCATTTTGGGGACCAAACATGAAAGTCTGATCCCTGTGCTGCAGGGGAAGAACCCTCTTGACATTCTCTGAGAAGATCTGTGGGTAGCAAAGGGAGCTGGAGGAAGCTGGTTTGGGTGGCTGTCCTGGCTACCTGACAGTCCCTCAGAGCGGCTGGGCTGGAGATGCTTACTAGTGGCCTTCATGTAGACCTGATGGCAGTAACATGCACCTGCGTTTCCATCTTGACCCCCTTGTCTCCAAGAGGGGCTGAACATGGTGGCTGAGACCTGTGGCTAAAGGACTGCTGTGCTCAGCAGAGCAAGAGAGACTTCAGCTTTCCAGTGCTTTCTACCTCTTGGGCAGTCATGCTCTTGCCAGCCAGGGCTCCCTTGCTTTTCAAGGTGTTCCCTCAGCACCCTTTCTAGCCCACCTCTGGCTCCCCAGATCCTCCTATGACAGGACTGGATGGGCTTTTCTCTGTTTTTACTTGCCCTGTGAGACAAGGCTTTTTTTTTTTTAATAATTTTTTTTTTTTTTTTATTTTTGGCACAGTCAGGTTTTATTTTCAGTTAACAAAGATGATGTAATTGAGCTTAACCAGCTATAGTTTACATCCTCCTCTCCCTGCTGCTGGAGTTGCTTGGGGAATGACAAATAACTGCTGCCCTCCTCCACAGCTGGAGTTTGCCCATCCCTCTTGCCATGGGCATACCTTCCTGCCCAGAAAATGAAGTGCTTTGTTCAAAGCCTGGGAGGGATCTACTTAGCTGCATGGAGAGACCATTAAGAGAGAAGTGTGATAAGGGAAGTAGCCTGATAAGGATTTTTTTTTTTACAGGCTGCGGGGAGCTGTGCTGTGCAGGGAGGCAGTGAGAGGAACAGGGCTGGCTGCTGACACTCTCAGACGTGACACTTAGACTGAGCGTCATGTAGATTCATGGTGTAAGGTGCCCAGTCGCTCTTAACAGCCAGCTCCTGCCAAGCATGTGCATAGTGGGAAAAGGTGGAAAGAAGGTGGGACTTTATCACCTTCTCTCTCTAAGGAGGTCTCTGCGTGGCTTTCTGTGTTTGAGGACAGCCCAGCTGTGCTGGGAGCAAAAAAAAACAACTCCACCCTGCCTGGACCAGAGACTAGTGTTAAATAAGTGTAACCACATAACACAAGGCATATTAGGGACATGGTTTGTTTCTTGCTGGTCCTGGAGATAAACAACTGGGTTGCTATTGCCTTGTCTGCAAAAAGCATTAGACCAGTGAAGGACAAACCTCAGTCATGCTCTTCAGTACAGCAAAGCATGAGAGGTCTAAGCTCGTCCTGATTCGTCTCCAAGTCTTTTTCCAGACTATGACTGTGTGGAGAAATATTCCAGAAATCATGAGTGCAAGAATAAGAGAGACTTTGACTTTCCTTCTTTCAGCCTCATAAGCAAAAACTTGCAACTGTTTCTTTGTCTCTGCTTTGCTGTATCTGTGTTTGAAGTCTCCTATCTTTCTCCTCTCTTTCTGCAGGTCCTTCAGAAGCTTGGGAAAGCAGATGAAACAAAAGATGAGCAGTTTGAACAGTGTGTGCAGAACTTCAACAAACAGCTGGTAAGATAATTTGCGATATGTAATTACAGTCTGGGTTTCAGTATTAGCTTCCAGTCATCTGCTGCAATATGCAATTAAAGCCCATTAAATTAAACGATGCCATAGGCCTATTGAAGTGACCCACAACTCATGGCTGTTCACTTACGAGAAATTACACTGTGCCTTCCAGTGTCCTTGATAGCGACAATGAGTGTGTGCTGAAAAATAATACTTGTTCTAGACCCAAGTTTAGGAAATGAAATAGCTTGACCCAAACACTTCCTTCAGTTAGCAGCTGCTTTGTAATGTAATTTTTCCTGCTGGGCTGGAAGCAGAGACATAAGAGCAACACTGTGTCTCTGAAAGGTGGATAGGATAGGAAGTGGATTAGAAATCAAAAATAAAATGGAACAAGGCAGATTCACTTTCCCTAAGTGCAGCAGAGGCCAAAAGAGACTAAGAACACAAATGGTGAAAAGGGAACATCCTTCCATGACTAAGATGTAATTCTAACTTCCTCCCCATCCTTGTACAATCACTGTTTTAGGCCTGAGTCGTCATTCCTTCGTGTGTTGACTTCATCCCTATATTTTAGTGCACAAAAATATTTTAACAGTGTAGCAATTTTCTCCCCACCCTCCTGCTTAATCAGCAGTCAGTTTATATCTTGAACTGGGTGTGTGTGTTGGGTTTTTTTGGGGTTTTGGGATGTTGGGTTTTTTTGTTTGTTAGTTTTTATCTGAAGCTTTTGGCCACCCAGAGGAGGGGAAATCAGTTACCCCAGGAGATCTTGGTGTTAAGGAAAGCGTTGTTTCTGTTTCATGGCAGGAAATGCATGCCACAACAAAGCTCAGGTGGTGCTGAAGAAATCTTTCAGCCCCTTTGTGCCTGACATATTTAGGACCTTTTTTTTTTCTGGAGCTGTTAGCAGCAGCTGCATTGTGTTTGTCAAGACTCAGCAGATGTGGTTATGTGTCGCAAAACCAGCTGAGAAGGGATTTGCCACAGCTGAATATAATGAAAATCTTTTAGTCTGACTTTGGCTTATGTCTAACTGGAGCTGACTGCAGATTCCTGGAGACTAACGCTCATTGTCTTGGCAGCGATAGTAACTGTTGCTCCAGAAGTTCCTGCAACATCTCTGTAGCATGTCCACCAGTGACATTCTCTTGTACACAGAGGAATACAGTTGGCTTTTTTCTGACGACATGACACTACCAGGTGTAACTTTTCCATATCATTTTTGAGTATCGGCAGTCAGGAAGCAGCATTTTTAAAGGAGAAATACTGAAAAACTCAAATCCAAACTTCTTGATCTGGCTGTTTGGGATGGCTTTTCAGTTTCCAAAGCCATGAGTTCCAGTCGTGCACTGAGCAGCTTGTTAAAGCAGCACTGCCTTTGTACCCCTTACAGCTAAATTTCTTTTCCCATCTTCCAGGGGCAGGCCATGAACTAAATTCTCCAAATAATTTATCAAAGGAGCTGGAGGCTGCACTGTGTTTGCTGCTTGGGGTCAGTTGTTTTTGCTTTGGCCCTGTGGTGGTTTGACCCTGGCTGGACACCAGGGGCCCGCCAAAGCTGCTCTACCACTCCTGTCTTTAACTGGACAGAGAGAAAAGTAAGTCAAAAGGCTTGTGGGTCGAGATAAGGACAGGGAGAGATCATTTATCGGTTACTATCACAGGTAAAACAGACTCAACTTGATAAAATTAATTCAATTTACTATCAATCAAAATCAGAGAAGGAGAGGATAAAAACTGCTAAATCTTAAAACACCTTCCCTCCCACCCCTCCCTTCTTCTTGGGCTCAAATTCACTCTCAGTTTCTCTACCTACTCCCCCCCCAGTGGCGCAGAGGGATGGGAATGAGGGTTGGGGTCAGTTTATCACATGTTGTCTCTGCTGCTGCTTCTTCCTAGGGGAGGACTCTTCCCCTGCTCATGCATGGGGTCCCTCTCACGGGAGACAGTCCTCCACAAACTTCTCCAACGTGAGCCCTTCCCATGGGCTACAGTTCTTCACGAACTGCTCCAGCATGGGTCCATAATTTCCATGGGGTGCAGTCCCTCAGGAGCAGACTGCTCCCCCGTGGGGTCACAGGTTCTGCCAGCAAACCTGCTTTGGCGTGGGCTCCTTCCCCCACGGGTCTGCAAAGTCTTGCCAGGAACCTGATCTGGTGCAGGCTTCCCATGAGGTCACAGCCTCCTTCCTTTGGGCATCTATCTGCTCCGGCGTGGGGTCCTCCACAGGGTACAGGTGGAGATCTGCTCCACCATGGACCTCCATGGACTGCAGGGGGACAGCCTGCCTCACCATGGTCTTCACCAGGGCACGGGCTGCAGGGGAACAGCCTGCCTCACCATGGTCTTCACCACGGGGAATCTCTGCTCCGGCGCCTGGAGCACCTCCCCTCCTTCTTTGACCTTGGTGTCTGCAGGGCTTTTTCTCTCACATCCTCCACTTCTCTCTCCAGCTACTGAGCCGCAGTCGGGTTTTTTTTCCTTCTTAAATGTGTTATCACAGAGGTGCTTCCACCGTTGCTGATTGGCTTGGCCTTGGCCAGCGGCGGACACAGGGAAAACTTCTAGCAGCTTCTCGCAGAAGACCTTGCCACACAAACCCAATGCAGGCCCTTAGTTTCCCTATTCCTGAAATAAACGCAAACAATGCCTGTTTTACAGGGCAAACCATAAATGTGAGTTAGCTGGATTGTTAGGATATCCGGGGCTGGGGAGTTACAATGCCAAGCAGGCTGGGGGAAAAAAACCTCAAGTATATGTGCATATATACACACTTGTCTTTATTTTTATATGTATGATTTGTGAGTGTAGTGTAGCTATGTGTGAGATTTCTGTGGCCTTTCCTTACAAAGTCTGCTCCAGTGGGAAATGTAAGTCTGGAGCAAAGCTGATCTTTTTCTGCAGGCTCGTGGCAGAACAGCTCTCCTGTGGAACTGGCTGCGGTGCCTTGTTTGCTACTTGGTTAGAGGTTCCTCTGACTCTAATGACTGTGTTGAGCCACTTTGACACGTGTTCCCAGACGTGGGCTGTTGATGAATGGAGAGCAGGTCTAAAAATCACTTACTCCTTTTCAACCAAGGTGTCTTGTGGTTCTCTCAGATGGTGGTTGAGTGGACATAGGGGAAAGCATTGCACTTCCCAGCTCTCTGTCCATTCAGGTTCATATAAAAGCACCACCCTGAGTCTCTGAATGGTAGGAGATTTTTAGCTCAGACAGATGGATTTGCTGCGTGACAAATGAGCCGGAGATAACCATGCTGCTGCAGGGCTCGCCTGTGTCTCTTGAATGCTTGACAAGCAGCACAACTGGCCCCCATATTACTCCCTCATGACAGATTATCTTTGGCAATTAACCTCCCCAAAAGTTCATTTGAATGCTTCCCCCTCCTTCCCTTTCCCAAGTGTCACTGGTGTTCAGGCACTGGCACAAGGGTCTGTCCTGGAAATTGTCCTCACAGACCTGGGAGCAAGAGGCCTGCTGTAAAGGTGCAATACAGCCCCTGCCCGAGGTGCACCAGGCTTTGGCTTCTCTTTGCCTGCATTTGAAATACTGGCTGGAGAGACTGAGAGTGGGAGGCTGGTGGCAGCCCTTACACCTGGCACCACGTTGTGTTTCTGCCTGGCAGAGCGGCTGGGTTTCGATACCCTTCCTGAGCTGTCACTTGTGTGGAAGTTCTGGGTTGGTTTACAGCGTTTCACACCAAACGCATGAGAGACAAGCTGCTGCTGGCATGGGCTGCATCCAGCTCTGCCCGTACCCCGCAGTGTTCAGCACAGCCTCAGCCTGCAGGGCAGGCAGCATGGAGCTAATCTTTGCTCTTGCAGCATGGGTTTGGCTGTGGACCGTTACAAATCAGTAGCTCGGAGAGAGACTTTCTGTCCAGGCAAGAACCCTTCACACCCAGCAGTTTCCACTTCAGCCCTTTGTAGCAAAACAAGCTTTACAGCTTGCCTGGTACCCGCGGATGGCAGTCTTCTCGCCAGTTATTCATGCTTTGTGTCTTAACAGCTCTGAAGTTTTGCTGAGTGGGGGCTTATCTGGAGCTGTTGTTTCAATACTCCCCCCCTCCCGCCCTTATAATTCTATAGTCTGCCCTTCCAGCCTTATATTAATCTAATCTGGAACAGGACACCACCTGTCCCTCTCAGGAAAGATTTTTATTATCAGCACCTATCAGAACTGCAAAACCAGGGCGGCTACGTAAAGAAGGGGTCACACTCTAATATTAGGTTGAAACAATTTCTTTTGAAGACTGGGGAAAAACAGGTTTTAGGAAACCTGTCTACTACTAAGAAACAGTTCTATGGAAAATCATATACTTAGCTAGTGCTCAGTGAAAGGTATTGTAAATAACCCCTCAACAAAACAAGAAAGCACAAAAGGAAAGCAAACCGCTCCTGTGTTTTAATTTAACAGAGCTATAAGTAATAGGTAGTTCGTTAGGTCTTTGGAGAGAGAGCTCGTCCAGTCTCCCAAGCATAGCACTTCTATTTTTAAATATGCATCTTCCTGTACATACTGCCCTTCGTATTATACCTGGTTGTGTTATAGGCTCACAGGGTTGAATTACACCATGAGTGTGAGTATGGCAAAATCAGCTCAAACAAGATGATGCTTGCATGTCTGAGGAGAACAACTTACTGTGGTCACTTCTGCATCGAGACAGTGTCATTGTCCCTGTGTGAAGGTGTTAAGTCAGTTTGTTAGCACAGGGATGAGAAATGAATATGGGGTTCAGGATCGGCATTGATCTTCAATTTTTGGTTTAGTTTTACTTTCCTTTTGTTGAGTTTTGTTACTCTGATATCTTTTTTATGTTCTTGCAATTCAAAAATTAATATGCTATTAGATTTTTGAACATCTTTAGATTCAACCATACATCTATAAATTCCCTCTGCACACCCTTAAACCTATTGCTCTTCAATAACTGGGAAGTGGATTAATTTTCCAGATTCTAGAACTCTCTTCCCTACTTTTTTTTTTACCTCGTAAGTTTAGGAAGCATCTTTAAAATGTGCACTCAAGGGTGTTGAAAGCTTCTGTTCTATACAGTATTTGACAGTGTCTAACTGCATTGCTAGAGGTGTTTATGCAGAATCGTGCCTGTGCTTGATGGCTTGCTATAGAAAGCAGGTGCACATGCACAGAGAGAAAGCAGTTGCCAAAGTTTTTTTTGGAAAGTATTAATGCTTAAAATAATAAAAATGCTTAAAATAATAAAAATAAACCTTTGAAGCAAGTGAGGGAGCTGCTTTACTGGTGGACAAGAAATAAAGCAATGGAAAAGCCAAAGAGGGACTTGGATGGGAACTCCAGGTGCTCAGGGTAGCTGGGGAAACAGGATTTATGGCAAAACTCTGAACATGGACCTCTCTCTGAAAATCTTTCTGCCTATGGATCTTGCAGGCTGCAAAGTCTATTCATTCTCCCTGGCCGGCTTGGTACTTTTAAGAGGCTTAGGTAACCCCCATAGTCATGGAGATCAGCTGTAATTCTGACTTTAAGCATCAGCAAGGGGTGACTAAGAAAGACCACTCCAGCTGCAGGATGCAGCACTGCATGTTGGCCAACTGCACGTCGTGGTGAGACAAGTGGTGCTGAGGATGCCTGAAGAACGCAGAAGGCTAGTTGCATATTGCTGCAACTGCACACTTCAGTATTCGGGCCCTGACTTGCAGGTTTTTCAGGTGGTCTATCTAAAAATCTTGATGCTTAATTGAGATGCTGGTGTACCTCTTGGAGGATCCTTTTGTCCTTGTGACTTTGGGACTGTGTATCAAGCCTTGAAGAGTTTACAAGTCTGGGTTCTGTTGTGTGGTGCTTTGGCAGGACTCGGGCAAGTATGGGCACAATTTTAGAGGTGGTTTCTGATTTTTACATGCTATAATTTTGAGGGTTACAGTTCCAGAGACTGCAGTGCCCAAGTGTGTGGTGGGCAAATTCTGCAGAGGACCATCCCTGCTGATTAGTTTCTGGTAACCTCAAAGTTGTGTGTTTAGTAATTTTTAAAAATTATATAACTGCAGGATGATAATGTATCCATCTGAGGAATTTTGTATGATAATTTCTTCTGCACTGTTTCCTCTTGTGTTCTGACATCTGATCTTGCCAGTTCCAGTCTGAGATTTCTAGCATGGACCAATTCTAGGCAGACACCACTGCTTTCCTCTAAGCCTTTCTTGCGTCGGGCACAAGCAAACACGTATTACAGCTTGATTGAACTGCTGCTTGTCAGCTCAGCCTCCTTGATGGTCCTCTGTGCACGTGCTCTTTTTTGATTAGTCTGGCACCTCTTCCCTGGTGGTTCTGATTGCACTGCTAGGAAGGTCTCATCTGCCCAGGTTTTCCACATTCACTGTAAGCCAGCAAAAAGCTCTACATTTGTTTGCTCTGTGTTTTAAGAACTCCTAGGACTTTTGTAGCAGATGTGGTCATTATTCCTTTCCTCTTGTACTCTCTTTGGATCAGTTCCCAATGCTTCTCCAGACCAGGAGTCTGACTTTTATAAAAGTGGCCAGCTCTTTCCCATCCCTTGTTTCCTTTGATGGCAGAAGAAAGAGCAAATGTGAACTCATCCAGAACTTTCGAGGCAAGGAAAACAAATAGGGCCATAATGTTGGAAACAGATGGATTTCTCCACAAAGCTATGCTAGCACTGCCACTTTGACAGCTGGTCAGATTTAGCCTCTGTTTAGAGAGCACAGCTGCACTGAGAGCACAAGGGATCACAGCATGAGCTCAGTTGAGGCAAGAGATGCCTGAGTGGTGGGGAGGGCTGATGGGAAACATCTGCTTTTGAAGCAAGTAGCTCTGAGGCAGCTGTCAGAGATGTCCTGTGAGCTCCCTGTCTCTGGAGTTGTCTTCAGATGTCTACATTCATTATGCTGGGGGCCCCTCAGTGGGACACAAACTGGGAAAGAAGAGGAGGAATGGCAGCAGGCTGTGAGGAAGGTGTGAGGTGTAGTTGTTGCTTTCCAGCATCCTTGTTTTTACAGCTACTTTGGGGGATAGTGAGGATCCAGTGAGATCCCACAGGGTGAGGGAAACCCTTTTATAACAGAGATCTTTGTCTCTCAAACTTTTTCTGTACTTCTTGCATACTCCAGAGATTGTCTACCCAGGTATCCTCAATGTTTGCTCCTTCCTTTGCTTTGATGTGCTGATCTGTGGTGGTGTTGGTTAACTTCTCAAGCCTTGTTCATTCTGTTTCTATAATGTCACTGTCTGGATTTGACAGTATTTCCCCATTTGCTTTGCACCACTGTTAATGACACATGGCAAGGTGGAGGTGAGGCGGGCCTGCGAATATGCTTATCTTAGTGCAAGAGAGCAGTTGTATGGGGAGCGCATGTACATGTGCATGTCTGAACCAACTTTGCTGTAAAAATCTCCATGACCCTTTCCAATGTGGGTTCTTGTACTTCACTCAGCTGCGTCGTCTGAAAGCTCAAACTGGCAAAATTCAGCCCAGCTTCTGGTTTTAATCCTTTGTTTCTTAGTGAGTGAGATCTGCTGCTGGCAGGCCATCTCCACAGTGAAGCTAAAGGAAAAGATTGCTAACTCTGTATTTGCAAGCCCTGCTGCACAGGGCAATTTAGACAGGGTGTTTGGGCAGGTCAGAGGTCCCTTGTACTGACTTTGCATTTGGGTTTTGGTTTGCAGTGTGGCAGGAAAAGCTGGTGAGCTAAACTGCTCCCAAACCAGCACAAAAAAAATCAATTGCATCTATCGTATATCCTACAGACACCCTTCAGTACATTTGTTGCATAGACCCACTAGCCCTTCGCTTATAAACTAATTGTTGCCCTTAGGACCCTCTTTAGTTGCTTGTATGAAATCAAACCACTAAAGCTGGCTCTGCTGGGAAGAACAAATCACAGCTTTCCCTACATCAAGTTACTTGGTACCTTGGTGATATTGTTGGCCAAACATGCCTGGTTGTGGGCAGTCACTGGTTGTGGGCTTACCAAGTCAGAGGGCTGTGTGGTCTCCCTGTTAATATTTAAGTTTCATGTGGTCACAGGGCTGATGTGTAGCCCATCTGCAAGACCATTTTTCTTTATTTAGAAATGCTTGACTCCTCCTTCTTACCCTTTCTTTATATGAGAGAATAACTGATGGTTATCTTATGTTCACAGTCTGAAGGCACGAGGCTGCAGAAGGACCTCCGAACTTACTTGGCTTCCGTAAAAGGTAAAGTCTGCATAAGAAGAGGATTATTTCCTCTCTAGTGCTTACCTATGTAGTAAGGTTTCTGCGGCTGTCCCCTTCCTGGTGTTTCCTCAGGTGTGAGTTGTAGGAAAGGTCAGCCTTGTCTGGGTGGGGGATCTTTCGGAATCCTTCAGGACTAGGTGGGATGAAATGGGGTTGTGCTTTGATGCCAAACAAGGGGTGCTGTCTTAGCAGATAGACTTTCATATCTTCTGCTAGGGGAGGACAAACACAAAGGGTTTGATGCGACTGTATCCTTGGTTCCTTTCTTCCTGTTGTTACCTTCCATCTCTATGTTTTCAAGGGTCAGACATTCTGTAAGGAAGAGCTTAGCATTTTTTATAACTTTCCTGTGTCCCCGTTCCTCAGGATGAGTGTTAAACTGTGAGGAACACACTATTTCCTTCTTTCTGAAGCAGTTCTCTCTTCTTTCCTAGCCATGCATGAGGCTTCCAAGAAGCTGACAGAGTGTTTGCAGGAAGTTTATGAGCCGGATTGGCCTGGGAGAGATGACACAAATAAAATAGCAGAGGTAAGACTGTCCAGGATGTGGGGTCACCAGGCTTGGTCTGTCAGCAGAGATGAGCTTTGGAAGCTGTGTCTGTGTGCCACGTTTCTTCAGGCATATGACTTCACATAAGAATTGGGGGGACAAACTCAGCATTGGGAAGAAGGGAAAGCTGAAAGGATGTGGCCTGTACTTTTGTCTGTGTAGGACTCTGACCCCAGATGCTTGAATGCTACGCAGAGCTGTATGCTTATGCCCACAAGCAATTTGTTCCCCCTAACAGTGGGGGACAGAGGATGCCAAAAGAGTCAGTAGGGTCAACTGGATGTATTGCATACACTGTGCAAGAGAAAGGGGAGGTTAAACCTATGGCCAAAGCATGGTCAGAGCAGCCATTGTGTAGCTGCAACAACCTCCCACTCACAGCAGTACCACCAGTTGCCATATTTTGGTTGCCACCTTGTTTGGCTGAGCCATGTGTCACCTCAGCCTGCTGTTCTTCTAATCCCTTGGTGAGGTGGTGCCTGTCCAACTTGCCCAGGTGTTTTCTGTGGAGCTCAGGGAACAGCCTGTTGTTCGACAGCTTGGATCCCCCTTGGCATCTGTGTGCAGTGGGTCCAGCTGGAGGCAGGTGCCCTCTGCTCTCTTGCTCAGCTGTTCTGCTGAGCAGCAGCTGTGGCAGTTCAGCTCTGTGGATCCATCTGCCATGAGGCTGCAGGACTGGGCTTATCTGCAGCTGTCTATGACATTGGAGTAGTGGGTGGGGAAGGGAGAGAGAGGAGAGCAGGAGAGGGATTCTTCCCTTCCTCTGTTTTCCCCTGCAGAAAATTTCACCTGAAATAACATCTGCATCTTGCCTAGGATGTACTGACTTCAAAGCAGATAAATCAAGCAAAACCTGAACATTTCCAGGTCAACGTTTGCATTAATGTGGAAACGTCTCATTGGAAAGTGCTGTTGCTGTAAATAATGGAGTTGTAATTCCACAGTTTTGGCTTCACGTTCTCTGTTAGCCTTGTTTTTTCCTGAGCCACCACTGTGGTGTCTCCTGGGCAACTGTCCCTTCAGAGAATTTGAGCCAGAGAGGTCAAAAGGAGCATGAGTCCTGAGAACGAACTGCAGAACTGCTACTCTGAGGGTCTGCAGGAATATTTCCAGCCCTCCACCTCCCCCTTTAATGCCTTTGTTTATATTTCTTTCTTTCAGAAAAAGGCAGGCAGGAGAAAAGTGCTATTTATTCTTGCCAAAAAAATTAATAAATTCCCACATAAAGAGGGCATTTTTCCTGAATACTTTAGCCAAAACCATTTGTTCAAGTGGAAAAACGGGAGAGGAGCAATTTCCACCTGATCAAAGGTGTTGATGGGAAGTTACTGTGCCTGAGATAAGATCAAGGATAAAACAGACACAGGTTAGGGTGTAAGCCTTGGATGTGACCTCCATTGGGCTGTGGAAGCAGGTGGTGCGAGGGCTGAAGACTGCTAGAATAGCTTTCTGTTATTGTTCATTATTGTCCAGAAAGCTGCGCTGTAATGAAAAGTAGAAAATGGTGCCTGGTGGTGTCAGGTGTCTCATTTTTGTGGCTGCTGGGAGGAGGAGGTAAAGCCAGCTTGACTGTCTTCTCTTTCATTGTATGGACTTGGGCTAGCACTGGGGGGGGGGAAAAGGCAGGCTCTCAAAGGAAGGTTCATGAAGGGTGCTGTGTCCTTGGAGAGGTCACCTAAGTTAGCAGCATCAGGCTTTCTTTTCTGTTTCTGTATTTCTGGCACGGCCTCTGTTTTCAAATAATTTCCGTGCTCCTGAGTTTTTCCACAGAAATGACTATTTATTAAGAGCTCTGGGGGACTGAACTTGTTGACTGTAGCACTCATGGAGAAAAACAGAAATGCAGAGCTCTGTTCTTGACTAGTTAGCTTGTTACTTTTGTTTTTCAGAACAATGATCTCCTCTGGACGGACTTCCATCAGAAGCTGGTGGATCAGGCACTTCTGACCATGGATACATACCTTGGCCAATTTCCAGATATTAAAGTAAGATTCTCTTTAAATCTTTTGATCTAGAGAGTCACAGTAGATGAAACCTCAGAAGAATCAATTTCTTGCATCCCCATCTTCCTTAGGAGGATGTGTGTGCTGTGCTGCTGCAAGCTCTCATTTTAGAGCAGCCAAAATCATTGCAGCTCTGGGTCATATGAAAATGTTATGTTCTCCTTTGGGCTTGAAATGAGAGTAAAGAATCCAGGAGAAAGATACTGAAGAGAAAACACAAGTGTGAAACAGGAGGATCCATAAGATTTCCTATTGGATCACAGGACAGGAGGACAGTGTCAGCAATAACTCACAAGCTCTCAGTCTTTCTTTTCAGTCCTTTGTTTTTTTTAACTTCCTTCTAAGTAGAAAGCATTGAGGAAATGAGTGGCATATGTGTTTTATAGGTAGAGGCTGGTATGGAAGGCAGATTTCTGGGTGTTCCCTGAAGTCCTGCTGTGCATATAACCAGCTTTTTACAGAGAAGGGGGGGAGTGCTGGATAGGTCTTTTTTGGGGGGAGATCATATCTGAGGACCTGGGTTTGAATGATGTCCTCTCCCTTCCCCCATAGTTATCTCCTCTCCGTTCGTTTTGAGAAGGCTATGCAGGAAATGTCTACAGCATATGGAAGTGCTAGTAATGATATCACCATATGGGAATTATCAGCTTGGCTTCTTCCCAGTGAAAACAACCCTTTCCCCACCACATGTCTCTTAAAACGTTTGTCAATATTTGTTGCTTCAGGAGGATCATGCTGCATCAAAGCGGGGGGCAGGTCACAGGCTTCTGGAATGAGCCCTGAACAGCAGTGCCCTTGCCTCCTGGGGCTCCTCGGTTTTGCTTAATTTTTCCAGCCTCTTCTGTCCCTGGAATTCTGAAGTGGGGAAGCATGGAGAGGCTTGCTGTTGCTTTCCACCCGCTCAAGGCTGTAGAGTTGATCACTCCCTGTAGTGCGATGCCATGTGCCTCAGCAGTGTAGAGGCTCGTGCACTGCTTCCTGAGCAGAAGGTTTTATTTCAGGCTTGCTGTAGACTCAGACTTCTGCAGTGCTTCAGTCCAAACCACATTTTACCAGCCCTGTCAGCTGTGTACTGGGTCACCTTGGAGTACCGCATTTCTTCCATGCTTAGTGTCTTTGGGATTTCTTAAATCTGCTGGGGTCCCGCCAGGGTTTTATGGTGGGATTTTAAAAGGAGTGCAAGGTTGGGACCAACCAAATTCCACCAAAACTCAATGTGTTAGGCGCTAAGCTCCCATGGATCCTTTCTGTCTTCCAAATGGGCCACTAAAGTGCTTATTACTAATGTCCCTTTCTCAGTCTTCAGATGATGCTCTAGAAAATGGGAAGTTAAAGCAATTTTATGCACAATTTAAGTAATGTTTTAAAGAGAGCGCTACTCGCCTCTGCTTCCCTTCCTAAAATGAGTGAGAATTTGGCTTTCTCTTGGTTCCTGCAATAAGATAGGGATATATTTCAGAGTTGGCTATTTGTTTAAAATGGGCTTCCAGCGAATACAGAAAGATCAATGTGTTTTTATTGGTATTTCAGCTGAATGCATCATCCTTCTTATCCCTGAGCTGTGAGAAGTGCTCAAATGAAGTCTGGTTTCTTCAGTTGGTAGAAACTCTTGTTAAATACTGTTGTTGAAGATTGCTACAGGTGTACAAAAGTGTAGTTTCGCTCCATGTCAGGAACTAGAGTTCTTGAGGGTGGCAGGCAACCCCCCCCCCCCCCCCCCCTTAGGTAATTTACAGAATATTTCAGTTGGGTTTGGTTGTTGTGGTAATAGTTTTCTGTTTTGTGTTTCCCACAAAAGCAAATTTTCTGCTTTTCCTGGAATTCTGGCATTACTGTGATAATGAAAGATGATTTATGGAGATAAGATGATTTTAATTTAGTTATGTGAAGGCCTGTTTTTTGTTAACAGCCCAGTAATTCAAATGTGTGATGAGTTAGATCATGCACGCATTTGGTTTTTTGTTAAATTCTAACATATTCTGAAATCTTCTTCACTTGAGGGGCTGGAAAAATTCCCTTGAATCTTTCGGACTTCCAACAGGATCCACAGCAGGAATGTGAAAACACAGCATTCCTTTTGTAAGGAATTCTAATAAGTTAAAGGGAATAATTTTAAAATGTTGGGTGGGGAGGGGTGAACAAAGCCTCTCTGTCTTCTCTGACTTGAAAAACGGGAACGCAAAAAGTACCTTATCCTTTCTTTGCAGGTCAGTATCTATAGCCATCTATAGTGTCTTGGAGTACAACTCTTGCATAACCTATAATATTTCTGAGTGAGTTTTTGGTGGTGGTTGTAATGAAAGTACAGGTGTCTTCAGTGAGCCCAAAGAGGATAAACCATAACCCAAGTTCTGAATAGCTGTGGAATTGGCAATTTTCTGTCTTGCACCAAAATTGGTGCCCTGTTTCTACTAGGTTTCAAACCAAAGATCAGTAAGGGGGTTGGAAGAAAAGTGCTTTGTGGTTTGGGTGTTTTGGTTTGGGTTTTTCTTTGTGTGGTGGTTTGTGTGGGTTTTTTGTTGTGTGGTGTGTGTGGTGTTGGTTTTTTTTTTTTTTTTTTAAAGGGGGCTTAAATTAAGATTGATTTATTACAAAGCAATAAACTGTTGGAGTTCAGCTTTTACCGTCAGATAGTGGTGGGTAGCTGCAACTATCCTGGAGTCACACAAGGAAGCTACCCTGCAGCCTTCCAGGCTAAGTCCCATTGCTGCAATCGTTTGATCAGTGGTTACTCCAGGAGGACTCACAGTGTATTTGCACCTTGCAGCATTTCCATGTACTCTAGTAGAAATGTGCAGGTGGGGGTTAGAAGGTTTGGGGCTGCAAAACAGGGTGGCAGTGACCTTGTAGAGAGATAGGTGACATTGAATCAAACTCCCTGGTGGGGTGGCAGGGAGACGTAGAAGTGGCTGTTCACCATGTCACAGAGCTGGGCAAAATTCCAGCTATCTCTGCCAGTCTGACCTGGGGGAAAAATCCTGTTTCTTAAATCTGTAATCTGGCCTTGTGTTTTATTTGGTGTGTGTAGAAAAATGCATTAAACTGGCATCTCGGAGATTGTCATGCTGCTGGAAGCCCCCATCATGTCTCCATGCCCGGCTGGCAGCGTAATGTCAGGGAGGTGTCTTCTAGTGACCTCCACTGTGAGGTGGCTCAGCTGCTTCGTGATTCCTCTTGGAGTGAGCTGAGCGCTTTGAAGTCAGTTTGGGGGTGTGTGTGTGTCTGAGATCCTGCAGATCCACCGTGACTCACACAGAGCTGCACCAGTGTTTGCTGAAAGTGCAGAGGAGCATGTGTAGGAGATGTGTGAACTGGTCCCAGCTGGTCTGGCAGAAAGATCAGCCCTGAGAGTGGTTTTGCAGCTTATCTGCAGGAGCCTAGGGAGAGGAGACTGCACCTCCCTGCCAAGTGCAGTGGAAGGGGGGGCAGAATTTGCTTTTGTAAATAACTCTCAATGCTGATTCTTCATCTTGCACTTTCAATTTCCCTGGATGCTGGTGGTTAATTAGAAACCCTCCTGGCTCCTTGCCATGCCTTTTCATTACAGTTCTCCAGCCTGTCTCTAGGCTGCTGCTTACTGACACTGAACAAGGTTCTCCAAGCTGGAGTGGTGCTAGGGTCAGGCTGGGAAGACCTGTGCTCCCACCCAGATAGTCTGGGGTGTTAGTAGAGAGTGTGGGGGTGAGGGTCTAAGGGGCATGGATGGTTCTTAATCCAATGAGTCTGAGCCTTGCCAAGGTGAATCTATGCCTGGGGACAGAGCCTGAGGCACCTCACATGAAGAGGGGTAATGGAGGATCAGGCCACAGGCCTGACTGTCCATTCTGGATTCTCATCCATGGACCTGTCAGGACTCCATTTCCAAACACAAGTCTGGAACACAGTTGGCTCCCTCCTTGTGTTTGTTAACGGCTTCAATATGTCTTGCCTGTTAGTGACACGCTTCTCTTGCTTAGTAGCTAGTTGCAATGGATCGCTCCCTGTGGCTGCAGCCGCTTCTGTCTGGACCTCCTGTTGCAGGGTCCAAAATGCTGTCCTAGGTGTATCCTGAGCATATGGATGAATGCTTTTGCTGTGCTGGCAACAGAAATGCCTTCTTCTGTTTAATTTTATCTTTTGAGCTTCCGCACGAACTAGGGCTACAAGCTGGTTAGAGTCTGGCTGCAGCCCTCAGGAGGCCCTGAAAATGATGAAGCAGGTGCCCACAGGATGCAGGCACATGGGGAGGCTTAGGAAGCACTGGAGCTACAGTTCTGAAAACATGAATGCCATCCAGAGGTGGGGCTTGTTGTTGGTTGGATCCCTTTGCTGATTCTGCACTCCTCCTGAGGAGCTCCCTCTAGAATGGTGGTTGGCACAGGTGTTTCCCAGGGCCACCTCTCTGGGCAGCCTCTGTGGAGTATCCAGTGAGTGTCCTGGTGTGGGCAGAGCATGGGGTGCTAATGGAAGTTGGGTGAAGAGGAGGGGGATTTTCTTGGAGAGCCTTTGGGGTTTTGGCTGCTGGGGAAGATTGTCACAACTCTTTTCTCCATCTTTCTTAGTCACGTATAGCGAAGAGAGGAAGGAAGCTTGTGGATTACGACAGTGCCAGACACCATTTTGAAGCCCTGCAAACGGCAAAGAAGAAGGACGAAACTAAAATTGCAAAGGTAAAGCAAGCAGAAGGATGTGCAGCCATCCTTTCATTTCATGAAGTCTCCATTGACCTACTGAGCAGTTTTAAAGTGCACCTCTACCTCTTCATTGGGTGTGTTTTGTTCAGAGGTGTCGTGAACTAATAAAGTTTGGCTAGGTATTTCCTTCTTACTTGTTTAGTTCTAGAAAGCAGGACCGTCTCTGTTGTGTTGGTTCAGACTTGCCATCATCAGTGAGCATCTCTCGGTGGCCAAGGCCTAGGCATGCATTTCCTCGGATGCTGCAGGACCAGTAACCTCTGTCAGGAAAGCCCGTGTGCCTCTGGGGGAAGCAAAGCCTTGCAGTGCCCTGGAAAAATTTGTGAGTTTGTCTGCTTCTTGGGGCTCCGTCTCCCCATCTTATAGCAGTGGTGAGAGTAAGTGTTTGGGTGTTGCTTGAGGTTGGTTGTGTTTGTGAAATCCTTTGATATTCTAAGACAGAGACCTTTAGGAGTGTGAATTACAAGTTCATTGGTGGCAATGCACCCTACGCACACTTGATGACTCTGTTCTGTTGTTTATTGGTCATAACTGCTGGACAATAAATATGGCTGAAAGCAGGAAAACAAGAGTTTTCTCTTGTCAGGATGTGGTTTCTTTCATGCCTGTGAACAGCTTGATCTAGGGTTAACCCCAGAGCATGCCCAACAAGCAAGTGCAGGGTTTTTTTAAAATTAAAATAGGTGTCATTAAAAATAAAATCTAGTTTTTCTTTTTAATGTAGCTGAAGAAAGGTGATAGTGTTAACCTTGTTCTAGAGGAGGTGCATGGTTCGAATGCCTGCCCAGAAAATAAGCTGTGTACCCTGAGTGGATTTGAACCCACGTGCTCCACTCCACAGGACAAATCTTGACACAACAGAATAGTCCAGGACTGGGGAGACATCTATATAATTCTTTTGACCGTGGGCCACGGCACATCAGGAGTCTTCAGGCTAGAAGCAGTGGAGGAAAGAGCCTGGATCTGTATCATTTAACCAGGCTGAGAAGAGTTGCCATTCTTTGCTTAGAGTTAGGGGGAAATACAGGCTATGTGAGAGACACTACTGTTTCTCCTTCATGGAAGAAATAAAGATGCGTCTCTCCCCCAAGTGGAAGATCTACCTTTAATGGCCAACTGACAGTACTTTCATTTTTAAGCTGCAAGTCATCAGTCATCTGCTCACCCAGTGCATGCACTGTGATTAACCTTGACAGCCAAAGGGGAAAAAGATTGATGGCTCAGGTGTTGTCACATCATTTGTGTGGCAAAGCAAGACTTGGTTCTGTACGCAAGGCATGAGGCCCAGCTTTCAAAGAAGTATTTCACCGTGTTTGGGGGTAAGAGCAGAATTTCCCTGGGGTGTGGTATTATTATTGGTGTGTGCCTGTGGGATCTTTGCTGCAGTGGAAATGGGTTTTGTAGGAATTAATCTACTTGGGTTGGTACCTGGTGATCTGCACCAAAGAGGCTGGTGTTTGTCATTGCTGCACTTGCTCGTGTTGCCCCAAATGCTCACGTAAGACACTATTAATGAGGGATTGTTCAATGCTCTTTTGTTAAAGCATGACATACGGTGCAGTATGAAGAGTGAAATGTTGAGATTTAGGAGGTGGTGCTCTGTTCCTGATTCAGCCTGTGCAAGTGTCTCTTAGTACTTGATCAGACTCTGCTCATTAGCCAAAACGTGCACTGGACCACATCGTTCCACCCTCTGTGCTTTAGGCCATAAGCTTACGCACAGGATAATATGTGACACATTGCACTGTCCTGATCCTGTAAAGATGGGAGCAGTGAGTCTCTGGAAGTTATGTATGTATGCTCTTCCCAAATGGGCAGGTTTCACAGCCCAGCCTGTGATCCCACACTTGCAGACACACAGCTCTGCAGGGCTGTGGGCAGCAGCCAGGCTCAGCGTGCACTAGGCTGATGTAGGAAGTTCACCTCCCCATTCTTCTGACTGCAATTTTGCTTGTGTGACCTTTGAAGTAGGGTTGTTCTGATGTAAGGTACTTTGGAATATGATGACAGGCCCATAGGAAAGATAAATCTTGTTTGTGACACAGCATGCAGATGGGAACTGACTTGATTGATGTTTCATGGTATAGTAACACAAACAGCAAAGCAAATACTTTTTGGAGCTATATGGCCTTTTTTTTTTTTCTTCTCTAATATATGGATGTTCTTTTCCCACTCAGGACTCCTGCCACTTATTGCTAAACTCACAACCTGCCATTAAAATAAAGCACTGTGGACTTTCAGCTGTTGCATGCAAATAATTACGGCGGTTAATTAATCCTGTCCTCTCTTTAAGGAGCTCTCGCTTCACAGCCATGACTTGGAGCAGGAGTGTCTGTGTGCTAGGTCACTAACAACTATACCTGTTGCTCTTTGCAGCTGCCTGGCTGGTCTTCAGTATCCCAGCCCACACTGGAGCATTAATTACTGCTAAACTTGGCATGCTTCAAAGGATTCATAACTGATTGGTCCCAGGATGTTTGTTTTTTCTCTCGCCTTGGTGATACTGGTTTGGCCCAGCCTCTAAATACACTCTCTGTTATGATTTTAATTTTTTTTTTACCCTAAAAGATATATGTTTGTGTCTCTCTTGTTCTCTGTTTATTTTTTCTCTTTTCACTCAAACATGCTCCCTCCCCCCAGCCTGTTTCGCTGCTTGAGAAAGCCGCGCCTCAGTGGTGTCAAGGGAAGCTACAAGCTCACCTCGTTGCGCAAACTAATCTGCTCCGAAATCAGGTGACTGCTGATCTACCTGGCTCTAACCCTGCATGCGCTATTTTGGGCTCTAGATTGTACCATGCAACTAATCTCTAGGCAACGTTCACTCTAGTCCCCTCTGTTAAGCGTGTCCTTGATACTCCTGAGCCACAGTGGACATGTGGAAGTTGCTGACCAATGAATGAATCTGTGTCTGCCCTATTCATTTCTAATCAGGTGTGTTAATATTGGACTACCGTTTTCTCCCCCTAAAATGAAATGAGAATGAAGAAAGGCTATGGAATAACGCCAAGGCAGAGGGTGATGTAGGGTAGTTCCTCCAATTATTCCTTTCTTTTTCTTCTAAGAGAAGCAGTCAAATTTTATTGTTGCTTTTTCAAAAAAGAAAGCAAGAAAAAAGAGGCTTCTGCATTTCTGATTTTGAGTAAAGCCAGAAAAAACCACATTGCTTCAAAAGCAATTTCTGTGGTTGCTGAGTTAATTTACAGCATTCTCCCCAGTAAAATCCAAGTTTCCGAAATAGGCCCTGTCTTGGCTCTTGTCGTCTAAATAAGCTGTTTCCAGGTGTACAGAGGTTCAGTCTGCATAGGAGAAGAGGTGGGCCCAGACCAGGGAATTTGCACCCCGTGTAATATATTTGAACAGCTCCAGGTTGAAGTCATGTGGCAGAACTTTGCCAAACATTTAGGTGTTAGAATTTTGAGGGGCAGGAGAGCAGCTCAGAAAACCTGCAGGGACTAAGAATTTCAATCCTACTTGCACAGAAGTGTGGCTTCCTGATGAAATCTCCCTTGGTATTTACCTTGGAGCTCCTTAGGGGATAAGAGGGAACTGACAGAAAACAGTCAGTGAGACGAAAATGCTTTCAATGGGCAAGGGATAGTAAATCATGACCCAGATTAGGAGAGTGCCGGTTACTGGTGAGCTCATCTGTTCTCATTCAAATGCTCCTACATTTTCACATTCTTTGTCAGTGAATGAATTGCAGTTCAGAAGCACTAAATCACTCTCACCTTGTAAAGCACCTGGGTTTTTCACAGTCAGTTTATGACTGCAGATCAGAGAAAAGACTAGATTACCACATCGATAAAGCCTGGGGCAAGAACAGCTGTTAGTAGTCCTGCTTAAGGTTCGTAGCAAAGGGAGGCAATATGTATTCATTCTTGATTGAAAGGAGAGGGACATTTGGCAGTCTTCTGGGGGCTTTTCCTGTGCCTCTGCCATCCTGGGGACGATCTACGTGGTTCTTGACTGGTCTGTTTGGCTGTTGGTATTTCTGGAGGACTAGAAAGCAGGTATGGGAAGTTTTTCAGGCCATAAATAAATAAATAAATCAGTTCCTGGGCATTTTTCCTCTTCTCAGACTGGCTGGAGACTAAGAGTAATACCACCGCCCACAGACTGCCTAGAGAAAGGGTACCTACAAGTGCTCCATCATCCATTGCACTCTGAGCTTAGGCTGCCGAGGCTCGATTGATAATTTCACTGTACTGGGTGACTTTGCCCTGAAGCAGGTGACAAGGGTGTATGTAATCTTTTCACCCTCTGTGTTGTGGGGGTGTTAACCTCCTGCTAAGTGACATTAATATCACATGGTATTACAAAGTCATCCCAGATATTTTCAAATCAAGTCCTTTAAGTCTTTCTTCTTTCATTCTTGAACTAAATAATACTATTGCCAACCTTAATTTTTTATTTCTACTTGTGCGAGTCTCTGGGCTTGTTTTTTTTAAACTTTGATTGTGGACTAACAAAAAAAATACCAATAAAGGACACTAGTTTGTGTTCTGAGCCTGCAGGTTTTCCAGCTTTTCTTCACAAACATGAGCAGGCAGGAAAAAAAAATGCTTCAGTTCTTGTATTTGCATGACTTCAAGACTGAAGGTGTTACTGACAACTCTAAATCTCATTTAAGCTCTTAATAAAGCAGGAAGGCTGATGACACTGCGCTTACTGAAGAGCTTCAGAATGTTAAGCCTAAAAAAAAAAAAGTCCTTCCCCTTACCAGCAGCTGTGTCGCTGTCTCTTCTTGCCTGATAATTTTACAGCCCCCAAGCAAAAATGGGGTCAGCAAGACCTATTATTTGTACTGTAAAACCAAGGCCCTCCCTCCAGTGTGCAAACCACTGGCTTTTTAGGCCTTTAGCAGATACTAACTAAAACAATACAGTGGGGGATTTCTGTAAAGTCTCCTGGGGGGGTTGCTATTGCATGCTCTCAGTTATAAATTTTGGTGACTGTGCTTTTTGAAACAAAAGGGAAAATGGCTTAGAACAGCACATTCTTGCCTTTTTGCTAAGCTCCCACGAAATGCTGAGTACAGACTAAAAAGCAACATCCTTGGTGCTGCAGAGATAACGGAACGATATCTCTGTCTGTAGGAGACAGCCAGCAAGTTGAGCCTTGGCCATGCTGCCCTTCTGAGAGGCAGGTTTGGGACTGGTGTGGGCTTGGGCCTCCTCATTACCCCTGCCTCATGTCTAAACTATTTACTGAGCAGTGTGTAATTACCACCGTTCACAGCATTGTGTTTGAAGAGAATTGGTCACCAGATTGCTTGAAAGCACCAGGCTGGATATTGCCAGCGGGCGCTGCACAATGATAGGAAACGTAATGGGGAATAACTGCCCCCCCCCCCTCCCCCCCGTCACAACCGAACTGGTTGTGCTTGGCACTCTGAGCCTTGGCTAGGGGGAAGGTCAGGAATGCATTTGTGTTGTCCAGCTCCTGCTCAAACCTTCCCCCTTTCAAACAGAGAGAGGAGAGGAAGAATCTTCTGAGATCACGTTTCATGGACCTGGGCTTTACGTTCTTCTGTCTCAGTTCCCCATCAGGTTGGCAAGGATGACAGCTGAAAAAGAAGGTGCACAGATATGGTAGCAACGGGCTGTTCCCCCAAAACCTATGTCTGTTCTCCTTTCCCCACCATACTTCATGAGCTGGCTGTATCTAGCAGGGCTCATGACCAAGTTGATGTCTGTCTTTGGCTCTGGCTGGAAGCAGTCAGGGCTATCCAGCGTCAGGACCCCCGCTTCCGAGCAAAATAAATCCTACTGGTGAGAAGATCCCTGGGCTGACAAAGGAGTGAAGAATTAATTCAATGCTATACCTGGGACTTAGAGCGCTAGCTGAGTCACAGGCACTAGGTGGATCCCTGATTCCTGCAGCTACTCTAGAATGAACGTTGCCTGTTGCTGATTTTGCCTTTGCCTCGGGTTGTCATGATACTCACATGTTGTTTTCTAGGTTCTTTGACCTTCTGAACAGGTAAACGAGAGAGGGAAAGACTGTTATTAATATTCACCATATGTGAAAAACTAACAGCATTCAATGGTGCCTCATCTCCCAGATATCCCATCTCCCAGGTTGATTCTAGTTCCAGTCTACTTTGGAAACTAGAATAAGATAAAGCCAAAGGATGGACTGGCATTTTTTTTCTCCTTTTAAAATGGTTACATTAGAAACATTCATTCATAGAGGGATTTTAAGGCAGAATGAGTCTTTGTGATCATCATCTCTGATCCAGCATAAACTGTGTCTCTATTTAAATGAGTTTTTTGTTTGTTTCCTGCAAACTCTCTTGAAATGTTGGGTTTTTCAGTGAGTGTAGCAGCAAAAGACAGGGGTTTCTGGGTGGAAGGATCATGGCCCCTTCTCCTGTTGCCTGTTCCTCACAAGGTCTGCTTGACTTTTGAATACCTCCCACCTTCGTCTCTTTCTGGGGGAAACTTTAACTTCTGATCTTGAGTACAAAGTCTTAGGCTTGCCTTTGGCAGCAGTGAGCCACCCTCTGAAAGGTGGAGCTATCTGGAAAGTAGAAGCTTCTGTGGCTTGCTCGTAAGCCAGGAGAGAAATAGAGTGTAAGGACCCTGCACAACACTGAGGAACAGGACTCTGAACTACAAGATATTTTAAGTCCTTTCTCCCATCAATCTCATCTTTGCATATACCTGTCACTAAGGAGCAGCGAGCTGGATTTCTTTAATGAAGCTAGCACAAAAAAGATAAAACTTCATTTCGTAGAAGGGGTAGTAATCTGACTGCAGAGCTCGTAGAGAAATCCAGTTCCCCAGTGGCTTGCAGGCTCTTTGCAGAGCCCTTTGGCGTTGACAGTCACACATGTAAGCAGGCACTTGTGCTGACCTTCCTGTTAAGATGTGTAGTCAAGTTACTCATGCAGGGATTTGCCATCCTGCATCTCATTGCACAGGGTTATGGGAGAATGCTGTGCTGTCGCACGTTATAGAATAGAAATGTTCTAATTAGCAAGCTTTGAGTTTTAAGTCAGGGCACTGAAAAGAGGATGAGGTCACCTAGGACAAATATGGGAAGGGGAACATGCTTGTTGCTGTCAGCAACAGAAACCAGGATCATCCTTTTTGTCACTGAAACCTGGCAGAATTCATGTTATCAGTGTTGGCATCTGTTAGTGTCTAGGTCAAATGAACAGATCAAATTTAAACTCTCAACTGGGAGAAAGAGGTCCTGTACAAGGTGTATTTCCCTTGGTGTTGGTGGGCAACAGTCAGCTCTTGTATTAGATCCACACCGCTGAGAGCATGTGAGACTGTGAAACTAAGACCTGCTGCTCAAGTGCTCTAGCCTGGCCTCCTGCTGGCACATCTCATGCTTTGCATACTCTTCCTCGCTTCTCAGTCAGCTTTGAGAGAGCTGTATCAGCCAAGGATGCAGACCTCTTCCCTTCCTTAGAAGAGATGGGGCTTTGGCATAACATAACCCAAGCAGAGAGAGTACCCACGAGGGAGGACTCTTCTTCAATGCTGTTTGGGATGGATTTCAACTCTTTCAGAGACCTGGCAAGGGGCAGGGGCCACTATTACTGTAATCTTTGTCTAAGCTGGAGGCTGAACTGCCCAGCCAGCTCCATTCAGGATTTGAAGCCCAGGAAACTTATAGAATTTAAAACACATTAGTGGATGTTTGAATTACTTTCTGAGTATCCAAACACAGACATCTATTGAGAGAAAACCTGGGAGTAATATATGCAAGCTGAAGGGGCATCAGGTCACTTGTGATGCAACCTTGGTTCCTGGGAGACTCCTTTGCAATGGGGATTACCCCATGCCAGAATTTTTCCTGGTCTCCCAAGGAAGTCAAAAGTCACAGTTGTCCCCAGCCCTGCAGGGTACTTGTCTGTGCTGGAGCTGACAATCTCCCTTCTCTGTTATTAAGGCTGAAGAAGAGTTAGTAAAGGCTCAGAAGGTGTTTGAAGAGATGAACGTTGATCTCCAGGAGGAGCTGCCTTCACTGTGGAATAGGTGAGTGCTGGAATTTTTTCCAAGGAAGGAAGATGTTCTCCTTAGCTTGGCCTGGGTGTCTGTTCTTGTTTTCTGGATCATCTCAGAGAGTCTGTCCTAGGATTCCTCCAGCCAGACTCACCCTGGGCTTTCTGTGCTTTGCTTCATGATCCTTATGAAAAATTCCATTTTAGTACAAAGTGAAACTGTGTTTCTATGCTTTGTCTGATTAGTCCCTTTGCCCCACCAACTCTGCCCAACTTCCCTGGGCAATGGCCCAGCTTCTGTTGTGGACAGTAGACAGAGCAGGCTGGGTCACTAAGATTTTTGGGTGTGGAGCCGGCTGGCTGGAAGGAACATTTGCAGCTAAGTGGGTATGTCAGCCGACTGATTAAGGGAAGATGAGATGTCGGAGGGGTTTGTACAGCCACCAGGGTTGGAGAGAGCCAAGAGGTGATGGTTTGATCACTGTGTCTTGTCATGCAAGCTTATAACCACATGGTGAAGCAGCAGGTTTAATGTAAGAGGGAGGATGAGAGAACAGGTTGCTCTGCATTGGATGCCACTTTCAGGTGTGGGCAGTTGGATGAACAAAGACAAGGGAAGGATCCTGGTGTGGCTGCCTTCTCTTGCCCCTAAATGTGCTCCTGGCTATGTGACACAGGACCCAGTGAGGAACAAGTGGCTGTAACTATCCTGTTGTGCTCTATTTAACAAAACACAGCCTGGGCAAAGGAATGGGCTGAGAGAATAGGAGAACTTGGGAGACCATGGATTTGCCATACCACTGATTATGGTATTGAAAAGGGCAAAAAAACAGACCAACATCTAGCTTGGAGGATGAACTGAAGGGCAGCAGAAACTGACGTACGGGCAGCACACAGTGGAAAGCAGGCAAAATCCTCCTAGGAGTGTCCCAGTTTCTTATTTTTAAACGCAGTGATCACATCTGGGTTAGCAATGCTGGTCTGTGGGGAATGGAGAGAGTGGGCGGCAGCCGGGCGGGAAAGCGAAGTGCTGATGTCTGCCTTCACTCCTGTCTCCTCCCAGCCTGGGTCAGGACTGTTTGCTCAAAGCAGCGTGCAGGCCTGGCTGAGGAAGGAGCTGGGAGGGAGCAGGCATCTGGATGTTTCCCTGTGCAAGATGATGATGCCTCTGGCCTTAGAGAGCATCTCCCTCCTGCTGTTGCTCCTCCAGCTGGGTGCTGGTACGGCACTCTGTTGGCAGCTGGCAGCATGGCTAGAGGAAGGAGGGTGGCAGGCAGCTGCTAGGATTTTGAGGTGCCACAGGTTGTTCCACAAGCTCCTGCTATCCAGCTGATCCTTCTGCTTTCCTATTGATCTCTGTGCCTGTCCTGTGCTTTCTTACTCTTCTGCCCCTGATGTAAACAGTTCATGCTTTTTTGCTTCCCCTGGTGCTGAGGGACTTCAGAATGAATTAATATCTGTCCTCCTGCCCATTCTCCCAGCTTTCCCTCCTCTCCATCTGTGTCACAGCCTCTATCCTTTTCCTTTCCATCACCCTACCACTGGTTTCTTTTTTTTTTTTTCCCCCCCCCCCCCTTCCTGACCACCTTCTCCCTTTAGCCAGCACAAATTCAGATCCTGTCCCACCTGGATTCCTCCTCACTTTGGACATGTTTGCTCCATACCTGACCTTTGGTCCACCATCCTCTTCAAGCCTCTCTGCTGTCCTTCTCTTTCAGCATGTACTAAACCTGACAGAATTGAGTTTGAATGGGAATGGTTGGTGGGAAGTAGCAGAAGGGGCAGAATTGACAGTTTTTGGGAGAGCATCGTGTCCATTAAGTTCTTCTGTTTCACTTTTCATTTGGCAGTCGTGTTGGTTTCTACGTCAACACATTCCAGAGTATAGCAGGCCTAGAAGAGAACTTCCATAAAGAAATGAGCAAGGTAAGGCAACTAACAGCTTACCCTACTAATATGCCCTCTCCTCACTGTTGTTTTTCTTAAAAAAAAAAAAAAAAAAAAAAAAAAAAAAAAAAAAAAAAAAAGCTTGAGAAAACAGAGCATTTGTCTATGTCAGAGGAAAATGTTAACCCTTATTTTTTTCTGAGCCACTTTGGAGGAAGGCTGTGTGAGATAGTAATGTAAAAGGATGGAGCACAGGGAAGACATCACAGGGCCATGCAACAGTGGGGAGTTTGTGTCACTTGGCAGGGCTCATTTGCGGATCCACAGAAGGAAGGGAAGCCACTTCCAGGCTTATTTCTTGTTGCCTTTTTTAGTTTGTCTACATTATGGATCTGTAATTTATAAGCTGGGCACTCTCAGCATGGTATCTGTTTGCTTCCTCCTCTGCTGCCTGGCAGCAAGTTGCTGTGAACCCTCATCTATCTAGCTGTGGAGATGAAAACGGCAGGGGATCTGCCAATCTGCAAATCAGCTGAAGACTGAGACCCGTCTCACTCTGACCCCTCAGGAAGGCACTTCCCAGCAGTACCTCTCTGCTTTGGCTTCTTTCCTGCCCTGTTACCCAAAAGAAGGCATCTGAGTGCTTAGTATGGCCCTTGCATGGAATACCAGTTGGCTGTGAGTTGGGAATCACAGCAGTAAGCGATGTTGTAACCTGATGGTGGCAGACTTGGATCCTGGTGCTGTGTGCCAGTGCCCAGCAGAGACCTCAGGAACAGTCTGGGGGGAAATCCCCCATTGCCACTTTAATTTACAAATATGTTCTTGTTCTCTCACTTAAAAGCTAGATAAGTCTTGAATTCCTTAGGTCTATACATTGCTCCTAAGGGTTGCACGCCCTCTGTAAATTGTGTCTGTTCACTAATCTTGATGAGCTACTGAGAACCCAGCTGGAAAAGTTTTGTATTCCCTCCCCTCCCCAGTGTCATCCTGACAAGAAGACAGCCACTAAGCAACAAGCAACATTATAGTCCTTCAATTCCCAGCAGCCAGGGGCCCTTTGCCTTGGTGTAATGCATCAGTTTTGAGCCCTGCTGACATTTCATGGGGACCTTTCCAATCCATAGCCTGCTCTTCTCCACTGAGGGATGAACTGATTGTTAAGAATAGGGAGGATTGTTATAATTATCTGTTTGTTGCTGTTAACTTACATTCAGCAAAGCCTGGGAAAGATGCTTGTTAGACAGGAATTCTCTTCTTGTGTCATGTCTTGGATTTTTCTTTCCTGAGGAGTTTTGTATGAGAGCAGGGCTTTTGCTTTGTTCCATAAGAACCATCTGTTTCTTATTACTGCTATAGCATCCAATTAACTGCTGGTGTTGCTGGCATGATGCCTCCAACATGATTGCGTTGGATCCCTCCTCCTACCAATGATAAATCTGGCATCTCATCTTGTTTATGAATTGGCTGTTTCAGAATAGGAGTGTCTGGAGTGAATATTGCAGCCTTTGGTGCAAGGGAGAGTTTAACCCCTAATATTGCATTTCTGCAGAGATATCCAGGTCCTGCCCAAAGCTAGATGGCCCAGGCAGCCTGTGAAGTCAAGGCTTGTTGCTGACTAGAAGTCTTGCTACCTTTGGGCTCTGCAGTTAAAATGGCCATATCCCAAGGTTTATAAGCAGGTCTGAGGAACAGCTTTGGCTACAAATCCAGAGTGAAGCTTCGGTTTTAGCACATAGACCCTTAGGTAAACACTCTGCCCAATTCTGCAGTGGTACCTGACAGCGCACTGGTGGGGGCAGGTGATAGATAAGCAAAGAGGATGATGTGTAAGGGAGACCAAGCATTCCCACGAGGTGCCAGCAGCTCTTGAACAGTTTGAGTGCTCTAGCATTTCATACCTCAGAGGAGTGGAAACAGATGTGGGGCTGTCCTCCCTTGGGATAGCTGAGTATGTGCTCATATACGGGAACAAGCATGTGTTTGGTCAGCCTCTGCAGGCCAGCCCAGACTCTCTTCTGGCCCTTGGGCTCTTTTCTCATTCTTTTTCTTTCTTTTGCTTTTGTATTTTGCAGTTGAACCAAAACCTTCATGATGTCCTGCTGGGTCTAGACAAGCAGTACTCGGCCAATGCCTTCCCCGTTAAAGCACAGCCCAGGTCAGTAACTGTGGGAGTAGTGTCTTTCCCTCAGCAGGGAAGGAGGGACAGGGATTTCTCTACCAGGGTATTGAAACCTCCATGTTGACAGCTGGGGAGTGATTTGACTGCCTGCATATAGCTAGCCAGTGCCCTCCTGGGACTCCCTAGAGCATGTGCAAGATAGCACTTGGGGCTGGGTGACACAATGCATCTAGAATAGCATCTGGAGGCCTAAGCTTTCACTGGGTGCTGATATTTAGGCAACTGACTCTCAGCTCTTGCTTTTTTAAAGTCAAATTCCATGCACCGACATGTAATAGTGAGCTGCCCTTCCTTCTGGGTCCAGTTGCCCAGCGCCTGTCCTGTTCTTTCCCTCAAAAGCTTCCACCATGTACCTGTGGCTTGTGAGCTTGGGCACCAAGAGCCCATTTGTTTCTCCAGTCTCTTCTTTGGCCCTCCAAACTCAGAGCCACGTGTTTGCCAAGGCCTTATGCCCCTATTGTGTACCTAGCTGAGGTGCGTTTCCTCTGTGTGTGTTGTGGAAGTAGTTGCAACCTCATTAATATGAGGCCTCCTGATCTCAGGGCGCTTCCAGTCTGCACACGTGCAAAGAGTGAGTGTCCTCCAGGCCTTTAGTTCTCTTTCCTCAGCTGGGTCCGGTCCTGTACAGTTAAGTGCAAGTCTGCACATTCCCTAGCACTGAGAGGGGAGGGAGAGGTCAGGCTCTGGATGAGGCTGTCTGGCTCCCATCCAAATGTGTGAGTGATGAAACAGTGTTGGGCTCTGGCTTCCAGTTGCTGCTAATCCCACATGCTGGGTGAGCAGGAGCACAGCCCAAATCCTCAATTGGTGTATTGATAGAGGGAGGAGGTGAAGTAAGGGTAAGCTGTGGTCTGAGTGCATTGATTCAGAAGGGCTAGATCAGCTGTTGAGAACTCTGGGCTCCCTTGTCTCTCCTCCCAGTTTAACCTCCTGTTGCGGTTGTGCGTAGATGACTTGTTCCAGCAATGTGGGTGGTGCTTGCCAGCTCTAAAGAATGTTTGAGTTGAGTTTGGCCCCTGAATTTTGAATTGCCAACACCAAATTTCCAAGATTCCAAGAGGAATGCTTCATGTGAAAGTAATATCATCTTCCCAAGTTAGCATGTGGTGTCTGTTGATCATCATAACCCAACAAGACTGAAGCCTTGTGAGGAGGCTGTGGTGCCCATCCTCTTGCTGCCATGTGCCATGTTGTCTCTGATAGCACCATCCTCCAGATCCTTAGAAGAGGATAACAGGATAGATGAAGGCTGTAGCTATTGCTTTGTCCAGCTCTTTCCTCCTCCTTCCTTTCTTCCTCAAGGAAGTGACTGCAGGCTGTAGTGACAGCCTGGCCCAGACATGTTTGTTGTTGTTGTGGAATGAAGTTTCTGGTCTGAAAGAGCTTCCAACGAATAAATTACCTGTCCTCATGATTCGTGCTCCCACAGACTGCTAGCTTCCTCTGGGGCTGTAATGGGTTTCTCGGCTGCAGTTCTGTACTCTTTGGCTGACTATGAGACCACATGGCCCTAAAAACCGAAAACAAGCGCACAACACGGAGGTCCGTTTGTGCGTACCAATCTGAGTGCTGCTGCTTCATCACTTACTCCCTGCGTCTTGGATGAGACGCTAGATCTGCCCCAGAGCAACTCTCTTCCTCCTGAGCACAATGGAGCAGGGCAGGAGGATGTAGCAAAGGTTTGCCGGGGTAGAAAATATGTGTTGCAGTGACCAAGAAATGCTGTGAGGCACTTGTGTCTCTCCAGCGCATCTGGCTTCTCGTTGTGGCGCGGGGCTGAGTGAGAGTGCACAGGAGGAAATAGCCCTCGCTGATCTGACTGCTTATTGTGGTCTGCAGTAGGAGCAGATGCTTCCCTAACCCTTCTCTACTGGGAAAGGGATTGGAGATGGATACAATAGCAGGAAATGAATGAGGAGGTGTGAGAAGAGAGGCAATTATCTGTGCACATCATTATGGTGTTCATGTGAGGCCCCTACAGAAATACTACTGTGGCTGATGAATCTGATGCTGGCTGTGTAGCACAGTAGCATAGAGCAGCTGATGTATTTCTAGGAACCTCAGACATATGTTTGGGATTTGTTTCTGAAACAGTTTGAACATTCAGGGCTCAGATGCCTGGAAGACCTAGGAGATCTGTAGCATTATCCTAGTACAATTGGACAAACTGGAAAAAAACATAGTAGGAAAGCTGCTGGTGAGGTTCCATGTATAAGACTGCTCACAGATCATATAAGTAAAGGAGAATGGGGAGCTTGTTTCTTGTGTAACAATATTTACAGGGAAGAGTGAGGAGCTATGATTACCTGCGGGGAAAAAAGGACATTTACAGTTCTCTCTGCTGGTCTATACAGTTTCCTTTTTGTTCTCTGTGTGCACCCTGGCCCCGTATTCCAAAGAGCAGGGAAAACACTAGTTTGATCACATATATGTAGATCTTTCACAGGCACAAAAAGCCCTCTCCTACCCTCTCCAAACCAGGCCATAGCTTTCTAGGAACCAAGGGAAGCGTGTACATGTTTCCGTGTGTGTGTTTGTATCTGTGTGTGTGCATGAGAGAGAGAGAAGATCCTGTCATCCTGACGACGGTGAGTTTTGTGGCGCCAAGTGAATGGGTGCTTGGAAGCTTAACTTTTTCTCCCTGGTTTGACTGTGCCATCCTGTAATGGAAATGATTTGCGTGCCATCTTCAACAGAAAGAAAACTAAACTGTTCGCCAGGCTGAGGAAAAAGATGAGCAGGTACCGGTACGGAGAGCAGCATTGCGATACGTGTTTGATTTAGTTCCTAAAACTGGAGAGGCTGTTGCTGGACTCTTAACAGCCTGGCACGTGTTAACCCTGTGATGGGAGAGGGGTCCTTTGCATGATAAGATGTGTTTATGGCCTGCTGGGTCCTGCTGAGATCTCTGTGTCTGGATAATCCCATTAACTGCTTGTATGTCTGGTTTGAATCCTTGCTGCTTTTTCCTATCTAAGAAGGCAGCGTGAAAGCGCAGGCATTGTCTGTTCAGTTGGTTTTGTGTGACTAAAAGCACGGTGCTGGGTTTTCAATGGGAAATATGGGCAATTTTGGTGATTAACAGCTTCTAGTTTTATCTAGTGGGGCTTGCCCTTTTGAACAGGTCTGAAATGCTGCGTTCTGATTCCCTGCCTGGTCAGGGAGGCCCACAAGGCAGGCTTTTCACACTCAGAAGTCCTGTCCTATCTACCTGTTGCAGTTGCGAGGATGGTGAGGTGGGAGAAGGACACTTACAGCTTTGCTCCTTACTTGCTCTGTTCTTGAGGATCCTCACTATCTTGGCCCATCCATTTAAGATTTTGTGTAGGGCTGAAGGAAAAGGAAGCATGTTGTCTTGTATAGAGACTAATGTCAGCATCTTGCCTTTCAAGACAGTGATGGCATTGAGTAACTGGATTGCTACAGTGCCTAGAGTTACCACAGCCAAAGTCAAGGACTCTGACAAGAATATGCTCTGGACCAAAATGGGAATTGCCTCATAATGGCATGGAAACTTCCTCTAACTTTCGTTTTTCTTAGTCTTTGTGTTGGTACTCCCTCCATGGGGTCCTTATTATTATTATTTTTTCCCTACAATTTTCAAGATTATGCCCTGCCAGCAATAAAAGCAGGTGCTGGTGGATTGGGATCCTTGCTTTTCTGATCCTGGCTTCCCACTGACTAGGGCAAATTACACAACCCTTCTCTTTGTCTCTGCTATGCATCCTTTGTAAAGTGGGAGGTTGGAGGGTGGAGAATGGTAATTTCACAGGGAAGCTGATGGGCAAATCTTGATTTTTATATCCTCTGTCCAAACCACAGCACTATGCTAGTTACTAGGAAGAAAATTAACTCTATCCCAGCCAAAACCAGGACACCTCAAATGAAAAGTAGTGAAGGAACATCTTGCGTTGTTACCATTCTGAGGTTTTCTACTGTAGGAAAAGGAGGATTCACAGGAGTACTTTTCTGGATGTCTGTCTCTGGTCCTTGGTTGGACCAGTGTTGTACCTGCACCAGGCAGGTGGTTTAATATTTCCAGTCTCTGAGAATGGACTGATGCTACAGCAGAAGAAGAGCTACTGAATCTCATCTCAATGAGCTCTAGTCACAATGTCCTTATGCTCTGCCCTGACAAAGTCCAGCTGGCCCAGCAGTTAAGGTGCCTGACCTGGGCTGTGCTGAGGGTTTCTGCTGTCAGAGCAGCTACTGGGGTCACAAAGAAATGTGCAACCCCTGGTGCAGGGAAGGAGGGTCTGGGACTCAGTCACTCTTTGATCTGCAGCAAGAATTTAACATTTGTGCCATCGTATGTTTGGGTATGTAGGTGCTTTTTCCTCCTTCCTCCCACCCCCTCTTTTTTTTTTTTTTTTTTTTTTTTGAATTCTCCAGCCTGCTTTGGTGCTAAAAAATAAATCACTTTTGCCTAAAAGGCCCTGTCTGAGCCTTAGCTGAAATACCAACCTTTTTTTCTTTTTAACTTGAGAACTTGGCAGGAGGTTACTGGTCTGTTTTTACCATATTGGAAAGTAGGTGTCATTCTCTAATGTAGAATTGTTGCAAGCACATGGGAACCCCATCTGCAGATGTTACTTTGCTCTTCCAGAACAGATGGAGCAGCCCCATAGAGGTCTGGGAGCTCAGCAACACTGAAAGAGGCTGGGGGATTTTGGCTATCCCTTCAGCTGCAGTAACTGCATTAAGACCCTGTTTCCGGCTCTCTATTTGCAGAAGAAAGTTGACACCCCTTTCACTTCCCTGCCTGGTATTCTTGGATTTGGCATCACTTCCCATTTGCTTACGGGAAGGAAAAAGAGAGAGCGGTGACCTTGTTGTTTTGACTTGCTTTTACTGTGGTACTCGCGTTTGGTCGGTGGGGACAGTCCCCACACTCTGTTTTCCCTGTGTTTCCTGGAGGAAGCAGTCAGTTTGGAGACAGGACTTCGCTCTGTGTGGGCAGCGTGTACTCCCTGGGGACCTGTGAAGGACAGAGGATCCTGGTGACAAGCTCGCTTGACGCTGGTTGCACCAGCTAAATGCATGCAAAGCAACAAGTGCAGGAATGAAGGTGCCGCTTAGGAGGCTGGAAAAGGCTCAGCCAAAATTAGCACTGGCATTTTCATAGAGGGATCAGCCAACACATCAAGGAAACTGTAAATAGTAGTGACTTAATGTAGGCTTTAGCGCAGGGTCCTCTCAGCCCTTATAGGATGAGGGGAAGAAACTGGGCTGCCTCTCATGTGAGAGCCTTTTACCAATATATCTCCAAATTAAGTCACTGCCAGGCACCAGAAATAAGGCACTAAAAAGCTATTTCATGACCTTTAGAAAGTAAGTCTGAACATTCTCACTGGGAGAAGTGGCCTCTTCAGGTTCCTAGAAGGAAAAGCCTACCTTTGTGTTGGTAGGCCAGCTGATAGCCAGTAGTCCCACTATTCCTGGTCTAGCCTGGGCATTTGAGGAGTCCTGGCAGTCTAGCTGTTGATCACTGTGTCGCCCAACTTCTCCAAAGCGATTTCAACTCTAAGTAACATATATATATTTTTTTTTTCCCCAAACTCTAGCATTAAAGGACATTTTCTATCATTTCCTGGTGACTCCCAGTTAGAGCAGGACTTCCTTACCTTCACCCTCCAACCATTACTTCCTTTAATCTGTAGCACAACCTTGTCCATTTTGCAAAATCCTTCACACAACCCACTGTGTTGAAGTGATTTCTGGGGACCTCCGAGGAAGGACACTGTAGGCATATCCAGTCAAACTGAAGAGCTGCAGGGGTTGGCGTACATGTTCTTTAGTCCCTCCTCTTCCCTTTTTCCTCTTCCTTTCACTCTTTTTCCCTTGGTGTGTGTGCCCCTGTTTGAGAGCTGCTGGCAGAGAACATCATTGGGTTTGTTGCATCATGTTGGTGTGCTGCTGGCATCAGTGTCATCAGAAACATCTGACCTGCATGCGGGCCTGAGAACAAGCGCTTTGTGGGGAAATGTGCGTGTGGGGTGTGAATATGGGGAGAAAGCGGGAGGAATGGATGAGGGCAAAGTGAATGAAGAGGGAATGGGATGGGGAGCTTGAAAGCTGGAATGCTGAACGGGGGGAGATGCTTGCTTGGAAGGGGAGGTTTGTTGAAATGCCTTGCTGTGTCCCTTCCTCCTCTTGCTGTCCCCCTACTTGTGAGTGTTTAGGAATGAGGCCTTCGTGCATGTTAGCCAATGACCACCACATCTCAGGCATCCAAGTGTGAGTGGTTATACATGTCTGTAGCTCTGGGACAGAGCAAAGAAATAATCAACTTGATGTCCCTGCAGAATCAAGTCTGCATTGCTCTGGTCCTGGCTCTATGCCAGGACTTATTGTCTCAAGTTGTAGGAAAGGATCTGTTCCTTTCAGCCTTCTGCCAAAGACTTTAACTTTGCAAGAACAGCAACTTTATAAGGGGAGGCAAATATCACTCCCTTTAGATGAGGTTGCACAGGCCTTTTGCAATATTCTGTAATATTCTGTTTTCAGCTGTGTATAGTTTTGCCAAACTGTAACCACTTTTGCTAAAATATTCCCTGCCAGTGTCTGTGCTTCTACGTGACTTGAGATAAATTGATTAGTTGCTTTTTGGGGTGCTGAATTTCAGCCAAGAGGATTCAGCTGTTCCTGCAAATTAGGCTGGGAAAATGGTTATCAGTGAATTTCAACAGGGATAAAGGTAAAACCAACTTCTTATTAAATTTCCCATGATTCCATACTTTGAAGCACAGACTTGACACTTGGACAAAGCACGCCCTTAGGGAAAGGTGTGCGCCTCTTGCAATTCCTTTGAAAAATCTGTCCAAGTTATGAACCAACAAATGCCATTCGCACATGCTCCTTGCATCTTAAATCCCTGAAGAATCCCTCTTGACTGTGGGTCAGAAACAGTCCTGGAATAAGGACCAACTGGAAGGGCAATGGCAGAAGGTATTCATTGAAAACAAGGCTGGGGAGACTTTCCATAATAGAGAAATCTTTATTAGTAGCCAGAATCTCACTGTTTTTTTGCTGTCTGGAATGATCTGTGAAACCTCTGGCTACTTTGCCTGTCTTCCAGCTTAGCCAGTTTGTACCCAATAGAGGAATATGATATTACAGGTGTTGTGAATCTATTAGTCATAATCCATGCATGTGTCCTTACACCACCATGCAGAAAAATTCTTATCTGTAGAATTTGAAACTAAATGAGCAGCACAGACCTCGTTTCTCCATTTGTTTCCCAGTATTAAAAGACTATGACTTGATGTCAGGAACTTACATTAGAATCTAGCAGAATTAAGGATGCCTGGTTGATTTTTTTGTTTTGTTTTTTTTTTGTGTCTGAGGCAAAGCATATCCACGTAGTAAGAATTTGGTGAGTAGCCTGCTGCACAGTAATGCTGCTGCAGTGTGTTGGACTGCAAGTGACTCAGCAAAGATACTTCTCAGAAGCTTATAGAGGCTTCAAATGTCTTCATCACGTGTCTGGGCAGCAAAGCAAAAAGATTAATGGAGGCAACTGTAATCTGTGCTGGTTAGCACAAGTCCTCTTAGGCCTGGCTCAGACTTCTCTTCTCTCTTTCTCTTTCCCCCTCTTCCTTTCTCTCTCCCCTTCCTTCAGTGACAGCACCCCAGCGAAAGCAAATAAAAGCCCCTCGCCTCCACCAGATGGATCTCCCATCACCAGCCCTGAGAACAAGACTGTCAACCATGAGCTGGAGCCATCCACTTTGGAAGCACCTGGGGCAAGCATCCCAAAGTCACCATCTCAGGTAGTGTCCCCATGACATTGACCATGTCTCTGCAGTATGACCGCTGATGGCACAAGCTCCGTGAGTCAAATGTGTCCATCAGTTGCTTTTTTGGACCTCTTCCTGCTACTGAGCACAAAAAATATAACATGACTGTTGTTCTCTTTCACTGGTTCCTGAGAGGTTCCTGAGAATCCAAGTTGCTCATTGGTCATGTCTATATCATATGGGGAAGAACAAAGCTGTCTCTGAATGCATCTACAGGGGGAAGGCCAGTAAGACATTTTACTATCCAGTAGAATGGCCAAGAAGTTCCAGGGAGGATGTAGTTGTAGCTAGGCAAGGAAATTTGTTCTTTACATTTGAATTAACCTGTGGAATTCAATGGTCCGGTTTCTTCTCAAGAACTTCTGTAACTGAGGAAGCTTCAAAGAAAAAAGAAAATATTGATAAGGAGAACATCTGCACTTTGCATGATGTTTTACTTTAATCCCAAGGTGAAATATTATAGTAAAAATAAAGGCATTATATTCTTATGCTATGAAGAAATCAGGTGGGTACCAGGAAGGCTGTCCATTATATGGAGCCTGATACCTTTGAAGTGGCCTTTCTTATTTCTTTCCTTACACAGGAGATACCTAGCAGCATGTTTAAAACAGCAGATGTAGCTTCCGCTACTCAGCATTTCATATGATATGTTTTATTTTGGGATTTAAGGAAAATAAAACACTTACTTCCTCTTCCCGTCCCTCTATTGCTGAGTGGGGGAAAAGCTTAGTAGGGAAAAAATAGTACCTAGGCCAAACTTATGTCTTGTGGCAATCCTTGCATTTCAGTAAGTGGGACAAAAAGGAGGAATCTTCCAGGAAGAATTAAAGCTGAGAGGGGTTCTGGCCAAACTGGTAAGAGAAAAGCCTATTGTGTCTGAAAAGAGATGGGTGCAACCCAGAACTTCCTTGCTGTTCTCATATGTAGCGGTATGATTCCAAATCTAGGCCTGTGGTGTAGGCTGTGTCCTGTTTCTGGATAGCCTCTCACAGTATTTTTCCTTCCACTGCATTTTTGATTTTTCAGGATTATCTAAGGACAAAAAGGGGATGTTTGTACATTGACAAAAGGGTCTTTTCCAGCCTTCTGAGATGTGTGGATGCCTGGCAGTGTCTTTTCAGGACTTCTCCAGGGTCTCTGCACCACTCAGCATTGCACAATCTAGAGCAGCTTTGCCACCACCCTGGTTTAGACTTTGGAGTAGGGTATGTGTATGGGTAGGATAGTGCTCCAGAGTTGCCTTTCTGGTTTTTTTAGAGATTGCCATAACTTGATTGAAATTTGGAACAAGAAATCAGATTTATTGAGCTGCTCACTGCAGACTTCACTCACCCTGCCTGTGGACTTGTCTTACTGAGTTTGGCTTTTTTCCTCTCCTTTAAATAGCACACATAAGCCTTGTTTTTGCCAGCCTGCAAGTGCTTTCTCATTCACTTGCTGCCTTCCTGCCCACAGGAATGGGGCTGGAGGCACCCCTTGTCGAGCAAGCAGAATATTCCAGTGCAGCCCTGGCTGGAACCTCAGATGGGCCACAGGCAAGACTGCAATGGTATTTGCAGCTAATGCTGCCACCACCTGGCAGCTCTTTCCCAATCTATATTTAATTGATTCTCCCAGGCCTCGCTACAGTGAAGAGTAAGAGCTCCACTCCACATTTGCACTAGGTGCTAAGAGATGGAGCTGGCTGCAGAGGGAGGGAAGACAAGGACAGGAGTTTCATGCTCGGAGCCAAGCCTGGTGTATATATGGATAAAGTCTAGAAACTTGGTGTGTGTCAGCTTGCCAGCCAGCTGGAAAACACAAGTGTCTATTCTTTCAACAGTGCTTGACTTTAAGCTGTGAAGATGAAATCTTCACAGGTGTCATTACTTTTGACCTATGGTAAGTGATTTGTTCTAGGGTTCTCCTAGGGAGGCTAGGGGCCTCATCCTTTCGGGGAGGACAGAGGAAAAAGCAACAAGCAAGTACAATTCTCTGGCCTCTTCCTGTCTGAAATACTAATGCAAACCATAAGCAAAAGCTGTGGAGAGAAACGACAGCAAAACAGGAGAGACCAAATAAATACTAACTAAATTTTAAACAGTTCCCTATGCAAAAAAAAATAGCTCTCTTACTGTCCTTTAAGTCTTGAAAACAGCTTATTTCTGTCTTTTTGGAAGAAGCGACTGAGTGATTTGATGATGACACAGGACTTCACGGGTCCTGTGAAATTTCAACGGTCAAACTTTTGCTCTCAGTTACACCACTGAAACACTATAATGACACTTTTGAAATCAGTGCAGCTATGTTGAATTCAGACAGGTAAAGCTCTGTGGGATCCAAGTCAGCAGAAAAATTTTAGAGGATTTTGTTTATTCTAGGTGGCAAATTTGTTTGTGCTTGATGAATTTCCAGGTATAACACAACATCAATATGCAATCCTGTTGTCTTTGAAATGTGGTTTTAGACTGTTGTTGGAGGTAATGTTGGACACTGTGGAAGTAGTGATCTCCAAGACACTAATGTGTTGGAAGGAAGGAGATTCACTATTTTAGAGAAATAAATAGCAGAAGAGTTGGCGGTCTTTTTGACTTTAGAGTTTGTAATTGGAGCCTCCCATTTCTGCAGACAGTGGTTCCATTGAGAATAGCTTTCCCTGAAATTTCTGGTCCCTTCTTGCCACTGGCAAGCAGGGGATTTTCAGAAAGGGATTGTTCTCAGAGAATATGGATGCACCACCTTCTGCAAACAGTAAAAGTTGGAAGTGAACGTAGTACTTTCATTATTTCCCCTAGCCAGCTATTCAGTGGAGAATGTGTGTTTGCATACTGACTCACACTCTCTAAAGTAGGTTAACCCAATAGAAAACTGGGCATATTCTTAGCAATCTGAATAAATGCCTTATAGAGCTCAGTTATATGCTGGAAGAGTGTGAACACAGGACTAGGAGTTGGGGATTGGCTGTGTTTCAGATCTGGCCCTGACACTGATATACTGGGTGCCCATTGCCAGATCTCTGAGTCTTGCTGCCTTGGGATTCTAGGTATGATGTGAAGATCAAGTAACTGTGAAATATCACTGTAAATGGAAAGCATTGTCATTGCTGAGCATTGCTGTGGTGCTGGGAACTTGTATGGCTGCTCTGTTCCAACACAGCAGCAGCTACTCAAAGTTTGATTTGATCTAGAAATGATCAATGAGCCTTGGGCACAGGAAAAGGTGATAAGGGTGTGGATGGGTTGATCTAGGGAGGGTCTACCACAGCTTCCTATGGGACTGTGGATGCAGTGTCAGGCTGAGTCTTAGCGTGTTGATGGGTATTAGGATGGGTCAGAGTTACAGGGTCAAACTTATTATGTGTTCTCTGGGATCTCCATTTGGGAAACACAATTTCATTAGTGTCAATGCTCATTGATGAAACTGAGAGCAGAGATGGGCCCACAGCAGTCATGGCTTCTCAGGAGTTTTGAGTTGTTCTTGCTTAAAGCTGAGAAATGGTAAGACGCCATCACAAGCTCCTTCAGACCTTTCTTACGGTACACTGATAGCCAGTGCACTAGGGAACCAGGACTGGGCAGATCAGAGTCGGCCCTCATGGTCACCTACCCATAACAAGACAAATTGAGTCTGATCTCTCATTCCCTTAGATATGGTAAGTACGGCAAAGGGAGGCAGTGCTGGCCTGGGCTATTGAATGGTGTTCTCAGTAAATTGATCTGCTCCTTTCCCAGTGGTTCTTCTGAAGGTTGCACATGCTTTAATTATGTATGCATGTCCTGTCAATGCATATTAATTGTGTTACGCTTCTCCTCTGCAGAGGAAAACTTGCCCACAGCTGAAGTGTAACTAATGATGCCAAACCTTCTCTGGAGGCATGTGGTTGTTTTTTTGTTCTGTTTCAGTTCAGCCCTTCTCCCTCCCTCTTCAGATGGAGTTGATCGGACCTACTCTGTGCCTGTGGTTACGATTTCCCCCACCTTCAGTTTTGTGGCTAACCTGGTTCCTGTCTCTGGTTTTTTTGGGTGTCGCCGTCTGTGCTGTGGCCATGTGCTCATTTGCATGCAGTTGAGGAAAGGGCCTCCGGTGCCTCCGCCTCCAAAAGTGACCCCCTCCAAGGACATCAAGCAGGAGAACATCATCAGTCTGTTTGATGACAATTTTGTCCCTGAGATAAGTGTGACAACCCCTTCGCAGGTTAGCTGCTATGCCCTGCCTTATATTTGTCTGCCTCTGAACTCTTCCTTTTGACTTTTCTTGTCTTCAGAGGTGTCAAGCCATGAAACCTGGTCAGGTGAAGGAGGAAGGCAAAGGGTTAGATAGGAGGCTAACTTAGAGGGGAGGGTGGCTAGAAGGCAGCTTTGACTAACATATGCCCTTTGAGAGCTTTCATTCAAAGAAGAAACAGGAGAAATGCAACTAATAAAGATGCCAGAAAGTAATGGCTGCATTTGTTCACCAGCAATGCGCATGGATTATGGCTCCCCTCATATCGCATTATAGGCTCTCTCCAGACCCACTGATCTAGGGTATGGATGAAGCATGTGTTTTCTGCTCTCGTATGTCCCCAAGTGCTGACCCTGGCATCTGTGCCAGTTCTGGGAGAAGGCAGTTTTGTGTGCTCTATGCCTTCACACGTGGGCTTTGTGGTTTAAAGCCCACACCTGCACAGGAAAGGCCACCAGGGATTGCTTGAAGTTCTCTTTACAGAGAATAGGTGCCTCTAGTTTAGACAGGCAGGATTGTACCTGCTGTGAGTTCAGGACTGCTGACACAGTCTTGTCACTCTTCACTAGCCATTTCTTTTTTGTCATGTGGCACCTTTTAGAAGCCCTGAAAAAGGAAAAAGATTTTCAAATTATGTCTTTTCCTCTTCACTTCCCTTTTGATTTTACATCACTGCAAGAGAGGATGCACAGGTAGGGAATTCTGTGACGGATCTAGAAGAATGTCAGTCCTTACATATATAGGAGCCTGACCAGATTTCTGGCTGTATCATGAGAAACCTGCATCTACTTTTTTTTATATATACACACATATTTTTTTTTCATTTTTTTTTTTCCTAAATGCTTGTTAAAGCATAAGTAATGTCTCTATCAGTGCTCATCTGTGACTCATTCCCTAACTATTCCTTGCATCATGCTGCTCTATTGCTTCTGGTTTGCCACCTTCCACCCAGCTGCTGAGGAGCAGAGGTAGAGTGGGGAGGGAAGAAAGTCTGTGTCAGGTTTTGCACTGCAATAGATAAAGCTTGCAGAGCAGAGAGGTGAATTGACAGCAGTGTTGGAAGGTGGGGACCACAGGCAGCTGAGCAACTCTATATCATTTTCTGTGCTTCCTTCTCCTGTATCATAATGGACAGCTCTATCTGCCCCATGGTTTTGTGTCATGTATTTCCCTGTGAATGCCAGCCCTTAGAGGTACTCTTTTGCATCTGATCAGTTCTCTGACCCAGGATGGAATCTCCTGTGAGTCTCAATCAGATGGGTGTTCTGAGGGAGGACTCTGGTTGCCAGAACAATCTTCACTGAAGCACCCAACGGCCATTAGCATCTAGTGTGTTGCCCAGGGCCTTTCCTGTCAGATCTCTTGGCTCCAGTGAGCTTTCTTGTGGGAGATCTGGGTAAAGGCAAGGGGTGATAGGCCTTGCATGTTACTCTTGATTGGCAGGTAAGATTATTCCATAACTGGAGCCTTTGATGTCTCACTACCAAAACCCCCTAAAGATTGGGGTTGGAGCCTCTCTGATGGGTGGTCTGGATGCGCTGGAGGAGCGTACTAGAATGCCAGTTGGTTTTTGCATATGGGCAGGGTTTATTATTGTGAGATGGGAGACGTTGGTTCATTGTCCTCATCCCCATGGATCTCAAGAAGACATGTTCATAAGGGAGAGAAAGATCTGTAAGAGAACTGGAGTAAGAAGAAACTAGAGGAGGTGAAAATGATGATGGTGTGAGTTGTTGTATTCAGAGGACTTTCTCTGAAATTGGTGTCTCTTCCTGCTTTCCAGAGAGTTTTTCCACTGTGAGGCTATGAGATAACTGTGGAGACCAACCTGCAACACTTTGAGTTCTTGGAAAGGTAGCTGAAGCAGTGCGGCCAGTGAGCTGGGAGGTCAGTGGAAACGGACAGATCTTACTGGGCTTCCTGGAGAGAGCAGCTTCCTCTGAAGCTGAGTAGAAAGGAGTGTCTTAGAGTGGCTAGGTTAAATCTAAAGATCAAAAGTGCTGGTTCAGTTTTGAATACTAATGACTCATGTCTTTTGTAGTGACTGTTTTATTAATGGTAATCAGGGAATGTGCCACCAATTGTCTTTAGAGCGTTAATCAGTCAAAGGGAGTTACTCTGCTGTCTTTGGAGAGAGTAGCAAAGCCTCTCAATTTTATGCTTTGTTAGAAGACTCGTGTGTGCATGTTTCTGGGATGTCCAGAAACCATTGAAGAGAGCATTTTTGGATTGGAGAGTCATTCAGATCCCTTAGCTAGGGTGAGCTGCCATATTCTGTGTTTCTGTCTCAGAACTTAACTCTGAGGTCTCTCAGAGTTGCCTTCCAGCAGTTTGAGTGGTTTTCTGCCTGGATCCGTGTTCCTGAGAAGTTGTATGTGGCTGAGAGAGTCTGTACTGGGCCTTCAGTACAAAGGCAGCTGGATGAGCTATAGATACAAGTAGAAGAGAAGCCCTTCTGAGTTGTCAGTGGCAGTGATCCCTTTGACCACAGCGGGTCAGGCGCTTATGCCATGTCAGCTCGTTTGGCCAGGTGGGAAGATGAATGAGTCCTGTGAAAAAAGGCTCAGGTTTGGTTTAGTGGCACCCGTGTGAACTGCCCGTGATTGTAGGCACCAAGCAGTCAGGAGTTGCTTCAGGTGTTTGCATTGCCACCATGTCTTCTGTGCTTGCAGCCTTAGCTCCTGGATACAACGTATCTCCCCTCTACTGTGTGCGTGTGTGTGTGTGTCTAATGCTCGTACTGCTTTTCTTCCTCACTGCTGCCAAGTTTGATGCCCCTGGGCCCTTCCAGGAGGGAGCCAGCCTGTTGGATCTGGATTTTGATCCCATTAAACCAGATGCCACTGTGGGGAAGACCCCCACACCCGCCTCCCAGGTTGGTTCATATCACCATTCCTTCTGCCTTCATAACTGACTTGTTGCCAAGTGTGGCATGACATGCACCCACATGAATGATAACGTGGATCTGAGCTGTGGGTGGCTGGGCTGGGTGCCCAGACCTGTGCCTTGCACATGGGCACCTTGGTCTTCTCTGCTGGATATGTAAGTCCAGTGAGAATCAGGTGGCTACTAGCCTGGCCAAAGTCTGGCACTGGGTGTTTGTGGGGTGATTGTGCTTTGCTGTGATGATCTGCTGATTGATAACTCGTTCAACTTAATGTATGTCCCTCCCTAGATTAGCATCCTCTGTACGCTATATGGATTTAAACTGTTACTCTGTGGACAGGAATTCAGCTTCAGTTCTGTGCTCCTGCTATAAACTGCTCTCAAAGGGATTTTTAATAAACACCCTGATAATCTGCAGTTACTTAAGGTGAATATAGCTGTAGACTGATATTAAGTGATGGGAAGCCCTTTTTTTTTTTTTTTTTTTTTTCTTTTTTTTCTGGATGTAACGTAGCCTCTGTTCCTAGTTAAGAAGTAGCTTCCTCCCTGGGTGTAGTGCTGTGCAGTGCAGTATCAGAAAGGAAGATGCCTAATTCTGGTCTGGCCTGTACCTGGCCCTGTCCACTGTCAGAGGCAGGTGGACTGTGCTTCATTTTGTGTCTAGATGGCTGGAGGCTTTGAAGTGTATCCTGAATTTGGCTGTTGTCCTCACTGAGACTTTCCATTTCATATGTATGAAATAGTTATTTTTTGCCTGTGGTATTAAAATTTGTAATAAACATAATTGGGATGTTTACAGTATTTCTCCAGTTTCATCATGTCAAGTAGGCCTGTATGACAGATTTTTGTAGTAATAAGGCCTCCCTTATTAGACAGATCAAACATTAGACATTTGATTCTTCTAAATTAAAATACTGTATCTGCAAAATACTAGTTATTACCATAGTTTGATACACACCAATATAGCAAGCTACCACATTCTGGAACTTTAAGTGGGCAGATTGGCATTTCGTGTCTGCTTGCCTGACAGAACAAGCTGCAAGCCAGGATAAGCTTTTTTTTTTAAAATTTATTTGCTGGATTTTTTCTTTTTATGAATCACCATTTATAACTTGGATAATTGGGTATACTGGTGTAGGATACAAGTATAAATTTGACTTAAAATTGAATTATTTGTCACCCTTCCAGCAAGCAACAAATATTACAGAGTCAGTTTTTCAAAACTGCTCAGCAGTAGCATACTTGGTATTCTAATGTACTTATTATTGGCTTCAGAAGTCATTAAAACAGAGTCTGAAATCAATACTTCCTAATGGTAACCACAGCAAAACCCACCTAGTTTTCAAAGCAGTCAAATTTATTTCCTGTAGGGTGGGTGGCAAAGAGGTTAAGATATTTCACTACTGTTTCAAAGACACCGGTTGAAGTCTTGTTCTGAAGTCGTACTAAGTCTATTGGGTGTGGATATACGGGAGCATATTTAACCCTGATAGGCCACAAACTCATGAGGGTTTTTTTTTTCTGGCTATGCGGTCTGCCACTGGTAACTGAATGTGGCTTGGCTGTCTCCCTTCATACCAGAGGTAGGAAAAACTCTTACTCAAATGCATTGGTACTTAAATTTGAATGTGCAGTGGGGAGGGGTGTATAAATTCAGGTACTAAAAAATATTTTTAAAATGTGCAGAGATAAGTGCTGTTGAATGTGTATGTCTGCTTCAGTCTGATCAGCATCTGTAATGTTTGTACTCACTGAAATAATCATGTATAAACATGTTTTATTTTTGTTGCTCTTTGACATGCTTAGTCTTTACCTTGGGATTTATGGGAGGTAAGAACTTCATACAGCTTTCATCTCATCATGTACTGTGCATGTGCCAGTGCCATCTCTGTGCGCATACCCATCTCCTTTCCCATGCTGCTTTTCCTTTCGGCACACCCCAAACTAAAGTTGCTCCATGTGCTGCTGAACCCACTTTTGTATCTTCTGTGAAGCTCCAGAGGCAGCCACATGTTTGCAAGTCAGGTCTGGCACACCCCATTTCTTTTCCCTACTAACTCACCCATCTTTCCTTTGGCATGATGCTGTGACATTCTCCTTAAACTGAATTCCACTGTGGCACCATCCTCACTCTCCACTCCACAATATTTCCTGAACTCTGTATGTCCTGTTGATCTTGTATGCGATGTCTAAATGTCTCAGCTGCTCCTGGTCCTTACTGCCTGTACCATTGGGTATACATACATGTTTGGATTTATCTGTGGTGTTTGCTGTTCATTGACCCTTGTTGCCAGAAAGGCTGATGTGAAATAGCTCAGCCTGTGTCTACACTTGAAAGTTAAGCGCAGGCCCAAGAGTTACCTGGCATCTGCCCCAATGTCATCTTTGGAGCTTGCTGACAAGGGAAACCCTACACTAGCTCTGCATCTGAATCAAAGCCAGACCCTCACTTATGCCCTCTAGACACATCAGGCCTGGGAAGGTCTCGGATTGCTGCAGATTAGCTCACTGGGAGATATTTCAAGTACAACTACTTTTGAGCCCCTCTGGACAAACAGTCAGCAGTGTGGGCAGAAAACCCTTGGTCCGGGCACTCAAACCTGCTACTTGAGCTGGCTATGTCCCCGTGGTGTAGATGTAAGCACATGTCCTTGGTTTATGCTGGGGCATGAGTCCTGCCAACCTTTCCATTCTCAAGGGCCAGATTGCCACCTAGAGTCAGTACTTGGGAGGACATGGCTTAACCCTTGCTGAGAGCTTGGCCCAAGGACTCATTGTGGCCAGTGCTCTCCTTCAGATGAGCTTGGGTCATGTCGAGAAAGATGTTTGCCATGTGTTTTTGTCAGCCATCCATGTTTAATATCTGTCATTCCCCTGTGTGTGCATTGTCAGTCTGTCTTGGTAAGAGAGAAAAGAAGTTTGTGTTTTCACAAGGAAAGACCTTGTGTCTTTCGAGTGGATGGGCAGGGGTGAGGTATGACTGTATCTGAGCTGTGCTTACAGCCTGGGGTGTAAAAAGTGGTTTGGGCCATTTCTCCCATCCTGGAAACTGATTTCACCCAAAGGACAACTTAACCAATGGGGGATTGCTACTAGGCAAAATGTTCTCACCATGCCATGCTCACCTTTGCATACCATACACACTTAAAGAGCAGAGCTTCCCATAGCTGGGGAATCCTCCTCTTGCTCTTCCAGTCTTCTAAGTGTTTTTGCTCTAATGTTATTCTTAGCTGTTGATGAGAGGAGACTTGTTGCATGGTTACATAGTCCCATGTGCAATGAGGTTAACAACTGCACAGAAACTTGGATGCAGCAGAACTTGCTCAGTTCTGCAGATTAGGAAACTTGCATTTGGTGGGTATGATGCTGCTGTTGGAATAAGCAAAGCTTTCAAACCTGGCAACAGCAGTGAGCAATTCTTCTCCCTATAGTATCTTTCCATGACTGTAAATGCTTTTATAGGCCTTTGCATGCCCACAGGTACATAAAATAGAAAAATAAGTAGCTGACATGAAAATGCCCTTTGTTGAAATCCAGGGATTAATTTAGATTCAATTTCTCTGGTTATTAAATACTGGTTTTGCAAATTAGCTGCTTTTAAAAAAGGAGCTCATGTTGAGCTCCTTTTCACTTGTCCACATAAAAACCATACTTGGCCAAATAGAGTTTGGCTGGCCTCTGTCCCAGTTCCAGTTTGACTGAATTCAAATAAAAAGCAACCTGGGAATGAATCTAATTAAACAGGAGAAGGCTTTGTAGCATTTCATATGCATACATTTACCTTAGCACTACCAAAGCTGCTATGGGAACCCTCTTCAGGATGGGAACAGCTCTGCGGTTTAGAATATCCTCTGTCAATATAGGCCTGTGGACACGGTGATGGGGAGACATGAGGAAGGATGTGATGGGAAAGGAGAGCATGTGTTAAATGGCACCATTGGAGCAGCTGAAAGTAAAGTAATGGCTTTTTGTTAAATCAAGGATTTATTTCTTTGTTATTGCTGCTGTTACCAGAAAACTACTTGGAACATTGTGCCAGTGCATGGCTTGTAGCTAGGTGGGTGTAGAGGTCAGGGTTACCATGGTTGTTGCTTTACACTGGGCTTTTGTAGGGTTGGGACTATGAGAATTGCAACATTAAGAAATCTGGACAATGCCTGGTTTAGAACGTGGTTGTACACAGGGGTACATGTGTTTACCAAACACATGAGGCATGTAGGCATGCTAAAGCTGGTTTATTCACATATATTAAAAATGGGAAACGTCTGCATAACAATCTCCTTTGTGCAAGTATAAAGTGGATATCTGGTTAGATTCTGCAAAGAGGCACATGTGTTATTAGTATAGAGAACAAAGGGATATAGACTGGCCATGAAGACACTTGAGCTGCATATTAGACCCCCGAGATTCTCCTCTGGAGTCTTCCCAGTTGCTGGCCAGTATCCCAAGGGGCTGATCTGCAGCATTGATGCTACCAAATCTAACTTAACTTCCTGCGTTGCTGCAGTTTCTGGGAGGGGCAAATGAATATCTTTAATTTTGTATTAAGAGACTTGACTTCAGACAAGGGAGAATCAAAACTTGAATTGCTGGAAGCATATCAGAGGTGTTTGGTCTTTTGCGGACAGGGGTTTCTGTGCACAAGAAGCTTCCTAGAACAGACTGTGCCAGGCAGTGATTTGTAGGTGATGCTGAATACTTCTCCCTGGTGGTGGCAGCTTTTGTGCATTAGAAACTCCTCTCTCTGCCAACACAAATGTGTGTATGTGTGCATGCACCATACAGAATATTCATAGCAAATTCTTACTAACAGAGTATTCACAAAAGAATCCAAATTTATGACTCTTTGGGCCTGTCCAAAATCAAATTGGGTGAAAGTTATCTCAGTTTTCAGTTCATTTTGATTCGGTGCTAATGTCATGTAGATGCTGGGTCCAGACTAAGTTCCATATCTGGACATGTTATTACCATGTCTCTTCTGTTTCTGGGAGTATGCAAAGGCTTAAAATTCCATGATTGTTGATCCTTGGAAGTAGCCTATTGAGAGATCCTTGTCCCTCAGCACGCAAGCAGATTTGTATTCACTTACAGGTGGGCAATCTACATGTAACAATAGGTACTGTGCATGTGTAAAGTAGGTCTGTGATTTAGATAGTGAAAAGAAAGTGGCGCACGGGATTTTTGTCGTTTCATTGATTTCCTCGGGAGTATTGCCTGCTGCATGGCTGGAGTGAGGGAATGCAGGCTTTACTGTGATTTCACTGGGTTGCAGAGAAAGAGGGAGACAGAATGCTAGTAAGACCCTGAGGTTTCTCACCTATTTGTCAGCAGATGGCAGCAGTCCACAGCATAGAGCACTTGGACAGACTGAGCTGCACTTTTCTGCACTCACACATAGCTGTAACGATCCTAACTCTCCACCTGGATGACTTTTGTATTGCAGCCTGCAGAAGCAGCCCATGCAGGAGCTGAAGCAGCTGGATCAGAAGCAGCAGCTGGAGCTGAAGCATCTAAAACTGAAGCTGATTCAGGATCGGTAAGCACCTCAAGGGACAGCAGTCCCTTTTCTCCATCACATCACTTCGTCATACAACAGATATGGGAGGCTGGGAAAAGAAATGTGTGGCTTCTTGGAGAAATGCATCCCTGCCACCCAGCGGTCACAATGCTCCTATTCATAGGCCAGACTTAGCCATTGCACTTTATCTGTGTAATGCTTAGGGAGATGCTCTGCTGGAAGAGCCACAAAAAGAGCTGTCCCTTCACTCACGTGAAGCTGGCCCATGGCCCATGCTGTGCTAAGCTTGAATTGTCTGCTGCATTCCTCCTTGCTCGCCCTTTACTTTACCTACCCTGTCTTCCTGGGCTCTGCCTGTGTCCCCTGAATATCCAAGGTTCCTTTTTTTTTTTTTTTTTTTTTTTTTTTCTCTCCTGACACTACCACCTTTTTAGGGGACTGAGTAGGTCCCATCTCATGGCTGCTTGGTTCCTACAGGCATTTGAGTTGTCTGTTCCATGAGGGCTCTACAAGAACTGCATCATGACCGCAGCAAATAGGAAGTGATGGGCATTATGATCCCACAAAAACTGTAAATCCTCTCTGCCCTTCTGCAGCCTTAAGCAAAGGAAGACAGCAGTTACCTCTCCTGCCTTCTCACTGCTGCCTCTTCTGTCCTTTAGGGTGTTTTTGTCACTGAATGGTGTGCTGGGGAAAATCCACTGAAGCCATGGGTAGGGTTGGGATGTGGATCCTCCAGGGTGAACTTGAAGCTGCAATTTTGGGTTCTCTTTTCTCAATGGCTTTTTTTCCTTCCCTGGCTGCTGCTGCCTACCAGAGCTCTCTGCCTGCTGTTGTCGTGGAAACTTTCCCTGCTACCGTCAATGGCACTGTGGAAGGAGGCGCTTCGTCTGAAAGAGCTGACATGCCCCCAGGATTTCTGTTCAAGGTGAGTGCGTGGTGGTGAGGCACAGAGTTCCTGGTAATCTTTTTTCTGTAATGAATTAGCTACTTTTGCTCAGCATGGCCACGGGCTATGCCACATTGAAAGGGAGAAAGGAAGTTGAAGGAGATACACCTTCCTCTCCAGCAGCCCAGCTTCATGCAGTTTCAGATGCTTCAAAGGACTGTATAAGAGCATTGGTGTCTAAACGTCTGGCTGTGCTCTATAACAAAACTCCCCTTCCTTCTCTCTGCTGCAGTTATTTCTATCTCTGATGGTGTGGTAGTGTCAGTCACAGACTCTGGATAGTAGATAAGAAGTTGTACTCCAAACTGGAAAGGTTAAACTTTGATGTGAGTGGCAAATGAAGAGTTGAAAACACGTGTAGGGTCAGGGGACTTCATGCTTGGGGAAATTAGAAAGCCAGGATGATCAGGGAAAAGCATAGGATTAGACAGGGAAGTCTGGTGGGTACTCTGAATACGCTAAAGATCACTCACAGCTTGTTTTGTAGGTATGGAGGAAGGAGTGATTCTGGGTGAGGTTAGACCACAAATTTAGCGTGCATAATGGAATATGGTAGCAAGACATCACAGATGCATCATGCCCTGAAAGTGAGAAATTACAGCCTCCTGCTGTAGGAATGCTTTTCTTCTGCTTTAGTCATGTCCGTGCATTTTTTTGGGGGAGGTGGGGGGAGGGGAGTTCTACCAAAAGCAGAAGAATGACAAAACCCTGAAGAACAATAAGAGGCTCATCACATTTAGGCTGGTTACAGGCAGTGTTACAGACTGTAGTGCTCAAAGGGGAGAGCTGTGGTTTGAAGCAGAAAAGCTGTAACACAGATGTTGATAGGAATTAGTCTGAATACCAAAGAGAAAATGTGGCAGGATGCAATCACCTGAAGATCCAAACTGATACTCTTCCCTACGTTTCTTTTCCCTGCTTGCTGTGACAGAGATGGGAGGCTATAATCTCTAATACTTTCACAGTCTGGCTGCAAAAATAATACGGGGCACCAGCTGAGTGAATACAGGCTTTCTATCCTTTGAGGTTTTTAGGCCCATACCATGGGAATTCAACCCTCCTAAGGAAGGATGGGGAGGTGCTGATGTATAACAAGTTGAATGAGACTCACTAGGATGCCCTTGTGGCAAAGGCGAGCTGTGTGCCAGGCTGTATGAACAAGCATTAGATAAAGGGAAGTGGTTATTCCTGTAAATGTGGCATTTGTGATCCAAGCTTGCCCTGCCTTGAGCAGCAGCTTGGATCAGATGGTCTCCAAAGGTGCCTTCCAACCTGCATCATCCAGTGAATCAATGGAGTGGAAAGCCTTGTCACCAATGTCAGAGCTGGGTGAGAGAAGGATCGCCTCACCCAAGCTCTCCTCTTCCTGTAGGTCCAGGCCATGCATGATTACACAGCCACCGACAGTGATGAGCTGCAGCTGAAGGCCGGGGATGTGGTGCTTGTGATTCCATTTGAGAACCCTGAGGAGCAGGTGAGTGGGAAAGACAGTGTGTGAGCCTGGGCTGGGAGGAGCCAAGGGGATTTTCAGAGCTGCTTCTTCCTCCACTAACAGTTGGCTGGCTGGATGCAGAGCCATCAGTTTGTGGCTGGGAGCTGGTGGGAGAGCCGGTTGTCCTTGAGCTTGAGATTGGCTTCCTGCAACAGAGGGGACGACTCTGCTTGTGATTTGGAAAGTAGAGACATTATCTTGCATAAAGCATGTGAAATAGCCATGGCTCCCTGACCCTTTCAGGGCATTTGAGCCAATACAATGGCTTCCTTGTTCAGGGAGCCCAACAGAGCCCATACGTTGCCTCCTCACTGCTCCTAAAGTTCATGCACATCCCTTATGACCAATGCAGTGCAGCCTGTGGCATTGGCAGGAGTGATACACAGTTTGTGATGATGTTTTCTTCCCTTTTGAGATGTGCTGGAGCTCTGAGAAAGCAGCTTGCAATGGATGATGTCTTGCACTTCAGTATAGCAATGGCTATTTCCAAAAGACAGTGTTTGGTCAGGAGATGGCAGCAGAACGAAAGGTTGGAGCAGATTGCTCAGCCCCAGAGAACCGTCTTACTGTCCATCTCCAACCTGAATTTAACTGGCGATGTTTTTCTTTAATCTGAGCTATTTCTAGAAGCATTGAGTAAATCCTCCTCACTTGCTGTGTTTGAGGGCTTCCAGCTGATAAAGTCTGCAGCAGTTTTACTACTTTGGCTGAGGGAGGTGGTGATTTTTTAAAATCCATGCTCATATCTCTAGGTTTTTGTTTAGAAAAGGAAGGGAATTCTCCAAATTGATCTAGTAGTCACCAGCTCTTTGGGTTTGGTCAAGCCCAGACAAGACCTGGATTCCACAAGGGGTAAAGGGAGCGTGATGTGTAGTTCACTGGCCACAAAAGTTGTGGATCGTCTTTGTGGCTCAGCTGTTGGCTTTGTGAATTACAGAGTCAGACCTTGCCGCTGCTTGTGAAATGGAAGCTATAATGTGCCAGCAGTTCCCGTAGAGCTAGGTGCTCTGAGGGGAAGGGTTGTATGGGGAAGCGGCAGTGATTCCTTCTGGAGACAAGACTTCTCACCGAGTGGGACTGCCCTGCACAAGCATTTGTGAGCATTTCTTTCTCAGAAAGCTTTTTGGTTGGGAAATGAGTGGCAGCTCCCCTAGTTTCTGTGGAGACGGCATTTGTGGAGCAGTTTTTCAATGCCCTATGTTTGCACTCTAGCTGGATGTGGGTGCAACAGCCATGAACTCGAGACTCTCCAAGCTGCAGAGGGTGAGCTCTGAGTGTTGCTAACATGATGCTGTAGCTGCACTGAAGCCCTCTAACCCTCCTACGGTGTATCCCATGCTACAGCTCATTTTCCTAACCTCAACCATATCCAGCCAGAAAATGTTGGCTGTTAACATGTGCATGAACTGTGCACGTGAGCAGAGAAAGCTTAGGATAATAGACTGATCCATGTCCCCATCTTGCAGCTTAGGTGTCAGTTTGTGGGTACATCAGCCAGGCCTGGATTCATCTCTCGATAGAAGAAAAGGTTGAGGGCAGCAACACTTCTAAGCTGGAACCTTAAGTGATGTGGTTCAAAATGTCAAGGGTCAATCTGGGTACTTGTGTCTGATCCCTACAGCTGAGGAGGCCCTTTGTAGCAGGATGCAGTGGAAGTGATGCATGCTGTATGGCACAGACGCTGTGTGCAAATGGATGAGCTCTTGTGCTTGCCATGCTGTGAGCTGGAGGCTGCCTTCCAGACACGTGGGCTCGGTGTCTTTTGCCTAATCATTTGTCTTCCTGATTTATGGCACGTCAGTCCTTCCACAGCCCTTGCAGCTGGCTGCTGCAGATGGGTTCCCATCTCGTGCCATTCCCATGACATCTCCTGAATGCTCAAATCTAAAGCAGCAGCAAAGGCTACCTGAGACCCGAGGCACCCAATACAGCCTGCAAGGAGCAGGGAACTCGGATACAATGGCTGGTCTGAGCTGCTGCCACGTGAAATGTGCAGAAAACAGGACAAGAGGGCATAAGCTGCAAAATGGCAGCAGAAAGCAATGTGTGCCCCGTGGATCACCCCTGGTGAGGGCTGCATCACTCCTGCACTGTGCAGGTACATTTTTAAAGAACACATTTCAAGGGAGGCATTGCTTGGCCTTGAGTAAATGCCCAGGTAACTCCTGCCAGTTCCAGGAAAGCAGAAGCATCAGAACAACTGTGGGAACCACACACACGAATGCTCCATTTCCCCACAGCTTAGAGCATCTGGTTACCTGAGTGCTTCTGCCCTGGCAAGTTATATAGTTGAATGTGATAACATGTCTAAATGAGCCTGGTGCCCGCTTTGCCCAGAGGAGCGGATGCAGAACAGGCTGTTGAGTTTGGAAGCAGTGGTCCCCTGTGCAGCTCTTAACCCATAAGCTGCCCCACTGCAGATGACTCCAATGAGTGGGTATATTTGCATGTTGAAGGGGTGCTTCCATGGTGGCAGCTCCAAAGCATGCAGAGAATAGGGTGGCTGCACACCTGAGCTGCAAGCAGTGCAGCCTTCCCTCCTTGAACATCTTGTCTCCCTCATGTGCTTCACATGGAGCAGAAATCTTGATGCTAGAAACCCTGCAGGTGGAGGGTGGGAAGTCTGGTTCTCCTCCTGAGCAGGTTCTACCAGGCAGGACTCCATTTGCCTCAGTGAAAATTCATCCCTGTTTATAGATGTATAGGTTTGGTGGCTAGGGAGGACCCTTGTGAGACACCTTGAGTCTTACATCATGTGTAGCACAAGTTTAGGAGTTTTGCTAACCTCACCATCAAGCAAGTTGGGCATCAAGCCCAACAGACTGCTGGGTTCTGGGAAGATGGATGAGCTCCTCAGCTCCCAATGCTCATAGACCAGAATTTCAGCATAGCAAACAAGACTCATTTTGCCTGTGCCACCTCTCTAAAACACTGATATCCAGGTGCCCTGACTGGAGCAGGGGATGAGCACCTCCAGAGAGTGATTCATCCTCTTCAAAGACCTGTGCCCAAGATGAATGGGATGAATTGCACTGTGGAGGTGCTCGTCTCTTTTATGACTACAGTGAACGCTAGACCCCTCATGTTTAGGTTGTGAAAGGTGAGATAGGCGATTCCCATTCTGTAGCCATAGAGACTTTCTTTGGCAGAATTTCCCCTGCTTCAGTGGGTGTAAATTATGACATGTTTCTATTACACTTGCTAATTGTTTACAGTTTCACTATCTCTAGACACTCTGGGTCAGATAGGAGTTTTGGTACTGATGCTGGTGAGATGTAGCCTTCTCCCTGTTTAAAAGGGAACAAAAGCATTTTTTTTTTTAACTTCTCCCCCATCCTCTTCCTGGATTGTCTCCAAGCCAAATACGAGCATGGCTTTGATAACGCCTTGACACCTCCTTGGCCTGTAGTCTGTAACAAAATTCCCCGCTCACATCTATCCCTCAGTATCTGATCTGTCTTCTCCTCCAGGATGAAGGATGGCTGATGGGCGTGAAGGAGTCTGACTGGATCCAGCATAAGGAACTTGACCAATGCCGAGGGGTTTTCCCAGAGAATTTCACAGAGCGGGTGCAGTGAAAGCCCAAGCCCACCAGCTGCATTTCTGCTGGAAGAAAGCAAGTTTTCTGGTAGATAATAGAAAAAGAACAGCAAAATGAAAAGGGAGAATTTTAAAGGAACAGAAGCCTGAAAAAAAAGTCAACTTAAAGGATGTGTTCTTCTCAAAGGGCAAGGTTTCAGAAGTAAATTGAAATACAAAGTGTTATCAAATATATACATATTAATAATAATAAGGCAAGTCAGATACCCTCTTCCCCCTTTGGTTTTAACAACATTTGGATTCAGAGGACTGATACAGAAACAACTCAAGTGTGGTTCTCTAAATACTGCATTGATTGAATAGCAACATTTCAGTCTGGTCCCTGGAAAGGCAGTATTTGTCTAATGGCTTGAGAGTAGAAGCTGCATTTGCTCTTGGGTGGGTTCATCTGTGTTGTCTTGAAGGTGGCTTGCATGGTAACCATAAAAATTCAGCCTTCCCTATATGTTCAACCTACAGTAGGCCAAACTTTCTGTTATGCTGTTGAAAAAAAATATTTAGTGTATAGTGTTCACCAATACAATGTATGTGTGTGCGTGTGTGTATTTTATTTTCCTCCTTTAAAACAATGTTAGACAAACTGTGATTTTGTACATGTAAAGGTAGAAGAAACTACATGGAAAGGGCATGGAGAAGATTAAATGCATGAAGCTGTGCTCAGTCCAAAGTTCTGTCAAATGCAGACACCTAAATTCTTGCAGTAGTATTGGCCTGTGAAATGCTCAGGGGAATGGACAAATTCAAGGGCAGAAACAAGACAAAACAAGTGGATGCCATTTAGATGGCTCTGAAATTTAGGAGAAGGAATCCTCTGCCCCTAAAACCCTGTGGGCGGTTTCAGAAATGCTTAGATTCATGTAGATGGAAGATAGCTCTGAAATTTGGCTGGTTAGAAAATCTGCTTTTAAAGAAAGAGATAAGGGAAGAAAAATGTCTTTCTGAAAGAATGTTTAAGAAAAAACACCAAGAAAAAACCAAATTGCTTTCTGTGTTTTTAATTGGCATTGTTATTTGTGGAATTGTATTCCTTGTTTTCCTTTGAAGAGTTCTGTAAGTGAGATGCTGTTAGATCAGCTTTCTCCAGTGCTGTGCTGGTGATGAAGTTAACCTCTATGAAAACTGGACTCTTGAAATACTCATTTAAAATGGCTGCATGACTTCATGATATTTTAATGCATTAGAAAGGAAGGCAAGAATATCAAAGTGTCAGTGTCAAGAAGACACTCTGCAGTCTAATACTGATGCTGAGACCTTTCGTATACCTTTCCTTTGCTCCCGTTTGTTTTTGAGTTTTGTTTTGTAGTTTAAACAAGCAGATGACAAGGCTGTTTCAAAGTGTGTATTACACTTGTTAAAATAAGCCAGTCTGACCCTCCAAGACTCTGAAGTCCCACAAAGGTACTTTAAACTCTACTTGAATACTGATGCAGCTGGCAGGCAGGTCGGGCTATTATAATTTATGGCCTCCCCCCTGCCATGACCTTTTTGCCTTGAAGGGATTTTTAACAGTGAGGTTACCTCCTGCTGTAAAGGGACAGGATCACTCTCTGAAATAATCTTCCTAACTGTTAGGAGCTGGCTTTTTTCAAAGATGCACAGAATGCTGACACACACTACTGAAAATCCCACCTTTTCCAATCTGTTTTTATTATTTGTAGGACAACAGAAAAAACATTGTAGGACAAAAGTGGATTTTTTTTTTTTAAATTTAGTTCAGAGGGACAGAAAATATATTCTTATAAATGCAAGAATTGCTGGAGTTCCTCCTGCTTCCATCTTGGGAGGTGATCTGTGCTAGTTATTTACAGCAATGTAACAGGCATCAAAATCTGTCCTATATACCCAAATCCCTTCTCCTTTTTATTTTTTTTTTTTTTAAATAAGTGTGCAGGAATTTATATTTTACATCACTGTTACAAAACCCAATAGGAGTAACTGCTCACAATACAGAAGGACTGGACTCCGCAAGTTACAGCGTGGTGAGCCGTTGCTTTAGAATACTTCCCTGTTTGATTTTTTTTTCTTTTTTCACCAGTATTGTCTTTATTACTCTTTTTTCCAAAATATCTATTTTTATGCTTTTGTGACTCACATTACTCCTTTAAAGAATATTCATTAAAAATATAGATTTAAATATACATAGAAATATATATATTGAAAAGCGGGTTGATCCAATTAGCATAATGCTGTCGGCTTAAAATGTTTATTTTTATGCAAAACCTGTGGATTTTTTTTTTTTAAATGACAAGACTCTAAGTACCAGAGCTGTGATTTTTTTTTTTTGTCTTGCAAGTAATTGTTCTAGAGCATTTAGAAAGCTGTGCTGATACCTAATTTATTGTGGGTTTTTTTGCTGTTGTTGATGTTGTCTTCTGCTGTGTTTGAACCAGATGACTGTCCCAACAAAGATCCTCGTAAGGCCTTTTCATTTTATTGAGCTTGCAAAGCAACTATCCAGTACTGTATTGTCCCTGCAGAAGTAGTAATGCTCTGCAAAAAAGGGATGTTGTTTTCAGGTCAGGTGAGTGATGCTCAACTGTTCTAGTGGGGAGGATGTTGCGTGTCTCTCCATTTGCTTCCCCCAATCCAAAAATCCCAGCCCCCAAACCCCCTTCCTTAGAGCAGGTGGGGTGGGTTACCTGGATCTTGCATTGCTCACAAATCAGTGGTGTCAGCACATTTCAGTCAAACGCAGGATCGGACCCACAGTTTATAAATTGCCTTATATGAGAGTAGGATGGCATAGCAAGAAGCTTGTAGGTGACAATGTATTTTGGAGCTAGGAGATACCTTACCTCCTGGGTCATGTTCAGCCCGTTGTAAACAGCCACAACTCCTCCCATTTTCAGTATTTTTACATCTGCTAAATAGCTTGATTCTTGTCGGTATTACCTGGTGAAATGAACTTCCCATTTTCTTTGGCTTAGGACTGATTAAAACAGAAAGAGGGACAGTAAGCTCCCAAGTAGGCTGTGCCCACAGTGGTTTTTCAGTTTGCGGGCTGAACTGAAAAATCTGGGGGAAAAAAGTTCTAAGGGTGACCTGAGACAATTTCTCCCCCCTCCCCCCCACCAGTGGAATGAAAAAGGGAAAAACTGAAACATAAAAAAAAATCCTTTCAAACCAGAACGAAGCATTCAGTTGTAGGGTTGCTTTTTCACTTTTTTAAAACCATTATGACTTGGGCTATAACAAGTTGCTTTGAAGCAAAAATGTGAATCCTTCTGTTTTGAAAATGCTGAAAGAAAATGCTTTAATGTTAATAGTCTTTTTGCCTTTGCCTTTTTTTCCTTAATCTGATAACTGGTTTCAGTTAACCTAACCATAAACTGCATTTTTTGGTGAATACGTTATCCACTTAAGAGAACCCAAACTGCCCAGTTCTGCTCCACTGAGAGGTACACTGGACACATTTCAGGGATTACCTGGTATCTGGCCCAGAAAAGCTGCTGGTTTACCCATCAATAATCTTCCGCTTGCTTGTTTTACTGGGTGAAGAATAAAAGCATCTCTCATCCCATGCCATTGACTGGTTTTGTAGCCTGGCTTAGAAAGATGCTCTTGCTCTGTCGGTCTCAGTTTGGTCACAGATTTATGACTATAGATTTAGGATGCTACTCCAGTTTGAGCCTAATCCCGTTGTGCGGTGGGAATTAATATTTGCCCAACTGATAAGAAAGAAATAAGGCATTGCTTTTTCTGCCTTTTTCTATCTTAGCAATGTCAGTAATATATCTTTATTAGGTAGAATTAGGGAAAGGTCCCGGGGTAAATATGAATGCGCTGTTCCAGGGGAGTCTGCCGCTTATTCTGTGCTACTTTCCATGGGCATCCCTCAATTGCCTGCTTGTACCACCTTTGCCTTTCTTGGCCGCGAAGGTGATGCGGTGAAGGGGGTTGTGCAGGCTTGGTTCCAGCTGCTCAGAGCTAGTCCTGCTTTGTGATCTGTTTGCCGCAGTCCTTGAAGCTTTGTTCACAGCCGCAGAACCCTTTCCTGTCACACTATCCGAAGACCGTGGCCATGGCAAACACCCCCAAGTCAAAGGGGTCTCTCTTTCATGGCCTGGAGCAGGTATGAGGGCTCCATATCTGCCTGGAATTGGGATGTCAACTCAGTCAAGTTTTGCAACAGCCCCTTGAAGGGAAAACACCCAGGGCTAAGGAGATGCCGGGGGAGGATGGAGGGGTGATACATTACGGTTTTCATTTTGGCTTGATGCGCTGACTGCCTTGCCTCTTTGTTCTAGGGAGGTCCAGAACCTCTTCATTTAGGGCTGAGAACAAAATGTGAGTGGTCAAGATGCACATGGTGAATACATTAACAGGTGCCCCTCTCCTGCAGAGGACGCTCAGTTCAGAGTCTCCTCTTTCCTGCTCTGTGCCAGACGGATTGAATGCTCTCTACCACTACTGTAGATGTTTTGGATGCTGTGCAGTCCATACCCCAAAACAGTGAATGTCCTTTGCTGGAGAACACAGAGGTGTCTCTCTAAGCCCTTTCCAGGAAGAGCTACCGATCTGCCACAGACAAGGCCTGTGTGCTGCTAACAGTAGCCTCTGATTTCAGCCTGTGTGTCTTTTAGCATCTGGCCCCACTATCCGGCTCCTCCTGCTTCCCAGCGTCTCCCATGCTTTTTGAGGGTGATGGTAGCATAGGGTGCTTCCCACCAACCTAAAGTGCAAAGTTAGCAGATGCACGAGCATGTCCATCAGCAAATCCTACGCAGTGCAGCTTGATAATGCTGATATCGGGAAAGCAAGCAACATCTTTTCTTCTCTGGGCAGCCAAAGGGAAGCTATTCCTTGCCACACAGGTACCATCTGACCTGGCACTGGTGTGGACACCTCTGCTTGCTTGCTCTGGTTTAGACATTTCTGAGTAGCAAACTCCTGACAGAAAGGGGTCCTGTGTGGTGCCCAGAGCTGGATTGGGCCACCAGCCCTTGCAAAGCTTGGGGTCTGTAGCTGACGCGTGGGGGCTGAGAATGAGAAGGCCATTTCGGAAATTTTGATTATGAAACTCAATGGAGAAGCCACAGCTGTGAAGACTGGTCTGTATGAACTTGTACTTTGATGTGTCTTACAGCTATAATTCCTTCACCTGTTTTTACAGCGTATTCTGCTAATCCTGTCCCTATCCTGCATTTCATGTAGATGGTCCCTACTTGAAACTTGCCAAATGCAGTCCTGGGCTTATTGCTTCTCTTTAAGTGAATCAAATGGCGACGACTTTGGCAATGTATTGGCAATCTCTTTTCCGTCTGTTAATTAAGTCTCTGAGTTTAACCACAATGACCTGAGAAATGTTTGGGGTTTGAGTGGGTTTTTAAATTATTTTAATTTTTGTTTTGTTTAAACAAAGCTGAAAAATTCCCATTGTGTTCAGAGCTGTGACGCCCAGTTCCAGTGACAAGTACTAGATGGATTTGTCCCATTTTGTTTCTTGGCAATGTTCGGAAATATAACTTGTGTCATCCTAAGTCCTGCGTCATTTTTTCTCTCTTACTTTGTTCCCACCTTTATGTTAAGAAGCTGAAGCAATTCAGGACCTCTTTCTCCTCAAAGAGGTGAGTAGCTTCAAAGAGGCTGGGTTTGTCCAGGCACCATTAACACTGGGAGCTCTTGCAAACACATGGGATGGAGATGGTGATGCTGGTCCTTTCCTGAACAAGTACAACAGCAGAATAAACTCTTGTAGCAGCCGTCTCTGTTCTGGTCTGTTGTGAGGACCTGATGCCAAATGAATGCAATGTATGGAAGGATTTGAGACCTTTGCTTTTTAATAGCTACTAACCTCAGGTGATGGGATCTTCATCCACTAAGGCAAGTTTGATGGGAGTGTGACATGTCATGGGCACCCTACCCCATCTGGCCAAACATCTCCCAGCTCCCTTTGGCCTGGCACATCCCTTTGGCTCATCTGGGTGAGCTCTTGGTTTCCAGGATGACTTTGGGGTCTGCTCTAATGGGGTGTTCCTGCCCTTCAACCAGAGTGATCTGGGACCTGTGAGGGACAGGATTAGAGGGACTCATGATTCATAGGTAGCTTTGGGGCCACTCCCTTGGATGCCTCATTCCGGACAGGCTCAGTGCAGCTGCACATGGGACACGGTGTGTAAATACTAAGCGCTGGCCAAAGGTTGGAATGTGACCTGAAGCAAATCGGTGCCAATTAGCACTTTGATGAATGGACTGCCAGTGCTCCGCTTTAGCATGCAGGTGTGCAAGCCTCAGGGCCAGCCCAGGGAGCTGGCCAGATGGTTCCTTTGTTTCCAGATGGCCCGGAGGGTTTGGTGCCCTTTAGCCTCTCATCTCTGTGGCACTGGGGTGGACCTGAGTCAAATCTTGTGGCAGAGGGAGGGGAATAGGCAGGCTGTGCCCTGAAACTATTGCTGCAGTTGGTGATTCAGGCTCTGCCTTGGCTTGGCATGATGGCTCCGGCCAGGCTGAGCTGGGCCAGCTCTGCTGGGGCTGGGAGCTTGCAGGACAGGAGCGAAACCCTGAGGCATGGGGGCTCTGTGCATGCCTTCTGTTTGCCCTTCCTCATGCAGTTTCATTCCCATCACCCAGAAATACAAAGAAAACAGGGGAGGGGAGAAGGCGGCCGAGGGGGAGCAGTGTGCATAATTCATTGTCAGCTGCCTCTACTCAGCTGCATAATTCATTCCCAGTGATGTCTTGCAGCACTTGGGCTCATTGGCCGTGTGCAGGCTGTGGCCACGTGAGTCCTGGCAGCTCGGTTGGAGCAGGACCAGGCTTATGGGCCCCTGGGTTTGGCCCAACAGCCCTCACCACGCTGCAGGGAGCTGGGCTTCACTCTGGTGGGAACACAGCTGGAGAAGGAAGCTTCTACAGATGGAGGAGGCACAGGTGGCACCAGGTGAGGCCAGGGTGCCTGGGAGCGGGTGAGGTGGAAGCCAGGGTGTTAAGTGCTGCAGGGGACTGGCATTGACTGGGGTCAGTTGCTCCATAGTATCCACATATAAAAGGAGAAGTTGGAACCAGGGCTGTCCTTCAATGGCTGCCCATGCCACCTGGCAAGACCCCATGGCAGGGAGTTTGAGCCCCGGAGTGGAGCTGGCAGTTGCTCTGCAACCCTGAGGAGGAGGAGAAGGTGGGAGTTTGGGACAGCTCTCAGCAATTTCTCCTGTTAGCTGGCTGGGTGAAGCCGGTGCCCTTCGCAGAGCAGGATTGCTGCTTCAGCAGGTGGAGGAGCCTCTGCTGCCTGTCTGCTGCATGGCCCAACCCACAGAGCCATTAATAATGGTGTGGGAACAGGAATTCAGCAAATGCCCATGATTAATTATCTCATCACGGGCAGTTAATGGCCAGCCTGCTCTCCTTGGCCCCGTGGTGCAGGTAATGGAGTAGGCATCACTTCTCACCGGGCAAGGTGCAGCCCTCTGCCAGAAGCGATAGGCAGAGTTTGCAAGCTGTTTTGATGCACTGCTGGTATGCATTTGGTGAGATCGTATTTTCAGATGCTACAGATCTGTCTGTAAGGGGACTTGCTAGTTATTGGAGCCAGGTACCCAGCTCTGGCAATCTAATATCAGCTTTTCTTTTCCTAGCAGTGGCATTATCCCATGCCTTGCCTGCATTTGGGAGCACTCCCTCTTACTGAGGCTGAGTGACTTCTTCACATGCACTCTGCTTGTCTCAGCACTTTCTCATGAATTAATAGATAAAAATTCAGGTACCAGCTTTGCTGCATCAGGCACGGGGGGTTGATGGAGCCGTGCAGTAGCAAAGACATGCGAGCAAGGCTGGCTTTTGAAATCTAAGGGGGATGAAATGATCTGCTCCATGGATGACTACCAGGCAGGGGGCTGAGCTCCACGGAGTGCCAGTCATCGCCTCCGTCCCAGCTGCTTTGCAATAAGGTAGGAGAAAGAAGAGCTCTAGCAGGAGTGCAAGGTATTAAAATTAAATTGCACACATTCATGTTACTTGGTCAGCATGACACAGCCCAAGGTGTGAAATGAATGTGATGGGACTGGGGCTGGCTGCTGCACCAGTAAGAGGAGCAGTGCAAGCCTGTCGTCCTGTGTCCGAAAGGGGATCATGTTCCCCTTTAGGGCACCTTCTGTGACTGCCACAAAGTTGGCTGTTATGGCAGAAGTCAAGCGTGTTCAGAAACCCCTGTGCTGCAGACTGTAATTTCTCCCATCTCCAATTCAGAGAGACCTGTGAAAGCCTCGTCGTGTGGCTTCCCCTCTCTAATGTCCAGGATTGCCACTGTACAACTGTAGAGGCTTCCAGGAGACACCTGACTTGATTTTGCACCATGCGCTGTATTTGCTGTTGAAGGCAACGCTGTGGTTAGGTGTGCAGGTATCCAGCCACATGGAGACATTTGTGAAATCTGTGAGTGCCTTACCACTGTACAACACATCCCAAACATCTGATGAACGCTTTCTGTATGCAAGACTTCTGGCCCCTCTAAGGAAATCTGAGGTAAGATGCTGGGGGCAGGCAAGGTGTTTTAGTAGCTGGGCCATGGCTTTGCTCCTGCTGATCACATGAAGGATCACATTAGCCAGAGATGCTTTCAGCCTTCCAAGACCTTTCCACATAACCCACACCAGAGGCTGGCTTTGCTCCTCTGTGATAAGGGGCTACCTTCCTAAATCCTCAACAAGTTGCTCCTGGAGTCGTCCTGTGAAGTCTCATGCTCATCTTCTGCCTCCCAAGCCCTCTTTCCCATGAGCAGGCACATCAGGGAAGGCTGTACGTCCTGCCCCGCAGAGGTAGTGATGCACCAGATTAGGTGGGCAGGTATTCTGTTTTGCTTTTCCCTCCCCTGTCTGGCAGCTCCCAGCATCGCTCACTGTGGCTCAGGCTTTCTGCTGTTCTGCGAAGCAGACGTTGTTGCTCTTTTCTATATGATACAGATGTTTTTGCAGGAGTGTAAATGATTCCCACCCAGTAATTCTTTTATGAAGCACTCTTCCTCTGCACAGTAAAGAAAAAATGCAACTGAGGTTGGTAATTAAATGTTTACTGTTAAGTGCTTTATATATTATATACTATAGATCATTCCATCCATTAAACAAACCACTTTTAACTCCCTTAACCTTATTGTCTATTATTAGGTTAATCAGCATTCATATCCTGTAACTCTGCATTTCTATCTAATTACCCTTTCTTTCTTAATTCATATTTCTATTTAATTCAGCTTAGCATCAGAGCTGAATTCATTGTACTCAGCACTGGGAGAGGACTTGATCCTTTCAGTGCCCAGGGGGCTGAGGGGCACAAGTTTTAAACAGTCCCCTTGGATACCTGCTAAGGTTTCCTTCCCTGAGACAGTCCCTGCTTAACTCTAGAGGAATTTGTGTCTATGTAGGAATCTGGAGGTTTGACACCTTCCCGATTATCTCAGGTTACCAAAGAGCTCCCCTGTGCATGGTGGCTGCAGCTGGCGTAAGGGCGCGGCAACGATTGCGTGGAGCATCCAGCCACCACTCCAGTGGGAGGACATGGTGGGTTTGCTGCTCTTGCCTTTGCCTCCAAGTCTTTCTGGCTCTGTGGATATTCTGCTAGCGAGTCACTGGCAAACTTAGTGTCATACAACTGACTCTCTGCGTGGCATCCCTGGGTAAAGGCGCCGAGTGTTTGCAGTGCTGGGAGTCTCACCGATGCCTGTTGAAAGCTCTTGCGTCCCATCGCTGAACCAATCTAACCTGCCGTTAATGTACCTGTATCTTAGCCACTTAAGATTCACTTAAGGTTAACTTAACAGTTAACCACAATTCCCTACTGTCCATGCTGGAATTTGGGTAAATTCTTTGCATCTAAAGCAAGAGCGAAAGCCATGGCGATTGACCCCATGACCCCGCAGAAGATGAGCCCACCCTGAACCTGCTCATGCTAGTGCTCAGAGCACCAGTGTGACACGGGATTTTAGTGTTTTTTTTTTTTCCCCAGTGACGACAAGTTTTTTTCACTAGAAAAGAAGAAATAGTGAAAATAAGGCAAAAGGAGGTTCACGGGTTTTTAAATCTGCATTATGTCATCTCACTGGGAGCTTCATTCAGGTATGTGTTGGGTAAGGAGTTAATTTTCTTCCTGGCTAGGCAGAGGCTCACACTTCACTCTGGATGTCAGGGTAAGGATCAGCAGCTGGAAATAACTTGTGTCTTACCTGACTAAGGGCAAAAAAGTGGGTGCTGGTGCTCTTTGACTTGCTCCCCGGCTCTGGCCGTGGGTGAGGTCTAGGGCTGATGGGACAGACCACAGTACCTGCCTCTATGTGGGGTTTTGTCAATGAGCATTGGGTTTATATGTAACTGTATGGATCCTGTTTGACAAACCTTTGTAGAGTTGATCTGGCCTTGATCTCCGGAGGGAAGCACTTTTAAACGAAGTGGTGTGCTAGCTAGCTGATGGCCCTGACCCATGAAATTGAGGGGTGCAGGAAGGCCATGATACCATGCACCAAGCTGCGTGTTGTGATGCTGTAGCTCATATTGTGCCCGCTGACAATGTGCTCTTTTGGCATAAACGTGTGCTCTGTTCTCTCAATCCCCAAGCCCTGGGGTCTGCTACAGGAGGCTGTCAGTTGTAATCTCTTCCCCTCAGACATTTATGGGGATATCCAAGTCACCCAGTGCAGCAGCATTGTTGCGAAGCAGATTAAATAGCAGGCAGGGAACACCTTGCTTGTCACCACTTAGCATCCAAGCTGCAATGGCTTTGAGGAATTGTCTGGGTCCCTCCAGATTCCCCAAGCAGCTCTCTTTGCTAGTACCAGTCCAGAACAATCAGCAAATTGAGTTCTTTTTATTAACTTCAAACGAAGACATTAGCCTCAGCCAGGAGAATAAAACCAATTTATGAGGCAATTAGCTCTGCAAAAACATTTTGGTCTCCCCAGAGCAGCCATCTGAAGAGCATCTTATTCCAGCTGCACAGCTTCTTCTGGCCTTGGGTTTGCAGCACACTCCATTTATCATAAATAATAATAATAATGTATAAACAAATGGGTTCCTGATGCGTATGTGAGGCAGCCAGGAAGGACTCCTCTGCCCCAGACTAGATCTTGTTGTTGGCTTCCTCCCTTCAGGTGCCATTCCTGTGGTCTGTTACTTGATCGCGGTTCATTTTGATCCTCAAGCTCTTTGTAAGTGGGCTCTTCATAGCATCTGCAACAGGGTTAGCTGCAAGCCAAAGAACTGGAACTATGTGAAGAAGCCATAGCAGTGGACTCAGAGCCATGTGCGTATTTTCCAAGTCCCTTTGCAGGAATTGCAGCTTTCTCAATCCATAGGAATTGTCTGTTAATGATGATGCAGGGATGAATGTGAATTACAGTTGACAGAACAGCTTCATTTTCTACTTGTGGGCTAGCCTGAGACTTCCAAATTTGCCTTAAAAGCAAATTGAGATGAAAAGTTAAAATTCCATTTCAATGAGCTGGTACAAGATATCATTCTGCCAAACACAGAACTCCTATTTTCTTTGTTTTCCTGTTTCAACTTTTCCATTTTATTATAAACATCTGTTTTCTGATTTTAATTACATAATGCTATTGTGGAAGTGAAAACTGTACTACCAAGCCCAAAACACTAGACCATAACAGTTTTACTACAAATATTCTCAGCAAATTTAGTGAAGTTCTACAAAACTTTGATTCTGTTGAATCAACATTTTTTTGACACAAGGTGACGCAGCTGGAGGCATGTGGACCAGCTTTGTTTGGCTTCTAAAAGGAGCACTCCTCACGAGAAGAGCCCCAGGCTTGCACCATTTTCACCTCCATCAGCAGGAGGGAATTCTGTAGGGCTTAGTGGGTGTTAAGAAACCGGAGGGGGAAGAAAGTGCAGTTGTCTGCTCAATTAGATGTGATCATATTAAAACAGCCAGAAAAAGAAAGGACTAAACCCCAAGCTTTTCAACATGAATCCGAGTGCCCAAAAGACAGAGTGTCCTATGGAGACTTTTCAGGTGTCAAAACTGGGGCTGTCTGTACCTCTGTTTCTCTCTGAGCCCTGTTTCTGAATCTGAAGAAGGATGTACCCAGCCCTGAAATGCAATAGTCCTTGTATGTATTAGGCTACATAGCATGAAAGGGCAGGGAAAAATTGCTGAAAGCCCATGTTCAGAGCCACAACCAGCACCAGTCCTGCTGGCCACTGTGACTCCTGGGATACAGCCTGGGATACGGCACAGGAAGCCCAAATCCCAGGCAGACCTTCCCAGCCTTGAATGTGTACTGCTGCCTTTGGTCATTGGATTAGAGGCCTCGCAGGACCGCTACCTCGGGCCCGGTGGCTGCAAGCCCTCGGGAGGCAAGCTGCTCGGAAGGGGACTGTGTGGGTGACCCAGCACGTTCAAGCTGTTCGCATGCAACTTCCCATGCGACTTCCAGTTGTGCATTTTCCTCGTACTCCCCCCTGCAGATTTAGCGTGGGATTTGCAGCCACTCAGAAGCACCGCTATCAGCAGCTTGATCAGCCCAAGTCTGTCGGTGGCTTTGAAGGGATTTTTTTCTTCTTTACTTTTTAAAATCCTCTCCTGCCCTACTTCTTTCTCCGTCATTGAGTTAAAGGTCTGGTTTACATCTCCTTTGGAATAATTCTGCCTTTAAATTTTGATGACTCAGTGAGTCCAGCCAAGGCTCTTTAAAAGCTTTTAATGCTAAGCTTTGGGGGTTTTACACAGCTGGTTAAATCTGTAATGACCTTTCTTCATTCCCACTTGAACTTTCCACTGTTCTGCTGCTCTTTAACTCCTGCAAAGCCTCATTTAGGTTCCATCAAAGCACTTGCACAAAGAGAGGAAGGGTTCTTCCCATACCCCCTTTTTATTAATGCGTGAGTGTATAAATCATGCTGCCACCGAAGGAATTGAGCATAGCCTGAAGACAGCACAGCCTCCTAAGGTATTAACTACAGTGGCTGTGTCATTCTGTATGGAGGCTGTAGCAACTGAAATGCTTCCTCTGTGTGTGTGTATAATACACTGTGCACATACAGCACTAAAGTCATCCCTGCCTCTGCCTTCCCCAGGCCTGTGCATAGTGCTGTTTATTTTACATCTAAGCAGTTTTCACATCTTAGTCTGTATGACCAGGAACATGGGTGCTTCAACAAGCCATTGCTGGCCTTAGAGGAAGGACTAGACTCAGCCTAATTTTTGAAACAGAGGTGTTTTATGGTCAGGGCTGGTGCAAACCATCCCGCTTGCTGAGCAGAAAGATACTGAGCTGAAGAAAACAAAATTATGATCTCCATGGCTACAGGTGAAGGGACACATTGGCACAACAGTAGCAAAGAGACACTTTTCTCTGCAAGACAGCCAAGGCAAGCCTTTGTGACACCACTGCTGCTGCCAGCCATGGGGTGTCTCACAGCAATTGCTGTCCTAAAGTGCCTCTGCTTCGCCTGCCTTCAGGTGGGAGATGAACACCAGGCAGTTATTTGAGTGGAAAAACAGGAGAGAGGAAAAAAAAAAAGCAAAGAAAATGGGGGGGGTGGTGGTGGTGTGTGTGTGAAGGGGTAAATGAATACATTGTGTTGTACTTGGAAACCATCTTCTGTTATCTGTGTCGTTACATGCATCAACTTTGATAGGCTGCTTAGTTGTCTTTTGGCCAAATATTCCTGTGCTGATGCATAAAAGCTGTCCCACTTTGATACTCACTCATACAAATGTTAGCACTGCTGTAGTGGAAACAGCTGTCAGCTGGATAATTGAGTGGAGGCTGCTGGGTTTTTGTGCCAGTTATGAAACGATTCAGACATTCTAGTGGGAGGCTACAGCACGATGTTTGGGCTGGATTTTCCAAAGGTGCTTAGGTGTTGGAGGATTCAGAGAAGTGCCTGTGGAGATTGACAATGCCTGAGAAGCCTCTGTGCCTAAATCTGATGGAAATTATGGGTGTTTTGGTGTCAGAACTGCCGAGATGCTTCTGGACACTCCCATTTGTAAGAAGAAAGGTTGGTAACACACCTTGTGTGGTGGAGAGCTGGCAGCTACAAAAGTACCCAATGCCAAAGCAGAGTAAACGAGACAAATGTATAATTTGATGTCCTTGCCATTGAAAAGGGATTTGGATCAGATGCCTTTGAAATATTGGAGATCATCTGTAAGGAAGGGTAGATGGGTCAGGAAAGAAACTTCAGCCGAAGCAGGCTTTGGTCTTTGCCCTGCCCCAGACTTGCTGCCTGATTGCAGGAGGTTGTGGAGGCCCAAGCTCTTGAGAACACAGCAGCTGAGGCTGGTTTAGGTGTCTCTTGTCCCAAGTCCTATTTAGTCCCTGAACAGTTTTTGATGGCCACTGTACCCAGTTTCCATCGGGAGTTACTAACACGTTGGCCTCTTTTAGATGCTTGGATAAAATATGGTTTTCTGTTAAGAGGCTTTTACATTGGCCCTGGTCTGCAGGGGGAAGCCCAGCCCCATGCCTGGGCTCAGCCTGGTGGGGCAGGCAGCAGCCTGAGGAGCCATTTTGCAGGTGCAAAACCTGCCCTCAAAGGCAACGGACCTGCACGACAGCCCCGCGCAGGGGGCGGCCACACGTGGTGTCCCTCACCAGTGCGTTCAAGGGTTTTGTGCCAAAGTGAACATGGTGTTCCCTATGCTGGCACCTTCTGCTGGATGGTTACTCTCTCTCTGTGGGCTGGTGTTGGGTGGTAGCCAGGGGCTTCTTGTGGGATGAGAAGGGTTTCTTCTCATCTCCAGAAGTAATATTGTTCATGTTTTCTCAGCAGGAAACCTGTCACAAAAATCCCAGGGCCATGCTAGGCTGATGTGTGTCTCCTAGGGGTTCATCCTCCTTTCTGTACAGGCTGGAAGAAACGCGTCTCTCTTGTAAATGCCATTGCAGAAGGGATAAAATGTCTTTCAGCCTTACTGGAGACAGCACTGTATGACTTTGCTTCTTCAGATATAAGGTTACAGGGTAGCAGGCCGTCTTCAGCTGTCAGACATGGAGAACAAGCAACACCCTCTTCTTCTGGCTTCTTTCAGACTTAATTCTTCCTTACGACATTCAGGTCTTGCTCTCCCCTTGCTACAGCCAGGGGTGCAACTGGCTTGGGAGCTGCGCTTTGACAGGAGTGAGTCCTTGCTTGCAAGCGGTTCCTTCGCAGCTTGCATAGGACTTGCTGCTTCAGCATTTGGGGCTTTTGTGATGATCCTGTTCCTGCCACCGTGTTGCAGTTGCCTTACTTCAGCAGAAACATCTCACGCAGATCTCAGCTCTGCAGTGTCTCAGCCCGGCTCTGCATTTGCGGGGGGGGGGGGGGAAATCGGAGCGGGAGGGAGGCTGTGGAGGCCCAGCAAGAGGCATGCTCCCCACATCTAGCCTCACGCTGTGGCTGGAAATTGTCTTGCAGGTGTCACTGGTCCGTGGGATAGGATGGAGGAAAGCTAACAGCCCTTATCTCAGCTGGGAAAAAAAGAGCTCTGTAATTAGAATAAAGCCCTACAGCTTCCAGCTTTGTAATTTCTTTTCTGCTTTCTTACTGTGGGGAAGGAAGTTGTGTCACCCGCTCCTCAGAGGGTAAAAGTTTTGTTGTCTGATGCTGGATCACACCCAGGAGTGTGGTCCAGCCATCAGATGGAGGAGGGGAGAGGATAATGACAGCTGTGTGGGGTTTTCAGCAAAAAAATAAAATAGAAGGCTACCTTTTCCAGTGAAAAGGAGGGAGATGAGGAGCTGGGAGGTGTGTGTTACAGTCATTAGCACATAGTTTAAAGGAACCATCAGCGCCCTGTGTTTTAAAGTCCAGTTGGTAGCACTTAATAGCCCTGGCTTCCCACAGAAGTCCCTCAGCCTGTTTGCAGTTGCTCCTGGCAGTGACACTGGTAGATTGATAGGATTTTACAGGGGTACAAAAGAGTTCCTTTGCAGCATGACACTGTTTCCCCTTAATGGACTCTGTGACAAAACAAATTTCAATGGTGTAAAAGTGCCTGGACCAAAGCAGTCCATTTGTAACACCCCACTGTGAGTGAAAGCCACAGGACTGGTTATGGCCACGCTGAAAGGCAGCGGAGGAGCTGATCACACCAGGCACTTAGAAAAGGACAGATTTATAACCGTGACCTGTGCATTATAAAGAATATCATTCTTTTTGCTCCTGAGCTCAGCCTAATGTTAAAGAGCCAGGATGCGGAATGCTGGGCAGGACATGGCAGGCAGGTTATCTCCATGAGCCACCCTTCGAGGGCACCCGTGTGTGTTACTGACGCGCTCATACAAGGGCATGTTTCTTCCTTTGAAATGGCTCAGCCCTTGTGAGGAAGCATTGCAAAAGAGTCCCCGGGAGGTGGCCAGGTCCCCTGGGAGCAGCATGGCCTCTCAGCCATGGGGAAGTTGCAGGGGGCAGGTTGTGAGCAGGGAAGGATGCACGAAGTCTGGCCCTGGCTGAAGAAGAGTACTGTGCTGAGAGGAGGAAGAGGAGGTCTTACAGTCAAGGCTGAGACATAGCCACAGCTTGTACATAAATGCCCAGGTATGGGTAAGGACCTTTACATCATGGTGTCGAGCAAAGTCTCTTTCCCTTAGACACTTCACGTTGCATCTTTTCGGGAACTGCAGAATTTCTCCCCTTGAGGAAAGTTGGGAGGTTCAGCAATGGCTCTGTCAAATTTCCTCTTCCCTCTGCCTATGCAGAACAACCAGGGAATCTGGATTGATGGACTGGTGTGACAGCTGACACCTGACAAGCTTTTATCTAGACAGCGCAGATATGGGTGTGATGTCTCGTTGACATCTTACTTGGACTTTTGGAATGAGATACCTCTATTCCACTTTGGTACCTTATAGAAGGCGTCTGCAGCTGATCTAGCAGCCCAGTGTCCAGGAGGGGAGAGGCAAAGCACCCATAGGTTACAGTATGGCTGGGTTAGGTGTGGGGAGCTGAACTGCAGCCTGCATGGACAGAAATGGTTTGAGTTTTCCCATGAGGCTAGAGCAGGATTGACGTTTCCCATGTTCAGACACTACGTCCACACTCTCATGCACTCACATGGACCAGGAGAGCAGTCGTACTACCTTTGTGGACGCATGACCAAAGCAGAAGTTAGGCATGTCAGGTCTATTTAAACCAATTTAGACCTGTCCTCCCTTCAGCGCTGTGGGTATCATTGGAGAAAGGTGTCTTCTAATACTCCAGTTTACATTTCAGCCACCTGATGGAAGACCAACACTTGTAGATATTGAGCTGAAATCTCGTGTCAGTCCCCACACGAGTGATCAGCTCTCCACAAGTACCTGCAGAGGGCAGAAGATCGGCCATGTAGGTGCTGGATGTGTGGAGTTGGGATGACTTTGAACAAGTGGGATGTATGTAGAGGGGCATGATCCCTGCTCAGGTCTCCAAAACAGCCCAGTCTGCAGCTGCAGATGTCTGAGAGTCTGCAAACTGTGAGTAGCCAGGCTGGGAGCACTGAGCACACCCATGCTGCTGCAAGTACGTGGGGACTGGAGCATCGTTCCCGGGGCTCCACACCATCTGTGGTATAACCCAAAGGTGATGCAGAGAGGAAAGGAACTTGCTGAAGCCACATGTTGGAGAGCTTTTTTTCATGCCTATGGGAACTGCTGCCTAAACCAGGCAACACTAAGATCCTGTTGCTTTATACAGCTGAACTTCTTGCTCTGCCTTGCTGATCTGCACATCCGCAGGAACAGCTCAGGGTGGCAGTGCTGCCTTGTGGTTTGAACTATTCCCTGGGTTGATTTCTTTTCCTTGCTGTCATGCAGGGAGTTGTATCCCCAGAGTGAGCATCAGGGGTTTCATATGAAAAAAACACAGATGCAAACTGCAGAAATCTGTGTCCTGCCACACTGGGTTTAATTAAGGGCACACTGAAAAAATCCCTGTTTGGTAACGGCTCTCTGCAGTCACGCTGTGTTGGAATTCAAGTGGCTTTATGGCAAGGCTGAGTTTGGGCTCGCATCTGGCAATATTAAATCAGTGCCCTGTAGGAAGAGAAGTTTATTTCTATTTTCTGCGTTTCGAGTGGCTCCATGTGCCAAACGCACATTTCTGCCACAACTGGTAGAAAGAAAAAAAGGTGCAGCCTCTCTAGAAAGCATCGGAAAGGAGCAATGTAAAATGCCATGCCACTGATGGTCTGCACTGCCTAGTCCCAAAGGAAAGCGTAGTCCTTGAAGGACACTGCTTCATCTCGGGATCATCTGGCTGGGTGGCAGCAGTGCCACACGTAGCTGGTAGGGACACAGCCTTGTGGTGTGCTAGTTGCTATTCCTTTGTGCTCTCAGCCCTGACCTGTCTCCTGGGGACGACTGACAGTGTTTCATGCCATTGAGAGACTTCAAGCAGTGGATATATGGATGCAAAATCTGCCTACTAAATCTGTTTCATTTATTTTCCTGTGCAACTTATTATCTGTGAAATCTATTTACCTAATATAATCTACCTACCTATCTAATCAGATACAGTTGTATAAATGGAGGTGAAGGCAATGGAACATCACATTTTTTCCTGGGCGTGTTCACTTTATCCACCCAAAAATCATTGTCCAGCTTGAATCTAAGAATTTTCCTGGATTTCCGGTGTAGTCTGACTTAAGGTACCTATGCTGTACAGTTACCTTTCCACTGAACAGCAAGACTGCCGTGTAGATTCTCTGGGCTTTTTATGTGGAACCTGTGGACCATGTGCTTAAAAGCACGCGTATCTGTCCAGGGGCTCCCAGACAGAAATGAGGCAGCCCTCAGGATGTATAAAGAGATACAGAAATACATTTATATATCTATATATGAATCATAAATCCCAAACCTCCTCCATTTACAGTGGCTGCCAATTTTGCAGTGGGGAATTTCAGGAGCCCTGGAAGGAGGGCATCCTGCTGCGTGGCGTGGCAGACAGGCAGGTACGTATATACAGCTGCATGCTCCCTCTCCGTAATGCATCATTCAGGATTATTCCAGTGTCAGAGGTAACATCCCATCCTGGCGCACCGGCAGATTTAAGGCCTGAAATATCCTCGAAGCTTTGTTGATTAGGGAGGAAAAGTGTCTCTACTTGTTCTAGGAAGTGTCAGGGCTTCCCCTAACCTTTGGCAATGGCCAGGGCAGTTTGTTGGCTTTTGAATCATGACTTCTGCTCCTCATCCAGCTGGAGGCTTCCCTCGCCAGCTCCTTTCCCCTTGCTGTGCTTTGGCTCTGCTCTCTGTGCAGCGAAGCAATAACCCTGAGCCGTAAGGGGGTTAATCATTGTGCTTATAAAGCAGTGTCAGCAGTGCTTGGGCAGAGCTGGTCGTGATGGTGGATGACCATCTCCACTTGTTTCCAAATCTGTTTTCTACAATGTGGTGGATATATGGAGTCAAACTTGGTGTTGCCTCAAGGGGAAATGGCTCCATCAGAGAGAAGATTCACTTCTGTTCCTGCGCTCACTTTCCCTAAGCATAAAACAGCAAGGATATTTTGCCAAGGCTGTGGAGACTCTTTGGCTTGAAATAAAAAAAAGGCTAAGCGTAAAGAAATAGCAATGTGCAAAATGGAGCCAAACACAGTTTTCTAGGATTTGCAAGCCCCACAAAATCTAGGCAGGGCGTTTTATCCCTCAGAGTATGGACAACCGTTGCTTTTTTGGAGGATGAGAGATGCTGTTGACTGTCTGCAGCACGAGTCTCCACCACTGCGCTGCTCCCGCTGCTGCTAGAAAGGGAGCACAAAGACTCCTGTTAGCAGACATGGCCAAGAATTTCTCTGAAGCATCAGATGTCAAATCAACGTTTTCAATTTCTCCTCTCTGCCTGAGTTGCTTTTCCTTCATGTTTCTGTCGCTTCTTTTCTCCTTCTCAATCCTCCCCCTCCTTCTTCCTGATCAAACCCTTTCTCTCATGGCAAATATCATTACTACAGCAGGCGAGATGAAATACGCCTCAGTCTACCTCAATCCCAGTGCAGACAGAAACCCAAGAGAGAAGGGCAAAGAACAGCAAATAAGGAGGTTTGCAGAATGCCAACACAGCAATGGCAGCGAGAAATACAAGACAGAGCTGTTAACCACACAAGGAAATAAATGCTCCTGTGGGAAAAATCATACACTAATGCCTATTAGCTTAATAGCCCTGTGGTTTAGGCAGAGGGTGGAGAAACGGGGGGTCTGGGCTTTGCATGCTGCTGTGCTGCAGCCCAGCTGTCGCTTGGGAGGCTGGATGCTCACTCTGCCCTTGGTTGCCTTTGCTTTCAGCTTTGCCACTTTCCAGTGTGAAACGGGAACTGGTTTCTTCTGGGGCTGTCAGACACCGACAGAGGCCGGCAACACCTGGAGGAGCCCATGCTGTTGGATGGAGGAGTTCCCCACATGTGTGCACACACTTGCACAAGGGTCAGATCTCTCTTCACATCTCCTCTCTGGTTCCTCCACTCCCATCTCACTCTCTGGCCAGAGGCTGGAGCTGAAGGAAGGTCTCCAGCACTTCTCTTCAGAAAGAGATTGCAGACAATGTGCCCGGTCCAAAACCAAAGCGGTCTGCAGGTGTTGTGTTCGTTGTTAGGAGTCTGGGGACCAAACCTCAGAGCAAAAAGGCCGTAGCAAAAAAAGAACTAAATGGAAGCAAATGGCAAAGCCAGTCTGATGGAGAGCAGCAGATAACAGGACCAGTTTAGCAGGAAGGTTTATGAGGGAAGGAGAGCAAATCTTCCCTTCAAGAAAAGATAAAGAGGCAGATTATGATATACTTTGCTTCATAGTACTTCCTGAAAAAGAGCCGATGGCGTTGTTATCTGCTTTAATATTTTGTGTTAAACATTAAAGGGATGAAGGCAAGGAGCCTGAGTAGCTATGAGTTAATCTGAAATGCAGAGATTTTTAGGCTGGGGAGTAGAGGGACTTTGTTGGTTATCATTAGACTTTTCAGCTCACAGTGGTCAAGTCTATATTCTTTTTTTTCTTTTGATTGCTGCTCTTTCCTCCTTAAATCCTCTCTCTGCCTAGAAAAGCCCTACTTGAAACAGAGTTTGCTTGTACCCAGCAAATGGCCTAGGGATGCTGAACGTTGTGTCACTGGGGCCGCAGCAGGTAAGTAACTCTGGCTGAGCACAGCAGAGACTGGATTTGGGGAAGTACAGGGTTAATAAGAGATAAACACCCAGCTCTAGCAGTTAACACCAGGATTTGGGGCAAGAATGTGTCAGCTCCCAGCATCTTTTTGCTGTGGGAAGGATGAGACCTTGGGGAGGAGAAATAAGGGGATCAAATTCTGTGTTTCGGGTTATGAATGTTCTGGGCAAGCAATTTTAAAGAACAGTGGTTGAATGGAGGTCCATCCTCAAGGTATGAGACCTTTCTCACTTCAGATTTAGGCTTCTAAGGCTGTCAGGAGTTAACACAAAAGTAATTGTCAGGCAGCGGGTAGGTGGAGATGTGAACAATAGGCTTAGGCACCCCAAGGGAAAGAGGGGTCTCTAATGATGAGGGTGTTGCCAAAGGCTTCATCAAGTCAAATATTACAATTAGCTGTTGTTCACTACTGCTCCTTACATTGCTTAAAAATGAAGGGCAAGGTTCCCTACACCTGGAAACTTCTGCAAGCATGGGGGTGAATTCTGAATAAACATTAAAAAAAAAAAAAAAAAAAAAGGGTGAAATTTAATAGTTTTCCCCTTATGACCACGTCACATCAGATTTACTGCCTTGCAGTGGCTGGCAAGAAACTTATTAGGAAATGATACCGCTACCTCAGAGTTGGGGTATTAATTTTTAATCGATTACTACTTTGTGATGATGATGGAACTGGAGTATCAAAGGTAGGCGAATAGCGTAGCACATGCCCTTGCTGTTCTGTAAGCACATGCTGAGCCCCAAGCTGTTCCCGAGGCTTCTCTTTCCCAGCTGTATGAAAGAAGCCTGTGCCAGCTTTCTCCTGCATCCTGCTAGTGTGTGAACATCTCCCAGTCTCTAATGCATTTGTTACCGCTGAGCCACCGCAGGGTGACAGGTGAGGAAGCAAAGGCAGGAGGGAAGCTTAAACCCTTTGGTTCCAGTGGGAATGAATTGCCAAAAGATGGAGTTGATGAAAGTTAATAGAAATCCCCTGACAGAGGAAGGGAGCTGAACCTGTATCACTCTGTTACCTGAAAGGGACAACCAAAGCACAGCATGGGACACTGGGAAATAGAGGGACATGTTGGGAGAGGACTGCGGTGCACAAGCACTACCAGAGAGGCATGAGCAGCCTCCCTGGCTCCTGCAAATGTCTCGCTGTGACTGCTGCACTGCCAGCCCAATGCCATTCGCTCATGTGTATCGCCACGATCCAGCTCTAGCATCTGAGTCTCTCTGGGCTTTCCTATCAGGTGGGTACCCAAGGCTCCAGCCTGCCCCAAACACCCCCTGAGGGCTCTGGTTGGAAAAGAAGCTGCTCTTTCCCCAGGGCTGCCCTCTCTACCTACCAAACATCATCTTCACTGCAAAATGAAGCATCTGTTGCCTACACATGGTAGGACTGAAAAGCCAGCATCCGAGGATAAAATACAAAGGTAAAACAACTGCTTCAGTTGCAACTGCGGGCAGGGAGCAGCGTGTAATCAGGGAGGCTGGGAGCCAGGCAGAGGAAGGCCAGCCCTCTGGCCCTCACTGGGTAATGTCCCTGGCAAACTGTGCTTGCCACAAATGGTCAAATATTCTGCTTTTTAATATCACACCTGAGGAAATGGCACTTCCATGTCCCCATCCCCTCAAGCTGAAATGATTTTGCCACTAATGTGAAACATGAATGCCATTTTCCTGCAGCGAGCTGTGCTTCTCCTTAGAAACTTCCCTTGCAGTAATGAAGCCACAAGCTTTGGCTTTCAAAGAGCAGGTATGATCGGGGCTTCTGGTTGTGGGAGGATATTCCTGTGCATATGTATATGCACAGGTGTTACTGACAAACAAATTAGGGTTTGTTTTCCAAAAGGACTTAATGCCTGATTTTTGTGTGTTTGGCTTTGTAAACTTAACAAATCTTTCTAATGTAACAAACTCACAAAAAAATTTTCAATTCCCTGTAGTCTGAATCTGTTATCTCTGCTACATCACCATTTACTTCAGTGTGGGCCAGGGAACATGGTCACCAGCCTTCTCCAAAAAATGTAGGAGGAAAGAGCCTGCTGCAGTTGACAGATGCAACGGATTGATACCTTGTGAGCATGTGTGTGTCTACGTGCACTTCATCCTCAGAAAACACAGCTCTGCAGCCCAATTGATGAAGGATCTTTGAAGCTCAAATAGCTAACCAAGCAAGCAACAACAGGAAGTGTAAAACAATTTTTTTTTCCCTTTTTTTTCTTTTGGCCTTTCTGATTCATAAATAAATTCTCCAGTCAATCCTAGTGCATTGGTAGATGCTTATTTGGCAAGGAAAGCAGAAGTTAAAAGCAATGCAGTGAGTTGGTGGCTGAAGCTTGTTTCATTCATAACGATTATTTGCAATATACTGGGTTATAGGAATATGGTGTGTTTCACACTGCAGTCTCTCTCCCTCAAAGGCAAAGCTTGAAGCTCAAGGAAATCACAAAACCAGCTTTGCTCCCTTCTTGCAGATGCGCTTTTAGGAGTCACAACTGGAGGGGAAAATTAGAGATTAGTGTGCTTTCAGTCCCTCCTTCCATGGGGCTCATAGTGAGCACTAACCAAGGTTGTGGCTCTTTGCCTGTTATGCAAAGCAAGTACTAGTGCATCTTAAAACAAATTATCTGCAGTCACAGACTGCAGCTTTACAAAGTTCCCGGTGGGGCTTATGACTTTGCACAGGCAAAAAGCCAGAGCTGGGGAATGCGGGGGGATGGTCCTCCGGGAAGGGGCTGCCAGATTTGGTACCACCCAAAAAGGGACTCTCTGAGAAGAGTAGGCAACTTGTTGCTTTCTGTTTTCAAGAAATGGAGAGATGGAAAAGGCTTCCCAGTTCTCACCAGCCTGACCTCCTCACCTGAGTGCTTGGTGCTTGTTGAAGGACTGAAACCAGTGTGTGGAGCACCTGACCCCAGCAGGAGGTGGATTGGACTGCTCTGATTTACTGAGTTAGAATTTGTCTCCTAGAAACTGGCCGAGGGCATCATCCATTACTGTCACATTTGGTTTTGGGTAGATGAGCATCATCTCTGGCCACAGGGACAAAGCTGTCACTGAGCCGTGTGGCCTAGAAGAGAAGGACGAAGTCTTCTGTGCTTTTAGAGAAAGAAAAGTCTACTGGCTGGACACAAAGTGTGCTAGGCTCTTCAAAAAGTGGCCTCTTTCGAGGGAAAATAGAAACGGGACTTATAAACCAAAAGACGCTATTGTGTATCAGGTCTGAACCCATCCCCGGGTTTACATTTCACTGCTCATCTTGGGAGAGAATTCAGTCCTGAGGTTTGCCTTCTCCTCTGCACTGAACACAGCTATTAGGTTCATCCTATTCAGATTCCAGACTCATTTTTTCTTCCTTTTTCTAAGGCTTGTGCTGTTATTTTCCATCCATCCACTCTTACAGTTAGAAAACGTACATTTGAGAGGCTGACTTGATTTGATCTTTCCCTTGGGGAATAATAGATGTCATGGTGTTTAGAAAAATGAAAAGAAAAAAACCCCTTTCCATGCACCAAAGGGTATGAGGAGAAAACCATATAAAAATCCACATCCTAAATACTGTAATCAAGAGCTGACAAAGATGGTCACAGACTTATTTTCTTCTTCTGACTCAACCTTCCTTTAGCCAATACAAAAATTTCTTGTAACTCCTGTATCTCCAGAAGTTTGACCATCATCATCTCAAGCTGTGTGCTTTCCATGCTATTAATGTGTAACATTTGAGGAATTTTTGACTTGTTTTTTAATATTCTAGCAAAAAAGATTTTCCAAACAATCACAACTTTTTTGTCTCTTTCAATCCTGTTTGATACCTCATTGTAGGTGTCTGTGAAAGGCAAATAGACATCTGCGGAGTCTAAAGAGGCGCTCTGGCAATTTTACACAGCTCTCCAACCCCCCTGCCTGCCTCCGTAATCTGACAATAAAATTGGATTTTTGGTATCTCTTTAACGCTCCAAAAAGTAAAACCATTTCATAACATGTATCGTTTTCCAAGGTAATTTGAAGAGAATACCTTTCACTTTCAAATTGCCCTTTGGCAGATTTGAAACCACTGTTGTTTTCTGAAAGCTCTTGGCATTTAAAACTGCTTGTAAGAAGCAAGAGGAGGAGGAATAAAAAAAAAATAAAGCTCCCAACCTGGCTACTTCACGTTCCTGCTGATCTGTTCCGAGCTTTTCAAGTGAGTGGGAACACGCCGACCAATGCATTCTGAAGAAAATCTCATTTCAACCCTAAATGGTACTTCACGATTTCCAGTTCATGCTCTTGCCATTTTTACAGGAATTGATGGCTGCCACCGTGTGCTGGTTTTGGCTGGGGTAGTGTTCATTTTCATTACAGTAGCTCGTATGGGGCTGTGTTTTGGATTTGTGCTAGAAACTGTTGATAACACAGAGATGGTTTTGTTACTGCTGAGCAGGGCTTACATAGAGTCAAGGCCATTTCTGCCTCTCACCCCACCCTACCAGTGCACAGGCTGGGGGTGCACAAGACATTGGGAGGGGACACATCTGGGGCAGCTGACCCCCCCCAACTGACCAAAGGAATATTCCATATTGTATGATGTCATGCTCAGCATATAAAGCTGGGGGAAGAAGGAGGAAGGGGGGGGGGGATGTTCAGAGCGATGGCATTTGTCTTCCCAAGTCACCGTTACGTGTGATGGAGCCCTGCTTTCCTGGAGATGGCTGAGCACCTGCCTGCCCATGGGAAGCAGTCAATGAATTCCTTGTTTTGCTCTGCTTGCGTGCACGGCTTTTGCTTTACCTGTTAAACTGTCTTTATCTAAGCCCATGAGTCTTCTCACTTTTGTTCTTCTGATCCTCTCCCCCATCCCACTGTGGGGGGAGTGAGCGAGCGGCTGTGCGGGGTTGAGTCTGGCTGGGGTTAAACCACGACACACGTTATCAAAGCTGACAGGCCTCTGGTAGGCTGCACAGTCAGTGCAACCTGCTCGAGCCATTCATTATTCCCAACTGGCAGATCCTCATGATATCTCTCTCTTATAGGCATTGCTAATTTTTATTTTTCGTTTGACGTGGTTCCTCCACTCACTCACTGCTGGGGTGCAGAGATAAAATGGTTCCTCTAAAGTTACAGGAACAACAGCTCCAACACATGCTGAAAGTGTTTGGTGGCTTCTGTCCTTCCAGCGTGTTACAGATCAGACGCTGCTCTGTTTATCAAAATTAGCAGTTGGGTAATTGCCCAATTGATTCATTCTCAGCCCTGACATTCAGGCAGCGTTTTGCAGATATGCAAATGTCTTCCGAAAGCAAATTGAAATCAAAGGTTTTGGGGGATTTTGTGCTTGAAAAAATAAAGCTAGTGTTTCCATTGAGCTGGTTTTGTCTAAAAGTGTCTCTCTCCCTTGTCTCAGCTGGAAGGACCTGGTAGGGTGCCAAAATTCCCTCAAATGACTGAAGTGGTCATCAGGCTGAGAAACAGGATGAGTGGAGGAAGGGTGACCAGCTAGCCAAGAACATGAGGTAGCTGAATGGAAGAAGAAACTCCCTGGACCTGAGGTGTTTACCTGCACCGAGTACCACTGAGGCAACCTGAAGGTATGATATCCCCCTCCCTCCCACATTTTCTCATCGATAAGACTCCAGCCGGAGGCACTGCTCAAGCCTGACTAGGAGCTATGAATGCCCCATGAGTTCCTTGTATGACACAGACAACACTTGGGGGTGAAAGAGAAGGAAGGCCTTTTGACTAAACCTTCACAAACCTTATTTTTCAGGATTTTACTGCATAAGATTTGCATAATGTCAAATGGGAGATTCCTAGTAGGTCTGGGATGAGATCTACCAAATCCTCCAATGTCATCTCAAAGACTGTGTTTGTACCCACCAAATTTCCATAGGATTCTCATCTTGCCTTTGCCTTCAAGCCCAGCTGTACTTTCAGCATGTTTTTTTTCCCCTATTAGTTAGCCTGGAATTGCTTTGAAGCTGTTCTTCATGAAGAGAACTTCTCTATGAGGAAACCGTTGTGGTTGCTGGCTGGGTCCATCTGGCTCAGAAGGTGGTCTGCAGTGGGTTTCTCCCAGCTGCTGGACCTGGGGACAACTTTCTGAAGGTATTGAGAGACCTAAAGACACCAACTGGGATATGAGACCCACTGTATGAAGGTAGCTCTGTAGCTGTTATGTGCTTGTACTTACACAATTTAAAAGGTATGTGATGGAGGAGGGATCTGTGCTTCTGTGCCAAACCTCGCTTCTCAAGATTTACTTCAAGTTTAACTGGCCCCTGCGAAGTGTTGTAAGTGGAAATCCTGAAGAAGTCAAATTTTCCTGTAAGGGAGTGCCTAGTGAGAGGTGTGGGTGAGTGCAGCAGTCAGTGAACACCACAGGAACAGGCATGCAAGGGAAAGAGGGACACAAATCCGCAGGAACAACTGTACTAGAACAGGCAAAAAACCCATCTCCCCCATCTTCTGGCCTTGCATCGTGAAGGCAGCCAAAACCAGGGGATTCCATGGTGTGAGCCTTCTTCCCTGTTTCTGGTGCTTGGGATCATTGTCATAAGGGAAGATCTATTGCTTAATAGAAATAAAGAAGGGGGGGAAAAAGCATCCTTGCAGGTAAATGAAGAAAAGTATTCTGAACAAATAAATTAGTAAGTAGGTATTGACAAATAAATAACTCTGTAGCCCCTAGCAGCATAATGGCCATAAATACTCAAGACAAGATTGACAGAAAGGGATAATATCTTTTATTATTAGATTAAGAGCTGTAACTAGTAAAAAAAAATAAAAAATTGAAGGAACTTTTGGGCACAACATCCTTTCTTTGGGTCTGAAACAGAAGCAGCAAACTTCCAGGTAAATAAACATTAGGGACAATTGTCCTACTTCGATTTAATTACATGAATCAGTTAAACAATTAGAGAAGAAAGCATTGTTAAAATCTCAGAAGCAGGTGGGAACATTCAGGTTTGATTTCCCAAGACAAGCTTTCGTGATGATACTGAGTCAGGTATTCAATCCCCTCCTTCCCCTTGCTGTTTGTTCCCGGTCTTATCTTTGCTGCACAGCCAACCGCTGCTTGTGCAAAGGTGCTGTGAACAGGGTCAGGGAACTGAGGGCATCCAAAAATAGGTCAGGAAAAAAATAATCTTTTAAGCTTTTTTCTTTAGGTCACAGGACAACAGTAGGGGTAGGAGGAGAGGACAGTCACTGCTAAAAATTTCAACTCACGGCCCCACTGCTTCCAGAAGTAATGCCATGAGTAGCCGATGTCCATTTTGGACCTGGCATGACTAGAAACTAGCAGAAAGTGGGAAAGGGCTGGCTGGCCACTGTCATGCCACAGAGGAGAAGCAGTCTCGTACCAAAGGGTTGCTGTCCAAAGATTGTTACATAAGCTGGAGCCTAAGATGTGACATAAAAAGAGCCTGAGGACAGGAGGACTTTTCATGGTAAATGGTAGAGACATAGCTAGACTTGGTGTCTAATGGTAGGGTTTAGGATGGACTGTTACTATTTGCTTTGTTAGATTTGGAGAATAATGGCCCTCTGTGTAATGGTAAGAGACTCAGTTTCCAGAAATGGCTTTGATACCACTGGAGGCCAGACATGCTATGAGGATAAAGTGTTCTTGCCACTGTGGTGCCTTGCAGCAGCTTTGATAAGCCAGGTCTTGCTCTCCTGATAAAACTCAGAAGAAAAATAGATTCCTGACCAAACAAGACATTGAACACATTTCCTTCTTAAGCAAAGATGAAAGACCCGTCATGACAGAAAATTCTCACCTGACAGGAAGGCATGTAGGTACCAGCAATAAGCACAGACTAAAAGCCTACAAACAAACCAGGTGAGCAGACAACCCTACTCTTGTATTCCCTGCCTGTTTCTCATATATGGGAATTCTTGCTTGTAAATCTCCAAAGCACATGCTGAAGTCTCACAGCCTGGTGACGATGCTGGTTTGCAGAGTCCTGCTACCCAGGGCACTCTGCTCTCATCCATGTTCCTTACAGTTCCTGCTGGGAGGTATCACAAGAGATTAATTTCACATGGATCGCCATCACACAGCAAAGTGGCAGCTTCTTATTTGATGTATAAATTATCCTCTTTCATTATGTTGGATGCTTAAACACACTATCTGAAGACGCATTCTTCTTTGTAATAAGGTATAAGAGGTTTGACTATTTTTAATGTGACAGAGGAGCTTGTTTAGAGGATAAATCCCCAGCAGCACATGCTTGCCTGGCAACAAGACAGAAAATATTTTCTCATGTTAAGTTATCCCAAAGCAAGCCCCCAAAGGCTATGGATGCACATCCGATGTGTGATTCCAGTCTGTGCATCAGAAACAAAAGACAGTGGCCAGAAATCTATTGCTTTCGTGGCTGTCTCACAGCCACTGCAGCAGCCACACAGCTGTCGTGTACCCTGTGCGGTTTGGGGGAAGGATAACCTCTGTGCTTTGTGGTTTTGTCCTGCGCCAAAGTAAAGCTCTGACCCAAATTTTATCTCTAATCTGTTTTGCCGTGCTGCTAATATGGGGAAGGCTTTAACATCAGAGCTTAGTTATTCCTGCCTGATGAAGCCTTCTGACTTAGGGGAAGCAATATTTAGACCAAAACCTGATTCAATGGCAGGAATTTATCAGCTGTTCGAGGTACGCACTCAAAGAAGCTGGTGCTGCGTATTCCTCCTCCTGGGCTGCTGGGCCTTGCCTCCTTCCCAGGGATTTGCTGTCATTACTCCTTGTCTTTTCTGCTTAATCTCTCACTGTTAACATGAATGATGGGGCATATATGGAGCCTGTTAACTCTTCCTGGAGACCTTGTGGTTTAAGCAATATAATGTCTAGGTTGAAATTACCATTAGGCGATTTTTTTGAAGGAGCACAATTTACATTGAGCTGGAGGCAGAGTGTACCGTGCCCTGCTGTCTGCCTTCTCCCTGCTTGGTAGAACAACTCCTGAACCAGAATGATTCCTGATTTACCCTCAAATACCAGAGTTTTAGTGGCAACTGAAAGGAGGCTTTTACAAGTGTGGGATGAGGCAGGTAGTGCTCAAGGTAGGTGACATCGGCAGCCTTCCCAGCACATGTTGTCCCTATGAGTCTGATTTTTTTTTTTGAAACCAAACTGGAATATGTTTAGATAATTTCCAACATGATGCTGTGATGTCCCTTACAGCTCTCTGGGATTTTGCCTTTGTCGCCTCCTAGTGCTGGAAGCTCCTACTGCTGACGGTAGCTACACAACAAATCCTGCCTGCCCAGCACAGGTCCAGAAGTAGAACTCGCTGTGATGGTACCAAATGTCTGTGACATCTTGTCTTTAAGATTAGAAGGTACTTATTTTCTTCTACGGTGTTTCCCGACATTAACAGTAAAAAAGTAAACCAGTAAGTGATGTCTGTCCATCCGTCCATCCATCTACCCATTACCTCAGCACACTTTAACACCTAGCTGATGCCTACCAGCCCTAATACCTCCCTAAGTCTGGAGAAGGTGCATCTGAGATATTCTGGCCTTGAACAGAGCCCTTAAAGCCATGTCCCTTTGATCTTGCAGTTAGTCACTCTGAAAAAGGGGCTTACTTGACTTTGTGTGAAATCCAAGATGGGGGGTGTTAACCCACATGAGTCTGTTCCACACCCTGCTTGATTCGTTGTTTTGGGGGAACATCTGAATGGCAAGGGGTTTTCAAGCTTCCTTCAGACACTTTTAGACAACCCCAGGAGGTGTTTTGGAAGATGTTAAATAACAGGCTTTAACAGTACTACTGTGTCGGCAGATTACAAATATTAGCCCTTTGTAGTTACTGCCTTCAAAGTGACAATAAAAGACCCAGATTGGCACATCTATAAGTCATTTGCATTTTGTGTTATTTTCATACGATTATGTGTTTGAAGAGAGAATGCTTTTTTCTTCTTTTCTTCCCCTCCCTCCTCCTTCCAAAGCTCCCTTAATTACTTTCAGTTCAGGTTGACTTACCATCTTATTCTAGGTAATGAAAGTCAGATGGGAAATAGTGAAACTTAGTCTAAAGTGAATCACGCTGCTAAGTTGAATACAAAACATACTCGTGGTTCATTCACTCCTGGTAGGGAAACAGAGATGCAGATGATTCCCACTGAACACCCAGAGAAGAAATGAAAAAAAGATCATTAAAGCAAATATCGACACTGCAGATAGGAGAGGGAATGAACAAAATGTGCACCGTCTCTGAAGCACCGTTGTGTTACAAAAGCACAAGAAATAGTTTGCATGAATTTCTGAAGTTTTTACCTTTTCTTTTTTTCCCTGCCTCCCTTCCCAAAATCTCCATCAGCCCAGATTATGGATGATGGCACGACACAAAGCAATGGTACTTTTATTGCAGTTTGCATGTTCCTGCGGGTGAGACCGAAGTGAAGTCCCCGTGAGTTAACATTTCTGGAGCCGGCTGGGGAGCGCCCTGGGGAGGGAAATGGTGGTGTGGAGGGTACTCAGCTCTATCCCCACTGGTTCAGAGGCTGGTGCAGGGCTGAGAGAGGCTGCTATGTTGCAGGTTGTTGCAAATAACCTGTGTACTCTCCTGCTTTCAGGTTCTCTTCCCTACCCAAAGGGCTGTAGCTGATCAAGAGTGGTTGGGAGCAGAGGTTGGAAGCTGCAGCTGGACCTCAGAACCTTGTTGGGCTGTCCTTACTGCTAGTGTGGGCCTGCTTTTGGCAGGTTCTTGGTTATTCCCGTCTTCCAGCTCCCTGATGAAGCAGTGTGGACTAGTGGGACTGCAGACTCAGCCTGCTTGTCCAGCCCTGACCAGGTAAACAACTCTGTGCTCTTCCTCAAGGTGGGGCTCTGAAGAGACCACTTCTAGTGCCATCGTGCCTTTCCTTCCATGCTTTGCTTTCCCTGGCTGCAAGATGAGGGACAGGTTTCCAAACTTCCCCACGCAGGTTCTTCTGGACCATCTCATGCAGTATGCTACTGGGAGGTTAACTGGGCACTGACTCCTTTAATCTCCTTGACTCCTTAGCTGGGAAGACCTGTCTGAGTAGAGAAATTCTCATTTTCAGCTCACATTCTGCACATTAAAGCTCCAGCAAAATTTCCAAGGAAGGATAGCATATGTAAAGTATTTTAACTGCTGATTCCTCTCTGGTTTGCAGGTGTTGGGTTTGTTTTCGGCTCATTGCCATTAATTGGGATGAATTTTAATGACTTCATGTGGCTTAGATTGGAGGCAGTTATAATTAATTTCATATGTACATGCCAAATATATGTGTATGAGAAAGCTCTTGATCAAAGAATTATTTCCTTGCAGGAACAAAAGCTGATGGTGCCAGCAGCTACCCAGCACCATCCTGGACTATGCAGCCTGAATTACCCTGTGGCTGCAAACCCACCTCCAGTTGTTCCTAATCCCTGAGACCACAGGCAAAGTCCCTCACTGTGATACACCTTAGTTCCCCTCTCTGCAAGGAGAGCGGTGCTAGGATTCACCTTTCAAAAAGGTTTTTGAGATCGCTTAACAGCATGCAATGTGACCAAAACCAGCCATGTAGGCAAAGTAAAGGGAAATCACTCCAGGAAAGGGATGGCAGCTTAGCTGTCCATTACTATCATCTAGTGGCATCTGAAAGAGACAAGAGCTTGGGGAAAAACTGCTCATCTCGACATCTCTCACAAAAGGGGAGCTCCCTTTACAGTCCTGATCAGTGTATCCTTCTCTCATATGACAAGAAAGGGCTGGGAAGGTTGCCCTGTGTTCATTTTTCAGACGACTTCTGTCCTTTCCTAGTGTTCAACTTTTCCTTTTCAGATGTAGGGCTCTGTGCTAATGAAGATTAAAATGTCTGTCCGTCCTTCCGTGGTGCAGGTGCAGAACAAGTCAGTCGGTGTCAATATGTCTCTAGCTTTCCTCAGCCCCTAGCACAGGCAGCCCGTGTCCTTACTGGGAAGAAGGTGGGTGGCTGGTGGAAATGACCCATTTGTCTCAGCAGGCAGAAGGTGTGTGAGAGGTTCCCAGACAGTTATGGCACACACGTATTCTTCTTTTTGGAGCTCAGAGTTAAATGTCCCTTTTAGTAAGGATGAGACACTTACATTTGCATAAGTGTCAGCCTTAATGGGACTTTAAAATGGATAAACCAGCATAGAAATCACTGCTGTACAATTGGAGAGGCTGGCAAGATGGCCTGAGAGGAGCAGCGCACCCTTCCTGGCACGGAGGGTGATGCCTGCGATCCTCCCCAGCACCGGCACAGTGTGCCGTCAGGGAACTTAATAAACTGTGCTCTGTAAGAGACCACAGAAGAGCCCTAAACTACACAGCCTGACATCAGAAACAGCCTTTGGCATGCTTATTAAAAGAGATACTATGAAATATGGGGCTTAGACAATTTTCCAAATTAAAGCAGCTCGGTGTGTTACTGGGAGGTAGCTGGGCACTGGTGACTGCCCCTCTCATGGTTTTAGTCTGTGATGGGTGAAGCATGATGTAACTTTTATTTTTTTCTCCTGGGGATAAGCCGTGCTGAATTATCTGGGATGTTACCACTGGCTAGGGAGGAGCATGTGGGCAATTACTGCAGCCCAGCTGCTGTGCCATCATGCACTGATCACCACTCGATGGTCTGCCCCAGCCTGATTCGGAGCCTGAGCTTTGACTGTGATTTGGTGTGAGTGTCCCTTGGGTGGGTTTGCAGCTTGCAGTATTTTAGTTAAGCCTGTGGAGGACTTCCCATGAAGTATCTTTTTCTGTGCTGTCTTTTTTTCAGACTGGGGAATGTGAGAGCCTGCAGCAGGAGCAGGGTGACTTTGACGTAATGAACCAAGACAGGTCTCTGCAGGGACACCGTAGCTGAACACAATGTCTGTCATTAGGCAATCCAGTATAGGAGTTTCTCTGAGAAGATGAGAGAGCGAGCGTCCACTGCTGGCCAAAAGGAACGGATCTTAATTCGGCTACAAAACTCTTCTTTGTGACTATTTACACCGAATTGCAAGTGACAGCATTCTTGGACAGGTGCTCAGTCAGCCTTAGAGGCATGACATCTTTACCTAGCTTATTTTAGGAAGAAGTTCCCACAGAGCTGCCATAATCCCTCTAACTGGACACTGACAGAAACCTGCCATTTTCTCCCCATGGCTACTGCTGCCCTGACCTACTCCAACCCTTCTTTGGGGATCTCAGCAGGGCTGGGTAATTTTGGTGCACCACTGTGCTAAAGCAGAGATTTGGTTGTAAAAGCCTCCAGTAAATGCAGAGGGTGGCCATGGGGCTTGGATCCAATCCAGCTGTCACTGTAAGCACAGCAAATAATGTGCTGACTGAACTTGTCTATGCCCCCTTGCAGGGATCAGACCCTGGTTCCGGCTTTGCAACAACTAAAGCTGCTCTGACAGAGGCGATTGACACCTTTCGATCCTGGAGTCACCATTCATGTGCGTGACCCAGCCAATGGACTGTGGCATGTTTTTTCTGAAAACTATTTCTTCACAGCCTAGATTTGGTTTCAGGCATGGGAATGCTAGTGCCTCAGAAAGGTTATTTTGTAATTGCCTTTATTTCTGTCAAGGCAGTTCTATTTTTTTTTAATTGGAGCTGCTCTGTAACAGCTACGATTATAAAACATTTTTGATATAACTTTCCAGTGCCTTAAAATTCCACTCATCTGGCCCTTGCTTTAGAAAGGGCTGATCCCACAACACCCCTTATCCATTTTCTTGATGTCAGCAGCAGCCCCATTAAGAATGGAGCCTGAAGGGTTAATTGACAAAACGGTAATTAGTGAGAGCTCCAGCTCCATGGTGCAAGCTTATAGAATCATAGAACACTTTGGGTTGGAAGGGACCCCTAGAGGTCACCTAGTCCAACCCCCCTGCAGTGAGCAGGGACACCACTAACTAGATCAGGTTGCTCAGAGCCCCATCCAACCTGGTCTTGAATGTTCCCAGGGATGGGGCCTCCACCACCTCTCTGGGCAACCCGTTCCAGTGTTTCACCACCCTCACTGTAAAGAATTTCTTCCTTATATCCAGTCTAAACCTACCCTGCTTCAGTTTAAAACCATTACCCCTTGTCCTGTCACAGCTGGCCCTACTAAAAAGATTTTCCCCATCTTTCCTGTAGGCCCCCTTTAGGTATTGAAAGGCCGCAATGGGGTCTCCCGTCAGCATTCTCTTCTCCAGGCTGAACAAGCCCAACTCTCTCAGCCTGTCCTCATGATGAGAAGTGAGTCCTCAAAAAAGAAACCTGGGCAGCAGCCAGACAGGTTGCTCATCAGCCCTGTGTAAGCTGAGGGATTCCTGGTTCTGTGTCTGTTGGGGGTTCTGCAGCCTGATCAGCTGCCCCAGTCGCATCCAGCCCTGCCCAAGATCCAGTGGCCTGCACAGGACTTGGTCTTGCAACCAACCTCATTTCTTCCTTTGAGGCTGCTGGCGGTGGAGGAGATGCTGCCTTTCTGCCATGAAACCTTGGTCAGAAGTGGAAACACACATGGCTTTTTAAAGGCGAGTCTGTGGGGTGGAAAAAAAGGAGTAGAAAGGCTCTTTTTTTCTCTTTTTTTTTTTTTTGTGTTGTTTCCTAGCAAGGGAAAAACAGCTGTCCCAGCCCAGTGGGGTATGTTTGAAATGCTTTTGAAAGGCACTGTGAGGAGCTGGACTTCTTCTCTTTAACCATTTTCTGCAGCTAAATAAGAAAAAGTAACAAAACCTGAAAGGAGCGCAAGGAAGTCCAGAGTCCTCGCACAAAGTTTGCTGCTAACAGACAAACGTTCCCTGTGACGGAGAGGCTGCGGCTGCCGGCCACGACAGCCTTTCAAGCATCTGAGCAGAGAGATAAGCGTGTGTGTGTGTGTGTGCGTGAGTCCCTCGATAAGCATGTGTGTGTGCGTGCGTGAGTCCCTCAGATAGCTCTGCGTGAGGAGAAAAGCCTCGCTGAAAGCAAGAGAAGGTGGGGTAGGAGCGAGCGTCTTCAAATGGCCCCCCCTACTCTCTTTGGAAAATCACACCAGGCTGCATATTTGCCTCACAGATTAGAATGCAAATAATGGCTTTCCTAAGGAACCCTGCACGTGGCGAGGGAGGCATTTTCTATACATACCTTTATATATAGGTACACAGCAACTTTACATATATAGTCATGTGCATGTATGTATAAGAAATCTTAGACTTTTTTTAGCCATTTCCCTTTGATCATATCTTTCCCTCTGCTTCTTCATGCTCCTTTTTATACTTTTCTTGCCCACTAACACATTTTCCATTTTTCTCCCCGAATGAGAACCTGTGTGGCCAGGCCCCATCTTTCTGCAGTTGGCCCACTCATAGCCAGAAGAAAAGAAATACGGGGCTTTGTGTGTGTGTGAAAGATTTTCTCTTTTCCCTGGATAACTGAAAATAAATGGTGATTAGATTAAAACAAACAACCGTGTGCTCCTATACCCCACTACCGAGACTGGACCTGAGAAATGGAAGAGGTTGCTGGTGTGGGGCTGCAGTAATCATAGCTTGGCGTGATGGAGCACTCTTCAGGCAGAGGAAATAGACCCCCAGCTTGCTTCGTGTTTTATTGGTCTGATCCTGTGGAGCTGTGTTGATTTAGCGCAGCAGAAAAAACCTGTGTTTGTAGATGTGTGTTAGCAAAATCAATTCACCCGCTCTGGAGCACAGGCTGGTGGAGGCTGAGCACAGCAGGGGCTCCGTGCCCGCGGCAGCAGGCGAGTGCTCAGGACAGCAAGCAAGGGGTGGAGGAGGCAAACAGGGCTCAGGATGTGACCAGGCAAGCAGCGACTCACTGTGATGGCCATTCCCCTGGCCCCGTAGCCACCAGTTCCACGCAGGCACCATGGTGGGGCATTTCCAAGCCTGCGTTGCTGCCGTATCAAGCAGCCACCACTGGGTTTGGGGCACGCTGCGATGTGTGCACACCTGCATCTGCTTCATCCCGTGTGCATTTACTCCCTCGTGGTCTCACCCTGTGCTCTTTGGTTTCCAGGTGCCTCCTCCAGGCCAGGGATGCTGGTGGTGCGGGCTCCCTGCTGAAGCGGGGGTTTGAAGCCTAATGGTTTTTCATGCCTTGTTTCCTTCAGGCAATGGGACAGTTTTAAAATGCTTTACTTTGCTCACCCAGCTGTGGCAGGGGTCACAGCTCAAGGTCATGGCCATACCTTTTGCTCAACCTTTCCAGCTTGGTAGGACTGGCAGCTCTTTTCCTTTGTTCATGCTCCTCAGCCCTAACAAAAGTCAACAGCTGCCTTCTACCTGGCCATTGCCGGCCCCTCAACACAGCCTGCCATGACAGACTTATTTTGGGGAGCATGTTATGGCCTTCTGGACATGCCCTTTGGAGCCTAATGGTGTAATGAGGGTTCCCGGCTAATGAACGCATTGATATGATGGGTCCCTGGCTCCTGTTTCAGAAAGGAGTGGCAAGAAAGGCATCAGAAACTAAGGTGATCAGAGGAAGCTGGGAGTGGAAAATCTGAATAAATAAGCAATTCTGTGAGCAATGGAGTGACTGAAATGTTCTTGATCATCTCTTTCCCCCTTTCTTGTAACATCTGCAGTCTGGGAAGACTTTCAAATACCTCTTCCACACAACAGTGCACTGGGGCAAGGAAAAATTCAGCGTATTACTAGAAGCGTTAGCGACTGTGGAGAGAAAGGTTTCCTGAGATGGGGCCAGTGGAGTTTGCAAGTTAGCTGAAAGCACAATGAAAATGCACCACTTAGCAAATGTATAAATAATTCCATACGTTATTCTATAGCACATCAAAACACAGAGCCAGCCTCACAGGCTTCAGCAATTTTTGCTTCTGAGTGTTTTAAATGAGCTTGAAACCCTCTCAGACGCTTTTCTTCATAGGTGAATGGCTATCCAATGTACCAAAAGCAAAAATGTAATTAAACTTTAAACTCTTAAAATGCCAAGTACCACTGGGATAACACATGGGTAAAACACAGTAATTGTTTGTATTTACTCTATGTCTAGTTAGCATTTCTTTTCAGGTGCCTGCCAGAAATGCTAGCTCGGGAGAGGGAAAAGCTGTAAGAATCAGTTTGTCTTTCTGAATTCAGAGCTTCAAAGTCTTAATTGACTTTCGCTGTGGTGTGATCTCATTACCTGCATGCTGGGAATAGTGCTTTACTGAATGCTGGTAATGCAGTGGGGCTTCTCTCCCATAAATTTCAAAGCCTTCCCCACAAACGTACAGCCTTCCTCTCAAGCACCACATCCCACCTTGGAGGATCTGAGCACGCTGGGTGCGAGGTCTTGAGGCTGCACCTTTAAAATGGAAGAATGAGTCTCTGCTTGCTTTCCCTCAAGTCTTTTCCCCATCTTCCTGGGGCCACGGCCATTTCGGAGGCATTGGAAACCTCCATGCCCCTGACATCAGACTAACGTTTGTGTGCTGTGTTGTCTTAGTAGGAAGTAAGGAATTAGGTCCTTGTAAGAATAAGGGCAGAGGAAAGGGTGTCTGAATTGCCATACCAAGAAAGCTTTTTCTGCCAGGCCATATGGCAAATCATGTTAAACCTGTTATATTCAAGTGTGAAGCCCTATGTCTCAAGTGCGCTGATAAATAGGCACATGCAGCACCTCAGTAATCCTACTAGAAGTCAAGGGGTTTATTGAATGTATGAGCAGTTTTGGGCAACGTTCTCAAATCTCTGCTCTGGCTGAGAAGAAATGTTTTTTACATTTCCACATCCCCCTGATTTTAATATGGTAACTGTAAAAAAGAGAAAAGTAAATATGAACCCCACATTTCTTGAGCATTTCAGATGATTCGTAGGAGAAGGTATGAGCTTGTTCTTTGATCTTTGACGGGGTTCCTGTGGGTGTAACTGGCAGGGGCTGCGCAGAGACTCTGAGCTTAGTAAACACTGCAGGGAATTTTTCTTTTTACAGTTCCTGCCTTTTGCAAAATGAACTTTCCACAAATATTTTCCACTACTGATAAACCGTGGTTTCCAAGAAGAGGTGTTATGTACAGGATGCCTTTTTAACTTGGCCCCAGCTTGCATTTGAGCAGATGTGAGTGAGTCCAATTTTCATACTAATGGGTGTGTTGAGCTTATAAAACATTCAAAAGAAAACTGCGATAAGACATCTTAGTAGCATTTGTGAGTTTGTGTTTTGCCAGACTGTTCCAGTTTACTGATGGTTTGGGTGGTTCCATGAGTTCCCGAAAGGATCTGCATTTGCAGAGCAAGTTCTTCTGCTAATGCTCAGAAACCGTGCATCAAGTACATTGCAATCTGTTACAGGATTGTATCTTTTTTCTGGGGCACTGAAAGGGTTGTATACAAATCCGCTCTAAAGATCAGGCTTCCAATGTATTGCTGTAAACAAGATCTCTGGAGTGATCAAAAAATTGGAAAAAGCTTTTGGAAAGTTTCTGAACTTTTGTGGAGGTTTGATTAATTCTCAAGGCAGAAAATTCCCTTCTGCATCTAGACACTCCCTCTGCTTAACGTTTGCTCTATTTCATCTCAAACAGTAGATCACCTGGGTATGGTAATTAAAGTAAAAATAACACTTTTACCCCCACCCCTTTTTTTAAATGGCATTGATAAAGCCTTGCAGTAAAAACCAGTGGAATCATCACTGTAATGATAATGAGAGATTAGTCCCAGTTTTGTGTGTTTGGGTGCTTTTTTTTTTGGTTGGTTGGTTTCTTTTTGTTTGGCTTTGTTGTTTTGTTGTGAGATTTTTGTTTGTTTGTTTTTTCTTTCTTTCTTCATTTTGCAGTCTCTAGAGCTCATCTGGCCAATTTAGCCACCCATGATGCAGACATCTACATCAAATGGTTTGGACTCCTTTAGTAGTTGGGGGGGAAGAGGTGCTTCCCAGGGGTCATGCTTCAGGGAGTGTTGCCTTCTTGGAGGGATTAAACCAGCCCTGTTCCCTCAGCAGCTTCTGTAGGAAATATAAATGATAAGAACACAAGCCCAGGGGTTTCCAGCTGTGTGGGCTGGGCACCTTAGTTTAAAATGCTATTTGCTAGCAGTTTAGCTCTAGACTCAATCTGCATGTACCATAGACCCTGGAGAATGTGAACCAGCACTCCCTTTGCTTGATCATAACAAACTTGTGGCAATTGGTCTTTGCTGCTGTGATCTCAGGCTACCCATGGGGAAGACTTAGGTGAATGCTGTGGCCCAGTCTTTTATTTCCACCTTGCCTAGATAACAGATGAAAGGCTCATGTGCAAGAACAGGCTTGTACATCTCCTGAACACATGCTCCAGGGTAGCCAAGAAGTCAATTGAAAACCAACCTGGAGAAAGGCGATAGGACAACCCAGAGAGAACCCTTTCCTTTTACCACCAGGGAGTTTGCAGGCTTCCCACCCAACGCCTTTTGTTGTTAACAGCCAAGCAACAAGGCAGAAGCCATCTCTGCCCTCTCTCCAGGCTGGGAGGTGTTAATGGACGGGTGTGGGCGGTTGCAGTCGGGGTTGAGGTGGAAGGTGAGCAAACCAAACACATCCATCAGGCTTTTTCCTGCCAGCTGCTCGGAGCCAAGTGAAGTGATATAATCACAGAAAAGGCAAACCAAGCAGATCTGAGGGGTAGTGGGTTTAGTAGCTAGCTGTATACATCCCCTGTAGTAGGGAGCTGCCAGGACCATGGGGTTTGGCCATTTTGCATGGGGAAGGTACCTGTCCAAGTCAGGGGTCACCACCCTGGGAAATAGGTTCCTGCTGTTCTGTGCCAGAGACAGTAAGTGTGGAAAATCTGTCACATCTTAACGATTGTTTTGACGTTTTCTGTAAGGTTGTGGATGAAGCAGAAGCAGAACCTCCTGTCAAAAGCCAGAACCAACAATGAACTAGGTTTTGAGTGCCTCAGTGTATGTCAATCCCTTGACATTCCCAAAGGATCACATCTCCTGGGTTTTAATTAATTTATTTTTCTTTGTACCCATTTCTTTGTTTCTTTCAGCTTTTCTGTGCCTTTCCACTGGAAGTTCCTTTCCTTCTTTTCAACTCAAATTTCTCAGTCCTGCTTCTTCTCTTCCTTGCCCTGTGTTTGCTCTCTCAGACCTCTTCCACTGAGACTCTTCATTGCAAGTATTCTTGTCCCTCTCTTTGAATAGCTGCCTCCTCCTCCCATCCCCACGTCTTCTCTTCTCTAGCTTCAGTTCAGTCTCTTTGAAACCCTCCCTCAGCTTCCCCACATCCTGGTCCACCTCATGCCCCCCTATACAGCTTTCTTAACCTCTCAGACGGTGACTCCTCTTTATTCCTCTTTAATTTAATTTCTCTCCTGCACTACTTTTTGATTCTGTCACACCCTGCATTCACCTCTCCCATACTGCATTGTTGCAGGGAGGTTTTGCAGACTCTGTATTGATCAGCTAAGTCTTATCTTCCTAACTTCTCTGTGACAGGGGCTGAAGACATTCTATGTGTAACGTGGGCTGGGCTTTGCCTTACAGTGCTACTAAACTGTCAGAGGCTCCATAAAGGTATACACCATTATACTGTATTAGGGCTCTACAGCATAATCATTTTACCCAGCAGAAAAGCTGCAAAAATCTGAGATTACACTTCTTCCTACTAGGTGGTGAATTGTGATTAGAGAACCCAATGGAAAAATTGAGTTGCTTCATTTAGTTCTGCTCTCAATTCATCAGCCTGATAGTTAATCTCTTGCCTGCAGCCGTGGCAGGCTGAAATAGCACCATTTGTTCTAGCAAGTGGGCAGAGAGGCCATGGCTAACCTGCTGAGCTTCTCTCTGCCAGCTGGCTGCTGGTTGGGGATGTCGGCCGAAGTGAAGAGCTGCTTGTCTGAGGTTTGGATCTAATTATGTCTGTCGGCCTGCTGACATTTTCTGTTGTGTATCAGATCTAAAGTTGGAAGCAATGTGCTATTTTAGTCCTCGGGCAAAAAGGGCTGCTTAGGTCCCACCTGTGTCTTTGTGTGTCTGGGAGTAATGATGAGTGCTTTATTTTCCTAAGCTCACATAAAGAGCCCAACAGGGGCCCTAAGAACTTTTTAAAAGATGTCTTAAATCAGATAGCATGGTATTTGGCTCTTTAATTACTTTTTGGTGAGGTTTCTGTAATGCCAGGCAGCACAGATGGATATCGCAGGATTGTTATCATTATAGTTTCTTTCATGAGGTGAAAAGGAGAGTATCCCACTTTCCCTATTTCTCCAGCAACCTTAAATTTAACAAAAATTAGTTTGGCTTCATTCAGTGCTGCATAGTCTTTCACTGAAAAAGCTAGTAGGGTTACTTATCTAAGAATCATCCTGGGTACATCAGCATCCTATCAAGCAACAAATGTTAAAAGATGGTAACTGGATACCCAACTTCTCAGTAGTTTCTGTGTTTTTTATCACACTCCAAAGGCTTTTAATTAACTTAATGGGTGAGATTCTAATTCCCTGAAGACCTGGGTTGTGCCTCTCTATATCTGTCTGGCTTGCTTGCTATTAGGTTTGAGTGAAGTGACATTAGAATAGTGCATGCTGTTAAAAATTCACTGTAATCCTTTCAGTTTAATATGGAACTTCTATCAGAGTAAATGGAAAAAAGGTTCAGGCTCTTGATCTGCTCCACATTTGTACCTTCTTTCTCTCTAGCCTGTCTGTTGTCTTTGTTCTGCTTTCCATGGCAGATGAATGGCAACCACCTCAAGCTGGCTGTTGTTCTATATTTTAAAACCATTACTAGCAAGAGACTTTGTTATGATACATCTAGTTTCAGTGAACTATGTTTAATGGGCGGATAAATAACTCACGACTGCCAACTGAAGAGATACTAAAGTTCAGATGTGAACAAATATATAAATATGTATATATAAGTACATATGTACAAATCATAATTCCCACATTCAATTCCTTATGGTACTGCTGTAGAAGACTCTGCTTCTGCCACATGGTTGAAAGCACAGTGATTATTTCTGCAGTTTTTCCCACTTTCCCAGATTTTTTTTTTCTTGTTTCCTAACTGGTCTTCAAGTTTATTTCTTGTTAATAGTCAGTTTCATATTCCATTAGCGCAGCCCCTCTAATTTTTTCAATAGTGCAGCATGAGATAACAAAAGAATAGCTATTCTCACTTGGGATTTAATTTCTCGCAATTTTGTAGACAGAATGGTAGTTAAACACCACTCCCTGATTCAGGATACTGAGCACAAAGTATTGAACTTTGCATAAACTGCTCGGCAATTGGTCCATGCAGTGTCTGAACGTTTCATAGCACTGAGGTATTTATCGTCAAGACAACTTCCCCCAGGAGGTGAGAATTTAATATCTGGTTTTGCTGACGAACTGATGCACAGAACTATTAATTGACTTCCTAATGACACATAAGGAAGAGTCACAAGTCAAACCTCAGTCTCTTGACTGCTGAACTTTTAACCATAAGACCAAATTCTGTTCAATGACTCTTATATGGTATATTTGGATTTAATAGATCCTCTGTCTTTCTGTTTATGTACCCATTGGATACTGCTGGCTATAATTTGGAGTAATATCTTTTGGTAACAGTAAGTAGGAGGAAACTCAACTTCTAAAAGTTCTGCCTCGTTAGAAACTTTGGTGTTTGGCATTACAGAAATAGGAGTCAGCTACTTTTAGCCAATTACTTTTCTCAACAAATGCAAATGAGTTCTTCCATGCCCAAGGCTTTAGGTTCATGTATTCTGTTAACTTGTTCAACTGGAATGTGTTTAGAGGATGGCAAGGCTGCTTTCATATCAGGTGATGAGAAGATCTTAATAAGATGGTTGTGAGGCAAGGTGTTCAGACAGTCAAGGTTATGATAAGATATGTGTCGTGGTTTAACCCTGGCTGGACACCAGGGGCCCACCAAAGCCGCTCTATCACTCCCCTCTAACCAGACAGAGGAGAGAAAAAGTAAATCAAAAGGGCTCGTCGGTCGAGATAAGGACAGGGAGAGATCATTTTATCAGTTACCATCATGGGCAAAACAGACTCCACTTGAAAGAAATAATTAATTTATTATCAATCAAAATCAGAGAAGGAGAGGAGAAAAACTGCTAGATCTTAAAAACCTTTCCCCCCACCCCTCCCTTCTTTCTGGGCTCAACTTCACTCCCAGCTTCTCCACCTACTCCCCCCCAGCGGCACAGGGGGATGGGAATGGGGGTTGAGGTCAGTTCATCACACGTTGTCTCTGCCGCTTCTTCTTCCCTAGGGAGAGGACTCTTCCCCTGCTCACGCGTGGGGTCCCACTCACGGGAGACAGTCCTCCACGAACTTCTCCAACGCGAGTCCTTCCCACGGGCTACAGTTCTCCATGAACTGCTCCAGCGTGGGTCCATAATTTCCATGGGGTGCAGTCCCTCAGGAGCAGACTGCTCCAGCGTTGGGTCCCCTGCGGGGTCACAAGTTCTGCCGGCAAACCTGCTTCAGCATGGGCTCCTCCCCCCACGGGTCCGCAATGGCTTGCCAGGAACCTGATCTGGTGCAGGCTTCCCATGAGGTCACAGCCTCCTCCCTTCAGGCATCCACCCGCTCCGGTGTGGGGTCCTCCACGGGCTACAGGTGGAGATCTGCTCCACCGTGGACCTCCATGGGCTGCAGGGGAACAGCCTGCTTCACCATGGACTTCACCACGGGCTGCAGGGGAATCTCTGCTCCGGCGCCTGGAGCACCTCCTGCCCCTCCTTCTTCACTGACCTTGGTGTCTGCAGGGCTGTTTTCTCTTGCATCCTCTCACTTCTCTTCTCTCTCCGGCTACTGAGACGCAGACGGTTTTTTTTTTTCCCTTCTTAAATATGTTATCACAGAGGTGCTTCCACTGTTGCTGATTGGCTTGGCCTTGGCCAGCAGCGGACACAGGGAATACTTCTAGCAGCTTCTCACAGAAGCCACCCCTGTAGCCCTCCCACTACCAAGACCTTGCCACAGAAAACCAATACAAAATGAATAGACCAAGTAGCCATAAAAAGTTTGGGAAAACATTTTAAAAATCTTGTGACCTTAATGATACTAAAAAGTATAGAAGTGCTGTTTATACAGTCATTAAAAACCAATCTACATTAAGAACTTTCATATACATAATGAAGAACTAGAGCTGTATGGAAACTTGTTAGTCTAAGTTCTAAAAGGGTTTTCTTTAGTATGAGATTTTTTTAATAACAACTACTAGCCTAAGAAGTCTGTGAATATGAAAAGACCAACAAACTGCTTGCAAGATTTTTGCTTTATCAGACTATTCTTTTTTTTTAAATAATAAAGATTATTAAGATGGTTCTGATAATTTTTCAGCTGTGACTTTCTACAGTGAGCTGGCAGAATCAAACTTAACCAAAGTAACAAGTGTTAATTAAGTTCTACCTAACGTCATGTAACATGATTGTTACTACTGTTTTACTCTCTCCTTATCCATCCACTCACCTAACCCCGTCATAAAGCATATTGGACGCTTCTTCCTTACAAGCCTCAGCTAAAATCAGCAAATGAGATCACGTCTATTTTATGGGAGAAATTTAGGCAGAAAGAAACTAAACAGTTTGCCAGAGATCTAAAAAGCAAAGTGGAGAAGTGAACAGCTCTGCCTATAAATCTTAGTCCCCAAGCAGTACACAAAGCATGGATATTTTGATATTGTTTCTTTACTGCTTTAAATTTTGAGCTATTCCATTCCCTGAACACCAAAAGGTTTTTAGGGCTGCTGGTTTCAGGTCCCAAAGACCCCTTGCCCTTCATTAGTCTAAGCTGCAACTCATCACTGTCTTACCAGAAAACGAACAAATCTGAACTCGGTGTTGAACTGACAGTCTGGAGCACTTCCTTCCCTTTTTGCTTGATTTCTCTTTTGCATTACAAACTACAAGCTTTGATAGCTGGTGCTGAGCTTTTTGACACCAGTTTTCTGGAAGGATGTGTCTACTTTCTTCCACTGGCTTTGTAAGAAAGTGGCAGTGCCTGAGCAAGGTGCATTTCTTCTCGAGCCAAGAAGATTAGCCCCAGCTGAGAGCAGTGCTAGACCTACCACACCTCAACAAGTTGTCCTTGACCAGCTGACGTGCAGTAAAGGCCCATGAGTCCCAGGCTCAGTGCAATTGCAAGCCACACTACTGGTTGGTTATTAACACATTTAGCTGCCTCATTGCAAGACGCTTAGAAATGGGTCTATGACCAGGGATGGTGATCTGGAGAAGCGGTAGTAATGCACAGAGGGGCTGTAACACAATCTCAGGTAACCTCCTCACGGGTGGAGTACATCTGCTTGCTACTGCTCTTGGAAGACAGCACGCTCACTTCATGCACTTTGTGCCTTATGGGAAAGACTTAAAGGAGGTGTTTGGATCAGCCCTTATTGAAATCAGGGCTAAGTCCCAAGTTGCGGTTCACCTTGCCATGCTCCCAGGAACCAGTCATATCCCAGGTAACAGAAAAGCTTAAGAAAGTTGATCAAGAAATGCTGTGCAAGACTCCTCAGAGCTTGAACAGTGGATTTTCTTTCCAATCCTCTCCTAAGACCATCTCACAGTTCTGCTAATACACCTTGCTAATCCAGCCAGGAGAAGTGAGCCTTATAATACTGCATTGCAACCTTCCCCAGGAGCTCACTGTGTGCACTAGCGAGTTATGCAAAACAGAAATAAGGTTTCTTTAGCAATGGCATGTGATTCTGCTCATTGCAAAACCAAACAGGACAAGGTGGGTATGGTATTGCCCTATGATATCACCATATCTGTTTCCTTCCTAAAATATTTACTGTTGTGCATCAGCAGAGATTCCTGCACATATCATAGCTCTGCAGAACTCTGTGCCTAAATAGACCTGAATTTCACACCAAAGGAGCGCTGTGACTCCACGCTGTGCTGTCCTGTTGTGTCACTAGTAAGGACACCATGCTTTCTGGCAAGCTGCGGCCCAGGTGAACTCATTAGTTCAGCCAGCAGCTGCTGTGAGTGAGAACTGGTGGACAGCAAAAGGATGCGGTTTCAGTGAAGAAGACATCAGGGAAACAACAGACAAATGAGCTGTGGTAGTGGTTGTGTGTGAAGCGTTTTTGTATTCATGGCAACCCCCTGATTTGCAAAGAGCACAGAAAATCAATCAAAATCAAATGCAAACAAAGAAATGATAAATTAATCAATAAAGCCATGGGCTAATCAAATGGCACCCTCCTCAATTACTCTAATAGAAAAAGAACAATTGCTGGTTATGGCTCCTGGTTTAGAATGGCAGTCTTTGCAATCAAGCACTGATTCAGATGTTACTTAATTAAGTCAAGTGAGCTGTATGGAACAGGATTCCACTTTAGGGTTTTTTTTTTGTTTAATAAGATAAATTAATTCATTTTCCTAATTTCATTCACCTTCCCCAAAGACTGTAAAAGAGCCATGTACATGAGTTTATATTTGTGTATAGCCTCACAGCTGTATTTTGGTAAAGGCAGGACTACAGGACACAGAAGAGCTCTGCTCCACTGCAGACGCTTCTGCTTTTACACTATGTAATCCCTGTGATATAATCAAGTTTCAAAACCTCTAATCTCTTCTTCTAGAAATCCTCTCCTCCATCTACTAGAAATAATTTCCTAGTTTCCAGATTACCTGTTTCTAAAATACCTTGTAATTTGTTATTTCAAAAGTTGAGTGTCTGTGGCTGGTTTATCTTCCCTTATGTCTGCTGCTTACTTGGGGATACAATGGTGGGCATTTGTATCACAGAGAAAATCCACCTTGTCTGTCAAAGAGCAGGCTCTGGTCACTTTCCGGTCTAAATCTTTCTGAATTTACATGTGATATTCAGAAAAAATACAACTCTGTTTATCTGCCATAGTATATCGCCTTGTTCATTGTTCATCTTCCAGTACAAAAGCAAGGACAAAATTCTTATTTCAACTGGTTGGAGTTGGGAAGAAAGGGATTGTAAAAGAAAACTATGTAGATTTAGCCTTGGGCCATTACAATAATTTAGGGAACAATTTTTGCGCTTAGGTACCTGGGTGATCATACAATTGACTTTGGCTCAGCCTCTCTGAGGGGGCAAAGCAATGGATTTGATTCCTCCAGACCCAGTCCCCAAGGGCTGTAGGACTGCCTGCCAGGCACATGCTTGTGTATTCCATAGCCATGGGTCACTGCAGGGACACTGTCTGGGTACTGCAACAACCTCTCTGTGGTTTGATGTCCTTTGCACTCCGGGGATCGCTTCAACCAGGCGACGTGTGCTTTTACGAAGATAGTCATCACCCATGAGTGCCAGACCAAAGGAGGTCATGGTTTCTCCTGGATAATACTACGGTGTCTCTGGCACTGGAGAGTAACAACCATTGTGTGTTGAACGATGACTCTTTCCACCTATCTGCTGTATCAGACTAATTGAAAGTGGTTCCTATTATCTCCCCTTGTTCAGGAAGAATCTAGGACTGGGAAACCAGCAGCAACATTTGCACAGAAGACAGCTGCTTTCCATTTTGTCCAGAAACTTTGCTCCCACAAAATTTTCCATGAGTTTTATTTTAGTTTTAATTTTTTTTTTTCTTTTCTGTGATAGTGAAACTTGTGTCAAGATAATGAGCTTCATGCATTCAAATCAGGGCTTGAGTGTTAATTAGGTCACTCTTACTAGAATGATTTATTGACCTATATTCGATATTAGCAGCCCTAAGTTTTCCTCCATAGAGAGCCAGTGAAAATCACTGCATTAATCTTCAAGACATTGATAATCTTAATTTTTTTCTCTATTTTAGGTTTTCAGAGCAGATTAATAAATAATCTATTCTGATGTACTGACTAAGTAGTTCTTAAAAATGTTGAGAAGCTCCAAAAGAAAAAAAAAATTTGATTTTTAGAATTTCAAAGTTTAATAAAGATCAGATTTTGGAGACTGATTAACTATTTCAAGCTGAACTGGAGTACTTTCATTGATTCCAGTAGTCATATTTAATATATTTATTTAATATATTTAATATATTGGACATAAAGGAGATGGCCCAGCTATTTATGTAGGCAAAGAGCTTACAAATGTCTCCAAAGCCAGAATCAAACATCTGATGTCTCCAAATGTGATTGATAGCTTGCAGAAAGAAAGGGTGTTCAGGTTGAGAACTTTCATTCCCTTACTTTTCCTCTCTGGGTCTCAGAATTTTGTCTGAGCTCTTGATAAGAGGGATGGGTAAACCAAGTACTAGTAACCTTCAGATTTGTGCGTATTTGAACACCTAACATGCCTAGTGAGGCTCCGATGTTGGTCTCTGGAGTATCCTGCAGGCCAGGTACTTTCTTGTACTGACTGGGATGATATTTTTTTTTTCTTAATCTAATGAAATACAGCCCCATGCCTTTTTCGATACAGGGGCATGAAACTGTCAGGTGCAGTCTTAGAAAACAAAATGAAGTAATCCTCACAAAACATACCCTTAGGCTGTGGAGTACCTTGCTGCAGATGCTGTAGATGCTAGAAGTTTACATGGATGTAAAACATAAGTAGATAAATTCATAGAAAAAAAAATCCTTTGAAAGGTAATCCCTTTAGTTTGTGAAAGCCTTTAATGGGATTTCCTGAAGGCTGGAAAAATACTTTTTTCCAGCATCACTGAATGCTTGCCCTATTCTTACATATTTCCTAAAATAGCTGGCATTGGTCAACGTTGGGGGAAAGATGCTGGCTCAGCTAATCCTCTGTCCTGCTCTCCTTGGCTTATGCGACCATGCTGCCTTGTATGTATGTAGGCATATGTGTCCATCTTCTGCCTGCCTGAATTTTTTCAGTGGGTTGAACTATCACCAAATTTAGTAGAGGGGTAGAAATCTCGAATATAGCTGTTTCCTACATATTTAGTAAAAAGAAGTGGCCTGAAAGAGCTTAAGGAGAATTTATCTGTACCAGCAGTGCATGATCACAGTTTTTGCTGGACAGTAGAGAATCTACATAAGAGTACACTTTATTATGGTCCAAGCTTGGGAAAAAGCTTCAGAGCTCACACTCTATTAGACACCAGAAAATCCAGCCAAAGACACAGCCAGCCAAACAACTCATTTCAATTACCTTTCATCTCAGTGTTTTCTTTGCAGAATCAAACCTGCAGAAATTTCCCTGAAAGAAAATTGCCATCTTTTTCTTTAGGCCTGATTCTACATAACGAAAATGGACTCGTGGGAGAAGCGAGACCCTCTCTCCTCCTCATGAATTCAAGGATCATTAAGCGTTCTTAGCAATGATCCAAGATTGGTCTCTGCAGAGCCTCCATATGATTTTTATATAGTTCAAATCTTTATTTAGGTCTATAGGAAAGGCTTGAAGAGAACAACCAGGCCCTGAAGTCCTTACATTAGAATACCTGAATCAATAGGAAAAAAGAAAGGCTTGTTCCAGCCTGTGGGTGGGAATAACAAACACACAAGGCCAGGTTCTGTATCCTTTGCTTCTTCTTAGTTAGCAGGTTGCTCTGACTGGAATCAGCTGAGTGCCATGAAACAAGCTGGTGCTCAGGAAGGAGGGGCAGAAGCAGTCCTGTAATGAACTGGCTATAGGGAGGCAAACTGGCTGCAGCTCCAGGACCCAAACACGGGCTTGGTGGTGTTCCTGGTCCTTAGCAAACCCAGGCTGGGAGGACATTCCTGTGCTAACAACCCCTACTGGAACTGGTGCTGCTGCATTAACACTGTAGTCTGTATTAGCAGGGCTTAAAGGCCACACAGGATTTCCCAGGTGGGAACAGGAACTTGGCAATATAGAGATATTTCCTGCTTTAAAAAAAAATAATCAAATCAACCTGTGCCAGCTCTCCCTTATCTCCCTTCACTTTCTAGTCCCACAGTTTCCTTTCTAATAAGATCAAAAGGGCATCAAAAAGTAATAACAGGGGTTTTTTTTCTCCCCTAGTGAGCTTTCTTCTCCAGCATGTTGATGCTCCTGATAACTGACCATGCTTTTGTATTTATTCATGAGAGTGATTCTGGCCTACAGATCCATACAGATGATAGCAAGCAGACCACTCTGGTGACATGACTGGACAAGAACAACTAATTGGTACCCAAGATTTGGAACATTTGCAGTGAAAACTCTTCTCAGGGGAGACTGGAAGTGGAGAGAAATGTCTTCTGCTCAGCATCTCTGTATAGGTGCACGTGGATTGACATTTAGATAAATGTGAAAAAGGAAGAGAGCACTTGGCTCTTTCAGCAGCAGTATAGATTAGCACCAGCTAGTTATCATAAATTAATGAATTTGAGCTGCATGGACTACATGTAATTAATTATGCTCAAGTGAGTCTTACTGAACATGAAGAAAATGCTAATAGCTGCGTGTATGGAAGGAGTATTTGGGAGGAAGCATTGCATATGTTCACTTGACCTCCAATGGGCATTGCTTATGTGTTGTGGAAGGGTGCTGGGCTAGACACTTGCTTAAACCTAGACTGACCGTTCTTAGGTTCTCATATAATGTAATAGCTAATAACTTTGACTAGAAAATCTATTTTCCTTTCATACATTTATGCAGTAAAGAATGGGGGGAATGAGATGGATTGGAAAACGTGCACAAAAAAATGGCCAAAATCTGGAAGGGTTTTGACTCTGTTCTTGTATTAGAGGTGGAGTTGTTTGATTTTGTTGATGCATCTCTAGCTTTCTGGCCTTTAAAAAAGTTTCTAATGAAAATCAAATCCCAGAAAGACACCAGCAATTTCTCAGAGGTGGAAAATAACATCAAAGTAGAAATGATTTTTAGAGCTGGCATTTCTGGGATGTTTAATGATAAGTCAAACTTGCCAGAGCAGAGAGAAGCTGAGCTAATGCACAACGATCAGAGATTTTTCCCTTGACTACCACATCTAATACTATCAACAAGCCTGCATATTCCCTACAAAGAGCAGATGGGAAAGCATTGGCTAATGACCATATGTACAAGCTTAGGAATCTCTCCTTTGCAAAAAGGCAGATACCTCATATATACATTATTCATATATATATAATTTTTTATATACATTCATATATATATTTGAGTTACTATTAAGTGAAGGTCAAATTCATTGGACAGAATCCTTTCAAAGCTTCTCTTATTTACTGCATAGGGTTACTTCACTGCTGTAGGAAGAAACATTCCCTCCTTCCCAGTTTGGAACTACTTAAACATATGAGGCAAGACAAATGCAAAATCTGGTAGTGCAGTGTGTCATCAGGAGGAAGAAATCTCACTCAAGAGACATGGGATTATCTGGGAAAGGTCTGGCTCACTGAATGGATAGCAGAGAAGGACTCAGCATTGCACCTGATAGTGCTCATATTCTGTGGACCAACTGGGAGTCCAACTCAGCACTCAGGTGCATTGCCAGGTTGGAGGAAGATGGTTAAAATCCTGCTGATCTCTTTATTGCTGCACTCACATTTTTCTTCTTACAGGAGGGAGCAGGCAGTGGAGTTTAGCCCCCTGAATGAGTTTAAACAAGGTGCAGAATGAGAAGAAGCACAGAAAAAAAAGGAGTTGCAAGTGTGAACTGAAGGAGGTATGGAAGGACTGCTCTGAACATGTTATTTTAATGTGGGGCATAAGCTGGTCCTGGTATCCGGGAGAGTTGTCTATGCGGGCTGAGAGGCATCTCTACCCAGGGAAAAGCCTTGTGCCTAGAGAAAACTGAGTATGATGTAGATCATGATGAGGGGAGACCTGATCGCCCTCTACAACTACCTGAAAGGAGGCTGTAGCGAGGTGGGGGTCGGCCTCTTCTCCCTGGCAACAGATGATAGGAAAAGGGGGAATGGCTTGAAGCTGCGCCAAGGCAGGTTTAGGCTAGACATTAGGAAAAACTTCTTCACCGAGAGGGTTGTCAGGCTCTGGAATGGGCTGCCCAGGGAGGTGGTCGAGTCCTCATCCCTGGAGGTATTTAAAAGAAGGATAGATGAGGTGCTTAAGGACATGGTTTAGTGGTGGGATGGCAGTGCTAGGTTAACGGTTGGACTCGATGATCTTAAAGGTCTTTTCCAACCGAGGTGATTCTATGATTCTATTCTATGATCTTTGGTTTTAGTCCAAGGACTAGCAGAGACCTACCACCTGGGCCCCTCTCAGGGAGCCCATTCCCAATCCTCACATCTACATTCTGCTTGCTAAGAAAATAACATCTTTTAAAAGAGAAACCTATCCATTAAAATGAGAATATGGAAAGACTAGTTATAAATGTTAACTTTAAACAGAAATTTGAGGGAGGAAACCATTATTTTTGCTCTTGCCATTAACAGTGCTTTTCAGATTTCCTGTCAGTATTGGGATATGGTTTATATTAAATTAGCAAGTGTTTCTGGTTTGTGTGGAGGACATACTGCTGGGTTAGGAAGCTCATTAGCAGTATTTGCTGAATTCATATTTATTCCCAGAATCAATACTTGTAATACACTAATTAAATCATCTGTTTAGGACAGCCCCATGCTGTAGCAGGAGTCCATTCCCATTGTGACACATGCAATACAGCATTTAGCTCCCATTATTATGAATGAGCACTGCAGGCTTAATTTCTGATGTGAGTCTCTGAACAGGCATGCACAACCTCATCTGTCTGCTGAATGTTTTAAGCATTAACCCTTCCAGTGCCTGTGCTTTGGGGTCATGAATGGACTTCAGCAGCAGCTCCAAAACTGTTGAAGGGGTCTTCATTATCTTGATGGACTTGGGAAGAGGGCCCAGTGGCCTTCACAAGGAGACCAAAGGGATAAGTTGGATATGATGGACCTGTGGAACTGCACAGAAGAGTGAGAGCATCCAGATTTCCCCACGTTCCTGGAGGCTGAGTCATTTCAAGAGGAAATTAATGCTTCTGGCTATTAGTTGTTTTGCCCTTTCTTTAAAATAGTAATGATTTTAATCATTCCCTATTGTCAGTACTCTTTATTGTATCACGAAACATTTTATGACTTTAATATATTTAATTGTACTAGGGTACAATTTCCTGCCCTGAAATTTGGCTGCTGAGCTCAGCCTTTCCTCAGGGGATTCTTACTGTTGGAAGAAGACCTGCTCTTGTGTCTGCAAGTCCCAGCTTCCAGCTGCAGCTTCCCCTGGACTTCTGCAGCTCTTCTGCCAAACCCTGACCAGCAGCTGCAAGGAACAGGTTCAACTTTTAGAGGTTATTAATTCATCAGGTCCAATCGCCCCCTTGCTGAAATCCAGGAAAAAGAGTCAAGTCCTCTGCTGTAGCTGGCAGAGGTTGGGTGTGCATGGAAATAGCCGCTGAACTGATGCATCCTTCTCCCACTGCAATTCCTTGCTCCCTTTTGCCTTTGTCAAAGTGGGGAGTGGAGAATCAATGCTTTACAGAGTTTTGCATTTCACAGCTGCAAATTATTGTCCTCTTGCTCCAGGACATGTGGCAGCTCCAGGCTTTCACTCATTACAGCAATATAAATTCCTCTGCCATGACTAGGCTTTACCCTACGCTAGGTCATTTCTGTTATAAAAGAAAATGTATGTTGTTGGCATTTTTCTCATTAGTCCCTCTTCTCCATCTCTCTTTGTTTCTCCCATATGCTGAGACAGCCCCTTCAGGGCTTCCCTCACTCTGGAACTTTCTGGAAATGGCTGCTTTTCTTGCTGAGGCTCTCAATGTCTGGCAGATATGTTCCTTTGAGCTCAGGAGACACCATCTACTGCGGTAGGTTCTTGGCCCAGGCAGCGAGCGTGAGCTGAGCAGCTGTGGAAGCGGGTGCCCAGACAGCCAAGGGATGGTAATTCCACAGTTGAAATAGGTCTGAGAAATACTAATTGGTTGCACTAAGCGTGTGAGTCCTCAGCAGGAGGGGATGGCAGTGGTGCTGCACTGCATGCATGGGAGATGGGAAGTGGTGGGACTGGCTGGAGGAAGAGACATGTGGCTTGATCTGTGAAACGGTGGGTTTCCACTTAGACTAAGCATGGCACAGGTGAGATTTCTCCAGTGTTATCACAGCCATGCAATTTCTTTTCTCCAGCTGGCCCAGTAGTAAAGAGTAACTTTAGTTGTAACATGTAACAATTGCAAAATACACAACTTTTCCATGATGGGCCAACAAGGAAAATTCAGAGTTAGGATTTTCTCATCATGTCTTGGTGCTGATTCCTGGAAAAACCTGGGAAAACAGAAACTCAGCTAGAAGGGATACAAGTACTGGGGTTTTTGTTTGTTTTGGCTTGTGCAGTGCCTTTGTATGGGGCTGTTTGTGTGTATTTTTATGTAGGTGCACTGTGGTCAGTGTGTGTGCAATGCCAAACACAATCAGCCACAAAACCCATTGCCTGTTAAACCCCAAATCTACTGTTCCCTGAGGAATTTGATCACTGCCTTTGATCAACCTGTGCAACTGTCTCTCATAAGGCCAGTGAAGGATCTGGGGGCACCTGGCCGTATTCTCTCCTGGGATTGCTGGGATTTCTATGAAGTTTATCCTGAAGATCCCATTTTGGTATGATGAAGGCATATGAGGCAATGACTGTATTTTAGGCATTTATTTGCCTTGTTTTCTCTGGTTGCTTTTTTCTAATTCCATCTTATTCTCCCGCCTTCTCTTCTTTCAGGTAATTCTCAATATTAAAAAAAAAACCCCAAACTACCCTGCCTGATGCAATTTGAGGCAAGACAGGCACATTTTATTAAGGATTGCAAACCACTTAGTGGCACGAGGGTTTTCATGTGTAATCAGATGCAGCAATTGGCTTGATTGCAATTGCTTCTGGGTCTGTTGCGCACAAGCACCTGATTAGATTTTAGCAGCGCTGCCAATTCCAGAGGAGCTTTCAGCCTCCTGACGCGAATGGGCCTGGGGGAAATCATGTGCATGGTCCTTAGTGCTGCCACCTGGAGAAAGGAGAGACGGGACAGGCAAATGAGTTAGCAAGGACTTGCCCTCTGAAAACCCTGTTGTCTAGGTGGGAAAAATGGATGAATTTCCAGTTCCTCTGCCTGCCCAGTTTAATGCTGGGAAGTGCTTTCTTAGTCTTCCTTCAGTTTCTCAGTGGTATCAGACGACTTTATGCCAGATACCCCCCTCCTTGGCTGCAGAGCTCTGTGAACCATTGTGTAGCAGCTCTGCTCTGCTGTTCCACCCACGTTTTGGGGATGAACATTGCCAGACAGGGAGGGACCTTTTTCCTGGCCCTCTCCCTTCATGTGGATGGGTAGCAGGCAGCAGTGCCCACCTGGATAGAAGAGTAGGGAGCAGAGGTGGCAGCAGGCAAGGCTGGTAATGCTGAGTCCTCAGTAACATCTCCTAATCATTCTGAGTCTTTTCACTGTGGTACCGCCTATATTTACTATAGGTACTGACCTGTATAGCCTCATTGTGAGGACTGTTCTGTCTATTTGCAGTCCTAGAATGCAGAGGATGTTGCACATCTCGTCCTCTGCCTGCTGCAAGTGAGACTCTTGTTGATCTCAGCAGATTTAGAGCTTTTTGGCTCGGATGAGGGAGGTGAGCACTTGAGAGGGTGCTGTGATGTTCCCAGTTGTGCTGGAGCTGGATGCTGTGGCAGCTATGCTGTGTGAGTGCCCAGGAACAGGACTGCGGCAGGTTTCCACCACCCAGGCTGTTCTGGAGACTCCCGAGACACACAGCCAGGGGTGGTTGCAGGCATTTCAACTAGGGATTGGGAGAGCTTTTTAAAGGGTGTTTTTCAACTGTGAGGAAAATCAAGTTGAATGCTTTTGCTCTGGAAAATCCCAATTCTGAAATATCAGATTGATGAATATCTGATTGATGATATCTTTGATCTAAACAAATGCTGATATTCTTGGCATTCTTGAAATGTCACTGCAAAGCTAAAATCCTCTTATTTAACTCTTCTCCACTAAAAAAAAAAAGGATCAAGTTGAAACAAAGTTTTCCTGTGAAAGATATCACCTGTAATTAAAAGAAAAAACCAAACTCTTCTCTTTCATGAAGGAAGTATTTTATCAAAAAAATTCAACTCACTGTAGGGTGGTAACTTCAGTATCCTTCACACCAGCCACCCCCCCAAGTGGTGTTTAAGGGAGCACAACTTCAACATCAGACTTTTTGTTGCCCTGGTGGAGATACCTTAAGAAGACCAGATTTTTACAGGTGAAATGCTCTGAAAATCACCCACCTTCTGGTTGTTTCAAGTTTGATGTTCAGAAATGCCCTGTGGCTCTGGAAACTCTTCATGATTTCCAGCCGCTCAGTCCCTCTCTGGGAACTCATATACGCCCCGGCCAGTGAAACTGAAGAGAATTTTGCCTGAAGAAAGTTTGCAGAATTAGACTCTGCTCCAATTTGTTTTTCATCATGTATAACAAAGTGCTTATTTACTTTTTTTCACTTTGCCCAGCTTCAACAATTAAACCCCTGAGTCATTTTGCTTTTATTTCAAAGCAGTTGCATTCCCTGGTTCACTGACTTGCCTGGAGTTTTATAATGCTCAGATACCAGAAGGGAAAAATGGCATTAAAACCCCTGAAGATGTTAAAATTCATATGCTTGGATTTACAGTGCTGCAGGGGCTATCCATTAATTTGATGAATTTCTCGATTTCTCTGTATGAGTGTGTGTTCTTAGTAAGATTTTTAGCAGCAGTGAGATATGTTAATGGGTGTTCACGTCTTGAAAATAAAGCTGTACAATCCAGCAGAGGGAGAAGGTGGTCTCAGCCCAGGGGACATTAGTGGAGGCCACACAGCTGGGCAGCACAGACAGCCCCGAATCTGGGACAGCAGATGAGCCCTAGGGCAGGTTTTGACAGAGCTGTCAGTGGGGAAATCATTGCCCACATCTAGCACTGGAGGTCTGTCTCAGGTAGGTGATATATGCATCTCATTCTTATGAACAGAAATAAGTGGGCGAAAATTAAAGCTTTTGTTGGCTGGGAGCACTTCTCCTTGGACTGGCTTTTGCGCCTGGTGACAAGAAGCATGGCAAAGCTTTGTACTTTCCCTGCCGAGCTGGCTGCATCTGAGGAGGGCTTTAGCACTTAGTGAGGGCACATGGGCTCTTTCTTTCCATGGCTGGGAACTCTTTCCGCACAATTTGGGGTTTTTATATTCAACCAGTAAGAGCTGGAGACTTTTAACCTAAGAGTTTGCCAGAAACATGCACATAGGTGGATGTCAGAATACAAGATGGGTTAGGTGCTCACAGCATTATAAATCAAAAACATTTCCAAACAGCTGCAATTTGTTGGCTCCTAAACATTTCCTATGGAGATGAAGAGACCCTCTGAAATTCTGCATCTGTAGGTTACTGTACAGCACACATGACCTTCTTTTACTTAGCCTCCCTTTACAGATGCTTAAGGAATAGCTAAACTGTGAACCTCAGGATGACTGTGGATAGCTTTCACCTTTCATAGCTGAAGACTGAAAAATGGACCCTTCCCAACAGGAAGCAAAAGGCAATGAAATATTCCACAATCTTTATATATTTTGGTTTTTCAAAATCCCATGTGTTTGTTGGTTTTGCTTACTCTGTTTTCAAGCCTGTATCTGGTAGTCCTGTTTGAGATATGGCCTTTTCAACCCTTCCTATAGAAAGCGGAGACAGCTGTGGTAGGAATGACAGCCAGCTTCCCATGTCTGAAGAGATCAGGTGCTAACATAAATATTGCCATGTATTAATCTCCAGAGCACCTCTCCTCTCTCCTCTTTCTTTTAGTTTCATCAGTTATGTATTTAAATAAATACTCTGAGGGGATGCAGTGTCCTGGGTCCAGACAGGCATGAACCATCAGAGACAGGCAAGGACCCCGTGAGCCAGCACTGAGCGTGAAAGTCGGCAGTTGTCATCGCATGTCAGAAGTTTATTCATTTGCAGGGATTATCCCTCCTCTTATCCTCCTCGGTGACTTTCAGTGTGACACAGATTAGGCTGGAGGGTCCGTAGGCAATTCTGTTTTCTTGTGCCTAAAACTAATGCTGCTGTGAGATGTCCATGGCCACCTCCTCCATCACTGCTGGATTTTAAAGATAGGCTTTGAGCAATTTTTCCCCTTTACATGTTGAGACCCACTTTTCTGGGGCATTTGAGAGAGGGTCTCAAGTCAGTTTGATTCAGGTAGCAATTTTAGGGTTGTTATTTCAGTATAACCTGTTACTGGAAGGATGGACTTCAAAGCCACACCAAACCCCTGGGGAAGAAATAACCCTCGCACCTCCAAACCACAGGAACTCGAGTGTAGCCATGGAATTTCATGCTATGCCAGGAAGCTCGCTCAGTTTGCTGTGTGGCACAAGTGTAGCTTCTGTTATCAGTTTTCAGCAATGAAGCTGAAAGTCAGGTCCGTTCCTCATGCATTGCTAATCTCATGCCAAAGTACTTCGCTCTTCCCCAGGAAGCAAATTTCTTCTGCCTCTTAAGGAAAAGCCACACTTTATCCACAGAGTGTTGTTGACCTTTTGACAAATAGCAAAGAGATGAGTCTTGGATGATGGGCTTGCTGTGCTACCTCAGGGACAAAGCAAATAAACAGTCCCTGGCTCGGGAGAGATGCTGCATATAGCATCCAAAGCCCATGCACTACAGCCATCCCTAGTTACCTGGAGTCATTTGCAGCCCACTGCCTGCCCAGGTTACAAATGAATGGATAGTTCTTTATTCCTTTGATTTTTAGAGAGCTTTGGCTCAAAATCCTTGCTGTGAGCACAGCATTGTAAGTATCTTCGTGAAAGCTGGGCTTACAAACTACTCCTTCCTCAGTGTGAGACACTTCATTAACTGGAGGGGAAAGGCAGGAATGGTACAGTATAGATGAAGGGCAGGCCTGCATTTCAGTGATGGTATTACAATTAGCAGCTTCAACTGTCTGTAGGAAGAAAGCTTGGCAAGTCAGGATGTTTTCAGGGCTTGGTATGAGGAGGAAAAAAGCAAAAGAGAAAGAGAAAAATAAAGAAAGAAAAGGAAGATGTCCAGGTCACGAATATAATAGAAGAGAACATGAAGTCAGCATTTCCCGTCTTGTGGTTACACAAGTCTTTTCTGTGTCTGACAGATAGCTGCTTCACAGCAGAAGTGACCCATATTACTTCTTTATTGTTTAAACAAAGACAGACGCCAATTAAAATGACTTGAGTTTATTTCAGCACTTTGTGCTCTGGGAGCCCCATCGATTGGAAGGGAAGGCACGGGGTTGTCTGCTCTGCTGTGAAGCCATACAGTCCTTTCAAGTACATCCAACTCACCCAGCTTTTGTCAGAAAATGTATCAAATCACAGATATCTGACATATAGCAGAGACGCAAAAGATCATCTAATCCATCCCTCCATCCCAGAGGCTGTTCCAGGGAGATGTTTTTCTACATGGTTCATAAAACCCTTCTGCAAGATTCATTGCACTTCCCCGAGCTACCTCGTTCCTAATTCTCCTGATATCTAATTTAAATCTCCTTTGCTGCCGTTTGAGAGTTTACACCCACTGTTTTTGCTCTGTCCATAATGGACACAAGGAGATGTCATGTCATGGGATTGGGCAGATGTTGGGTGAACAGCCTCCTGTTCACAGCAGAGCTAACTCCAAAGTCAAAGCAAGGGGCTTTCTCTCCTTCAATGACAACCGTTACCTTATTTAAATATCTTTACCAGACCTTCTCCCCTCTTCTCTAAGCATTTTGGCATCCATTCTTTGAATTTTTTTTTCATAGATCACATTTTCTAGACTGTGTTCATTGGTCATTGCTGTGTGATTAGTCATAGCTGCATATCTGATGGATGCTCTCATACATACATGTGTGTGCCCATACACAGACACATGCTCTGGAATGGGCTGCCCAGGGAAGTGGTCAAGTCCCCATCCATGGAGGTATTTAAAAGAAGGATAGATGAGGTGCTTAGGGACATGGTTTAGTGGTGGGATGGCAGGGTTAGGTTAACAGTTGGACTTGATGATCTTAAAGGTCTTTTCCGACCTAGATGATTCTATGATTCTATGATTCTATGCACAGCTACTTTTGATGACTAGAGCAACAGGAGCAGAAGCCTTTCCTTGGCAAATTGATTTGGTAAAGTGGACTTAATTCTGCATGCTGGGAGTAACAGACTGAGCTGTGCAATGCAAAGGTCAATGAAACAACAAATGGCAGTGTGCTATCCGGCCAGTAGAAGCATTTACATCTTGTAGTATGACAGATGTAACGCAGTTATTGGTATGGCAACAGAGCATGTGCTTGGCTTCAACCATTCCAGCAGTCCCTGCTGGAAGTAAGGGTCTCTTAAATCTCCTTTCAGAGTGTATTTACCTACTTATCTGGCTGGCATTGCTGTGACTTTGACCATAAGCATGATTTTAACCTGTTATTCCAGCCAGGTCTTCAGCATCCCAATGGTCTCTGATAATGTGATTTTGAAGAAATGGACTGTGAACAGGAGCTGGTGCTGTTTGCAGGATCACTGACAGGTTTGCACTTTGCAGCCTGGCGGTGAGCAACAGGGATCACTCCTATATGTTGTCTGGCATGACTGTGCAGATATCTTGATGGACAGGCGAATTGCTCCATAGCAATCTGGCTAACACAGCTCTGAAAACTCAAAGAGGCAAGAAGCAAGGAAGCCAAACTGCAGTGCTAGTTTATTTACCTGGGAGCCATCTTATGTGTAAGAGCTTCCTTGCCTTAACTGGTCCTAGGAGCCATGCTACAATGCAACCGCTTCTAAGTAATAATGTTATTTTAATATTTTCACATTTGTAGCATGGAGGAAATCCAGATATAGATAGGACTCCATTGTGTCAAGTGCTGTAGAAACACAGAGCAGAGAATTTAGTGATCACAAAGTAAGCCTAAATAAAGGATAATAGAATGATACAGGGGGGCTTAGTACAATGAGGATATAGATCTTACAAAGCAATGAAAACTATTTAATGTTTGCATAGTTTTGGGGAGCTATGGCACAGGAATGTAAGAAGGAGTTAAGGAAGGAAGAAGAAGAAGCGTTTATAAATTAAGCCAATTCTGGTAGCTTCTCTGTAAGGAACATATTTTTCACAGTTAAAGATTGGATTTTAAACAATCTCAGACACAACCGATTGTACAGTTACTATGCCAATAATCTGCGGGTTGGTGTTGTGATGCTTTTAACGGGTAGGTACTTTTATCTTACTTGTTATGTTGTTACTAGAAAGTGTTGATCAGGACAGTCATAATCTACTTGTAGGTGGTCCTGGGTCTCTGGGTACTTCTAGAACATCCCTGAAAAGGGAACTAAGAAAAGAAAGTTTATTAACAGTTGGCTTGAATCACTGCAGGGGGTTTCACATGCTGCCACTGGAATACCCTTAGACCCCTCCAAACCAAAAGAGGCTGAAAAATCACCAGTGTAGAATGAATAAGAAGGAAAGAGTTGAACTTCTTGTTTTCATTTTCCTCAGCAAATGTTCAGTGGTTGAGGTATCGGAGCCACCGGGTGTTCGAAGAGGTGTTTATGAATGACCTGCAATTCCATATCGTTGCCTCTGGGGGTGCCACCAAGCTGGGCTGGAGGTGACAGCAGCTGGTACGTCTCAGTGGGGTACTCAGAGTAATGGCTGTCATTTGCTGGACGGGTGGAAGTCATGGTGGTCTTCTGCTCAGTCACCACCTGGCGCCTGTCAGATGCCACGGAGATTGAGATAAATCAAACCCTCTCTGCAGTGGGGGCCTTGAGGAAACAAATTGATGCTTTAAAGCACAAAAAAGAAGATGCATCCCTAACAGCCTGCCAGTGAGCTGGGGGGTCATTGTGCTTCTTGGGCTGAATGCTGAAGGAAGTCGTCAACAAACGAGAACATCTCTGGGAGCATAACTGGAAGAGTAAAGTCCAAACCAAAGGCCAGAACAAGACAGAGGACACATCTGCCCTTATTGCATATAGTGGCAGTGAGCTCTGGGCTGAAATAACAGCTAGGGGAAGGGATAGACTCTGCCTCTGAAGACATGCAGGCCAGATGTCACCTAAGAAAGCAGCTTGTAGGGAACAACCATTTACAGATTTTCAGGAGATAGGAGACCTCTGAGCTCAGAGACCCCTATAATTTCTTCACTATGTGGGTGGTGAGGCACTGGGACAGGTTGCCCAGAGAATCATAGAATCATAGAATCACCATGGTTGGAAAAGGCCTTTAAGATCATCGAGTCCAACCGTTAACCTAGCACTGCCATCCCACCACTAAACAACCAGAAGTTGTGGATGCCCCATCCCTGGAGGTGTTCAAGTCCAGGTTGGATGGGGCTTTGAGCAACCTGGTCTAGTGGAAGGTGTCCCTGCCCATGGCAGGAGGGGGAGTGAAACTAGGTAATCTTTAAGGTCCCTTCCAACTGTTCTATGGTTCTATGTGTCTCATTTCAAATTGGTAAACTTTGACAAGCAGGTGGATCAAGTGACATCTTCACACTTTTTACCAATGACCTAGATTTGCTTCTTTTCTTGTTTACCAAAACAAGCCTCAAAATGCATCTGCATTGTTAAGGTTAGTCTCTTGGAGTGGGTCTCAGTGGTGGGATAGCAGAGAACCAGCAGAATATGGGACGTTTACACCCCTCGGTGAAGTCAGGGCAGATATAGGTTCTTGTGCTCAGCATTGAGCAGAACCTCTAGAAGCTTTGTCTTCAAATTAAAAATAAAACTTATAAAGAGGCATACTCTCTGGAGTGCATTTTCCAGGACTCTCATTTTTCTGTGTGATATCTGCTACCTGAAAATAAGATGAAAAGATTGTCTCATCCCATCCCTGGAAGGAGATTAGCCAGAGTAGTCAGTGACTATGTTATAGTTTTTTCTACAAACACTAATGAAAGGGACATACAGACGATTTAACAGCAACCAGATCTACATTCATTTTTACCCCCTTTGAAAAAAAAAACCAACAAAATAAAGCAAGAAAAATAAGTAATTTCTATTTTACTCAATCTGGATTATTAAACTTCCCCAGTGTAAATCACTCGTGGAGCATTAATTTTTATGCCAGTCAAGGAAAATTAAGTGGCCTAATCACATTACATGTTCACCATTACAGGAACTGCAGAGCTTTTCCTGTATTTGGTTGGAGGCTATTCCATGTGGCTGGACTCTTTTGATACTGCTTTGCCTGTATGTGCAATTAAAAGACTTTTTTTTATTAACCAGTTTTTACATTACACTCAGCGGCCCCGTCACACAACTAAATGACCCGTTTAACAAGCATGATAAAATCCTCATTAGGGCCTATTATAGGATTTAGTGGAATCTTCCTGCTTCACTACAGCACAAGCCTAATCTAATTAACTCCGCCACTTAATTCTCTCCCTCCCTCTTCTTGCTGTTTATTGGGCTTTTTGTGGAAAACAGATCCAAGGAACACAATTAACACAATTTATCCTGGAAAATCCCCAAACATTAGCAAGCTACAAATGTAATTGGAAAAGGCCTTGCAGAGTTCAACCATAGTAGGCAATTACTCCAGAACTACAGCACTGCATATTATCGTGTTACTTCTTATTATACTTTCCCAAGATGAGCAAGGAGGTAATTCTAGCCAAGTGCATTTAAAGCCATAATTAAAGGTCATCTTTGTGTTCGAACAGCTTTCGTATTTAATTGAGGAAAAATGCATGCCTTCAAGAATGAAGTGTTTTGCTAGGATGTGCAATATGGAAAGGAACTGAATGTTGTGTTCTTGAACTCATTGGTATAAATGTAGAGCGGCTTCCAGTTATAAAGTCTTGTGCAGTAGAAACTTTTAATTTGCAGCACTGTTAGTCCTTTTCCTAAGGGTGGTGAACTCCTACCAGATCTGAAGACATCCCAGCCCCGTTACACTACACCTGAGATGGCCAGCTGGTCCCAGGGGTGCCCTGAGGAGTTAGGGGCTGACCTTGGTATTCGGGACTGAAGATCTACCCAGTTGTTGGGACTCCCAGTTAGATACCTATAAGGTATCTGGATGAAAAACTTCTGCCACTTCTGTGTTACCATTACCTAGTAGTTAAGATAGACGTAGAACGTGACTAAGTTTCTGTAAGAAATGAGAGTAACCTCCACCCAGTATAGGAACAAGGTACAGGCTGCATGTAGGAGTGCTCAAGCGATGGGTGGTGGTGCAGAGGGGTACAGGTTTTGTCTAGCTTTTCATTTTAGCAGATGTGTGTGTGTTTGTGTTTGTTTGTGTGTAAGAATGAGAAAGAAGCCAAATTAACTCCTCAGAGATGGACAAAAGGAAACAAAAGAAGGTGAGACACAGGTTGAGAATGCAGTGAGAGGAAAGCAGAGGATGAGTGAATATTTTTGGTTCAAAAATGTCCAACGGGAGCTTAGAGACAGGCACAAAGGTTTGCCCAAGTCATGCCTTACTCAGAGGAAGTTGATTTTATGCATATTTGCAGATAACCATGTGTGGACCTTGACTTCCTCCTCCTGGAAGAAATTAGCCAAATGCCTTGGCTAAACTGGGCACCAGCCAAGTGTGACAAGCAATCAACTGAAGTGTAGGATGAAGCAAAATTCAGTCCACATGTCCCATCTTTCTCTGAATTGACAGAGAAGCATTTTTTAATCTTTTATGGATTTGGCCTCTTTTGAAATTGTCAAATCAGGGCAAGCTGCCTTTTGGGCAATGTGCTTTCATGCCACCCTGAGTGCCAGATAGAATTATCTCATTTGCATTATGCAGGGGACAAGATGACATGATGTTCCCCTGGGGTCTTCTGTATTTGATGCTATTAATCTTTCTTATTAACTTGGGCCTGGGTTTTTGGAAGCTTGACTCTCAGGGAAGTTCAAACCTGATTTCCTTGAATGTGGCAAGCTTTTGAAAAATTTGACATAGTCTGCTGCTGCTGTTCCTTCTGGAAACCTCAGCTTTCGTCCATCTTCTCTAGCACAGTATATCCTCTAAGGGCAAGAAATTGGAAGGATGCAACCTAGGAAAAATCAGACACTGAAACTGTAGCGGAAAGGACCAGAAGCCAAGGCTGAGCTATACGACAGCCTCCTTACCCAGGAGCAAGGGAATTATTGTTTCTGAGCTTAATTCTTTCATGAATCAATGCATTTGGAATAATAATAATTATTCATGTGGGGAAGGAAACCCTTAATTAGTTTGCAATGATCTGAGAAGCATGGTGTGTCCACACACAGCTGCTCTGGTATGTGTGGTTGAGCTCCACAAGAATGTCTCAGGCATTTCTCTGATTCCTCAGGGCACCTGGGGTCTAAAAAATGCAATCACCAGCAGGAAAGATGCACTGCATATTGCCTGGCTTTGTGGAGTCTTTGCTGAGATGGAAAAGGGTTGCTCCTATCACTTCTCACAAAACATTTCAGCACAGTGACCAAGGTTTGACAGTCTGGTAGAGAAGAGGTTGGTATACTAGGGGCAGGCTACAGGCACTTTGCCCTGCCTCAGTTAAGCTCTGTCCTCTCCACTGATCATGCTCCCAAGCAAGGAGCACCACGTTTTCCCTGGCTTGCTCTTGCGTAGGTGTGCACCAGAGTCAGAGCAGGCATTTTGGGCCCAAAGAAAGACATAGCTTATGTGCTTTAGTGTTGGCAATAGCCCTGCTCCCAGCAGCAGGTGGGACTAGGTGACCTCCAGAGGCCCCATCCCACCAACATTTCTATGATCCCATGTCTGTATTGTTTTGCTAAGTAGGCTCCATAGCAATAAAATTTATGTGGCAATTTATTGTCATTGGATTGGGTTTAAATAAGTTGAAAGAAAAAGTGCTTTTATATTTAAAACAGCTGATGCAGTCCATAAGAGCTGGGGTTTTCAGCTTCTAACTTTGGTTTGTTTTTCAGGTTAAGTAAAATAATAGTATGATATAATGTTACACTGAGGTCACTGGAAAGACAGTTGTGGTAAGTCAATAGAATATGATACCTTAAGTGTTTTAGTGAGGTCATACTTGCCATATTTACCTAATTAATGATTATGTAAATTAGACTCTTAGAAGATAAAAATAATAGTCGCCTTGAGTGGTTTCCTAAGGTGATGTTGGAGGAGCTGCTGTTAGTCTCATTTCCACTGTACTAGGGCTGTAAACATGAGAAATCTCATCTGTCATTAGTGTTAATTTTGATTTCAGCAATAAGTTGGCACATATTTTATCTTGGTTTTTTTCCCCACGCAAACACAACTCCCTGTGATAACAGTGTGAGACTATTAAATAAGCAGCTTAATAAAGAAAAAAAATTGGAAGATTCCCTCAACAATGAAATGGATCTGCATTCACAATCACCATGGGATGGGGCATCATGGAGGAAAAACACCCTAAAGGATGTGTAAGAACTAGACTTATGGCAGCTTCATGGCATATGGCAGTATGGTGCTGTTTGTTATTGGGAAGCAGGTGTGCTCACAATGTGACAATACCCTGGCTGATGCCAGGCCAAAAATGTCCCAATAATTCTTGCTAGAGTGTCATCTTTGGAGCGAGAATGGAGGATGTCCTCATTTATTATGGGTACGACCGTAGAGGAAAGTCACAGACAACAGTATCTCCACAGCTGGGCTCAGCAGGAGTGGGCTTTGCTGTGCAGTTCACTCTCTCTGAGAAGCGCATTGCCTGCTTGAGAATTATAACTTGGGTTTTGTGTTGGAAGGGCATGTCTCCAAGGCAGTGTGATCCTAGAGCCTGGAGAGGGGAACTTCTTGGCAAGGAATGAAACTGCGATGCCAAAATAGTAAGGAAAACATGGAAGCTATGAGTGACATAGGCTTCTTATCCACCATTCACTGACAAAAACTTTCTGGCCATCCCAAGCAAGCCTCCATGCTGCAAGTATTGTGATAGGCACCAGGTATGCTGTTATTAATGATTGCAATGGATGGATGACTCTTCAGAAGGGGGTAGTCTCTGGGCTTTTGGGGATTTAATCTGCAGTCAGCTTTAGACTTAGTCCCAGAGCAACTGGTCCAAGAAGCCTCTGAAACAACTACAAAAAATGAACGAGGCAGTGAGCTCACTGACAGCTCCCATCAATGATAATCTCCCTTCAGGTGAGAACAGCCGCAAAGCCCTGGAGAGAGCTGATGCTTGCTCCCTGGGCAGAATTTCATGCTTTATTCCAAACTTTCCTCTTTGCACTGGGAACATGGAAGCATCTGGGTTTCAAATATGCACAGTGTAAGGAATTACTGCAAACCAGCTTGGCATTTGCTGGTAGCGCACCAGCATGATGTGTTCCACCCCTGCTGGGAGCATCACACCAGAGTCAATGCTCCCAGCTCCAGGCGGGGCTGGCAGATCTAGATGAGTCAGCTTGGAGAGGTTTGCTGTTGAAACGGACACAGGGAAATGATGTCCACATAGGGAGTAACATTGCCTTCAGCTTGGAAGGCTGAACAGACAGAAACACTTGGAGCTAATGTTGTCAGAGCATGTGCGCTCTAAGGGTGTCATTTCCAGATATTGTTATGCCCTTTAGTCTTGTGGTCTGGCTGTTTCTTAATTCAGAAGGTCAAAAAACCCCCACTGTGACTGTCCTAATATTTTCTGTGTGGTGGACCAGACTGCTTCTCTGTATTGACTCTTGTTTCATCAACAGCTTGACTGGAAAAGCTGTCAAGTCTTGATTCCAGGTTTCCCAGTGAGAGAAAATGATCACAAGCACAGGCAGTTATAGCTCTTAATTACCAGAACTGTTATACATTTCCTTCTTGTTATCTCACTGCAGTGGCTATTTTTGGGATTGCTTTTGTACGAACCGACTGGTTTGAAGAGCGTGTTAGCCAAGTATTGGTCCCCAGATAAGTACCGAAAGGCAGAGAACAGCTTTTGCCTTGACCATCTCAGCTCTGAAGACTGACAGCTTGTCTCTCAGGTGGGAAGTCTGAAGGAGGGCAATTTAGCTGCATGGATGAAATTAAAGGAAGAGCAGGAAACAAATCTGTTGAGTCTTGTCTGCCCTTAAAAAGCAGGAGCCAATGGTCAGGTCTTCATTTTTGTAAATGTACTGACAGCCATCTGATGAAAATGGGTTGTGATTTGTCATTGTAACTGGAGGCTAAATAAGCCTGAGTTCCTGCACACTACTTTCTGCCATGCCAACTCATCTTGGTCTGTAGTTTTCTGTGGGGGTACCTGGGGCACAGTAGGCTTTGTAGACCACACTGTTTTGGAGAGCTCTGTGAGTATATTTGAGAGAGGGCAGCTGTCTGTGGAGGCACTCGAGGTAAACCATTTCCCTGCGAAGAAAATAAGGATGGGTGTCCTCTGATCACATTTGCTAAGAGCACAGTGCTTTCTTGGCTCTGCAGACTCAGCGTGGCAAGAAATTCCTACACTGTGGAATCTCTGTCTTATTTTTCTATTTCTTTTTACGAAAAGAAAACTGAAGTAATAAGGAATTCCATTTTAACTCATCACCCCAACCTTGGGCTGACTAATAGTGTTGATTTAAGCCCTGAGAGTGTTTTTGTTTTCATGATGGCTTTTAGGTTTTCTGTTTGCCAGCATTATACTGGGGAATGACTCATATTCTCAGCACTGTGAAGGATAGGAAGGAGGGAGTGCGCAAGGTTTTGTTCCCACCGGCAGACTGTGGAATATGTAGTAATTTGAAGATCTGTCTCCCAGAGCAAGTGTGGGCTCAGGCACTAGAAAAAATGGCCAGTCAACTTTTCTGCTAAAAAATTAGCTTTTAAAAAATAAATGTATCAATTTTCTGTGGGAAAAATAGTTTTTGATAAAAATATGAATATCGTGAAGACTGATTTTTTTTCTAAGTTAGCAATGCCTCTGTGGCACCTCCAGGCAGCTGTACTTCATACCCTGTTTTCTGCTAGGAGAAAAGAGTTCAACTACACCTCCCACGAAGCATGCTGCTGGAACAGCAGGAGTTCCAGAAAACTTGCAAAAAGAGGCTCAACTTGCCTTTTTGATGAGTTTATTCTCTATAACTCTGTTTCCCTATGTATTAAAATAGGTGCAGCAGCTATGCCACTGGCGTACTCCATAAGACATGGTTAGCTAAAGCTTGCAGTCCTTTTTGGAGCTGAAAAATGCTGTTTCCTTGTCGGCAGTAAGAATGGCCTGTAAAGCACTTCAGACTCCAGTCCCTTTATCACAGCAATCAGTGCCTGATTTTATGTTTCTTTGACAGCTGCCTTTGTAATAGCCCAAATATCCTATTAGCTGCCTGAAGCACACCTCTATTGGAAAACATGACTGGCTCAAGGGGAGGCACCTCTAATAGTTTTAAGCAAGCTTCCTTGAGTACCAGTAACTCTGTGGCAGCAAGAACTTTTTCCAGCCATTTGCTGCTTCTCAGCATAGGGGACAAGAACCACCAGCACCTGGAAAGTCACTCCTTGCATGTCCTGTCCCTTGCTGGCTCCTTGTTGGCCTGGGACAGGGCATTGGCGTGCTGAGGTTGTGGCTGCATGGTGGGGAGGCTGGTCTGGATGATCTCTCTGCTTGGCAGAGCGTCACCCGAGAGACCTCCTCTCTGAGACAGCCCAGAATCATGGCTACTGCATCTCTTCCACACCTCAGGATGTCATTTTCCTGCCCCTCTCAGTTTGCTACCCTACCTGACACCTGCTTTACTTTGCTCGTGCTCAGGATCAGCCTTTCCTAGGATTAATCCTGGCCTGCAAAAACCAGCCAGATGACATGGACACTCAGACTGATCAGGAAAATGCCACTCACCTCTCTCTCTATAGCCCTCCAGATGTATCCTTAGTGAACTTGCAAATCAAATGGAATTTCTTTCTCCTGTTGAAGTAATAAGGACATTTTATTGTTAACTGGCAGGTGCCACTTTGAATTTCAGTGGTGAAGCTCAAAATGGTTTGTATGTAGGTCAAGCATGGATTACTCCACTTACAAATATGGTTTGGAAGAATCTCTTCTCAGAAGGTTTTTCTGTATTTCTAGGTATATGTAGGCATTCCCACAACCTTAAAGGGACAGAAATGCTGCCAGAAGCAGTGTGAATGAGGTTGCTACTCCCTGTTTCATAACTGCAATTTTTAGATTAAAAGGAAGGAAGAGTCTTAAATGTCTCCCTGCTGCTTGTACTCTTCTGCAATCCATTTAAAACTTCTTCAGTATAGTGGACCTCTGTGAATTTTAACTCCCTCAGAAAGAAATGAACAGCAGCTTTTTAATCTATCCATGCATGAGAGAAACATATGGAAGACAGAGACCATTTTAGGTGGAGGAGAATCTTTTACTGAGTGCTGTTACAGAGACAGCTCGTGGAATGAGAAGATGATGGTAGAAGTGGAAATTGTGATTTTGCTTCACGTAAAGGATGGATTTGTTCATAAAAAAAAGGAGAGTTTTCAGAATCATCCAAGAGATTTAGGAGTTTGAGTCTCACTGATCTCCTGTTGGATGTAGGTGCTGGAGTTGCACAGGCATTTTTGAAGATGTTGAGCACAGATGGTGAACAGCAACATGAAAGGATGTGAGGGGCTTTGTGTGCATGGAAGCCTGTCTTTTTTTAGCTATATGAGTTGGTCTAAATAATCCGTTACACTGAGTTGGTCTTCCTGAAAACTGTTCCTTGCTGAGGTACAGCAACATGTTTCTAAAACTTGCAACTATTTCCAGTATACTCTATGGACTAGTTTCTTGTCCTGGAGCATTGTACCATTCTCTAACTGGAAGCACAGATGAGTATTGGGATGGTTAATGTGGGAAGGTTGTAGGTTTCTGGACCTGAAAATGTTGAGGTGAGTGAGACAAACCTCTCGCAGGAGATGAACTATGTCTGTTCTCTCTGCTTAGTTACAGGGATGGAACAAATACTGTTGAGCTCCTTTCAGCCATGAATTTCCAGGATCCTACCTGAATGCCCTTCAGTTGTGTGTTAAGTCCTGTAACATCTGCCTTGTGAGGTTTGCTTTTTCCTTCTCCATCTTGCTATGGGAAAGGATAGTATGAGCTCTCATGAGTTTTACTTTGGTTTTATTGCTTCTATAACCCCATGTGTCTTTTGGGAAAAGTAGACTGAAAACACACACATGGCACTCTCCAAAAAATTTTGAAATTGTTCTTGGTCTTGTGGGAGTCTGATCCAGCACATGTAGTCTGAAATAATTCTTGTTTCTAGCACAGAAGAGATTTACAGGAGAGGCATTACTGTGGCAGGGGAAAGCCGGAGATCTCTCTTCCCAGCTGTGTGTCTGTTCTTTCAATGGGATACTGTTCAAAGCTTTTTGTGCTTAATATCTCCAGGAGCAACTGAAACAATGGCAATGAAACTCTGTGTGATGTCTGTGTGGGAGAAATCCCTCTTTAAAACAATAGGTTTGATTTACTGAGTGCACAAGGTATTAGGATCCCAGACATCATCAGATAGGTACAGTTGGAGATGGGATCCAGCTGTCATTTCATTCTCATATTAGTACTAAGCAACTTTCTAATAAGTCATTCTCTATCCGCCTTGAAAGTGTGGAGACAAAATGGAATGAGCAAACATTGAAAGAAAAAGATTATATGTATGAAGTTTTTTACCCTTACTTATGTTTGTTTATTGCTCTTGGCAAAAGTGCTTTTTAATTCTTAAAATTTATAGCTAATAGTGTCAGAGATTTATTAGACTAGAATGGATCACTGTTGTCATTCACTCAGACTTCCCCCACACCAGAGCAAAGCATTGCAGCCAGTTTGCCTGTTTTGAATTCCAGATGTGAAATGTGTTAAGAAGCACAGCGGATTTGAAAAGCTTTTCTGCCCATGGCAGAGCTGTAATTTCACTCCCAATTTATCATCTGGCAATAAAGAAAAACATTTATCTTCAATTTGAGGAACTCAGTTTCATATAAAATTAGTCAGAAGCTTTGGGTTTTACTTGTTAAGACAGTGAAGTGAAGCTAACTCTGGAGAAGCAGATGTGAACCTCTGCAAAACCAGACCGTGTGAACAAGCAGTTGTGCAAATTGCAAGAGGCCTCTGACGAAACTTCATTAAATAAGAAAGGGTTTTTTGTGTCTGTGAGTGGGGAAAGAAACTTGAAACTCAGGAGTTTTGATTCAGCCGAAACACATTAGGCTCCAATCCAATGTCTTCTTCCAGTATTTGATGGCATTGAGCAGAACAGGGGAAGGGCTATAATTAAAAAGGAATCAGGACAATTAAAATGAAGGAAAAGCTCCCTCTGTGTTCACAGAGGCAGTGGCAAAGGCAGGTGATTAAGTTCTTTTTGAGGGTGGTTTTGGATTGGCAAAGGGAGATTAGCGCTTGTGAAAGCCTTGCTCTGATTTCTAATTGTTAGCTGTTTTTCTCATTTCTTCCAATTTTTTTTTTGCTGTTGCTATGAAAAAGGCTTCCATTAGAGGACAGAAAAAGAAGTGGGGAAAGATAGAGAAGTCATAAGACCATGTTTAAGTTTCCACTGTTACCTAAAAAGTAATAATAAACCCCCCCACTACCTGTAATTAGGATAATTACCCACCCCGCCACTATGATGTAGATTTGCAAAGGAGCAGTTTCTTCAGAGCTCGCAGGTGACTTTCTGATGGAGAAAGGCCCAGATCCTATAATAAGAAATGTTTGTTGAAACATCTGTTATTCCACACCATCCATGAGAACAACTTGATGCACTTTACAAAAGAAATCACTTTCAGAACTTCCATTTTACAGATGGACAAAAGTGTGAAATGAATTGACCAGAGTCATTCAGGAAGAAGCGAACACAAATTTCATGGGCCCTGTGGAAACACAGAAACCATCAGAAAGTTCCACTGCGCTTGGTAAGAAGCATTTATTCTCACTGGATCCCAGTGTGGTGTTGGTTCAGTGAGTAAAAACGGGGGATCTTGCCCCTAAAAGAGATGCTGCCTTGGCAGTCTGATGAGACAGGCTGAAACACGATGGTGGTAGCCCAGAATTGGATCAAAGGGGGCATCTGAGTTGCAATGTGTCATGTCCAATCCCATTTTCATTTTACATATTATACATTGTTTGGGTCAATCTTATGAAGCTTAGAAATAGTCTTAAAATAAAGCTTAGGAAAACAGAGGTTTTTCCAGTAGGATAATTAATAAGCGGATTTTAAGATCACTAGACCACTCTTTCCAGCATCCTGTTCAGCTCAGGCTGCAGAATTTTACCTGTTTTCTCCTCAAACATCCTGAAATACATCAAAGCTCTTTGATTTCTAGTCAGAAATCTGCAGCATTAGAACAGGGAAGAGAATTTCCCATTTAAATGTTATCTCAAATACAACACTTTGATGTGAGATGTGGGAAACTGTTGAAGTGGTAGAGAGAAAAAAAAGACACCTTGGAGAACAAAAACTTATGAAGGAATCTTTACACCGGGTAGGAAGACTTTCCCTCAGATGAAGGAGTTATGTGGAAATCAAAGAAGGTATGAGGTTACCCAAAAAATACCTTCAGAAGAAGCAATAGCAGAGAGAATAGCTGGACTAGACAGGAATAGCAGGAAATAACACACAGGAGCGGAAATGCCTGGTTTCTGCCTGGAAACTTATATTAGGGAAAGAAAGAAATTAATCAAGTGCCTGTAGTTTTGACTTTAGGACATGAAGAGATGGAAGAACCATGACTTCCTTTCATTTGTTAGTGCTTTAACAGTCATAAACATGGCTTAAAATGTTCACTTTGCATTTGTGTGCAATTTGCCTGCTTTCAGGTTCCTGGCATGGGTCCAGTTATGTCTCTGTCTGATGTTACTGATATATGGTACTGTCCTGGTTTCGGCTGGGATAGAGTTAATTTTCTTCACAGAAGCTAGCATAGTGCTGTGCTTTGGATTTAGTGCTAGAAGAATGTTGATAACACGCTGATGTTTTTAGTTGTTGCCAAGTAGTGCTCAGACTGCTCAAGGACTTTTTGAGCTTCTCCTGCTTGGCCAGGTGCATAACAAGCTAGGAGTACAGCACAGCTAGGACCCAAACTGTCCAAAGAGCTATTCCATACCATATAACGTCATGCTTGGGGGGGTTAGTTTTGGTTGGTCGGTCGCGGGCAGAGTGGTTGCAGCTCGGGCTGTGTGATCGCGGCTCGGGGGGAGTGATCGCTGCTCGGGATGGGCTGGGCATCGGTCAGCGGGTGGTGAGCAATTGCATTGTGCATCACTTGTTTTATATATTCTGTATATTCTCTTACCATTATTATTATTATTATTATTATTATTATTATTATTATTCTCTCTTATTAAACTGTCTCTATCTCAACCCACAGGTCTTACTTTTTTTTTTCTTTTCTCTGATTCTCTCCCCCATCCCACTGAGGGAGGGGGGGAGTGAGCGAGCGGCTACGTGGTGCTTAGTTGCCAGCTGGGTTAAACCACTACAGTCCTATTTTGGCGCCCAACGTGGGGCCCGAAGGGTTGAGATAATGACAGATCTGAACATTTTTAAAACGAATTTGTGATAAGCATTCGTTATATTAGTCTAATAGTCGCTGGTCGCAATGTTGTTTTATTTGCTCTCAGAGTTGTTCTCCTTGTTCATAGAGTTCTTTTATATATCACCTTACCTGCTGTATGCACTCCCTGTGCTGCTGGTTGTCACTTTTCGCAAGTGGATTAAAGCTACTGTTCTGCTGTACTGTGTAATACTGGCTTATGCTATGATAAAACTATTGGTCATCAGATTAAGCTCATATTTTTACTCAGTATTGCTGTCACCTCTGTATTTTGGGAACCATCTATTGGGAATTATGAATAATTACACATTTTACTTTTTCTCCTCGGAGAGCCAGCCTGTGGGGGAGTCACCTTACTCCATCTTCCCCTTCTTCTCTGAGCTAATCACAACAGTTCTTGAGAATGTTGAATATCCTTGGGATGTTCCAACTAGCATGGCCCTATTGCTAGGTCTCTTGAATATAGTTCAGCTTTTACTCAGGGTTAGACTCCTACGTAAATTATATACCATCCAAAGATCGACTCCTGCAACAGGCCCTGCAGCTACTCCAGCCTCAGTGACACCCACTGTAGCTACTCCAACTGTGGACACAGGCACTGCAGCTACTCCAACCCCAGCAACACCCACTGTAGCTACTTGAGCTGTGGACACAGGCACTGCTGCTACTCCAACCCCTGTGACACCCACTGTACCCACTCCAACTGTGGACACAGGCACTGTGGCTACTCCAACCTCAGTGACACCCACTGTAGCTACCTGAACGGTGGACACAGGCACCGCTGCTACTCCAACCCCTGCAACATGCACTGCAGCTACTCAAACCCCAGCAACAGGCATTGCAGCTGAGACAGGGAGTGAAACTCTGCCGGTATCAGTTGCTCCTATACACAAGAAGAAATCTTGGAAGCGAAAGTCAACTCGTTCAGAAAGGGAGGATGAAAGACCAGGGCCAACACAAAAGGAGGAGGAAGAGGAAGAGCTCATAAATGAGACAGAAACTACACGGTCTCTATCCTTGGGTGAGCTGCGAGATATGAGAAAAGATTTCAGCCGTCGTGCAGGAGAGCATCTTGTCACCTGGTTGCTCCGATGCTGGGATAATGGGGCCAGTAGCCTGGAACTGGAGGGTAAGGAAGCCAAGCAGCTGGGATCCCTTTCTAGGGAAGGGGGCATTGACAAAGCGATTGGAAAAGGGACACAAGTCCTCAGCCTCTGGAGACAACTACTGTCAGCCATGAAGGAAAGATATCCCTTCAAGGAAGATGTCATACATCGCCCAGGCAAATGGACCACCGTGGAGAAAGGCATCCAGTACCTGAAGGAGTTAGCTGTCCTGGAGGTGATTTATAGCGACCTGGACAATGACCAGTTGCCTAAAGATCCAGATAATGTCTGGTGCACACGACCCATGTGGCGGAAGTTGTTACGGAGCGCACCAACATCATATGCCAACACATGGGCAATAATGAGCTGGGAAACTGCACGGGGACCGACAGTGGATGAAGTGGCTAGCCAGCTCCGGGAATACGAAGAAAGTATCTCTTCTTCCCTCGTCTCTGCTGTAGATAAACTGTCCCGGAAGTTTGAACGATTCGAAAAGCATATGTCCTACTCCCCTCCTGTACAGACCAGTATCTCAGCTATTAGAAGTAAGCGCCCTTCTGCTCAAGGAAAAGAATATTGAGGGTACACACCATGGGGCACTCTATGGTTTTACCTGCGTGACCATGGAGAGGACATGAGGAAATGGGACGGAAAACCTACCTCGACCCTAGAGGCACGAGTACACGAGTTGCAAAGAAAAACAAGCACAAAAGGGGGCTCTTCCAAGAAACTTGTCGCTCCAATTTCCAAAGACGGCGTAGATCGTCATTTTTTCAGACAGAATAGAAGAGCTGATCTTAATTCTGATTGTGATGAAGGAACTTCTGACTCATATACACAAACCATGAGCAACAGTGATCAGAATTAGAGGGGCCCTGCCTCCAGCCAGGTGGAGGAAAGGGACAACCGGGTCTACTGGACTGTGTGGATTCGATGGCCTGGCACGTCAGACCCACAGAAGTATAGAGCTCTAGTAGACACCGGTGCACAGTGTACTCTAATGCCATCAAGCCATATAGGGGCAGAATCCATTTGTATTTCTGGAGTGACAGGGGGATCTCAAGAGCTGACTGTATTGGAGGCTGAAGGGAGCCTAACCGGGAATGAGTGGCAAAAGCACCGCATTGTGACTGGGCCAGATGCTCCGTGCATCCTGGGCATAGACTACCTCAGGAGAGGGTATTTCAAGGACCCAAAAGGGTACCGGTGGGCTTTTGGTATAGCTGCATTGGAGGCAGAAGAAATTAAGCAGCTGTCTACCTTGCCTGGTCTCTCAAAGGACCCTTCTGTTGTGGGGTTGCTGAGTGTTGAAGAACAACAAGTGCCGATTGCCACCACAACAGTGCACAGGCGGCAATATCGCACCAACCGAGACTCCCTGATTCCCATCCATAAGCTGATTCGTCGACTGGAGAGCCAAGGAGTGATCAGCAAGACTCGCTCACCCTTTAACAGTCCCATATGGCCAGTGAGAAAGTCTGATGGAGAGTGGAGACTGACAGTAGACTATCGTGGCCTGAATGAAGTTACGCCACCACTGAGTGCTGCCGTGCCGGACATGTTAGAACTTCAATACGAACTGGAGTCAAAGGCAGCCAAGTGGTATGCCACAAATGATACTGCGAATGCTTTCTTTTCAATCCCTTTGGCAGCAGAGTGCAGGCCACAGTTTGCTTTTACTTGGAGGGGCATCCAGTACACCTGGAATCAACTGCCCCAGGGGTGGAAACACAGCCCTACCATTTGCCATGGACTGATCCAGACAGCACTGGAACAGGGTAAGGCTCCAGAGCACCTGCAATATATTGATGACATCATTGTGTGGGGCAATACAGCAGAAGAAGTTTTTGAGAAAGGGAAGAAAATAGTCCAAATCCTTCTGAAGGCCTGTTTTGCCATTAAACAAAGTAAGGTCAAAGGACCTGCACAGGAGATCCAGTTTTTAGGAATCAAATGGCAAGATGGACGTCGTCAGATTCCAATGGATGTGATCAACAAAATAACAGCCATGTCTCCACCAACTAGCAAGAAGGAAACACAAGCTTTCTTGGGCGTTGTGGGTTTTTGGAGAATGCATATTCCAAATTATAGCCAGATTGTAAGCCCTCTCTACCAAGTGACCCGGAAGAAGAACGATTTCAAATGGGGCCCTGAACAATGACAAGCCTTTGAACAAATTAAACGGGAGATAGTGCATGCAGTAGCCCTTGGGCTGGTCTGGGTAGGACAAGATGTAAAGAATGTGCTCTACACTGCAGCCGGGGAGAATGGCCCTACCTGGAGCCTCTGGCAGAAAGCACCAGGGGAGACTCGAGGCCGACCCCTAGGCTTTTGGAGTCGGGGATACAGAGGATCTGAAGCCAACTATACTCCAACTGAAAAAGAGAGATTAGCAGCATATGAAGGGGTTCGAGCTGCTTCAGAAGTGATTGGTACTGAAGCACAGCTCCTCCTGGCACCCCGACTGCCGGTGCTGGGCTGGATGTTCAAAGGGAAGGTCCCCTCTACACATCATGCAACTGATGCTACATGGAGTAAGTGGGTTGCACTGATTACACAACGGGCTCAAATAGGAAACCTCAGTCGCCCAGGAATCTTGGAAGTCACCACAGACTGGCCAGAAGGCAAAGATTTTGGAGTATCACCAGAGGAGGAGGTGGTGCGTGCTGAAGAAGCCCCGCTGTACAATAAATTGCCAGAAAATGAGAAGCAATATGCCCTGTTCACTGATGGGTCCTGCCATCTTGTGGGAAAGCATCGGAGGTGGAAAGCTGCTGTATGGAGTCCTACAAGACAAGTTGCAGAGACTGCTGAAGGAGAAGGTGAATCAAGCCAGTCTGCAGAGGTGAAAGCCATCCAGCTGGCTCTAGATATTGCTGAAAGAGAAAAATGGCCAGTGCTCTATCTCTATACTGACTCATGGATGGTGGCAAATGCCCTGTGGGGGTGGTTGCAGCAATGGAAGCAGAGCAACTGGCAGTGTAGAGGCAAACCCATCTGGGCTGCCTCAGTGTGGCAAGATATTGCTGCCCGGGTAGAGAACTTGGTTGTAAAGGTACGTCACGTAGATGCTCATGTGCCCAAGAGTCGGGCCTCTGAAGAACATCAAAACAACCAGCAGGCAGATCAGGCTGCTCAGATTGAAGTGGCTCAGGTGGATCTGGACTGGCAACATAAGGGTGAATTGTTTCTAGCTCGGTGGGCCCATGACACCTCAGGCCATCAAGGAAGAGATGCAACATACAGATGGGCTCGTGATCGAGGGGTGGACTTAACTATGGATGCTATTGCACAGGTTATCCATGAATGTGAAACATGTGCTGCGATCAAACAAGCCAAGCGGTTAAAGCCTCTCTGGTATGGAGGACGGTGGCTGAAATACAAATATGGGGAGGCCTGGCAGATCGATTATATCACACTCCCACAAACCCGCCACGGCAAGCGCTATGTGCTCACCATGGTGGAAGCGACCACCGGATGGTTGGAAACATATCCCGTGCCCCATGCCACTGCCTGGAACACCATCCTAGGCCTTGAAAAACAAGTCCTGTGGCGACATGGCACCCCAGAAAGAATTGAGTCAGACAATAGAACTCATTTCCAAAACAGCCTCATAGACAAATGGGCCAAAGAGCATGGCATTGAGTGGGTCTATCACATCCCCTATCATGCACCAGCCTCTGGGAAAATTGAACGATACAATGGACTGTTAAAGACTACACTGAAAGCAGTGGGTGGTGGAACATTCAAACATTGGGATACACATTTAGCAAAAGCTACCTGGTTAGTCAACACTAGAGGATCCGCCAACCGAGCTGGCCCTGCCCAATCAAACCTCTTACGTACTGTAGAAGGGGATAAAGTCCCTGTAGTGCATGTAAAAAATATGCTGGGGAAGACAGTCTGGGTTTCTCCTGCCTCAGGTAAAGGCAAACCCATCCGTGGGATTGCTTTTGCTCAAGGACCTGGCTCCACTTGGTGGGTTATGCGGAAGGACGGGGAAGTCCGATGTGTACCTCAAAGGGATTTAATTTTGGGTGAAAACAGCCAATGAACTGAATTGTATGATGTTAATTGTTGTGTAATACAGTATGTCCTCATTTTTACTATTACTATATATCCTATCAATGGTATAGCAGTAAGAATCACCCAGATTAAAGAAGAATGAATTTTGAAGAAACTGAGGAAGTGCAGAGGGTGGAACCAGAACTGACTTCAGCATGCAACAACCCAACACCAGACCCCATCTCTCCTGCCCTGAAAGACTGTTATGACAGATGGAGCCCAAAACCATGAACTAAATGAACCCAATGGACATTTTCGAGGGATGGTCCATAAACAAAGGGAATGATACCCGTGTATGTACCAAAAAAATGGGCAAGTGGTGGTGATTAATTAGAATGTATTGTAAGGGTAGGACCTAAGCATGACGTAAATGGTATAGAATAAGGGGTGGATAATGTCCTGGTTTCGGCTGGGATAGAGTTAATTTTCTTCACAGAAGCTAGCATAGTGCTGTGCTTTGGATTTAGTGCTAGAAGAATGTTGATAACACGCTGATGTTTTTAGTTGTTGCCAAGTAGTGCTCAGACTGCTCAAGGACTTTTTGAGCTTCTCCTGCTTGGCCAGGTGCATAACAAGCTAGGAGTACAGCACAGCTAGGACCCAAACTGTCCAAAGAGCTATTCCATACCATATAACGTCATGCTTGGGGGGGTTAGTTTTGGTTGGTCGGTCGCGGGCAGAGTGGTTGCAGCTCGGGCTGTGTGATCGCGGCTCGGGGGGAGTGATCGCTGCTCGGGATGGGCTGGGCATCGGTCAGCGGGTGGTGAGCAATTGCATTGTGCATCACTTGTTTTATATATTCTGTATATTCTCTTACCATTATTATTATTATTATTATTATTCTCTCTTATTAAACTGTCTCTATCTCAACCCACAGGTCTTACTTTTTTTTCTTTTCTCCGATTCTCTCCCCCATCCCACTGAGGGAGGGGGGGAGTGAGCAAGTGGCTGCGTGGTGCTTAGTTGCCGGCCGGGTTAAACCACAACAGGTACTTTGCATGATGGAGTGTCACTATACAGCATTTCCAGTATAAATCCATGGGTGATGGGCAGGCACACCTGAGTGTTTCTCAACTACGTAATAAAATATTGGTAAAATTACTTCACTTCTGAATAGAGTCAATGGAACAGGATGACAAGAGGGGGAGAGAAAGAGCAATGGCTATTGCTTGTCCATCCTCCGTCCTTTTGAGACAGTTACATCTCTTTTTTTCCAAGAGGAGTCTCGGTTTTTACTTAATCAAATACAAGGTGATTTGAGCATTACAGTAATGGATAGATATGGCTGGTTGTCTGGAGTGAGGTGTGTATGGGAAGGAGAGTGACTGGGAATGTACCTTATGTTAAAGCTTGGGAATTAAATCACCTGGATGGAGCTGGCCTAGATGTAAGATCACACTGCCCTAAGCAGAGACTTCCTCAGTTTGCATCAGAAGATGATAAGGCTTGCTTGACACCTTCTGTAAATCAAAGCAGAGCTGGCTCTAGGAATGTAAATATACACAGACGTAATACTTATTAGCAGTAATTACTTAACCTTTGTTGGTACAGTTATTTTAAATAATTTGCTAATTACCTGTGGTATGGTAATTAATTGCCTACTGAATTCCTGGAATATATATGGAGACACCTTATGCAAAACTCTGGCTGATGGGTATTTACTTCACTGTTATTCCATGAGCTGCTTTAAGCATTTACAAGTTATCAAATGGGTTATGTTTCTGATACTGTCATTACGGCTTGCCAGCTACATTTCACAAGACTATCTAGCATTGCAATGAATCTCCAAAGTACCTGGGTTCATTAAGGTCACCCCATTTAATTGGAAGAACTGTCCCTGAAGCTGCTCACTAGTCACTGCAGAGAGACTCTCTTGAGAATAATTTCCATGCTTTTTGCACAGCCCAAGAGGAAGGAAAATCCCTGTGTGGAAATAGGGAGGATCTTTTGGGGTTCTGTCGATGGACTGCTTCAGCCTTTCTCTGCTGCATGAAGCAGCAGCTGTGTCCTATTTTGTGAGGTGAGTGAAGGGGATACAGAGTGAAATAATCCAGACAGTTTTAAGTATTTTGATTTTAGATATAAATTGTTCTCTATTACTTAGTGTGTTTCTCCAGATGGCCCAGAACTTGAAAGGATAATCCTGAGTTTTACTTTTTCAAGCTGATGTAAGAATCCCACCCATTGTGCTCCATTCCAAGCTTGAGCCATGAGTCAGTGTCAGGCAAAGCATGAACAAGTGATTGCTTATGCACCTCCTGTCTCAGCCTGTAAAACCTCAAGACCAAGAGAGGGATAGAAGAATACTGAAGGGAGAATTCACACTGGAGGCAACCAGTGACATTGAGCCTTTATGTAATGCTGTGCCAGAGTCAGAACAGTGGAAAAAAATCTGTGGGTTACACAGGGATCACAAACACAATTTGGGGAAAAAATATCCTAATGCAGGAAGAATCATTGCCTTTCAGGTAGGGTAGGCTATTTCAGGAGAGCAAAACTTCATAGGGTTCATCATAATCATTGGTTAATATGAGAAGGAGTGCAGCAACCACTGCTGAAAGTAAAGGCAAACCAAGCCATAAAAATTACGCTGGCAGGAGAAATTGTGGAAGCTGCAAGGAGGTCTCCAAGCCTGCAAGGCAGAGCAGTGGGGTGGCAAAACTTGTGGAGCGCTGGGGCTGGGGTGGTCATTGAGACAGGTAAGCTGAGCTGTAGGAAAGGGAAAGAGAGGGCAAACTTGCTGTATTGCCAAATGCAAGCAGGCAAATTTAGAGGGTGCTTCACAGAGCACATAGACAGATATGAGATGTACTTTTGGGTTGTGTGCCAAAGGGAAAAGTGGAATCATTCACACAGATGAGCAGAATTGCCTTCAGCTGCCTTGACATGAAAAGTTTCAGGCATGGGGCTGAGAACTCAGAAAACTAGTTAGAAAGTCTTGAAGCTTGAAAGTCTGAGATGATGCCAGTACTTCTGACCTTGCTTTCACCAAGCAGTCCCTGCTGAGAAAATTCTAGCCTGGATCTTCAAAGTGCAGCAGTCATATAATTCCTGCTGCTCCTGATGGAGATATTCTGCTGCCTATTCTGAAGGCAGCTCACTATCTCTGTCCTGGGGTTTCCAGTGGCATTTAGATAAGTTGTTTGGTACTGGGCTCTGCAACAGCCCAGAAGTTATAGAGGGAGCCTACAGCAATTGCACTCGGGTACCTTCATGCACTAATCCGTGTACCTTTGTTACATGTCCATACTTGGGTGAAACTGAGTCTGGGCCTTTATATACCACCTGGAGAACAATTATTCCTTCTTTGGAAAAAATTTTACCTTTTAGGTACATCAATACCTCCAGGCTGTTTCCTGTCTGTGCATTATCTCTGAACACTTCTGAAGTGTTTGCCAAGGAGTGGCTTGCCTTGAGACATTTTTACCTGCTTGTTTGTTCTTTCTGGACAGCTCCTATTAAATTAAACCATATATTCATTCATACAGACAACATCCCAGTAACCACGTCAATACACACTAGTCATAAATTATTACAGAACAGGTCCAAATCCATCACTGAGGCATCCATTGATTATCCATACAGCTACTCTCTGTAAGCGAATGCTTTGTATGCAAGGTTACTGTAGAATTCAGCTATTTTTAAAAGGCCGTTCACAGCAACACGGAAGCAGGCTTTGATTGAACTGGAAGTGTAATTTTCAATTAAGAGCCTTCACTCTGTCTTCCTTCCATTAGGGTCTAATTAGATTTCAGGAAGACACGAAGTTTCAGAGGCTTCAGCCCTACAGCCTCTCCATTAGCTGACACCATATGCTTCATGGTTTCCATTGTGAAGTCCCGATTAATTTGCTAACGTTAATTTTAACTCTAGCTGAGATGCTTCACCAGGGACCTGATTAATGGACTAGCTGTAACCAGCCCTTCCCTGCTTCTTTCTGCCATCAGTTATACAGTAATGAGGTTAGTGAACATCAGGCTGATAAGTTTTTTTCTCTACTACCCTGGGAAATGCATATATTTCATTTGGATTATGTAAGCTATGGAACGGTCCCTCCAGTCTGTCACCTAGATTAGCTTGCTAGACCCTCTGTCCCAACCTACTCCTTCATGCGTCACTTCCTCTCTCTGTGATACCTATAGTATACATACAAACCATGGATCTGTAATGACACCTCAAACAGTCATATTTTCATAAATTTTCCTCCCTTTGGTTCCACCCTTTTCCAAATGCTTTGTTTGATCCAAAGAGTGAAGGCTTGGTAGATCACATAGAGTGAAGGCTTGGTAGAGCACATCTGGTGTGAAGCAACTAACTTTATTTCATTTGTTCTCACATTCTTTTGGCTGAAACAAAAGCTTCTGGGACTGTGGTTGCTGATGTAAATAGAACAAGTTCTTGTGAGTATTCCCAACAAATGCTGTTAATTTAGCTAGAGGTTGATTGTGGTAAGATATAAACATCGGTGGTCCAAGAAGCATTAGCTGGAGACACATTTCATGCTGGTGATGAGAGATGCAAGAGACTTGTGCTCATTAAAAGGGTTTTTGCAACACAGACAAAATACTGCAGCAGTGGAAATCAATTTTGAGTGAGAACCAACTTTTGCTGGGTGTGCACCAGATGTCACAAATTAGGTCTTCGGGCGTGGGGGTTTTCATGGCTGTCAAACTGTAGGATTCACACCACTGTTAAGCAACTCTATACAATAGGCATTCAGATATGCTAAGATATGGATAAAGGGTGTGACATAGGCAGGCAGGTGATGGGATGCCCGCCAAACAGGTAATGAGATCACCTTGGACAGATTTTGTAGGCAGTTCTGTTCTGTACTTCAGCTGTAGAACATGTGCAATACTTTTCTTGCAGCTCTGCTTGCTGTTTGGATTTCATCCCAAAGTGCACTAGCACTTCAGCATAATTCTCAATAATCTGCAGTAAATAATCAAGTTAGGTCTTTTCTGGCTTGGAAATAATCAAATTCACCACTGAAGAATAATCAAGTACAGTGATTTTCTGTCTGTGAGCATCTTGCCTATGGCCCAAAAGGAGGAGAGCTGCAGCAGGGCTCCAGCTGGCAGGGACTGTTGCACTTCCCTAGCTAGTGCTGCTGTGAAAGACCGTAAGAGCACCTACGCTGTACATCAAGTCCATCTTTACGACATTCAGATCCTGAACTGCTGCCTCAGACAGACTTCGTGGATAAACATAGACCTTCTGTATTTAGGGGATTCCTCCCAGTCCCTTTCTTATTTCTCTGTGTGGTTTTGGCTGCCAGGCTTTCCTTTACAACAAGCCACCACAATAATATCTTACTGACTTTGTTTTATAGGAAAAGAAAGAGTTGCAATAACTTTTTATTGACATTGCTCTTCCAGAGAGACATAGAAATAAATGACCAGCCTGCAGGAGTCAGAATGCTCTCATGCTTTCTGGGACCACACTCCTTGGGTTTCCTAGCCGGAGCTACCCAACTTTTCTGGTTACCTGCTGTCAAAAAACTCCTTCATCAAATGTAGCTGAAATGAGCCAAAAGGATGGAAAGTTGCTGGGGTTGTGACTGACAACAGGACAGACCAATAGTGCTCGAGAGCTGAGGCTCTCTCTGTTGCAGTCAAGAAGTCAAGGGTTAAATCAGCACACTGCTGCAATGAGGTATCCCGTACAGAGAACCTAAATCCAATGTGAAACTTCACCAAGGTTTTTTTTTGCAGTTGATATTAGCTCTTTGCCATGTAAATCCTGAAGACAATAAAGGAGTTGAGGGAGAGAAGAGCAGTTTATATCTTTTGGGTATAAATCAGATAAAGCAAATGATTAACAAGTGTGAGTTTTTGCTACAGTATTTTAAGAACTCCGTCAATATCCTCCCTCCCTCTTCCCTTTCTCAGCCTCAATGCAAAGGCCTAAAATTAGATAGCTGATTAAGGAGAGCTGCAGGGTGATCTAAATACATCAATCTTGCTTGTAATGAGGAGCACGGCTACATATCTGCAATGATGATGAACCCTGGGGCCAGGGGTGGCTGGATGACGAGCATTCTCTGTATTGAACTTCCCATACAGCCTTTACTTCTCAGCATCTCTGAATGGCTGAATCTGATTACAGGAGCTCTCTAGGAAAGGAGGGTGCTGGGGATTGGGCTGGGCAAGTGTTTTTTTCCCAGGGTGAAAGAAGCTTAGTAGTTTTTTAGACTCTTTGTTTGCCAGCAAAATGGGCTGCCTCCCACTGAGAAACTCGGTAGCAAAACCACATTGAAAGCTCCACCTTGCCCTAACAAGCCTTTACTTACAGTCTTTTGCACTTAAAGCCACACTTTACTTTTCTTTTTAAAGACTAATGGCCCATTTCATGAGCCAAACGAAGAGCTTTTGTTAGCCAAGGAGTAAAGATGTGTCCTGCATCAGAGAAGCAGAAATCCACCAGAGGGAGAAAAAAGCTCAAACCTTTCATAAGAGCAAGAGGAAATAAAGTTCTCCTAAACAACTCAAGGCTTTGTGTTTTTTTTTTTAAATTGACTAATATTATTGCATATCCCAAGCAAACTAAGCCTCTTTTCTTAGTCTCTAGGCCAGCTCCAGAACTGCCCTTTCTCTTGTGAGCGGAAACCCCTGCTGACCAAGGCTCTTTTTACACCTCTGACACAGTTCAGTCACATCTAGCAAATCATTTTAGGAATGGCCTATGGACTCTCCTGGGATTTGTGTCCCTAAACGACGATTGAAGGGACAGGTAAGTGCCCAAATATGGAGTTGCAATCCTTAGAAGTATCCTCTTCAGCTGCTGCCTTAACCTCACAGGCTTTCTTTACTTAGACAGTAGTTCCTGACAGAGGTTTCATGCCCCAGGATGTCTTGAACTGAGCAACCTGTTCTCACATAGGCCAGAAAACTAGGCTCCATCTGCCCACATTCCTGGGGGAGTCAGGAAGCTGTTCCAAAATGTGTAGCCGGCAGATCAAAAGTCCTGTGATCAGCCAGATGATGCTCAAGAAGTGAGCTGTTAGGGTTCTTCCACCCATGGGCTCAGCTCAGACTTGCTGTTCCAAAATGTGTAGCCGGCAGATCAAAAGTCCTGTGATCACCCAGATGATGCTCAAGAAGTGAGCTGTTAGGGTTCTTCCACCCATGGGCTCAGCTCAGACTTGCTCTGCTCCCAGAATTAGCTCCACAGTGCTTATCTTGTCTATTATATCTTCTGCTTTGCTGTTTGTGTGGACGAGCACTTCCAGCAGCCAACAGGACAAACAGGGATAGAGAAGAAGCATCTCACAGCCTTTTCTGAGGGCTGAGGACCCTGTGAGACTGAAAAGGGCAAGGTATGTCCATGTAGGCTTGTTGCTGCCATTTGGTTGCTCAGTTTTTTGCTTGCGATCTGCAGGGGAGAAAACCAAGAAAGAGCTGCTCCTGGACGTGAGTCTGACACATCCCAACATCACATCTTGCTAGTAGACCACAAGGGAGAAGGCAGAACAGAACATCTAGGCTGAGTAAAATTCCCCTTTCTCATGTCTTGGAGTATACTTATGGTCACTTCAAATTCAAGGTTGAAAGCAATTTAAATCTCCACTTTCTCCTAGAGAAAGGGCACTTACTTTCTGATGACCAGAGCAGTGTTTTCAGACTCTAGGTGGCAGGAACAAATTTCCCTGTTCACTTGCTTCCCATCACACCTGACTTTTCTGGTTTAATCAGTTTGAGGGAGGAAATGGGAAGAAGTTCTTGAGCTTAAAGGGCTCTGTAAAGAGTAGCATGGAAAAAAAAAAGATATGAAAGAAATAGTGCTTTAGTAGCTCGGGGTTGTGTCCTTTTCATTCTTCTGTTACCAAAGGAAAGAGAAGAAAAAAAAAAAGAAAATAAAAGCTATCAAAGAAGAAAGTGCGCAGGTCTGCCAGATCAGACTTAAAGCTTGGGGAAGGAACTTAGTATTCTGCACAATTGCTTCCTTACTTCTTCTTCCTGCAGTTGCTTCTCCATTTGCTAATTCATCTTAATTATAGAATATTTGGACAGCTCAGAGCAAAGTTCTTTGTTGACAGCGCTTGAACAAGAGAAGGGATTCAGGCTCATGAATAGATGCTGTGCTGAGAAAGTCTAATTGGTTTGCTATGACCGGCAATGGTACAGATCACACAAGTGAGGCCAGTGGTATGCCTGGATTTTGCACAGGTTTCCTTGATCTTTTGGTTCTCTCACTGGCTCCCCTACCCTCCTACCCCCTCTGCCTTCCTGTGTTTTGCCTTTCCCACAGGGTAAAGTAACAGACTGGGGTAAAAAGGAGCTTCAAGTATGTTGAGGGTTTCGATGGCGTATTTGGAAACCTACAGAGGGTGTCTTATTTCTGAACAAAACCATATGCAGCTCTGTTCGATCTTGGAAACAGTATTAATAGTAATATTAAAAATATTAACATTAAGAGTATTAGTGGCTTGATTGTTACAGAAATATAGTCTCAAGTAAGGTGAGTTTAAAGACTGGATAATTAACTGATTTTCGCCTTGGAGCCACACAAAACACTGGAGGGCCAAACAGGGGGTCAGGCTCAGGTCACCATGGGTACAGACCCAAGAAGCAGCACAAGCCAACACCAAGGAAGTGTGAGGGTTTCTCTGCATCTGAGTGGGTTTTGTGCCCCATTGCTGGTGAAGACGGTCTCTGCTCTGGGCTTGCCCGTTTTCCTTGGAGTCACGCGGTTACCCTATATAGGAGTGTGAAATACTCTATTTTAAGGAGGTTATTATCTTCTGGGACAACAAAAGTGAAATTGCCACTCTCCTTGGAAATAAGCAGTGGTGCCTGAATACCAGGCTATTCTAATGCATCTCTGTCCTGCTGGGATTGACCTTCCAGAAACTTCTTTTCTCTGCAAGACATCTCACCCCCAAAGCCATCCCATTTTCTGCTGCCTATCTAGGCAGACCAGGAAGGAGGTTTTATTTAGGTATCTCTCTGTTTGCACTTAAAGCCAATTACTTTTTTGTGCAGAGAGCACAGGGTGGTCTATTTCAGCATAAGAGGGTGGATCTGGATGGTTTTGAATGGTAGAAAACAAATGACACAGTTTTCTAAAAAGGAGAAAATTTCAGGGCTAAGTGGTCTAAAACCGAGCTTGCTGCTTTATGGGCTAATGTGGAAAAGTTTGTATCATAGTTTATATACCATTCTCCACCTCTTCCCCAGATGTATAAGGTGAAAAAGTTGCATGTTTTTTGGTCATGACAAACCTCAGTCAGCCTTGAAGTAGAGTTCACTCTCTGCAGTGTCCAAGTCTGTTGCTTCTCATTTCCAAAATAAGTTATGCAGCTGGAAGCCAATTAATTTGGAAAACTGCAATGTACAGTATATTGTGTCACTGTCATTATTTTGGTCACACCCAGTTTAAAGCCCAAGTCTGTCAATAGTCATAAAACCTTCCAGTTGGAGCTAGCTGCCTCTGCTGGGGAGTGACTGAAGGCAAGGGCCATTTGCCCATTCCAGCCTACTTTGTACTGGCAAAAGTGCTCAATCATCCTCCAGAGCCTCCAGCAGTTCTCTGCAAGGTTAAACACAAAGGCTACAAAGGCAATGTCACAGCTGCTAGTGCAAAGATCACAGTTTGGGTACAGCACCAAGAATCAGGAATTATCTCCTCAGCATTCATAGCCATGCTCAGAGTGGGCAGAGTAAGACTTAGTAGCTCATGTGGGACTCACCAGGAATGGCTTTTCCTACTGTTTGGACCCAGACGACCATCCTCTCCTAGTCATCAGGACATGCCCTTGATAAAAAGGGAACCAGAACAGAGAGTTACTGCTCTGCTACTTAGATAAGATGCTAATATTAGTGCCTCTATCACTGCAATTTTATTTTAACAAACACAAAATCAGTAGCACCCAAAGGTCCAAATCTCATAGAAAGTCTAAGGAAGCTGAGCAACTTTAGGATCCCCCCTGAAATCCCAGCTTATGAAAGGGAGAAGGACTGCAATTAAATTGGCCAGTGTCTTTTGGCACTGCCAAAGACTAATGTTACTTCCAGTGGCTGGAAAAAACATTTCTAGGACATAGCTTCCTCCGAGGGGTACCACCTTCTTTAGTAAAAAAAGCAGGAGGAAGGGACAGTGGCACATCACCTCACCCAGATCCATCCTCAGGGCAGAATCAGTTTTACAAAAACCGTTCGCAAGAGATGTTAGTCTATTCAGGGCCTTGCCAGCTTTTTCCTGATGTCTCACTTAAATCCTCCTTCCTTGCTTTTAAGCCAATTCCTTCTTCTATCCACAGTGGACATGCATTTATTTATTTATGACTCACTTTGCATCTACCTTTAGTACATATGAAATCTGTATTCTAGCTCCTCTCTTTCAGTCATTGGACTTAAACAAGTCCATTTCTTTCAGTTTTTCCCAATTAAGTTGGACTTTCTAGATATCTGGTGATCCTTGTTGTTGTGCTGATAATTATTTTCAAGTTAGTGAGGTTACCTCTTTCTCAAAGATGCCCTACAGCAATCTTGTTAATGCACCCTGTTTGTGTGTTTTGTGTAACAACACAACAGGATCCTAGGGCTCCTCAGAGCTCTTTAAAATGTTGAGAACCAGGAATAGACACAAGATGCAGTATTTTGTTTAATTGTGTAAGTATTTTTCCACTTTTTTTTTTTTTTTTTTAAATCCTGGTGTCAATAAAAGAGGGTCATACCTTTTCAGCTCTTAATGGTCATATTCCCATAGGAGACTGTGAGAGAGACACAACTTTATGTCTGGTTCAAGCCTGTTCTTAACTCTAGACCCAGCAATAGTCACAGAGCAGTCAGTGAGGTTTCCAAGACAAAGCATGTGTTTGGATGTTTTGCTAAACTATGATGTTCATGCAAGGGAATACAAAGTGGTGTCTTGAATACCTTTTAGCTGGTGGCATCTCAACAGAAAATTTTGTGGTAGAATTTTTTTATGTGTGCGCACACACACATGCGTGTATAATGCAAAGGAAGTTTAAGAGATCACTACTATATGAAATAAGATCGGTATAGATTATTAAGTAACAAAATAACGCCTTTATTCAAATTCAAATTCAAATTAGAATATTTGAAAATATGATTATGCATTGGAAATGGACATTACCTTGTAAAGGACTTCGAACTTTCTCTCATGTGCCCCTTTCCATATTCAACCCAGGTTGCTACTTGCCTGTCTGCAACATCCCCACCAAGGGCTACTGTGCAGGCAGACATGCAAATGCATGGGAACTCTGTAATAAGTTAGTAAAAGACATGCCTATATACAAATATAAATATATATAAATATATATGTATATGAAATCTTTTTACATGTAGCAACAAGTTTCCATAGATACTATTTTTTCCTCTAATGTTTAAATGTGCTCTAGAGCAGCAACTGGGCTCACTATGAAAAGGTGTAAGTAGGAGAGTTACAGTGTCCAAGGTAACAGCCATTTTTTCTGTTTTCTATTTTACAATAACAAAATATTATCCTCTTGCTAGTGTTGTCTCAATAACAAATAAGAGCTACTGTTGCTTTGTATGCTACGGTTCTCATAAACCTTGGTTGCAGGATGCCACAATCACAGGTCACTATCAGGGCAGACCAGCAAAGAAAGGTTTTAGTGATATTCATAAAGTTCTGGTGGGGTTGGACTCAGCTGTCCCTGGGATAAGAGCCTCCCTTGACTATGCAACAGTTCTTACCAGCTTGAGATGAATGAAAGAATAGAGGTAAGGAAGAGAATGAGGAGAGGAAATGGCCACAAAAGGAAAATATGTAATCAGGTTTTGCTGAGACATGTGGGGAGCCTAGCGAAGGCTGTGTTATCTGAACCACAGATGGTCTATGAGAGACTGCCAAAAGAAGGGAGTGTGAGAGTGACCTTTGGAAAACCCTGGTGAATGCAGCAGCTCAGTAGCAGCTCCATTTCACCAGATTGCCTCAAGAACATTTTCCTACCTTGCCTTTTCTTTTGTTTGAAGTGAGGCACTGTCAGGATCACTTGTACCTTTTGTTTTCAGCTGTCACCCAGTCCCACTGCAGTCGGATTTGAATTTATCAGCCCTGTCATGGAGATGCAGCAACTGAAATAACTGCAAATAGGAAAGCCACTTGAGTGCTCAGGCAAGCAGTTACTGGCTGAATGGTGTCTCCTGAGAAACAGCATTCAGATACAACCAGAAGGAATTAGGAAGCTACCAAGTAGGATGGGCCAAACCTCCCTTATCCCAGGAATCTCGTGTATCCTCCTTGTTTGGCTTGGTTTGTGGCAGGTGGGGCGGATGGATGGATGGATGGATTAGCTATGCAGCAATCAGAGGCATGGTTTGCTAATGCTGTACTTACCTTTCCTTGGTCTGGCCCCGTGATGTGGCCCAGCCAGTATCATGGTGGTGGGGAGTGCCTGCTGCAATGGCTACCTCACCAGCATGTGCCACTGGGGTGGGTTACCCTGGGCTGTAGCTCAAGGGATCACTACAGCCCCCTTTTAAGTTCCCTGAAACATATAACTCCACATTTGGGCTGTAAGACTGGAAGGAGAGCTCAAGCCCTGTACCTGTTCATTCCAGCATATCTCTGGGGAAGCCACTACAAATGGAGCCCACTTAGGTTAAGACACTATGAGTAATTTACTATGGAGATTTCTGTTTGCTAAAACCTCTTTAGTAGCAGACTTTGGACATGTTCTTACTCTGGGGAGATGTTTAAATGCAGAAGTCAAACTCACTGTTCAGGCTTTCAAGGGAGATGATACCCTCAATAGCTGAAGAAGCTTCTCCACCTTGAACATGCCCACTACTTTATGATCGACTAATTATGTTTTTTTTTTAGCTTTGGCATTTCTGGAGGCTGGAAGCTCAGCAGAAAACTCACAACTACCCTTTCTCTTTTAAAACTTTAAAAGGGCCAAATAGCAGCCTCGACCATGCTTGGTGGGAGGGTAAAGTGCAGTGAGAAGGACATGCGCCTCCTGTCCTCCCTATCAGTCTGAGCTTCTGTATTGATACTTTACCATGCTGCCATTTATTGGCAGCAAAGCTCAGTGAGGTGTTTATTAAAGCTTTTTGTGGATGAATGGCACCGTTGTTTTGAATGTTCCTCACTGCTAGAGGTGAGGGAATGGGAGCGAGTGGCAGAACAACCCCCTCAATATATTTATGGCATGACTTGGATAAGAAGAAGCATCCCCAACTTTACAGTTGTTGGATGAGTAGTGGGCAGCTGCAGCTGACTTGCAGATGTTGGCCTCTTGGAGGGACCCACTGGCCACCTGCTCCAATTTGCTTTTGCCAGCAATTGGCTTGACACAGAGGCACTGATGGCTCTGGTGGGATGGAGGCTTTCTCCTGATGGACACCTGATCAAATCCAGCTTAGCAGGGAGTGGTCAGAAATTATTCATGCTGCTCTCCCCTCAGCTCCTTTAGAGCTCTGCAGCTGAGGTTCAAAAAGTGCTTTATAATATACAAGTAAGTAGCTGTGAGGAGATGCAAACGCTGAGTCATTCCTTAAATGCTTTGCTGCAACACCTTTTTACCCTTAAGATTTTTGGGAATGCAACTGTCCTTTGCTGGTGGATAGGTCAGGGTACAGCACTGGTTAAACCTTCTGCAGGCAAAGGAATTGTTCTGTTTACCTCCCTTTAATGTAATATAGCAAGATGCAAAAATATTTAATAAACCGTACATGTATGAGTGTGTCTGAGACAGGAAAAAAGGGAAAGTTTTCCAGGACCCATTTGGTGAAAGCTGCACTTGAGCCATATATCAGAGATTATAAACCTATTACACATTTACTATTTTCCCCCTGGAATGAGCCCAGCTCTGTGTACCTCATGCTGTGCACAGTGTCCCATTATGAACTGTGTGAAACCAGCAAAACAAAGCCATCTTGAATTCTTTTTTTTTTTTTAATACCTTTCTGAATCTTCTTAGCCATGAAATGCCTCACATTTGCTGCATACTGTGGCAATAAATACAAAATGAAGTGAAAGAGGATGCGGATTATTAAACTACACTCCTTAATAGATTTGATTGCATCTAATGCCTAAATCATGTGACATTGCTGAGACATGAACAGCACTTCTTGATACAGCAGAGCCCCTTAAATTGAAGGCCTGATGAAGGAAAAGTCCCTCTATGGGAATACATATTCAATGTATGATAGCATAATGCCCTTTTATAATGGTAGGACACACATCTTCCTTCCCTCTATGGAACCGTGATTACCATCCTGGACTGAACTGAAATGGTCTTCATAATTTGGACATCACTTACTCCTGCTGTGTTTTTCTGCTTTTAAATTGGAAGCATTTGTTGCAAATGTCTCCTATTCTTGCTGTCAGAATCTTCACATCAGAAGAGTGGCTAATTGACAATAGAGCTAATCTAAAAAATAAAAATAAAAATGGTCTTCGAGGAAGAGAGCAAATGTTTACCTTTTGGGTTTAGATACAAAATTTTAATTGCATTTAAAGCTTGGTTGTAATTTGGTTGTAATTGTTAAACACTTTTCTGAAAATATTTTCTATTTTTGAAATAAATGTACAGGGATATGGGTAATGAGATGAATAATTGTCTTTAGAAATAGCACAGGTAGTGTCTTGGCACTCTAGAGTAAAACTCAGATGGGGAAGCACTGCCAGGCCTGTGGGCTGCCTGCAGGAACTGTTTGCTCCAGGGAGGGTCCATGTGACTCATGGAGCTTTTACGCAAGGGGCAAAGACCTGGTGGGATGGTTCAGTCTCTGTAAGCCCTGGAGATCTTCTCCATGCCACTCCTACTCCAGGGCAGAGAATGAGCTCCAGATCTTGCTAGCCTAGCACATGGTGCAGCACCTGGTCTAGTGACCATGCACAGTGCCAACGCAGACATTTTATCCGGTCCTGCTCACTTCCACCTTCCCCAGGCAAACAGCTGTGTGGCCTCTGACATGAGGCTGTTGGGGATGCTCCTAAGCTCTTGTCCCACTACCTCTGCCCCCTTCTTCGAGGCACACTCTTGCTTCCTTGACTCATCTGTCCTTCCCTTCCATTCCTCTTTTACTGCACTTGCTTGTGCCATGGCTTCTTTCCTGGGGGCGATAGATTGCTGAACTGGCTGTTGTTAAAAGCCCCAGGGTCCAGCACACCTTTGTATTAGCATGGAGCTATGGTCAGTCTGGCAGGCCTGGCTCCTTGCTGCCACTAGCTCTGGGGTCTCTCTGGGTTGTACTCCTTGCTGTGGTGCAAACTGGCCTTCAAGATAACAGCAAAAAGTCTTGGCATTCCGGCTATAAACTTCTTGTCATCATGAGATGCTTAATTTTTATTCACTCGGCTCCCTCTCTTCCACTGACATTTTTATGACTATTTATATACTTTCCGGAGAAAAAAAAAAAAGGAAACGCAATAATATATTTTTCCTATACTTTTTTATTAGACCTCTATTGAATTAAAGTATATTTATTTTTATTAACAGTTATTTTTAGTGTTCTTTTCCAGAACACAAAAGGCACCAGTAAGTAAGGCTGTATATTAGCCCATGATTGTATGTGCAAGTGTCCCTGCTGCATGCAGCTCCTTCTCTTGTTCTCCTCCTTGTTGTGTGTCGCCTTCACACCACCGCTGCCAGCTCTCAATCACTCCCTATGACAGAGCTCAAAGAGTATTTGCAAAGTCTTAAGTCTTCCTGGTCACAATCCAAGGGGCTGCTGGAGCACTCAGGACAGGATTCCTCTCCTTCCTCAGCCTTCACAATGAAAGTTGTTTTTTCCTGACCTTGAGGCACTGAATATTTCTTTAGTGCTCTGCTGACAGTAGTGTCAGACAGTGTCAACTCGGTTAGCCTGAATTTGTCTGGGCTTATTTCTTCATAGACTCTCACCATAGCGAAATATAAATGTATTTTACTCCATGATTTCCTCAGCTTTACCAAATCTTTAGTGGGGGTAAATATGAATAGCTCCTAAATTCAGCACCCCCACTGTTACTAGGTTCTGGCTCACAGCAATGGACTCCATGTTAATGCATTAGATCAACAGTTAAAATGATTTGCGATGTACTTATCAAAAGACCTTGAATAACTCATTCAGTTTTTCTTTGCTTCCACTTGCCACTCATAAAATGGACATCATGCTCTTCCTTCTTCTTGAATAATCCATGAAGCTTTTATGATTGTTCTCTACACTATTCACATGTTGTTCACTTTCTGTGTAATTAGCAGGTTCTTTGGGACTGTACAGTATCTTTGTACCAATTAAATGTCAAACTGTCTCCCTTAATTTCTGTGCAGCACCCTGTGATTTATCTTTCTGATTAAGGAAAAATGTAATACAAACATTTAAACAAGAATATTTTCTAAAAAATGGAGTGTATTTGGTATCAAGACAATCTCCCTCTGCAGCCATGAAGTCCCACCAGGAATGGAGAGTTTAGAGAGAACTGCAAGCCTGAGACATCCCACCCCATCTCCATGTCAGGCAGGCACTGGTCCAACTGAGTAGCCTGTTTAGACCATGCAGTCTACTGGCTTTGTTTGTGTTGCTCTGGAAAAGTGACCTCTGGCATTTTGAAAGACAGCGAGTTGATACACCCTTTCCAATGTTAGGCAACACAGGCAGCATACTCCAGCCACATCTAAGACCTAGCTTGCCACTTACAGTCTACGTGGCAGCCCAATCTGACCACAAAGGTTGCCTCAGGGCTACCTTTAGCATGCAATGAAGATGATCCAATAGCCACACAACACAACACCACAAGGCACCCTGAGCAGACCTGCATGGCAGTTCTCTCCAGCTAGCTCCATTTGTATGAATCCTATCCACAGCCCCTCTGAGAGGTGCACTGTCCCGCCATCAAATGGTTATTTCTCAATAATTTGGGTGGTGCTTGCCTTGGCATGGAGAAAGACATTCACATTTCATCTGGGCAGGAAATCTATATTCTGTATTATTCTTGTGTTAATAATGTAGAGGGCTAAATCAAAGGTGGATTGATTTCCTGAAGCTGAACAGACTTTTGGCGTTAGCACAGATACAGCCACAGTCAAAGAGCAGACCTTTCAATTTAGTTCTGCTGCTGTCGATGTAAATAAAATTGCTCATGAAGCAAATTGCAGCCAGTTATTGTCTGCACTCAGAACCATTATGTTCTTTGGAAATGATCATTTATGTTAGACAGTGGATTATGTTTCTATGAAAGTGTGTAAGGCAAATGCAAAGCACAATTTACCTTGAAGGTCAGCTGAATATTACAATTGGCACTTACAGGTCGTTATTATGCAGCTAAAATGATGCCAGGGAAAGGAGTGGTATTTGTGAAATGATACAAAACCAGAGATTCTTGATTAGCTGATAGGAACCAAGAGAAAAAGCCACATAAGGTGTTAATTCATATGACCATGGAGGGCTGGAGGTACAGTTTCAGCATAATTACCTGGCTTGTGTGGGCAACACATGGGTGTGGGAAAGCATCCTTGCAAGGCCGTGGTAAGGAGAGGGAAAGATCTTCCCTTCGGTGCCTTATGTAAAGAGAAGGACTCAACTCCAATTTGTGTACTATTAAAAGGTGGGAATTTGGTAGACAGAGCAGGAAAGTAAACCTGGGCAGAGAGGTGGCCTTGCTGGTAGAACAGAAGACCCACCTGAATATTTCCATGCATGTTTTTGTGAGCAAAGTTACTGTCACCTAAGGAGAATGATGAGCAACACATCCTGAGGCATGGCCTGTTCTTCTGCCTTGTAGGGAGAAGAATGAGTTACAGCCAACTACAGCCAAAAGGCTGGTGGTTACACTGCTGCGAAATACTATCGTTCTGCTCAGGTACAGTCTTTGTCCTGGTGTTCATGCCTGCATGAAAGTCCAGTCACCAAAGTGCTCTTTAGCTTTGAGTACACAGAGCAGCAAGAACTGGGTTACTGTGCCTCTCTTGGAGGCAGGCTGAGCTCAGACGGGGTCAGGCTGCCAGCCCATCCTGTGTGGGGCGTCCTTGCAGTGTGGGTGTCCTTGCAGGAAGGCCCCTGAGCTGCACAGCCTGCATGATCTCAATCACACAACATTTCTGCAGAGACAGAGGGGACAGCTGGAGGATGCCAAGCAAGTACCCCATGGACAGGCAGAGCCCATCCACATGTCCTTGGGACACACCCCAAGATGCTGGGTTCCTCTTAGGTTCACCATCTTTGGGTCACCCAAAGCTAACCCTCACCATCCCAAGGAAGATAGAGCAGAGCCTGACACTCTTGGGGTGAGTTCCCAGACAACTGATGTTGGAATAAGGAAGCTCTCAAAAGAGAGGATGTCACTCCTATCAAGAGTGAACGATCATAGAGAAGCAAGCACACGGGGAGCTCTGCTGGGAGCTGCTTCTTGATGTGGGCACAGGGGCCAATCCCCCTGCACAACTGGCTGGTGTAGCCGGCACTCACTGGGTGTGCATCCTCTGCCACGATAGCCCAGGCTCCAGCAGGTTCAAGAACGATTGTCAGCATTTACTGGAGATCCACAGTGGCATTCTGTTCAGCAAAAATGTCTCCTTTAAAAGGGCTTTGCTACTTTGGAGATAAAGGAAAACTCCAAGAGTTGTGCCTCTGTTGTCACTGCCTAATTACAAACTGCCTTGTTCCACCATTGCAAAATCCTATTGGCAACTGCTTTGTGCCTCTACGGAGAGCAAAGAGAGTTCTGAGCATTCTGAAATGGTGACTACTAATCCTGGTGTAGGCAAGTCCAGAAAATGGGAAATGGTGGACCTGGCTGTCAGTAGGAATCATCTGCAAGACATGTCCTAGTGCCTTTTCCAGACTAATTGGATGAGATACTACAATCACTTCCAGCACAGGCCTGATGTTTGATGCAAATAGCACAGCCATGACCTGGCAGTATTGGTGGTCCCAAGCTCATGGGAGAGAAAAGGAACTATCAATACTGCTTTGACATATAAAACTGGCATCTTTTACTTCCAAGCTTACAGCAGGAGGCAGGATGGGAATTACTTTATAACACTGCTGGATACAGAAATAATAAAAAAACCCTGAGTAGATTATAAGTGAATGTCCTTTTTAATGGTGCTGTCCTTAATGAAGTATAGCTTTCCCACCTCTGTCAAAAGTTTCCTTTTTCTGCCTGTTAACATCAGATAATCAATCTCGTCCCATCACCTTCAGCAGTACGCAGCTCTCTCAGCTCACTGGGGAAAACCTTCTTTTTTTATTTCCTCTTTAATTAAGCTCTGCGGCATGCTGTTTTACTTGCAAGGCTCAGAGATGTATGACATTGCTTCAAACAAACCATTGGAGAGAAGAGCATTAAAGATAGTCCTCTCTAACACTAAGTGGTCCAAAGCCACAGGTAAACTAATGCACAGGCAACATCATCACCAACAAAAGGAGGTAATGACATGCAATTACCGGATTTGCAAATACTCTGCTGGGATCGGGGCATCTAAACACACTATGCCAGACTGCTGAAATGTGCAAAACATATTTTTACAATTGCTAAGAAAGGGGGCACTTAGTCGCAGCACGCATGGTATGGCAGGTTCTTTGATTAGTATGAATGGCTCTGTCAAGCTAGTATGAAACAGGAACAGATAAATGTTTTCCATCCAGTTTTGCTACTGCCTGCATCATTGTTTGTATAATGTAGTCAGAGGTGATTTTAAACAATTGTTAACACGTAGAGGTTGGACCATTCAAGCACACATTCATCAGGCACCTGCCTGGTGATAATATAGGTCTCTATAGATGTGAGCTGGTCCCTAACCACTGCCTTCATTGCTTGCCATCCATGCCCAGCCCATTACCTTGCTCTTGTTCAAAGGAGTCTGTGCCTCATTACTGCCTGCTTATGCCTGTCTGTTCAATGGAGGTGGCTGGTTGCCCTCTGTCAAACACTTCAGGTTATCCTTAAAATGCTTCTACTTTCAATGCTCTGTTGTGCTGTCCAGGCACTGCCTGGGTGTTCGTCTGTTGGCCACACAAACCATCTGTTTTCCTCTGCATTTGGACCATCATTAGAAAGACTGGTAGACATAACTACCCACCAAGACTTCACAGCATTGTCTGGATTTAAACCTCGAGACATTGCTGGTGGGGTAGGTAAGGCTGCATAATTATAAATTGAAGAAGGGGTTAAATACATGATGTAATGTTTTTGGCCTTCCTGACCCCATGCCCTGGGTCATTTATTGTTTCTGCCATGGCAGTGCTTAGAGACTCTTGTGACACGTAAGATGCTGTACATCAATATAGAAAGACAGACACCATTACAGAGGATATGCCATCTAACTAGGCAAGCAAATAATCTTATGAGTGTCAGAGCTCTATACTTTCCTCATAAAGATACATGGGGTCTTCTACCTATCTGCCTATTTTCATTCCACTAGGGACTCAGTGTTCCTGAGACCTTTATCCTTCACCAAATTTGGTTGACACTGGTGAAAAAAAATTTAAAAATCTGTTGTGGAAGGGCTGAGTCACATGGAGTGACTGTAATGATACTATTTCATTAGAAGACCAGGCTAAACAACACGTTAAAAATTACTATTTTAATCCTTGCTTTTCTGGTGAGGAATGTAAGCAAAGAGCAGTGCAGTAAAGCACTTTGAAAGGGTTTGAAATATAAAAAGCAGCTTGCCCTGTGAATTCTCATTTTACTGGGCTGTTTATGAAAATCTTTTTGCACAAGAAAGTGTCTGGTGGCTTCAGATTAGATTATACATAGCTGTTAGAAATAAAGCAGAAGGGGATTCTGATAAAAAGACCAAAGGTATAACCCATAAATCAAGAAGTGAAACAAAAATGGAACCTGCTACTGATGGAATTTCCATTGATTTATTTGAACAGCCCCAGTATGAATAATAACTTTATCTGTCTCAAGACTCTCTCCCCACAGCACACTGATTTACAGCAGCCATCCATCTCTTTTCATAATTAGCAGGCTCTGACAGTATTTATTCTTCTCTGCCCACCTTCATTGCCATTAAAATTTAGACTTCCTCCCTGCTCTGGAGCAGCCAGTGTTCATGCTGCCTGGTGCACTGGGATTACTCAGCAGCTTGATTTGTGGAGGTGTTTTCTTATATCCCACCTCCTTTGCACCGGCAGGTAGAGCCTGCTGCTTGCAGGAGGAAATTGTTCTAGGAATTCAGCAGAAATTAAGACAGCTTTGGTACTGGGTGGCAAAGAAAGAAATGGGACTCTAATGCTAAAAGCCAAGGCATGGAGCAACCAGGTCTCATCTGCTCCCTCAGATGCTCAACAGAAGCAAAGAAGCAAAGGGAACCAAGCTGACCAAATGGTCAGTTAACAAAGTCAGGCTCCTTTGTTATAGGTGATTTTCTTCAATCTCAGGTTCATTTCCAGAGTAAACTTTAGGGAACCTGTGTTGTCTAATACACCACAGAGCCCATGACAAATTTATCTGAAGCATAAAAAGCATAAAAGAAGCTGCGTCCTTTAAATTTGGAAATATTTCTTAAATAGCTGAATGTAAGATCAGAAGGTGATTTTCTGTGTCAGCATAATTACATTGATGACATGGCATTATAACACTGGATAATTTGATCTTAGAATTGATTTGGCAAAGAGAAAGCAACTGCTTCTTCTCAGACAGACTGCCTTTCCAGAATGCTACATGGGCCTGAGGTTTCATAACCAAGATAATTATATGGTAAATCAAGAGATGGTGTTAGGCATTTAATTGGCAAGTAACACAGATGTGAAATTAATTAAATAATTATTGACAGATGTATTTATGTGACCATTTTTGGTTATTAACTGAAATGTAATTAAGTTGCTTATGGCAACGTAAAATAATCTCTGAACAGGTTTATTGGAGATACAAATGGAACCTCATGTTTTAACCAGTTATTTTGGGGTTCAGAGCTACCTCTTTCTGTCTATGGAGCGTAACTGGTTGAGCATGGGACTTACAGTAGATGGACAAACCCGACCTTAGTTGCTCAGATCATTCTGGGTGAAACATTGCTCATTTTTCTCTTTCTTTGTAGAATCATAGAATGTTTTGGGTTGGAAGGGACCCCTAGAGGTCATCTAGTCCAACCCCCCTGCAGTGAGCAGGGACACCGCTAACTAGATCAGGTTGCTCAGAACCCAGTCCAACCTGGCCTTGAATGTTTCCAGGGATAGGGCCTCCACTACCTCACTGGCCAACCCGTTCCAGTGTTTCACTACTGTTAGTATGTAGGAACTGTTAGAAGGTGACAGGGTGTCCAAAGGAGGCATCCCAGAGGATACACACTAAATCCATTCAGATGTGCAAACTGTGGTCTCCTTTTTTGTAAGCCAGAAGGACAAAAGTCAAATACGTAATTTATTGCAAATTCTTCTTTCTGCTTGAATGACTGCGTCCATTTTCTGGATACGGAGACAGAATAGAGAGGCGAAAATGAAGTGCCTGTCTCGCCCTCTGAGTACACAGCTGACATGATGATGAAATTTAACTTTGTGTTCCTTGATTGTCCACCTTAATCACAGGTCCATACATTCTAGCTTCATTGAGAAGCTGATTGCTCATGAATGTCACCCAGCCCCTGAGTCTCCTACAGAGTATCTCATCATGTGTGGTTATTTAGGTAAACAAATATTGCTGAGAGCAGCACAATGAACGAAACCTTATTTGCACAGCTTTGTGACTTGTGACTGAGCTTGCTGGTGTCTAGGAAAGGTAGGAAAGGGCACGTTCATCCCGCCAAGATTTCATTAGTGAGGATACCCATAGGCTCTTCTTCTCTTTTCATGGTGCAGGTGTTCATGGAACTTGTAGGTGGGCATTTGAGAGCTTCGCTCATCTGTCACATTTGGATGAAGTCAAATGATGCTTTCAGAATTTATTGTTAGGGGGAGACCGAGAATCTGAGCCTTCAGACTCATAACAGGAACTATAAACCCTGTTTGCCTAGACAAAATAAGCTATAATGATCCCTTACAGGCAAACCAAAGAGCATCGAAACAGCAAGCCTCATTTTGTTCATCCTGTCTCAGGTAATCACACTGCAGTCTTTTTGGTTACCTCTATTATAACAAACCCCATCACGCCCCTCTAAGAGGGGCACCTCCACAGCACAGTTTGCCAACAAGGTCTAAGTGTGTCTGCTGGTTTGTCCATTCCTTCAGCACAAGAATGACTTTCAATATCACTGCTCTTTATTTTTGTATCTGAGCTAGTTTAACACCACAGGTCTTATCTTAAACATCACTTAGATCCCTTACCGCATTATTCTACCATACTTCTCTCTTTAGTTGTGTTTACCAGGAGAATTGAACTAGAAGATGAACCCCTTGCTGATTTTTGGTTGTAGTGTGAGGCCTTTGCTATTTGGCACACAGTGTTGATAAAGGAACTGAGAGAAAGCTATTAAGGAGTAGTTTATATCAATGGTCAATGTCCTTTATAGTACCACCTCTGAAAAACCTCTTCATTCAATTGCCCTGTCAGGCAGCAATAACTGCCTCTACTGATTTGTGGCAAAGCTAACAGAAAGAATAAGTACTTCCTCACCTTTGCTGTGCATGAAGGGAATTTCTAAATGGATGAAGGTAACACCTTTTCTTGAGAATGTGCTATTTCACCCAGCAGGAACTGCAGAAAAGGTGCGTGTGTAAAGAAAGGTCCCTCCTTGAAGACTGCTCTTTGCAAACATGGTCCTTACAAAAGCAGACAAAAAGAAAGAGGACTGGGGGAGGATGGGCCTTTGCAGTGGCACACAGACCAGCTGAAGGGAGAAGTGGTAAATGCAGGATGCAGAGGGACATAATGCGACAACAGCACACAGTCACCCACTGTTCAGAAAGTCTCGGCAACATTTGGGTCTATATGAAGAGTGCATTTGCCTTACCTCTGAATTCCCTGGCTTTTTTGCAACTTCATTATTTCTTCAGTAATAAAGAAACAAGTTTAACAGGGTTTTTTATAGAACCCTTCAAAAAGTGAGCCAGAGTCTGTGGAGGCAGACTGAGAGTGTGGTGCAGATTTCAAGGTGCAGAATAAAACCATATGCTCCTTTTTAGTAGACATGGAGAGGATGTTGTAGTCTGGTCTCTTGGGAGGATTTAGTTTTGTGTTCCTTTGTGTCAGGCACACCAGCAGGAGGAAGAAAAAGAAAAGGAGATTCAGATGTAAAATTATGAATTCAGACATCTCAGTTGTAAGGGGGCCTTTAGATAATCCAGGTCCAGACCTTCGTTTGTGTAAGCACAGAAACTCCACCAGTCACTTGTGGTGCAACAACAATACATTTCTTGTAGTTGGTCCTGAACATCGTAACCAGGCATGAGTAAAGCATTTTGTGTGTAGCTGTGTGCTTCCCAGGCAGGCATGGAAGACACTAAAGAGAGTTGCCTGAGAAAAAAATCACTCCCAAAAAAGTCCCCCTCTGCACTCATAGGAACACGTGTTCAGGGTTACAGCTCTCCTTTCAAAACTTGACAGGAGAAAAGGCCAAATAGCCTTATTTGAGAGCTGTGCAAATTTCTGATTTGGTAGCCAGACAGGAAGAAGCAACACTGCCCTCCGCCCCCAAAAAATCATATAACATGAGATTTATTTCCATTCTAAAAGGATTTAAAAAAAAATAATCTGCCAGAAACAAACATTTAATAAAAAAAAGTTTTTATTATTCTGAAAGATATTTCAGTGTTTGATCTTCTTTTCTTTAAACCTACTTTGAAGATTTTTATTAAGAGAAATTTGGAAAAGCCAGTTTGCTTTGAAGTAGGACATAGAAACTCACCATGTAAAAAGCTTTGGCTTTTTCTAAATTACAAACAATGATAAGGCAAAAACTATAAACCCGCAAATTCCTCCAGTCAACCCAATGTGCATTTTTTCCATGAAAATCTGTGTTGCCCTGCTGTCTCCCCGCAGTGAAGGAGCTGTATCACTAGCCTTCCCTGACCTCTCCATAAAACTTCTTGATTAATGGAAAGTGAAGATGAGGCAAAGACCTTCTCTACAGATAACAGTCTTCCTCTGACAGTGGCAGCATCCCTCCTTTTCTTCAGGCACAGGGACCTTTTAAACTTTGGGGAAAAAGGAAATAATAGATTCATTTCAGAGAACTGCATTCAGGCTCATTTAGAGTTTAACAGCCAGTGCTGTATTAATGGCTGCCATTTTCTTCTTGTGCTCATACCTGCTGCCACAGGCTTACAGCATCCTCGTGTTCTTCAAAGTTGTTCATCTACCCCAGTCTGCTCCAAAATACACCCCAGAGCCTAGAGTGAAACTAAGTGATTCTTTAACTGCTGCTTGTCCCTGTGCAGTCAGGGATCTGTCATAAATGCAGTCTTATAAATCTGAAATTTAGGAAGCCGTGTAGGAAAGCAGATTTTGCTAGAAACAGGCTTGCTTCCGGCTGAGAATAAGCTGATGGGAGCTTGAAGTATCCTGTGCATTCCAGAGGGTTCTGTCTATCATTTCTTAATTATTTGAGGCCCAAACTTTGCTGCTACATTGATGAATATAGTTTTCCTAAATTACCAGCACTATAACCTGCTCAGCCAGTGAGTAATTTCTTAAGCATTTTGAAATGAGAGGCTTAGAAAACTCTGAGAGAGCTGATAGAAATAATGACTGAACAGTGAGGAGAACAGAGAGAGTTCTTCGAAGTACCATCCAAGATAGCAGCTGCAAATTAGCAGAAGGCAGAGAAGATGCTTCTAGCTTAGCTGAAGACCAAAGTCCTGAAGGGAGATTGTGCTGAGTGCATGACAGAGCCTCAAGTCTGTGCATGAAGAAAATATTCATCAGATCTCTGAAATCTCTTTTGATAATTTCCAATTGTTTTGTTAACTCTGCCCAAAGTATTCTTTAGCTAAGCTTATTCTCCTTTTCAAGTGAGGATCACATCAAAGAATGAATGAAAAGAATTGTGGTTTGTGTGAGACAGACAGAAAAAATTTCCAGTGAGGAATATAGAGGAAAATGCAGAAAATGACACCCTTCTCCACTGCAAACAATTCAATACAAAACATTTGAAATCCTTGACCTGCACATTGCTGGAGGATGGAAGAGTCCTTGGAGTTATTACATATCCTCTTCCTTAGAGATCTGCTTTTGATCTGAGGCAAGGAGGCAGGATTTGTGGCTAGATAGACTTTTGGTTCATCATCGTGCACAGCAATTTTCTGTGTCAATTGCTCTTCAGCATGTAGTGTTATTTAGAAACAGTGAGAATGGGAAAAAAACATTTTAACACCACACAATAGCAGAATAGGTACCCTGAGTTAAAAAAAGAAAAAGGGAAAAAAAAGAAAAGCATGTCCATTTTTTTTTAGCCTCTAAAATAATAGGTTAGGGAATGGACTTGAATGATAGATATCAGTTTAAGGATAAAGCCAAGGCACTGATTTCACCTATTTAGTTACCAAAGCTGAATATCCAAATTTTACATTACACTGAAAATAAATTTTATCATTGCTCATGATTCTCTCACTTGCTTCTAACCCTGATGCCTAACCATGTAGTCCTGAAATTGGTCCGCGTTCTTCTCCCATTCTTGGTTCATCATGAATATGGATCTAGATGCTGGACATATTTGAAAGGTCAGGCCATGTCTTCTTGCTGCATCTGCATCAAGGCCTCCTTCATGGAGCAATCTGACTCCATTGGTTTATAAGTGTTGTGGATGGGTGTATAACAGATTACTGAAGCATTTTTACCATATTGTTTTTCAAGACCATTGCAAGGGGTGCCATGCAGAAGTGAGCCCACTAAGAAAGATTGTGGGACTTATTGATACAGCCATGGCATCTGAGAAGAGCAGAGGGGTTGCAGGATGCAGAAGAAAATTACAGTGCAATGGTTAAAATATTCAGGGAGGCGGAAAGGCTGCAGGCAATTTACAGGGCAGGCTGCGTTTTCTGTACTCTCCTTTAAAGGATGAGATACTAGCACCACTGGGACAGCAGGGGACATGTCACATGAGGCTCATCAGGTGGGACGTGCAACTGGACAACAGCCTTGCGCTGGCTCTAGCCATGACGGATGAAGGTCTGGAGCATGGGGTGTCAGCTCAGGCATACGAAGCATGGGGGCAGTCATGGCTTGGACATCCATTCCTGAGGCAAGCCCTAAGAGCACATCCACCCCTTGCTACTTCATAACAATGACAGGTAGGAAATTCAGGTGCTATGGTCTTTCTGCCATTTTTCTTCTTGTATTTCCCACAGTGTGAAGGAAACCAGTTCGTGATGCACAAATATTTCCTCAGTATGCTGTGAGCCTGCCACACTTACTCATTCCAGAAACATGAAAACTTGCTATAGATTTTTACTACCCAAATGTTTCTGCAATGGCTTTTTAGTTTTGATTTCAGAGTTGAAAAGTTTTGGAAAGCGCTGAGTTTCCACTAAATAGGAGAGTGGGTTAAGACAAGTGAAAATGGTGAGAGAAGGAGGGGAAACCACCCATCGTGTAAAACCTATTCTGGTGTTTTACTCTGAGTTATTTTACTTGTTTTATCTCATGATGAGAATCGTAAAACTGTAAGACAGAAACCTGAAATCCCATTTGTCTCCCAAATAAATACTGCTCTGCTACAGTGGCTGATCTAGCAGCTAATTAAGTGGTTATGATAGTCTTCCCAACTCTCTTTTTTTTTTCCTGTACTGTGATCTCCAGCCCACAGTATTGTGAAGATTAGAGCTTCTCTGTCTTTAAATTGAAGCATGGAGACTGTATTTCTGATTGAACCATTAAATATACAGAAGATCCAGATGCCTTTTCAGTCTCAGATGCTATTTTAGCCAATCTAGGCACTTTCCCTCTCAACGTTTCATGCCAGGGTTACTAAATAATATCTTAGCAACAGAGTTGCTGCAGGGTTTTATGCACCAGTTGGGCAGTGAAGAAACAGAGGAAAAATTAAGTCACCTTTCTGCACAGACAGAGGTGGGCATGCTGGGACAGATCCTGATGGAAGGGCCTTATACTCCGGTATTTTGTGAGCTTTGCTCCTTGAGAAATATTTGCTGCTTCTGCAAAAGGTGTTTAAGCTCTCTTCTCTGCACAGGCCAGCACAAGGCTTATTATTGCCCACAGGCAGCCTCTGAGGGGCTGCATGGCATTGAATTTCTGCTTCCACCTCAACCCCTCGATTTCCTTCAGGGATGCGACTCCTGATTGCCATCCACATGAGATTGAAAGCGCTCCCCAGAACGGGAGGCAGGCTTTGCTCAGGGCTGTTACCAGGTGACAAGCCCGGCCCCAGGAATTGTGCACACCATAAGGCTCCTTACAGTGAGAAGGAAAAGTGACAAAAAGTATGGTTTTGGTTTTAAAGGAAATATGCTGCTGTCTCTGCTGAGAAGCTGAAGGAAGTTTTTTTTAATTTTTTTTTTTTTTAAAAGGCATCAGCAACTGTTGTCTGCAACCATATGCTGAACAGCCTCTGAACACTGAGCTTCCCCCCTCTCTGGCATTTCCCAGTGAGGCTGCCCTGATTGCCAAGCAACCGTCACACTCCCCAGCCCTTGCTGCTAGACAGAAACTTGTCATCTGTGTTTACAACTTGTATCTTGAGAGCTTCACAGATCACAGAAAACTTTGCTAATCTAGAGGTTTTGGGATGGCTGCAAAGTTCAAATAAATTCTTTGCTTTTCCTTCTCTCACCAACTTTTCAGCCTGAATTATGAGAAGGCAGAGAAGAAAATGTAGTCTTATTACAGCAGAAGCAATGCTAATAGCTTGAACTAAGGCCATTTAAGGTGCAGTCCTTCTTCTTCCTCTACAACCAGAGGGAATTTAACTTTTTTTTTCCAGCTCAATGCAAATATTCTTTTAAAATTGTATTCAAATTAACTTGCTCCTCTTCTAGGCCAGAGAGTGGAGGAAGGAGAAAGGGAGTTAATTTAAAAATTAAACAAATGTTGGAACAGGAAAAGTAAATTTTTTGGGGGGGTTGTTGTGCGTGCTGTATGCAGAAGCCATCCCTAACTCTCTTATGCGGTTCCCTTCCTCTCTACATTGATCTCAGCTGCCTCAGAACTACACACTGTTCCTCAGATACTGAGGGACTTTTTGGTGCTTGAAAAGCTGTTTTTCAGGAAAGGCTCTAAGCCTGAGTACTAGATTTTTTATTTTATTTTTTTTTTTGGCCACAGTATTTCATCCCAAAGTGATGTCTAGCTTTGCAAAGTCCTCTTAACTGCAGGTTTTCTGCTTATTTTTTCCCTTTCCTATCCAAATACTTCACAAGAGAAATCTCCTTGTGCATTCATCAAAAAAAAATCAGTAATAACAATGTTTTTAGCATCAGTTGATTTGCGTTCATTTTCAGTTTCAGTTTCTTTTGCAACATGGATTGTTCAGGACCTGCACAGCAAGCTTAGCAAGGCTCTTTCTGCTGGCTGTTGCAGCAATCGCACAAATTGAATTGAATCTGACCTTTGTTTACTTCTGTGGCAGGATTCCCCCCCTCCCCCCCCCCCACCCCGCATCTCTGCTGTATTCCACACAGTGGGAGGGCAGTGTGGACTTCCCAAGGTCAATCTTGCTGATGAAGACCAATGGCTCTCCTGCTGGGCAGGTGTCACAAGGCATCCTGTCAAGTTTGTAGCAATGCAAACTTGTCAACTGTTGAGGAGTCTCTGGCAGTGTAAGTGCGTTTGACTGGTGAAGACCCTCACTGCCTCAAATTCATTTACTTCCCTGCAGGGGGTAATGAGGAGAAAGAGGCTGAGACAGATGGAAGTGAAAGAACCTGTGAAATTGTCAATCCTCCTATCAAAAAGGCAACAGGAGTATAAACTGTCTCCTGAAAGTACGTAACAGCGGGCTTAACCTGCAGTCTTGGATCTCGGCTCAACAGGCTGCTAGGGAAATTGGGATCTGACCTGAATTAATCTCCTATGCAGAGGAAAAGGCTGTATGAGGCACCCGGGGCTTGTCTTTGCACCCTCTAGTGTCTACTACTGCTGAATTTAATGGGAGGAGAAAAGCCTTTAAAGTTTATTAGAGCTTAGTTTCAAAACAGATACCAAAATATTGTTAGCACTGATATACTGAGAGAAAAGTTTGAGGAGTGAGGGCCAATGGAAATGAGCCACTGGCCCCACGAGTGTGAGGCTCCGTGTAAGGAGCTGGCTGCCAGGGAGCTGCCTGAAAGCAGCAGAGCTGCCCAAGAGCGGCATTGTGCTGGAATCAAGAAGTCCTACCTTGTGACTTTTTGGTGGTAATTAGCTTCACCCACTCAGCCTCTTAATTAATGCAGTTATTCTGATCATGGGACAAGTTTAGATGTCTCTGCATTGACCTCCGCTGCACAGCAGACAAATGGAGAGGTGATCAGCTGTGCTTATTATTGAATTTATACATATCAGAAGAGCTTTACAAAGGTGATCCGTATTTTACAGATGTGCAAACTGGCACAGAATGCAATGAGGAACTCGCTCAAGTTTTCCAGTGGAGCAGCATCAAAGTCAAGGCTAGAATGGAGGTTCCAGCATCCTGGCTCAGCTTTGGAAGAACCACCCCATTCTCTGACAGGAGAGTGCAGGAGCACAACACGTTCTTCTCAGGCCACATTCTGTTGTAGGTTGCCAGAGAGTCCCCTGGGCTCTGTGTTAAGGCTGTCACATTATGTTTCAGTTCAGCATGATAATAACTAGCGGGGTTTTTTTGCTGTTATTGTTATTATTTGCTCCACTGCACTTACATTTTCTGCATGTGTTTGGTTTAGGTTATTTTATGGCTTTAGCAAAATATTTCATCACATATTTAATTTTAAGTACATGCTCTGATGCCCAGCAACCTTAAAAGCATTTAAACCTGATGTTCAAAGTTAAGCGGGTACTTAACTGAACAGAGATAGACTCACTTGCGTGCTAAATGTTCAGTAAGCGTGGGACTGTTTTGTCAAAGCAAGATGTACAGAAACGAGAATAAAAGTGTAAATCTTTAGGTATTGGTTCAATAAGCATAATTCCAATGACTGCAGAGGATTATACCAGGAGTTGGCTTTAATCTTAAGAATTTCTTAGACATGTCCCATCTCAGACAGCAAGCAGGAGGTTCACCCCCTGGCCACCCAGGGGTGGATCACCTGCATTGGTCCGTGCAGCTCCACATCAGGCCCTGGCTCTCTGGGGCTTGAGATTTGATGTCTGAGCCACTGAGTTTGGCTCTTGTGGTCCTGAACTGGGGAAGGTCACGACGTTGCCCTGGCACTGATGGTATCACGGCATTAAACAGGGACTCCTCTTAATCTTTTAAACCTCTTAAACTTTTAAAGAAAGCTTGTGATCCCCATATACCCTGAGCTTACCACTCTCATATGACATGATGTAGCAGGGTCCACATTTTGGCAAAGACATTGGAAGTCTATTCAAGGACCAAATCTGCCTTTGTGGGAAAGGGAAGTAAAAGGAAGAAATTATTTTAAGTAATTTTATTTCAATGTTTTACTCCATTAAAGGGAGTAACCCGAACCAGGCATAGAACCCTGAATTTCAAATCAAGAAGGGACTAGTTGCCTCCAGTTGTTATGGCTGTGGCTCAGAGCCCTGTGGCCAACTGCAGCCTGGATGGGTGCATCTGCTCCCCAGAGGAGCAAAGATCTGGCTCTGGAGAAGCCTTTTTCTAAACTAAAGGTCTCAGTTTACACTGTATTCAATAAGTGGTTGAAATATGTCTCTATTTAATGATGGTGAACATTGAAGGTGTCCAGTGAAAGCAGTAGTAATTGTGTTTAGTGCTGAGACAATGAACCTAGCCAAGATTCAATTTGCTCTTCCCTTTTGTTCCCCCCTTCTGATAATAAATGGTTAATTACCAGTTTCAAAGGCTCCGTGAAGTTCGTCAGCTTGTAGAAATCACAGTGATCACATATTGCCAGAAAAAAGTGTGACCTTATTGTTTTTCCAGGTGAAAATATTTATTCCTTTACAGAAAATGCTAAGCAATCTCCTGACATGAACTCTCAAACCACAGCCTATCCCCTCCTTGGTGTCAGGGGTGGGAGCTGACAGGATCATGCCTGTCTGCTGAGTGCTGTGAACCCGAGCTTCCTGCAGGGCAGCCTCATCCTCTGCCTTGGTGTCAGTGTGACGCCTTCTCCTTCACTCCCAGGAGGGACCTGGCAGGAAAAAGGCTAAGCCCCAGACCTGCCCCATCACTGTGTGGGAGTGGAGCTCCTCAGCAAGGTCCCACATTTGAGCCCTCATTTGAGGTGACTTGTAGCAGAATTTGCTCTCTAAATATCATTAGCATCTCTAAACATGTCAAAAGCCCCAAACCCTACAAACCCAAAGCCACTCAACCTCAGCCTGACCCATACTTGCTTGTCTCAGAGGAAGGACCAATGACTCCATGGGTGACTGGGCTGAGATGTTCCCTTTGCTCTGAGCCCTGATCCCTGCATTACAGAAGTGGGGTATTTTAGGAAGTCATTGCAAAACCACCACTCATTTGTTATCACCTGTGTTTAAAGTGTTCAGTGGATTGTGAGGGAATGTCAGCCTTGAAATTTTCACAGCTTGGTCCAGAAACTGTCAAGTAAGATAGCTGCATATATGGTTGTTGTCTAGAATATATAATTCAGTCCCAATTAACATGAGCATCACAGTTTGGATTTCTTTGTTTCTTTGTTTATTAGGGATGCTGAAACAGACTGGATTGGTACAACCGGGGACAGAATGTCAGTGTTGTTCTCTTGTTGCCACCCTGTTATTCATCAAGATTTCCTGCAAACAGCAGTAGCTGCTGATTCTCTGAGCCAAAGACACTGTGAGCACAAACCCAACAGCACCTTGCTATGTAAATGACGAGTGCATTATAAGCAGACAGTAGTACCCATCTGTTCTGTTTTACTATATGCCACTCCAAAACTCCAGGTGCTTTAAAAATATGGATGAAAAGTATAATGATTTAAAAAAAAAAAAAAAAAAAAGAAGTCTGAGGACACATAGCAGAGCATAGAAAAACCACAGCACAATTTTCATTTTTTAGCCTGTTCCTCTTCTCAGGCTCCACGTTTCCTCAAGGAAGTAATCTGCTGATTGGGATTATTACCCAAGACAGCTTCCTCAAATTTAACAGCCTGCTCACTGCAGGACAAAGAGAGGGAAGAACTTGTCCCAGTAACTGGGAAATCTGCAGCAGGGTCAAGGTAGATACTAATCCACTGAGCCTGGCACTTTACTGCACAAAAACTACATGTACAAATCACATTTGCATCTTTTCTCTGGCCCTGCCAAGTCATGCTCATAAAAGAATTAAAATTGCACCACCTCTCTTGCAGAGAGAGAGAAAAAGAAACAACCCAGAGCAACCCCCTTCCTTTTACAAATATTTCCCCTACTTCCAGCAACACTGACAAGCACTGTTCAGGCCTAACAACTTTGGGAAGATTCATAATTAGGGTGCAGTGTCATTGAACTATGAGCTCAGTGTTTAACAAGACAGATCACAACTTAACAAGCATCGTTCTTGTGAGATGTTGATAGCAGTGAACACTAGGGTTACTCACTTTCTTTCAGTCTTTTTCTCTTATCTTTCATCCCTTGACCTGTCCTTCTACCCATTCCCTGTTCAGCAGAAGAGTTGAAGCGGGCATAACAAAATTTCTGTAGTTGGCCCATGTATAGGAGGCAAGGAATGTTGCTCTTACAGAATAAATTTGATTTGTAATCCTTTTTCATAATTAAAACCCCTAAAGAGCCCCAAAGTGCACACAAAATACATATTCTCATAAGCTTTTGGTGCCCCCTCGCACTACAGTCTCCATTCTGGCTCATCGCCTGTCTGTAAAGTAGAACGTTTCCATGAGCCTTTATTCATTACCAAAATGATACCTGAAAAGCAAAACAAGAGGTATCATTACAATCTTGATAGCAGAGTGCAGGAGCTGTCTGTGGCCTAATGGCTCCTGCAATTACATCTTGATTGACTTTTCTGATGAAGCTGCAGCCCCTTTCTCGAGTGCCACGTTGTGGGGACTTACCAATAACTACCTGGGTAGTCATCAACGTGCCGTGACCCAGACCTGCCTGAGGATTATAGTTTGCACAGGTGAGAAAGGGAAAGCCTAAACTGGGGAGTGTTTACTTAGATTTTCCTCATAGTCTTTTTGGAAAGTGTCTTACATTTGCCTTGCAGCAAACCACTAGGGAGTGAGGAAAGTTATCCAACATTTTTCCTTATCCAGGTATTACTATGGTAAGCACCTTTATCAAGACTAGCTTCCAAGCAAAAGTATTTTCTGTATTCCAAAGTAAGAAGCAGCTTTGATCCTAAGGAGCTACCAACCTAAAGACACCAGGCAGGGAAAAATATTGTGAAGGTCATCTTCATTATTCAGGAGAATTGAGGCTCAGGAGCCCAAATGTCACAGACAAGATGCTGGGGCAGAGCTGAGAGGAAAACCCATTTCTTCTGGCTTTAGATGAACTACAAGTGGTGTGTGAATTTGGCAGGGAGGACTGACTTGTGCATGTTGATACACACCAATGCTAGAACCTGGCTCCATTTGCTATCTGCAGACTGTATCTGCCTTATTTAACCTTATTTTAGGGGTGTTAAGACTTCCTCTCTCCCATGGCTGTAGAGAATGCCAGGTCCTCACAGTCCTAATAGGCTGAGCTGCTTACTGCTTTCTTGAGATACCCCAGCAGGGTCCTGTTGGATACCGTATGAAATAGTGTAAAAATAACTCATGACTACCAGAACCCCTTTGTCTCTCAGGCGTGAGCCAGAGCCTGTTGGACATCATAGGTAATTTTCTATTAACTAATGCAGTTTGGATTAGGCAGGAAACTGTTGCCATTTCTGCGGTCCTTCTCTACTGTCAGTGTTACTCTGTCAAAGAGGTGGAAGCATTATGTTTTAAAAAATCAATAGCTCTTAGATAAGTAAAGTAATGAATGAAACCTAAGTTATCAGTTTGGAGAGATGGAGGAAGGATATAGAGATGTGAAGACACTAACAAATCGGTCCTTCCCTCTGGGCTGCTGGAGCTGAGGTCCGGATGGTACCTGAACATCTCAGATGCTGGAGCCAAAGACCCTCCGTTCAGACAGACGGTTCATCACAGTGCAGAGTGGGGACTGGCTGCACAGAGGAGGGTGCCTATTACCATGTTGGTACAGCTGCTTCCCGCTGAAGCCTGCTACGTGCCCACTGCTTTGTTAAAGGTCAACTTGTGCAGGGGAGATTTAATTGTCTGTTATCTATCCAGAGGGAACTAACTATCTGAAATAGACCAAGGAAAAATCTTAATTTTCTGGCTTTTCTTGGAGTGTTTTTGAAAGAAATTTGTACATTAGTCAAAGTCATGAATGAATAAGAGAAACATAATGGCAGTGACATGTTCATTGGGGAAGGAGACCCTGAGTTACACAGATCCACCAGCAATGAATCTAAATAAAGTCAGGGAGACTATCACTGCCTACTACACTTCAATTATTATTGCAGTGATTGATAATGTGGTTGCTCAGCTAATGTGGCAACGTGCGTGGTCTAAAGGTCAGTGGCGCAGCTGGTGAGGTGGAAAACCATCCTGTTGTGATGGGATGGGCTAATGCCTCATGGTCTGATACACAGCTCTTGTAAATCAAGATTGATTTGGATTACAGTGCCCTGGTCCTGGGCTGTCCTGCATGCGGTAGCTCTGCAGGATTGGTCTGCAATTTGTCCAAGTTCAACTGTTTCAAGTAGGGTTGCTAACTTTTACTGACATGGGCATTTCAGTTTGGTGGTGCAGATAACCCCACTCATGTCTGATCCCTCCCCTTAGTTTTAAATGTAATTTAGATTTCAGAAGAGAAATAGAATGGTTTTATTTGTTTCTGTCAGAAAAATAGTAACGTAAGAAATCCTTTTACAGGGATATTGACTAGCTTTACTCACTTCTGAGGAATACAGTGTGATTTAATAAGTGATTTGGAGAGGGGAAAGGTGTAGTAAGATTTCTGGTAGTTTGCTCACTAAAGTATCATGGGGAGAAAAGAAAGAGATGGAGGACCTGAGGCGAATGCTAGATAACCTGTAATGATGAAAAAAACAATACAGTATATTAAAACACAAATGGTGCTAAGGACACCTTTCAGTGCAGATTAATATCTCTGTTTTATTCCAGCAGTTCAAAACACTTAAGATTTAGTCAGTGACCAAGGAGCATGAAGTTGGTGTAATGAGCGTAGGATGTAATGGAAGAACAGGAACCAGGTATACACTGATCAAGGAAAATAAAGGAACTCTGTGCTCTTCTGTTCCCACAGCCATGGCTATCATATCCAAGTGCAACCCATGTGCTTTGGCTGCAGGAGTTGCTTTAGTCCAAACTGAGAAGCAGAAGAGATGTGTGGATTTTGTTGAAACTGCTGAATGTGGGGCAGAGCAAGGCACTCAGAAAGAATGAGGGACTGGAAACTTTTGCCACAGTAACAACTGTAATTAGCACCTTCTTATTTACCATGCCATAATCATCAACAGGGATATGAAATAAGATTTGTCCCTGAGTTTTGACCTGTCTTGGTAAAATGCCTGGATGTGTTATGTGTAGTTACATTGCACAGATGAACATTTTCTTTTGCTTCTTAAACTTCCTCTCTGGATGTTTTGAGACCTCATATGTTTGGGGCAAGCTTTCTTCTGGTACTAAATTATTCAGGCTGAAATCACATAAAAATAGAAGATTAGGCTTTTTTAAAGGCAACTAGAAATCTGAATACCATCTTTATTTATTATCAAATAGGGAACAAATTTGAAGCTGCTTTACTGCATTGTTCTATAAATATTGACTAAAGTATTGCTGTACAAGGAAGCCTATAAGTTATTACTCAGTCCTCTAAAGACAGAAAGGGAGAATCTTTCATTCATTTCACTGTATTTCCAGCATCTTAGAAGTCATTCATTCTAGGAAGAAGAGACATCTTACAGGTAATTTACTGTATTTGTGCCTTCCATCCCATGGGCTATAATGCAAGACTAAGTGTCAGCTATTGCTTTCAGTCTTCATTTCTCTTAGATTACTCCATCCTCTTTCTCTGCGGTGCTCTTCAATGTAATCATTATACTCCAGTTTGGCTCCCTGAAGAAAGCTTGAATGGTATCACATGCGATAAAGGCCTTGGTTAGCTCCTTCACCTAAGGGTATTTTCTGTTCCTGGAGGGGAAAGGAGAAGCCAAGGGAAGATTTACCTCTACTACATCCACCTCCTAGAGTGGAGACACTGAGCTGAGACCCATTTGTACTCTCAAGCAGGAGAGGGACACTGTGATGGGGGATCTTCATCATCACAAGCAGTTGCTGGACATGAAGAAGGCCCAATGGAATAAAGACACAATTTCTGAATTTGAGGTGCAGAAGAGCCTCTTTCTGTAAAACCTCAAGAAATGTGTCTTTGCAGACACTTCAATTTATACGTAGGATTCACCACTTGGGCAGGGACTTCTGTTAAACTGGACACAAAACCACATAAAAGGTTGTGACTGTAAATCATCATGGACACCACTTATACAACAAAGAAGAATACCTTGGTGGAAACGCAAAAATGGTGCCCAACACCCTCTTAAGGCTCTGCCACTTAAAATGATCAATTACTTTAAATTGTACTGACATTCAGCGTTTCATATACTGGAAATACAAAACTCATGAAAGGACGGTCCTCCATACCCTGAAACACAACGCCTTTGCAGGAAACCTAGTGGCTATCTGAAACAATACAGAGGTACTGAATGAGAAGAAAAGAATAAAAATTAGCTCTCAATGAAAATTAGAGGGAAGACTTTTGGCAGCTAGAAAGTAGCAAAGATTCTAGATGAAACTGGTCAGGACATTAAAAAAAGGCAACACTTACAGGAAATGGAAGTCCAAGCCTTCCTGATAATTACAAACATGGGAGCATCTCTGTGTTATCTTCAATTAAAGCAGTGAGTACCTGTGGCCCAAGAATCCCATTCATGGGCAGGATTCACAAATGAGTGTGAGAAACCCAGCTGACAAACTATGGACATCTTTCCTCAGTGAACCTGTCAGCAGGACAGATGGTCTCAGCTTCCCTTAGGTTAAAAAAATCATTAAAACAGCTCCTTCGCGCTCTTTTTGTGGACGGATGTTATTTCATGACTGAGTGCTCAAAAATGTGCCGGGTGTTGGCCTGTAGATAAAGGTCCTTGTCTCCCAAAGCTGTTAATATGGAAATCAAATGTGTGTGACATTCCCACTGTGGCAAAGTGGAGACGTCTCCTCCCTGGCAGGCAGAGCCAATACTTTGCTTCTCAACAGTTAGAAGCATGACTTGAAAAGGTGCTGTTCAAGGGAGCCATTTGGTCCCCAAGCAGCTGCCTTTTTGGCAGTGCTGGCCACTGACTGCTGGGGCAGAGTTAAGATATTTTTATCTCTTAAGAAGGAAGTTTATAATATTTTATATATAAAAATATATGTATTAGTTTACAGTATTTTTTTTCCCCCTGGAAGATTTCAACATCCTCCTCCTGGAATAGTTTATTTAGAATTTTTGGGATCTTCTCTCTGCCTTAGAAAAAGTTTAATCTTTTTTCTCTTCTTTCTGGGAATACAATGTTCTGTTCTGTTTTGTTATTTTCTGTTCTATTTTATTCTTTATGCCATCAGTACCCTTGGAGGTACTGTGTACCTCCAGTACCACTTGGCACTAAATGCATTGCATGCCCTGACTAAGTTCAGAGGCTGAGTTTGTAGTGGAATTAAAGAGGGATGTGACACATACCCCACTTCAGCTCAGGGTATTCTCTGTCCCTCCCACTCAGCAGCTTCTCACCCTGTCCTCTCCCCCACAGAAAGCTGCAAGACCTCAGTGAGTTTAACTAAACACTGCAGGTGTGGAGCCCTGGAGACCGAACCCACAGTTAAAGCAGAGCTTTGTTCTCAAGAGCCATCGGTGTGAGCTCGTGCCATGATATAGCGAGAAGGTTCATGATGCCACCTTAACAGGAGAAAACAAGGTAGCCCTAAGCTGTGTTTCAGGGAATAAAAGGACTGCAACAACTAGGGGAAAATCCATCAAATAAGATTAAAAGAAGAAGATAGTCTGCTGAACATCACAAAAAAATAAAAAAAAGAGAAAGACAAAAAACAGAAAAAAGGAATGAAAAAACCCCTGTGATGTACTAAGCTATGAAGCACAAAAGTAACAATGAAAGTAGTAACTTCAGAGAACGCTATTCCTTGTTCAGGCCTGTCTTTGATTTTTCTTTTTTATTTCCACAAGGGCATCTTCACAGTCCTTGGATGTGGAATTGCTGGCACTGAGTCTCCAGCCATGGGACAGCCAAACAAACCACCCTGCCCGTATGATCTACTTTTGCTATGGCGGGTCTGCGTCATGCAGCCCCCGAGCCAGGTGCAGTCCCTGTAGTGCATGCAGAGAGCAGGTACCGGCCGAGTTTCGGAAAGGGAGGGCTGCCCTTGCCCAGTCCCAGAGCAGAAGCACTTTATGAACTGTTCCCCCTTCCTGTTCCAGTGCTGCAGGGTGGTCTCAGTGTCTCTGCTGAGCACCTCCTGGGCTTCTTTTCCTAGGGCAAGATCATGTGCATCTTCACAGAGCTCCCCAGTTCTCCCTGCAATGGGGCTCCCCATGGAGCATCTGCACCTACTGAGTAGGCAGGCCCAGAGTTCCCTCCTTTTGGAGAAACAGCCTTTGGACTTCTTTCCTATATGGTTTTAGAAAGCAAAGGAGAGGTCAGAATAATCCTCAATACAGAAAACAAAGCATTGCTCATGGCTATTACTGTCTCTTCCTTGTTTTCCATTTACCGACGAGAAGGACTTGGAGAGTTAGCTGTCCCAGACTGTAAGATGAAGCCACCCTGGCTGTGTTAGGAAGGTGAGCACTTCTGTATCATGACACCAGTGCATGGAGGACTCTGGTGATGGGCTATGTTGAGCACAGTGAGGCTTGGAGAGATGATGACAGGGATTTTTTTAAGCCATCTTGAGGAATTTCAGCCTTAAGTGCCAGTAATGAAGCCAAACCTCTGCTTCTTTCCCTGTTCCTTGCATGACTCAGTTATTGCATATTCCAGATATGTTGTCTTTCATGTAATTTGCCTGGTATTTTAATTCTCCTGCCATTAGCTGAGCTGACACCTGCCTATATCTGACACTTTGAAGTCCTCCTTTGCTGTGATTGTGCAGTGCAGTTTTAAGATTCCTCCATGCTTGCTTGTGATGTCTCTTTAGGCTGGTACAACATCTCACAGACAGTGCCGAAAGGGAGCCCTCAGCACAGTGGCCGGTCTCTTGGCTGAAAGCCTAAACTTTGATCACTTTTTTTCATGGCATTCTCTGAATCCAGCCCACCAGCTCTCTCAAACCCATCTGAGGTTACTCACTGGCCACCCATAGCTAGGGCTTGTAGCAGTGCTCCCAAAACTATCTCCAGGTAGAAGTATATCTCAACAAATGAAAAATATCTGAGCTTTTCTCATGCCACTCTGTGTTGTCTATGTTGACTGTTTTTGCATCCAAAGAAGAGCAATGAAGCTGGTGAAGGGTCTAGAGAACAAGTCTTATGAGGAACAGCTGAGGGAACTGGGGATGTTTAGCCTGGAGAAAAGGAGGCTGAGGGGAGACCTTGTCACTCTTCACAACTACCTGAAAGGAAGTTGTAGCGAGGTTTCTTCTCCCAGGTAACAAGAGAAGAAATGGCCTCAAGTTGCACCAGGGGAGGTTTAGATTGGATATTAGGAAAAATGTCGTCACTGAAAGGGTTGTCAAGCATTGGAACGGGCTGCCCAGGGAAGTGGTTGAGTCACCACCACTGGAGGTATTTAAAAGACGGGTAGACGAGGTGCTTAGGGACATGGTTTAGTGGTGGACCTGGCAGTGCTAGGTTAATGGTTGGACTTGATGATCTTAAGGGACTTTTCCAACCTAAATGATTCTGTGATTCTATGATTCTATGACTTTTATTTTCAATCAGTTCTGCTGAGCCATTTTGCCTGTCATTCATCTAACAGCCTACAAAGGAGACCATTTGAACAACCAGCTTCAGTTTGCCCTGAGCAAGCAAGGAAGTTAGAGCAGAAACAGGAGCCCACTGCAAAGCCAGTGTTTGATTAATTTCAGCCAGCTTTAATTAAGAAGTATTCCCTCCTTAGTTAATTATGTGTTTTATGAGAAGTGGATGTGCTTATCTGAAATCAAGCAAGGGATGGTGTTTCTATCATCTTGTCAATACAGGGTATATCAGTTCTGGGAAGCAAGACAGTATTAATAAATAACCAGACACAGAAACACACCCCCACCAGACACTAATGGGATCCACCTTTAAATTAATATGTGAATTTACTCCAGTGCACCATGTATCATGATCTACCATCTTTCATATTACATGATATCTTTTTCTGTTGATTGCATTTTAGTTTTATTATAATTCTCTGTATGGAAAAGAGGATTATTCTGAAGTAAGGTATGGCTCATGCTTGAAATGTCTGAAACAGACACGCTTTTAGATGCATTATTTTCAAAGCATTAAAGCATTCAGCTTGTGATCTCTAAAAGTCTCTCTCTCTCTCTTTTTTTTTTTTTTTAACCCAAGGAGTGCTCGGTCTTCCTTTATTTTGGTGACCAGGACCTTTTAAAATGACTCATATTGGTACTCAGATACCAGGCACTCTAAATCAGCTGTAACTGCTGAAAATTTAGATCATGTTTAGGAAAGGGTGACAATGCACATGCTCTTCATCTGCAACAAATGTATAAGTACCAGATGATGCTGATAGTAACTTGATCATAAGGCTGAATGACCAAACCAACATTTTTTGGCCCTGTAAGTTTTCAATCTGACTGACAAACAGAACACAACAGGTGAATGACACAAATGAAACAGGACAGTATAGGAGGTTGACAGCAAGTAGAATGTGATCACCAGGAGAGCAGGAATCATGTGGACCGCTGCCTGTTTATTCTCCCTAGACTCTCTAAATATGCCTTTCTGCAGCATATGCGGACTGTAGAAAACTACAAATCTCTGCTTTTATGGCTTTGTATCTTAGCTGGCAATTGAATAATTTACATTACTGAACAGTAAAATCATGCAAAGTGGTTTGAACATGGAGGTAAATGTAAGTCTTTTATGAGAGACACACTTTGCAAAGGAAGGGTGTAGGGAAGTCAAGATGTGTAAGTGAGACACACTGTAACCTCAATGGTGTTGTGCTTAAGCATCACTGCATAAACAACAGAGTGATTTGATATCCTTCCCAATAAGCTTTACAAATATTACTGCACTGTCTGAACATATTTCATACTAGCAAGCTAACAGGGCATCAGGAATGGCAGCATCCATGCCAAGACTCCACTCTGCTGTGCTCCCCAGTTAAGTGTGGGGACAGTAAATTTCACAGCATCTTTAATCTTTGTCTCAAGTGTGAATAACTTTTCGTGGGCTTTAAAAAAAAAATAAATAAAATTAAATAAAGTCCTCGCCTTCTTGCAGGTTCAATCTCAGTGGTGATGCCTGTTGATGGATCAAATACTCAGTCCTCAATTTTAAAATCATTTAACTAGTTCAATAGCTGCCTTATCCTTTGCTTTTATAGTTAAATCAATTCTTAGGAAAGAAAATAAGCTTGTCAGTGAATCATACCCACAGTAGTCTACCCTTCCTTAGAGCCAGTTGCAGATGATATAAAATAAATCAACTATGAACTTGCTTAGAAATGGAAGGGGGTGAAGAGGGTAAATGCAGGAATTGCAAACCAGAAGGAGTGCGGGGCTGATATGCTGCCATCGTGATAATGCAGGGTAGATCACCATAGACAGTCATATCTCTGTCATTTACAATGACTAGTTGCCACCACCATACCTCTTTATTTCAGTATCTCTCTAAGTAAGGTGCAAATATATGAAGTAATGTAGGACAACTCTCCTACAAAGTTAAAAAGTTTAGAGATTCCTTAAGCCCAGGCTGGAAATCCTTCCCCAGGAGAAAGCTTCATGGGGTTTGACTCCACAGAAGGACCACAGCACTGGGCAATGTGCCTGTGTCCGGGGCAGCACTGTTATGGGCATCAAATAGCACTGGGGTCTGCTTCGTAAGAATGTGGGGTAGCCTTTACCTCTCTCCCTTTGTTTTACTGATCAATAATTGTGGCTTTTGGTCTTCTCCTAAAAGTCTAGTCTGTCGTGAGGTAGCAGGAGATGGATGGTTTATCAAGGGATGCCTGAAAGACACTTCTGGATGAAGTTTCTGTTGCAGTGGTTCTTGGGATTGCAGGGCATCAGACTTGAGGACCTAAATTATAGGGACACACTGAGCTAGAATCAGAATACAGAGAAGTGGTCCCATGTCCTCTAAAATAAGACACTTTAAACACTCTGTCAGAATGAAGTCAAGACAACAAAACGAGATTTAAAAGTGCTTCTTTCAGGTGTCATTTTTGCTGCCAGCTACTTAATCTCTTTGTGCCTCAGTTATTCAGTTGCAAAATAAAAGGTTTCCTTTCAAAATCTTAACTTAACTTGAAAATCTTTCCAATTTTCCTTTCTTTTGGGGGACAGAGTTTTAAATAAATTTGACATTTTTTTTCTTTCCTTCCCAACTGAATGCACTATAAAGGTTTATCACTATCGTTGTCTGTCTTGGTCTCTAAATTTTTGCAGATTAGCAAAAAGAAATTTTTTGGCTTTGCCATGTTGGCAAGGTTTTAAAAAGTTACACAGTGGAGAAATAAAAAAAATGCATAGAACAGAGCAATAGGATGAAAACACAAGAAGACAGTCTCAACACTCACCTTGACAAGTGAGACACTGAAAATGTAGTTTTTCCAGGACCAAGGAGAAAACTTGGATTCTCCCACTGGAAATTATTTTTTCATGCTTTCTTTTGTACATTCCAGTCTGATGCCAGAATTTGGGCCATAATGCTTTTCCTACCAGAATAACCTTCTCTAAAATGAGTTCTGCAGTGCTTTCCAATGGCATCCTCCAGTCCTCTGCTATACCCATGCTTGGAAACAGACCACTCTAATAAACTAAGCATTCCCAGGAAAGTCCTCAAGAGTTATATATACATATTAAGCATTTGAACAGCATTACTTGCTTTTAAATGAAGACAGATTTTAACTTGCTGCTTCCAATTAGCATAATAATAAACATTTTCCTTAATGATTACTATGGGCAATAGTGTTAAATTGGAAATGCAAAAGCTTTTTTGTTGGTACAGTATAAGTTACAGTATCATTAAATATATAATCAGCCATTTATTGCTTGTGTTATTTTTGAGGCACATAAATGAAAAGTTGATTTGTCTCTTATTAGACCTCAATAAATGTTCCTTTAATAGTCATGGGGTGTTTTAATGCTTTACAGAAGGATTGTCATTAAATTGAATGCAAGACATTGGACTTAAATAAAAGAGAAATGGAAAAAAATCAATAAATCAGGATAATAAAAGCTTTTCTTTGTGCTGTTTGAATTGTGCTGAAATGGATCTGTGTCTTAAACTGCCTTACAAAGGCCAAAGTAGCTTAATTGCTTTAGGGCTTGATTGTGCCTGCATGAGTCAGCTGTGAGACTGTGGCAGTAAAAACACACATTTTGCCAGAGAAACTTGGATTTTGCTGCTGCATTGGTAGGCTTCCCCATGAAACAGTGGCCAGGTAAGAAAAACATACTGCAATGACTTCTGCATTATGGGAGTCTTTCTTCTGTATTGAGGCAGGTGGAAAAAGGAGAAGGCACTACACTTGGGCACAATTCCTTGCCCTTCTCTATTGATTTTCTCCACCTGCTATGGTTTAGTTGGGCACCAACTGCCAACGGACACACCAAAAAGTGACTCTCAAACACTTCACGAGATATATCTTATGAGGTATATGAAACATATATACGATATGAGGTATATCTTAAAATGTGGTGAACTTGGGTAAGTCTTAGAAACCATCACTTAAAAGCAGTCTGAGATAAACTTGCAGAGAGGATGCAGCTTGGGGTTTTGGGCACTGCTAAAGCTGTCTAACCAGGGAACAGTCCAAGAGTAGCAAGACAGTCTCTCCTCTGTAAGAATATTAGGAAATGTATTAAAAGGAGACAAAAAAAAATACTGGACAAAATACAGGATGGGATTTAAAAAGCACAGAAAAAATGAATCAGGTCTGTAAAAATGTGGTAGGTCCTAAAGAAGTTCGATCTTCCTGACGCATAGCACAAAGTGGCTTGCTTATCTTGGGCAGTGTAACTTTTAATATAAAAAGGCTGGATGCAATTTCACTATAATTTCTTTGGGCCAATAGAGAGAATGGCTATTGTTTTTAAAGATGTGGCTGTGTGAGAGAAGATATCTTCTCCACACATCTACCCCTCCTTGACCACAGAACATCTCCTAATGCCCCAAAACATGGGACAGTATTGCAAGAGTCTCATTCAACCCCAGAACTAAAGTTCTGATCCCAAACCAAACTAACTAATAAAACTTTACTCTGGAAGAGTAGTTGAAAGGTTTTGGTTTTGTTCCAGAATGGAAAGGAAAGAAGTATCAACTTGTGGGATATCCCCCGAGGACCTTCACCAGTCTGCTAGCTCTGCCTGTGCACTTAATCTAGTTTTAGATTGGCTGCCTTTACTTAGATGTCCCAGAGAAATGTCAGAGCTGTGTGTGAGGATTATGAATATTGATTGTGGTGCACTGGGGACCCCCAGACTTCTGCCTGCAGGGAGCATGGTGCTCAACGATACCTGGTATGGCCCCATCCCATCTGTCCCACTGGGCCTACCCTTAGGCCAGCAGATGGAGGCCCTCACAGTCTGCACTGTCACCTCTTTTTTGTCAGGGCTGCATCTGCTCTGGGCCATGGCAACTTCAGGGTGGCACCTGTTGGTCCACTTGGTCAACGTTATTCTGAAGAATACATTGATACTAATAGGTGTGTCTTAAACATCTCAGAAGTGTTCTTTCTGAATGAACTCCTTCAGTGTAAATTCATTACTGCATTTGTCTATGTATTTGATCAAAAAAAGTAAGTTCTTTTAAATCACACTTTTTTGGCCAGCTCAGTTACCCAAGTGAAAAGTAGAATTTTGCAATGTAACTGCAAACCATTAATGCTCAGTCTTGTCTGGGTTTGACAGCTAGTGACTCAGATAAATGAGGATATAGAGGCCTGATCCATTCTGAAGGGAGCTTATTTACATAATGAGCTTGAGCCAGGGAGGTGGGGATAGCAAGACAATCTGTGATTGTCTCAATGCAAGAGTTAAAACCTGATCAGATTTGCTGCACCGCTCCAGGTGCTTTGCTAGCTGCCTAAGACGGTATCATGTATGAAAAGCCCTGAAGCATCCTGCTGCTCTGAAATCTACTTTTATTAGTTCAGTTAGAAATGTCTAAACTTGAAAGTCCTCTTCTTCGTAGGCACCCAGCATTCAAATGAGCTAGAGATGAGGACAAATGTGAAACCCTTGGCTTCCTAATTCCCCTTGTATTATTTGGTATTTAATTGTATAGCAGGTATTGTTGCTTGTGGAGGCAAAAGAAGCGAGGAAAAATATAAAAAGGACCCAGTAGCCATGGCAACAGAAAATATTTCATTTAGTTACAGGGTATGTATGGAGAGATGGGCAACAGGAGCCTTCCTAGAATGGCTGCCAAGTCACTTACCCTGTAAATAGGGAAATAAATACAGAGGCATAAAAATCCCTGAGCAGTGACATGGCCCTTTGCTGGCTGGTTTAGCTTCAGATCAGAACTGTCTATCACATCCAGGGATTGTTTACTTTCTTCTAACCCACTATGTAAATATTACTTTTACAGGTGTGCTTCCCCCTATTTCATGATTGACCAAGCTTCCTAATACTGAGAGCCTCATCCCAAAGAAATATGACAGATTTGTATACTGCTGTGTAAAGTAAAATATTATAGGCAGATAACTGCTGATGTCATGCTTTAGAGATTTTCCAGGTCGTGACTCTGACATAGAGACCCCTGACTGCTTGAAAAATTGTCACAGGTTCAAATAAATCTAGTGCACGCTGGTCCACAAAGTGGTCCTTGGCCTGTGCAGAACAGACTGATTTAATAAAGCTTGGTGGTGGTATACATTTTGGAGCTTATGGCACTGTGGCACAGCTATGACTATGTACACAGCCACACAGTTAAAAAAAAAAAAAGTACAAAAGCATAAAAGCTGAACACACTGGGGTCACAAATTTTGCAGAATCAAGAGAGTCAGAAGGAACTCTTGATGGTCCTGCTATTCATCTTTCTGCTCCTTGTGCAGGAATTTTCTGTTTAAACTTTATTCCTCGCTGACTGTCTTGCCTCATCTTAAAGAAGACTTCCAATGCTGCAAACCTCAGCCTGCAGGCAATCAAGACAATCTCTTCATTGTCCTTGCTGTTAGAATATTTCCTTTTATGCCTAGCATGATCCACATGCTGCAATTTAATCTGGTTACTTCTTGTCCTATTCTCAATGGCCACAGAGAGAATTCTTTCTTTCTTTGGAGCTGCTTTTTGTGTGTGTAAAACCATCTTTTCTGCCTCCTATACTTTAGAGTGAGGAGTACCAGTTTATTTAGTCTGTCCCCATGAGTTACTGTATCCAGATAACATCATCATCACTCTGCTGTCTGCTCTTTCACACTGGTCAATGTCTTTCATGGTGTGCAGTGCTCAAAAGGGGACACAATTCTTTGGTCAAGACCTTCTTAGTACTGATCAGGACTGATGTAATTTGCCAAAGATGATCCTATTTACATCCCACTATGCCATTTTCCTTTTTGATGACTATGCAAAATTATTCACTCATGCTGGCATGGACTGTGGTCACCTGATTTATATCAAGGTTGATCTATGATGTCCTGTGAACTTATTCAGTGCTGTATTTTATAGACAGGTCCCTAGTAACCACAGTGCAGAACTTCACTGGAGCAGAATCTCCATTTCATGTTTGTACAAGTAGCCTGGAATTTCGCATTTCTAATCCCATTTGAAATAGACTACAAGGAGAGTTCAGGAGCAGGACTGGTATCAGATGGTCATAGCTACAGGGAGATAAGTTTTGATCTCAGTTATCTAAGTGTAAAAACAATTCATTTTTCTAGATTTATCACAGTGCAAGAATATATTTAAATTAAGGTAATTAAAATTAAACAACCACACTGTGAACTAATATTTGTGAATTAAACTGCCCTACCAGTTTCAGGGGGATTACAGAGGTGTCCTAGGAGATAGCATGTAACTATTTGTTCCTGGGACAGCAGAGCAATTTTTCCCAGCCATCTGTACCCAATTATTTATTTGTATTACACTTCTTTTTTCCTTTTTATTTTATTGTATTGGACCTTTTTTTTTTTTTTCTTTTAATTTGGGTAACAGCAATCAATCTCTTCTTAAAATAAAAACCAACAAAGACAAAACATAAAAAAGAAATGAAACAAAAGACATGATAGTTTGGAAGATCCTTCTCATGTTGAATGTTGAAGACTCATCAACATTCAAAACTAAAAATTTGCAGAATATCTTATCATCTCTGCTTGTCAATGGCAAATACAATATGCAAGTTAAAACAGAATCCTGTGCTTTATGAATTTTCAGTTTTAAGTACAGAAAAGACATGATAAAAGGAGTAATGAACTAAGGAAGAGCAGGAAAGAATTTAGATTAAAAGATAAATAGCCCTTCTGCTAAATTATATCTGACTCCCAGGGAAGAAAAGTTTGTTACTTCATAAATGATGACACGGCAGTGAACAAAACTTCCATGAAGGCATTTTACCTAAATAATTACTTGTTACCAAATAGTGTGGGAGCTGGTGATTGGAGGACTTAATGAGACGTTTTTGCATGACTCTCCTTAACTCTATGTGGCAGTCAGGTTGTACAAATCATTTCAGTAATGCACATTGTATAAGAACAGACAGTGCTATTCCCAATTAAGGTCACAATTCCTGCTAAGTTGGCAGGTAACACCAGGGCTGAAAGTCTGAAGGGATAAAATTCTGGAGGGGAATGCTCTTGTATGTGGATGTTGTGAGCCCCTGATAGGTCATCAAGTCATGAAGGAAGACTTAGGACAAACAAACTTATTAACTCAGAGTCCAACCTTGCCCCTGGGACTAGATTAATTTGCCATCCATAGTGAACCCTCACATTCATATCCTGACATGAACAAAAAGCTGATGGACAGCTTAGCACATTAGCCTGTCTATAGTCTCATGTATGCAGTAAGGACAGATCAGGCATAGATAAAGGCTACTTCATCCAATAAATACTTGGGTCCTGTCTGTTCCTAAACACTGATGATGCTTGGGTTAGAATTGTTTCACTTAACTTTAGATGTCTCCACCTAAGCTACACTTTTTACAGTCAACAGAGGGAAATAGAAGTTGGGGGGGGGCTTCTTTAAGAAGTCTATTTTAGGATGAGATAAATAGCTTTTCCTTAGGTGCTTAGTTCAAATGAAGGCATTGACAAGGTGGACATCTACATTTAATCATGTACTTTGAGTGTGATATATATAAGCGGGCCACAGTCAGGAATGCAGGTGAAAAGCCTGTGAGTCACAAAACTTGTGTTAAAGCCTTTCTCTTCCCATGTAAGTGTTATCTTAATGGCTGGAAGTCTGAGGTCATGGCTCAAATACTTACTGGGGAAAAGTGCAGACTTTGGAGCTCATGACTGTGGGAAATGGGCCTGGTCTTCCATCAAGACTGCTAAGAAAATGTTGTCACTTGCTGTCTGAGGCTACTGGTCTTGTCTCACGTCTGGACTTGCTATTACGCAGCAAAATTTGAGTAACTGATACCTCAGTATAAGTTTTCATTGCTGAGTGATGCAGCTATTCCCTAACAGTCCACCTTATTTACCTGCTCATTCGCTATACCAGAAAGACCAACGGAGAGGGACTGCAACAAACCAACAGTTTTTTGAAGCTGAAAAATGAACGCATGCCTGGGCAGATTTGGTCCTTCTTCCATCAGGAGTTAAACTTAATGCTCCTTAGACTCCCTCTCTTTGGGGGTGTAGCACCCTGAATGTACTTGAGAGCTCCACCGCACACCACACGCATCTTGCTTGAGCTGATTGTATTAACTAGTTAACCACATTGGGTTTGCATGCTCAAACAAGAAATCTGCTGGGTTGGAAAATATTCACTTTGACATTTATTTAAATCACAGCCTGATCTTTTATCTCCTTTTTGACTTCACTGATTGCATTTGCTGTCACGTTAGGTGTTAAAAATAGAGTTTCATGTGAAGTCTCTTCAAGCCATCCTGTAGTGATTATGTTACAGACTTGTGCACTCTGCTTACTGTAAGTCACCTGAAGCTGAACGGAGCGATATCCCAGGCAGAAGTCATTCAGAGTTTTATTGGAATAAAAATTGAATAAGAAAAACCAACCCCAGATTAATAACAGCAGGACTAACTAGACTTCAGTGGACTTGAATGTATATTTTTTCAGTGGAAACACTTCCAAAAGAATTACATTCAGTAATCTTTAGTTATCTGAGAAGATTTTTTCCCCTGAATGATTTTAAACTAAAATAAGAGTAATGTAAATCATTAAAGCCATGGGTATTTACAATTTGCCGTTTTGTAAAGGAACTGTGTCTCTACTATCCAGCTGAGTTTTACAGGTTTTCTCAATGGCCCACTTTCATTGACTACGATGAGTTTTCAGGGCAAAACCCATCCAGTAGATGAGAAAACAATTGAGACTGTCGTTGAAAGGCTCTTGGTTAACATAGGTGGGGACCAGCTGCTTGGGAGAAAGGTACAAGAAATCTTGTAAGACATATCTATGCTGTTAATGTTCCTAAGGGAAATTCTAAGACTTACTGGACCCATTGACTTTAGAAGTAAATAAGAAAGAGAGACTGGATTGAAGTTGTTAGAGTAGACAGGAAAAGAAGCTGTCTTTGTTTTACTACAACGCTGCAGCTCCTCAGTTTCACTATATACTCTCCACACACGTAACTCTACCATCAGCTTCCACCAAAACATGGTGCTGGTTTTAAACTCATTTGAAAGGCTGCCCGCCAAAGAACACAGAAAGACCATCTAGCCCAGTATCATCTCTCCAGTAGTGGCCATAAGGAGATACTTAAAGGCAAGTAAGCACAGGACAAACATGTATGAGACATATATGATATTCTACCATCCTTTTCAGAGCTTAGGATTGCCTGAGCCTCTTGTGGTTGGACCGTTCTGTAACTCTCAATGGATATAACTCTTAAGTACATGTCCAGTCTCTCCTTGAACTTCTATGAACTTGAGGCTTAATCATCCTTTGGAAAGGAGTTCTCCAGGCCTAGGATGCTCTGTGTGAAAAGCAATATCATTTCCAGTTCTACTATGCATTTTTAGAGGTGTGGGAACCAGAACTTCACGCACTATTCAAGGAGTGGTTGAACCATGCATTTATAGAGGCAGAGTCACATTTTCTGCTTCATTTATTATTCTTGTCCTAACAATGCCTAACATTTTACTTGCTTTTTGTAACAACTACCAAGCACTGAGCTGATGTTTACATGGGACTGGTTGTCATAACTTCAAGGTGTTGCTCCTAAATGGTAACGGTCAGCTCAAGGTTGATAATTTTTTATGTGGTGAGGATTTTTCCCAACATGAACCACTTTATATTTTTTTATATTTACAATGACTTTCACCTATCATTTTAATATTCAGTCAGTCACTTAATTTTCTAAAGTTCCTCTTTAATTATTCACGAGCTGTTTTCTTCCCTGTTACCTTGGACAACTTATGTCATCAGCAAACTCTTGTTATTTCAAGCTTGCCTCCCTTTCCACACAATTTATGAATATGTTTATCAGCATACCTCTTAACACAGATCTTTGTGGAATTCCACTGCTGACTTCCATCCCTTGTGAGGATTCCTCACTTACTACTACACTTTGTTTCTCTTCTTTTAAACACTTTTTTTCCCCTCTCTTTCCCTCTTACATTGGTTAGGTTTCCTGAAAGAGTCCAATCTGATCACCCTCATCTGCATGCTCTTTAATGTTTTTCAAGAATATTAACAGAAGGAAAGAAGCAACTTTACAGTGTGATCCCTCCTACAAGTGTTGTACCACTGCCTCAAAATAAATCCCCTATGGAAATATAATTTTCTTCCTCCTTTGATTGTGGTAGGAGCCTTCATGGCCAACCAAGTAGAGATGGTTAATGTTCAGGGGGCTGTGACGAATCCCATCCTAATCTTTCAAAGTCAATAGCTTCAGATCATGAAAAATTGTAAATTCTAGGAAAGGCCAAAGCCTATCTCTCTCCAGACCCTGTCAAAATAATGTCAAGAGAATTTGATTCTATGAAGTACTAAACAAGGACAGAATATTTTCATTCTTTTGACAGGAAACTACTTTTGGAGACAGTGAAATGAAGATACTTGCTTATTTGTTGACCTGGTTTGCAGCTGAAAATGTTCAGTCTTTTATCTTTTGACCAAAATGTGTGTGTTTCCACATAAAAGATGATGGAAATAATTTATGGAGATGAAGATGGCAGAGAAGTTTCATATACATTTTTCTGGGGGAGAGGAAAACTAGGAGCAATTTCCTCAAACCTATAAGATAAGGGATTATCTCTGTGTAAAAATTCTGTTCATTTAACACTGGTCTCATACTGATTGCACTAGTCTTTATACTCAGTTTCTTGCCACTTCTTACAAGAATCAAGGATGTGTTGGCCACTTGTGATACCAAAGAAAATGCATTTCCAAATATAAAAAATATTTTGAAAGGAAAAATTGAAAATTCACTGAAGTATACATGTTTCTGCAAGGGTAGAAATTTTGGATGGCATTTCAAAACCATTTTGTGATAGAAAGACACATTCCTTGACTTCAACGTGCTTGAGATGGTAACTAATAGGCAGAGAAAGAAAAACAGGGAACTCCTATAAGTCAATGGACTCCAGTGATTATTTGCAAAGCTCTGTGGGGTATTGAGGCAATTGATTTCCATTAACAGTCATAGCTACTGGTCATTCAGCTCCAGAAGACAGTTTGGGAAATCTCAGCCCTGCTGTAAAGTGTGACATTGTAAATATTTGCCTGAATATATCAGTAGCTCTTTATATTCAGAGGATCTGGAGAAAGCCCCTGAAGGCAGATTAAAAGGCTGGAGGATTTAGAGCCTCATAGCAATATCAAGGATTATCAAAGCATCTCTGAGCGCTCTGTGCTGGAGAGCAGAATTGTTGTGTCAGACCATCCTTGTCTCTGGGAGGGAGATGATTGGTCCAATCTCTTTGTAGGGAAGGGGAGCACAGTCTCTGTTTGGATTATACCCAGCAGGAGACAGTTTAGCTCCTTTCTAAAGAGGAGCTTTAAAAGATTTTGTGTGAGAATCAGTTAGCTCAGAAAACGTCATATTACAATTGAGGACAATTAACACCTAAGGAGAAGCATGTGGAGTTCATGCTTAGTTTATGCTTCTCCATCTGGGGGGTCTCTTCTGTGCTCTCTCTGCCAGTTCCCATTAGCTTGGATTACACTAAGCTTAAAGCATCCATGCAAGCAAAAGGTAATTACTTGAAGAGCAGCAAATCCAAGGGAGACTCCCAAGGATGCTCTCATAGTTTACCTGGTGCCTACCAAATATGTTGCCTGTGTCCATTACAGAAACATATGTCAAGAACTTTAAATAAGTTCAAAAATTTTTCGGATGAGATGAGAAGTTTTACAAAGCATATGTGGGACACTAGCATGATTACTGTAAAAAAGTGGAAAGTCAGGCTGAGACCATTGCAAGTTATCCCTGAGCTCTCAGGATCTCTGCACCTCCAGTGTAGGTCCTCCTTCAAGGGCAAGTGTCAAGTGCTGCACCTGGGGAGGTTGAACCCCATCCACCAGTACAGGCTGGGGGCTGACCTGCTGGAAAGCGGCTCTGCTGAGAGGGACCTGGGAGTCCTGGTGTATGACAAGCTGACCATGAGCCAGCAGTGTGCCCTTGTTGCCAAGAAGGCCAATAGTATCCTGGGGTGCATTAAGAGGAGCGTGGCCAGCAGGTCGAGGGAGGTTATCGTCTTCCTCTACTCTGCCCTGGTGAGACCTCACCTGGAGTACTGTGTCCAGCTCTGGGCTCCCCAGTTCAAGAAAGATGAGGAACTCCTAGAAAGAGTTCAGAGGAGAGCAACAAGGATGCTAAAGGGACTGTCGTGCTGTTCTTTGATGTTGTAGCCTCAGGATTCTCTTTTACTATTTGTCTTCCCCCCTGCCCCCCAGAGTCACTTGTAAGACTCCTAGGCATTATGCAGAATGGTTACTTCCATTCAGTCAGAAACTTTCTTAAGTTTGTTTCTATCTACTTGCTGCAGTCTTCAAAATGCCTCAGCCTACTTCAGTTTTCAGTTTACACAGTACAAGTTAGGTTACATGCAAATAATGCAGTCTTCATATTAAGGTCAGCTTTTACTAATCTTGCCTGGCAAATACCTGGCTGGTCTGTTTTGTGACCTGCAACACTGCCTGATACACCACCTCCCACTGGTTAAGTAAAAGGTGCATTTGCAGCTTTTGATGTGTTGCTAAAGGCTTTTAGTCATCTCTTTCTTACAGTCTCTCCTGAAAAGCTCTGTATGCATTGCCCAACCCACCCAGGGTCCTGGGTTATGTGGAGCACTGCAGTAGTTGGAGCTGATGCTATGCCTTCTTCAAAACTGAAGGGACAGGGCCTTTCACTATCTCTTTCATATGCATACAGGGGCAGATGTTGTCCACAGTCCCAGTTCTTATTCTTTCTTGAGAAACCTGCATCACGCTGCCTTTCTTTGCCGCCATCTCCCATCCTTCAGAAGCCCAGGCCCTTCCTTGCTCTGTCCCCTCTGTCCTCTCTTCCCCTCTTCCTTCCTTCCTGCCTTCCTGCCTTCCTTCCCTCCAGGGTCAGCCTCCAGAGATCCTCATCTCCGTTCATGATCAGGTATGTCCCTGATCCAAGGAGATCTCTGATTGTTTTGATTTTTAACCTTTCCCTCCCTTAAGGAGCCAGAGCCTTCCTGGGGATCCCTAAAAGACCCTGCCCTTAAGAACAACAACAATCCAAGCACAGGGAGGGGCCAGGTGGCAGTTTTGGTGCCATCCTCAGCAGTGAAGGGGGTCACTGCAGGGAAGAAGCTGAGGTAATGTTCAGAGCAACCTCCCTGTCACTGGAGAACAGAGGTACCGGGCTCATTCACCAATGCAGCAGGAACTTTGCTTGAAAAGTGTTGGTTCATACTGAATACAACCGAAAGTACCTAGTCAGCCAGCGTTGCCTGAGATTAGGTATTTGAGGCTGAAGAAGGTGGGGTTGTTCAGACTCCTGTGACGTGCCCAGGGATTCCTCCCTAGGAGAGATTGCTGAGAAGAGGTTAAGGGAGAGGTAGGGAAACTACCTCTAGGGTTGATGATACACGTTGCTAGTTGTTCAAATAGTTCTGTAGATGGAAGGATCAGAAGGGGCTTTCATTTGGTCAGAAAGGAAGGTGTAAGCCACTGAAGCTTGCTAGCACAGTACCCTTCACATTCTGAAGTCTTCCAATGGTTAGGACAACTTTTCAACATAACAAGGTACGACAGAAGGAGAAGACAAGTATAGCTGCACCCCCAGAACCCTGGGGTCCACTGGTAAATGTGCAGATTGATTTTCTTGCAGACTAGACTTTATTTGGATGACTTGATGCTGTCATCTTGAGTATGTCCTTGTCATTTTAGACCAAACTGGCAACAAATGTGTGCAGAGACTGGCCTGAAATGTCTGGATGTGTTTGCCTCTCCCATGGATGTAGACGAGAATCACTGGGCTGTCACCTAATGAGATTTCAATGGGCAGACCCATGTGACCGACCTACAAAGCACCCTTCACTCTCCGGCAGTCCAACTGAAAAGTAAGTGGTAAGTCTCTTCTAAACTAAACAGGAGTGCTTGGACTAATGACTACAAATGATTCTAAAAGCCAGGGGCAAGAACAGATGATGGGACATCATGGCCCTCACAGTGACTGATCCTGGGCTCCCCAGAGTCGTGAGCAGGGTGCCTGTGGCCCTTCTACCCTATGGTGGAGGGACAGCAACTATGACTCCTTCCTGTGTATGTAGGATCAGGCTCCATCGCTGGTGCTTTTGAGCAGCACCAATGCAACAGGAAGCCAGGAGCACCAGAAGTGTGGCAAACTTGGGCAGCAGAGAGGCACCTGGCACTGTGGGCAAGTGCCCGCGCGCGGGGATGGGGCTGGATCAAAATGCCCCTTTGGGCTTCTCCCTGTTGGCAGGGGACAGGACCCAGCAGGGTGGGGGCCTTTACCCAGGGCTGGCCACTGACCATCCAGGTCCTCCCTGCAAATTCCAGCATTGCACAGAGCAGGGCAGCAGGCAGGGGGAGGCATCATCAAGTGGTGGGCAGATCACGCTGAGCAGTCACACCACGCTCCCCCTCCCAGGAGACCTCTGCAAGGTGTCAGCAATGGGGACGAGACACACAGTCACAGTCTCGCTGCTTATCATCGGGCGCCGGCAGAGCCTGGGCAGCCTGGCTCGTGCCTGGCCTCCTGCCAAGCGTGCCTGCGAGGTCTGGAGGGTGGAGCAAGGCTTCTCCTGGTGCTGGGTGGTGCTTTGGGGGCTGCTGTCGGTGGCAGCTCTTGGTGCCATTGCCTGTGTTTCCCCGGCCCTGCCTGGTTCAGGCAGCCAGGACCATGGGGCGTGCTTGCAGCAGCGGAAGTGAGCTGTGTGGGCAGACGTGCCCACAGGGCAGCCATGGGGCGGGCGATGGGGCTTGGGGAGCCAGGAGGGTGTCCTTCTGGAGGAGCCTGGGCACTTCTTCCTCCCCTCCACTCCCCAGGACAGCGAGTGACCCTGGCCTCACTCCTTTTTGCAGTGCCTGTGAGGGAGAGCAGCTCCTCCTCCTCAGCTCTCCCCAACCCGCCACAGAGCACAGACATGGCCACAGAGACAGAGTGGAGCTGCCCAATGTGCTGCAATGATCAAGATGACGTTGCCTACGTGTCACCTTGCCTCCACCAGTTGTGCTTAGGCTGGGCACTGCACTGGGCACGTCAGAAGCCAAACTGCCCCCTGTGCAGGTTGAGGACCACGGCCATCTTGTACTCTCAAAGGCTGGATGACAATTATTTGATGTTCAATGTCCCAGCCCCTGCAGAACCACTGGCTGAAGACCACCAGGATAGGCGTGAGGCTGAAGGGCCAGGACCCGGGGCTCAAGTGGGCATCTTCCCTCCTGAGGTCTGGGCAGGCCCAAATAGCATCGGGCCCCTGCTGCTGTGGCTGCAGCGGGAGCTCGGGGTGCTCTTTGAGGACCAGTGGTGGGAAGTGGCTGCTGTGGGGGGAATCATGAGCTACCAGTGCTGATGGGGGCTGCACGAGGAGATACTGCTGCAGAAGCTGCAGAACTGCCTGCCAGTACAAGCGGGAAGATTTGTCCACTGGCTCATCACCACCACCATGCGTCTGTATGGCAGGGAGATCCACCAGCACCTGGGCCAGCAGGACCCCCACACTGCCAGCCCTGCAGCCAGCCCCAGCCCCACCACCCCCCGGGGGGACCCCCCTGACTCCAGCCTGGCCTCCTCCAGCAGCCCTGAAGGCTACGACATGGAGGAGGAAGCCGGCACCTTGGAGGCAACTCTCCAGGGGGGTCCCGGCTGCCCCCCATCAGCGCCCATCCCTGCAGAGCAGGAGCCGCCCCAGGAGGAGCCGGGGCAGGTGGTGGTGGCAGGTCCCTCTGCCCAGGCCTGCAGCCCCCGGCTGGGGCAGGGACTGCCTCCCTGGGGGGCCCTGGTGCCCCCCAAAGAGGAGGGGCCCCCAGCCCGCAGGACTCTCCCCAGCCCTGCAAGAGGCCACCCCGCCGGCGGCGCTAGCACGACTGCATCAGCCCTTGATTAAGGAAAGGGCCCTGCGCTGGGTGCTGCTTTCTCCCCCTTCTCATGGAGCCTTTGCCCTTTCCCCCATGCCTCAACATGGCTGGCACCAGCCTGCTTGGGGGGCACGGCCATGGTCCCCTGGAGCCCCAGGGCCATGTTGGTGATGACTCCTCCTGCAGGAAATCCTGCTGGGGCCACGCACCCACAGCGCAGCAGACGCTGAGGGCAGAGCTGGCATGGGACAAAGCTGGTGTTGTTGCAGGTCCGATGCCCTCAGCCTGTGTCCAGTCCCTCCATCTGCCCAGCTACTGACACTTCTGTGTAAAGTGATTCATGTGTCTGAGAAGAACTCCTGAATGGAGAGGTGGAAGGTTTTCTCTGGGTAGGGGTGGCAGGGCCAGAGATACTGCCAACATTTTGTACAACATTGCTATTCCAGGACAAAGGTGGAGTGAGAGAAGAAATGTAGAAATACCAGCAGAGAAGAGAGAAGGAGCATGAGTTTGGGAAGGTGCAGATGTGGACAAGAGGCACGTGCACAACTGTTACCTCTCTGCCTACACTCTCTGCACTCAGGTTCCCCAAAGATCCCACAGCTCTGGTACCAGTTGTGGGGCTAGCACTGCTTTGTTGTAGTGAGGACTGTTTGCAGTGAGCTGTGTCAAGTACTGACCATGTGGTGTGTTGGTTTCTATGAAATGGGTTGATGTGTGTCCAGTTCTCAGTGAAAGGGTCTCTACCTCACCACTGGTGCTCCTTTCACGTCTCTCTTGTTGTTGTACTATTGTGCTACTGAGCTCAGGGATGGGGAGGCATGAGGGACCTAGACCTCTGATTCTCAGAGGAGGAAGCTATTCTCTGTCTGGGTTATAGCACTTCTGTTCCCAGACCTGGAAAAGCTGGGGGAACTAAGTCTAAGAAACAAGACAGCTGTTTCCATGAGCTCAAAAGAGCATTTAGTTTAGACCACTCTAGTCTAGTGAAATCCCTAAGAATATCCCCAAGTAAAGATCAGGCATAAACCTATATTTCTTTGGAAAGAGAATAAAACATAATGTACTCCTCATGCAAAGGAATTTTTTTCTAGGAATCCATTCTTGGGATGGAACATTTGAAGATGCAAGGAAAACAGGCTTTCTGAGAACTCACTTCTTCCCTTCCTACAGGTTGTGCCCTGGTGCTAATTATGTTGATAACAATAAAAGTTGCAGGCCAATTGTGTGTCTGATCTATTAGGGTGTACATCAGAAAGGTAGTAACACTGCACATGAAACCTTTCAAGGGATGCACATGGAAAAATGTCCAGAGTGGGAACAGGACTGCCCTGGGAAAAAGGTTAGAGTGGTGATGGTGATGGAAAGGAAGCATGTCAGTCAGCTAAACACAGCACAACATCTTAAGCAGCCTATTGATCTCCTATTCAGAATTCATGCAGGGTGACTCCTTGTCATAAAACATTCAGCAGCCAAAATCAATAAGAGATGTGGAGCACTGAATCTTGCTGCTTCAAAGTCATATTTGAAAACAACAAAAAAAAATCACTGCTACTCAGATGTCACCAGGGCATCAGCTTGGTTCAGACCCAGCTCAGCAATTTCAGTAATAAAAGTTTGCTTCCTGTTTTTCCAGGGGGGACTCCAGCCAGAATGTGATGGGAACTGGATTCAATTATTTGACAGGGAATCTATATTCTGCCCCTCTCTGTTTACAAAGGAGGTTCAGGGAGAAAGATAAACCTAGATAACATGAAACATTGCTGAGGTAGAACTTGTCTTGTGCTGTGAATTTGCCAACAGTTAGCAGTTCCCTGGCTAAGATCACATCCTCCAGCTGCATGGCAAAATGAAAGGGGACTAAGAAACACATCACAAAAAGCTTAATGATATTGTCTTTAGAGACGTACCCTCCCTGATATGATATATGCCAAATTGCTTTTCAGCCATTTTGTTGTCACCAATGTTCAAATATAATACCTAACTTAGAAAGGTCAGGCACTAGATTTCAAAATTAACCAAGGTCCAAGTCAGTGGGTTTTGGCTGTGGATCCTGTTCTCAGAGACATATGTGTGCTGTTCATCCAGAGGGAGGAATAACAAGTACATGCATGTGCACAGCCTCAGCCTTCTCCATGGGAGCACCTGGAACAGAGGTTTCACATGGATATCAACATGTTACAGATCTGCCACCTTTTCCTCCCCTCTTTTGCACCATGTCATCCTAGAAATATAGAAGACACTATTGGAAAAGCTTTCCCTTGGTCATTCAGTCCTGTCTGCTGCCCCTGAACAGGAGTGGCTTGACCTGAGCCATTCTTGGGAAATGCTTGTCCGACAGGAGGGACAGGCAGCCTTCAACAATTTTCTCCCGCTCCCCAGTGCTTCCCCATCCTTACATCGAGAAAGTTTTTCCTAATACCCAGTCTAAACCTCCCTTGTTGCCCTTCAGGCTCAATGCTTCCTGTCGTCTCTCAAGTGGCTTCTGGAGAATGGATTGCCCACTGAAGCTATCTTTTATGTATTTGAATGCTGTTGTCATGTATCTCATTACTCACTTCTAGACTAAACAATGCTAATTCTTTCAATTTCTCCTCTGAGGTCATATTTCCTATATATTTGTGCTTCAGTAAAGGTCACTGGCATCTGACATAGTCCTGTGGCACAAAAGATTAATTCTGCTCTTGCATGGCTCTGCGCCCAGTGGTTACCATCACCTCATTCAGTGTGAAGGGGAAGATTGCTTTTAAAAGTCAACACAAAACCTGGGTATTTGTTCCATTTCTAATAATTTCTAGAGTAACTGGTGCTGCTATAGCTGAATACCTTAGAAATGCACAAATCAGACAGCCAGACAAAGCGCCAACCAGGGATTCAAGTAGGAATATGCAGCACTAACTGATGAGCTCAGAAAGCATCTGTTGTCACAACACCATCCCTGTGTGGCAGATAAAGCAGCACAGAAAAACCTGGAAGCAAAAGCAATAAACATAGGCATCAATGAAAATTTCTCATTTGACTCCAATAGGACCTGAATGGCTGGACTGCAGATCTGCCTTGGGACGGTACCACGAGATAGCTTATTCTATAGCTACGTCCACACTGCACAGTGCCTGAGATGGCTATAAACAAAGAGCACAAATTGAAAAGCCGTTGAGGAACAACATCAGCTTGCTTATGTAAAGCTCCATACAATTACAAATAGCCTGTTTCTGATATCAAAACTGACCTATTCAGAGCTCTGGTGGCTCATCTATTACTTACATGTTGATTTTAGCATATGTGTTTATTACGATAAAGGGTTAGTATTGTCTGGAAGATTAATGAACTAAACTTCTATAATGCTTTACTAGTTAGATCAGGAGCTTGGGTAAATATTTTGACAAACCACAGTTTCATTAAATATTTCTGCAATTCATTAAGCTGTTGATTCCCATTCCTATTCATAAGAAACATAGATGAGACCTGTATTCCGCGTTCTTCTCAGCTTTTCTTTTCCAAGAATGCAGATTCTGTTTCTGACTGTTTCAGAAGGAAAGTTTCTGAAGGGTGTTCTTGTAGGTGACATTCTAATTTATGCTTCTGAAGGAGGCAGGGGGGAATTAAGTGACATGATGGAAAGTTTGTTAAGTGTAATCAACAGCGAGGATAAATGCTGTTAGAGATTTCTGCATATTAATCTGGCTTTGCTTTGAGCTACTGCAGCACCTGTGACAAAACCAAAGGTTATGGATTTGGAATCATAAGCTTTGCCTTTCTGACTTAGTATAATATTATAGCTTCTTAATCAATAAACTGATTGAGCTTAACTGGACTGATCCCCTGGACACACTGTGTGCAGTGTGGGTATTTCAATTCTGCGCTGCACAGCACAGTGTAATGTTTTGTATAACCACTGTGCTCCAGAACAGTATGACTTTCTTGTAGGTGCTGAGCCACCTCTGGCAGCCCTAGTGGATGTCTCAAATGGCACTACAAGACCTACACTCGGGTAACTGGAACTTGCCTCTGTGGGGTTCAGCTCCTGGTTAACACCTCTAGATATAAATATTCGATGGTAAGTGCATGTGAGACAGAGACAGAGTTCAATTGATGAAGCCAGAAACCTAAAGTCATTTGGGACATGGTACCATGTCTGAGATTCTGTATGGGGTGGACAGCGGTGGCACAAGAACTGTGGGATACCTGTGCCTGCCTCGACACGATGAAGGAGTCACAATGATAATTAAACACATGTGCATTGGAAGTTTGGTGAGAGATGGCTTTTCTGCCTAGCAGAAAAAGGGCAGAAATTGAGGACTCTTAAGCCCAGGACACCAGTGCTTGATTCTGGTGACTGGAGACACCTTAATTTACAGGATCATAATTTTTTTTAGTCATGATTTCTACATTTGTCCTGCATCTTTGCTCTCACATAAATAATTTCCATCTTTTTCCTTTTCCTAGATTTAGCTATTCTGTTTCAGGCTATTTATCTTGTCTACCAGTTCTCTAAAGCATTCATTAAATTTCTACTTTATAAATCTTAAGTTATCAAAAATATGAAGAAAAAAATAACCATGCCTTCACGAAAAAACAAGTTTGCAAATAATAAACCGTCATTACCTGAAAGTGTTCCTGATCAGATATCAGGAGGCACGGTTCGCCCTTAATGCTCAGACAGAAAGAAATTGGTTTTCTAATTCTTAGGGCAAGTAGTCATGAAACTGAACTACCAAAGGTTACGTTGGATTCCTCAGTGCTGGACATTGTTTTATTAAGGTGGAATATATTTTGAAAGAGATTTTCATCTTCATCGTATGTAAATGTATCTACAAAACTGTAAAGAGTTATATGTCTAGTTAATAGATGAGTCAGATTCGGCTTGGAATGAATATGTGGAGAGGACAGGTCTGTTATAGGGATGTGAAAGAGGCATGCGAACATCAAATCGCACATTATCTAAGGAAGATGCAGTTTTCTGCTGACTGACCCTTTGGACGTCCCTCTATCCCCTACTACTCTTTATGGGAATGTTTTCTGTTCTTACAATGCCACATGCAAAGGACAGAGTAGCAATTTTTGCTGCTCACCAATCTGTTACCTGTTCCTGGCCCTAAAATCGTCATCTTCCTGCACTCCTGGTCATTCCTGTGCAAACTGTTTCCACTCTGAATGATCCACAGACCTTCCGTGAGCAGAGATGGATGCTGTCCCTTGCCCTGGGCTCCGACTGATGTGTCCTGACACACACATCCTTATCGTGGCCTGTTCCTCTTTGGAGGGAGTTTTTTGCCTTGGGCACCTGCATAAATACAGACACCATTCAACCCTGTTTAGGGTGAAAACATTTTGTCACTATGTGAGAAATAGCATGAGTCCTTTTTTTCAGTTAAAAGATCCTACTCTGCTCCCACAGAAGTTATCACCGTCAGTTACTCCCTGTACTAGGTTTACCAGGTGTCAAACATACGCCTTTTGTTCTTCCCTAAGTCCCCAAAGGATGAATAGTGACTGAGAAGAGACTCTGCTACTCTCACAAACTTTTCTGCTCCCTCTTATAGTCTTACAGGAAGCACTGATGTTATTTTGGGGAAGTATTGACTCTTTTACAGAATAGAGGGCTCATTAAATCAAAATAACAGCAACATTTTCAGCTGTTTCACTGGTACCATTGCTATTGTTGCAAGCGGCCGCTGGAAGCTGGAAAAAAAAGAAGGGACAAATAAAGCCAATAGAGAATAGATACGCCAACATATCCTGAGCTGGAGATAAAGTGCAACACATCTCTTTTATTGCTTTTAAGTTGTTGGTAGTCTACCACTGAGTTCATAATCATCCTGAAGAGGCAGCAGTGCCACTGAGAAGGGCAGGGGAGCTAGGATTTATAGAGGGGATGATAAACTAGAAAAGGCAGAGTCACAGAAAAGGGAAATGCTGTACTGAGGTTGTGTTAACAAAAGTATCATGTATTACAAGCAGAAAGAGGGAATTTATTCCACTGCCATCACAAACTTATGCAGAGCCAGTTTGGGGGCAAAATGTGGGTTTTTTTAAATAGAGGGGTCAAATTGTAACAAGTGAGAGGGAAGTCAAGCAAAACAATAAAAAAGCTGGAAAATGAGTCATGTGGAAAGAAGAGTGGCTGGTGCCCAGAAGAAACAGAGCTGACAGGTGACCAAATACAAAGCTCAGCAGGGAGCTCTTCTTCTGCTTTTGCTGGGAACACTGCAAGAAATCGTGAAAGTGGGAGGATTTCTCAGTAGTACGGAAATCTATTCAGGGAAAGAAGCAGCATGAGCAGGAAGCTGGAGGTTGTTAACTGTACAAATTTATTATTTTGGGACACACATCAAGGAGCGAATGCACTAACCCAGGAAATCCATTTAGTTCTTTGATGTTCTGAAGTAGTAAAAAACTGTGTTTCTAACTATTATTCCTGGTATTTGGAATACTAAACACCACCTCTTTACAGATCACCTCAGAGCTTCAGAACAAATCAAATCACTAAGCAAACAAGGAAAAACACCCTAAGAATTTCAGAGGATTGTCTTTTGGGTCCTCATCTGCTATATCTTAGAGTGGTTTCTCCATCAGAGTAATGAAAACCTGCAAAAAGTCTCAACCTGGACATCCAAATTTGTGTTAAGTGGCTTTTGAAATTCTTGGTCAAAGCAATCTGCTTCACAGAACAAACAGTCTACAGACATAATTTTTTATTCCTTGCCAGGGTTACAAATGGATAAATAAGATCAATCGGAGCCAGGGATGAAAAAAGATATGCATAGCTGACAGAAGATAAAATGTTGCCTTCATTAGAAATATATTTGCCTTTTCAAGAGAGTTCCACAAAGTAAGATCTATGTAGATATAGACTATGGTATACAAACATATAGGGAGCATGGCAGGTATGTAGCCTTTGGAAAAAATCAGGACGGTAGGGGTCCATTTTCATAATCTTTTCCAGAGCTTGTTCTCACATCTTGCTCTTTCTCTTAATTTTTTTTTTCCCCATTATTCACTTTCCTCTGATTTTATACCTTGGCTGGTCAGTGGCAGTGATTACTGAAGGATGCACTAGAGGAATAAAAGTTTCAAGAGGACATTCAGTGAACAAGGCAGCATAGAGAAGTTGACATGAATATGACTGACAGTTAGATTTCCCAGGAACTCTCCTTGAAATTGAACACAAATGTTACTGCTGGACCTGAATAAAATATAAAATGTCCATGCTATCAGAAAATTCTGGATTCTCAGCACCTTTATTGTCCCCTAAAATTGGGGAAAAAATTACTTGAGTTTTTCCTTGTTTTTCACTGACACTCCAGAAATGGTCAGTAGATGGATACCTTTAAATCAGCTCATGGAGAGAGAAGCCGGTTATTAGAGAAACACTGGCTGTATTTTTCCAGGCTTGACCTACTCCCCCTTTAGTAGCTATGGAGTGACCATCTGAACTTTTCTGTCTGTAGAGCTAACTCAGGGACACTGCTACCTTCAGTTACCTTGCTTGCCCTCCACACTGGGCCTTGAGCAAGAACATTGGTGTGGGGTTTCCTTTTGGCTTGAATTGACACCTGCAGTAGCAAGGTGCCAAGTAAAGGCATCGTCTGTGGTCCTTGGGGGTTAGCCAGCAGTCAGGATGTTGTGACACCTGTCAAATGGATTTTCACTTTCTGGATGACTAAAAAGCAAAACCTCTCTTATCCATTTTCAGTTGTATAGGGGATTTCTCAGGTTTCAAGGTCATGAAAAGAGTGATGTTTATCCCCTTCAAGGGTTTAGGATAGTTTTGTCTGCTTTTGCATTTTGCATGGATCTGATGCCCTCTCCTTCCTTATCTCTCAAGAGATTAATTGGGGTTATTCATGCATCAGTGGCAGCCTGTTGGAAATGTCACAAACATGACATGCTGAAATGTAGGACTGGATAAGACCTCTTGGGTCAACAAGCCCAGCCTGGGTAACGGCGAGCATCGTATCATTAAACACTGAAGTGGAGCATAGCAAAAAAAAAATATTGTGGCAAGACTAGTAGAAATGTAAGACGATTCCTAGATTTCCCCTGGAGAACTTTTATAGGACATTGGGAAGCTCAAGTTAGCACATAGATACTAGTATATAGGTGCTAGTATATAAGCTCTATCCTGTCTTGCAAAAGACATTAAATGGCTGCTCACTGGGATTGTTTCATGAGAGAAGAACAAGGGGAACCTGCTCCTTTAGTTATGAGAGTGGAGAAGGCAGTAAAAATGGTCCTCTCTGTAGCACGCTATAACAGTTTTGAAGGCTTCGTATTTTGCAAATACTACTGCATATTCTTCTGCACATTATTTTCTCCTGTTAGTGACTTAGGAACACAGCTTTATTGCTTATCTTGTAATAAGGAGACTTGTTCTCCTAGCCCCTGTAGACAGCCAGAACAAAAGAGACAGTTCTTACCCCACAAATATCTCTGTTTCCTACTGTTTGCAAAATATTGCTTTTCCTGCAAGTGAAATCATATGACTAATTAATAATGCAGTTCAGAAATTTCTAGGTGACTTTCCTGCACACCCCACTTGCATGATTTTATTTTGACCTTAGGAATTTAATAACCATCAAGAATTGCTTTGCAATACAAAGCTCCTTGTATCGGTTGCACTCAGCCAGCAGCCAGGCTACTAATGATGGTGTTTTAAAAGTGGATTCAAGCTTGTTCTTGTGATCAGTTCCCATAGCTGCTCTGATTTAATGCCTTTGGAGTGGATGAAGAAGAGAGTCTTGTTGGCTGCATTCCACCAGCAATACAAAGTTCTTTGTCAAACAGTGATGATCCTTGAAGGATTCGGGAGGCACAAGCACGGGGCAGATTCTCATCAGCTGCAGTGTGCACTGCCATTTACAAGAAACACGGTGCATTAATGCATAGAAAAAACCGTGTTGTGTAACCTCCAAAAATGATAATGGAGCAATATCTTTTGATCTCATCATAGTTCAATGTTTAAGGCTGTAACAGAGCAGTTACCCTGAAATCTGACTTTCTCAAGAGGTGAAGAGGATGTGACTGTGCAACCTCCTTGGCTTCTGTAACAGATAGTTGAGGTCTTCCTGCACTGTGCCTGGCCCCACTGTGAACCTCTCTCTACTCCCATCCTACATTAGTACATCTGCCAGACCCATCTCAGGCAGTGCATGATTGACAGCCAGAGGAAGCGAGGTTGTGGGGGGTCAGGACACCTCCATTTTCCTCAGGAAGTGGTAGAGGCAGGTGGAGAAGAGAGCTGGGTAAGACTGTACCACCTTTCGCCAGAGATAAGCTCTTGGTAGTTTAAGGACCCTGAGATCATCAAGGAAGATGAAGCCCAGGGCATCCACCATTGCATAGCTTTGTTGGCTTGTCTCAGATGGCCCCTTTCCTTCATGCTTGCTAAAGGCTCTGGTCTTCTAGCCCTTAATAATCTGCCACTGTAGACAACTGCCTACTCTGCCTCTATGTAAAATGGGTCCTGGTGTACAAATTAGGTATAAATCAGCCATTCCAATCCAATGACTTGCTACCCTGGTAGGCACAAACAGTGTTATGAGTTGTGAGAGCACAGAGGATCAAGATCCTAGTCTTAAGTGTAATGCCTGAAAAAAGAGCAATAAATACAAGAGGCAGAAACAGCATGACCAAAACTGGAGAAGTATAAATCACTCTGTAGAATGAAGTGCAGTGATTCACCTACTACGCTGGGTGCTGCTGCCCTGCAGACACTCTGACAGCACAGCAGAAAAGAAATGCAACACACCAGAAATAAATACTCACCCTCAACTGACACAATGCTATTCATTTTGGGTTAATATATTTCTTCTTGAAATTCAGCAGAAACCCATGGCATACAAATCATCCCAGCATCGATACAAGGTAAATGTGTGTGATTAAGGAAGGGAAGAGGAACATCAGCACAGTTGCAACCCATAAAAGTTAACTATTATTGGGTTTCCTCTGTGCAAGTACATGGATCCTCTTTTGACAGTCCACATACACTGGCTTGTCTTTCATTCACCCTTTGGCCTTCTTTCTACATTATCTGTCACTTTAAAAATTGCCGGTTCCATTGTACAATATTGTCATCAGCATGACCAGTAACAAGGTCTTCTGCTTTTTGTAGCAAGCACCACTGGGTGGGAGGGGTTCTCAGCATACCTCAGGAGCTGCTGGCTGCTTCCCAGGATCAGGCTCTTAATTAGTAGAAATGAAGGAAAACAGCAGCGCAAGTGCAATGGTGACCACATGCTGCCAAACTGAGTCCTTTCCAAAGAGGACATCTACCCGTGAGTTTCCCTGATCTTTGGGCTGCTCAGAGAGACACATCGGCTGACAAAGAAGAAAGTCACAGCAAGCGTAGGAGGTCAGTCCACCACTTAGAGTGAGGAAGTCAGGACCCTTGGGCAGTACCCCTGGCTCTGGAAACAGGTGTGGTCAGGACCAAGCAGCCTAACGTTTACAGCCAAGTAGGAGGGCTCTTAGGTTTTATCCAACCCTTGCCATTCTCTGATTCTGTGATCTGTTATTTAGCAAAAGCTAATGGAGGTATAAGTCCTTCCAGTTCAGAAAGGAGATGTGAGAATTAGGAGTGAAAGCTCAGAGCAACAAGGCGCTTTTTATAAACCTATTGCTAACTTTCTGTGAGAATCTGAGTTAATCTCCGTGTTATCCAGCGACTCATGTACCCACATGATAAACACAGAGAGTGCTATTTACCCACCTGGAGGATTGTGAAGGCTGATTAATACCTCGTAAAAATGCTATGAGATTATTTGGAGAAAGTAACTGTCACCTTCCCAGCCTGTAGCAGGGGACTTCGCTGCTGCCAGCTACAACAGGAAGAGATTTGTTCTTTCCCCTCCCTGTTCCTCCTTCCTTGTACCTGGTCTCAGTACATGCTTTCTTGGTTTTCTCTGATGGAAAAGGAACTTGCCAGACCTGCAGGCCAACAAGCACTTATCTTCCATTTTTTGAATTACCCTCTAATCACTGCCTCTCACAAGGGCACAGCAGCAGAAAAACAAGTTCATTCAGTTTTCCAGGTCCCCATGACAGGATGCTACATTTAACTCATAATTTGCGAAATGTTCTTTTGTACTCTGTATTCCTAGGAATAGTTATATCCTCTGTAGTCTTTTAATAACTAATAGTATCTGTAAAAAAATCTGTTAAAAAAATGTGATCCAGCAAGATGAGCATACTATGACAATATTGGGGGAAATTTACCTCACAGCGTTCTCTTCTCTGTTTCTTTGGTCCTTCAGATTCTCTGCTGTTTTTCCAAAAAAGAGCTTCCGTTCTAGATTTTGTGTTGATTTTCTGAGATGGGGCTATCTAAAGATTTATTTTCAGGAAGAAATGCTCTTAGAAGGGTGCAGATTTTGTGAATTTATGAATGCAAATGGGGCACAGGCATCGTTGTACAGCAGTAGCATCTCTGTGTTCCAGTTAAGGACCAGCGCTGCATTCGTGCCAGAGCCGCAGAAGCACGCTGCTCACTTGCAGCCCTGCCCCAAGGATTTTACTGCCCTGTCACAAGCTAAAAGAAATGGTGAAGGAAACACAACACAACACTGATAAAAAACGAAGGTCCCAGCATATTGAGCACACAAGTGGTTTTGTCCAATATTTCATGGGCACCAAAATTGAAAGGAGAGAGGCAGGAAGAGGCAGTCTGATAGCGCCATAGAAATTTACAGGTAATGTGTTCCAGCCAGTGAGACCATGATGGATCCAGAGAGAAAACAGCACAGATGGGTTGAGCTTCTCCAGAGCATGTGTGAACTGAAGCCTCTCCAGTAAATAAAAACAAGGAAGAAGATGAAGTCGTATTTGAAATCCCACCTGGGTATCGCTGTTGCAACTGTGAGTCGAGTACCTCTGGCTCAGTGGAGGCTTGTTGCAGGGGGGAGCTTTGCTTTTGGGGTTTGGGACATTGTGATTAGTGTGAGCCGGGTGTGTGAAAGTGGCTGTGCTGCCCCAGGGCAGGGGCAGGGAACAGACCTTGCTCTCCCATGTGTGACTTCATCTGGAGAGACGCCTCAGATGAAAAGATTTTGTGAGCGATCTCCTGAAGTTTAATCCAGTCAGATGTTTTCCGTGCAGCAGAAAGATCCCTGCAGTGCTTTGTCAGTGCTCAGCTAATGAGGGAGAGAGTGTGTTTTATCTTTGTTACCACGGAAAGTTAACCACAATCCAACCGGTGATTTATAGATAATGAGTCCTGTCACACTTAGAATTCGTGCCTCACATGAAAGTCATCAACATACCTACTGCTGATCAGAAATCCAGGTATCTATGTCCATGTTTTATTCACAGTCTAATGATCTGCCAGAGCAAAGGCTGGATTTAAAGCTGGTTGCTATCAACATTTACATCTGGGAATGCATCTGAATGTCAAGGAGTGTTTGGAAAATCAGTTGTCAGATGATTGCAGCAGAGGATACCTTGGTAAGGTGAAGTGGAAAGGAACTTTGGGGGCTCAGAGTTCACTTAGAAAGAGTTGGAAGAAGGTCACCAGAAAAGAAAAAGTATCTTTTGTGCAGAGTACGGTGGCAAGCAACAAAGATCTGCCCTGGCTCCCACTTGCCCGCAACGGGATGGGGTAAGTATTGCACACATGCAGTTGGCTTAGAGACTTTTTCTTCAAGAAATGGAGTGAAGTATCCGTGGCCTTTCAAGAGTGCTTGAGGCTGTCTACAGATGGCCAGATGGACATTAGGATTTAACACGCACCCAAGAGGAGATATTCCCATACACTGGGCACTCTGGCTCCAGTTTATTGGCACGGGTTTCCCTGGGCTCAGCTGTAGTGATTGGTGTGGCGAAAGGGAGAAGAACCCCTCTGCTGCCCTGCTTGGGGTGAGCAAAGGGAAGCGTGCCCATGGCAAGGTGCTGTTGGCTCCAGTGGCAAGGCCACGTGAGGCTCTTGTGTCCACATGCAATTAGTTTCTATTCTGCACTCCTCTGCAGATACTCTTCGGAGAGCAACCTTTCTTAGAAGCATGCACTCTTATAGAAAATCTGATGTTTGAAATCCCAAGAATTAGCTTACTTTTATTTATTCAGTGCCTTATCAGCACCTATCAAAGTCACTGAGAGTTTTGTCATTTCAATAGAAGCAGGAACAAGTTTTGCTTTTTATTTTTGCTTTTTTTTTTTTTTTTTTACTGTGTGAGGCAGAGGACAGAGGAATTTAACAGCAGAGCTGTGCTAACAGTTACTTTACTTTTGTACCTGGGGGAAAAAAGACAAAGCAAAGCAGGACATGAGATATGTCACCTTCCCTTACACTTTTGCTGGACATACGTGGTGAATGGAATACATTTTTTTGCGGCTCATGAGATAAGTTGTCCCATGTAGTAAACTATTTTTCACCTGCATAAACAATATATTTAATAAAGACAAACATATGGGTATTTCCAAAATACAGCAAACTTTTCATAAGATGAAAAAGCAAAATACTGTCTTGCAACAAGAAAATGTACCACAAGAGTGGATTTTCCTTATTTTTCTGTTTCTGTGTTTATTTAATCTATGTTCCTTTAATGTTATGCTCATTTCTGAGATTCCTTTTAAATTTTTAAAGTAATAAAATGTAATTATAAAAAACTTTTCCCATACTTCTCGTCTGCGATATGTGCTGACTATGTTCTCAATGAAGTTATCTAAACCCACACAGTATGCAGTGAAGAGACTGAAGTATTCTCCAAATGAGGTGTATAACTTGAAAGGCAAAGAGTCAAAATTTCTTCACTAAGATTTACTGAAAGATATCCCGTCTAAACTATTTTTGACAGAAAATTGGATGGTAAACACTTTTCATATTATGTATGCCAGGTTTCTACACTAGTCTGAAGATGTCTGCAAAAAAAACCCCCAAAAACCAGAACCCAAATGTAAGCAAAACAGAAAATTTTTGATTTTCAATTTTTTAAAAATAAAACATTAAAATATCTCAGAGACAATGGCAATGATTTCTTTAATGACATTTTCCATGGAAAAATCAAATCTCTCTCTGATTCATCATACCCAAATTGTTTCCCACAGCATACAATTTCCCTAACAGAAAATTCCACCTCTCCTTCAGCAAAGAAAATGCATTCACACAGAATCATATTCAATTAAAAGCCTGCAAGCCTTCTGATTTAAAACTGATGTAGCTATTGCGTTTTAAAAAATTAAGGTCCTTTTTTTCAGAAGAAATAATGTTCTTTTATATTACCCTCTAAAGTGCTTTAAATGATACATGCCCAGCCCTATTTTGTTTGAAGGTGGCAAAAAGAAAAACTCAATTAAAGAAACAGAGACTGATTCATTGAGGGGATCATTAACCATTTGCAGAGTGTAGGATTATAGCACTGTAGCCCACTGAGAATTCAAGAATATTTTTTTCTCCATGTTTTATTGCTAAATATTGATAGTATCTTTAATGGATATTTTTCCTTAGGAAATTGTAGGATTTACTTTGGGGGGTGGAAGAAAAAAGTGTCAGAAAATGAGGATGAAATGCTGTTTCGGGTTGCCTCAAGGTCAGTTTGGGCTTGCATTAGCTGCTGCAATGCCCGATGTGAATTTTTTGTCAAGCACCTCAAGTTTCTGCTTTCTGCCACTAGAGGAGCGTGGCTGGTGGCCGCGGGGCACGGGCCACGCAGGCTGCACTTCTCTGGTGGCACAGACATAACTGAAAGTCAAGCTGAGCCAAAATGTTGCAAATGGCATTTCTTTCTGAGATGTTTGCTTCAGAAAAAAATTCACCGTTTCAACTTCTTACCTTAAGACTGAAAGCACTGATGGAGTTTGCACTTTTTCCTTCATCTTTCATGAGGCAAAGGAGGTGATGGAAGTGATGGAAAAGAGAGGCTATAGCTGGAGCTGTGAGAAATTCTGGTTTACAAAGTGTAGTCGCCTAACCCATAGCTTAGCTAATTGCATGGAGTAGATCTAACTCATGAAAGGTATTTTGAGGCTGGCAGAGGCTAATCCTGATCAGCCCTTGATTTTATAAATATGACATTTTAAAGATGATGATGGGTATGAGGAGATTGTTTAGGTTCTTTGGAAATGAACTGAACTTTGGATACTGCCCTGAAGAAAGGCACAAATTATTTATCTAAGTGCTCAGTACTTTGCAGTATCATCCACTCTAGAGGATATTTCATTGGGCAGTATGTGATCATTTAAGCTTGCAAGTTGGAGGAAAATGCATTTGAATTTAAAACACCAAGGGAAAACAGGTGAGTCAAAAGTCTGCAGTGTGAAATACTTTAGCCTAATTGGCTGACGTCTCACTTTTGGGCAGGTTTTGTTATTTCTTATTGTTGATTTTGCCTGTTGAGGAAATTAGTTAAAAGAAATCAATCAGCATTTATTTTGTAGGCAGAAGCAATATATTTTCAAACAAACAGGAAAGGGGCATTTTTGACTGATACACCCAGAAAGTATTACCTGGTTTGCTGAAATGAAGAAAGGAGGAGGAATTTCTAAAATATTTTTGGCATTCTCTTAGCCTGCAAAAGGATAATTATGTGGCAACAGGTCTCTCTTTTGGGCCTCCTCTGCAGTACTTCACCCCAGTGCGTGTGCTTGGGGTGCAACTGGGAGGGAAAGCACAGCTGGGCTGGGGCTGGAGAACGGGCTGAAGTTCTCTGATGTTTCTGAAGTTTTCTTTTATCGTCTATTTTGATAATCCTGGCTGGATATGGGTCTGGAAGAGCACAGAGATGAGTGACCAGCCTCCCTGTCCTGTACGCTGTGCAGCATATTGACACTCTCTTTTCAGTGGTGGAAAAGTATAGCTGATGGTTCGATTTTGAGAAAGATTTAAGAACCACACATCAGATAAAGTTGAAAAAGCAAGACCATAAACCAATGTTTTTCTGGTAGATGCTTTTCTTGTAATACATATTAGGAGACATGCCATTTTATGGGAAAAGGGAGGAAGAGTGTGGGGTGATGGAATTCATCTTCACACTCAGTGATGAAATTCGATTGAAGAGCCAAAATGAGACCAACAAATGTGGCAGGAGATGAAGAAATCCGGAGTACAAAATCATTTGCAGCACACTGGGAATCCAGAAGGGCAGAAGGCCAGAGGGAATATTAAAGCAGCATGATGTCAATTAGAAATTGGTTTTATTGTGGGATAAGCATCTTTCCAAAACGAGCATTAATGTGCACCTCTAAAATACTGAAGAGGGTGATAACATTCAAATACGATGCTTTAGTTTCAGTCTGGATCCTGGGTAGAGGGAAATAATACTACTAATGGTGATTGAAGTAATAACAGTAATCACAATAAATATGACCCTGTATCATTCTCATTATTTTTGTTTATGCTTCTCAGAAAGTTTTGAGACTAAGCAAAAAAGGAAGATTTTCAGGCTTTGATTAATAGGACTATTATATCCCAGCAACTGCAGCAAACTGCTTCACAAATCTGAAGCCTTGAAAATAGCTTGAGTTTGCTGCCGAACACCCTGTGCTTTAGGCCTCTGCTGTCCCCTGCACTACAAATTTACATTGTACTCAACAGATAAACACCATTATTAGTCTGAGCATTTAGGCAATGAGATGTAGTCAGTTTTGCTTCATGCCAAATTTCAGTCAGCATCTCACAGTTTCAGTAAATAGCTTCTTAATGTGACGTTAAATCCCTGCTTTTCTGCAAATCTCCCCTCTCTGGAACGTGGCTGGCTTGGCAGCCCTGAATGAGCACATGAAGAACAACAGTGAGAGAGCAACACAGGCGATCACTGCGCTACGTTTGAACCTTTTGCTAGCAGGCTGTGTTAGCCTTGGATAAAAAGGCTTCTTCCAGTTCAGCAGTACTAGGAAGTTCAGTGGGTCTTTTGGAGCTGCAGGATCTGCTCCTTGCCGCCACTGGTGGGGCCAGCCCATGCCATGGGGATTGACCCTCAGACACTGCCCAGGGGTTGAGATCTGGGCTCTGCTCTAGCACACTCTCCCACTATCATCCGATGCAGGTTGGTTAAATGGTGTTCCCTCTCTTGCAATGCTGTCCCAGCTTCTTGCTCCTCCAACTCTCCACATTGCCTCTGTGATAGCTCCTATATAGGCTCTGTTCCATGTTGTGCCCTGCCCCCCCACCCCTGTAGGGGACCCAAGTGTGAACTAAGGCTGGGGTGACCTTGTGTCATGCCCCTTGTCTTCAGTGCAGACAAAACCAGCTTGCCCTGAAAATTCCAGAGGATCCCCCAGAGTGGAGACAACCAAGATATGTCCCTACGTCTGGAAGGCATGGCATGTTTCTGTGCTCCCACCAAAGACAGCGGCACGAGAGCCTGTATCTCTCCGTGACTTCCTCCTTCAGCAGCAGGATGGAGATGAAGATTTCCCTTAGCTGTCATGTCAGACAAGAGCATGTGCTCTGAGGTCACATTGCCACCAGATATTCTTCATTAACATCAGCTTCACCTCCCACCTCTTCTCACTTAGAACCTGTCACTTGGACCATGCAGCAAATGGACCTTTTGCTCTCCTATCACTCAAGCACTATATTCCCGTCAGAAAAAAACCTGATGCTGAACATCTTAGAAACTTTCAAGAAAATTCCTGATGAATTTCACTCTCACTGAGGACATTTGAACAAGTTGTGATCACTCATTACCCTTTATTTCCTTGAAATGATTGGAGATAAAGTGCTAATGAAATACGTTAGGAATCCAGAATGTGGGTGGAGGACTGATTTAATGTTAAAGAAAGTCATTACAGTTAGTGACCTAGTAAATACCCCCTATGGAAAGGTCCACGCATGCATACTAAACATAGATCACGAGGTTAGCACATAACTTTAAATAACATCATCTTTTTCAATCTTCACAAACACGGCTTGCGGATCTTTCAGTAATTTATCATCCTTCTTGGTCTAATGTCATGCTTTGCCCCTGAATGCTTTGTGGGATAAGAAAAATTGCTTATTAATATACTTTCATAGGAAGGAGATGAGAACAAACCAGGCCTGAGATATCATTCTGTTCTGCTAGTTTTACGCTGCTATGATTTCAGTACACACTAAAGTTCAAAAATTGCAATGGTAGCAAACGAGGCCCCCCAGATGAGGAAGGTTAATTTGTTTATGAATCTATATTTATGGAACCCCGCCAGCAATGATCTGTCACAGATTTATGCATTTATCTAACCTTATCCATCGAGCAAAGCATATGTCTTCATATCTTTGCACGATTCAGGCCATTCATTCAGGACCGGTGACATGTCTGAACTCTGCCTCCACCCCAACAACCGCACAGGAAAAATGCAGAGATACGTAGCCTTTTGTGCCCCACCACACAATTTCACAACTTGAAATTAACTGGGAAGGAGAGAGGAACTGCTTAGATTTTAACTTTATTTCCAAAATTCTTTTAGCAAAACCCAAACCTCCAAAGCTTCAAACTTCTTCAATGGGGGGTAGGTTTTGTAAAGAGTGAAACAGAGGGGCACCCTGCAAAAATGCCCACTAAAAATGCATTCCCTAGCTATACCAATCATGGCTGATCAAACATTTCAGCTCTATGATCCTCAAGCTGGAAATAGATTCTGAGAGGTGAACAAGAACTTCCTCTAGCCTCCTTATTGTTAATCCCTGCCAATTTAGGAATTTGCAACATGTATACATTTCTCAGGAAATTAACCAGGATGCTTTAAAATATATAATAAATAACATATACATTAAGCATTGCAAGAAGTCTAAAAGAAATTATGCTTCTCATATTATTTATTCAGTTTTTGCTGAAGTAAGCATCAGAATCCTGCCAAAAAAGCATGAAACATTCTGTCTTTATTTTGTGGGGAGGGATTGTAAATGTCCCTCTGTAAATTAATTCACAGCCTTGCTGTTGGTTCCCAGTATGTACATAAAGAGAACTTACAATTCCATTAAATCTCATCAGAACTTTGCTGTACATGAAGGCTGAGTTTCCTTACAGAGACTGTAAAGCAGAAAACCGAAGGGTTATTCTCTCATCTGCTTAGTAGAGATGGGCTGGGACCAAAATACCCTGCCACAAGTATGTGAAAAATACCTGGGTATGTTGTAAGGAATCAGCTAGTCCTGAATGGAAGAAAAAAAAAGGAAAACAAAAACCCATGGTATTTGCACTTGGTCCTTTAGTGGAAGTTGTCTGTAGGAGTTTGCTCTCTGGCTCAGATTCCCTGACACCTTCCATGACAACACATAGCTCCCAAGTACATGTATATTTTTGGCCCAAAATTAGGAGTGCTCATTTTTTCCATACAAACTGCCTGTTTCAGTCTGAATTTAACTTGCAGTTTTTCTACTGAACGAACCAAGCACTTTCTAAGAAAGCTCTTCTGGCTACAGGAGACATCTGCCACTGATGAACAGCTCTTGCAGGCATTACACAGTGTGGTTGCACACAGCCGTGCTGGCACGGGGCAGAAAGCTGTGGGTGGATCAGCTGTGTACCCCATATGGTTTTGACATAGCCCTCTGGGGCTGGGGCTGCAGCACTGTGCTTAGTGCCCTGGGAAGGTGGGCATGGTGCTGGGTGGTCCCTTGGCAATGACCATTGGCAGCAGGTTGTGAGAGCTGGCAAAAGAGGTGCAGTCCTACAGTTGGCTGTGCCCAGAGCCTGTAGCTATTGCTACTGTCCAAGAAGAGCCTGATATATTTGGGACACTGCTGATGGTGAGGGAGGCCTCCCAGAAAGGCATCCGTCCATGTCCTAACCTATCTGGGAGGTCCCATTTTTCTGATGTATCCTCCTAGGCTACCGTGATCTTTTGTCCCTGGGGTTGAATTTTGCTTTTTCTTTCAAATAATCCTTCCTTCCCCATGGGGAAATTCTCTGCGTGTTTCCATTCTGGGGAGAGCCAGACCCTTCCCAGGTGTCTGGGGCTGAAAGACTAAAATGTGGAAGTGAGGTGACAGAGTTGGACCCTTGACAGAGGCAACTTATCATGAGAAGCCTGAAGAAGGAGAATAGGGAGCTCACCAAGACACAATAGCATCCAGTGGAGCAGTCCAGCAATGGGGTAAAACAAAGCTACAAAAAAGCATAGAGCTCAGCTGTGGAAGACTAATTGCATCTGCTACAAGCATTACCGATTAGTAATGGGTCAAACCCCCCAAATAGTTAGACATATTCATCCATCCAAGGCTGTTAACACAGAGATAGGCATCCAACCTTTGGCTCGGGAAATTTCTGCCAAGCAGACTGCAAAACCTGGGGCTATATGGCGGGGAAGGGATTGTTTGCTTTACCCAGTGCTCTCATACCACGCACCTGTGAGCTGTCTTCTCCCCAGCAAGGTGTGTATGTGAGATGAGCAGCTCCTCTCAGTTCACAGGGTCCCCAAGCACAGGTTAACAAGCATACATGGGAGATGACTTGCATTACTTATTAATGTAGGCTTGTCCTCATATTACCCAGGACCCGGGCAATTTTCTTCCAAAATCAGCAGTACTTCATGCTGTGGAATGCTTAAGAAGAAAGGAAACAAAAAAATTCCTTAGTTAAACCCTTCCCTATTAGTGGGTTCCTTCTCTTATTCAGAACTGTAAAACACACCAAGGGAAGCAGACAGTATAGCTACCCTGCATCCTTGGCAGGAGTCATGCAGAGACAAGCTGCACCACGTAACTCAAATCTCCTTTCCCACACCTGGCCTTACTTTCAGTTGTCTTGGAATGAGCAAGTACTAAATTTGACTGGCAAAGACAACTTTAAATCAGAGGCAGGAGCAAAAGATGTGGGCAGATATCTGTCAGCTGGGGAAAAAAAACCAAATCCAACAAAAAAAGGGCCAGGAAGCTACCCTTGGTACTCAAGATGCAATCATAAATTTGCAATAAAACATCTTGGGCAAAGTTGAGGAAAGCGAAAAGTTGTAGCCTGTGAGCTGAGTATTTATGATTCTGGAAAGCACGAATCTTTTCTTCCTATAAAGCATCCCCTTGCTGCAATTTTTCCCCATGTCCTGCAGAGTGCAGAGTGGTGTTTTGAAATCAAGGATCTATTAGTCTGGAAAGAGGATAAAGTCTAAGCCTGCTTGAAATTCTCTTTGGTAACAGCAAAGAGAGCAGGCTGCTCTGAGTTATGAAGGTGGCCTTTTAAAAATGGAAATAAACAGACAGAGAGAGCAGATGACTTTAATGAAGAACTACCCACATCTTTTTTCTGCTCTCAGGTTCCATTAGCAGATGGAAACTGAAACACCAGTGCAGTTGTGTCAGGAACAACTGGCCACCCCTCTGCACCTGAGCTTTCCTCAAACACACGTGCCTGTCACCGCAGAGAAGCCTCAAATGTCAAGGAGCATCTGCAGCACTCAGCCTAGGAACAGTCTCATTTAAGACCATGAAAACCTTTGAGAGATGCAATCTGAGTTGAAGGGGGTTCTCTAGGGGATCAAGTCCAGATGTTTGACTGCACCCATCTTCAGTTTTGCTTTTGGCAGTAGGTTCCAGGGGGTCTCCGTACATCCAAAAAGCCCCAGATTGGAGGCACTGGATATTTCATGTGATGAACTGAGCACCATCTGCTTTTCTGGTGATTTGAACAGTGCCATTGCACCAGCCAGAGACACCTGACTCCCCTGATATGAACTGTATCAGTTTGAGGAACAGCTAAGCCAAAATAGATGAGCATACCTCTGACATGTGGTGGGGTAGTGGCAGTGGCACCAACCACTGGACTGTGCTGCTGTTGGTGATTTCTTGCACTGCAGTAATGCTCAGGGAGCCATGCAGGGTGCAGGTGTAATCACATAAGACTGAAAACAGGGAGAAGAACAGGGTAAAATCTGTTTGTGATTCATAGCATCAGGCTGTGCCAAGCTGCTACAATCTGAAGCCCTTTTTGCCATTTCAGAACAAGGTGACTTATTTCTCAGTCTATACCACACCAGTACTGTCCTGCTCCCAAAAAGTGCTGGTCACGGCTCACCCCACCCTCAAAATAGCCTTTGCTGTTGTAAACAGGTGAAAAAAGGAAAACCTGAAGGAGGGATTTGGGATAATTTTTTTTTTCAGCATCTGAGCAGTTCATGAGGTGTGGCAGTGGATGTAGAAGGGTGTGGGACTGCAGCAGGATCCTGTATGCCAGTGCTGACCCAAGCAGGCAGCTCTCATGCTCCCCCACTACCACCTCCAAATGCTGCAGCATGGAGTACATAGGAAAATAAAGCCTGTAAATAACCAAGGAGGATGGGGAAAAGGGCAGCCTGGATCCTACTGAGCATCAATTCTCTCTCAGATCTGAAATGCCTGGCAATGGAAATGGAGTTAATTCACACTCGTCAGCCAGCTGCAGGAGACTTGGGGACCTCTTGCTTCCTCATGGCCATGCATGCAGAGCTGTACCTGTCACAGATACTGGATGAGACAGATCTTATATTATGCTTATAGCTTTAGGGCAACTGGAGGGGGAAGGAGGGGAGAAAATTGAATCAAGCACACAAAAAGAACACAAACAAAACCTCCCAAATGTCTTCTACTTGATGGGGACCAGTGGTGGCATTGCCTGTTTTGGGAGCCACTGTCAATTATTTATTAACACCTTGAACACAGCAGAGCAGCTGAGCACGTTGTGATTTGGGTTTTCTCTATGTGTGTGTGACCGAAGTTTTTGCAAAGCAGGGAAGAGAGCAGAAGAAAGACTCCTTGCACTTGGAGTGAAGACACGTGCCTTTGCAATTCGGCACCTGTCACAGTAAGGACAAATTCCTCTTCCTCCCTTGCTTCCCCCTGCAGTGACTGCTTCAAAAGCCCGTACCAGATGTACCCTTTTGGCTGTCCACCCTGGCAGCAGTATCCTCCCCTTCCAGCAAGTCAGACCTCATGGATGGTGTTGATACCTTAAGGGTTGAAAGACCCCAGATGTAAGCAGCCTACATGCATAAGATTTAGGCCTCATTGTCTAATTTGCTGATGCTTTGCTAAAAATCAGTAGTGTCCAGTTTGGATGTTGCTTTGCTAAGAGGCAGTAGTGTCTAGCTTGGATGTTTTGCTAAAGTCAGTAGTGTCCACTTGGATGTTTTTCTAATAGTGTCTAGCTTGGATGTTTTTTTTGTAAGTCAGCAGTGTAGCTACTTATTAAATTTGGAACCCTATTCAAGGACAGGAAGAATCGGGGGGGGGGGAATGGAGCAGAAGGATAATAATGGTTTGCCAAGGTTGCTAGACTAGAAGGAATGAGAACTAATTGATGCAGGAAGATTTGTGGCTCTTTACGAAGGACAGGTTTTTGATAAGAACTAGGAGTTTACCTCAAGAACTGGTCTACACCGACCCTGCAGTTTGGGCGAGAGCCAAGGAGCAACTGAGTCTGCACAAGAACAAGGGGTTACTAGCGGTGACGAAGAAGAGCCGGCAGCCTTCATCCCCACGCCCCCCGACGACCACCACAAGGAGGCACTGAGCAAGTGCAGTGAGGAGGGATTTATGGAAATGACCACCTGAAGCTAATTTTAATACAAAGCGGAGACAGGTTATGCATAGGTATAGGCATATCGGGAAACTTTATGCATATGCAATACTTTGCTACATATAAATGGGGCAAGTTGCCACTTATAGGTATGCACGTTAGGTGGAGCGATCCCCCGTGCATCCGGCGCCGAGAATAAAGAATGCCTGCCTTTTAACACTACATTGGTGTTACGAGGTTCGTTCTTCCCGATTTCGGTGACAGTGTCACACACTGAAGCACGCAGTGGGATGGGGCAGGTGGTGCCTGTGCCTTCCAGAAGGTCTCTTCTTAGCTGGGAGCAGACAATACTTTGATCTTGGTGGATGCTAACACTTCTCTTTCTCTCCTTGCTTTTTAGGTCCTTTAAGGACAGCTCCCTTTCTCATTTCTAGCTTGACAACCCACCAGCACTGGGAAGTACTGATCCTGAGCTCTGTTGCTGGTAGTCTGGGCAGTCCTGTAGCTTAACAACCAGTGTAAATAATTTACAGAACTCAGAATTGCTATTTTCCACCGCTTCCCACTTACTGGTTGTTAATGACTCACACTGGTAAGTCACAGTAAATGACTGGTAAGTCATTAAATGACTTGCACTGTCATTTACTTTGGGTTTGTGTCCTTTTTAATCTCTTGAGTGGCTGACAATGATTGACATGCTTCTGTATGCTCAGTGAGCTCATGATACCTTCAGTGCTGCTTTCCATCACAAATCTTTTGGCTTCCTCTTCTTTTGCCTTTAAAGGCTGTTGTTGCCTTCATTATTAATTGATGGCTGACAAACTCAGCAGGAGCAATGAAAGGTTGTTTGCAGATCTTGATCTGTCATTAAGACCTACTAGAGGAGATATGCCCCACATTCTTCCAAAAATACTCTGTCTATCCCCTTCCTCCTCCACCCCCTCTGTAACTCTTGTGGGTGAAATGCTAAGTATCTGTGTATGGATCACTGATTTTAACAATCATTTCATTGTAGGATGTGTGATAGAGGAAATACATCATTGTGACTGCCTGGTGCCGGGTGGATCTTTTGTATCTCTAATTGTTTTCTTTCTTTTCTCTGCTTTACCAAGGCAAGAGAGAGGATTGTGTAAAAGGAGGATTTGGCTACACTGCTAGTTGTGAGGCTACGAGCAGTGCAGTAAGGAATATGATTTCTCTTTGCATCATGAGGATGCATGTTAGGACAGTGACCAAAAAGCTGGGCTTTGAGGACTACAGTTCAGTGAGATGAAACATTTTCCCAGTGCTAAGGTCACTCTTGAAAATGGGACTTAGTTATTCATATTGCTTAGATCTTACAACACAAAGCAGAGCAACATTCAGATAGGCCTACAAAAGGAATCCTTGGAAGTCCCCATACCTTTGGAAGGCAATTGGTTTTCAGCTTCCGAATGCCAAAGTCACTTTTAAAAATTTTAGTCTTTTATTTGTTTGAGGAAACATTATCCTCTATTTAATGTAGCGTTGCTTGTTGTAAGGGTTACAGCATCAGCTTATAAGCTATCTTTTATGGTTTTGCTGTTGGAGACTGCACACTGCACTGCTCTTCTGGTCAAAGTTACTTGTCTATGTACATTCCCTTTGTGGTCAAAGGAGAGATGTGAGTTCCAGCAGGAAGATGATTTCTCTCCCTCTACCTTAATAACACCCTGAGGTGGGTTGGATGCCAATGAGAGCTTACTTTGTATTTGCTGAACTCTGAGTGTAGTTAGACCTGATGCTGACTCTTAGATGTAGATTTAGTGAATCCTTGCATTTAGGCTGCTAAGGTTTCCAAACCAGCTCTAGTGATTTTTGTGGGACAGAATACACTTCAGAGCATGGGTCTCAGTGCCTAAATACTTTTTGATAATGGTGTTAAGGTCCTAAGTCCCTTTCTTATGTTTGAAAATACTGCTTAAAATGCACTTAAAAACAAAAGGTAAAAATGTCATGCATTCTTAAAGAAGGGAGATTTTATGTAAAGCTAACATAAAAAGGTAGACTTACAAGGGCAGCAGTATTAAATCACTGCTAGAATTAACAGCAGATTTTTAATTTGAGGAGCTTCAGCTTGGAGACATACACATCACCACAAGAGGAAAGTTGATAACATGCAGTGAGGCCAGAGAGCTCCATGTGAAAAAATGATTGAATAGTAATTTTGATCAATTCCTACAAATCTATCACAGTCAAAATGAATTTGGAACTAAGGGACATCTTAATTGATGATTCTCCAAGATGTTGGGATGGGCGGTGAACATCTAGGTAGTTTTTAGAACCCATAAATTATCAAGACAGTGATATATCAGTGACTGAATGAATAATGTAGAGATCAACATGGCTTATTTAAATTTAGCTTAACCTTTTCTTCCATGGGAGAGCAAAAGAAGAATAATTGACTCAATTAAATTTTAATCTTGGAAATGTTGATCTGTAGCTGGGTTTGCCACAGACTAGGTTTCCCTTTCCCACATAGATGAGGCAAGGTGTCTAAGCTTGAAGTCTCCATACTAATATTGACTGTAATATGCCCAGAAATTATGCAAGGTAGACATTTATGTGTAGCAAGACTCTCAGCTAACCCCAGGGTATTAATTTGGTGTTCCTGTTTTCTGTTTTCCCAAGCATTTTGTGTGTAAAATGGAGATTATTTCTTCAATAATCCCCCCCGAAAAACCAAAAGGAGATGGTGAAGAAAGTCCCTCTACCTGAAAAGCATTTTGGATCAGGTTCCTGCTGTACATGATAAAGAGATAATAGATGACTTAACTTTAATTAAAATAGAAATTAATATAAAGTACATGTTGCAATTGACTGGGAGAAATGAGTGTTTCCTGGGGTCACCTGAATTGTCAAGAATCAGATTCCCTTGTGGCCAGCTGAGCTGTCTGCAAGCATTATAATTCCTTGCTTGTTATTTTGTACAAGTCTAAAACCGAAAAAAAAAAGCTCCCAGTTTGCATATTTTATTTGTTTTTATTTTTTTCATATTTAAAGCTAAGTGGCATATGTCTGTTGAACTGCTCAGAGACCACCTTAAACCAACAGAGCCAAATGACCAACGCTTTATGTGCTATGACCAATGCTGCACACTCAGCATTGCCAGCTGTGGGGTCCCTGAGCAAGAAATACTTTTTGTCTGAGACAGGGTCTGCTGTGCCTGATCCTATTATACTGTCTTAGCAGGGATAAAATGCCTGCTAAGACATAAGAGGGGTAAAAACTAGAAAAGCTAGCTACGAAGGCCTTCCAAGAGCTTAGGACCAAAATGGTAATAAAAAGATAAGAAGATTGCTCTTAGATGACAGAGGTGGAGACTGGTAGAAAATCACTTTGTGCTGTGCTCTGGCTGAGGCAGTGGAAAAGGAACGAAGATTCCCTCAGTCACATAGGTTTGAAAAGAGGTGGGGAACAACTATGAGTTCTCCAGCGTAGCAAAGGGGCAGCCGAATGCAGCAGTGATTCAGACCCATCTAGGAGACCCTGTTCATGACCTTGTATTGGTGATGATTCAGACCCTGAGACACAGATGCATTATTCTGCCCGTTGCTTTATAAACAAAAATGAAGCATGGCTCGCCAAAGATTTCTGCATTTAAAACTGCTTGAGCAAAAAGCTTGCATATGCTTTTACTCAGGTGTCAGTCTATATTTGCAAAATGCCAGATGCCTCTGGTGGAGGCTTGTTGCCTGGAGAAGGAGGTGCATGGCAGCAAACATTTTATGCACAGATTTTGAAGCTGAGATGCAAGCGTTGGGCATGGCATGACCCAAGAGACCTCTGGCAGGCCCAAAACCACAACTCAACGTGGCATCTCAGTTATTCTGCACAGAACACAAAACCTCACTCAAATATGAATGGAAATAATAATGTGTTGTCAAGAGAGGTGCTTGGGATGTATATCTTCAGAAGCCTTTATGAAAATACAGTCCTAGCCCTCTAACCATTCTTCTTGCACAGAATAAGAATTCGCTCTTCCTTTGGGGGATCTCATTGCATTAACCAGACTTTAAGAGATAGATCCTTCCTTTGAGGAAGCCATAGCTTATTAGCACCAATAGCACAGGTAGTGTAAATGATAGGACAGATAGATAAAAGCATTTAGACTGGGGCAGAGACAAGCCTTTATGGTATTTAATTTCATTAATTTCTGATCTTGGCTGGGACTGCAAGGATGACCAGAAAGTTGATTATAAAGCAGGGACCCTTGGCCAAAGACATAATTAGGAAGAAAACCTAAAGTGTCATTTTCCTTAGACCTCTGCCTTAATTACAGGGTCATCCTGTCACCCTAAGAATATTCTGTCACTTTTCAAAGGTGTCGGGTAATTCTGTTCAAAGGCAGAAAAAGGAAGAATACTGTAGGGTAGAGAGGGATGCACGAGAGGGAAGGAAGCAGACCTAAGTGGAAATTATAAATGAAGCATTATTATGTAAGGCCAGTAACAGGTTTTCACTATAATTAAGATGGATTACTTTAATAATCCTTAAGGGCTTGATTCAGAACTGCATTACAAACTTCTGCACTCGCTGCCTCTGTGAGGAAATCGCAGGTGGTTAAATAAGAAAAGGGATATTCAGAGTTTTTACATTTCTTCAAGCAGCCTCCTCAGGTTTGGAGAGATGCGTGGCTGCCTCAGATTTATGTGCTGAGGAGAGTGCCTGAGCCTTGATAGCACCCTTGGAAAGTAATTACCTTTCGCAGATTTTACACCTGAACATATATACAGGGCATGGCAATTTGGCTAGGGGGAAAAAAATCCACAAAACCTTTTGTGCACAGAAGAGCTGCTGTTTGGATTAATGAACTGCAGAACTAACTTTCTCCCCTCTACAGATGTCAGATGTGCCTTAAAAATATACTCGCTTCCCTTGCAGATACGCAAGCATTGGAAAGATACTGTGCTTCGCAAGTTAGACCGGGACTATCTGGGAAACCAGAAGGCAACGTTTACATTTTCACAAGAACATCTTAATGTGAGAATGAGAAAAATGCTAAAGAAAGCTAAAAATTAGAAGGACTATTTAAGGTTATGATATTTCAGTGTAAGGTTATAATTTTCTGCACTTTTGTCTTAGTTGTGTCTGAGCTCACAGGTATTAAAAAATAAGAATGCTTTGATTTTTTGTGAGCAGGAGGTGGTGGGGGTATCATATCATCTGTAAGCTGGTGGGCTAATTCCTGCCATTGTGGTGTAGTTTAATTTTCAAATATTTGGAATCTGAATAGTTTCTCAGCTCAAGGTAAAAGACCTCCCTGGTGAATATGTAGGTCTTGTGAGTGTAAAAGATAACATCCACTTCCCAGCCAGGGAATGCATCAGGTTATTCCCATAGAGAAGCTGGTGTGGGATTTGCTCTATATTGCTATGGGCCAAACACCTCCTGGAATATCCCCCCTATGTGAAGAATCTGAGGAGAAAACCCTGTTTTTGGAAAAGCTGATGAGTGCCAGCTCATTGATCTGGGACAGCAAAGGCCATCTGTGGGACCATCTGTTCTGGAGGGGTTGGTAAATCCTCAGGCTGGGATTTGGCAGAAGCCAGATGCCCACGATGTGGTGTAGGACAAAGCAAAGCAGGACTGTATGGGAAACCACAACCAGCTCCATGACTTGTGATGGCTAGCCCCAAGGGATCTGCTCTGGTCCATTATCCTCTTAATGTACCCTCTTAATTACTTGCCTTTATGATGTATTTGATTCCTAAAAGCTACCCTATCTATCATTTTATGTCTATGGCAATGAGCTCTGCAGCAGCTCTGTGCCTCATCTCGTTGAAGGGTTTCTTGATGCTCAGGAGCTATGTGCAGTGTTATTCAGGAGTGAGTAACAACAGAGGAAGTTTGTATGACAGCTACATTGAATATTACTTGATCATTTATAGATCAGTGACTTCCTAATGGTAAAACTGAATCAGCTTGCCTTTCATTAGTTTTTCTCATCTCCCCTTAACCCAATTAAACTGTTTGCATCTGCAGCACCCTAAGTTTCACAGCCTGATGACGTACTCCTAGAGGAACTACATGCTTGTTTTGAGCTTGCCTCCTAGTTTAATTTGAAGCTCCTTAATTCTTGTACTAGAATATATATGCCTTCCTCTGATACATCTATTCAGCAGCCACAAATGTGCACTGTAAGACTTCTTGAGCTGGGGAATTTAGCTGATCATCAGGGTCATAGCTCCTGATGGACCTCTCCTCCCTGAATACGTCTAATTTCTTTTAAAATCTATTTATATTTTCACCTCAATGATATTCACACTGTAAATATGTACTGACTGAGAAAGCTTGCTCTTCTGCTTACTCTGAAACTGCTGCCTGATTGTTTCCTTGGTTGTCATGTGCTGGGAAATACCAAATACGTTATTTGCTATTTGTCTTGTCTGTGCCACTTGTGATTTTATAGACCTCTGCTACATTCTCCTGAGTCATCTTTTCCCAGGCTGAAGAGTCCCAGATTATTAATTTTGCTTCCTGAAGAAGAAAAAAGCCTCTGAGTATCTATGTACCTCTTCTCTTCCTCTCTGTACCGTCTCTGTGGCTCTTCCAACAGGTGACTGGAATTGCATGTGGTGTCCAAGAGATGGACAGGGAACTGATGCATTCACATCATTTATTCAGTTACTGCATCTAAACTTGCAGGGCACCAAACAAGTGTAAATGAGTTAGGGTTCAAGACCTAGAAGCCCTGGAGGTGTATTGATTTTATAATGTCACTCAATTTCATATGTGTGTATGTTTCATACATATATACATATGTTTTCCTTTGCTCTTGCAAGTTGTTTTCTTTCTGTTTTCTTATTTTTGAAATAAAAATATGTATACTATCCAGTTGTACTTTTCTGCACTCTTGAAGTTTTTAAATAATTTCAATTTAATGTGGGCAAGGAATTCAAGAGAGTACAAGGGATTTAGATGTGCAGTTTAAAGGCACCTTAGTCTTTGGAAAAATCAATTCTTGATGATTGGGTGAATTGAAAATGGGATCTGATGCATTTCCTTGCCATGATTCAGCTACAGCCCAGTCTAGTAGTAAAGGAAAGTTATCACCTGCTAAGTCCGCTGATGTCTCCATGGTTTTCAGTTTGTTTTCCACCAGATTAATAGTCACATTACAAAATCAGTACAAATTCTTCCTGACGTGCATAGACTCTTCTCGTTCTTATCTGGATTGTCTTTAAGGAGAGAAACTCCAGTGCATATTCCCTGCACCTTGGGGTGGCACTTAAAACTTTAATACATATTGTGCAATGTCCACAGCTTGCTATTATTCTCCTCAAGGTCCACAGACTATGCCCCAGTGAGAGGAGTCTGTGATTTATCCAATAAATTATCACGACAAACCTACAGCCTTATGAATAATACATAGGAAGGATAGGACAGGGATATCTGTTGCCATTTCCGTGGATGTTACCAATAACCTGTGAAGTCACTCCTCTGGGGATGCTGTTCTAAAAGAGCACAATGCTAGGGTTGCAGAGCATCTTGCTTGGCATGTAGAATTCCTGTTTATAATGCAGTTTGAATTAGCCAGCGCACACACACACACAAAAAAAAAAGAAAAAGAAAAAGAAAAGGTAGAAAGAGGTAGCAGATGTCTTATTGCTGAGAAGTAGAAACAGCCTTTGTGCTGGGAGGTAGAAGGAAAAATGATGGTCCCATAATACGCTTCTTGGCAAATAATCATTTAGAAGACATTAGAGAAATAAGTACAGTATGAAATGGAAGTGGCATTTTTTTGCCCTAAAGGCGATGTGTCTTATTCAGCAATGTTGTTGAATAAAATATGAACCACACAGAGTTTTGTTTCGTACTTCTGTATTTTTTTTTAAATATTCAGAGTTTAAAGCTTAATAAATTGCCAAAAGAAAAAAAAAATTATTCTGGAGATGGTGTTGTTTCCATCTAATCTGCACTACAGCAACTATAAAGCCAGGACTGTACAAATTCATTTAAGCTCATGTTACTGTGACCAGAGAGGTTCCACTCAAAATATCTGACTCCTCCCACTCCAGAGGCTATCAGTTTTCCCAGATTTACTGCATCTTCTTCCTTCAGTATTGTCTGTATCTTGTTGCTCAGGACCTTTGTTTTATTCCAACTGGGCTGCCTGCTAAAAGGAGTGTGATTATTATACCTATAGGGAGCCTCTTAATTAAGGACTAACACGAGCATTCCTTCTTGCAGTGTGTAAAAGTTGCTGATTTTAACTCTCTTTAATAAACCAGTGTTAGACAAGGGAAAGAGGGATGAATCTGACTCCTCTGTAACCTCTGGGAAGCTGGGACCAGGCTAGTGTGATACCAGGTTTATTTTTTTCTCGTTACTCTTTCCACACAGATCACTTCACAGCCTCAGACCTGAGCAAGTTATCAGATGTCCAACTCATTTATTTAATACACAGCATGCAAAGTCAGTTTTCAGAAAATTGCTTTTAATTTAAAAAGCCTTCTGGGCTGCCAGTTATGCTGTCCCCACAGCTGATGAACTGCTTTCCGGTCACTTCTCCTCTATCTTCTGCTCTTTTTAGGTGAAAAGTGGCCAGACTTCGAACATACATGGAGCTTGTGTGAAATAAAGAAACAGGTATTAACATCTGGGGTTGGATCATTAAAACTTGGTTTCTCTTTGTGCCCACTGAACACAAAATTGAGAGAGGTGGGCACAACACATCTTCCTGGCCAGTACCCTGGTCAAGCTGGATGTGGGTGAACCCAATTCACAGTGCACTGGAAAAATATGCCTGGTACAAAAATGGAGATGGTCTTGCAGCTGTCCTGCACTTAAAACCATGTTATATTCCCTGTCAGTGTAAACAAAGGTGGGGGAAGCAAAATGCTTACAAACCCACTTAACGTCAAAAGAAAGGTGCTTGGCAATCCTGCATGTAGATCACAAAGCCAGACAAGCAGAAATGAATTCTCAGTAGGTAACGGCAAGTTTTGCTTCACTTCCAAAGCTGTGAATTCATAAGTACCTGTCCCAGACAGGCTTTCCTGTACTCAGAAAAGAGAAAGATGACCTGTTTTGGGCAGACTTGTTTAGTGGAAGAGAAGCTATAATCATGATTATAAAAAATTCTGGAACACTAATATGCCTATGTTGCTACAGAACAGATAGGCACCAAATAAGCTTCGATCTTCTTCTGTTGCAACCTCTTTCCTAATTTCTTCCAGCCTCCTGCCATAATCTTGCCCCCCTGACACTTGCAAGGCAAGAATCCCAGCTGCTTTGCCACAATCTCCCTTTCACAGCGGTTTCAATTCTTCTCCCCGCTCTGCTCCTCCTGACCCCCTGCTTCATGTGACATTATGCTTGAGCACTTGACAAATTTTATTCTAGCTGTTTGCTGTGACAGCACTGATCAGAGGACATCCTGCATATGTGGGTGTATGTGTATTGGGTTTGTGGCAAGGTTTTGGTAGTGGGAGGGGCTACAGGGGTGCCTTCTGTGAGAAGCTGCTGGAAGCTTCCCCTGTGTCTGATAGAGCCAATGCCAGCCGGCTCCAAGACAGACCTGCCGCTGGCCAAGGCTGAGCCCATCAGTGATGGTGGTAGCACCTCTGGGATAACGTATTGAAGAAGGGGGAAAAGCTGCTGTGCAACAGCAGCCAGGAGAGAGGAGTGAGAATACGTGACAGAAAAAAACGCTGCAGACACCAAAGTCAATGCAGAAGGAGGGGGAGGAGGTGTTTCAGGCACCAGAGCAGAGATTCCCCTGCAGCCTATGATGAAGACCATGGTGGGGCAGGCTGTTTCCCTGCAGCCCATGGAGGCCGGGGAACTCCCGAAGGAGGCTGTGACCCTGTGGGAAGCCCACGCTGGAGCAGGCTCTTGGCAGGACCTGTGAACCCATGGAAGGAGGAGCCCACACTGGAGCCAGTTTGCTGGAATGGCTTGTGACCCCGGGGACAGTGTGTGGAGTCCTCCTGAGGAGGAAGGAGCAGCAGAGACAATGCACGATGAACTGACCCCAACCTGCATTCCCTGTCCCCCTGTTCCGCTGCCAGGGAGGAGGTAGAGAAATCAGAGTGAAGTGGAGCTCGGGAAAAGGAAGGAGTGGGGAAAGGTGTTTTTTAAAATTTGGTTTTATTTCTCATTATCCTACTCTGATTTGATTGGTAATAAATTAAATTAATTTCCCTGAGTCAAATCTGTTTTGCCCATGACCATAACTGGTGAGGGATCTCTCCCTGTCCTTATCTCAATCTGCGAGCCTTTTATTATATTTTCTCTCCCCTGTCCAGCTGAGAAGGGGGAGTGATAGAGCGGTTTGGTGGGCACCTGGCGACCAGCCAAGGTCAACCCACCACAATATGTATGAATATAATATAAAAATACATATTTAAAAAGTAAGAAAGGATTCCAGAATTGACAAAATATAAGTGCTCAAAAGTCATTAGCTAATCCCTTTCCCTTTCTCTTCCCTTCCAAGAGTAATGAGATTGGCTTTAGTATTAAAGGATAATTCAAATTGGAAAGGACCTCAGTAGGTGATCTAGTCCAACCTTCTGTTCAAAGTAGGATCAGCTGCAATGTCATAAACTTTCTCCTCACAAGGCATATTTAATTGTGATGTTTTCTCAGCCTACAGGATGAATTTAAGAAAAAGAGGAACCTTGATGCCTTCTCCGGTATCCCACAACTGCCAGGCATGGCCTGCTCCAAAAGACATCTGCAGACTCCTAGCCATTGCAGGCTAGGCTGGTACTGCAGAACTCATGGATACTGTATATTAAGATTGAACGTTCCAATGACTCCAAGAGACCCCACAAAACTAGTACTCACTCAGCCTTTCTGTGTTCAGAAAGATTTTATTTTGTGAGAATTTGAAATTCCTCCAAACGTAGAACAAACCTGCAGAAAAACCTCTGAACAATTCCAGCAACTCTCTAGGTTGTTTTGTAGGGAAGAGGGGCAAATTGCTGAACCTTTGACATCAAGTGGCCTGACAAAGCCTAAGAGCATAATTAGCTCAAGCAAAATTATGAGACAGACATTACTTTCTAATGTGTGTGGGTAGGCTCATGATCACATTAAATCAGAATAATAACTGGACTCATCCAGATATCCACGTCTCTGCCTTTTGCCCAACACCACCTGCTAAGAACAGCTTAATTCTATTTGCAGTTTAATCACCAGTATGTTTACTAAGGGAGGGGAGTATTTTTAAGTATCTAGAGAGTAAATTTATCAAAGGCACACATAAGTCCAAAACCAGAATCTGCTCACACCCAGGTTGAATAGACAGGGTCAGGTGAGTTAAAGGTATTAGAAGGATTAAATGCGCTAGCAGACAGAAAGCCTAGCAGAGTTTTATTAAGATTGAGAGAGATGAATATTGTTAAGCCTTGTGATCATACATGTCATTTTGGGAGAGAGGGTATTAGAAATGGAAGCAAACATCATTAACAGCAACTAGAACAGTTTCATCTGCATACATAAAGATTTTAGCCCTCGCTCTTCCTCTGGGTAGGTCATTAGAGAAATGCCGGAGAAAAAAAAATATAAAAAAAAGAGGATGAAGCATTCACCCTGAAGGCATTCAGCTGAAAAAATGAGTAGAAGGTTAAGGAATGTAGGGAGAAATAAGAGTGAAGGGCCAGACTACGAGCACTTTGAAAGCATAGCAACATTTGTGATAATTGTACCGGTAAGACCAGAACGTGGCTCTGCCATATCAAGGCTGAAGTTTTGGAATAGCAAGATGTAGATGGGTTTTCTTAATGCCTTGTGAAGTTGGACAACTGGAAACATGATTGCAGTCATATCTGGGTCTCTGATTTTGTTGGGTGACAGGGAGCAAACCTCTGAGGATGTGATGTTCGTAGCTAACTGCCCAGAGACCGCCTCATCAAGGCTTTTGCCTTTAAGAAGCATCAAGCAGCTGTTTAAAGTGAATGGAGACACAATGTGAAAAGTTTGAGCTTGATATCAATGTATGAGAAAAACTCACTGCTGAGATTTGCATAGACTGTGTCATGCCGTAACATAGCATCGGTTGTGCCCAAATCCACTCTCCCCTCAAGGTACTGTTCTGCTGAGGCTCTTTCCAGAACTAGTAGTGGTGGTGTCTCACATTAGTCTCCTTGATGTGTCAGTACAAAGTCACTGCTCTGTCACTGTTCCAAAGCTTGAAAAGGAGGGTCATCTTCGCTATAGTGAAATGCAAATCAGCTTTCCCAGGTTTATGTCCACAGCACTGCTGCTTTTGGAAGTGGCAATAAACTGTTTCCTAAGAAGAACCACCTCCTCTCTTCCCTGTCACAGATGAATATCAGTTCAGAGTGACGCTGCTCTATCTGTAGAGTCAAAGCTGGCAGATAATTCATCATCCTGTGCCAAGTTGACTCATTAGAAACCCAGGAAACTAGATATTAACTAGCTCCTTTATAGGTTTCCCTTTATTCTCTTTTCACAAAATTTCCTGTCCCTCTATTTTGTCCTCTGTTGCTAAATTGCAATTATCATGGATCTTTGATCTCTTCACCTGTGGGTGGCCCACTCATCCATCACCACGGAGAATTTTTAGACATTAAAAATCCAAGACTTTCTTCAGATTTAAAAAGACTTTAAAGCTAACACTTGCTTGTAAAACAGCCATGCAGACTTGCATCAAACTGGGGAAAGGAGGCAGGGCTTTGCCAGCTCAGTGTAGCAAAGGAGCGTTAGTGACTTAAAAATCAGATTTTATTTCAGGAAGAAATGTATATTTGTAGCTGTTTAGAAATTCTCCTTTGCTTTTCAAGCTTTTATTTACATGTTTCTTTTTCTTTCAGATAAAACACAGTGTGAATTGGTGGCCAGAAATGAGGGTTCTACAGAAAATGCCCAAAATCACAAATAATCCCTACCATGGATTGCTAGAATCTCTAATTCTAAATTGGAGATGTTACTCGACAATTTCCATCATTTTGTCCTGGTTGTCTGGAGCATGTGCAAACTATCCAGGCTTTCAGCTGGATTTACTCTGTGTGAATTGAATAGCTAGACAGCATGAATACAGCGTGTCTGTTCAGCATTTCCCATAGTGTGATGCTTATTACAGATCTGGGGTACAGCTGATTTGCAAAGATATTATGAGCATGCCTAGATTTTTCTGAATGTGGATCAGATCTGTTAAAACTATTGTGCTGGCTGGATAGACAAAAAATCCTAGAAAAAATGCAGAAAATATTCAAAATCTACTTGGGCTCATTTTCACACTGAAAAAATAGAACTTGCCTAGAATAATGGCTCTTTTCCCCTCAGTATCAGATTCAATACTTTTATTTCGAGATCACTTTAATTTTTCAGAACTCATTTTTACCTGCAGTGAGTTGTGTTTGGATCTACATCTTATAAAAGATTCAGTTTTAAAAAGAACAATAACATAAAAACCAATGTTGAATTCTGCTCTCTTCCAAATTCTAAAATGGGTGGAGGGCACATTTCTATCCTTTTTTTAATTTATTTTTTTCCTTCATGTTTTTTGCTTTTAACTGAAACTTCATTTTTACACCAGCAATACCCAATGGTGTGTCTTCAAAATTTTAATCAAACATGAGAGTTGCTTTTCATTCACACTTTACCATCCCAAGGGGCAAAAGGGAGGCAGATCAGAAATTACCATATTTATGACACAGTCCTAAGGAATGTGAAATACCATCCTCTGTCAGTTCTCTCCAGCTCTATGCTCTGCCTTGGCCATTTCTAAGTTCTTCCATGGGATTAGTCTTGTGCTGCCACAGTGCCAGCACCAGCCAGATTTCTTCTGTGGGGTTCCCTCGGGTATCTCAGGCATTTGGAAAATCAGAATTCCCAATTGCAAATATTTTTTGCCTGGATGTGATATATGTAAAATTCATACTTGGTGAGGAGAGAGGTGAAACATTACAATGAGAGCATAAAATGTCTAATGCAACTATATAGGAATCTGTATTCAAAATTGTGCATTGATTAGTGACGTGGGAAATCCAGCCCTGAAGTTTTTTAGAAATGCCCACTGGGTCTAGTGGGGGATAATTTGACCTGAGCACATGCAAGCAGTTCTTATTATCAGGCAGAAGCAGTAGCACTGATAAATGTAGGAGTTTTCTAAAGCAATGTGCTTGGGAGGGAGTACTTTTAAAGTAACATGCCACAGAGGTCTAGGCTTAACAATAAGGGCTCCAGTAAGTTTGAAGCACCATGTCCTTCCTTCAAAGCCCCTAAAACTGAAGAGTTTGTGGTATTTCTAAAGGTAGGGTACTTTTGCGAGGGATATAGTGCCATGGCTGCTGACCTCTGCCTACACCCAAGTCATTGCAGTGCTGCTTTCCTTTGCCTTGGATGCATGGTCCAGCCTCCTCCTGCTTTAGCTGTTGTTAATACTCATGTGACTGGGCAGTTACCAGCCAAAATCAACCCCCCTTTTCTTTTTCTCCATAGTTTTCCATCAACTCCTTTAACCATCCCACTGCACAGCCACATATGTGAGTACCAGTGGTAGCACAGGGTTGGGAGCAGGACTGTGCAGCCAGAGATGGAGGACAAGACTTGTCCAGACTTGCTGATCTTCTCATCACACTGTTGAGTTTGGAGCCAACCTAGCACTCCTAACTCCACAGTCCAGAGTGTTGCCACTGTCCTCAGGCCTGGAAAGACGTGTGAATGCAGGAGGGGACCTGGAGAGGGTTGGTTTGGCTCCATGAGTTGCCTGCAAACACTGATCAAGAAAGACAAAACCCTACTGGACTTCTGTGGTGACGGTGTCTGATAGAAGCACCTACCAGAGGGGACAACAAAAGTTTCATGCTTTGCTTGGAAATACGGTTTATAACCATTAGTCTTTTTGAAATGTCAACAGCTACAAGAATGAGGCAGGTTTGGGGTTTTTTTTGGTTTTTTGTTTGGTTTGTTTTTTTTTTTTGTTCTAATGCAGATATTGTAAGGCACCCACCGCCAGCCCTACTCTTTAGGCCACTTTTGCTAAGCTGTGCTGTCTGCACAATAATACCACTTTGTGCTTCATGACTTTGGGCAGCCTTATGCAGTAAGGGCCGTAATAAGGTGTGAAATAAAGATTTAGTAGCATAGCATTGCAAATGCAGTCTAGCAAAGGAGTTCATTACAGTTCCATTAAGATTGCACTGTTAACATTAAAAACAGCCAAGAAACGCAAAAAAATTAAGGTATTAAGGTTCCTGCAGCAGCATTAAGTCAGTCACATCGTACAACCAACATGTACTGTTTCTTGTTCTGGGCCAGATTGTACAACTCTCACTGTTAGCACAGTTGCCTGATTATAGTCATAGGATCTGAAGGTCTCAGAAACCAGCAGCCCATAGGATTAGGAGCTCTGCCTAAGAGGAAGAACCTTTGTTCACTGTGGTGAACACCATCCATCTTTCACAGTCCCCCAGCTCGCAGTACCACTGGGAGGTGCCACGCAGAAGGAACTTAATCAGGTCAAACATTTCAATTTGTATCAGAAATTCATTTAAAAAGGAAAGAGCTGCTTGTGCATCTCTGAGAGCAACCTTTTTGCTCCCATCAGTGCTGGCTGCCCTATTCATTTCTAAGTGGTTTTAGTCTTGGCCTCCAACAGAGTTGGAGGGGAATTCTTTTTAGGAAGCCATGATTTTGTTTTCCACACAAACATCTTGATTTGTCTGAAGCTGGTAGTGTGTTTCAATAATTATTGCTCCTTGAAATATTTCAGAGAAAATGTTTTGAAATGGCGAAAGTATTTAATTTGTGCATTTTCTGAGCTGAGAAATATTTTCAGAGCCGAGAAATATTTTCAGAGCCAAAATGCTGAAATGTAATCAGTTCAGTGTGGAGATATGAATTAATTCATAGATTTCTTTCTGGATTTCCATATGTAGATGTTTCAAAATACTAAATTTTCATCTAAAACCGGAATGGGAAAGGTTTTTCACTTTGCAACAGATTTCATAGGCTGGGAAAGCTGTTTGCAGACCATCAAGTTTTTCCAAGGAAAAAAAATATCTATGTGTCAAATTCCAAGAAACATCTATAAATTTAGCTGTGATAAACTATGTGTCATTACTTTTCTGTTTCATTCTTCAGTCTGTGTTTCTGTCTGTCTGTCCTTACCATGCCATAAATCTGAAAGACGAGGTCATTCAAATGTTCAACTAAATGTCTAAATATAATCGTCCAATTTAAACCATTTTATTGACTTAGGTGGCAAACTTTTCAATACCAATCTGTCTTCTTTGTCTTTATATAAGATCTCTCACAGGACTAATAAGAAAACTAACCCCCAAATAGGAGGGACTAAAAGCGTTTGCAGCAATGCTTCTCATGTGGGGAAAGCATGGGCATACTGCCCAGGAGAATTTAGCTGATTTCTGGTTCTGCCACAGATCTTCCTTTTGTCTTTGGGCAAGTTCTTTGACCTCTGCTCCCTGCTGTTTTAGGAAAGAGACACACAGCTTTTGCATTGGCTATTGAGGTTTTACATCTGTTGCACAGGAACAAGGTAAATATTAAGGATTTAGTTTCCGATTTTAAGGGGCTAGGGTTGTCTCTAAGTCCCATGTAGATACAAGCCGCAATCACAAATATTGCCTGTTAAGAGAATTAGCAGGGAAACCTGTGCAATCTTCACTCTCCCAAGTGAAGGCTACCAAACTGAGGCTACAGAAATTTAATGTATTCAAACATTGCAGTGCTGTGTGTAAGAGGATATGATTTAAGGTAATTCATTTTAACACAGCATTATACACTTGCCAGAATGATTTTCCTTACAGTTATAGTTTTTGTTTTAAAAGACAGTACATCAAGACACATCATGAATTAACTTGACTGAAAGCTTTTTGTGATAAGTAGCTGGTGTGGTGTTACAAGATACAACTGACCCAGGCTCTGCAGGGACAGCCTGCCTGCCTTCTATTTTGGAACATTACTGTGGGCTGGTAAAGATGATGGCTTGATTCATGAATAATGTTTTGGTCTGGACATCGCTTCTCTGTGTGCAGGTGCACAAGAAGGGAGAAAGTATCCACCTTCCCAGCTCCACTGGTGGCGTTTCAAGGTACGTTGAGGAATGAGGTGGTGACTTCAGACTTGGAGGCTTTGTAAAGGCCAGGGAAGGCAGCTGCCCTCTGTGGTATCAGTTGCTGCAGTAACATCACAAAAGGGGAATGCAGGTCTCTGGGAAGCACATCCCCAAGCCACTGCCGACCTCCTGAATTTTGGAGTCACAGGGACTAAATTTGGACAGGGAAGTGGCCAAGAGGCTGAGGAGTCTCTTGCCTGGCAGTGCATGGTTCGCAGCTTGAGCTGCCCTAACGGAGCCCCATTTTAGGGGGAAACATCCCCTGCAGCAGGGCTCATCAAGGGTGTTCCCTTTAGAGGTAGTGTCGGGGCTGGGATGCTGGTGCCTGAGTGTGACCCTTTAAAAGCTAGAGAAATCTGCTTTCTGCAGAGAATATGATAACCCCCAGCAAAACCACAGTCCTTTTCAAACCAACAGTCCTCACAGCTTGCATCCAAATCCAATGGAATATTAATTATGACCAAAAGTACAAATGTAGCAAACAACTCTTATGGAAAAAGTGATTTATCTGTCTAAGCAGCATTATTAATTATCAGTTTATCAGTAGCTCTACATAAAACAGATAATTATATCAGTGAATCATTTAATAATTAGGGCACAAGTTAATTGCCATCATTCACCAGCTGAATAAAATTTCCATGAGGCAAACAATGGGACCCCAATGGGATAGAGGTAATTTTAACACACTTCTTCAATTAATAAAGTCAAAACTATAAACCCAGCATAATTACAGTGGTCGATAGGAGTGTGTGTGTGTGTGAGTGGGGATGAATAAGTTTTGACAAACTAATGGCAGTAAATCAGCAAAATTTAATGATTTCCCAAAATACTCATGTTCTGGGGAAAACTATAGTATGAAAAAAAGAAAAAGAAAGGAGAGAATAAAAAATTGGAATGGAGTAGAAGTAAATGGATATTATTCTGAGCAAATCTGTGGAGAAATGAATGTCTGGTATTTATGGGCTTTCCATAGGGACAAAAAGAATTTATGTGTGATCAAAGCAGGGGTGAAACAGCAAATGAAATATCTTTATACCTGCTTTTTAGAGGCTTTTTTTCTGACTACTGCTATTGCAACACATTGTCTGGATGGGGAGTTTGGGCACTGAACAGCTCCTCAAACTGATGGTATTGACAGCAAGTAATCTGAAATAAAGAATTAACTGTTCCCTGCACCATCTTCAGACATGAAGGTTTCTAAAAACTGAATACTTAGGAGATTCTTTTCCTTTTCCTTCTAAGTTTTGAATCTTGAAATCGCTTTCATACCATGTTCGCCAGATTTTTTCTTTTTATTCATTCAGACAAGAACAGTGCTTTAAAAAAACAGTAGCTGAGATCCCAACTATTCAGGGGACTCCAAGAGCCCCATGCATTAAGGAAGCAACCAGCTCATGTTGCTAGGTTGGCAGTAGCTGCAGGGACAGAAACGTAGAGCATACCAGGAAGTGGTGTTCCTCCAGCTCACCTTTCTGTGTCACACCTAATTCTCTACATACCCATTGCCTTTGGTTTTAACTGACATTAGGTAATGACACTGACAGGTAATCTCAGCTGAACTGGCTATTCAGAAGAGATGATTGGAGCATTCAGTTTATTTTCTTTCCACTGGTTACACCTCTATTCTGGACAGGCAGCAAACAAAAGAAAATTATCTAGATTTCTTCAATTTATCTTTCAGTATTTAAGACGAGAGTGACATCCCACCCATGTCTGTACTCAATGGGAGAAGCAGGCAACCATAGAGAGCCCATGTGGCCTCATGGTAGTCCTAAGGAGGAGTCTATGCTTTGTGCTGGTTGCAGAATATGGCTAGGCTGCTTATAATGCTCAGCCAAGTGTCAGGTTATGTGAACTGAACCCAGGCAGGGCAATCTAGATCTGGTGAGAAGGGATGGATTTCCCACTGGCACCAGCTTGGAAAGGGAAGAGTTTATATCCATTGGTAACCTGGAGTTTTGTGGCACAACCTTTGCTAAAACACAGACACTCTATTGTATCTCCTTCCCCTACTGTTTATCATTTGCACTTCTATCTCGAGCCAAACTGGGACTCATCATGTAAGATACTGTGCAAACACAGAGTGAGAGATAACAGAGAGACAAAGCTGACGAAAGGAGTGCCTGCTTTTGAAATGACCTGCCTGGGGTACTCAGTCACAGTACTGGGACTAGTACACACCTCTGTCCTGTTCAAGGAATGTTCAGATACTTAAGCAATGTGAAAGACTTCTCATTGTGAGTGGAGGTAGCGGAATCCATCACTATTAATTGGACTGTTCCTGGAAAATCTGCTAATTTTCCCCTGCCTTATGTAAAGGAATAGAAAGAGAGAGACGGAAGGAAAGAGACTATAGCAATAGAAGTTACAGAGGCTGGGTCCAATTAGAGTATTTCCTGATATTTTAGGTAGAAGAGATAAATGTGAAATGTAGACAGAATGTTAATAATCTAAAATTGGCCTTAACATTTAAATCAGAGTACTAAAAGCCAGGCTAGGTCAACTTGTTTCAAACAAGAACTTTCCTTATAAAAATCCTCAGCAGACCCTTTGCAGAGGTGATAGTGTATATCTAGCTGTGAGAACTGGAAGTCAATGAACCACAGGTGCTTGCTGGCTAGTAGCTGTTCAATTGCCCACTCCTCAGGGGGAACTTGTCTTCTTGGCATTAGCTTTAATATCAATAACAATGATATTAACAGTGACTAATTATCAGCTAGTTGGTCTAGGAAGATATTTCCATTCTGTGATGACACTGAAGATTTAAAGATCAGTCTGAGGGGGTTGAATTGCTTACTCTTAAATGAGATGGGTGAACAGTGATGATACTGCAATAAGTATGTGGAGCTGTGGGTTTGGTTCCCTTGGCTCCTCAAAGAAAGCTTGAGCACAGCATGGGTAAACAGGCTAGGAAAGAGAGGCCTAGATGAGAGTATCGTACTGTGAATGAAAAAAGACTGGAAATCCCTATGGGGAGAATAGCTACCTGTAGATAAACTGGAAGGGTCTATTAAGAGGGATCCCACAAGCTGCTGTCCTGCAACTATTAAATGTTCTTAACAGCTTGGGTGTTAGAATAAAAGTATGACTCTTAAGCTGTGGCTAATGCTGAATGAGGAGAGACTGCAAATGTGCTGGAGAATCAAGATGGAAACATGCTCTGGAAAATGAAATAGCATGCAATTCAACAAGGTGAGTATAAGGTGCTCTGCCTGACAGGAATAATCTGCAGTGCAAACATACAGGAGAAAAAGGTTAGCCAGGTGGTATTTCTAGGGAGAAGGACAGTGGGAGTAGAGAGCATATCAAATAAAGCAGTTTCAGGCCATGCAAATAAAGCAGGTCTCATTCCAGGATATAGACTAGGAAGGTTTCTTGCAGGCTGTTTGAGATAACCATCCCTGGGACTCAGTAAGGCTTCACTGGGGTGCCAGGACTTAAGTCTGGTCACCCTATTTCAGGTGGTGCAGATGTTGAGAGCCTAGAAAGCACTTTAAATTTGAAAGCTGCTGCCAGGAAAGTTTAAACAAACTGAGTATGAAGAAGAGATAGTCAAAGGCAGGCATGTATATAGCAGTCTGCTACATGGAAGAAGGTTGAAAATTGCTTTCCCCATACATTGTGAAAAGGACAAGAGGTAATGGGCTTAAACTGTAGCAAGAGGTATTTACGTTAGACACTAATAAAAGCTTTCTAACAGGGAGGTAGTTATGCACTGGAAACAGTTGCATGGGGAGGATGATGATTTTTCATTGCTGAGGACTTGGAGAACTGGGTTAAGTGCACACAAGTCTGATGGGCAGTGGGGAAATATTGGCAGAGCAGGGGGAGACTTCGAAGCTCTCTCAGGCTCCCTCCCTTCCTCTGTGATTCAGTCATCCAGCACAAATGTCAATTCTGAAAATGTTAGGAGAAACTTCTTGCAGAGTTTGTGGTCTCTGTTTTGCATATCTGAAGGCTACAGCTCAGCTCTTGGTTGTTTATTCCAGACTTGAACTCCCAAAGCTTTCTTACTGTGGCAAAGCTTCATCAAGCGCCCGTGCATGTAGGTGGCAAAATTATCTAGCTAATTAACTGACAGTCACAAACGGGCTGAAGAGAACACAGAAATCAGCCACCTTGGACAAGCACAGAGATGCAAACTCATACGTTAACACCTCCACTGGGACCATTTCGTCAGTTTTGGCACAGGGCAGAGTGAGCCAGTCTGGAGGCAGCCTGTGCAGTACGCTCGGATTTGCTTCTCCAAAGCAGGGAACGCTAACAATTGCCCAAAGAAGCCAAAACTGTCTGTATCCAATGTGCAAAAGATTAAAATCTCCGTGTCTAAGAACCAAATACAGATGCATTAATTCAGAGAAGAGCTTCCACACCCTATCAAGCCCTCATTCAGCCATGTGTGATTTCTCCAGGAGGGGGAACATGGGAAGGAGACAAAACTGCGGATCTGGGGTCGTTAGATCAACTCCTTGCCTGTCTGAAATATAATCAGTGCTATTGCTAAAGACTTGCTCATCTGTCATTCAGGTTTTGTGTTTAGAGGATGGTAATTAAGTGCTATTAATATGAAAAACTCATTGATCCGATCACTGCTTGTGCATGATTTGCACAGGCATTAATCTAGTCGGGCTTGGTCCATGAGCATGATTCAGTTATGCATATAATAATGATGATGATAACAACAGTAAAAATAATATAGTGAGCACTTATTTCTTGAGCGATATATATATATCTGTTTATAAATGCATATTGCACTACGTTAGAAATGTTTGAGAAATTACATTTTTTTTCATGTGGAATTCTGAATTAGTTTTCATTTCAAAGAGATGAGCAAGTCACTTTAATTTTTTTTTAATTTTTTTTCCCGGGGGAAAAAAATTGGGGAAAAAAAAAAAAACATTATATACAAATTATTTTTTAAGGAAAGGTAAAAAACAGGCAAGTTATGATAAAAAAATCTTGTGTTAGAAGGGCCAATTAAAAATGGAATTTCTAGGAAAAATATGACTAGTTCCATAATTTCTAGATGTGACTTCTCCTTTATATACTTGGAGATTAGAAGAACCCCGAACTGTTTCCTACAGCATTGGAAAACAGATACTTCTGGAGTGGAACTTACCAGTCTCCAACTGTGTGTTGCTGTGCCCTGGTTTAAGATCAGAAGATGATACCAAACCAAGCTGAAATTGCAGGACTACGTAGGAAGCAAACTAAAATGTTATTTGGTGATAAAACAACACCTAATCTGTAAAAATATCAAAACCAAAGGTCACCCCACCTCCTCCACCCCCAAATACTTTAATCACCGCTTAAGTAATTAAAGCTCACTTTCACTTTCCATCCCTCAAAACACCTTGCTCCAAAACAATAACCTACGATTACTCCCCAGGCTTAAAATTTTGCAGGTGCTTCTGTGCTTTACTGAACTGAAGCCATAATGATCAGTTGGCATCTAGGACTATTTCTGCAGTTAATAACAATATGTGATATGCTATAAGAACATTCATATCCATCTTGCTTGGACAGAAGACAAAGCAAGCTCAGGGGAAAGAAATCTTACTGCAGTAATATCTTAGGTAGTGGCAGAGTAAAGCAGTGAAAAATACTGGCACAGCTAATGCCTCTTTGTGCAATTATTCCCACTTTTATAAGTTTGCCCCAGTGTGAAAGTTTTCTCCTTTAAAATGGGCTGGCAAAGATAATCCATTAATTCAACAGCACTGGAAAGTTAACATTTTTTCCCTTCATTAGCAAGTTCAAAATTGCATTTTATTTCCATTTTGATGAGATTTTTATGAGTTAGAAGAGATGAAGTTGAACCCCAGGAGCTTAATGGACCCAGAAAGATCGCAGATACAGGATTGAATTCAATGAACCATGAGGAGTTTAGTAAATTAATTAAATTTAAGAAAATAATGATTTTTTTTGTCTGCTGGATTAAAAATGCTAAAATGCAATGAAAAGTTAATTTAATGCTAAAACTTTTTCCCCTAAATTTATTTTTGCGTTGGTATTAAATAACTTCTGCAAAGCTTAAAAAGTAGTGAAAAAAGAGGGGAGAAGACTTATAGAAAAATAATTATTAAACTATTTCTGGATTCCCTGCTGCACCCTGAAATCATTTCAGCCCAAGGACTGTCATTCAGAGGTGCGAATAGCCTACTTTGGGGTGTCTGTAGGGTTTCCCAGACTCACATCGCCCCTGTAGCTCTCCTTTGCTTGGTCTTGTTGCAGGAACAACTCAGCTGCAGATCTCCTGAAGTTCATAGCCCAATCTGTTCACACGTCTGGGATGCAAAGCCCTGAGGTAGCTCACAGGGCTACAAGACCTTCTAGGGTCAGAAACTCTGGTTTCCCTTTCCAAGTGAAAAGGCTGAAGGGTTTAAATTTGCTTGTTAAGCTTTTTGTGTCCCAGCGGTAGGCTGGTTTGTAACATCTGGTATAAGTTTCTTCTCTGCTTGGTTCTACCCAGAATTAGCCCTTTGCAGCATTTCTTACACTGTACTGCAGACAAATGAAAAAGTGCAATATCGAGGACTGTTTCCAAGCACTTTTGGAGATAAAACCAAAAATAAGGCAGCTCCCTAAAATAAACATCAAACAGTTGAATGAAGTTTACTTGCCACCCTACAGTCCTCAACCCATCCAGGTCTGTGAACCTAGCAGATCAGTGAACATCTTGGATCAAGAGCTACTTTAATTCTTGGTAGTTTGGTGTTTTTCTTTCTGTTTTCTCTTTTCATACACAATGTCAAACATTGCAGAGCCAGCTCATCCCATGTCAGCTGCCTGAGCTGTAATGAAGCAAACAACAGATAATTTCAGCAATTAGCAGGGGTGTGTTAGTGTCACTGTGGAAACAGGCACAAGAAAACCTGCCAGAAAGAAAAGTAAAAAAAAAATAATTTTGAAAAGGCAGAATTAAGTCAATTTCCCTTTCTGCTTTTCTTCCTCAAGGGAATACCATTGCAAAGAATAACATTTCAGAAGCCTGTCATTATTGATGATATGACAGATTCAGATATGGCTATTGGAGGAATATGACTTTATTCTGCATCCAAAAACAATGCATTAATTTCCTTTAAAATAGCAATTGGCTTTGTCTTGTGATTAATGACCTGCCACTCAAGAGCAGCTAACCAATCTTCAAAGCATGGCATCCAACAGGAAATTAATCAGTGAATGAGAACTGGTGTGACCAAAACCAGAGAGGAAGCCTCCGAAAGTCTATCAGCAGAATTATGAATTTAAATCAGTCAAATAATATCTTCAACTCTGGTTGACAATCTCCACACAGCGTTGTTCTTCAGTGGTGTTTGGGCAGAGAGATGGGCTCCAAGGTCATTTGATATTGCTGAAATCCTACAGAAACCATGTAGGAATTACAGTATTTGACCATGAATCCCAGGTGCCACTGAACTCACAATGCTCAAGGGCTATGTGTTCATATGGCATGAGCTGCTGCTGATGACTGGAGGTGTGCTCATGCTTCTTGAGCAGATAAAATACTCAATTTAAAATATGTGCAAGAGCTGTGGTAGAAGATGACAGCATATATAAAATAAATGATGTAAGGTTTAAGGAATTCATTATAGATGTAGGAAATGGGGCATGATTTGGATCCATTGGATGGGGACTTCTGGATGCCTGGTTCTCACTGTGTATTGCCAGTCATGGATTTGTTGTGGATGCACCATATCAAGTTTAGTTCCTTCAGGCATGGCAAATCCAGATTTGAATTTGTCTGTGGTTCAAAGCAGCTGAGAGATTGGGGGTTTCAGTCTGTGGGATTCTGTAGAAGTCACTTTTTGCTAAGTCCCTCATGGAATAGCTGTAAATGAGTCAAAGTCATTGGATTTCTCTCTGTAGCCAGTAAGAAAAAAAAAAGTTGCTGACAGTTACAATTTAGTTGTCCTTAGTGTTAAAAACCCCTCTTTTTACCTTCCTCCCTCCCCCCCGCAACAAAACCAAGAACCATTTGATAGCTGGCATTTTCTCTGTGCAAGTGACTTGCAGAGCATGGTCAAGGCATCTCCTGACCCTTTAGAACACAGAGCTTTCTCTTGATCCTTGGGACCTTTGTTCTGGAGAACAATTTTATCCCCTTTTTGAACAGGTCATTGCTATGTGGGCAGGAACATGTTGTCTTTGATTTCTCAATGTGGATCATGAGGCAATGAGTCCCACTAGCCCCTCTGAGGCTATTGAGGAGGCATGAAGAAGGAGAAGGCCCCCTGATTTCAACAGTGGCAAAACTGTGTTGAGAAGATGAAAATGTCTCTCTTTCTAATCACAGTCAGTTCACTGCTCTTTACCAGATGCTGACTGGCTTACTTTAGAGTCATTGACTCCAACCACTAGGGATTTACAGCTCATGCCCTCCCCAGCCAAAATCTTTATTTCATATATGGCTGTTCTTTTGAGCAGAGAGATGAGCTGCAAAAGTTACAGCTATCTGAGACTGTGTTTGGAAAAGACAATTTTATTTTTTGCTGTTTTCCACCTCAGCCTGTTGCACCGCATCGTGTCAAGCTCGGTGATGTGGGCTGTCACATCTGAGCACTATTGGGTTGCAGCAAAGCTCAGATTGGAGCTGGGCATGTCTAAACTTCTTGTAGTTTCTTCTAAGTGAAAGTTAGTTGTTTGAAATTCACTGTTCTTTACCTAATGTCTTTTGCAATAAAATGTATTGCAGTACAACATCCCAAAGGAGGCAGAGCTTCATTCCAGAGGCTGGTGTCTTATACAACTTTGCAGAAGACACAGGCTTCCTTCTTTGCTCTTGTCATTTCTCACAAACATGTGGCTTGTGGCGTCCCATACTGAAGAACTCAAGGACACAGGTAACTTGGTAATTCTTGTGGAAAGTATGAAATCATTGATGCAAAAAACAAGACCTCCAAGAACAGCACCTTTTCAAGCCTTATCAAATAGTAATAGTTCAGAAGATCCTGTTTCCATGGTGGTGTTGGGAATCATGGAACTGTTGCCCAGAATGAGCATATTAAAACAAATTTTCCAATATCTTACATTGAATCAGTACTTTAATTGCTGCAAAGAGCTTTGAAGCACTGTGTGGCAATTTGGAGAATGATTTTGGGCTCCGTTTCTGAATTCTCTTTGATAGTGGGAACTCATCATGTGGATCGCTGTTCTTTTAAAAACTCTGTAAGGGAATGTGGAGCCTTTGCTTTTTTTGGCTTTCATTTGCCTCCCAGTTGAGCCAAAACTGGAGACAAAGGAGACATTTTTACATTGCTAGAGCAGGGCTAGTACAAGGCTAGCAATGAGGATGATAAACTTTGATAGTCTCCCATTAAAATGAAGCCTGCTTGACAACAAAATACCTCAACTCAAGATGAACCATTCTTTCAAGTCTAGACTGTTGGAGGAGGCAGAAGAAACTAAACAATGAATGGGATCCTGCGAGATTCTAACTGCTTGCTAAGGCTTGTTAGGGAATGTTGTGACTATAGCAATTGGAAGTTAAAAATGTTCTCTCACCAGCCATGCCTGAAGAGGTTTGAGCAAGGAAAGTCAGTTGAAAGAACAGTCGTACACTCCTATTCAGAATGGAGTGGGTACCTTGATTCCTTGTAGAAATCTCACCTAACATCCAGAAAATGCTCATGGCACACCTTGTGGTGGCTAGGAAAATGAGGGAGTGAAACGCATAGAAACACACGTTCTGGCAAGAGCTCTGTTTTCTTGTACTAGCTGAAGCAAAGAGATCTTGAGGTGTCCCTATGCTTGCATTAACACTTGTCATCCAAATAGACCGACCCAGAATCAGTATGAATAGTCTGGAAAGGATTGCCTTTCAGGTTTGGGGAGTCTAACTGAGGCAACTTAACCATTAGGTCCCTTTTGCATGAAGGAGTAACAAAGTCCAGAAAATGCAGCAAAGATGCCAAGGAAAGAGCCAGAATTACTTTCTACTTAAAAGATAACAGAATCAGCTGAATGCCATGCAGACAGGAGTTCCTTGGCTGTAGAGCATTACAGGGGCTAAAACACATTGCTGAGAATCTAAGCACACTAAGTCCTGCTATTTGGTTTGAAGTGGTTTAAAGTCATCACAGAAAATGAACAGGAGTGCTCCATTTCTACTGTAACGCTGGCCTGGCTTCCTCACTCTTTGCAGATTAAGCAGGTCTGTCTGCCTGGTGTCGAAGGACTTCCAAAGGGGGTTCCCTCAGCTGCAGTATTACCACAAGACATTTTCTTCTTATCAGCACAATAGCCACATGATAAATTGCATTCATCCCCATTCAGGTTAAACTGAAAAGGGGGCTGGGTTGTGGGTTTCACATACCGCTTTAATTTACCCTCTCCTGCCTTCTGAACATTTATGAGCAATTCTAATGTTCGGCAGTCATGCAGGTTGTGCTCTGTTCCTTACTCTGCTTTTATTTTCCAGGTGAAGAATAGGAAAGCAGTTTTTTTGAAGCCATTTATTTATTTTCAAATGCACCACTATCTTCCTGCAGAGTGAGAAGTAATGGATAGAAATACCAATAGGTTATTATCAGGCTGATGCTGAGAATAAAATGGGATGGATAAAGCTTTGATGGAGTCCTGAAAGCTTCTGTAACTATTTGTAGCTTTGCAGATTACCCAGATCTCTCTGAATATGTTACAATATCTACCATGACCCCTACCACTTACTGCATCAGGCTTCCTTGCCAGCGAGCAAAATTTTGCAGTGAAGAAGCAAGCCTGTCTCATTGGAGTCACTAGGAGTTTGACTACTCTATGGCCAGTGGGCTTTGGTCTAGGTACAGAAAGTCTCCAGGTACAGAAAGCAATGGACTTGGCATCCTCTCATCATGCCGGTGGCCCTTGGGATGAGGGAAGGAGCACAAAGATCTCTGTAACACAACACAAATCATCCAAGACATAAGCAGTAAGGACAAGCTATAGCCAGAGCTTGAGAGCTTGCCCTCATTTTCTTGTTATGGATTTTCTTCTTATTGGGCTAATCACTCACAAGCAGACAGCTGCCATGCTTTAGGGTTAGGCCTGGCTGCCCTTGCTGGGAAGGCAAATCAGCCAAATCTTCTCTGAAAGGGAGGGAGTCACAAGACAGATGTTCTGTATGTTTTAGTGGCTCCTGAGCCTGAGGTTTGTCCTGGGACAGAGCAGGTGGTGGTGGGCACAGAGAAACCCTTGCAATAGGGAGCCAGATGGGGGTCAGAAGTGGTTTAATCACCCATACAGGGACAAGAGGCGACATCACATATTTGCAGAACACTCTCCCAAGCTCTCTCCTGCTCCATCTTACAGCAGTGGCACTGCTCTCCATCCCGTTTGGTGCATGCAGTAGCTGGTGCTGGGGTAAGAAGACACTCTTCAGAGGTGGATCGGAAGGGCGAGCCTGTCCCTCTCCCCATCCTCCCTGTCTGCCTGCAGCCCCACGGCTGTGTCAGGGAATAGCACAGTGCTGGAAACTCACGTCCTGTGGCCGGAGGGACCCTGCCTGTCCTTGGGCAGTGAGGAACTAGGCCCTGAGGAGAGGGAAATGAGCTGTTAAGTTACATGCAGCACACTTTCAACTGCTCTTTATATTCCATACCCCAGTGCTTTATCCAAAGTAATTTAAATGTCTCAAGCTCTGGTGCCCCCATCACTTTTCCTGGCACACTATTTTGCAGGCTAACTCATCTCACCATTTGCATTTTTCCACATGAAATTCAGAAGCAATTTCCCCTCCCTTCCAATCCTTTAATTTCACTGAATACTTTGCTACATACCCCCCTTTCTTTCTGATGTCTCCTGCCTCTCACCCCAGTTCCTCTCCTGTTCTTTTGTATCTCCCAAACAGGACATGGCACCAAGAGTTTTCAAAATGCTTCAGCAAAGAGGGGCAGGTTACTTCCTTAAAATTAGGTCTTGGTAATATATCCATATCTAGGGCTCTAATCCAGGTTAGAAAACCACAGGCTGCTCTGTCACTGGCTTCCTGCATCCCACTATTCACTTCCCTGTTCCTTACCACCTTTACCATCCATAAAGTATTTCAGAAGGGAATTGAGAAGAAAATTCAGTGGGTACTGAGGACATGGTTGTGGGGTGCATGTAAGTATAAGGACACCATTCACACCATTTAGCACTTGATGTAGGGCCAAGAACCTGTCTTCCCTTTTTGTCTAGAAAGATATCCTAGACATCACCTTTTTTTTTGCACATAATGAATGTTTTTTGGGTCTAATTCAATCATTAGAGAAGCTACTGTTTTCATAGGATTTGGATGAGCCTTTTAAAGCAAAAATCAACATAGGAAGCATGTCCATGTAGTTTTGGCATGCAGATTTTTAAAAGACTAAAGGAAACAATCAAAGCAATTCCTAGAAATTATGGAAACGATGTTGGGCAACAGGGACTATCGATTTCAATACTGTTGTATGGAAATGAGAAAGCCCTATAGGCAACCTGTGACAACCAAACAGATTAGTGTTATTTACAAACCGTAATGGTATCCAAATGCTTTTTTTTATTAGGATCCCTTGAAACAGAGATTGCAGTGGGTTTAGGACTAGGAGCATTTTAGGCATGCTATAACCTATGGGTTTAATAACAATAAGTTGTTTTCTTTGGCTGATTTAAAACCTTCTTGTCCCATAAAAGTATGGTGGATGGTTTTAATTAACACCTCAACCAACGTAATTTTTCAGGTGGGGGGACTGAAGCGTGGGCTGCATTTAAAGTTATATCTGGCAACAGGAAATCTTTTTTGTGCTTGTTCTTCTCTCAGAACATAATTTGTCACTGGTACTCATTGACACTACACATCACCCATGAGAAGAGTTTGGTAGGAAGAAGAATAATATTTTGACAACTTATAGACCCTCCGTTGCACATGTATAAGGTAGAAAAATAAAATGTTAGGATATCAATCCTCATGCTTTAGGGCATAGCACTTTTCATTAATGAAGACTTGGCCAGAAGTTGTCCTGTATTATTAAATTTTTAATTCATAGGGTTCCAAAAAGCTTCCGTTGAAGCTGCCAGTGTTTCAGGGACAGGAACACAGGTGACAAGGATCCCTGCTCTGAGCCAGATAGCAATTTGCATTTGGTGGAATCTCCATTTTCTTTGGGAAAATTATAAAGAAAGAAAGCAGGACTTCTGTGGTGCTCCATACAATGCAGTCTAGCCTAACCTATGGCCAGTCCTGCAGCATCCATTGGATCTGCACATCCTTGAAGAGAGCACATCCTACTGAGAGACATAGTATTGGAGAACAGGTGTTTGAATTAAATTACTTGCTTTTGAAAGAGCTCAAGGAAAGCATGTCCCATGTGGAGGCCTGGAAAAAACATGTCTGAAATGAGTCTCTTACTATGCTAAAGAACCAGCTGAAAGATTTCCTCTGATATATTTTCCTGTCTCCCTCCCCAAGCTAGTTATAAACTTTTGTCCTGCTTGTCCTTGTGAAAAAGTGTTGCAGAACATGACCAATTTTTAGAACTTCCATCTAGTTTATTGCTTTAGTTTGTTCTTGGCAGTTAGCAAGATATTTTTTTTTTTTTTTGCCTATGACCAATACTGTTCTGTATCACAAATAGCTCTTTTCTTTGCAGTCCTGATTTCCCGGAAGAATCTGTAATGAGCAAGCATTTTTCTTCTTGGCCTTCATATTGCTTGGTCAAAAAAGCCAAATTTCACAAAAGATGTAGACTTCATAGTACTTACCATCTCAGGAACCTGTGTTTTAGACATGTTTCTGAGTCATTGCTTTGAATATGCTCAGGAGACATAATGACCCTTCTTTTTCAGTCATCTCCCTATTATCTTTGGTTATTAAAATCCCAATCAAACTCAATCATATTTGGAAGTCATGAGGGAGAGGGATCTAATTACTGCACAATGAGAATACTCATGTTAAACACCTTGTTTTGGCTGTTAGGCCCTCCTGGGGTGCCTAATGAAACCGTGTATGTCAGGTTGAAGAGAGAATTGAAGCAAATGCAAGCCAGCTGTCTGGAGAGTTTATAAATGATTACTTGCTCTTGATAAATCAGACAAACAAAATCATCTTCTATATCATCATCTTAAAAAGAAAGAAAAGATGAAGGATTTTGCTCAAAAAGGTCTCTACAGTTAGAGGTTTGAATACCCTGGGGATACTTTAATGATACCCAGAAACAGGGTAGACACAAATTGGATCACTTCAAGAAACAAGGGAAAAGAAATGCTGCTCATATTTGTAGATATTCTCCTTCTTGGCATCTGTTTTATCTACTATCATGACTCAGACAACTTGTCCTGGTTTCAGCTGGGATGAAGCTGGTTTTCTTCCTAGTAGCTGGTGTGGTACTGTGTTTTGGATTTAGTACTAGAAGAATGTTGATAACACACTGGTGTTTTAGTTGTTGCTAAGTAGTGTTTAAACTAGTCAAGGACTTTTTCGGCTTCCCCTGCTCTGTCAGGTGCACAAGAAGCTGGGAGGGGGCACAGTCAGGACGGCTGACCCAAACTGACCAAAGGGTTATTCCATACCATATGACACCATGCTCGGGGGGACTTGGCCAGGGGAGGTGGTGGGGAGGACTGCAGTCGCTGCTCGGAGACGGGCTGGACATGAGTCTGTGGGTGGTGAGCAACTGCATTGTGCATCACTGGTTTTATATATTGATATTAGTATTACTACTGCTATTTTACTTAATTTTATTTCCATTATTAAACTCTTCTTATCTGAACCTATGCGTTTTCTCTTCCAATTCTATCCTCCATCTCACCAGGAGGGGGAAGTGAGCGAGCAGCTGTGTGGTACTTAGTCACTAGCTGGGGTTAAACCACAACACAACTGTATCATCCAAGCGAGGGAAGGCAATTTGGGTGAGTACAGGAAATGCTGAAAACAAAGCAGGTGAAGAAATCTGCACGGTCCTGAAAGCCCGTTTGAAATTTCTGGTGGTGCAGAACAGGATGTAGAGCAAAGGAGGACAGATGTAGGGATTCACGGTCTTGTTAACATTTGCAAATGCAAAACAAACAGGAAACTCTAATTACAGAAAAAAACAACAAAGGAGTCCGTTGATCTCAAATCAGAATTTCATTGTCTTTCATATTTCTTATTGCCAGCTTCCCATCATGGAGCAGTTCAGTGTTACTCTGGCACTCAGGAGAGGCCAGTTCAGTTCATAGCTGACTCTCACTTCTATGGCTTGGTCAATTTACTTGTTCTTTTCTCATTATGGAGATAATATTAGCACTTTTTCTGTCTTTCCCATCTAGATGGCAATTCTTTGAGTGCATTATCTTATTGTTTCTCTGTTTAGATCTGTGCACAATGGGAGTCTGACCTTGGTTAGGGCATACATTTTCTCCTTTACTGGTTTCTTACACAGGTACTTCTTTTGAACTTTCCCAAGATTTTTGTCATCTCTTTCTGCTAAAAACATAGTATTATCACATTGTTTTTATATTAATTTAATTTAACTTAACATTTACTAGTGAAAACATAGATTCCTTTTTCTGTGTATCTGTACATCTCCAGGTAAAATATGCTTATTTTACATTACAGTTGTATCATGCCAAGAAAGTCAATGGGGTTTCTCTTCATGGGAAATAATCAGAACCATTTGCTTTATATAGTGTTTTACCCTTTTACAGGGATGATGGAGATGTAGACATGTCAAAATCAAAACAGGGCTACTGTTTCAAGGCATATCCAACGAGCAGGCAGAAGTGAAGGAAAACTCTTTATTCAGTGGAAACTGCTGCAAGAATTTATACAGCAGTGCACAGGATATACATATCTAAACTTGCAAAAATAACTCTGCAGGAGTTGCAATGACCACTGGCCATCAAGACCATGGGTTTATGAGCCATATCTCCATTTTATTCTACCAACAGTCATTCAACTTGTACCCAATTGCAAGTTGTTGTTTTCAGATTTGCCAACAGAGAACAACGTGGGTATATATTGTATGTGCATGCCAATAAAACCTATTTAGAATACGGTTTCATTTCCTTACTGCCACCTTCTAGGAAATAACAGACCAAGTATGAAGTTTAACAGCTGTCCCCATGATCAGAAAGTGATTTTCATAAGGTTTTGAAGAGACACCCAGAGAAAACATTGATTCATGTTCAGCCTTGTAGCAAGCATACAGGGAGCCTAGATTGATAAGGAGCTAAGACTGGTAAATCATAATGTAAATAAAAGCACTATTTTTCATGCAGCTTATTTACAATGGCTTTAGTATGCTACATTTCCAGGGAAATATATGTTCTTGTCAGGAAACTTCAGGGGAAGTAAATGAGTTTGAATCACATGAATAGGTTTAAATGCCATGGCTGAAATTTAGTAAACTATTTTGCACTATCTCTTCTTCTTCATTAAAAGTGGAACATTTTTCTCTGTCTCTTGACGTACTTAATAATAAGGCTGGATTACCCAGTGGGACACTGGGTAGGAGCAGCATCCTTTAGTTTTCCTGAAAAATCTCACACTTTAGCATTAATTCCTCATCATGAGTCAGAATCGGACTCTGAATCGATATGTAATGGAGTCTGGATCCATGAATATTCTTGCTGGTTTCTATTTATCTGTGTATCACATAGTTTGGAACCCAACTATCATTGCAGGATCTGAGAAATTTTCACAAAAATAGTAAAAGTATAAATATATTTGGTGCTTATGAAGCTTCCATTTTTCTCTGGGCTTGGGGTCCAAATTTTGCTTTTGGGAGAAAAATATCAGCAAGAATTTGGGAATGGCAAAAGACATTTGCTTTATGACCAAAAAGAGCACTGTAAAGGTTTTACAGGGGTAAATAAATCATTCCTGATTTCTAGTGTCACATAGAAGTGATAGGATTATAAGATGGCGTGGGAGACATGACTGTAACTGCATTTCTGGCTTTTCATGGCACTGTAGACATGTGCAACTGGATGTGACCTGCAGAAGTCACCAAATTCTTCTGGGTACAAGGAAGCAGAATAAGCTGCACTTAGGTCATCATCTGACAGGTATTTATACAACTTCCTAAATATCCTCCAAGAAAGGAATCTCACAGCTTTCCTAAGGAAAAGTGAACAGCTTCCCTAATATCCACATCAAAAAGTCTTCCTATTTTCTCCTTTTGGAAATATTTCCTCCATTTTGATGTAACACAGTTCTATTAGGCCGTGCATTTCAGACATGAGTTTTAGGAATTAGGATCTCACAAGCTATTGGACTCTGAGAACTGCAGGTTGTTGGTCAGTTCCAGAACATGCAGTGTGAATTTTTTCTTAATTTTTTTTTTCAGTTGGACTGTGTATTTATGTTTCAGTTTGTCAAAATCTACAGTCAGCATTGGAGTCCTGTTTTACAAGGTGGTGAACAAACACAGCAAGCAAATGTCCATGGAGGAAATCTCTCTCAGTGTCAAAGACAAGAGAACATATAGCTGGAGACTGAGATAAATTGGACAAAGTAATACTTCGTGCAGTTTAGGCAATTTTGAACTTTACTTTTCTTTGGGTTCCTTTTTTTTTTTTTTTTGGTAGGGGCCAAATCAGAAAAGAGGTACAAATCTTGGGGGGAAAGCTAAGAACTAGAGATGGTCTTTGAGATTTCAGATCATGAAAACCTGTCATGTACTTACCAACTGTATGGATTAACTGAATGTAGTTGTCCTGGTTTCGGCTGGGATAGAGTTAATTTTCTTCATAGAAGCTAGCATAGTGCTGTGTTTTGGATTTAGTACTAGAATAATGTTGATAACACACTGATGTTTTTAGTTGTTGCCAAGTAGTGCTCAGACTACTCAAGGGCTTTTTGAGCTTCTCCTGCTCGGACAGGTGCACAACAAGCTGGGAGTACAGCACAGCTAGGACAGCTAACCCAAACTGACCAAAGAGCTATTCCATGCCATAGAACGTCATGCTCGGGGGGGGGGGGGTTAGTCGGTCTGTCAGCTTGCAGGGAGAGTGATCACGGCTCAGGGACTGATCGCAGCTCGGGGAGTGATCGTGGCTCAGGACAGGCTGGGCATCAGTCGGCGGGTGGTGAGCAATTGCGTTGTGCATCGTTCGTTTTGTATATTCTGTATATTCTGTTACCATTCTCACTATTACTATTATTATTTTTTTCTCTTATTAAACTGTCTTTATCTCAGCCCACAGCTCTAACTTTTTTTTTCCTTCCCTGATTCTCTCCTCCATCCCACTGAGGGAGGGGGGGGAGTGAGCAAGCGGCTGCATGGTGCTTAGTTGCCAGCCGGGTTAAACCACGACAATAGTTTATCTTTGATAAAACCTTTCTACCTGTACAGGAATGGCTCTCATACTCCTTCCTACAAGATTTTCTCAGATAAAGTAAAGACCTGAAGTTAGTAATGACAAAAAGAATCTAAACCACCTGTGAAGCACTCTTAATTCATTGTGAAGACATATTGTACGTCTACCAGACAATTCATGATTACCAATTGACTTTATGTGGAAAGTACGAGGATTTTATGAAGATCAATGATATAATAAAATCCATACTGTAACTTAGGATGGGTGGATGGTTTCTGATTCTCAAATGGACATGAGTGATAACTGAGTCTGACCAGCTGTGCAATTATTCACTAAACATTCTCACCTACAGTTTTCAGTGAGGAATCACTGTGGATTCAGTGATGTGAGAATTTTCCTTTAACTGATAATACTTGCACAATCTGTTTCATTTTCAGGGTTGTTTCATTCCCCTAAAACTTGCAGGCAGCACAGTCTTTGTTATCAGGGGTTCCTTGTCACTTGCAGGAGATAGAAGAGGGACAGAGACATGAGAAGAGAGCAAGAGTCGGGCAGAACAAAGAAAAACTGAAGGGTGCAAAGAAAAACAGGGGTGCAATGATCTTTTTGTGTACTTCTGGAAGCACTTAATACCTTCGTCAAATTGCATTTAAATCGGCCAAGGAGTGCAAAGTTCTTTGGGAAAGAGGAAAATGATCGATAGAGATGCACACCAACCCACACCCACCCAATATAACCATGTAAGTCTTTTTCCCTAGGAGACTACCCTGATAAGAAAGAGGCTAAAAGGGAGTAGGAAAAGAGAGACATTTCTGAATTATCACCATTCTCAGCAGCCAATAGCCTCACCATTCTTTGAAGCTGCAGCTGTATTTGTTATATATTTAGTCTCTCTACTAGATAAATCCTTCCCTACAAGAACCCACTTCCACCTGTGGATTAATAAGTACTTCACTACACATGAACCCAAGAAATGCGTATATATTCATTAGCTAGAGCTCAAAAAAGCAACAGCATTTTCACATGAGTGACTGGAAGGTCCAGGAGGTAATGGCTATCTGCAGTACTAGTCTCTCTCTGCCTTAGGTGAAAGTCATCGTCCTTGGTTGTATATGATAAAAATTAATGACTTTTTCTATTGGCTCTAGGGTGAAGCAGACACTAGAGAGTTCAAATAATCTTTCACAGAGTTATCATTCAGCAGGAACAGGCACAAATTAAGATATAAAATGCAGGTTAAAAATGGTCTTCCTTTAGATGATTAAAAGCGTGGACATGTAGGACGGGATGAGCCATGGCTCACCTAGCTTTGGTCCTGTTGTAATTGATCTGAGTTTCACAAAGGACTGGGAAGTCCATGCTGAGGGTTCTGACTGTCCGTCATTGTGTGTCCCCTGACACACACACCCCCCTCCCCTCCCCCCCCCCCCCCCCCCCCCCGAATAAAACTCCTACATTACAAGACCAGCTGAAAATGAGGGTCTCTTGTTTGAGAACAAGAAAGTGGAGGGGAACATGTGAGAAAGGTGATATAGGAAAGTGAAAACAAAAATAGTCTTTGCCACAGAGTAAGGACTTTTTATTCTGATCTATATAGCTCTAGTCATAATGAGGTGCTGACTTATGCCTCACGTGTCTTGATTATTCCAAAACAAACAAACAAAGTTAGTCACTGGAAGGAGAAAAAAAAAGAATTATTTCCAATGCGCATAATAAACAATGCAACTCATTGCTTCAAGATATACTAACATCTTGGCTTCCATTGCAAATGAAAAACATACAGGTTCTTTACATAGTGCATGGGAATGTTCAAAATTACATAAACTGGTGCATAAAAGTGAAGAATAAATAGAAAAGTTTATGAAACATGACATAAGCCAACATTTAATGGGTAGGAGTTAGACAAGGTAATGCATAATTGTCAACTATGAATTCTCTTACACTTTCCTGCTGAGAATATGGTACCAAACTTTGTGCCAGGGACAGGATACTGTACTAAATGGCCCATAATTTTCTCCAGAAAGATAAGTTCTATGTTTCCAATGATGTGGTCTGTCAATGCACAAAAAGCATGTGTCTCTAAATCTTGCATGAAGTGGGAACTGGCTGCTTGCTAAAGTACAATATAACTGCAGCACAAAATAGTACAGTTTCCAAAATGCACAATATTTAATAAGCAATGTGATACAGAATGCAATAACTATTAATAAAGCCACTCCACTGAATTGATTTTAGCACGATTAAACTTTTCTTTACCTTATTTCACAGTCCATTTAAAATGTTCTATTTTTCCTTTAATGGCAAAGGAAAATCTAAGCTTTAATAAAACACAGCAGCATAAATTCAAGGCAGCATATGGCCCAGATGAACAGAAAGCATTATCAGGAAAAAGACAACAGCACCAAAATCAGAAATCCAGGCTGTGACACCATCTAATTGATTTAGGTAGAAGAGCATCTGTATGCAGTGAGCAATGGGAAACTGTCAGCAATGGGCCAAGCAAACAGTTTTTCAAGGTTTTTGAGAGGATGGTCATGTAAATAAATGCAACTCAGTGGGAAGTAGAAAGGGAAGGAGAGAGTTTACAAGAGGTTTACAGCAGCTGGAGCAGTAGCTGGTATGTTCAGCTTTGGTGTCCTTTTTGGGTAAAGGCCAGATCAATTCAATGTCATTCCACCTCCACTCACCATGGAAAGCCTCTTGTTTCAGGAGCAACACCTGACCAAATGCACGCCAAGTTTTACGGTATTGCTCAGGGTGAAGTGTTGCCCATTTGCTGAAAACACCTTCAGGGCCAGGACTGCATAGCTGTGTTCTTCAGGGCAACAACACAGACTTTGTTACTCATAGAAAACCACATTGGAAGAGAAGGAACAGTGAATACCAACTGTCTATGGGTGAAAAGCAGCTCCAGATTTTCAGTCTAAGGTTCAGTTTAGAAGACCTCCTTCATCCATCCAGGACCCTTCTTCCTCCCTCTCCTATGAGCTGAAGAGTTACAGCACTTTCCAGGTAAGTAAGGGCTATGGGCATGAGTTTCCTCAGCATGATCTTTCTAATCCTTGAGCTCTTATATGAAACAGGAACTTCTCTGGTAGACTTTTGAAAAGATATATAATAAGCTGCCACAGCATGTTGTGCATGTGATCCAAGGCCATCTGTGTGTGATGCAGATGAGGCCCTCTGCCATTTATACTCGTGACGGTGCACATCCAGTCATGTGTCAACTGCAGACTGCTGCTCCAATGTCTGTGGTGGAAGCTGCATAGGCAATGATGTCTAGAACCTTAAATATGAATTAATTAGTAGTCCCCAGACTGTAATGCAAGGTGAAGGTGTGTGATACACAGGCCTACTTCTGTCTCTGAAGTGGGGTGGTTTTGTAGGTATCGGATATGACCTGTTCTGGAAATGAAAATTGCCAAGTGTAGGGCACAATAGCTTTGATAAATGGCAGGTGGACTGAAACTGAAGACAGAAGCACATGACGGAAAGCATTTACAGCACTGCAACATATCAAGTCCTTGCCCGTCAGCTGAGCCAGCGTGACTGACTGAGCACACATTCACACTTGTTCCGGCTGTAAAATGAAATGTATTAACTTAAACCGCCATGGTTTATGTTCCGTTTTCCTTCCTAATGGGGATAGGTTAGCAGTGTTTGCAAGGTCATTCCTGGTGCCTCAACATCTTCACTGACAGATGGCAACTCGATGAACTGTGGTAACGCCATCATTTCCACTCATGTGTCTGTATCCTGAGGAGTCCTGAGCATTTGCAGCTCAATAAAATCTAGGCTTTTACTGTGCCTCAGGAGAAACAATTATAAAGGACACCACTTCCTACCCCATGGGACCACAGTGAGTGGGCTACAGAAGTTGAGTTTTCCATCGCACGAGAGTCCCTTTTGCAATTCACTGCCGCTGATGTTTTCAAACCTGTCTGTCTGACAGCCCCTGTTACAGCAGACAGACTGTCTGGGAGATGACAGCTTGATCTGTATCTCTTTCACACCTCTTTAGGGATAATTTTTGATGTGAGGTAGGTTTTGATCAACTACCTCCTATCTTATATGCTCAGCTAAACAAGCTATTTGATTTTCTTTTTTTTGTTGTGATGGGTAAATATGTCACTCATGTTGTTGAACATGCTGGCAACAGGAGATGTAAATATGTCATAGCTGATGGTTACAAGCTTCAGTGATCATGCTGGGCTTGAATTAAGGGTTATTTTTGTACTCCCTTTGCAGACACTGGCAGCCAGTTCTACCTCCTTTGAAATCCAAGAAAAAATTTTGGGACCACATGAAATGAGCCACTTTCCATAAATGTAAAATATGCTGGTATTTTTCACATTCATGTATATTTGCTGTTTATGGGAATAAATAGGACCAAAGAGAGAAGCAAGCAAGAATGGCTCTTCCATAAGATTCTTGAGTTGGCTAAGAGAAAAGGAGTGACAGAAACTTTCACAGATGTTCTTGTCATCAGCCCTCCCCTGCTGCCTCTTGGGCATCCCAAGTTGCCCTGCAGGAGTCAACAACAGAACATTTTTTTTCCTAGACTGGTGTTTAATGAATCAGCTTTTTTTATGCTCCTGTCCTTTGTCTGTAGGGCTGTGTGTGTAGACAACATGCTCATGGACCCCACCCTTAAAGGTCAGGGCTGCAAGGGCAAAGGAGGGCTGTTATGTTGAAGGACATCAGATTTACTTCTAGGGAAGGGCTTTGTGCAGCCTGTGGCTTCCTCAGGGGTCTTTGGGTCCTTCCACCTGTAAGGGCCATAGGTCACAAAACCTGTGTTTTACCTTCTTCCACCTCTCCATCACTGACCTAAAATATGGGCACCATACACCCAGTCCTTCATGGCTTGTCCCTTGCTACATATAACATAGTCCCAACCGAGCTGTGTAACTGTAAATGTACTGCTAAAAAGTGTCTGTCTTTATCTGATTTCAATGTCGATTTTATTTTACTTCAAGATCAAAACTGGGCACCTTAGACTGAATCTTTAGCCCTTCCTCCACTAAAGTGATTCTGAGAACCATTCCTACAGGGTTTTCTGTTTTGCTTTATTTTATACATTTTTCCTTTTGCCCCTTTTCTTTTGATTTTTTTCAGCGTATTTAGCACTAAAACAATGGTTGAAAATCCACATGCAAGAGAATATCAAGAGTCAGTATTTCCAGTCTGTTAATGTTCCCTCTAACTGTCTTCTGATGTGAGAAATGGAAGAACAACTCTATCTTTTCAAGCTGATCACCATCCTTTGTTCCAGCAAGACAGTTTCCTTGCTGATAGGGTTATGTTTTGTGGCCATGTAAACTCCATATGCGTGTGTTTTTGACGAGCCGTCAGGACTAACCATCTGGAGTGATATCTTGGCATATTTTTTTTTCACACTTAAAACACCAACCAGAGACAAACAATTTAATGATCATCTTGTAAAGTGATGTTTTAGAATCATATCAGCAGGGAAATGAATGTGCTAAGAATGCTGTTAAACATGTTTCCCAGACGGTAGAATAATTGAAGGTGTTTATTGGGGATTTGTCATGAGAACATTAACTGACTTAAGATGATGTTGCTCTGGGAAAAAGAAAAGATTTTGAATTCATTAGGAGAGAATTTTTGGACCTGGCATAATAAGTTAGACGTTTTTTTTCTAAAATTAAAAAACTTGGATGGCCTTTTCTGTGACCATGAAATATTCCTGGGAAAGCCAAATGCAGATTTCTTCTAAATGAGTACAAAAGTATCCACTAATGGCTTCTGAATTAAGGGAGATGTAAGTGCAGTTCTTAGAGAGAAGGGATTTCCCCCACGCTCTTCTCTGCAAGAATGTAATATTCTCAGGGTTTTTTTTCTTTTAAATACTGATTACCACCACCCTGGGGATGCTCTCCTCAGAATGAAACCATAGCCTTGGGTGCCTTTGGGGACCAACTGTCTCTAGGAAATGCTCAATAAACAACGGCAGGAAAGAATACCCATTTTTATCTGTGGCTGTCCAAGGATCCATGATTTGTCAATTAATAAATTTTAACTAATGGATGCTACTGCACTGACTAATTGGCCATTGAACTATCAAGACCTGTGTCAGTGAATTCATGTCTTCACTGAAGAATAAATACATTTTTCACAGCAGAGACTCAGTGTTCTCAGTCTGTTTTTGTATAGCATCTATCATAACAAGGTCTTGATTTCACATTTAGGTCCATTACTATGGCATAAGTATTACAATAAAAATTAGAGCACGATAATTATCTCCCACCATAATTTTCCTCAGGTATTGGAGTGAATGTCTTTGTTACTTTTACCAAATATATTTCACAGTATGTATCAAAAAAATAAGACAATCAACCATATTTTTCCACAGCTTTTTGAAATTATCCCTTAAAATATGTCTGTTTAGCATCTGACAGTCAGGCTCTGTTTAGCCTGAGAAAGTCTGCCAGGGCAGAGCAGCTGAGGCATGGCCAACCAAAGGCGTGGTAGGAACTGTTTTCCTTCATGATTAACTCCCTTCCCAGAGGCCGAACGAACAGGTACCTGTTCAGCTGAGGTCTGCTAGGAGCTGGAGTATTCAGCTGCTTGTAGGATTAATTCAGAAGTTTACACAGCTGGCCAGAACGTGAATCAAAAGGAGGAGTCCTGAGATCAGACCAGTGCAGAACATTGCAGTCTTGGAGCAGACCTCCACCTGCATCTCTGAAAGGCAGAGGCTGGTGAAATCCAGGGACTGGGAAGAAGCCCAAAGACTGGGATGTGGGTTTGACTGGGCACCCAAGTCCCTTGCAGCATCTTCTGCAGGTGTTACTGAATGGAGACATCCTACAGTCCCTGCTGTGCTGATGTTGAGTGTGGATTTCCAGTGGCGTGGCAGTCCCTCAAGCCCTTCAACGGAGCAGAATAAAGGACAGTGACAACCATTAGGATTTTAAGTTGCAAACCACAGAAGCAATTAATTGAATATATTTCAGACAAATGCTTGTAGCAAGGATCTCTCCTCCTTAGCATCTATAAAACTGTTGGCTATTTTGTTTATGCATTGTGCATCTTATTTAAACAGCCTTCTTATTTTTATGGCACATTTTTTCATCCCCTGTACCCCTGTTTATTCCATATATTACAAGCTTTTATGTCGTGTTTTACTAGTGGATCTGAACTTTGAAATTGTTGAAACTAAAGATCTTTCGCCATAGTTTATATTTCCAATTTCTTGCATTTGTTTTCATTAATCTTGGCTTTCTTCACAGGTGGTTTCTTTTATTAGCTCGTTATTGATGTGAGCAAAACACATTTTTTTTTTCCTCTTGTACATTTACTTTTCCCCATTAGAGTTATGCCTGTTGCATTTATAAATGACCATGTCTGCAAGGCATTTGGGCACTTAGATGAGAAATGCTGATGCTGAAGTCAGAGCTCTGAGACGCTCGTGTCCATTTGCAGTTAATTTAGGCAGCCTCCACAGCTCATGGATTTCTATCTATCTGCATCCAGATCTCCGGATAGTTGCGTTCTGCTTCTTGAATTACAAATAGAAAAAAAAGGGGGGGGAAAAGGAATATATAAGACTATAATAAGAAAACAAGTGAAGGGTCAAAATAGTCTTTGGTGTAATGCTTTTGTCTCCATACACTGAAAGAACGATGTCTGTTCAACTTTGGGAGAAGACATATTACAAGCATTTGATAAATGGGCATAAAATAAGGTGTTGTATATAGAAGGCAAACCTGGCATGATTCTTGGTCTTTTCTACTGGTAGGAGTCACTCCAGAGCAAAGAGTAGAGAAACATTTAAAAATACACTTTCTTTTGCCCCCTTCAAAGGCATAAATAATCTAAATAATGAAACCCACTGCCTTGTCTTCTAGATCTCAGGCCTACGTGAGGCTTTGAAAAGCACCTATTTACTTAGTGCACTAATTAGAATTATGGCACTGATAAATTATATAAAGGAACAACCCCCAAACCTCAGAATTCCACTAAGCAGTGCTCTAACTTATACTTTGTCCTCTTGATGTTTAGCAAAAAGACTAGAAAAAATACAAGGGGATGGTGCTGGATCTTAATGTACTCAGTAGAGCTCATGCAGAATGACTCTTCTCATCAGGTTTGGTGATGGGGAAAAAAGGGGACACACTGGATCACAAGAGGGAAGGAAAGGGCTGTGCTTGCAGCAGCAGAGGTGGCAGCCTGGACTCCAGCTCATGGGGGTGTTAGAAGTGGTTTCTGCAAACTGCCAGGAGTCCTTCAACTACGCTTGCTGTGAGCTGACGAGACAGGGTTGACCCACACAGTTTTTTCATTAATAATGCTCTTGTATTGCCTTAAATCTCTAAGAGTCAAAATGTAAATGAAGCAAACACACAGTCAAAACTCAGATCCCCTATTCTGAGCTCCTTTTACAGCTGGTATGACAAATGAGTGACCCGCATGTCATTTATCGTCTGTTCCCAGACCATAGCTCTGTTTGGCACCTATGGAAGCTGTTTCTCCCCTCCTGTTACTATTGCTCCTGAATTCTGGGCTTGATTTGTCAAAACTGAAATAAATTATCCTTTTTTCTTAAGTAGGTTTGGATCAGGGTCTCTAGGATAGGAATGGGAGTTTAATGGGAGTCTTTGGGTTGGGCAAGAGAGAGAAGAGGAAAGCACAGCTGCCAGTAACCCTGGACTTTCCTGGCTGATGGCTCTTGTGGGAGTGTACATAGGGCCCTTTGCTGTCACAGACCACTTCAGACTTTTTCTCCTTCCTTTTTCCTCTTCAGTCTAATTTGAGAAAAAGCAGATATTTTTTTCTCTCCTGGTGCAGGAAGTGGCACATTTTTCATCTTGCAGCAGCATACAAAGCAAAGCCATTAAAACAGCCAAAGACCATCAAAAGGCAGCATGGCAGAACCATAAAAATGAGTCCACCTCTGCCCCAGAAATGGCCCAATTTTATTTTCTACCTGCCATGTTGCCATAACAAATAGGAGCACCTTTGACCATATCTGAGGACCTGTGGGAAGGGCATCCCTTATTTCTCCACCCAGGTTCAGCACAAAAATTGAGCTCAGCCTCTGTGCAGTCAAGCTCTTTTATTTTTTTTCCCCTTTCAGCTTCCTTGTCCATTATTAATCAGGAGATTTACTATTGCTTGAACTGGATTTTTATTGCATTAACTCTTCAGGGTCAGATCTTGCCTGCTCGCAAACTCTGTAGTAAAGCACTTGGGTAAAGCACCTGCCTTCTCTGCTAGAGGTAAAATCTGATCCTAAATGAAAACCCAGACTAAATGTATTTTCTCCTCTCCTAATTCTTACTGTATTTATCGCAAACAATTTTGCGAATGCTGGAGGATGTAAAGCTGGCTTGAGAGCAGTCAGAGGTGGCTCAATAGCCATCAGAAACTGGCTTTTGGTAGGTATAAATTCTGATTCCTAACCACATTTTCTTCACACTTTTTCAGTCAAAGAAAAGCATGGGTATTAGCACACTGTTAAACTGCAATCCCATGTTAGCACCCGTTAGTACACTGTTAAACATGTAATCCTAGAGTAACACAGTGTTTTGCTGAGGGATATCACTTAGGAAATGTGTCTACAGGTATTGAAAGAAATACATTCAATATGAATAATGCAAATATAATTTTAAATGAGCAGTTGAAAAATTTGCATCAGCTTTTGGCTGACATCCTAGTCTGTACTGAAGTGAGCTGGGCTGTATCCTGCCACTGCTCCAGAGTGGTCTTAATCCACTCTGTGTCCTCTCCTCTCCTTTTCCTCTCCTGGCTTTTGCTATCTCCATTTGTATGCATGCTGGGATTTGATGGGTCCCTGATTAGGCTCTGCTGTAATAGAAATAGCAGGTAGATTTAAAAAAAAGTATTCTGTTTGCTTGATTTACTTGAATAACTTTTTAATGGTCATGACTGTGGAGAAGAGTTGAAAAATTCTTGAGCCCAGAATCTAAAATCCGGAAGACAAATCAAGCAAATCTCTACTCCCTTTTCTTTTGAAGCCAATCCTGTGGTTCGGGGAGCCTTCATACTTAATTTTACTGAAAGTGCAGTCCAAGGGGCTGAAGTGAAAACCATTTTTAGTTTAGCTTAAAGGAAGCCTGGTCTATACATGGAAGACAAGGACAGACATTTCTGTACTCTTCTGCAAAGCCTGGGCATCCAAGAGGGTGGCTTTGCACTGCCCTTTCTCTCTTGGACAAACTTCCCATCTGCCAGGCAAGGCACTGAGGACCCACCTGGGAAGGATGCCTCTCCATCAGCCAACAACCAGACTGACACGGTCAGCCTTACCAGAGCTGCTAATGTGCAGAAGTGGGACTTTTGCAGCACCAATCTCCCTGGTGGGGCTGCACCCACCTACATCGGCTGAAGATCCAGCTTCCCAGATGCCTTGGGTGCACTGCTGATGTATGCCAGCAGGATATCTGGGCGTTATGTAAAGGGAAAACACCTCCAGGCAGTCTCAGCATTTCAAAGAGCAGAGGCATATGCTGCAATTCTACAGCGTGGGTGAGAAAGCACAGTATGTGGGTGAATCCCCGCTGCTGGCAGAGGAAAGGTCTGTGTCTGATGCGGGCCAGCTGCAATAGCCCTGCCTCTGTCCTGCCCTTCCCCTGGACCACCAAAGGCTGGCTGTAGACTAGAGATTGGGTCCTGCTTTATCGTTCACCAGCCAGCCTGGGAAGACCTGGCACAACACAGTTGTCAGCCAGATTGGCCCTGACAAGTATCGTATGCTTTACTGCACCCGCTAACTGCCTGCTTTTCTCACCAGCCTTGCTGCCATGCAGCCCGAAGAGCAGGTGCATTAGCATCTTTGTATAACAGCCTAGGAGGCAATAAATAGTCAGATTTGCCAGGTAGAACTGTCATTCAGCAAGGTGAGGGATAGACAGTCTTTTCTTTACACAGCTGAAGATCGTCTCTGGCCCCTCTCTCCTTCTTGCAGCCTGTCCTGAGCATGCCATACGATGACTATCGAGCACTTCTTTTAAATGATTTTCCTTCAGTTGGAAGATGCCACTGTGCTCACATTACTCACACTTGTCAAAACTGGGCAAAGATAGTAAAAAATCCCTCTGGTGTCCTGAGGCTTTGAGCTGGCTTTCCACAGACTGTACGTCAGGTTTAAAGTACCCTCTGACTCTGGGTTTCAGGATGAAGATGTTTGTGTTCCTGAGCAAGGAAGGCTGTCCAGACAGGACTCCTGAGCCCTATTCCTGCTCCTGCAAGCTGCAAGGGACTTGTAGGATGGATCAAATTAGCTTTTTGGCTACCACACAGTTTTGCACCAGTTAAGATCAGCCTTACTTCACAGTAATGACCCAGCTGACCCTGGGGCTCACTTGGGATCTGCTTTCCAGCACAATATCCTTACATGGGATAATTTTCTATTTCTTTAATTTATCAAAGGACAGATATTTAGATACTTGGAGCCTTAGCTTGTGCACATGGAAGCCAAAGGCAGTTGTTAGGTGCCTGTGTTGAGTTAGGTGCCTAAATAATTTGAGGGCATCTAAGGGGTATGCTTGTTCAGGTTGAAACGTTCTTAACTGCATAGTTACACAGCATCTGGTCCAATATAGTTCTGATCACAAACAGCCTTGTGAGAGAAGGCGTAGGTAGCAAGCCTGTTACTGTCTGCCAATAATACTGTATAATTAATAAATACTTTTCCCCTCAATAAGGCTATTAAGTACCTATTTCCTCTGAGTCTGATCCTGAGTCAGGACATGAGACTTAAGGGCAAAGTGCTATTATTGCTAAACATTAGTATAGAGATTACCTTTCTAAAAAGTAATCTCACCTCTGCCCCGAGTAAGGAATCTTGGTAAAGAACTGCACATCACTCATCAGACCTGCCATCCAGGCACTTCCAGCCAACCCCACAGCAAGATGGTTTGCTTACCCGGGTGTCCTTGCACACTTGCCATTCTTATTTTGAAATAACTCTGAGGCGATGTCTGAGCTTCATTTAATGCACTGCTGAAGCACAGGTTCAGTCTGACTCCTTCAGCTCATCCTACCGTCTTGTTCAGAGGAACAGCACCTCTCGTGAGAGCACAAATCGGGTCCCCACAGCTACTGAGCAGAAACACGAGTGCCCAGTGTGACAGCCCAGCACTGCTCTGCTGAGCCAAATACCCTGTGCAGCCGGAGGGGACGCTGTCACGCAAATGGAAAATGTCTTAGCATAGAACCAGTGCTCTTACCATGGTTCGAACTGTTTGTGTGTATGTTGGTGTAAGAAATTAACACTTCCCTACTACCTGTGCTTAGCACGATGGGGCATAATCACCCCGCAGGGGCTTTGCCACTTTCCCGTATCAGGACAGCGATGCTTACAGCTCTTGCAATGTCAGTCTTCAGTGCAAGAGGAGCATTGCTGCTTCACTGTCTTGCAATGACAGACCCGATCCTTTTGCTCTGCAGCCCTGCTGAGAAAAAGACATGGACTTTTTTACTGGTACAAGAGCTGGACTGACCTGCTGTTTTCTTGGGGTTTCCACATTTGTTAATCCAGCTGCGATCCTGGGGAAAGCACTAGTAGTACCATTAATCTGGGTAGACTAGGAAGTTTCAGGGTAATTTTGTTATATGTCATAGTAACCTTCCCTGGAATGCAGTCTCACTTTCACTAAATTAGATATTCTAGGTGGAAGAGCACAGTAGTCCCAGCAATTAACAACCAGCAAATACCCCTGGGCAGGGCAGACATCCCTGCTACTGGCGGCCATCAGAGGATGCTGTAACACACGCTGTAGGGAGCTTTCCTCAGGTGCTGTTTTGGCATGTACATCTCGGACATCCAGGTTAATTTGGTGGGAGGCTGAAATGTTGCTCGTGTTGGGCTGAAACACTGCCAGTGTTGAGTTCCTTTATGAAAGGTGAGACTGGTAGGGTGTCTGTTGGAGCTAGGGTTGTGCTGAGCCATGGCCAGCACCTTGGGTCACTGGCAGGATCACTCAGGCAGGAGAGGTCTTTAGGTGGGGCTGATGTGGGCTGCTGCCTATGGGCACACTCGCTTCCCTTGCATTGCTCCTGTGTGTGAACCACGACGGGTCTAAATGCTGATGTTTCTGGTTTTCCCAAGGACCATGTGGTGTAGTTTGTTTCTCTACAGCAAGATGCTAATATGCTGTTAGATAAAGCAGACAGGGCATGTTTTGTTTCTATTCATTTGTAGACACTTGTATACACAGCAACCAGCTTTTCACTGTACCTGTCCACAGCACTGGCTGATGCTAAGCAGGGAAAACTAAGCCCCAAGATCTCTTTCAGTGCTGAAGACAGGAATGAGGAGAGAAAATCAAGTTGGAAAAAATGAGGCTAGGTTTTTCCTCCAAATACAGCTAGGAGAATATCCACCAGGAAGAGAACATAGGACTAGGGTGTTATCAGGTGTGGAGACAGAAGTTCATCAGCATCTTCCCCTTTTTAGTGTGTGTGTAGCCTGTGGGAGGTTGGGAAAATTGTGCATCACTGAAACAGTGTGGGGCTTTGCAGGTAGATTGCTGGAGTGATGCTCCTGAGAAATTGCCCACTGATTTCAGCAGGATCCAGGTGTTGCTTTGTGATATATGATATCATCGCCTTTCGTACTTCTCTGATCACGATCTCTTCCCCTACACACTGCAGTCAAACTCACAGCCTCCCGGTGGGTCACTGCAGCCCTCTCTGTCTCCTACCCATGTATCTCCTGAAAAGCCCTGCTTCTGAGGTGGTGAGGACCGTGTGATGCAGACAGAAATAGGAGGAGGGTAAGGGGTGACTCGAACAAATATTCCCAGGGACATCTGCGTGCAGGTGCCTGGGTGCAGTCGGGTGAGGAGGCAAATTAGTGGAAGAAGCCAAGGATCAAAGGCAAAGACAGGCAGACCAGACTGTGCTTGTTTGCCATTCCTAGACTAGCTATGGGGACGTGAGGCTGGCCTTTCATTATGCTCTTGGCCTTTTGTTACACTCCTGCTGCCTGAAACACAGTATTTCAGTAGTCAACAGATGTGATTTCTAGGCACTGCTACGGTAGAAATGGTAATAACAGATAGGGTGAGACTTCAGATTTGATGGGCTTAAAATGGCTATTGGCTAGCACTGAGTAAAAATCCCTGTGGTGCCGGCCAGGGTTTGTTTGGGTGGGTAACACACCCATGGTCCTCCTCCGATGGCTGCTGTGTTCCAGCTGTGTGCCTCCAGCTAAGAAGCAATAAATTATTTACCAGGGCAGAAAATTAATGCCAAGCAGCACCAGCATCTTAGTGCACAGTGAGTCATACATAAAACATTCTTCCTTCTGTGAGGGCATGGTGTGCTGGTGGAAAGCAGGCTGAGGAGGGAAGGACTATGGGAGATGAGGAGTTTGGGGTGGCAGGGGCAGGAATCTTCAAGAGAGCTGAATAATGGGGGGAGTGATTTGAAGCCAAGCTTCTCAGGTGCTCTGTGATGTTAGCATGATGGGAGGGAAAGACAGAAAACAAAAGCAAAGCAGCAGCATCACTTAAGACTTGGCAGCAAGTATTGGAGGTGAGGCTGGAGAGAATGGTTTCTTTTATTGTTCCCTCCTAGGTATGTTTTCTATGTGTATGGAGTATGGCTATAAAAGCCTTTAGCTTTCTGAAAATACAGCAGGAGCATTAAGAGGCCCTGCCCATCTGCTGGGGATTGAAATGTGCTTCCAGCTCCACAGCCCCCTGCCACGCTCACCTCTCCCTGAAGACTCTGATTTCAACTGTACTGAGCTCTAAAGCACCTTTGCTCTAACGATGGTCACCTCAGCAGCGTGAGCAGTTCCCAACTGTGCCAGTCCTTGAAGCTCTTGTGCATCTCCTAGTGAAATTCCCCTGAGGGCCAGTAACATGAAGATCTTAGCCTTCTTGGTCTGATGAAGCCCTAAGGTATTGCTGGTTTTTTTAAAATCCTGTATCCTGGGAGAAGTATCTGCAACTTTGACTGCATTTGGAGATGGAACCAACTCTTGAAATAAGAAATGAAACATCCTTTCATCTGGACAAGGTTTGTCATGGTCCTCAGGCTTTCCTGAAAAAATATTTCAGTGAAAGGTGTTTCCAGACAAGTCTGTCTTTATGCTAGGTAGATTTTGGGGCAAGCCATGCAACCCACTTTGGAAGACCGCAAAAAGCTTTTATTTGATATCTAGCAGGCTATGGATCAGCGCAAAAGGGCTGATTTAATGGTGCGGGGAGGCAGCTATTTCTCTGTGCTGTTAATGGACTGCCTTGTGGCTAGCGCAATGCTGCCCTAGGGTTTATCTTCCTTTCCCTTTGCTCAGAGAGGGTTACCTATAGCAAGGAGCTGAAACTCCACAGCAGGGTGTGAACGTTTAAGAGTGGGGAATTTGCTCTGCAGTCCCCAAATGTGGGTGCTTGTCACTGACCAGGACAGCTGGACCCCTTTCACCCTCATGATCCTCTCTCAGAATAACTTTCAAATCATTCACATGACATTATCCGAGGAAGGCACTTCCCTGCAGCGTATGCATGTTGTTTACGAGTGTGTGACAGTAATCCAAAGAGCTTCCTAAGTGTCTGGAGGCTTTCTGCAGATGTTACAGGCTGTGAAAAGATTTCACAGAAAGGAAAAGAATAGTGAATCACTGCTCCTTGCAAAAGGAGCGCTTACTTGCCAAACTCTGTGTGTCCAGAGCAGTTCGGAGATAGTTTTTCTGTGAACCAATTCTGAAATACTACAGCCAGTGCAGCTTAATCGGATTTTGGACCCCACTTCTCTTTGCCTTCAAACCAGGCTCTAAGGAATTCTTGAGCATTAAGCAGTTAATTAAATCTGACTCTGTCCTCACAAATAACATTAGAAGGATAACACTCTTCAGAGTCCTAGTTCACAGTTGAGCTTTGTGTGGGCAATTAACTCCTCTTGCCCTGCCCTCACATGATTTTTAACTAGTTCCTTCTGGGTTGTAAAGAGGTTGATGACTGCTGTGCCTCTTTAATAAATTAATGGTAATAACAAATGTGTGTGCATCCTTCATTAGGCGCTATGGAAATGACTTTACTCTGAAGCTGGGATTGCTGGAGCTTGGCAGCTTTGCTGGAGGGGTGGACATGGAGGTTAGTTGCTCAATTTCTCCTATCACCTCCTGGAGCTCTCAACCTTGTGAGTGTTCAGTGCTAACTTTTCCCAGAAACAAACAAACAAAAAACCAAAAAAAACCACCAAAAAGGAGGAAAGATTGCAGTGGAACAAAAGTAACTTTTGCATTGGAAGAGCTTGAAAAAATATGTTCAGCTTCACCCTCCCAGGATCAAGGGGAAAGCAGAAACCTGTTCATTGTCATTTATGTCTCCCTGTTTTAGGAATGCAATTTGTTATCTCCAGTGCAAGCATTTAGTGGGGTGATGTGTGGAGACATCTTTCATCTAGCAACTGGCTAAAAAAATCTCAAAGGATCTGTAAGACCTTTATTATTCAAATTCTGACTTCTTCTGAAAAGAATCAGAGAAAAACAAGGGAAGAGTAAACTAATGAGGATTTTGAATTCACTTCTGTTGATAATTTTGCACCAGGCTCCTTTGGGCAGTTCAGTATACTTGGTGCTCTCTGATTTAAGAAGAGGAAACTGCAGCTCTTTTGCCCCACAGTTTCAACTATCCCAGATTTCTGCAACTGAAGGTGCTGCATTCAACTGAATACAGTGTTAAAAATGACCACCTCAGGGAAGCAGGCACTACCATGATTTGTGGTTGCTAGATGTTTTCCTTCTTCCCCCGACCTCCACAATCAAAAGTCATTGAGGGTGGTGGTGGGGGAAAGAGTAAGAATTTAAACATTTCTGTATATTGCTCCCCTGCTTCACTAATACATTTTCCTTCCTGTTATTGCGTGCAGTGAATTTACCTGTACTCGGAGAATCCACTGCATCCCTTCTTCAGACCTGAGCCATCTCCAGCAGGATAACTAAGTTTCTCTGATACAGAGCTATCAGTAGCATCCCAGTTTTCTCCACAAGTTTTTCTTTTGCTCTTAGAGAAGAAATACTTCCCTAAAGTATTTCATGTCACTAGGATTATTCCAGACAGCTGGAACCATAAGCTAATGTCGGCATTGGGTTATCTTCAGAATGGGTGCCTTTGGACTGCAGAAATGTAAAGCTGGCAGAGTCCATAAAAGATCACTGACTGCAAAAATACCTTGATTCTCTCCATGCTTGAGTTTCATGCCTTTCTGATGTTGTAGTCAAATTCTCTGCCCTGTAATAAAACTCAGGTACTAGATCACCTGACCAACATAAATAGGTACAGTGCTCGGGATGATCACAGGACCAGGCTGTCCCCATGTGCCGTAAGACGAATCGGCGGGGAAGACGACCGGCCTGGCTGGACAGAGGACTACTAGTGCGACTAAGGGAAAAAAGGAGAGCTTACCAGCTCTGGAAGAAGGGGCAGGCAACCCAAGAAGAGTACAGGGATCTTGTCAGGTTATGCAGAGAGGAGATTAGAAAGGCAAAAGCCCAGCTGGAATTTAACCTCGCCACTGTTATAAGGGATAATAAGAAGAGTTTTTATAAATATGTTAACAGCAAAAAGAGAGCCAGGGAGAACCTCCATCCACTAGTGGATGCAAGGGGGAACATTGCCACTAAGGATGAGGAAAAGGCTGAGATACTCAACGCCTTCTTTGCCTTGGTCTTTAATGGCCCGACAAGTTATCCCCAGGGTACCCAGCCTCCTGAGCTGGAAGATGGGGACAGAGAGTGGAATGAACCCCCCATAATCCAGGAGGAAGCAGTCTTTGACCTGCTATGCCACCTGGACATCCACAAGTCTATGGGGCCGGATGGGATCCACCCAAGAGTGCTGAAGGAGCTGGCGGTTCCAACCCTCTTTCCTGGAGAACAGGGGAGGTCCCAATGACTGGAGGTTGGCAAATGTGACGCCTCTCTTCAAGAAGGGCCGGAAGGAGGATCCGGGGAACTACAGACCAGTCAGCCTAACCTCGGTACCGGGGAAGATTATGGAGCGGTTTATCTTGAGTGTGCTCACCAGGCACATGGAGGACAATCAGGGGATCAGGCCCAGTCAGCATGGGTTCACGAAAGGCAAGTCTTGCCTAACCAACCTGATTTCCTTCTATGACCAGGTGACCCGCCTGGTAGATGAGGGAAAGGCTGTGGATGTTGTCTACCTGGACTTCAGCAAAGCCTTCGACACAGTCTCCCATAGCATTCTCCTGGAGAAGCTGGCAGTTCATGGCCTAGATGGATATACTCTTTCCTGGGTTAAAAACTCGCTGGGTGGCCGAGCCCAGAGAGTCGTGGTGAACGGAGCTAAATCCAGTTGGCGGCCGGTCACAAGCGGTGTCCCCCAGGGCTCAGTTCTAGGGCCAGTTTAATATCTTTATCAATGACCTGGATGAGGGGATTGAGTGTGCCCTCAGTAAATTTGCAGATGACACCAAACTGGGTGGTAGTGTTGATCTGCTGGAGGGGAGGAGGGCTCTGCAGAGGGCCCTGGACAGGCTGGATCGATGGGCCGAGGCCAATTGTATGAGGTTCAACAAGGCCAAGTGCCGGGTCCTGCACTTTGGTCACAACAACCCCATGCAGCGCTACAGGCTTGGGGAAGAGTGGCTGGAAAGCTGCCTGGTGGAAAAAGACCTGGGGGTACTGATTGACAGCTGCCTGAATATGAGCCTGCAGTGTGCCCAGGTGGCCAAGAAGGCCAATGGCATCCTGGCCTGTATCAGGAATAGTGTGACCAGCAGGAGTAGGGAAGTGATCGTGCCCCTGTACTCGGTGCTGGTGAGGCTGCACCTCAAATACTGTGTTCAGTTTTGGGCCCCTCACTACAAGAAAGATGTTGCATTGCTGGAACAGGTCCAGAGGAGAGCAACCAAGCTGGTGAGGGGTCTGGAACACAAGTCATACGAGGAGCGGCTGAGGGAACTGGGGTTGTTTAGTCTGGAGAAGAGGAGGCTGAGGGGAGACCTCATCGCCCTCTACAACTACCTGAAAGGAGGCTGTAGCGAGGTGGGGGTCGGTCTCTTCTCCCTGGTAACAGATGATAGGACGAGGGGGAATGGCTTGAAGCTGCGCCAGGGCAGGTTTAGGCTAGACATTAGGAAAAACTTCTTCACCGAGAGGGTTGTCAGGCTCTGGAATGGGCTGCCCAGGGAGGTGGTCGAGTCCTCATCCCTGGAGGTCTTTAAAAGAAGGATAGATGAGGTGCTTAGGGACATGGTTTAGTGGTGGGATGGCAGGGTTAGGTTAAAGGTTGGACTCGATGATCTTAAAGGTCTTTTCCAACCGAGGTGATTCTATGATTCTATGATTCTATCAAACAAGACAGATTTTTTAATCATCATGACTGTTGCATTATCCATCCTGCAGCTCGTTATTTGGTACTTGGCAATAATTTAACAGTCAGTCCAATGACATCCCACTCACTACTGCTCTTTGCACTGTAGCAAAAGAAGAATCTGAGATAAATGTGGTACCAAGGTTTAACCACTGTCATTAAAGTCACACTAATAGTATTGCTGTGTTGTTTTTTGTTTATTGTTTAGTGACATGGGCACTGAGCTGCCTTCTCTTTCTCTCTTTTTCACTTTGGAGACAAAGCGTAAATAGGGAAGTTCTGAAATACTTTGAGGAGGGCAGAGAGGGGCTCCTGGAGCTGCATTGCTCTCTTTCTCCTGATATAAACATTCTCAGCCACTTTGCCCTGTTGTAATCTTAATGGTTGTCCAGTCTAGGTCTTCTCTTCTACTTTTATGAGCCAGCAGAATTATTGCTTGTTTATAGACCATTATTCCTGATGGCTCCTTCCATTTTCAAGGCAATATATATGCTCTGTAAATGCAGCTGCTGACCAAATGGCCAGGTGTAATGCTCTGAGCTGGCTCTTTGCTAATAGGAAACAGTTTCTTAAGAAACTGTGAAAACAACCTGACTGTTTTTTCTCCTTGTCCTTTTCATAGGAAATTAGTCATGAAATACAGAGAAGTGATGGAAGGACAGTTTAAGTGTTCTGCCTTAAAGAATATCCTTATTTCTTAGTCTCCAGAAAGCCTGACATCTAACCAGGAGAGCAGTGTAAAACTGAATCTTCAATCTGCTCCTTTTATGTCCTATTCTCACCAGGCTGCTTTCAATCACACAAATCCTCAGCAATGTCTTTTTTTAAGACCTGGTTAGCAAACACATGGGAAGGAAGATCTGGCCACAGCTGCAACACTGATAGGGTTCACATGGCACAGGAGATAAGGAAAGTCCGAGTCTTCAATTCCTTCTCTAATAGGTATTTTATTATTTAGACTGAATCACTCTCTGAACCAGGCCTGTCTCTTTTTGAGAATCCAGGACTTTGTTTCTGAATTGCCTCTGCTTTGATTCAAACAGTAGTTCATAGAATCATAGAATGGTTTGGATTAGAAGGGACTTTAAAGATTATCTAATTTCAGTCCCCCCTTGCCATGGGCAAGGACACTTTGCATTAGACCAGGTTGCTCAAAGCCCCATCCAGCCTGGCCTTGAACACTTCCAGGGATGGGGCATCCACAATTTCTCTGGGCAATCTGTCCCACTGCCTCACCACCCTCATAATAAAGAATTTCTTCCTGTATCTAACCTAAATCTACCCTCTTTCAGTTTAAAGCCATTACCCCTTGCCCTATCACTAGTTGCCCTTGTAAAAAAGTCCCTTTCCAGCTTTCTTGTAGCCCCCCCTTTCAGGCACTGGAAGGCTGCTGTAAGGTCTCCCAGGAACCTTCTCTTCTCCAGGCTGAACAAGCCCCACTCTCTCAGCCTGTCTTCATACAAGAGGTGCTCCATCCCTCTGATCATCTTCATTGCCCTCCTCTGGACTCACTCCAACAGGTCCATGTCCTTCCTATGTTGGGGACCCCAGAGTTGAATGTAGTACTCCAGGTGGGGGTCTCACAAGAGCGGAGTAGAGGGGGAGAATCACCTCCCTCGACCTGCTGATCACGCTTCTTTTGATGCAGCCCAGGATGCTGTTTGCTTTCTGGGCTGAAAGTGCACGTTGCCAGCTCATGTTGAGCTCCTCATCAACCAACACCCGCAAGTCCTGCTCCTCAGGGCTGCTCTCAATCAGTTAATCACATCAAGAAAAAAACCTTGTTGAATTTTTTTTTTCAAAATTGTTAATGAATACTAATGAATGATCTTATATTGAGTGTCTGATCTCTCTGAGGTAAGGGGTTTGTTTCTTGCTACCTTCCATAATGGGGGCATGAGTATTTAAACCAGTTTAAATGGCTAATGTGGAGAGGCAGGTAAGGGTTTACTAAATAATAAGTACATCTTCCAGCAGTCTTCTTTCCTCTGTCTTCACATATTTTGAGTTACAATTTTACAAAACTTGCAATTCAAATGTGAAGCTGGCCTAAGAACAGATAAAGGACTGTTTTTATACTTAATAATACAGTTTACACTGTGGTCCCACAAATATCTTGGTAAGCAAACCAAGAGAGTGATGTACTGGGGCAGTAGGAGCAGAATCTAGGAGAGAGGAATGGGACAGGACAGGAATGCCCTGTACTGAGCCGGCAATGTGCGATGGCAGCCCAGAAGGCCAACCGTACCCTGGGCTGCATCAGGAGAAGCGTGGCCAGCAGGTCGAGGGAGGTGATTCTGTCCCTCTACTCTGCTCTGGTGAGACCTCACCTGGAGTACTGCGTCCAGCTCTGGAGCCCTCAGCACAAGAAGGACATGGAACTGTTGGAGCGGGTCCAGAGGAGGGCTACTAAAATGATCCAAGGGCTGGAGCACCACTCTTATGAGGACAGGCTGAGGGAGTTGGGCTTGTTCAGTCTGGAGAAGAGAAGGCTGCGGGGAAACCTGATTACGGCCTTTCAGTACCTAAAGGGGGCCTATAGGAAAGATGGGGAGAATCTTTTTAGTAGGGCCAGCTGTGACAGGACAAGGGGTAATGGTTTTAAACTAAACCAGGGTAGGTTTAGACTGGATATAAGGAGGAAATTCTTTACAACGAGGGTGGTGAAACACTGGAACAGGTTGCCCAGAGAGGTGGTGGAGGCCCCATCCCTGGAAACATTCAAGGTCAGGTTGGATGGGGCTCTGAGCAACCTGATCTAGTTAGTGGTGTCCCTGCTCACTGCAGGGGGGTTGGACTAGATGACCTCTAGGGGTCCCTTCCAACCCAAAACATTCTATGATTCTATGATTCTATGATTCTACTCTTCTGTGAAGCTGGCATCTCATGAAACTACAGCCTTGGAGAAACTGTACAGGGTAAATCAGACTCACCACAGTCCCCAGGGTATACACTGACCTGCCCGCTTTGATGCTTGTTGGACTTTTGAACTGACATTTTTTCCTACCAGAAATTTGTCATATCTGAAGATGAGGGAAGACAAAGAACTTGCAGCTGGCCCTGAACACAGACACAGAGATCTGAAAGGATGTTTCAACAGTATTAGCTCTGCTGCTGCATCTGAGCTTGTATTTTTTCCCCCTCATTAGGAGCGAGAGTGGAGACAATGCACCTACGGTAAACAGAAATAAATCAGAAAAGGGTGGTTTAGGTCACTTGTCAGCTATTTCAAAAAATGTTCTTGTCATCTTGAATAGTTGCAGAAAAGCTGACATCACAAGCTACTTTTCTTCTTACTGATAATAACTGAATTAGTACCAAGTAGTTTGAGTTAACATTGATTTAAAATTTTAAAAAAAAACCCCTGTTTTAAATATTGATCCTTCACCTTTTCCAGGTGGAGGTAAAAAAAGATCTGCTGCAGAGGCTTAGAAAAATTCTTGTTCATTTTCCTTCCAACTCAGCTAGTAACAAAATCCATATTTATGTATCAAGAAAACAAAGTTAAAAAAAAAAAAACCACGGAAGAAATGCTCTAGCCTCTGTATTACACTGATTGTACTTATCCACTGCTTGCTTCTGCAGTTGCTTTGAGATTTCCATTTTAATTCCCAGGAACAAAAGGAAGGTAGTGAGACTGTGGGTTGGAAAGAACACTGAGGATCAGGCTGCTGACAAGAGAAGTGACATTTTTACTGTTATTATTAGTAGTAGTATCGAAAGAATGTGCCCAAAATCTGAGCTAACAGGATTGCTCTGTGAAAGCCACTAGGTATACACACGATAGGAAAAAATTCCTTTCCCAGACAGTTTGCAATAAAAATAGCCAAGATGAACACAGTAGATTTTTTCAGCCTGATTTTTAGGGATGACAAACTAAGGCAGGGAATGACTGAGTTGATGGAAACAGGGTTTTCCCACTTCACAGGGAATCTACAGTTTTGGGTGCTTGTCATGCATCTTGCTCAGTTGTTTCATCCATAAGGCATTCCCTTTCTCACCTGAGAACAGCAGAGGTGGGTTTAATTCTGCACAGTCCAGCGCCTGGCATCTCAGTCTAACAACTGCATAGTACCACTTGTGCGGCTTAATGAGAAAGGGGGAGAGTCCACGACATTGTAAGCTTCCTGACCAGAACTATTTTATGAGGCTGCTCTTTTTTCCAAGTAGTAGTTTTGCTTAAAAAGTCCACCAGTTAGTCCTGAGTCTCCAGACATCGGGCACTTTACCCAAAGCAGAAATTCACATCTGTCTATTTGTTGCAACCAGGCCATTTTCTGAAGAGGCACAAAACATCAGCATCTTTTGGATGCAGTGAACTGATGCTATTGGAGATCATTTTCATAGCAGCAATCTGCAGGTCTGCTATAACTGAGCTGACCTGGGATGACTGAGATATTTGTGATCATGTGAAAATGTCCTTAAGCACTGACTCCTGTGACAGCACAGCTCTTCTCTCGCCTTATCCCTTTCCATTTACAAAAGCAGGGAAGTTTAGGCCCCCAGGAAAGACGATGTCTGGTAGGAGGCCACCACCATCAGAACAATTCATCCAACCTGTGTGTTCTCCATCTCTCTCTGTCCTAAAAAGTCTCCAGGAATGGACTAAAACCTGGAGGAATTGTCCTTGATGGTTGCACAAAGTTTGCAGGTTAAAGGATGAGCATCTGGCCTTTACAGAATAGTCCTGAATTTTCTGTTTTCTTTTTTTTTTCTCCATGTGCAGAAAAACTTCCCAAAATATTTTGCATGAGCTCTAAGACCAGGAGCATCCTACCAGCTTCTTTTTCTAATGCTGTAGTATTATTCCATGAGAACGGATGGCATTTGCTTTAGAAGCTGTTTGGTACATAATATTTCAAAAGTCCCAGAACTGTGGAGAACAACTTACACTGCAGCATTTTTGATTGGAGCTAGCAGGCTATGCCAGCAGAATTAATTATGGGCGTTAATTTCCTATATTAGTGCTTGGCTTCTGTTGCTTCTCTTCACCTGTACTAACTGTAATTTGTACAACTTCCTTTAGCTTTGCTTTAAAAGCTATTTAAACCCTGAGCATCTCAGGAACCTGCTGCAGAATATAGATATACTTTGGTGAATTGTTATCCTGTCTCCCAGTAAGAGAGCTTTGTGCTGTTAATTACAGCCTGAAGCCATTGAATGCTACTGCTGTGTTAAAGTAAGTGGAAGGAATGCTCTATGTCTCTGAGCATAGGCCACCGAGCATGATGGGTTCTTTATAATCTTGGTAATTCTTTTTTTTTGGGGGTGTGTGATAATTTCACAATTCTTAAGAAACATTTTGTCGTATTAAACGATGTGGTTGAAAGTCCTGCTTAATTATTGATGCACTGAGAGCATCAGTATGGATCTAACCTACTATCAGATGGTGACTTTTCTCCTGCACAATGAAAGTTTAAGCTTCAGGAATGGTGTGTTGATGAATTGATGCAGGGTTCATTGCCAACACTCTCTTGCATATTTTATGAGGCAAGCAAATGATGGGAAAGAAGTCTGATTTTCCTCCTGGAAATTCTACCTTTTAACAAAGGCTGAGGCTAAAGGCAAGCTCTCTTATCCCCGAGAGAAAGTTTTCATGTAAAGAGCAATTATTTTAGTCTACCCTGTGTGACCTTTAGCATTGAGAGAATGAATCTGTCCTTTTCAAAGAGTATGACTGACTATTTTCCTAACTTTGTGAAAGGTGTGATGACTGACAACCTTGATCCTTACTCTCCTCTGTGTTGGCATATAGGAAGAACTGCTGATATTTTTCCAGAGCCTTTCACGGCATACCGGCTTGCTGCACAAAGCCATGCTGAAGATGACCTGACATCAGTATAAGTGAGGCCTGAGAGATAAATGGATGTGTCTCCAAAATGATCAGCTTCTAATTCTGTGCACAGAAAGATAATTTCAGCGTTCTGAAAGATGCTCTTTCCCTGGGCCAGTGGAGTTTTAAGACGGTGAAGAAAACGGGAAAAGCTTTGAGCAGCTGTGGAGCTCCTTAGATGAGGTATGCTGTGTCTTGGTGCTTACATTGCCCTTTCCCTGCAGAGGGGAAACAATTTGAAGCCAAAACTCAGAGTAGTGGATTCTTCAGCTGGGGACATTCCCTAAAACCTAAGCATTAAAACATTCATTGTGTAAGAACTAACTTATTTTTTTGGATCTCACTTCTCCATTCCCTTTATGTGCATGGGGGCAATGGGCCTGGCCGCTTGATGGATGTGTTATCATTACTTTCCATGGGGCAATTTAGAAATTATATTGCTCTGCAGGCTACAGTAAACAAAGGCATTTCCTTCAGAGGAGTCCCTCAGAGGTCAGAGGAACCATAGGCAAGTTAGTTCTCAGCAACCTCATCTCAGGCTGCCCTTAGCTTGACACTGCATCGTGCAGCCAGAGCAGCCCTTGCCTTAAGCCTTAGCATGGTGTCCTATGATCTGTATTTTGGATGACATCATGAAGCCAAATAGTTGTCACCAGTATAATTTGTCTGACAGTCCTAACATTTTCACATTGATACCTACTCTGAGAAAAATGCAGTGATGAGGAGATTATTTATTCTCATGTACTCATTGTGGCAGAAGAACAGCACAAATCCCCTCTGTTATAATTTGCCTCTCAAACCTGGTCACAAAGCCAATAAACCTGGAACAGCTTCTAGTGAATATATTACCAAACTGCAAACAGCCACAAGAAAGCTCTATATGGCCTCCCAGTCAGCTATAGGCAGGTAGTCAGCTGTACTAGACCAAGGCAGATTTACTCCCGCACACTCAGTGTTACTTTAACTAGGTTTTGTGTTAGATCTGGCTTGTGACACAGGACTTCAAAACTCTACTTGATCCATAATATCCGGTATAGACATATCTGATAAGAGGTCAGAGATCTGAACTTTCCAACCAGTGTGCAGACTGAAATCATGGAGAATGACAGTAATCTGCAGAATGAGAGGTGCCTCTGCCTGCCATCATACAGCACCATTGCAACAGCATCACAGCAAAACCCATAAAAATGCCCATCCTTTTGAATAATATCATCCTCTGATTTAGATCCAAGAAAATTTTCTCATCCTCCACCCTCTCTTCTCAGTACCCAGTGTGAAGAGATTAGCTGGAAAAGTGAAAGAACAAAAAGGCTAAGGGATCACAGTATCCATATGGTTGTGGTTAGTTGAGGCTGTTCAGTCAAATTGGGTAATAAGCTTTGTATTACATTTTTTTTTAAATTTTAACCTGTTCCATGTATCAAATTTTATAATGTGCCATTCAAGTCCAATTTACACTCAGAATGGCTACAGATTTTCATTTTGCTTTAAACTCTGTTACGATTGCTGTATATTCAACACCCTGCCTTATTGGATTTATAAATAAATGCTGCTATATTTTTTTTATTCATAATTTAACTTCAATCCCTCTGGTTGCTGTTCCTTTGCAGACACAATATTGTATCTGTCCACACTTACATTGTGCCAAACTTGATTTAGAAATCAAGAAGCACTTGCAGGATATTTATTCCACCACAGAGCAGAAACACAGGTCTGCTTCTGCAGGTACATATTAATATTTTATTCCTACTGAGTAGGCCAAATCTGAGTTTGGACCTAACATTAAAATGCCTTTGTGCACCCACACTTTAAACTCTTGTAGTTAATAAGGGTAATTATTTAGAGACAAGTCTCTCTTCCCTTGAATATACCTTCTGCAGTTCAGCTTGACAACCTTAGCCTGGAAGCTGGGAACAGGATACAATGACCAGAAAAGTAATTTAAAGCTTTTCTTTCCTCTAGTCATTGTAAAATGGATCCGTTTTAAAAGAAAAGCTTATAAACCTTAACATAAGAGAAGACATGCTTGAATTAAGGACCCCCCCTATCCTTCTGCATTCAACGAGCTCAGTGCTAGGGAGGTTAGGTAACTTGGGGAGGGTGAAAAAAGTCAAGAAAATTCTGTCTGATTCCTGAGTTCTCCAGTTTGTGTGGCCCCAAAAGAGCAAGTGCAGGGCAAGAAAGCCCTTCCATGATGTGTTTGCCATCACCCTTGTACTCAGACCCTAATGCTGTATCCTGAAGATGGAATTGGAGACAGCAATGCAAGGATAGTTGCAGCGGCTCAATTGGAAGCAGGAAGAGCGGTGGCTGGACTGGAGCTCTTCCTTACCATCCATGCAAACCTTTCTGCCTGAGTAAAGGCATAGCTGCAGCTTTATTTTGGGAACACTGGGATCTGGAGCTTAATGGCAGGTGAGGCTGAGGGGGAAGGGAAAGGAAATGCAGATGAATTTCACTACCACAGATAACAACCAACATTCTGTATTCTACATCCAGTACTTCATGTCACCTCCTTGACAGCCAGGCAGTGCCAAGACTGACCTACTTTGGAAACCAAACATGAAAAACTCTTGCTTGAGAGCTATATATGTGTATCTATAAAAGTTTAAACAAGAAAAATGAATGCTTCAAAGCAACATGTTTGATTGTATTTAAATTCAATCTCTGTCTGAAAGAGATTAATTTTAAGCCTGCCCTTTTGAAGAGAAACAAACAAATATCCTCACAGAATAACTGCAGGAATCTGAGTGTCTGAGATTCACAACAGTTGAAGTGATATTTTCATTTGATAGATGTGTTCTGGGATTGCCCCTTCTCAGGAGTTTGGCTTGACATGAAGTAGGAATTTTCCAGTGCCCCCAACCTGAAAGCCACGCTCAGGAACATCAGATACTTTGATGGTGGGCCTCAAATATCTGGGTAAGATACAAACCACCAGCATATAAAAAGTCCTTAGCCCACTGGCTGCACCAGTGGAGCCTTTGTGTGTATGGATCAGGCAAGGGCACCAGAGCCAACCTGAGCCTGGGACTTGGAGATATCACTCTTGCTGCATCTACCTAGAGCCGCCTCAGTTTCTGAAGGATCTTTCATTTGGGCTTAGGTAGTTTAGGTGGCAAATTGGACTGGTTTTTTGTGGGTTTTTTTTTTCAAACTAGCTAGCCTAATGCTCTGCTACAGCTTGGCACATCATGTGGAGAGAGCTCCATGAACCAAATGACAGCTTTCAGCTGGCAGTGGCTTCTCTCTCCCTGTCATTCATGCAACAGCAACAAGTGAATATTGACCTTTCTCGAATGAGCTTAGTGCTGGCACACAAAACTCTTCAGCATGTGTCACCAGCCACATTTGCCTTCATCTGTCTCCCTAAGCTGCTATGTCAGAGTTGAGATGAACAAAAGAAAAATAACTCAAATATAAGCAGATTGTGGTCCAGCATTCTGTGTTAGGATGTCTTAGCTTGGGAATTTGTTCTTCTGGTTGATTCTCAATAGTCTGAATATCATGGTTCTTAAAAGTACTGTCATAACTAGGTCACTTTAAAATAGGGAAGGAAAAAAAAAAAAGAGAAAAGGAAAAGAAGGTAGAATTAACTTTTATCAACTTGTTTTGATATTAAGGAGCTATACTGACTTGTACTTCTACCAGTTAGGTCAGGTACTCTTTTTTTTATTATTAGTCTTAAGTCATACTAAGTTGTCTGAAACAGACAGGTTTTTCTTTTTCTTGAGTATATGTATTAATCTAAATAAATTATGCACTTAAACTGTCAACAATATAAGTGCATATGAATCTGGATTGAAAGATATCATGAATATATTTCAAAGAACAGAGCTGAAGTTGTTATTGGAATGTATATGGTGAAGCATCATATGTCAATACTGTCTGTAACAAAATGCATGAAACACAAAGGCAATAGAATATTTATGTAAAGTGCTTAAGCTGCTTATATCCATTCTTTTTCATGTTTAAGTTTTTCTAACTGCTGTGTCTTTGTCATGTTTTTTTTGTACAAGGATGACATTACTTACAACCTTAGCTAACTGTAAGTTAACAATGCAGTTTGTGTGGGAATTCAGATAAGCTTTCTAAAGTCTGAACGTTCAGCTGATCCTTTTTGGTTTAGAAACTGGGCTGGATACCTGGTGTGATTAGTTTTGTGGGTTGTTTTTTTTTTGAAGAGAAGGCATTCTGGGAAGAAAGATTAAATTGTTAGATGCAAAGATGGATGTTTATTGCCTACATTCTTGTGTTTTAAACACATGGTGATGAAATATCTTGGCAGATTAAAATAGCGAGCTTCACTCACAATTTATTATGAAAATTCATTGTGGTCAAATCTCATTTTAGCTAAAATTATTTACTAACCTAGATTTTATTTGCAGAAGTCACAGTATTCCCTCTATTAAAAAAAAATAATCTCCAAACCTTTGAAAGTTTTTAAAATTCTGATTCTGCTTATACATGTGTTACAAATTATATCACCTTTTAATTTTTTTTTTAAACTATTATGACTAATTTTATTGTTTCTATTTGTTTCTGGCACCTACCTGGTTGTGGGTGAAAACACATTCTGGCCAGACGGTGTGCGTACTGTTAAGACATTGCAGCTGAAGTTTTATCGCTCCTTGTCTTTCCTTATTGACTGCTTTCCCTTAATTTTAAGGGAATATATACATAAAAATAACACCAGGGACAGAGCCTTAGTAGCTGAAAAACCATCAGACTTTTGCTGAAATAGGAGGAGAATATCAACAGAGAAGCCTATTTCTTTCATCACTACTGGGTAAGATTGGTGTCTAATGACAACATAGGTCCAAACATTAGTTTGTAGAAAAGGTCATAACCTCCTGTCAATAGCAATAACCATGTGCATTTCACTTTCAAACAAGTAATATTTTAAAAATTAAAATATTCTACTGAAAAATTAGAAACCAAAGCATGATAACAATTGGTTAGACTAAATCAAGTAAAAAGGTGATGGGAAACAATGACCTAATAAGATCACTTTTATCACTGTACAGCCCAGTCTGCCTACTTGAAACTGGTGAAAGTGAAGTTGCAGTTGAACACAATGTAGTCAAGAAAAAAACTGGGGTTTGGATTGTGTCTTTCTGTCCCTTCTTTGGTTAATAAGAGTAACTCATCCTGGGCAGTGAATTCTCCTGTTGGGCTACCATGCTTACGTCTGGTTTATTTGTCTGGAGCGACAGCTCTGAGCCCTGTGGGATGCAGGGACTACCAGTGCCTGGCGTGCAATATCCTCATCTTGCTCTTGGGAACGTGAATCCAAGGGCCACACTTACACCTTGCGGATTGAAACTGGGGAGTGAACTAACAGATATTCAGCAGGAACAATAGACAGGCTGAGGCCCTGGAGGGAAGCAGTGAGCAGACCAAAATCAATGCTCCCTAAGAACACAAGGGACCCCAAACAAATTACCACTGACTTTTGGAAAGGATCTTGTGGATTCCTTCAACGAGGGGGGGCTGTGAATCACTGGCATCCTTTCATGTGTGCCTAGCCACAGTGTACGGAGACCTCCCGAACTTCTGAGTTCACTTTATGGTTTTTGAAATTCACTGACTGTATGTTCTTAGGTAAGCGGCTTCACCTCTGAGCCTTGGGCTGTCTGCTAAAATACATTGTAAGACTAAAGCAGTAAATGTAATATTGCAACCAGAATGTGCTTTGAAATCCACAGAGGATAACTGCACTAGTAACACAAAGTGCTACAAGGTGTAGGAAACTCAGCTCCTCTCTTTGTAGCTTTCTCCAGGTGAGCTTGATCCTGGACTGGTTTGAGATTTTTGTGGTGTTTTTTTTTTTTAAACCTGCTTTTCCACCTCAGACCTGGAATTTGCTAGATCAGCCAGCTGGTTTCACCTTTTCTTTTCTGCATTCTATTAAGGAACCTGAGTGTCTTTGGGGCACTGTGACATGTTGAGTTAAAAATTACTATAATTACTGTGATCCCTGTGGAATGTGAAGTGTGCACAGTTTATACCTCAAGGGGCTTGAATCCTTGGAGAGCCTATTTTCTGGGACAGCAAGAGCTGTGAAATACACAACTCTTGATTTGCACTCAAGATCAGAGTCTGATTTGTATGGTTAAATAAAAAAATGCTGATTTATACAATTTGTTCCTGGGTCATAATTATGGTCTAGAATTAATTGAATAGCCTGGAGGTTTCACTACTGTACATGTTAATGATTACTAAAAATTGATTCTCTCCTATATTTCTTTATTAACTTATCTGAAAATGACACATTGTGAGGAACAGCTTTAAATATTGCTGTGCTGAGCAACTTTGTAAATTGCTATTCAAGCTGTTTGTGTTGGTTTTTGGCTTTTTTTTTTCTTCCTTGACTTTTTTAGGTTATTTATTATTTTATAAGTGCCTGAGCTATGACTTTAACCAGAAACACAATGTGGGGTTTTTGTGGTTTTGTTTGTTTGTTTGTTTGTTTGTTTTTTCCATGTTTCTGACTAAGGACATTGCTCTTTTAGCCTTCAGGATTGGGCATACATGCCTTCCAGACAGACAGGCTGGACTGCACCCTCCAGACATGAGGACCTTGCACATGCACTGGGTTATTGTGCCACCAGGCACGCCTGGGCTAGCGAAGCATAGACTGTGTATCCACGAGAGCAGCTGATACGCAACCCACTTTTAGTCACTTTGAAGCTGGATTTTTTTAGGATATTTGGACTCTGCACGGAGTGAGTTTAATGCATAGCTACAGAATTCCTTACTTTTTTACTTTTGTTGCTTTTTATTATTTGTTATTGTTTCCTCAATAGGCTTCTCTGGCCAGGCTCCTAAATGTGGGCTCTGTATTTGCCTGGTGTCCTCATTCCACAGGCAGTTCTGCAAATCCTACTTCTCGTTTGCTCATCCAAGTGCTCCCACTGGGAAAATAGGGGAGGGTTTGACTCCTGTCAATCAAATCCTGGGAAGGCTTTGAAAGCCTCCAAAAGAGGTAAAATCATGCTGACGTTGAGACAATATATAGGCTAATTATATGGAAATTCTCTGGCAGAAGAAAGAAATAGTTGTGAGGGTAAGACCAGTTCCTCTGACATTATAAGGCAAACTGTAATGATGGAAGTAATGTTACTACCATCCTTTTCTTATTATTATCATATATGTTTGAACTTTTCTATTGACATTATAGATATTTTTTTCTCATGGTCCGAAAAGAATTTTCTTAAAGGATTTCAGTTCAAGTTTGTCCAAATGTTTAATTTATATAAAGCTGACCATGGAAAAAAGATAGTGTTATAGTTTTATAACAGTATCCTCAATAGTATTATTTCAAACTTTACTAAAACACAGAAAATCAAATGAGAAACTTTCAGATGTACAGAAAACTAAACATTTGACTTAGGCAAATTTTTTCCAGTGAAACTTCCCAATCAAGTTATTACTATGAAACTTTGCGTTTCATCAGATGAGCACTTTCCAGCAGATTGTTGTTTTACTGGGAAGTTTTCATCTGGTTCTTTCATTTGCATTGAATATTCTGAGTCTAATTCCTAAGAAAAAAATGAAAGCATTTGAATTGTGCATGTTGTAAACCCTAGAAAAAGATAAGAAATTAGGGAAATAGTCTGTGTTTTCTGATGCTCTGGAATAACAATTACAATTCATTGACTTGAGCGGATTTCAGCCAAGTTCTCTTGGTTTGACAAGGGAAGAAATGCCCTGTTTGTGGCCTCAGTGGGGTTTGCTTTGGCTGCCTTGCAAAGATGATGAACTTACTGCCACCATCACCTCCAAAAGCCATCGAAGACTTGGCACTTCCTGGTGGCTGCCAGGAGCAGCAGGTCAGACTTGCTGTGCTTGGGTCTGTCATAGCCAGGAGGGCAGATGAGAGGCTGGAACACTGGAGTCCCTCTCCTTATCAGCTGCCAGAATGATGGACAGCTGATAATGGCCATTTCTCACTTTTTCCCAAAGTGGGAAGAGCAGGGCCTGTTGCAGGATCTTCTCCTCTGTGGCAGTAAAGCCCTCTCAGGTATGCCCATAATCTCCACAATACCTCACTGTCTGATGGCACCACTGAGGGAAGCTTTTTCATCCCTTTAAACCCCTATATTTTCACAAAATCCAGTTCCAGTCAGAGGACCTAATTTTTACCTAACATCTGGGTGGCAGTCTCACTGGCTGTGTGTTGCTCACTATGTGGCACTTGCAGACTGGTACTTTCTTGGATCTGTGAGTTGGATCTGCTCATGGATCACCCTCCTTTCTATTGTTGTAGGTTTCTCTGAGAAGAAACGGGCTGGGGCAAAGTTAAAGCTGCTGACCATCCCTACCACAAGTGTTGACTTTTACCAAAGTAATTTGCAATTGCATTGGAGAGAAAGGCCTGGATGTAAAGGGTCATGGATGTAAAGAGAATATGGATGTCTTCATCAGACACCTGGCAACATTTTGCCAACTGCTTAGCACAGAGGCAGGGACAGACTGTTGTTGTAAAGCTGAGGCTTCCTCCTGTCTTCTCAGCCTAGCAATGTGGCTTGACGGGGATGTAAGAAACTTTCCTTCTCTTTTACATCAGAAAAGGAGGAACATGGCAGAATGCTCTTTTTTCATAGCTGAAATAAAATGAGACTCGATTCTTCTCTGGGATGTTCATAGAAAATTAGTCCAGTTTGTCTTTCTGACAGGAAGTGAATCTTCACACCAATTATTTATGCTTCCCCCGTCAATGCCACTTCTTCTCCTTCCTCTTACTATTCCCTCTTATCTCTGCTGCAGATTTTCTGGCTCTAGAGATACACAGGAGAAGCACAGCAATAGCGTCTTTTTTTTTTTTTTCCCCTGTTGTTGCCTCTCTCTTGTTGTATACAAATGTGCAGGGATGTCTTTGATTGTTTATCAGTTTAAGTGCTCTGGGCCATGTTAGCATTCAAGCTATCAAACTATTAAGGGTCTGATTCTTCAGAATGTCTTCTAAGAGATGCCAGGATATTTCTGTGTTCCTTGGTGGACCTGGATGGGTGTGGAGGACATTCATCCCTTCAGGCAGAGCTGAGGATCAGGCCCTAATTGGTGTTAAATTTAGGACAAACAGCCACCAGTGTTTAGCAAAGATATGTGTTTGCTGAAGAAGAAGGAGTCTCATGCTGTGTTGATTGATGTTGATTTCCATTCCATTATTTCAGGATGTGCACTACATGCTACCGAGAGGCCAATTATCAAAGGTTTTTTAAAAGACACATCTCTGAGTACTGGGATTCATCATTAATTCAGGGGGTTATGCTTCTGCCTTTCCCGAGTTCTCTATTCCACCTGCAACAGAAGCACTTGTTCTACATGTATTTCCAAGTTTCTACCTCTGAATATTCTGCTCTGCTTCCTGTGGAACCTGGTTCTGTGCTTCGGGAAGAATTACACTATGTTTGAGAGAGTTTTGTCCTACGTGACATGACTGGTCCCAAAGTATCAGACCTGGACAAGGCAGTAGCAGCAAAATGAAAGCCCACCCCAGAAGTTTATACAGTAGACAGTGCTCCTTGAGAAAATATAGGGAGTACAAACATTTGGTTCTGTTCAAGAAAGGCTAATCACCACAGAACTGTAAATAATCCTTACTGGCAAAAAACCCTAACCAAACAACAAGGAATAAAAATTTAAAAGCCCAACTGTCCCAAAAGAAGGAGAATAAGGTTGTGATGCAAAGATGCAGAGCCTCAGCATGATTCCACTCGTGGCATTCCTCTCATTTCCTTTACTTGGCGTAGAAGAAATGCTGGCCATCAGATTTAATCATACATTTTCAAAATGCTGGGTGGAACTGCATCCCACTTTCAAAACCTTTGAACATCTGGCACCAAGAAATTTAATGGTTTTGTGGGGGCAACAGGATAATTGGTGAAGACTGTACTCTTTCTAGTAAGGAAGCATGGACCAGTCCTTTGCCAGAGTCTTGTCACGTCAGCTAGGGAAGCTCGAGGTGTTGCGAATTAGCCAGCCAAACAACCAGCATCCCTCCATGGAAAGCTATAGCTGCCACCTGGAGGGATGCGAGGAGGGAGACTGTGGTGAGGCAATGCCATTGGCATCATCCTGTGCCAGGCAGATGGGATCGGTATGTCTCGCTCTTCCACCCTCTGCTCAGACCCTGCTGTATTCCCCAAGCTCATCAAGACCTGATTAAAACTTATAATTCATCCAGGTCTCTGCACATGCTAACTAATTAATAGTCACAACACCATGGTGAGGAAGATGAAAGCAATATTATTATCCTAATTTTACACATGGGGGCATAGAAGCAGAAGGGAATGCTGAGCTAGTATTAAAGTGTCAAGCTCCCACACTCACAAAGAGTCTGTCCTAGCTGTATTCTTTAGCACATGGTCTGGACATATACATGTAATGAGCTACCCATTGGGTTTTCAAGATGCTGACCTTGCTGTAAGCCTCAGCTGCAGTTCAGAAATGTGGAAATGTTCATGCAATCCGAGAATGACCGTCTGTCCAAACCTCAGCCTATCCCTAGTGCATGTTGTTTCATTCCATTCAGGTAACTTCATTGTGATTTTAAATGCAATCCTATCAATGTGTGACCAAAATCCATTCAGATTCCTTCTGGGAAAGTCCTTGCTTCTGGTCTGGATCTACAGGGAAGACTTTTGTGGTATGGAAGACAAATTGAATCAAAGCAAATTCTCTTGAAAGATACTTCCTATAAGATTGAGGGAGAGGGATTCTTAAGCCTATTTAATAAAATATCATTAGAAAGAAATTAATTTTGTTCTATTCTTTAGGATTATCTAAAGCAACCTGTAAAAAATAGCACATTTTCTAATAACTCTTTGTATTAACAGAATTTGCTCTGTGTCAGTCTGTCTTTCTCATTGTCACTATCGCTCTGAATGGAATTTGCCCTACTTCTTTTACAGGCAGTAGAGAGATAGAGGCATTTTCACAGAAAAAAAAAAAAATATCCAAAAATAAGTCAGATGAATTGCACCTTAAAGAGAGTCCTATTTTCCTCTGGGGACCATAAAGCAGCAAAGGGATGCTAGTTCAGATAGAACTGACTACATTACAGCTGTTGAAAATTAGATGAGATGAAGACTACTCTTTATTCTCCTTTTCTCCCTATATTAAACTGTGTTGCTGGTTTCCTATGTAATGTCAGGGGTTGATCCAGGCAGTGTCAACCCTTCTGTGGACACTGCATCAGGGCCTTCGGATCTCTCCCTGAAAACACATCACACACATTAGGTTAGGGTTTCTCCTTCCGCTTTTAAAAAGATCTGCTCCCATGCAGGAACATTCCTAAGATCAGTTTTCTATTTCCAACTCTGTATTGCTGAGTTTATGAATTGCGGAGGTATCCTTGGGGGTCACAGTTCCCACAGCACAGGGATGTGTTCCTTCTGATAGCACCACTGTGAAGTTTCGGGTAGCCAATGGTCACCTCCCCCAGTCACCAAGAGATTGCAGGCTCACCTGGACCTCCTGGTGGCACTTTATGAGTCTCTAGCAATCCTCTCATAGTCAAGCAAATAAGAATCCTCTAAGCACTGTAAGTGCAGAGGGCATTGCCATAATAGGTCTCCAGGGCTTTACAATACAGTTTTATTTCCTTGCTAAATATAGCTGCTTGCTGCTTATTTGCCCAAGAGAACTAACATATTATTTAAGCGATATTTTCTTTTTTGTTTTTCCAGGAAGACTGTACGTGTGTGAGTGTATGTTTGTATGTATACAGTATATTGAGCAATTTTGGTGGCTATTTGCCAAAGCAGCTAATAATGTTGTAGCTTTAGTGTCTGTTTATTTCTCCCCTCTCTTCTCCAACCCCGTCTCTCGCCTCCCTATTGATTTAGTGCAGCTAGTGAAGTTTTACAGCCTGCATTTAAGGAGCCTGCTGTTTGAAATCCATGAGGGGCTGCTAATCAGAACTAACTGCAAGCATCAGGTGCAGTAGGCATCTCAGTCCTGGCCTATTGGCTTAAGAGAGCATGAAGGGCTAATTTCATGGCTGATAAAGCTTTCTGTCAAGGAGGTCTCCCAAACAAATGAACATTGACTTTTCTTTACAAGAGAAATAAAAACGGTCTTTTATCACAACTGCCTACATGCAAGGTAGGAAGTCACATCCCTGCTGGGCTACCACTAGCCACTTGGGACTATTTGGGAGCTTGCTAAGTTGCCCAGATAAGATTCCCAAAAGGATTTGAGAACCTAATTCCTCTTTAAGTGCTCACTTTCCATTTGATTTCCTGGACTTTTTTATTTTTTGGTCCAGAGGTGATAAAAACCAGCGCCAGGTCTTTCGCAGGCTTTGCAACCGTTCCTTAGGCGTTTCCTAGGAAAACAAAGGACTTTTAGGAACTGGGTGCCCAAATCCCTTTCAGAATCTGTATCTTTATTGCTTCTCCTCCTTTGGCTTATCAGTTTAATCCCTCCCTCCTCATTTCATCTGATTGATCTCTTGGTATCGCCTACACTCTTAGGACAACTCTTCTGTTTCCCTGCTCTTCCAGGAAGATGGGCTTTGACTTGTGCTTGAAGGGAGCACCCATCTTCCTTTTCTTCTGAAGAAAATAATACTGATTATTTCAAAGCACATGGCTTGAGGGCCTTTCTGTGAGAGGGAGTGAGGACAACTTGATATAGAATCATAGAATCACTTTGGTTGGAAAAGACCTTTAAGATCATCGAGTCCAACCTTTAACCTAACCCTGTCATCCCACCACTAAACCATGTCCCTAAGCACCTCATCTATCCTTCTTTTAAAGACCTCCAGGGATGAGGACTCGACCACCTCCCTGGGCAGCCCATTCCAGAGCCTGACAACCCTCTCGGTGAAGAAGTTTTTCCTAATGTCTAGCCTAAACCTGCCCTGGCGCAGCTTCAAACCATTCCCCCTCGTCCTATCGTCTGTTACCAGGGAGAAGAGACCGACCCCCACCTCGCTACAGCCTCCTTTCAGGTAGTTGTAGAGGGCGATGAGGTCTCCCCTCAGCCTCCTCTTCTCCAGACTAAACAACCCCAGTTCCCTCAGCCGCTCCTCGTATGACTTGTGTTCCAGACCCCTCACCAGCTTGGTTGCTCTCCTCTGGATCTGTTCCAGCAATGCAACATCTTTCTTGTAGTGAGGGGCCCAAAACTGAACACAGTATTTGAGGTGCGGCCTCACCAGCACCGAGTACAGGGGTACGATCACTTCCCTACTCCTGCTGGTCACACTATTTCTGATACAGGCCAGGATGCCATTGGCCTTTTTGGCCACCTGGGCACACTGTTGGCTCATATTCAGGCAGCTGTCAATCAGTACCCCCAGGTCTTTTTCTGCCAGGCAGCTTTCCAGCCACTCTTCCCCAAGCCTGTAGCGCTGCATGGGGTTGTTGTGACCAAAGTGCAGGACCTGGCACTTGGCCTTATTGAACCTCATATCATTCAAGTGTTCTTCTTTTATGCATTAAGATTCTTCACCAACAGAAGCGGATGCCGTTTCTTAGAAGTATCATGTAGCAAGTAGTTAAGTGTGTGGTTAAGGACTGATGCTTTCTAGAAAATCATTTACTTGCACGAAATTAAGCAAGTACTCACATTCTTCACAGAACATGTTCTATGAAGCTTTCAAAAATGGTATAAATTTTCTTTCATTCTTTCATGTTTTGATTAAATGTGATTTCAGCCAGCAATACAGACATTTCAAGAATGCAGTCCCTACCTTTAATACTGAGATCACTGAGTTTCCTTCTAAATTCCTCAAAGAGAAAAGTCGCCTCCAAATCTCATCCTGATCTCTGCTAATCTTAAATACATCATCTTTTCTGAGTGGTTTTTAACGATCGTCTTGGAGCTGGTCTGCACTACAAAGGCTACACTAGGAGAAGGATGTTGGCTAAGGCCCCTAGCAGAGGTCTGATTTATTTTGGTAGAGGACTTTTGTATTTATAGATAAATTGCCTGTTTGAAGGACACTTTTCCATCAAAATGTTTATTTTGCCAGTGTAACTTCATTTACACAGAGAGGGTTTGCCAGAAGAATGATGTCTATACATGTTGCAATTTTATCTTTCCTGCAATTCATCAACATACCTGAATGCTATAATATGGACCTGGCTTTCAAATTAGGCTGTTGAACAACTCCACGAGCCAGCAGTAAAACAGTTTAAATCTTTCACTACAAATCCGCAGGGCTCATTCTCATCTTGTACTTAAGGCAGTCTCCCTGGTAGATCCAGCTGCACACCAGGTTGTTCAGGAATAGGAATCAAAGGCGCTGGGATGTGATGCAGACACATGTATATCATTGGTATTAGAAACTGGTGTGCTGTGCCTTCACCCTGCCAACCTCCGAGCCACCTGGCTCCAAGAGAAGCTTGTACCTAATTGTCTACCAAGTTATTTTTCTTGCCACGCTTCTTGAATGGCAAGTTTAGATCATGAATTTTTCCCAGCTCTGTCTGCATATTGGTGGTGGTGTATGCATACCTCTTCCTCAGTACAGACTGAGAAAAATTCATGTCACAGAGGCAGACAGTTCTCACAGGGCTAGATGCAGACTTTGCCAAGACGTTTGGGATGCTGTGGAAGGACAGGCAGCAATGCATTTAAGAGATCACGTATTTGACAGGTCTTAGAATGTTATATATGTTTATGAAAAATGGTGCTGAAACAAGCTTGAATTTCTACTGTATTCCATGCCATTGTTGTTAATGAGGGATACAGTCTCAGGTAGTAATTACAGTTTGGGCTGTCAAGCAGCATTTACTTTAGGCAGAATTTTGCCCTGGGGTTTTAATTGTTTCCCTCATGGGCTCTCTGAAGAGGTTGCTCATTGGTTTCTTGCATGATAGCAGAACTCTTTTCCTTGCAGTACACATTTGTTTTCCAGTTAAATTAGCACACTTCCCACTTAAATTGATACAACATTTTTAGGAAAAAGAGGGTTCTTCTGTTTGTGGGCTGTTCACTGCCTCCCTTGTTTTATGCTGTCTCAGAACTGAAGGCAGTCCTGCAGCCAGGCAGATCAACATAGTTCTGCTGAAACAAATGAGTCTTTGAAGGACAGTCAGTGGTCGCAATGTGCCTGGATAACTACAGTGACACCTCTAAAGATGTCAAATAGAGATACTGGCCCTTTGCAGACATGATCTGCCAAATGGATGGGTTTCATACAGGGATTTTGCATTTCCATTTTAACTGCTGGGTTCAAACATATTTCCAAGTTTCCTCTCCTTTCACCACCTTTCTGACCTTTTTTTTTTTTTTTTTTAAGCCTTTCTAAAATCACAAAACTGGTTGAAACTTAAAATGCTTCATAGTGAGAAGACAGATATGATTACAAATGAGAACACACCAACCCCCAAGGAAGCCCCAGTTTCCCCTTTCATCACGATTAAAGAATGCTACATATGAGAATATTTGTGGCAGAGTTTATGTCATTGTATATTGTTTATGATTATATTCTTACATTCTCTGGAGAAATACACAGTCTACTTTTTGCTTCTTCACTTTCTCCTCTATTATGTTTCCTGTAATATGTTATTGCAAGATGACTCTTAGGGCTTGCTTTGAAAAAAGAATACCTGGGAGGTAGGGCTAACATATTGCTTTGGAAAATAAACCTGCCTTGGACTTTTAGAAAGCTGATAGGGAAAGTGATAGGAAGATTAATTAGTTCTAATTGACAATTTTTATTTAAGGTGCATTCTTTGAAAATGTACTCTGTGAGGTTGGAGGCTGTAAATTTTACACGGTATAACTTTACAGATTTTGTTCTCTCACTTGAATACCATTTTGTGGGTGCTGCAATCACTCTTATTTCTGGTTATTTGTTCTAGAAGCAAAACTGGAATCTGCAGAGACAATGTGGGACTTGCAGCACATTTCCTTCCTAGGCTAATGAATATGTGTTAGAGAGGACAGAAAAGTATGATAGTTCCCTGTGACACCCAGGCCATACACTTGCCTAGGGTGGTTAACAGACTCTAGTTTTAAATTCAAGAGTCAAAACTGATTTGGACCACCTGGGCTGCCAGACAGCCAGACACTGGCTCCTAGGGCAGTCAACAGAGAGAGGTTGGCATAACCTGTCAGGCACCAGAGAGGAGGATCTGGTACAGCACTAAGCTGGAGTGGTGACTTGGAAGCCTGAGGAAAGGGGAACTGGATCCATTCATCGCTTCCTCTCATGCAAGTGCCCGAGTCTCTCTGAAGTGCTGCGCCAGGGCAGGTTTAGGCTAGACATTAGGAAAAACTTCTTCACCGAGAGGGTTGTCAGGCTCTGGAATGGGCTGCCCAGGGAGGTGGTCGAGTCCTCATCCCTGGAGGTCTTTAAAAGAAGGATAGATGAGGTGCTTAGGGACATGGTTTAGTGGTGGGATGGCAGTGCTAGGTTAACGGTTGGACTCGATGATCTTAAAGGTCTTTTCCAATCGAGGTGATTCTATGATTCTATGAAAAGGTGCCGATGCGGTGTGATTAGGGTCCTTGCTCCTGGAAGCTGGTGCTAACCTGACAGCACTAACTCCAGAAACCCTATTGGCAAAGGAATGAATTATTGCACCTACTCAGCATCCTATTTCAGCTGAAACTTCAGCCCAGCTTGAGTATCCATGTGCTTTAGTACCTTGATGAACTGCTTTTAGGCAGTTGTTTAAACTTGAGAGTAGGTTCACCGGTGTTCTCTGTGTGTGCTGAAAGACAGACCTGAGCTTTATTGCCCAGGTGAATACAGAAATCAAATCCACTCTTCTCTGGATGTCACACTCCTGCATGGTGAAGGGTCTAGGAGCCACCAGCTGCACAAGAAGGTCTCATCAGGACATGCCAAGGGAGGACTAAAATGCAAGTGCAACTTCAGGGGTAAACTGTTCAGCTTTGCTCCAAGCCTTGTTCAAATGGGCAGCAAATGCTGTGTCTGGTGCTTTCACATGCCAGATGAATCCACTTGATGGGCCCCCACTGAATTTGCTGCATCACTACAGCATTTTGTGCAGCAAGCAAGAAAATGATAAGAACACACTCTTGATTTCTTGACAGTGGTCACCTTCCATAAGCCAAAGTTAAAAGTATGTTTTTGTGGGTTATATGCACTGTCTCCTCTTGTTGGCAGTCATAGCCATTTTTATGCTTTGATCTTTTCCCATTTTTGACCTTGCTGATTTACCCCTTTCCCAATAAAATTGTGTTTTAGCTGACTGTGGCAGCTTCTGCAATTTGCCTGTGCCGTTTGGAGGTCAGCAGGAGAGAGGAGGGATCTTTCACAGTGCCTCAAGGTCCTCTGTCTCCAAGGGACAAATGCAAAGCAGCCTAAGTCCAGCCCTTTCTCAGCAACATCTGTGAACTTCAAATATGCTCAGACCAGGCTATTTCCAATTGCCCTTCTGAGCATTCCCAACTTTTACATTGTTCATGTGTGAGTTAGATGCGGTAAGATAAAAGGAAATAGTTTGGTAATACCTACAGGTTTACACTGCAGCACACAACAGTGACCAGCCAGGTGCACACTGGAAAGGGTATTTTTATTCTCTTTGTTCTGACTGTGGGGATACCCTGACTGGGACACAGTTGAATGATTAAAATGCAAAAGCCCAAGTTTTGCTTTTAAAAAAATTTAGCAAAGCCTAGAAGAATTACTGGCCTATTTGTCATCCTGGCATGGAAAGCATTTTCCATCTCTCCTCCTGAAGCTGTTCCACTTAGTATAAATAATGAAATATTCAGTGAGCCACAGAAAAAGACCAGCTTTGTAGCCTGGGGGGCTCCACTGAGTATCAGACAGCCCAGGTGAGTAGCTTTATCATGGGTGTATTGGCTATTCACGGTATGATCTGAGAAAAATGCCATAAAGCATTTTGGCTTTGATCCAGTCAGCCTTTTGCAACAGAAAAAAGAAATATTGTGGAAAATTTTTCATCAGCTCTATTATAGGCATGCAATACAAGTGGCAGTTCGTAAGGAAATGGGAATTAGAAGAAACAGCACTGTGATTGCTACCACCTTGCATAACATACCTCTCCCTGAGCTGAGCATTTCTAGAGCAAAAAGAATTTAGAAATTTAGCCTGAACTGTAACAGACTCAAGGCTTTGTGAACTGGAAAGGGGTCTGGGACACTCTCAAGCCTGTGAACTATTTATGCCAGAGCAGCTTACACCGCTAACAACCAGAAAGTGAAGCTGCATATAAATGAAAACTGAGGTGGACTACTTTGATGCTACTCTCCTGAACTTCAGCAAGTGCAAAATGGAAACCCACACAGAGGACAAAACCTGTTTATTCAAAATATATATTTTATATAAATAATACATAAAGATTATTTTTATTACATTTTTACAGCTGTTTTTTAAAGAAAAAATGTCTACAACATAAAAATGTATTATAACATACCAGAATTACTCTGTTCCTAAAATTGCATAAATCACATATTCATCACAGCCTTCAGAGATGTTTGGCAGACTAATATCTAGCCGTGTATCTTCAATTGTAATAAATTAATGTGGGATTGGAGACTCTGGAATAAAAGAGGAAGTTGATGAATTTTCTATTAGTCTGGGTTTAATGAGAGACACATCACATCTTCCTAGTTAAGGTATTTGTACTTTCTTTGCAATTATTATTACAGCTAATTAACAGCAAATGCTCACATTCACCAGCTACACTTAAGAGGTGATGATACCAAGGAAGAGTGGGGAGGAAGAGAGATGTAAATTTTTAATACCTTATTTGCCTTAAGTCTGCATGGGAACCATGAATAATTCATGGTAATGGTTAACCCTGAGCCCGTCAAAAGAATCTTTACATGTTATCCATTCCCTGAGCCTCCCCCATAGCAGCTCTCCCTGACACAAAAGGCGGCTTTTTGAGGCACCAGGCTGTGATGAGATTTGTTACTACCAATTAAGGACATTGATTGACAGCTGCTCTCTATACAGAGGCTTCTGGAAAATGCTGTGGCTCCCACCCCATCTCCAGCTGCTTGTCACAAGGGCTGGAGGTTGGTGTCCTCTCAGATTTGCCCCCTGAGCTTCTCATGGGAAGGCTGTAACTTGTTTCAGTTGCAATCAACCAAATTTGCTTAATGAGTGTCAGCAGTGGGTCCTTGCTGTCTTTGGTCACTGTAACTGAAGCGGGTTAGGATTGATGGCACAGGCTGCTCAGCTGGCTGGTGACCTTCTTCATGGAGATGGCCACTGGGAGGTGGCTGGGGCCAAACATCTCTTCCAGTTGGACAAATACATGTGAATGAAGATATTATCCAGAGTCTAGTGAAGCCAGCTGGACTCACGCGTTGTATTTGTACAAAAAATAAAATGAGAAAGGACCTGTTCTTTAGCCCCAGGGGCAAAATGCCAAGCCTTCTTTACCTCCCCAGTTGGTCTTGTCCACAGTGTTTAATAGACACAGTTTCTGGTCCAGGCTATTTCCTGAGCTTCAGCAAAAGCTTGCTGGCACATGCAAAAACCGTGCTAGAGAACACGGTGGGAAAAAAACCAAAACCCAACACATTGGGCAATCATGAGGATCGCTCAATCTGCTAATATTGGCATAGCTGTTGTGGCACCTGAGCTGGCTAATGCATTGCTGATAGAAATTGTCCTGTTTGTCTGTAGTCTCTGCCAGAGGATACCTGACAAGGACAGACCACCAGTCATGCAGTTTAACAATCCTGTTCTTTTTTTTTGAAGAGGGGGGGGGGGGGCCTGGAACTGTAAGGGAGCTCTTAAGAGTTTGATACCAGAACTAGGACAGATTTGGCTTTTTCACTCACTCAAGCTGCTGAGCTGTGGACCTGTGATAACCTTGTGGTCTAGGAAAGAGGAAGGCTGGGACACTGCCTATGTTGGATTGCTTTCTTAACTGAAAGTGAGAAGGACAGTGTGCTCTGGGGCTGAGGAGCACTGGTTCAGCTGGCTCAGGAAGACACCTGTTTACTATACCAGTTTCTTCTTGGTAGAGGCAATGAAGATGTCTATTAAAAAGGTTCCATCTTGGTCCTGAAACTCCATGAAGCTGTTTGACTATATCCTGCTCCTAATGCTCTTCAGTAACACAGGTAAGAGATCTGGAGGAATGCCTCTCTCCACCTACAAAGCTATCCTTCTTTGAGGGGCTTGATACATTGGTTAGCCTCTCACATAAGATTGCAGAGCTGGAGAACTCCATCTTTCCCTGTTTGTCCAAGTCTGCAGACCTGGATTTAATTCACTTTTCAAAAAGCTTGTGCACTGTCTAAACCCCATGCAGGCAAAGAGCAAACTCGGAGTTGTTGGATACAGAAGGAATTGACTGAATCTCCACTGGAGGTCAGGAGGAACCAGACGTTTGACTGCATGTGGTCAGCAAGGTGCCTTAGCTCCTAGTGACCAGGGCACAATGAAGGAAAGGCTTGGACAATGGGTGTCCCCATGGGCAGGTGGGCAGCAGGGAGCTTGCTGGCATTTCTCAGGCAGGTATGGCCACAGCACCTTCTGCTCCTTCTCTTGCATGAACACCAAGTTGTGCCTGCATTGTGCGTCATATTCCAACAGCGTGAGATTTGGGGCTGATTAGAAGCCTCTGGTGAAACATTTTCCTTTAGCGTAATCTGGCTTTATAGAGCACTTCTGATGGTCACTGCAGGGGCACGGCAGGCCCATGCAGCCTCAACCAGCCAAACACGGTGCAGATGAAACGGAGAGGCAGGTTCACCCAGCGGGGCTGATGAGGCATCTCCTGTCTTTACCAGCTGCCAGGGGACAATGAGCACTGGAAAATGGTAGGTAAACCGCACTGCCAAGGGTTGCTGTTCTCCCTGCAGAGATGAGGAATAGAGATAAGACCTTTACCACTGGCATTTGCTCTCAGGAAATTTTGATGCACGGGTGTCTCTTGGATCAGCTAACCCCACTAAATTTTAACCCTCTGCTGGCCTTTGAAAGTCCCTAAGAGGAACAATTTAGACCTAAGCTCTCTGTCTATGCACCTTTTACTCTCTGGAAAACTGTCAGAGTCTGCAGTTGCTGACATGTATAATGACCCCAATGGAAGGTGTAGCCCAGCGCTCTGCCAAAGTCCAGTGCTTTGAAGTGAAGACATGAATGGAGAGGCATGATCTGAAAGAGCCGGTGGGATGAATCTCCTTCCTGCATCCCACAAGTCAGATAAGCAGCATCCTGGTGAGATGGGCAGGGTGAGGCGGAGAAAACGTGACAAACTGAATTAAATAACACACTTGCTCTGTACTCCAACACCCAGCTGTCTTGTACAAACAATTTTTTTTTTCTTTCTACACCCTGGTGTTAAGAAGTTGGTTTTTTTCACCAAGTTACTGACATAGAGCACAACAATAATTTTTCTTTATGTGTGTGTGTTTTTCTCCCTGCAGGGCTTTTTGCCAAGCGGGGAAGGGAGGAAAACTCATATACATACATAGTATAGCCAGCCAGGAAAAAGGATGTGGATCCAAGAGTATTTGTTCAACCCAAAGTCCTGGATGCAGAAGTTCGAGTTTCCAAGGCTAATCAGGGAGAAACATATTTCCTCTGCATGAGAGACGCTAGTCTGCAAACTCTTGCTGGGGTGGCTCCACTTCAGATCCCTCCCTACGTGACAGCTCTGTTCGCTGCTGGGACCTTTCCCCAGAGGGTGGTGTGGGCACAAGCAGGCAGGGATGGGTGTGGGGCTTCTGTGGTGCCTGCAGGGAGCTGATTACTTCCTTTTCTGTTTCTGAAAAAATAATCCTGCTTCCCAGAACAACACTGAGGGGTTACAGGAAGGCCATCAGGGATGGGTGGATGTTGAAAAAACACCCATGATACCCATACTGCCTGCTAGCATTAGTCTCATTTTATCAGTTTGGCTCTGCTTTGAATTTGGGTCTGCATCGGTGGAGCTGCTGGGGAAGAAAGCGGTCATCAGCGAGCACAACTCCTGCTGTATTTGGGAAAGAAGCATTTACTGGCTTGGGTGATAGGTGAGGACTCCAGTAGGAACAAGTCCCCCTTGCAGCATACAGCCCCCTCCTTGGCACATTGTCTGCAAAACAGGAGAGCTTGCCACCTCTTTTCTAGACCCATCTTTCAGAGGCTCTGTTTTGCTCTAGGCTATACAAACTGACAGGGAGACAGGCAAGGATTTACTGAGGGGAAGGAAAAGAGGTTTACCCTTCTCTCCTGCACTCCAGCGTGGCTGTTGCAGCATCTACCCAACAGTACGGGTAAAAGGGAGGCTTTGACCTTGCATCTGCACCAAGGTCTGAGAGAAACCTCTGTGCCTGAACAAGTTTACTTGTTGTTAGAAAAACAGCAGGTAGGAGAGAAAAGAAAGCCTGAAGGAAACCCTGTGACTAATCCAGCATCCTCCGCAGCTCGGTGATGATTAACCTTTCTTCCCCTCCACCTTAATGACACTGCAGTTGGCAGCCACTTTCTAGTGACTGGTTTTTTATTTCCCATGTGTGCCAGGAGATACTCCCCCTCTTTCTTTGAGGACTGGGTTTCATCTTGGCTTTATTTGGTGTGAAGCAACTGATCTTTTGCACATAGTGATTATGTAGCCTGCAGCGGTTTGTGCTGTAGTGCAGAGCTGCAGGGCTGAGCTAAATGCATCAGCCGCTGTGCTCAGGGCTTCAATGAAGATGGGCTGATAGGGCTCTGGGGGACCTGTCCACACAAATGGAAGGGATGGCAGGATGGGGCTGGGCAGAGGAAAGGGACCAGCTGCTTTCTGCTGGTGTGAAGTCCTCCCCGAGAGGTTAGGAGGTGGGAGAGTTTTCCTCTCCGGTGGCGTTAGGATGGATACTAAACCAAAAAGTTGGACCAGTTGAAGAGAAGATTTGCTTTGTACTGATCTGCTGAGCAGGAGTTAGAGGTTGGCTTGGAGGCATGGTCCAGGGAATATGCAGTGCTCGTGGTAATTTCTGGCACTGTGGGAAAAACCTGTGCAACAAATAAACTCAGGGTAAAATGATAATTAGCAAGAAATGCCCAAAGACATTCAAGGGCTGTCTTATTTCAGTGGCCATGGCCATTAGAATAAAGCATACACTTATTTGCAAGGACCCACAAAAGGCTTTTTTCAAGAACTCCGGCACATCCCTGCCACTGCTCAGCCACCTTGGATTTACGTTGGATGTTTTCCTCCTGCCACCTCCACCTCTTTGGTGGATGTAGCTGGGAGAGGTGGGGTTGACATTACTCCTTTTGCAGAAAAATCCTGCTGGAATTAATCTTGCTTAATGGAAAGATAACTCTGTCTCCAGAGTGTCTGGAGCCATATGGAGAACAGGCTGCAGCTTATGGTGAGATGCCTGAGCTAGCTTTAAACTAGCTGAATTGGGGGCTGCAAAGAGCTCAGACAAATTACAAATTCTAGGTAAGGATTTATCAGGCCTTTTTTCATTATCCTCTCTTAAGTGGATTAGACCATGCTGGCAGAAAGAGAACAGACATGGAATGAGCGTTAAACCCATGTCAGATCTGAATATATTTGTCAAGTTATTATACACACAGCAATAAGAGGCAGCAGGATTCCAGTAGTAGTCAACTTAATGTGTTGTTAGTTTCAAGTGATTGTACATCTTTTCTCTGCAAAACAATTGTTTGCTACACAAGCACATTACATTTAGAAATAAATAAAACCACATTCTAAATCACAGCATTAGTGTGGCCTCATTTTCTTTCTTCTGGGACAATACAGATCCAGTGAACCGATTCTGGATGAATTCTGCTTCTCTGGGACACTGTATGCAGTCCATGAGCATCTGTAAACCTTTCATAATGCATTAAACATAGTTAACAAAGATGTATGCCTACTGTACCATGGGCACCTTTTCTCCAAAAAGACAGTGGATTTCTTGCCAACTTTCCACTGTAGACTCCATTTTCTCTTCCCTGTTTCAGGAGACACAGTTAAAAAAAATCACAGTGATCTCTTGTCTCAAGGAAAAGGCTCATGTTGAGCAGAGGAGAGCTTGCCAAAACCTGAACTGTTTTGGGTCTCCTATTTTTGAATTGTGAATCCTAGGAATTAAATTAAGAAGAAAACTAACAAGGAGAAGGGTACTAATGACTCCGAATGTTTTGGGAACATCTTCCACACCTTCATGTCTGATCTCCAAAGCAACTTGCCCTAGAAACTCCATGTGAAGTTCATGATGAGGTGCACTATGTTCACTAGGAAGGGAATAAACTTTGCTAATCAGTACACGGAGTTTATCGTCTTAGCAGTGAAAGGAGCATTTGACAAATTGCTCTCCAGTGATCTGGATCCCCTAAAGGACCCATCGTGGAGTATGAGGGATGTGTAAAAATCTCAAATAACAATTTAAAGCCTTCTTTTTATTAAAAAGGAAAAAAAAATAAATCTGGCCTGCTTCCTTATGGAAATTGCCTTAAAAATATTACCCTATCGCTGGGACTGACAAGGCTGTGAGTTTTTGAAATAAATAGGTAAAAATCACAGCTTGCCTGCAACCTTACCAGCTGTGCTGCTGCCTGATGCCTCCCCAGCTACCACACAGCAACTCCTAAGTCAATTATGCTCCTGGCAGAGCTGTGTGTGCATTTGCTGGGAGCTGCCACGTTTTGGGAAATTTGGGCTCTTTTTTACATATTAACTTTCAGTCTGAATTTCCTGTGGCTCTGACGGATGCTTGTAGAAATAACCACGTTATCTTTAATTGTGTTATCTCTAAGGAAGGAAGGAAAAGATCTGAAAAATATAACAGACTTTCTCAAGCTGAATTGAGCTCCCTGCCAGTGTTTCTCTACATGTCTGTGTTTTTCCTCTTTCCTCTCCTTAGACCCATGACCTGGAGCTGGCAGGTCCTTGAAGGTTTATAAAGCCGTTTTCCCCCTATCAAAGTATGTTTGTTGCGAGAGACAAAAAGAAAGGGCTGAACACCAGTGAATGAATAGCAAGGAAATTTCAATTATAGAATAAAATAGAAATAAATCTGAAATAATAAATCCTTCTATTTCTCCAGCTATTTAACAGACAAATAAAAAAGTCTGTAAAATTTAAACCCAGAACCTCATTGAATGGTTTTAAAGCCCAAGTTCTGCCACAGGTTTCCCACTTGCATTAGGGCACATAGCTTAGGCTATCCCACATAGCAGTAAGCCCTCAGCATGTGCGTTAGGAAATGCTTTTAACCTTGATTTCAGCCATGAAAATGTCTCAGCATATCAATAGTCTCGCTGAAGTCAACTGGATCAAGAACACGATTTAAGCTGAAAAAGCATTTAAGTAAACTGAGAAGCAGTATCTCTCAACAGGGAGATTTTCCTCTCTTGGGTGGATCTTCCACCTGCAGATGTCCCAGACCACCTAGGAACTAAGATGTCCTCATTTCCAATTCTATACCCTACCAGGAAAGATAATTTTAATTTTCTCTTTTCTGCATAATGAACAAAATAGATGCCTTGTCTCTGTTTCCCTCACCCTTTAAGTTGTTGACATCTGCATGAAGTGTCTCAGCAAATATATATTTACCATTAAAAATGAAAACACAACCCTCATCTTATTTTACAAGCATGTTTCATGCTCTTTCTTTAATCATTTAGTTCCACTGATTTAGACACTTTCCTTTGTTTTTCATAATTATCCCTGCAGATTAAGAGCATGACAATTTGTGCAAAGACTTATTAATTATTGTTAATAATTATCATCAGCAGAACTGCAGATGCATTTAACCCAACTGTGTGGAGGAAGGGAGGAGGGAAGGGTTGGCTGATGTGAACATACTGCTCCTTCCTTTCTCCCCCTTCTGGACATTTTCTATTGCTCCTTGCTAGCTCTTTCACACAGAATCCCTCTCTTTTCTCTCCTCAGAGCTGCTGGATCACATATCTGCTACCTCTGCATCAAAATGCCTAGGACTGAAAATTGTTGCACCTACTGATATTGTGGCAAATACCATTCCCTTCCCTGCACAGCCATTTTAGCATAATTTCTAAAAGGCAGTAACCCTTCCAGATTGGCTGCAAAATGATTGAAATGAGGCAATGTGTAAAGCTCTTCATTTTCATAATTCTGCATAGAACCCCATAATAAATAATTGTTTGGTGCCCTACTAGTTAAGATAATTCAAAGTAAATAAATTAAAATACTGTTTTCAGTTCAACTAGAAACAAAGCATCCTGGAAATTTTCGGTGCCTGGATATTTGATAGGCAAAACAAACCTAAAGTCCTCTAGTTCTGGGCTAAACAGAATGGTTTGTTTGCCACAAAAATGTTGTTTGGGGTTTTTTTTTGGTTGAAATTTTTTACATTTCAGCTCATTACATGCCTTTAATGAAAGTGCACATCACTTTCAAGATGTAACACCCAACGTCAGCTGCTGAAAAGGCTTCATTTAGAAAATATTATTTTTCTGATTTCTTTTTATTATTTTCTGATGTATTTTTCAGTGCTTAACTTAAACAATTTAAACTATATTTCTCAAGCACTTCCACCATCTGAGATCTGCTTCTCTTTGGGAAAAACAAAATGAAACACTATAAAAAACACACAAAAAATGACTAGAACATACGACTTGTTGCCATCTTTTCCTCCTGTAATTTATTTAATTTCTCTTCTGATTCTCCTGTTTGTTAACTACAAATCCAGTCACCGTCATTTGTCTTAAGATTGGAAGTGTAGTCTTCCACTGTGCTTAAAAATTTTGCTCTTCTGACCATACTTTTCATTATATTACATGGTCATTGGCAACCAGAGAGTCTACGTTTCTCCCCAAACTGGCCCAGTCCTACCACTCAACATAGGCACATGTCCATGCCCAAACAATTTTGCATTAACTCCCTTGTGTGTGGAAATGTTACTGGTGCCAAACAACAAGCGTTATCAAGGTTTATGCTTTTATCATAGTAGATTTCATTATCTTCTTTTTTTTTTTTTTACACTATTTGTTCTTGCCCACTATTTTTCCACATTAATGTTAAGCATAGCTCAATACGGTAATTTCTAGCTTGCATTACTGCTCTTCCCTTGATTTTTCATTTTGACTTCCCTTCTTTTTCAGGTTCCATTTCTTGGTTTGATTTTTTCACCACTTCTCTACATTAGTTTGATTTGGCAGCCTTTCTGATGACCTGGGCAATTCTAGTTCCTCAGAGATGGAGAGGTAGCTGGGAGGTGAAGGGGCTAATGGAAAACAGATAGTTTTCTCTCTTTAGCTATTGAAAAGAGTTGTCCAGCCTATTCCTTGTAACCTGCTATATCTCAACATTTCAAAGCCACCGCTGACCCTTTGACCAGCACTGTGGGTAACGACCATGGAGCTGAGCCACCTTTCTTGCCCTTCCTTTGCCACAGGCCTGAGACATGCAGCCCAAATAGCCTATGAAACGAGAACAGCTGCATAACCTGTGCTGGGTAAATTGAGCCCGGATCTGTGTGAGTGGGGAAGCAAATCAGTGAAAGGTGGTTGGGCTGACACTGCTGACTTGCATCCCCCATTGCTTTGGCGCTCTGGGCTATGTGGGGTGTGCCTTGCTGCCCTCCGTCATTTGATGGTTAAATGTAGACATCTTGCAGTAAGGGCTGCCTTGAAGGAATTCACTCCCAGGTGGGATTTCTTTGGACCTCAAGGGGCAAATTTACCCTTTTATTACCACAGGAAGTGGAAACACCTTAAGTTGCTTCCACAGCCATTGCCTTCATCCTGGTGAGGTCTGCTGCTGTAGTCTTTGCTGTCTGTCTTGCCCTAGAAAGCAGTCCCTTTTCCTAATTAACTTGGAGCAAGCAGTGCTGCTGCAGAGCTAAGACCTTTGCCTTCATCTGTGCCGAGAGCAGAGCAGGAGGGTGCCAGCGGGGCAGGCAGCTGTCTTAACTACAAACCACCACATCTCCTAATAGTGAGGAAATCTTCTGCCTTGCTCCAGAACCTTGGTTATTTTCTCCCTCTCCCTCTCGCAATCTGATATACCTTGTAATCGGAAACATTTATTGACAACTTAGTATTCATCAGTACCCTTAGTGTTCTCCTTTAATTTCTTTCTAATCTCCAGCCAGCTGCAAGCAGATACCCCCTCCTAGCAACCTCCTGCTTTGGTTCCTTTCCCAGATTTTCATTTTCTTGTGGCAATTTGGCCCCTCCACAAACCTTGTTTTTCTCTTGAACTTCTTTTTTACTGTTCCCTATAACATTTAAAGGGATAAAATCCTATCACTGCCTTGTCAGAGATCCAGAACTACAGCAAGGGACCTGTATTTTGATGGCACTTCAGTGTCACTGATGGATCTCTCAAGCAAAAGAGTCAGAGGAGCCTGTACTGTCCATAATGGGACGGCTTTGGGAAAGGGCTTCTGTCGCTTCTTCACCTGCGTTAGGTCCTCTTCAGGGCTGCGGTGCATAGATATATTCTGTTTTATAAAAACAATGCAAGAGGGGCAGGGAGGATCTTTGCAGCACATGACATTCCGGGAGCTGCAGCATGAAGTCCTCAGAAATAAAGTGAAGACTCATTTTACATGAAACAAAAAAAGCCACTCTTGCAGAAAAAATGTACTTCAGACTCCCCTTGAGGTAAATGTAGTTAGAGATAACACATGCCAAGAACTGAGGTAAAGAATAGCCAGAGGAAGCCATTTGTCATGCGGAACAATGACGCCCCATTTTAATTGGTCTCGCAAAGCCTAGTAACTAGGCCATGTATTCTTGACATCCATCTGCTGACACCTTCTTAATCAGTCAGCTATTTGAATATGTGCAGATATTGTTCTCAAACAATGGGAACTCCGCGGCTTTTTTACAAGGTGTACCAGAAGGTGTTATTTTAAGAGGGAAAGCCACTTTCCCCTCACGTAAAAGGTGTGGGAATAGGGCTGCTGAAGAGGTGCCGGCTCTGCCCCACAGCCTGAGTGTACAGAGGATAGTGAGAGTGAGAGCAGGGACCTTGTTCAGTGAGAGGACAGGAGTGGAAGGAAGGGGGCGGAGAATACCTCGCATTTGCCAAAGCCCCATATTCCCAGCCCCTTACAAACATGAACACGTTTTCTCCTGAAAAGCAGGGATCAGTCATTGCAAAAGTGAATTCTTGGTGGTGGTGTGGTTCATGAGATGAGGTGACAGAGATGGGCTCGGGGTTGCCGGAGCACTTGACACCAGCCATGTTTATACAGTTTGTTGGTGTCACTCCCTCCCTGATTAGTGAGAAATAAAAGGGTTGGTTGGTAGCTGGGTTTGGTTTTTTTTCCCCAAAGGGGTGCCACTATTAGGATTCTTAAATAAACCTCATATTTCATTATATATAGTCTCTTGAGGACAAAATGTATCCTTTGGCTGTTACATGCCAGTGAAAGTGCCTTCTCTATATTAATTTCTTCTTCAGAAACCTTGCTGGGAAAGTGAAGTGCGTGAAATAGGAACAGCCATTTGACATCCCTTTGGAGATTCATCCAGAAATAAGTGTTAGTACTTTTATGTCTGATGATCACTAAAATCTACAACCGTGCTGGTGCCTCAGTGCCTGCTGGCAAAAGAAGTAAGATCCCGAGGTTGGAGCAAACTGGGGAAGTGAGGAACAGTGTCAATGGGAATGAAGGTACTGGAAAATGCTTCAGAAACTCCTCTGTGAGCGTGTGATGAGAAAGCTCTGCTGACTTGCAGTACCAACTTGGAGTGCCTGGAATGAGAGTACATAACATGAATACAGTGTTGACTAAGCTCTTATTTAAAGGTGGTATTACATTGTGTGCCTCACTTTAAATAAATAAATGCATCCAATAGAGGTTTGAGACTGAGATATTTGAAGAACTTCCAAGGATTTTTGCTGTCAGGATTAAAGAGACCCACTTTATCATTTAACAAGTAGATTTTGAAAATCTGCCTTTTGGCTTCAGTAGATAAAGTCCTAATCTGAGAGTAATATATATGCTTAATTACCTTAATTACCAAAATGAAGGCCTCAGAAAAAAAATACGGTGATAGCAATGGAAGGTACAGCTGTTGTTACTGTGTCCAGCTTCCTGGTACTGCAAGCAACTGTTTCACATAATTTCTTTCGTGCACTGAAACATATTTTCTCCTAATTTCAGTTAGGAAGTTACCCTTCCCTATGGCTGGCTGGTCTTCGTAGCTTCACTGCTCTCTCGGACAGGGAAGATTTTTTTTCTTTAGTTTTCAGCTTAAGTGTTTTCCAGGAGAGGCCACAACTGTGACATGTTCCTAAGGTCAGATTCAGAGGCTTGAAATGGCCAAGCTCCCTTTTTGCTTCTCCTCTTAACCATGGTTCCTCAATACAGGTGGTATATTTGTTATTGCCCAAGCATGTAGTCCCATTCATAAAAACTTGACAGAGTTATTAAAACTCCATGTACCTGCAATTTCCAAATGGTGGAGCGAGGACAGGCTGACTTCTTCAGCTTTATCTCATTCGGTTCCAAACTTTCCTTCTCTCTCAGACATGGTCATGCTTTCTCTGCTCTCTTGTCCCCCAACCTGCGTTTGTCCCCACGGTTGACATCACTGCCCTTATTGAAAACTGAGACAAAGTATGCAGGACCATGCTGAGATTGTCTTTCATCTCTATTCTATCCTCACCGCTTAGTGGCCCAATCTGTTGCCTGTCACCTGAAGGAGTATCTGAGCCTTAGGATTATTGGTCGCATTTATTTTTCAACATATGTCTGGAAGCCAGTCTACCTTAATGACACAATTCTCACTAGTCTCTCTTCCTCTAATAACATTACAGAAATTGCTATTCATATCCAATGCTGAACCTGGAGGGGGGAGCATCTATAACAAACTTCCAGCACTACTCAATAGAATCTCTTATTATCCTTCCCGTAAGCAATTTTACACAAATGTAGTCTATTTTATCCATCCTGCCCCTTCTCATTCATTCTGCTGCATCAAGCAAGGCCACTCAGCTACCTTTGCCTTTCTTTCTGTTTCCAAACCCATTATAACTATGGCCATTATTTTGCTATGTTTACACTATGTTATTCCATTAATGTCTGATTTCACATTGAGCTGCTTTATTGCCCATGTACCTTGAATGTGACCATATGTTAATATGAAGTTTCACTGGTAATCCTCAATGTCTTGACCTGGCCAGGCAAGGTCATTTTAACAACTGTATTGCCATCCTGACAACCGGGGAGTCCCGCTGTGTGTTTGTCTAATAACACACCTCTGCTGTTACACACTGATGGAGCCAAATGTAGACCACCGGGCAGTGAAGACCTTTGCTTTGATCCATTATGAACATTATAATATGCCAGTCTCAGCAGTACCAGGCTTCCTTTATCTTTGCTGTCCATTTTCCTATTCACTTCTCTTCCTTTCATTTCTGTTTTCTTGTATATTTGATTTTCCTTTCACTCTGCAGTAAATGCAGGGGTGGACTCTACACACATAGCTCTCTTCTCATTATTTGGCTTGAAGTTCATTTTGGTCTCATTTGGCTTGACCCCATGATGCCTTGTCAGAGGTCAGTAACATCTTGACTTGCATTGAGAATATGAATAAAGAAATATTACAGGCAGTTTTGCACAATACGGGAAATGAGGAGGCAGCCCATGTAATTGTGAGGCAGTGGACAGTGAGCAAATGAGAAGATATACTTAATTCCCCACAATGTTGAACTCAGGATGTATTCAAACAGAGGAGTTCAAGAGATTTAACGAATTCTAGGAAGAAAAACCTGCAAATGCTTTTAAGCACAAAAAACCAACTTGAGGCTCAGGATGATTCTTTGAGTCTTTAATTTGCAGGGGGCATCACCCCACGGATGTGTTGCCTTGTCCAAACCACCTTTAAGCTTCAAATCATGGTCACTATCAGGCAGGGATAGGACCCTGAACTAAGTATCATTTATGTTCAGATAATCTTGGATCACTCAGGGAGAGTTTATCCTTCCATAATTCAAGGCAAATGGGGAGCATTTGGAAGCTTCCAGGTGGTCTCACCGGTTAATCACAAAACTTCATGGCATAACTTCTTCCCAATATCTTGGGACAGTCTGGTGGCCAGTCTTGGCTCTTGCTGTCGGTAAGCAGAGCTACACTTGCAGCTGTATCCCAGGCTGCCTCCACGGTGCTTTGAGGTTACTTGCTGCCGGTGCTCAGCACCCTGCGTGCAGAAAGGAAAGTCCTTTACCTCCTGAAAGGGGCTGTCAGAATAAGCAGGCAAATTTCTGAAAAGTACCATGGAACTGCTGTTACAGTGACTGGTGAGAGAACAGGGCATCCAGTAATGGTGACTGGAGTTTTGATGATTGTTTTGACTGGCTTGATTATCAGAATTTCTTTTTTTTTTTTTTTTTTTTTTTTTAAATGAGGTGAATGGAACTTAAAAATCCCCTCTTGCTCTTGCTGAATATGTTCACTATGTATTCTGCAGCCAAATCCGTAGTGCTGGCATTAAACAACAGTATAAAGTAATATTTGAGACAAAGAGAGGTTGCATTTCCCATTTGGCCAGGTCCATTTGTTTGGCTAGACTAATGCATTCTGCAAAGGGGGGTGGGGTGGGGGGGGGCGGAGAGAGAGGGAGAAGCTGCTTCTGCCCTCTGAAAAGCAGAAAGCATTATGAAAAATAACGATATACAGTAGAGCTCTGATTATCCAGATGCCATAGGGAAAGCTGAATAAGCCTGGATAACAGAGGTTTCAGAAATTCAAGGGAATTGTCAGCATAATTAATAGATATCAGGGGACATGGCTGTGTTTTGGATAATAGAAAGTTTCGGACAACTGAGGGGCAGATGACCCAAGGTTATATCATAATACTGAAGCTGCGCTGTAGCTTCCATAGCTCCCATCTTAAAAGTCTTTCCTAATATCTGGTTACCGTCAGAAAATACATTCTGTTTGAAAGAGAGAGAAAGAGACAGTAATCATCATGGGTACTACTTACAGGAAAATGGGACCAAGAATCCTGAGGTTACTGAGGAAGGGAACAATAGCTAACGATGTTTTGGTTTTTTTTTCTCCAGGAATGATTAATTTAACCAAAGTGAAACTACACAACAGCCTACAAGAGGCATAAGCTTCTGCTGGGTTTAATTCCCTAGGACCTTCCCTTTGTCACAGCATCCATTCATGCAGCACACATTTGTCCAGCCACAAAAGCTGCCCTTGCACGTGCCATTTTAGGTACCATTCATGGACCATTGCAGGGTAACAGTTAGAAGAAGCTGATATTTAAATAGAAACATTTTAATGGAAATTAGAATAATTTATTCCCATTCCATTTGCAAAGCTAAACTACCTTCTGCTCTAAGCATAAGGCACACGAATAGATAAATGGATAGCCGTGCAGGCATCACACTGTCAAAACTAACACTGGCTGATCACATGGCAAGATTACATTTGGCTTCTCACTCTGCAAATGTTGCTTTTCCAGAGACATCTGAAATGTTTTTCTATATCGTCAATGGAATTTTGCTCATCATCTTGTGAGAAAATCCTCATAAGGAAAAAAAAATCTATTTTCCATACTTGGGGTCTGAAAATAAACCTTAGCCAATTTTAAACTTTGAGACATTGTGCCATGATTTAACCCCAGCTGGCAACTAAGGCCCACACAGCTGCTCGCTCACTGCCCCCATAATGGGATGGGGGAGACAACTGGGAGAGAATCAGAAGGGTAAAAGTGAGAAAACTCATGGGTTGAGATAACGGCAGTTTAATGGGGAAAGCAAAAGCCACACACGCAAGCAGAGCAAAACAAGGAATTCATTCCCTGCTTCCCATGGGCAGGCAGGTGCTCAGCCATCTCCAGGAAAGCAGGGCTCCATCACGTGTAAACAGTGCCTTGGGAAGACATATGCCATCACTCTGAATGTCCATCCCTTCCTTCTTCTTCCTCCAGCTTATATGCTGAGCATGACGTCATATGGTCTGGGATACCCCTTTGGTCAGTTGGGGTCAGCTGTCCTGGCTGTGCCCCCTCCCAACGTCTTGTGCACCCTCAGCCTCCTTGCTGGTGGGGTGGGGTGAGAGACAGAAATGGCCTTGACTCTGTGTAAGCCCTGCTCAGCAGTAATGAGAACAACCCTGTGTTATCAACACCATGTTCAGCACAAATCCAAACCATATTCTGACCACAGGATATTGGCACTCCGGTTAAATCAGCTTTGCTATTCTGACTCAATGGGGAGACAAGGACTACTCTGCTACCACTTTTTCACTTTTGTGTGGCTATTACTGAACTTCATGGGGAAACAAATCCAGGCTAAAATTAACTTCCCCCCCGCCCCCCCCCCTTTTTTTTTTCCTGGGAGTAGCTGAGACACAGAAGCAGGGACACTTCTTTCTAGAGAGAAGACTGAGCTTCTGCTGGCATAAAGTGCATGGTGATCCATAGCATCAAATACACTCAATTTGATTTTCTGGTTCATGAGCTCCTGAAGACATATCACATTATATTATGTATGTCAGTCCTTAGATTTTGTAGTTGCCATGCAATGTTTCATTGCCATCTCCTGATTAACACACCAAAAATTATAAGGGGGTATTAATGCTTCCCTTACTCCAAGGCATGCTCTAGAGACAACTGATATATGGAATATCCTTTGAAAATTCAAAATGCTGTGGAACTACTAAGCATTTTTGTTGTACTTCATCAGCAGTGACTCATTATCTCTATTAGCAACAAAGTTAGGACAAAAGCATGGAAAATCCAAGGCTAATCCCTTGGCAGGAATCACTGTGCAAACACAAGATTGAGTATGCTTTGCTTTCTGTGAGAAAGGTGCAGAAGGGATCAATTATTAGAACTACACACATTCGTGCTTGAAATTAAAATATGAAGAAAGTTCAAGGACGTATAATGCCGATCTAGTTTTTGAACATCCAGGCTTCACAAGGCAGTCGGTTCAGGACCCAGGGTATTTTATTTGATATATTCATTTTTCAAGTGATCCATGGTGAATTTAAATGGTGAGAACTCATACATCTCTGTTTTAATTTACTGCAACAAAGCAACTAGGCCCCTCTTACAGCAAATCAACTCAGCTGATGAACATGCATAAAGTGTTTTTTGGTTTTGGTTTTTTTTCCTATCAACAATATTTTGCTTACATCAATGAGTTTATGACATTCGAACCCATAATATTATTTCCTGGACTGTACAAAGTGAAAATGAAGGAGGGAAAAGCGTCTCAGCACCACCCCATTGCCTAAACCACTGTTAGATCAGTCTGAATGAGGAGGGCCAGAAGAAGGCTGGCTTTAATTCTAGGGGTTTACCGGAGCAAGAAAAATTCAGAAACTGCAACGATTTGGGTGTGAGGTTTGGCCACCGCGTAGTCTTGCACCGGTAGATGGCTCTGTGTGATATCTGGAGTTAGGGCCAGCTCTGGGCTCCGCTAACAAAACAGGGCAAAGCCTGGAGCTGAAATTACGTAGTGGAAAACATGTTTTATGGCAATGCTTTCAGTAAAGGGTAGCAAATAGATGACTTTAGGGAAAAAAAAAAGGGAAAAGCAACAAATGCATCCTAGGAAAACCTCTTATTGCATTATGAAACATAAAGACTATCTGGGTTGCCAGCCAAGGAACAGTCATGGTTTATTTGGGTTTGTTAAGAAAAAAATCCAACCAGCTAACTGACAGACAAAAGAATTACTTCAAGTGTGAAAGGAACATTTTATTTTTATAAATATACAGGAAATTCAAAACAGCTGACGTTAAAAATATCTTTTTTTACAGCCAGCTACTCAAAACCTATCAGATTGACAGAGGTTTTGTGCAAGTACTTTAACCGTTAACTGATATGAAAGCCTGACATAAGGACATAAGTCCTTGCATGCCTGTGTGCTAGGTGATCCTCTCCTCCTTCCAGCATCCTTATCACTAACATCACAGACACACACAAACCTCAGTACATGATAGACAGATGTGAATAGTCAGTTGTGTATTTGTTCTGGAAATCTTGTTGTACATATTGATACATACATTATTAACATGTAATTCAGAGATTCACAACCAGGAAGGGGCTCGATTGCCTTCTATTCTTATTTTCCAAATAACCAAATCTAACACATCAGGATAAACCTATTTCGCACGTCTTGACCAGTCTCTCCAATCTTGCAACACCTTTTTTTTGCAGTGAAAACTTCAGAGTTTGACCTGATGTTTTTGTTATTACACCTGTCCTCTAGTGTAGATCTAGATGAAAGGACCTTCATCATTCTTGATTCAAGTATTCAGTTGACATTGTGGTCCTAAGATGGTATCAGAGAACAAAGGACATGAGAGAGAGGACAGATGCACAGCAGCCTGTGCTAAGCAGCAGGGGAATCACTGGAGCCGTGCAGGGTGGTGCTCGTGCGGGTAGACAGGTTGGGTGAAGGCTGAAATGGGAGAATGGATGGATGTGGGAGGAGGTGACCAAGAGATCATCAAGGAGACAGAGAGGGCAGGATGAGGGAGCCATGGAAGAACGGATAATGAGATTACAGGATCAGAGAGTTCAGCTGACAACTAGCTTGGCAGGTAGGTGTGAGAGAAAGTTCAAGGAGGTCAATGTACTCCTGTTGGAGAAAGTGGTGGTGCACTGCAGGGGAGGAGGAGTACTCCAGGGCTGCAGCAGCCAGGGAGGCCACCCTGAGGTGGCCTCAGAAACAGGTACTAAGCTGGTGATCTTAATTGCTGAACTATTTGAGCAAATTAATTACGTAAATGTTGCATGTTCCTCATTTAACAAATGGAAAATTAAAGAGGCTTAAATTGCAAAGCAAACGGCAATTAAACCTGCTGCATCTGCACACGTGTATATGCACCTGGATACTGAATTGCTGTTATCCAGGGCCAGGACAGTTGGCTTCAGTGGTAGCAGCTGAGGCATAAAAAAAGAGTGACGATCTGACACACTGGTGAGAAAACCAGTAGGTGCTGCAATGCTTTTAGACGACACACTTTCAACTAAAACATAAATATTTTAATTGAGTTATTTTCCATAAATCTTTCTTGTGTATATGCATACAACAGAGTACCAGAAACTAAAAGTTAAATCCTGTGGTACATAAACATGCATGCACGCATATTGTTTTTGGAAATAAATTTGAGGTAGAAGTGACCTGTTAAACCTCTGTAGTTTGTAATTAAACAGTAAGAAGGCTGGATGCAATATGCAATACAGAAGTGAACAGAAAAGGGTCAGGCAGGGTGTCAGCCTTGAATTTCATATTAAGGCAATTACTCAAACCAAAGGCACAAACAAGAAAACCAGATGTAGTGAGCACTCAAACAAATACCCTCTTCAGAGGAGAGCAAGCAGAGTGAAGAGCTACCATTCACCCCGAATGTGACGAATGTGATGCCCTAAGGCTGAAATATAACAGCTGGGGAACGACTGCAAAATTTTGACTGAAGCACAGATCTGCTTGATGCGCTTCTGTGCATGGCATGTGGAAATGGTTTCAGCGTTTCCCAAGACAGTGGGGACAAGGCAGTTTCTCCTCTTGGCAGAGGCTTTGTCCAAGCCAGGGTGTTGCTTAGGCAGGGTCAAAGCGCACTGATACCCAGCTGCACAAATGCAATGGAAACTCAAAAAATACCTTTATTTTATGTCTTGTGACAAAATCCTCCACACCTTGCCATCGGATAACCTCTATTTCACAAATGCTAACTACTTGTCTCTTTTTCTCAGCTCATGTAATCTTTTTCCCCTTGTTTAGAGTATTTCTATTCCTCTTGGGTGCCAACCTCCCTTTCCCTTTAAGTACCTAATTGATTAACATATTTAGGTTAACCTGAGGGCATAATTTCTAACCAGTGGTCACAGCTTGACTCTTTCTGCGTCTTTGTTGGGACCTATGAAGGAACTGCATACCTAATAGCTTGCATGCTTTTCTGCCCCTAAAAGGTGTCACCTACAGACTATGCCTTGTAAAATGCAATGGCTGCATTTTTTCCTCATTAAAGTAAATTTCCTGGGGAAATCCACCAAGATTTTAACCTGAACACTGAAGAAGGAGAAAAAATAAAGAATATGTCAAAGTCATGTACTTCCCAGCCTGCTCTGAATCCCCTATGTGTCAGTTCTCTCTCTTTTGACCAAGGAAATTACCAAAGCCCCCACAGATATCTGCTTCAGTCCAGAAATGAATGTGTCCTTGGAAGCACCGCAGTTCCCCTGGGTAGGGATGATAAAGCTTCACTGGTAGCCTTTTCGTCAGCTTCCAGGCACGAGCACAGCTGCCTGTAACTCGTAGCACTGAGCAGCACTGATCCAGACTCGAAGGGAGCCACAGTGATACCCATGAATCCATCACTGCCCTGTTCATCCTGCCAGGACAGCCTGACCCATCCGGCTTTCTCCTTCACACTGGTGAAAACAAGGACTGTCTCTGCAGCACTGAAGCACTTAATGCAGGCAAATGTTTTGGTTTTAATTCTCATATAGCATTTGAACCCACAGATTTATAGTTGTGCAATGTACAGTTTTGAAAACACACCAGTGCTCTGTCTAGCCGCATTACCCTTGTGAAGCAGAGGGACAGTTTATAGCTTATGAGAGGCCACAGGCTGAGGCTGGCACCTTGGTGTAAGTTCCCAGCAAGAGCAGGGTGGAGGAACCAGCCCCTGAGCATCCCCATAGAAATGGGTCTGAGCCTGAACCCTGAGCCTGGGAATGGAGTCCCCAAGGCACTGGGGGGGATTTTCTCAAAATGTTTTTAAATTTGGTTTCTGATTCAGATCAGGACTTTGCTGATTTAATCTGGGATCTATGAATAAGTAGTTTAATGAATACTGAGAATTCGTCTTGGCCCTTCCTTTGATATGTTTTCAGACCTTGGGTGCAGCATTCCTTGTCTGTTTGAGAGTTTCGCTCCAGGGCTGCTATTGTGCTCCTCTGAACAGGATTTATCTGAAAATGGAACTGGACATCTGAGGCAACTTTAGGGACTCTGCTGTTGTCCAACTGAGGTTTACATGAATCTGTGCCAGCGTTGTGAGACACTGAACCTTGTCACCAGGACACTGCAAGCCTGGATTCTGAAAGGGTCCAGGATCAGGCCCCACAGTGTGCTCAGAAAATGACTTTCAGACAAAACATTAGCAGTCACAGGTTATCTGCAATTCTCTTAAATGTAAGGACTTTAAACATATCCTCTTCCTTTTGTTCTCTCTGAACCTCGGGGCTTTTTAGTGCAGATCTGCTGCAGTTGTTCCTTTTGTTTACTCAACTGTGTAATACCGTCAAAGAGTTTCCTTCTCAGAACCACAGGCAGAAAAAGTCCTAGTGCGACTGCTGGAGTGAGCAGCACTCTTGTTCTGCACTAAATCAAGGGAAAGTCAAACACTTTTTTGTAACCCGAATTTGAGCTTACATGGGGTTTGTAAAGACAGAAATAGCCCCACCACTAACAAAACCTCAAAGCGCCGAGTTGATGATAGCATTCATCACAAGGTGTCCCATGAATATGCATGTCTGTTTTCTTCCAGAGGGCTGTATTAAGTGAACTACACAGGGAGAGAGAGAGATGGATAGAGAGGGCACACTAACCCAGTCAATGGGTAGCAACCTGATGAAAGAAATGCTAAGGTCAGTCTTCCCCAATTCCTGCTTTTCCCAGAGTGCCTATCTGCCTGTGTGAGAGCTGAAACGCTGCAAGGGATAGAAATGACCTGCTGCCTGCTGCCATTTTACCAGAAGTGTCAAAAATAAGTGTCTTCCTCCTAATACCAGCTTCTGGGGAAGGCAGTCCCAGAACAGAAAACTGCAACAGTCCCTGAGGCACAAGCTTGAGCTAGGTTTTGCCTGCTGCTTTTTCTCTTTCATTGACTAATGAGGTCATATGATGTTCAATCCTGGGAATCAGGAAAAACTGGATTCCTCTCTGAAGGGTCATCAGGCCTGCTTCCCCCTATATCTTACAAAGAAAAAAAATATTTGAGTTGTCTAGAGCAGCAACCCTCCCTCCCTGCCTCTTCAACACCCAGGGCACAGTTGCTCCTCTCGCCTGGGATGCCTGGGTGTGCTGCTACAACATATACAGACCCCGTGGCTGAAATCTGCTTTCTCCAAATCATGTGGTAAACCCCAACTTTTTTGCATGTTGCCTTAACCTTTTGCTCCACATCCAAACTGACAGCCATCTTCTAGATCAGAGAGAGCACTGCCATTTTAAGGCCCATTTTCTAGGAAAGTTTTAGCAAAATCAGAAACAGACTCACTCAGTGTTTTATTTTTTTCTTAGGAGGAGTTGTAATTCATCCTACAGCTTTTGAAAGCAAGGCCAGGAGTTCAAGCTGTGATATGTGTGCTCTAAATAGGAAGGGAAACCAACCTGATAAGCGAACGTAGGTGAGCCTGAATCAAAAACTCCAGATCAAAACACTTTCAGGGAAGTTCAAAAGGCTGTGATGGGGATATAGATCTAAATCTTGCAGGTGGGTTTGCTTTTTCTGATAAGCTGAACCAAATCCCTGCATCTAAATGTCTCTCATCTTTCAAATGCCCTAAGCCTGGTGCAGATCTGAATTCCATGGTGCGAGCTGGGTTCCATCCAAAGATACATGAATATGCTGCTCATCTACAAAGACTACATTCATCTATGCTGCCTCAACTTGGGGCTGTGTCCTGCGTAAACCACAGGACATGCTTATATGAAAAGGTGCAGATCATTGCCCTGAGCTCAAATAGTGAACCGTGAGTTATAAGACTGATTCCCTGTTAAGCTTTTGAGCAAGCTGGGACTTACATCATTGGCTTGAGGGTGGTGGGGAGAGAAGCTGTGATAAACGTGTTGTTCCAGCTACCGAATACCCAAGCTGAGATCCGAACACATATTTCTAACTTAGTCTATCAAACACGGAGCAAAGGACTGATCCACAGCCCAGAGAAGTTTCACAAGCACTGAAGGCTTTAAATCTGGATTTAGCAGTGGACAATAAGAATCTTCATGGATTTGGAAGGAGGAATGCAAGTTTCAGGGAGGAAGAATTAAAATGAGTGGCCAAGAAGCCTGTCACAGCACACACGGTCTGAACAACAGCAGTTGTCGAAAGCTTCTCAGCCAACCTCTTCCTTAACAGAGACAGGGTGGCCTCACGTTGCCACCCAGCAAAGAATACTTGAAACAAAACTTTTTTAGAAACATTCAATTTCATTAGAGGAAGGGTTTCCAATGGAAACTGTTGATAAATTTGTCATTTCCTTCTTAATTTCCTCAGAAAAGGGTATTTTTTCTCAATGTAAAATATCAGAAAAAACTTTTACACTTTCAGTCACCTGGCAAAATAAAAATCTAGATATTTTTGAGACAAGCTGGCACTTTTACTGTCATCTTAACCTCTTTTTAACTTCTGATAAAAAATTGTGGCTTGGCTGGTGATTTCTAGCTGAAGACCCTGTCAAGCACAAGAGCAGCAAAAAAATTACCAGTCTCAAATGCAGAAAGAAAAAAAAAAAATGACAGCAGTACATCCAGCAATTACCCGCAATCACTTTTCTCTCTGTCTTTCTCTCTAGTAGCTAGGCCATGCTTTATTAATTTAATTGCAGCTCTAACCTCCTCAGGTGGCTGCCATGTCTGAGAGTGGTGAAAGGAGCAGTGTGGCAGAGAGATTCCTCCAACCCTTCATTTTAGTGATTCAAAGCATGGCATCTTATTAAATAACATCTTAATTGCCAGCAGCTCTAGCGCTTCTGTAGATCAGAGGTTAATTTTTATTTTCTCTCCCTTGTAGCGGAACAGCGGCTCTTCAGCAGAGCGTGTCTCCCTTCAGTCACCACGCAGTGGTGAACCTGGCTGGAGGGAAACAGTGGCTCAGAAGTTTGGGGAATGTCTCCTCTATTTTTAATTTCAGTGGCCTGGTAATTATAAAACTCTACTCCTACCCATGTTGTTAATTTTCATTAAAAACAGACAAGGGTAATCAATCCTCAAGCTTGCATTTGGGAACCTTTTACAAACTGCCCAAACCAAACTGCTCCAAAATGCCACAGCTTTTATTAACACCAGAGAAGCTGAGAGTCCAACCAGAAAGGTACTAAGCCATCTTGAGTCCTCAGCACTGTACAGGAATTGCCTTTTAATAAGAACAGTAAAAGGCACCCTTTTCACTCTGTCTTCCTCAACCTAAGCAACTGATGTCGTATCATCCATCAGGATGCTGGAAATTATATAAGCCCATCATTTACCATCAGTAAAAACAGATTGAGGCTGACTTTGCAGCCTGAATTTGGTTCAATATTTAATGACCCATGCGTTGCATTTTATTTCATCTGCAGTAGTTTTCTGCCTCCTTATTTATTACAATCAACTTTATTCCCAGTAGTAGCACCTTGCAGTCAGACGGTATTCCCAGCTGCTTTAGAGAGTTAAAGAAGCCAGCTACAGAGCTACGAAGAAGTGAAAAGAGAAAATGAGAGGGTGAACGAAAGACAAGATGGATGGAGAGTCAAGGAATGGCAGAAGTTGTGTTCGCCTATCTGTTTGAGATAATGTTGCAGAGGATTTTTCAAGGTCCTTTTTGAACTTATATGTGATGGTCATACTTTCCATACTAAACTAGTATGTGAAGGTCTCACAATCTTTGTGACATTTTACCCTACTTTACCTCTGTGAGGTGAAGCAGTGCTATTAACCCTGCTGTATGATGGGGAGCTGTGTACTGCTCCCCATCTACCTGGGGTACCCCAGCTGGCAATTCGTTTTTTTCACAGCTAGCAGAGAAAATTAGATGCTTCCAGTGAGTCAGTCAGATTTTAGGTGGGGCCAGAGCCACGGAGAGAAGTAAGAGATCTGCTAACAGTTTAGACACCTAACTCCAAAGGGCAAGTCCTCGAAATCAGATGTGTAACCCCTGAGCTTGGAGTATGTCCTCCAAGGGAGCTTGTTCAGGCATAAAGCCCTGTCGGGTGGTACAGAAACACACCTCATGCACAACTAGGCTTCTGATTGATAAGGTCACAACCTGGTGTGCAGAGCAAGGTATAACCAAGGGAATCCAAAGTCAGAAAACTGAAAGAGTTGGGGGAGGCATTAGTCTAGAAATCAAAGAGAGACAATCATCAGTGTCTGGGCTGAGATGAGAAAAACAGGAAAATTAGCTGCAAACATAGCCGGTGTTACAAACACACACAAATATACAAAATACAAATATACAAATACACAAAACAGGCAAGGGAGACTGAGGAAAACAAATGCTTTAGGACACAGGAATTCTTCAGGGAGAAATACACAGTGTGATGATATAAAATCCCCTTGCTGTGGTTACAGTGACATAGATCGTTGTTCCCACCCGCTGAAAAGGGTTGATTGTTTCAGCTTCTTCAGTTACACCCTAATTGCTTTCCCTTTTTTATTATGGAACAACTTTCAAAGTAGGTTAATATTAATGTGCTTGTTAGCTAATTGAGTATAACCGAATATTTTTGATTTGGGGGTAGGACTGAGTTTTGAAAAAATCCAGCTGAAATCGGACTTTTTCCCTTTTAGGCTTTTCTGTCATTTTTGGAAAAATTTTGCATTGTGACTGTCAAGTATCTCCTGATATTTTGATAACATTTTCATGCTCTTTGTTCCATCTCTTCTCAAACTCTTTATTTAAAAGCCAAATGAGGTTACTGGCAGGCATGGCCAAGTTATAAAGGTATCTGTATTCATGTGTGCGCACATGCATGTGAAGGGAGGCAGGAGGTAAAGCTGAAGCTAAGTATCTTACAATGTAATTCTTCAATAAATATTGTATTTCTTTAGGAAAGGGAGAAAGAGGATCTGTTTATAACATTTACTGCCAAGGTTAGTGAGCAGAGGAGCCATTTCAATCCTTATGGTAGGCAGGAACAGGATTAGGCTGAGATGGCAGCACAAGAGGTGCTGAAGGAAGCATGTAAGAGCCATGCTGGAGGGGAAAAGGGTGGCAGACAAGCAGGGTGCAGCTGTGACAGCGTCTTGGTGAAGTGGCAGGTTTGGTGGTAGTGTGGGTGACAGGGCCACGTGCAGGGGGAGCTGCTGGTGTCCTGCACTGGCACGTTGCTAGTTATGCAATGCAGGTGTTTGCTGGAAGGTGGAGTGGGTGCCCAAACCTGAGCCAGCAGGAGCAGCACTGCCTTGCTGCCTTCAGCAGAATCACCCTGGCCTTTGGCAGTGGAAAATTCTTCCCTGGATCCCTTGTACTGAAATCCAAGCTCTAATTTGGAGCCTGACCCGTCATACTCTGTTTTATTGTAACATTAAATAGCCTACTAAAAGAGCATAATCAATGGTAATTACTGAATTGCTTTACACACTCTGGCATAGAGGATACATTGCTGATCCAACATTATGTGCCCAGGTAATGCCAAAGGGTTAGCACATTAGCTTCTGTTATTGCATATTGTCAAGGTGGTGGTGGTTTTTTTTCTCCCTGTAATATGACTTCACTCATTATAGTAAAGCAGCATTCTCAGAGACATGGAACAGACCTTTTAAAGAAAAAGCCTGCTGTGTTATTCAGGACCAGATTAAGTCCAAGGTGCAGTATAAAAACCAGCATAGGAAAAGAGCCATAATTACAGTACAATGGGATGCAGCAGCTAGCACTGAGAGGAAAAAAGAGGGTGACAGGCTCATGGAATTACTGGCCTCAGATTGCAAAGAGATTTCAAGAAAGGGTTTAAATCTCCTACATCCTCATAATACTAATTTTAATCCCATTTTAGTCATTAGTCTTTGTGGCACCCATCTCAGGGATGTTCAGAGCAAGCAAGAGGAGGCAAGGAGAGGCTGCAGCAGCTGGAGATGCCATGGTCTGACTGTCTCAAACTGTTGCTGCAGTTCCTGAGACCTCCCATGGAACAGAGGCATGTTTCCAGAAGCGATTGAAATATTTTGTATGGTTACTAAGGCAACATCCTAGCCAAATTTAGTTAGTGTCCAGGTCTTGCTGCTAATACATTAAACATTTTAGCGACCTGAAAAATGAAGAAAAAGAAAACCAAACTTTCTGTGTCTTCCCATCTCTCAAGCTGTTCCCCTGTCCATGTCCAAACCTGGAAAATGGCGTTATGTGCCTGATATGGAGGCAGAACCTAGGCTGAATATGTGATCGGTGTCTTGTTTAGGAATTACAGCTAACACTTGTCCTTGACTGCAGAGGGAGCAAAGGTGGACCAGCCCCGAGCAGGACTGCTGATCCTTCCCTTGAACCAAAATACTGTGGTCATCTCATGATCTGAACCACCACGTGACCTGCTTGAGCCAGTTGCTTCTACTGAGCAGTTCTTGGAAAACAGCCAGGTTCAGTTTCAAACCGGTTCAAGAAAGATGAGGAACTCCTACAAAGAGTCCAGAGGAGAGCAACAAGGATGATAAAGGGACTGGATCATCTCCCCTGTGAGGAAAGGCTGAGAGAGTTGGGCTTGTTCAGCCTGAAGAACCAAAGACTGAGAGGGGACCTCATAAATACATACAAATATCTTAAGAGTGGATGTCACAAGGACAGAGCCAGACTCTTCTCAGTGGTGCCCAGCAACAGGACAAGGGGCAATGGGCACAAACTGAAACATAAGAGGTTTCAGTTGAATATGAGGAAAAACTTCTTCACTTTGAGGGTGACAGAGCACTGGAACAGGCTGCCCAGGGGGGTTGTGGAGTCTCCTTCTCTGGAGATATTCCAAGCCCACCTGGACAAAGTCCTGTGTAACATGCTCTAGGTGATCCTGCTTTAGCAGGAGGGTTGGACTAGATGATCTCCCAAGGTCCCTTCCAACCCTTGCCATTCTGTGATTCTGTGACTATGGGGGGATCTTCTGATCTGGAAAAGCCCGGGATGGGGAGATTCTTTTGTTATCCCCAGAGTGAAATTATGACATAAACGAGGTCAGATGCCACTAACCAAAAACCTTTATTCGTCGCTTATCCGAACAAGAAACCTAGTTAGCGTCATAAGAAAGCAGTGATAGGAAATGGAAAGAGAATAGAAAAGAAGGAAATCTGGCGAACAGCTGGGATAGAGGCTGCATCCAGCACCGCCCCGTTGGTCCTTGGCCTTCGGCTCTTTGGTGGCGGGCGCACCTTTATTCGTCACACCCCAGGGCCAGCAGCGTCCCGTGGTGGGCGCGCGCTGCGGCCGGTCCTCGCTGTCTTTTACAGAGCACAGTTCGGCGCATGCGCACACGCTCTGCGCGCTTTGCTGTTGGCGGGCTCTGTTCATGCGCGGAGTTGCTGCCGCGCGGGTTGTTGTTCGCGCTGCCGGTGGCGGTAAATAGCGCACGCCTTGGTGGCCAGGCGGCCCCGCCTGGGTGCCTGGTAAGCAAAAGAGCGGTGAGCTGCTTCAGCGAGGCTGCGAGTTACCGTGCCTGCGGCGGTGTTGATCTCACCAGAGAAGCACACGAGCAAGCTTTGAGGCAATTAGCAGGCCATTCCGTCTCTCACAGGGGGACAGGAGTTAACCTGCGGGGTTCCTGCAAGTTGGGGAGAACGCTAAGGAGAGCCTCCAGGTAAAGCGAATTCTGGAACAGATGGCAAATGTAGAGAAGTTGTCAGGGTCACTGAAAGAAACAGTGGCCTTGGGCTATGAGCCTTCCTCTGGATAATATTTTAAATCCAAACAATTAATATGAAGATGATAGGAATGAAATCAAAGGGCTCCCTTCTCCCTCAGAATGGGAGGCTGTGATGGGTGTCAGGGTCTGCTAGAGAGAGATTTCTAGTGAGAGAAGCTCACAACAGTAATAAATCCTGCACAAGGTTATTTACCATCCAGAGCCTGGGTCTGCCCCATCCAGCTCTGAGTTTTCAGCATGGTTGCTGCCCCTCCTCAAAGGGTGAAGGACCATCACACTAGCCTGGCACGTAAGGATACACAGTGCCATGGTGGAAGGGGCAGAATATAGTGAGTCAAGCAAACTGTCCCCTCTGAGGGTAGCCATGGAGGCAGGAACCTGTCCTTGAGAAGCTTTTGGAAAGTTGGTTTGCTGTTGATATTTTTTTGGGGAGGTAGAAATCAGTCAAAACTTGCTATGACATTGATACACTCATCTGTGTTACCAAGGATCCTGGTGTGGGAGCTGCTGAGGCAAACATGACTGTAGAACAGGTTTTTCTGAATTTGAAAACACTGTTTTCATTCTAGTTTGTTTATCTCTGTGTGCAACTTGTAGTTCACTACTGTCATAAGTTTAGTCACGGCAAGAGAAGAATGCTAGGTAATTTGGGGGATCTGCTTGAAAACCTTGTGCATCAACATAGGAAGATCATGGTCTGATAGATTCTTGCACATCAGCCAAGCTGTGATCAACATCCAAAGGCAGAAGGAGGGTCACATCTTAAAAAATAAAATATATCTTCTGTTAAGAGTGCTTTTACATGCTGCCCCTCACCAATCTATCCACTGATCACCACATCTCAAGTTTCTCAAGTTTTCAGGTTCAAGTTTCCTCCCCCTGGTAATCCCAGCTCTCCTGCAGACTTTTGTTCCACCAGTTCTGCACACTAAGCCAGGTGAAAACAATTAACAGTTTTCACCTTATTTTTTTGCTACCGCATGCTAAGCCAACTTTCTGCTAACTAGTTAAATTGCTGTAGGCTGCCATGGCAATGCTGCTCGAGGCCACGGTTCCACTGATATTTCTTTTGGCAACTGAGATAGCTGGGGTCCCTCTGCTTGAGCTCACCAGGCAGCAGGTGCACCGCTGTCCTCTGAAGAAGAGGAAATGGGTTGGGAGGGAGCCACCTTTTCCCACATGTTGGACAGGAAATATTAACCCTTACATAGTGATTTAGTGTAGTTTAGGTGATGTGCAGTAACTTGTTACCTGCAAGCCCACCAGTTTTTTCCTAGACCTCCCAAAAATAAATGCCAAATGAATTGTGGTGAAAAACAAAATAAAGGCTTTCTGTGATTTAGTAAAATCATCAATCCTGGGTATGTATTTCAGCACCAAAAAAAAGAAAACATCCTGTTTGGATAACAATTGCTTTTCAAAAATCTGTGATCCACTCACTGCCTTGAGAGTGGAAAATACAGAGGAATCAAGCACAAGTAAATCCTTTCAAATGGATCGCATATCATAAAGAATTTGACCACCTGAGTTGGTCAAATAAGCCATTGATTTTATCTGTGCTCCCGACTAGAGTGATCCTAACTTCAATGTTACACATTGCAGTCAGGCTTGCAGAATCCAGTGGGTGAACAGTCAGTCTCCTTTGCAGAAGAAATGGGGCAGCTCTCGGGTGTCCATATGCTCCTGGTTCTCCTAGAGACTCTTGTGGAGGTGCACCCATACCTGTGTGTGCATACTCACACACACTTGTGTGAGGGATGTGATTTTTCTTTTTTTTTGTTGACTGCATTGCCGAAGGGAAGGAGAAATACTCTGTGGGAAAATGTGTTTCTGTAAAGGAGGATTAATTAATGTTAGCAAGAAGGTTATATTATTTAGATCAAGGCAATTTGTGTTGTCTTAAGGAAAATGAAAAGAAATATGCATCTTTTTAAAAACCAGAAAAATCCACCCCTAAATCCTCATCCTCTGACAGAAGACAGAATATTTTGCCTTATTAAATCCTGTTGAGTTTCAAAAACTAGTGTTCAGGAAATTCAACTTTGGGGAAGTGAGGTTCAAAAACCGTTGCCAAAGTTTACTTTCTTCAGCGAAGAGCAGCGTGTAGATACAACTTTACTTCAGAAGATGAATTAATTAATTACTTGAAACCTAGAGATGCGGATGATAATCTAGTGTAAATGGGGTCCCCTTTGTAATAAGCATTAATTAGACTATGGCATTACAAGAATTATGTCAGTTTGTCCTAGACAGATTTAGGAACTGTATTGTCTTCTCACTGAGAAGGGGTATGAGTCCTGCACAAACAGAGAAAAAAAAAGTGATCTGCCAGCAACTGAGAAGCCATGTGTCTGTATTTTACCCTCGTGCCACCTGAAGCTGCCTGCAGAGATCTGTCCCAGCCCAGGAGGGAGGAGCAGGGATGAGATCTGCATCACCAAGGAGGAAGCAATGTGGCCGCAGGTGCAGGGTAGACCTTCGAAGTCTTCACAACACTTTTCATCGACAACATAATTGCAACTCGTAGTGGCTGCTGTTTTGATTAAATCAGAGCAGCCTTCGGGGTCCTCTGACTCTGAGATCAGTCCTGCACAGCTTCACAGCACAGAGCTGCATGTCACCCACAGGCAACTGATCTTTGTGGTGCCAGCGTTAGCTGCACCTTTGTATGAAACAAGAGAAAAAAAAAAAAGAAAAAAACCAAGCAACAAAAACACCCATCAAGGCAGACATAAGGTAAAAATCAAAACCTAACAAATTGATTAAGTGATACTATGTGGCACAAGTTAAGCCTCCTGAATTTTTCTGAAAGAATGGATCTCTTAACATGAACTCTAGAATATAGGAGAGGTAAAAAAAAACCCCAAAACATTTATGTGATGTAGAAACTAACAGCCTGATGTGACTAAATGAACAGTCACCAGGACTTCAAGGTCAAGAGCATTTTACAGATCTGAACTTTTGCCTTGAGCAAAGAGTTGGCCTGGTTAAGTTATAAATATGCAGATAGATTGACTGGGTTACTCCCTCTGGCAGCAATAAGAGGTGGATATAGTTCTCAGTTCTACTCATTTGGGGAGTTATTAGCGACCTCTAAACTGCAGAATGTTCCTAAGCACCCAGTGAAGATAGTAAACAAAAAAATTTAAATAAACTATTTGTCTTGGTGTTTACTCTGGGGGAAATCAGGAGATTCCCATGCAGGGAAAGAATCTGGAAAAAAAGATCTAAAATTGAAGTGTCAGTGGAAGAGAAAGTTATGTATACCTTAGCTCACTGAAGAAGTCAGGGCACGTACTGAAAAGGATGCCTTAGGCTGATAAAATATGCTTGGATTTTCACAATGTTCTGTGAAGTTAAAACAAAGTTACTGGGGTAAAAAAAAAAAAAAGGTGCAAATAATCATATATGGGCAAAGCATAAAGTCATTGTGAGATAAGATAGAAAATTCTTATAAACTAATACCTGGTTATTAAAAGTCATCATTTTACAATCACCACTGCTAAAAGTGGTCACAACACAATGCAGAAGAGAGAAAGATAGTATGGAACTGGAGCTGATCAAGATATTCATGAATGATCTGGGAAAACCAGGGAGTAGTGAAGTGACAGAATTTGCATTAACACAAACTTAGTTAGATTTGACAATCCTGAAGTTGTTAGTGCAGATAAATATTTGTGGATGGATGAAACAGAGAGGCTGAGTAATAAAACAGTAAATGAAATTTAGTGTTGCTAGGTGCAAAGTAATGCACAACAAGAAAAATATGTCCAGCTATCTATACCGTATAGGCTTTAAATTAGTCATTGCAGATTTCCCTGAAAACACTACCCCTGCGCTTGGCAGGGGTCAAAAAGATCAGTCAGATCAAGGTACAGAAATGTCAGTCAAATCAGAAAAACAAAAACATCTGTCAGAAATTGTGAGGAAAGTAATAAGACAAGGGCAAAAAACACCATTAATGCCATCTCCAGATGTGGGCTATGCCCATGTCTCCAATACGATGTGAGCATAGAGATGACAGGGTTGGGATATGTGGACAGGAACAGGATCGGTCTGTTTGAGTGCTGTGCTGGAACCAGAGACTTCCGTGGGACACAGCTGAAAGATGACCTCAGGAAGGACAGGAAAGAGGCATCAGCAAAGACAGTCCTCTCCCAAGACCTGTTTGAGACCGTAGAGGACTGTGAATGCTATGAGATGCTTCTGGCCCTCACCACTCTCTGCTGACCCCTAATAGAGGCAGAAGGCTGGGGCGCAGTCACCTTTGGTCCTGGACGGTGGGGAGGTTTATTTCTTCCCATATTTCTAGCTGCTTTGCTTGCATAGCAGATTTCTGTTATTTAGCTTTGGTAAATTCTTGACTTTGTAATATTCAGGTTACCCAGCCAGCTGCATTACAGACTATTAGGCCAAAGCTACTTCTCACTTACTGTAGTTCTGCTATAATAAATATTCATAGCTTCATTACAGGCTATGGTTTCCCGACCTACGTACTAAGGGATTATTTGGGGGTTTTGCTTTAATGATGCACAAAAACTGTAATAGTCCTTTCAGAGCCTTATGCAACAGTATGTTTTGCTTCTTCTAAAAGCTAAATAACTCTTGTTTTGAATGATTTAGTAGCAAACTCACTTAGTCGCTGTGCTGTGGTTCAATGGTCTGCAAAATTTTCTTTTTAGAAATACAAACCCATTATGTAAATGCTAAAGAGCATCTTCAGGAAAAATAACTTCAATTTGGTTTTGTCCTTTTTTTTTGTTTGTTTCAAACTTTGTAAGCTTGAGATCACTCACACAACCTTTTTTTCTTCAAATATGCAAAATAAAATTGCTTTCCGACTAAAAGCATCGATATAAGTTTTAGGCCAGAAGCAATGTTCCAACATTATGCCTCCTGAAAACTGAAGATAGATGAAGAGGGATTTTCAGAGCACATCCCTGATGTTTATTTGGTTAGGAACTCTGTTTTCAAAACCTGGTTAGCCTCTATTATTTGGTCCCTCCATCTTCTTGCTCCTGAGTTTGCCAATTCTGAATGGCTCCTTTGCAGAGTGGAGTGGCAGAACAGCCCCAAAATCGTAGAATCATAGAATGTTTTGGGTTGGAAGGGACCCCTAGAGGTCATCTAGTCCAACCCCAATGCTGCCATCTGCAGAAGATAGGGGTCTAGACTTAGTATTTGTTCAAAGCTGCGGGAATGGGTTTTCCTATATGTCCAGCTTCTTCCACACAGAGATCCTGATTCTCTCCAGGGGGTTTTTCTACTTGTGGAATACAGTTCTTGGTACACAATTTTTCATGCCAAAAAAAAAAATTACCATGTCAAGGATCCTCACAGTTTAAAGGCTATAAATGCTTATTTTGAGTGAATTCTGAGACTTAACAATTCTGTCACTAGGAGGACTCTGCTTGGAGAAAGGTTTTGACCTTACAGACATGAACAGAGGAGGTATCTTCTAGCATGTACTAAGTCCAGGACTTGTATTTCCAGAAAACAGAGCCCTAAATGCAAAAAAAATGTTTTGTAAACAGTTGGGGTGAGATTGAGAAACTAACTGAACCTATTTGTCACACAGTGGTGTTTATTGAGCCATTAAGTCTATGTTATGAAAAGGCAGGTCATTAGCAGAGCGGGTGCCGAGGTGGCAACGGCTGGGGAGGAAAGTCACATTTTCATTTATTTTTCCTTTTTTAAGCAGCACAAAAATAAAGTGTTTAATTAATTGTTTGCTCTGCATTTAACAACTTTCCATTAGTTCATTTGCTTAAGTGCAGCAGCAATCAAGAACACATTAGCTAATGTCGCAGCTCAGCGAGGGAGGAGGCTGGAGGCAGGTGCTGGGGTCAGTGTGTGCGGAACCAAGGGACCATCAGTCTCCTCCTGCTTTAATTTGTCTGCAGGAGCTTCCCAGAGTCACAGCAGCACAGTTGGAGTCACCAGCCATTTTCAGCTGGAGCTTTGAGAGTTTTTATGAGGAGATCCATCTGGGAAAGGTTTGTAGTCAAAGAAGTGTATACTGATGACTGACACATTGCACTGCCCTTCTGTGAGCCTCTATTAATTCTGCTGTGTGCTTCATCCCCTGCCAAGAAAGATGGTAAAGAAATGATGGCACTGAGCAGGAGCCATGGAGACTTGAATTCAATTACTTCTCCTCCCCAAACTCCCTTGAACAAATCATTCATGGCAAGATTTGAAAAGGAAAATGAAGGTATCATTTCAAATTTTCAAAGGAAGACTTAAAAGAAGTTGTTGAATTATTTTAGTTTTGTTTCACTTGGTCCAAGATTCACAGTCTCACACAGTTTTCAGATGAATAATATGAGACATTGAAACTCAACTCAGGTCTATCAGATGCATCAAAAACTAAGTTTACAAGAACTCTACAGGAAGAAACGTTTAGCAGGGGACTGGGAAACCTTATTTGTCAAGTGATTTTTCTCAGAGATTTTCTTTTTATTTATTTTGCTTTCATCAGAATATTGACGAAAATTTTGGATTTCTTGGACAACACCTATTCCAGATACATCTACCCCAGAGAGGCCAGCTGGGGAGACGCTGACATCTGCCCAAGGCTTTAGTCCTGTCATCCAGACCATGAGCTATGGCGAAAATTCAAACTCCTGTTCAAGAGCAATGAGACGTGACTGAATAACAAGGAATTAATGTGTTACCACCCACCAGCCGAACAGCAGTAACCAGCCACATAGATACTTTTAGTTCATCATGAATATAAGGTAAAGTGCCATGGCTTGAGCCACCTCAGTAGGGCTGTACATCACATTTGCTGTGTACTAGAAGTAGGCAACTAGTCAATATAGTAACACTAGGATGAAGTTACTAGTGTGTATTTTCATCCAGCTCACTCTGTCATGGAGCTTCGTGCCAAATACCAATTCATTCTGACATTTTATAGCTGTCCATTTACTGATTTATTTGTCCTTTTTTTTTGCATTAAAAGTAACCCAAAGCAGTATCCCAAGTCTGTGGCTGGGAATCCGTGGGAAGAGACCCAGGAAAAGAGTCCTAGACTAAACTATTGAGACACAGGAGCTGAATGATGCAGCGCACTGCATTTCCATACATAAAACAGACCTCACAGGCAGAAACGCCTTCTTTTTTTTTCCTGTCCCTCCTGGGTAGTTGTTATATTTCTGTAAAAGCATGTTTAATCTTGGCCAATTAAACTTGCTAGCACTCAGCACTTAACAGGTCTTTTATTTATTTATTTATTTATTTTAAGAAAGGCATTTGTTGCTGATAATAGCTTTCTCAACCAAAGAAGCTCTTTTTGAATTAAAACAGATGATGGAAGGACTCATTAAGAATGACTATGATTTTGATTTTTGATTTTCAGATATTTTAACCTTAATTGATTTACTTCTATTCCCTGGTGTGTTTTAAATCAAGTTGCTATAAGTATCTGCTTTTTCCACCTGATCACAGTGGCAAGAAGAAGGAACTCTGCATGAAAACACCAACATGAAACGTAGCTGTCTGGTGATGCAGGAGAAAAAAAAAGATTTTATATATATATATATATATATATATATATATATATAATCTTCAAAATACCCCTCCTTTAAAAGTATAGTGAAAGTCCAGGAACACTTATTGAATGCAAACCATGCAAAATGACCTTTTGCTCCTACAGGCTCAGTAGAGCTGGTGGGACATTTGCAATCACCTAGTCTGTTCCCTTACCCCACCTCAGGATTCTCTATTCCTGAAAAATAAGCTCTTGCCAGTTTTGGCAGGAGTACTGTTGGGTTAAACCTGTTTATTGCAGGTTGCTGTATACCCAGGGGCTGTAACAGCAGTCCTTAGAGGAAGCCTTTGTCAAAGCTTTGGAACACCAGGCTGCTGTTGTCATCTCTGGGGAAGAGGAAGGAGCACCTGGAGACACACTGATGGCCAGTTCACCACCTCAGTTGCACCCCTTGCACCTCCCGTCTCCACTCTGTCCCCTCATCCCCTTTCCCTTTCTGCAGCAGAAGTGGTCTGGCCCTACTCATCTCCTGGGTGACGATATTCAGCTTTGCCTACATTTCAGAGAAGTGGCCTTGCGCAGAGTAGCTCCCTGCTCTTAGCAAAGAGCCAGATGGAAAAGTCTCATTAGTGGCAACGACCCCTCCTGGTTGCCTGATTGTCCCACTGCCTGGCGGAGCTCTCTCACGGCAAAGCAGACAGGGCACCCGGGCTGCTCTCCAGCTGCATACAAATCTACCATTTGAAGAATCTATTTGGGGAGCCAGAGCTCAAGATATAAAGCTTCTGCCCATTATTTATTTAAAAAAGGCCTTCTGGAATCTTTTAAAGCATATAAACACCTGCCATTCTCAAACTGAGAGATAAAAAAAGCACAGTTTTTTATTAACTGTACCACTGCAGAGGTGAGCTTTGCAAAAGCCTGTAGACTGGGCAGTTGTGGTTTCAAAGGAAGAGAAAGCTATACAGAGCTTCACTGCTTAGTTGTATTGTTGATATGCTTCTGTCTCTAGAAGCTTGCATATTTTTTCTAGTTTGTCACAAAACCCCCTGCACCTGGCTGACATAAATGACTGGGAGAGGGGAGCCAGGGGTGTGGTCCTGTCCACAATGGTGCCAATAAAAGACTCCAATATAGGGTGCAACCACACACACAGACAGATGATGCTATCCCAACCTCTATTTAGCAGGCCCAATAACATTCTTTTTATTTTTCCATTAATTATCTAAATCCCTTATCAAACCCATGCCAACATTTAAAGTCACTGTCTAGGAAAAAATCCGAGCCAAAACTGCGTACAGCAGGGCTGCCTAGTGTCATTTTCTTGTTTTAAGTTTTCCTTATTCCTTTGTTTGTTATAGATCAATAAAGTCGTAAGATGAAATGCAGTAGAGCTATTCAAAAGCTGGTGGGAATCTGCTGGGAGGTGCAGGTTGTCATCCCTCCTTCCAGTGCTGCTGCTGGGAGAAAACCACAGCTTTCCCCAAAACGACACTGGTAAAACAGGGTCAATAAATGCCATGCTTACCAGCCTGGAGGGACTCTCCTGCCCACTGGCCTACAATGCACATTAAAAGCTTTAACAGGTTTTGTGTAGAGCTTAGTCCTCAGGTAAAATGCGAGAGTTGGGCTCTGGTTTATTCTTTCACATGTGAGTTGGCATACAGTGGGTAAATAGCCAAAGAGGAGATATATCTCTGAAAGGACTGTACAGCCCCATTCCTGATTCAGTCTGATGTTAAATCACTGTGATACCAGCTCAGGCATTCTGTGCTACCTGGGAGTAACCAGGGGTTCATCAGATCGTCAGAAATTACCTTACTTGTCTCCCAGCTGGCAAGAACCTGTGTTTATGGCAACACTCAGGATAGCAAACTAACAACAAGGACAGCATTTTTACAGTGAAGTTTAGAGCCTCAGTCAAAAATAATGGACCATAATACGCCAAACTGCCCATTGGTTCAAACAGAGGGGTGGCAGTAAAAATGCTTCACTGTGTCCTGTGTACATCAGACCTATACAATAATGACCCCGTAAAAAAAAACCATTTAATACTGAACATTCGTAAAGCAGTTGAATAAAGGCCTTATCCAGGGCCCGTGGAAGTCAGTGGAAAAACTCCCCGCAGTACCAGTGAGCTCTGAAACTTCAGCTCTGTCCCACAGTAGCACAAGGACAGCACACGGTGCTTGATCCCAGAGGCAGATGTGGTTTTCAGTAAGGGTAACAATCAGTTTTCTATTGCCTCAAAGGTGCTGGGCCATAAAAATAAACAGCTTGCACCAAAGATGTAACATGGCTTAAAGTGAAAGGACTTCTCTGTTTCAATTTTGGTACATGGGTGGGTTACCTACTGCTGAAGAGGAGGGTGTGAAAAATGAGGACTCCCAACTTCCTTCCCTAACTGTGCCTCAGTATCGTTTCACAGCTCAGAGGGCATCAGTTTTCCTTTTTGCTCCAGGTCATGCAAGGTTTAATGTTATGAGCCAGGCCTGGGACAGATGAAGTCAACAAATACACTGTTTTAATGGTGTCTCTCAGGGATTCCTTCTGAGACATTCTATGTCTGCTCCCTATGGGCAATTCCTTACCTAGATTTTATTCTGCCAAAGCCTATGGTGAAGAACTAACTCTGCTGCAGTGCTTTCTGCTCTATCTCCTCGCTTTGTGTTACAAACTTAATAATCTTCCAAAGCTGGAGCATTTGTTCTCATCTTGCAGGGAACTGAGATAACTCTGAGTAACTGCTGTGTCATGACAACAGCAGCTGTATTCTTAATTAACACATAAGTGTCAGGGGCTTTGACCGAGCACACACACAGCATAATGCCTGAGATCTGTAGGTCTGATACAGCATATTGCTGCTTTTAGTAGCGAATGAGCTGCTTAATGTAGCACTTTGCAGCAGGTCCCAAGAAGTGCATCAGAAAATCTTTCCAGTGTAGCTATTGAAGACAGCATTGTGCACCTACAATCTCTCTCTTCAGCAAGAGCTGAACCTTTCATTTCATCCATCAGCAGAAGTGAGGAGCAAGTCACTTCACAGCACTGCAACTTTTTGCTCTTTAAGTAAAGCTTTGGAAGCTCCTGGGGGCAGGGATTGCCTTCACAGCATGTGACCAGAGTTAGTCTTAGCTATCCAGACTTTCCAGTTGAGGACAGCAAAGAAATCCACAGTGGAGCCAATCATTTTCGTAATGGAGTTCACAGAAGATGGCAGCCAGTCCAGCCCATAATGAGGGGTTATTGCGATGTCCATCAGTATGGCAGTTGGCTCCTGAATGGGATTCTGAACATTATTATAATATAGATCACTCATGGAAAGAGGAGGAATCCCACACAGGAGTGTTCAGGCTGTGGATCAAAGCAGAGGGCTGAATCAGCATAGATGGTCTTTGCCCACATTGCTCGTGTGACACTGCCTGCCCAGGTTGAGGAAAAATCTTGCCACTGGTTTGACATTGTCATCTGCTAGGTCTAGCTCTAAGTGACCTGCTAAGGACACTGGAACACTCAGGATGTCCCATACTCCATTGGGCAGCTGCTGGCCCTACCCGAGCCTATGGTCAAAAGTTTTGCTACCCAAACTGGTGGTGAGTCTCATCCTTAAGATGGTCCTCATGTGCCCTCAGTGGACAGACTAGGTAAGTGACAGTAACACAATGACGCTGACCCCCAGCAAAGCATCAGAGGTTAGGGCTGGTCCAGTGACAATGAAGGACATTAATTACAGCCACCAAAAATGTTTATCATTACTCATTGAGTGGTGCCCATAAGCTTTATTCAGTGTTTGCTGCCATTTTGTTGTACAAGCCAAATCCTCCTCTATGCCTTTCTGGTCTGGAAGGTGTAAACCTCACATGTAGCACAAGCTTCCTAATATTTGTGGTGTCATCTGAGGATGAATTGTGCAGGCTAACTGCAACAGTATTTTTATTGTTGTAGTGAGAACATTGCTTGGATGACATAATGCTGGTAAAGATGGTTAAATCTGCCTCCCTCAATCCTGCAAAAGCTATTTCTTTTTTCTTTATTTTTAATTTTTTTTATTATTATTTGGCTTTGAAACACCCATATGAATTTTATTCAGTGCTTCATAGAGAACAGGAGCTCTCTAGGGAGGAAAACCCCAGCATGCGTGGTGTATATTTCAGACATAGATGGCAGCTTTATAGCAGAGAGTTTGTTTGTAAAAATATTGAAGAGACAATCAAAACATCCCATGAACTCAAACACACTTAAAGAAAACCAGATGAAAATCAAAGCAACAATTTCTTGGGAATGTGCAGGATACTAATTAATATTATAGATCAAAGAGCTAAGGGTATAGTCTCCCTGTGTTTGACAGAGTTTGCCTGCCAGACTTACAGGCCCTATTCATAGCAGCTGAGGGACTACTCCAAAGAAATAGCAGCACAATTTTCAGAGTCCCCAATACTGACTTATGTCCATATATTGCAGCTATTGGGGGCTAAGCAGTGCCAAATTACTAAACTTTTCAGTTTCAGACAGATTTATCCAATTTTAATACCGAGCAAATGATGAAGGCTAAAAATAGCCTGCAAAATCCCTGTGCCTGCAGAGATGTGTATCATGGGGGTGACATGGGGTGCTACGAGAGTGCAGTGTTGGAGATGAAATCATGTTATGACACCCTGAACAGCATGAGAAGGTGGCATGACACACAAGAACTGTTATCCTCCACAAGCACCACAATTTTTATGGAAACCATTTTTTTTATGGAAAAGGACAACACTGGTATTTGGGATATTTAGTTTTGTTTAAGTCAAAAAGCCAATTTTATATTTAAGCAAACCCATTATTTTACCTCTGAAAGATTTTTGAATTGAGTGTTTTCCCCATATGAGTCATCCCAGATGAAAGAATCAAAATGAGTCTCCCCTTTCCTAAGCCTGCACTCTTTGACTTTTAGTAAAGCTTTAAATCTGAAAGCCAGAGAGCAGAGACCAGCTCAGTGCATGCCCATTCTGGGGCTCACCTAAAAAAAGCTTAGGGAGCTATTTAGAGAACACCAAGGGTTATGAAATAGTAATTCACATGATAGGTTAGGGTAAGATAGGATAGCATCACCCTCTGCTAAACTAGGAGAGTGTCTTCAGATACCTGTTTTTGGACAGGATGGGGAGAGGCCTGTCATCTATCTCTGCTAGGTTTCACTTTGTTAGAACTTCACCCTCTCCCAACATCTCTTTTTGTCTGTTTTCTGGGAAGGATAATTAGTGCTCAAATGATAACAACCCCATTACAGAAAAAGCAAGACTTCTTAGGGGAGGCAAGGACAACTTGAGCCCTGCCAGGCAGGGAAGAACAAATCTCAGGGTTTCTTTCCAGATTTCTCCGCTCACCCTGTGGCATCCTGCTGCTACCTGCAGCTTTATCCTCTGCCTTTCCCTCAAGAGGTTCAATTGCTTTCATCTTTGTGTTTATGGATCTTGCAATGACCTGTCACAACATGAGCTCCCAGCAGCAATAGGAAAGATGCTGATTTAGGCTGAGGGTGGCTGAAAGCTCACTCTTGTTATTCTTCTTTCCAAATCCTATTGAAAAGAAGGAGTGAGGAGTTTTAGGGGGAGAGGAAGACCTCCTGGTCCTCCCCAAAATCCAGCTGTTTGTAGGTGCCTACTGCAGAGCAGTTCATGTGTATTTTACCAAGCATCCCATGATCGCAAGTGCTTTATGCGTAATAAATGGAAGCAATACTGCTGTCCTCGACCAAATCTTATGATCAAGTATCAGATAATTGTATGTAATTCCCTTGCAACTATGTACGCTTCAAATGCAGCTGTCCCTGAGGTCTGCAAGTCTAAAATCTGATTATGTTGATATGCTCCTATCACCCTTCAGTCATTCAGACTCTTAGTCCAATGTTCACAAAGCCATACTGAGATAAATAGAAATTTATTTACGCCAGGTGGGGAGGGTGGCTGCAAAAATTACCCCAGGGTCCATGTCCTTGTGTTTGCACTCACATGGAACCAAAGCCCCTGCAGAGCTACGCAGGGGAGGTACAGAAATCCCTTCTTCTTCATTTATCTGTACTGTAGATATATTTATACTGTAGATCTTGCAAATGAAATGTACCTGAGCTTTTGGCATGTATTTCCCATTGGGCTTGGTCCATAGGCCATCAAGCACTAAATTTAGGGTTGCAAAATGCTTAGAGTGCTTTGTGTCCAAGGCATGGTGCATATTTAGAATGGAGTTACCAGTGCTGCAGTGAGCACTTCATTCAAGAAAAGGGCAGGGATCGATTGCAATATTTCTCTAAGCAACATTGATCTAGGATGTATAAGAAAGCTTCTTGGCTCAAGGATTTAAAAATGCAGCAGCCTGCATGGACACAAACAAAATAACAGAAGGTGTCAGCGATGAGCTGTTAACATGAAGGGTGAAAACCCAGTTCTAACCCCCAGAAGCTGGGCAGGAGGTAAGGAGGAAGGGATAATCTTGTCATATTTTCAGTGCACAAATCAGATGAGATGCGCAAAATCTGGAAATGCATTAATAGAAACAATTATGATAATAAATTGGTGTGAGAAAAAAAGTCACTGTGATCATTTCAAAGCATTAGTAGTGAGCTCAGTTTTATGTATTTTGCTAAAAAATAATTTCACATAGAACTTTGATGGAATGGAAACTATAACTTTTTGTCAGGCACATCAAAATAGTTCATGTCAACAATTTTTCTTTCTTTTTTATTTTTTTTTAACTGAAAATGCTTTTCATAGAGGAGATTAATCTAGATGGACTCATTCCTGCCTATATTTTTGTTTCCAAAGAAGGCAGCATTTCTTTTGGAAGGGAAAAATGTTTCATTAATAGAAATTCCATCTGCCTTTAAAACACCAAAAAGCTTAAGGAGATGATCATCACAGTGGTGGTGTTGAGGTGAAATGCAAGAATGGAGGTAATGTGCATGAAAGGGTTATCCTGTCTGGCCTGTCGCAACTACTTATGCTGGGTCCCCTGAGAAGTGCTCTGAGTTAATCTTTGGAAAAAACGTTGAAATGTCAGTAAAACCCCACAGTACATGCCACATTCTGAGTTCCTGGGCTTCAGCTCTCTAGACTTTGCAGGACACATGTTCATTTCCATCAAACCACTTCTGAATTCTTCACTATTGTACCTTGAGCTACTTGGCATGAAGAAACACCTCTAAAGAACAACGTGTGCAATATGCCTATTTACTTCCTGTCTACTCCAAAGATTACTGAAACTAATGAGAGGTTTTCTGTTGACTTCAGTGGGCTCTGGAGCTGGCCCATAGAGTTATGGCATACTTACAAACGGTGCTGTTAGAAAGCCTGGCAGAAGAAAAGCAAATTTGCTAGAAGTATGCAAGATCGGAGGTAATTTCAATGGGCAACTGAGTTATGAGGCAGCAATAGAGAGGTCTTGCTGATTTATAAATTGTAAATCTATGTACTTTGCTGTGGGGACCCAGTCTTCTGCTGCCTATTAACTTACATCGTTCAATTTGCAAATAGGCAGGCGGACATGGAAGTTATTTTGGGCATGTTGCTATCCAATTTGCATAGCAAATAGAGCCTGAGATGTGCATGAAAAATTCCCTGGACAACTGTATTCAAGTTTTTTAAAAACTTTGGCTCTGCCTTGAGACATGCAGGTGGCTGAGTGTCATCTCAAGGAACAGATGAGATTTACAACACTCATTTTAGAGGTGTTTGCTCAGAAAACAATATCATAAGGTTGCTTTGGAGCTTACAAATCATTTCCTCACCGTAAAGAATTTATGACACAAAATGTGTGTGAGTTCAGTGCAAATTTGGGGAAGAACTTCATGTCCAACACTGTAGAAATTTTATTCCTCTTTCCACAGAGACTACACAGCCCTCTGCTTGTAAAGAATAATTTCCTTAGCATCCTAGACCATATTCTTCTGGCTTTACACTTTTCAGATGACCACACTATATGAATAAATGCAATCTGGAGGGAAGGACATACTTCCATAGAGGTGCTGTCATTTCCATAAGGACATTTTAAGAGGTGTTCATCCAGGTTTCCCTTCACTCACTTAATTAGCGACTCCCTATCTCCCTGACAAGACCCCCTCATTACATTCTGATTGGCTAATTCCTTTGCCGTGGTTGCAGTTGGACAGAAGGTCCTAGGTTTCCAGAGTGTGGACCACGTCTTGAGGGAGAGGAACCACCTTTTGATGCACTCTGAGCTGGGCTGCCTTCTCTCCTGCTGTCAATCAACTACTGTCCCTGTGACAACCCACATGGCTACTCATCTGGAAAAGAAACACTGGGAAAATATTTATTCTTTTGATGTCTTAAAGCAAAATTACCTACCTGAAAACAAGCAGAACAAGTCACCCTTTCAGAATGAATTATCCTTGGAAGATCATAGACCTCGTTTTGGTAACCTGTGCTATCTATGCTGATGTATGGCAAACTGCCGCTGGAAGAACTTCCAGCCTTCAGCCACAGGAAAGCCAAATGCTATTCCTGGAATCAAGCAGGCTATGGTAAAAATTCATGTGGTTCCTACTAAAAGGATCTTGCTTGCATATCAGAGAGACAGCACAAGTAGGATGTGCTGCAGATGAAAGGACTAGACTGCCAACAATGATTACAGAACTTGGAGAAAGATGAAACAAATTTCATAACCCTGTGTCACCTCTTCCAAATATTTCACTGGGATTATTCTCTTCATTCTTCAGCTGTGAAATGAGGCCCATACTGCTTCCTTTTAGTGATTCTACTACTTAGCACAGTATCTCACTGTCAGCAAATTTTCATTAAGACTGCCTAAATTTTCCTTTGCTCAGCTTGGTTTTAATAACCTTCTCTGTCAATTCCCTCTCCAACAGTTAGGTCTGCACTTCCCAGTTTTTCTAATCGTTTCTTACAGATGCTTAGAATAATAATAATGCTCCTTTGAACATTTTTTTCCCATTTAGATATACTTACTGCCTGGAAATCTTATCTAGAGAGAGTTTGAGGATGAGAGACGTGTCCAGAATTTCTAGCTGTTCCAGACATAGGCTTGTGCACAAATGGTCCAAACCAGCCTGTGTTTCACAATTCCCTACTGATTTTATCTATTTATAGTCTGGAAATCTCGTCTTGAAATTTGGGAGTCCCGTTCATCAGGCATAATCTCCCATATGTAGTCTACCATTGCGCAGAACCTCCTATTTGAGTAAGCAGCAGAATTTCTCAGCTGTGGGGAGGACCTCAAAGGTAAGATTTAGAGGTCCTTAAGGCAGGGCTCTAGAAGAAGGAAACATGACTGTTTGCAGGGAGGAAAAGTGGATGCAAGTTACAGAACTAATTTGGAGGGGGGAACTGTGAAGTATAGTATCTAGGAGAGACTGAGGCAAGTACTATTCACATCAGCCTCTACAACTCTGTTTTTGGTGAAATCTGATCAATAGGACCATTTACTAATTCATCACTTTCATCACCCTATTTGTCATTCTCATTTTCCTTCTCTATTGACTTGATTCAAGCAAACAGCAGCATCTAAAGCATGTGGGGAGAAATTACAGCATCCATCTTTAAAGTGACCTGTTTTTCTTTTTAAGCAACTTCTATGCCCTACCCAGGCTTTGGAGGTTCTCTGCTGGATAATGTAAAATGACACTAACTGGGCTATTTATATCACTGCAAAGTGACTACATGATGGGATAATTAGCAGTGCTATATCTGCTGGAGTGAGCGATAACACTGTAACACATTTTTTTGTTAAGCAACACAAACAACAAAGCCTGAAGGTTAAACAGTACCTGAGTAGCTGATAGGCCTCCTGCACTGTTATTTCCAGGAGGCAATATCTACTGGCTTCATTCAGGCGTGAGGCACAGTTGTAATGCTGGTTTTATTACCTCTTGCAGTACTTGCCCTCTATGCAGGTAAATGAATTTTGCAAGCAAGCTTGCTTTGGGCAAGTATGGGTATTCAAGACACTTTGCAAACAAGTAAGATTGTGTAGATTTGTAGATCTGCTAACTAAAATGTGACCCTTAGATGAAAAAGTCCAAGTGCTTGGCCAGTCAGTCTCACGCTGGCACTCCTGGATGGAATCCAATAGCTTGTGCTATGTTTTGGCTTACGTATTACTTCAGAAAACACAGCCAGTCTTAACCTGAAGAAGTAAAAGTGTGAGTGTGATCAATTTAGCCCACATCTAGGTAGAAAGATTCTAACTTTGCTGATGAGAGCTTTGGCTTCTTTTAAGTATTAGCACAGCCACAGCCGCAGAGAACAAGAACCTGTTATGCTCAGTGAATTTCAATGGTTAATCACACTCATTAAAAAATGTTTAATATGAATTTGCTCAATTTCAATTTCCATAAATTGTCTGTTATGCCTTTCTCTGCAAGATTAAAGGGCCATTTTGTATATGCTATTTTCTCCCCAGGAAGGTTACTAATGCACTAATCATGGCTGTCTCGAGTCTTCTTTGTGATAAGATCAAATTCACTCCCCGTAAATATCTTTCTCCATCCCTTGAGCTATGTTTGTGTCTCCTCCCTGCACACCCTGTAGTTTTTCAACATCCTCTTTAAAATGTCAACACCAGAACTGGACATGCCATCCCAGTATGCAGGAAATGCGCCAGCATCAGGTGAGCAGTGCCAGACGGGGAACTCAAATCATCACAGTGCTTGCCTGCTGGTGCATCCAAGGAATGAGTTTTTCGCCGATTATATCACCTTTGCAAAGTATGTTGGGCTGTTTCTTTGTTATGAGCTATAAATATGACTCACTGGTTACTAGAGTTCAGTTCCTTACTTCTGATCTTTAAATCAGTAACACTGCATTTCACTTAGCTAAAATGCACTTTGGATGGACCAAACTTTCAAAGCAAAATCTGCAACTGCCTTTATTGACCTTTGTTCATCATTTGACCCTTTCTGATGAGGGTCAATTCTATATTTACCTCCAGCTCACCTATGGGATACCCCATAGGAAGATGGACTAGGTACTCTACAGCTTAGGCTTGTGATTCCCTGGTTCTAATGAAGAGCTGTTTTGTGTTTCAGGAAAAGACAAGAGAAGTCCTATTTAACCTTGGTAAAGAATAGCATTATGATTGTGAAAAAAAACCTGGAGAGTGACGTGTAGGTGAAACATTCTGGTAGTGTTCCCGTGCTGCCAGCTAGTGTGAAATATGCCGCCTCCATGACAAGAATTTATCCTGGCTCCTGTCTGCAGCTTCTTTGTGTTAGCAGAGATTCCTGCCACCAATTTATCTGGATTCCATAAGCTAGTCCATCCAAGATAAGACAAACTTCGGACTCAAGTCTGTTAGGTAGCATCGCCATGCATATTATCCTAGCTCAGTCCAATGAGTTCTGACACAACAGTTCATTATCTGAGGAGGAGAACAACTTTTCACAAACTGGAAGCCAAACATCTATTTTTTTTAATATCAAGGCTACACATGAAGACAGTCCTGAAAACCCTCTAGTGCTCTATAATAATGTGAAGATTAAAATGCTGTCTGTTACACAGAAGCCACAGATTGTAGAGTGTTATATTCTTGAATAAAACTGCTGCCAGTGTCTTGCTGGCTGTAGTATGCAGAGAATAGGTGTCGAGCTTTAAAAGAGTCATTTAACAGAAGTTGAGAACAGTAAGAAATATATCTAAAGAGTACAGCTTTCTAGGTTATTTACTCTCACATTATTTGAAAGTGCTGCTGTCGTTTCCCTCATACAGGACAGGTCATGTTACTGTAGCTGTCTTAAGACTTAAGCTGTCTTAAGGTGGACAGGCCTTCCAAGTGGCATGAGGACCACCGAGGAAGTCAATGCAAATAACTATTGGTCATTTGTTCTGATGCAAAGACTATCCGGGCTGTGCTGAGAAACCATCAGGGGCAGGTTCAGAACAAAGAAAAGGAGGTACTGCTTTATTAAATGCACTGTTGAGGTGCATAGCTTCTTGCTTCAGCATGTCTGAAACACAAAAAGAATTATGTGAATTCAAAACATTAACCTACAAGTTAATGGAAGAAAAATCCTTACAATCTGAGAACACAACGACCCTCCTCTGACATAGGAAATCTCTAAATCATAAATGTTTGGAGTATATTCTAGAGATACTGCACCATAAGCTTCCTTTGTCCTTGTATTCTTCCCTTATGTATCTGCAATTCACAAAGAATTGGAGATGAGGTACTAGATTACACAGGGCTTTCTTCTGACCCAGTAAAGCTCTTTTATGTTATGCTTACCTTCTTACAGAGCTACACACATTCCCTACGATACCGGTGTCAGTCTCTAACTGCTTCTGCAGTTTACTGGGATATCGGTAGGAGGAAGGTGAGAGAGATTTGTTGCCCTGAATCAACTAGAGGCAAAATAAGCTGAAAGAAAAGCTCACTACACAGGGAGCCAGACTTAGTATTCACTGCTGTAGTAGCAAATAAGGGCTGGATGCAGTCAAGAGGTTGGTAGCAAGGTGGCAACAGGAGAGCCGGGTAGAGGGGTGCTGCCCAGCAGTGTGCTCCCTTGTCCCTGTGACAGAGCAGAGCATGTGAGCTGTGCTGGGCGTAGCTCGTGCCTCAGTGGGAATGGTGCAATGCTGAGATCTGACTGAGAACCCCACACCACACTGGCTGAGGTGTGCAGGGAGAGAGAAGGAGGGTGCACCCCCTCAAAGTATCCTGCTTTGCCAGAAAATCAGCCTTACGTGGAATAGCCATACAGAAATATAGACCTGCTCTTCTAATTAGGACTATCCCATTCTCCACGAAGAGCTATTGTTAGGTGCTCTTCACCAAACATCACTGCATTTTCACACTGCATTTTTCCTCCCTCAACCTTTTCTCCATACTTCATCTTTGGTTACAAATGCATTCTGAAACCCAAATAAAAAGCACTCTATTTTGCACCCCTCTAGCCAAATCAGGGGACTGACTGAAAAACTTCCTTACAAAAGCTTTTCCCCAGCTGTGGCTATTTACTAAATAGGAAAGGATTAGCTTCTTAGTGGAAGCCAGCACAGAAAGTTAACTACACCTAGTTGCTGTGTTAGATTGCAAACCCTAGGTGACTGGTAGCATTCAGGATTCTTGGATAATAGCAGTATTTTGGCGAATGAAATCCATGTGTGCAGAGACTGAGTCAGTGTCAAGAAGCAAGGTATGCTGGGAGTTTAGAGTCATTGATAAAAATCTTCTGGTTGTTGAAGCCTAAAATAGCTTTGGTAGAATATAGGTTTAGGCTGAAATGAGTTTGAGGCACTTAATGGTGACATGCTATTGTCAGTCTTAGTAGCAATGCATAAATAAAGTCTTTGTTATTGACCCTACTATGCAGTAAATATAGGCTTTCTGAGATACCTCAAATGCGTAGGTCTACCTCTCAAAGACATCTCTGTTCAATTTTCTGCTAGGTCTAAAGAATCCGACTGTGTATCTCTATTTCTTACTATGAAGCAGTTACTGATAGGAAGGCTGCTTCTGAAGATAGGGTTCAACTCTGACTAAAAACTCTAATCAAATCAGGGGTCTTCAGGCAGATTCTGTTCTCAGTTATCTCTGTGGAAATTGAGGAGCTTTATCAAAACCAGCTGATAGTATAAGAGCAGAGCGGTGGGCAGCATTTGCTCTATGTAACTTTGTCTTCTAAATAACCTTCCTGTACTGCTACTAAATCACCGTATTCCTTTTCAAAGAGTATCTGAAATCACTTCCCTGCAGAACCGAAGGAACAGCAACAGTATTCTTCTGTTTTTTTTCTCACTCAGTCCTGCACTTAATTAAAAATAAATGGGAAAACTAACCTAAATATTAAAAAATTAATTAAATTAATTTTGTGAACATTGAACCCTCACTCACAGTTCACAGATGAAAGGGTGGGAGAAGAAAGTTGTTATTCCTCTTGTTCTACACTTTAAATTTAAGGGTAATGTCTTTACTTCGCAAAATGCTTGGGTTATGGATGATGGTAGAACAAACTCGTATTTTTTTTCCCTAGTATTCTTGTCTTTGCCTAACTCCAAATTTTGCCCTCCTTACCTGCCTGTGATAATTTCTGGCTGCCATATGAACAGGATTGGCCATTCTAACCAAATTAGATGCAGCAGTCAATTCCCAGTTCTCTAGGAATACTGAATCAGTGAACTATATTGTATGTGGCTTTTTAACATTAATAGGCAACTTAAATTTTGTTGGGATTTTAACAGACATTTTAAAAAAATCAATAACTTTCCAGGAATTTTGATCCAAAGTAATTACACTTATTGAATCCATATTTTTTTCTCCCCTGTTTCAATTTCTTGCCATTATCTTTAGCTTGTGGCTGTCCGCAGAAAACGCGAGCAAAACTGTCTCCTTAAGAGAGAATCTCCAGCTTACACCCAATGCAAGATCTTGTGCAAGAGGTGAAAATCAATTAAAAGTTATTTTTTTTAGTCCTCTAAAACATTATATAGTTGCAATATAGAACTTGCAAACTTTTCCCCTTGATCTGAATATTCCTGTGAAGTAACTAAGTTTGGACAGGCCCGTAATAGTAAAACATTGTCAGTAAGTCTTCTTTTTCAAATGAGCATAAAACTCGTTTAAAGCACCTTCCATCTTCGAAAGCATTTTCTCCTTCATAAACCTTGAAGTGCTACAGCAAAGCTGGAGCTGTCTGCATACAGAAGCCTGCCTGTCATTTATGGAAAACTCAAATTTCATATATCAAGGGCTTGTGTGAAAATTGCTTTGAGTGTTAATTGCCCAAATGATTCAGCTTTATAAGAGCCTCTCTTATGTACTCAAGTATGTCTCATAGCATGCTGAGTGCCAAGCTCCAATAGAGAGCCAGCTGTGCTCTGCTCCCAGATGTTTGAAGAAGATAATTCTTGCCCATCATTTTAGTCCCCCTCCCAAAATCCTGAGAAATTTGTTTAATGAAGTCATTAATGCACAATAGCATATTTCTTCTTTTTTTTTTCTGTTAAAAGAATACTCTCCCTAGAATATATGCAAGTTTGCCTTGGCTTATAATTACAGTAGCACATTGTCAGATTAACTGTGCTGAGGAGATAAAACAAAAGCCATCAGTTCTGCAAAATTAAGACTCTTCCACTATAATTTAGAAAGGATCAGATCCCTCTGCTGTCAAAGATGCTGTTTGTTTGCTGTGTTTGATGTAAGTTTAATTCTCCAATTTACCTGTCGCAACATGCATTGCTGTTGAAAACCTAACAAAAAATATACTCGGTCTTAAGTCTTGGATTCAAGCCCTTTCATAACTATTCTTCACCCAGATCTCAATTGTCAACATGTTCATGTATCAGATCCTTGACCAATTTACATTGCTTAGCTTTTTTTAAGTTGAAGTAGCAACACTGAAGTCAAGGGATCTGTGTTAATTTATACCAGCTTCCTGTGGGCTGAGCTGAAACCCTGGATCCAAACGACAGAAAAACAGCCTTTTAGAGGGAGATCTTCCCTGGACTTTGCCTATAAGTGTGCAGGTGCAGAGAACGTCAAGGAGAGGTTTTCTGTGCGATATGGAGATAAAACATTTGTGAGATCCACAGCTTGATCTTCATAGTAAGTGACTACCATCAATTCCTACTCCTATCTGACTCAGCTGTCAGAAGAGATTTTTCTCAGACCGTGTTGTAACTGAGTTTGAACAACCACAGATAGGCGCTGGGTTAATTCAGCCTGTCTTTGTGGCCAGGCTGCTCTTGGATCACAAGTATACAGCTGTATTTGCACAGGGCAGGTGGTAGGTGATATGGATCCACTTTCCACAGTTCCCAAGGTACCACGGTAGAGCTCATCTGTCTTCCCAGGTCCATGTGTCTGTGTGCGCACCCACCAATACAGCACTTCTAGCCCTCACGTTGCTCTGGTTTTACAGCATCTGATCCAGCTGCTGTTGCGAGTTATGGACTCTGCCCAGCATCTGTAGCCTCTTTCAGCTGTTAAAGTTATTTTGAAGTCCATTTTTGCTGGTTCAATCAGAGGTGATAAGACCCTCTGGAAAGCATTTTGTCTGTAGCTGATGGCCCTCACAAACTGGCGGCAGATGTTGATGTGGAGGTTATTGAGGTTGCACGCAGATCCAAGAAACATGAGGCAGCAGAGCTCCTTGTGGTAACAGCGGGATGAAGCAGCTGCTCTGAAACAGAGCCACAGCCACAAAAAGCTGTGCAAGTCTGGGGCGGCCAGAGCAACTCCAGACACTTCTCTTTATGAAGCTAAAAGTGAGCCATTTGCTTGTATCTCTATCAAATGATCCATCTGAAGTTAGGACATACACACCTGGGGATAGAAATAATTCGCTTATTTTGTTCCCACTGGTGTTAATGGGTACAGTGGTGCAAAGCTTAACGTTCTCTATACGGGCTTAGCAAAAGACCTTAAGAAGTAGGGCTTGTATGGCTATCTTGTGCTGTTAGCTGGAATATGAAATTCTGTAGTTTGCAAGGTCGGTTCAGCGAGGTGCTGTGCAGCCAGGGTATGTTGTTTGGAGTAAACGTGTGAGATGTGTTGCTGTTTCACTCACCAACTGCAAGAACCCAGACAGCACAGGCAGAAACATAGAGGCAGAGACTGGATGCCTCCCGAGGTATGGAGATCTTTTTATATCTGCTTTTTTACATTCAGATGTTCCCTGTAGGTAGAAATGCTATTTGGAGTAGACCAGCTTAGCAGCCAGAGCAGCCACCGACATGGCACCTGAATGGGCATGTAAATATTCTGCATCCCAGCAAAACAGAAGGCTATGTATCTTTGGAGGGATTATTTTATTTTACTCCTATCATGAATTTTACTAGCTAAGCTATACTGCTGTTGAAGAAAAAACAAAACAAAACAAAGCAAAACAACCCCCCACTTTATTAAAGTCCCAGTGCAAATCTGGGCACACTCAGAAGCCTTGCTTGTGGAACTAAAGGAGTTCCTCATTCCTGCTTTCCCAGTTCATTGTAGACTCAGTTGCCTTTTTGGCTGGGAATGCCAGCTTGGGCAAGTCACCCTGGATATCTCACCTCACAGACTTCTTGGACTGGCTGATTGCTTTTGTCTTGATTTCTTTACAGACTTTCCTCATTCCAGTGTTTCTAACTGGAAGTAGATGGGAAATCACAATAATCCCAATTTGCCTGAAAGTCAGTAGATTTTACGGCCCCAATTGTTTACCAGCTGATACCTTTAGAAAGTTGTACACCTTGACAACATGCCTTATCTCCTGAGTCATCTGCTTTTAACTAATAGCGGATTTTTCATATGGGAAATACTTTTAATAGGAATGCTGGCTCCTTGTTACTCCAAAAGCCACTAGAAAGATAAGCCAGCACGTAACTACTTCATCGTTAATTTGCTGCAAATGGCTATTTCAAATACTCATTCTGTTCTTTATAATTCTCTGGAAATGTATCATTTTTTTTCTGATGGCCTATGCTAAGCAAATAAACTGTAATGGGCAGATGTAATTGCTCTTCTGGGGAAGTAATTTTTCTGTTCTTTAACTCATAGAAGGCTTGTGGTGCCCCTATATTTTCTGTAAGATAATGTACAGCTGAAGGGAGCCTCCTAAAAATTGTTTTCTAGCTGCAAGGGGACAAAATATTCACACCAATTTGTTGTTGGGGTAGAGAGAACCAAAATTCGTGTTTTATTGAAAAGGGATACTGGCTGAGTGTATATCATGATCTAGTGGAACAAGACGTGCAGGAAGTCATTTGTATTTTTTATAAGCTATCCCACTGCATGCTTGTACCAATACAACTCTTGTGTATTAAGTGTTCCTGACCAACTAAGGACACGAGAGAGGCACAAGTCTCATCTGGAATCTTTTAGTTGCTTAGCTAAATGTGGAGAAGCTTCTTCTTTCAGCTGTAACAGTCACAGTTTCAGTTCTCGTTGACCAATGGCTTTTAAGATACCAGCATGTGTAACTGCAGAAGTCTTCACCTTTGGGGAGGAGAATAAAGCACCAAAGTGGTCAGTGTTAGGAATCATTGAACTTTACCTGAGACGCAGGAGATTTTTGGTTTACTTGCAGAATCCAAAGGGTTTTCTGGCTTTCTTCAGAACCAACTTTAGCTAGAAAAACAAAGTCAGCTTTGATGATGCCAACTAAAATGAAATGAACATTACACAAAACTGCTACTAGCAACAGAATGTACTGTGGCCCAACTGCATCCAGATGCAGCCTTGCACTGGTAGATGATGATGTAATTTTCTCAGGCTTGCTAGAAAATATTGGCAGAGAGTTGACTGAAGTAATACAGTCTTAAACTTGCACTCACAAAAGGGGAGAAGAAATGTTGGAAAATGTTGGAAGATTGTTACCAAATAAAAACCAAGGATATGTTCATACAGTTTCTCAGGGTAGTGACTACAGAGATACATATGTTAAATACACAATTTTAAGAAACTGCATAGTATTTTCTTAGGGCTTTAATTTTCCATAATAATACCAATAAAACAAAATGGAGGCCTTGGAAGGTGTGAACTCCTGCCTGGACTCAGAGCTAGGCGATGAATAATTATATATATTTTCCCAGCTCCGCCTTAACCCGACGCACATAGAGAGAGAGGGCAAGACCTGGGAAGACATTGCACAAGAAAAATGACTATTAGATAAAATGACACAAATATATTCCATGAATGCTACCACAGAGGAAAGGTGAAACAAAATATTTACTCTGCCTTTGTACAATGTTAACAATTTTTACTATACAGCACAGAACTATTGGAAAATAAATAGTTTTAGCGAATAGTGACCTCTTATTCACCTGTTTGATTAAGAGTGCTTTTCCATCATGCTGATTATTTATTTACTCTGTTGCAGAAAGGAGACAATTATGAGGAGTTAAGAGGAGACTTTTTTCAAAAACAAATCAACTTTGGCCAAGGAATTGTTTTTATAGAAAAGGTATTGTTTGGTTCATGTCAGAATAATATTCTGGTAATGCTTGCTTTCAAATATTCAATGTCCCCCTGCTTTGTGTAGGGAGGCTGACCTTCTTTGTGAATATGACCTTCATTTACAACTATGCCATTAGCTTCTTTACCAAAATGCCACTGTTTGGGGGGCTTTGACAAAACTGTTTTGTCAAGTTACAAGTTTTTTTGTATGTTACAACCACCACCTCCCAACCAAACCAACAATGATCCTCTCCCTCCCCTGAAGATTGGATCTATGAAAAGGTCAGCCAGAACTAATAAGAAACTTCCTGATCCTGCAGCAGAAGAGGACTGGAGGGCTGGGGCAAAATGAAAGTATTGGGACAGGCTTTCAAAATCTATGTAACTTAAAAGTCCAAGTGGGACAGTGTGTAAGCTGACTTGGCAGGTCAGATAAGGTTTAAAGTAATCTGATCCTGAGATATTTGCTCTTCTCCTTGGGCCTGTAAGGCATTTTTCATTGCAGCCAGTGAAGCTGCAAAGATGAGAGATCTGTTTAAACTTAAACACAGCTGCCAGATGTTTTTTGGGGGGCATAAGGGGAGAGAGATATTGAATGTGGAGGCTGAGAGAAATAATTCTTTGGGGGCTGGGCAAAAGTCTCTATGACTAATTCTTGTGGTTTAACTTTTGGCAAGTGTTCAGCACCTTGCTGTTCAGAGGAATCAGCTTGTTCCTGATTATGTGCTGTGCCTTTCATTTTTCATTCTACTTTCTTACGTCCTGGTGTCAGAAGCATCATTCATGTCATGCAAGAAAGACTGAGAGAGTCCTGAGCTCCCTTCATGGAACAACGGACTTTATCCCTTTACCAGAAAACTGAGAGATGTAATAATCTCTCTGGTTCTTCCGCTTCTGTTCTGGTAGGTAAGTTGTGCTGCTGCTGAACAGAAGGGGATGGTGATATTTCAGCTCTATAGAAGAATTTCTGAGCACAAGGCAGTATTTATGCATAACATTACGGGAATATTAGAAAAGGTATGGAGAGCCCTGAGGGTCACACATGCATTTGTGAAACAAAAATTTATGAATGGAGAGGAAAGCAGAAATTGACAGTAAAGAACGGCAGAAAGTGTAATTTAATCGAAATACAATATGAAATCTTATTTGAGTTAAATATGACTTACAGTGGGCTTTATTAAAATGCTATTGATCACTCCATTAGGTGTTAGAATGAATAAAGATGATTGTTCCCAGTAACCAAGAATGTGGTTGCATTTTATCAGCATACCCATATGTCACATTGAGAAGGGCTTTCAAGTGAATCTGCTAGCAATCCCTCTGGGAGATTAAATACATTCATTCCAAGATACTGAAAACTGAGTGACCACTTAGGTCTTCCTGGCCACTGGCGAAACATTAGAAATTAAGAAACCTCTATATGTGCAGCCCTAGCAAGGCTGGCTGCAAAAGGTTTAGGTGTTACACCTTTCTTTTTTTAAGCTGAAATAGAACTGTTAATCAAAATCTTTGCTGGGAGGCAAGTTCATTACTGCAAGGTCTGGACTTTTTTCTTTCTCAGTGCAGTCAGAATATCCTATACGGAGGCTTTACGTCCAGCATCAATGATACAAGAGGTATGAAGCAAATCATATGTATGTGTATGATGTTGATAAGTGATGGCACATGTTGCTGAAAGCTCTTATTTTCATGTACTTCCTTTTTTTTAGTATTTTTTTTCCTTTTTTCCTTTCTGTTTCTGCTGTAAGCTTGTCAACTACTGGTCATCGGTAAAGGATGAATTTGGTTCCAACAGGCTTTCATTATTTCTTGGCAAACAGCCTATGGCCAGTCTCCATGGAATTACGTGCCATGCATTGCCACTGGTAACAGTACAAGCCATCACAGATTGGGGCTGCTGAAGCACCTCTGATAACACTGAATCCCATTGTCAGATGTGGTATGAAGTCAAGGTCAAATTTCCATAATGTGCTGGCTAACAATGGAAGATCCAATGCCTAGTCTTCAGTAGTCTTACCTCTGCTTGTCATCCCAGCAAAAACGTTGCTAAAGATCCATTTGGCTATTGCTGGCTTCCTGACAGCCCTACACATCAAAGACCTATGGCACATGGAGGCCCATTGGAAGAGCTGTTCTTACCACAACTTCTCCACTTACGGATATTAAAACTTCGATGATCTACTGTCCTTCTGGTACCCTTCAGGCTTTCACCACTTTGAGGCATCATTTTGATTCAACAACATATCATGTAAAGACCTACTTGTTTTGTTTTGTTTGTTTTTTTTTTTTTCCACTCATAGCAATGATCTTTGTAAAAAGTGGTAGAGGCAAGATTACAATATGTATTATAACTAGGCATAACCTCTGATTATTCTTTAACTAGGGATATATTGAGATAAAGGAGAAATTGTATGAAAAGCATGAGGAACAAAGCAGAAGTATTCACATTTGGTAGCAGCTGGGTGGAAGGCAGGTTATCCATCAGTAAACACCCATTAGATGGTTATAAGCCTGCCCAGAATTTTTAAGAATACCGTGTGTTAGATAATGGACCAGTGTAGAGGTCTACACTGGCATCCACAGGGTAATGTTCCTTCAAAGAGAATTATTGTTTGATTTCTTATTTGAAGTTTGACTCCTCCTTAGACCTCTCAAAAGTTTCTCTTGCTTTTTTAATGCAAACACCAGCAGTACATCTTTTGGGGTTGCATGTTCTATAAAGAAAAATTCTAGCCTACTATTCATTTTTGATCTATGTTCTTATGAAAACAACATCACTGGCAATTCTCAAAGTTCATGGTATTTTAAAAGAGAACAAAAATATGAGAGCAGTCTTTTAAATGCTGAAAATGACAACTTTAATTATAAAGTTATTTGTTCATATTTTAGCTTTTTTTTTTTTCCAATTCAAAATATAGTAGATTTACACCAGCAGTGTATTAATAGCTTTGGTAAATACAAACATTATAGTCAGCTTTAACATACAATCAGCAGTAAGCTTTGAATACTCTGTATTCTCTATTCTTGTCACAGCAATGCTGCAATTCAAATAGACTTTAATACAACATATCAGATACTTTCCATCATACATACAGCTTGAAACAACAGAAAAATGGTGTGAAAACATGAGGTTATGCTGAAAGATCAGCCCGTATAAATATTTGTACTTTAATTTAGTGTGTTTCTTTCTGATGTGGGTGGGAATACATTTTTTTGCAGAAAGGAGAAATAACAGTCAGTGAAATTCTTGTCCCGCTGAATTCAGTGAGATTTTATCCCACCACACAGGGACCAGTCGTGTAGAATAAGGTTTCCTTATTTCCAGTCACTGACAATATCACCTTTGTGAACTGGAGAAGGACCTCTACTACTACAAATGCTTAATTTCTCTGTAATATGGTTGAAATTTTTACTCAACGTATACATTTTTCTTTGCTATTGTTAGCCTCCTTTATTAACTACTTGAATTTCCAGACGTCAGATACGTGTTCATTGCTTGTTCAGGGGTTCTTTAGTTTTCTGTCTTATATGAACTACTGCTGTGAAGCTTCTGCATCTTCTAAACATACAAAGCTTTCTTAAGTGAAGAACTGAGAAATTTTAGAAAATGTGGTAAACAGCTCTCAATACATTTAATGTGAGGTCTCTTTTGGAGTGGATTTACCAGAATTTGTTGATTGGACTGGCACATGCAAGGAATTCAAACACCTCATATAATTCAAATAAATTTGTTGTCTGCAGTTATCTTCAGCAAATACACTTTGATTTCTCCAAATGGCAACATCTATTTTGTTTGATGAAAAATTGCTCTCCAGCTCTATTGGCATCTAATTACCTTCTCTCCCTCTGTATCTTTTTACTGATTTACATCTTAGCTCAGCGTTTCCTAGATTCTGTGAGGAATGCTTGCAAGCTGTAGCTAGTGGTGCCTAGCTACTTATCCTGCAGCTATAAATGTTTCAGCACCTTGTCTGCATTCCTTGCTGAAAGGGAACAGTCTTTTTTATTTTCCTGTCCTGGTGTTCCCCCAGTGATCCCTAGATATGATTTGAGAGAAAAATCGCTGTTGATATTCTGAGAGATCCTATGGTACTATTTTTAATAGCCCCCCAAAGTGAATTGGTCCTCTTGTTCTAAAAAGAAAAAAAAATATACAAAATTATCTACACTAGTGGCTGATTAAATACTCCTTGGGACTGCATTAATGTGCAATGGCACACAGGACCTCAGAAAAACCTGGAATGGTAGAGGCCAAGCCCCAGAAAAAAAAATGCGTACGAAGTCCAGTAATGGGTGGCCAGATGCACATTTGGAACTGACTGCTTTGGACAGAATTACTCTGCTGAGCTGTAATGCTGCTACAGGGGCTGGCACTGGCAAACAGTCATTTTTTATGCAGGGAAAGTCTGTACAGGTATCCTCCAAAAAATTAGAAGAAACTGAGTTCCAGTTGTTAAGGCAGAATGGTAGAATATTGAATCTGTGAAGCCTGTTTTAAGAGTTTGACAAGAAGAGATCGTTTAAAAAGATTTGTTTCCTTTTGCAAACAATGATTTTTTTTTCAGGGAGAAAATTTGAAAGCTTTCTGGACCCACTCTTAAAGCTCACCAATATAATCAGAATCATTATGTTTAACTCTTGTCATTTCCATGTCTGCTTAAAAAATGCACTCCTACAGGATCATATTTATCCTCTCTTCCAACTCCAGCAAATATTTGTCATTTTGATGCACAGCTTTCCTGTACATCACTGAAAATGACTTATGCTTCTAAACATGGGCCAGTGGCTTTCTGTGCAAAGTGGCATTCAACAAGCTTTCCCAGGGCACTAATTCATCAGGACAAAACTGAGTTGCCGGAGGGATCATCCTTCTGCTCCCTTGTTTAGCACTAAATTTAACTAACTAGAGAGCTTGCAATACTATTTTTAGACTTGTTTTCTGTGAAAACGTGGCATATGTGATCGCTCTGTAAATCAGTCTCAGCTCAGGTTGGTCAGGTTTGATCAAATTTGACACAGGATTAGAAGTCCAAAGCTAAAACCTTTGTGAAAATTAGTTCTTGGCTGGCAGAGAGGGACAGAGTATCTTCACTGATAGAAATAAATAAATAAATAAATACGTAAGTAAATGGCCAGTCCTTTGCCATAGGGTAGGCAGTAGGGATCCAGATGGGAGCCTGGGGGACTTCAAGCAGGAATGGCAGTCATGGCTGTGGAGATGGGGCACCAGTGAGCTGCAGGACAACAGGCCACAGCAGCGGAGAGACCTGGGATAAAAGTATGGGGGAGAAAAAGAAACTGTTTCCTTAATTCTCCTATTCAGGAAGCAAATTGTAAAAATCATTTAATCATCAGTGATGAAAAGCTCAAAGACCTCTCAGTGTTGTACATAATGTTTGTTTTAGCACAGCACGTTGCTTGCAGAAGGATGTTTTGCTAATTTAGGACTAAAAGTTATAGGAAGTTTGTAATGCACTCTTTTTACAACTAAATTGAATGACTCAAGACAGTAGAGTTATTGTATGAGTAAAAAATAGCAGGATCAGGCTGTGAGAGCCTGCCAGTCATCAGATGTCATGAGCTTTCTTCATTACAAAGCAAAATTTGTCCTAAAAAAACCAACCAAACAGAAAATCTCCACAAACCATCTCTTCTGTCTGTTCAGTGTGCTTGAGTCATTTCTAAATACACAAAGCCCTGGAACCAAAAAGGACACTGTAAAAAAATAAACTAACTGAAAGCGTAGCTCTTGCCAGAGTCACTGTTCTGCAAATATTCAAAGTGGCTCATTACCAATAGGGAAGCTCTTGCTGTACACTTGGACTGTCAGTTTAGATAAACAGGGAAAATGGGATAAAGAGATTTAATTAAGCTACTAAGAAGGGATATAGTCGACGACCAGTAGTTGCATTCAGTTCAGATTTAGGGGAAGCAATGACACAAAGTCTGGAGTTGACTGAACTGGTAAGACTTGTCTGAGCTCCACTGAACTCATGTTGTACCACCAGCAATTCCAGCCTCTATAGTTCCAATGTGGACAGTTATTCTGTCTCAGTCCACCACATAATTAAAAAACTCACACACCCCTCAAAAGAGACACTAATTCAGGCTCCCCTGTGTATCGGGTATGACACAGTTGTCTAATTATAATCAGCAGGCTCAAGTTGCAAAAACCAGAATTTCATGACTGGGGAGGGAGATGGGAATTTTTTCCCCGTTTCCCTCACACCTTCCTCTAAAGTAAATTTTCTTTAACAGCCAAACTTACATTACATGGTTCTGAGTATATGAAGGGGGACAAAAGGCTGGTAGTCCTCTGTAGGTCCTGTTAGCACTGGAGGAAAGATTTTTGGTGTTCCCACGCCTTGTGTAGGAGATGCAGCAGAGTTCAAGTCACCCCATTTGTTCTCTCCTCAGAGGAAATACTTACATTTTTATTGAACTGGAGTGTCAGGTGTCTTCAGTCTTACAGCTAAGACTAGTGAATTTCTCCAACACTTGTCATAGAAAAATAAAACCAGATTCCTTTTTCAAAAGTAGTAAAAAGGTTAAAATAGCAAAATATCTTAGAAGGAAACAGATGCATAATATGAAAATATTTGAGCCCTGCTAGTGCTGGGTTTTGTACATTTTATACTGCACTAACCACAGAATACAATGTGGTTTTACAATGGTACATTACAAAAAATATCTTAAGCATTTAGTAAATTTGGCACAATTTTGATATTCTTTGGTTAAAATGCAAACATACAGGGATTTAAGATTCAAAATCAAAGCTATCGGGATTCTAAGAATAATTCCATAACTCCGAAGAGTCCATCTCCTTCAGGTACTGAGAAAAGACTGAGATTGTGATTGAAAAGACAAAAATATCCCATTTCTTCACTTGGGTCCTCAGAGTCTTTTCTTGTTGAGAGCTGTCTTGTCTTACAGCATTTTTGTGGCCAATGTCAATAATGAATACTGGAGTCCAGGAACTTTCCAAGCTTTGGTGCCAAGAAGTGAGCACAAGTGATCGGCAACAGTGTCTTGAAAGCAGAGCTGTAGATGACTTTATATATATGTACACACATATATAGATCAAAACACAGGAAAAAAAATATCGAGTTGAGCAGAGCTCATCAGTGTCTTATTTGTTATGGTGTATTTCTCCCCCTCTATTTTCAGTAGTCCCGGGCACCATCACAGCTGGGGATGAGCAGGTGCAGAGAACAATTATCCTATTTCCAGAGCTAATCGTGGGCCTCAATTATGAAGTCAACTTACCATTACTGTTGATTCTTAGGCAAGGAATAAGATCTTCTCATGTGACCCACCATGATTAATCTATTTATTTATTTATAATAAAGCATTGATGGTTGGTGTAATTCTCTTACCTAGCACAATGCAAAGGCTATACAGAAGCCATACAGAGGGAGACATCAATATAAGCCAGTGGGATGCAGATGAGCAAGCTTCTTTACAGTGGCAGTCTTACGGTTGCGTGTATAAAAGATTTATCAGTATCTGCACCAGAACTGAATTCCTCTCCCTGCAAAAATCCAAAATCCTGCTGGCAAGCATTCAAGAGAATTTTCCAATGCAAAATAAATAAATACTCAGGCAAAAATATCTTACATGAAAAAAATCTAGCTGAGCTCCGTTGTTTCAAAAGGCCTGCTCAAACCAAGATGCTTTACCTTTTAATATCTATCTATTTATGCATGCATGCAGGGAACCTACCATCTAATTGGAACCATATTTGTAAGTCTTCTGACTACTGTATACTACATTGTAAATTCCAACATTCTGCAGTTCTCAAACTGCCATGCAGAGCAAGTTAGAAATAAATCCTTCATTCTTACATTTTCCATGTTTTCCAACAGTTTTATTTCTTTGAACTGTTTTTGACTTTTATATATATAAAATTAAAAAAAAAAAATCCCAATCTAAATCCCCAAACAAACAAAACAAACTCCCCTGTGCCAGCAAAATTACACATTTAAGGGGAGAGGGGAGATATCTGGGCTACAAAGCTACATCAGCTTTATCTAGTTTAATGTTTGTTCTGTGACCATTTGAAATTCACTTTCAGTTAGTTCTGTATCATATCAGCATAGGATGCATCATTAACTCTAGGAGGATGTTTTCCATTGGCATCTGTTATTTTCACCAAATGTCAAGGCTTGGCATTTGCTATCTTTATCTGGTCTTGGTGTATCATTCATACTGAGACTTTGTTTCTTCTTATCTGATATTGATTTCAACTGTGACCAGCTGTGTTGCTAATAAAATCAACAGGCAAGTATCTGGCATTTAGCTCTTCACCGGTAGAGGAAAAGAAACAACCCAGTGACAAAAAAAGTAGAGAGATACTTTTCAATTAGGATGCTTGCCTGTACCCTGATATTATCCATCTCTTAGCGCTTCTGTTGATGTAGCGTTTCTGATTGATTCCCTTGGGGAAGTCTCCATGGAAATCCTTGCCTCTCAGATGAAATACTCCTTTTTGCTCTCATCCACTGCTTCCTGGAGAGCGGGGTCATTTTTTAAAGCAGCATCTGCGCTTTCAGCAAACTCAGTTCCTTTTGCCTCATTGGTGTGGTAGGTGCCCTTATGCCTGTACATGTACCGGACCATCACCACAAGCAGGCAGATGAGGACAAATACCACTGCAGCAATCACACCTAGAGGAAAGAGACAAGTTAAATGTATCGTCAGTAATAAAATACAAGCAGTACCTCACAGCCAGGCATCACAACTTGAATGACTTTATAGGGAAAAGTCCATGTATCATAACATGTTCGCATGTTGCAGAGGCCAGGGTCAGAACAGAGTCTGACACTGCAGAAACTAAGATGGGTTATAGATACTGCAGGAATGCAGGTCAAAGTCTCACTAGCTTTCTTTTAAATCAATGGCTTCACTTTGTTGAACTCACTGGAGCGAAAAGTTCATTACAAAATGAGAAGAAATAAACATAAAGGAAAACCAATAGGTTTCTTTCATCCTTCTGGTAACATATACCCTGGGAAGTTTGCAGGCAACCTGACCCTGCCTTCATGAGCGTACTCAGTTTTGGAGTACAGGACACTGAGTATTTCTTAGGAGACATTCAACAAATAGCAGGAGCTGTGTGAGTGCAGTATTGCTCTGTATTTGCAAGCTGCCATTTCATGCTGTGTTCTAATTGAGAAAGTCTGGTGATAATAAGTGTGAAAGTGACACCTGGGAGGAGGAAGGGAGTCTGGGTAGATCTTCCCTGTCTCCTGGACCAAGGCTAATTACTAGCAATGTGTTGACTGGACAAAAATTTCCATAGGTAACCCAGATGTGCATAGGCCTAAATGGTGAATGGAAGCACTCCTAGTGAAGGAAAGTAAATCCAAGTTCTGGGATGGTTGTGCAGAGAACACTGTGTGTCCTTACTTCCCAGAGCCATTTCCTTTTCTTCCTTTTCTGCCGCGAAAGGTAGAAGTCCATAAAAGAGAGGCACCTTGACAAGTCCATTGCCAAAAAATTACAAGCTGTATCCCCTTACCTCCAAATGAAATTGTTCACTTAAGGATCCTGAAAATAAATGAAGTATTTTGGAGTTTATTCAACTTGCGTGATTTTTTTTTTAACACTTTTTGGATACAACTGGGATGGCTTATAAACTCTTTAGCACAAGTACATCATATTGAGCTGATTCTATATTCACATGACTCAAGGAGTAAACAAACATTAAGGAAATACAGAATAAAAAAGCACCAGAAGAGCACATTCCTAAGAAAATCCCATATGTGGAGTGTGAAGCTGTTGACTCACTGTAGGCATCTACAGTTCAGGAGGCTCCATTTGAGTTACTCCCCTTGGGCTTTCCCCTATTAAGATTCAGCTGGACAGGGTACTGGGCCATCTTGTCTAGACTGTGTTTTTGCCATGAAAGGCTGGACCAGATGATCCTTGAGGTTCCTTCTGACCTGGTTTTCTATGATTCCTCTATCCTCAGTGGACAGTGTGTACATGTATGATTCCCCTTCTAGAACTGAATTCCTACATTTGGTCAGATGAATCACTCCCTGGAAATGCCTGCTATTCTTCAGAGACAATGATGGGTATGTAGACAGTATCTCTCTTTTGTCCCCTGCGTTCAGGATATGTGGCAGGAGTGGGCATCTCCAAAGCTTTAGATATACTATATATGTATAGATATACATACCCTATTGGTATGAGAACAGGGGAATGAACAGAAAATTAGCAGTGTAAATAGAAATGATAACTCTGTCTTAAAAAATATGCCCACTATGTTATCCTGCAGATTTTATGGTGCCTGGTTCTGGAAAGTGAAGTTTTTGCTAGCAGAAACGAAATTGCTTATACAAAGAACTTTAGGTTTACAATAATATCATAGTTGCAGTGGGGGCTTCATCAATTTTTAGGACCTCACTGGTATCCCTTGACACAAGAGGCTTTAATAGGCTTTGGATGTAGCACAATATTAATAAGCCTAAGGGACTAAGTACAAATCAATTTACCTGCTACTTGTTCATAGAAAGCTGAAATTAAAGTTATGGGAGATGGGACCTGAGGGAAATATAGCAGAACCTCACCAATTTGCACTAATGATTGGTATACCCCCTTGTGAATGACTGAAATTAGTGCGTTAGCATGGAAATGAACAAACACAATAAAAATAAAAAGACAGGTTCTTTCCGTGAACATAGCTTTGCTCATTTATTCTGACAACTGTATTTAGTTTAAATGCACGAGAGAGCTTTAATGGAACACCAGGAAATACACTGTGGCATATTCTGTAAAAATAAAGGGTCAGATGGTATGGGCTAGCATGGCTCAAATCAAACGTTCTACACCAGTTTTCTATTAAATGACAATCTTGGTCCAGTGAATAATGAAGAATATCAGAGGTTGACTTTGCTGCTGGACTCTTCGGTATTTTGTCTTAAAATGAGGAAATGGATGGGGGTGCTACTGCTCACTCTATGGTTTATGCTCATTATCTCATCTTGTTATCTTGCCAATAGCCCCTCTGGGAGCAGATTTCCCACTGGCCTAATTAACTAATTGTGCCACTCCCGTTGTCTTGTCAGCAAAGTAGGGGTTTTGCAAAATGCAAAGCATCAACCAACCCGCTGTTTTAATTCTAATGGTGCTGCTTAGTACAGCCTGCTACTTACCTCCAATAACAGCCACATCTGTTCCAGCTGTGGGGCTCTCGATGTCTCCATCTATAAATAGATTAGAACATACAAAAGTTAATTAAAGAAAAAAGAATTGGATCATATGTAACAGCAGTGACTGTACTGGTGGTGCTGTATTGTTTTAACCTCTGAAACTCAGAATTTAAACAAGATCTCTTGTTAGCAAAAGACATTTATGAAACATCTCATTAGAATTAACTGTACTGTAACAGTTTTCTGTCACCATAACACTGGAAAATAAATAGCTAGCACATTATGCAAATTACCGTGGCCCTCAGGGAAACACCTACTGTTTATTATGAGCACTTACCTGTAACATCCTCCAGTGAATGATTAAATTAAGAGCGTTCAGGTACTGTGATTACTCTCAGAAAGGCAGTTTTGGGGAAAAAATGTTGGTGACTATTTATTTTCCCATTTATGGCTCTTCAGAGTATGGTCTGGATCTTGATTTAATGCAAATTAATTTGGCTTTCTTGTTTTCAATTAGTATTTATTTATCTGCAATACCCCAGTTTTTATCTTAGCATTTGTTTTCTTTTAAACCTGCATTTGGAATCAAGGTAAGTTTGCTATGTGTGTGTATAAAACAGTTGTCACTTAGAGTAAGTCTGAATTCAGTGCTGATAAAGCAAATTACCTTCTTTACTGGATTATAATTTATAAAGAAGTATAACTTTGCAATTTAAAAGCAAAGGAGAAGTACCTGACCATGTCCTTTTAAGAAGTAAGAAATTGGTCTGAAAAGTTCTAACCTGCTGAAAGAGCAGTTCGAATTTGAATTACATTTTGATCTTAATTATAGCACTTACTAAAAATATCCCAAACAAAGCCAAAGTATTTTAAACAGGAGAGGAAAATAAAATCCTAAAAAACAGTGAGGATCTCCTCTCTGTATCTGATACAGACCTTAAGTGAAAGTAAATTCATACAAACAAACATTTCTTCACTAGCTTCTCTGTAGTTGATCAGGGTACAATTTTGACCTTGTTTTCTGCTCCTTATTTCATGCCATTGGTATCAGCCCACTTAGTCCTGAATTATGTGGCTATCTGAGAAGGCAACGAACTCCTTCAGTTTTTCCATGCTAGGTTTATGACAGGACACTCCTTTGTTTATGATTGTGCTATTTATACAATTCTAAACAATATTGGTTTCCGAATAAGGCAAATAACTTTATGTGAGGTCTTTTTAAATTTCCCTTTGGCAAATACAGTGGATAGAAAAGTTACCTGGAAAAGGTAAAAATTCTAATTCCAAGTCCTTCTATAAATTCAACAGTGGCACTATGGCTGATACCTGGGTCTCCTTTTGCTAAATCTGTGATAGATGATACAAGGACAAGACACTATCAGCAGTTTTCTCCTTACTCATGTCCGGTCTCTTATATCAAATTGCAAGAGGAGAGCTGAGATTTAAAGCATCCCCCTCTTCCCAAACATGGGAGGTGCTTTTTCTGGAAAGTAGGAGTCCTTTCCTCTCACCCAGAGATCCTTCCCATATTTTCTTCCAGCTATACACTGATGGAAAGATTGAGCATGCCTGATGTAATTTAAAAACTCTAATTATGTCTACGTCCATTCAAAACCCATGTGCCTCAAGAGAGATTAATTGCTTCAAGGTCAAACTGTTCCATATTTCTTTATACACCAAATATGTGCAGCATGCCAAAAAAGCAGGCTCCTCTACAGCAATCAAATACTTGAAGGTGTGAATTCTAAAGTGCTTCCCTAGCCACACAGCTTGCTTCCAAACATTAATTCCAGATCAAATCATTATCCCTTTAATTATAAAAAGGTATGTGAGTAACTCTCTGCTCTTTCCTGTCATTCCCAGGTGCCTCTCAGATTCAGATAACAAGCAGGTGCCTTATCTCTCGTACTTGCCACCAAAGTGCTTTTTGATAATGGATTACAGTATTGGCACTTTGCAAAAAAAGTTTTCATTTCCATACTGTACTTTCTAAGTTTTCAGAAGAATGCTGGACCCATCTTGAGCTACCATGTAGCCAGCACTGATCTTTTAAGCTGACGATGCTTCAGCAGCCCATTAATGCCGTGATGTGGTTTCCCTCACCACAGTTCCCATTCTACTGCATGCATGAGAGTCTGACTTCTCTTGTGTGTGTCAACTTTCTACCAAGAACATGCTTGCTGTCCTCTCAGCTGGCCTTTTGCTGCATCATCCAAAGTGCCAGGACATTATAGTTACCAACCAACGACCAGAAACTTCCAGGGTCTGCTCCCCAGAACAAGGGCAATGGAAGGGAGAGAGGGACTCACAATGCCTGTCTCAAAGTCCCTGAAATTTCACTTTGTCCCAAAATAGCTATGTGATTCATGGCAATATCACAATACTGCTAGGCAGGGGGGAAGGTATCAGTGTCATTCAAGATTCAAGCAGTGTAACCCTTCACGAAACATGACTGAGGAAAATGCAAGGCATGTGCTTATGAAATGAAGCCATCTTCCCAAAGCAGGGGTGAGAGAACAGCCATTCCAGATGGGAATCCATGCTTGGCCAGGAGCCTCAGCACGTTCTCTTTAACTTCATCTCAGTCTATGTGAGAAACACACTGCACTACTGAATCTTCACTTTCTGAGGCAGAAAATACATCCAACATACGGGAGGAATTTTTAGCTGAGCAATGGCTGTAGGCTTTGGCCTTCTTGTACCTTCTTTATTCTGCTCTTCTTCACATGCAGAGCACTCAAAGGTCTGTGTTTCAGTAACCGCTCTTGCACCTGTTTCAGTTATTTTCCTTTGTTTCAAGGACATCTTTTGTGTTATCTGCTGCTAAACTGTCCTTGCAAAACTTCCTCTCACTGTTATACTGGCCCTTGTTCATAACTACAATCTGGTCCCGAAAGCATTTAGGCAGTGTTGTTATTTAGTGCCATTGGTTACCATGACACGCAGAAATCAAAAAATTGTGGGACAACTTGTTTTTCATAAAATCTCTGGCCCTCAGAATGACTTGGCTAAATCAAGAACAGAACATACAAATCAAATTGCCTGTTAGTGGAAAGTACATTTCTAAAAGCCAGAATGAAGGGAAAGAAATGCCTTTGTGCCATGACCTGAAATTCATCAAATTCCAGTTCTGCCCATAAACTTACAGATAAGGAATTTTGCAATAGAACGACAATTGCTACCTGTCTCATTCTCATCAATCAAATCACGCTGAGAAGGCAGCCACCTCTGAAAGCCCCAGGAATATTCCTGACTTAAATAGTGCAAGCAGATCTCTGGCTTTACGCTTCAAAGATGAAAAGCCAGTATAACTAGCTTTTATGTTAATGTAGCCAGTGATGAGTTTTTCCTGATAAATTTGTCAGTAAATTTGTTAAACCATCTCCTTAAGGTGCAATTTTCCAATAAAACTTGACTTTTATTAATTTTGATAGTTTTTGTCTAGTTTAAACTGATCCCATTCCATTTTGGCTGAGGAGCACTTGTTTGAAGGAGGCTGGTCCAGCAGTGAAATGTTTGAGGTTCAGCACTCTCCTTGTTTTGCTGTGCACTTCTCCTGGCAGTTGCAATGGTTTCTTTTGTTCTTTAAATTACAAATCTGAACCACTAAAAGCCAAAGGTCACTTTCTGCTCAAAAATTATGACACTGGCTTTAAAATAATTTAAAACTTCTTTTATTCACCCTTTCTTTCATACCTGAGCTTCATTCAGGTCTTACTTTCCAACCCTTCTCTACAATACCAAAGATAAAATGCACTTTGTAGATGAAAACTGAGGTTTTGGCATGATATTGGGACACCAGGAAACAGGTCTTTAAGAACAATACAATGTATTATAAGAGTCCTGATAAAGATGCAAGGCTTATTAGTGAGCTACTTTAGAAGCATAACCATGTTAAGATGTCCAAACTGACAAGCCATTCAATTTTCATGATGATGGAAAGGGGCTTATTTGTTCCTCAAATACTTTCTCCCATCCAGCATAGAAAGCACAGTTTTTAGATCCTGCTACTTGCAGAAAACAATACCTTAATATGCTTCTGTGGCTACTGTCAGTGACACATAGGATAAATTTGCAGAGGTTCAAGCTTTCTAATTTTTCAGGCATCATTTTCGCTTGCTAAAGGAGTTTCCAGAAAAAAATCCAGTACTTGCACCCTTAGTGGTTTTGCAGTCGGCATTGTAGTTAGCAATTTAAGTACCTACACGTTTGCTCGTTATGCATTTACACATGGAAAAGGCATGAAAGGAAAACTGTACCCACAAAGGGATCCCCATTTGGCACATTTGATATGAATGTATGGGAATTGTCCTATAGGATAGATCTAATCTACTGGTGCGAAGTATCAAATCTCTGTAATCCACAAGGGCGATTTGATGGGCCAACACAGACCTTACCCCAAAGGTAACACCTCTCAGTGTTTCTCTCATTTCCTAAGATAAAGCTCCAAACTAAAACTGGACAAGTGCTTACAGCTACTTACTACCTTGCAAAGTAGTGTTGAATATAGAAAGAAAAGCCTGAGGTTACAGCTCACGTTGTCACCATTTCCTTGCAGCTGGGGGTGATATGGCTGTTTTGGAGTGGGTGAGTCAAGCTGAGTGAGTGTACAGATATCTGTGTGATAAGCAGCTTTTACAACACAGTTTTCAAAGCCACTCAACACCAGTCAGGCAGCACTGCTCCCACTCCTGCCTTTCAGGATTTTCCTACCCACAAGCTTGTGCTTTCCATTCTTAGCAGCCTAAGCCATCCCTTATCATGATGCTCCATTGCTGCCTGCTTGTGGTTACAATCTCAGACGAAGCCTTGGCTGCTGAATTACACTCAAGTAGGTCTCTAAGTGCTTTCTTGGGCAACCCATTTTCTCTCTTGATGTGCCTGTTATTGCATAAGAAGTGCTTGAAATTCATTCAGTCCCTGTGAATGATGAGCTGAGCTCCTTAGGGCAGTCTTTTTCTTCTTAGGTCTTTCCTAGGTGTGCAGACTAGGAAACGCACTGTCAGATTTCATCTTTAATCAGCTCACCTAACCACCTTATGAAAAACACAGCTGCTAGTGGGATGTTTCCAGGTGAGGTATAACCCAACCTTACCTTGGTATATCCGTACATGTGCTTTGCAGAACCACCCCGAATATTGATCATGTTGTGGCAGCAAGTGGTGTGTAAGCAGTCTGTAGGCTGAAATGTGTCTTTAGAATTCAACTATTAAATGTTTAATGGTTTTGTCTTAAATATTAGTACTATCTATCTGTGGACTTCCAGTAACCATGGGACACGTTCAAACTGAATAACATCCAGCTCATGATTCAGGCCAGATATAAACGTAATTCAGAGGATGATATTGCCTCTTTATTAATTGGTCTTTCATAGGCTCATACATTTGAAAGAGGGCTTTAAGTATAACTGGAGACTAATGAAATACAATTTACTCAGTAATACCTACTAAAAAAGTCTAGTAAATTATTGTCTATTTTTTGTGTTGTATCAATTGACTTAACATACTGTATGAATTTTGCCTTATTTCAAAAAAGTTATGATTTTAAAGGAAGACTGCCTTTTTATGTAAAGAATTTAGGTGGAGTTTCAAAAACACTCATCACTGATCTAATTGCTTCTCATGAAGATGATAGTAAGGTATTTGATTGAGTTCAGTAAAACATTATAAACTTCTGAAAGTATTGAGGAATATACAGAGTCCACCATGAAGCTTCTGCAATTGTTAAAAACCTTTCTTATAATTTCTGAATTGTTTTATTTTTTAGTATTATGTATATAAAAATGCATTTATTATAACAGTTCCTTTCCTGGGGGCTCTTTTTGTTCTTTGTGTGCTCTTCTGCAGTCATCATTCCTCTCAACTGTAAAAGCAGGTCTTAATGTGTCCCTATTGTCATCACTGATGCAAGATTTTTCTTACCACAAGTTTAGTATGGAAGAACTAATGAAGTCTTAACGTCTCCATTGTTTATGCAACTGTGGTCTGTCCTCCTTGCCCTCTGGTTTATGTTTGTGCCTTGCCAACACATTGCATTCATGAGAAAATCATTAATCTATTAACCTTAGCATACCGATTTAATTTACAAGGTATAGTTAGAACTGGTTCACTGCAGCTGCATGTGTAAAAACAAGTTGAACTAACTTCTCAAAACTTCATGTTAAAAATATGTTAATTGCTCAAGCTGCTCTCTGGCCTGTGTTACGATATCAGATGCATCGCACTGAGGCCTTTCTGGATTACAAAAAAAATGTCATTATCTATTTTAATATTTGCCAGTAAGCGTGCAGTGCCCTGCCAGAGCTGGCATCTCTTATCCCGAAGGGTCATCAGCCTGAACCCATCAATTTGACACATTCTGCTGAAAAAGCCATCACCAGCTCCCATTAGATAATGAAACGCATCAGGGCTGTTCTTTCAAAATTAAGGAACAGTTTCTCATCTGTCAATCTGGACAAGAGACAGAATAATTTGGCTTCCATTTATATACTAAATTATTATAAGGACAATAATGGTGACATACAACAACAACAACCACATGATCTTTTGGGTAAGTAAATGGACTGTGCTCCAAATATAAGGTAAATCACGCAGATTAGAAATATATACAAAATTTAAATGCACTGGGTCCAATCCTCTTGCTATCCTACCTAGCAAGTACTTTGTCATTAACTCTGAGAAGGCAAAATCCAGTCTCATTCAATTAAAATAAAGTTCTTTTCGAGGCTTTTCATACTTTATAATACAGTGAGGATAAATGGACATTATCAAAGTGGCTTAATTAGATTAGGATTGCCACGATTGTCACATTAGCAGTTCACATTTGATTCTGGCATACAGTGTCAGTGAAATATTTTTGTACCATTCTAGAATGTTATAAAGTAAATAAGAGAAAATATGTTTTCCAATGCTTGAGGAAGTAATGGCTTCACTCACACAGTTTCTCCTTCTTTTGTAAAGCTGAATTGCACTTGGGTCTAAGATGGAGAGACACACTAAAAGTTTTATTGCCAAAAAATAATCCTATGATATCCCTTAATGATAAGGACAATGTTCATGAAATGTGGGAAATTATTTTAGGTGAAAAATTGCAAGGATCTTTTAAAATGGAACAGATATTCTATATTTTGAAATAAAAAAATTAAATAACAAATTAAAAAAGAGAAGAAAATTGTGTTTTAAAGGGTTACATAATCTAAAAAAACCCCACAGACTTTTTTAGTTAAATCGAAATTTTCTGTTTACCTCCCAAAAGGACCTACCCCCCCAAATTCCCCTTCAGTTTGGACCATATACTCTTTTTTTTTTTTTCCTCTCACTTACTAGAGACATACTTTAAAGTACTTTAGCTCCTTATCTCAGGGTAGCTGAATACCAACCACCAGTTCTGACGACAATTAAGCAAAATGCATCCAGTAAGAGTGGCCATCCCCCCCTTAGAAGTAATATAGAGGTACTATATAAAGATGCTGTAGAAATCTTGTCTTTAGAGATGGGATGTGGGAAGCCACCAAAGTGCAGCCAGTGGTGGTCTTGCTGCTCATGTATAGTGGTTGGTATTTGCTGTGCTCCTATGGGAAAACTTCTTGTTATCACTGCAAAAAGTTCCTTACTTTTCCATGGAAATATTTTAATGTAACCAGGCCATCATTTCCACTTTTCCTCAAAAACCATCAGAGTCAGCTCACGCTCCAAATGTACAGCATCTTGTGGGGGAAGATAAATTGTCCTGGTATTGCTTCATTAAAGAAGGAGTGACAAATGGGCTATGTATCAATGCATAAGGTACAGTCCACAATCAGGATGTTTTCCTGTATGTATCCCTCCATTTCCCCACTCCTCTCTCTTCATTGGAATAGTACACTCCTTTAGAGGGCTTTTCAGTGGGGAAGGTTTTGAAAGAAACAGTAAATATGCAGCGAATCTGCTAAATAATTTCTGCCTGACTTTCCTCCAAAGTCAACAATTTCAAGCTCTAGTAATTTTTCCTGAATCAAAATGGGAACAAAACAGCCGTTTGCCTATTCGCTGAGATCAAAGCGGAATGGAAAGGAGTCACTGGCTCAATTGATTCACCATTGCAATTGTTGCAAATTACCACAGGGAATCAAAGGAGCTGACTAGGGATGTAGTGAAATCCCATCTGACAATCTGTAACAGGTACTTAACTTGTAATTCTTAAGCAACACTGTATGAAAGAAGCACAACTTGCTGTCCTAAACTTTGCGTGTTAGAAAAATAAGCATAAAAATTTGAGCCAGAACCTTTCAGTGGAAAGTCAGAGGCTGAGAGGTCTTGGAGGACATGATAATTCCTTCCCAACCCCTTTCATAAATGGTTCTATAATGCAGTAGGACAATTTAACTGCTAAACTGCTTGTAATTATTTACCAAGACGTACTTTGAATTTGTACCTAACAGGTCTACCAGCCTCAGTCCTGACTCTTAGGCCTTTTAACCGTGTCATCAGAGGATAAGGTGATCTCTGTTGTTTCTAAATGTTGCTGTTCTTGATCTATGAGCTTAATAACTTCTTAATATTGGGTTTAGTTTACATTTGAAACATACCCTTTTTATGGATGTGGCACTATTCAAGACAAACATTATTTAAAATTAGTCCCCCTAAGACAGACTGAACTGTTTGTTAGTATTTGAAATATTTCCACTGAATACATTCGGCAGCATTTTTGCACTGATTTTCTCTGTTCCTGCTGTGTGCCTGACTGTCCTTGTAACCTTTACAAGTTTTGACTCCATTATTCTACTCCAACTGTTTTTAAAGAAAGAGCAGGCAAAGATAAGCACTGTGCCTCAATTTTCATGAAAACTGTAGGCTGGAGAGAAAAGGTAGACTAGAGTAGTCCAGCAGAGAAGGAAAGGCAGCAAGGACTCAGTAATTTTAAGCCATGCAGCAGCAGCCAGTTGGCTGGTCACCATGTGCTTTCCGGTCATCCTGCACTCATGCACCTAGATCCAGAGGAGCTGGAGCAAGGCGCCTCCCCTCCCCATGGGGAGCTGCTGTGGGAGGGAGCCAGTGTATGCTGGGGGTGGGATTTAGGGGGCAGGGCCATAAATACAAAAGCAAGAGAGTTTCACTGGTTCTGTTGCTGTCAGAAAACTTGTTTTAATGAACACTGGCATGCAAGGAAAGAAACACGGCCATTATTCCATTAAGGCTGATAAATGTATTATTTCTTGTTCTGAGAGGAAAATGCTTGACCTTGTGCTTAAATTACAGGTGATATGGTCAAATTACAGGTGATGTCATCTAGAAATTACCTGGAACCTGGCAAAAGCCTGTAGTTATGCACAAAGAGATTACCCTGACAATTCAAAGAGTGTAGTGCTGGGCTACTGTCCTTAGAAAAGTATAATAATTTTCCCAACATGGGCAGGTTTCTTCCTTTATGTCTCATTCCCACCACCAATATTTTGTAGCAAAGCAGCCCGACAGGTGACAATTCTTGGAAACAGGAGCTCTCTGTGCTCCGTCCCCTAGCTTATTTGATATGAATTGTATTCAGCTACACCCAGCTCATACACCAGTGTTTGCCTAAGGCACTGTCTACTAAGCATTGCAAGTGGAAATGTCAGGATGTTTAGCATATGCTCTTTAGGGACACAGAGATCTTTCCTGGAGCACTGATGAGGTTAATGTTATTAATGGAGATATCTGTAGTGGAAACAATCTTCCAAATGCTTTAAATATTGAGCATATTACACAAAGAAAATAAAACATATTGAAACACCTTAGAAAATTGCAAGGCAAATAATAGCTCAGGGCAACAACATTTTCTCATTTTCCAAGGATTCTGCAATGAATATGCAGATTTCCTTTACATATCTGTTCCATTTAAAAAGACAAAGCCCAATTTATTATCTGAAAACCATTTACATATCAGTCCAAGATGTCTGAGTTGAGTTGAGCAATTTTAGCAAAACTTCTTCACCATCTATCATTCATCTGAGCAATTCTAGACATATTGTGCAATAATTGTTAAAAAGAGGGAAAAAATAAAGAAAAAAGTCTTGCTTGTCTATTATTTTTGGACAGTTGTCTGGCATTTTTGACAAATAGCATACTGAACACATTAGTAGGGCTGAGAATGAAAAAAACCTTCACTGAACCTATACTGAATGTTTTTCAGTGCAGGACTTGCTTGTATTGTTGTGAAATTCATTAACAACTCATTGCTAATGTTCCTCTCTCCTAATGAAACCTGAACAGTAAGTGTCATGTAGATGGAGAGCTAATAACCAGCCTGGCAAGATAAGTTTGACTATGGGAAAGGTATCTACGTGACCTAAACTCTCTCCACAGGTATTGTAGAGAGGACACTAGTTGGCAGTTGGACTAGATGATAGTTGTAGGTCCCTTCCAACTGGAAATATTCTATTCCATTCCATTCCATTCCATTCCATTCCATTCCATTCTATTTTGACATGCCTTCTAGCAAGGAGATCCATTCCGCTCCAACAGAGGTGTGATGAATCCTTGGGGGATGGGGTGGGAATTTCTCTTCCCATCAGCCAAGCAGCAAATCTAGAAGACTAGCTGAGATTAGAAGCTTAGCTTTCTGCAGTCTATAATTAGGGAAAACAAACCCCAACCATTATTGTTAGCATTGCTCAACCGTCCCTTTCCAAAGCCTGTGCTGAGGGCTTAGCCATTCTATAATGTAGTCAGAGCCTTTTTTGCAGAGCTTTCAACATGCACTGGTCAGAAGGGCTAGATCTCTCCTACAGGTGCTTAGATAGTGTCTTGCACTCTGCTTTTGCCTGTTAAGTAGCAGTCATGTTTATGCAAGCAACCACACCGTGCCAAAATTTGGCGCTATTACATTCTTAACTAGAAAAGAACTCCACTTAGTTTAGTCTCCTAATGAGGAGTCGTTTTTGCGTTACTGCTCACTTGAATGGCTCTCTGTAGACAAATGTTGACTTTCATACAACTTGGAGAATGATAATAATTTCTGAGGCTTCTGCTTCTCTTTCAAATCTGGTTGAAACTGGTCAGTGGATCCAAAAGTTCTTGATGGGAAGTGACAGATGGATGAACAGATGATTAAGCAGACAGATAGACAGCAGGAACACATAAGATTCATTTCATTAGGAAACTGGACTGAAAACATAAGTAGCAGTGGGTACTTGGATAATATTCATATCTTGGTCACCAATTTAAAAAATGTCATTTTTTTGCAACCATTTTAAAGCTTGTAGACCATGTCCTTGGTGGTTTTAACAGCAAAGGAAAACCAAAGGGACATTGCTGAGATTTTTTTCAGCTCTTTCTTTGGTCAGATTGCTGAATTTTTATAGTTTGGACTATATTTTAAAACTTTAAAGACAGATTCAGCTTGGACAGCCCTGCAATTTCAATGGAGGATTAATGTGTGTCATTAAGCAAAGAAATATGGTCTAGTACTTTTCAATAGCAACAAATGCTTGCTATGGCACTTCTCTGATCAACATATTTTTGACTTACTGTAAAGCCTTTGGGCTGCTCTTTTCCAAACTGTATGAAATACACACGCAGGAAAGCTGAGAGTGAATTGTTGTGATTTGAGCTGGCTGCCACATTCCAGCAGAAAAGGGCATTCTTGTTCCTAGCCCTTTTCCTTTCAAGCTGATCCAGCAGAACACCAGCCCACCAAAAGGAAAGAGGTGGGGGGTATTTATTATTGGCAAACTGATCCAAGTCGCCATGTGGTCTGGTCGTCAGTCGATCTGTTAACAGGAAGGGGTTTGCTAGGTGCAGACAGAGAGGGCAAAAAGCAGGAATGCTCTTTCAGGCGGGTGAAGTACATTATAAATCTGCACTCAGAAAAGAACAGGTCCCCCAAAAGAGAAGCACAAGGAGAAAAGCAGCTGGATAAAGCTGGAGATTTCTGTGGTAGATTGGTCTGAACAGAACGAAAACTCCAGATTTTCACAGCTGAATGTCTCCTTTGAAATACAGCAGCTCTAGAAGGCCATGAAAAAAGTTGGGCTCGGTATTCCCTGAGTAAGAATTTATTAGAATGCATTAAGAAGCAAGGGCCCTCTCAGCTGTCAAAATAGGGACCCTAGGGCAGAGCTGTTACTCTGTACCTCCCTCCCTGCCTGGAGGGATGCTGCTCTTCCATAGCTGAACCAGCAGCAATCACACTCTGCAGCCGAGCAGCAGCAGCAGTTACTGCGGTCCCATTTATGCTTGTATCAAAGCAGGGCACTGTTCCAACATGCAAAGTGGAATACCAAGCGGTATACATACAAGGTGGGATTTGCAAAAGCTCTCTCTGTTAAACCGCTTCTGCTCCCTTTGAAGCTGGTGGCAGATCTCCCACGCATTCTAACCACTCAGCTGGGCCAATGGTGAAAGCTTTTAAAAACTCTATTTTATGAATATTAGAAACATGATAGAACCAAGGGTTTATCATCAGGGTCACCATATATAGCCTCTGTCCATCCTTTCTGTTTTCCAGTTTCCCAGTTTAATTCACCACTTGATGCTGCCTAACAGGCTGCAAAAATCTGCCTTCTCAAGCAGTCATGGGAGAGCCTGCAAATTTTTCAAAGCCCTTTTATAACATACCCAAACTATTTACCATTGCCTCCAGAGAAGTCTGCTTTGGAACAGTATCATAAGGTCAAGTTATCCCACTGAAACACCTATTAGTATAAAGAGAAAGAAAAAAAAAAAGAAAAATGAACTAACGAACAGCGCTAGCACGCCCCTGGAAAATATGAAGTCATAAGTAGAGTTCAGCCAGAGCAGACTCCCATTAAGCTTTGTTTAAGAGCCAAGTTCCACCCTGAGATATGTGTGAGCTGCAGTTTATTTCAGGAGGAGCTGTGCTGTACTTCATGTTGGGGCAAGGCTTGGACACAAGTATGTATCTGTTACAAGTCAGGGAGGAGTAAAGCCCACATCCCTTTTGTATTTTTTCATTCCATCTGCACAGATGGAATAGAAAACTGAATGAAGTAGATAAAACAGCCCACACTTTTATAGGGCCTGTCTGTCAAATTTTATTTTTTCATCCACAAAACCTGAATGCCTGCGTTTCTAAATTCATTAAGCTACTTTCATGAGACATGGTAGCCTCTCCCTGTGCCCCTGCCACCCCCAGGAGAGTTAATCACACCTGCAGAAGCTCTAAGGCTTGTCTTTCTAGCTTCTTTGCTCTTGGGAGTCCCTTTAGGAGACAGTCAGTGAGAAGTGTTCCCGAGGCTATGCATATGCTTTATAAAGAAGCGACATACATAGTGGTCTGGCTTTCCTTCCTTAAAGCCTTGCACTGAACATTTTTGTCTGACAAGTAGGAGCTCAGCTGAATGAGGAGGGAAGGAGTGGCAAAGACTTTCCCTACCCACTTGCATTCCGAGATGGGGGTGAGGCATGACAGCATTCTGGGGCTGTGCTGAGTTGCACGGAAAGCTTCAGGCAACAGCCTTTATCATTGCTGGGGCCGGTTCCTGCTGCACAGCTGGCTGTTAGAAGGGACAAAAGGATAATGCTACAGTCACATGTATTTCTGCGTGGCTCCTGGAGGCACTGTGGTTACCTGGGGGAACAAGGCAGAGGGGTGCCTTGCTCCCTGACACAAGCTGTGCCTTCAGTAATGCTGAGCTCCCAAGGTTGAATTCCTTCAACTACAGGTTAAAAGGGCTCATTCAAGAAGAGGGAAGAGAGGGAGGTAAGTCTCAGTCCTGCCAAGTGCTGAGGCTGGATGTGAACAGGAGGTTAAATTATTTCATATGAGAAACTCTGGTAAATGCAAAAGCTTTTTACATCCCGAAATAACACTTTAAATGCTGAAATACTAACTCTGGCTCAATGGTTTCCCATACCTCAGACCCTCAGACGGTTGCCTTGTGCTTTAACTCTCCATTAGGCATCTACTATTGGCTCTAGCAGGTAAGATGGACCATCAGCTCCATGCTCACTACAGCACCTTCACTGGCAGAGCTGAAAAAGCGTTTAAGTCCTGGTTAGGCAAGAACACCCAGCACCATCAGGATCAAACCTATCTTGGCAATCACTTGTCATGGATGCTGTAGCAGCTGGGAACAGGTGGCTGTGTCCCTGGGAAAGTCTCTTTTTCTTAATTCTAGTGTGACCAAACTGCTGATGGGGGCCAAGGGAAACACACAGGGAGCTCTGGTAATGCCACAACGTAGCTTCATTGTGAAGTGGCAGTGAAACAAAGGATGGATGGAAAAAATTGGTACCAAATCCCATAAGCTAGAAGATGGATTGGAAATATCCCAGGAAGGATGGGGAATGAGGAAGACAGGTATGTGTGCTCTGGGAGTCTGGAGAGACGATATGGCCCTCAGCTACAGCTGACGTGCCATGGCTTTGCACCTGTCAAGGGACTGATTTTACATTTCTTGCTACATCTCCCTTCACCCAGGATTATGTTCAGTGTGGGGGAGAAGTATCCTCTCAGGGATGTGGATGCTCATGCCCACAGAGAGCAAGCTGTTACCTTAACGTGCCAAACAGCGGCAAAGAAAATCAGTTGCTAAGCTGGACACCCACATTTATCAGTAGCTCCCTGGCAGACTTCCCTCAGCCACCCACGAGTCCTGGACCTCGCTGTGTGCTGCAGGCTGTAGGACATGACCTGGAGTGGCTGATCCCTTAGGATTTGGGATCCTTTTCTCAGGTGTGAGCTGTGAAGGAAATCACTTAAGTGGAAAATGGCATGGGCTAGATGTTCCAGTTTCCAAGCCTATTTTCCTCATTCAATGAAGAAAATACATCCCTCTCCTCTGGAATGAATCACAGACACAATTTTTAATTACAGGACATGTACTTCCCCCCTTCCCAATGACTGCTGCAATTTCATATCTGACAAAAATAGGCACCCAGACCTCCAAAGGGAGTAGCTTGTATTTCCCCCTCTGGGAAATAGCAGCTGCCAGCCAGGGCTGGGCTGCACCACATTTGAAAAAGAGGGAGATTTACCCAGTAGTTCAGTACTCAGGTCACTTAAAAACAGCACAGTGGAATCAGCAATGTGAAAGTCATGCTCCCATTTGTTCCGCTGCTGGCCTCTGGAGAAAACAGGACACAGGATATGCTTCCTGCCCAGGGAAGGCTTGTAGCAGCCTGGGAGAGAAGGCATGACCTTCTCCTTAACGGCAATGCAAGTCATGGAGAGGAGTAGGGGGAAGAAGTCCAGGCTGCTTTTTATCTTAAAAACAGTGTCATGCAGTCATACCTCCTTTTGCTTCCCCATCCTGCCCCCACCCCACCTCCCCACACCCCCCCGGTGTTTTAATCTGATCCTTACATACTTAGCAATGACACATTTTAAACTGTTTCATCCATCTCTGGCAACCCGTTGTTGCTTTAGTCAGCCATGAACCTTTTGAGACAAGGCTGTTGAAATGAAAGGTTTCATTCATTGCAAGCAAAGGAAATCAGAGGAGGTACCCCAAGAGGAGAAGGGCTTGGCTCATGCTCTGTTTCCAGCTCACAAATGGTTTTGTTCCCAGGATGCAGGGATTAAGCATCTCACACACAACGTGGGAAGAGGAAGAAGAGTCTTTGAGATTCACAGATTTTAATGGATTCCAGAAGGGGAAATCTTTTACTGAGGAGCAACAGCAAAGTTCAGAGAAATGCAGAAGCATTTATCTCCCCAGTCACATTCCTGCCTGTCAAAAGCGGGAGGGGTGATTTTGTCCTCCTTGGTACAAGGATTCCCTTATGGATCATTAATTCACAGGGAGAATGAGCTCAGGAGCCACGGACACCTTTTCTTAATGTGCAGGAACCTTGAATCAGCAGGAAGTATTCTTCTTTGGATCAGTTTATCTTTATTTGCTCCCCATTACCCCCTGCCTTCAACAGTGGTTCCTGCCAGAGCTCTAGTTACCACTGATAAATCACTTTGCCTTCATTAAAATCTGTGGCAATAGTAGATGAGGTTGCCATGAGCTAAATCAAGGCATTTGAAGCAGAGTAATATTAAAAAGGGAAGATCTGAAATCAGCAAATTCTGATCCAAAGTCCAGTGAAATCAATACCAGCAATCTCAAGTTCCAGGGTACAAGTATCTCAACACCATTGGCTTCAGCAACGCAATGGTAACTTGCAGTGAGCAAGGCAGCTCCTGAGAAGCTCTGCAGAAACTTGAAGGAGACAGAAATTGTCAACTATTTGGTTACATGCCAGGACCTCCAGTGATGAAGCTGTGTGTTTTACAGCTAGAGCTGATCAGAAAACACGCACCAAAAGTTAGAAAGGGGGCAGATCTGATGGACACCTCTTGTTATTATGTTCTCATTTCTTTAGGGGTAAAAAAAAGAAAATTAATCTCATTTCGTTTCACTTAGACTCTCTGAAACAATCTGAAAAATATTTCCACAATGCTTCAATTGCTAGGTGAGGAACATTAAAGACTGTTATCTCTATTCACAATATGCAGGCATTTACAAAATGCCAGTAGTCTGCAGTGGATGGCATTTTATATTCTTTACCTTGGCAAAAAAATGTGCAGCAGAGGACTATACTTCTGGATTCAAAGCACTCCATGCCCAGATTTGCCAGTTTCCACAAAAGTCTGGTAAATCCACATCGTTATTGCTGTAAATGACTTACAAGATCTGAACTGTGGCTGAAAGAGAAAATCCAAAGCTGTCTGGTGTCCTTGGGTTTTATGCTCTCCCGTGTCTATGTGTGTGCATGCAGCATCCCTTATTTTTACTGCTTGTCAGACATTGTGTCACAGAGTTAGGCTTTGACAAGTTGAAAAGTATGAAGTTTAGAACAATCATGTTTACATGTATTACTACCTGTTACTTGACTTCTTTCATGGTGCTTCAATGTTCAGGCATGCGGCTTTGAAACACACTACCATTAATGCACTTAAAAACTCTGCTGGATTTCCAGCTTGCTTTGATCTCCACAGTCTAGAGACTATCTCAGAGAATACAAATGAACATGTTTAGGGGAAAAAAAACATTTCCAAGGAGAAAACCCTGAAGTCTTTCCAACTTGATATGTTTTGCCAGTTGATGTCACACATAAGGTTGTTTTTTTTCTTTTTATTTTTCTGCTTCAGGAGGCCTAGATCTCTGTTCAGGATGAGCAACTTGATGAGGTAACTCAGGAAGATGGATGTAGTCAGTGCCCCTTATCATGAGCGCTGAAGTGGCAAATAATTGTTTGGTGATTTTTGTTTAGAAGGGAGATGGAAGGAGAGATGATTTCTGTCCTGAGGAATTTACGGACTAAACAAAGGAAAAAGGATACATTTATGCAACAGAGAAGACTATTTTATTAAGAAGGAATGGGAAGGATGTGAGAAGAAAGATAGTAAGAACTTGCTACTCATCATGAGTAGGAAGGGATGTTGACCGGAGAGCTGGAAAGAGAAAAAAGACTTGGCTAGCCCAGGCTATAAGCAAACCAGCTTCTTCCTGGAGCTGTACAACACCATCTTTTCCACCATGCATCACTGCCTTTGTTGTAATGGCTTGGGATGGAAGTAATCTCAAAGTCTACCCTGTACAGCAAGTAAGTAGAAATGAGAGCTGGGCTCTTGGGTCAGGGTATGGGATGGTTAACTTGAGAAGAGGGAGCATAAACTGGGGAGGTAGGGTGAGGTGGGTGGGCAAGTAAGTGTCATGGAAGAGATGTTTGGAGGGACCAGACTCATCCAGCTCTACAAAAAGTGAGACAGAAGGTGTTTTTTCCTTTTTAAAGGATAATTGAGGGTCTTGACACTAACTGTTGCTTGAGCACTAAATATGAAGGAGCAGAGAACTCTCAGTGGGAGCTGGGAAATCACCAAAGGCAATCAACAAGATTTTGCAAGAATTGATCCCTTTCCATTAGGTGGATACAGCCTGCACAAGAAGGCTCTTCCCTGACATGGTGCTATTCTTCTTGGCCATGCTGATGTTAGCATTAACTTCACTCTGCTTCATGACTGAAGCAAGGATAGGAGGAGTAATGGGAAAAGTGACAGGGTGTGCAGAGCGCTCTGAGTGGTTTTGTAAAAGAGAAAGAAACCCATTACTTCCCCTTTTCCCAAAGCAAAGGGGAAGCTGGAACGGAAGCATGGCTCTTAACGGCAGTTTTATTTCCTCGTCTGCTCTGCTCAACAACTTATGCAGGGTTTTCTGTAGACATGCAGCCAAGCCAGTGTATATCTCCCTATTTCCACCAAGTGCTTAATTGCCATTAGCAACTGGTAAAATACACATCTTTAAAGTAAAAAAAAATCCTGTTCAGTGAGACGAAAACTGGATTTGTATGCAACAGACTCTGAAAATCAAACTGAAGTTAATTATGGAAATTCAAGGGAGACAGACAATAATAAACTCTCCCAATCATGGGGTCCAGGATGTAAAAAGCGTGTCCCAGGTTATAAATAAAAATTCCTATGTGATGGCAGGAAAGATCTGGAGGGGGGAGGTGTTTCATAGCAAGTTGTGAAATGAGAGAGCACAGAGAAACCAATGGAGAAGAGAAGAGGGAGGGAGATGGAAGAGTGGGTGACGCCTAAAGGAAACAAGGCCTCAGCCCAGGGGATGACAAGGGAATATTTATGTCTTCCTTGCCTGTGCTTTTCTTCCTTCCTACTGCCAGGGCTGTGGAAGGTCCTTGAAAGAAGGGAGAAAATGCTATTTAAGAACTAGGACCTATGTTTCTCTCTTACGTTGACAAATGAGCACTTACCGGTGGGCTGAGAAAAGGACGGGCAGGCAGGATTAGGAGGCACAGAGGGTACCTGAACTACATAACCTGAGAAGGCAGGTGTGAGAACAGGTAATGATAGAGACGGGTCTGCTCTCTGAGAGCATCCTTGCCTCACGAATACATCAAGAATTTGATTTTCTACTCCCTGTATTGGACAGGACAGGGACTGTGCTCATGACACTTGAATGAACCATCACATCGTTAGAAGAACAACCTCTGCTAGCTCATGAGTGCTGGTTATTAAAGCTTCAGGAAATTAGAGACTCTACTGAAAATGTGATTTCATAATACATTGGTAAATTTCTAGCTCTAATAAATGCTGAAACCCCCTTGAAAATGGTATTCAGCAATACACACATATAGATCCCAGAAGAAAGAAATAAAATATATAAATCCAGAGTCTTATTTTAAAGATACCTCAGAATTTTTGAAAACATACACAGGTACCCTGAATTCTTGAATGATCACATTCCACAAGGATCCACTAGAAATACTTTTTCTCTATATTGATTAATATATGTAACTCTTTAATCACCTGTGGTTAAGTGATTTGCAGCAGGCTATTTATTTTACCTAAGGATTATTTGGTTTAGCTAAAGCTGGTCATCAGGAGCTGCTTTTGTTGAAATATCCAATTAGCAGATGAGATGCATTTTGCTTTTGTCTTAGTAAGAATGCTTTTTCAAAGAAAACAAGCTTTTTTTTCTTGTGTACAAAGAAAAAAATTGCCTGCACATAGGGACCAAGTCAACCTGGAGTAACAATTCTGGGATAGCTAATCCAGTGTAAATTCATTTTCCTGTAACTGTTTGAAGTGGACACAGAATTACAGAATACAACTGAATTGATTCTTGAATAAGTATTCTGTTTCCAAATGGGGGTAGTTAGTCTTCAAAGAATAACTTTTATTTAAGCATGAATATGCTAAAATGATCAGTTTTTCTAGAAATCTTTCCTGAAGATGCAACTACCAAATTCTCCCAACACAGATGATCTACTTGAGGAACACAACCGTGACCAAATCTCCTGCGGGCTTGAGGTTTAAACTTGCACCATTCACTGCCTAAAGAAGAGTGCAGGCTTGGCCTTTCCTAATCTGGGTTCTCCCCTTTTAAATAGCTTGATCCATATGGAACATCTACTTCCCCCTTCTTTCTGAAGTCATTATTATTGCTTTTCTCTGGATCTTTGCTTATGAGGACATGGGTCCTGTAATAGTCTCCAAGATGGATTCAAGCAAATACTGTGACGCCTAAATTCAAAACATGGGGTGATTCAGTGTCTGTACCATCACAAGCTGCTGGGCTCTGATTGCATATACAGTCAGCAGAGAGACACCTGAATCTGGCGACTGCAAGGGATAGTTTGCATAAGGCAGCTTTGCTGATTTTTTATTATATCATATAAGAAACATATTTTGTAATATTTCCCAACTTCTTATATACAGCCCAAACCATATTCTTGTTTGCTTTCCTGTTGCTGAGTTTATGCCTCTGTGAAGCCATCAAAAATCTAGTCTTTTTTTCTGCTACTTTTGAAGGTATCTGCCATATAAAAAGGGAAACGTGAGATTATGGGTATTGGTCTCTGAATAGAGATGTTGTCAGGGAAATAAAACTCTCCATACCCAGAAGTCTGACTAGTGAAAAGCCATAGAAGTAGTGAAAAGGGTGGTGTGTATATATGTATGTCTGTGTATATGTATACATACAGATATTCTTTACAATGAGGGTGGTGAAACACTGGAACGGGTTGCCCAGAGAGGTGGTGGAGGCCCCATCCCTGGAAACATTCAAGGCCAGGTTGGACGGGGCTCTGAGCAACCTGATCTCGTTAGCGGTGTCCCTGCTCACTGCAGGGGGGTTGGACTAGACGACCTCTAGGGGTCCCTTCCATCCCAAAACATTCTATGATTCTATGATATACAGTATATTGTATGTACATACACTGTGTGTGTATATATGTACAAATATAAAGAATTCAGATCCAATGTCTAGCCTTGATGTTACTAAAATAGTCTCTGCAAATCTAAGCACTGACACGTATGTAAAGACTTGGTGTCTGGTTCTGCGTTGTGTCACACATGCTCTTCATAATGTGGACCGCCTCATAAAACTAGACATTTTAAACATGCAGTCCCCAGTAAAATAGGCATTCACGATAACATGGAGCTGTCTCAGGGTGTGTTCGAAAGCCCCCTGCAACTTACTGATAAAAAGCTTAACTCCATTTCAGGGCTTATCTGAAGAAAAAAGAGGTAGACCCTCATGAAATAACTGCTTTTTTTTTTTTCTAAGATGAAAAAGAGAGTGAGAGGGAAGAAAAAAAATATCACTTTAAAACTTCAATGCAGCAGAACAAGTTTAACCCGTTGAGATTTTAAGTGAAGTTTTCTGCTTCATCAGGAAGAACCCTGTGGTGAAACATATGTCAGAAGAGAAGAAGATATGAGAAACTGGCCTCCTTTGCAGATGAGAAGATTAATTAAGAGGAAAATCACTTAGCCAGATGTCTCATTGGTGAAACTACACGTGCAAGGTACATCTGCAATAAGGGAGCATCATAGCACAGACAGTGCGTTCGATTTCCACGCTGACATTGGAGAGATAGGAATCTGGTGTGAATTAGATAATGCTGACTCTTGGAGAAACAGAGGAGTACAGACCTTATTTCAGCTATGAATTATGAGCTGCACGTCTGTTGCTATAATGTTGCCGTATCGTTACTTGATGTAGTTGAGTTATGGGTTACAGATAAATTATCCGGAGAAGACAGTCCTTTTCTTCATTTGTGTTCATAAATTGTTGGCAAACCAAACCTGATTTCTCCAAGTTCCACTTTTCTTCATTCGCTAAGTAGTTTTTCAGGATGCTTAGCAGCTGGTGAATTTTTCATCAGCTCATTACTGGGGTAACACTGTCAAATTCATTTGACTTAGAACTTCAGTCTTTCAGAATTAAGTAAAACACAGTCTGCCTGCTGTCCCAGGACTTGCCCAGCTAAGATGTTCATGTACCCTTGTCACTGCAGCATCTGGGTGTCCCCCAATTTTTCATGCATTTCCTATCACAACTTGGATTGGAGGCAAAAAAAAAGTGTAAACAACAATCCTACCAGTGCCAAATGCTGCATTTAGAAGTTTTCTGATCTTTCTGTGGGAAGCAAATAGGCCAGTTGCTAAATGACTTCTGAGCTACCTTTTTTCCTAAGCATGTATTACAAAATTAGAATGGGAAGCAAAGAGCTGTTGCCCCAGCAGATCTACTGGAATCAATACTAATTCCTACTTCCTGGTTGCTATAAATGCCTTCCCATAGCCAAAAGCTGCCTCTCCAGCAGTGCCCCTGGCAAGCAGTCATTTCTCTCCTACCTGTAATCTGTCCTCTCTATGTAGCCTACCGTCCTTTTGAAGAAACGGTGCCTGTGCAGCACCTAGCACAATCAGACCCCTCTGTTGGCTTGAATTTCCCTATGCTATAGGAATACTAATCCCTCCCCAACAATAGAGACAGGCACTCCACAGAGCAGACACACAAACAGACTTTCATTAGAGAATGCAGTCCTGAAAGCCTGTTTCACAAAAGGCTTTGCTGATTGGACTCAGTCATTTGAACAGTGATGGATACAGGGTATATTCCGCAAGAGACTAGAAAGAAAGGTGCAGCAGTATCAGCAATGAGATGCAGACACCGCACAATTCTGTAATACTAATGGGCTTAAGCACATAACCAGCCATAACCTGAATCTTTAACATCTACTGTAGAAATAATTGGCTTTTTTTTTTTTTTTTTTGAAAAGCAGTGCCCAGAAATGCTGAGAACTGTGTATTTAAAAAAAAAAACAGACTCCTATTTGGGTGGACATCCCCCCCATTCCCTCCAGCTTAGCAATTCGCCAACATTTCTGCTGTTAATTACTGAAATTTCAGGTGCATTCTGTGCCTTCCAGTTTGTGGACTTTCACATCAACATCTCAGGCAATGAGGGTGTCAGGGAGAGCCCTGGGGTATAAAGCCAAATTTTCCAATTCATATGCAGAATTGTGAAAGACAAATATACACACAGAGGCATTCAATTTACATAAGTGCTTGTGGGACACATTTTGAGATTTCTGTGCTAAAAATGAGAGGTTATTATAATCTATAGGTTTCCTTGCTTATAAATGCTCACAGGTTTACCAATGTAGACCAAAATTTTCATAATCAATAGCCTCCATTTTTGTTTATTAGTTACTGTCACAGACAAGCGCTTCTGTTATTAAGGGCAATGAAATGAAATCTATTGCCGAGGCAGTGAATAACATGATTAAAAGTCTATGGGGATCGTTTGTGGCTTTGCACAGGCCCTGTGTGAAAGGTAAGTGGTATTGCTCCAGGAACATTTAAAGGACCAGTTTGCAGCCCCCAAACGTATCTCATAATGAGTTAAAGATAGTGCAAGGGCGGTTCTCAGAACCAGACTCACAGTTCACAGCTATAAGTCACTTTACCTTTATCAGGGGCCGCCTTTGCCAAGCTCTCAGCCTCTCTGGAGAGGACAGCCCCACACATACTGGATTCTTTTTGCTAGAAGCCCTCACTGTCATTATGGCAGGTGGAAAAGCTGGGCACGATGGAGCCGAGACCTCCTGCTGGTGGGATGGGGCCTGCTCCTCCCTGAGCAGGGCAGGGCTTGCACCTCAGCTACTGCTGAACTAGGGCTGGCAATGCAGATGGAAAGCATGCAGCTCGCAAGGCTTGCTTTGCTTCACCCTGTTCCTGACCCTCTTCCTCTCTCTGCAGCTGAGGCATGGCCTGAGGTCCAGTCTTGCCTCCTGGTTTCCTTTTGGGCCAAATCTTGTCCGTAGCACAGACCACACTGCGTCCCTACCCACTCGGAAGGAAGACCTTATCTGCTGGTAGGTGATGAGGAAGAGAAGCCTCCACAAACCGCTCTCCTTAACCACTAATTCCTTAGACAGCTGGCATTTGGAGTATAACAGGCCCCAGATAAAAAATTCCCAGCATGCTGAGTACAGATTCAACGCTGTAAGGCGCAGAGCACCTTCTCCAAGGGGATGAACACCTTTGATCCCCAAAGATGGCTTTGCACAGATCACTGCTTCCACAGACTGAGCCTTTGACCCAATGACGTTTATTTGCGTGAGTACTTCACCTCATCTGAGCTGTCCATTGCCTTGGAACTGGGTCACTGCAGTCTAAAAGGAAGAGAGCAAAAGCCATAATCTGAACAGAGTTTGCCAAACCTGTGGAATTCTGCAGATTTTGTAATAAATCAGGCAGCTACTCCCTGTACATCTGAGCAGAAGTGGGAGGAGGCAAATTTAAAATCGATGCATTTAAAAATCAGGAAGTTTATGTTCCTGCTATCAGGCTAGGTCTGTTTTATATCAGAAGAAGAGAAAGAAGAAAGAAACTGGAGATATATTCACAGCACAATATTGTATTGAATCCCAGTCAACAAAATTGAAGCCCAACTCCATTTTTGGCTTTGGTAGCAGTCTTCTTTACTTAGGTATTCCATTTTATTCCAGCCACACACAAATGTCCATTAACTATGAATGATGGAGTAAATATACACACGCCGCCTAACATCAACAGGCTGCATTACTGGCTTGTCTGGCTCTCCAGCGAGTATAGAGAGCCTACTCAGAGCAATGGGCTACCTGAGCCGGCCGTGGGAAGTTCCCGAGGTTAGATGGTGTGGCATCCCTCTATAGAAGCAGAATACATTTGCAGCGTTCAGCGTTGCATATTTTAAATCTGAAACAGTAGTCTGCTCCCACCTGGATTGCCAGGATCATACTGTATTTATAGAATGAACAAAAATTCCTTATCAGCCGCGAGTGAATACAAGGAGATAAGCAAAGAACATGAGCAATTAAGTAACTTAACACGGTTCAGTTTACGTCAGTAGACAGCTGCTCTGTGGTCTCACCTGCAGGTACTCGGCAAAGAATTAATATGTTCAGTACAGTCAAAGGTTTTTGTTGATTCTTTATGCATTTTCACACCCATTTCAAAGATTTTCACTATGGTTATGAAACAAATTTGTTTTCTCAATTACTCTGCCTCTCTGGCAAACATCTGCTCTCCACGCTGTGCACTGCCTACCAATACACTGATCTTTAAATATCTTGTTTCTCACAAAAATTTCTGGAATTTTACTAACAAATAAGACCCTTTTCCTCAAGACCTACCTCTAAACCCCAAAGGATTATAAAACCAATGCACCAAATTTGCATTATACCGGAATATAGTACGATCAGACTTCCCTCTAATTTAATTTTGTTCTTAATCTGTAAATTTGATCCATGTAATTTTTTTTTTTTTTAAAAAAGTGAGACAGGCTGAAACAAAATACAGGAACGCCCTGTCTGAATCAGTAAGGGAAATTATGAGGGCAAATAAAGAATAGATAGTCACTATTTTTCAGTCAGAATACTTGTTCTAGATAGATTGCAAGCCATTTATTTTCACTGGCAGTCATATGATCTTAAAATGATTCAAGCTGAGAATTCCTGCCTAGATTTTGGAAAAAACAAGAGAACCTGATGCATCAGCCTTTTTTCATTATGAACAGAGGCCCCACGAGGTACTAACTCCTCATCCAGATCCACCCTAGGGCCTTCTGTGGGGTCCTCTGATTGACCTAGGTCTGTCTGAGAGGTGATTCCTAATGCATTCAGGACTGTACAGCTGGTCCTGGACTTGTCACCTGGCCAGGGCTGTCACTATAGAGACAAGATTGGGTCTGGACCCTTGTTGATTTTGCACAATGAGCAAAATGCACTTGTGAGTCACAACCACCCTCCTGCACACCCTTGGAGAGCACCAATGGCAGTAATTTACTCAAGCTTTTCCAAATCCAAACTCTCAGAATCCTGACTTAGCCTGCGTGTTTCTTTCCTTACCAGTAATAGAAAACAAACTGTAATAGAAACAATAGAAAACAAGCTATCATATTCTAAACTGCTGAATAAAATAGAATAAAATTTAATATAAAACCAGCATCTAATCTTTCTTATTGGTTAGAATTTTCCAAAAGGACTAAAGGGTAAATAGAAATTGCTGGTCGGGATTCCAGAGATTCTGCTGGCATTGTCATTTCTGCTGGCTCAGTCTACCTCATTGAGAGCTTGGGAAACATGATCAGTGTCAACATCCATACAGCTGAAATATTCTTACAGCAATCTCTGGATTAGACCCTGAATCGCAGATGGCTCCCAGCAATGCTGTCTGTACTTTCTGCCTTCATTACTGATACCACGGTATGATAAATAATTCTGCTATTGGCAGTTTGTTCATTAAAAATAATATAAAACTACCGTCTTGAATTAAAGCAGGAAAGATTATACTAAAGCCATAAAAGAGGTATGTAGCTGCTATTGCAGCGCCGAATACTCAGTGTTTTCCCATTGACTTTTCTCAGCTTATCAAATCAGAATCCACCCCTTTCCCCTCCGCTTTCTTTTTAATACTGTCCCTAAATGAATGTTCCCATGCCGCAGCTAAGCTTCTGTGCTCCCTTGACTCTTTCCAAATTTACTGAAATATGCAGAGTTACGCCAGCAGAGGACTTGCCCTCCTGCACTCTCTCTTGCTGAGAAACTAATTTGCTTGTCCTTAAGCCCACGTTTCTAAATTTCCAGGAGCAGAAGTGCATTGTGGCTTTAAATATCGACTGCCAGTTTGTGGCTTGCGTCTCATGTTACACACAGCCAGCTTGGGACTCTAAACACAACTTGGGCAGCACCATTAATATCTTAGAAAAGCGTCAGTACACTTTTGAAATGCTCTATATTTTCATTCCTGAAGGCGGGGGGATGGAAAAACATTCAAATGAAACTTTTCTAAGCCAGGGTTTAGGTGGAAATGTTACTAACTTTGCTCGGCTCGGTCCTGTTCAGGAGCCAGAGTTTGCAAAGCCCGTTTCAGTTCTTCACAGACAAACGCGCGCACACACAATCACAAAGAATAAAAAAGGAAAACAGTTTCATCACATCTTTTTTTCTTCAGGATTAGACTCGGGCATTCTTTTTTTTTTTTTTTGGCATATGAAACACATTAGACAATCTTTTCCTTAAGCGGCAGACTGATAAATCCACTCTTATTGTAAGGAGGAGGGGGGGATAAGGGTACTCACGTGGTTGAGATGTCGTATTGTTTTGGTAACTCATAATTTACGCCTTTGAAAATGCCTTATTTGTGTTGACAGTCTCTCTTCCCTGCTCAGAACCGACGGCGGGATTGAACAGAACAGCTGGAAGAGCCCAGGAAAATGCTCCTCTTGTTCAGGCTCTCCTTGCCTGGCTCCTGACCCCTTTACAACTGGAAAAGGAAACAGCACATGTGTCATTCTCTTTTGCCTGTGTAGCTCACATGAGCGGGGAGGGGCACCCATTTGCAGATAGCAGTAACTGTATTCAAGTTTTGCAAGTTGGATGTATTCCACCCCTTTGCTTTTACTAGCCAGCAACCGGTGGAAAGAAATGCTCTTTTCATTCTTAGCCAAATCTAGACGCAGCTATTAGATTCACTTCCCAAACCCCTACCCACTACTGTTGATATTATTTAAGTGCAAAACTTGCTGCTGACTCCCTTCCCAAAATGTCTGTCATCAGTGGCTGAGACTGAAAGTAGAGCTTTCAATTTTCGTTGCCCAGCAGCATCCTTAACACTCACAGTCTGACTGATTCTGTCCTTTTAACGGGTGAAAATTGAGAATGGCATTTACTGGGTCAGAGTAGCTACATCAGCGTATAGCATGAATCTACACTGTGCTCAGGACAGGGAGGCACCTCTGGCTGCGGCACAGGCTGAGGCACAGGTAACTCCGGTCCTGGCTCAGGCACAGACTCCTTTAGGCACCTTGGGCAAGGCATTTAATCTCTGCCTCAGTTTGCCATCTGTAGAATAAAGATGATACAACTGATTTCTTCCCAGTCTTGGTATTTTTATCTGCAGGCAGGCGTTGTTTATAACTAGGATATATTTATTGGTCTGCACGGGTTAATTTACTCATACTCTGCAGCGAGTTTTTCAGCCTGGACTAGGCTACCAGCTCCCCTGTTCATATTGCTACCATTTAAAGCTATCTGTTTGGCTATCTGCATGCTGCGCTGCAATCAGCGGTACACAGTTATTGTAAGTGTGCATACACAGTCTGGGGCTGACGTGGGCTAGGACTTCTAGGTCATACTAGAATACAAGTAATCTGTAATGCATATGTCTTAGGCACTAAGACGACTGGACAAAGTTTCCATTTTCCTGGTCTCTGGGAGTCAGGATGAATTAACTGCCTGCCTGTGACAGCAAAAACACAGTAACCATTGGAATGGAAGTGGAAAAAAACAGAGCCATGAAATTCAGGCTGAGACTCATCCGGTTTTGCAAAACTGTTCCAGGATATTTCTGTGAAATCATCTCAGTGACCTCCTACAAGAAATCAATGCTGCAAACTTGGTTCACAGTATTTATTTAACAGCTATAGGATGGAAAAAACAGTGACTTATTTACATGCCAACGACAAATAACAACTTGTTTGTGAGCACGGATACAGTAAATGACTTCAGTCAGCATTTTGCACACTCTGGGCTTGTGGTAGAGAGCCCTGGAACATTTAGTGATAGAGCAAAGCAAGGCACAAAACAAAGAGGGAAAAATAATAGCAAAACCTCCTGATGTTGCTCCACTGGCTTCAACTCTATAGTGCAACATTGATTTACACCAGATAGCTTCTCTATGAAAATACTGGTGGGGATGTTATCTATTACTTCTTCTTCTATATTTGAAGCACAATGTGCACAGGTAAAATTGGGGCTTTCTGTCCTGGGGCATGAGAATTCTTGTCACGCAAAGTTATTACGTTTAAATCTTTCATCATCCTGATACCTGAGAAATTTCAGATCTGCTGTTGGGAAAAGACTTCTCAGCCGCTGCAGCTGAACTGCAGGATGGAAGGTATTGATGCCTTCATTATGTTAGTGTCAGTGGCCTAGACCCTTCCCAGGAGTTTTGTGGCAGACTACGCAAAATGGCATACACGCACCCAAGTGGGCCGCCCTAAGCTGAGCCCTGTCAGCTCCTAGTCCTTAACCCCTTTGCATTTGTGCAACACGTCCTGCATCTGTCATTGTTGTGCTTATTGAGGTTACTCTCCTACCACCAAAATCATTGGGAGTTATACCCAAGTTTACATAAGAGGATCCTGGCAGAACCAAGCCCACATGGGAAAGTCCCCTTTAACACCTTGATATCTTCACTTTTCTTTCACTTTTTCTTTCTTGTCTTACTGAATAGACTGAGATTCCCAGGAAATCAGACTGCCATTTCCCAAGGCAGTTGCTTGCCCTCAAGCAGGTCATTAAAGAGACCCTCCCTGACCTTTCCCACTCATCATTAATGGGAAATATGTGAGATTGAAAAGGCAAGTGAGCATGACAGCTCCACGCAGCCCAGCACACTTCCGGAGGAGCCTGAGACTGGGGCGCAAAACAAAGAGCAGCCCAGTGCTCTCTGCCTGTCCCGACCCTTGGCTGGCTGCCCCTGCGGGTCAGGAGGCACCAAAGGAACCCAGAGCAAAAGGTGGCAGAGGAGTGGTAGTGGGGAAAATATTAACAGTGGTAGTGGGGAAATTAATTGTTAATTTCCAGCTTGTCTGAACTCTCTCCTAAACTTTAAATACATTGCTTGTGGCAAAAAAGCCCCCCAAAAAGGAGAAAAGGTGAAGATAACAGAAGGGTAGCTGAAAGAATTTTTTAGCAATGGGCTGTGGCATTCATACAGGCTCCGCTGGATCTGTGGGATAACACCGGTATGCTGGGAAGTGTGTGTGTCAGCTGTGTGGCTTTCATCAGCCAATTACTTGCTGTTCTGGGGCCACCATGTTCCCATTAACCTACAGGAGAAGTATCAGATTGCTGTCCTGGTGAATACTTTTGTATTTCCAACCTTTGAAAGCTCAGAGCATTTTTCTGAGCAAGGAAACCAAAATTTCCTTTTTGTCTCAGTAGTGCTTTCAGATGTGACAGCCCTTTCAGGTCCAAGAGTGTTAGCTCAGAAGTGGGACCTCTTTTGCCTCTGATACTGCAACTTATCCTACTCCTCCTAAGCAGAGCTATGTAATGAATTCATAGTCAGGCCCACACGCTTGTTCTCTCTGATATTATCTTGCTCCAAGATAAATGATAGTTCACAGTCATTCAGGCTTGGCAAGCCAATGCTGCGTGCTGCAGCTGTTGTTGCCAACAGGAAGGGAGGGTTTAGGCTGCACTCAAAGGAAAATAAATAAATAAACCAAAGGAAAAAGTCTCTCTTCAGGAAGTTATGCCTGATGACAATAGGACATTGGACTAGAAATCCCTGTCTTTGCATGGATTTTCATGACAAAACATAATGAAAAATCTGTAATCTCAGCCTGTAAAAACTGTGGCAAGATTGAAAAAAGGCTGAGTGGAAAGCTCTCAGCATCATCCTTCATTGTCTACCCTACATAGGCTCCCATCCTCGGGGAGGGTGTTTGGATCCACCACCTGGACCTTTGAGGAGAGGATATAGCAGCAGCTGAAGAGGTTCTTGCCTGGTCGTGAGTTCAAGATGGGCCTCCTGCCCGTACTGATGGCTACATTTGCATGAGCCAGTGGTGTGTCCCACCAGGCCGCGTGCCATGGTCACCTGGTCAGCTGGCGTGAGAGGTTGTGTTGGCTTTCTTCTCTCCTCTGCTGGCTACACATTTCAAACTGTCTTAAACATGCGAGGCTGGTGAGCGATGTGTGGTTGGGATGGATCCCAAACTTTGAAGACTTTCTGCAGGTCAAGGAGGGATATAGCTATGGTGCAGAAGAAGGTAGGCTGAATCCTGAAGGAGGGATACTTCATAGGAGAAATGCTTCAGGAAAGCATTTGGCTCTGGACACCCTGTGAAATATTTTTTTCTACTGATTACCTTCTTCTCCATCTCTAGAAGGAGCAATAGTCTATTTGTTACCTTTGCGGTAGGGTCTCCCCCCTGACTTCAGTCCTTTTGTTTCCTTCCTGTTTCCCATTTATTTTTGTGCTAAGAGGATGGGGGTTCCTGGCCATAGACTATCCATCCCCTGTCTGGGCCAGCTCACGTCTGCAGAATGTCATGGAGAATGAAACCTTTGTAACCATGCAAAAGGGATCAAAGTAGACTTATCACCCAGGATGGACTACGAAGCTAGTATAACTCATCTTTTATGTGGTGCCTATGCTGCAGTGACTGTAAGTGCAACTATCTTGTGAAATCCTTGGGGCACAGAGCAGGAATTTTCTGTCTGCAGTCATAACAGTATTGTTACTGAACAAGTTCTTGACACTCGCATAAGGCCAAAAGAGAAGGATTTACTCTGGAGATAAGAAATCAACCCTCCTTCCTACTTTATATCTCAGGCATACATCTTTATTTTTACCACCGCTCTGACTTCTACTTGAACCTTTAGGATATATTCCTATCCCTGGAACACAGCGTACCTCCTGCTTTGCCTTATCTCACAACTATTTGCAGTTAAAAGATGTAGTGTACCTGTTTGTGTGTAAGGCGTCCCCACTTAGGCTGTTAGTTTATTTAGGGCGAGTTCTTTTCCATTTGTGTCTGTAAATGTGTTCTCGGGGGAACCTCCAATGTCACTACAAAATGAATCCTTCTCAAAACATAATATCACTCTGTGAAATGGAAATATATAGAGTTTCTACATCTTCTCTACAGCCCTGTGCTTGGCTTTCCATGAACTGTAGTTCATTTAATGGACACCATGGAGGGAAAATGGGTAAGGTCAAGAGCTCAGCGGACAAAGTGTTGCAGATTCTCTGCGACTAGCTATAATGTTGTCATGTCCAAAGACCAGACAGAATGCTTTAGAGACACTGATTCCTGCCTCCTCTCCAATCTAATACCCGATACAGCTGAAAAGTGTGTCATCTGCTCGTACTTTAGACCAGTCAACAGGATGTTGACATGGTGTTTGATAGTGCACGTTTTGGACAGTGGTAACATAAGCTGGGTAGATGTGGAGGGAGTGAATCATGCTATCAGTTCTTGCTGAGTTCAAGAAATCTGAGAGCAGGCTTTGGTACCTGGATTTCTCATAACAAAAGAACTGAAAGATAAATAAAATAAAGTTAATCATGCTGAGCTTTAAAACAAAGAAAAGGGAAGACTTGCTCACACAAAACAGAATTAAACACTGGAAGTCAACATTCCTAGGGGATCTGGTGTAGTTAGAGCTTCAGTTGAAAACCATCATTCTCATTTACATAGTTGGAACTATATTATCTGTAGCATAATTTCAGTAAGTTGGTTTTTATTAGGTCATTGTAAAATTCCAAAGTGGCTTGAAAACAGAAAGTTGAGTCTTGATACCTGTGGAGCCTGGCATGTTTTGTTACCCAAATGTTAAGTTGTGCTTTCACTGTTAGTTAAGTACAGGTCAAAATCCTCTCAAAGGTTGCTTGTCCATCACCTGGACTGTCCTTGTGCAATGTGAACTACGGGCTTGTCTCAGCCTGAGCTCCCTGTGGGGTTGGATCCTAAGCTCTCTTGTACTTTAACAAGGGCTTCAGTCTCTTTTCTATCCTTTCTAGTCCGAATGGATCAGGCTCGCATGGGACACATCCAAAGTTGAGATCTTTCCGATCACAGTGTGAATGCTTTGACCAAAGCAGTAGCTGGGGTACGTCCAACAAAGGTGTTGGATAAGTGTGTGTGCTTTAAATGCATTCCTGAGTCTGTTTCCCACATTACAGCACATAGAGCCAAACACACACAGTCAGAATGGCAGATGATATTTCATGAAATATAGTACCGCTGAGGTATTTTCTCTCATTTTTAGCTTGCATTCTTTCTGGAGAAAAAGGCATCAGATTAAGACTGCTTTCTTCCATAAGTGCAAGAGCAAAAAGCTCTTGCTTCTCTTCTCTTCTCTTCTTTTCTGTACCTCTGGGCAATCCACAACTGGCAGTGTTTATGCAGGATTGCAGGCTAAATTTACTCAAAGGTACTTATCCTACCAAGTTAATGTTGTCCTGGTGATTTTTACAAGCGTATTTTATAATAGCTGTGCTAGATATCTTCCTCATCATATTGATGTTGTAACCGTCTTCACTTTGGTTATCAGACTGCTTTCCATAGCCTTGGATTAATTATAAAAGCAGAGCTACTTCAGTGCAGAGTTTAGTGTTTCAGCCCACTATCTGAGCACAAAGCTGGCATGTGATGGAGGCATAGTTCCACTGAATGAAACTAGAGAACCATGAGGACGCGTGTGATGACCCTGAGACCCTGTTGCTTAACACTGCTCCTATCATTGCTTTAAAAATAACTCCACAAAATTCCTATCCCAAGGGAGGCTTGAACTTAATTTTTCTCACGTCATGTGATTTTAGTTGGTTTTATTTTAAACCAACCTTCAACTTGCATAGTTTTTTCTTTCATTCTGCAACTTGTCTGAGCAATCCTGATGACATTTGTGTTTAATGACTCAGTCAAGTTGCTTCCTTTGTTAAGTGATTAATTAAATAACTAGAAGGTGTCGTTCATCAGCAATCCTAATGGAGATCATTAGAATCGTACCAATAACAGCACTGCAGCGAGAAGAAAGGGCTTACAAGCAGTTAGCACAGATCTGGGTCCTCCCAAGTTCCCTCAGGGTGTGTTCTCCTCTGATCCCTGGCTGTAGCATCTGCAAATCCTTAGGCTCTTGGAGGCCATTCCCAAAGTGGCAAGTGGTTACCATGTCCTGTATGCAGGGTATCCCTTAGGACTAGAAAGATGAAATTTGGAAGCTGCCAAAGCAATGAACACTTTTATGGTGCTAGTGTTGGTTTTGGGTTTTTTTGGTTGGGTTTTTTTTGTGTATTTTTTTTTCTGTTTGGTTTGGTTTTAATTCTTTTTATTAAATCTTAATCTAAACAATTCCTAAATCAATGGACACAGGATCTGGACAGCCTTGGCTGAAATTCTGGTGTAAAGTTACAGCTTCAGTGTAGAAATAAATTTTTCTTATCGGCTCACTGGTGTACTCTAAGGAAAAAAATATGGTTTTTGACCCCTGCTGTATGAATATGTGTGTCTTCCCAGTGCAGTCGTGTGACTGGATTTACTAACGTCCTGCAGACAGTTCCTCCCATAGCTTTCAAAAGACTATTCACAGGAATTAAGCAGATGAGAAAGTGACTGTAAAACCAGAGCTCCAGGGAGGACTCTCAAAGCCAAGCCCAAGCTCTAGACACATGATCCCCCACTGTCTTTTAGCGAGACACAAGTGGGTGCCCACATTTTCCTTTTAATTTTAAAGGAAAATCACTCAGCCCTGCTTAATGGGTAGTTTGTAGTTCTTTCAAACAGGAGAATATTCAACTCACTTAACTGAGGTTCCTAAGCCACTGATAATGAATTTCCTTTACAAGCTTTGTACAGGGAGTGGGACAGAAAGAATTCCCAAAGTGCAACTAAATACACTGGATGTGGGTCTCCTTGAGGTCTACTCCCCAGTGAGTCCAGCTTAAATAGGATATGGTCCTAAAACTGGCAAATATGCTGTTCCTTTCATTTGTGCTAAGTAAGTTTTTATACAAAAATGGATATAGCTGTCTCCTGTGATGGGAGTCAAAATTTAGAACGGTCTATTCTAATAATAAATTGCATGCTGATCTTTTTTTTTTTACTGCAGCAAAGGCAATTCAGCTGTATCTGATTGGCATTACTTCAAGATTTTTGACGTTCAGCAGGAGAAGAATATACAGCTGCAAAAACCAAAACAAAGCAAAAAACTCGCAAACTGCACATGCAGGAATGGCAACGAGCCCAAGTGCAACAGCTCACCAGACCCGCTCCCAGCTGATCAGGCCCTGGGGCACACAATGAATGCTTTTGCTGACTAAATTATACAGTCAGTTTTGTTTTGTTTTCATGCGAAGTCCAAATGCAGACTCTGGATACAATGTCACAGACTTCCTTAAAACTTACTTAAATGACATGTGTGGATGTGGTTTAAAATTTTAGCTGTCGATTCTGCAACACTCCTGCAGATCTACTTTTTACTGTCCCTGTGTTCCTGTTGGACATGGTAGGCATTGCACTGCAAGGAAAAGGTGAGATGCTGAAAGAGAATAGGTAGAGATTACTCCTTTCTTGTAATGAGCTGCTAGCACAGTCTACTGATAGATACATACTTCACTGTGAAATCTGCGATGCTTTATATGGAAATATTTTTCTTCCTTATTAAATCACAGAGCTTTCTGCGAAGTTATAAGTTGGGACAGTAAGCATAAATGCAGGAAAAATACCTGAATATTCTAAACATACCTTTTCTTTAACAGGTAGATTAATATGAATTTTGGCTTGTGAAGTGAGGCTGAAAGGAGATCTAGATTTGACAGGAAGAGCTCAGGAATGGAATTGGGAAAGATCTAAGTTCAGAAATCTCTAAGATCACTGGATCTGGTCAGGTTTTTTCAAACACTCTAAGAGCTGGAGAAATTCTATGTAGCACCGGTGCTACACCACTGATTCACCTCTAGGTGCTTAAACTCATATTAGGAAAGCACTGAAGAATGTCTTTATTGCTACCTAGACTTAAGAAAACACAGAGCATGCTCTTGATTTTAAGCACATGCTTAGGTCTCTTTCCAAGTTGAAAGCATGCTTAAAGATTTTTCTGATTACTGAAGGCTTGCTATAAATATTTATATATGGACAGTTCCCCTTACCACATCATCAAAATTAAATTTCCTAAATATACTCAGACTTTATGATGAGGCAGTCTATTGAAGCTTTTTAAAGATAAGGGGTTAGTGTCATTTTATGTAACTTCAGTGACTGAGGTATTAGACACATAATCTATTGCAGTCTTCTGCATTCCCTCTGGAGTCAAAGGAGGAGATAGAGCTTTCCAGAAGGTGATTCATTCTATGGCTAAAATTAGGTGCAATCAACTACATCATGTCCAATAATTTTGTCTCCCCTCTAAGGAAAAAAACAACAACCTTCTTTGCTGAGAGTCAGACATAAAGAATGTTGTGGCATTTCTAGGAATATTTAAATTGGCTATTTGTATTCTGGTACCATTTCATGCTCCTCACAGAGGCCATCCCTCTTGTACTTAGCAAATACAAATGGACAAGTCCCTGCCTTTACCATGGAAAAGTGCTGGTATGCTTTGGAATACTGGGCAATCAAATCCTCATTTAGCAAGTGTAACTCATTATATGCACCACGTAGCATGAATAAACCCTGTGTGTTAATTAATACTCTGCAAAAATATTCCACCATTTGAAATTTCACCTGCCATCACCTTCTGTTGTTTTATTTTTTTAACTTAAAAAAAAAAATTGTCAGATATCCTCTGAAATGCCTGCTTATAGTTTAATTAAATTTAAATAAAGCGATGTTATTGCATATTATACATAATGCCATAAAAGCTTTAATTGCTTGAAAAGTACAGCAATTACAGCCAAATAAATTTTGACTTATTTTGTTTCTTTTACTGTTGGTTAATTTTTTTTTTTAACATTAATTCAAATCCTGACCTTTCTCTGAAAACATCTAGTGTTTTCACTGTAGTCCTTGTTAATATTCGCATCAGTGAGAATGGCTGCTCTCAGCTTTAATGCATTCAGAAATTTACTCAGCAATATTGTATTAGTACTGTGTTAGTGGATATTTAGTATACAACTTCAGATATGCTTTTTGATAATGAGTGGAGGTATACAAGTTCTAGTAAAAGAGTAGATTTTTTTTCACATGAAGCAGGTAACTGCTACAAAAGAAGAATAATTGCAAGTACTTAATAAGTTATCCCTCTCTTTATCATATATCAGATATAAGACCATCTTCTTTCAAATTTAGAACTGGAAATAACCCCTACAAAATTCCACTAGCTACCATTAAATAGTGTTTTTTTCTGTAGTACCTTCAAAGTTTCAGAATTTTGCTGTACCCTCTGGCCTAAAATAATAATCTTGTCCTCTTAAGGTATTAAAAATCTGCAATTCACCTGAAAAAAAATCAGAAACACCTCCACAAAATAATGTTGTTGTTTTTCACTCATGTTACCATATACTGCTTTTGCTGCTATCTAGCCCTGACCTGTTAATCTTCCCATCTAACTTCTCCTAAATCATGGGGGATCCAGCACCATGACCCTGCTGCCAGTCCAGCCCAGACATGGGGAGTGTTAACAGCTGCATCCAGTTAGCTCTACCTCGTAACAAATTGGCTGTGCATGTATATGAACAGTGTAACCCTGTTGTAATGATATCAGTTAACATTTTTATATCATCCACTAAAGTCAGCATTGACTTAGTAGTAGTCAATGCAATGGCAAATTGAATGGCTGTGGGCAACACCTAGACATTAATTCCACACATGAATACACACACAAAAGAGTATTTATGTTTATAGTCAGCTTTTTAACAGTGTCAGGTCAGTGTCTCTCATGTTTTGGAAGTTATATGGGGAGATTCAGTAGTTCTATTTGTGGGTTTGTCCTAATAGCAGAAGGAAGACTGAACGTTTCTAGCAATTCTCCATACTCTGCTAGTGAGCTGATATCACAAAATTGCAGTTTGCTGGCAGAGAGCTAAAAATTATTTGGATTCCTTAGAGGAACAGAAGATCACCTACAATGCACTGACAGAAAAGGTTGGAAATGTTGAGGTTTTTGATCACTGGGAAAAAAACATTTAAAAGCATCCTGCACTGCAAATATTACCTAGAAAGAGAAACACATCTATTATATTGAGATATGAAGCACTTTTCTCCATTTAGAAGTCCATTACGTTAATATAAATCGGGTAAAAATCTTATGTCATTTACATTCTGAAAGTAAAAATGAGAACAAATCTGTCAGACTAAAAATTATATCAACATAGGCTGTCCCTGTAAAATGTACGCAAGCACAATGAGAAGTCACTGTATGGCCATTTTACTCTTAACTCATGTCTTTGCCACAGATAGACATTGATAACTCTTGACTTTTTTTACCTCTCATCTCTGCCAAGAAGTTATCTTCCACTGGGGCCATGGCATAGCGCTGTGGTTAGAGCTCATTGTGGACATGTGAGATCACTGATTTCATGTTCCCAGGGTGAAAAACCCTTAGGAGCACTCTGGGTTTCTGGGTAGGCACTCTGGCCACTAAAGGATTTAGGGTCTTCCTTATTTTTTCACTGTCAGGCGTCTGTTTTGAACAGTACATTTGTCATTGTAAATGCAGAACATTTGCAATACAGGACTTATTTGGGTTTGTGTTTGGAATTCCCCTGTGCCCCACTGTTTCTATGATGTGAGGTCCATGTGGGAACCCACTCAGTGTGAGAGGGTCTGACCACCCCACAGAGAAATGGAGGTTCTCTTTTGAAGCAGAGAAGGAGAAGTACCTCTCTTAGACATGTTAACTTGCCTTTTGGTATCATTTAATTTTCCTCCACTGACTATACAAGGATTTTTGCCCCCTTTCATAGACTGAATTCCCTGGGGAGGCCATTTGACTGCTTGAAGCTAAATGTGTCCTTTCACTTCTAAAATATCCCATCAACTACAGATTTTTGCAAAAAGTCTGAGATGAATGACCAGTGGCTGACCTCACCTCCTCTGGGAACAGTGGTGGCTTGACCTAACTTCTGTGGTCTTGTCAACGTTTTGAAAAACAAGAAACATCATCATGGAGGAGCTTTCTCTGCCATTTTGAAAGCATGGAAGATAGATATCTTTAAGTATATTGGATTTATGATTCATAGAAGGCCAAGGCTTAGCTTATCAAAAAGATCAAGAGGTAATATGATTATTGCTTGCAAGTATCTCCATGAGAAGGAAAAATCAGGTACTAAAAAGGGGGTTGAATCTAGTACAGTAAAGTTTAATGAGAATTAACAATTATGCATTTACTCTGTTACAATGCAAATAAGAAAAAAAGACAGTTTTTTAACAATCAAGATTTGGAACAAAGTACTGAGAAAAAGTATGACTTTTTCTACTTCTTGAAATCTTACTGACACCTTGCTGGAAGATTTGTGAGTCAAACAGAAGTTATTAGTTCAATATCTATTCTGTGGCCTGAGTGGCCTTGAAGATGTTAATCTGTGAATCAGCCAATGAAAAATCCATGACCTGTAAAAGGCAGAGTATCCCACAACATGGTTGTGATGCCTCTTCTGCCCCTACATGCCACAGGCCAATGAAACCGTCTGTATTAGTTCTCTCCAGCATTTGCTGTTGCAGCGCTGCTCAGGAAATTCACTGTAAACCACGTCCTTGGTTCTGCCTTTATGTGTACATAAGTAGACTTGAGACCTACAAATTAAATCATGAGCACAGAGGGTGGGGAGTGTCACCAAGCGAGCTATCAGTGTGACATTTTAAAGCTGCTGCCTGACTGCAGAGTGATACGCAAGCATACACATGAAGCATATGGGGAGGCAGGAGACGTATATCGGAGACAGCAGCTGGCGTATCAGGTCCGGGACAGCTTCTAAAAAATAGATTGCAATTCCAGGCAGAGTGCCTTAACTCTTTTCTCCTCGCCTATGGAGATTTTTATTCCTTGTATTTGTACAATCCCAATAATTTATTTCCAAGATTAGCCCTTTTACTGTATGTTACTTCTGGTCTTAATGTCCCGAAGCACAGCTTATTTTCTGTTATCTCACTGTAAAAGTGGGATAAACCTATTGGATTTGCTCTTGGTCCTTTGAGCTCAAAAGAGTAGAGTAACTTCAGATTTATCACTATGTAACTGAGAGTGATATTAGGTGTTAAATTTAATATAACCCTTCCCTGTGAAAAAGAGAGAGGGCCAAATTCTCCGCTGATGTAAAATGATAGAGCTCAGTTGGATATAAAAGAGATTCTGATCCGGGGTTCAGAATACTTAAAAACTACCCAGAGAGAACAATTGAGTAGGAGGATATATTGTTTTCTACTCTGTTCCATGACTTCAGCACAACTACTTTTCTCAGCGTGAGCCGAAGTCATCAAAGTTTCTCACTGTAGAGTCATTCACTACAGGCTTTCTCTGCTATCCTGCTGTGGACGTTAGTGAGATGCCACGGGCTCTCTCGCACCTGCAGTTACAGCTTCTAAACAGATTGGTGTCCCCTGGAAATCATGACACATTTGTCCTTCCAGTGTGACAAAGTGTGCTCTACCAAAAATAACCTGCTTGTTGTTACTTTCCCAAAATGCTCTCAAAAGAATGTGGCGTTGCCAACAAACGTTATGCTGGCAAAACAAATGGCAAACAAAGTGGTCAAGGATGGCTTTGTGCATGAAAGTGAGACGTAGGAGGTAATCAAATGAGTTAGTAAAAGGTAAGAAGATAAAAAGTAATAGTAGTTGAAGTATCGTAGTATGTAGTATTGTAGTAAACAACAGGAAATTAGGTAATATTGCAGAACAAAGATGAAGTGGGGAAGAGCTCCAGAAAAAGGAGTGGGAAAGAAATTCTCCTTTCTTTTAGGAACAGGCAAAGGAGGAGGAAAGAGAGACAATGACTATACTGTCCGGAGTAAGGGTGCACTAAAGTAAATGAAGCTACCTCTGAACAAGACGGATTGTCTGTCTGTGTCATTCAGGCTGTCAGGAAGCAGGGTAGGTGTGCCAATACCCTGTGGAGCTCTTCTAGAAAGGAAAACAGCCCTGGCAAAACTCTGTACTTGCACAGCTGATGTGATTCTGGACACAGTGCTACTGAATGAACTAGCTTTTCATGGCACAGCCTCCTCGCACAAAGTAGGCATTTTGAACGTCCCCTGTAAAAGGTCACCCATGAGGTTCAGTCTGGTCATCCTCCTGAGCACAGTTTAAGTACATGAACCATGAAGACAGCCGTCTTCTTGTTTCATGTAATCAGAAAGCCAGTCTGGTCTTGGAACCAAACTTTATGGATAGTCATGCACTGAGCCAACTTCCCCTTCAAACACCTCTCAGTAGAGAGAACTGGGGTCCTTCTTGGATTTGACTCCAAGGAATGCAAAATATACTTTTTTCCCCCCTCCTCTTTATTTATAACTTGTGCAGTTCATACTCTGTGTCTGGTCTGTCTTGCAAATTGTTGTCACCTCAACTTGCAACACTGTCAGAAATGTTTATCTCGTTAGAAGGGCTGGAAAAGCAGTGCAATAAAGTAAAATTAAATTACTACAGTAACTTGGGTATTAGTGACAATGTAGGAAAATGATAGCAACAAGAATGGCTGAGGGAGTTTTATAGCTCCCCAATGCCTAACACTGTAACAACTATTAAAACATCTGGGTTTTTTTGTTTGGGTTGGGTTTTTTTTTTATGTTTGCTTTTAATATCTGCTCTTCTTTTGGCACCAGATTCCTCCAAACCATGTATTAATGTTGCTTCCTTTTATGCTTTGTGAAGTCCTCAGGAGTCTTTGAGTTTTCTAACGTCTAGATGCTAGTTATGAGGCATCTGTTTTCAAAGCTGAGGGCACCTGTTACTAAATTCACTCAGTTCGAATTATATGATGTGCAATTCTACTGAGGTTTCTGGAAAGAGCTTGTATCAAAGCAGTGCCATGTGCCCCAGGATGGGGCTGCAGACTCTGGAACCAAATGCCGCCCTCTCGGAAAACTCTGCAAAATAGTGCAGGTGATGATTTGCCAGTAGGCTTCAAAGGCCTGAGTTGTACCTACACATCTCACCAGAAGGGGAATATATCCTTGGGAGACAATGAAGAAAAAGGTGGAGATCAGTGCAGATGAACTGTCACTGAGAGCATTTTGACAGAAAGGAGGCTTCTAACCCAACAATATCAGTGATGAATCCAGCCTGCTGCTGATGGATGCCTTCACTAGAAAAAGGTTGCTTTGTCAAGGGCAGGGCAGATATTTTATTGCTTCTTTATGTAGAGGAACCTGCCATAGTTTTTCATATACAGTTATGCCATTGCTTATTTAAGTGTACCAATAAAAACTGTCTTGGCAAAAAGCTTGAATCATAATTTGCCTTTTGAAATGTCTTTGATTCCTCCTTTTCTTATGATAAATATTTTTCATGTTTTTGAAACTCTTGGGTCTTGGTAATTCTATACCAAACAGAAGTTCCTGTAATTCCTGTCTGTGCAGAAATATCTGAAGACAAAAGGAATAAATAACAAGGCTGCAAATCACTGAAAAATTTGAGGGTAAGATTACGTCTGTAAACATGGCAAAAATCCATCATCTCATATGTGAGGTTTGCTGATACAATAGTCAATCAGGATATAACATGAAAATGAAGTGAATGTAATTCATAAGAATTCATAATTCATAAGAATTATGATCTGAGTGAATGTAATTATCCCTTAATTCACATATCTCACCTGATTGCCTGCAAACTAGCCATGTCATACATTTGCACTCTGGTAGCTTAGCACCGTGCTAATAGCCGTTAAAATTTACAAAAGCTGAAGGCTCTGCTTAGTGCCCTTTAATACAGTAGAATATGCAGCCACTTGATATGGAGCAATGTTAAATATCCGGTCAGAAAGATACACAAAGGAAATGTCCCAAAACAAAAGGAATGCTGAAGGGTTTTTTATGTTTCTTCTGGATTTTCTAGTGAGTTGTCCATTTGGTGAAGTAGGACGAGTGCTTGCTGCCAGCTTTCAGGATGTCCTTGGCAACGAGAGACCATCTCATTGTTTTTTCCTGTTGGAGTAGACAGACTTTAAAAACATCAGATCTTTGCTTCCTGTGCTTTTTTTGGAGATGATGATCCATAATGAAAGGACCACTATTTAAGCAGGTTCCCAGAGACAAAGCAGCTGGGTCACTCTACAGAGGTGCGCTTTCCCTTAAGGTATCCAAAATGGTAGTGAAAACACCTAGCAGTTTCCTTCCTAAATTCAACATGTTTATTTTCCTGAATTTTTTGGAGCCTTTCCCTGTTTCAGACCATAAGCCTTTTCTTCCTCTATCTATATCTGTCATTGTTTGTTAGTTATTGAGGTCTGGCTCTGTGTTGGATGCTGTTAATGGTTCTGTATATATGTAACACAAAAGTATTAGGATGTAGGGTGTAGTTATCGTATTGCTTGTTGAGAGCCTCACCAGTTCCTTTAAAAGAAACTGAGAGGTTCTGCATAACTGAGAGCTTGTTTGCCTGCTTTCTTCTGACGTATTGCTGTATGCTTTCTGAACCTTGGAGTTCTGTCTCTTCATCAGCCTGTTCTTCCCCAGCTAGCAGGTACTTGCAGTTATCTGCTATTTTAATTGTTTCAACTAGTACATTAAGGTTTGGCTTCTCCAAACTGAGAGTCTGATCCTGTATATATCCTGACCAAATCCCATTTTTTCCAAAGAACTGCCATTAATTGTACTGATCCACAATCAACTCTAAGAAAAGCATGGATAAATAAGGATGGATCCCTTGCTTTTCCTAGATCCCCATGCTGCGGGGATCAGTGATGATTTCTGTGTACCTGCAATGCTTAAACATTACATTTTTGGACTTCTGTGTGCTAAACCTGTGGTCCTTTTCACTGCTGTCACTGATCTCATTCGCCACCTGACTATGCATAGTGTTGTATTAAAGATCCTGCTGAAATCCGTGTAAGTCACATCCGCTCCCCTGAACTTCCAAGGATGCTGTGTTATGCCTTCAAAGCCATGCATTACCTTATTTTCAAGTGATGTACTCTTAGAGATCCTTGCCTGATAAATGCCTTCACTTTCCTCGTAACACATCACTTCAACTTAAGTTAGCAGCTCAGAAGGTTGCTTCTTAGAGAAAAGTTAGTCATATGAACTTATAATTAATGTTTTGTCCTCTGTGACCCAGTTGTGAAAGTTGGAATAGTCACATTATCCAGCTGGGCCTCACCCTTCTGCTGACATTTGGCACAAAGGGAAGGGGCTTGAACCCTTAATACACCCTCCAGGTCCCAGGGAATGGTAGCACTTCCAGGGGCCATGTTTATTCCCATCAGGTCGGCAAAGAAAAGTAGGACAAGACATGGCAATAACCTGGACATGACTTTTGTTTCTCTCTGTGGATTGTCTGGGATATGCCAGCTCCAAGCTTTCTGCTGAGATTCTTCTTTTCCAAGTATGAATATGTGCAATAGTGACAGATATACCGATCATGTTGATTCCTCTTATGACTAAGGAAAAGCGATAGGTGTTTCCAGGCCATGATTCATCTAATCCTTTTTAAACACGTAATTTAGGCTGTAACAAATTACAACTGAGAAATTGCTATTTCTGTCCTGTTTCCATAAAGGGAGTCCAGACTACTGACTTTAGATATGGATGCTAATCCCGAAGACTTTGCAAGTTATGTGACATGCATCCCACCATCTGTGACGTGACTCTCACCATCTGTGTCTATATTGCTTATTGCTTTTTTGGCAATAGATATAATATTACAGACTAAATCCACGTTAGATGCTGCAGTAGGTGGTCTGGTCTGAATGTGGTCTGGAAATGTTAGCTAGGATTCACACATATATATATATGCAAATATATTAGGCACAATAAAACCACAGTGACAGGCACATTACAATAAAAAAAGGATTTTACTGGATTAGGTGTAGACTTTGATTCATCATTCTGCTCAGTTTTATTGATATATCTGGACTAGATTTTTTTTTTAAATTTGTTTCCCCCCTAAGTAGTGCAACCCATAATCCATGAATAACAAGACAGGGAGAATTTGGCATGGCTGGAAAAACAGTTTTGTACATCCAGGAAGAAGGAAATGACTGGGTTCATCTCTGGTGGGACAATACTAGGAAGCTATTTATGTTCTTTAATAGGAAGAGATGTATTTTCCCAGACCCCAGGAAAAATGAGGTGATGCTCTGTGCACTTTGTATCAGCCTAGAAGCAAAGTGAAGTAGGAGAAATTGGATCTGGCAGACTTGTGGGCAGGCACTGAGGAACATTGAACAGTCAAGCTTCATAGGGAACTTTCCTGTTCCTGTCTTCTGTCCTCAGTTGTGAAAAAAGAAAGAGATACACAGGTACTCTGTGAGACAGAAAAAAAAAAAAGAGGGACGGAAGCTGATATGATGCAACTGAAACCCAGTGGGTATCAACTGAGAGAAAAAGTAGTTATTCAGTGATTCCACCTTCAGACAGAATAATATTTTGCATGTAATTCTGCAATCCTATAGACCAAATCTTCTAACTCTTTCATTAATGACCTGCCCGATGCAATAGAAAATAATGTTTATTAAAACTGTAGCATGTAACGTGGGAGGGACTTGCAAAGACAGTGGAGAAGAAGATAAGAATTCAAACTAATTCTGGTATGCTGGAGACATGGTTGGGGAAAATCTGGGATGACATAATATAAAAATAGAGTGAGAAAGGAAAAATCAAGTGCACAAACAGAAGATGGGGAATAGGTAGCAGTTCTTCAGATAGTGGAAGAGTTGTTACAGTTGAACAAGTCATGTCATTTCATGATGTCATGGGAAAAGCAAACATATAAGCAGAGTATCACCTGTAAAATATAGAAAGTTATCTGAGCATTGACAAGGCTTTAGATGAACTACCATGTATAGCTCTCTACACTACTCTGCACAAAAGATATGAAGCAATAGAAGAGACTTCAGGGGAGACCAAGTGAATGGACATTGCTCTAGTAAACATGACCTGTGATAAAGTGTTGGGAAAAAAAATGGTGGTTTAGGCCCTTGCCCTAAAAAAAAATGCCTGAGTGGAGAAATGATCACAAATATACAAATATGTGTAAAGCTGCTGTTTTCCATGGTCAGAGAGCCAAGACAACAAGGAACAGGACCAAGATGCAGTTCCACTATGTAATCACTTGACGATGATAATATGGTGTGGTGTGAGAGCCCATACTACACCAGTCAGTGTTAATGGAGAAGAAAGGGGCTCCTTAGTCTGCTACTAATTCCATACCTAGTTTCTGTTCTAAACATTTTATTACCTTGGATTAATTTGTGCCTGAAATAATATTTATATTCTACCCCTACATCTAAAATAGTAGAGAGAGAAAAAGATAATAATAGGAAAAATTACAATATGAGGAATATTCTTTTCAACATTAATGTTTTTTCATTTGCATATTTGTTTAAAAGAAATAGTTTCTCCCAGCTGCCAGTTTGAAAGTTTAAAAAAACCCCAAACACTGAGTTCTCAAACTGGGTAGTATCAAAGGAATTAATTAATTCCACTTGGTTAATTAATTTGGTTTTGATGGACATTGCAAGGCAGGGTGGCATATTAGATTAGATTCCCCAGATAGGTATTAAGTAATAATAATGACAATAACATAAATCTTGTGTTTCTTTTTATGTACTTTGTACAGAGTATTTTAAAGCCTTAATTTAGAAGTGGGCGTTTCTCTCTCCAGGCTGTAGCTTGCACTAGTTTGTTCCATGGTTTGGTCGGTGAAACTGGAAACTATCACAACCTGTGTTCAAAATGAGAGCCTGCCTCTGTGAGGTGAGGTAGATCATATTAATGTTTATTTTGGAGACTCAGTCCATGTCAGAAAGAGCTCTGGATTTTGTATTTTCATTGAGAAGAAAACACAATGCAACCAAAGCAGAAAGACAGCAAAAATTGCTGGGAAAAAACCTGATTATCTTAGGCCTTGGTATTTAAAAGCACATCAGAATATTTTCCTGCCCTTTTTTCATCTCTGACTCATTCTGCACCATATAACATCTTCCAAATTATTATTACTATTATTATTAATATTATTGTTATTGCTATTAGTAGTAGTAGTACTATTTGTCCATTCTTTTCTTTGTACTTGATCTGGAAGCCCTAACTTTTATCATGGTGAGATGCAAATACAAGGAGCCTGAAGCTAAAAGAGAATAAGAACAGCAGCTGGAATCCTCTGGAAATATCCTGGAATCCATGGGAAAGGAAAGGAAGGGGTCAGGAAGATGTCTTGGGAACCTTAACACTTGCACTGGCTTCTTCCTCTCCTCTTATATTCCACTGAGAGGAGCTTTGCAGTCACTGAGACAGGAAGGAATCCTCGGCAGCCACTGCTTGGCTCCTGATTTGCAGGAAGAGCAAGAGGAAGGAGAACAGCAGTGCCTGGATAACCAGCTAGACAGGCAGCCAAAAATGCCTTACCATTTTGTCATCCCGATTTCTTCCCTGTGCAGCTCTGGGACCCCAGCCAGTATCAGGACCATACTACCAGGGTAAGCAGATGGGTGGTTGTCCCATCTTCCTAGGGATTCCCTGGGCTTCCTGCACAACCACATCCCTGCTTGCACAGGACAGCAGCTATTAGCAATGCAGCCCCATACAGCCTTCTGCTGGAAGACATCCTGAGGGGGATATCACAGTGTCTTAGTTTTTTTGTTTGCTGTTTAGATATTTTCCTTCAGAAAGAGATAATGGCTTGCAGAATTTAGACCTGAACTTTCTCTCTGGAAAATGATCTCCCTTTCCTTTTCTCCATTCCTATCTCTGGTCATGTTTCGTTGCCTTTTTCCATTGCCCATCATACCTGTTTATCCTTTTCCTTTTCACCCTATTCCACTTCTTTCTGTTCCTGGTTTCTTATTCTCAAGAAAAAAAAGAGAACTCTTCATATTGCCTCAAACCTCCCTATTTCTTGTTTAAAGTCTCTCAGCCCCTCCAAGAGCCTGGATTTTTTTTCACAGGAGAAAACAAAAGGTCTAACATCCTTCCCCTATCTCTGAGGTAAGGCATCCTGAAAGAGGCAGGCTCAGATAAACACGTATTCATCTCCAGTGCTCCCAGATGCATCTCAGACAGTTTGCTTTATGGGAGCAAGATAAGACAATTTTGTGCAAGAGATTAGTATCTGTAAGCAGCATTAAGAACAAGAGCTCTGGTCACCAGCAGGGGAAAAGAGATTGCTTAAGCCCTCAGCTTCTGTCAGAAAGACTGTCCTCTCATGAATCAGAGGTGCGCTGGGAGAAGTACGTCCCTCTGACACTGTACTGTAGCACAAGATATCTTTCAACAGCCAAAAGGCCAGGAACAGAAAGGTAAACTAACCTCTGCTACATGGGAGACTTTGAGGTAGCCTGCGATGCACATCTAAGCACCAGGTAGGTGGGTGACTCGCCACAAAAGCTTGCTAGGGGTGATTTTAGTTTTGTTGTCCATGGGGCTGAGTGAGGCCTGCATAAACACCATGGAGGAAGAGGATGCCACGCACTGCACACCCACAAGCCCTGGTCTCAAGGGATTGTGTTACAGAAGGGAAATACATTCTGGCAAAGGCCTGATCCTGGCACCCTCTCTTTTGCTTGGGAGCATTTCTGTCACAGCTAGCCAAGGCCACAGCACTCCTGCTGTTACTAACCCTGACTGGGAAGAAGGCATATCCCTAGTCCCAGTGGCTAATGCTAGTGCTGCTTCAGCTTTTACAAAAATCCATACTTTGTGACAGAAGTTGGTGGCTGTGGCTAAAAAGAGCCTGCAGAGGTGCAGGAAAGGGAAGTCCAGGGAGGAATGTGAGCATAAATGTCCCAGCAGGGAACTAAAGGAGAGGTCCTGGTGCCTAAATGCCATTCAGTTGCTTTGTGTTTGCTTTTCTTTCTTTTGAAAAAAAATGGAAAAAAAAAAAGAAAAAAAAAAACAAGAAAAGAAAAAGAAGAAAGAAGAAAGAAAAAAAGAAGACAAAAAAAAAACCCAAGAAAAGAAAAAAAACATGATCCCTGTGGAGGAATCCCTACAAAATCACCAGAGCACCTGGGAAGGGTGAGGAGAATGTTTTTCTGGCAGCAGAGGTACATAAAATGAGTTTTGTGGTATGAACTTAACAATGAAATTTCAGTGGTGAATTCCCTTCTCAGAAGGTTCAGGCTCTTTACTTTCGTGTAAGGCTGCCTCTCCTCCCATGTTATCAGTGTCAGCAGTCAAATCCTAAGCAGTTAAAAAAATGTGTTATTTTAAAGCTATTCATATTTGTAGGCAGGACTGTAAGGCAGGACCAGCTAGCCTGCAGAAGAGTCAGTGAAGTGCAGACTCTTTCATGCCTAGGAAATGAGTTGGCTCAGGTAGGAATCAAGCATTGCTGGCGCCTGGCAGCAGATGGGCGGCCTGCGTGCAATGGCTTCCTTGCTCTGACAGCTCTCTGGGGGGAAGTAACGTGGGCAGTTTCAGCCGGCGGAAGGGACAAATAGGTCAGGTTGGCTGAGTTGTGGTGTTAGCGACTCTGGATCTCTGACACTTACCTGAGGGACTGTCCCCTGTTCCCAGTTCAAAAAAAGACAACACAGGTATTGTAATACGAGCAGATAGTGACCACTGCCAGCGAGGCTTTTAGCCCCTTTTTGCTAGACTAAACAAGCACAGGTCCTTTAACCCCTCTTTGGAGGTTGTGTGTTGTTCTGGTGAGTGGCTTGGTTTTAGCTACCACTTCATAAAATGTGAGATTCACTTTTGATAGGTAAAGTGCTTAGATTGAAAAGGTAAACCTCAGCCACAGAAGGTACTGTAGAAAGTTATCACATAATTTCACCCTCTGGGCTCAGCTGGAGTATTAGTTGAGGATGGATTGACTTTATACTGAGTCAATCTGCAAATTCTCTAAGCAAAACAAAGATGCTGCAGCATTTATATTGTATGTGTGTTGTTCTACAAGATATTCCGGGCTTTTGGATACAGGAAGGAAAGAACTGAACCTTTCTCCTTTAAACTGTGAAGGTTCTGTTGTTTACAATTCATTTTTATGTCATTTGAAGGCAATTCAACAGCTCACTTGTGAAACTGTTTATTCAGGACAAGAACACAACACAAAGCATTGAAGACAAGGCAACTGAAATGATCCTCCCACTCTCTCCCTATTGGCTTCTGATCCACATTATAGGCTTGGATACCTTGCAGACAGTGTTAGCATTCTGGCTTCTGTGGTGAGGAACTGATTTTTTTAAGACTTATTAAATTTCTTTGAATTTTTCTGTTTTAAAAGCACGATGAATCAGACTGCTCCACAATGGGGTTTTGTGCATGTTTTTTTTTAAAATCAAAGTTGAATCTTAGATTCCTGTCTGAATGAATGAGTCATGATTTGTTTGACTTTGTTAACAAATATACTCCTTTCTTCATTATTTTCCTCTTTTCCAAAATAACTGCCAAGTCATCCTATGAACTCGTTACTTGACCGTGTGTTTGTTCATTTAGAGATGAGGAAAGCAGGAGAAGGGGAAACAATCTTCCCTGTTAACATCCAGCACCAAATATTTATTTTCCTATAAAGTAAATCAAGCATGAAAATAATAAATTGTTTAAAATTAATACAAAAAAAGGCAAATGTCTTTTAAAACATATTTTAAAACCAGATACTTGCCCTTGGAAACTGCAAAACCAGAAAAATGTCACAGTCTAGAGCAGTGGTTGCATCCGTGAAATGAAAACAAAGCAAACTCTTCATCAACAGCAAACCAGACTGTAGAAAATTCCCTCTCCACAGAGTTATGCTAGTCTTTCTTTCAGCATGGTGCGTACCCTGAGAGAAATTATTCAATGAATTAATATTTGAGGAAGCAAGAAAAAAGGCAAGAGGGAGTAAAACAAGCAAATAACCTGCTTGAGCAAGCAAAAAAAGTACCCTAATGGGAAAAACAAATGTTATTTGACTGACCAAATTTGGCTTCTGTGTGAGGTGGTGGCTCTGGGCTCCTGCTGACTTCACGACTCAAATGTCACCTTGTGTCATGGGAAGCAGCAGCTCTGCTTCTGGTGATTCCTTAGAAATATCCAGGATCTTGTGACTCTTCCAGAGGTGCATATCCAGCCAAGTTGCTGTGCAGGCTTTTGACTCTTCACAGAAAGGCTGCCGTCAGGCAAAGTCAAGGAAAAAAAAATAAATCTACAATTTTGACAGATATGATTCCGTTCAAGGTGTTACGTCACCTTCTACCTTCTCATTTTGAACATTCTTTTAATGAAGATCATGTTCATATTCATGCTGCTTCTGGTCAGAGCCTTTCTGTAACACAGGGGACCGCTGGCAGCAGGGAAATAGTTAACAAGTAGGGGGGTTTAGGAAATAAGAGAAGAAGGGCTTTGAATCATGCTTTCAGGAATATCCCGCACTTCCAGATGAAGCTGATATGCTTGTTCCTGATGACATTTTTCTGACCAGCTCTCCCTCATGCTTGTAAGGGGTGGGGGGGGAGCGTGGGTGGGGGGAGCGGGGGTCGGGGAACAAACACATAGGGATACCTCTCAAAAAAAGAATCACTTCAGGGCTAATTAAGCTCATAAATCAAGGAGAGATGTTCAGACTGTTCAGAGCACATGTCCTAATGCCTGAGAAGATCCAAGGAAGAACAGGATTGCTAGGAGTCAGAAGAAGGGGTAAAAAAGTAATGATCACCAAAAAAACCCAGCACCAAGACCCATTTTCATAGACTCCCAGTGGAAATATTCTGATAGATTTTGATGGAACTAGATTGTTAATATTTATGAAGCCAGGCAAGACCTCCAGATGGAAGCTAGTCTATAAGTGCAAAGCTTTGCTATTAATATTTATTAATCTGAAAGTGCTTATTTAGTTTTTAGGCAATTTTTGCTCCATCCTTTTCCCAAGCAAACTAACATTAAATCTGTGGGATTTGTGAATTCTCAGGTTCCCATTGCTGCTTGTGATGTAAATTGAGCTTCAAAGAAAAATTAAGGGAAATACAGAAGAAAGTTCAGAAAGTCACAATGTGAAGGCTCAAGAGCTGTTTGCAGAGAGCATTCCTGGCAAGTGCTGAACGTTTGGACTCCACATTGAGGAACATAACCAAAATTTTCAGACCTGATCCTGTGGCGTCTATGAAGTATGAAGGCACAGGGGGAACACTGTGCCCACAGGAACTTCCTCTCAAGGTCGTGGATATTTTGGTCATGCTTATACTGACAGCTGTTACTAGCTGGTGTTTCAGGATGGCAAGGATGCATGCCTTCTTCTTGCCCGGAGCCATGTGGCAATGCTTTAGTGGTGTTAGGACTCAGGTAATGTAAGCAAGAGGGCAGTTATGTGGGCACCATGGCTATGTCTACATTGCAGCTTGAGTAGTCCTGGTCCCCTGATCATCCAGAGTAGCCTGCCCAGGTTCCCTCTGTGCCCATGTTGGGATGTCCTCCCAGAAGAATGCAGGATATGAAACACATCAGAACTTGTCACTGTGTGCAGCTGGGAGATGGCCAAGCTGTGCATCCAGCAGCCAGGACTGCACAACTGTCACAGCAGAGTGTAGTGTGGCTCAGTTGCCCTTACTCAGGGGCCTAAATTGTGGTACTGAGTTACAAAACTGATGAAAGCCTTTTCTGTGTTCAGAAAAAGGAATGAACAGAACGAAGAGTTCTTGCAAAGCCTATGCAGGCTAGCAAAATTTCCTCTGCACTCATCAGGACTAAACTTAATGACTAGAAGGAATCAATGAAATTTGCTGCCTGTAATCTCACTAATTTGAAAGAAATCACCCTTAAGTGCAACTTAGAGAAGGCTCATTTTTTTTTAATCAAGTTTAACAAAAGGAAACAGAAATTACTCATAAAAAATTGTTCTATAAATGGCCAACCTCATTTTAGCCAATGAGTTCACATCGATTTTTTATTCTTTTGGAGAAAAAGAAACACAGAACATTGGTAGTTCTTTTTTAACCTGTCAGTCATATATTTTTCAGTAAAATGTTGGGTCTGGAAAAAATAATTACATTATTCTAGTGAAAGGTAAGTTGGTGGCTTATTTCCCCCTGACATGAATATGCTTCCTATTATATGCAAATATTTTGAATAATTGTCCTTGCTTATTCAAGAATTAAGATTCTGGCTTTTTGCTAATACAATTAAAATCTTATTCTCCCACCAAAAAAATGCAAATCTTTTTTTCCCCTCTAATGAAACAGAAACATTAAAATAAATAATTTTCAAAGCAAACCAAAGGGAAACTTCTCCCCAACCGCTGAGTCTCCATGTTAGCATAGTATTATTAGAGACATGAAAAAGTCACAAGCTATTTACATCTCCTAACATAGTTTGCCTTTTGTCTAAATGATCTAATATGGGGTGAAGTGAACTCACTTTTCTCAGACTCTTGGTGTGACATGAGATGGCTCAAATCTCCTGTCACATTTTGGCAGCACAAGACTGAGATTCATAGAGCAAACCACATAGCAAAGAGAAGTCCTTGGGCTTGGCAGTGCGATAGTAGAGCTAGAAGCTGTTAGTTGACTCAAAAGGGTGTTTGTAAGATTTCTAGCCCAGTCAGACCAGAGCTTCAGCCTATGCCTCACCCTTCCAGTATTTCTAAGTCTTCCTACAACTTGGAAAAAATGAAAGAAGAAAAGCCAAATGTAGCTTCCTGATTTCAGCAAAACACTGTAGCTGCTTCTGTCTCCTGAGATCAGACTTCCACAAGTTTTATATCATTCCAGATTCAGCAGCACTGGCCTGAACTCTTGTGTGGCAGGAACGAGCAGAGCTGTGGGTGCTGCAGCCCAGTCTTCCAGCAGGTACCCCACGCTCTTCTCATCCCAGGGCTGCATAGCGGCTGTGGCCCTGTGCTGTGCAGAGCTTTGGATGGGAAGTGCTTGAGTCGTAGGACTTGGTGTGCCTGTGGTGGAGCCTGTGCTTCTCCCAGGACAGATGGTCCTTCAGGTGACCATGTCCTGCTCTGGTTTGAATGGTGCTTAAGTGCAGACCTGCCAAGTGCTCTCTTTTCCATACTGCACATCGATGCTTTCTTCTAAATAGGTTGTCCTGGGTAAATCTTGACTCCTCTGGGGTGCCCAGGTTCTGAATGGCATCAGTGGTACTAACCTTCCCTTCCCACTGTGTTCTGATTTTACTCTGCATCTTAAGGATGTCTGTGTGAGCATACCTCAAAGCTTTCTTAATTTTGAGAATACACATCTGCTGTTGGTAACAGCAGTGCACCTGCAAATGTAATCCCCTGCTCCTGTTCTTACAGGAAAAGTAGAAGTAAGTGGAACTTGACATTGTGTGGTTATTTGTTGTCTCTGTATTATGCCAGGTTGTTATCATTGGTTTTCTCTCACCTTCTCATTCTAGCATTGTATTTTTATAAATGTGGTTTCTCAGATGTACATCTTTAGATCTAAAATAACATGAATGGGTAACAGCATGGGAGGAAGAAAATCTCTCTGCTGAAGATGTTGCTCACACCTCTGCAGTCCCTTAGGCCCTTAAGTGATCTCTGCTCCCTCAAAGTGAAACTGTTTTCAGTGTCATCTTTGCCAAACTTACAAAGAAGTAGCCTGATCACAACAGTTTGGCTTTTGAAATCTTTCCTCTCCCTTCCTTCATGTTAGACACTGTGTTCCTCATCATGTGTGTTCCTTGTGAGCTGAAGACAAATAGCCTTACATACATGTACACAGCAACACAGTTCAGTTATCATACCGGAGTCTCTCTGAGATGTGTTACAACCTGCTGGTTAAAAGGAAAAGTAGGTTCTCCCCACACTACATCCAGGGTTTAACTTCAGGGGGACTACCAGATCCTCCAGCATGACATTGTCTGCAGATGTAATACATATACACCTCATTCCATCATCCAGGTTCTTAATAACTCAGGCTGTGAGACTCCTGGGGAACCTCACACAATATATTCTCTTTAGCAAGAAAGCATTGATATTTGCTTTATGGTATAGTTTTGTCACATATCAATTGATTTCCAAGTACAAGATTTTCTAAAATTTTAGTGAGATTTTATTAAAAGAATTGCGAATGTGGAGCTGTGCAGTTACTAGTGTGGAATGACGAGCACTTCCACATGCTGGTTCCTGTGGATAACGAAGGGGAAGCTGTGTGAGCTTCTGGAATGAGACATCTGTGTCTCACAGAGAAAATGATTCAGGCCCTGGCTGAAGGATTTCCCTCCCCCCAAGAGAGTGCAAAGGGGAGGTGTCAAACTTTCTGTCTGAAGTGTGTGTAAGAAGTGCTGTTTCATGGGACATATGGTTTTGCTTGTGAATCCTTAGTTAGATTTTCCCCTACTCCATTTACTGTGCAGACACTGTTTGACTGCTTCCAGCCCCCCCAAACTTATCTGACACCTACACTGTGTAAGTGAAAATCTCTATTCAGACACAGGCTTAAACATATCATAGGGCAAACCGTCACTGACCTAAGAATGTGAACACAAAAGTAAAACCTCGCTGTTTTCTTTTTGCTGTATGCCTACCGCCATGTAGCTCATTTGCTTTTGCAATATGAGAACATTGCCAATGGCAAGCGGTCCAGTCAGCGCTGGGGTACTTTCCAGACAGAACTTCATAAAACGTGCCATAAGAGCAAATGGGGGAGTATAGGACACCTGGAGTTTAAATTGCTTTGCATACAGACAGAATGCACTGCCTTGTATCTCTTATGCAGAGCTGGATCCAGGTTTACATCAGGCTGGCTTTTCGGCCTGTCACCCAAAGCATGATGTGTGTCTGGGAACTGATTGTGCTGGATGGCACTGAAAAATCAGGTTACAAAGTGTGAATACTCTTTCCAGTACAGGTTTCCCCACTTCCATGTGTTCAGGGTGTTCAGGTCTCTCTCTCATTTAACTGGAGTGTACTGGAAGCTCCTTTTGCATCTGAAGGGAAGTGAGGATTATTGTTGCTGCTGCCCAAACACCCAGTCCTGCAGCTGACATGATCGTTTGGTCTACCTTGCTGAAGAAAGGACACACTCTGCCAGGCATGCTACATGATTCTCTTTGCAAAGTTCTTGAAAGTTTCATGACCTTATACATGTGCTGCACAATATCGCAGGCAAGCTTGTTGATAGCTTTTACTGAAGTTATAAAAGTGAATACAAATCTACCCATTCCAGGAGACCAACACTGAAAGGAAACCCTTTCACAGGCACAGACCTATACACAGAGAGAGAGGAATTCTCTTTCCTCCTCTCTTACGCCCATTTATTTTATCCAGAAGCAGAGAAACGTTTGGCTGAAAAGAAGCTGGTTTCAGTTATCGCTTCATTTATAACAATAGATCTTTAACATCTGCTAAGCCAGGTCAATCCCACTGAACAACGCCCTGTTCTGTTTAAAAAAAAAAAAGAGTCCCTGTGTTCTCAGTAAATATGCAAGGGCTGCATCAGAAAAAGTCACAGGCCTGTAGAAGGGACTGTTGTGTAGTATGACCTCTGCTATAACACAGATCATTGAAATGCCTGGAATGAAGTCCTGTTTAGATGAACAACATCCCTTGAGTTTAGAAAGGCAAGTTACTGCAAATCTGCCCCAGTCATTGGTGGGGTTTTGCAAGGGTCAGTTACTCTCCGGAAGATCTCCATTTTGCCAAATAAAGCACTTGTGTTTCTCTGAGCCTATTCCCTTCACTGTTACTAAAATACATATCACAGTGTCCTGGACTGGCCTCAGTGTCTATGTGATTGTAATTTTTGAGTTTGAACATTGGCTTCTGAAGGGCTGGAGCATTATTGCAACATAAGACACGTCTCTGATGGAACACTTCTGGAAATGGTCTATTTTGAGATAGGTCTTCGAAGTCTGGGACAGATATCATAATTGATGATGTTTTGTTCTTTTTTTTTTTTTTTACCTTATGCTTAATGGCTATTCGTTTCTTCCAATACTTTTGACAAGAAGTGCTGCAGATTCCGAAAGTTTGTGTGAGTTCAAGACTGAATAAGAGTTTGGAAGAGATAACCTTTGGGGAAGTAGGCATACAACACAGACTCAGAAAAGTCCCTGAGCTAAAATAATTGGAGGCTGGGGGGGAGTATTAGGGAGCAAGTATCATAAATCCTTGCCTTGTTCTTATTCTCTCCTAGGAGTTCACTTGAGTTCAGTGCTGGATTCCGGCTAAAGACACCCTGGTGCTGAATCTGTAAGACTTTTCTTATGTCTTTTCTTATGGTGAGTGCTCATCCTAGGGATGAAGAGTCTCTTGATAGTTTTGTTTTGTTTTTTTTTTTTTTTTTCTGGAGGACATGCTACTCTCTTGATTCATTAGGATGCCCATTTTCTTCTGGTCTCTGTTGCTCTTTCCAACACCAGAAGTCTACAAGTGTCTTCACACAGTCACATCTTGATATTAGGTTAGATTTGTGCTCCTATTCACTATTCAGGTCTTTGGGCAGATATTTTTGGCTGTGCTATTTCCAATAAAGGAAGTGATGGCTCTATCTTTCCCTTTATACACCTTGTGCTAACAGCAAATGAGTGTTGGTAAGGTGTGTTAGGGTCTAGACTGTTGTAGCTAACACATTAAACTTCCTGCATTCATCTGTGGTTTCAGCAAATGTCAAATGGGACATTTTAATAAACTTGTATGAAAACAGTTAAGCAAGTGGGACTGGGAAGACAGCTATACAACTACATTCACTGAATTACTTGGGCTGAAATCACTTCCCAAAAGACATACCACAATTAGAATAGAATTCAGAATTTTAGCTAAATTCAGTCCAATGGCTCAGTCCCAAACCAGTTCTAGTTCCTTATATGATGACTTCAGTAAAAGTCACTTGACAGTTGAATAGTTTTACTTCACCAGAATTGTGTTGGACCCTGAAAACATTGTCTTCCTCTGACAAAGGTTTCACTTAGTGTGATTATTGAACTAAACAGCTACTAAAATATCATCCATACAGGTTATTTCATTTTCATTTCCAACAGGACTATAGCACAGGCTGCCTGTTCAGCTTGCATTTTTGTGTGACTTGCTACCATTACCTTCAGTGCTGTCTTGGCACACGGAGTTATTAGAAAGAGGGTGCAATGAGAGTTGGGTAGTTAAAAGATCCACAGATGTAAGAGCTGATAGAAAAATGTTGCCTAGCTAATTGGGTAGCTGGTGCACAAATAAAAGTGCATATGATTGTGCAGAGTGTAGGTAGGCCACATATTATCTTTATCGGTACATGGCAAAGCTGACTATCATGAACAATAAAACACCAAGAACAGGTCATGTGAAACTGGTATCTCTGGTAGGAAATGAAGAATGTGGATATTAGTTGAGAAAACAACAAGCACTGCCAGTCCTTTGGAGACATAGCCAAGTACAAATACTGAGCACTAGGATTGCAGGCTTGATTGGAAGCTTGGCTTCATGTGATTTTTAGTTTTTCTTTTTTTTTTCTTTTAATAAACACATGAAATGCAAGCAAACACAGAAATGTTCAAATGTCATGCGTTACAAATATATTTCATAGCATCATCAGATCAAAAGAAAAAAAGCACACAAATAATTATTTCTTTGCATTCCTATTCTAAAAAAGAGTAGACTGGCAATGTGAGGTCTAAAATCCATTTGCTGTGGTAAATGACTAAAAATATTTTAAAACACTTCTTAAATTTCTTTTTTTTTTTTTTAACAAAACACCTGTTTTAGAACCAAATGAAGAACTGGAACTCCAGGGAAATTATGAACATATAATCTGTATCATTCCAGTGCCAAGAAACACCAAACCCATGGAAACTTTTTGTACTGTGTCCCTTATCAAAAAGATGGTGAAAGATAGCCCTAGGCTCAAAATATTATGCCCTAGATTGCTACAGAGATGGAAAATATGAATTGCCGCTATCCCCTTTTTGCAGAGGTAGGAACAGCAGCACAAAGCAACCATGTAATTTGCCTGGGTCACAGAAGGAAACTGTGACAGAGTCAGAAAGGAAATGCAAACTGTTAAGATCTCCTCACCTTGGCAACCCTCCACTTCATGAAGATCTTGAATATGCAAACAAGGTCAAGATTGAATTTATCATTTTCAGAGCGTGGCATGGGACTAGCCCTGCGTTACCTCAGTTGAAAATGTCTTTTAGCAACAGCTCTCCTATGCCGCTGTATGCCTGAGCTAAGCTTTTTCTGTATTTTTTTTAAACCCATTTTTCCCTCCACTTGTAGGGACTAGTTAATGACTCCTTTGTTTGAAATGTGGGCTTATCGCTCAAGCTTTGGCACAAACAATTGCCAAAACAATTAGCCAAAAAAGTTTTAATCAACAGAGATTTGCCTGTGGATACATAGCTGCTTCCAGGCTAATCAACTAGCAGTAATGATTGAACCTGCTGATTATGTACAGAAGTACTTAGACTAGAAATTTTGGCCAACACTGAACTTTTAACTGTTCAATACCAGCATTTATTACAAATCACAGCTCTTCGAGCTAGATTTCCCACTCAAAAGACTGTTTGCCAAAGACCAGTAGTCATGGGCAGATGTTGTTTGCATGATCTTAAATAGTATCGTTTGCCTGAGAAAATAGGATAGACCTATGAAAATCATGGTTTCATAACTCTGATCTGTGCTTGTTACTTTCAAGAGAGTGTGGGGCGGTTCCTTTGGCAGCTCAAACAGCTAAGAAAAACTTTGCCCAGTATGTCAAATGTTCTGTCCATATTGCGTGTTCCTGATTTCCTCCTTCACATCCTCCCAGAACTTTGGTCTGCAAAATCCAGTCACTCAAAATTAGCTGTATTCCATCAGCTATGATGGCAAGTAACCTTCGTGAGTCACCAAAAGTAAAGTGATCACTTGTTCATTATCATGTGCAATTCTTTATGGGAAAAATATTTTTTCTAAAGAGGAATGGAAGAGTCAGGTCTGCATGCCTTCGTAGCAGATCAGGAATTTTCCATGGAGATCTGAACTTCATGTATACTGTGTTTTATGTTTTAACTGGTGCTATAGGGAACTGGAATTTCACTGTGCCAATAAATTATGTGATTTAGAAATTAAATTTTGCTCCAAATAAGATTCAGATGTTGAAGTTTCTCAGGGACAAAAATATTAGCTCAATGTCAACTAAATTTTTGCAAACCCATTTTTAGCTTTTTACAATATTTTAAGTAAGTCAGGTTTTGGGACGGGTTTCAGTTGTTTGTAGTTTTGTTTGGTTGGTTTGGTGGTTGTTTTTTTGGAAGAAATTCCTATCAACATGGATACATTCCCACCTAATGTTTCTATCTATCTGAATGAATTAACATTTCTGAAGGAAAACACATTATGCAAGATTTATTTCCTGAATGTTTTTGGGTTTGGAGCTTGTTTTGCTTCTTCTTTCATCTCTAAAAGATGAGCTAATGTAACCTGAGAATATGCTCAGAATAAAGGGCAGCAAGTAGCTACTGTGTCTCAGAGTAATGAATGGGAAAGAATTAATCTCTCAAGTTCCTGTCCCTCTTCTGGTTGTGACCGACACCATTTGCTGAAGTGACTTCCAGACACCCAGTCCACAGTGTCATGGGATAAGTCAGTTGTTCAACCAATCTCTCAAGGCAAATCACATTAATAATCCCACCCTTTAGAAAAGTGTCCACAATGTTTTTCTTTACCTCTGGAACAAAAATATCTAATATTTAAAGCATTACATTGTCAAAAAGTGACATGTAGTTTTCTACAGATGTTTGCCAAATACCTGCATTGACTTACTCAATGGACTTCTGCAGTGTCAATAACCAAGCAATGGTTGGTAGTAGTAGTGCTGTAGTGATTCAGTAGTAACACTATTCCATTTGCTACTGCTTTCACTGGAACACAAGACACATGGCTGGCAAAGACATCTGCCATTGAACCCAGCCTAGCCTATGTTATTATAGACAGCATTGTCATATAATTCCCTTAGGAAATTTATTAGCATCTGTCTTAAAACTGTTTACCCACTGATACTCTTGAAAGCCAGTTCTACAATTTTACTAACCTAGTGAGTAGGAAATGTCTGCTAATTTATAATTTTAATTTATTCAAGGCAAGTGTATGTCAATGTATGAGTGGTCCCAAATTATCACTGAATTTAAATAGCTCTTTTGTTATTCTTTCTTCTTGAAGATTTATTTTCTCCCTGTGATGTATTTATAGGGGGATCAGTTCTATAATCTCCTAGACCATCTTACATTAGAGCAAAAAGGACAAACTCCACGTGTGATAGAATAAGCCCTCCATTCTCTGGAACTGCTTATGTTTGATCTTATATGAGGCACTGGAACGGGCTGCCCAGGGAAGTGGTTGAATCCCCATCCCTGGAGGTATTTAAAAGACGGGTAGACGAGATGCTTAGAGACATGGTTTAGTAGTGGGCAGGTACAGTTGGGCTCAATGATCTTAAAGGTCTTTTCCAACCAAATGATTCTATGGTTCAATGATTCTATATTCCTTGAATGCAGGTGGCCAGAACAGTACACAATCTTCCAGAAAAACTCCCTGTACCATGCTGATAATATTTGTCTGTCCATAATAGAAAAAATTTGTCTGACTACCAGCCAGGATTGTGTCTGGGGTTTCAGTGTAGTTCAAAGTGTTGTCCACAACACCCAATGCCTGTCTCATTCTCTGTTATTTGTGGTATCTGAGCTCATGGCCTACAGCCTGTTAGTAGTCTCCAAGAATGTGACCTTGTGGATTACACAATTAAATTTCATCCCACTTCTGTTAGCATTTTCAAGGTCATCCAGCCCTTCCTGTCTGGTATTCTGATCATCCTCTATTAACTATGCTTTTCAACTTAATTAGAGCACTCTCACTTTTGTGTCATGATTCTTAATGAAAATAAGTAATCCTGGAGGAATTCCACTACCAATGTCTCTAGAACAATAGTTCTCATTTTAACACAATCTGTTGTATCGCCTTTGGCGAGCTACTTGCTCACATCAATTAATTGAAAAATGTCCAATTTTTTCTGCACAAGGAATGTTTCCTGACAGTACCATCTTTTAGCTGATGACAATAGATTATGAGGACAAGTAGTAGAGGGATTCTTTCTTTCAACATTCAATGCTAAGTTTGAAAAAGAAGACCCACCGTCAAAGTACAACACAGAGGAAGCTTGCAGTGTTAGTGGGCTGGACTTGATGGTCAAGCAAATAAAAATTTCTACGTTTTGTGGTTGCCTAAAGAAAATTAAAAGAATTTATAATTGTGACAAAAATAAATGTCTGCACCCTCTGCAATGCAAAACATCAGTCGAAATCAATATAACTATCAGATAAAATAATGTTCTGCTGTGTCTTGTTAGCCTGTCAAGCTAATCCATGCAAATAGTCTTTATGCATAACTGTCTTATTCAGATACTTGGGTGTAATCCATCAAACACTTCTCATCCATTAAATATAATTATATGCTTTGTTGGAATAACCAGATGTTTAGTGCTAAGCTGAGCAGATGTCTGTGCTTCATACTGGAAGGTTATAAACCAATTTACACCAGCAATAAACTACAAGTATTAAAATGTTAGAAAAAGTGAGTAGTTCTCACTTGAATTTGGCAAATAGCCAGTAGCTCATTCTCTTTGGATCAACTTTAAAAAGGTACTAAGTTTGCTACAGGGTAAATTTGACACAGGAGTTTGTAAAACTTGGCTGACCTTTTGTAATGAGTGTAATGATGACCACTTTCGGTCCCTTAAATAGGCTTAATTTATCTTGCAGTGAGTTTGTTTTCAAAGATTGTGGGCCAGATTTTGGACAGGGTTAAATAAAATGAACGTTATTATAATGGTTCTCTTTCACTCCAGGAACATCTCTGGGGTGGAGAATTCTCAGAACAGTCTTTTGAAATGTAAGACTGGGTTTACACAGACCTCTCCCTTTGTTCAGAGCACCTCCTCATCCTCTTCCCCGAAATCCGAGATCCAGATTCAAAGCTCTCAAGTAATAGGCTGCTGAATTGTCCAAAACATGTTTATTCTGGGACAAAACCAAGTTACAGCCTAGAATTTGTTGTCTTTCACGCATATATATATATATGTATGTTACCCTACTTGCCTGAACTTTAATCTATTTTCACTCATTTATCTGCAAGGACAACTCTGCTGAAAAAAAAAAATCCAAATAGGACTCTGCTGGAAACATGGAAATCGGTATTTTTAAGGTGGTAACCAGAGCTGCAGGAGTAGTTCCACAAAAGTGCATTTGCTATGTTATGCCTGCAGTCCAGTAAGCCACTTATGCACATAAAAACTTTTACAGAATCCACTTTACAGAAATTTCTCAGGTACATAAAATAAACATATTTTTTAAAAATAAGTTTGATGATCTAGACAGTTGTCTTCCTTTTCTGCTTGTGGAATTCCTTTAATTTCTAAGCATTTCAGCAGTATCAAGCAACCCTGAAATATATATATTTCTTTAACTGAAAAAGTTAACTGGGACAAGAAAACAATTAGTACATCTGGTTTCTTGAGTCGAAGCAATTCAGTATGAATGGTGACAGGAAGAGTGACTCATAAATGAACAACCTTAGAACAGGAAGAAAGTCTAGAAACCCAAGGAGGACAAGCTGGAGAGGTGGGCCTGTGTGAACCTCATGAGGTTCAACACGGCCAAGTGCAAGGTCCTGCACCTGGGTCGGGGTAACCCCCGGTATCAATACAGGTTGGGGGAAGAAAGGATCAAGAGAAGCCCTGCCAAGAGGGACTTGGGGGTACTGGTGAATGAAAAGCTGGACATGAGCAGGTACTGTGTGCTTGCAGCCCAGAAGGCCAACCATACCCTGGGGCTGCATCAGGAGAAGCGTGGCCAGCAGGGTGAGGGAAATGATTCTGTAAGGAGTCATGAACAGTAGTGGAAGGAACAGGTGCTCATTGAGTGGACATCTGCCTGCCTGCTTGGGGTTTATCTGTTTTTCAAAGTAGGTTTCCTCTGGGCTTAATAAGGAACAGTAAAAAACTACAAGACAGAATTACTCAGAAGCATAGAAAGAAAGTAATATGACGTTGGTCAAAACACAGTTTTTTGACCATAGTAGCTTGTGAAAAACTCTCACCAGGGACTCAGAGCTGGGGAGGATTTAGTTCCTTATAGAGCACCTATAGTGTGGTTCAGGCCTTGGTTCAAGAAGAAAGTAATATTTAACACAGTGATAAAAGCCTCACTTTACTGGTTATGGGGAATTGCTCTGAAAAGTCACATGACATTATTTCTCTTTCCTGATCTGATGAGCTTTGCAAGATTCTGGAATAAATTTTTCTCTAATATTCATCCCTGCACCTTCGAAGAAAAAAAATCCTTTTTTCATGCTTATAAACTCTGATCAATTGCAGTTACTCACCCTGAAAATGTGGTTACAATTGCACTGGACAACTAAGCTAAAATTGGGATGCAGGGCCTTTATATCCATTTCCTATCCACGGAACACATCCCATCCTCCCACAGAGCCTGAAGAATAAACAGATCCTTTTTAAACATTATCAAGGAGACAGCTTGTCATTGCATGTTAGCTGACTCATTAAGATTTCTATATCAATGATCATCTAGGCTGATGGAGGGCCATTGAGCTGTTAAGATAATCTCGCTCTAATGTCTGCAAATACAAGTTCTGTTTTAAAAGTTTTCATGTGGTTTGCAGTTATTGAGTCATATTTTTTACTTCTTCTGAATGCAATCATGAAATGTTATTTCAGTAATGGCAAAACAGTTTGAGATTAAATTGTTGAACGACAACTATTACATCTCTGTATTTGTCTTCAGCTATTGGCAACACTCTTTGAGTGGATCTGGTCTCAGCCTTTCTTTGGGTGCTGGATTCCCAACCTCTTTGACAAACCCTATTAGTTTACATTACTCAGCACTAGGTAATGCTGATCTGAAAAGGAAGGCAGTCTTGTGACAAAGATGTTGGGTTTATTTCTGGTCTGTGACACAGACCACCTGTGAGATATTAGGTAAATCATATAATTTTTTTTGAGTCCTGGTTTATTAGAAGAAATAGAGAGACATTACTACTCTATTTCCGTTACGATTTTTCCATTTCACTTACTGCATGACAGTGGAAAGTAGAACCATATTGACATAAGTGTTTGGCAATCAGGACTTGCCTTCATCATTCTTAAATCCTAAAACTTCATTTACTGTTTTTCTTTGCTACTGAAAGTTTCAGGTTGATATTTTGCAGGTAGCCAAAGTTATGAGGAGTAGAAAACATTTGCACTTTTTGGTAAAAGTTGAGGTTGTCTGGTAGCAATATGGTTCCTGCAAATGAGCTCTAAAAAAATTGTTGCAGGTTGCAAATCCCATGATAAAAATAAGGACAGATGATAACTGTGGGATGATCTTGTGTTGTGTATTGACGTGGTCTAGGAAAAAAGAGAACATTTTACTATGACACCCACCTCCCCACCCCCCACCATCAAATCTCAATACGCTACTTTATTAATCTGGACCAAAGACCATTGCTGGTGTAAATTCATTGACACATGAACTGAAGTGTGTGAAATATTGCTGAGGTTTATTTCTGCATTTTTAATCGTACAAGGCAATCAATTAACAATCGTGCTTCCCAGGGATCCTCTGCCAGAGGAATGGTATTAACTAAGGGATTCAATTATCACTTCTGTTCAGTTTGAATTCGTATGGCGCCATGATAAATGGCTCCTACTGCTTGTAATAACAATACTTTGCACACATTTATTTTCTCTTGTTTACTTAATAATTAATATGCCACCCACAGTGACAGTATGTGGGCTTGTTTACAAAACCTTCAGTAATCAATAATTGTTGCCCATGTGACACCAACAAAAAATAACCCCAGACATTGCTATGGAAACTCTTTTCTAATGCTCTCACAGTAAAGCTCTGCCTGGCTTTTGGCACCGACCTGCCAAAAGCCATGGAATATGAAGGTTGAGTAGTTGTGACAGTTTCTGCTCTATATTTAAGAAAGTTGTTTCAAGATAGCCAAGTTGGCTTGCTTAGGGAAATTTAGTAGCAGCAACACAGAGTACCATTGGGCAAATCATGTGGGAAATAGGTTTTCAGAAGTAGCTTGTCTATCTCTGCACTATTTCATACTGTGCAAGACAGAAACACCTGGCTCGGTTCCTTAAGAGGGGCACCAAAATTGTTGCTCACTTATACCAAAATAGATGTACAGTCCTCTGTGAAATACAAAAAATAGATGGGCAGGAGTGGCAGTGAAAGTGTTTTCCACACACTGCTTAAAACCTAGATGGCTTCTGTGATCAAATAGTCAGTTCTGTCTTCTGTGGCTTATTTAAACTTTATGTTGTTTTTTGTAAAAACCCCGAAGACCAGAGAACAAAATACTCATTTACTGAAATACTTAAGTATTAATATAATCAGTCAAATCAGTCATTGGAAATACTAGGCTGGCAGTTACTAAATTAAAAAGAAAAACATCTTCAGCCCCAAGTGCCTGCATTTTCCCCTGCAGTAAAGAATGAAGAACCCCCATATTGCTGATGCATCACACATATGTAGAAATTAATAGCATAAAGAAGAAGAGGGATCTACGCAATGAATTACCGTTCCTTTCAAAGTGCCCATCACATCCTGCTCTAGTTGGGCATTGGACAGGCATTTGCACCAGGAAGGGTATTGGGTTCCTGTAATGAGACCGTCTGAGAGGTTAAAGATTTTCAATTGATTACCAATACATCTGTTAAGAATTATTCACTTCAGGTGGTCTTGTACCCACGGCAAGCCAGTCTGAGTCCTGTTGAATTTTGGTTTAGGACAATGTTCTTTTTAAGGAAAACAGTTATCTTCCCAGACTGGCAAGTCTGACTCTTGTTAAAGGGTGGTGCAACCTCTCATGAGACTGTGTCCTACCACACCGTCATTAAACTAAAATCCTCAGTGTTCTCCAGACTGGGAAAGACTGGACTGCCCAGATAGGTGCATGTCTAGCTGGATAGCATGGACCAGCAAAAACCACATGACCGCTTTCATTTTATTCAAGACCTTTGTGCATTTCTAGGAAACACAAACTCTTAGCCTGCTGTTTCTCTGACACCTGTGATAGTCCAGATGCCATGGCTCTTGGCTTTCAGTGGATTTCAGGTAGAAGAAGTGGGCATGGCTGTGGAAAAATAAATGAAAAAAAGTTCACATACCTAAACAGGTCACATATGAATCTCTGGGGTGCCTGACCACAGTACTCACTGTCATCTCCAGGTTTGGTTAGGATGGGAATAGAAAATGGTGGAGGCTTTGCTTTTCTAGGCTTTGCATTGTTCAACCCAGCCTTGGCCTTTTACAGTCCACTTCAGAATTATTTACTTGCTCAACTACCTGCATTGCTTCTCTAGACCAGGAGGTAACTCGGAACAAAGAGAAATGCTGGGTTCTGCTTTGCTACGTTATATGTATAACACCCAGATGTGAAAGTTCAGATCGCCACACCTCAAAGTTTGTGCGCCTTTGAAACTAGGTTTCATCTAGGCATGTTTCTTTTAAATCCTACACATAGATTCATTGAAAATGCTGTCAAATACAGCAAGGTTAAGTCTTTGGGACTTTCTCAATTTTTAATCCAATCCATACTCTGCTAGAGGTGGAGAGAAAAAGTAATGTGATAGCATCCTCCTTAACACCCATACTTTTGAACCAGAAGTAGCGAGGGTAAATTTGATCGTTCCATAAAAACTCAGATCTTTTTGGCTGCATTTCAAGAAGAATCTTGTTTCACAGTGTCCTTTTGTGAAATGGTATTTGTTATTAGAACTCCAACAAACAGGCACTGATCAGTCTGTTCAGGCAGAAGAGACTAAAGGCTAGCCAATATCTTAGCTGTAGAACAAGTTATTTCATTCATCCTGTTTGCTTGCCAAAAAAATTGTTTTAACATTGGAGCAATTTATTTTGTTTTGTTTTGTTTTTTCTCTACCCCAAATCCTGGATGATCTTATTATTGAGACCTGAAGGCAGCAAATTTCAAATTTGTTATGCTTCCTTTTTTTTTTTTTTTCCCCTAATCCAGAAGTTTAGTAAATAAACTGAGATCTATTAATTACTTTAATTACATTTACAGAAAGCCCACCACACTGTAGAAAAATGATGTGAATAGCTGGCAGCTTGGTTGTCTGCATTGGTTCTGCTCATTGTTCCTGGGTGGTGTCCAGAGCTGCCATGTTACCAGCTCGCTCCCTTTCTAGGAAACATGAAAACAGCCTGGGGCCCTGAAACCTAAAACTAGGTTATGCCCCCTTCCTTCTGCCTTTAGGCATACTAGCTTGTAGTAGCGCACGCCCTGCAAATAACCCTCTCAGTTCCAGTGGTACCAGCCATGTGTTAAGGCACTGTTGAGCATAAGCAAAAAGACACACTGACCTAATGGATGGACTCTATAGAAACTGTGAATGGTTGCACAAGTAATTCTAGAGATGTCAGTAGGGCATGACCTGAAAGCAGCTGCTTATTGATGACCTTATGAATTTCCTTGTCTCGTTGTTGGTTTCTAGAATAGAAATCAGAACTGAAACTGTCCCTCTAGAGATGTAGTTGTGAGAGCTGCTCTTATAGCAGTTCTGGCTGAACTTGGGACATGGAATAAGTGAAGCTTTACTGCCATCAGAGGATGGGACCCTCCCTGTGACTGGGTCTATCTGTGCAATTCGATAGGGAGAGCAGATGTGGAGAGCTTCCAGTCTAAACTGAGAGGTGACATTTCTGCAGTTCAGTGATACTGGTTTGCAATAGATCTGCTGCTTGAAAAGGTGGTGAGGAGGGAAGCTGTTTTTCATTAACTTAAAAATATTTTTAGAAGGTGATTTTTGGGAAAAAAACATGTTATTTCATTGTGGGTCTACCAGAAACATTTAATTTAAATGGAGATAAGGTTCTGTACCATTTTTTTAGGTTATTTCTAACCTTGTACTCTTGTTTGTTTCCTTGTCTGGTTTTGTAATTTAAAAGCTTAGTTTTGGAAATGTTGAAACACTTTGAACCTTTCTCCTTCCCTTTTTAAAATGCAACGTAATAACAAACCTGTAAATATATTCTCCAAAATTTTATATTCTTTTAGCAAAATTTGCTCTCTATCTTGCAAAAAACAATAAAATAATTGCAGGAGAGAAAGGAAGTTTGCTCTGGTTTGGTAGAATGGAATTAAGTAAAATGAGTGCCATCTACTGGTTGTGAGTTTTAACCTCTAGATCCCTTAACCTCCTATGCACTTTGGCATTGCAGTACTTGCCTTATATTAGAACTCATTTTTATTCAAGAAAGATAATAAAATACTTCATCTCTCCACTATCTCATGCTTCTGGTTGAGCAAAAGACATTCTGTCGTAGTCTTAAATTATAAGTAAAGACATTTTATAATTAAGAAAGTGCCATTAATCAAATCAACCAGCAGTAGCTCAGTGTTTTAATTATACACAAATATTGTATTTAGTCTCTTCCTTTTGGTTATTCATCACCTCCATCCACTAGACTGCTGTCTGTTTATTAAATCCTACTGAAGATTTGCTATATTTTTTATGAGCATAAGAAAGGTGCTTCAGAATTGATACCAACATTGCTTTTTTAACCATAAAGCAGAAAGTCATATTTATATTTATAACTGGGTTATGTGTACTGTGCTCTTAGCTGTATACGCATTTGCCTGTAGCAATAATTTCCATTTATTATATATATAGTGACTTGATAATTCTACTTTTTCTTCCATACTTAGAGTGCACCCACTCTAAACGGGATTTCTAATGGATTATTCACCTTTCTCTTAGGTAACAAAGTTAACTTTCAAGAGTAAGGGAACAGACAATAACAGACTTTAAAATTATCAAATCAACGAGATGCACCTTTGTCTTACAGACTTGGATTCCTGAATCACATAAGGTTGTCAAAACAGTTCAAAATTAGCATGAATCAAGAACTCAATACTGGTTTAAAACAACCAAGAATCTTGTTTTTCTTACTGAGAAAGCAGAATAAAGATCAAGAATTTCAGGATTCCAAAAGTTATCAGGGTTTCAGAGTTATCTTTCATTTTAATTACTGTAAACCTTTGACCTTTCTAAACATGTACCTGTTGGGAAAATAATATCCCAAGCCCCCAAGTATACAATTCCTGGAATTTGGGAAGTACAGTATTTACTCCTCACCAAGAGGACTGAGGTTTCAACCTGAATATCCTCAGATGACAGCTCTAATTACCATGCCATTGAACTCACTGAGATTGGTGATGCAGGCTGTGCTTTGAATTGAAATTTGAATTCTGGGAAACCAGTGAAGTCCAGGTTAAAGCATCTAATTTTCACCTCGATTCCTGTTTCTAACATTTCTTTCCATAGGATAGTTCAAACCCTTCATATGTGCCCAGCCATTAAAAAATAATAATCATGAGGTCAATTCTGGAGTTAGGACCCACCACTCTGTGAAAAGGGAGTTTGTGGTTTCATGTTTTATTTCCAATTTAAAAGTCATGAGCTGTTCAGGATGCTCATCATGATGTTGGAAACCTCATTGAGAGCTCAGTATATGTCCTGATCATGGAGAAGCAATTTGACAAGCATCTACAAGCATGAAAAATGGGAAGGCAGTTTACTCAAAAAGCAAAAGGCTGGAGACACCTGCTAGGAAAGAATGAAGCAGTTATATCTCTTTTCCCCCACAATGAACCAGTGTATACCTGCTTAATCTTCATCTGATGTTCTACAATTCCCAGCTCCCTTTATTAATTCATTTTTGTTGTGATGAGCCCTGAAATAAAATCACAAAAGAAATGTAAGCAGAATTACAATAGCTGGGTGTAGGTAAAGGGAGAAAAAAATATTAGCATTTATTCTCACAGATTATTTGGAGGACAAGGAACAATTAAGGCTTCTTTGTTTACAGGCCTTTAAAAATCTAGCCTTCATTCTGGACTCAACCCACCTGCCTCCTTACTTAGTAAGGAGGAAGAGAAAAAGAGAGAGAGGAAACTATGGGAAAATCTGTTGTCCCTGAAGGTACTTCCCTTTAAGAAGACTTCCTATTCTCTTCTCAATGGCTGGGTCACAGATACAGATGGTGTCCAGCAGCACTTTTCATAGCCAGAAAGGATGCTGGGCTGGGGACTGTGTTTGGATATGTGAAAGGAAAAATGGTGAAGTGGGACAGGACACCATTGGGTTCCTTGGGTTCACAGGTGGCACGTGTCCCTGGCCGGAGTCTTTAGTATCCTTTAAGATAACAACTGCTGCCTCAACTGAGCAGAAAGAGAACAATTTGTTTGCAGCAATTCTCTTGTGACCCCATGGACTGATTGACAGCTTTATTTACAAATTGTGCCATTTGGCCTTGGCCTTTTGACAACTCTGTTCACAAAGGGTAGCTCATGCTTGAAGGAAAGTCATTGAAATACTTCTTTTGATGGAAAGATAATGATTCAGTCATTTTTTTGTGTGCTTGAAGGGTACTGTTGGACAGATCAATGCAAGTGGAGAGTTTAAATGCCATGGACATTTTGAGGAGTCACAGCAGCACTATCATAAAGCTCAAATTTTAATGTAGATGTAATGAACTGGACTTCTGTAAACTGAAATCTATCATGGAAACATTGTTTTAATGAAGTACCATGCCCTTTTCTTCCTCATTTGATCTCATTACTATCAACAGTAACCTATACTGTCTTAGGGATGGTTGCATAGACACATTGATTTAATTTCAGCTACTTTTAGGCTTCCTAAAATCAGGCATTTAATTTAAACTAGTCCACTTCTGTGGTCAGAGGGGATGGGTATTCCCCTCCAAAAGATCCCTCCCAACTAGCCTTTGGACAGGATAAATGATTGCTTGTGTCCATCTCATTCAGAAAAAGTTAGTGCCCCCTGCCCTGTTTCTGACAGCCATCAAGAGCACTTGACAGTCACAATCTCCACTATGAAATCTCTTCTGTTCATCATGCCAATGGCAGTCTGGACCTGCCCTGGTCTGTGCAGGCAGTTTTTTCTCTGCTGGCTCCTTCTGGATGGTAGTACATGGACTGCACAAAGCAACATGGACTAATTTGCACAGCTGTTGCTGAGACCTCAGATTCTAATGAATGACTTCTGTCTCTAGAGTCAGTCAGTCTCTTATTTTTGCAAGATTTATCTGCAGTGGAAATGCAAAGTTCCATGGAGTGCTCAGTTTTGCAAAATATTTTGGTTGGTTTTTTATTATTATTATTTTTTATTTTAAAACCACTTTTATAGCTTACATAATAGTAATCCCATTATTTACAATCTTCTCACTCTCTAGGTCTTTTCTTAGCTCATTGTTTATGCTGATAGCTGCTAGTGATAGAAGAAAGGAAACACATATGAAAATTAATATGAATCCCTTCACTTAGAATCACTTGATCTGAGTTTTCTGGAAAAAAGGTAGACAATGCCTCCAGTACAACAGGAGGTGCTTCATGTACACTGTGGCAAATTAATCTTTAAAAATGTGTGGTCACAGCTTTTCCAAAAGCCTCATCTTCAATTCAAAATGAGTTGGTGAGCTTTTGAATGATTGACCTGGAGTGTCTATAGTGTTATCTTTGGATAAAAAAACCCTGTGCAATTTAACATAGACCCAGAGGTCCTACCTTCAGAGACCTCCCTAAGAGTGTAGGACTTGGAAATCTGTGTGGAGCAGTTGACATTATATAGTGGAGTTTGATGAAGAGTCACCTAAGGTAGCAGACATCTAGCTGTCTCAAGAACTCCATGAACACAGTACCCTACTGCTCTCGGGACTGGGTTCATGTTTTTCTTTACTTACGTACTTGGTCACATCAGTTTGGTTGAGCAGGAGTTTGAAAGTGTCTGTGCTACACTCACTTGCCATCTGTCTGCTCAAGGGAACAGGAATAACTCTGTACTTTCTTAGGGCTGGTCACACATCTGCACAGGCCAGGGCAGTCAGTTCTGAAATTCTCTTCAGCTTCCCAAATAAAACTAGCAAATGTATAAAACCCTGAAATCTCTGCAGCAACATGCATCATAACACTTAAGAGCTTGCAGTAGACAGTAACTTGATCAAGTTTCTTTAGGATTCTAGAAACCTTAACACATTAATTTGTTTAATTAATTTCATTCCCCTTTCCTGTCTGTAATTCATCCAGAGAGAAATCTAGACTTTCTCAGTGTTGTACATCTAACAGTTTCTGTAAATAATTTCCAATCCCTAGATTATATGGGAGACAGAGTCTTTGTGCATTTCCACACACAATTAAAGCCAGTTTTGAATTTGAGAAACTTTTGTGCCTGCTGCTCATGGGGGAGGGAGAAGTAAGCCGTCAGTTCTAGGTGTTGGTGTGAATACCAAATAGGAAATTTGTCTGCTGTGAATGCTCAGAAGCATGTACATATAGTTTATCGGTTTCATGAATGGCTTTTCACCAGCTTCTGTAAAGTGATTTATAATGATGACTCTTATTAAATACTAGCTTCATATTCAAGGGCGATTCTTCTTCCAAAGCAGGGTGTAATATGGCTGTTCTCCATATGAGAATCACACTTGATATGTGAAAGCTATATTTAATGGTGACACTAATCCAAATCTGGGAAGGTTAGCACTCCTGATTTTTAGACTTTTCACCTGAGGGATAGATTATGTCATCGTTATTGAGAAGAAGAGAGGATTCATGAATAACAATTGTGAATAGGATACATCTCACATAACTTTAACCCTGTAAGAATGAGACATCCAGTCTAAAGGTTGTCTGTTTTGTCAAAGAATAAAGAGAGGTAAAACTTGTGTGGTATCCCAGCTGTCTTAGGCTAGGATGGCCTAAAGACACTACTATTGTGGTTCAAACTATAGAGTCTAGATGATCAACATACACAAGGCAACTGGCTTTTCAGCAATAAAAAATGGAAAGTGAATTAAGCTATAATTATGACTTTGGGGGTGGATAAAATAGTAGAACAAATAATAAGTGCAAGAAATAAAATTAAACCAAACAGGTATTTTACCTGTCCTTTTAAGATCTCTATTTAGTGATATCCTCAGTCTGTTTTCTTCTATTCTATAATTATCCTTTTTGTTGAGTCAGAATCTATTATCCTGCTGTGCAACATCTCTCATTCCAAATCAGCACCTGCCAAATAAAAACTATCCTCACTTTCATTGCCTTTAATTTTTATGTCTGAATATTCTGAATACACTGTGGAGTTTGTTAAAGCTAGAACTGAGGTTTGGCTGCCGTCTTTATATCATGCAATTATCCCTTTCTTTTACAAGTGTTTATGAAATATTCCCTGGTCAGAAACCTGACTTCTTTACTGGATCACAATCACTGATCGAAAGCAGCTGTCAGCGTTATGATTTAAGGGTTTAACTCTGAAGTATGAAACTGTCTGAAACTGTCTGCTGGGGGAAGAGCAGAGCAGTGAATAGTAGATTAAATTAATAAGGAAGGGAAAACATCAAAACTTGGACTGATGTTCTCAGTAAATCTAGATTAAGTTTTTTTTTTTTTGCTTCTGCTGCCATTTTAAAATTCAGTCCCTTTGACTCAATGCTTGTTAACTTAAGGTGAGCTTTTTCTGCTTGGTGCTAGGTGCACGTCTCCTTGTATGACTATGGTGTTTTAATAGGTCTCCAGCATGAAGAATAATGACACAAAGAATAAATCCCCAAAGAAATAGGATTGAGTGCAAAAAATGTATCAGACTTCCATCTGGAAAGAAACATTCTTTTCTTGATGAAGGGCAAAGATGTGGAGGAAAGGGTCACATTTTGTTGGTAGCAAAGTCATCTTGGCTTAGCTTGAGAACATTGTCAGTGAATTTTCTTAGAGCTTTATTTATTCCTTTATTTATTTTTATTGAAAGGTGCATCATTTTACTCTGTACAATTCTGTACATTTTGGGGAATGGTAGGATGTTTGTCCTGTTGATGAATATAAAAAACTGATGTTTCCTCAAGATCTGACCATCTACATTTAGATTTTTTTGGAATGGTTATCTGGACACGGGTATTCTCTGGTAAATAGAAAAAATCCATGTGCCAAATGATATCCTGGTAATGACAGGCCATGATGCTGTACAAGAACCCCAGTGAATGCAGAAATGTGACCTCTTCAGAAGCTGTGGCTTTAAATGTAAATGCTTGGTGTAAGGTATCTCTTCTGCTCTGCTCTTGACTTTCATAGAATTTTCTTAATAAAAGAAGAAGGAAAAGGATCAGTAAAACCTTACCAGTACTTACAGACTTTCTTTCCAAACTACAGGCTCATCAGTATGTCCCACCACCCTTCTCCAAAACACCACACTTAATTGTCCTTACAGAGATAAATCAAGAAATGTCCATACCTGCATTGTGAATAGAGATAAGTACGAAGCAAGTCAGACCAGTGTACTGTGGTGAGCTGAGCTGATGCTAAATATAATTGCTGCAGGGTTTTGATTTCATTTCCAGAGGATCTTATTGACAGAAGTGTATCAGCACTACAGTTCCAGACACAAGACAACTGATGATAAATAAAAGAATTATTACTAGTCATAAAGTATTTTACACTAGCAGTTTGTTCTTCTGAATAATAGTGCAATGTCAATTAAGGAAAAGCCTGAACAAAAATGCATTTATTTTATACATATATCTATATAACTATAGGTATCTACATGCATGCACACTGGTAGACTTCTCTTTTCCTTGGGAGCATGTATACATCAGTGAAGCCTTGTAGCTTGTAAGCTAAATGAGCTTATTTAAGGACTGGAAGAGGTACAGCTGAATCAGTGCAGTTCCACGCTTGTTCTAATTGTACCTGGTGAGAAGAATTACCTCCAGTATAAGTTAATCAGTCCTGTAATAAGTTCTTATCCCTTTACAGTGTAGCATTATGGTGTGTGGCCATGCCAAGGTCACCCAGGGCTGGGTCATATTCTTCTTACATGAATTGTGGTGAGCCCATGGAGATGTATCTCAGGTAATTAGTGACTGTGAAATCATGCCTCCTCGGTGGATGTCAGGGTGAATGGCATCCTGAACTGTCCTGCCACTGTGTTCATGCCTCAGAAAGTAACTGTTCTCAGTGGATAAGAATAGTCCGTGCTTTATCACACTGTCACTTCCAGTACAAGTGATGCTTAATGGTACTTGCAGAGGCTACTTTATGCCCATCTATTAAAAACTAGTGAGGTTGGTATAAAATGTATGGAGTACCTCACCAACATTTTTGTATTAAAATTTTTAGGTTTTGAGGTGCTTCCTCAAAAAAATTCCTGCACGTGATGGACATTTTTGGAAGAAACATAGCATAGAATAACATAGCATAGAACTCACCTGACTGTTCTAATAATAATGAGTTTTGTGGAAAACTAAGAATCATAGGATCACAGAATCACTTATTAGGTAAGAGACTTCTGGAGGTAGTCTGATAAAATCTCTAAAGCTCCCTGATCAACCTGAGTTGTTATATTCATATGCTATTTAAGGACTATGGCAGTGATAATTCAGTCAAAGAATATATTTTTAAAACAGTTCTCGAAGCAAGTAAGCATTTTCCTTTTAGATCTGTAACGCACTAAGGTCAAGGGAGATTTTTTCTTCAGGGCTTAATAGGGTAAAACTTAGGGCTTAATACTGTAAAAGAGCTTAATATTGTAATACTTTCTTAACAGAATTTTATAACTTAATCTTGCATCCATACTTCTTCATTATCGTCTCTCTTAGAAACCCACATACTACCAATATCATACATGTGTGTTTCCACCAAAATTCTGAGCTGCATTTTTAAACAAATATCTAAGGAGGGAATTCTTATTTATAGCAGTTCAGTAAGGTAGAGTCAGGACTACGAGATATCATTCATCAATTCTGTGAGTTAGATTATTGATGTTCTTCCTCACCAATTCCAATAGCATCAATAGAAACCAATCAATCCATCAGAGACTGTAACCTAAGTAACATATCTTATACATTTTTTTTCCACACTAAACTGGAATAGGGTTGGTGAAATCAATGCAACAGCATCGGTTTGCATCAGCAGAGTATCTGGTACATCAATTTTGGGATGCTTTGTAACCTTTCAAACTCATAATACTCCCTTTGAACTCAAATCAGAATTCAGCTTCATAGGGATACGAATCAGGCCTTGAATTTCAGATATATTTATCTTGGAAACTGTTGAAACTTTCGTAGAATAAGGATTAAAAGCTCTGGGAGTTTTCTAATGAGGTACATACTCCTTACCCTGTGAGCTGGCAGGTGTTGATGGATCACCACATACCTTCTACTTTTTGACTTCTTTTCTTATTAAAGAGATGGGTAGCAAGCTCCAGAAAGGACAGGAGGAAAGAAATGAAACCTCCTTAGGTCTGAGCATTAGGATTTTCCACTAAAGATGCCTTCAAAAGCATTCTGACATTACAAAAGACCACAAGCTCCCAGGTACTGGATGAGATTCACATCAAAGGTAAAGCTCCTAGAAACAAAAGTGGGAATAATATTGTTGCAAAAACAGAAGAAAAGAATTTATAGAAGACAAAGAGAGGATTAAATAAAGGGAAAAGGAGAAACAAGGGAGAAGGAAAGTTCAACGATGTTGAGAATTAGGCAGCAATATTAATTACTTCTCTGAAATTGTTCCTGTACTGAGCTCATGGGAGTCCACATGGCACTTATTTATTTATATCCAAGAACATTACATGCAATTACATGCAACAAAATGATCTGGTAATCTTAGAGGAATAGACATAGCTAATATACATCCTTTCATCCTCAAAGTGCTTTAATATCTCCAACATTATATGAGGCAAAAGATACTGGCAGTCAGGGAACTTTTTCTGAGAAGTTGAGTGTCTTGACCAGGGTGAAAGTTTGAACTATGTCTTGACCAGGGTGAGAGTTTGAACTAGCAGCTATAACCTACTAAATTCCGGTCTTCTGCCCCATGATAATCATTCTGGGAGAAACCAGCTGAAACCAATCCAACCCAAACCAAACCACAGTACGCTCTGGTACTCCAGTGATGGCAATATCAAAATGTCTTAGTGATACAGAGAATGAAAGACTGGTGAGAAAGAAACATATCAGGTCATAAAGACATGGCTTACTCCTAAACTTGATGTGCACAGCTAAAGTACTGGTTACCTGAAGCAGGACTGGGATGAGGCATAATATTTCATGCCAATGTCTGTTTGGCTGTGATTTGGCTACCCCAACACACCAGGCAAAATGACCAGTGACTAAAATGCAGTGTGCTCTGATTAGCCCGGCATACTGCTGCTGTGACCACGGTATACTGTCAGAGGTTTTCTGCTCCCTTCACTTTCAAGACAAACAACCCAATGTCATCGTTATTTACAAACAGAAGGACAGTACCATGCAGCAGCTTCCATTCTCATTTTCATTCATTATGATATTTGACTCAGTTTTCCATTTTTGATGCATTTCATAAACATAGCTTGAAATTGTCAGAACTGTTCATTAAAAACAGAACATGAAAGTTCTCGCCTACGGAGCACATTCTCAGAACATAATTTTCTTCTGTTTTTACTTTAGTAAGCACAATGCTCTCATCCAGCTTCAGTGTATTCTGGGCTCTCTGGGCTCTGCCCTTATTTCAGAAATTTAACGTATTGTGGAATGCTTGCTATGTTATTAGCTATCCATTTTCAGCAGCAGACTACTCAAACTTGACTCTTAAGTTTTGCCACCCCTTATGCAAACGCCATTCCTGGATTCTCAGCTTGGAAGATGAAATATCCTAAGACAGTGTGTAGAGATGTGAGGCTGTACAGTTCAGTTCACTGATGTTTTTACAATGATCTGAAGTTTTTGGGGTTGCAAAAATATTAATGCTTACCTCCCAATCAGTCTCCATTACACATACGCTACTTTCTGCCATAGAGAAAAACAATATTGATGATTATGATTATTTCCCATTATGATGTCACTCTATTCTGAAAGGAAGTAAGATATATAAGACTTATAACATTATTTAAGGCAATTATTTAAATGTCAAAGTCTATGAAGTTTCCATGATCATAAATTTGTACATGTCCTTTTTTTGTTTCTTTAATTTTCTTCTCTTTGATTCAACTCCTCAGTGCTGCAAGAAACTTAGGGAATTCATCTTTATTAACAAATAAGGCTGTGTGAAAAATATTTATTGTCTCTCATTTCAAACAGCCTTCTTTAGTCATAAATGAGTATAAAGGAAGCATGACAAGCAATTTGCTGCATGGTAGATGATATTAATGATCTGCCATGCTGATACCTCCTTGCGTGATCTGTAGCTATTATTTCGTTTAAGTGACAGATTGCAACAGAGAGTGTTTGGTGTCAGTTGTGTCCTGTTCTTTATTCCCTGTTAATAAGAAATGAGGAAAACAGCTTTATTTGGGGTTAAATCCAGGCACCACAAGCACTACCAGTGTACCTCTCACAGGGCCAGCAGTGAATGCTTAGGGAGAGAACATAGGAAACCAGGAAACCACAGTGTCCTCCTATTAAACTGGAGGATCCCTTTTTGCTGATAGTGGTAGATGTTCAATCTGTTGATAACAAACATTCCATTCATCATATTTAACTTTGTCATCACTCTGTGAATTCCCTCTGAAACAAGCATGACAGTCTTCTGTAATCATTTGAGTCCGAACATATGAAGGCCTTCAAATCCTTGTCACTGAGATTGATCCATGACTGGCAAAGTTGATGGAAACACTTTAACATCAGTTGATGGAAAAGCTTTAACACCAAGTGTGTTTGCCAGAATAATGATGAGACCTGAAGACATCAGAGGCCAGGCTGAAAGACTGAGTGACAATGGCTGGAGATGCTGCAACAACACCCAAGGCTGCAGCCTGGCATTTGAGCTCTCATGCCAAGCCCATGAGAGCTAGGTATCTTGGGAGAGCAGGCTGTACTGCCAATGCAGAGGCTAGTTGGGTTTGCTGGGCTCACAGTGAGTGTCTGGACTGCATCTCTCTGCCCACTTTGGAGGGTGTCTGGGCTTGAAGGAGACACTTATCTTCCTCATCCCATTCCATTGCAAGATGGAGAGACGCCAAATTTATCCATCAAGGTTATTGTAATGTTGCATATATAGGGCTTGGATTCTACTTCCAGTTGGACGCAATGGTTTTCCACATTTCTCACACTGGCCTTCAAGCACTGGGTTGTATGGGCATACAAACACCAGGGCGTTTCAGACCTTGACATGGGAAAAAAATTAGTAGAGTCTTGGGTATTCCCAGTGATTTTCTGTTCTCCTGGATGAATTTTTTTGACCAAGTTTACTTCGTGAAAACAGACCTGCCTGCCACCACACAAAAAGAATTTTTGAAATCCTATGGATTTCAGACTGGTTCCTTAAAATACCTGCCTCCTGATAAACCATTGTGTGTCTTGAACTATCCTTTGCTTGATAGCTTTAACAAGAGCTTTTAAACTGGTGATGGACAAAGAAAAATGTGATGTAGTGTAGGATGCTATGAGAATTGAAATTCTTAATATTGGCAGCAATAAGAAGGGATTACTTAGGAAATCTCCATTTGCAGCCCACCCATGCTGCATACAGGAGTAATAAATACCTGGTGGTCAAGCTCTGTAGCTGGTTTTGGACAGTTGTGTTTGGGTTTTTTTCTTTTTTGTCCCACAGCTTAATCATTCTAATCAGTTCCATGGAGATGTTAAATGTGGTATGTTTAACACTGTGAGTGTGGTGGGACTGTTAATGAAAGCAACAGAAACAATTTGAGATTTTGTCAGAGTGGATGTGATTCCTTTGGAGCCACTGCAGTAAAAATCTACCTATTTGCTCCATAACTGCTTAAATATCTTTCACTATTCCATTTCTAAACCTCAGAGTTCCAAAAAAATTCAAATCAAGCTACTGTTAGGCAAAAATAATTTATATAAAAAGTAGAAATGATTCTGTTTTTACATGTGTTAGAACAAACCAAAAAATAGTAGGGATTTTGGTAAAATGTGAATCTGGGATTTGCATTTTTATGTACATTGCTGATAATAAGGGATATATCTGTTACTGATTTGTATAGGTCAAAATCACTTGGTAATTTCTTTTTCATCAATCTCCAATGCAGCATCAGTGAATGTGAATGCAGTACATGTGTTGCAATGCGTTGAAACAACCAGAAAATTCAAAGGTATATTTCCATTACTGTTTTCACTGTTCTTGATCCACTCTTATTTCTGCTATATAAGAACCAATAGCTAATTTGAAGGGGCTAATTGGGATTTTTGGAGAACAAGCTGGTGTACACTTAGAGTCTCAGCAGTCTGGGTTTGTTTCATTTTTCTAAGGGAATGGGGTTCCTGTTCCCCTTTGATGTGTGTTGTTAAAATCAACCAACAGGAATAAATAATTGGTACCATCATTTCATAGAGACTCCGTGATTATGGTAAATCCTAATCTAAATTCAGAATAAGCAATTCAGTTAGCATGCCAATATCAATAATTCAATAAATTTATGATGCATCACCAATAAACTACAAAACTGTCAAGTTATCAGGTTAATAGAATTTAATAAGCCCTTACAAAACATGGAAAAAGGGAATCTGCAGAAGGGGCAGTCCGTTTGGTTGTGAGTGCTAAGTGAAAAGCTCCAGCGCTTACAGCTTGGAGGCTCTCACACCGCTACCTCACCACTCTCACACCATCCACTGCAGAAATGGCCTGCTGCGATGTGGTGCCATTATGGCCACATTCAGCCATGCTGATCCCGCATTCACCTCCCAGCTGTGTAAAGACTTCACCTTCAACTTCAGTGGCAGGACCCTGAGCTCCCCAGAGTGGTGAGTTAAAGTTGAGAGAGTACAGTCCCATCGCGTGGCAAAAAGATGGTATTAAACTGGTGAAACATGGAACAATGCAGCTGGGATATTGCTTCATTTAAAATCAGAATTCATCCTGTGTATCTGTGATTGATACCACCATAAATGATTAACTAAATGTTGATAATTGAGATACTACCTCAAAAAATGAGAGTAGGAGCAGAAGAAGGGCTGTGTCCATATGGAGACTGTAATCAGGAACACAAAAAGTTTTGAGCTCTGCTATAGGATGTTGGATATTTTGATTTTAAGATATATTTGCCGAAAAGTTATTTCTTCTCTTTGGAGAGCAGATTTATGAAAAAAAGCCCCTGTGTGGTATATAGATATGCAGCAAATAAAAGCACATCCTTAATCATTATGAATGCACCTACAGGGCTCTTCCCAAGAGATATCTGCATAAAATTGCCCAGATTGTTTCAGCTGAGTGTAGGCACAAAGCAGGGATACATCTATGAAGTATATTAATCTAGACTGTTATATATGGAAGGGTCTTACAGTTCAGCTAATGTTACACTTGAGGCTGTTCTGCAAAATATGCCAACACAATTAATGTCAACACCAGATAACCAGTCACTGTAAATATCCTTAGAGGGATTTCTTATATCTTTTAGTAGAAATCCCATTTAAGAAGTTTCCAAATGTATCCCTGAAAATCAGAGGTCAATTCAATAACCTACAAACCAGCAGGCAAATTCCATCTCCCGTTAAAGGCAAGTGTTATCTCCTTTGACAAGAGTGGGCTAGTGAGAAATGAATAAATGGATGTCTTTTTTCCTCGAACAGACTCTATATTAAGCACTCAGACCATCCTTTATGCTTGTGTTGCGTTTGGCCATTGCTAGGCTGGACCATACTATAAACAGCAAGGCAAGCCCATTTTACACGAGAGAATTTCATCCGTCCCCTCCAGGCTTCATGCCATCCTTATGAACATACTGACTCCATTGCCTTGCTAACACCTCTGCCTGTGCAGGACTGCACCTATGCCACTTTACATACATTTATTTTCATTATTAATGAAGTAATTCTTGTACAGTAGTATTTAGAGGACTAGGTGAAGACAGAGACTTATACACGTATGCGTTGTGATAGAAAAGCACCAGAAGGCATGTTTACTGTTTTGAAAGGTGATTGATAAGGAGAGCAGCAGAAGCGGAGACTTACCTTAGAGGGCAAGTGAAAGGCAGAACCAAGGACAGGGTTCAGCTCCTTGAAGCTCTCTTCGTTGGGCACTGCTGTCCTGCATAAAGCCGAATAGCATGACTTGCTGTGGATATAGCACTGTTTTCTCTTTGTACGGTTCACATTGTGAAAATTTTGTTTTCTGGAAAGAAATCTGTATGGGAGGCCTGTTGAAGGCTTCTCAGCCTTTTATAAATGCTGTTGCATCTAAATAATTGGTCAATCATAGCCAGATTTGCCCTTTTTTTTCTAGACACTGATACCAAAAGGCTTCTGTCATCATAATATCCCTTCCAGCCAGGTAAAAGGAAAGCAGAAAAGTAATTTATTTTTGGCTTATCAGGCTGCATTGGATTGTACAACAGACTGATTCCCTACATGCCCCAGAGTACATTGTATTGCTCAGCAGCATTTTTTCCTGCAGCTCAGTTAAAGAACTGATTGTCCTCAAATTGGTGTGTTACTGTCAGAACTTGCTATTGATGTTTTTTGGATTATGACAACCTTTACATTTTCATTTATTTTACAATCCCATTTAAATATAAGTTAGTAAGAGCTATTCTAGAAGCTCACACTTGCCCCAGCCCCACACTAGATGCTCTGCTGTGGGAAGGCAAACAGAGGAACGTGATCTAAACCCATTAAAATTATCAAAAAATCTTCTTTTCCCTGTCTATTTCTTTTCAGTATCCCAGGCTCTGTTTCAAGTAGATGTGATCTAACAAGCTTTTGCTTACCATGTAATAACTGCAAGGTGATGGTAATTACAGTCCCCTGCCCAAAACAATGAAGTGTCTAGAAATGCAGAATATCTCTGCACTTTCTCTTTCTTCCATTGCTTGCTCCTGTCAGCCCCATTGCAGTGCAAGATAAAGGCAATTCCAGTTTCCACCAACTGCAACCTGACTGAATTCTAAGAAACTGAAAGAAATGTAAGATGATGGTAAAAATTATCTTTTTTCTTGGTTCATTAAAAAGACAATTGGATATTCAGCAAATTTTGGATTGCCATTAATTGCTACAATATGGCAGAAAAGTGATTTTTTTTTCCAAATAAAACAACACTTAAAAAAAAAATCACAGTTCAGAGAAGGTAAAGCCTCTTCTAGAGTTTTCCTTCCATAATGTAAGTCTGTGTTAGAAATTTAGAGAATGGCCTTAGATGGGACTAAGAGGTAAAATATGTCTAAGCCATGCAGTAAGCTATGATGAGGGGGTGCATCTTTTAATTGTCTTATGAAGCATTTTCATTTTTCATGGTTCTAAAAATCATTTAGGAACTGTCTTTGTGTATAATTGATAATTAAGTGCTTCTTTAATGATTAAGTCTCTAAAGCAATGTGTCTCCTGACCTCTGACAGCCACTCAGAAGGTTTAATCTCTGACAGAATATCTTAAAATGTGTGCTAGCTACTTTACGAGAGTCAGCTTGAACAGTAATTTTCTAAAAAGTAACTTTTATTTTATAGCAACAGTGAGAGATTAAGAAATTATCTTCTGTAATAATAAAAAAAGAAATGTAGAAAACTGAGAGTTGCCCTTTTTTTAAAAAAAAAAAGATACCTTTTGAGATAGTGTGAATAGCATCTAAATTAGCTTTGACAGAATTGGCAACATCCCGCTTTTCTCTGAGGAATCACTTCAGCTCCTGTATAGCAGGAGGTTGTGAAGAGAAGAGCTGGCAAGGGCCTGACAGGTCCACTTTGTGGCAGACTTTCAATTTGTTCTTATTCTGCCATGGAACTGAAACAGATTTTGTTTGTTTGTTTTGTTGTTTTATGAAATTATATCAAAAGATCCAAGTCTGAATCAAACAGATGCTTCAGCCTGCATCCCCCTCCCACTCATTCTGCTCACCTACAACATGATGCTCTCCTGTGCAAAGCTGTCATCAGTGGATGTGGCCCCACAAATGTCCATACTGCAGAGAGGCACAGGGATTCCTGGGATCAGCTGTAAGATGAATGCTCTTAAAATCTTGTACCTGTGTATAGTATAGTGCTATTGGAAAGTAGACTCTGCTGGGCTATTATAGAAGTGGATGATCAGAGCCAGTGATGCCACCATGGTAGGTCACACTGGACTGGAAATATGATTTTCAGTTTATCATTTCTTTAGCCAGCTTCACAACCTTCAGAAACTGAGAAGAGAACACAAAGAAAACTTTTTCAAGTTTAAGAAAATACCAAAATCCACCCCCAAATCAATAACAGTGACATGAAAGGTATTATCCTGTTATCCTGATTTTGCACTCTTTACTCCTCATGCTTCTTCTACACCCATTTTTATCATTTAGATAAAACTTGATTGGATCTAATTTACAAAGTGCCATTGAACTGTAAGTCAATGGTTTATTATTCAATGGAAAACCTGCTGAAAAGAAATGAAAATGTGTTAAATAAAAGACCTGTCTTTATGCCCCTGAAGTGAATATTAGGGCTATACACCTGTTTACCAGTTGATTCCATGGTGTTATTATCTTGGCACTAGATTAAGTGTGTGAAACAACATTTGTTTATTTAGGGTTTACGCAGCAGATATTTTACTTTATTATTTTTCTGCCTTATGAGCCACATCATGTTTATCCTCAGAACTGAGTCTGTGTTCTAGGTGGTGCCTTTACAGCCCATGCACTACTCATGATCAGGGAATGATGGAGCGTTTTATCCGGCCCTTCATGAGGTAATGATAAGGGTAATTGGCACTCCAGTTAAGAAGCAAGAGGGTGATGGAAAACAGCTATTTGCTGAATCACAGCTTGCCATCCAACTCCTCAAAGGACTCCTATGAATTTTAACTGACAAAATTAAATATTTCCAATTAACATATTTTTGTCTTTAAAAGTAAAGTATCTTCTTTTCTCTGATTTTCTTTTAACTTATTCTGCCATACATATAATTTGTTGGTATAGTCCTTCCAGCTGTAAATCAAAACAGCTCTCACTCTACTTCAGCAGGGGTCTACTGATTTATATTCACAGTAGACCTGCTACAAGATCTTTGTTTTTCATTTACCTTTCTAAAATTCAAAAAAAGCACCCAAGGAGTGTAGCTGAGACTCCAGTCCATTCTGTCATGGACACTGGGCCATGTAGCATTAATGCCATGAAAGGACACTGCCTGTCATGTTTTCCATAATGCCTCTGATGGAATTGTTCATATTCTTTTTCAGTTTGTCAAGACAAATACCACTGCTTATCAATACAGTAGGTACCACAACTCCGATATTTCTGTGAATCTTATATTCACTCTAATTCCAATTATATGTTGCTTCAGCATTAGGTCACAGTGGGATGGAAGTAGATTTTCATTTGACTACATTAGAGACAATCTTAAACCTCATATTAGTTTGGATGATGTTTTCTGACCAATTCTAATTCTTCTGTTTGATTTTACCCCCCCAGAGGAAAAAATAATTAAACCAATTTGAATAATTAAATGTGTAATTTATTAATACAAACCCCTCAACAGCAGAGAGATGGCAAGCACTGAAGGAAAGTTTTTATGATTTTTTTTCTGAGCCTTTATATTAAAAAATTGATATCAGACACAGAACAAGGTTAAGGTGAAAGAAAGAAAAAACATGTTTTTTAAGCCATTGTATGGACTCTGCCTTCTTGTTCCTTTCATCTCTGAAACAGATGGGGAACAGTAAAGAATAAAGCCATTCTGAAGGAGCATATGAATCAGTTAGATATGCATGCATGTTTATTTTAAGCATACAGATACTTCCATAGTCCTCAGCCAAAACTGCAGACAATTAGGGTTGGCATGAAAGGAGGTTAAAAAAACCCTTAAATATGGTTTTAAATTTAATTTCTTTTTTTTTTTTTTTGATTGCAAGGCTTTCTTTGCTTCATATTTTAACTGAAATGTCTATGGAAATTACAGAAATCATTATTTTTGGTTTCAAAGCAGATATATCTGTTTATGATTGGTTCAAATACTGGTTCTGAAATAGAACAGTATTTCAGTAAAACAGGAATTTACTGTACAAATGAAGTTATTAATATAAAATTATGACGATTGATGGGAAAATAGAAATACAAAATGAACCACTTTAATAAGTTCTCCACATTCTCCTGATATTTTTCTAAGTAGAATTTATAAATTCAATATTCTGAAATGACGTTACATTTTAAAAATATATACCTATGTGGGGTGTTTTGGTTTTGGGTTGGTTTTTTTTTTACATGACATGTTTGGTGCTAAACAGGTACTTTAATTATTCTATTACCTGGAACAGGTTGCCCAGAGAGGTAGTGGAGGCCTCATCCCTGGAAACATTCAAGGCCGGGTTGGACTGGGCTCTGAGCAACCTGATCTGGTTAGTGGTGTCCCTGCTCACTGCAGGGGGGTTGGACTAGATGACCTCTAGGGGTCCCTTCCAACCCAAAACATTCTATGATTTTATGATTCTATGAACTTGGAGAGTACCTTTTTTTTTATATTTTAGAGGGGGCATACAAATTTCTGAGTTACCTTGTTGACAGCAATTACTGATTATGAGGCCAATTATTGTTTTAGGATTATAATAACACCTGTAGTTATGGTTATCTGTGGACTATCTGCTTCAATTTATTTGGGTTTTTCTCACTGTGCTTTGACCAGGTTCAAACTGCTTCATTGAAAATAATGCACCAGACAGAGATATTTTTTTAATATCTGGTTTGCTAGTAAAAAAACTTGAGATTGCCCAGTTCTACACAAATCCCCAAAATCCTTCTTGGCATTTGAAAACTGTATTCATCTCTGATTAAAGCAAGCCCTGCTTTCATTGACTGTGTTGCTCTGCCCCAGTGAACCTTTTTAGTGATCATGGGAGGGCAGCAGATTTCTGGGAAGTCACTTGGACTCAGATTTGGCCTTGGTGCAAGCAGGAGGGTTAGAAGAGAGAAGCACCAAGCAGTACATGCTTGAAAAGGCCAAAACTTGACAAGACAGGTGGAAAGGGCTGGTGTTTGGGCACACATGCATCTTCATGGATGGTTGCTGAAACTGGGCTACCCAAAGAGGAAGAGAGGGACATCATGAGTGAGAGCATATACACATCAAACCAGCTATCGGTTTGTTATTTTTAACTAGTTGTTCACTAGGTTTTTTGGGACAGAATTAATGATATGACTATGGGCTCTGTCCTCAGCAGGGTAGGTAGGGGTCCTGCCAGGGCCCAGGAGATTTGAGTGTAGCGAGGACCAGCCTTCTGGGACAGGAACCTCCACCAGGAATGAACATTATTCACACCTAGCTCAGACAGTGATTTTCGCAGTCCTCAGCCAGTCTTTCCCATATTCTCTAGTTGATGCCTATCACAGCACACTTCACAGGCAGTTGATGAGGGTTGAAGTGCTGGCAGGTTGGTGACTGGACTGGGGCTCTTCAGCTGATAACTGTGATATTCAGAGCAGAACGGATGTCTCACACTTGGAGTAGGCTCCATGTAACCTGATCGCCCTGGAACAGCGGGACAGGATTTCTCTCATTGCAAGCATTTAAATAAGCCAGAAAACCTCTAGAAAGACTCCTGTACACAGAACAATGCCATTAATCACAGAACATGTTAATGGGCTTATTTTAATTTTTGCAGTACTCCCAAAATAACAATTTGGTGGTGATGGTTTTTTTTTTTTATTTTCTCTGCAGGTGATTCATCCAACAGTCTCAACCCCAGTATAAACTCTGCTTTTTATAGGTTACAGTTTCTAGGTTTTTATTCATGAGTTTGAATTTAAGTACATGTTTTATTAGTTTATTGAATCTGGCTCTCACTTCAACACCATGGAAGAAAATAATATCTACACAGAGTCATGGCTGACCAGATCCATTTGATAAGAGCTCTCCTTCAAGGCAGAGGTTAGACCAGAGGCGCCCCCAAGGTCATGCCCAGACAGCACTGTATGGTTCTGTGAAGCAGTAGGTGAAAATATCCACACAGAAGGTTTGATGGAATTTATGATTCATACAGCTGAACCTGGAAACCACGCTCATTCGTGGTACATGATAGCCCCTCTTGGATGAGATGCCACAAATAGTAGGTTAATGAATATTATTTAAATAAACTTAACATCCATATATGGCTACATTAGTGATTGATCCAAATTTTGGATAATGTTGGGAGATGCTAGGGTATGGCTGTGTGACAGAATGAAATTAATGTTAGTAGGGCTTGCATTACCTCTCATGTCTGGAGCTTCAGTAACTGACTGGCACATGACCAGCAGTTTGTAAGAAAAATGTCCTTGCTTAAACCAGCAGAGCCAGTAAGTGGATGAACATCTGGTGAACATCTGGATGGCTTGAATTGGGCTGGTAAAGGAGATACTGAGTTTCTGAGAAGCATCCCTGGTTTTGGGAGCTTCAAAACACTGGCACAGTGTGAATCTTCTATAAAGACAGATTAACTATAAATGGAGAAAGAAAGATACAACTCAGAAAGTTTATTCTTACAGCTGCCCAAATACTGACATATTCTTTGTGTGATACTAACAATGTTAAGGCACCAGCTGTAACATTGTGCCCAATTTTAAGCATAGCATTTTGGCAAAGGTATGGACCATTTGAAGAAGATCCAGAGTTCGATAAGAATAATGTAAGATCCTGGAAGCATGACCTGTAAGAACATAAGCTTATAAATACACTATGAAGTTACTGGAATTGTTTGATTTAAAAAGAAAGAAAGAGAGAAAGACAGGAAGAGAGAAAGAGACAAAGAGACAAAGAGAGAAAGAAAGAAAGAAAGAAAGAAAAGAAAGAAGGAAGGAAGGAAGAAAGAAAGAAGGAAGGAAGGAAGAAGGAAAGAAGGAAAGAAAGCAAGAAAGAAGGAAAGAAAGAGATGGATAAAGAACATGATAGTGATCTTCAAACATACAAAAACTTGTTGTAAAAAAAGAAGTGAATAATCTTTCCTTCATGTCCACTGTGGATAGTACAAAAAGTAATGGCCTTTTTAATAGTGGCAAGGGAAATTTAACTTAGACATTAAAAAAAAAAACTTTCTAACAGTAAGGATAATTAGGTACTGGAATAGATTGCCTGGGGAGGCTATGGAAACTCTATCATCATTAAAGCCTTTAAAGACGAAGCTGGACAAACACTCACTTGGAATAACAAAGATCTAGTTGATCTATGGAAGGCAAAAGATGAACAATATGATTGGCTGAAGGTCTTTATAGATCTGTTTTCTGCTAGTCAGTGATAATTGCTTAGCAGTATGTGGGATAATACATACTTGTCAAACACAAATCAGATAGACCTGACAGAAGCAAAAAATATTACATATAATTTTTGGATAGAAAAATATGAAAATAAATGACGTAGTGTAGAAGACCAGTCACATCTGAATAACAAATTTTCCAAATTTAAAGTTAAAAGTTCTTACACTGTGATGACAGATACATTGGAAGTTTATATTTAAAAAATAAATGGGCAATTGCAGGGTTAGCAAAAAGTGTGTCAATCCCTTTGGTAATTTTAAACATAATTTTATTTGGCAACAATAAGAGGAATCAAGCAGATTAGAGGATCTGTTTATGTTCAGGATTGCAGAGGCATAAAATGAAAGTCTGTTCCTTCCTACAGTACTTCATTTGCACTATTCCAGATTTCCAGAGCTATAACTGAGATCAGACTTAATTTCCTGATCCTTTATCCATGCCATAACCAAGTTCAATTAAATCTTTTTCAAGAGGTTCCTGAGTACATCAAACCAGGGGCAGGAAACAGCCTTCTAACTCAGTGACTTACATGGAAGGGGAGGTAGATAAAGACGTACAATTATTTCTTTGGTCTTGCCTGGGTAACTGTCTCACGACTCTTGAAGTACAAGCCTGCTGTAATCATTAGGGCATGGTTAATGAAAACAGCTCATTATTGTCTTGGAGATACTGTCCTCTAACGATGCCCTTTGGATTGAAATGTATGCAAATGAAGATTATTTAATTTAGAACTTTTACTATGTGGACCTTCTAAATATGAAAATTTAATTACTAAGTGCAATATTTATCATGAGGAGCTCCAGCTCTCATCTTTACCCTACCATGCAAATAAGAAAATATTCCTTTTGAAGTAGATGCTTATTTAACAGATGCTTTTGTCCGGTGTTTTCACAAACCTGTACAGATATGCACCAGACCAAATATGTACAGATTTATCCCCTTATCGTGGAGAGCATTGTATTAACATCCTTCACACTTTGATAAGGGTCCAGCAGTTCTTGGCTTCTGTAAGAGAATTTGCACATCAATCCAAGAGGAAGTAAATTGCCGAGAGAAAGAGTATGGTGTAACAAAATTGCTGTCTGACAGCGTGAGAACAATGAAGTGCTTTCATAAGTAAATGGTGCATATCTCATGATATGTTCTCGGAAGGGGATCAGCTGAGGCAGGCCAATGCAGAAGAAATGTTTCAGACAGGAATATTATCCTGCCCATATGGAGGAGAATTTGAGCTGTTGGAACAATTGATGGTTTATTGCTTCTGCAGTTCTGATAAGAAAATGCAGAAATCCAGAAATTGATTTGGGTGGACCAAACCGTTTTGTATACAGGGGAATCTTGGATGAACAGAAAAGTTGAAAAAAATGCAAATAGTAAACTACATTTTTATTTCAAACACATGGTTTTGTAAAATAGAAAGGTCTCTTGATATATGAAGCCACTTTAATGCTGAAAAATCTCCAAGTTTGATTCCTAGAATAATCAAACCCAGAATTTTTTGACATTTCAGAACTTCTTCTGCTTTTGTTTTGTATCAAAAAATCAATATTAATTAATAAGAAATTTTGGTATCACCAGTTTTTCAGCTGCCTCATCAATGTGGTCTCCTCTTTCACTCCTGATCCTGAGCATAGAATATAAATAGATAGGAAAGGACAGGAAACATTTATATTATCACAGCAAGATTTGTTGGCAAATGTGATATATTTTATTAGATCAGTTGATGTAATTGGGGAATAAAACCAAACAGACAAGATTTTAAGTGTATAAGCCCTTCTTCAGATCTGAAAGTATTGGTCAATATAAAAATGAAGTACTATTACTGAGATTATTATGTGCTAGTAATATATGTTCCTCTTCCTTCAAAATTTCCCTTGCTTACACCCTTGCATTATCACAACCACAGTGTGACTGCTACTACAGACATATTTTCAGCTGGAAAACACAGGAGTCCTTGGGATTCTCTGTTTCAGAAGGATCCTGAAACTCCTGGAAAGACTCATGCTGGCTTAAATGCCGTTTGAATTGGACCCCTATTAAAAGTCAGGGAGTTTCATTCAACCTCTTATATCTGATATCTACCCAGAAAACAGCCAAATGGCCAAAACCTCTTCCACCTTCAGACATTTTCCCAAGGCAACATCAATGGGCACACTTCACCACTGTTAAACTGGGCTGTCCTTTGGGTGGCAGCTAAGGAAAGTGTGCAAAACCCCATTTGCAGCAGGAGCAGTACCCAAGACGAGTGCTGTGTCTGTATGAGGCACATCCCCTACCTGTGTGGTTCTCCTCAGGGGTGTGTATTCTTCTGTGGCCTTTTTTGAGATATAGGAGGAACCTGTCCATGGAAATCTGTACCTACTCTTCACCCTAAGCCTGCTAACAGGACTGCTTCCTCGGTGGAGTGAGTTCATATCACTGCTTTGTTAAGCAAATGGGCATAATAACTGTGGCCTCTGTTAAAAATGCAGAAGTGTATGAGGTCAAAGGATCTCTTGATGAGCATTTTGGCTGGGTGCTCTCTGGGAAAGAGCCATTTTTCAGTGCTTGTTCTGTGCTTGGGGAGAAGATAGCACAATCCTGTGCATGGCTGAGCTTCTAGGAATTGCAAAATATGACAAAGTTTTTAATTTCCCCTCCATCCCTTCCTTGGGCACTGCTGTATGCGTGCCTTTCCCCATAAGCAAAGAGTTTCTGCAGTCAGGGTATTACTGAATTTAAGAGTATAATTGTTTATTTACTAGTGCTCACAGGAGGTGGGTAAGACTGATGTGCTATGAGTCTAAGCATTAAGAACCTCATTACACCTGTTGAGCAACCTGGGTTGTCTTTTTCTGACCAGGCAATTATGAGAATGGTGAGAAAAAGCAGATCTCCATCACTCCCAGGAGTGGGCTGTTTGTCAATCAAAGCACGTCTTCTGATTCTTACCTTTCTCCCTTTTTTTTCCCCTTTAGGGGTTTCACAGTATTTTTCGTCTTGCATCCTTGAGCTCCTAGTTATCACCATCTCAACCATTATAATTTTGTCTGTGTTTTTGCTGTTCTTATCTTGCATGACTTCAGCTCATGGACTTTGTCACACCTTAGCAACAATTTTCTCAGTGGAACTTAGCCAAGGTCACACAGCTGTGCTGAACTGAACTAGGCCTTGGGTTACAGACAGCTAGTCCCCAGGGCTGAATGCTGCAAAATGACAGTGTGTCCGCCTTCCACATGAGCAGAGGAATATATTCCACGGCTGTGTGTATTGCTCTGACCTCAAAAGACAGGAATGTTTTTGTTTGTCTCTTCAGATGCTCTTTGCTTAGATGTTAAAGCAGCCAGGAAAATAAAAAGGCTTTTCATAACAACTTCAAAACATCATCTCTTTCCCTTATTTCTCAAGTCACAGCAAAAAGATTCTTAAAAGGAGAAAACACAAAGATAACTGTGTAATGACTCACATTCATCTAGTGATTTTAATCTCTGAAGACACTTTAAGAAATGTCATAGCCACACATATCCATGTTGTGGGTTGTCCTTCAGTTTATATTACAAATGTCAGACATGATCATGGTGTTACTCAATATAATTACTTCAGCATTTAATTATTCTCCATACTCAGACTCACTGTTCATTTAAATCTGGAAAATAATATCAAAATATGTATCAATTTTGATCTTTTTTTCTTTTTTTTCCTGCTAACTGAGGATAGGAGTTTGTCTGCTAGGAGCAGACAAATCCCATCATCATAGCTGGGTTATATAGTAGGTCTGAGAGTCTTTCCCCTGCAATTTTTGTGCTTTATTACCATCAGTTGAAGGAGGATGACCCTTGAGCAGACTACTTTGGGTTCATATACTACTGTTTATTCTGCTTAAATCAGCCAGTCAATATTCTGCCTTTTGGGGTGGATAGAGACACCTGGAGCAATTGTACTCCTTTATCATCCAGGGAGTGCTGTCTTCAGGAGCAAACATCAGCATCACCTCAGGGTTATGAACTGGTGCCTCTGTGAGTGATTCACATCCTGCAAAAGATAATGCTGTACTGACTTTTCATAGCTGGATCCTTCAGGAGCTACCTTCAGCTCTCTGCAGCTTCTCTTAGTGTCTTCCCATTGTAGTTGTTTCCTTGAGATTTGGCAGGAGAGGGTGTATCTTACATCCACATAGTGTCCCATAAAGACAGTAAATGACAGCAATGCTAAACTGTTTTGGAGTAAAAGCATTATACAGCCCAATTGCCACCTTAGCCCTATAACAGACCTTTTACACACAACTGTCACTCCCCTGAAGTCCCTCTGTATCATTCATATCCCACAACTAAATTTTGTTCAGTGGTTCCCAGTTGTTATCTCTGGGTCTGAGTGGAGCACCATAATCTGCTGCTATGAACCCCCCAAATTTCAGATGCGTGTGGATTGAAGGCTTCCTCTCTCTGATTCTGGCTGAGTATTGATATAAAGATATGATATATAAGATAGACAGATATAAAGCTCATCACTGATATAGAGACCCAGGATGCTTCATAAGGCCATTTTCACCACTCTGTCAGGACAGTAATCGTAAGTTGAGTCACTAAGCTTATTTGTACCCATGCTGGTCCCAGCAGCGCCGATCACACTGCTGTGCACCACGATACAGATCGCAGGCTCAGTACATGAGGATGAAACACTTTTCTCAGATCTCTGCTGAACCCATCATCCGTGTTTATGGATAAACACTTTGTAACACAGCTTACACATGACCAATCTGTTGCTACGTGACTAAGGATACTGGGAAATATGTTACAGAGCGAGTGATGTACCTCACTTTGGACAAACAAAATTTTTATTTGTTGGTCTTTTGGATCTGCTGGGGTTTTAAAGTTTTATTTATTATAATTCTGCCCTTTACAATTTAAAGATATAGGCTGGTACACCTGTATGACTGATGAACAAGAATCCTAATGCAAAAATGGTTCAGAAAACAGCAGACATGAGAATACATTTGGCAGGGACCAAGCCATCTCCCAGATGTGAATGTCTCTAAAACTAAACTTTACACAGGAATGAATGAAAACATTCCATTAAAATTGACAGTGAAATCAGGGGAACTGCGTAAAGAGCCTTGCTTGGGAAACAATCAAGAAATAAAATAATTCTGTTCCCAAGAATGTTCCGAGGAAGCGAGTGACAACCAATAAAAGACCAAACACTTGAATATCAGCTTGCCTGCTTTCCTTTGAAGAAGTGCTGCACTTTGTGATCCATTCATTTCACAGAATGGCACTTGGTAATTTGTTCAGAGAACATTTTTGAAGGAGTGTATCCAACATTTCCAATTACATCTTAAAGGCTTCTCACAAAGAGAGAAGAGATGAGAAAGATCTTAAAAATGGGGAAATGAACAAATACTTCAGGATGCTTTTTTTTTCCCTCTCATTTGACTTCTGAATAATCTGATCTGCTGGAGGTATTAAGTAGCTTATTTAGTAGCTATGATCATCAGATAACAGGTTCTGAAAAAAAAACCCCACCAAACCCTAGGAATGAGAATGCACTGTTTGGTACCTAGTATCTAAATGAGCTCTCAGATGCTTGTATATCTCAGCTGAACAGCATAGTTTTAAGCAAGTGATAAGCGTGGGCAGGAAAGACATTCACTGCTATCATAATCAAGCTCTTCATAATGTAATTAATTAGATAACGCCATAATGCACCATAGGCAAATACTGATGTTAAATAAGTATTCACATACTGTTCGTTCAGACACCACACTGGGTATTGTATCCTGTTAGGCTGTCATTCAAGTCCCTTGTAATCTATGTAATTGATTCCTGGATTTCACTAGCCAATGCAATATACTGCAAAAGGGCAAATGTATTTGTGGGTTATCTGATCTAGGAGGGGAGAAGAAAGGGAAAGACATGAGAAAAGTCTTCAAGTGTGCAGTTGCCAGAGAGGAAGGAATAATTTATTTTCTACAGCTCCTGCAGAAAAAGACATACTGAGTTTAAATTTCAACAAGGGAGATTTGGTTTAGATATCTGGGAAACAACTTTGTAAGAGAAAGGAGATTGACTTATGGGAGTTGTTTAGTCTATGATACTCTGGAGTCTCCATCTGTGTAACCAGTCCTTGCCAGGAATGGTTTAAGATTAACCCATCCAAGAGGAAGCACTAGACAACACCCAAAGGACTCAGCCAGTGTAATTTTCTCCTCTAAATTTTCTCTGGTGCAACATTTGACACTTCCCCTGGAGTCTCTGCTCATTCCAACAGGATGTTATTGAAATGACAGAAAATGTGTGATGAAAGCAGAACGTATCTTCTCCCCTCAGCTCACCTCTGGGTGAATAACACCTTCTAACATTGCATATATGAATTTGAGGTGAGCCTCAGTCCCCATGCGTGATATGCAGTTACACTGAACACATGGGGACTGCAGTGGAGCGTAAGAGTCTCTCAGTCTTGTCTATCCATGAGAACTGAACCTCACGCTCACCTTTCAGTGGCATGTTGCTCAAATGATAAGCTTTACAAAGTTCTAAAATAATCTTATTCTTAAGAAGTGCACTAAAAGCTCCTTTTTGAAGCACGCATTAAACAAAGCTCTCAGCAAGAAGATGTATCTGAATGGGTACTGTGAAACCTGCAATCTGAAGAAGCCTCAATACAAATCAAATTCTTCCTGGCATGGTTTTCTGCACTGGCATGTGTTTATTCTCTCTGGGAGGTCTTCTCTCCAGCACTCCGTGACTGGAATGTGAAGGTGGAAAGAATTTTCTTTTCTGAAGTGAAAGAAGATTTGCTGGAAAGTTTTCTCTGGAATATTTTTTTTTTTTAGCCTCTAAAAGTGTGTTGGTTTTGTTTTTTTTTTTTCTTTTCTTTTCTTTTTCTGCCCCCCTTGGAAGTCTCTGTTTTCTGGAAAGCCTCAGTCTTAAAGAATTGTGACAGTACTTTGTGGAATTTTGAGTATCCTGCATTTTCCTTTCATCGTTATTGCCAGAAATTCCCACCTGGATCATTTCTTCTGTGTTGTTTGTTATGCCAGGATTTCCATGGTACATATGGTAAGCAAGCAACAGAGAAGATGGTGGTGAATCACGGGAAATATAAACCCACAGAGAAGACTGGGAGGATGAGAGCTCAAAGCAATGAAACATTGCTTCACATTGAATGCTATAGGGTGAAGGAGATGTCATTGGGGGCTATGTATCTGGAAGTGTTGGATCTATATCAGTGCAACGCTCTGCCTGAACAAATTAAGACCCAGCTAATGCATATTCCTGGTGCATGAAGACCAAGTTAGCTCATCCTCAAGGAATTTCTCTGTGCAGTTTAAACAGCAAATCGGGTTGGTGTTTGCCTAGGGGTGTTGTCCAACCTCTACAAGGTAGACTTTTCCTATATTTTCTCAAGGTCATGGCAGATAATGGAAAAAAGCCTCAAGTTTTGAAATAACATTTTGGGAATGAAATTTTGGAACTTAAGGATATACATATATATATAAAAAAATAGAGAATATTTACAAAAATGACTCCCAAAATGCCTTCTCATGAGCACAGGTACAGTTTTTCCAAACTCTCTTATTGACTGTCATCAACAGCATTGGCTATGCTCAGAGCTGTTTAATAGAGGTCTCACAGACAGTGTAATAATTTTGTAATCAGAAAGCACTTGCACTTGGCCATGTATTTCCTGCGGGCAGCTGCTCAGTCCCTGACAATTGAGTCAGACATGCAGATTCCAGGCAACTGTAAGAAAGTCACTAGTTATCCAGAGCTATTTCCAAAAATAACAATGAACACATGTACAATAGTTCTCACTAAGGACTCTCTGTCAGTTTGGGTTTTGCACACTCCTGAAATGTGAATATTAAATAGCAATAAACATGCCCATGTCGAGAACTTGTGCCTTCTATATAAATATTGCTGTATAAACCTCAGGTCAGTAATTTCTTTTTTATTCTCTCTTCAATTAAAAGTGCTATAAAATCACCAGGCTGGATAGTCTCCTGTGCAAAGGCTATGCTGGTTACTGACTTTGAGGAACAGTGTGGTTTTTCAGGGACTAATAAGGCTGAACTTCCCTGTGTATCACTTATGTACATCTACACTCTTGGCAACAGTCTTTTGTTCTGCCACATTTCATTTACTCCAGCGTTGGTCCAGATGACACTAATGATGTTCAAAGTCAGAAAGATGCTGTTAATAAATGTGGTCCAGAGACCTGATATGTATGTGACCTTTATCTTTCAAATGACCTGTGTAAATTCAGTCCAGTCAATACACCTAGATAGATTGCTGTGTTTCCAGGGCTATGAAATTAAGTTAGAAAATTCCAGGACAATAGGAATTGATGGGATTGCCTGTCTGAAACTGGCCATTGCTGCAATATGGCTGTAGGGACTCACTGATGTGATACCAGGATCCATCACACCTAAACATGAATTGATGAGGATGTTGCTGTCTGCTGAAGGTTATTAAAAGTCTTAATTGTGTATCATTCCCTGGGTGGCCCAGGCTTTAGCTTACTGTGGTTACCCAGAGTTTCACTAAAACAGAATATAGACATATATAAACCTAGGAAGATCTCTGTCCTATTTGAGTTACAGATAGATGCCGTGCATGATGTCTGAAGGTATCTAAAACTGTACTATGAGATGGCATGAGTTTCGGCTGAATCCCATTTGAAACAGCTTCTGACATCTCAAGTCACCAGCCTTGAAAAAGCTTGGAAAGGAGATTTTATCCTGCTGAAACATGTTAAAGAAAAATTCATAAACCCCATCCACTTCATGCTCATACTTGCCTGGAAGACACTGGTGCATTTCACAAGTGTTGTTCAAAACTCTTTGCTGAAGATGACTTCTGTTTTCCTAAAGTTTGATCTGAACTCTAGAAAAAAAATTAGAGATAGAGGTGATTTTGTTAAAAAAATATATATCTTTTCAGTGGTTCCATTTCAGAAGCAATATTGATTAGATTCTTTGCGTAACTATAAGAAAATGAGAACAGAAGAATGACCGTTCTCAGACCAAGAGTACTGCTAGCCTAGTACAATGTCCCCAAAATGGTCAATTTTGGATGCTTAGGGAAAAACTAGTGCAGACTGGGCTGTGCAGTATGATTCTTTCCCTGGTTGTGTAGCCTGTGTGTTTTATCCTGCTCCCCATCTTCTGATGAACAATGGTTTAGAGATTTTCTGGGATAACTATTGCATTCAAAGCTTGATAGCTGCTCATAGACCTGACTTTATGGTTGATAACTTGTTTAAGATAAGTAGTAAATAACAAGAAAAATTAAATCCAGGAATATGTGTTTGAATTTTGAATATGATCAGGTATTCAGATAAGACAGGGGGATGGTGTAATTTTTCATGTTGTCTGTGTTTCAATGGTGCCACATTTACTTTCTGGGAACACTTGGGCAGCAGAGCATAGCTGGAGAAAAATACTCATGAATAGCAAATATTAAGCTCAAATGCTTGAATATTCCCTGAAGACAAGTTCTAGGTTGTCTATTCTATTTTGTCATTTGCAGTTCCTTCTCTAGTCGTACACTGTATAAATCAGCCAAAAAGGGAAGGAGTCAGCAGTAAGAAAATTGAAATAGGCCTATACCAAAATTCACACTGCAGCACATCATCTGCTAAATGATCAGAATCCAAGAATAGTGTCGTGAGTGAAAATATACGGATAACAAAAAACTTGTTTATAAATACAGTTTATAAACAGGAAAACAAAGAGTTATTTTTACTTGGATGATCCTTTGTCTGTGATCAAAATGTTAGCTTCCATTTTATTATTTTCTTGGAAAAGGGGCAGAATTAAATATTACTAGTACTAGAACTTTAACACTTAGCTTGTCAAAACCACCCTGACTAGTGTCAAACCTCCTCATCCTTTGCAAAGGGCATTTAGCTCTGACCAGTTCAGCAGGTACATTCCTACCTGAGCAGTGAGTCCGCACATGCTAACTTGGCTGTTCAAACACCATGACTGTGTTTTTACAGTACATTTTTTGCACTGTGCTTTGAAAAGGTGTTTTTTAGATTTCCTGAGACAGACAACTGGTCCAAATGATAACTCTATCACTGACCACAAAGCAAGTCACACAATTGGATGAATGTAACTCAATAAGGATCTTACAACTAGGAAATTGATGGATATGACTGATCCTTAGACAGAGATCAATGCAGAAACAGTTAAGAAGTCTGATTTATCTTTTCAAGCTTCAATCTCATCCTAAGCCTGAGATCTGCCCTCTCAAGACAGTCTCTGAAAAGCCTCACTTGTGACATTAGTCTCATGGGAGTTTTCAGTTGTCCTCTACATGCTAGTCAACTTCACTCCAGTTGTCAAAAGTATTTTATATATATTACATAAAACTTTTCAAATAATGTTTGATTAGTTTGCTACCAGGATGGTAAACATTAAAATACATAAGAATTGAAGTAGTATTCGGATAAAAATTACCTGTCTACCCCATCTCTTTTTATAATGTTACATTTTTACATTTTGATGTTACATTCTCATTGCATAAAATATATGTTCTTTTAGAGGGTAAGCCCACTCCTTGCCACTTAAATATCCTTCGACTTACACAAGCACTCAGTTGTCCATTATGTTATTGTCTTTCTTCAGATGCAGATTAATAAGTGAAGAGCAAAATCAAGGACCTGTAATAATTTGTATTTTCTCATCCCTCCTCTTGTGATAAGCTGATACTGCTAGAGACTATCAGTTAAAGGGAAAGAAACAGAAAAGCAATGAATGAGATTCCACTACATTAGGTTAAACAACACAAGTTCTAAAGTGCAACTGATGCCAGGGAGATAGTAAATACACAACGTTTTGCCCATGAGTTTAAACAGTGAAGTGTGTTTTTCTTTAGTAAGATAACAGGGATTGGTAAGTTAACTGTATTGATCATTTAAAATATGGCTCAGGATTTAAGGATATAAAAAAATGTTCTTAAGAACAAATGATAACAGTGCAAAAGTATTAAGGCCATGCTGGCAAAATAATTAAATGCAATTGCAGAGAAAATATCATTTAAGGGCATCAGGAGAAATACTATTTTATTTATTTAAACAAATTGAACTATATAAACAAATGGGTTTTCAATTCCAGAAATGTTATAAAATTTATCATCTTAAATTCATCCAAGCTACTGCATTCTGCCACTGGAATGAAAAATTAACAGTAAAATCAACATTCTAGTTAGTCTTCATTCAACCCCAAACTTTAATAGAAATAACCTGTTGGATTTGACTGAGTGTGATATCACTAGAGAAGCCTTGAATTTAAACTGGCTGGATAAGGAAAATTGCATGGTTTGTGAAGGCTGTTTTGAATAAAATGGAAATTTTGCTTCTATCCCATTTAGCTGTCAAAAGGCCACTTCTAATACTTTCATAAAGCTATTTGCCTACAGAGCAAAGATAAAGACCTGGAAAAAAAATAACAACATAATCCCAAAGCAAATAACCCAAAGATAAAAAACAACAAGAAAAAGTATCTTGGTTTTTTAATTTCCTTTGTTTTTGGGTTCCATTCGTGTGTATGTGTGTGTTATTTCTTGATGGAGCTTCAAAATGCTAAAAAAACTGATGAAGATTTATTCCAATAGATTATTAGATTGCAGCAAGGTTATTAAACACATTCATTTTAGTTAAGAATTTAAACTGGGAAACAGCAGAGAAACACAAAAGCCAGAGTGACATGTAAATTAATGATAAGATAAACAAAAAACCCTACTTTTGAAGTTGCTGGGAAATTACATCAAAATAAATAAAAAAAACTATAATCAGAAGCTCTAGGCAAAGCTGAAATGGGGTTTGGAATTTTTACAAGATGACGGAAAAGTTAATGTCTCCTTCCTAGAAAAAATGCTGCTTCTCACATTGATGCTTGCAGAACATAACAATCATATGCACTGCCCCGCTCTCACAATCAATCTGTTGATCCTGAAGATAAATGCCATGTTTGTGATAGATATGAAAAGGTGATCATTAGTTACATCATTAGGGAATAATTTCACATTAAAGACATAGTTAACATCAGCTTAATGACTAGAAAAACTAGGGAAACTTTTTTTTCCCTTTTTTTTCTTTGTTTCTCTGCAGTCCGACATAGGATGTAATCTATTATCTGCACTTCATCTAATTGAACTATGGAAAGAATGAGCGTCTGAGAGATGCTTCTGAAGATTTTAAGCCCAGAGTACGCTATACTCCTCATCTGACCTCACATGTAATACAGGATGGTGTGTTCACACAGAGGTTTTTGAAGAAGCAGCAGCTATTTTTCCTCATTATAATACTGCTTTTTTGCCTGTCATGATCCTACACTATGCACTACAGAGATTGTAACACACAGACAGACACAGGTATAGAAATTTCTGAAAAGGATGGCAATACTCATTCTTGTGAGAATTGAAAATGTTTCTCATTCAAAATATGAGAACTTTCTGAATGTCAGATATTCACTTAGCACATTGCCCCACTAAACATGCTCCCCAAAGAGGTATCCTGTTTCTTACATCTTGCTGGAGAGAGGGCATTGGAGGAGATGGCAGTGCTGTTGTCTTTCTGTCCCGATTGCATTAGCTCAGGATCACAGAACGCCTGGGTAAAAATGTTCATTGCACTCACGCAAATCATTTTTCAGAACTTGGCTTCTTCCCCTTTTCCAAGCAGTTGCTCTACCACATGGCTGAGCAACAATCAAGGCAGATATACTGGTCTGCCTCAGGCTTCCCACTGGAACACAATATATGCATATTTTTAGCCTTTTGGAATATTCCTGTTGTGCTCCAGGTTTCAAGAAGAGAGTTGTTTAGCACAAGAAAGCAAAAGAGACAACCAAAGTGAAGGAAAAGAAAGGGTTCCCTTACATGAGGGAAGGGTTCTGTCTTTGCGAGAACACAGATAGGAATCTGCCTTCTGGAAAGGAGGAGTTTCATTGCCCAGGAGCAGGGGGTCAATATTTGAGGTGTTGCAGGCCTGCCCGTACATCAGAGATGTCCTAGTTCCCTATTTGCTGAGCTGTATGACAGTATCTTTAGAAAGGTGAAAGCCACAAGACATATAATAGACAGGGGTAGTAATAGTTCACAAGGGGAGATCCCTGCAGATGTTGTGGGGGAAGTACTGTGGTGAGTGGTTGTGGAAATGGAGCACAGGACCCCTCAGTGGCTTTGGACTCAGTCCCTGATGTCTACTTTCATCTCACAGAAAAGGGTTTTGATTATTCAGCCACTGCTGGTGATGAAACTGGGCATCAGAGCCATATTTGGCCTGTACGGGAGCTACAAGCAAGGGGGTAGCTACCCAATAGCCTATGCCTGCTGTGTGCCATGGCCTTGAAGGGCTTTGAAGGAAGCCTCATGTTTTGGAGGCATTGATTCTGATTAATGGCTTCCCTTTGTAGGCAGCGACATTCAGTGTTGTGGTTTAACCCGGCTGGCAACTAAGAACCATGCAGCCGCTCGCTCACTCCCCCCCCCGCCCTGCTCAGTGGGATGGGAGAGAGAATCAGGAAGAAAAAAAAAAAAGTAAGACCCGTGGGTTGAGATAGAGGCAGTTTAATAAGAGAGAAGAATAACAATAGTAATAATAATAATGGTAAGATAATATACAGAATATACAAAACAAGTGATGCACAATGCAATTGCTCACCACCTGCTGACCAATGCCCAGCCCGTCCCAAGCAGCGATCACTCTCTGAGCTGCGATCACTCTCCCCGCAACCGACCGACTAACTCCCCCAAAGCATGACATTATATGGCATGGAATAGCTCTTTGGTCAGTTTGGGTTCCCTGTCCTAGCTGTGCTCCCTCCCAGCTTGTTATGCACCTGGCCGAGCAGGAGAAGCTCAAAAAGTCCTTGAGTAGTCTGAGCACTACTTGGCAACAACTAAAAACATCAGTGTGTTATCAACATTCTTGTAGTACTAAATCCAAAACACAGCACTATGCTAGCTACTATGAAGAAAATTAACTCTATCCCAGACAAAACCAGGACATTCTGTGGCAGCTGTTACAGCATGTGTGTGCTGTCTGGTGCAAATTATCACAGGGGGGTCCCAGGACATGGGTTCACCCTTGGAGCCAGTTCCTGACCTATTCTTTGCCAGGGCCATGTTTCAGCTTCCCTTTCTTGCAGTGCTGGGAGAAGGTACCTACTAAAGGAATTGCCTGTTAGCCTGGGTACACTGCTTTCAGGATCTTGGAGATGGCAGGTTTACAGTAGGTTTGCTATTATTATGGGGTGGCAGCCTCTCCACTTCTATAGTGAATATGTCATTTCATAGTAACGAGAGAAGAAGTGAATGTGATGGGATTTCATCTGCTCGCCCGGCATGGATATGGCTTGTGCAAAAATGGTGTAAAAAATACTCTAAACTGAAACAAAATATTTCACTGAGAGAAGGAGCCTGATTTACTTGCATGGATTATTGCCTCTTTCATCAGGTAAAGACAAGAATGTCCAAGTGAATTAATTCATTGCTTCTGTTTCACTACAACAAGCGCACTAGCAACTCAGAGATGATGAACTGTTATCATCAGAAAATAGACAAGAAACAGCAGGAAATAGTGGGAAACATTATTATAAGCAACATTAAAGAATAAGAAAAAAAGTAGTTTAACCTTTTTTCCCTTTTTCAGCAAAAATCGTGTGCATCACTGTGAGTATGTGAATAGTCCTGTTGACATCGGTGAAGTCAATCCTGCTCTCTGTTTCACTGTTTTGCTGAATGGGATCCCCAAAAGGACAGTGTGCAACAAAGCGTGGCTCATGATATTTTGGAGGGAAGATAACTGCCTCTAAACCTTACAATAATTAACATTAACAATAGATTTCTCTTTCCATAGGAAAGACTGTTCTTAATCCAGCAAGTGATTAAAAACTTCATTATTTTGCTGTCACCTTTCTATTAGGTCCTTTTCCTTCTGGTTGACAACTGAGATAACAGGCAAGAAGACTATCCACCTGATATACAGTTTTCCTTTCCTTTAGAATGATCTGTGACAACTTCCCTTTTTGACAGGCCGGTTGAGTTAAAGCAGCCTTTTCTTCTCAAATTCAGCTACAGAATAGGTATGCTTCTATTTCCTTGACCTGCATTATTTTAGAGAACACTTGTGAGACTTAGGAGAAAACCAAAACTCAGCTCACCTCCCAGACTATAAAGAACACAGAAGCAGAATTCATACAGGAGAGAAACTGCTGAGAAGCAGCAGGCTGAGAAGAAAACAAACAAACAAAAACCTTGAGTCAAAGAAGTGGCAGCCTCAGCAGGGCACTAAGAGGGGAGGTTTTGCTCACTTGCTTGAAGTAGTCAAGTCTTAGAGCAGTTCTCACTGTCCCAATTAAATTGCAGACTGCTGGTTACTTTGCTGAGAAGAGGGAAAAGGAGAGAAGCAGAATTTGAAGCATGAAAGTGGCAATGTGCTTGTTCGGGGGTCACCTGTGTGGTGGGCAGCAGACACAGGGAAACTTCCACAGGGGATTTACTCTTTTGACATGAGCAATTCAATACTGATCCTTCTGAAAACTTAATGGATATGGGAGAAAATAGCATTGGAAGGGGTTGTTAAAGAGGTTGCAGTCTTAGGGGATCCTAATTACACTTTGACAAAATTTACACTTATGTTAGAGCTGGTCGAGGGCAGCACATTCCTCCTCTGTGTTGGGAAGGACTGCCTTGACTCCAGTATGTAGAATAACTCTTGCTAGAGCCAAGGGACCACAGTCATAACTAAAGCTATCCTTTTGCTTCAGTGTGTACTCTGCTGGGCCCTGGCCTCTGCTGATTTGAGTCCTAGGATGAGTTCATTTCTCATGGGGAGCTGCTAACAGCAAATGTCTGGTATAAATTGACCCAGAGTTTCATGATGCTCCTTACATTTTAATCTGTCTCAGGTTTAAGGACCACGAGTGAGGCTTGATTTCATTCTTCTGCATAGGGTTTTGATTCATTCCCAAATTCATTCTGACTAAGACTCCCTGTAGTGGAAGGCTATAGCCCCTAAATCCTGTAGAGTCAGTGACAAGAAACCAAAGGCCATTTTTCCATCTAAAATCTGTATTTCTTTCTAGAGACCACTGTCTTTTCCAAATAGGTTATAGAGCTACAAAGATTTTGTTTTCATTCAGTACCTGTTTTACTGAGTATATTATTTTTTTATTTACTGACAGAGCAGATGAGAGAAGTTTTTGCACTAGTGACTGTATACCAGGTATGCTATGAAAAAGACTCTCATGGAAGATTTACCAGTTTTCATAGAGGCTTAAAGAAGTCAGTCTTCTAACTCTAAAAGTTCATCTATAGAGCTTGGAGTTAAATATAGTGGATGACCTAAAGGGCTGCATGGGGGCATCTCAAGTGTGGAAGGTGATGGTGAAAGTGAAAGTTATTAGTTTAGAGTCTTAAGTAAGTTTCAAAAGTGCAAGCTAACCGGACTGTACCTCTTAATTATCCACAGATCACTTTCTTGAAGGTGTTCCTAATTTTCATGAAGTTCAGGAGATTTGAAGTAGGTGCTTAAACCTATCTTGCCCACTTGCTCATCAGCCTGCCTGAATAACTAGGCTATCATGCATGCTGTGGGCAAGCTCTCCTCATCTCTTTTCTTGCATATGTTTCACTTTACCTCAGTAATTAAAAATTCATTGGACAAGAAAGAGGTTAGGGAAGTCACGCATGAGAGAGGAAAGCCAAGTTACTGCTCCAGTGGTTATTTAATTAGTTAAACAAAGTTGGACAGTTTCAGGGGACAGAGCCGAGGAGATCTAATAAGCTTGTTGACTCTGATACTCTGCTGGAGGGACAGAAAACTTGTGTTGGAGTCTCTTGTCCATATTAAGCAGCCTGAGGACAGAAGGTGGGTCCTCTGCAAATGAATATCCTAACCACTGTTATTTATGGAGACACAACTTGTGAGAAAGGGATTTCACTGGATTTGCGAAATCAAATCTACTTGGAGAGTTGGTTGGGAAGTGAAAGATATGTCAAATGCAGCTGCCAATAACTACATTCTGCTAAGATGAGATCCTCATGTGGATGAAAATGGAGCCTACCAGCAGCATTTCACTTCAAAAGTTAATTTGTAAATCATATTGAAATTCAACACAGGTGTTGTTTGGCATGTGTTGATAAAATGCCTTGGGAAGACTGTATAGGAGTAATCTGATGAGGATTGTATTAGAAAGAGAAGAAAAGGACATCTTGTTGCTCTTTATAGAACATAATACTGGTTTTTTTATGGATTTAAAACCTCTTAATGGCTTTTTCCTCTAAGGGATTCATCACCTGTTCAATCATTTACACTCTGGTTAACGGTGCTGCGGTATCATCTAAATGCTATAAAAATTGCTCTAGTTTAGTAAAGTCTCTCACACTTTGATTTATCCTTGCAAGTCTCTTCTCACAGATATTTTTCCAGCCTACCAAGAAGGCATGCAGAGAGGTTCCCAGAGTTGTTTCCAAGCACTAAATCACCAGTACTGTATAGTCTGAGGGAACGGGCAAAAAACTGTCACATTTAGACCGTGGGATCTGTGTGTTCATGAAAGTGAATGACATACAGAAGTGAGAAATGAGATTTTCTGCTGATGCAAAGATGAGACATGGGACCATAAGAGGAAATAGGACTGTTGTTACTGCAGGGGTAGTAACCTTATGAAAGCTTAGTCATATTTTACCCGCTGCAAGAGACAAAGTAGTTTAAAGCAGGAGGTGGCCCAGTGCTGCAGAAATGTCTTAGACTCCCATCAGCCAGAACACTGTATTTCTTTAGCAATCAGCAGTTTTATTATGAGGATTTTTCTGATTTCTCTGCTCGTAAATATCTACCAGACTCAGGAGGATGGTGGAAAGTGAATGACCAAAGTGATGAGAGAATAAAGCAGCGAAGAAGGGCTGAACAGTAGTGGGTTTGTGAGTTTTCCACTTCTAGATCATTGGTTCCTTTGTAACTTGGAAGAGACAGAAATTTATTAATGAATATTTGTTGCTTTGGAGAGATGTCTTGAGCATTTTCAGTCTATTTCCTGTCTGTTAGAAAAGAGATGCACCTTTGTCAAAACCAACATTGCAGCTTGCACCATTTGCAGAAACTCTGATGCATCAGGATAGGATTCCCAGTCTTGGAGATGAGGCTTTTAGGAGACTGGGAAAGCAGCATTCAAAAAGCCAAAGAGCCTTGGGGCATCTATTCTCTTAAAATGGGAAGTCTAATTCTCTGCTTTATCTAGGAACATTTGTAAAAAAAAATAAAATCAAATACATCTTTAAAATCCGTGTAAACCAAATCAGGGTTGTATGTATTTAAATGATCATGAGGATCCAAGGAGCAGTTTGAATTATTCAGCTGTTTTCTTCACACATTTCCATTTATTAGTGTGCTTGCTTAAGGATAATATTTATTTTTTTTTTTTTAATGAGACCACTGGGGATGAAAGGTGGTTGACACAGGGGAGTACATTCTGTGACAGAGTAAATTCCTCATATATAATGCAGAGGGTGAGTCCTTGAGGTAAGAACCAAACTGTGTAGTGATGAATATGAACACTGATACTGTGTAGCTGAAATGGGATCATTTTAGTGATGCTTCTACCAGACATCTCAGAGCATTGGACAAGCAGAGAAGCACTTTTTGACTGAAGTAACTCTGGATAAAGAGTTTTCATTCCAGGCAATTTGCATCTCCACTTTCACCACCATGCATTAATGCATAAATATGTATAGCCTGTGAGAATGGTGTTGGATGTGTCTGATCCCATTGCATCCTGCTGTTTGACAGCACAAACCTGTGCCCTCTGCCCTGGGCTGCATCCAGCCACGGTGAGCTGCTGACAGCTCCTCAGGTGCTGTGTGGGCTCGGCGGGGCAGCGCGGGAGACAGCTGAGACAGCGGCAGCCCAGCTGAATCACTGGAACGAAGCAATGGCCAGGCATTGTGAAAACAGTATCACAAATCGCTGAGCTTTTCACATTTCCAGAAAGGTTGCTAAAGATTCTGATGGTCATCTCCCCACCACCGCTGCTTCTGCCTGCTGATTCATTCAGGCCTCTCTACCCTTGACTTAGAAATCCATCTGCTTTTTAAATTTATTGGGTTTTCCCTCTTCAGCAATCACCCAGATGACTTATCTCCTGTCTTTGTTGTTCTTTGTGAAATGCCCGTTTGTTTCCTTCTTCCCCATATTTCCCATTTTTCAGGTTCAGGTATATATTTTGTTCTCAGTCTTTCTCAATGCATATCCCATCATCATCATCATCAAGATCATTATTATTGCTATCATTATTGTTGTGGGTCAGCTAATTTTGTCCAACTTTGATAAGAAATAATAATAAGACTTGTGCTTTCTCAGTCCTCTTTGTTTTGTTTGAAGGAAAAATCTATATCTCGTATTTATTATTTCTCTATATAGCAGAGGCAACTGTTAGGTATTTTATTTTTCTTCTCTCTTTTTTTCCCCCCAGATGGAAACTTAGTGAAGTCAGCATATGTGAACTATATTTCAGTCTTTGAACGGCCTTCAGGACCAGGCACCCTAAGGAAAAAGAAGAAATCCTGCAGTTTAGGCCTATTATAAAATTCCTTCATCTCCACGCAATGCTCCCTTCCTGACTCCAGAGAAAGGGAGCTGTTTATTATTCCTCCTGGCTAAAAGGGCTTCAAGGCCCACATTTATTCTTCGTGATTTTAGGAAGCTGACTGCAACAACTGTGTCAGAGGTGAAGTCTAACCGGACTCCCTTTGCAGTCCTCGGGAGGAGAGGGGTCAGCTGGGGGGAACCTGGCCGACGCTGGGCTCAGCATCTTGTCAGCTCACAGCCCTCCCTGGACCCAGCCACACAGTGATAAAATTGGAGATACCACACGGTTAGCTTGAGGTGGTGGTTTTAAGAGAAACCGTGGTACATTGCAGAGTTAAGGAGTTCTGCTATACCGTGGAGGAGTCATGTTTAAGTATGGTCTTAATTTGACATTGAGCTGACTCCAAAGATATTTTCTGTACCCCAGCAAGAGTCCTAATTACAGATTTAACAGCCTCTTGTGAAGCTTGTGACACCACTTACGAAAAGGGGCCAATTTTTTAGCCAGATGCTCAAAAGAGCCTCTCTCCAGGCCTGGCTTAAGGTCTTCCTCTGAACCTGGGAATACTCAAGTCTAGTACCCCACATTCCTGAAGATGCTCTGGTGGGTTAGTTTGCTGGAAGCCTTGCAGGTTGAGAAAAGGCAGAATTTTTTGCCATGGCAAAGCATGAAAAAGCCTCCAAAAATTCTTGTTCCAAACCTTAGCTTAATTTTGATTTTACTTGTTGCTTTCTATTGTTAAACAAATTCTATTGTTTCCAGCCAGCACCATGATTACTTTAAGAGGTTTCTCTCCTAGTGGTTTTTGTTCAGGTACTCAGTCTTCAAATGTATTCTGGAAACTCAGTGTTTCATAAGAAAAAGTGGGAAAGCATAAACCTACTACTGGGAAGATGGGAGGTCACCAGGGATTTTGCTTCAGGCACAATGAGAAATAGATACTGGGAAAGCTGTGAAATGTACCTAATTAACTGGTCTGTAAGAAATCCTGTTCTCTTGCCTTTTAAAGGAGAAGCAATTGCATCTGTTGCAAGAGATCTATTTCCTCTTAATGCAGGTGTGGCTTTTAAATTCTCCTCCCATGATTCATATCCCTTCACTTAGGCTTCTTGGTAATGTTACTGGAGAAGACTTTGTGTATCCTGTGAGAAAAAAGATGAAAGATAAATATATTGTTATCCCAGCTGTTTTAGCTTTACACTTGCCTAGCTGTCTAAGGAGGAAATAGAGAGTATTACAGTGAAATAACAGTAGGAAGATGTTTTGTTCCATACCAGGTAACGGCGTAGAGATTTGGAAAAGTTGGAGCTGAAGTATAGGGTAGAAAAGTAAAGAATCTCCATAGCGGGGGAGAAGGTGGTAAATGGGCATTTGGAGGTGGTAGTTGATGAACAAATTACTTGTTACATGGTAAAACTTCATACTTTCAAAAATCTTTAAATCCTTCTGTGAAATGTTATTAAGAAGTCTTGAAGCTTAAAGGAAAGGAGAAGGAATAGATCCTAGAAGCACTAAAAATAATTCTTTTTAAGGAACTATAAGAGTAGAAAATAAATTGCATCTTTTCAAAGAGAATAATTCTGGAATGTCATCCTGAGAGCAAAGAGATTTTAAAATGAAATCTACATTCATAGACTTCTAGCTATTATCCTGTAAATGTAAAGATGAATCTCAACTCGGCTCCTATTGCATCTTTAACTCCCCAAAGCTTTTGTGCCTCGTTAATTACCTTGGCATCTTTGTATGCATTTGGAATACAGCACTTAATGAGCAGATCATATGAGCAGCTGCCTTTTATTTAAGGCATGTGGTCACAGATCAGATCTTAATTATGTTCCTGTATGAAAGAACAAACTACAAACAAGGTTATACTTAACTGGCTTCGATGGGGGAGAAGGGGGGAGAGGAATTCTACAGCCTTTTTAAATGGAATTTCAGCTGATGCTGCTCACTCTTTTTGTTACTGTTTTCAGAACATGTGCATGTTTTCCTAAGGCCCAAGCTCCTGGAGTCAGGTGAGAATATACACTTTTTCATTTCTCAGTATAGACTGTAGATCTTGCGAGGCTTGAACTGGCAGATGCAGTTCCTGTTTGCTGTGAAAGAACTCTGTCGTCTTTTCATTATGTTTCCTAAGTGAAAGTTCAATCTTAATTGATTTATAGGAGTTTGATAAATTATATAGGAGTGCTTTGGATATAAGCAGCACATGTTGGATGATTATTATCAGGCTGTTTATCAGCAATAATTTAGACTATACTAGCTACTGAAATACAGCACTGTCACTAATCAATGACAGCAAAAAGTGTGATTGTTCTAATGGTTATTTGTTTTTTGATAAATGAAAATATGTGGTTTTTCAGCAACTTTTTAATGTTGACATTTAGAAATAAAAACTGTGAGAGGATTGGATCAACAAAGGAGAGAAAAATGGATGAGTGAAAATCAGTTGGCAGATGATTCTTCCCCACACCCAGGGAATCTGTGGTCTATATGAAAGTCTTTGACTGTCAAATACAGAATTACAATTAAATTTAACTAAGTAAAATCAAACTAACTAAAAATGATTGAAATATTTTCCCTCACAAACCCTACTCCTCCTCAGGCATTTTGTAGTTGTCATTCAATGTGGCTTTAACAGAGGATGTAACTCTCAGTGCTGTATCGCTGCAGACAGACTTTTTTTCACCTCTCCTATTTTAGTTTTGTGCTGTCTGTTGAGATGTTATGTTTTTAGGACAAAAGTTCGCTATGATAGCTATGGGCAGCACCAACCTGTGGGAAATATACTGAGGCTGGAATGTGAAGGTGCAGTAGGTCCAGTGGCAACTTCTCTTGCTAGTTTAGGAAGATGTTTCCTCCTCCTGCTCATAAATGCACCTTTCCTTATTCTCCGCATTTCTGGGAGGCAGATTGCAGCTGTTCTCTTTAAACTGGGAGACCTTTGCCAAATTTCATCAGCTGAGGATCTGGCTGCTTTCCTGTCAGTCTCTTTGTCCAGAGAAGACACCTTTATGCTCTCTCTGTGAGGTGGGAGGTATTGCTGGAACGAGCTCTCAGTGGTGCAGTGTCAAATTCTCAAAATGTCAGATTTATTTGTGCATGTGATGGTGTAATTTGGCTTCCTGCTGTGCAAATGAGAGGATTAATTTCCATAATATAGAAATTAACCATGCAGTTGATATTTCTCCATCTCTCAGCACAAATTAGCAGCTGTGTGTGACAGCAGCCAGTTTAGCCTCCTTTTTGTTCTCCCTCAAACAGTTGCTGATGAAGACACTTGCCCCAGTTAAATAATACTGGTTGCCAAACTGGTGTTATCTCCTCCTGCTCCCTTTCCCCAATCATTTGTCTGTCTTTGAGGCTTCAAGTGTTTCCTACAAGTCATGGCTCTCAACTACCCTTCCCTAAGGAAAAAACAGGGGCAGGGTTGCTCCAGCCCAGGCTGTGAATCCTGTGTGTGATACACACGCAGGACCATGAACCCAAAGAGCTGCAGCACAGGTGCATGGTCCCTTCCACTAACCCTGCTGGGGAGATGATATTTCTTCTCTGAGGAACAAGGCAAACAATTGGGGTCAGCCGCATTTTATGCCACCTGAGAAAAGTCTTGCAAGCCTGCCTCTTAGAGCCCTTGTAATTCTTCTGGTAGATTTACTTGTGATTCAATGATATGATGGACTTAGCTGAAGACACAACAAACACACCAAGCCCCTGTAGGCTGAGAGGTAAAATCATCTTGTTATCGTGCACCGGATCCTAGAACCACAGCTGGAAACTCTTGAGACAGTCCACTGATGGGCCTTTTAGAAAAGGCTGAAATCTTGGCTGTAAGCTGTTAGATGTGGAGAGCTTTGTATCTCTGGTTAGGCAAAGAATATATAGCTCAGTTTGGAACTTCAAACACAGTAGGAGGGCAGTAGAGAGAAGGGAGACTTGCTGTCTCTCATTTTTGTTCCTTCAGCCAGATCCACTGTAGAATTTCACCCAGCTGAGAAACTGTGAAGGCTTCTGCTGAAGTTAATTGTAGTGTCTGGCACATGTGTGTTTACTTGCATGAAGCAAACAACAGGACCAAGGCCACGTTTTGTAAACTGGCAAAGGTATACAAATGGATCACAGAAGCTTATATGTGATGATAGTTCTTCAAGGATATGGATAATCAATAATATGTTTTTAGAATGTAAGCGTGTGTTTGGACGTTAATCACAACACACTGGGATGAATTTCAGTTTCTTCACTGAACTAGAGATATTTTTCTTCCCAGAAGTCTAATAAAGTGCTAGAAAGGTCTGAATTTGGCTTTGTAGCTCTTAATTGTTCCATAAAGGATTGTAGGCTTTGTATTATGTCTGTCTATAAATAATCAAACTCAAAAGAAGGGTGAGAATTAAAATGCTAATGAAAGTTAGTGTCACCTATCCTGATAGTGCAGCCACCTAGGATTCAATCCTGTTTGATGAAATAATAACTGAATGCACCAGATTAAAGAAAATGCCCTTGTGATTCTGATTTCTTCCTTGGCTAAGCATATCTATGATAATGTATAAATAAAATTTCAATTGCAATTTCAAGCTCAACTATGATATAGAATAGCATACTTACGGGCAAGCTCTGGCAGTTGATCTGTCAGACTGTTCTCTTTCTTTTCCAACTAAGAATTAAATGAGGTGTTATAAAGTTGGTAGGAGAAGGAATACATTGGCTACTAGGGAGGACAAAGATCCCAGCCCTTTCTGACTTCGTAACTCAGGGAAGGCAGGAACATGGACCCTCATACATTTTCAGATGCTATCTTACTCCAAATTGTGACTCCCAGCTTCCATCTGTCCTCTGCAATGTTAAAAATCTGCATAAGTGCAGCTGTACGCAGTTGTCCCATAAGCTCCTCTCTCCTGTAATTTAAAAAAAAAAAGTTTTTTTTGTTCAAAATCTGAGAGTAAAGTGTTCTCATAGTATTGCATAGTTCACTAGTGGAACTCACTGCTTCAGTGACACTACTTAATGCCAAGTAAGTAAAACAACAGGTGGCTGCTTTTTTAAATAGGATTGAAAAATCTATACAGTGTAAGAACTACTTCATAGTGGATGATACATTTCTAGATTTTCTATACTTTTGTGAGTAGGAAGACATTTACCAGTAGGAATTCAGACACTGAGCTATCCTTTTGAAAGGCTTCTTGCAGCTTACTCTAAAGCCTCCAGTGCTGGTCACCATGAAAAGCTACAGGACTGTGCTGACCATGAGGCAGACTTTGGTGGGAGATGGTAGTTCCTCTGAAATCACAGCCATTTACAGAGCTATTAGTGACTAATCGCTAACAGTAGCATGTTCAATGGAGTTGCTAGACACTGCCCACTAGGGGTTGGGAGTTCCCTGTTTCCTCCTGCTGAGATCACTGAAGTGTGGGAGCAAAGAAGGGCAGGACAAGGACAAGTGTAAAAGCGATGATACTATGTGCTCCATGTGTGTAGGTTTTTCTCTCTCTAGCAGTATCACATGTTGTTATCCCCATCCTGGAATACCAAGTGTTTCGGTACACGTACTTTGCCACTGAATGCTTTCTGTGGGCTGTTATACCTGATATTACTAAAGGACATAGTGAGTTTGGTTCTTCTAGCTGACTTTTAAAAATAAGCAAACATTGGAATAATTTGTTAACTACAGAAAATGTCAGGTTTTCATGCTTGATATAATGACATTGCATCCAATTTTCATCTCTTTATGAACTCATTCTGGACCTGTTACAAAGAATAAAACCAAATGTGCTTACATCTGCCTTAATATATGTATATGATATTTCTACAGTAATGTCTCCAGGAGTTACAGCCTTGAAAAGTGTCACTATGCTCAGGACTGCTATTACTGAATTTTTTACCATATGGTGCTTTTTGATGGATGGAACTTGTGGAATGATTCAGAAATACTTTTGTCAATGAAAGGGACACATTTACTGTTATTGAGTGGGGTCATATTATTCATTGGACAGTATCTGGGCAACTGCCAATTTCTTGGTGAAAATATCTTCACTTTGAGAAGTTAAGTGCTCCAACCAGTCATGCCAAAGTTGTGGTGTCTGTTAGTAATGATTGGGTTTTTTAATCTATTTGTTTTAAATGCATGGATCACCTGCAAAAGAACTATCTTAAACCAACAAACAGCTGTGTTGTCTAAACTCTCAGCTTGGTCTTCATGTGCCATTGTGGGAGAGAAGGAAGCAGAGTCAGTCCATCCTAAGATATGTCTCTGCCATTAATCGGTCTCTAGAGGCTCCTATCTCTCTTCATTGATTGTGAACCATTAAACTGCTACGCTTTCCCTAGGCAGCTAAACTTAACTGAGACAAATCTGCTGGTGAAGGAGCAGAAGTACTAACAAGTGGCTTTGATAGGGGAAAAAATGAGCATTGCTATTCACAAGTAAAGTGCATTGGTTACAAAGAACCCATTGTAGGAAAACAGTACATCAGATGAAGGTGAGCAGCACTTCTGAATGAGGAGTTACTGAGCCCAGAATGCCCTGTACCCCAAAGTCAGTTCATAAATAATTTACTGAGTAACTACCTGTGTGTATACCTATAGCTGTGCCCACTCAGAATCCTGCAGCATGATTACTGGGTGCACTGTCACTCTGTGTTAGTGTCTGATCATGCCTTTGTGCAGTTACAGGGAAATGCTGCATGTAGCTTGGAAACAGTATAACCATGTTAGCGAATGAGCCAGGGCAGCGCTGCGGTATAAATATTAATGATTCAGTGTCTCCACACAGCTCAGTATTGCAAAGCATTCTTCTGTCTATTCCTCTGACTTCTGGGTGATTTGGGATGAAGCATGCTCTGGCTTTTCCTTTCTGATCCAAGTACAGTATTGGGGAAAAGAAATAATTTTCTGAAAGAACCGTTTCAACTAGCTTTATTTTCCTTTGGCTTCTTCACAGCAGTGTAGACGTGGTTCTAAGAGGCACACGTCTGCTGTGCTTCATCTGCTTCAGAGGCAGTAGTGACTTGTGGCACCTTTAATAACACTGGAGGAAAAATCAGGAGGCTCATCCAATCTAGACGTTTGTGCTTTGCATTTCCTATAGATACATTTTTTATAAAAGGAAAAAAAAAAAGGTGCTTTAGCTACTTGTTTTAAGCTAGCTGTTCAGCTTTGCAACTAGATTTTGCTCATGTTCTAACATTTTGGTGTAGACACGATGCAAGGTGGGGGTCTCTTCTACACCTGTTCGTGTTGATATGCCCAGGCAGTCCTTGCCATGAAAAATATGCAGTTCAAGTAAATACACAAATGGCTTTACCATCTGAGGAACAGGACTGGTACCTAGAACATAAGGAGATTACATGGACTTGCTTAGTGCTTCAATAAGAAACTTAACCAGCTCTTGCCCGCCACCTCCACCTTGCCTAATAAATACACTACATTGGAAATATTTCAGGTGATCCTACAGCAAGTCAGATGAGTTTTTGTTTGGTTGTTTGGGGGTTTGTTGTGTTTTGTTTTGTTTTTCTTAAAAGAGGGTTATTCTACAGAACTTCCTCACCTTGTGATTCAGCTCAGCTACCTGTGCAGATTCAACCACCTTGAGTGACAAAGAGAACAGAAACCTGAATTTGCTGAAGTAGAACAACTCTTCCTTCTCCTTATGTATATTTGTTTGTTCCTCCCCATCTAGCCAGCTTTACACTTCCCTAGCCAGTTAGTGTTCAAGCTCCCTGTATTTATGCTAAGCTCCTGCTTGTGCCTGTATAACATTCAGATACCCCAGAGTATCCCTCTGCGGTTTTGTCATAAATAAGCAGTGACCTGGCACAGCTCTTATTTTAAGATTGTTTTGCAAAGTATTGCCCTGTTTTCCAGAGGGTAGGGTAGACTTTCAAACTGGCTCTGTTGTATGACTTGTCCCTGTATTTGACACAATATGAAAAAACATCCCTCTGGGGCAGTAGACCTTATTCCAGGGTGAGATCTTTCACTTCATGAAGGTAAATGCAACTGGATTTTTCCACTCACGTGACCATGGGGTTGAGCAGAACCTCCTTCTGTAAATTTATCAATTTAATGACAAACACACTCATCAGAAGTCCTGCCCCTTTCTTTCTCTATGCACGATTCTGTAATACTTGTACTAAAGGAAATCTTTAGCAGTCAGTAGGAGTAGATCTCTTCCTTTTAAAAGGAGTGGCCCTGGTGGGTGCTCTGACCTTACACCCCACCAAGTCAGCATAGAAAAGGTGAGACTGCATTTAGCAGGCAAAGCCAGGTGTTTAGCTCGCATCTCAGTAGGGATAATTTATCCAGTGATCTTTTACTGTGATGATTTACATTTTCAGTTCTATGCCAGTGTTCTCTGAAGTATGATCTAATTAGTAAAAGGTGTTTGAGATTCTTTTTTCCAATGTCAGATGATTTTCCTACTCAAAAAAAGCTTTCTACTGATGTTTTCTGCAAATCAATAAGAGTTTTGATAACATTTGAAGATTTTTTTTTTCTTCCCCATAAAGACAAGGAAGAAAATGCTGTCTGATATGAAGGAAATACTTTGAAAACCTTGCTTTAATTCAAGTGGGTTTTACCTGTATTGTATTTATTTTATGACATGCTCATAGTTGAGATTCTTCATATGTTATATCTTGTTATAATTGCTGATAAGAGTATGACAGTATCGCTTACCAATAGGCTGAGAAATCTCACTAGCAGAACCTGTAGGAAGTGAAGTCTCAAATACATGTATGTCAATGTGCACGCACAAAAATTTTTTGCCAGTTCTGATTAAAGGTAGAAACTTTGGCAATATACTGTAGAGAATTAGATCTGTCTTTTTCAAATTGTCTGCCTTGGGAGGATCTCTGCTGGTTCTGGGAAACTTTTATATTAAGGATATGGTGTGAGAGGCAAGAACTCCTAGCTCAGTACCTCTGATTTTAGTCTGAAAGGCATGAGAAATGTTATTGTTACAGCTGTAGGATAACAATACACTACCTTTCAACCCACAATAGTCTGTGGTTCTAGTATCAAAAATCAATTTCCTCTGGAGGACCAGCTTGGACAGTCCTTGGAATCGATGTATTAAAGGTGGGAGTTTTGGTCTATTTGCTTCTTGGCTTTGCATTTTGAATGTCAGTTGCACTGTTATTTTCCATTTCTGGAAAATGAAGAATGAGTTATGGAGGTGGTGATGCTTTTTATATTCTGCCTATGAATATGATAATTTAAATTTAGAAGTTATTAAAATAAGTGTTCAACAATCTCCTGTGGGATGTACATAGTTCCTACTATATATACCCTTGATATATATTGTGAGGGCAAGATGGGTACTACTTTCCAATTTATACACGTTTTAAGTCTGAAAGGTGAACTACAGGTCAAGCCAAAGAAAGGCTAACAACAAAGCATAGGGCTTATTATATGCAGAGCTATGCTTCTTATGTTACAGATTAGGCCTTTACTTTGTATAAAATCTATGCTCCCGTGTTTCTCATAAGAGATAGCTTTAAGCCTGACAATATCATGTTGAGAATCACCAGGTGGAGTTATTGCACACATTTTAGAGATTATTTTTCTGACTACATAAGCACTGTTAAAGACACAGTTACATTAGTTTTCATTTTGTGAAATAATTTCTGACTGTAGGGTGTATCATAAGTCATGAGGGATGTTATTTCCCGTTCTTAAACTCCCTACCTAGAGTCTTTTCTGTTAGCCCCTGGGAAGTAAGCAGTTATATCTGGTGATAGTGTCTTAAGACAACTGTCTGCATGCTGTCTGCAATCTTCTTTGGTTTAGAATTGTGTATACAGTGTAAGTAAACACATTGCACAATATATAAACCTGAACTGCACATCAGGCAGGTTTTTAAAGGTGAGGAAATATGCAGGTAAAGGATGAGATGTGTTACTGGTGGGTAAGTTTGGGTTTTTGTTGTTGAGTGTGGAAAAGGGGTCAAAATCAACAGCAATCATGGGAAGGGAAAAGCTGCCAGGTTGGAAGATTCCACAGGAGGAGAAATGAGGAGTATCACACAGGGTTCTTGAAGAGAAAGAATAAGGGTAGGTGGAAGTTGGGGAATGAAGGCAAGTGTTGTAGGGAATATCTGGAGAAGAGTGTAGAAGAAGATAAGGAAATAGAAGAAAAGGCATGGGAAGGTCAGATGATGTAATGCAGATGAGAAACATGCTGAGGGCCTTGGGATATAGGGCAGATAGGCAGGTATAAAATATATTTGGAAAATTCTGTGGGGAGAGTTCTGATGTAGCTCAGACTTACTCTGGCCACCACCAGCAGCAGCACAGAATGGGCAAGAATATGACAGGTGTCTGTCACCATATGGATCCCTGCTGGGGGGACACAGGAGCTGTATCTATCCCAATCTAACAAAGGCATATTGATTAATTGGGAATCTGCATGCACAGTTCTGTCTGAATGTCAGTAAGATGATGTGAATGCCTACTTTAAATGTTAAAATATTCTTTAGATTGTGCTCGTATGTGTTTCTTTTGCTCTTTGGAGTCAATGCACTGAGATGTCTGAGTCAGACAGAATGATCTTTCAAAGTCAAGTATTTGAACAGCAGTTAATATCTGCCCCAAAAAATCTAAACTGAATATGCATTAAATGAAGGCACTCAACATCACACACTAAACTGGGGTAGCATCTACAAATACTTACTTAAGTAGTAATTTAAGAATGAAGAAATAATTAATAGGAATTAACTGATTGCTTACTGTGGCTTTGTGGGGAATTATGATGTTTGTCCACCTTCCAAATAAAAGCACACCAAATGAACAAAGAAGTCAAATCAAGGAAAACTTCAAACTGTAAACAACTTCCACTGAAGAGCTTAGCACTGGATATGCTTTCTCTGCCACTTCACATCACTATGGAGGATAGGGTGCTTAGGAATTAGTATAGATTTACTGAGACAAACTGCTATATCATATGCAGGAGGTCACTCTCTCAGTTTATAAAACCATTAACTTCCTTATGGGACAAACAAATCCACCATTTCTATAAAAGAAAACCTCTCTGTTTGGAAAAGGTGGTTTGTACGCAAGTACTATCCTGTATTAAGATACTGAATTCTCTCTCTGTGGCAAACAAAGTCCTGCACACAGACTTCTCATAGATGCTTGGAGGTGCATATCCTGTACATGGTGAGCAGCAGAGGCAGAAACCAAACAGTGGGTCAACCACCCCAGATTTTTACCCTGTCACTTGATGATAGGCAGACAATTTGGGAAATGATGCCTCTGGTAATCATGTGTGCTTCCTTCTACATCAGACAGAATGTTCCCATTTTTGAAACACAAGGAATTACTGAACTTTTAACTGCAGGACCTAAGAGAGGGAAGTAATTCCATATGGCACTCTTGTACTGCTGGGTTGATGGACACAGAAAAAAGGAGAAAGTACCCGAAGAAATACCAGAGGACTTGATTCCCACCCTCTCTTTTTAGCCGAGGCAGAAAAAATTCTGTTTGTGCATCTTTCTCTCCTTCTCTGTGCTTTTCTCAGATGACATTTTATTGTCCTCTTGTTGCTAAACTGATATTGCAAGAGATTTCCTATTGTGAAGCTGGAGAAAGAAATATTGCCACTGGCTTCTGTCACTTACCTTTCTAGGAGTTAAGGTTACCAAAATGAAGATTAAGGGCGGGGGGAACAAGGCAGAGGAAACAGTTAAGTGGGAAAAAATGACAACTCTCTGTCTAGAAGGATTCTCTGTGAAACCAAGGAAGGTGCTAAAAATAAGTGATTATCATCCCTTTTGCAACATGAGTGTCTGTACATAATTAGGTGTTCAAGCTGGCAAACCTCTTCTGAGAAGACATGCCGTGGGGTCTGAATCATCACTAATGGCCTTTCACATTATTGGTATGAATGCAAGGAATGTTAATGTCCCTGCCTATTTACCTTCCAATAGATGCACATTTTCTAGCAGCAACTTGTCATAGAAGGATATGGAAAAGAGAAAAAATATCTGTTAATTCCACTGAAGGCTTCACTGTGCTGATACAATTTCACTAGAACATTCTTTGAGTCCTCACTGGGATGTAGAAGTGCAATAGAACGTCCTTGGTCTCCCTGAATTTTATTAGAGGTTTTTTTGTAATTATTTTTTGCTTCTAAGGGAGAAAAAGGTTGCACTATAGCCATCAGGTTAGTTAACCTACATGCCTATATTCTGGTTTCAGAAATTCCCTGGATGTGACAGCTGCTTTGCTAAACAGTAAAGAAGGACGTGACATACTTGAATTTCTTGAGCACTCTTCATGCAAATCTTTCCAAAGATTGCATATTTGAAAATTTAGTTGTCTTTATTGATACTAGTTACCTGTAATGTAGCCAATGAGGTAATTTATTTTCCCGTTGGTGTTGCCATTCTTTGCTAGTTATTATGTGCCCATTTGATGGGGTATACATAGGGGTGGATATAGTTAGGTACTGTCAGACTAGATCAGACCCAAGGTCTCTAGCATCCATATTCTGAACTCAACAGTGATGACCATAATAATTTTTAGAAGGTATAAGAATTACCATCATGAATATTTCTCATATGTGCCTATTAAAAATCCCACTCAGTCCCTGGGTAAATAAAAACTGGCTTTAACCTAGGTGCTTCAGATTTTCTCTGTCTCATAAAATGTTTTTCTTTTCACCATTAATAATTTTAAGTCTTACAAAATTTTATCTCTCTGAATGTGCAGTCACTCTAGGAATCTTTCCAACCTCTTTTTCCCACAGATATCCCATGGCAGTGAGTTTTACACTCACGGAAATTTTTAACTGCATCTCAGACACCACGATCATACCTATCTCCCTAGTATGAGAAAAGGAGAATAGAATTCCAAATCTGGAGTTTGAGGTGACTGATTATTCTTTCATGTTTTTTCGCTACACCTTGTCTTATCTGTCTCTTTTCTAGAATAAATTTCCCCAACACTTAAAATTTCTGTTCATATAAGGGTGCTTCCCAGGCTGCTGTTTTCTTTTTTTTTTTTTTTTTTCCCTAAATTCTTCCTAATGCTGCAGTGTGACTTGGGAATGGAGTGAATAGAACAGCACAGAAGTAATAGATGAGGTGATACAATTTATTTATTCAATCATTCCTTATTCTTCATCTCATCCAACATAGCACCTAATATTGTACTTTTACTCATTTTAGTTTGTGTTAACTTCAGGGCTTCCTGCCTAAAAGACAAGGTCAAAGTAATGAAACACCATAAAAGAGACACTGTTCACAGAATTTCAGTTTGTAAAAGGATCATGTGAGGAGATGATTTGCAGTAAGAAAAATTAGAGTAAGATGACACAAGGAGCTCCTTCTGACTGTGTACTCCTAGGAGGTATGTGAAATATCATCATCGCGTCTCTTCTTGTGGGCTTTTCTACTTCTGAAGGATGGCAAATCAGGAAGATCTGGATTCCTGATTTGAGATTATGATTTCAACTGATATGGAGCATGCCTAACAATTGCCTCTAACTTTAATCTCTGAATAGTTTGGGGCTCTGCAGTTGCTTTCAAAGATTGAAGAGTTCTGTTCATGTGCAATACCAGCTTGTGTGTACCATGTAAGAATGAGTAAATGTGGGAGATTTGGTACAGTGAGCACAACCACTCGTTTGTGAGGTCAGAATGATCTCAGAAAAGTGTCACCAGTTGGCACAAACCTCACTTATGAATAAGTGTTGTATCTGATCTATTGCACCTGAACTCGGGCATCAAACCTTAGGCCAATTGAAAGTTGCTATTTTGTTTTACCGGGAGCAAGATGAGGTAACCTGCTTCCCTCCACAACCTCTTGAAACACAGTGTTTTCAGCTAAGCTCATATTTAGTATTATGAGAAAAACAGTGTTGTGATGCACTGCTTTCTACTTGGGACCCACTGGCTAGTTCTAGGGGTCTGTGAATGGCAACAAACCAAGCTAAGCCTGTTGCCAGTAAGGTTAAATTAGCAATGTGATACTCTGCACAGATGTTGTAAATGAAAAACTGTTGAAAACCACTTCTGTCTAGTCAACAACTACTGGGAAGCTCCACACCTGGCTTTTGTGATGTGAAAGCAATCTTCACGCAGAATCTACTAGTTTCCCTGAATGGTTTGAAGAGATTTTCTTTTGTTGTCCTGTTATAACTGTAGAGTGAAGCAACCTTGAAGTAACTGTAGGGGGAATATTAAAATATAATGAAATGCCTTTATTTCTGTGCTGTGCTCTCATGTCTTAAATAGATAAGTAGTCTCTGCTGGAAGAAAGGGGAAAAAAAACCCCAAACCGCAGATCATTGAACTCAAGGCCAAAATGAGTAATTGGTGAATTAGGGCTGCCATTTCATATTGCATTAGCATGTTAACAGAGAGCAAGGAATTTCAGACTGGAATCTTGAATTGTGTGGAAGGGAGTCTGCCCACTTTTCAAAGGGTGGAAATGAGCACAAAAGGCAATAATCATGGAAACTTTTAGGCTTTCCCACACTAGGAAGAAAAATTTTTCATTCTTCTGAGGAGAAAAGGTTGGTATCTTAACAAAATATTAATGAACTTAAATTTTCATAATCTTAGAGTAAAAATTACATAAGGAAAGTGACCATTTTGTGACATTCAAAAGTAGGCATATTAGTGATGTTTAAGAGCAATAACAAGATTTTTGGAATCAGAATACAAAAAGATGAAATAGATTTATTCTGTTCTCTTCCTTTAAGAAGGAAAAGCATGCATCTGGTTGCTGAAAGCTCAGATATAAGGAAGTGTTGACATTCCCTATGTACAGCGGAGCGGGAAGCAGAGAAGCTATAGGAGGACTCTACAGTCCTTCCTGTAATCTGTGTCTTCTCCACTTGCCCTGCAAAAATACAGAAGTCTGATTCTTTCTACACTGCAAGCTGAATCCTCTTCGACCGGAAAATGGAAACCAGCAGCTAAGAAACTGGGACGTGATGTGGGGAACCTGTTGTGATCTTAAAAATCTCTTCTATGAAGAGGAACTGCAGCTCAGAACAGTAAACCCATGCCCTTATACTGGCAGGAATTTATTGTCCAGAACAACAGTGACATTTAGTGGCCTCTGCCACAGCTTACACTGTTTATGTGGTGCTTGTCAATTAAGGAATGCAGACTTAATGCCGAGAAACCTCTGGCTTATATCATGCAAACAATAATGTAGTTTTTCTTGCTAGAGTTGTCCATTAGTACAATGGATTCTATTTTTACCTAAGAATCTTCAGGGTCTGGCCTATGAACTGCTAATTCTGATTTAGTAGGACTTGTATATCACCTTACCTAACCTGACAGACCCCAGCCTGGCCCTAGCTACCCCTCTGGACAGGGAAAGTGATACATCATTCATTTAGCTACATTCTTACAATATGGATGCATCTGATTCATAGAATCATTAAGGTTGGAAAAGACCTCCAAGACCATCAAGTCCAACCGTAAACTCAGCACTACCATGCCTATTAAACCATGCCCTGAAGTGCCATGACTTACAAGTTTTTTGAACACCTACAGGATGGTAACTCCACCACCTCTCTTGGCAGCCTGTTCCAATGCTTAATAACACTTTCAGTGAAGAAATTTTTCCTAATACCCAATCCAAACCTTCCCTGGTGCAAATTGAGGCCAGTTCCTCTTGTTCTATTACTTCTTACTAGAGAGAAGGGGCCAATACCCACATCGCTACAACCTCCTTGCAGGCGCTTGTAGAGGGCAATAAGGTCTCCCCTCAGCCTCCTCTTCTCCAGATTAAACAACACCATTTCCCTCAGCCACTCTTCATAAGACTTGAGCTCCAGACCCCTCACTAGTTCTCTTGCCCTTCTCTGGACACACTCCAGCACCTCAATGTTCTTCTTGAACTGAAAAGGCCCAAAACTGAACACAGTATTTCAAGGTATGGCCTCACCAGTGGTGAGTACAGGGAAAGGATGGCTTCCCTGGTCCTGCTGGGCACACTAGTTCTGATGCAAGCCAGGATACTATTGGCCTTCTTGGCCACCTTTGTACACTGCTGGCTCCTATTCAGTTGGCTGTCAACCAGCACCCTCAGGTCCTTTTCTGCCAGGCAGCTTTCCAGCCACTCCTCCCCAAGTCTGTAGCGTTGCATGAGGTTGTTGTGACCAAAGTGCAGGACCTAGCACTTGGCCTTGTTGAACCTCATACAGTTGACCTCGGCCCATTGTTCCAGCCTGTCCAGGTCCCTCTGTAGAGCCTTCTTCCCTTCAAGCAGATCAACACTTCCATCCAGCTTAGTGTCATCTGCAAACTTCCTAAGGCCACACTCAATCCCCTCATCCAGATCTTTTATTAAAATATTAAACAAGACTGGCCCCAGACCTGAGCCCTGGGGAACACTGCTTATGACCGGCTGCCAACTGGATTTAACTCCATTCACCACAACTGTCTGGGCCTGGCCAGCCAGCCAGTTTTTTACCCAGGAAAGAGTATGCCTTTCTAAGCCATGAGATGCCATCTTCTCCAGGAGAATGCTGTGCTAGACAGTGTCAAAGGCTTTACTAAAATCCAGGTAGATAATATCCACAGCCTTTCCCCCATCCCTGAGGCAGGTCACCTGGTCATAGAAGGAGATCAGGTTGATCAAGCAGGATCTTCCTTTCATAAACCCATGTTGACTGGGCCTGACCTTCTGGTTGTCCTGCACGTGACTGGTGAGTGCATTCAAGACGTATTGCTCCATAATCTTCCCTGGTGCCAAGGTTAGGTTGACAGGCCTGCAGCTCTCTGGATCCTCCTTCCAGCCCTTCTTTGTAGACCGGTGTCACATTGGCAAGCCTCCAGTCATCTGGGACCTCCCCTGTTAACCAGGACTATTGATAAATGATGGAGAGTGACAAACTTGTCTGCCAGCTCTCTTAGCACTTTCAGGTGGATCTCTTCTGGCCCCATAGACTTGTGAGTGTCCAGGTGGTGCAGCAGGTCATTAACTGCTTCCTCCTGGATTATGGGGGGTTTATTCTGCTCTCCATCCCTTTCTTCCAGCTCAGGGGGCTGAATACCCTGGGGATAACTGGTCAGACTTAAAGACCGAGGCAAAGAAGGCATTAAGTACCTTAGTCTTTTTCTCATCCTTGGTCGCAGCGTTCCCCACCCACGTACAATAGAGGATGGGTAGATTCTCCTTGTCTCTTTTTTTGTTGTTAATGTATTTGTAAAAACATTTTTTGTTATCTCTTACCACAGTGGCCAGGTTGAGTTCCAGCTGGGCTTTTGCCTTTCTAATTTTCTCTCTGCATGACCTAACAAGATCCCTGTACTCTTCTTGAGCTGCCTGCCCCTTCTTCCAAAAGTGGTAAATTCTCCTTTTTTCCCCTGAGTCCCAGCCAAAGCTCCCTGTTCAGCCAGGCCAGTTGTCTTCCCTGCCGGTTCATCTTATGGCACGTGGGGACAGCCTGCTCCTGTGCCTTTAAGACTCCTTTCTTGAAGAATGCCCCGCTTTCCTGGACCTCTTTGCCCTTCAGGACTGTCTCACAAGGGATTCTCTCAACCAGTGTCTTTAACAGGCCAAAGTCTGCCCTCCAGAAGTCCATGGTAGTGGTTTTGCTTATCCCACTCCTTACTTTCTCCAAGAATCGAGAACTATATAATTTCATGGCCTCTAAGCCCAAGATGGCCTCCAAACACCACATCTCTTGGGACCTTTGTGTCCATAAACTCAGGCCAGAATGACTGAAATTGATAATAGTGGTGGTGGGGAAATTCATTGCCGTTATTGTTTCTGCTAGTGTAAATGTTCTCAAGAGAAAGCTTAAATGGCCGCCTTCTAATTTATTGTTTTGTCACTAAATAATAATAAATGCCAAATCAGCTGGACCCATTTAACACCCCCCAGCTAGAATCACTAAGGAATATGGTTGATAGACAACCAAGCTAATTGCCTCTGGTTCTGTTCATATTCAGATTCTGGCACTTCTCATTCATGTAGCACTTGCCTCAAGCTATTTAGCCCTCGGCCAAATTGCCCTAGACCCATCTGATCAATCTGCAGGTCTCTGGACTTCGTAGTAGACTCATGGTTCATGGTGTTGGGGATGTCTGTGTGACATTCCATTGCACAATGTATGTAGATATCTGCACCATGGTCCAGCACTTTTCCCCTCTGTTATCCAGTTCCTATCTTGAGCACAGACAGCTTCACTGATGAAACCAATAGGGTTCTGGGGACAGTTATTCACGGATGCAATGGCAATGACCTCAGCTGCAAACTATACTGCAAACATCAGAAAGTGTATGGCCTCCAAAAGCCACTGTCCAAAACCCTGATGGGGAGTGAGTAAATGCTCCCTGCAGATTTATTCCATTATTTACTAGGCGAAGACAAAGCTGTCAACATTGATATCTCCTTCCCAATTAAGCTCACTATTACAGTCCATAAATCACAGCATGCCTTCCCTGTGGGGAAAGAAAACCTGTACAATTTCTAAAAATGCTCATAAACACAGTGTGTAGGAAATAGCTATGTTTTTTTAACCAAGCACATTCCATCATATTGCCTTAATATCAAATCATGACTAAGGCTATTAAAGACACCAGGCAACTGTGTTACACTTTAATGTCGGGTGAAGGTCTGCTAAAGTTTTTTTTCTCTCACAAGAGACTGCTGATCATTTTGATTAGTAGTGTCTTCTAGCCCTTTCCCACCAAATCACAGAGAATAAGACCACAGAGATTTCTATTCCCTTGTCCCAATGCAGGATCAACTCTACCTATGTCTGTCTTCATAAAAATATCCAGTGACAGAGCTGCCAACAACTTTCCCAGGGAATTGATTCCAGTGCTTTGGTACCTTAATTCAGGAAATTTCTATTTCTGACCAGCTTGATTCCTCTATGTTACAGTATGAGCCTATTGCTTCTTGACTCTTTCACTTGTACTTAGTTTCCAAATTCATCATAGGTTGTTTGGTTTTTTGTTTTGCTTGGGCTTTTTTTTTTTTTCTTTCCCCTAGATGATCCTGTAAGAATATTACATGAGTATTGTGGGACCGCTAGTCTTTTATATTGGTACAAAACAGGATGGGACTACAGAGGGTGCTCATAAGATGACAGGCCAGATACCCTATCAGAAAAAGGTCCCAAAATTTTTAAGAAGGTTTCCCTATTCTTAAAATGTGAATGAAAGTCATAATGAAATGTGAGATACTACTGTGGCAAAGCTCATTAATATGTTGGCTGCAGAGAGCACTACGGCTCTGCCTTTACCTTTAGTGATGGTATGAAATACCCCAGTCTTTGGGTAAGAAGGGTAATAACCCTGGGAAATATGCAGCATGAAGTTTCATAAACTCCTGCCTTTAAGGAATTTTGTTAATAAATCTCTCTTTTTTTAAAAATAGAGAAACCCCAAGCCTAAGTAGGAGGCAATGCATAGAACTGACATTTAGCATGAAGGGTAGAAGTTAGTTACAGCTCTCTATGAGTCTTCCCCATCCAGACTGTGGGTATCTGCAGGTGAACGCGCTAGGTGGGATGAAGTGTGTATTTCTCCCCCATGAAGGAACATAACCCACTGTCTTGGGTTAGTGATGGTTTCCCCTAACTGTGATAGCCAAAATACATCATATTGACTTGGCCTAGTCACCTGATTTCATGGGCTTGACTTGTCCTTTTTGCAAAGTAAGTACCTGGGGTTTTGTTTGTCTGTTTTGGCTTTTAGTTTCTTTTTTTGCTTGTAGTTCAGTGTAGGTGTTCCACTCAAGCAGAGGGCTTTGTGTAGGAGACCCCTGTCATCCTCCCTTCCTCCTTCTTTTTCACTATTAAAGGGGTCAAAGGTTCTCCCACACCCAGAATCCTTCTGCGGGGTGGTGTGAAACAGAGTTTAGGAAACCTAATAGCAGAAATGGAAAGTCTTCACTGCTTAGTGTGACATCATCAACTTTTCCATAGACTTGGATTCCAGTAACTGAACAAGCACTGGTCAAACCAAGTGTTCAAGTTTGCTCCCTAACCATGGAATGTACAAATAAAATGGCTATGATGACTTTTCAGTTTCTTAGGAGACCTTGATGATAGTTTCTGTGCCTTAACTTTAAATGCAACAATGAAAGTATGCTCAGATAGAGGAAAAAAAGAAGGATTTAAAATTCTTGCTCCAGGTAGAAGTGCTGAAGGATTTGGAAATGTCTAGAAAATAAACTAGAAGCATGAGATTTTGAACCTTGTGAGGGATTACACATTCTATTTAAGTTAACAAAACAGACATCCTTAATCTCAGGGGAATATATAACTAGAAAATATTTCCTGGGTAATCAAGACCAATCTCTTCTTATTATATACAGTGCTGTTCATAAAATGATCAAACTCAGTTTTAAAAATGAAAGGATGATGAGGGGGGCCTTTCCTTCACTACTTGGAAGTTTTTCCCGAATTTCAGTGCTGTGAGGGTTGTAAATTTTTCTTTGCTTTCTGGTATGAATGTATTTATGGCCAGTTTGCTGCAACATAGGACATTTTACTTGTGTTCCCTTTACATGCTTACTGTTTCTGTTAAGACTACAGGTTGTTCTTGCTCAGGTAAGCAGATGCTTTACTGATCAGCAGAGTTTGGATACTTTGGATTCTTCGCATGAGAAGTGTAGTGCTTGTGCAAAAGAAGCCAACACTTGAGATAAGGGTGGCTGCAGCCACTGGAGAGAGACAAGATCACACTTACTAGGCCTAAGAACTGCAATGTGCATAAATAAATCATTTAAATATGTTCCAGTGGGCATTTTTTGAACACCTCTATTGTCCCTGCAGTTCTGAATCACCTAAATTGCTTACACAGGATGTGGTGGTACCAGGTGTTATGGGGATGGGTGTCACCATGTGAGATGGAGTACTGTAGCCTCAGCACTTGCCAAAGCATTCCCATCTAGAATATAACGACTGGGTTGAGAGTCTGAGATACCATCGTATTTATGACTTGGCCAACGGTTAATGTGTATTTCATTATTTATACTGTAGGTTCACTGTGAGCTTTCAAACCTAAACTGGAAAAAATATTTACAAACAACAAAAAAGGCTTTTCTGAAAGAGAAGCTGCTGTCCTTAGGCCTCTTCTGAAAGAAAAGTACATAAAATAGCTGTTGTGCAGTTGGACACATATTAGTAGCAATAGAAAGAGGATATTAATAGAGCAAAACCAGTGACAAGAGAGCACACAGTTTGCTTGAGGTGAGAGATTATCCTGCATCATAAACAAATACTGTTGTTATTTCTAAACTGTAAGATGGAAAGATCTGGAAAAACTCATAGACATTACACCGTGCAAGTTACTTTATGGTTATTTCTTTTATTTTATCCAGTATCTTGTGTTCACTAGTGCTCCCAAATCCCTAATTCCAAATGACATTGAACTTCTTTCCTTGCATGAAAACTCATATTTCTAGATATCATTTTAAATGATGCATTCAGCATGCCACAGGTAAATGCTAGACACCTTCAAAGGAATCTGATCTAGTGGAGGGTGAACAGAAACCCATGGGCCATCCCACAGTGTGAGAGTGATTTAAGATGATAAATAGCAGTATTTATGTTTTCTGTACAGGTAAGTAATTTTGCACACAAATTCCAGTAGCAAGCTTTCCTTATGTGCTCTAAAGTAGGGTGCCTTTCCCATGAAAGGGGGAGGACCAGGTGTGACAGGACAAGGGGTAATGGTTTTAAACCAAAACAGGGTAGGTTTAGACTGGATATAAGGAAGAAATTCTTTACAATTAGGGTAGTGAAACACTGGAATGGGTTGCCCAGAGAGGTAGTGGATGCCCCATCCCTGGAAACATTCAAGGACAGGTTGGATGGGGCTCTGAGCAACCTGGTCTAGTTAGTGGTGTCACTGCTCACTGCAGGGGGGTTGGATTAGATGGCCTCTAAAGGTCCCTTCCAACCCCAAAAATTCTGTGATTCTATGAATTTATGAAAGGTTGGACTAGATGCTCTTTCAAGGTCCCTTCCAACCTGGGCTTTCTATGATTCTAAGAGGGTGAATTGTTAATTGTTCAGTGTCTTTGGTGCAGCTTCAAGGTGAGTGCAAGCATCCCTGGACTGGGTGTGGGATGGCTGGAGTCCAGATTTGCTTTGCTGTGGCTCTAGAAAGGGAAAAGTAATCCTCTGTTAATTAACAGCTGAAGATTGCTTCCCAGAGACCCGGTAGAAGAAAATAAGCATCATATTGTCTCTATGAGTGGTAAGCTTATGAGGTCACATTCCCTTTCATGCTGCTAAAGCAAAAAGGAAAGAACAGAACGTGGCCTGTAGTGAACACTGGAAATCCTCTGTGAGCCCTGGAAGGGCAGAGCACATCGGTGTTACCGACAGTGACTTGATATATTAACTGAGTCAATGGAGAATAAAGACATTCTTTGAAACACAAGCCTGTCTACAAATGACCCCCCGATACTCTTTAAAAGAAAATCCTTTATGAAGCAGTCATCCTTCAGGGAATCAATGCTCAACTATCAGAGGCTCCAACTTCTAGAAATACCCTCTGAAGAATTAAATTAGAGACTGCAAGGGCAGGGTTTTATTTTCTGATCTGTGTGTGTAGTACATTGTTTTGCTTAGATATACCAGCTTTAAATACCTAATTAAATGTTACAGTCATCAAAGACTTAGGACAGGGATGGGTTTTGGCCCTTCTTTAAAAGAGACACTAAAACGGGGATGATTGTTCACTAGTGGGGAACAAAGTTCTGAAGAAAATAGATCAGCATCTTTTGTAACCTCACACTCTGGCACTGGCACTTTTCATGGAAGCAGGTCTGAAATGTGATGTAACAACTGAGACTTTCCAGAAAGTTGTTACACCTTCTCTGTACAAATACTAGCTTTTGGACCCATTCTATTGTTCTTTTTTGGTATTTTACCCTTTTGAAAATTAATTTTGAGCACTGGCTATGCAAACAGCCTGACACAATTGAAAGGACTGTGAGGAGCAAGCAAATGTTGTTGAAGGCAAGAATGGTGAACTGAATCTGTTCCAATGAGGAATTATGCTCTGATTAACAAATGCGTGTCTGCTCAGAAGGAGTTCTGTGAATCATCAGTACTTGAAGTTTGAATGCATTCAACCCATGTTGTTGCTGGACCTGTATCAGGCATTGCTTGGTTTGAACACTTTTGCCTAATCCCCTCTCCTGTTTCTCCTCTTTCTTCCTTTCAGTGATAGATAGGCTCATCTATTGTTACTTTGCTAGCCCAAAAACATAGTTTGGAACTCAACTCCCTCTGTTCCAGTGTGTTGAGATGGTGTTTTCCAGCTAGAGCCTGCCTGCTAGCTCCAGGCTTTTCTCTAGGCTGTTCCTATTGTTATTGCTTGTTTTCAAGTATTATGGCAGCATTCACATATCCAGCACTGCTGGGACATTATATGTGCAAGGAGAACAGGGACGAGAGGAATTCTGGCATAGTTTGTTCAAACAAAATATCGAATGACAGCATGGCAAGGAATATAATGATAAAGACTTCAAATAGTAGCGCTCAGACACCATTGTAAAGAACAACATCAGTGGTAATTACTGAAAGTGTCTGTAGAGTCAGGACTATCCTGAATGATCAAGATTTTGTTCTGGTTGCCTAATAAAAATGGTGAAGTCCCGTGTTTCACTGCATATCTGCTATCAACCCTAGCTCAGTTATGTATCCATCCCAGTTTCTTCATGAGAAATATATTTGAGCGCTGCTAATTGCTGCAGCTACCTTGGATCACCTGAGGATCTTAAAGGAGTAGTGCACTCCTGGAGATAACTTAAAACCAACAAAGAAAAAAACAATTAACCAAATTAAGCACATCAAAGAAAAAACAATTTAAATGATTTGGAGAGAGGCTGTTCAGTAGGGCATCTTGATTTGTGTCAGTATCCTAATTACTTATGTCCTTAACCTTGTCCTTAAATTGAGAAAATTTCAATAGCTACTAGATCTCTAGCACCAAAGAAAGTCCACATTTCAGCTCGAGCCTCTGCAAAATGTTCCATTTTGGGAGGGGGGAGGAGGGATATTCTAGGCAAAAAGGATAAGTTGAGAACACTCCCTTCCTCCATCAAGAAAAGAGGATATATGTGTACCGCTATAATTTGCAGCTCCTAACTAGATGTTTCTGAGCAGAACATACAAGAAGTTCTAGCAATAAGCCAAGCACTTTGCTGTAGCTTATACAGCAAATTCATGGCTGTGGTGTTGCACAAAGGATACTGTCACAGGTTCACAGGGCTGAAGATGATTTTTTTTTTAGTAGGGTCTGTAGCTGATTGACTATAAGGGCAAAAATAACTTTTTGGGAAAAATGCAAGACAAAATGGGAGGGAGGGTAGGGAAGAACAGAGGGAACTCTGTAGCTCTTCCAGTGAGGGATTATTTAGTAATCTCCAGCCATGCGGCTTTACTATCAGCAAAGGATCAATTCTTTTCAACTTTTAATGAACCAAACACACTTTAATGCTTTTCCTTTCCTCATTCTGAAAATGCAGCTGAATGTGACTGTTGGTAGTGAAAATACCTTGAGGTGCTGAAATGAGTTCTATCAAGCATTGTTTTACGCCTGGCAATATTCACCACAAGTGAATCTGAATTTCAATAGATTTTCAGAGGAATTGTTGATCAATTTGTTTTAACGCTGCCTCCAGAATTTGGTGACAGATCAGTACAAGTATGGGTTGGAGGATGTTATGGCAGACAGAAGAAGAGATATTCAGATTTGTAATTTTCAACCTGGTCTTTAGACAGCGACATTCATAAGCAAAGATCTAAGCTTCTGAAAAGCTATTTGGGATGATTTTAAGCAACTTCTGTGGCCATGAAAGTTATTGGGGGAGAATTTTTTTGACATCTTTAACATTGAGTGGAATGTTAAACTGAATAGATTTAATATGTGTTCTTTGTGGAAGAAAGCTTCAGTGTTATAAAGGATAGGAAGGGTTTGTTGCTTTTGTTTGCAAAAGAACAGATTTTGTCTGGTTTCCATCACTGAAAGGAAATTTGGTTGAGGGGTTCTGATCTCCTAAGAAGCAAAAAAGAGCCTTAAGAATAGGGACAACAAACAGAGCACTTTAGATGTAGCCTTGAAAACAATGTTTGAAACAAAGAATGACATTATTTGCACACCTGCATCAGCACTGAAGAAAGATCACAATCTGTAAATGCACTGACTCCTGTATTCTAATAACAATAATTCTTTGTAGTTTAAAATGATGTTTATCTTGAAGTATTTTTGTCTTGAAGTATTTTATAACTGATAGAGCATGAAATACAACTGTCTTTCCAAAGAAAGATGGTAGCTGACCAAAAAAAGTGGTGCTCAGCAGCAAAAGGGGAGAAGCATGGTGGCCAGAAAGATGAAGTTACACCAATATGCCAGCCAGTTTCTCAGAGCATGTTGTATGTAACCCTGTCAAACTTACTGAGCGTCATTTATGCATGTTGTGTAAACCTCTGGGAATACAAAGGACATGCATCACATTTCTAGAATTAGTCTTGGGGCTGAATAAGCAGAGAAGTCGACCAGGGTCCCAGTAGAATGGGGAGAACCTCATAGAAACTAATTTCAGTTTGGGGGCTCTGTGTGTCTCAGAGGAGGAGGAATGATCCTGAACCTGAAATGTGTTCATAAAAGGTGTCCAGAAAAAAAAGGCCTTTAAAGTAAAATTTATTCCAAGCTATAAGGATCGTATTGGAAATTGGGACACATTTTCCATAAATATCACAGACTACAAACATTCTGAACAGCTCCCTCAGTAGCTAAGAAAGTAAGGTCCTATTAAATCCCTTTATTAGACATTGAAGATAATGCCATATGCTAACATCTACGTAATTTCCCCAAGATTTGCAATGAAGGGATTTGATCAGTGATTTGGAGATGGACTGTCTTTGTATACGTCTTCCTCAATTATCCAAAGCAGTATATAGCTCTTGATGCAGTACATGCCTGCTTAATGACTAGCCAGACTGTTAATTGCTATTACTTATTACCAAAGGCTGATAGCTCTATGCTATGTTAAGAAGATTATAAATATATGGAACCTGTCTATTGCCTCACTCTTCTTTCATCAGCCCAAAGTAACCATAAAATGAAACCATTCCAAGGTAAAACTATGTTTTCTGTCATGAAGGGACAAAGGATCCAAAATAACGCAGAACAGAAAAAGATGCTGAGGGAAAGCACAGATCCCAGTTTAGCAGCTGAAAGGGACATGCTGACCAGAGAATCAAACATTTCCTAGAACTAAGGAAGAGGGCTTTTCTCTGTTCCTGGACTCTGTAAGCCTGTCCTCTGATCTGGTATCTACTCTTGAAAAAAGATGTAGAAGTATAATATACCATATAAACACATCCATCTTTGAATGTTGAATGCACCCAATCCTGAGGTGTTCTTACTTCATCAATATGCTTTCCCAGCTTCCTTGCTGCAGGACTCTGCTCTCTGCAGCAGTGTTATAACATACTGCTGTTTGGCAGGAGAAGGATAAATCTCAGATGGGATCAATTTTGCAAATGACTTACTTCTAAAAAACACCACAGAGAGTAGTTCACAGAAACAAAATAACAATGAAAAGTCAAACCCAAGAACAGAGTCCTGGAGGCTCTGATGTGCCATTGACGCAAATGACTAGAAGATCCAAGGCTTAAGGAAATTAAAATGTCATGCTTCAGTTCAGTTGTAGTGCTTAAAGTTATGTTTATTTCCCGCTATTTATTCATGCAATCTTGAATATGTCCGCAAATGTCAAGGTAAGTGCTATTTTTGTTCATTAAAACATTTTGTGGATCAGTGCTTTCATGATATTCAAGAAAAACTATCTTCTCCATTATTTTCTATTTTGACTGACAAATTAACTTGCCTACACCTTCAAAGAGATCTGGTGATAACAGAAACATATCTCTTTTACCATATACTATAAATATTCATTAGAAGACCTGAGCACCCAGTGGTCACTCATGAGGCAAACATTTATTAGAGCAATAATTGCAGTGAGAAATACGTTACCCAGTTACCTCATCTGTCTTTTCAACCTGTTACACTCAGACCTTGATAGCTCTATGGCAGACCCTCTTTATTATTTTCTATTCCTTAGATGAGTGAAGACCAGGTGCTTCACAGGATAAATCATTGTTTTGGTGTCTTCCTTCCAAGTTAAAAAGTCCAGATGAAAGTCACTTCTTTCAGTTTGGCTAGCAAAAACTGTATTTTGGCAAAAACAAACAAAAAAACCATCCCAAGCCCCCACCCCCAAAAATAATTAATTTTATTGGTTTGAAAGAAATTTTTTATATTAATTACAGTGCATGAAGACTTGGTACACTTAGCAGTCCAGGTTAATAATGCTGGTACCATGTTTTGAACACTTCTGCAGAAAGCTTTATTGAAGTAAACTATTTGTATGCAATTAGTCGGGATTTTTTCACCATTATCCTAGTAGTCAGCTGAGCCACTTATGGAATATATGCTTATATCTCACTATATATCACCATTACCAGAAGAATTATCACAACTGTTCTGACAAAGCTTTTTGCTTGTATAATACCTATCAATCAACATTAATAAATGAATCTTCACAATAGCCTTGAGGTAGAGGCTTTCTAATGCAGTTGGGGAAGTTGAGGTACAGACCTATAGTTTTGCCTGAGGCCAGGTACGTAACTGTTGCACATTGGAATCAGAATTTTTCTCTGTAGTGCTTCCAGCAGCTGATTTACCCACAAGAGGATTGTTCCTTTCATGCATCTCCAAGAGTGCGATCAAAGCACCATGATGCTCTGATCAGCTGCTCCTGTGATGCACAGATATGGTGTTCAAGGGGCAGGAGAAAAGCCAGACAGATGCTAACCCTAGAAGAGATGTCTCTTCAAATGCAATATCCTCTTAGAACAGTTACGATTTGCAAAATCAAAGCAGTTGGTCTGGTAAAAAGTGAGTGAAGGAATGAGGTCTCTGACTCATTGTGTGATTATTGACTTGTTTCTCGGGGGGGAAAAAAAAAATCTGTGACTGATAAAACTAAGTTGGATAGGTATACAGTTCCTAAATGTTGAACTATTCAATTTTGTTTTCTAAAGACCATGCTAGAAAATGAGATGAGAGAAAAAATAAAAAAAGGGAGCTACTTATAAGTAAATTATCATTAATGTTTGAGGCCTTATCCAAAGGCTACTAAATTCCACAAATTCCATTGGTTTATCTGAGCTTTATCTCAGGTTTTTATTGTGGTTAGAAGTAAAGTTTTCATGAAAACTCTCAGATAAATTCTTCTTTAAATGCTCATTGACTGAGACTCTCCTCATCTGTCAAAGGCCTGATGCATATGCAGTATTTCTTAGTTAAGACAAAAGAGCTTACATAGTCTCACAGTTCATTATTTTATGTTGGGAAAATAGGTGATAAACTGATAAAACAAAGGCAGCTCAAAGGAAACTTCCAACACAAGCTACTGTATTGATTTAGACAGGGACCAGGAGCACACAAGGTCAATATTACGACAAAGGTATAAGGCTGAAAGGCTGTTACTGTGCAAGACAGTACCTTTTTTGTCTATACGTTTAACTCATTCTGGTAGCTGACACCACTGTAATTTCTCTAATGATCTGATGCCAGAATTTTGCAGGAAAGATTATAAAAAAGCTATAAAAGTTATATAAAAATCTGTTTTTAAACCTCCAGGCAAGAGAACTATTTGGAGGAAAAGAAGTCTAAGCAATCTGAGTTCAGCCTTGATGTGTATCAATGACAGCTGTACTTTAGAAACTAGGGATTTATTTAAATCAATTGCAAAGGTTTCAAGTGGCCAAGTGTCATGACCATCACAAACGACTCCTCGTTTCTTTAAGTCAGACTAATCTTTTGCATTTTTATTAACTATTTACCCTAACATCTCCCATGTCCCACTCTTTTTCCTAACTCAGCCCTTTTTCCCCTCTAATTTACTACTGACTTGGTGTATAGTATCATATTTTTCCCTTCTTGTAAATTCTATCTCCTAGTTCACCTCTCTCAAGTCTGAATCCAGTAAATTACCTTATTCTCTCCTTTATTTCAGTGCTGGAGTTTTGGAAATTATTCCATGGATAAGGATATTGAGCTCTATTGAGATCTGTTAACAATTCTGAGTAGGTGGTTGTGAAATTTTAGCTCTAAACTATAGCAATCTGAATATTGTTTTATTATAATATGGACAAAAGTTTTTTAGATATAATGGATTTCTTGTGTATAATTCACTGGAAACCTCAGCTCAGACCTCAAAAGCTAATGAATTGTCAACTTAAATATTGCAAGTTATTAGCACAGTATTAGATAAGAAACACAGAACATCACTGTGCTGTTATCTAAGTCTATAATAGTCTTGAATACTGAACACAGTTCTGGCCATCTCATCTCAAAGGATTTAAGAGAGTGAGGAAAAGTACAGAGAAGGGCAAAAAGGCAGATGAACAGGATTGAATGACTTACATATGTAGACAGACAAAACAAACATTGGGTAGAGTAAGTAGAAAGGAGTTGCAGAGGATATGGTAGAAATTCATGAAAAGATGTGCACAGAATGAGTATTCACTTTCTTGCAACACAGTAACTAGGAACCAATGCAAGCATAAGGTAACCAGGTTAAGCAAACAAATACTACCTTTCCACCAAAGAGACTAATTCAATTCTGGAACTCATTGGCACAACATGTCTGGAGGACAAAAGTAAAAATGGTTTTGAAAAGAGACAAAAGTAGCTCATGGAAGAAAAGTCTTCAGAATGTATTTTCACTTAACTGTTTTGACACAAGATAAGGGTGAATCCCCAAAGGTGTTCTGCCTCTAATAGGCTTCCTGCAGTATTTTAATTTTTATCCCTGGTCCTCACTGTTGGGACAAACCAGAGGCAAACACGGAACTCAATCAAGATCAATGGTAAAGTTAATTGAGACTGCAGTGATAACAGGGAACAAAAGTAAAAATGGCTTTTCAAATGTGTTTGTATTATCTTTTTAATGCAGACCAATAGTTTTTAAAGAAACAGGTTTCTGAAGCATGAGCTCACTTAATCTTCAAAATCAAACCTGACACTGACTTTTTTAACATGACTTTTGCTGCTTTCTCAGATCATCAAGCTCTCCAGCATTTTTCAGTACTGCGATCCATATTGATTTCCTTCTGTTTTTAATAAGGTCACTAAATATCACAATATCATAGCCTCCATGCATAATTCAGCATTTGTTGACACTGAAGGCAGAAAATTTGATTGCTTTTAGAAGAAATTCCCAGATACCTTATTTACAGAGTTGGTGGATAAAATTCCCCTTCTTTCTGCCTTAGATTGAGCTCAATGATGGTGATGGTACGGTTGAGTGTTTATAGGTAAAAATTGGGCGAAAGGCCAATGAGGCAGATATCATGGTGAGAGTCTATTACAGACCGCCCAGCTAGGAAGAAGAGACAGATGAAATATTCTACAAGCAACTGGGAGAAGTCTCATTATTGCTAGTTCTTGTTCTTGTGGGAGACTTCAGCTTACTAGATGTCTGCTGGAAGTACAATATAGCAGAAAAGAAACAGTCTAGGAGGTTTCTGGAGTGTGTGGAAGATAACTTCCTGATACAGCTGGTGAGTGAACCAACTAGGGAAGGCTCCCTGCTGGACTTGTCCTTTGCAAACAGAGAAGGCCTTGTGGGTGATGTGATGGTTAGAAGACACCTGGGGCACAGCAATCATGAAATGATAGAGGTCTTTATTCTTGGAGAAGTAAGGAGGGGTGTCAGCAGAACTGCCACCTTGGATTTCTGGGGGGCAGACTTTAGACTATTCAGAAGGCTGGTTGATAAAGTCCCTTGGGAGGCAGTCCTGAAGGGCAAAGGAGCCCAAGAAGGTTGGTCGCTCTTCAGGAAGGAAATCCGGGAGGCACAAGAGCAAGCCATTTACCAAAAGATGAGCCAGCAGGGAAGAAAACTGGCTTGGCTGAACAGAGAGGTTTGGCTGGATCTCAGAAAAAAGAGAGAAGTCTATGAGCTTTGGAAGAAGGGGCAGGCATCTCAGGAAGACTACAAGGATGTTGCGAGGTCATGCAGAGAGCAAATCAGAAAGGCCAAAGCCCAGCTAGAACTTAAATTGACCAATTCTGTGGTAAATAATAAAAAATATTTCTGTAAATATATTAACAACAAAAGAAGAGCCAAAGAGAATCTTTATCCTTTACTGGATGCAGGGGAGACTACAGTGACAAAGGATGAGGATAAGGCTGAGGTACTTAATGCTTTCTTTGCCTCAGTCTTTAATAGTAAGAACAGCTGTTCTCTCGGTACCCAGCCCTATGAGCCAGAAGACAGGGATGGGGAGCAGAACAAAGCTCCCATGATCCAAGAGGAAACGGTTAGTGACCTGCTTGGCCAATTAGACATACACAAATACATGGGGCCAAGTGGGGTACATCCAAGGGTACAGAGGCACCTGGTGGAGGTGCTCATCAAGCCCCTTTCCATCATTTATAAGCAGTCCTGGATGACTGGGGAAGTTCCACTTGACTGGAGGTTGGCAAATGTGACGCCCATTTACAAGAAGGGCCGGAGGGAGGATGCAAGGAGCTACAGGCCTGTCAACCTAACCTTGGTACTGGGGAAGGTCATGGAGCAGATCTTCGTGAGTTCCATCACACAGCATGTTGAGGACAACCAGGGGATCAGGCCCAGTCAACATGTGTTCATGAAAGGCAGATCCTGCTTGACCTACGTGATCTCCTTCTATGACCAGGTGACCTGCCCCATGGCTGGAACAATGGGCCAAGGTCAACTGTATGAGTTTCAACAAGACCAAGTGCTGGGTCCTGCACTTTCGGTCACAACAACCTCTTGCAATGCTACAGGCTTGGGGAGGAGTGGCTGGAAAGCTGCCCAGTGGAAAAGGACCTGAGGGTGCTGGTTGACAGCCAACTGAATAGGAGCCAGCAGTGTACAAAGGTGGCCAAGAAGGCCAACAGTATCCTGGCTTGTATCAGAACTAGTGTGCCCAGCAGGACCAGGGAAGCCATCCTTTCCCTGTACTCCCCACCAGTGAGGCCTCACCTCAAATACTGTGTTCAGTTTTGGGCCTCTCTGTTCAAGAACAACATTGAGGTGCTGGAGTGTGTCCAGAGAAGGGCAACAAAGCTGGTGAGGGTTCTGGAGCCCAAGTCTTATGAAGAGTGGCTGAAGGAAATGGTGTTTAATCTGGAGAAGAGGAGGCTGAGGGGAGACCTTATTGCCCTCTGCAAGTGCCTGCAAGGAGGTTGTAGCGATGTGGATGTTGGTCTCTTCTCCAAGTAAAAGAATAGAACAAGAGGAATTGGCCTCAATTTGCACCAGGGAAGGTTTGGATTGGGTATTAGGAAAAATTTCTTCACTGAAAGGGTTATCAGACACTGGAATGGGTTACCCAGGGAAGTGGGTGAGCCCCCATCCCTGCAGGTATTTTAAAAGTTGTGTAGACAAGGTGCTTATGGACATGGTTTAGTAGTGGACAGGTGTGGAGGAGTGGCTGAGTGAGAATGGGCATGATTTAGTCCCATTTGACAGCCCCTGCTCTTAAGCAGATGTGGGTGGAACTATGACCGGAAGAGAAGGAGAAGCCCCTCCGTCGGACAGATGATCCGTCCCAGTTACAGTAGTGATGTAGGTGTGTGTATAACGGTGTTCTACCAATCACAGTGTGACATGTATGTATGTTATTGTTTTCTGCCTATATATGCTTTTGTTAGCTGTGCAATAAAGGAGAACGACCATACTCATATTGAGATTCCATCGTTAATCCGGGCTGGCTTCCCCTCCAACATCTGGTAGCAGAGGATGGTTCCATAACTCAGAGGATGTTGCTAACGGTTACCAGAGCTTAGCTGGACTAAGTTCTCCGAGTCTACGGTAAGCAGCGAGAGGAGTGGAATTGGGAAGTAAGGTGTCTGGGAAAAGTGTTCGACACGGATCGAGGTGGCCTCTCGACTCCCAGAGGGGTGTTGCTCACAGATATCCTTTAAAAGGGGTGAGACAACGGTGGGACTGGGGGAAGTGTTTGACATGGATTGAGGTGGCCTCTCGACTCCCAGAGGTGAAAAGCAGCACAGCAATGGAAATAGAAGCTGCAGCCGGGTTGCTCTCCGGTATCCTTGCTAAGAGAGCGGTCGAGACAACTGTGAAACAATTGATTAAGTTGATTAACTTAGGATGCCGTTGGGGCACTTTACCAACATGTCTCTGTTATTTTCGGTTACTGAGTGGAAAGACTTTGGGGAAATGATGTGGCAAAAGACAATAACTGGGGACGAAAAAGATGAGAAAGAAGTGAAAGCAGTCCGGGAGCTGTGGTGTGCTGTATTAGAAACTTTAAAGAACATGAAAGCAGAAAGAGAAATAGCTTGTGCTGCTGCACAAATGTTAAATCCCGATCCAACCTTAGAGAAACTTAGGGACGCTGAATGTAAGTCAGGGCCTTTGGCGCGATTTTTTGGACTCTCCGCTGTAAAAGGGATGACTGGGACTACTTGTAAAACTGTTGCTGAGATCCGCATGAATGTCGAGTCCATCTCTCTCCCGCAAGAGACGGCAGGTCCGTCAGTTTTGCGGTCGGGGTCCGGAGCAAACGGAAGTTGTCACCACCGAGTCCCAGGGGAGGTGTGAGCCGCATATGGCAGCAGTGCCCCAGGATACTCCTGAGGAGGAGTGGCCTGCGCCGCCTTCCACTACGGAAGGAGAGGGGTGTCGGCCTCCGCCCTCAGCTACACCTTTGTATCCGCCGTTGCTGCCTAAGCCAGGCCGACTTGAAACCTTTTTCAGGGTCAGACATCTGCGCCCCATAAAAAGCATGACCAGCCAGCAGTGCAGGCGCTGCCGCAGCACCCGCTACGGAACCATCAACCCCCCCCCCAATGTGCCTACGATGGCACAGTGATTTTATGAAAAGGACTTGGCTGTGGATCATCAAAAAAAAAAAAAAAAAAAAGAGGGGAGCAGTCGAGACATGTTCCAGCATATTCTCTCTGTGAGAGAACTGAAATATGATAAAAAGACTTTAAATCGCTTATTGCGATGGGGACAGTCACATGGTTTTTTTACCTCAGCTCGAGATGTTTTTGATTTAGTCTGCTGGGATAAGCTGGGAGACGTGTTGTGGGATGAGGTCAGCAATGGGTCTAAGGAGGCTGTTGCTTTAAGTTAGGCATGGAAACTCATTACCGCGGTACTTAAAGATCTAAAAGCCGAACAATCGGTAGCCACCTGTGCTGCTGAAGCACTAGACGCAAAAAACAACAATACAGAGGAACAGGAGGCTGAGTCAAAAATGAACGAACCTATGATTATTGAAACAGTATTTCCCCCTCCGCCTCATATTCCACCTTTGCCAGAGACATTCTCTCCTGTTGAGGCACAGGCGATTAGAGAAGAATTGTGTAAGCATAATCAAGAAATGCAAAAAATCATTCAGAAGTTAGCTGACTTGTCTCCAACTCGATCCGGAGATGGTCTGTGACACAGATATGTTGTTCTTATGAACTGAGTTATCTAGGCATAATGCGGAAGCGCAAAAGCTGATACATCGATTGGCTCACCTGCCTGTGCGGGACGATGAGATTTTACCAGGGCTGAAAGAGTTAACAGAGCAAACGGCAAAAGTCGGAGAAGCCCGGTACGCAGGAATGCGACCACTAATTGCACCTGAACTAGAGGAAAAACTAGGGAGGATAGCTGAAGAAGAGCAAAGAGAATTAGAATATTGGAGGAGGACATGTGATGAGAACCAGGCGCGGCAAGCTATGACCTCAGGGCCCGACTCACATAATTCCATCACTTTCCCTAATCCACAGGGCTCAGATAGGGACCCCCGATCCGATTCAACGGTGACACGGAGTAATTTGAAATGCAATCATCGAAGGGGACTTTATGCCTAATGCTACTGCCTTCCCTGTTCAGGTGATAGGGTGACATTTTGAGTGGTAGCGTCTGTCTTTTTAAGTAACCATTATGCGTGACAGAGCCCTGCTTTCCTGAGGACGGTGAAACACCTGCCTGCCCATGGGAAGTGGTGAATGAATTCCTTGCTTTGCTTAGCTTGCGTGTGTGGTTTTTTGCTTTACCTATTAAACTGTCTTTATCTCAACCGGGGAGTGAGCGAGTGGCTACGTGGTGCTTACCACGACAGTCCCTTTTGGCATGAAAGGTGTATCTGAAAACAAGGAGTTGACAGAATTGGAGTCAGATTTTTGTTCGAGTAGTTTTTAAGATACTCTCAGCAATGATATGGGACTCGAAGGGTTTGAGATAATGACAGGTTTGATTGGAATGTGCTGGATCGAATTTATAGCTGTTATTGCTGTTTAGCTATTAATCAGCAGGCTCCTGTGCTTGCGATGGGGCTTGCTTGCCTTACTGTACATTAGTTCAGTGCTCGTTAGTTGCTGCTTTTTGCTTTTGCTGCTTGCTGTACCGCTGTACCGCTTATCATTTCACTGCGCTGTGCCTGGGAACATTTTGATAACCGCCATGGTGATGTGCCTGGGCTGGCAGATGGCCAGGGCATCGCTGCTGTTTCTGTGCTGCTGTGCTGGACAGGCTGTGGATAAGTCCAAGCAAGAGGAGGAGTTCATAGCGATGCTAAACCCTAAGGTCTGGTCCAAAGAGATCAAGGGTGGAGATTGTAATGAATATACCTTTACATTGTTGTAACCCATTATTTGAGTTGCATGTTCTAGGAATTACTATAGCAAGAACCACCTGAACCAACAGAGGACAAGCCTTACAAGAAGCAGTGCAAGTGCAGCAGTGACCTGACCTGAGCTGGCTTTGGTGCCCAGTTACTCCATGCAACACACCACTTCTCCTGTCCTGAGTGACCAGCATAAGAGATGGAGCCCAAAGTCATGGACTAAGTTAACTCAATGGACATTTTGTGGACATTTCTGGACATCTTACAAGGGCAGTCCATAGACTAAGGGAATGATATCTGTGTAATATTTTAAAGGATGGGAAGGGGGTGGTCGTTAATGAAGATGTATTGGATGTGTGGGGTTCGATCAAGCTTTGCCAGATATCCCTGTAACTGTACCTCTTTGCAATTTGAAGAAATCGCCTTTTACCTTGCTACTACAAGTCCCTGATTGGCAAAAAGAAAAAGGGGGAGAAGTTGGTATGTTACCCATAAGTGCCAAGCAGGCCTCAGGACAACAGAGGGAGCAGAAGCTACAGTGCACGGTATTGGAATGGCTGTTTTCCGCCTCATACCGCTCCAAAAAGTATTTGGCATGAATGGTAGAGGTTACACTTGTGTCTTGAGAGGTTCCGGACCTCTCTGAGTGCCAAGCAAGTGGACACAGTCGTGGTACGGACACCTAACGACCATAACCTGAGAAAGGAAAAAGACCAGAACGAACAGGATGACATGGAAATTGGAATGGCTAATCTGCTCGAGGGTACAGCTTCTGGGGGAAGTAGAAGTAGACAGGCTAATAAGAAAGATTACACCAAGATCTAACATCTGAGTCACGTTAGCCAATATTACAGGCCAGAGCTCCATTTGTCTAAGTTTGGCCACCCCAGAGGATCCATTTCATACATGTCTAATAGGAACCCCTGTGTGGAAACCAGAGGAGCTCTGGGGTTATGTTGGAAATAAGTCTATTTTGAATTTTACCATAGCTAATACGACCCTGTCAGCCCCAGGGCTAAACCCTCAACAACGAGATGGAGGATGATAAGCAATAATTGTGGAAAACTTGAATGTTACTCTGATGTCCCCCCCCAGAAGAGCTAGATCTACTGGGGTGTCTTAATGCCTCGTCTGTTGGGAAACAAACTGGGTGGTTTAGTTTTAAGTCACCCTTAGTTACAGACCTCAATACTAACTATAAGAACTGGGCAACCATGGATTCCACCCTCCGTCCTGGAGATGTTTACACAGCTCTTTACTCAAGGCTCAACCAGACCGGACAGCCAGTGTGAAAATTGCCGCCGGGCATATTTCTAATATGTGGTGACCGGGCCTGGAATGGAATCCCTAAAGGTCCGCATGGGGGATCGTGCTACCTGGGGAAATTGGCTCTATTTCACCCCAGCTTGATAAACCTCATGCAGTGATCGTTGGGAAAAATCAGTCATAGATCAAAGGGAGAAATCTATGAATTAGTACAGATCTGGATTGTCCAAAAAGAGAAGGATGGCCCCCCAGATGGGACACCGCTTGTGAGTCTCGACAGATCTGTGGGATCATGGGACCTCCAGCCGGCACCAAGGGATTCTCGGGAAGAACCTCTGATCCCTGGACCAAGAGATTCTAAGCAAGTCCCCTGGAAAGGTAATAAGGTACAACAAGGATTTCTTGAACAACAGGGCCACAATGTGTTGTGGAGCTATGTGGACAATCCAGGTGTGTGACTGATATGATAAAGAGGGCTATTCCTGGAGTTTGGTTAGCACGAAAACATAGAAGGGGGATTGTGGATACATTCCTAGCAGAACAAGGACATCAGGTTCTGATAGGGTTGGAAGGCTCTTAAGGGGGAAATGCTTAGCCAGTGTATGGGACGCTATTAAAGGGGAAATGCTTAGTTGCTAGAATAGAGAAGCAGTAACCGCAAGTAGGGTAAAGTAACCAATGAGTGAGGCTTTGCTGTATATATCCAATCGCTATTAGAGGAGAAGTGTATGGACAGTGTGTTACACCTATGAAATTATTGCTTATGCTGTGTGAACCCTGCTCTGCTCTATAAGCATACCTGCAAATGTCATTGACGGTCCTTGCTATTTAGGTAAACTAAGCATGTTTGCACCATCTCTTAGTCAACTTAGGAATATCATTATGTTGGCCGGAGTCGAACAAAACGTGCCTTATTAACCCCTGATTGTAATGACAATGTTGAACTTTTATCTGTAGCTGCTGACGTTGCTTTAGCTGTTTTTGTACCGGGTGCTGCTGCTGGTAATGCCTTAAAGAATCTAGCACGTCTTGCCTGTTGGTCAGAGAAACAAAGTAATATAATGACGGAGATTTTAGGAAAATTATTGTTAGATCAAAAAAGTCTACAGCATGCTCTGTTACAAAATCGTGCTGCAATTGATTTTCTACTATTGGCACAAGGCCACGGATGTGAAGATTTTGATGGCATGCGCTGTTTTAACCTAAGCGATCATAGTAAGTCAATCCATCAGTCAATTGCCTTGATGAAGAAGAAACTTAGAAAAAATACAACAAGATACCAGTCCCTGGAACAAGTGGTTTGAACAATGGGGACTAACAGGATGGGTGAAAGATCTCTTTAAGGAAGGTTTACGCTTCTTAATGCCTTTGGCTGTAGGACTAATAATTATCATTATTACAGTAGGTATTGTGAAACGTTTATTATCCAAACTAGTATCTACTGTTTTGCTTGTGCAAAAAGAAAAAGGGGGAAATGTGGAGGAGTGGCTGAGTGAGAATGGGCATGATTTAGTCCCATTTGACAGCCCCTGCTCTTAAGCAGATGTGGGTGGAACTATGACCGGAAGAGAAGGTGAAGCCCCTCCGTCGGACAGATGATCCGTCCCAGTTACAGTAGCGATGTAGGTGTGTGTATAACGGTGTTCTACCAATCACAGTGTGACGCGTGTGTATGTTATTGTTTTCTGCCTATATATGCTTTTGTTAGCTGTGCGATAAAGGAGAACGACCATACTCATATTGAGATTCCATCGTTAATCCGGGCTGGCTTCCCCTCCGACAGACAGGTGCGGCTGGACTCGATCTTAAAGGTCTTTTTCAACCAAATGATTCTATGATAAATGGGAATCTATGATTTTTTTTTTTAAAAAGGAAGATTCTTTTAAATCAGTTTATTTATTTGAACTATTACACTTGTACCATAGTCTTTCTTTTCTGTCTTTTCCCAAAATCTTGCTTGAAGATGACCATAAGTTTGTTAACGTATTTATTTGCCAAGGGATAAGATCCTTCACATTCATCAGTCTAGCACAAAAAGAACAATATGAGCCATACTTTTAAATTTTTTTCTTGCTAAAGGTGGATTTCTTGGCTGTTCAGGGATTTCCTTCCTTAAATAGCTATTGTGAATGGGAAAATCCTGGGCGGGGGAAGAAATTCTCTTTCAAAACAGAGAAAGAAACAACCTGAGAATCTGCTTGTTGTCTAGAGAAATTCCTTCATGTTGTAAATCAAATCATGAAACAGTTCTACTCTACAGCCATGAGTAATTTGTTCCTCTGTCAGCTGCGTCTCTATTGCTAAATAAACTGTTTCATTTGGTCAGTGAAGGTCTCCAGTTGCAGAGCATGTTGGTCTCCAAAACTGGCGTCTTCATAAAAAGTGCTTGTTGAGATCCCAAAAAACCTGTGCTGCCAGAATGTGCAGAGGAACTGTCTGCAGCATGTGTTGGTTACAGGAACCCAAACACACAGGTGTATTCTCACCCTTCCATAGCACAGACAGTCATATTCCAGCAGCCAAAGGCTTTCCAGATCACGCTTGCATTTACTGTTTATTACAGAAACAGCTTATGCTTTGACAGAAGAAGGTGTGGTAATGGAAGCATGCTACAGTCAACAATGTTTTATTAGAGACTCATTAAGCTTTCTGAATTAACACCTAAATAATTCTAAAAGGGCTACGATTTGGATGATGATAAACCTTGGGCTAGAGACTGTCGTGGTTTAACCCGGCTGGCAACTAAGCACCACGCAGCCGCTCGCTCACTCCCCCCCTCCCTCAGTGGGATGGGGGAGAGAATCGGGAAGGGGAAAAAGGTTAGAGCCGAGGGCTGAGATAAAGACAGTTTAATAAGAGAAAATAATAATAATAGTAATAATGAGAATGATAAAATATACAGAATATACAAAACGAATGATGCACAATGCAATTGCTCACCACCCGCCGACCGATGCCCAGCCCGTCCCGAGCAGCGATCAGTACCCGAGCAGCGATCACTCCCCCCGCGACCGACCAACCCACCAAACCTCCCCCCGGGCATGACGTTATATGGTATGGAATAGCTCTTTGGACAGTTTGGGTCCTAGCTGTGCTGTACTCCCAGCTTGTTATGCACCTGGCCGAGCAGGAGAAGCTCAAAAAGTTCTTGAACAGTCCGAGCACTACTTGGCAACAACTAAAAACATCAGCGTGTTATCAACATTCTTCTAGCACTAAATCCAAAGCACAGCACTATGCTAGCTTCTGTGAAGAAAATTAACTCTATCCCAGCTGAAACCAGGACAAGACCCTAACCTTAAATCATCTATGGCCTAGTACTGTTGTGGTACTGGAAAGAAACCCTGTGAAGGGGCCATAAGATTGCAAGATATGAAGATATGCTGGGGAAATGGTGATTTCCCATGCTCCCTCCTACAGAAATCTTCAGTCTTGTTTTACTTTGTGATACTAAGCCTTTAGTAGAGTAGCATTCTTTTGTTTTCCTTCAAAGCTGTCTTTTCAGCTCTTACTTTGAACTCTGGCTAAAAGAAATTTGAAGAATTCACAGTATCCTGCAGCACAGAAGCAAGTAAACAGCTGCTTTTATTTTCCTGAAACCTGTGAAATAAGACAACAGATTTTGGTGCACTTAGAAGGGAAGCTGAGAACTTCGTTCCTCAATATTTATCTTTTTTCTTCATATTTCTTTGTAACCAATATTATTTATTAGCTATAGCATGGGCCCCTTGGGAATTCTGTTTAAGCCAACCACTTATGCAAAAATCAATCTTTCAATGGCAGGCTTTGTTAATCTTCCAAATCCAATTTCCATTTCTCACGTTCCAGGTTTATTGATTATACTTCAAAATTCTTGGATCATCTGTCTGGCTTATTGAATTAATCTGTATCTAATAACTTAATTGTCTTGAAAAACAGATGTGCTACTTCCACTGAACGTTAAAATTTGGTTACAGACATCTAAGGAAATGGCAGCGTGCACACACATATTTATTTAAAAGCATTTAATTACCTAAACTTTCACACTGAACTGCAGTGAGATTGTGGGTATGAAGGGGTGAAAGGGTAAGCAGACTACACAGTATAAATGAGCCAAGTAAGGTCCTGTTTCTGTTGCTTTGCCACAGGGAATTTTTAGTTTCGGTCAGATTTTGAGATGAGCAACAAATACTTTCTTATAAAGAAACTTTGCCATAGCCCTAAGTGAAGCTAGGATGCTGTCATACTAGGGCAGCCATAGCAAAGTCTAATTTCTCCTCTGAAAAACCGTAGTATTTAAATAGATAAGAAAGGCAGAGGTACAGAGGAAAAGTAAGGGGAAATGGCTTGTCTGTAATTATATAAGCAAAACTTTTGGAAAAGGAATCCCTTTCTATTTATTGGGAAGGGATGAAGAGACTAGTAAACTGGACTATTGGATGTCAGAACTGTTCATAAATTAATAAAGGACCTGGAGTTCCATACACATAACCAAAAGGATTATTTGATTTAATTCATTTACATGAAATAAGATGAGACTTATTAGAATACTTGAAGTCACTGGTATAGTTAATATAAGTGGGTAGAGCATATTTAGGAAGGAGAAGAATGAGGGAGGGTGTGCACCTGTGTGTATCAAGCAACCATGTTAAGATACTTACTGTACACTCATCTTTCTAGTGAGAGTAGACCTGATGAAAAACTCTGGGTGGTAAGGAACCAGATAAACCCCATGAGCACTATTATGGTGGGCATTTACTTTGAACCATCAAAACAAAGAGATCGGGTAAACGACATCTTTGTGAACAGCTGAAAAATAAAGCAGATTTCAGGACTTGGTGTTGGCAAGGGTTTTTGACAACCTAGACATCTGCTGGGAATGGAGTACATCAACACTTAGATAATTCTTATATAGAAGGTCAACAAAACTATTAGAGGAAGACTTGGTAGGTTTCATTCTAATCAAATGATAATAACTCATTGCAGATGTCAGGGGAGAGAAGGTAATTTGACTGAGAGCAATGACAGAGAATACACAGGGTTCACCATGCTGGGAATAGAGAAGAGGAATAGCAAGGCCCAGTTCCATTAACCTGGGTTAGTCAGTAGGTAAGACTTCCCTAGTAGCTGGTACCTGGGAAAAAATACGTGTTGTCATTTATTTTGACTGTAGGAAACCTTCTGATATTTTCTCACATCACTTTCTCAAAAGGAAGATAAGGAATGGTTTTCTGGTGAAAGTCCCACAAGGTGGATGCAAAGGTGATTGAAAAAAGCGTACTTTCTCTTTGAATAGCTATTGAGGACTCTGCTGTTCTCTTATAAATATAGGAATTAAATTGCAGGAAAGGAGACTGAAATTACAGGCTGGAAAAATATGTGGCAGTATGGATTGTGAAGCAGAGGAAGACCTTACAGAGAGAAGACATGGAGTGTTGTTTAATGTTAGAAGTCCTTAAGAATTGCGTAGACAAACATGGCAGGAATTACTTGGGTAAGGCTAATCTCACCATGGTTTACCAGAAGGGACAGAATGAGCACTTGAGGTGCTTTCTAAGCCTACACTTGTATGATACATTGATTTTTCAGGGGCGTACGCTAGTCTGTTATTAGGTGCTTTTCCCATAGTTCCTCACCATAAAATTTGGGTTTTTACACTTAAGAACATTTTTGCACATTCACATTTAACATGAATTGATCTAAATGTTAATGTTACATTCCAGTTTCTAGGTATCTTTTGAATGACTGTGTGCAAACAGGAGCATGAGACCAAAAAATACAAAATACTAAATAGTAAACAGAGTATGTCATCAATTCCAGTCAGAAAGGGGTTGGTATGTGTAACCCTGTTCAATAATTCACAAATCAATTAGAATAACATTATTATTCTCCCTTTCCACTTAGCAGTAACAATACATAAAGGTCACTTGCCATCTAGTTAGGGAGAAGGCAGCAATTAACATCAGAGTAAAACCAAAATATTCGTTTTCTGTTACACAATACAAGCGTGACATGATTTCCTACTAAGATGGATTCTTCAGTAATAGCAGGGTTGAGTTTTCACCTCACAGAAAAATTAAGAAAAAATTTCTAAAATGTTGCACTGATCCTAGAAATCTTGTAATTTTGCCTATAAACAGTGGGAGCTGAAGATGTCAGAGGTGTTCGGAAGCCTCATTTCTGTTATACTAAATGTCAGCAAAAATACTTCTAGGAATAATTCTGAAATATGAAAGGAGCAACTTTTTTCCACTTGATTCACTTAGGCACCTGAAAGTGAGCGTTCATGTCAGCACTTTGCTAGAATTTTTGGCTGTGACTAATGTTTTGCTTCTGAGATGGGGATTCTCTCCTCCTGTTGTTCTTTCTTTTCTTTTTACCCCTGATAAGGCTCTGTTAGAGAAACTTCTTTTATTCTTTTCTTGCTGGCCTCACAACCAGAAGGCAGTGAGGGAGGAGAAAGCTGAATGCAGTGAGTACAAGCCATCTCTTGCTGTGGCACGTGGAGCTGCCTTTAAATTAATAAATCCTAGCAGCAGACTGGAGACGGCCTTGGGCTAGCACGACTGCACTGCATTCAGATGTGAGCCAGTAAGTCAGGACAGTGTTGAGCTGCACTTTTTGTGCTTGCTGGCTTGGATTCTTGACACCTCTACATTATGCTGCCTCTAACTGTGCTACTGTGCTCATATCCCAGTGTTCATTTTGAGTTTTTCAGCAGTTTCTGACAAGTTTATGCCAATTCAGTGGCTTCTGTGGCTGCGGATTAATCTCAAAAATAGTAATGAAAAGAATAGTTATTTTGTTTTTCCTAGTTATAAAAGTCCTTTTCAACAAACAATACTATTAATGTTTATGCTTTGCAGTATCATGGGGCTGTTAACGCTGTGTCAAAAGCAAAGGATAAATTTGACTGTTTCCTAAAAATATGGCACTAAGGTAATTGTCAGTTTCAGTCTTCCATTTTTCCTAGTTTACATTTACTACCACAAAATGTTTTGAAAGCTATTAAGCAATTTGTATTGACACATTTCACCTCAAAGATATTAAGTTCCTTCCTATTTTAAGGGGAAGTAAGGGGTAATATTTATTAGTGCTGCTAGCAAGGAAAACACTGAGGCACGACCTCAGATTTTTTAACTGGTGCCAAAGAATCCACATGGGTAAATCCATACAAAAGGCCACCAAAACCTTGGCTTTTGAGTTCTACTAGAAAGTCTCTAGATTCTGGTCCCTGTGGAACTGCAACATGATGGTGTTTTTTCAGTCCTTATTGATTGTGTCCTGGGCATAAACTGTAATTTAGACATTTTTTCCTTTACTGTAAGAAAACAGACATGCAAAGAATCAGATGCAAGACAAGAGTGCCTTCCTGAATCTTTGACAAGATTTCTTTCAAAAGCAAACCAGCAAGTGCTGTCTATATTAACTCCATCATTTTCCAAATACAATAGGATACAGAGCATCTTTGTCAAGTTACCATTTCACTGAAAACAGAGTTTTAAGGCACTAAACTCCTCTGAAAATCTAGTGTCATGTTTGTCTTTTTCTTTCCACTGACAGATTTAACAAATGTTAAGCATTTCTGTCATTCTTATGTTAGCATATGAAGTGTGAAAATTAATTTTACTTGCTAATTGAAAGATAATTGGTTTGGGGATAGGAATTGTCACTCCACCAGGGAGGGAAAAAAAAAAATACCAAAAGAAAAGTCTAGGTCTGCTGCAAGCCTGCAGGGAGAGATAGCATAGACTTTATTTGGAAAAATCCATCTGTAAATTAGCGGAAAAGGAGGTGTAAGATGAATCTTATGAACCAACCTGTTGAAGTCAATGAAGGAGAGCAACTTCTAAAAAACATTCCTTTTCTAGAAAGAGATTAATGACTCTATTAATGTACATTATTATAGCAGAAAATAACCTTACAGTTAACTAGTACCCACAGTGGGTAGGACATCCACAAAGAGAGTATGATCTTGCTAAATCAAGATCTGTCCTCCTCTTACCTGCCACCAAAAGAAATGTGTGAGCAAAGTGCAAGGAAGAATGTGAGGTATCAAGAATATTGTAAAGCTTTTCTGTAATCTATGCCTAGCATATCATACTTTGCTTATTACAGAGATGTCACTTCTTTCTTTTGATTACTTCATCAAATTGATCTGAGTTGTGCACTCTTACCTTCCTGGAAAACAAAAATAACAAACCCTTGACCTTTCTGCCATGCTGCTTCACACACTGAGATAGGGAGAGCTATCTTGCTATTCTTCTCCAGATGGATCTCCATAGCCCTCCTCTGCTGCAGTGCTTGCAAAAACATAATCATCAGGGTCCTGGGTGGGATAAAACTATTTTCTAATGCACTGTCTTGTACTCTCTTACTGTTTACTTGCTGCTGCTTAATCTCCATATTTCTTACATTTACAAGGTAAACGATGTGGGGTAAAGAGGAATTTTCTATTCTGTGTTTTCATATCACCTAGTACAGCGGCAGTCTGGACCAAAAGTAGGAGTAATACAAAATGTAACAAACCATTTTATACATGCAGTGCTGTAAATTGTTGGAAGGTCCATCCCTTAGTAGATTATGTGGAAGAAAACATCAAAGCAAGACAACAGAGATGAGTGAGGCAAAGAGGAGACACTAAGAAATAAATGCAACAACTTTTTAGGTACTCTTCTCCGAGCTTTAAAGAGAGTGTAAATGATTAAAATGCACGGGACAGGACAAATACAGCCAGGTCTTTTAAAGTGATTAACATATGGTGATGATGGGCTCAGACCAGCTTTCACTAAATGGACAAGGGCATCTTTCTGTTACCTTTGTTTGGATCTAGGTCTAACCTTACATAGCTCCAATAAAGAGCAGCTAAATACGCTTCATCATGTATATCCCAGGCAAACCAAACTGACTGCAGGTTGTATTATTTTCCTGAACAAAATCCTGAGGATAAGGAATCCTGTCCTCACTGTAATCCATGGTGGTTTTATAATTTAGTTCAGCTGGGCCCATATTTCACCCCTAGTATCTTTATAACTCCCTGAATCTTATTTTTTTTTTTGTCTTTCAGGGCCACCAACACAGAGTGACCCAACTTTCCTATACAAAGAAAGCTCCCCTCCTGAATTTTTTTTTTTTAAAGGCCTGTTTATTTCACAGTGTCTGCAGCTTAGACTGGTTTCAGTGATAATCTTAGCTGCTCAACGGTTCTGAAAATCAGCCCACTGATTTTTATCCTCTTTTTATATCTATACAAATAAAAGTTAAGTATTTTGCTATGACTAACAACATGGTTGTAAGAATAAAAGCTTTATTGATCACTGTAAGAGCATAAAAAGGCTTTGCAGAGTCACTAAGTTCATGTCCAAAGCTAAACAACAGTGAAGATCTTTAAGTAAACGTTAAGAACATTACTGAAATACAGAACTCTGGTTAGTTAGCTACATCCAATCATGAAAGACAGGACAACAGCAGGCAGAGGTATCAAAATGATCAGAAAGGAAAAACATATAAATACATACTCACATATATATATTTAATACTACACAAAAGCTACTGGACCTGGTCATAATAGTGCTGAAAATCAATTTGTTTAGAAAAGAATATACTTGGCTGATTACGCATCCCTGGGTGCCATTAACAACATTTTAGATGAAATACTGGTTCATTTGCTTTATAAACTATGTTTTAAGGGGAAAACTTTCTGTTGGAAGCATAAATATGCAAAAATACATTGCCCAGTAGGCAGCAATCAATAAATTCTCCATTTCTAACCTTCCTCTTCACATGTAAATCCTTGTTGTTTCCATGATATTTATTACAAAAGGTATGAAAAGAATACTTACGCATTCCTGTCAATGCAATTAAAACATAGCATTATTTATAGAATAAAAACCACAGTATGTATTCATCAGGTTCATAAACTCACAGGCAGGTTAATAATTTATTACCAATCTGCTTAGGTTTTTACACAACTAATTAGAAGACTTAATCAGGGATTGACCAGGTGAAATATCCTTTGAACATGTTACAAACTCAAAAATTTTGCCAGAAGAAACTACAACTGAAGTAGGCACAGAAGATAAAGAGTGAGAGGGAATTCAGAGAAACAGGGACATAAATGACTTCATGAGACAGGAATAGAATCCAAAATTCCAGACTGTCCCCTCTAAAGTGCTGTCCATTAAGTTGCATTAGTATAATTGCACAAGAGTCAGGTCTCGAACTTTCTGTTATTTCAGATCTGCGTCCAGTATAACAGATACAGCCTTTTTCAAAGTACATGAAGTTAAAACGTAATTTGTTTGGACTTTTTATAGAATAAGAGGTTGTTTTTTAAAAGAAAAAAGAAAAAGGAAAAAAATCAGTGCAGTTCAGTAAGTAACAGGAGACCTCAGACTCACCAAAAGGTCATTTTTGCCAATCTGATAGAATATACTCATCTTTTGCAACCAGGAGAGTTTTTCTACTAATGAAGATGTGAGCTTGAGTCCAAGCAGTTTTTCCGAGGTGTATTCAAGGTACTGTACAGTTGTCATGTAACAAGCCCCTAATGGACTTGGAAATCTCAAGATAAATTTCAACATGCAGAGGTTTGTTTGAGGACATTGGGAATAATCTAATCTACTATTTCAAATTTAATTTAGTTTTAAGAAGGGGTTTTTTTTATACTTACTCTGTGTCCCTGCCGCAGTTGCATGCTGAGAGTATTGCACATCACATTAGATTAAGGTCAATTAGCAGTGTTATAAGGGCTTTTTTTCCTTCCTCTGTCTCTTACTCTCTCTTTTTTAAATGAGGCAGCACTGCAATTTTGTGATTAAAACCCTGTGTCTTGAAGCATATCAGATGAGAGACCTTGGCTGGCCTCCAACTGTGATTAAGGGTATGATTTTTGGCCTAAAGGGTCATGAGGAATCAGAACTTCACTGACCCTTTAATCAGAACTGATTAAGAAGTGGTGGCTTGCTCTCTGTTTGGTACTCCATTACCTACCATGTGGAGCTTTTAATAAGGAGATACTGCTCTGTCAGCAGCCCTAGGAAAATTCAACTCCTGAAAGGCTTTGTGGACAAGATTCTTCAAAATGGTAGGAGATTTGGAGTATTTTATCTTTCAGTTAAACAATTTGAGAAGAGGCTGAGTTTTAGAAAGTCCTTAGAATGCTATTGCTAGAAAGGTGACTATTTCCAAGACATCTTTAAGACAGAAGGACCCAGGATGCTGTAAAATTCTTGAGATGTTCAGTGTGGCTTGCACAACTCCAAAGTACTGCACAGGCAGAAGAGGAGAGAGGGAAGCAATGGCAACAGGTTAGAATTCAATGTTATAGAATCATAGAATATTTTGGGTTGGAAGGGACCCCTAGAGGTCATCTAGTCCAACCCCCCTGCAGTGAGAAGGGACACCGCTAACTAGATCAGGTTGCTCAGAGCCCCATCCAACCTGGTCTTGAATGTTTCCTCATTGTAAAGAATTTCTTCCTTATATCCAGTCTAAAGCTACCCTGCTTCAGTTTGAAACCATTACACCTTGTCCTGTCACAGCTGTCCCTACTAAAAAGATTTTCCCCATCTTTCCTACTCTACAAGTAGTTTTAAGGGGCAATGCAAAGAATGGAAAAAAACAGACAAACAAGTGATAACAAAGAAATACCCAAGTCATCAGTTCGTGTTGCACATTCCTTCATATGTCTGCTGCCTCTGGGATGAAAGGCTGCTGAAGTCTCATCTGGAGAGGTCCCTCATTCAATTGGTGAGCAGATTTATGGAGACACTTGATTGGTCAGCCAGGAAGTCAGTTAACTTGGACCACAGAGCTCACATGGTGAGTTTCATATTATCTGGAGTGGTAACGATTCCATTGAAATAGGAAAATCACTCCCCATATTTTTTTCCAGCTTCATAGCAGAAACTGTATTTTCTAGTTATTGAAGACTTCTGAGAGTCTTAGTCTGGTTCCTAACTAGAACAGGAACATCAAAGCTTGAACATCTCTGCCGCTGAAAACCATTTTGTTTACTTTTCTGTAACTTTCATTTGGGCACTGGGAGAGCATAGATTGTGAACAAAGAACAATTTTGTCCGTGTTAGTGTATGTTTGCATATATGTATGTATGAATATAACAGCAATTTAGGTGTGGTCCTGCACTGTGAAATATTACAGCCCAGAATACCAGGCGTGAAAGTGATGCTGTTTTGTCTATCCCTGTGGTCAAATCAGTGACCATTGTTAGTCAAATGAACTGAGTAGAAAGATTCCCATCTGCTTCGTTTGGGGTAGGCCAATGGTAATCTGGTGGTGTGTCAAAAGAAGCAAAGAAATATGTGCTTTTAATGGACTTTATAATCTTCTATTGGACAGTCATTAGAGGACAATTTTCATAATATACGTACTTTGGGGCTATCTCATCTTGCTTTAAATGTCATACAGACCTGGGTATGTATTATTATGTTTAATAATATATATTATAGCCAGTGATGTTAATAGTCTTAATGTACTGGACAATGTTTCTACAGATTAGTGAGTCTGTGACTTAAGAGCTTACAGTTTAAAAAGAACAGACAATAAGCCAGAAATAAGTAAATACTCTATGAAAACATTAGAACATAAGACCACCAAAGAATCACTTGCCTGGCTATTCTGCATGGCAGTGTGTTGGCAATTCCAGGAAGGCCTGGAATGTAGGAAATCTAATTATGGTAGCCATGCAGCTGGAATAATGCAAAGCTGGTCACTGTGCCCTAAATGTGGCAAGATAGAAAATTAGCAAGTGGGATATCTGTAGACAATTAAGGGATTAATGAGAGTCTAAGCAAGGGGCTTTTGGCTTTTAAGATGGTGAACATACAGAAGAGGAAATGACAACAACTGAAAAATTACAAGAGGACCTGAAGACCTAATGCAGATAATGGGACTTGCATGCTTGCTTGGGAAGTTATTCTAGAAATAAAGACAAAAGCTCAGCTCATATCTTATTGTGGATATCCTTATACTGATTAACTGCTATGACTTTTGTCACTCCTGATTTCCTCCTTATAATGTTGGGTTTCCTATGCACTGTGCAGTCCTGAACAAATAGGGAGGGCAAATCCAGGGATGCACAGAGCTGTCTCTCAGGACAAGGCTGAGTGTGTCACAGTCTTAGAAGGAGGGTTCAAAATAAGCTCTAAAAAACCAACAATGGCCAGTGGGTGAGCAACTGTCTCTTGGACTTCTAATGGTGAGCTGAGAATCACTGGAGTTTCTAGGGAATTGGTGGTCCTCAGAGAGTTGAGAATAGTTAATATGGTAGTGCAGCAGAAAGTCAGATGCTGGAAAGTGCAAATGGTGCACAAACTTTTGGCCACTTACACAAAGAAAGCAAATATATTAGCACCTTTCTTGTTTTTCTGAAAATGTTGGCTATGACCTGAAAGCTAACACAGGTAGCACTGGTGATAAATTCTAGAGGTTACTCAGATAACATTACAGATTAACCACATGGATGTTTTTAAACAATCTGCCCTCTTGAGCTTTAATATAGACTTGTTCAGGAGAAATATGCAATTTAAATATGCGTTTCTTTAAATAGCTCAGGGAAGACAGGTGGGAAATAATAAATTGGAAAGAGATATATATTGCATTTCTCTTTAAAAGCAAGGAGGAAAAACTGGAGACAATTTCATAGACCTCCAGTTTAAACTCAATCTTCATGTAAAAAAAAATACTAAAATCACCGCCACCACAATATCCTCCAAACTGAAACATATATATAAATAAACCATTTTTAACCATATAAAACTTAACAAGGAGATGAGTAGCAGTCAACAGGGATGCATCAGGAAGAAATCATGTCAGATAAGCATAACTGTGACAGGCCTTGTGGATAGATGAAAGTGGTAAATGTCACGTTTTGACTGCAGTAAGACTTCTGAGTGTGTTACATGATATTCTAATATCCCAACCACAGAAACATAGACTAAATAAAGTTACTCTTAGATGGATGAGCGTTATACAATTGGAATACCACCTGTAAAAAGTAGGTATCCATAGTTAACTCTCAATGGCTATGTGGGATCTGCACAGGTGAGCCCTGGGTATAGGATTGTTTTGTATTATATTTTCAGATGATGTCTAACTGAAAGGGCATTCAAATATATTGGGGAAAAAAAAAAAACATTCAGAATGTTCAAATGTATTCTGAAGTTTTTAAACTGACAAAATAAATTGAGTTAGATGACCAAAGGGATTGAATATTTTCCAGAGGGTCTGTTCCCTATTATTTCCTCAAAAAGGAGGGATGTGGCTCTTTCATACGCACACAGTTAATGGGTCTTGCACTACTGAAATCAGTGGGAGCCTTACTGCAGAATGTCAAGCCCACAGGGACTTCACACGGGCTGTATATGAAAAAAGAGTCAAAGCTAAAAGTCAAGCTAGCAGCTTTTGAATTCAGATTCCATATCTTCCTTAGAAGTCCATCTACCTTTTCTCATATTCAGCATGATTTTTATTACTTGGACAACTTTCCATAGCTTGATAACTTTCTTCACTGAGGAATTTCTCCTTAGAGTAGTCTTAGTTTATTCATTTTTTTCCCTCATTCTTCCTCCTTATTGGTGCTAACTGACCACTAAGACTAATTTCCCACAAATGTACATGAAGGTCATGGGATGTTCCCAGGACAATATGGGACAGTAGGAAGGTAAGAGGGTTTCTATGCTGCTTTTAAATTCCCTTCTCTGTGTAGTGCCGGGAGGAAAATTTGTAGGGCTTAGTGCTGACATCAGGATGTTTCCAACAGATTCAGCTTTTCCTCAGCATTAGTTTTGCTACAGCATGATAAAGTACATTATGCTGAAGGGGACTTAACCAGCAAATCTACTTATGACAGAAGTAAAGCTTAACTAATAAAAAAGTAAATAACAGAAATGTCTTTGTATTTAAAAGGTGAAAATTAACTCCATGAAATAATTCTTATCACATGCAGAATACAGACCATCTGTAATGTTATTAATTTTTTTTCTTAAATGTTATTGGAAATAAAGACAAGTATGAGAGTTTCTGTTAAAGTTCTTAAAAATAATTTCCAGATAACAATGTTGAGTGTTTATTTACAGCTGGTTTTGCCCCAGTGTACTTCCATTCACTTCATGTGACTTAATGTTGATGGGATGCAACGTATTTTTCACCTTTGTTGTTGTGGATATTTTCCCAGATATTATCTTCCTTCTGCATGCAGAAGACCACTGTGATTCATCCTACTTTGGGGCTGAACGAGGGCATTTTAACTGCAAACAAATATTGCTTGAGCTTATTTTTCTGAAGATTAACTTTAATGTATGGATTCCATAAATTCTAGAGGCTCGATGAAATATTTTCTGATATATCTTTGTCAAAAAGAATTTGTTCACTTGAAGAATGATGGTCTTAACGTACGTCACTGTATTTTGTTAGTGTTCTCTGATCATTTGCAGCGTCTCAGGTCTTGTAGTTGTTACCTAAGTCTTGTTATGGCTTCAGCACATTTGAATGGAAGGTGCAAATTATTCATAGGAGGGAATGAAAGAGGAGTGATAGCACAAAGTTCACCAAAATTGAACTAACTAGTCATCTCAGCTTTTGCATGTTTGTTTTTTAGTCTCTTACCCCTTTCACATTTTTTTTACATAAGGAAACCTCAAGGAGTCATGGATCCAACATTACCCTTTTTGCTTTTAAGTGCATTTTTATGGGTATTTTGTTTAATAACAGGCTTACGGTGTAAAGATTTGTGACTACTTCAACAGGAGCAATTTTCTGTTTTTTATTATATTATCTCTACTATATTTTCAGGCACATTTCAGTTGACAAAATGGTATTCGACTGACCATCAGGTGTTTATCTTCAGTTGTAGGTGCAAAGCTTTCTGACTCTTAAGCACATTCAGGAAATTATTCTATGCTATGACAGAAAATGTGTTCTAAGATATTTTGAATGGATTCTCATATAATTTATAAATTAACTTCAGTGCCATTAGAGTAGAGGATGCTCTGTAAGTGTGACTCAATTGCTTTCTAAGTGATAAACATTAATTTTTGTTCTAAAAATTGGCCAGAGAATGTTATTTATTTCTTCCTGCAGACATGCAGCCTGAAAAGAGCATCACGTCTATTGAGTTAAAGATAAAACTAATAAATGATTGACCAAAAAAAGTATAAGAACTTCAAGAACTGTGTAATTCTAAAATCACAGAAATTATGCAAAACCCTTCTTAAACACATTGGAAGCACAAGTATTTACCAGAGCCCAGGGAAATCCAGTAAATTTTCAAAGGTTAAAAAAGTATCAAAAAGTATGAGGCTTCAGCCTGAGCAGGAGTCACTATTTAAAGGAAAAAGAGGTTGGAGTACTTTTAAAAAACCTGATTTGTCATCTGAAGAGGTCTTGCAATAGTTGAACACTAACAATTGCAAAGATAAGGTTCTTTTAACTTGTGAGATTTCTGAACTTAACTATGGTTTGTAAGATCTCACTAGAGTGGCCTAATAGTAAGGGGGCTGGAAAGTGGTGTTTAAATTTTATAAAATGGCTCCAGGAAATTACCAACCAATAAATGTGACCCTTGGTCTGTGTTAAGTGGTAGAAACTATAACAAATAATAAAATTAATAGAGTTGTGGATTAACATGATACACTAGGAAAGAGTCAAAGAAATTTTTGTGGAGGAAGCTTCTTCCTTGAAAAGTTTAAAACTTACTGAAGTTTTTCAAAGAGAGCAAACAAGTGAGCGAGTAATACATGTAATGGACTTGATGATCTTAAAGGCCTTTTCCAACCAAAGTGATTCTATGATTCTATGAGTGTAAAGGGTTTTAATGAAACTAATCTGTTGTGAAATACAAGGAATGAGTAAAGAATAAAAAGGAATAAAAAATTTGTAATACCATAATAACTGATTAAAATATAAGGAAGGATGGGGGCACAAAAAGGTGTAAGTGAATAGGTGGTCTCATAGGTTGCCACAATGATCCATACTAACACATGAGTTTGGGATTTTCTTAGATTATATAGTAGAGACATCAATAAAGATAAAGCAAAAGTGACACAAATTCATTCACAACAATCAATTTTAATGAAGAGTTGACACAAAAGATTGCAGATATATCTCAGTGACTGGGCAACAAAAAGCACTTGTGGAATTTAGTGCGGATAAATGCAAAAGCCTACACCCACAAAGTGAATTACTCTGGCTATATATGTCCTTTTACAATTTTGAAAGGAGGTCCTGAAATTGTTATGACTATTTTTCTGAAAACATCAGCATGTTAAGTTGGGAACTGGAAGCAGAAAATACAGTGGGAATATTGTATATTCCACCTTGTGACCATTTTTAAAAACGGTATCTACATACATTTTAGTTCCTGCAACAGTGTGCACTTCTGATCCTACTGATGACTTACTGTACTTTGATTTATCCCACAGGGCAGTCTCAGAGCACAGAAAATGACTTCCTATTGGGTGAAGCTAAGCCATTTAGAGCTATCAAACTGCTAATGTGTGTTAGGCTACAGGACAAGAGTAGACCAAGTCTGCAGTAACTCCCACCTCTTCCCACATATGTATGGTATGCATTCTGGTTCCTCAGTTGGTCTTCACTCTGCTACTACAGGACTGCACCACTGGCAAGTGTAGCATTTGTCATCCCATTTCTGAGAGGATACAACAAACCCAGCCATTGTATTACAGAGAAAAACTGTGCAGAGGAGCAACATGAGAAAGGGGTAGCAGCTTCTGTATGAAGGTAGTCAAGGACTCCTTCATTGTAGAGAGGAATGTGGAGGACATGAAGAAGACAGAATACTTACTAGACCTGGAGAGCTGGAAAGACTCTCAAAAGGCAGCCAGTCAGCCATCTAGAGAAGTTTAGTTAAAACCAGTGACTAATATCGATACTATTCAGAGAAACCACTCACTCTTTGAGAACATAATGATGAGTACATTTCAAGTCACTTTGGAAACCAGGGTCCGGTCATTATCTCTATTTTCAGCAAGGAAATTGAAACATGAAAAGGGAAAGGTGCTTATCCAAGGTCATGCAGGAGGAAAATGGCTACAACATGAAACGCATGTCTTCTGAACTGCATCTCTGTGCTTGCCCTGACACTAATGGGGGTCAAAGCTTTGCCTGGAAATAGTGGTGGATGAATCAGGCTCTCCATTCCCTTCTAGTAAAGGTGTCCCTGTATGCGACTGAGGACCTGGTAATTGCATGGTTAATACTGAAAGGTTTTAGACAAAGTAGAAGACAGACAAAAGCCTTCATTATATCAATTAGAAAAGTAGGCCATGTATAATGAATTCAGGCAGGCAGAGTCAGTTTAGGTTCAGAGGAGGGTGAATTGGAAGTCTTTCTGAGGGCTACTGCTGAGAGGACATGAAATAAATAACACAGCATAAGTAAAAGAACTGCAGATGGTGAAAGACTGTTATTTATTAGCTACTTAAGTTGTCTTAGCTTCTCACCAATCTCCTATTAGGAAGGGGAAGGTAGGACTTTTTTAATCGGGTGAGTAATGATATAACAATAATCACAAAATAATTAAACTATGAGGCAGTAGAACTGATGGGTACTGAGGAATAAGATAGGTGTCCTTCCATGAGCTTTATTCCTAACTGAGGAAATCTGTTCTGACACTAGAGGGTCCTTTGATCTAGCAGATAATGATGAACTAACTGAAAGACGGAGATTAAAAAAAAAAAAATGAAATAAGATCAAATAAAATGGATCACTTTTTTTTTTCCCATGACAGTCCAAGTAAGGTACCAGTAGAGCAAAGGTAAGTCTCAGGGGAGTATCAAAGGATGCAAGTTATCACAAGGTTTTCTAAAAACTGTGGCCTAACTTAATTGCAAATTGGTGGGCTTTATATATGCTTTCTGACAAAGCAGGGTACGTTTCTACTGTGGCTTCAGTTTATTTTACTGGGGTCATTCATGAGTTCATGACTTTTCTCAGTATACCTCCATGAAGCAAATGCATTTTTTCAGGGGTGATCTGACTGAAAACAAGCATGCCAAAGACCTATTTTCTGTGCTGTTTTTTCCCCACACAATTTTTGTGTAGATCTGGACACTTCTCTGTGTAACACTTTTCTTCTTACATATTTTACTGAGCTACTGGTCTGTTTAGATAACAAGCAGCTCACATGTCCTGTCTGAGCACGTTCTTACTGACAAATATTGAACAACTTGAAATCTTTTGGCCTCCCTTTGGGTGTAGCCAGCCAGAAGTCCTCTCAGGGGCATCTGACGCTAACATGCAGAGTCTCCACATTGGAGCTGGATCACATCTGAGCAGCAGGAGAATGCACAGGGTTGTCAGATCTGTCTGTCCCATTGAAGCAGTCTGTCCTCTTGTTCTGTGGGTGTTGATATAACTCTCTGCATAAATATGGTTCTCTATTTTAAAATAATGCTAAACTGATGACAGTCCATCTGGGGACAGCTGCTTTATTCTAGCACACATCAGTCATCACTCTACTGTGTAAGTAGTGCCATTAAAATATGTGGAAATATTCCAGAAAAAGCTGTTCCACATGATGCCAGCTTTATCTTGCCCTACTTTTTCCCCTCTTTTTGTCATTTTTAAACAATACAACAGTTATAAATAAATATATTCAACACAAGGTTCTGAAAACTGTGAATTAGACCCACATTTCAAAAGAGATCAATGTTTAAGTTGTATTTTCACTCTGAAACCTTTCCTCTCTAGTTAAAACTTCTAGCTTTTCTTTGACACCCTAACGCCTAGACTCTCACAAAGACATTTGATGCTGACAAGACTACATGCATTAAAAGTACTTAAACTACCTTAAATATGAATTCACTAGAGGTTTCTAAGCATCCATCTGTATCCCTCCCCAAGTGAATTGTGTGAATGAAAGACCCCAAGTTTACAGACTTGTCACAGCATTTCAGGAGGTGAAGTTTTAAGGAAAGTGAATTTTTGAAAGAGTCATAACGAAAAACCTAATTTGGTAATGCTGGCTGATTAAAGAAGTAAACAGAGCATAATTTATTATTTTCAGACTAGCTAAAGGGTAGGTTTCAGACTGTCTTCAGGGGATTTTTTTGTGTGCTGTCTTCTCTCATGTGCTCTTCTGTGTGAGACTTCTAATTAAATCTGTGTTTAACACGTAGATATTTTGCTCCCCATCTAGGCACCCTGTAATTTTGCCATTAATGGAATGAGCAACATGCAAAGTATTGCTTTTTCTACCCACTCCGTTGTTAGACCAGCTATCCCCATTTTGGCCGTGGGTCCTGCTGGAAAACCATCTATTCCTCAGCCTGATGCACTCGCCTCAGCCCCGGAGCTAAGGTTTGGATGCCCTTTGCTAACCCAGCCTGGGAACTATCTATTTTCCCTGACTCTGCCAGGCAACCAGGGTAAGAGTTTGTCATGCTCCATCCCTCATTAGTAAACAGCTATTTAACTGCCTCAAGTCTTCACACTAATCACTGTGGTTGTCCTTTAAAGCTTCCCGTAATGTTGTTTCAGTTTGTCGGCTTTCAGCCGGTCACGCATTAAGGACAGCTGGCTGGCAATCTATCATGTTGCTTTACGTGCCGCAACACAGTTTGACTGACATGAGCTGACATGATCCTGCAATTGGTAGCACAACTTGACAGCTTAAAATATGGGAGTGGGTCACACCAGCCCTCTTAACACTCCTTACTCATTTCAGACCCAAATTCACCTCTTTTCCTCTATAAAATAAAAACAGTCCCCCGTTTCAAAAGAAAAAGAAGAAAAAAAAAGAAACCCTTTATTCATTACAGCAATTTCTTTGCTTCAGCAATGGAGAATTGTGAATCTGGCTATTTACATGAAAATTTGGTATTACTAATCCTTTAAAAAAAAACCCTTCTTCTAGTCTTTGTTCGATATTGGAGCTCTGGGAGGCTGAAAGCTTACAAATATAAGGCAGGTGGGAAATGCTCTGAAGACAAAACAGATAACTGAATCCTGGCTTAAGTCTCTGTCTTGCTACAGTGTCTGTATGACCCAAGTTTAGTCACTTAAGCTAGATTTTTAAAGGCACTTGGATACCAAGCCCTCATTTGAATAAATAAATGCTTAATGCTTAATACCTTTAAATAATTTTAACCTCTAAGTAAGCTTAGTTTTTCTTTGTCTGAATTTTCATGTTGGGAAGTTCACTGTGTTCTCTGCACTGTGTGGGAAAAAAAGAGGTTTAGAAGTATTACAGGCACAAGTGAGGAAGATGGATGGACAGTATCGCTTTTATTTTTCCCTATTCCAGTAAAGATTCCAGACTTACAATGTTCTGGGAATATTCTGGTTAAAAGCATTCAAATCTCACATATTTTTCTGAGTGTATAGTTTTGGCATTCTCATGCTATTGTTTTGGCAGCTGGCATTTACTCTTCTGTTGGAGATGCCTTTATCCAGTGTATCGTGTAGCTACAAGCCATCTGTGTTTTAACTCCATTTCAGGCACGGTCTATTCATTGCAACTTGTATGGCAGTCTGCAGCCCAGAGGAAGCTGCTTTTTTTTCTGTTTTTTTTGGTTGGTTGGTTGGTTGGGTTTTGGTTTTTTTTTTTTTTTTTTTTTTTAAACAAGAGTCTGGTAGTGTTATAGATAGGAAAATCTCATTCTGTTACAGATAGTCTTTCTATTCCTCTTCTTCAGTTTTGGTCTCCATAAACTCAATTTTTTTTAACTACCATCCTCTCTTTCAAAGCTAAAGGAGGTTATTCAATCCTTCCTATCTATCTCCAATCCCCCACCCACCCATTTTCCCTCATTTTTGCAACCTCCCATATGCAGAGTTGTGGATATTTAAGAAAATAAAAGATTTCCCTGTTGACAGCTGTAACGAATGTTCATCCATTATTTTCTCATATAATTAAATTATTTTCTTAATTGTATCTAATTAATTTTTAATCTCTTTTAAGTTCAAATTGAAACACTTGACTTGCAATAAGAGAAGTTTCTCAGAGTTATGAAGGACAGAAACCACATTTCTTGTGTTTCATATTGAAACTCAAATGGAAAGTTCAGAAGGGTATGCCTAAAACAAAACAAAGGTGAAGCCATAAGGAAAATACCCTTTGGTACTCAAAGTTCACTTATAGCCTAAGTCCTACCACTTCTTAAATATATGCATAAAAAGATACCTCGATGGAGGAGGATATCTGATAAGAGGAGCATAAATCATATTTAATAATTGAATGCAGCTGTTATGCATCTAAAATTTGGGGTCACATCTGCCTGTCTTGCTACATCTGGCAGAGTGTAATAATTAGGTTTTCTCATAAAAATGAATTTACAAAAAAATTTCTTTGCAGAGATATTATCCCTCCAAGAAATTTCAGATCCATTTTTAATTGCTATAAATAAAACCAACTCTGCTGAAGCCAGTTGAACCCTGCTGAAACATGCCTGCAGGGAATCTGTCTTTCCATTCCCAGGTCAGGTTGGTCAAGAGTTCCATGACCCACTGGTTTTTTGCTTTGACAATCTCCAAAACATTTGTTATAATTTTGTCTTAGTTGGAACGTTTCTTCAGTTTATTTTGATTTCAAATATTTTAAAATAAAAGAAATAGTTAAACCAGAAAGAAAACGTAAACCACCTTTGTTTACATAGATAATGAAATCTTTTACTAGAAACATCAGAATGATTTAGCTTTGGTCTAAAACATTTCCCTACAATTGGCACTGTCTAATTCTGTTCAAAGACACAGGACTCCTTTCTACATATAATATATTTATAGAGCGGGAGACTGTATGCTTTCAACTCATAGAGTGGAAGTAGAATTTCTGCACTCTGGCTAAGTCAAATGTTAAAAGAAGAAGAAATTAGTGTATCTTATTATGGCCTTTTGCACATAGTTGCCTTTCATCTTGAAAACAAAATTAAATGCAGTATAACTGCTGTTTGTCCCTTACCTTTCCGCACCCTCTGGGACTTTGTCAGATGAGTTTGTGCTCTGTGTGGAAAAGCAGCTACAATAGATTGAATAAGGGAAGGATTTTTCCCTCATTCATCTGTTTATCAAGAATGGTGTCCAGGATGGAGGATGAGTGTATACTAATGTAGGGGAGGAGGAAAAAAGAAAAGGTTTCTGTTTGCTTTAGTTGAATCAAGCCCAGAAATACTTTTGTACAAATCTGTTGTGCCAAATCTAGCCCTATAATGCTAGGACTGATCAGGGAAAAGAAAAAATCTGATGGGAACTGAATTTGCAATGTTATCATATAGGAAGAAATGCCTTCTTCACCCCAAGTTTATGTCCTGAAGAATAAAACCTGATAGAAACTGTCAGTTTTATCTTAAGCTGCAGAGCTATGAGGATTATTTCAGCTGAGGATCTTAATAATGGTCTCTGCTTTTGCACAAGAAAAGACACTTATGTAAGGAGACAGTGAGAGCTTTAAGAATGAAAATGAACTTAAATTGCAGACTCTGTAGGGTACAGATGCGCCTTCTGTCTGGATTCACACAGACACGGCTAAATTTTCTACTTTAACTTTTGCCAAAAAATAAGTGAAAGGTCAAAGGCCTGATTTGAACCCAGCAGGCAGGTTGTCTGCTGCAGTCCCCGGTGGGAGGGGGTAATGGGAGGGGGCAACTGTGGTTTCACAGTAAAAATCCCCATTCTCATTAGGAGGATTTGTTGGTCTGCACCCCCAACATTTCTGACACCCGTAAGGTGGCTGTGCTCTTCCAAGGCTCTGGAGCAGATAAAGGAAGTGGCAGGGCCACAGCAGCTTCCATCTCGGAGGTCTTGCTCTTGTGCACAGCCATAGGCTGGTCTCCAGGGATCCGCAGCAGGTCCCAGTCCTCTCTTGGCTGGTGGAAAGGGACAAGGGGACAGACCAGGGTGAGTATTAGAGTAGAGCTGTGATTTGAGTTGGTTTTCCTCCCTCTGCCAAACTGGAACAAGCTCCTGAGTTTGTGACTTATTGGTGAGACAGCTGGTTGGGCATGGCATGTACGCAGGGTTTTTTCTTGGGGGGGCGGGGGAGGTGGAGGATAAAGCAAAAACCAAAAACAATGAAAACAGAAACCTACCACCTTCCCGTTCCTCTCAGTGCAATAAAATGGCTTTGAGCCATTGTATGTAAATGGTATCTGGATATGGCTATAGATGTGAAGCAGCCCCATCTGCAACTCATGTTGCAGCAAATGTCACTTATAGAACTTTTCCCTGCAGTGTTGCCTTGGGAAATTGGGGTCAGAGCCTCTCAGGGTGGTTCAGGAAGGACCAGCCAGGAGAGGGCAAACTGTAACAAACTGCAGATGGAGATTGATGGGGCACAGTACAACTTGGGAGGACATCTTGTCTGGTGATACTGTCCTCGTTTAAAACTTCCTAATGAAGGGTCTCAGCAGGCCCTAGAAAATCTCAATGGTTAGCCTATGATCTCCTAACGTTAGCATAGAGCACATGTGCAGGTTGAACTGCAGAGTTCACGGTTCCTTATTTTTACTCTTGAGATCTTTAAACCTCACTTCAAGGGTCTCTAGGCAGCTAGGAATGTTGCATTTCCAATCAGTACATGCTCAGCATTAAATATTGGCCTAAATGACTTAACCTTCCCTTTTAGTTGCAAATCAGTGGTATTCATCCTCAGAGTATCTTCTACAATGATTTAAATTGTATCTATTGAGAAATGTATTTTATAATAATAAAATATCAGTTGAACAGTAGAATTGTATTTTGGGGGGTTTATGATAATGCAGAAATCACTTATTAGTAGTTGTGGTGTAATTAGTTTAAAATTATGTAAGCAGTTCATGTGTAATTAGATTTTTCTTTTAAATGGATTAATTTTGTATGGAATATTAAAGCACTGAGCTGTCACGTACTATAAGAAAATAAAATGGCTAGACACACAACGAAGCAGAGTTCTTAGTAAACATTTCTCAGAATATTTTAAAATGATCCAATATTTAAAAGGATTGGTTACAGGAATACTCAGAAGTCATGAATTGCAGACAAACATATTTATTAAGCTGCTGACACCTTAGATACAGAAATTCCCATTGACTGAAGTTCCCAGTATAGCAGCAGAATTTTGCTCATACTGTAGTATCTAAATAGAATCTTAGAAAGTTGGGAAGATTATAAAAACAATCCAGTGTAATAATAAGAAAATTCAACAGAGAAATACATATTATAGATTAAAAAAATTATTATCCTGTTTGTACATTTTAAGCAAGAACTTCAATATGTCATTTATGACAAAAAAATAGCTTTCATCTTTAAATACTCCCTTTCTTCCCCATTGAAAAACCCTCCAGAGAAAATTGCATAAAAACGGACCCCAGTAGAAAGAAAGAAAATTATGTATATAAGGGGGTTTGTTTCTTTTTTACCAGGCTAAACTTGCTCACAGAACCAAGTTAAAATAATAAACTTGGGAATTACAAATAAATGAAGAAGCATTTAAAATATGTCTTATCTCTAATTAATCATGTAATACTCAGAACAAAGACCAAATTTCTTCAAAGTTCCCAGCTTTCCCTTTCATGCAAAACAAAATATTTTCTGGGTTCACTGGTTCAAATACTATTCAATTTATAATTGGATTTTTCTCCTCCCATCCCGCCATGACAAATTGTTTCAGCAGCTTTGGCCTATCTTTATGGAAGTTTCTTGGGAGAATTTGTTTCTCTTTTTTACCAACTGCGTAGTAGAATTTTTGCATTAATCAGGATTTCATATATCAGGCTTGTGGTCACCCAAACTCTGCCATATTTTATTCAAAGGAACCCTGGAACAGCTAAATGAAGGCAATTTTGGTATCCATGTGTGTCCAAGCAGACATGTAGTCAATAAGAGTCCTGCCTGCTCCCAGACTTGCAGCTGTGCAAAGGAGATTATGGGAATTACAGAAATTGTGCCACTGTCAGAGCTGATGCAGAAGTGTTCCTGCCTTACTCCTCTGCTGCTGTCTGTCTGGTCCTGGCTTTGTTTTTCCCTCTTCCTTAAGTAGCATAGTACGCAGTCTGTTTCCAAAAGTAGTGGATGATTTTCAGGGTCTGGGTAGTAGCTGAGGAGCTCCATCACATTATGATGGGTACCAGCCCAGTGACTGAGCTGCAATAGCCATGCTTGGAAGCGTTGTTCCATGTGGCAAATAAAATTTATGAAAACTTTCAGATTTCAGTGAGGGTAAATTAAGGTGAGTGAAATTATTTCTAGACTAAGCGTACGCACATGGTAGCTACCACAGCTTAGTTAGTCCTGGGTTATCAAATCATGTCATGTAACTTCATTATAATTCTGGCATCATGGATCTCTATTAAAAGACAACAGTCTTTTCATCTCCTGCAACATGAGAGTACATTTATCAAATACTTTGTGACCATTCAGGCATTATATGAATGAAAGAGTGCAAATAGAGCAGGGTATGTGTAATTAGTGGAACCACATGTACAGGAATAATTTCTTAAGAATGTTCCAATGCTGTAGAAGAGAGCTAGAAATTAGGACCTGCTTAGCAGTCTTAGCTGAACAGGATATGTCTTATATTTTGTACTATGTGCCCTTATTTTATTGACATGTAATGTACTGTCAGGCATATCACATCAGAGAGTTTCCTCAGCTGATGCAGAAGGCTACTATGAGGGGTTTTTTAATGTAAATCTCCCCTCCAGTGTCCCCTCTGCTATAAAATCAGGGAACAAATGAGATCTTGATGAATAGCAGATTAAGTTTATTGGCAGTTACATTTATTTTTCTATCATTTATATAAAACATGAAGTATCAATATATCAACCTTTATGTATGTGACTGTAACCATATTTTTACAGCCTGTGCACAGTGCTTGTATTCTAGGCTCATAAGCTGTGTGGGAAAAGGCCCTCTGAGTGCTTGAATAACTCTTAGCACAATAGAGCCTAAAGGATGATTTGTGCCTTTGGGCGCTACAGTCATGTAAGTATGGAACATCTGAAATGTGTTCTGGAATATGGAACTGAAAATGAAATGGGAGATACTTGTTATATTGCATATGTTATGATCAGCCTAATTTGTAAGTACTGAAGCAGTTTGTCTTCAGAGGAACATTAGGAAATTTCTGGCCAAACTCACAATATCTTTGTCTCAGATTTACGATGTTATTCAGACACTTCCCTCCCACTGATTTCCAAAGGCACTGGGGGCAGACTGACAAGGCTGTGGTAACCACCACCACTTATTCTTTTTTACCAAGGGGCTACTTTGGACAAGATAGGTTGCACAGTATCTACCTGCTCAAATGATTGATCAGTCTTAGAGAGGTGATCCACACTGCGACAGTGAGCCTAGGGAAAAAGAGATATTTCTTATCATGACCACATGACACACTGACAGTTTTGGCAAATTGAAATCTATACCTGGACATTGGCTGCAGACCTGAAGGTTGAGAAACCATTGACATTCTTCCAAGCGCAACCAAAATCTTAAGATTTAGATCTTAAAAGAAGGGAAATTGTTCTTCTGCGGATGGAACAGGCTAGGGGGGGTAAGGTTGGGAACGGTGGGTCTGAACCTAGCAGCGAGAGGGGCAGCTGGGTTAGGTGCAGCTGCCCCACATACACGCAGATCTGGAAAGCAGGCAGCAGCAGTACTTTGTGGAGCTTGCTGAAGGCGTTTGCAGTAGCCTAGTTTAAAAATGGAACTGAACTGTCTGTATATACCTAAGTATATAATTCATTATGTGGAGCTTTTCTTCTGCATATCTTTTGAACACTAAAGACGTCTTTGCACACCATAAATAATTATTGATATTTCAGATAAGACACACTAAACATACTCCAGGACCGAGGTGTTATTGATTTAGCCATTACTTTTCACATTTCTACTTTACCATTAAAAGATCTGCTGCTCATTGCATTTTATAACTATTGCACTCTTGAATTTTAAATACTCCCAGAATCACCCCTGCATTTCAACTAATAAAACAAGGAAGGCTAGTGTATTAGATAAGTTTTTAATCTCACATTTATGTTTTACTTTATCATATGTGGAGAGATAACAAAGTGAATCATAATATATAAATGCAATCTCACTGGCTATATGTCTATATGGAGGGAGACCCTAGCTTGATCAGTACCTTGTGCTAGGTTGTATTTTACAATACTGATGGGAGAAGTTGCATAGAAATAGGGTAGCATCAGGTGTGATAAATGAAATCACGACCTTTCTCCTGCCATGCTGCCATAATCTTTGAATTTCAGTATCGTGTCTTTATTTTACCAGTGAACACATACTGTCTGCAGCTGCACACGCCACAGCGCTGAGTGTCCAAGAAAGTGTAACAGCAAGCACTTAATGTAAACAGCACCCTTAATAACTGAAAAGTAATAAGCTTTAAATAGGGTGTCTGAAGAACATGAAGTGGTTCTTCACATCTTTAGGAAATAAAGAGATATGTATTTTTACACATGAAAATGTAGCTGTATATGGGTTTCTCCCATACAATATATGCTTACTGTGAAGATGAAGAAAGAGTGAACATTAGGTTGACAGGTTTTTTATTCAGGTCTACAGTTTCACTTTATTTTCCTACCTAAACAATTTTATCTTCACTCTGACCCCATTTTCATATCTATAAGTTGAGAATACTAATATTTACCAGCATATGGTGTTTATTTGGAGATACATGTAGTCAGTAGAAAATCACCTGGAAACAAAATAGCTAGGATGGTATATGGGGTGTGTGGATGTTGATTTGATCTCCTTGATTGTGCATGGCTATGAACGGTGCTCAGTGTTTGGAACGATAGTTTTGTGTTCCCGCATGGCAAGGATGTAGAGCGAAAATACAAATGACAGAGTTGGAGTGCTGCATGACCTTGGGCTTTTCTTCTCTGTGCTTTAATCTCTCTGCCTTTCAAAAAGACATACTGGTATTTTCCCCAAATTTTAAGTGAATTTTGAGATCCTAGAAGAAACACACAGACTCACAACAACAACAAAAAAAAAGCCAACCTGGTTAAAACGTCTATCCTGGAGCTAATTTTCAGGACATTTAAGTCATCTTCCTTTGTGTTCTTTTAATACATAAGAACACTGTTTCAGTTTTGGAGCCATAAATTGTCATAAACCTCATGGTTTTTTACCAGTCCATATTTGTGACTTGATAAAATACTGTATCTAAGAGTGGCACAGGACAACAATGAATCTGTATGAGCTAGAAAGGAAAATATCCACCATGTGTAACAAGGAAATGTTGATAGGTGGACAATAGAATTTCTCCTATGCTTTATTTTCTCTCAGTTTGCGCTTTTATTCTTTGCTTTCGTGTTCAATTTTGAGCAATTTGTGGGGCCTCTGATTTGATGCAGACAGAAAAAAAAAATATTTTTTTTTTTTTTTCACACTAGTCACCAAGATGGGGTCCAGGTGCTGCAAAGAAACAAAAATATCAACCTCATTTAACAAGCATTGTTCTCCCCTTCTCCTTACCTGCATAGTGGTACTCCAGAGGAAGACAACTTCTGAAAAGTGCTCAGTGCTGGTATAACTAGGTGACAAGATGACTTGTACTTCACAGATGGTACACGTTAAAGGCTTGGATGGCTCCAGGCTTTAACTGCCATAGCTGGCTGGGAGGAGTGTAGGATACCTATGTGCAGTAATTATCCAGCTTATTGGCATGAGTAGTGTCTTTTTAAACAAAAAGAAAATTTGGTGCCTTTTGCTTTAACAGAATATTAACAAAGGACTTGCAAGACAAAAAATCAAGACTTTCAGTCCCCATACTAGAAAGCTGAACCTTTTTTCCCAGGTTTCTCGCAGAAACATTAGAAATTCCTGGAAGGATATGACTACTAATAGATTTTTAATATTAATATAAAATTCCTTTATCAAACAGATCTAATTATTATTCACATACAGGGTGAATTGGCCTGTCAACATGGAAATCAGGGGAACTGGGACAGTTGTCAGCAGCTGAAAACTTGCCTTGGAAAATATGGGCATGAGCTATTTAAGCAAGTTAATTGTTTGGCTTATTTTTTTCCTTCACTGATATAGTCTCTGCTCTGAGTCCATTTGTTCAAGCTGGGATCAGCAGATAATTCCTCCTGAGCACCTAAAGATAACTTGTCCTGTTATACAGCTCATGCTAGTGGTATTATTTTAATAACCTAATGATTAATTAATTCCAGTTCTTAATCTGCTCCATATGCAAAAGGTTAGTCTACTCCTGCTTTAAGCAAAATTTAATTCCAGAAATTTTTTTTTTAACCTGTTTCTAAATTTTAACATATTAACTCCATTAGCTGGCCTGTTTAATTCGACAATTACTTACATTTCCAAAACTGAGCTATTTGGTTACTCTTTTATTTGTAACATGGGCAGTCTGTGGAAGAGCTGAGATATGAACCCATATTTTTCAGTTAGACCCTTAACTATGGAAAAATCTTTTTCAAAGGGTTTTATAAAAAATATGTCTGGAAATCTAAACAATTCTACATAAAACTATGAGAAAGAATACTTTTTCACCTTCCAGGAAAAACAGGTCGTAAGAGCTTTCTCAGTGTCCCCTAACCATCACAAATGTATTTTGCCATTTTGAGAGCAAGAAGCATGAGATAAGACAAATGTGTAATTACTTCTTGACCCACTCTTCTGGGTTATACATTTTCATGAGGTGCCACGATTCATTATTTGCATTGGTATGTACAGAAGGATGGGGCTGCTAGTTGATATTCATTTATTCAACAGTCTGTAATCTATATTTAATGGAGTACCAGACTGTGGCATAATAAACCGTTTAAAAAGATAGCTGCTGCTTACACAGGGGTTATTGCTTGCATAACCTGTACTTATTTTTCATTACAAAACTAAAAGAGCAAAGCATAATTCACACAAGAAAATGAAGTTAACATTTAATGGCTTGAAAAATGATAGTGTACCATAATGCTGTGCAGTACTCTGAACACTTATAAAACAAAACAAGGGAGCAAAAAAATAAATACAAATAAAAAGGCATTAACAGTGCACTGTGAAATATGGGCACCAAAGCAAAACAATGCATTCCAGTTTTCCACCTGCTTAAGAGGACTGCTTAAAGATTGCTAATTAGTCTGAAACAAGTAGATTTGTGAGTTACTGAGCACACACAAACACCTGCCCTTAACAGTGTTACAAATGCTGAAATGTTTTTTGTTGCTTTTCCCTTCTTTAAGTTTTTCTCCATGGAAATAGAAGTTTTCACACCATGCATTGAAGTGCTGCGTGGACATCTCTGCATATAACTGTGGAAGCTATTGGCAAACATAATGATTGCCCCTACAAAGACATCTCACTGTAGGTCAGATACCACCTAGACTTTAACTGAACAGTTTTATTTAGCGGCAAAGTCTTGTTCCCGAGCTGGTAGCAGAATCAGTGCGGAAAAGCGGTCGCAGGATCAGTGAGGAAAACTCCATGGCAGGTGATGGGATAATGGTGAGAAGCCCTACATTTTGGGGTGTTTACAAGTCTGACACCTTTGACCATGTCTGCAATAACAGGGTTTTCCAAGTCATCTCTCACAGAAATACTGGACTTGTCCAGAGCCGCTCAGCTTCTAACAACAAATGCTGTTTTAGTGAACATCTGTTAGCCCCACAAAATTTTCAAGTGCCTCAAACTGGGAAATAGGAGCTTTGCTCTTGGTGGAAGCTTGGCAGTGACTTGTGCTTGCGTACTCTGGAGGTTATTGAGTGAGAGCAGCAGCACAGTGTGGGTTCAGGGCGCTCAGCTATCCCTCCTTCAGGGCGATATGGAGTCCCCGGCATCACCCTCCACTGGGACGCCACTGAAGGGACCTAAAACCCAAACTACCAGATTGAAATGTCAGTTGAGAACAAGATCTGTGGCCATATTTCCTGCTGGCATAAATAGGTAAGTTCACCTACAGAGATTTGAAAGGAAACCTTCCCCTTCCAGGTAGCAGAAAATTGTTTCCTGCAAAGTGTGGTGACCTCTTTTTCAGACAAAAAACCCACATAGGCTTCTTAGATTAATGTTAAGAGAAAAAGAAAAATAAAGAAACAAACAAATAAATAAATAAACCAAAACACTCTCAAGGGCTTTTAAAATATAATTTAATTGGTGGCTAAAGGGTTTCAAGTGCCAATTAAGGGTCATTGTGGGGTTGAAGAAATTGGAGGAGTTTTTTTTATCCTCGTGTTTAAGAAGCTTTTTCTGCTTGTAATGCTATCACATTGTATAATTCAGTAAGTGAACGAGATATACATAGAAAATTAATGATCATCATGCCTTGTTGGCTTTTTAAGCTTCCATTTTATGTATAAGTCTGCTGAAGAACTTTTCTATTTTAGTGTCTTTGCTAGCTCTCTTCTGGGAGTTGCATAAACACCACAAAAAGCTGACTCCTGAGAATCCTTGCAGTTGCCTTAAGGGCAATTAGCTATAAAAGATAGGGCTAAAAGCTAATTGCTCTGGTTTAGTCCTCAAAGTGGAGGTGAAGCTTGCTGAGAAATAGAAGTAAGGCAGGAGAAAGGCCAGTTAAAAATTTCTTGCTCTCGAGTTTAGCTTTATAGGACTGAAAACTCCTGCCACTTTGGCAGTAAATCTGTTCTGGTGTTTTCTGGGATGAGGTCCTGAATTTTTACTTTGTGGTTTAAATGTTTGGGATATTTTATGCCTTTCCTTCCCTTGTTGTGGGGACAGGGGTGAATCAACATCAAACCCGTGATGGGACTGGGAAGAGGGAAAAATCCAGACTGTCGGTGGTATCATGCTTCTAGAGTCTGTGTGGCTGCAAAGTGAACTGTGATTGGAAGCTGGGTGTGTGATGACAACCAAAGGACCTCAGGAAAAGGTATTCCTGATGTTCTTCATTTGGCTTGATAAGTAAAGTCAATACTGTCAAGGCAATACAAAGTCACTGTCTTCCCAGATCTTTTTTGTATTAGATATGTAGTAAAAAATGGATGTTTAAGAAGGATTTTAATCTGGTCCTATTTATTTGAGTTTCACATGGGAGGAGTGCAATGGAAAAATATAAAATAGCTGTTGTATTCTGAACGGTTGATTCACTGGAACTAGAAGGGCAAATTGCTTTCTCATCTCAAAATCTCCAAGTCCTCGAATAATTTTCCTCTCATGACTTAAGATTTTTAAAATGTTGTCTGAAACAAACACATAAAATGCTTATTCCAATGTCTGTAAACCAGCCTGTTTCTACCCTTTTATATTGATCATTTGGCTCAACTATTTGAAAACAAAGTTGAGACAAAACTTTATTGTATGAATGTGGAGGAAGGAAATCACAACTTTTGGATTCAGAAATCTGCCTGAATAATCCACTTCTACAAATAGCAGAAAATGCAACACGTCTTCAAAAAGCTCCCAGCTGGCTCTATTTCTGTGAAGGCATTTTGAACCTAGATTTACTGATAATGTTGAACAAACTGTATTTTGCTCCCCAATACTTCAAAAATACATCTTGGTGTAACGTAACTATCCCAGAAATGGCAGGGTGCCTATGTTTGCCATCTTCCTTCCCATCCACAGGGTAGTTGTATTTTATGCCCTGACATTTATGCACCTGCAGAAGGCCAGCCAAAAAGAGCCCGTTCTATGTACGTTTTTGTGTCTTTTTTTTTTTTTTTTTAAATATATTCTAGCTGGAGGTTATTGGACCTCTCTTGCCACCATGTCCTTTCAGGGTGATGTAAAATTATGCTTAGCAGTTTGGAGGAGAATGGAAAATTAGGAAGGGAAGAGACCAGGCACGGTCCTATGTCCTAACCAGATCTGTTACATTTCCTCTGGTAAGACTGAGGCAATCTAGATGTCGGAGGACCCTGTAATTTTTACATTTGCCAAATTTCTATCCTTGCTGTAATGAAAGATGAGATGGAGTTTAGATGGTAAGGTTACCTAAGAATGGTTAATCCTTCTGAGGGTTCGAACACAGGCACAGCAAATTGGCTTGATCAGTTTCTGCAAACCACCTCTTACTGAAAAAGGGGAAGAGATCAGATCTCAATGTGCCTTGGAGAAGGATGCTCTGAGGCAGGTGGATATATGACTTGCTAGAAAAAGAAGAAACTTGGTGGATTTGCAGTGTGTGGTGTGGAAAACTATAGAATACATTTTGCATGTGCATGAGTAAGACTGAGGGAAAGTTGTCACACAGCATGAATGGAATGAATCCAGAAATAGTTTGCCCAGTTTTCAGAGCTCACTGTTGAGACTGGGAAACTGCTGGTGCCAACCTTTCCAAAACAGTCAAGTGGAATCCAGTGCTGAGATGTTATCTTCAGCTTAATGCAAAAAAACCCCTCTTTCTGCTCATTAACATCTTCACAGTTCCAAGCAAATTAACATTACTTTGATAACCATGGGCAAGAAAACTTTCAACCGAAATCTGTTTTAGCCTAGTAGTTAGAGCATGCGTGCAGGGGCTGTGGGTTCAAACTCACACAGGTGAAAGATGAGTTAGGATTTGGGGCTCTCCTGCTTTTCACAGCAGCTCCAGCCATCAAGCTAATAGCTGGAGAGGCACCACCATTATCTCCTCTCTCTTCCACACCAGACCCTAATACCTAATTGTAGTTGAGAACAGAGACTGTGATAATTCCCAAAGACCAGTTAGCTGAGTGAGAAGCGAACTTGGCAGCTTATGTTTTAGATATAGGGTTAACTTTGCAGCCTCATGTTAAATACTCACAATTCCTGGCAACTGCTACAAATGGGCACACAAAGCAGCAGAGGTATTTGACATTTACAAAGATAAGTGCCTCCAGTCAGAAGTGGAAGGGGTTTGACAGACCTCCCTTTCAGATTGGGATGTCTTGCTGATGTTTCAGGTATCTGAGTCTATTTTCTTGGTAAGTGCACTTTTTTAAGATAAAGTTGAATAAGGCCGGCAAAATCAGCTTCTTGTATTCAGCGTTGGAGAAGACCAATTGTCTGCAGAGGCAGAGGGCTGTAGCAGAAATAGGACCTGGGTTTCCTGGCCTGTCTGGCTGGTCCTGAAGCCTTTATTGACCAGGTCTATCTGCTGCTCCAGTGGCAGGTAGGGGCTGAAAATGAAGCAATGAAACAAGTAGCAGGGAAAAAGCATCAGGGCATGAAAAGGAAATGCTTGCTATTTTGAAAAAGCTATTTCACTAAATAATTGAGTTCCCACTCCACATGCATGCTCATTCGGTATGCTCAAAGTTTAAGCTAAGTGTTTCCTTCTTTTTATTACTTCTCTGTTATCAGTATCAACATGTAATCTTGGGCTTAGCGCTAAGCGTGTATCTGTCTTCAGGTTTTATGCTCTATAATTCTCAAGGAAATCGGTTCCTGATATCTTGCATTGAAAAAGTATGCTCTCTCAGCACCTAGAGGAGTTTTAAAACTGTAGGCAATGATGATAATCCTTTTCTTAGTTACACTGGTGTAAATCCTGAGTAATTTGTTGTAGGAAAGAGAATAATCAGGGCTACTATAATCAGGAGGATGTCCACTAATTATTTCTAGATAAGGTGGTGGAAGTAATTGGTGCTAGATATTGGAATCAGCCCTCAATGTAATTTGTGTCCACATAATAATACCAACATCTACCTCTGTTCAACTTCTATTTTTTTTTTTTTTTTTTAAATTGAGAAGGGGGGAAAACTTACTAAAAATACACGAAGTGAACTGTATCTGTGTCTTTTTGGACACTGCAGATTTGTATCAGCCAATGACTTTTATAATATGAATGGATTTGTGTGGCAGACAGCACTGGTAATTGCAGCACCATGTAGTTAATGCAGCAGAGTGGATGTGTGCTTGGTTTGAGCTGGAGTCAGAGGTGACACCCAGCTGCTGAGGTGGTGACTTGGCAGAACAGACTGACCCGCTCCCTGCCCTTCAAGGGCAACAGGGGAGGAGGCACAGATTGGGCTGATGGAGAAGTGTGGGGTTTCCCAGGTTGGTCTGAATGTATATTTTACTTCTGATCAGGTAAGAATTATTCCTAGAACTGTTTAAAAGTTGAATTTCTGCTCTAAAAGAAGCCTCTGTGTTTCCAGACTGGTTTCTTTCCCACGAGAAGACTCAGGATATTTCTTCTTTTCTTGGAGCAAAGCATTCTGAAATAATTAGGATCTGAAGGTCCCAGGAATACATTTCCCATAACATCCACAGAAGGATATGGAAATCAATGTTGCCCTAAGTATAAACATTTTATTCTAAGTTTTCTTCTGAAATTATTAGGATTTTTTAAATTTTTCTTTACTTCGAGGAAATTTTTCAAAACCTGTTCTCTTTTCCCAGGAACTTGTGATATCCAACAGTGTCTCACACACTAACATTTCTTTATTTTTTGGGGGTTATTTTGTGTGACCAGTTGTCTGCTGTAGGAGCTCCCTCTGTGTATATTGTGCTTTTTCCCCTTTAAGTCAGGTTTTCAGTACAGTTTGGGGCTTTGTCAACCCGATCCCCGATACACTGTTTCAGCTGGCACTAGTATACACTTTTGAAGATAGCTGGGTGCTGACACTAAGGAACACTGGTATTATAGCATCTTAGGATCCAGTTTCATTGTCATACCAGTAGTGATCTCACAATATTTCGCCTGTAATTTCTTTTCCTGAATCCCTGATATCTTCAAGTGTAAGTAATGTGTAACTTTCTCAGGCCTTCAGGTGATGCTTGCACTCAACCATCAGGAAACATCTGGAGACCTTCCTTTTCATTTCCTGCAATCACCATGAGATGGCAGTTGTCAATTGCTGGACTTGCGTCACCCCATTTGAACCAAAATGATTCAGAGCTTATTGATCCTTGGAGACACTGAGCTTTCCAGCTTTGCTGTTCACAGCATGCAAGTGTGAAACTTTACAAGTGACTTTTAAAGGCAGCCAAGGAATGTGTGAGACAGATTGTTAGGAAAAAAAACCCCAACAACCCAACATTATTTAATTTGATGGTGCAGAGCTTTATGCCAAAGCAAGGCATGTGTTTGCTGTTAGCAATCAAAGTGGCTTAGCAAAGGAAAAGTGACATTTTGTTTATGGGATTTTACAAGCAGGGGATCCCTAGGGAAATTAATTTGGCCCTCTGGAACACTGCCCGCCTCCATGTCACTTCCCCAGCAGCCCCAGCATTTTTTTTACCACAGAGCTTGATATTAGTTTTTGGTTAGATGGAACCCAGAGGGAGGGATGTGGGTGCAGCAGGTAGCTCCACATTATATTGCAAGCCCATGGCAGATCTTCAGCATTTCCATAGTGCTCACTAATAAATCATCAGGTCACAGGTAATAGCGCAGATCCTGGGCTGCAGCTAATGAGCTACCAGCCAGGGAACTGGGTTTTATTTTGTCCTTTCAATAAAATCCCAGAGCATAAACCCAAGCTTTTTAAAATAGTGCTCCCCATACGTAGCCTGGAGGCAGTCTAAATAATTTAGATTCTTCTTCATCTCTGTTATTCTGTGGAAAAAAAAAAAAAGTCTGAAAATTCTCAACTTATTTCTTAATAACAGATGACTCCAGTTTGTGTCTCCATTCTAACTATTTTCCCACACTATTTTCAGCTGCACTTGTTATTCTTATTTTTTCATGAACTGAGTGTTTTATAATTTTTTCAGTGTGTGTTGGTAAACAGTTGTTCCCCTCCACCATGTAGGTGGCCAAATGATAGTCATTCAGAAGAAAGCATCGCTTCTCACTGATTTTATTTTTTTTAGGTGGAAATCAGCAGTGCCTTATATTTATAGCTCACAAATTTTACTATCCAATTTTCAATGTAGTTTTATGTTTAAAAACATGAGCGGGTATTCTAGTTATACCACATTATCACCATTAATAGTTTAAAAAAATCAATAAATGACACCTTGGTTGATTATTTCCTGGGGGTTCAAGAAATTGAAAGTGATATACAGTCATAAAACGCTGTGTTTTCAGCCATGTTCTTGCAATGCCAAGGCCTTGAGCAATGGAACCGATCTTCACAATGTCAGCTATCCCAATCTACAGGATTGATAATGTAGGATGAAATTGTATTTTCCAATGCTTAATTTACTCCTCTTTGACACAAGTCCCAGATTTGTGTAGTCTAGAAGGGACTGAGATGTATACGTTTGGGATCTTATATCACAGGACATTAAATTCCACCCAGTTCTCCTTGTAACAGACAACTTCAGAGATTTGGTGAAGGGAAGACATCGAATCATAGCTTTGAAGAGGTGATGAAGGCTTTACACCTTTCCTCAAGAGTTTCTTAGTCAATCTCTTTGTCAAGCACACATGTAGCAAATTTTTCACTATTACTTACCTGATTTCAGCCTCCAGGCTCTGGTCATGCCTTTCACCAAAAGATTGAAGTGTTCTTTATGCACCATACTTCCTCTCTGTGAAGATACTTAGGTATTTCAACCAAGTCATCTCTCACTCTTCTGATGAGATAAGCAGATTGAGTTGTCTGAATCCCGCAGTCATGCCTTTTTTTCCCCAGCCTTAGAAGAAATTTCTGTAAATCTTTATCTACCTTTCCAGTATTGTGCTACTCTTTTTAACTTTGTTTTCCTTTGCTCTTCAGCATGTCCCTCAAAAAAAAAAAAAAGGGGGAAAAAAAAAGTAGAGATATTGTGCCAATGCCTGGTATCTGGAAATCTAAAAAGACATGAAAGGTTAGAGCTCAAAATAAATGTAAAAAGTCCTTCAATGACCAAATTTTTCCAACCACAGTCAATTGGGAGGGAAAATTAATCTCACTCTCCCTTGGAGTTCATGAAGGAAGATGATGGTAAATGAACCTATTGAAGCAACAAAATTGCTCAGCTTAGAAAGGGAAGACTCATTTTTTTTTTTCCCCCATTCCAATTAAAATTGTGACATGTGTTTATATAAAGGATAATATTTTTAATGGGAAGAGATGTCCACTCCAGAATAGCCTATAAACTATTCTTTCCAAGCATCCTCATATTTATGTCTGCCTGCCTCTAGTGAGCACCCTAGTTTCAAGGGGACTGGGTAATATATATATATATATAAAAATAAGATCTCAATATATGTCTGTTAATGACTGCTCAGGACTGTGATGCTGCCATGCCAAAAATGATATCACCTCTCTGTTCCTCTTTTTGGGGGAGAATCTGCCCTTCTCAAGATTATAGTCTTCTAAGTAAGCTCCCGGGGTACCCAGTCAGCTGGTGTGTCCTTCCCAATTCAGAGAAGAGGAGGGATAGAAAGAGAAATATAGAGGAGGACAAGACCAGTTGATCGATAGCTCTAGGGCAGCATGGACTGATTGCCAAAATACATGTTACGGAAGCACTGTGCACAGCTTCAAGAGTTAGAAAGATCTTGATGTGTTTGTAAGAAAACATATCAAAGAATAAAAAGAAATTAGAAGAACAAATAAAAGAAAGTAAAGTTGTGGCTGGGAAGGATGGTATCCTGCCTCTCATGAACATTTCCTTCACATTAGTCTGTGTCCTGACGAGGAATTAGAAATTGGAATCCTGGGAGGAAAAACAAGATGAATAAGGAAGCGTAGAAGAAAAGAAAGGGTCCAACAAATCAAAAAGATCTTCAAACACTCTGGCAAATTTCCTTGATGTCTGTGACACTGTGATGAAATAACAGCAGCATGGGGTGGAATATCAGAATTTGGTTTCTGCTAAGAGGAGAAGGTGAATTTTTTACTGAAAAGTTTATTTTCCTAAATCTGCCTTTAGCAACACAAAACTCTGGTACAGCCAAGGGCATTACATATTTTTATATGTATATGTACAGGCTATTGATATAACTTTGACAATATTTAAAGACAATTTAGTCTTTTTCTCCTCCCTTCTCTCTCTCCAGCTCTTTCCCAACTGTTTAGTTTAGCAGTTCTGTTTCACTTCCAGCAACTGCACATTATGCAGGCACACTTCAGTAAAGCTAACAAGAGTTCTGCAGCACACTAGTTTTGTACATAAGTACTCCTCTTGAAGGCATAAAATCAAATTGCAATTGTTTAATAACAACTGCTTTTGTCATAACAAAAGAGATTAGACCATCTGAAACATTTTTTTTTTATGGGGACATAAACCCTGTAGACACTGCTGGGTTTTTATTAATCTGATGATTCCTTAGATATACAGAGAAAAAACAGTTAAACAAATTATTTGTTTTGTCTGGAAATTGTCCTTTCGTGTGTGTTCAGTGAAATACTGCTGAGTATAAGTTCCCAGTTTGGTTAATGTTACACTTACTTGATTTATACTGCAGGGGCTGCTTATATATGTAAGCATATTTCTTAACAACCTACAAAACAAAGTCTTAAAATACTAGAGCTTTGCTAATATTTTTAATGCAATGAAAATGTCTTGGGTTTAGAGAGGTTATTTTTCAGAACTTGTAGCAGGAATTAGGCTGGATTTTGTTTGTAACTCCTGAATCTCTAACCTTGGTATTCTAATTGCACTGGAAATGCAATTGTTCCCTTAAATTAAAAAAATTCTGGAGATGTGTGACTTCTAAATGTGAAATAGGTTTGATATGAAAATAATAAAAATAAAATCTCAATTATGGTGAACATTTATGCACCAATAAAACATTTACAGGAAAGTGCCAGTGTTAGTGGCTGGTAGCTCAGAATTTCATTAATGGATGGAAAAGAGGATACATGTTTTGTCTGTCTCCAAGATATGTGAACTTATATCTGCCTTCCAGGAGGCACTTCTGAATTACATGACAATTCCTGGGGTTTTTTGGGGGGAAAAAAACCCAAAAAAACTAAAACCAAAAAACACCCAAAACAAAATAAAAAAGCCACTCCAACAATCTCTCCCACTTTGTGCTAGGATCACTGAGCTTTAGAAATGGAAGGGGAGAGGAGCACATCTGTACAGGCAATAACAATAAGTCGGAAATCTCTGACCACATCCCTGCATGAAATAGAAGCCAACCGGTGAGATGTGAGAAGACTATTTAGAGTGCAAATATAATTCTGTAATTGCTAGCAGCCACTTAGTCATAAAGACATTTACAAAATCTTATAGTGTAATTTTTCACTTCTACATTTTTTTTAAAAAATTGAGCAACTTAGTAAAAATAAAATAATTCACTTAATGTGTCTAAATTGCAGAATCTGCACTTTAAGTTGATTTTTTTCTTCATTTTCTTAACTAAAAATGTTTTTCATCTGGAAATGTTTGCCTATTCTTACAGCATCAGCAAAGCAAGGGGAAAAGCCCAGAATACTACTTTGACAGTGTGTCTGTTTCTTCATACTTGCATTTGAAACAGCTCTGATCTATGAATAGACTTTGACTTTCTGAGGAACGAAGATGGGACCTGGGGTAACACGCGCTCTATTTCTGTGCTGGCTGATGACAGAATAGCTTGGTAAATGACAGAACTGGAGCCGGGAGGGTATCAAACATAAGGCAGAAGCTGTCATGGGCTCCTTGCTGTGAGTGCATGCAAGGGACTTCAAAAGCTGGAGTTTTCCAGGGATTCCTTGAACTCGTCTTTGTTTTTCTTTTTGTTGTTGTTATTGCTTTTCCCCTAATCATGGCTCTCTGCCTGGCTTTTCTGTATTCCTACACTGCCTTCTCGTCCCTTCTGAGTTAAATTGGGAAGCTGTGAATGTCTCCTGATCTCGTGTCTAGAGGGGATATGAATTTTTAATCATTACTATCATCCATTATCATCATTATTTTATTGTATTTATGTAGTGCTGCTGGTCTAGCTGATGTTTTTATGAAGCGATTGAAAGGAAGGTCCTAACCTACAGGTTTTTACAGTCTTTTTGTGAGACAAGCAACATCGCAGTCACAGCATGATCTGGAAGCTGGTGGGGAGCACTAGGATAATGAAGCCAGAGGAAAAGGAGGTGTCATTTAGGACATATTTTCCTCTTAACTTGTTGTCTGTTTACTAACTTGCCTTATCTTGCCACAAAAAACGTCTGTTGGTTTGTCTGGTCAGGCATAAAATTGGCAGCAGAAATGTAGGAAGACAAACGAACACAAAGGCCAAAAGAACCCCAGACAGACTTCATGCACTTAAATTCAACTCTAGGCTGACAGTCAGGTCCGCCAGCCTTTTGTTGGAGATATTCTCCTCTGGATTTGTAAACTTAGGAACCAGGTTTAGACATCAGTCCATCTCAGCCAGTATCATGTCTTAGACCAATTGGTTTAGAGATGAGAATCTCGCTAGTTGACAGATTTGGGATTATCTGTCCCAAGAATAAGGTCTTGTCTCTGCAAAATGTTAAGTTTCATCACATATATTTTTCCATGGTATCCATTTGTACCCTCCCTCTTGTGACACAAGTGGATATAGTTGGCTTAGATTTCTAGGAAAGGGTATTAAACCAGTTATAAAGTCTATAATTTGCCTCAGCTGATAGCTTGAGGCTACTAGTGTCAGCAGGCATGTGATAGTTACAGTAGTTAACAATAGGGTAACAAAATTTGCATGGCAAAATGAAGGAGTCATTGGAATAAATGCAGGCATCCAGGGATTGCTGTAAAACAGCTGGAATGGAGACAGCCAGTATGTTTGCACAGCACCTTACAAGAGGACCTCCTGGTTTTGACATAGGGACAACCTGAGCTAGACAGGGACTAGTGCTGCTATTATATGCATAACAGTAGAAACATAACGCGAACCAAGAGCAAGACAGAGTATCTGCTTTCCTAATTTTTTGGTCAGCAAACTGAGGAGAGGTAATTTTTTTGATCCTGTCTGAAGACCACTTGCAAATTTCAGATGAGAAAGAAGGCTTTGAGGGCTTAATAGAGCTGGGTGCAATGAACAGATTAAATGTACTTCCATCTGCTTCTGGGTGCAATTCAGCATAAATCAAGGCTTAGTTTACCCTGGCAATGTATGAAAGTTCTTCTTTCCTTTTGTCTTGTTTCAATGCTTGCTGCTGCTGTTGGTCCTGAAATTGGACGACCAGAGGCAAGGAGGCAGAGCTGTCTGCTGGGGTGGACAGGCAGAGCTCCACTGGAGCACATGGTGCAGCACTTGTTCCTTGGCACGTCCTAGGGAAAGTAACTTGATTCAAGCTACTGGATTTCAGCTGAGGAGAGATCTTTTGATGCTTTAGATAAAACTTCTATCATAAGATAGTGGCTCCTCTCCCTTTTGCTCACGGGAGCAGCTCCTTACTTCACTGGCTGCTTGCATCCATTTTGGTGCATACCCCTTTTCCTAAATGGAGGGCCAGGACTGCAGGTGGCTGGTGACACCCACTGCCGGCTTCTCCATGGGCCTGTTTGCTAGCACCATTTCATTACAGGAAGAGGATGAAGTATATCACAAAATTATAAAAACTCTCAAGGTGTTACTTTGGGCAGCAAAATTTGTTCAGAGCATGATCTGCTATCTCATTCCCCCCTCCCCACCGCACACTAAGATCAATGGAGATTTGTAAAGGTTTTGATTTGTTAGAATTTGTGATGGGACTGAGATATTCTTCCAAATAACAAATTATTTGACCCACACTTCAGTGTAGGAACAGGTTAAAATTATAAAATACTGAGCTTCTTCAGAAGTGATTATTCTGACGATCCTTTTTTCTTTACATGGAAGGCAAAGCCCATGTACAGCTAAGCAAAACAGCTTCCAGGACATTTGTGTAAAAATTATTCTGATTTTTTCCACAAAAGCTTTGAAAAATGTTCCTTTTTAAAAGAATGCTAGGAAAAAAGCTTTATCTCTGGATTTAAAAAAAAAGTTTGTGTATTTGCTGAGTTATCGAGGTGCCCTCTATGTTCGTGTTCTCATTCTTTAAATTATATTTCTCCTGACAAACTCATTTTCAGTCACAGTAATGAGCAGATAAACAAGGGGTAGCAGTGGATAGCTGCAGAGTGAATAGAATAATTCAGAGGGGGAACTTTTTTCCCTGAAGAGCATGTCAGCTCTTAAAAATTTATGCATCTAGCCTTGAGATATGCAAGCCATATGCATAAATAAATAAGCTTTTGAATGCACGGCATAGGTTTCGGCAGTGCTGGAGATATCGGGGGGAGGGAGTGAGAAAAGAAAAAAAATTCAATTTTTCCTGACTATTGAAGATGTACAATTATTGGGTATAGTAATTAGATAATGAAGCTGTCCCTAATAAATCTTATGGCTTTTTGAAACTTTGTGCAACCATGAGCATGAGGTTTTTACTGAATGAAAATCTGGGTACCATGATCATTTGTTGAACATATTATCAGCTTATGAGATTTTGAAGTTTTGAGGGAGGAACGTGTCCATCCCATAATTTCACCATTAGAGGCAGAAGAGACACAAACTAGCAATAAGATATTTAATAGATTTGGGACAAGATGGGAAGAATGTCTCTGTCAGCTTTTGTATGGGAAATCCTAGGGTACTTTCCATAGTCAGTGTAATTTCTGTTCTGCAGATGAGTGTGTCTGGAGCACGGGTAGCTGGCCTGGTGTGGTGGTGGTGGGCTTCTTGCAATTTTATAAGACATTACCCTGCTTTTGGTACCATTAGTAGCTTTTTGCATGGTGACAAGTCCTGTGGGATTTATTGGCTGCCTGTCGAGAAAGGCGTTGACTGAGGACAGCAGTGGCCTCTCCAGCTCCGTTTCCCCTCCTTGGTGTCCAAACCTTATGGAATAATACTCTTAAGTCTACTTTTAGTTTATAACTTCAGGATGTCATGGTTTGTCAGGCAGCTGTGGTGGGAACCCAGAGAATACTTGTTAATGGCAGTGATCTTTAGGGTCTCTTGAAGGTGTGTTTTGGAGAAATCTATGCAAGGATCTGTCTTACTGAAGTACTACTTTATTAACTGGGATACAATATTGTCTATTAAAAATAGAAACAAGAGAAAGGAATCTGACAGGAAAAAAACACCCAGATCTTCAGAGCTGACCTAATCCTTAGCTGGGTACTACTAGTGCAGTCATATATTTAAAAACCGTTCATAGTAACACTAGAAATAAGTTTTGCAGTGGCTTTTTTGCCTGGAAAATGCGATCTGTAGGAACAAGGTATTTTACTGAAGATTTCAGTCATTGATGTGACATGTAACAGTATGTTAATTTCATAGCTCCTTTAATATTGGGAAGCTTTTGAGAGCTGAATGAAAAACGCTTCTTCTCCTGGGAAAAGGATATATTTTTTTATTTTGTGTTCTATTTTTTGAGTTTTCACTCCAGTCTTTGTAAATTGAAAGTACTTTTCTTCTTCATAAAGACAAGTTTTTTCATTCAGGATTCAGTCAGCGGCAAGAGTTTTTAAGGTAAAATTATTATTTTAATTTGGAATTCCATTTAATGAAATAAAATTAACTTCTGAAACCATCATTTCTAATCACTACCTCTTACAAAAAATTCCATTTACAGAATGTATAGCCAGCAAGTTAGATTTCAGAATTTAGAAAAACTGCAGGTTTTTTCCCCCTTTCTGTATCCAGCTTCATTGCTTTGCCCATAACTTGAGCCTTGTTGGTCTGTGTCTCAGTTTGAATGTAGCCCTTCCTTCTCTACCTCTGAAATGCATGAAAAATACCATAGGTTTTCTATTAGATTGCCCAGGAGACTGCCTGAAGTCAGTGTTTTTATATATACCTGAATATAGACATCAGGCTGTCCTCTGTCATGTGCAAAATTTGGGGGTCTATTATTCAATTTTCTAAAACTTTCATTTTAATGCATATTTTAGAATAATAACTGATTCATTCATGCCATCTTTGGCAAAAATATTTTGATCTGAAAAACAAACCTGATATTTAGAAGTTGAAAAGGTTTTTTTTTAATGTTTTCCAAATACATTTCATTTTACTTTGCTTTGAAATGCTGAAGTTAATTTGATGACTTTTTTTTTAATGAAGGCAATTATTGCTTTTGTTGTTTTCATTTGGGAGATCTAGAAAGAAAATCGTGTTTTTCATTTTTTAATTCTAATTCCCTTTCTTACTCCCCTCGTATCCCTTCCTCATCCATTTTTTTTTTTTTTCTTTTTTAGCAAGAGAAAATACTTTTTTAGTCATCCAGCTATGGTAGGTAAGTGATGGTATGGTATTGCTGTTTGATAATGGATTATTCACATATATTTTGTGCCAAAACAGCCAATTCTCTTTGTTAGCCAGAATTCTGTCACCTGTTATGTTTTAGCCTTTGATATGGAGCTCTTTAGAACTGCGTGCTTACATATTTCATGCTGCAATATACCCCTGAGCTGGCTGAGGCTCCCAAGCCATGACTCTAATAGAGGCCTTAAATTGGTTTAATAATTTCCTGATTTATTATGAGATTATTCATCCCTTCTCGTGGCAACAGTACAGTATGATGTGATACATTTACCCTTGGAAAAGTAGCATCTCTTGGGTCTCTTATTTCCACGGTGCTCCTAATGTGATAGGTTTTGGGGGTTTAAGTCTCACTGAAATCTCTTCTGAATTGGACCTGAGAGTTTATAGAACTGCTCTCTCATGTTTTCATTCCTCTCCTCCATGCTTTATACACTTCAGAATAAGCATTTTTCACATGTTATTAATGATCTTTCTAATTCTTTGCCTCCCATCTGTGTGCATCTGACTGATATAAATTTTAAGCAAATGTCCATAGTCTTTATTTATGTGAACTATCTCTCAATATCTTTGCTATATTTTCCTTATCTTGTTATTACCTTCACATTCTGATTCCTGAGACTTTGTTTCTTAATTGTGATACATTTAGGCTATTTTTTCTGCATGATGAATTGTTCTCTTTTGATATTATTTTCCAATTTGTACATACTTCCTTGCTTATCTTCCAATCTTGAAATTGATTTTACTTCTTACATCACACCAGTAACTTCAGTGTAACACTAGTGATATTTCCGCTGGTATTAGCAAGAGACAAAAAAATAATCATGCATTTTCCTAATCACTCTCCTGCTTTTAATCTTCAGACACATAACCAATGCGATTTTATCCTTGAAGGCTTTGGATACTATCCCAACCAACAGACAGTACATGCTGAATGCACTCTGAATAAAGTCCAAATTTCTTCTCTACCGATCTGTGGAACCCCAAGCATCAAGTAGTGAGAGGGAAAAAGAAATGGGAAATTGGCAGGTCACGTAATGTGTATAAAGCCATAGCAGAGAGCCAAACAGCAGCATTTAAAGCAGTGATTGAGGAATGTGCTGCCTTTGAGCAGGGGCCCCTTGCTGCCTTCAGGGCAGGGGCTTTTGGCGCCAGTACTAGCATCCCACTTGTTCTACATATTGGATTTCTGAGACACATCATGCAGAGGGACTGGGAAGTCCTCAGCTTTGTGGAAATGTGGAAAAAGAACCTGTCTGTCAATTTGAACATAATGAACATGGTGTTTTATAACTACTGAGTTCAGTAGCATTAAACTTTCCGCTGTGAGGTGGTGCAGGTGTGTGGGCACCTATTTTGGTCAAGAACTCAACCACCTCCATTGATTCCTTCCATTCCTACAAGCTCGTTGTATGAGAATGTGTATTAGAAATGAAAACTCATTTCACACTTAATCTGGACTTGATTTCCTCAGCAGTGTTTGAGGGTGATTTCTGAAGGTTAGCTATAAAAATCCAGGGGATTTACACTTGACAGTAAGAGACTCTGGATTGAAATGAAGACAGGGAAAAATAAAAAAAAAGATAAATTCATGATCTTATAATTCTACTGAATCCCAGCGAGCAAGAGCACATAAACTTTTAAATGCTAAAGTAAGGATTTTAAAATCAATGGACTGTTTAATAGAATTCAGTACAATGCATGCAAAATGGGGAGACGTGACAACAGGCAAATCTGGAATGAGTGAAAGCTTGACTGTGGCTTGGTTACCTAATTAAAACTAGACAAGCAAAGGAAAATGTCAATAATCTAACCAAGAAGTCACACAAATATAGATTGGTGTTTCACTATCAAGGAAATAAAGTAATTAACAAACAAAAGCAAACCCAGAACTTGGAAAGCAGATGGCATTCTGGGAACCAGTAAGAAAAGGTATTTTAAAATAAGTGTAATATATGAGTTGCTCAAATTATTCACTGAACCCCAACATAGAACTCCATTCAGTTAAGGGAGAGCCTGGGATGACTCTGCTGTGAATACACATGTATGTCTACGCTCAGGTGTGTCCAGTACTAAGCATAATGTTATCCCTCCTAAGGGACCTGAAGCAGGGAATAAAAAATTGCAGAGTGTTCTCTAAGCAGGTATCATGTCAGAGGAATTTTTTTTTGGATGGCCTTGTCTATGACAAGGTCTGGAGGTCTGAGGCTGCGAGGTTGGCAAAGATGTCTTAATGCAAGACATTTATATTTTGGCAAACAGGTACAAATCTCAGCAATAGACATGCTGATAACAGGCAAATCCTTCTTATCGTGGAACTTGTCTTCCATACAGAAAGAAACATTCTTCAACCTTTCCCTGTAGCTGATGCCCTGATGTGCCTTTCCTATATGACCAAACAGGCCGGTTTTCCTCTGTACTCTGCCTGGCCTCTCTCACATCAGCAACCATGAAACTGGCATTTCTCATGGGCAATAAGGTCCAGCTGAGGGACTGTCTTGTCTTGTGGACACTGACTCTGTTCCCGATGTGGTTACTCTCATTATGGGATCACAGCGGATGCTCACAATTTTCTCCATCTTGTCCATGATGTGACAGAGATTTGTTCTGTCATTCAGCAGTACCCTCATCTGGGCTCAGCATCGTAACAGTTATATTGCAAACCTGCTCTATGCTTACAGAGAAAGAACTGTGGATAATTTTAAGAGTTTTAGGAATTAAAATGTACTCTGCAAATAAGAGGTTTGAAGAATTGCTATTTTCCCAGATAATGGGGTACTTAAAAAAGAAGTACATGAATTAAAGAAGTCTTAATTTTATTTCAGAAGTCAATGATGTGTCATACCTTTTTAGCAAAATGTGATTAATTCAAAATCTTGCAGTCACTTCCTAATATTAATATGAAAAAAACAGGCAGAAGTGGATCAAAATCCAGTCTGCTGTTCACTTTGTCACCCAGTAATCCCTCTCTGAATGAGAGGCATCAGATGCAACTTTGTGATGATATTACATGAACTAGTGCTTACTTGTCCGCCTCTCTGGCTAACGGCAATAGGTCTGCTAAAATTTAGTCCAATTAATTTATTTCACCAGAAGAGTCCTGGCTCTAGAAACTGGCACCAGGAGTAGTATCAGCCAAAGGAGGCTGGTTTTGCCTGAGTTTGGATCTCAAAGCTCGGCTTCAGTGTGAATTCTTTGATTCCTGATGAAGGCCAAGCTTACATGGTGACATTCTCCTCTGCAAGTTCACCAAAGGCATCCGTGTGGCCCTGGCTGTTTTCACAACCCTTTCAGAAGGGTTAGTATGAGATCTTTGACTTCTACCATGTCTGTGGAAAAATGTCTAACAGATCCCAAAGAAGAGATGGGGAAGGGCTGGTACCCCATCCCCACCCCCATTCAACCCCCAAACACATGCAATTACATGCACACCACTTCCTTAAACCAGGCTAAAAGGTCTGTACACTGTAGATGCTCATAAATTCATTTCATGTAAGCAGTTTAAAGACCTAAAACAAACCAATTTTCTCTCCTTTCTAAAAATAACATCATGGCCAGTACTTCTTTTTTCCTCAAACTGAAAAATAATTAAAAGCTTCCTCTTTTCCCTCCCTCTCCCTGACCAGCTTTACAGTATCTCCAACTACTTTTACATTGCTATTATCTATTTTAATCCTTCTATATTAATCCTGTGGTGACTTTCAGTGATTTTAGTGCAGTGAGTCCATGAGACGAGCCTGAAAGTCCAGGATGATTTGTGGGATTGTCTTTTTTTTTTTTCTTTGCTGATGTTCTTAAAGAAAAATAATATTTTGCCCAAAGAAGGATGAAAATACATTTTCCTGACAGGCAGAGAGGAAACATTTTTGTTATGATTGAAAAAAATCTCAAAAGTTGTGAGGATAAAAAATGACAAAATTGGGATGCAAAAGTATTAAGAGGCTAGGCCTACTCATTGCACAAATGAAAGCGCATCTACTCTGGGCCCGTTTCTGCCAGCATGGATATTTAACAGGAATTTTGCATGGTACATGTTTCTGAGCTCACTTGCATACATATTGTAGTATTAACACATCAAAGCTTATCCTTTAAGGCCCACGAATCACCCTTCCATGGTTACAGTGCACTTAAGAACAGAGAGAAATGTTGATATGGGGGACTATGTATACCTTGGGGAGTTCACTGCTGGCAGCTGTGGGTAAGGCTCCATGAGTGGGAATCCATGGGATAAACTAATCTGGATTTATAGTGAAAGGGAGCCAAGACACAGAGCAGTTACCAAGGGACAAAAGCATCTATTTATGATGCCTGTAGATCCACATTCACACCAGAGGCATGTTTCTGTAGCACCAAATTAAAAAGTGTTTTCCCTATGCACATAAACACACAAATTTACGCCTTAATTTATCTCCTAATCTGGGAATGAACCAAGGACGTAAATGAAATGAACCAAAGACTACGTAAATATGTATATATATATATACTGGCTTGGAAAAACATCCTATTTTCCCTGGGTGAAGAGCAAGGACCCAGCAGAGTACCCAACCGGCATTGCAGTGTTGTGGTTGTCTGAGGCCAGTTCCAGCTGACCGACATACCTGTGCTTTCTTTTTGGAGATGGAGAGGCAGAAGGGTGAAAACAGAACTGGGGAGAAGAGGTCTTAATTCTCTTTGTGTTGTCCTGTTGTAGCTGCTTTGCCAGGATGCTCCAGTGAAGGAATTTAGGCTGCACACAGGGTCGGACTGCCCTTAAGGACAAAGTCCCTTAACATTGGTCATATAGAATCATAGAATGTTTTGGGTTGGAAGAGACCCCTAGAGGTCATCTAGTCCAACCCACCTGCAGTGAGCAGGGACACCGCTAACTAGATCAGGTTGCTCAGAGCCCCATCCAACCTGGCCTTGAATGTTCCCAGGGATGGGGCCTCCACCACCTCTCTGGGCAACCCGTTCCAGTGTTTCACCACCCTCATTGTAAAGAATTTCCTCCTTATATCCAGTCTAAACCTACCCTGGTTTAGTTTAAAACCATTACCCCTTGTCCTGACACAGCTGGCCCTACTAAAAAGATTTTCCCCATCTTTCCTATAGGCCCCCTTTAGATACTGAAAGGCCGTAATCAGGTCTCCCCGCAGCCTTCTCTTCTCCAGGCCGAACAAGCCCAACTCTCTCAGCCTGTCCTCATAAGAGAGGTGCTCCAGCCCTCGGATCATTTTAGTAGCCCTCCTCTGGACCCGCTCCAACAGTTCCATGTCCTTCTTGTGCTGAGGGCTCCAGAGCTGGACGCAGTACTCCAGGTGAGGTCTCACCAGAGCAGGGTAGAGGGGCAGAATCACCTCCCTCGACCTGCTGGCCACGCTTCTCCTGATGCAGCCCAGGGTACGGTTGGCCTTCTGGGCTGCCAGCGCACATTGCTGGCTCATGTCCAGCTTTTCATCCACCAGCACGCTCAAGTCCCTCTCAGCAGGGCTGCTCTCGATCCTTTCTTCCCCCAGCCTGTACTGATACTGGGGGTTACCCCGACCCAGGTACAGGACCTTGCACTTGGCCTTGTTGAACCTCATGAGGTTCACACAGGCCCACCTCTCCAGCCTGTCCAGGTCTCTCCGGATGACATCCCGTCCTTCTGGTGTGTCAACCGCACCACTCAGTTTGGTGTCGTCCACAAACTTGCTGAGGGTGCATTCGATCTCGCTGTCGAAGTCATTGATGAATATATTAAACAGCACCGGTCCCAGTACAGACCCCTGAGGGACACCACTCGTCACCAGTCTGCATCCAGACATCGAGCCATTGACCACTACCCTCTGGATGCGGCCATCCAGCCAGTTCCTTATCCACCGAACAGTCCACCCATCAAATCCATAGCTCTCCAATTTAGAGAGAAGGATGTTGTGGGGGACCTTGTCAAAGGCTTTGCAGAAGTCCAGATAGATGACATCCATTGGTTTTCCCTTGTCCACTGTTGTTGTCACACCATCATAGAAAGTCACTAGGTTTGTCAGGCAGGACTTGCTCTTGGTGAAGCCATGCTGGCTATCTCGAATTACCTCCCTGGCCTCCATGTGCCTTAGCATAGCTTCTAGGAGGATCTGTTCCATGATCTTCCCAGGCACAGAGGTGAGGCTGACAGGTCGGTAGTTCCCAGGGTCTTCCTTTCTACCCTTTTTGAAAAAGGGCACAATGTTTCCCTTTTTCCAGTCACCAGGGACTTCACCTGACTGCCATGACTTTTCAAATATCATGGAGAGTGGCTTGGCGACTACATATATATGTTCTATGTGTAGCGTCACTGACTGCAGTGAGTTACTCTCACATCCAAGTACTATTTAACCAGCAGGGATGCCAAAATCTGTCTCTCTATTTCTGACTTTCAATTCATGTTTGATCAAAGCCCCACTGATACATCTATCAAACTTGCTGCTAACTTAATCCCTACTGCTCTCATTTTAAGTGACTGATTTGTTTCCCCCTGTTATGTTCAGGCTGCTGTAAACACCAGCACTTTCTGTAAGTCTCTTTTCTCACCCTTCTGTTTAATAATCTCCCCAGCCTTCTTCCATGACAAACGTGTTCATATTTCTGGAAAGCTTCATGCTTATTGCTTTTGTCATTTAAGCCCTCCTAGCACTGTTGCCCTCTGTTATCGTCTCTGTTGTGTAGTTGTAACACAGTGATGTGAACAAATGCTCATCTCTCTGGATTTTCATTCTTCCTTTTCACATGTGTTTCTAGTTATTTCCCACAATCTACAATTTGGCATTATTAGCAGATTATTAGATATAATGACTGTCTGTGATTAATTTGGCCATTTCTCAGGTTAAAGAACAATCTCTTTATTGCATGAACATTTGTTCTCTTTTATTCTCAAATTACTAAATAATATGACTGGATGATGCTTTAATGTATAGATTTCGTGAAGCTGTTATGTCTGTAGGCCAATTTTGTGGTAAAACTTGACAAAGCCTTTCTAGAGCTCTGTGATAGGTCCTCAGACAAAAAAAATCTTGAATTTTTTCATGCTCTCGAGTCTTCCTGCAAACTATGAGCGTAGCCTCTTAATCCTCCTCATTTTACATCTTATTTATTTATTGTTGTACAATAGCTGTTATGTCATAAGACTGACTTGAAGTAAGCAAAAGTATTTTGGAGAAGAGCTAAGTTCTAAGTGGTTCTAAAGTCAACAAAACATCCATAAATTCAGTTGTGGAGATGCTTTTATATATATACACACACTATATATATATATGTATATATAAAATTATATTTAATTGTATTATACTCTATTGTATTAATATTATTATATTTTATTATTGTTATTTTAGGGAAGCAAGTAATCAACCAACACATATTGTGTTAGGAATATATATAACCTCTCTAAAATAATGTTTGGGATTAAAAACAATTTAAAAAGCCAGGAAAGAAAAGTTCATGTTATGACAATTGTTTTTTAAGAGAAATAATGTGGTGTTTGTTTTTTTTTTTTCTTTTGTATTTACAATGGCTGGAATGAAAGTCCTCATGATTGGTTAGCTTTCAATTCTATGACTTGTTCCAGTTTGTGTCACAATATTTGACTGAGGTAAGAGTGTATTGGTTTTTGTTTGGATTTTTTTTTTTTATTCAGTGATGTGTGACAGCATCACTTTGAAATCAGTACAGAAGCAGGGCAACACGTCAGCTTGATTTATTTAGTTATTCTACTGTTAACACTTCTCATCATATTGGTAGAATGATGGGGTAGCTGCCACTAATGTCATTATGCAAGGGACATTTTAATCATTCAATGAATCTATTTTTTTTTCAAAGAAAAATGGTTTCTTCATATTTGGGAAAGCATATTTGCAGGAAGTTATCCAAGGCATGCCATGAATCAGCAAGAGAGTTGATAGGTTTCTGGCTTAATCTTTTCTCTTTCCTTTATAGACCAGATAGGATGAACTAGCCTGTCCGATTTCTATATTAACCAGGTATTTTGCAACCTGCTGAGTCACAAGAAAATGCTGATTTCAATAGCCTTTTACAAGAAGTAAGTCTTCATTAGTCTTCTACAGAAGACAGACTCCTAGTACATGTAGACTAATAATTTGTACTACATTTCTGGCAGTTGTATTTCCCTGGGCATCATGGTATCTGGATTAGGAATTAGTTACTGATATTGCTCAGTGATTTAAATTGTGCATATAAAGCCGCACTTACAGCTGTTGTCTTTGGTTTGAGTCTTTGTTATCAAATGTTGTACCTGGGTCTGGTTTATATTGGTAGTTTATATTGCACCAGAAATCACAATATTAATTTTGATGATTTTCAAGACCATTTGATATCTTTCTCTTTTTTTAATCTATGAAAGTAAAATGCCTCTAGTGTTATGGAAGAGTTCATCAACCTTGCTGTATCCAAATAATAGCATAGGATAGGATGTAGACAGGATGATCTGTAAGCTTAGACTGAAAGAAGAAGGGACAACTTTTCTGTTAATTGCACTGGAAATCTCTCACAACTGTCAACTGAATCTTCATTAAGTGTAAATTAAACATCACTCTTTCTGATTAATTTACATAGGTGTCATCAGCTTGTTCAGGTTTCATTTCAAATGATTCCTCACACCACTCCCCACCCCCAATTCTACTTGGCTAGAATTAGAAAGCAGGCTTCCATTCTGAGCTGCAGGTGCATAGCACATTGCTTGCAATGGCAGAGAGGATGGACAGAGGTGTTCATTGTAAAGTATGCAGGTAAACAGCTTGATCCACTGACCAAAGTGATCCAGAATCCTGAGACTGAGGTTAGATGACCTTTGTAATTTTATTTCCCAAACTCTTAAAAAGCACAGCAGAAATTGGATGGAGAATTCTCTTCACTGTGTAATTTTCTCTTACACTTGTATTCTTTGATGCTTCTAAATGTTTATTAATATTATACTAGGGTAACTTGAAGGAAAAATATTTTTCTCTATTTATATAGAGACATCATCCTCTGGTAGAACACACCGCCATCACTGTGTTGATCAAGAATTAAAAAAAATTCTTTAAACTTTCCATTTCTTCCAGTGATGTGGTGTTTTCTTGTCTTTTTTAAAAAATGCTTGAGGGTGAACAGGCTTTTCTGAGGGATAGGAGAATAACTTTGAGAAAAACATGAGAAGGATCTGACTTCACCTATTTATTTTGATCATTTCAGCAATCCTGTGATGCCCTTGAGTAGACATTTTCTGTAAAGTGTTTCATTGCTACTATTCTTCACGTTCTCTGCAATATGAGAGTTATTCAGCTCTGTCAAGTAACCTCCATATATATTCACCTGAAAGAAGCCCACACTGCACTGCTGATCCTTGCTTTGCTCTCACCTATAAGTCTTTCACGCTTAATAGATTTTATCCATGGACAAGTATTGTTTTAGGCTTTTTGCCAATGTTTAGTCCTGTGAGCCAATTTTCTACACAAGGCAGTTACAGCAGCTCTCTTTGAAGAATGCTCTGGCCTTCACTTCTATCCAGAGACCTAAACTAGTGAACCTGCATAGATTAATATGCAGTGTTAAGAAGACACAAATCATTCTTGGCCGGCCTCAAACCACAACTGAAATGTTTTAACTTTTGCAAAATAATTTCCAAAGCTAGAAACGGCTGAATTTTAACTTTGCTTTACCTTATAACTTCAAGAATGAAGGAAAAAGTCAATGTTTCTCAGAGTACTTCGTCTCTCTGGTAGGTGCAGCATTGACCTGGACATCTCTGTGCCATACCTCCCTATTAATTCCTCATTATAAGAACAAGAGAGAGACCTGAGTCTTATCTACAGTTTAGTTAACGATGTGGAGAAAGGGATGCTGGGAACTATACACTCTGAAAACCTATGAGAACCCAGACAGATTTCCTTGGTTTTTTTCATATATTTATTGTGTGGACAGGTAGGTTTGTTCTTTGTTTGTGGTTTGGGTTGTTGTTGTTGTGTTTTTCTGCTCACTTTTTAAATTGTAGCCAAAAGTGTAGAAACTGACATTTGTGTTAGCTTCAATTCCTGGCCATTAGGAAATACTCAAAGGAACCCAATTTTTCTGATACTAAGGTCCAATGATATGTTGAATCCAACAGTCATCTGAACTTAAGAGATGATATGTAACTACAGTACCGTAGGTCAGAGATTCACAATAATTTTGGAGAAGTCTTACTGGTAGCATCTTGTTCTCCACTTAGAAGTCCCTCCAAAATCAGTCATGTCGTGCACTTGATGGATGGGAATTCATTGTGCTGAATATGCAACCATTTGGCAAGTCTGATTCTTTTTTCTGATGACCTAAAGCTCTTGTGGAGTGAGCTGTGGACCCTGTTCTACCTTAGTCTTCAAAGGTATGGTATAATGTATCAGCTGTTATCAATTTTCTTAAATGGGGTGGGGAAATATAAGGACAGGATGTCAGAAACATATTTAAAGAAAGAAAAATAGTCTTTGAGTCTCTGTAAGGCTAGATGCAAATTTCTCCAAGATTAAAGATACCTTTCCATTGACTCTGATGTTGGATGAAGCCCAAAGTATAAATATGATATATGTTTATGTTTTATTCTATTCTTTTCTGTAGGAAACTCCTGTCATATCTGAAGTTACCAACCTGAAAAATAGGAACATGTTATTCTGAAGTATTCATCACCTCCCACGTTAGTTTAACAGGTCCCACAAAAACACCTTGTATAGAAGGAAAAAAAAAAAAGAAGCTAATTCCTAGGACAACCTTAACAACATTTTAATAGACAGCATAATTAACAAAGTTTTTAATAGATTTGGAAGAGCAAAGCTGCAAGTCAAAAGAGCATTAATTTCAGAAACAGAGGTGGTCAGAGAACAATGTGTGTCTTTGTGTGGAGGGAGGATCATCAAATCAGTCCTTGCTGTCGTTACCTCACTTCTGGTTACCAGCTTGTGACAAGGCAAATAAGTATGGCAGGACAGTGGGGGAAAAGGGGACTTTTTAGTCACTGACCAGAAGACAAAGGATATTATATTTATGGAGAGAATTTTCTCTGTGGCCTACTGAGGGAAAGCAGAGATGTCTGCAAAACCTCTAGTCTCTAAACTACTTCAAGAAATAATGGTCAAAGTTTTTTTGATTTCTAAAAATTTTTAGAAGTTATTTTTAAAATTAATACTTAGCCAAAGTATATGCAAAGAATCCATCAGGGAGCTTTATCACTGTCAGACAACTAGTTTGATCTGAAGAGCTTAAAACCTCCAGCAAAGTCTGAGAAGCCAAAATGGTGAGGCCATATCCAACCCTGATCTAAGCAAAGGAGCTCTGCAGCTGCTCAGAGGCTCTGTGCTGCTTTATGGAGTGAGATGGTGCCAGACAATGTTGATGTCCCCTTTTTTCTCTTCTTCACCCTGAAAAAAATATTTGTTTGGATTGCACTGTGCTCACTGTTTCCAGTCTTCCAGTCTGTAGAGATATTAGACAAAAGTCCGCAGAGGCTTCTCCAATTCCGTGTAAAGCTTCCTTCAACATGCCACTTTTACTTTTGTTCTTTGAAGACAGACTAAGTGCTAGTCTAGCTTAAAAAAAAAAAAGCACTGTAAAGAGATGACTAATATTACTGTGAGTGCACTGACATTTCTAACAAAGACCTCAAAAAGGGAGTGCTTCCTCATGGTAAAAGAAGGGAAGAGGAACAAAAGGCCTGAATTGCATACGCTCTTTGCTCATTAAGTCCTTTTACGAGTTGTTACATCTCTGAATCTGTTTCCCCAACTATAAAATGTCACAGATGTCCTCTGTTTGTAAAATACTTTGGGAGGAAATGCATCAACAAATGCAAGCTATTGAAACTTTTTTTTTTGGTTGAGCTTTACAAATGTTATGCGGTGGTTGTTTCATCTGTTTTCAGGCTGGATATATGGAGTCGCGGTAACTGGAGAGGGATTGTTAAAAACATGTGGTGTTTGAATGGCAGATGTTGAAAGAACCAGAAGCTGTTTCTCTGAAGTTTTACTCTTTCCCCTCTAAAACAGTCTTTTTGAGACAGAAAGTAGTACTATGCAATAGTTTATATTTGTGCGTAAAAATACTTTGAATCATATCGATTACGAGGAATGCATTAAATGTACTGGTGACAAATCAATTTATGGCAAGTATTATTGATTTCAGTGATGTTTCAGCTTGAGGTATTTGTACAGTTTGTTTGGTTCATTTTTTTTTACTTGTGGCATTTCTAAAATATCATTAAAAAAAGGATTAGTCTTAATGATGAATAAAATATTTTTATTTTAAGCATTTTTAACTAAAAAATACAAGTTGAAGATACTAGTTGTGGATTAAAATGTGCAAATGATTTTTTTTTCAGGATGTTTCATTTCAGCAAAATGAAATGAAGTATTTCAGTTGTATAGAGATTTCTTTTTGGATATAAAAGAGTGTCAAAAACAGCATGGTGTTGCAAAACGTCACTGTATTTTCTGTTTTTATCAAAAGGGAGGCAAAAGCGAAAAATGGGTGGAAAATGCTGTTTCCTACTACCATACAAGCAACATTGTTTTCTAGTGTAGTTGTGCTGTTTGGATTCCGAGAATCACGATGAATAGCAGTTAACTTTCACTCTAGATACAATAGGATATGACCCTTTATAACATAAGAAACTGCATTAAATCCCTGACCAAAGCCACAATACAGCTGGTAAGTGGTTTTCCCTCTTTTTGACTGGAGGTGCTAATTGATAACTAGAGGGGGGAGATTGGCTGTTATTCATAAACAAGAATCAGCAGGAAGTTAATGCAGTCAGTAATTGCATTTTTTTCAAAGAGAAAATGCCTCCACCTGGGTGTAGGTATTTACAAAGCACCATGGGAGAGTAGTGAACATTTTAGAAGACAAGCAGCAGAATCAAAATCCTTTGCTATTTCAGGACTTTGCTTCTGCTACAATTGTAGGTTGGTTTTGGATCCTAAATGTTTCTTGTTAAGTAATTCTTGGCACGATGAGATGAACGTTAGGGACTAGTTGGGGACTTCAGTGCATCAGGAAAAATGCGTAGGGTGGATGCAGGGGACTGACCAGCAGCCTTGGTGATTAAACTAGAACTGATGGGCTGTGTGTGGTTGTGAGTTCAGCAAGACCAGTTCTAGGGTTGGGAGTCAGACTGAAGTGTGATATGCATGAGGGGTGGAAGAGTTCTAAAATCTCAGTCTAGTTTATTTTTATCATTCTGTCCTGTACTCCCACCCTGTTGGCAAGCATTATCTTTGCCTCAGTTACAGGCCAAAATGAACCATTTTAGTTTCAGTAGGATAGTTGGATTTGAGTAAAACTTTTCAGAACTAGAAGTGCTCTTTTTTTTGCCTTTATTTTTTTTTTCTTTTTTTCCCCCTCCCTGTTATTATGTAGCAGGTAGAGAAAGAAATGGGATGAGCATTTTGTCGCTTGGTTCTAACCAGCTGGATTATTTCTAGTTGGCTGATCACGTCTCTTACACCTAGTGATATAAATGATGGGTTTAGTTAAGGTGGCATGTGCTTTTTAATTTATTTTCCTTTTTTATTAAGACAATCCAGCAGATTGCTTTATTTTTCTTAACTGCAGCAAAAAGAGCGTGAGTGAACGCTCCTGGTCCCTGGAGAGCAATCATGCATTTATGCAGATATGCTCCTTAGCCCTTCCTGCCCTTCTCTTTCAAAGCGATGCTTACCAGAAGGTACATTGTCAGCTGTGGTTGCTGTACAAGTGATGCTAATGTTGTGAGATCATGAGATATATGGGATGAGTGGTGAGACTGAGGGAAAATCAGTTGCAGATGAGAGAGACCATCGCTATGCCAGAAATAGCGGCATCGTGCAGGAAATACCCAGTATTCTCACGAAGTGCGGTGGGGACCTGGCTTGACTGAAGGTGTATTTGTTTATATGCTAAAAGGCTAATCCTAGAAAAAAACAGGGCAATGAGGTCTGTCATTTTACCTGCATTTTCTATAGTGTAACATTCTCTTTTACCAGGCTTGTGGTGTTGTATTGCTGTGTGCTTTTCTGTACAGTGAGGCTGCTTCCTTGTGAATCTAAATTCTTTATATATAGGCATATATTAGCTCCCTAACTAGGCATATATTTTATAGGAGTATCTGAGATGAACAGCTCCCTACTGCCTTTTAGCAACCTCTTTGCTAAGCTGAAGCAGGATACGGACCCTGAATGGATATTCTGTTATTTTCCTGGAACGAGTCCCAGTGCAGAGGAGTTGGGTTTCTCAGCCATGCTTGGTGTGCCCAGGCCCTCCACAGTCTGGGTTTTGGAGCCTATGATCCAGCTGAAATTTAGCCTGTGTTCAACCTCTCTGATGCAGTTTGGTTCCTTCAATCTTCTCCCTACTACTTGACACTCTCTCCCCAAACTTGTGTAAAACCAGAAACAAAACCCCAGAAAAGCAGGGGGAGAGCCCCTAAATAGTGTGTCAGCTAAAAGTTATCAAGGTGAAGAAAAGTTGCTATGATGTTGTAGTCTAGTGATAAGGTTTTTTTGGCTGGGAGTAGGAAAGCTGAGTTCTAGGGCCTGCTAATTCAGGCTTTTTCTTCATTATTATTATTGTTAGCCATTTTAATTATGAAAATGAAGTTTGTTAAGTTCATGTGTATGTTCATGCCCGTCAGTTCTGCCTAATAACTTGTGAGCTTATTGCCCAATTTCGATCAAAATTGGTGGGGTAAAAATATCAGGGCTAATATGGCCTAACCATTTGGTAGGGTGTGTGGGTTTTTGGGGGGCGGGAGGGGGGTTGTGGATGCTTCCCTAGAGAGAAAAGCTGGGGGCTGAACCCAACTCTGTGGTTACACACCAAAGAATCCACATTCCTCAAATTTGGACCTTTCTATGTCCTTGAACAGCTTCTGTGGAAGTGAGAGGGGTAGGTTAGAGTAAAGCTTTGGGGTAGGGAAGCATTAAATGGATTTAAGATTTAAAGATTTTACTTTGTAGCCACCTATTGATTTATTCTTTTAATTGAAGTTCTTACAGTCTTCACATGTTCCATCTCCTCATATTATACTTTTCCATCTGGTGTCTGATGTAGCTGCACCACATGCTTCAGGTCTCTTCATTCTTTCTGTAACATCTTTGAGAACTGTCCAATTTGGCTGTTTGCTGTTGTGATGAAAATCCACTCTTATTTTAACTACTTTTCATTTGGGCAGGGCACTTCTCAGTCCTTGAGACGGCGGAGGTGTAAACCTTTTTTTCTGGGGGGAAGGGGTGTTCTGATACTCTCTTCTTTGTAGCTCATAAAACACTTTCAGAAATTAATTTCAAGGCATTTGAATGAGGTGCAATAACACTTAACTCACGTTTTTCTCCAGCTTGTCCTGTAGCCAGTAATCAGGGGCACTTGTGATGACTTGTGTAAGATGGAAAGTGCTTACCCAGATGATTTGCACAGGGGAACCTGACTTTGTTAATTACAGCACTAATACAGTCAAATTATTTCAATGACAAAAGAGGAGGGAGGTGGAAGAGGATTTTATTACAAAGCAGCTCATGAATTTAGGTGACTCTTATGCTCTGTACAATCAGTGTCATCTTGGCTCATGGACTGGGACTGAAATGTCCAGAGCTGGACATTTGAGTTGATGGAGTTTGAGCAGGACTGTAACTCATCAACCCTGCAGAGAATGGCTTCCTATACGCCCCTGACAGGAGGTCAGATTCCTCCCAGTGGTCTTCACTGGCCTCCTGCCTTTCCATACTACACCCTGGAATGTGGGGCTTGAAGGAAGAGGAGTACCAGGAATATTTGAATGCTTGGAGAGCATTCAACCTCAGCTGAGCTGCCTTATTGCTGTGGAACACAGCTGTGCAAATGGCTGATTTCTCAGTTTAACTGGCAATTTAGGAACAAAATGTCTGAACTCTACAGTTTTCTGTAAATTAAAATTAAAAATATATTTATATAAAAAAGCAACCATTAAATGTCTCTTACCAATTAATGAAGCATAAAGTTTCAAATCCAAAGTCATAAAAAAGTAGAATTTTCTAGATAAATTAATTTAAAGGAAATGAAATGAATGAGTTGCCTCTTCCTGATGGGGAAGTGGTGACAGTCTTTGAAGTCAATTTAAAAATAAAACTATTTCTGATTTTTTTTTTTTTTCCCCTCATTATTAGTTTGTTTTGGTTTTTGGAAGCCGGGAAGGAAAATTTCAGCCTTGTCCCTCACCAGACATCTAGGCTTGCATTTGGGATGGACTCAATTTTTTCAGTCAAAGTTCCTTCACTGTTCATGCATTGCCCTAAAAGAGCTGAAGGTTACTTGAAACACTAGAGGAAGGATCAGTAAGTCGTGGGGTGTGGGAGTTGGGAGGATTTGAGGTGCCAACCTTTGCGCAGTGGATTTACAAGGCTGATCTCTGGGGAAGGAAAGCAGCAGTGACCAGTCTCCATTGACTCCAGAGCATATCTAGAGAGATGAAGGGGTTAACCTGCCTAGCCAATGTAATTTCTTACAGCTGAGATATGTGAGCACTGCCCTCAGCATACTGAGTGTGACAGGCTGATTCACGATGTGAGGATTTTTTTCCCTGTGGCTTTGCACACTGTACTCTTCAGAGGGCAGGCTCTGAAAAAGGCCCCTAATAGGACTTGCTTTGCTGGCTTATGTTGCCCTGGTTAGCTCTACTCTTGGGCATGTTGAGGTATCATTGCTGGCATGGCTTGCTGAGGATGCAGCAAGCTCTGGTGCTGGGAATGAAAGGGGTTTTGTGCATGCTCGCACTCTCTCATTGGCATGCTGCCTGCTTTTGACAACCAGCAAAGCAGGGACATCCTCCCCAGCAGCTCAGATCTAAATCCCAGATATGGAGATTGATTTCCAGCACAGGCTGTGCTGTGTATAAATCCTGGATCAAACAGGCTAATCACCGTTAATCACTGCTAATCAGCATGATGGGGCCTGTAGACCTTTGCAGCCCTGCCTACTGGCTAGGGGGGACAAACTGCCAGTAGGTGCTAAATCATTAACAGTTACTGTTGGATTTAAGTAGCTGGTGGTGTTGAATTTAAGTGACTATGCTGCAGTCATATGCTGCCAAGGAATAAAATTTTCCAGAGCTACAACATCGCTGTGCGTTTTTCCCAGCACTGCTATGATTCAGGCTGAAGAAGCATTAATCTGCCTTGGCACATGAAAAAACTTAGCTGAAGAACTACTTCAGAATAACCTGCTGAGTGCTGTACTGCTCATTTTTTTTTAATTATTATTTAATTCTTTTTTTGTAACTCCGTCACAGGTTATGCTACTGCACTCTGCTACTTACAGTCCAGGTTTTATACTTGTCTCTTGGACTAAAGGGAAATCTAACACTGTATCTCAAGCCTTATTATCTGTCATTGGTGTTTACCATATGGTTTACTCCTGGATATCTGTGGAGTGTAGGAAACTTTCTGGTAGGTTACAGTGATTTTTGTGGTTGTATTCACAATACACAGGTTTGATTGTCTTTCCTTTTTTTTTTCCCTCCCCTATTTCTTTCTTTTTAATTTACAATTTGCATTTCAAAATAACAAGGAAATGTGGCAGGTTGCACAGTTGGAGAGAATTATGGCCCCTTTCTGGTAGTTAATGTACCCTGAGCTTTTGGCTTTGGTGCCTCATAATGCCACATGAGGCATGCAGTAACTGCCCAGAAACACATTTGTTAGCTGTCATGTCACTGTTTAATTATATCTTACTTCTGTTTCAGTGCATCATGCATAAGTCTGCTAAATGTTCTATGTAAATCCAAACCTGATTTATTGTCTCAAAAGTACCTTAGAGAATACCAGTGGAATAAAAGAGCTCCCTTTAATGTGCTTTCCTATCTGCAAAGCTCCAATTTAGTGTAACTTTGTTAATCTTTGAATCGGTAAACAATATTGCATGCACTGTGTAACTTTAATTTAAGCAGATTGCTTACTTATGTGCTTGTTCTCAGGTGTGCTGTGAAAATGAAGTTTTCTTTCTTTGCTGGATCATTTCAAGAGTTGAAAATATAGTGCGGGTGTTGCTAGATCTTCCACCACTGTAATTCAGGGCAGTTTCAAAACCATGGCAGTACTGCTGATTTATGCCAGCTAGTGTTCAGGTTTTGATGCTATTGGTGATAGAAAACTACTAAAAACCCATTTTGAGGCTGCAGCTTTCTCCCTGTGAGCCCCTGTACTAAGGGAATAGAGAGGGCAGGAGGGAGGAGATGTTGCTTAAGTAAGGCAGTGAGGTCGTGGTGGTGTGTGCTGGAGGTGTTGCTTGCTGCATTCTTCTCAATAAATTATTTTTCTCAGTTGGTGGCAGCAGCTTCAAGATGCCATAAGTGCTTTTTCTCTCAAATGAGATTTACTGAGTGTGTATGAGACTAGAGTCTGCGAGCGTTCAGCAGCTGCTGAACTGTTGCTCCCTGCATGAGTGACTGAGGGCAAAGCAGTATCATAACGTTTGGGCAGTGGTTTCTCATCTGTCCTGTGATGCAAACCCCCCCCCCCCCCCCATGTTTGTTTGCTGTTTGCCAGTGAGGATCATGAAATTTCCCACTGCCTGTCCAAATACTCTTAGGGCAACTGGATGAAGGCATCAGCCTTTTACTGTGTGAAGGCTGTTAAGCCTCATGAAGGGTTTTGGAGTGAGTCTGTTTTATAGGCAGTTAATGTAGAGGGTTTTCTTGTGGTGGTGTTAGCTGAAGCCTGTCTCTTACCTTCCGGTTTGTTTGATCTAACACATGTAATTGGGCGTTAGGTCTGGAACTTCCCAAAGACCTGGGAGCCCTGAAAGAAAATTCTCAAGAAGGAAAAAAAAAGAAGAAGAAAGGAGAGAGAGAGAGGGGAAAAAAAAAAAACAAAACAAACAACACAAACAAAAAAAACCCCAAAACCCAAACCTTCAAAAATCAATAAACACCTCAAATTCCTTGGTAAAGGAAGACAATATGCTTAATAAATCTGGGGACCAGTGAAAATTGTGGAAGCAGATTAGTGATTTTTGTGGAAGTAATCTACAAAGTTCCTGGTTAGTGTTCTGATAGGAAAATACTTAGAAGCTAGTTGGTGGGAGGGTGAGACAAAAACAGCAGAAGTAAGAATTAATTTCTTGAAATAGTTGCAGCATGAATGTCAGAAAAGTTGTGAAGGTTCTGTCCCACTCTCGTGGGGATGTTAGTATCTTAGTCCAAGTACAGACTATTGTAAATCCTTAGGTTAGAGAGCAGCAAAGGCAGGAAGGGGAGTACTCGCCTGTTTATACCAGATTTGTTACTAAGTGCCAATATATCCTTTAATTTTTTTTTTTTAAGCTGATTACAAAAGATCAAGCCCTGAAGAGAAAATGCCATGTGGTTTTTGGTTTGTGGATTCAAACACAGGCTTTCTGGTGACTGTAACTGCTCCATGAAGCTCAAAGTGGCTGACATGGATTTGTAACCAAGTCAGCTGGGAAGTGTGTTGTGTACCCTGTGAAACTGGTTAGCCATGAAAACCTATTGGGGTTAGCATGGAAGAAATCTGGAGTCAGTAGATCCTCCTGGAGTGGTACTGGTGAGCGAGGAAATGGGGCTAGTTTCAGTCTGGAAGCTAGGCTGTGGGAATGCACACCGTTAAAGAGGAGAACAAGAGGACTTTCAGAGTATGGCAGTGAAGTTAGCAGGGAGGTTCAGTGATGGTAGGGGCACAGGCCCCTACCAAGAAGTTGATTCCTTTGACCATGAATGGAACCTTGCTTTGTTGAAATCAATAAAGTTTTTACAATGGCTCAGTTGAGCTGGAATTTTATCCTTACATCTCTTACAGTTATCAACAGGCCTAATAGGAGCTGGTGGAAATAATGAAGGTTGGAAATGAGCTTTTAAAAATCTGCTTTGAGTAGGAGAAAACTGTAGGGAAGCCAGATATTGCAGTTGCTTACAACTAAGTTTGAAAACTTAAGCTTATGATTGCACTGGCTCTTTTTGGAAGAGAGATCAAATGTCTTTAAAATGCTTTTATGCACATAACATATAAGGTTATAAAGCTCCTTTTTCTTTTTTCCCTCCTTTCATCATGGTCGCTTAAAACAGGCATTTCCCGTTTTATACTTCATAGTATAAAACTTGGCGCAGCTGCATTGTTGTTAACCTTAGCAAAAGATAAACCAGGGAAGATTTGCATAACTGCTGTTGCTTATCTTTTTGCTGTTTTCTCACCATGCCCAACAGGCATGGTTGAAATTAATCATTTACAGTGATTTTAAATAATCTGTGAAACCCAGTATAGTGCTTTAACCCCAGACAAAAACTAAGGACCATGCAGTCACTTGCTTTCCCCATGGTGGGATGGGGAGAGAATCAGAAGGGTAAAAGCGAGAAAACTCTTTAACAGGTAAAGCAAAAGCCCCACACACAAGCAAATCAAAACAAGGAATTCATTCACTCCTTCCTATGGGCAGGCAGATGCTCAGCCATCTCCACGGAAGCAGGGCTCCGTCACGTGTAATGGTTACTTGGGAAGACAAATGTTGTTGCTCTGAATGTCCCCCCTTCTTTCTTCTTCTCCCAGCTTTATATACGGTGAGAATGGTGTTGTATGGTGTGGAAAATATCCCTTTGGTCAGTTAGGGTCAGCTGTCCCAGCTGTGTCCCCTCCCAACTTCTTGTGCATCCCCAGCCCACTTGAGGGTGGGGTGAGAGACAGGAAAGGCCTTGACTCTGTGTAAGCCCTGCTCAGTAATGAAAACATCCCTGTGTTATGAACTCTGTTTTAATCTCAAATCCAAAACATGGCCCCATCCTAGCTACTGTGAAAAAAAACTAGCACACCCAGAAATTTCACTGCGAGAGGAAGTGTCTGAAGGCAGTTATTCTGTGCTGTTTGCAACTGAGTTTTTCAAAGGTAATTCTTGCAAGGCTATTTAATGAAGGTGCCTAGGTTTGTTTATATATATATACCTCTATGAATTATGCCTTTTATTTTGTTAAATTGTAATACTCAATACTTTGTGGTAAGGAGTGAGACACCATTTAATTATTGAAGGATACACTGCGTTTGCAAATTATCTCCCTTTAAAATTTAGGATAGTTGAGGGCTTATATAAGGGTCCTGGTGTCATTATCTTCAGGACTTTAAAGGCTGTTATAAGTAGACACAGGTAATTAGGAGGAGAGAATCCAAAATAATTGCTACAGTATGCCAGACAAGGAAGTCATCTGTGTCTGAGCCAGACCTTTGCTGCTTAATCCCATGTGCCTGAATTCTGCATAGGTACCCAGAAGTTCCAGCTGTTTCAGTGGAGCATCAGTTTAGAGAGGAAAGATTTGTTGCTGTGGGCTCATGTCTTGTTCTGTGTGCTCTGTTTATAACATGGTTTTGATGACTTACCATGAACACATAGAACTGGGTAAATGAATTCAGGTTACAAAGCTTTTGGTACGATATATCCTGGTGTTTGAGTTTCTTGAAAGAAAGACCTTGATTCTTGTGTCTCAGATTGAGTTCTACTAAATTGTTATCACCATGTTGCCTAGGTACATTAAGTCCTCTTAAGGCAGTAGAGTTATTTTTGTGACAAAATAAAGCTTACCAGGTGCAAAAAGATTGCTTATGAGTGTAAATGATTGTCCATGTAACTAGGGAATGCCAGGACTTGATTTCATAATTTAAATCAATCAAATCAATTCAATCAAAATCAAATCAATTAACAATATTATTCTGAGATTAACATTGAGAATGGTGATTAGATTAGTCTTTAATCTCACATTCAGTATTTATGGTCTGAGGTAGCCAGGCATCTAGGGCTAAGTTAAAATCTGAATCTGACCTTACTGAAAAAGATGATCCACCATCCTGCTTTTTATTTATCTTGAACAGAAACTATCTTTTTGTATAAAGTCCATGTCCAGAAGACAACATTAGGTGATTTTATTAACTGGTAATACATCCTAAGACATAACACATAACCAGCCAGACCTCTGAATGACAGATTTTTCTAGTGGAGGTCCTAAATTCAGATTTCAGTATCTGTGTAAAGGAGGAGTTCAAGTTCTGGTGAAGACAAGATGCTTTGGTGAAGGAAGGAATATGGTAAGATTATAGATTGTGTTGTTCAGGAAATGTCTTGTCCTAAAATCTCCATTCCCCATCAACCTCTGGTCAGTCTCTTTAGAGACCGTCGGTTTAGATGCTTTCTGTCCCTAAATAAAAGGTTATGGGAGCTTTATATTTCTAATTCACTTACATCTTTGGCTATTGAAGAGAGGCAAAGAGTGTTTTTCACTGGCTATAGATTTTATCTCTTGAAGGACTCCACAGGGAGATTTCTTTGTGGATGTTTTTGACATAGCCTGTTGGAGTATTCGCCATTAGCTATATAAATCTGAAGCTCACACGAGGGAACATGCAGTGAATTCAGCCATCTAATGAAGGGGAACAAGATATTCTCTAAATGGGATACTCTAATGCCTGATTCTTACTTGGAAGAGAGATAAATTGACCTTTAGGGCATGGTCAGTGCTTGCTGACTGCTGAAAGAAAAGAATTAAAACTGGACCACACAAATATGTTTTGTTCCCTTATACCCTCACAGGAGGCAGGTTTGTTTTTTGTTTGGTTTTGTGTTTTTGACATGTGGGAGAGGAAAGAGAAGATGAATTATCATAATTGGCAATAAAACTTTACTTTGAAGGTCTAAAATAGACTTATGGGCTATTTACGTCCTGTGTTGGGTTGGGATATTAACAACATATAAATGTCTCTGGTACTCCACACAGGAACATATTGAACATTTGCTGCCCAGAGATCACACTATTTATTGACTATCTCTTAGGGGTGTGTTGGTTTTGGTTTTTGTTTTTTTTTTTAATTGTGAAAAGTGTTTGACTGGGAGATATTCTTAGATTTAAGAAGCTTTCTAATCCCTTATCTTCTCAGCCTGAAAACAGCCAAAACTGCAACAGCTCAATGTTGTCTCTGAGTTTTGATGGGGTGCTTTGCGATGTTACAGTGTAATGAAGTTTGCCAGGGAAGGGCTGGATTAATCCTGTCCTATGAGAGATCTTTGCAAAAATAAATCTAGCCATGTGAGCAAATTTTTAAATAAATGGGTACATTTGCCAGTCTCTGAACGCAGGATTAATTTTTATGCCTGTTTGATTCATGTGGGATCTAAAAAACCATGAGCTTAAAGTGTAGGAAATGTATAGGAAAATTGTCATTGGATCATAATTCACCTTGACATAAGTGATGGGGAATTCATATGGATAAGTGAAGCCTTTGAGGGCATGGGCCATAGTTATTAAATCAAGCTTTTCTATGAATACAAGATTTCAGGAGGTTGTGCTTGCGACACACTACCTTTGTATTCAGGAATTCTGTAGGGAAGGAGGAGTTGATAACATTTTTGTGAACATTCATTTGGGTCTGACATGGCTTGTCCATTTAGCCAGACTTGTTTATGGCTTCTCACTTACCCTGTATAGAGTATGCAGGTAAAAGAAATTTTGGTAATACTCAGACAGGGTTTTCTCTCATTGCTTCCCAGAATGTGTCCTAAACACACATGTACAGGTGTGCTAATATCAGAATAGAAACTTTGTCACTGGTGGTGTCCTTTCTTGGCTTTAAGTTGCTGATCCCCTGCAGTGATAAAAAAATCTAAGCAAAAACTGTGACCTGCTGCATCTTTGATAGGCAGCAAATCATTGGAATGAACCTGCCTAAAAAAACAAAGGGTGATTATTATTCATGTAGAGAAAACTTCTGGATAAAGGAGATGTTTACAGAGATCAGAATGAGTTTGCAAAAGATTGCATGAGAGACTTGCTTCTTTTCTGAGTGCAGAATCTTGGTTGCGCAAGAACTACTCTGTGACCTAATTGCCTATTCAATTATATCTTGGATAAATTTGTTTTACAGTCTCATGCCCAAAATCTTTAATTGCTTTAAGTGAAAGAAATGGGATCAGTTAGCCACAGCTCAGGTTTCTGGGTGTTTAGCATTTTTGCCATGTCATTTGTTAATATAGGAAGGTTGTTCTATCTATGCTGCATGCTTCTACAGATTAATTAAATGCCTGCTTTCTCTCTGAAGTATTCATGCTACTATTGCAATGTGCAATGTTTCTTCTTTTTTCCACTTCCAAATCATGTACCAGGAATGACACTTTCTCAAATTTCTATCCATAAACAAAATTTTCTTGATGTACAATAAATTATTTATCCTGCATCCAGTATGTATTGTTTTTTTAATTGATTGTAATGCATAATATGGTAAGGGTAATGAAATGTAATTAAGTCCATTACTTGCAAAAAATCAGACAAAGCTTACCCTATTGAAAGTCAGGCATGTGACCTAAATAAATGCATAACGTTACCTATAGTCTTTGGACAGCAATTTGTCTACTTGGAAGCTGATTTGTTGATCTACTACTATTCTCTGACAGTAAAGGATGGACAGATGTTTAGTTTAATAGACATCTAAATTTTAGTCTGTTAAAGTGAAATAAGTTTTCAAAAGCTTATTTCCTAATTAGACTTTAGTCATAGAATGCTTTTTTAGAATCCTTTGGATGGGAAGGGACCTTTAAAAATCATGTAGTCCAACCTCCCTGGTCAATAGCTTTCGATAGTCTGTGTTCAATCAACTTTTTTCATACTCCATTACAACTCATTCTCTTTCTTTTACCTTTGGGATGAAAGTTTGGTGACCAGCTGGAGACTTTACTGGAGACCTTACTCATCTTAGGTCACTGTGACTGGCGCAAACAGTCTTCTGCTGTGCTTCGGAGCTTCAGTGGCTATGTTGATTCATACCAGCTGCAAATCTGGCCCAGCGGCTGTGACCCAACTATTGATAAAATGCAGAAGCTCAACTAATGCAAAGAAATGGATTTTTTAATATACATTTCTATTTGAAGGGTGGTCTGTAGAGTCGTTCTTTGACTCTGAGTTGTAATCATATTCGTGTTGTTCAGATGATGTACTATGCCTGGGGTTGCAATGCATCATGAAAACCGCATTGTGTTGGATACAAATACAATCTATAGTTGAATAGGACTCTTTTTCACCGTTGTCTATCAAAATTTCTATTACTGGCTCAGTCATTCATTAGCAAAAATACAGAGCGCACTTTCTGAGTTCTGTATAGGAACCATTTATTATGCCAGTTTTGTAAAGAAGTACTGGCATTGATTTTTGACTGGACAGTAGATTTTTTTATTTTATTTTCCAAAGGTTATTTTTATTCTTTTTAAAGAGATAGCAAGCATCTTGGCTCATCTTCCAGTAGTACGTCTATGACACAGGACATGGAATAACTCATCTATAAAGGAGCAAAACTGTACTCAAATCCAGTATTTGCAAACTTACTTTCTTAAACTCTGCTCCTGAATTAACACCTCTTGAGAGAAGTGGTAAGACACTTATACTATGTCCAAATAGCAGAGATATCCGGATGGAAGAGCTCCTCAATGTCTCAGAGAATTGGAACCCCGGTTTTCTTGGGTAAAATGTCCTTTCCTATCTCTGGCTATTTTTGTCAGAAAGGGATGCTTTAGGATATTCTAGAAAAACAGAATTCTTTTGGTATGGTTGGAACCTATTTCTAGAGAATGTCTATTGCTATTATAAATTATTTGTTATTATACTATAAATTACTATTAATGCGGTAGTAGACTGTCTAAATCATCATCATTTGGCAGAAAATTAATCAAGACCTTTATCAACAAAGACTGATTAGCACTTAAATTCCTAAATATGTGGAAACATTGTTCCTTAAAAGCATGAAGAGAGAATGAAAAATCCAGCCATAGTGCAGACAGATAGAAAAGAAAGCAAGTTTTGCTGCTTAATTTTCTGCTGTCTTGCATATTTATGAGGCTTTTGATAGGCATGCTTCTGTACCAGGTTGCTGCAGAAGTATTCTGGCTAGAGATTCAGCATAACCATGCTGATACTCAAAACATTAGCAGCCTCTTTACTTCATAGTTAGGTGCAGGACTAACTAGAAAAGCATCCAGGTTTTTGAAGGTAAAAACCCTCAGAACTTTAAAAACGTGTTTGCATGCTGGAGTGAAAATAAACTCGTCTGATGTCTTTGTTCATCAAAGCCTTGGAGGGGATTCTTTCTCCTCTTTGCAAAAGGCTGGTTTTTTGGAAAAGGCTGCTTTTTTCAGGGTATTTGTAGGAGATCTGGAAAACTCATTTTGAATTAGATCTGTAGGTTGAAATTGTGTCTCTTTCTTAAGTAGCATTCATAGATTTGGCAGAGATGTGTCCCTGTCTTTGAAACAAAACCTGAAAGTTTGGGAATCTGCTCTGGAAGGAACATTTGCCTATCTAAGCGTTCCAAACACAAATTAGTATTGTAAAAGCTATACCACATATCTCTCATTTTTCTTCAAGCAATACTCTCTAATGTAAATTAGAGCTTTAGCAAGGTAGACCAGGAGGGGTGGGGAGATTGACTTTTCCTCTTTGTTAAGTTTCACAGGTTTTCAATCCAAAATCTAAGTCTTAATGAAGCATTGTACTTTGGATGAAGTTTGGTTTGTTTGTTTGTTTTTTAAAAACTCTCTGACCAGCAATTTTAAAAACTAGGGAGCATGGGATAGGAATAGTCCAGACACAGAAAAACAATCCATAGGAAGGTAGATTGTGAAGAAAAATTAGGTTAATGTGAAAATACGTTTTCTAGGGTTTAGTCCTGTCACTATTAAAAATGACAATGCACCACTATGAATAGAATGGCTTACCACATTAATATTGTATTCCAGGCTCTGCTAGAAGCCTTTTAATGCTGCATTAAAAGGAATGTATGGGGATTCTAAATGAGCTATATGAATCTATTTCACATGCTTGACCTTAATGTCACAAAACACGATAGGAGCACCAAATTTGTATGCTTACTAGCTGTTAGCAACACCATCGCTTGTGTTTGTGTCTGTCTATAGCTTGGTGAATCTTACTGTTTGTTTATGATCATTGCTCTGTATTCCTGTCACATAATTCTTCCCATCAATAATAATCACAAACATGTTTACTTAGAAGAAATATGGGGAATGAATATGCTTTACTCCAACCTAAGGGAACCCTCATAAATAAGCACCTGTGAGGGGAAATAACGAACCTGCTGATAACAATATGTATTTTTTCCTAGTTGTTATTATGCATTTTGAAACTGAGTGAGGGAACGCAAGTTCATGGTAATTCTTATTTGACAGTGACTAAGCTAACATATACCCTATACTTTTTCTTTTATTTCCTAAATACCTTCCCATAAATAATGAGCCCAAACTGAATTTACTACAGTAAGCATAGATTATTTTGTTTATTGTGCTGCATAACTTAGACAGGATTTGCGGTCAGCCAAGTACCTTACTCTTCCATTTTCTTCCTCTTAAAATGCAGCTGAGGAAAAACAATCTATTGCACTTCATTAATCCTTTTAATACCTGTTGTCTACATTATTTGCTCTTTACTTTGCGGTTACATTTAATATTTAACTTCCGTTATGCAAAGTCCACTTATCTATATTAAATTCTATTTGCTAGGCTTCAGTGTCAAACTGCTGCTGGGACAGCATTTGGAACCCAATATCTTTTCTTATGCTAATGTTTAGGTAAATTTGTGAATTGCAGTTTCTTATTCCTTCATCTACGTAATTGATAGAGATGGAGAACGAGAAGCATCATTTCTATCCTGTTTGTCTCCTTCATAAACCATTACCTGTTACAACTTGGTTTCCAATTTCTAACCAATTTTCCATGCAGCTTGCTGTTTCTCTTTGCTGCTTAATTCTGTTGGTACAATTGACTAGAGGCAGGGTTGTTTTTCTTTTTTTCTTCTCATATATGCTTGGTTGTAACTATTTGAAGTATAGTAGTTCTAAACCTTAATGCAGTTTTGAAGCCATGTATTGGCAAACTATTTTGGTTATGTCTTAAAATATATATAAAAATGACAGTACTTGGAGTTCTTAATTTTGACTCCAAGCATACTGGGGAGGTGTCTTACCATGATGTGAACTCTTCAATCACATGTTGAGTGCCAGACTCAATTAAGGACACTATTGCTTAGTCAGGGTACCAGGAACTCCACTTGGTACTAGTATTCAGACCAGACTGTTGCCTGTGTGGGATGTGCATCACTGAAACATTGCAGCAGTCATCAAGGCTATTCCTGCTCACTTTGGAGGGACTACTAGATCAGTGGTGGTCTCAGCTCTATGAGAATTTATAATCTCTTAATCACTCATGGACTAGTTGTCTACGAAATTTATGGATGGGGCTGATATAGCTGAGCAAAGACTTTTAAAATTTACTTTCACTCTTTTCCCTGGAAATAAAATACAGATTCTGGATGAATGAGAAAAATTCTCTTTTAAGCAACCCAAGCTTTGCCAAAGTGCTTCAATCTTAAGTTAAATATTTTACAAATTAGTTAATTGATCTTCTTGTAAGAGTTCTTTTCAGTTATGGTCCTGTTCTAGTTTTGAAACCAAGCAATAAGACTTCTAAGAACTCTGAACAGAACATACCTATGTTGGTTTGCATGAAACACCTTCTTAGGGTGGAAACAATGCTTTCAACTTAACAGAAATGCTAGGGAAGTAAGAAATGGGAAAAAATATCCTTGTATTCCCTTTACTATTTATTACTTGGATCATGCTTTTCTCCTATAAGTGTAGGATTTTAAGAAAGGCTTTTTTTTTCTATGCCAGGAAAAATGGGGATCTGGATTCATCCAGTCACTAGATTGGATGGTAATATTAGTTCTGCCTCAGCATGGAAAAAATATGGGACAAAAGTAGAGATTATGAAAAAAATATTTGTAAACAAATGCCTCAAGTTGAGAAATCTGGACACTTTGGAGAAAAAGTTCTGGAACCTGATTCTAATGAAGTCAGTAGCAGCTCCAATGATGCAGTGTGAAATCTCAAAAAGAGATGAAAAAGGAGCAAGAAATTTGAGAGCAGCTTTTAACTTTTGGGAAGCTGTCTGGGAGCAGAAAGAAGAGGGGTTTGTTGCAAGAGTAGAAAAGGAATAAAATTCCTTTTAGGTGCCTGAAATACTGTTGTCATAAAGAGCATGATTAAGGAATAGACCGGGGGCGAAAGCACAGCAGAGAGCAAACCAGAGCTGCTATTCACAGGCAGCAGCCCAGTGCTGGGGCTGTCCAGAGTTACAAGACTGTCCCAGAATGGTTACTCCCCAGAGGAAGCTCAAGCCTGCCTTTCAAATTAAAAAGAAGAGGAAACAGTTATGAAAAAGCCAAGCTTTGCAAAGTCAGCTCCAGCCTGCTGTCTTTAGTTTCCCTTTTGTCAGCAGTAGCTGTTGAGAGGCAGCTTGGCAGCCCACCTGTGTTTGTTCTTCAAGTTATTAAATATCAACCCTGAGCCAAACAGGGTAGAAGCTAGAAAATGTTAGAAATGAAGAAAGTAAGTTCAATTCCCACAAGGGTCACAAGACACGTGTTGGGAACAGGATCCATTAAACAGCCCTGTGGGATATTGGCATCTCTCCTGTGGCTGGTCAGGGTGTGGTTATGCTTCAGGTTTTAAAGTAATATTGTCCTGACAATGCTTTAGTTAGTGGCTTACAGACAGGAATGCTCTTACACTAGTAGAAAGCTGCTTTTACAAGAATCTTGTTTTTCTTTAAATGCAAGAAAGTAAGTTAAGCTGGAATCCTCTCCCTCAAGAACTACACAAACGGGTCTTCATTTGTGTTTTACATTTTCTTGCCCAAATTACTTTCATTCATATGAATAGCTCTTCAGCTGGTGGAAATTAAGGAATCATCTTATTCTTCTCACCAACCAATTGATTCTGGACTCAATTCTTAACTCAGTATATATTGACTACTCCCTGACTTGAGAGCATTAGGTTTGAGAAAGTTCCAGCTCCTCAGTAGATTCTCCAATGTGAAGTTTTGAGCTTTATTTCCATCTATCAGAATTTGCTTCTTAAGTGGTACTTGTATTGACACCATATGATAAACAAAGACTTAAAAATCAAGGCACATAATTAAAAGGAGTATGAACTGTCCTGCATTTCATAGAATCGTCTGGCTGGAGAAGACCTTTAAGATCACTGAGCCTGACCATACCTGTCTGCTACTAAACCATGTCCCTAAGCACTGGATCTACCCATCTTTTAAATACCTCCAAGGATGGTGACTCAACCACTTCCCTGGGTAGCCTGTTCCATTTCCTGATAACCCTTTCAGTGAAGGAATTTTTCCTAATATCCAATCTAAACCTCCCCTGCTTCAATTTCTTCTTGTCCTATCACTTGTTACCTGGGAGAAGAGACCAACACCCTTGCTACACCCTCCTTTCAGGCAGTTATAGAGGGCAATAAGGTCTCCCCTCAGCCTCCTCTTTGCTAGCCTGAACAACCCCACTTCCCTCAGCTGCTCTTCACAGGACTTGTGCCCCAGACCCCTCACCAGCTTCGTTAATTTAATACCACATGTGGAGGAAGGAAGGCATAGGATCTATGGAAGGGAGCCTTCATCACTGGTGATGAACCAAAGCTGATGTACAAACCTTGTGGTTTGGCTCAATGTATTTTTTTAGCAGGGACTGTTGCTGGCTCTTCTTTTAGTGTCTGGCCTAGACTACTTTTGAGGGTGGGAGATGAATACCTGTAGAAGCACTGTATACAAGTACAATAAAACCCCAATACATAAAACTGAACCTGCCTGCTTTCTAATTTCGCCAGCTGCTGTCTCATGAACTGAATTCTTTAGGTCAAGGTGTCTATAAATCATTTAACTTGTTGTCCTCTCTGAGCTTTTGGTGATGAAGTTTGAGATTCATGCCCTCAACTTGAGGTTTTAAACTATTTAAGTACTTAGTTTAATTAGTGGAAATACAAAGCTAGTATGAGAATGTGAGTCAGAAAATACATAAGTTTTTGAGTTGACCTGAGGAAACTCATGTCTGTCTTCACTGACTTTAAAAGAGCAGAGCAATTGGTTTTATTTTTTTCTTGTTTGGTTGGGTTTTTTTGGGGAGGTTGTTCTGTTAGTGGGTTTTTTGGGGAGGTTGTTCTGTTGGTGGATTTTTTTGGTGTTTGGTTGGGGCTTTTTTTCAGTGTAGGATCCCTAAATATTTTTAGTTAGTGTCACAGACCACATATTATGAATATCCTTTTATGGACAATAGGTTTGTTTTTCTTCTTGATTTATTTCAAGTGTATTGCAAGCAATTCTTTTACTTAATAAAAGCACGGGCTGAAATCCACCACTACAAAGTAAATGTAGGGCTGTGTTCTTTCCTGGGGCTCAAACAGCTAGGTGAGGTCAAGCTTGAGCTGTTTTTCTCAGCTGCAAAAGCTGCTTTTCTTAGTAAAGTATCAGATAATACAGATTTCACAGTATGCTCTTGCATGTTTCAGAAACTGATATTTTAAACAAAGCTGTAGAATTGCTTGGGAATGATTTGTTGTGCCTGGGAGAAAAAAGGCGGCCACTTCCAGCACCCTCTTCTCTTCCACATTCTTTGTAGAGTGTATCATTAGTGTAAATTATTACCTTGGAACAAGGGAATCGTTTGAGTTGTACAGCTTGAGGAATTTCTCCAGATCCATGTTCAAGCTGACAAACAATCAGGATGAGCAGGCTGAGTAGGCTTTCCTTGATGATTTGCACAATGGTTTTTTGAGCCTTGGCATGCTGGCTTGCAAATGGACATGGAAATGTAACCTGAACTCTTGTCTCCATGCATTTGGGACATGGACTCATACTTGTGATTCAAGCTAATCAGGATGCTAATTGGGTCCTACAGCCCAGTAATGCCTCAGCCTACCTTTACATGAACAATGATTCTGTCAGAAATAATGATCTTAAACCAAAGTTCTGTGCTCCTGTGTGTATGTGAAAATCCAGGAGGAAATGGATTTATTCTGGCTCCCTGAGAGTAGAGTTTGTCTTGGTCTTACTACTGTATTTCTCTTTTTAATTAGTGTTTTAGGCAGTGCTATAGAAATGTGCTCTTGCACTCAAAATAAAAACCAATTCAGAGTTTGTCACATTTTCTGATGTGTTGGCACTTCAAGTGGGTGCCTTTAATATGAAGCTGTAAGAAATCCCAGCATGTGAGGATTGCTCTTACACAGGTATTCCATGGGAGATGTACCAAGACAGCAGAGTCAGATGAATAAAGCATATTGGAGGGGGGAAGCTAGGTCACCCTGTAGTTTTTTACGTCCCCAATTCTGAAAACCTCTCAGCAGGCCAGGGCTCTGAATATTATGACTTGGGAAAGGAAGGAGATCAGATCAAGAATACTCCAGTTGTTGGCCTTTTCCTACCAGTCATGTTTTTGCTCCTCTTGTCATGGTGGACTTGTATTTGCCAGTGCCTCAGCACTGTGCCAGCGCTATGAGGAAAGGCTTTGCTCACAGGAGCCAACCAGCCACTCTTGAAGTGTATTGCTGCCTGCCCTGTGCTATTCTTACCCACCGAAGAGACTGCCAGCAGTAGCGATGTGCCTGACACCTTACCTGCAGACAGACGCCTTTGTCTGAAGAGTGCTCTGCTTGCTGCTCCCCAGGAGTGTCAACAGTAGGCAGAAAGCACAACTGTACAGTTCCTTCAATGCCTTTAATCAGTGAAAAGTCAGAGAGGCAATTTTGCAGAAAACATTCAAAAATCATCCTGAGGGTCCCCTTATAGCACTACTTTAAGTGCCTCCTTCGGCCCAAAGTGTCTTTCCTTCTTTTATTTTGCTGTGCAGGAGAATCGCCTCTTATGCTGCATTATTTAGTATCTCAAGAGTGGGCACCGTGACTTCAAATGTTCTGAAGCCTCCAAGCCAAGTTCTACTTGGATTATTTAAAGGAAACAGGGATTTCTCTGTGGTTCTAAGCAACGAGGCTATAGGAAAAGGACAGATTTTTGTGCTGATTTAGGGGTTTGTTGTGGGTTCTGTTTTCCTAAAAAAAAAAAAAAAAAAAAAAAAAAAAAGTACTGGAATCATAGATACCAAATTTTATGTGTGGATAAAATGGGGATGTTCAGCTTAATAAACAATGAAAGAAAATACTCTTCCTCTCACCTTCATTATGACTAGCTCCCCCAGCCCATGCTAGGTAGTTCCAGTAGCTCCATGTAAGGAACTCCTCTTTGGCTATTCAGTTCTGGTATAATCATCTGTGGGAATTACCACTTGACATTAATTAGTGCCAGAGTTATGCTACACTGAGGTGAGAAATCATGCAAATCATCTGTACATTGTGTATACATTAGATCATGGTGTTAGAGTAGGGTTTTAGGAGTATTATCTGATTAAATCTTAACCCCTGCAATACAGACCAACAAAATTCTCTTTCCTGGTGGAGGAGCTGCCTACCTATTGAGTATTAGATTCTTTTCAGGGTAGGTTTCAGTTCAGATGTGTAGAGATTTGTCAAGATCTCTTTCCTGGAAAGACTTGGCTGGAAATGTAACTTTTCTTGTTAGTTTTCATTGGTTTCTAATCTCCAGATGACCTAGCAATCCATGAGAAGGAAAAAATCTCATTTGAATTTAACCAGATGTGAGAATAATTTGGGCACTTGATGTGAACATCCTGTACATGACGCTGAAAAAAAGCTGTGTAGTTTTTTGATTAAAACTTGTGAATGTTTTTACTGTACTTTAAGGATTTTTTTTTGTGGTGTTGTACCTTCCAATGAACTAGCAATTCCAAGGATGTGAAAATGATAGCTCAGAGTTCAATATGAGTTCAGGATGGTATGTTTAGAAAAGAATCTTTAGACACAATGGCTCCTCAATAATCTGTTTATCTCTAGAACCTAAATTAGTTTGCAAAACCAGTAACTCTTCTTAAGACTGGTCAGAAAATGCCCTAAATATCTCAGTTTATTACTACTTCTTTCAAAAGAAAATTGGGGGGTTGGCCTTTTCTTTTTGTATTAAATAAATATGGGAGAAACAAGCTTTCTATTGGCTGTTATGTAAAAGATTATTTTCCATGTCAACATATGTCATGTGTCTAGGCATCTCTAATAATCACTTACAAATGAAGGATGATTTGCCCAGGGTAACCACGCAGGCAATCCTTTTATACCTGGTGCATTCTTACCTTTTTAGTTACACAAAGGTGATGACTGTCAGCTGTGAGCTGGCATCAAAGCTGTTTTGCTTGGGTACAGCAGTAGGCTTTGCTGTTGGGAATTGTATTCAAGATATCTCAGCATCCTGTGACCGCTGATGGTGAGGGTTTGAGTGGTACTTCTTTGGGTAACATGTGAGAACTGTCAGGGTGCTAGAGACAGAGCAAGCTCATGCTCTTCCAGGTGCCCTCCGGCATTGCTGTGTCAGCAAATACTGTTATGCGAGAAGGAACACTGGGATATCCTATTTCAGTCTTGTTTGTTGTTTAATTTTTTGTTTTGTTTTAGAAAGAGGAATTATGTATCACAAAGCCAAAATTCTGGATTTGCCGGTCATAGCCTACAGCCTTAGGCTGTCTGTAGTGAAGTCTGCTGTCTTCACCTCCATCATGCAGGCAGCCCACCTCTCTGGTCCCTAAGGGGGGCAGAACCAAGTTATACTGTAAGAAAAGTGCCCAAATGCTGTTTCCCCAGCACTGAGGACTGATCAGGTGCAAGCTGCTTCTCCTGTATTTTTATTCTTCTATTAAAGACATGGTGATACTGTGAGAGGACCTCACCATGGTCCAGTTTAGAGTGGAGGTCTGGGTGTATGTGCACCAGTTCTGTAGACCCGTAGGTTTCTTACTAAGTCAGGGAAGGATGAAAAACACATTGTGTTTTGAAGGGGCAAAAATGGAACTACTTGAAACACTGATTAAAAGAAACAAAGAAACAAAACCCCCAAACGTTTCCATCAAATTTCTGTTTTGCCTGTCTGTTCATTGGTGTAGAAGTTAATAATAATAAAATAGACCCATGATTCAGGGGATGTTTCTGGGGTATCTTGCCAACATGTCTACAGCTCTTGATGAAAAACCCTTATGGTTTCTCTTTGCTTGATGGATTTCAAAGGCTTGCTATTTTGAAGTTGGTGATATTGCACTTCTTTCCCTCCACCAGTTTTCAGGCTTAAAAGTGTTTTCACAGTGCATATAGATAAAGGTTGCATGCAGTCTGACCTCTGCAATGGTGAAAAAGGCACAAGGAAAATCTGAGCAGTGACTAGGTTTTTAGTTTTGCTGTGAATCAATCAGTGGCCTTTGAAAGACTTGAAATGTTGGTAAATTGCTACAGTTCATATGTTAACAAAAAAGAAGAAAAAAACCTTACAATTTTTAACTCTGTGACATTATCTTGGGAAAGACAGACCTGCTTATGCCGAAGAGCTAAGAACATGTTCTCAAATAGAGATGTAGCTTGCAAGTTAGCTCTGTTTGCAGGCTGAAAAGTACCAAAGACCTGCGGAAGTCCCTCTGTTTAGAAATGCATGCAATGCCAAGATACAATGTATTTGAAAAAGTTTACCCTTTTGTTAAATGAAACGCTATTTTAGTCTTGTAGCATGCGAGTATGTGAATGTTCAAGTTCATTGGAGTGTTCAGTGTAGCTTCTACATCACTAGAGGTGATCATAATCATAATTAAAGATGTATTACTGTATTTAAATATGAAAATCAACAACCACAATCAACAGAGCTATTCTGGCACTGGTAAAATGGCTGGCCTGCTATCAGAGGCTGTTATCCAAACTTATCCATGAGCTGTGTATTAACCTTCAGCATGCTTCGAGTATGGTTTTTTCACAGCTAAGAAGCTATAAAAAGGAGTATTGCCCCAAGAGATACTCCTGAAACCATTCAGAGGATCTCAAACCTGTCACAATTGGATGTTTCAACAATCTAAAAAATTTATTATTCACATCAGTCTGTTTGATCAAATGAAGTCTGTAAGTTGGTTACTGAATATAAATTACATGGGAGTCCGAGGACTGAAAAAGTTCCTAAACAACTGAAATGAGTTAAAAAAAACATTGAGCCAGGTTACCCTGACTCAACAGATTATTTTTTTTTTTTAACTAAAGCTATTCCTAGGCAATTGAGTTTACATTATTCATTATTTGTTTGAGATTTGAATGGCAGCTACAATATTATAAAAAATAATAAAACTTCCCAAAGGTAGTGAAAGTACAAATTCAAGTACAGTTACAGGTATATGGCTGAAAGAATGCTTTTATCCTTGAAAATGAACTTCATTCATTTTCAATACAGTGAGGTAAAACAACTGCATTTGAAAACTCAATGTTTTGTTTATTAACACTTTGTCTTATTTGTCTTGTTTTATGGAAGGTAGAGCTCCCAAATTCTCCCATTGTTCTGATTATTTCCCTGATAAGGTGTGATTTCAGCTGAGATTTAGGAGGCCAGGAATAGCCAACCTGGTAATTCATTCCTGAAGAGGTTTGCATGCAGCTCTGATTCACATCCTCCTTCCTGCTCATCACCCATAAATCTTTATGTTCAGAAGTGCTGTTTCTTTCCATTGCAAAACAGAGATTCCTGGGTGTGAATGAACTATGTGAAAAGTTTTCTGTGTATGTTTATGGTACACTATGGTACCTGACTTTACCTAATATTTGAAACCCATTGCTGCTGGCCTGTTTCTGCTATACAATGCTCTCTTCCTTGAGAGAAAACTGTGACTTTACTGCCATATATGAGTAAGAGGCAGGATACAGAAATACCAGCCCAGGATTTCCTTGGGAACAAGCTTGTAATTCAAGTTGAGACTGTGCCCTGGCTCCTCCATGCCTCAGGGTAAAAAATGGTCCCAGCTTTTTCTGGCACTTGTTTCTTTCTTCTTCAGCGTAGCTGTTATGGCTGATATCTTCATAAAAGGGAGTCTGCATTAAAGCCCATGCTTTCACCCTACTTTTCATTTGTTGTTTGCAGTGACTTTACACTACAGTTGGTCTTTGTACCATAACCAAATCATAGTTGCACATAGCTATTAATGGTTAAGATCCAAATAAGCCCATATATATACCGGGAAGATCCTAAGTGCTGAAGTTTTAAGAAAAATAATCAATCCCACCTGTTTTATACTAGGCAGAGCATGAACAGGGTAACAGAATCTCACCCTAGAAACAATGAATTTTGTTTTCTCCTTAATATTGAGGATGTTTTAATTTAAAAGATTGTTGCAGAAACAATTTAAAAGTAACAGCTAAAGTTATGGAAAAGAAGTAAAGGAACAAGGCCATTCAACACAGTAGAAATTGAAATCAGATTATTTGGCTAGAAGATACACTATAGGATTCAAAATTTGCTAGACATCACTCAAACTCATAGCAGCAGACTTGTTTTTCTGGTTAAGACTTGTCTCAGAAACCCGTGCTTTCATGTCACAACCTATTTTAGATGCATCCCGCTTATTTAGTTTGGGTGAAAGATGAGAAAATAGAGGATACAGTGGTTGGGAGCAGGGTGAGAGGCAGCTTGCAGGGTTAGGGTTTTGTCAGGTTGCTTGCATAAGCAATACAAATAGGAATGCATACAAATGTATTAATACTTCCAGAGATTCTCTTGCAGGTTTGATTTTAGTTATAGTGGAATTTTTAGTTGCATGACTGAGGGAGAGAAAAGGGAGTAGAGGAAATGAGTGAGAAGGTATTCAGGGATGACATCCCTGATTTGTGAAGTGGAGCAGGGGGAAGGAATTCTATTAAATCACATCTGAGGAGAGAGACTTCCCAGGCTGGGGTAAGGGGAGTTTGGACAATGCTGAAATTACCTATTTTGCCTTACGGATAGGGAAAGGCACATCACTTCCCAAACTTCTGGTACTCAGCCCAGGCTGCAGTCTGTGTGAACAGTACTCTGAACAGCTATTGTCAGACCATTTCTGCAAAAGTAATTATGATGGTTTAAGACTTTATTCCTTCCTCCCTCTTCTCTCATCAGTACATTAGCTCTGTTCTGCTGTCAGCTACTGCCCACATAGCAAAGCTGAGGAAAGAGGTTATGGGAAGGCTCCTTGTGCTCCTCTGTGCAAGGTCAGATAACTTGTCTGAAACTTCTGCAGCAATCTATGCTAACTGATGTCTGTTAGTGCCTGAGGATTGGCTTTTTTCCTGAAGCAACAGCTTTGCTTTCCGTGAGATCATGTGCAGGCGGGGAAATGTCATGCAAAAAGGTGACTACTTGCAACTTAGAAGCTGTGTCTGAACCACTGATAAAGCACTTAGTAGTGGGTTTTAATTCCACCACCCACCATTATACCGTGACCTCTGGGGAAGGTGGTGGAAGAACACCCAGTCATCCCATTACAGTGAACAAACGGCTCTGGCTCATCCCTTCTAGTGCCCATGCACTCATCCCAGGTCCACAGGCCACCACAGAAGTGTGTTTGTGTTACACAGCTTGTTTGGCTTCATGAGTGGCCTTGATTTCATGACTTAATCTGAAATTTTCTGGAATAAATGAATAAATTTCCTTTACTTTTCTTTGAATTTGGACCATAAGCTCAAAGCAGAGGTGGCTGATGCCTGGTGCCATTATCAAAGGGAAATAATTACAAAAAAACCTCTCTGTAGTGAAAATAATGGTTCTTAATATGTCATATGTATCACTGTATCTCATTATATAGTCCTAGTGTAAATGGCTGGGTAAAATAAGGGCTTATTATTAATCATCTATGAGGTCATGACAGCCATGAGCAGGGCACGAGAGGGTGTCTGAGCCATGGGATGCTCTTCAGGAACAGACTAAGGAAGGATGACAAAGGCTGTCTCTGAGGCTGTGGCAGCTTGTCTGAGCCATGGGGTCCATGACTTCTGAATCATCAGCCCTTCTCTCTGTTTCCTGCTGCATCACTGACTCCCACTGCATTTCCCTGTGGAGCCAGAGATATGCCACAGCATGTCACAGAGCAGGCAAACCCTGGAACTATGGTGGGAAATATGAACAGCACATCTCTGCTTCACATCTGCAGCATTCCCTTATCCCTGCTGAATTCCCCTATCTTCTTAAGCCCACTGTGTCTGAGGAGCCTCATAGGGATCTCAAGTGCCTGAGCTCACTCAGTGCCAAAGCTGTGGACAGCTAAAGCAGATGATGCAGTTGCCAGGTAGCAAGTCCCCTCCCTAAATCATGAGGTCTCTAAAGTTTCTTGAAGGATAAATGCCAGGTAGTTTTGTATCACTTTAATAAAACCTTATCTCTCTTTATATTGTATGTTTGTTCTTGGAAATTACAGAAATGGCTTCACTGAAGCTTTCCCAATATGTTTTGCCTGAGGTAGAGACAAAGGTTACAAAATTGCAGCCCAAGAGTTTAAGTTTGGCAAAGTTAGAAACAATCAAAGTTTGCTGTGATGTATCAGGCAAAGCCTGGTATTAGGCATGGCTGTCAATTCTGATAACAGGCAACCTGTTTAAAAAGAAAAAAAAAATAATCAGAAGTCTGAAAATTACATGGGGTTTGTTTGTGTTGCTGTTGAACCACAAAGCAGAAGCTTTCTTACTGCAGCTCTTTGGCCGTTGCATTCAGTGCACGTTTTTTGCATTGTACCTTGTATGATCATTTAGTGGAAGATTTTAAGTGTTTTAAACATTAACTTGTAGCAACTTTTAAAGTGTTTTGTGGAGTTGAGCAAGGAGAATGTCTCTTACAACCTGTTGTTGTTGTGAATGGGTGATTTAGATCACTTAAAGAATCACTGTCAAAGATATTAGCAAAAGTGGTTTTAATATGATGTTGTAACAGTGTGGCTTAAAGTTCAATGGCAAGTTTCACTCAATTACTGCATGGAAGAAACATACAAAGGAAAATTGGGTTACACTTGAGTTAAACTGATTCACAGAGAGACCATGGATGCAAAAGGGTAAGGAAGACCATCCTGTTGATTCGCAAGGTTCAGAGTAGACTCCCTTGCCTTCTAAACTCCTGATGAAGCTTAGGTGCAGCTAGGTCCAATCTTAATCTTCGACTTGATCAATGATTTTTGTTTACATAAACTTTGCATGTACAATCCCTTAATGTATCATTAGCATCGATTCAGCATGCAATCAAATTTACCAAGGCAAAATCCAAGTTACCATACTGCAAAGTTAGGAGTGATATGGGTTGCTTACCAAAGATCTGTCATTGGTAAAAGGTCACTCTGCTTTAAGGAGCAAAGCTGAGAGCTGTCCCAGCTCAAGGGAAGATTGCTGCCATGCAGCCGCATTGCCTAGCAGGGAGAGCTCAAAAAACGCTTACTCTAGGCTATCATATTTATGGGATAAAGTGGTTGGTTCATAGTCAAGTTACACGCGATGAGAAAGGTATGTAGGAGACTTTGTTCCTTGATAAATGAGTCTTGGAAAAGCCACCTGCTATTCAGCTATTGATTGCATGATCCGTGTTCCAAGCTCATATGCATTGATGCTCACTGTGTCATTCTGCTACTTTGTGGGATTTCAGAGAACAGATTGAAACATGATTTGTTCACAGCCTGGCTATGGCTCAGGTTTGTACCTCTTCCAGAGCCTGCACCAAACCATCACCAGTCTGGCCAAGGGGTCAAGTGAATCCATCACTGATATATGTACTATTCCTCAAACATATGAGGCTGGAAGTCCTTTTGAAACTTTATTGAAATCTATTACTTCTGAGCAATTTTGACCATATTGAAATAAGGTCTTTTAAAAAGGAATTAATTCTTAAGCCTGTCAGTCACAAACAGCTTTATGGAAGTGCTTGTTGTGTGTTGGCTCTTCTCAGCTGGGCAGAGCTCCCCGTACTGCAGTGCAGACCTTCAGTGGCTGAAACTATCCAACCCAGAACAGGAAAAGTGTCACCAAAAGATGCCCTCTGGTCACTTGTTGCTCTCAGACTCTCTGTGCTGAATCTGATATTCATATGATTACCTAGTAAGCTAGATCAGGGAACTGATTTAGCTGAAAACCTAAAAAAAAAAAAAAAAAAAAAAAAAAAAAAAAAAAAAAAAAAAAATTAAAAAATTTTATCTTACCTATTTGAACAACTTCAGTTGGAAGACAGTTTTGTTGTCTCTGGATCAAAAAAAAAAAAGTTTAAGTGAAAAAGTCCTTCCCAGCTTTAGCTGTAGTGATAGATGAGTTTTCCTTTCTGCAGGTTTCTCTCTTGGACTCTCACAACATTAACTTTCATAGGCAGGAATGTCACATTAGAACTTAAAATTGCTCAGACCGAAGGGCTTTTTTTTTTTTTCCTTCTTCTTTCTCTTCAGAGACTTGACTCGTATCTTCGTTCATGACAAATCCATGGAAACTCAGTCTAGATTTGTTTCTAACCCAGAGGTATAGTTTAACCCTGCAGTAAACACGGGATGATATAAATGATGTTTATATGATTCCAAATGAAGGAGGAACTGCTGTCAAGTATTCTGGACAAATTTTGTCCTATAATGGGGGACAGGGAGCTAGAATAACCAATACGTGCAGGAATACTATGGCAATGAGAGGGGCTTGTCAGGTTTGAATGTTATTCATCCTAATATCCACTGCTTATGAGGCATCCTGTTAATGCCACACTGTAGTTTTGTGCCTCTTGGGTTTAATTAACCCTCCTGTAACTCTGACAACTTCATTACAGGTGGATAAGGGTGGTGTCTGAGTAATTCACAGGAGCACAAACATGTAGTATTTTGAAAAAGGATTTTAAAACACAAAAATCTGTGACAAGGATCTTAGAGGAAATAAACTTTTATTAGGTTTCTGAAAAGTATTCAACAATGGCTGCCTTTAGACCTGTTAGTGATTGCTGTGGGTCAGATTTCAACAAAGACTGTGATTTGTTACAACTTCATGTTTGTTTTGACCAAAGAACTAAAGTGGTTTGGGCTCTTCAACAGCAGATCCTAGAGCTATCAGTTGGGTTGATAATTAAGTAGAATATTTTTGATTTGTGTCCAAAGGGGCCATTCATTCCTACAGTTTATTATTCATGTCACTTCTCAAATGTACCCTTGAAAAAGGCATTGCTCGTGTATCTTATGTTCTTTCACCCCCAAATGGAGATCTTCATCTCCCAAGGGTGTTTCTCTGGCAGGGTTTTGCAACAGAATATCACTTCTCCTGCCTCTCCTTATAATTCTAGATGGACCATTATGAACAGTGACTGTAGGGGTCTGAAAGAGTAAAGTGAAAGCAGAGGTGGAAGCAGACTTGGAGAACTCCCTACAGTCAGTTCAGTTCTCAGAGAGTAGGACTAAGCATGGGAGGAAAATAACCTTTTACTCAGAGAGACAGTAATCCTAGGCAAATTTTAGTCAAGCACTGGCTAAACTAATGTGGCTTGACACCAATAATAAATTGCACAAATTCCTGCGACCTTCATCATTCTTATTTTGTATTAAATGTCATCTTGTTAGATGATGCATGAATGAATGGTACAATATGATAGATAGCATAAATTATTGTCCGCTAATAGATTTTGTTAAAACATGTCTCCTCTCTGGGTTGGCCCTTGAGAAATATGCCCAAAACTATTTCTTAGCAGGTCTTAAAAATCAAAGGAATGTAGGACTTTCATAGGAGTAGAGAAAATTGCTTGTTTTTTTCCTAAGATTAAGACATTGCTTTTTTCCTTGCTTTCATTACCCCATGTGTGTGGACACTTGGAGTGATTGACACAAATATACAAGCTTGGCTTGGACCTGATTCTATAGGTCATGGTCATCAGAAAACCTTTTTAGTCTTAAGTAAACAACACATTTTTATTCTAATAATTACATTTCTGTAAAAACCTGTTGATGTGTCATTAAGTAGCAACCCATTTCACACAGGAACTGATGCTTCCCTCTCATCCTATTGCATTCTGGAATTGTCTTAGGCTCTTTCCACTCAGCTGCATTTTAACTGGGGGGTCACAGAAGGTAGGTGGAAGGCATGAGCATGCTCCATCTGAGAAACATGCAGAAAACTTGTCTAAGTGCTGAAAACAGCAAAGGGACCAAAGTGGTAGGCTCCACAGTGACTCCAGCTTGTCTGGGATAACCATATAAAATCAGGTAAATCTTGGTACCTATGTGTCACCACCCTGGGAAAATGGCCGCATAATTTGATATACTGTGTTCCCCGCCTCACTATTGTTCTTTATCTTCATTTTTTCCCAACTCCTTCTATCTCTGTATTTTAAAATACTGAAAATGATTATTTGAGGTACTTCAGGAAACTATCAAGGAGATGCTATTACTAAAATGTATTTCTTCTGTCATACCTCTTGCCTGATCTGAAACTACAATGCTGAAACCTGGAATATAATCATGAGGACAGATAGGTAGAACAGAAGAGGCAATTGTAATATGACGATTGGAAGGGATGGAGTGCTATGCTGGTACTGCTGCCATTAAATTTTACTTATCAGACTCTACACTGAGCACCTCTTCTGTTTGTTTTTGATAGGTATATAACAATGGAGCTGTTTGCTTATAGGGGTTTTTTTAGTGTTTTTTTCTCTCCAGAAACTTTGTGTATTGACTTTTATACGCTGCCAATCTGATTTAGGTGCACCTCATGCCAGAGTTAAAATCTTGACTAGTAAAAGCTAATAGCCAAACTCTTGTAGTACGTGGGACTATGCCAACCCTAAATAAGGTCCAAAATCTCCTTTTCCTTGAAAGTAATACCCTGCTGCTTAAATTTTTCCTATGCAGAACATGAACCTTAGACTCAAAACCCGGGGTTTCAATTTTGTCTGCTTTTGGCAGGACTAAGATTTATCAAGACTGCTGCAGGTGTTTTCCAAGAGTGACATACCTGGGATTGGGTGTTGGGATGCCAGCAAGAACCTGCGGTGGATTTATTTTCCAAAGAGTTCAGCAAATCTGAGCCAGAGATATTCAAGCTTGAGGTATGCTGAAGCCTGTCTTGCACAGCAGTATATGACTTTCCATGAGCATCATGCCTTTGGGACTGGGGTGCTCTCTCATTTTTTGCTTTCCAGTGTGTCTTTCAGTAAGTGCTTCTCCCAAAAGGAGATTTTTGTAGACCCTTACTTTATTACATCACAGAAGGTAAATCAAGACTCTTTTTGAAATCAGTGGGAGTCTAATTCAACCAATGCTTCCAAAGTTGAAGAACATTTCAAGATCAACTAAGTGTTCACAGTGTATTGCAGTCTAGCACTGATTCTCATCATGTAAACAAGCAGGATTTTGGAAGATGTGTTGTGTTGATATGCGGCAAATAAACTCCATCCTGACATTTTGCAAAATTTAGGTTTTCCTAGTATCAGAAACAGTCTAGCATAGCTTTAACTGAAACACTGGAGATATAAAGGGTATATAAAAAAACCCCAACCAGTCCCAGACTTTTCACACTCTTTCATAATTAAAGGATGTGAGGTCACATGAAGCTAATCATGGGTAAATTACAAGCAAATGAAATGAAATATTTCTTCACAAAGCATTTAGATTATGCTGGAGGTCAGAATCAAACAGTGTAGCTGTGCTTTTAAAAAGCTCCAGCTAATTTTATGATCATCCATAAAATTTTTAGCTTTACCTGCTAGATTGGTTTTGGTTTTTTTTACTGTGTCAGAAGTTTGACTTTATTTTTAAGCAACGGTTTGGGGTAACAATATAGACAGAAAAAATTATGTCCTGTAACAAGATCGAATGATGTATGTAACCAGGTGCAATTTGAATCTACTTTACTTCAAACTATTTTCAGAGTATTTTTTTAATATGGCATTAAATATACACCGGAGATATTTTATTTTAATTCAACAATGCTGTCTACTGAAGTGACATGCTGTGCTGCATTTGGCTGATGTCACATACATCAGATGTCCTGATAAAAAGATATCAAAGTGTGTGTTGCTGTAACTTAGCATACAATTTTAAGTTAACACCTGTGGGTTTTTTCCAGGTTTTTTCATCATCTTATTCTAGTCTTTATTAGGGTAACCTTCTGGTTTAATAGAATATCAGCACAATACTCTTCGGTCACATCAGTAAAGAATGCTTAAAGGTTTTTCCCATTTTAAGAAACCCTGAAACCTTTAATTCTTCCAAAACTGCTGCCCCTTTGAAAATTGGCTTTAAGTCATCTTCTTATCTTACTGTATCTGTAGGGCTATGGTATATTGCTGTCAAAGATACTTTGTCATTAGGGCAATCCATAATGCAGCTGAAGTTTAGAAATTGTGTTTTAAATCTGGTTTGGAAATACAAGAATCTGAAGGAATAGAAACTATGCTGTTTCACCTGGAACACATCAGAGGATATCTTCACAGGTCCACAAAATTCAGATTATTTCACAGTATGCATACCTGCTAGGGTAAGGTCAAAGAAGATCCTAAGAGCTGAAATGCAGCAGTGAAGCTCTGGATGTCTGCAAGGCTGTAAAAAAGGAGGCAGGTGCCCAAGCCTTGTACTCAGTGTGTGGTCAATGATGGTGAAGAATTATTATCAGGACCAATTTCCAGAAATACTTATAGCCATACAATTGTTTGTGCAAAAAAACCCACCCCACCCTAACCAACCAAAAAAAAAACCCCAAACAAAACCAAACCAAACCCTAAGGTCCTATAAAAAGACTATGGAATCTCTGTCAACTGGTTGTAGTCATCAGCAGTGGCAACTACTTGTGAAACTGCAGCTACCTTGATGGAAAGGATGTAGCAATATCTGAGACACCCTCAGTGTTGTATGGCTGTGTAACCAGAAGAGGAATTGTTTTCAGTGTTAAGACACTTAAACCCGAATTAATCAAATTTCACTTAGTTCTAACAACAGCCTGGTGTTCAACAACAATCTGCAACCATTTGGGGGGATGGCTAATTCCGCCAGAGTCCTTCCAGTAAGCTTAACATTGGGCTCTTTCTTGCTGTCTGTATCCTGACATCTATCTGTGAAATAAATACCCTGTCCCCTGACTGCGATGTGTTCAGCTACCTCCTTTGAGAGTGGTGACATTTTCCATTGCTGTGGTGCCTTGGGTTTGTTTCTGTAGTGTAAGCAATAATGGATGTTGAAAAGGAGGGAAAGGAAAGCAGTGAGGAAGGGGGAGACCTTCAGATACTAAACCAAAGCAATATGTTGAGAAGGGTGGGGAGAGCTGGTTTGTTTCACAGCTTTCATTCTCAGCCTGCAGGAGTGCTGGGTGAGCGAAATGTGGCCCCCAAGTTTGAGACTGAGCGGCAGCCTGTTTTGGGGCTGCCATTTAAACACTTGCAGGAAAACATAATGTTGTGAGTACCTCATATCTAATTCTGCAGTGAAGTGGGAAACCAGGAAAAGAGGATCTTAGCAGCATGAAAAGATCCTGATATTTTTTTTATTTCTGTAGGCATATTTGTTTGATCATGCCAGAGCTTTGAGACCAAATAGCCTGCAAATTGCTTTCTCATTTCAGATGTTTCCATTGCTGCAAAACAAATAGCTTTATTTTAGAGCTTTTAAATGATCCTCCCAAGCATTTCTCCTTCTTATCCTGTTTCTTTTCCTTGCTCCAGCATTTTCACTGTTGCTGTCATTTATCTGCATTTCTTTCTTCTTTGGTATTTATGAACTCAGCTTCAGCAGCAGATTTCACAGAAAACATCCCCTCCTCCTCTGTGCAAGACAAGCCACGTAAAAGTGGTTTACTCAAAGGGAAGGAAGGAGATCAAAAATAAAATCTCCTTTGTAAATCAGGCCCTAAGGCCAAATTCAGCTGTGGTGTTGGGAGCATTACCTAGTCATCTCCCTGAATGACTTGTGCATCTGGAATTGACCTACCTTCCTTTCAAGATGTAAAAAGATGTCTAAACTTAATTTAAACTCTCCCCAGGAGGAGCAGAGTCCTGTGGGAATCTCATGGATGAGGAAGAACATAACAGGCTATGGCAGAGTGAGGGTTTCTAATGGCTGAAGTGTTTTGACACTTGCCCGGGTGCTCAGTTCCTCCCTGGTCTCTCATGTTCTTGTAAGCAAGTTCTTCCATCCGTGTACCCCTGTGTTTCTGCTCCAACTCATATTTCAATAATGTATTATGATAAATACTTGGAAAAAAATGTTTTGGTATGAGTGATGCTGTCTTATTTCTTTCTTGAATGCAGCATTTAGTTCTGTTGTAACTACTGTTATTTTCATTATCGATGTACCTAAGAGACACACAGTGTCCATGTTCATGCGACATATGTTTAGAGATGCATTTCAATTTTTTTATGGCCTTCTTTCTTTTAGAACATGGGATAATTTTCCAGTCCCCAATGAAAACAAGCAAAAAATATCCTGTACTTGCCTCTGTAGGCATCCATGTGGGAGCTGGAATTATGAGAATAAAAAGAAAGAAGTGTCAGAAATCAGAGTAGGGCAACCTTTCCTAGTTTTGTCATCATCTGGTGTTATATTGTTTAAATTAATATTCACAGTGAACAGGCAGAGCTCCTTGAAGATAGGGAGTATGACAAACATTTATATCTGTACGTAATAAGGTCATTTTCACCGAAACATCCCTCCCCTAGCTCTGGGCTGAAGGCATCCGCCGCATGAAGGAAAACTGGCAGCATTTTCTGGCAATTCTTCACTGACTTTGATTCTTTTTTTGCTTTCTGGATGGTTTAATTATTTTAAATATCCTGGATAACTAATTTCTGAGTTTGCATATCCGTGTGTGTGTGTGGGGCGAATAAGGAATCTCAGAACAATTTATTTATGCATAAGATTTTTCTTTTTCCTCCACTGCTGGAATTACTGCATGAAATCCAGACGAGTGATTCTGTTATATGAGACATCAAAATAAATAGTCTGAACAATCTCTTGCAGCTTTAAACATCTATGAATCAAAGTCTATTTGCTCTCTTCATTGTTATGTTCCTACATCTCGATTAATGAGATCTCTGAACAACAGCCTGGGAGTAAGAGATTTTAATATACTAGATAAACTGGAAAAGTTGAAAGAAAAAAAACATGAGAGGGGGAAAAAAAAGGGGACTGTCTCCATCTCCTAGACTGTTAATGCCTTTTCTCTTCAACTTCTACAGATGTTCTTGTTGAGATCAGTTAAGTTTCATTTTAAAGTGCAAGATTCCTCACATTTTGCTTTTCTTTCTGGTTAACACTTTACATTCTCTTGACTCATTAGCCATATCCTGAGTGTCCTCCTCTTACTAGCCATACTGTCATGAAAGGAATGGAAAGGACTCTTTGTCCATAAGATATTAACTCAAGAATTTATCTGAGGGTATACTGCAAGATTAGAGACATGGCAGAAATCAACCTGGGCTCTTTTCCCAGCTGCAGGGGATTAAACTAGAACAGCATCCCCATCAACTAAGAACAGGCCGGAAAACTAACAACAGGCTGGAAAGGAGGATTGTAGGTGATGCTGGGAACCACAGATAAATGTCCAAGTTGGGAGTACGTAGTATGGGCCATGCATGCAGGCTGTATTTGGTGGTAGATAGGGTTTCCCTTCTTTCCAGTTTAACTTGACATTTTGCTTTCATGTGCAAACACTCTGTAGACACTCTGACTACTTCTTCAATAATTCTCCATAATGTTGGCATGAAGGACTCCAACTGCCTGAGTGCTGTATCATTCTCTGTTATTCCTCTGTGTGTGGGAAGGTCTCTCCCTGTTCAAAAAGACGACCGTAGCTATTACTGCTCTAGAGTTCACTGATTCAAGCTGAGAGAGAGTTGAGATCTAACTCTGTTAATGTAACATCTTTCCTTTCTCTCTTTGGAAAATCCAGAAGCTAAATGTGGCGGATTAATCGTAGTCATTTTATGTAGTTCTGAGTGTGACGGGAATGGGGAAGCCTGCCTTCTTATGGAAAGAAGCCTTTTATGACCAAACTATAAGGCTGACAGTTCCCCAACCCCTTTAATAACTTTCAAATTTATTAGCCAATTTCAATAAGGTACAGCAGAGGTCTAAAAGACAGTAACTTCCTACAAGTTTTGTGGAAATCAGGTGCTAGGAAGACAAGGGATAACCACAGAGAAAAGGGTACAGAAAAGTGAACCGTTAGTGATTCTTGCCTAGTTTGCTCAGTGGGAATGGCCAATGCACCAGTCAAAATACAAAATCTCAAGTCAAGCCACAGCAAACTGAGTTTATTTCTCAGCTAAGGATATGGGGGAGAGCTGAAGACACTGAGGGGGTGGGCTCCAGAAATGTTACTGGAATCTGGGGTATTTTCAGGGTTTGTTTAGTGACAGAGGTGTGAGGAGGAGAATGCTGTGTGCAAAAGAACTTGGGGATAACAGGTGAGTGGATATAAAACACAAAAGTTTAGGAGAAAACCAGTTTCCCTGTGACCAATGTGATGAGTTATATTTCAGGTTTATCATTGTTTCTTGTTTATAATTTTCACTTCAAGCCATCAGGCTTAGCTCTTATGGGTCAATGTGAATCACATTGCTTTTATTTCCAGATTGTTTTTCAGTAGACAGTTATAGGTAGTAGGATAATATAATAATAAAAAAATAGAGAAAACTGCAGGCACAGAAAAATTTGGGGGATGGGGTATGTAATTTATGTGGATGGGTTTTTATGACAACTATTCGTGTTTTCAAATGTGTTTTAAATGCTCAGTGGCTTACAATAGGGCAAGTTTTTAATTAAGATTTCTTTCTATCTATAATATTTCCAGTTTAAACTCCCTTACTTTGCAGCTTCTGTGCATAGCGTTATCAAATTTCAGCAACAATATTATAAGTTGATGTGACCACTGTTTCTAGGACTGAAATAATGAGAGGCTGCTCATGAAATGCTGTGATGTTTTCAAATCTGCTAGAGATGTGCTGAAAATGAAAACAATAGATGTCAAGGCTTTCTTTTTTTTTTTCTAATGCATTTTAAAGAGCTATAATTTCAGATTGTTACTGTATATCTGGAAGAAAGGAGGAATGTGGCTTCAGATTTCAGCACCACCCGAAACAAGGACAGGATAATTGTTATTATAGCTTAGCCGATGTTCAATCCATCCAAAAAATGTCATGATGAACAGCCCTCACTGAAATGGTCTGCGTTCTTCAACTGATTCCCTTAGCACCCATTTGTTTTATTTGCTTCTTCCAAAGCTCTTGTATTTTTCTGACTGTGTGCCAGTTTCTTTATCTGGTTCGTATCTTCCTTAGATTTCATCTCACCTCTGTCTATCTTTCCCTTTTTTGGCTGCTGCCATCTGATAAAAATTTTATTCAACTGAAGCTTTGAATCCCTGGTACAACAAATCACAATTAAAAAAAAAATACTGAAAGCTCACCCAAGAAAAGGCAAGAAATAGGCTGTAAACTGTTGTTTTGTTGACTTGAATCTGTTTTGTCATGGCATGCTATATTCTATGAAATTTTTCTTAAGATTTCTGAAGCACGGGATGGAACTTATAAAAAATAAGAGTGAGTGCATATGCTGTGGGAATTGTTTGTCCACTCACCTATTTTGAGCAGGGATGTGGTTCTGTATCTAGTGGCAAATAAGCACACAGCTGAGCTCTTGGCATTCGTGGAGGTTTCTTTTTGTATCTGTTAAAAAAAAAAATAAAATTCTGCTTGATCAAAATCTGTTGAAAATAAGCATTAAAAAGCTAAAGCTTCCTCATGAGATAGAACTGGCTTCCAAGTAAACCTAAATGGAACTAGGTATTACCGTAGCTCTAAAGGAAAATCTCTTTTTACTTGCATGCTTGTATCTTGCTGTATCTAGCATATAATACTGGTAGCCACAAAGGTAATCATAGATTTTTACCCAAGAAATCAATAAAAAGCTTTTTAATCAGCTATTGTGTACTAACAAATAGATAGCCTCAGCAGCCTGTTACCACCCATTGGCATCTATGTTTAAGAGGAATACATGCTTTCTGAGTATTTTCCTGGGGAATAGCTATGTCTAGATTCTTCCTCAAAGGCATGCAATAAATCCTTCTAATTGACAGTCTGCAAGCATTTGATTTCTGCATACTCAGCCCAACCCTGCCCACGGAAGGTGAATGCAAAACTATGTGCTAATGAATCAAACACACGTTCAGCTCTTGTAGAAATTTGCATAGTGGTAATGTTGGAATAAGTGATAAATTCCAAATGAGATTCAATGAGACTGAATCAGCCTGAGACTTATTTATCTATCTTTTTCTCCTTGGAAAGTATCCTAGAGCAAACTGTGGTTTTTTTTGTTTTTTGTTTTTTGTTTTTTTTTTTTTGTTTTGTTTTTTTTTTTTTGTTTTTTTTTTGTTACATTTGTTTGAATTTAATGCAGGAATCAGCAGGCTGGATCAAACCCAAGTTCCACACTGGCCAATATCTTGTTTTCAGCATTGACGAGTAACATATGCTTCAGAATAAGATGAGAGGTCTGTAGGAGACAGTCATAGGAATCTTTCTCCCCATTTTATGATAGGGATTAGCTCAAGCTACAAATCACTGAGGTTAATATTGTTACCCCTAATTATATATTCTGGGGTGCTCTTCACATAAAGGTGTTCTCCACAAGCAGAGGAGTTATGAAAATCCCTATATAAACATAGACATTTAGATATTGCCTTCTAAGCTTGTGTAGGCTGTCTTTCTGGTTGATGGAGGAAGATGGGTGCTTGTAGGATGCAATGGATCTTGCTTTAAGGCAGACGTCCAAAAGATCTGTCTGATGTCTAGGAGAGACATTCAGTGACTTGTATCTTAAATATGTCCACTTCTTTCTACTGATTGCAAAAGGAGCCTGGAAAACTAGCTCAGAGGTAGACAATTACAGTTATGTGAGATTAGTCTCACTCATATTGTCTTGTCATTTTGAAACATGTAGGTAGGAAATATCAGAGGTAGGCTGTGGTGTTGTTTCTTTCAACCCTAAAACATCTCATCCTCTGCAGGTCTTATAAAATATTGTGAGTTCAAGAGTCACTATAAGGAACAAGGGAAGAACATGGGAGATCTCCAGGGTTCAAGGCAATGGTGTGATAGAAGTGAGTGTTGCTGTGTGACAAAAGGCCCAGCAGTGCAGCTGAGCTCCTGTTAGTTGGTTCAGTATCTGCTATGTGTGATGTGCCAAACTAAGATAAAAGCAAAATAGATATGAGAGGCAGAAAGCAAACCATGAAAGACCATGAAAGTGTGCTGAGGAAAACTTATACCTAGCTATCAGGGAGGAGAAGGGATACCTGAAGACAGTGGAAAAAGCAAGGGCTAAATAGTGCCTGGAGATGAACACCAAAGAACAGAACTCAAACATACAAATACACAGGTCCGTGTGGAAAGACAAGCCTGGTTTCTGATGAAAAGAGATGTCTGTCTCCTTTATGCAATATATGTATCTTGGCCGTTTATCAAAAGCTTTCATCCCCTTCTTTGGAGGGGAATTCTTCAATGGCAAGTTACCAGACCACAGCTGACTTCTAGGACTGGAAGAGTCACACTTCCACTTGCTCAGAATCAGAGAGAAGGATGCGCCTCCTTTTTCCCTTATTTCTTCAGTCTCAAATCTTGGATGTGTCTCTGAAGGAGGTATTTATATGGTTGTTTCAATGCTTTTCTGTTTTTACTTACCAGCTTTATTTAAAATCCATATTCTGGAAACTTGGTAAGAGAATCTACTCTGTCCAGGAGGATACTTAAACATTTAAAATAACCTTAGGAGACTTTTTCTTATTTTTTCTTTTCTTGTGTTGGACGATGCTGTCAACATGCAATAACTGCAAGAGAAAAAGATACTTCAGGCTTTGTATAGAGAAAAACTTGCTGAATACTTTATGTAATGCCTCATCTCTGCCTGTATATGAAGAATTCAACTAACTTTAGGCAACAGCATTTTGGTATCATTTTTTAACAGGAGATGTCCAAATAAGAAAATCATTTATCTCTTCAATCTCTCTCTCTCTCATGTATTTTCCATTTTAGTTTAGTTTTCCATTCATCATGTGGCACTGTTGCATATTGTATTAGGGTATTAGATCAAACTGTCAAAAAGCTGACAGGTTTTTTTTTCCCTAAGCATATGCATTTTTCGAATAGTAATTAATTCAACCAACTGGAAGTAAGTAATTAGTCGCTTTTTTTCTTGTGCTTGGTGCAGGATTTGATATGAAGTATTTTTAGAAGGCTTCAGTTTTAATATCTAAAAAGCCTTTATTTTTGGGTACCTTGGTTACACAAGAATGTGTGATCATAGGAAATATATTAACACACATGATGCTGAACATGATTTTAGAGTGGGAAATGCCTAAGTGCCTAATGACCTTTGGAAGAGTACCAATGGCTGTCTGCAAAGGTGCTTTGAATACTCAAGACTTCATATTTCAGAATTACAGCCAACCACTGTGACTACATGTAGGACTAGTATGTTCCATTCCTTCACTTCTATGTGCTTTAGGTAATACATGTTACTTTAGATAAGCTACACAAAAAGAGCAGCTGGTATGGTCTAATACCCATAGCAGAAGCTTGTTTAATGTTTCTAGCTATTCCAGTAGGATGGATGAAGGTTACAACAGCTATCTGTAGACTTTGTCTTGTTTATATCCTTTATTTATTCAAATAAGACAACATGAAAAATACTGTAAGACTGTTTTCTGAGGTGATATACATTGTTCATTGGCTTAGTGCTTTACAGTAACTTCTATCACCTGGAGAGAAGCTCGGTTTCTAGTGCTCTAGTAAAGGTGGCGCTGCAACTCTCTTCCTGTACAGATGAGGGAGATCTTACCACGAGACGTATTTGTAGAAGTGACACCTTACTTATCTTCCATGCCCTTTCCACAGGTGTTTGCACAAGGTATCAGGGTGTCTTTCTGGAACAGTTGTTTGCAGGAAGTGGCTGTCAAAGCTGAATGCTGTGTATGTTTGCGCAACATTACTGTTGGAAGTTGCCACTTACAGCTTTGCTGGTTTAATAAAATGCTTTTGAAAAGCCTTCCTAGACTTCAGCATTTCTTTCATCATTATTTTCAGCCAATTCTGGTCATGGGTAGGAAATATGTAGGAAGTATCATCTACCTATCAAATAGGGTATTCCTCCAAAGCAGACACTTTTACCCGGGCAATAACAGATTATCCAGTCTGTGGGATGGAATATGAAGGAAACTGTCAGTAAATGTTAAAAACAGTGATGCGAAGTCTGTCAGTTAATTTTGGATACAAAGTTAATGATAGGAAAACAGAAGTGTTTGGGAAAGGAAAAAGAAGCAATATTAATTGGGCAAAGGTATTTGTTCAGACTTAGCTGCAGTATTTGCTCCTGATAATTGTGTTGTCTTTCAACATTAAAATCCAAGATTATTTTCAAGTTGAAGCATGCACCCACTAAGAAAAAAAATAATCTTTGTTCAGTTGTGTTGACTTAACATTAGATCTTTTTTGTTGAAGACTAAGCTGACCCTTAAAACTTCAAGAGAATCAGCAGCTCAGTGAAACATTCAGACTGAACATTGGTATTTTGAGTGAAAGGGACAATATTTTTTTGTGATGTTGTTGCACAACTATTGCAATGAGCAAGAATGATTTGGCTGATGCTCTCAGAACAACAGTAATAAAGAAAAAGTGGGAAAGGTAAATTGTCTTTAGACTGTGATATAAAAGAATGGTCCAGTTCTTCATTGGGAGGATGAGACACGATTAGGTGGAGTGGAGTTTAAATAATCAGTGATCACAAAGCTGGCAAAATTGTTTTCTATTTAGTTTCCGAATTTTGAAAACGTGTTGTGATCTATTACAGATCCAGCTGAATAACCTGGAAGGCAACAGAACAGCCTGCATGCCAGATCTACAGTGAAGACAACCCGAGTTATGATCCCAGACCACAAGGAAACCAGGTAAGTACAATGCAAAAATCATTGGACTCTTTTCTATTTTTTTTTTAAGTAAGCATAAGATCAATATAAAGATAAGATGGCCCAGAAAACATGACCAGCTGTTTACAACTCATTACTGTTGCTTTGCAATTGAAAAAGCAGAATGTTTGTACTCTGGAAGGGCTGGAAATCTGTGTACAGGACAGTAATGCTGACAGGGCAATGAACAAATAGAGCAAATACAGGTACACGGCATAAACTGAACCCACAGTGATCTTAGAGATGGGCTTGAAAGAGTGAAAAACTATGCATAAAGTCATTGACCTATGTGAAATGAGGGATAGTGGAATGACAGAGGGTAATGGCTAGCAGGAGGATGACTGACTAATGCTGTAGAAGGGCCTGATTAAACGTGCTTATGAAAGGAGCTGAGGTTTGGATTCAGGCTGCCAGACCATTGAATGCCCCCTGTGGGCTATTTGGCCATACCTGTGCAATGTTAAGCTTCCTATCTGCTGGCCTGGATAAAGAAAGCTGTGCATAAATCCAGCATCCCATACTGTTGAGGGAATGTTGTTTCTGGTAGGGAAATACAAGGCAAATATTAGAAACAGCTTCAACAGCAAGCAAGTGACCTCCCAGCCCAGAGTGCTGAGACTGAGTCAAATTACTGGGAACACCTGGAGGACCAGGAGTCCTGGGACCAGATGGAGAGCAGGACGGCCAATACAGAGTATTGTTTAATTGTTCAAGTAAAACAATAAATAGAGGATACAGATTCTCCTATCTCCCCCTGAAACCCTTCTGTGGTGGAGGTCTTCCATTCTGATCTACAACTTTATTAAATAGCCTTTAACTTCCCACTGTCTGGGCTGAGATCTGCTCCTTTTAAATGCTGGGTACAAGAAGGAAATGCAGCAACAAGTGCTTGTATTACTCAGTTTTGCTCATCAACAACCAAAACAATACGTTTTTACCAGGAAGGGAAACTAAAAGGGTTTGAATTTTCTTGGTAGCCTTGGTTAATGCAGTTACGTAGAAGGTAATGCTGTGCAGTTTCCTGTGGTCATATCAGTGTGAGTCTAACCCTGCTTTGCAACTGAGCTGCAATATGTCTTTGGTTTGATTTCAAGGCTTCCAGTAGCAATGAAAAACAGGTCTTCAGTTCTCTGCTTTGCCATCTTATATGCTTGCCAGATGAATCAGCCAGTGACTCCCATGGTTGATGTGAATGAGAGGATCTCACCTATCTTTTATGCTGTTTCCACCCGTGACTTTGATGTATTTATACAGTAAATTGGAGAAAGTAATTATGGATGGTGAAGATGAGTGGTTATCTATTACTGGGGTGAGGAACTTGTGGACCAGGTAAGACCAGTCATTTCTTTTCATATGACCTGAGGTTGCTTAATTTTGTTTAGCACAGCCAAGGCAACAAGGAAAAGCAAGGCTCTAATCTTTGGGGTTTTTTTAGTTCTTCCATTATTCCTAACCATGTGACACATGTTTCCACATCACATGATATGGTCCCCAAATGCAAAGGCTTTTTGTTCCCTTCACAATATTCATTGAAAGAAAGGGAATTTGTATTTGGTCTTAATCTATAACCTGCTGGAATGATTTCAAATACCTGTATACTCTGTAAATGGTGAACAAAATCCCCACCCTGTTCTCCCAGTCTAAACATGGGATGAAAGTTACTTTAAAGAAGGCTTTCATTAACCTGATTTTCCGTGGCCACAGATCATTAACGATTCATCCTCACAGTGAAGAACTGGACCTTTCTTTTATGTCACAGTCTAAAAACAATTGAGCTTTTTTCCTGCTTTTTCTCTATGAGATAACTGAGATAAACTGTTGAAAGAAAAGGTCAAATGTGTTGTTTCTTTTTACAAGGAGGTAAACTAAAGCAAGTGAAATACTTGGGTTTCAAAGGGCTAGAAGAGCTGCTTAGCTCACAGGAAGTGGATGTGCTGTAGTGATTTATGTAAAATGAAGAGTTAATCTAAAGCTTCATCCAACACTATGTTCCCCCTCGATTGTACCAGCATGAATTGTTGCATATCAGTGGGATTGAGATACTGTGCTATCCATGTTTTTGTAAGTCAATGGGTTATTGGCCTTTTTTCCCAATATATAAAGAGACATGTTATAGATAAGAGTAAAGCATTCATGTGTGCATATATATGTGTGTATGTCTGCATATATGTACAACATAATGTGTGGTAATACATATGTAGTGTTATTCTTCCCATATTCCTTGTTTGACCTTGTCTTGAAGGCCACAAATATAACATTAACCTTGCTGCTTCTGTGATTTTTATGAACTTTCTCTAGCGGTTCTGATTCTCTCATTGTTAATAATTCCTGTAATTCAGGCACGGTACTGCACAATTGCAAAGTAATTTGGAGCAGGGGAGAAGTCAGGCTCTTTAGTGACCTTTTCACTAGAAATTTCTCATGAAAGCAACTGTTAGGAAGTTTGGATGTGTCTTTTTATAACCTTTACAGTTCAGTGTGTGTCCTTCTAATAAGCTCTTCGATAACTAACTCCCTTAGCTCTGCCAAAACTAGCCGTATTAAACACGTGGTTGTGTGGCCCTGAAATTCATTCAATCTTTTTCAAAGCAGAAGTGAGTGATGCTGTGAGCCTGGTAAATGGTATGTACTAAGAATTTTGTCCCTGGTCACGCCTAAGATAGAAGATCCTTGACATCATCTCTGCATATGAATAAGGCAAGCACATAATGATGCTTTTCAAATATATTTACATTCTCTTCCAGCTAATCTTCCAGACTTTTTTAGTGAGCAATGTCTAGTAGAACTTGGTTGTCTTGGGTTTTTTTTCTCCAATTAGTTTATCAAATTAGTTTTAAGATGATGTGAATTTTAAGCATTGCCAGAATTATTCTCCCAAATGCATATGTCACTGTAACTATTTTGATGGTTTTGTACTTCAAAAAAAAAAAAAAAAATTTGCATTTTTTTTTTCTTCTGAAGGTTGTCTTTTTTCAGCCATTGCAATACCTGCTTACAAAGCCTTTTTTTTTTTTTTGTCAAAATGTGTCCGCTGGTTCTCTCCGAGGGTACTTGCTGAATAAAATACCTGAAGTGTCCTCATGATCATGTCAGAAATATTAGTGTGGCAAGCAAAAGGGGTTTTATTAGTACTTTTTTTAACTGAAAAATAATTGCAACAGCTGGTGTTTTGTGGTGTTTTTTTTTTCCCCTTGCTTGTTACCATTTTCTTTCTAAATGTAATGATTTTCAGTGTATTCCAAATTAGTCCATCTCTGGTAGCTATGAAATAGCTTGTGATCTGGGGCTGGTTTTGATGTGGAATCTCTGATAAAAACAAGAAAATATTTTTGAATTTTCCAGCTAGTCAGGGGTTAAGATGCTGTACTTTGGCTAGGGAAATTTAGGTTTTATGCCTAACTTCCTTCAAGACAGCCTCCTCACTTGATATTGAACTAGCTGTTTTTATATATTTTCTTTGTATTAAGAGAGCTAATAGTACTTCTTTAACCTGCAAGGATGTTACAAGGATAGATTTGCTAAAGCATCAAAAGAGCTTCAACAGCAGACTACTGAGGCCTGTTGAAGTAGTTAAGAGCAGTGTTAGATATCAGCTACTTGAGGGCTTTTCTCAGCTTTATATCAAAATTAAGAGATTCTTTTACCATGTAGTCTTAGTGAGTTGTTGTTACTCCATCATCCTTCTCTGCAGATCTTCTTACCTATAACAATAATTTCCAACATGAAAAGGCACAGAAAAGTGCTAGTTTTAAGGAATGTAACTTCCAGTCATGTTAGTTTAGTGGTTTGTAGGTCTTTCTCTTGAGGTCTTTCTATTCTGCTTTGCTGGCAGGGTGTCAGATTCCCTGCATGCTCATTTGGACCTGTTGCAGTCTTTGAGACATCCTCTGGTCCCAGCTTAAGAATTTCAAGGTCATTTCTTCCTTTTTTCCTCCTTGTTTTTTTTGTTGTTTTTTTTGGTTTTTTTTAATTTTGCTGTTGTTTTCATAAGTGTAGGGACCGCATAAATCAGCTAACGCCTCACCCTTTAGGGACTCTCGCACGTGTGAAGGTTTTCTTTTGATGACAAAGTTATAACAGTTTGAGATAATATGTAACCATGGGTCCCTTATCAACAATAGAAGCCAATTAATTACCAGGGAAAATCATTACTGAAGCAACAGTCCAGCTATTGAACTAAAGGTGTTCCTCTCATTTATTCCATTTAAGAGAAAGCATAGATTTCTTCCCCCATTATCTCCTGCTGACTAGACCTCTCACTTGTGACTCTAGATGAATGCCATGGGATGGGCTGGGAGCTCTATTCTTGGATAGTTCAGTGACCTCTTTGGAGAAACAGGGGGATTTATGTTTTTTGGGGTAGGGGAACTTGAGGGTACTCAGCCAATAGAAGACGTGTAAGACCCATCACTCCCTGATGCTGAGTTTCCATCACTGTAACTGGAGAACATCCTGAGCTGAAATGCAAAAGAACTAAAGACAGGATGTTATTTTTTTCCCTCTCGTGAAAAACTGATCTCAAAGTCACTTCCTTGATCCAGAATTTTGCTATTCTGAGCTCATTTTATCTGTAAAAGTCTTCTCTTGCATTGTGTAGGTGGGGACTTAGTTGCAGATGTGGCCTGGGGGTGTTAATGAGTCTGATGAAAAATAGAATGTAATTTCTCAATTAGTTGCTGTCTCTCTCTCCTATGGAAACCCAAAACGTCTCTCAACTACTTTCCATTAAAAGAAAGTACAGATGCTAACACTGAAATAGCAAAATGGTTTTTCTCTCATGGTCTTCAAGCCATCTTGCAAGTTTGGCTACTAGCATAGTTTGGGTTTGGGTAGTTGACATAAACTTTGGATTATCATTCAGTCTGGGTGAAAAAGTAATCAGGATTAAGCTAGATATTTTATTCAGAGTAGCTTATGCAAAATAAACAGCTCTATCATCTTCTTCTCCCTTGTCTGGAATCCAGCCAGATTTCCTGCAGTGTTGTCTAATAATATCTACTCTTTCAATTAACATTAGATACAGTGTTTAGGCAAACGAGAACTAAATTGCAAGTCACCCAGTCTCTTCTTTCTAGAATCAAAAGACTGCAATTTAACAACTCTCTTAGAGCAGAAATTATTTGGATGGGTAAAATTATCCCTGTGTTTTACAGACTAGCTGCAAAGATAAACACGTATGCTTTTCTTTACTCTGTCTGTGGGTTTCTCGGGATGTTATACAAGCTGAAAACTAGGTATGGGGCTTTGTAAATAAAGACAGCACAGCTGGAACACAAGCTGTCTGGAATTCTATTTATTGTAGTGCTCTTTCTTTTCTTTAGTAGACTTGTTATGTGAAGACAAGCTGTAATTCCAGATATACCAAAACTTAGGAGTGACTTTTGGTTGCACCTGTTACAGATAAAGCAGATCTATTTTATTTATGTGTGTTCAGACTAGGTACTAATCGTAAAGCATCTGATTTTGCATGTGCAAAATTTGCTTGCTTAATGTAAAACAAGGTGTAGTCCTGTTGTGTTAAATAAAATGAGTCTCACTGCTCTCACAAAGAAAAAGAAATGCTAAGGTAACATGAATTTGTTGTTGACTTCTTAGCCAAAAGCAGCAAGGAAACCTGTAGCGATAAGCATATTCACCTAGAAGCTCTGTATGTACAGGGCAAAGTTGCAGAGATGACGGGCTTGATGTTTAGAGATGAGTTTTGTTGCTGGAAAGCATAAAGAGTGTTAGGACTTGGTACGTTTTTTCTGAAGAACAACTGGTGACATGCTCTAAGGTCAACCTGTAATATCTTTTCCATGCTCTTCTAAAAAATCAGATTAGTCCTTTCAGCAGTAACCTTTCTCACATTGAGTATGTTTGCTTTCCTGTCTTAAAACTCATCTTCTCTATTTGTGATTCTGACAGCTTGTAGGATTACATTTTCCATATATCGATTTGGACGTGCTCCCTTTGTCATGTTTTGATTAAAAGAAGTACAGTTTTACTTATGCTAAGATAATATACAGTGTACAGTAGATATATAACCCTTTAGCAAAGTCTTTTTGTATTTTAAAAAAAAAAATCCTTCAGACACCATTTTGCAATTCAAGCTCAATTTAGTAGTAATTAAACAATTGTCTTGAAGGAAAGGGTGACAGTTTAGTGGCTTGAAGAAAAGACTACTGTATCTTTATCTTTACATGGACAGAAAATCCACTGAGAACACCAGGGAAATGTGCCTAAAATGTGAAATAGAAAAGTTCTTGGAGAAAAATTTAGTAAACATATATAAAATATTTCCCATATGCATTTTGGAAACTATTCAATAAAAATGGGCTCATTGCACTCAGTCATTTATCTTAGATAGCACTTTTCATTTTGAGGGCTTTCAAATTGCAGCACAAAATCCATGTCAGCACACTCACGTGTAATTCTTGGAATGTGAATCTGAAAGAGACCTCCGGGGTCACTGAGACCAGTAAGTTTACTGTTTTAGGCAACTGTACCATTTATATAATCTGTTTAGTTTTTAAGTGATTATCAAAAAGAATAAAAACCCATTTACTCTCCTAGTACACTACATTTTAAAGCCATACAATAATATATCACTTATTTAAAAATAGAATTACCAAAATGAAGCATGGTTTAATTATCATGAGACTGAAGATACTAATTTATCTGATTTTGAATACTTAATAGTCTTGTTTTAGCTCTCCCAGAAGAATGAAAAAAGTATGAGTGTATGGTGAAACCATTCTGTGTTCTAATATCATTTAATAAAAGAGGTCCTAGTTCCAACATATCACTGTTTGTTATCACTTTTACTAGGATTGAATGATATCATCTGATGTTTTTATTTTACAAAAAGGTATTAAATACATAAAAGAAAAGTAATTTCTCTAATTGTATCTGACAAGGTGATAAGACACCTAACTGGAGCCAGCCATTCTGGTTACCAGTTGTGTTCTCTGTCCTTTGGGCAAGCTGTTTTCCATCAAGCTTTGCTCACTGTCTTATACTGAGCTCTGTGGAAAGATTTTCAGTCACATGAATGTTTTTTACTATGGTATGCTAAGCAAACAGGGCTTCTTGTCAGTCTGCCCACTCTCTAAATATTTTTTGAAGCTATTGGTCAACTACCACTAGATTTTTTTGATTGGTGGAAGTCAGCAGTCTGAAGTTTTGTGGTAATGTAGGATTGGACAGGACCTACATTATCATGATTTCACAGTTTCATGGGATTCCTCTAAGTGACTGTTTTCCACCTAGGAATGAATGAGATTTTCCCTTGATGCTTTTTCAAGCAGGCTAGTGCAGAACTTTTCATGCTTACAGCCTTTCTCCTAATTTTCTCTCTACTTTTCATTAGAGCCAGGCTGTGCTGTTTTATTCCCTTGCCAGCAGCGACCTTGAGCTTTCAGAATTCTTTTACCTTTCAGTCATTTGGTGTATCTAAAAGGAGCTGTATTGCCTCTGCTTTCCTGTCCAATCAAGGTGAGCTCTTTTAGTCTCTACAATGATTTCTAAGTTCCCATGGGTATGCTAGTAGCCAGCCTCTTAATCTGTTACCATTTGAACAAATTTCTCTTGAATAGAGGTGGTCAGGATTACATGCAATATTCTGTATGAAGCTGTGTACAATGTCGTTAGTAAATCCTGTATTGCTACTGGAAGTACCTAATCTTTTAGATCTTAGGGGTGCATTTGCCTTTTCATGGTCACACCAGATTAATTACTCCTCATCTTCTGATTGACAATACACATAGAGTCTTCCCCCTATATTTTTTCCAACTGATGAGACACCAGCATAGATCAGATAGTCTTGTTATTAATCTCTATGAGTATGACCTTGTACTTTATGATAGTACAGTCTACACAGTCCCTATTAATACCTCTTGGTTTCAGGTCATAAGAACATTTAATTAGCATATGCAGGCCTGATTTTACTGGGGTTGAGGGAAGAAACGTGTCTATAGACCCCATCTCCAGTAGTATCATCTTAAGCTATGTTTGCTTTCATGTCATGTTATGCAGACTGCCATGTGGCTGCACAATCCCACCACATAAACTGAGTCACATAGTTGTGTCAGCCCTTGCATTCCTACTTGGTATAAAGACCTATATCTTTTGATTTTATTTATGAGATGACAAGTTGTTTTTTTCTTTAACCAGTTCCTTTCCCATGTTACAAATCTTCCTCTTCTGCACATATCTAGAGATATACTTTATTGTGTCAGATAAAACATCTCATCAGAATTGAGGCAGAAAAAACAATTAGTGGATTTAATGTAGAAGAAAGAACAGATTTATCCTATCCAGAAAAACCAAGGACTTTTGTCAGAGAAGTGTTGGCTATTTTGATGTAATCTACCTTAAAGTCCACAGAGCTTTTTATCATGACTTCTGTTTCTCTGTTAAAATATTTTTTTTCCTTCAGTGTCTGCTCTAAAGCCGTGTGTGTCACTAAGACCAGTCAGATGAGCTGATGGTTCCTCTAAGTTTTATGTTACTACAGTTAATATTCCCTAGTTACTGTATCGTCACCGACTCAACTGACTCAAGGAAAAGCATGCTGCATCTGCAATGTGTGACACTGGTTCCTTCAGAGCACATGAATGGGGACTCTGGCCCTTTCAATCTGAACATACAAATCGGGATTCAGTCTCTCTGCCTGAGGAGTGTAAGCAAAGAGCTGAGCTGCCTCTCAGCTCCAAAGAGCTGACAGCCACCTGCAGAACAGCTGCTCAGATCTGAGACAGCTGAATGTCTCTCTGGAGGTACAGTACTTGTAATTTGCTATACAGAGAGTAGGAAACCTATACTACTAACTAAAGTTGGGTGGAATCATTCAGGGTCATGGAACTTGGAGCAAGATGGTTCCCTTGAGCCTCTTCATATATGAGACACCCTCCAAGGTGTGACGGTTTTGTTATGAGGTGGAGTATAGGAAAGGGGTGGGGGAGACTGCTGTATCTACGGAAAAAAGCCAAGGAAAATTAGACAAACACACATTCTCTCCTATGGCTACCAATGAAACAGTCCCTTTTTCCTGACAAAATGTAGCCTGCTAATGGACATCAAAGTGTTTTCAACTGTACTGGATTCTAGCACTGTTGAGCTTTCCCTGAGTGTTCATTAATCTAATTGTGAGGCAAATGCCAGCTTCAGACTAAAGGCGACCTAAATGTCGCACCACCCTGTAAGCATTAAAATAAAGAGTGTTCAGGAATTAATGAGCCTAGTGGCCACATTTCTTATGCATAGCAACTGGTAAATCTCACCTCATGCCTCTCTGACATGAAATCCTCCTCAGTCAGCTATCTATTGCCTAGGCAAGTTGCTTTTCTTGCAATTGTCAGATAGCTGCTTTTTACCAGCTGCTTTTTAACAAACCACAGAGGGTGTGGATCACATGAGTTAGGACTTTTGATTAGCTCTATACAACATGAGAAGTTTTCTTTCCTTCAACAAAACCTTTTTGGCTTCCCTTCCCGTGTTTTCTCCAAAATCACAAGATACACTTGACTTTCCCCTGAGATATTTGAGAATAGAGAGCTGACTCCTCTTCCTTCTCTTTTCAGTTTCTTCACTTTCTGTTTTCTTTCCTCTTTCATCTTGCTTTTTACCCTTCATGAAATAGCAAAGGACAGCACTGTGACTGACAGGGTAGCAAGAAAAGAGGAGGAAAAGCCATTCTGAAGGGTGATCTGAATTACCCAATTAACAGGTCACAGATTTAGCAAGGTTCACTTTGAAATAACAAGAGATCTCAACCTTTTTTTTTTTTTTTTTTACACGTCCATGGTATATCTGAGAACAAAGAATTTGGACTATACCTGCAGATACAGGAGATAGACTTTGGACACAGTAAATCATTAGGGGATGCGTTGTTTTTCTTAGATTCTGCTATGACTGTGAAAAGCTAATGCAGCCCTTTAGTGTAAAAAGGTAATATCTCTAGAAGGAGGGAAGTGAGCTCATCTCTGAGGACAGAGCTGTGAAGCTACATCCAGATTTCCAGTTCTAGGCTACTGTGTGAAGCCCAACAGAAGAAGGGGCTGACAGGGACTTCAGCAGCGAAACCGTGCAGTTTGCAGGCAAAGCCAGGCTTCTGGCTGGAAAGGGCAGGGAGCTTTTCGCTTTAGCTGACTGTCTGAGCAGCTGGCTGCTGCTCAGCCGGTGCTGTGGACCACCTATACCAGTGCTGGTATGAGCCAAAAATCTCACTCCTTAATGGTAATGGTCATCTCAGAGCCTGTTGTTTTACTGGCAAAGCTGGCATTGGGTTTCCCCTTATGCACTACTTTGCACTGATAAAAGCTGAGTTTCAGCTGCCGCTTTATGGTGCAAACGTAAGACCCTTCAGCAATTCTACACAGTCTGCTCTCTTCTTTACCACTCCAAATAATTTTTTTATCAGCAGAAAACTTTGGCATATCTCTCTGTTAACTCCAGGCTGCTACATGGCCTCGGGCATCAGTGTAATTTTTAGGTTCTTCTGTGAAATACAGGAATTTAGTTCTCAGTAGACTGCAATGCTTCAGTAATATTTAAGTTATTAGATTAATCGCTAAGTTCTTGATAACATGCAATGCCCAGTTATAATCAGGGATATGTTCTTCTGGTATTAAACTTTGTGAAGCTTTAAAATACATTGAGCTCCTATTTCTGTACTGAGACCCCAAATCACAATAGTGGGCGTCTGAGCATATGAAGCCTTGTTTCCTATATGTTTATTCCATATGTCCTGTATCTCTGTACCAGAATCATTCCAGCTTCCCACATGTTCTGTAATCCCCATCATTAAAGTACTTTTAATATTCTCCCACGTTTCTTACATATATGGGTTAAAACAGGACATATTCTGGCTGGTTAAGAGCTACCTATGTGCAGATTGGCAAGCCACTATATATGCCCAGGTAGACCAGCTAGCTTACAACCTTTAAATATGTAAGTAATGAGTTTGGTCTGTCTTTTTCTCAACTAGAAGAATAAATTAGAATAGTTATCTTGTTCAGTCATCTAAACATTTGACAGAAGTGTAGAAAATTATTATCTTGGGTACTTCTGCGTTAAATTTGGTTGAAATTTGCCATGAGGATGAAAAATTATTAAATCCAGATAAATGCACAGCTAGCACAGTGGCATAAACTCTGCGAACTTAGGAGACAAGATTTGTGTGTGGAAGGGGCATCCTGCTGCCATCACTGTCCCTAGGACCTGTTAGGAAGTGTATGGAAAAAGTCTAGAAGATACCACATAGTGAGGGTTTGAAGACTTGGAAGTGATGGCAAAGACCAAAGGGGAGTGATCTTTCCCACGCTGAGTGCATGAGTGAGGGTGCAACTACTCATTGTAGAGAGGATGAGGTGATGAGGAAAGAATGATTTGGTCTGTAAGCACCAATGCTTTTGAGCTTGAGGACGTTAGCAGGCCTTGAACAACTTCTGCTATATCTCACTGTTATAATGTCCCCATGGCATTTGTAGTCCCTCTTCTCTTGGCCCTCATGCTGCATGCATGACAGCAATTAAACAATTAATATTGCTGATTACTAAAACTCTCACTCTTCTCTACTTTGGTGCAATTCAAATGTGCCAACTTTGCCTTTTGGCAGCATGTATCTATAGTTTCAGTAATTCTCAAAAACTCCTTTCACAGCCTTGGAGGGAGTACAGATGAGCTCTTGGGGCTTATTAAGGGCATTTTCCCATTGAAATTCTGTATGCAGTGTAGCTGGCTGTCTCTGCTTCAGAAGAAACTTTGATAGGCAGCCATATTTGACAGCTGTATGGCTTAATATGGATAAGTGTCTTAATAACTGACTTAAGCCTTGAACTTTTAAGACTGCTGAGTGATGTCAAATAAAAAAACAATTTTCGACTTGTCATGCCGAATAATTGTTGACATTGTACTACCATTTTCTTCCACCTTCAGCCTGCTGGCAAAGAACTGTGGGGAATTCTAACCATCCCATTTTAACTTTACTATTAATATAATCCATCCATTTTATTTTCTATCAAGTGTATTTCATAGCATTTTGCAGTTGCTAAGGCTGTTATATCATCACAATACTCTGAGGCTGCAATTAAAATTTAAAAATGTTTTTGTTTGATCTTTCTGGAGGGAGAAGGTTGATGATGGTGAATTGTAATGATCTAGTGAAGAGTTAATATAAGAAAAACACTTTTTTCTCAATCTATTAACAATTTTCTCCAAATCTCTGGGATTTCTCTGGTAACTTACATGATCACATTATAAAACAAACATTATAACACCCGATAGAGATTTAAGAGTGTATGGGTTCAGTGCTATTGAGAGATAAGAAAAAGTCAGAAATTTACATATATATGCATACATACACACACACGTGTCAAGAAATACAGGCTCGTCAGTCTATAGTCATTTCAAGTAGCATGCTCTAACTTTGAAATTTGGGTGAACCTGACAGGGTCTCATGCTTTCATAACATTTGGATACTACATTCTTCCTGCAAGTGCCTATCTTAATAATTACCATATCATTACTGAAATGGATGCCCTTTCAAGGTATTTTTTTTTAAATAACGTGCTTTTCTAGTAGCTGGCCATTTAAATTTGGCCAGGATGTGCTGTCATGCAGTGTGGTGAGTGGTTATTGCATTTTGTCTCCCACATCCATGTGATACTTTCCAGCTAAAGTGCACATGAGATGGAAAGGGATTCCTCAGCAATGTCAAATGAAATAATGGTGACAGAAGGATTTCAATTTATCAGGAAAAGGCATAATGAAATCCAATAGCTGGAAGAGAAGGCAGAGAGAGTCTTATTAGAAATAGGGTGTGCGGTTTTAACAATGAGGGATAGCTGTCTCTTGGAAAAGCATAGCTAAAAATGCAGTGAGATCTATGTTATCTGGAATCTTTATATATAAAAATGGATGGCTTTCTAAAATATATGTTCTAACTTCAGGGGAAAATATGAGCTGCTTGTAATTTTTTTTTTTTTCAGTGACATTCCCTGGTCTGTTCTGTTGAGTAGATCAAAAAAAAAAGTGATCGCAGTAGTTGTTTTCTTATTTCCAAGCTGATAAATATATGTTCTACTGGTCCTCAAAACTTCCACACTTTTGACAAAAATGAAGGGGAGGCAGGGGGGAACCATAGTTGCATTGTGATACACCTTGATGTTTGGGTTTTTTTTTCTCCTATCTCTATTTGACCCTTTTTTTGCCTGCTGAGGAGGAGATAGAGAACTCTTGAATATACCTTTCAGCCAAAAGAATTTTTTTTTTATTTTGGAAAAAACGAAACTAAGAAACATGCTAAGTTTAAAATAAATTTCCATTTGGAGGTACACAAGAAAAAAAAAACAAACCCCAATTTGTAATGTGTTGACTTATTCTTTTAATGTTGAACCAGCACACACTAATCTTTTTATGTGGTGGTGGATGACTCTTAAGTATTTACTCCAGAAACTTCAAAGAGGAGTGATAAATGCTCAATTGCATCTACAGCAGGTCAAAAGAAAGGTGATCAGTAAATATTCAAATATCTTTCTATGAGAGGTGGAGATGGCCTTCCCTGTCACTAGTTCAAAATTTTTGTTGCAATAATATTTTTGGAAGGAAGGGGTAATAAGGAGATAGGATTGGGTTTATGGGTGGTATTTTGCTGATTTTTTTTTCATCATCTTACACAGCATTGTTCCAGTTGAGCACGTTTTTTTGAAGGATTGCTTTATATGTATAAAATGAGTTAACTGAGTTTGTCTCCTCCTTTTGTGTCTAGAAATCTAGTCACGTCTTTCACGTTTATAGTGGTTCCCCATTGTTTCTGATCCCCAGCCCCTGGAGGGAAGGAGGGATATGGCTCTAGTGAAGACTTCAGGGCAATATTCTTCATGGTAGATTTGGAGATTACTTCCTTTAGGAGATGTGTCCACATATGAATGACCTCATGTTCTTAATTGCAGAAATTTCTGATAGGTAAACTCATCCATCAGATGGATCGGAGATACTAGCACTGCAGATATAAACCTACTCATGCTTTACTACTAAATGGGTTCATATCCTGGGCAGACAAGGATTTTTTTTTTTCATTTCTCTTTGTCCCAGTTATACTTATATTGCCATTAATATGTATATGAAGTTCTATAAAAGGATGTTCCTACATGTAAGCTACACATTTATTGATATAAATGTAAAAGACTGATAGAGGATATTTTTTCCCCCATTGAAGTGTTAATGCAAAATTTACAAGGTGTTTCTGTAAAAGAAGTGTTTTGGAATTTGGAGTGGTGCTTCATGCCCTTCTCACCCCTAAAGGGACTGCAGTTAAAGGACATCTTTTTAATTGCAGTTTGAGATAATGTTCTCCAAGTGCTAGGTACAGGGCAGCCAGACTAACACAGAGCTATTAGCAGGTGGCTGGACCAGCTGGAGTAGAATTGCCACCTGCTACAACATTCACCATTAATTAACTAACTCATCATTAATTGCATGGCCTTCTAACTAATATCATGTGCAATATCTGTATACTATCTAATAAAATCTTTGCCTCGGAATGATAAATCTGAACTCTCAGGGAGACTCTCAGGCATGTTCGGAAGGAAGCAAACATCCCAGAAGTGCTGAGTTCATAGAGCCAGATCTCAAGCTGTTGTGTTTGGGCACAGCACCAAGTCAGCTGCCCTTTGGAGTCAGTGGAGCAACAAAAGTTTTTGCTTGCTGAGAATCCTGATCTAGGAGGGCTGTGTTGAATGGAGTTTCATCATGCCATGGATAAACTACTTCTCTTGAGACAGAAGGTGATTATCAACAAGAGATGGACCTCCATGCTCTGTAGTTCTCTACTGTAAATACTAATCAAAAGCAGCTTTCTTGTTAGCAACTCAGGAGCTTCTGCCTAAAAGATGGCTTCTGTCAGATGGTCGGGTTTTTATGTTTGGTTTTTCTCCTGTGACCCATAGGCCAGATACTTAGGGTGCTCCTCCTTTTATATACAGTCTCAGTCATTTTGCAGAGCAACATGACTCGAAGAAGCAAGGGCTGAAGTATGAACAACAGGCATGGCTTTGGACCTGCAAAAAAGCTTCTGAAATTTCTAAGTTGGTTTGGGAGTTCTTACTGATTTCTAATACACCCCCTTAAATTACACCTAAAAATTGGCTGGCTACTTCTTAAATATTTGTTGGTAGAAGGGCTGGGGAGATCTTCAGAAATCCAGCTGCTGAGGCAGCACTGGTAGTGTTTGAAGATAGAATGCATAATGCTTTTATGTTTCCAAAAAGGAATATTTTTTTTGCACTTTAGCTTTGATGAGAAAGTCCAATCAGTGCTCAGCTACCACATGAGTACCTGAGACTGCTTCTGTGCAGCGCTCCTGAAAGAGAAAAACAGGGGAAGGGAATTTTCTCCTTTGTGCTTATTTACACATTGAAATCTTTACTCCAGATACCACTAAAAGTGTGAATCTCTACTAAAGTAAACAATTGGTGTAGCCCAGTATATTTGGAGGTTTTAAGACCAAATTTTTTTTTACATTGGGTCGATGTGATATAAAGTCAGCATTTTCAGGTCCAGTTCTACTGCCCATGTAAATAAAGTTCAACTGCAAGTGGGAAGTTATTGGTAGGGACACTTTATGTGTGTTTTCTGCTTGGCACTTTTTATGCTTTTGTTTGGCTCACCATCAGAAGAAGACATTGCTGTTTCACTAGAATAAGTAATGTAACAAGTCTGATAAGCTCTGAGAAATGGCAGATTTTTGTATCTCAGATGAATCTAAGAGCAGTGCTCCATTCTGATTCTTAACTGCTTAATCCTAGCTTTTGCTATGATGCCAAATATCAGCTCTTAGGCTCAAACTCCTAATTTTCCAGTAATTAGTCTCCTCCTAAAACCAGGCTCTTTTTTCTTTATTTTCAATCACAATATTAAATTAAAATTCAGAAGTGAAATACTACATCTTAGTTATGGATTGAAGTCTATGTGATAGCTGATTATTGAGATTTTAAAATACGGCTTATTTTGAAATAAAAAAAATTCCAGGTTTGGAATTTGGAAAATGCTCTGAGTTTGAAAGATTAATTCTTTGGGTTTGGAATAGAAAGTATTATAAATGTGCAAATAATTTGAGAATGAAATGAACTCAATTTTCAATTTTTTGTCATAATAAAACAAAACAAAAAATGGGAAAAAAAGGAAGCACAGAAGTTAAATAAAATTATTTTAAAAAATAGAAATACCAAACAATTATAAAAAGCACAAATTGAGTAGGAAATCCTCACAAATCTAGGACAGAGAGAGAAATCCTCCATGAAAAAAAGAAACTTTATTTTTTTGTTTACCTAAATGGTCTTTAAATCTACAGAGTAAAGGACAGTGTTGTTCACCGCAGGACTAATTTAAAGAGAACAGAGAAACAAGTGACCAGCAGCATATTAATGTACATTTCTACACCTTTTGGTTCTGATCTCCGTTAACTTGACAAGCTTTGTCTTGCAAGATACTGAGGTGATTCAAAGTCCCTGATTATTCTGTTTTGGAAAGGGAATAGCTGTCTGGACAAAAAAAATGTTCATAAAGCATTCTCCCTTTTCTTTTTCACTAAAAATGAGATTTTTTTTTTTTCCATCTCAGGAATGTGCAGCTTGCAGTTTTGTATCATTTTAAAAATTGATGGAAAAAGTAATTTTAATCCAAATTCAGATTTTTTTTTTTTTTTTTCTGAATGTCAGAATAATTGCAGAACAGACAATCCCTTTTGCTAATCAACTCTTACAGGTCTGATCTCACCAAGAAACATCTGCTGATCTCAGGGGGGAAAAAGGGGGGGGGGGGGGGGGCTTTTATTATGTGACTTTGTGATCTTCAGCTTTTCATGGACTCTGGTTAGGTCTAAGTGTTGACCCTGGTTAAGTCCAAGATTCCTTTGCATTCCCACCATGGCCAAATCTTGCTAATTTGTTATAAGGTTTCCGTAAGGTTTTTTTCCATAGCTGTAATTCATGGTCCAGCCAAGGATCCCTACCATGTTATGGCATCTCCCACCTTTCACAGGGAAATTATTTATTTCACTGAAAATTAAGGATTTTCAGCTTTCCTGGTGATGTAACCTTGACTCTGATACTTTTTTAAAGTTGAGGAGAAAATGTTCTGGGACATGATTTGGAGGTCTCTATAACTGAGGTTTTCCCCATCTAAAAGAAACCTTCCTTTTCTCTCTCCCAAGATCTACATAGCACCTGGGAGGCAGTAGTCATACAGCACACTGTGTTTTATTGTAAAGATATACCACTGCACTGCATCTATACCAAGGGCTGCCTTGTATCATCATTCAGACTTGACAATTCCTTCTCTCCTTTAACACACTTTCAGCTTTTTACTTCTCAGCGATATGATTAAGCATATAAATTATAAGACAACATGTTAATAGAAAAATAAAGGTTGTACAGACAACATAGGACTAATTTATGCCATTAATTAGAGTGATATTTTATACAGTTAATCAAAATAAGTAGACATGCAAGTTATTCTATCACTTAATAAATTATCATAAAGTCTACTCTAAATCTAATACCTTTCAATTCCTCTAAGAAGATGAATATTCTGATATCAGTGACTTAATCCTCTAATAACTTCCTCACAGCAAACTCCACTTTGGCATAAACGCAAACAGTAATAGAGTTAATAGGTGTTTTTCCATAGCAATTAAATTTGACCTTGAGGAACAGACAGCCAATTGATATGAGGTGATGTATACTCTTTTAGGATATTGTATAGGATTAAATCCTATGATGATGTAAATGGAATCCAAGGAGAAATAACATTTTTATCTTTTTAAAGGAGGCTGATATATGATTATTTCCATGAACGCTGCCTAAAATTAATTTAAGAATTTCATTCAGGACCTTCATTTTGACAGAAAAGGACATTGCAAGGTACCTTGGTTAGATACTTTTTCTCGAATTATTTTCCATGAAAAATGAAATTTTCGTAGTATTTTAAAGTATTTTAAGTATTTTTAAAATAATCTCCATTATTATGATTTTTTCAGAAAAATAAATAATTTATTTCATTTCTACAGAAATTACTTATTTTGATTTATAAATTAGAAAAAGATATTTCATTCTGTTCTATGCAGCAGCTTGTCAATTTGGCATGAGAATAAATCTTTGAAACATTGAGATTTTCAGGAGAAGGCAGGGGGGTTTTGTTGTTGGTAGTGGTGGTTTGGTTTTTAATCATCTGATCTTCCTGCAAAGCTGAATAACCTCACAAGCCCAGTTTGGTGGTCAGTGTGAGAAAAGCACGTAAAGGCCAAATGCAGTGTTTTACACCACTTAAGTCTTACATTTAGGTAGTAGGATGGCTGCTGTTTCTTGTGAGAATGCTCCCTATTCATTTTATGCCCAAAAAGCAAGTCTTGTTAGCACAGGGGTTGGTCTTATCCAGCCTACAGAGGCAATGAGTAAGTGGATCTTTTCAGGTCCTCCTGAGCTCAGGTTTTCTCAATGTCTTCCTTCTCCTGGATGGCCACAAGCACCAGGCAGGATCTCTGCTGACCGAGTCTGAGATTTGAGCATCTGGCTCAGAAGGGAATGAAAAAAGAGTCTTCAATATTTTACTGAAATGTAAATAAATGAGCATGTAACTCAACAACACTGTCTGGTGTTAAATGTTGGCCCAGCTATTTAGTAACTGAAAGTATTTTAACCCTTGTAATCTTATTAGTGTCAGTGGATTGCTTTCTTGATTCAAAATCCATAACCATTCAATCAAGCAAGCTAGGGCTGCAGCAATGCTTGGGTTTAAACCCAGATGATGTAGACTAGACATTATTTTTATGCTGCATGCCTTCATAGTATGAAGATCTTCATACTATGAAGATCATCAGCAATAGTGGTAGTTAATATATATGCTCCCTGAAGTCCTGAAATACATTTTAATAATCAATAGTATCTCAATATTTTCACACAATGTATTTTGTGATAACAATATCATCTTTTTTCCTCACTTGTCAAACTGAGTTGTCCTTATATGATTTATGAATGTGGCATCATATTTAAGATGCATAAGTATTCAGAAGTGCTTTTATATAGTACTTTCTCTTGAGCTAGTTTAATCAGGAAAACTAATTCTGACTAAATCTGAGCTCTTCAGAGAAAATAACATTTCCTGAAAAAATTGGATTCAGCAACTGGTGTCACCTGTATCGTACTAATGTTTCACTGGCCTAGAATTACCTGTAAAATAGTAAGGACTTGTCTGTGAAACAATAATGAGGACAGGTCTTTGCAATAAAGTAAACCTGTTAATTTTAAAGTGGATTACTAACGTGAATTAAGACTGTGACTAATACTATCAAAGAGGATTAAAGCTATTTTAAGTTGGTTTAACATAATTCACTTTGGAAGTCAATGGTATTAAGTTCAGTTAGATTTGGATTTTTTTGTTTTCTTAACCTGGGTGGACCTGTAAAGACCAGGTCTCCAGTGACAACATCTGATTAGATGTTCTATAATTCAAATGGGCAAAGCAAATAGAAAGCAAAATGCAGAGGTGGGGTAACCGGTCCTGCCAGTACTAGAACTTGGGGTCCTCTTGTGTCCTCCCTGTCAGCTGAACCCAGGATGGAGCTGTCTGTCCACATTGGTGTGATATTACCTTCCAATGTGGCACTAGCTAGGGAGAACATATGGAGGGAGGTGACCTTCCTGGCAAGGCTGTAAAGCTTTCCTTTTGCTGTGTGCTTGGATGACAACTGTATACCGAACTCTTCCCATAAATTGTGAGAGCAGTGGATTTAGGTAGTCCCTCTAATTCACTTAATAAATCAGTGAAACAAGCTGAGGCATGAGTTTCCTGCTCTAAAAACCAGTTGAACCACCAGCAGAGTAGTTAAGTGAAGATGCTCCGTATGAAGCGGGTGAAAGGAACAAAATGTATGCGATGGGGGAAGATGGCAAGTGGGGTCCGAGTCTGCTATAAGGATGATGGATAAGGGACAGAGACAGATAAGAAGGAGCAGAGCTGAGAATGTTCTTGCTGGCCAGGAAAAGTAGCGGGGGAGTTGTGTATTGAGGGCAGCCAGAGGAGATTCAGTGATAGGAGTGCTCAGTGATATATAGCTGCACCACCACCAACACTGAAATGGCAGCAGAAATTTCATGGGATTTCAGAGCTAAAGCCAAAAGATTTTTTAATATTTTTTTTTTATTAGAAAGGAGGATTTTTCAACTATGTGTGAGTATATATAAGTGTATATATGTAGATATACATATAACACTCCCCCCCCCACCCCCACCCCCCCCCAATATATATTCTTCTGGAAATTCCAAATTGGTCTCAAACAGGGATATCACAGCTCAGGTTTCTGGTTGTTGGGTTTCGTGGTGTTTTTTGGTGGGTTTTTTTTTTTTTTTGTCTTTCCCCTCAACTTTGCTTCCCCACTTTTTTTTTTCCACAGGAAAAATCAGGGAGGAGGAGGATACTGAGACTATGAAGAGTGAAGGGAATCCTTCTTCTTTTCCCAACACAATTTTTTAAAAGCTGAAAAAATGTTAATAGTGTTGGAGTTTGATATTTATTCTAGGAGAGAAAAGTCTACAAACTAATAGGAACAGCAGGGAATTAATTCCAGTCCAATTCAAATAAAAATTGAGAAAGAAATAAGTCACAATGACAAGACATTTAGCTATTGGAAGAAACTACTGGAGGAAATTACGGATTTTGCAGATTTGGAGTCTGCAGACAAGGTTTATTAACAGGGTTTTTTGATTATCTGTTCTATAAACATTTATTGTTTTAAAGTAAATGAATGTCGCATTGTTCTGAAAGTAGAAAGTTTTGGAAAGGATCCTGTTAGGTGCAATCAAAGCCACCCTGGCAGTAGGAGGTGAGTGGTCAGGCAGCAAACAGGAATGCTGTTCTTCTTGCAGCCCCTTCAGTACCATCCCAGGTATTGCCATGCCTCAGCCTCTGCCCATAAATTTCTTGGACAGAAAAGGAAAGGGTGAAGGTGGGTGAGGGTAGATGCAGGACAGGGACAGAAGAGTGGGGGAGAGGAGCAGCATGCTGGGCTGTCTGCAGGGCGGGAGGGGTTCAGGGGGGAGAGTCGGTGTGTGCGTACCTGCAGGAACTGAGCAGCAGAACGGTAATGATGCAGGTGGCCTGGAGTACTGCGGGGCATGTGCTGAAATGCCATTTTTGCTTGTCTTCAAGTTTTTTTGGTTTTAGCAAAGCTAGCAGCCTTCCTTCAAGTAAAGACTGGATAGTCTCTTTGTAAAAAATGAATTTTAGTTAAACATCGGGGTCCTTTTTTTCCTTTTTGGCTCAGCATAGCAGTAAAGATAATATTCTCTGGCATGTTAGATGGGAAGGAAAACTTGATGAACTAATGATCCCTCCTAGCCTCAAATCTATGAATCTATTACTGGCGTGACTTATCAAGATTAAATGTTTGTTTATCTTCCTCTTCTCTTGCACAGTGAGAATAAAAAGGGGAATAGTCATTGTGTTCAGGCTGCTGAGGAAAAAGTGACATAGAACTTCAGTCTTAATTGTCTTTTAATTTCCTTTATCTCAGCTTTTCTGGAGTAGTGTCTTACTATTATTACAATTAATACTGTTCTGTGTAAAAGATGCATAGTTGAATAGTTGAAACTAGAATTCAGGAAACTAACAGCAAAAGCTTGTCAAGTGATTAATGCATGTGTGGCATTTAGACTGGCACATTTTTATAACCTAAGTGGCACTGACACTGGCGGATAGCAAGCTCTCAGAGTCACAGAAGATGATTATAGATAGGGTCACCACTGGTTACATTGATGGAAGTAACTGATTAATGACTTGCAACAGTAGAGAAAGACCAGAGATTAAAGTTGGCAAGGCAGTCAGCCTGTGCTGATGGAAGACAGATGGTTTCAGAAGAAGAGATGATTTTCATAACCTGAAGAAATAAATGAGTGAATATGTGCAATAGCAAAGCTGGGAAGAGTTAGGTTTTCAGTGTTATTGAATGCTCTGTGTCACCACTATGGATCTAATGAAAGATCAATGAAGATAATACGAACAAATGTTTCTTATTTAAGAAATCGCACTTTCTGAAAGTTCAGCTCACTCAGTGGAAACCAGTATAGTTCAGTGGGATAATGTTAGCTCATAGCATTGCAGAACCTATGTCTGAAACTTCAGGACTTCTTTTGCCTTAACATCCTGATTTGTTACCATCCAGTTGAAATCAGCATCCACTCAGTAACAGGAGCTGCTCTCTGAGGGAACTGTAAAGCATGAATAACATAATACCACAGTTACCTAGTTTGTGATTTTTATCATCAAAGACTGCAATATTCACCGTACTTACTTAGCATCCACTGTAAGCAAGCAAACTTCCCTCTGCTTGTTGCTCATTCAAGAAGGCTCAACTTTTGTCTTCATGGCAGTAAATGCTTATGTGCTTGCCTGGCTAAGACCAAAAAGAGGGTTTCAAGAACTTCCCTGCACGGAGGAGTTTCTGATTGATTATGAAAAACAACTTTCTTATACTAATCATGTTTATTATTTCCACTGTATCTAGCTGGAAATATATGCTTATAGAAAAAAAAAAAGTGCAAGTCTTGCTCTGTTTCCAAGTTGCTTATGGTATTCTTTGTTATTGCTACAAATTTAGGGGAGGTGATTGTTAAGCTACATCCATCTTTGAAAAGGTAGCTTCTGTGCATTTCGGTGGAAGCCCTACAATGAAATGATTGCTTTGTTAGGAAAGCAATGTGTTAGGGACAATCTTGTCAACTATCATACAGTCTTTAGTCTCACAATATCAAAAGAAATTATCAAGAAAGTGATGAAACTTGAACACCCCAGGAGTCCTTTTGCTTCCCTAGACCTGATTTTAGCCAAGGTAAATTATTGGCCATGTGCTAGACTTGCCTGCTGGTAACAGCAGAAGATGAAAGTCAAAACTGTGATTGCCCCTTGCTCCTTCAACCCTTTGCAGTGGTACTAAAGCTCTCCATGTCATTGAGAGATGCAAAACGAATCAATTTTTTTCTATTAATCTTGAAAACCCTAGAAGTCCACTTAGTTATGAAGCAAAAATCAGCATGATCAAAAAGTTTTCTGGAATTCAAAATGAGCATGACTTTTGATATATATTTTTTTTCTTTCTCTTTTCTAAAATATTACCTCTTGCTCTGTGGGACCATTATTACTTTTCTGTGCCTAAAGAATTTGAGATATCAGACCATAATATTAACTCTGGTCATCTCCTGCTGAATGTGTAAATGCTTAATATCTGTTTGTAACCTCTGGTATTTGAATAAGGGTTATTTGGTTTTCCATATGACCTAAGAATTTATTGCTTTTCCAAATGCCTTTCACTCATATAGACAGAAATAGTTAACTAATAAAACTTATATTGGCATTTTAATAATGGAGGTCTTTAGAGGAGGAAAACCCAAAACGTAGGCTTAACTGTAAAAGCAGTAACAACTCTAAGACTAAACCCAGGAGTTTACATCTGAATGTTATCAAACCAACTGTGTTGTGTATGCTGCAGAGACTGGATTGCACACCAGTACATGCATTTTTTCCATTTACCAGAGCCCATGTACCATCTTGACAGAAAAACTGTGTCTAAGTGGCTTAAAAGATGGGAGAATAGCTACAAGTATGAAGACTTTTACTTGTCTCCAAGTGATAGACCCAAAATTATACTAGGTGCACACCTATGACTCATTTTCTTTTGAGAATCAAGAAAAATAGGCATTGCAGAAGAGAATGGTGAAAGTAGTATAATTTTTCAATGTTAAATTGTGTGGATTCAATTGATCCAGAGAAGAAGTTGAAGAAAAAATACATTGACCCATGTTAAAAGAAGCAGATGCATTCTGCTGCTAGAAATGCACTTATATGTCTGCACTTCGTAGCAAAACCAAGGATGTGCTTTTTGCACACTCTGAAATTGATTCATGTATGCTCCATAATTCCCTAGGTTTTTAGGAAATAAATCCCACAAAGACACTGTGTTCCAGTCCAAGCAGTGCAAGGGCTGCAGCCCTCAGGGATGCTGCAGACCATGGTGGATGTGGGCTTGGGCACACCAAATGAAGTGCACAGTCCCTTCGGTACTCTGCAGCGCATATTTCAGTAGGCGAGGAAAGAGGCTAGAGGATTTTGGTGCAGAGGAAGAAAGTGGTGAGATCAGCATTTGGGGTTTACAGCATGGGTTTGAAGAAGGGATGTCTGAGATTCATTATCTTCATCCTCCGTTTTCCATTTTGGAGCTTCATCCAAGACTTAGATTTCCATTTGTCTAAAGTGCCTGGATACTTAGCAATGCATCATCTGTTTCCAGTACTTCTGTTGCATGTTGAAGCTTCTCCAAGCACATGCAAATTAGTTGTGTGTAAGTCTGACAATTCATCAAATGTGGGAGATTGCCTTCATGTGGATTCCATACATTCCAAATTCACTGGCTGTTTGTCTATATGTCTGTGGATTGTATTTCTATCCAGGAAATTCAGAGAAGGCACCACTTCAAAGAAGAGAGAGTTTTATAGTTCATCTTGTCCTAACCTTTGTAAGAGCGTTCAGGCTCTAATAAACATCTTGCTTTAAAAAAAAAACCAAAAAACAATCAAGCCCCAAAACCCTAACCAAAAAAATCCATAGATGATGGTTCTAGCATGCCATAAATCACAAAAGCAATGAAGCCACTACTTTCTGATTGAAAGAACTTTACATGATCTGTCTGCAGAAAGGATATTCTGTAGGTATCTATCTACATGGAATTGTGCTTCAGATAGGATTTATTTCTTTGATCCAATTCTGAGCTCCTCCTAGTGGGTGATTTTACAGGACTCCTCCAACCTAAACATGAAATATTTAAAAGAGACATCAAAGGAGGTGATTTCATGAAAAAAAAATCCTAAGGCACCAGCTGCTTGAAGTACAGATTATAATGTATGTCAGAACTTGCATATATTTACTTTTAGAGGTTCTTTTCTTTCCCTGAAGTCTGGGGTGGGCTGTATATACTGTGCCAGTTCAGGTCATTTCATGGTAGTAGCTACTTCATCAGCAGGTTTTATGCTAAAGCTTTTGGGAATCTTTCGTACTTGTGCAGACTCCTTTCTTGTGTCTCATGCTAGGGAATGATACATAGGTTGGTTTGGTGTGTGTGTTTGGTTTTTGTCTGGGGTTTTTTTTTTTTAGTTTGTTGTTTTGTTTTGTTTTTTTTTTTAAACAGCTACCTCACACATCAAGCAGTTACTCTTTATTTAAATAAGAATAATGCCAAAAAATTAGTGGATAAAAACAGGTCTGTAACACTTACATAGATAGCCTTTGAAACTTGTCTGCATATTGGTGGTCTTTTAAGTCTTCTTTCTCATTTGAATGATTTACAAGATATTACTGTATAATGCATAACAAAGAAAATAATTTTATTCTGATTAGAATAGCAGGCAGAGGTGGAAAGGTACTATCTGTCCTAGCAAGTTACTAAATTGGAAGAATATGGCCAGTCTAACCTTTTTTCTTTTTCTAGCTATGTCAGTTGATGTCTGCAAGATCATTGTACTCACTGATGTTCATGCCTACCTTTGAAAGTTTCAACAAGCAGAATTTACAATCATCCAGACAGAGATAAGACCAGCCCTTGCTGCAGTCTTTAGAGGTATGGTTTTAGCTGTTACAAGCTCAAGGTGGTTGGTCCTTTGCCAGCTGACGTATTGGCACCAACTATGCATTAGGTGTTGGTAGCAAAACCATTCAAACTTGAAATGTAGAGATCTTCCAAGAGAAAGCTTGTTTGTTATTTATGTAACTAACCTTTGTGATTTTGCTTTGTTGTTTGAGAAAGCATAGTCTCCATAAATAACAGAGGTAAAGTTCTAGGCTTGTAATCAGTCAGCTGTTATTTAAAGGAACTGAAAAGTGCTTGTTTCAAATCCAGACCCAAAATAAATATCAGTAGTATCAGCTTCAAAATTTCTTTCAAAGCAAGATTTATTGTCTGTATTTAAGACAGTAAGTTCTGGAAAACTCTAAATACAACTGAATTTAAAAGACCACAATGAATTTGTCAATGAGTTGCAATATTCTCAAAGGCCTGTTTCTTTTCTGACCATGAGTCTATCCGGGCATATCTACAGCAACTTTAAAATAACATCATTGACATGGAAAAAGTGATAATGTGACCTTTTATTTTATTAAGAAGTATTTCTGATATATGAGGGGAAAATCAATAAACTTTTTCAGTTTGATACAGGCAGATTTATACAGCTGGGACAGTAGCTGAGGCCAGGGCAAAGCATTTGCAGATAGGTTATCACACAGGACCCTAGCATCAGAATCACTTCTGGTGATTAAATCAGAAGTGATCAACTTTTTTCTTTTTTTTTTTTTTTTCACAAATTAAACAGAAGAAACTATAAACAGAATTCCTATTGAGGTTTTATTTTCTTCCTTCCTAAACTAAATGCTTAAGTATGGCCTCCGAAGAGGATTTTCTTTATGTAGCAACTGCTGCACCTTTCTTACCAGTGGTGTCCTTTCCAAACAAAAGAAACTCCTTTTTTGAAGCAGCCAGAGAGAGAAACAGTGATATTCAGCCAATTGGGTGTCTCTGACACCCTGATGCTCTCTGCTTTCCTTCCTTTGGGTTCTTTCCAGCTACTCTCCCTACCTCTGGCTCATGCTGCTCTACCAGAGCTTTAGTTAATGTTCCCAAGAGCTAGCGGCAGTGATCACTGCCCCAAAGCTGGTTGCATTTGAGCACGTTTATCAGGCACCAGTTTGACCCTCAGCAGAACGACTGCAGTAAACTCTGCTTTTGCCATAACTTTGCTATGGCTCTGGCCAGAAATGCTTTGTCTCTAATTGTTTCTCTCGATCTCGGATGAAGCTAGGAAATGTTATTGTAGGGAGACAGGGACATGTGGTATGCAGCTAATGAAGATAGAGAAAAAAAACTATTCTATTTTATCTATGATGCTCCTGAAAAAAATTAGATTTCTGTACATTCCAACTTTTTATCTCCACAGCAACAGCATTCAGGACAAAATGCAGATGCAGATTTAATCACCATAGAATAATTTAGGTAGGGAGGTACCTGTAGAGGTTGTGTTGTTCACCCTGCTGCAGCTCAAAGCAGGTTGAACTAGGTCAGGTTGCTCAGAGCTTTGTCCATTTGAGTTTTGAATATCTCAAACAATAGAGGGTCTTCAAACTGTATTTAACTACGTACATTGGGTTTGATTCTCCCCGGCCTTTTGCCTCCTGTGTTCTTATCACCTGTGCAAAAGTGGCTATGAAATGCTTCAGGGCTGAAAGGCATTTTGTACATGTGCTTTGCAGAGGCATAAAAAACTGCACTTAATCAAATCCTCAACTCTTCCCTCAGCCTTACAGTTTAGATACATCTACAGCATTTGACCACTGCAAGCTCCTCAGGGGAAGCATGGACTGAGGAGTTCCTGTATTCATTTTGAAAAATTCCTCTTCTCTTTTTTTCTAAAATTCTTCTCTGAGGAGTTGGTGGTGGCCTCTTGATCTGAAAATATCTTCCACTTCCATTTTAAGACCTATAATCTGTCTTCTAAGAAGCCCAGCTGTAAGGCATCTGCTGTCTCTGATAAAGGGTCTGCCATTTATTTCATTACACTGCTTCTCTGTCCTGAAGGTTTCTAATCATCCTGGTGATGTCAATGCAAATTCCCTCTGAAAGTCTCAAATTTTAGACTTGTGGCAAGCAGAGACAAGCTGAAATAGAGATCACATTAGAACAGAGTATATTGTGCTGTGGTTCAGGCTTATCAGAAAGCATTTTTTCTGTTTTTAGAGCAATACTGTAACACAGTTAATCCATTGGGAAGATGTTCGTTTTCTCTTTGATACTAGTAAGAATTAAAGGTGCTAAACACCTTCCAGGATGAAGTTGTTACAAAATTACCTCTTAGCTCTTATAATGAGTTGCCCTTGTTACCCTTGTTAACTTTAAAATAAAGCTCTTGGGTTTGTTACTTTTATGTATGTAAAGAGTCATGGCAGTTGGTTTCAGGGATGTCTGTATGATAAAACAGTATTTCTACTTGGATTAAAATTAAGATATATAAAATTAAAATTCATTATCTAAAAATGGCACATTGCAAAAATCTAGTCTCACCTTTTGAATGACAAACACTTTGCTCATGTTTCCTTTTTTGAACTAAAATTAATGCCTGAAGATATGATTCAGCAGCAGCACAGTTGCTCCTCTGTCAGATATTTGCATGAATCTTTTCCTTGGCTCTTGCTGCTTGTCCATACATAGTGTGTGGTCTAAAGCAGTGGATTGTGAGGGACAGGGGATCCTACAGCCTGCTCCCTGCAGAGCTGCTTCCCTCCTGCTGCTCCTGTCTGCTCCTCCATGCCCCCTCCCAAAACTGGTTTGTTTAGGTTTAGGGATGGAGTAGATTCTTGTAGCTTTGCTCTAGATAAATATTTCACAGTTTCACCTACAATATTGATCCTCCAAGGAATGTCAGAGGGGTGGAATGTGCATTTTGAAGCAATTGCAGCTGGAGAGGGTCTCCAAGCTTTCAGAGGAAGAGGGGGACAAAATTTATTGGGTAGCTTTCATTTGTTTCAGTTGATTATGTGCATCGAAGCAAGAGGGAGAGTTGGCCAGAGTGTGAATACATCCTGCCAAGAGAATCCTGGAGGTTTTAAGTCCCAGGTTTCCTCTTTTATCTGCAATGGGAAGTTCATCCCTCCAACAGCACTACTGCTGTAGGAAATTGGCTCAGTTTAGCCCTGGAGGGGAGAGCGCTACAGACAGCTCTCACTGTCAGCACAACCTTATGTTCCCAGGTTGTCTCTCCTCCATGTACTCAGACATGCTTGACCTTACTTAGTAAACATAATATGGCAAAAGTCATGAGGATAATGTTGCAGGCTGAAAAATGAGTATGTGCAGTACCTCATGCTGTCATTTTTTATTATCTCAAATGTCAGGTCAGTCTTCATTAGATATAGGACCAAATGCATCCTTTCTTCCCTCCCTTAGTGGCAAATTTCTCCTAGTCCCTCTTTGTTCTATATTTTTCTCTTTCCTCATCTCACGATTCTCAGCAGCTTTCAGCCCAGTTAGTGCAGTGATATCCCCCTCATTTTATGTAGTTTAGCAAGGCAAATGCATGATCACAATTCCCATATTTATTGTGCTTAAACATATGTCTGTATTGCAGCAAAGACCCTCGAAGTTCTGTGATATTATTTCTAGTAAGATGAATCAACCCCAAAATTTCTTTTTAGTTCTTCTGATTTGCCCCTCCTCTGATGACTCATCCTAAACAGGTACAAGGGATGCATCTTCCTCTTCACCAGTTTCTCTACATTGATTTTCCAAGTTATTGGATCCTATATTTCAGTAATTATTTCTCCTGGTTTATTCTCTTTATACTTTATTAGTATCTCCAGTCTTCTAAGCGCTTTGGGATGTATAAAGCAATTTAAAAATGCAATTAGATAGAGATAAAACATGCACAATGAAATACAGCCATCATAAAACATTAAAGAAAATCTTAGTGGTCTAGTGTCTGGAGCCATGGGACAAGACTAGGAGATTGTTTATTCTTCAAAAATTAACCCGGGCAGGTTACTACAAAACCGTTTCACTGAAGATGAATTATTCTGTGCTAAAATGCTGAAGGGAGACGTAGGACAGCAGAGTTCACTTTCCAGCTTTACCAAGAATTAGGGATATTATATTGCACAAAACCCTTGATTTTCCCTCTTCCTTAGGTTCCCACCTGAACAATGGGAAGAACACCCTTTTTTTTCTGAAAGCCTCTGTATATAAACCAAGATTTATTTGGCATAGGGATTTTTTCTTAATTACCAAAAAAAGGGGAAGATCAGTAGCTGGGGTCACCAAGTAAAATTCTACATCTGATGGACTATGGACAGCTGAGGAAAACAGCCTGGGAGATGTTCTTTTTTAATAAGTTCTCCTACAAGGCCCTAGGATGATGACCGTGACCTCTCCCGCTGTCATCTTGGTCACACCATAGATTTTGTGACTTGAAGCTGTGCTGTTTGGTAATAAATTGGGGAGTGAGAAGTGTTTCTGTTGGGTGCATTTACATAAGGGTATCTTATTTTGCCAGTTTCTCATGAGGGATTTCTGTTTCTGGTACCTATGCAGAAACCCCCCAGGCTGAGAGAACAATTTATCCAGCTGTCCTTCCCAGTACCTGCATCCTGCAAGCCTTTCCATCCCTCTTCTGCCACTTAACTGGAAGCCTGTCCAATTAAATAGAGTAGATGACTGTATTCTTGTCACATGCTGATTAAACTTCACTTTCCAGGATAAAGAAGTACTGTTCTCCCAGGCCTTAGTGTAAAAGAATCTTGCCCTAATAAATGGATTTAGTGAAATACCTTACCTGAACAATATGACCAATCTAATCTGAAAATCTAATTCTCTTTAATTAGTTGTTACTTCATACTTATCTTGAATGGCTTGAGAATCCAAAGCAACCATTCTTAATATCATAGCATACTGCTGGTTACTGTTTGGGTAAATTCTTACGATTTCCTGGTGGGGGAATATGGACTTGATTCCTTTCATAGAGCTGAATAATTAGAATCATGCCCTTCAGCTAGTGTGTGCAATTCATGTTTCTCATGCTACACTGTGCAAGAAAGCAGAGCAATGGGGGAAGAAAAAAAATAGCCTGATCAATAAAGGATCTTTCTTCATTTCTAAACCTTTTTGAGGAGCAGGGAGGCTAGTTATTTTCTTATCCCTACTCATTCTTTGTGTGGTTCAGTCCAACTAGATACCATCTTAAAATAGATTATATCCAAAATGATAAATGGAGGAGTTTGTATTGATTTACTGAAATCACACTATAATGACATAATTAGTATACTTATGGATTGCCTCTACTGTGAAGTTAAAAAAAAGGCAGTAGGAAAAAAAGCCCTGCTTACTCACTGAATACTTAAGGAAAAAACAAAACCTGGGAGACACTTTCACATAACACTGTGACAGAGGCTTTTAAAATGTTCACTTTCACATTTTCCATGGTTACTGATTCAGATTTCCATTGTGCATCCTCATTCCACGTGTAGAGTTCTTTGACCCTCATCCAAGAAAGCACTTAAATATCTAGTGAGCATTTGTGGTTGCTGCTTTTTTGACACCAAGTTCTCACATTCTGTGCAGGTTATTAGACCACCTCCTTATCACAGCATGGTGTTTGTGCATCTATTGGCATGTTCTGTTTTGCTGGGACAAAACATTCATCCAGTTTTACAGTTAGGTTTAGCAATTGCTGCAGGGTCTAACATCCCAAAGAACTGAGAACCAGGCCCAGATATTGACACTGAGATTCTGGAAGCAGTGCAACTGCTCACTTTCTTCTCCTGTGCTACACCAGCTCTAATTCATTTGCAAGCTGCATGTTAGTAACGTGAATCCTGACTCATGAGCTAATAATAGGTGACAGGAAAGAAAAGAGCAATGCTTAAAAAAAATTTTTAAAAAAATAGTGAGAGAGAGAAAGGAACAAAAGACTGTTTGATCAACTGGGGAAAAGCAGCAAATTGAAATAATGAGGCAATCTTCTAGTTTAAAGTCTTGAAAATGAGTTTTCAGAGTATCCCTTTTACCTTTTGCATTTATTAAAATGGCCCTTACCTGGGAGGTAATAAAGATAACCCTAAAGTTTTGGAATGAAAAACTGAAGTCTAAGCAAGCACTTAGGATATGCCTTATTAAAATATATTCTTGAAATTTTTGTTCTTATTCTGAGCAAACGGTGGTGATATTTTAATCCTTGTCATCATAGCTTTACAATACAACTTTCTAGCTAAAAAAAAGTGGAAAGCATAGAAGAAAGACACAGTCAACCTCCATATGTAAATTCTGTCAATTTTTATTTTTTTATTAATAAACATGTTTAACAGGTTTGAGGCTATCTCTCTTCTAGTTATGACACTGACTGTCATTAGCTGATTTAGGTGATTAATCTGAGCTCTGAAAATATACAAGAAAATTTGCCCAGTGCAGAATTCAGGGTTGCTGAGAAATGGAAGTACTTAGTGGTCAGTAGCTGGAATTAAGACACTAGTGTCTACTGATTACCCAATTATTATTGAATTGTGCCATAAAATGTAATCTCACGGTACTCCTGGATTAGTCCGTGAAATCCTGTCTTCTTCACAGGTCTGAGTTAAGGAGGAGAGACTGTAGCAAGTATGGAAAGCTAAAAGCAATCCAGATATGGATAAGCCTATGAGGAAAAGCTGATTTTGGGGACAAGAATCTCTGGAGAATTCATTCTTTTGCATGAAAAGGCCTCAGACTTGTATGCTTTTTCTGATGTCCACAGTATTGCCTACTGTTTCATAAAGATAATGAATGTTGCATGTCAGGTACCCCAAGACATCCTTGTGGTGTGGTTTTCAGCACCATTAAACAGCTGGAGCCTGTACTTAGTGTTTGTAAATAACGGGAATTTTACCTAAGGATGCCAGTAATTACTTGCCCTCCGTAAAGGACGGTATCAGAAGGTCGGCACTTTTTAGGTGTAATAAAACCAAAGTGAAGGTGCTGGGAAAACCCGGGAGAAGGCTCTGCCCAGCTTGCTGCAGGAGCGTTTTGGATGTGCTACCCAATTAAACTGGGAAGTGTAATTTGGGCTAGGAAGGAACTCTCTCTGAGTTGAACTATGTTTCACCCCTCTCTGTACTCTGTCTTTGCACTTTAATATTGCCAAAAAAAGATAGCTCTGAGCTTTGAGTCTTTTCTCCTGAGCACACTATACATCATGATTAAATTTCTGATTCTAGTATAGAATCACTAAGGTTGGAAAAAACCTCCAAGATCGCCATGTCCAATCGTCAACCCAACACCACCATGCCTACAAAACTATGTCCCGAAGTGCCATGTCTACACATTTTTTTAACACCTACAGGGATGGTGACTCTACCACCTCTCTGGGCAGCCAGTTTCAAGGCTTGACCACTCGTTCAGTAAAGAATTTTTCCTAATATCCAATTAAAACCTCCCCCGATGCAACTTGAGACCATTTCCTCCTGTTCTATTGCTAGTTACTTAGGAGAATGATTGTAGTCTTCATGGGGGTGAACAGTTTGGCCTGCTGTCACCTTATTTTGCTTGGACAAGAGGATGATGAGGGCAGACCCACCCTCTGCAAGTAACTGAAAGGAAGCTGTAGCAAGATGGGTGTTGGTATCTTCTCCCAAGAAACAAGCAATAGGTGAAAGACATGAAGACATCAAGGTGATTGGTGTTCCTCTGCTCTTTATCTGCATGAAGAAATAAAGCTGGCCCTAAATAAAATGACTGTCACTTACCTGGGTTTCAGAAAGAAACCTATGTGTTTAAAGCAAATAATTGCCACCCTGTGGTTCAGTGTTGCAGAAACTGGAGGCCTAAGAGGGTTGGGAAGTTGAGGTTGGTGCCTCAGCATGGTCAGAGGGCAGGCAGTGCACGGGGCAAAGAGAGGAGTGTCAAGTATCAGGGGAAGGTAATGTGCTGTGAGAAACTGTAATAGAAGAGAAAGAAACCAAGAAATCAGTGGGTAGTACGTGTCACTGGAGATTTAAGGATGGATTCTGTTCCTTTAAAAGGATGAGGAGGTACAGGTTTTAGGTGGTTGTTCTCTAAAGCATCAAATACCAAACAGTAAATATGACTCCCTTTTAGCTTCTGCTCAGAGGTGTAAGGCTTAAGCCACTACTAAATTTGGAAGCAGGAAGCTTGAAGGGGGACATCCTGCCTCCTGATTTTTATAGGCACTTGCTTGGTAACAAAGTGTTTCCAAAGACTTCATGGGGAGGTGTTGTTCCTGAGACACCATTCAGCTCAGTTGGTGGCTTCTGAAATTTTGTAGTGGTCTCACAAAGTTTCTGAGTTGTTGATGTTTCTCTACAATGAACCTCGAAACCTTCTGAGACTTGCCCGTAGTGAGAGTAATTTCTTTGCTGTTGCGCACAATTGTTAGGCAGCACACTGAGAAATGTTTTAATAAAGACATCACTTTAAAGTAAGCTACTGCCATCTGTTCTGTCCTCTAATTACAAATAGGAAAAAAAGGGAGAGAGAATAATTTACAATTGCATCGTAGAGACAGGAAAGAGAAAGAAATGACATAGAGTTATGCAAGTCTCCAAATATGGCCTGCATCATTTATGTTGCTTTCATGATTCATATAGAAATGGAAAATGAAACTGTTCTCTTGTGAGAGGAAAAGTTCCCTATAATAGTGATTTGTTTTCAGGATATCGGAAACTTAATCTGAAATGGCATGTCTGTAACAATACATACCAGTGCCTTCCCTTTTGGTGTCAGATACTTCGTCCTGAGTTGTGTGTGTTTGAGATAAAATAAAAGATATGTTAAAAAAGATGATCTGGTGGGCAGTGGATTGAAACTCAGAATTGAGTACAATTCCCATTTGCATTCTTTTCAACCAAAATAAACAACAATTGGGTGTCCAATTCTCAGCGTAACTCTGGATTTGATGTTCTGTGAGACTTACATAGTACTTGCCTGTGCTTGTGGAACAGGAATAACGGTCCCATATTGCATGGGAGTGTTGCCAGGTTTCAGTCACTTCAGTGTTTGTGGGACATGAAGGGTCTTGCCTGACACAAGTGTATATGATGCACTGAGATATGAAGACTTTGATTTGGTTCTCCGCAGCTTTTTCTGCCATGCTTCCTGCACCAGTATATGCTATCTTCTCTGTAATACTTATACCTTTGCAACAAATATGGACTAGGCTGACACTTAAACACGGTCTGTAATCCCTCTGTGGTGGTGAAATCACATCTCCTTGCTCCCAAAGGTGCTGCTCAATGTGATTCGCATTGCTGCAGTGGAACCTGCAAAATCTCCTGCAGTTGTAATGTTAATTATAATCCTTAGCCATGGGAGGAGTGGCCAAACAAGGAAACAACAACAGCTTGAAGGCACTTTCTTTATCCCGATTATCTTGGAGGCCTGCAAAGCTCTGAGCCTCTCTCTCTCTCGGCAGCTACGTTGCTGCTTCTGGTTGCCAATTATGCACTGCCTTAAGCTGGGGAAGCGCTGACCTCCTGAAGCAAATTCCTGCAGGTCCTGCAATATGTTTATACATTTACTTAATCAAATTGTTATGGGCTTTATCTGAAAGCATCTGAGTGCACTGAACAAACTAAGCAAGAGCAAATTCCCATTTGATGCAGGAAAACAAACTAAAAAGCATGTGACAAAAGGGAAACTTGGATGATAGTTATCCTATCCTTCCAGTCAGAATTTGTTGGTATCTAATCAGTGTGGGAGATCAAATCATTGTATATTCATGGACCTTGTCTTAAATATCTATCAGTGATTAAGTGGTATGAAACATGGTGTTGAAAGGGAGACAAAGCAGGCATGTAGCTCTTCCTTTTTTTTCCTATTTCTCCAATTTGAGCCTGAAGATTTGGGAACGTATGTCTTGTTTCCTGGCTGTAAATAGGTTCATTGCATCCTTTTTTTTTTTAACCAAAATATTGACAATGAGAAACGGAGCCGAGTTCTCTCTCTTTCCCGCTTCCATTCCTCCCAAATAGTAAAAGCAAATTAAACTTAAGTTATTCCAAGCCAGCGCCATCCACCATGTGCAACTGTAGTCGAAGTCTTTGCCACACTGAGGACTCCACCAAAATCACCACTATGTTTTTGAATAAAGAAAGGAATAAAACCCAGACCTGACCTAACTAGCAATAATTTTCTGCGGTCATATGATGCAAGGGGTTCTTAGCCGTGGCGAATGCTTTCACGTGCTTGTTTCAGTTAATGTCTCAGGCTCAGAAGGGATTGCAAGCCTGGATTTAATCATGTCTCTAAACTGAGTTGAATCCTTAGGCACTACAGGAATGAAAATTACTATTAAGTTTGAATCCCAGACAAAGCTCAGAGGGCTGTGTGTTCTTTTGATGCATTTCTCCATATGTAACTGTTGCAGATAAAAGATGGTCTGTAAAAACTTCTCAGCACACAAATACATATCTTTCAGCTTTTCCTTTAATTATGAAAAAAATAAGCTCCAGGCCCAACCTTCCCAAAACATACTTACCAGGAAGCACTGCAAATCTACCTACATTTCTAAATATGATTGCAGTTTTTGATGAATAAAAGACCATCCTAGGACAGGGCTGCCTAGGAGACAGTGTGAGCCAGGGAAGGTGGTGTCCTCCATGTTCCTGCAAAACATGACAAAAGAAACTTGCACAGCTATGAACCCTCTTCTTCCTCTGTTAGATCATTGCTGCTTGGAGAAAATCAGTGGATGTGGTTTATTCTCAAAGGTTAGCATAAATCTGAAGTACCGCAGAATGGATGAAGTTGGAAGGGACCTCAAGAGTGCATCTGATCCAACACCCCTACGTAGCTACACCAAGCTCTCTAGCTTTATATTTGGTGGAAGTGCTCACAATTTTGGCATTGGGATTAAGGAAAATGAGAGGAATGGTTTCGTAGCACTTCTGAGACCCCTCTGCAAACAGATGTGCTCTAATTCTGCCTTGTAGCTCCCCTGAGACAATATGCTATGTCTCAGAAGGGAATGCCTAATCTGAATATTGATGTCATTTTGTAATGAAGGTTTTTGGTTGATCTGTGTGAGAAATATTCCTTTACATAGCTGAGAAACCTTCTCAGTCATCTAATTCCCCCAAATGGATATTACAAGGTCAACCTGCTTCAAACAGAAGATGAAACTAGTATTGGAAATAAATGTAAATGATAAATGATCTTTCTATTGCTGTGGTGTTATATTTTTCTGTAGTCAGCAGAGCATAGTGAAGAAATCACCCTGGATTTAGTTTCTGATTCTCTGCAAATATAGAAATTAGTTTGTGGGACAAATATTTCCAAGAGTCTCTATTGTACAGGTAGTATGCATCTAATCAAATATATTTTCCTATATCTGGAGCTTTCTGATAAAAGGAGAGACTTTTTATATCTTTCTGTGTAACAAAATACTTTGATGGTCAATAATGGCACTAATGCTATAAAACTACTTCAACAGTCCAGGTAGTAGCATTAGCAGCTTTGTTAGGTCTAAGGGGTACATTAAATAGAATGGAAAAACACTTCTTAAAATGCTCAATAATCCTACTTTTTGGATGAATTGTTTGGATCTATAAATTATGTAAAAGAATTTAGCTTCCACAGTTGACAGGACAGCATTATATTATTATTACTGCTCTTTGTCAATATAGTTGCAGAATCATAAGAATTATTTCCAATAAATTATTTCAAGATTGCTTTGTGCATTCTTGAGTTTTCTCAGATAATACCTGGAATTTTGAGGTGGCCTGTGGCAATATAAATATTTCTGTTCCTTTATTAAGGAATTAAACTTCTGGTTTTTTGTTCTGATGAATGTTGGTCGCTGAATGTATCTTAGCACAGGAGAAAAATTATTTCAAGGACAAAAGCTAAATAATCCTTATTATTGTTGAATAAGCATAAATGTTAATATAATCTACAAGTTTGCTTGTGAGTTGGGTCTTCAAACTGAGGTCATAGGGTTGAAAATTATTGCAGGGGAAAATGGCACCTTATGACTTAACAGCAGATCCATATGTGTATTTAAAGTCATAATATATTTTCACTAGGGAGAGAGAAATAACATTTCATTTATTATTTATTTTTCTATTAGCTCTGCAGACTAACTCATTTTGTATAAACTAAGTTGTCTTCTAGTTCTCTGTGCAACAGCAAAGTAATCTTTCAAATATTGTCTGTATTACGTTTTCGCTTTCTATGCTGCTTTAAGGCTGTGAGGCAACCACACAGACAGGCTCCATACACAGAAAATTTATATGAAATGGTTTTACAAATATAAATTTCTGTGCCTTATGCAGTCACTTTTGATCCTTATGTATGGGGGTTTGAATCATTCACTGTCATGAATTTGTGCTTGCTATCCTTATTATACAACAGTTAAATGTAAAAAGAACATGGACTATGGAGAGGGGACAAAGGAAAATGGAGAAGGGAAGATAAGAAAACTTTAGATGTATGAAAGAGTATACTCTAGGGATGGGCATAGTTGTAAGAATAGCAAATATTTCTGCAAGTAATGGAAAGTAATAGCAGTTGAAAGAATATCATTACGATGAAAATAAAGTAAAATTGGAAGGGTTTTAAGAAAAAAATCCTGACTTTTCAAAAAGAAAACCCCTTTTCCTTCCCAACTCTACAGCTTCTTGGCAAATAGAAGGTTGATAATATTTGTGTTTCAGCTTTTACTAGCATTTTTCTAACCCTCAGAATTTGACACAAATAATTGCTTTCAAAATGTGGAAAGGCTGATGGTTTTAGTTCAGTCACTTCACCTCTAATGAGAAAAAAACCCCAGGCTTTTGAAGCAAGGAAAGAACCATAACTGATGGGTATTGCCCAGTCTGACCAGCTGCATAGCACAGCCTCAACATTTCATCAAGGTCTGGGAGGGAATGATATGTGGCGATCCTTCTCTCAGGTGCTCTGACACCTCAATTTTTATCTTAAAAAGTGGTGGTCCCAATACTATTCCTTCTCCTCCTCTGCTTGTTCAGTTCAGGAAGAAAAGAATAATTTTGTTCTCAGATCCTGTTTCCTTTTTAAATTAAAGGCTCTGCACTCTCAAGAAAGTTCCATGATTATTAATCACAGACAGAATGAGGCACACGGGCTTTGAACAGGAGGAGAGAAGCTCAATATTTAGAGAACTTGCTCTAGGGAAAATCACCCAGGTCCCTCTCTGAGATTCCTAACTCCTATGAATCTGTGAGCATCACCACGAATCAGGCCTCAGGGTATTTTCATGGGCCAGTCCCTCTGTTTAGACACTCAGTATTTTTTCATAAGGCCCAAGAGCCTTTTTCTCAGAGCTGACACCTCAACGTGTTAATGAGAACCTTTTCTGCTTCATCTGAGAAAGTCCAACAAGGAACCAAGACAACAAACAAACAGAATAAGCTTTCATGTTTGGCAAATTGACTGTTCTTCTAACATACATCTTCACCATTTTTTTTTTTCCTAGGGAAACAAAGAAGCATTTGTCATTACAAGAGGGTTAATTATATAAATGAAGCACTTTCCATTCTAAGATACAGACTTAATAAAATTAAACCTTGGGACCTCTTAAAGTTTGATCCAAGGGGAAATAAAACCAAACACAACACAGGTCAATTGGCTGAATGTGTTAAGTAAAGGAGGAAAAAAAAGAGAAAATTTGACCATGCACAGAATAGAGAAAAATTTTGAATAGAGAGAAAAAAAAAAAAAAAAAAAAAAGAAAAAAGGAAGTTGATGACAACTGAACATTCATATCGCCAGGGTGCTCCCAAAGCAGAATGCAGCTATTATTTGGAGTGGAAACAGTTTGTGAAGAGTTGACAGGCTGAATTGATTTAAGAGACTCAGAACAAAACAATTATTTAGCAAAAGAAAAGTATAAAGATGGGTAAAGGTTTTCTTAAGCCTTGAACAAAACCAACACAATCTCTTTCCTGAGGTGCAGTAAGTGTTTTTTCTCAAACTAATTTTCAGTGTTGCAGGGAAGAGGGATACAGATTTCAATATCAAGCATCCTGTGTACAAACACTTCCATTATGTTCTTCGTTCCCATTTGACGGCTGCATAGTGGCAATCACTCTGAGCCAGTGTTTATTTGGATTTTTCCTCCTAGATGAGGAAGGGATGAACAGGGAACAGTGATTTTTTTTTTTTTTGTTAGAGAAAACTATAGCCATAGCAAAGTCATTCTGAAAAAAAATAAATAAAATCCTGCGGGTTCTGGGTCCAATTGGATCTGCCTTAAAATCTCATAAAGAAATCCTAATTCAAATTCATGACTGCTTTACATAGCTTCAGTTGTGAAATTATACACGTACCCTGAACCTCTGCTGTCATTTAAAAAAAGATAGCTTGTGAGTATGGCGCTTGTGGACATGTGCTAGAAAACATGAATCCTAAAGGTGTGTAAACCAGGTGGGGGATATAAAAAGAATGTTAAATATGTTTTATATCTTTTGAGGTCTAGCTGATGCTTTTCAAGTCCTCATGTTACATTTCATGAGGGCTGGATCCTGTTGGTGTGCATTAAACTTGCTGTGATGGGATCAGAGCAGAGCATGGCTCCACCTACATGACTGAGATACAGGCAGATTTAGGCTGAGAAATTTCTGACTCCCTTTGGTGGTTTGGGACTCCTCTGCTGTGGTCCCCAAGAGCTGCCGGTGAACACGGCTGTGCCAAGGGAAAAGATTTACCCAACGGGGTGACTCATGACCAAGAGAGGTCACAAACTGCATCTGTGAGAGGATCAAATTTCTCCAGGATCAGGAGTGTTCTTGATTTAAACTTTCAATTGGAGGACTTCATATGCAGATTACTCCTCTTTTGGATCCCCCCACCCCCACCCCCCTCAAGATCTCTAGTACGAAATCAAGCAAAATTTCCATTTGGGGGGTCTTTGGGTGCTGTCTCCTGCCATTTTTTAATTCCCACTGTTCTTTCCCTCTGCTTTAGGAGTGGCCTAAATAAATTGGATGTTTCTTCCACATCTTCCTCATTTTTTGTCCTTTCTTTTTTTCAGAGAAAGGAATAGAATAAAACCAGGTGAATTGTTTACTGGGCTTAATTGCATAGTTGACAAAGTGACTAAACAGAGAACACTTTTCAATGTGTAATTACTATTTTTTTTTTTTTTGGCTAAGTTTGGCTGGTGATGCTATGTTTACCAATTCTTTACCTAAAAAAAGTGCCTTTTTTACATTCTGAAGCCTATGTTCAAGCCTCTTGAAATCACTGGAACAAAACCAGGAGTCAACATCCTCTCCCTTACCCACAGGGGTGGATCCAGTGCCTCTGGGTCCTCTGAGAGCAGGTCAGGATAAGTGTCTCCTGCTGGCTTAATGCTGCGGAGGATTTTTCACCCTCTGTTATGACTGGCAGCACATTTCAGCCTGGTTTATGTGAACAAAGCCAGCAAGAGAGAAGCAATAGGGCACGGATCCTCTGAGGCTTCAAAGCCAAGCTTTTCCCACTTAAATGTCAGTTGACTACTGTTTGTCAGCAGCGTGGAAATCCCCTGACAGAAGGAAATTGAGTCTTTTCTGCTTGTTTAATACCTGCGTGGCAGCAGGCCGTGTGCAGTGCCACACTGGGAAACGAAGTGTGCCCGGGAGGAGCACGGCAAGGTGAGGCTGCCGCCTCGCAAGCATCCCACGCACGGACACTGCGGCGGGCTCAGGGCACCCCAACTCCCCTTTTTTAAGGCCCACCTCAGGGGCAGGAGTTTCCCAATCTGCTTGCTTTTTGCCTAGAAGAGGGCATTCCAGGCAGCCTTTCTATACCTTACCAACCAGTTCTGACTCTTTTGATGCTTTCCAGAGTGTATAATCATGGATACAGAGCCAGGGGCACATGGGCTCTCCTAGGACAGCCTCTGGCCCTGTTTGTGAGTTTGTCCTCTGGCCCAGCACTGAGTTTGGCAATGCTGGAAACACCAGCAAGGCTCTGTCTGGGCTCTGGGGGATGAGGCATAGGGCATTGCCACATGTGAGGGCAGTAGGGTTAGTGTTTTAAGAACCGGAGTCTGCAGTCCTTGCTTGCATCACTGACTTTTGAGGGGATTCTTTGCAAATCAAGGATGCTGTTTGTGTGAGTAAGGTGTTTGGGAGGAAAAGGACCCTGACTCTGCTTGTCTATAGCTGTGCTGAAATCAGGAACAGCACCTCGATTGTAAAAATATAGATAGTCAAAAGGGTTACTCAGATGAAAATTAACGTTTCATCTAGTTGTTCGTAAGACAAATGCTGTAGATGACTCACCGTTGGGTATCACTCAGGTATCACTGCCTGAGTAAATAATGCTATTAATTGTTTGCATTTAGTTCTGTTTGTTAATCTCTCTTGGACATGTTATTTGCAGTTGTCATCAAGATAAATTTGCGCCATGCCAAACTGCAAACAAAGACTTCCTTCCCCACCAGTTTATTCATTCCAGCAGTTTCAATTAGCTGAATTCTGAAATACATCTGTCTTAGGAAGAGAGGTACCATACCTAAGAAGTCATTTTTTCTCTGTGTCAAAATAGCAATATCACAATGAAGATCTGATCTCAATGACTGGAATAGAACTCTGAATAATAGTATCTAATCAAGATATTAATTAAAACTTGTAATATCATCTTAACAGGAACATGTTGCAAAGTTAAATTGGATATTTTTTCCCCTTTTAAATTAGCACAGTCAATTAACAGGTGTTCTTCATATGTAATTATTTTCAGTGGAATGAAAAACTGAGTTAAACATTACAGCTGTATAAGGGTAGATTATGGTCAGGCACTTTGAGAGGATGAAGGCAGAGAGGAGTGAAAATGTGGACCAGGATGCTCTGGCTAAGTTCCAGATTGCTAATGACATCCTACTTAGTCAAAGCTGCCTGATAGTTTCAATTAGTTGCTGTGTACTCCTCATATTTCCTTCGAGGGCTGGGTGCTTTGCAATATGAAATTGAAAAGCTGCTTTCCCCCATGTGTGCCTGCCTTTAACTCTCAAGGGACACAAACTTCAAATAACAGATCTATTTCAACTTCATTTTTGTGTGCAGGAAAGGCTCTTCACTTTATCTATCTCTCTGTATAGGTATATGTATATGAACATACATATGTATGTTTTTCTTTAAAGGCTGCCTACAAACTGGGTGTTTCTGTGGGTAAAATAGTGATTTTGCTTTTCTCATGGAATATCCCTGGGTGAAAATTTGCCACATTGTTTTTGCTGAAAAATCTGGTTGTATATTTTCTAGATTTCTAATTGCACGACTGATGGCCTCACAGCCTAATTCAGCTCATCACCCAGACTGATTTTGAATGTTTTGACAATTATGGTCTAGTATTGAGCTTCCATAGCAAGAATACTTTAGCATCAGTCCCTTTTGATGGGCTGGTGATGACAGGGATAAAACCAGGGATATCTGGCTCTGAAGGCATGGGATAAAGGATAAAGCTGTGTTTGTCCAGACAAAGCCAGATTTTTTTGTTGTTTTGGTATTTGTCAAGTGGACTATTGAGCATCTGTGGTTATCCACATGTAGAGGTCATCAGTGTGACCTGATCATGGGATTTATGTCTCATAATGCTGAAGAGACGGATCTATTCTTCAAGTAAGACTGAAGGGGCACTTCAGAATTAACTCTATTTACCTTCTTGTGAAATGAATATTCAACACTTAAGTGAATGAAATCTGTTTCATTCAAAATCCAAAGCCTGCCAAAATCAGTGGAAGACTTTCCATGAACTTCAGTGAGCTTTGATTATAAGTGAAAAGAATTAATTCTGCAGGAATAAGAACATCTGAGCAGTCTTTACAAGTGAACAGGAAATCATAGGAACAGTTTACATTTATACAGAACTCTTCCCTTAAGGATTTCATTCTACTTTGAAAATGGACTCCTTGAACATGCTTTAACTCCTTTTAAATATGCATACATAAAGAGACACTTTTATTTAAGGAGGTTTTTCTTTTCCCCCATCAAGCATAACTTCTTAATCATGCATTTTTTCTTTCTTTCTGTTTTCTCAGTATTTTTCACCACCTCTAGCCAGACATTAGGTTTCCTAAGACAGCCAGATCCCTGTCTTGACAGGTTATTAATTATCACAGCTGGAGGTGGGGTGTTGTGGCTGTTCCTTGCTGTTTGTCATTTGACAGTAAAACTGGATGAAAACTAAGGCTTTGGAAGAAAACAGGAATAAAATCCAACATTTGTATACAGTGCACATTGGCTGAACAGCTGCTGGGTTGTTTTTCAGACCATCTCAGATGCCTCTTATCCTTCTTCCTTGAACTTCTTTTTTCTGAACTCAGAAACCTTAAAACAGAGAATAATGTGATAGCAGACCAGTACAGAAGGTAGCAAATTGTTGCTGAAAATATCTTGCCTTACTTAATGATATTTCCCAGAAATCTGTAGAGCAAGGTTGAAGTAGGGCGGTGATGCGAGGGTACATTCAAAACAAACAGAAGAGCCCTTCCAACACCAAGGCTGATTACCGGGTATCACTGGGGGATCCTAAATCCCCTACACCTATGTGTTATCTGAAATCACTCATTTGGGGTGTGATTTGTTTGGTTTGGGGTGATGACTTGGTCATTGATTTAATGAATTCTTGCAGTTGTGTGACTGGCTGGGTAAGGTGGGTGTTTGCAGAAGGGTGTTCTTCGGGTTGCCAGGAAGCTTTCTTTCTGCAAGCATCTATGCCACTTGCACACTAAGGTGAAGCAAGGTTCTCCCAGGAGTATGCATGGGCCGTGTGGAAATTCAGCCCAGGAAAGGACAGTTCTGGCATCAAGGCCAATAAGTGTAAAAGTGGCCAAAGAGCATCACTAGAAGCACAGACCCTACAGAAATTGTCCTTTCCTTAGTTTCTGAGGCACCTCTGGGACTGATGTTGAGCAGGGGCATAGAAAAGGAGTTGGAGGATTTTGTGCAGCCCATACCAGGACAAAGCATCTCCTGAGAAAGATGAATTCATATTTGTGTGACGCTTACCTTTTTTCCCCAACACTCCTCTGGTTTAGATGATGTTGTAAGGCTCTGAAGAGCAGCCAATATCCAGGAGAGGGCAGTGCTGTACTCATGCATCAGCTGGATCAAGTTGGAAAGCCAGGACAGTTGTGGAGGTATTGTGTGTGATGAGAAATTTTTCTTCTCATGCAATCAGTTCACTTAATTAGTGACAGATTCTTCTGCCACATTTACATTCATTTTATTTTTGTATCTGGTCAGTCTCTATCATGGAAGTCGCTAGATGTCGTCAAGGTAAATTGTGACAGCAACACTGCCTTGCGGTTTCATTTTTCTTCCTAGTTAGAATGAGATCTGGGAAGAAGAAAAGGGAGGGATGGTCATCCTAAGCTGGAATTTAATAACAGTGCTGAAAAGGAAAGACTTTATCACCTGAGGAACACTTTGCAATATTTTCTGAAAGGGAACAAACTCTGTCTCTTTTCCCCTTTCTCCAGAAGTTTTGCTGTGCCCCAATCTCTCAGCCTGGATATCCATCACCCATAACCCACTCGCACACTGTGCCAGGCTTCCTCACACATTTCATCCCAAAGGACCCCAGCAGCCTTGGCTACACTCAAATGTAGCTAAATCAGTTGAGATCAGTTCCTTTCATTGCTTTGCAGCACAGTACTAAGGCCTTAAATTGTGGAAGGCCATAGGGAGTGAGCTGATAACAAAGCTCCTAAAATATGGAAGAAGCAGACCATGCGTTGGAACTAACTGGAGCCAGACGGTGAACTGCAGTGATCCACACCAGACTTGACAAATGCATAGCTCATCCTGGCCTCCGTCCGGGAAGAAAGGGAGAATCAGATACGCGCTTCGGCTGCCAGAAAAAGACATATGAGGATCTGTGAACTGCAGTGTCCCTGGAGCCACAAGAAGTGTCTGGCACTCCATGCTGGCAAAGAAGGTGCTTTATGCCCAGCAAGCTGAAAGATTGGGACATCAGCCCCATGCCCATAGAAAGGCTTCTGGCAGTACCTGCCGTTTATCTCTTCTGTACTTGTCTTCAGAAATAGCTACTTCTTTCCTGTCTGAGTTTCTCTTGCCAAGTGTGTAGTCCCACAGTTGCTCCCCTGCTGAAAAGGAGACCTGCATGTTTAGCTCCTGCCTCCCACCTCACTGCAGCTCAGTCCACATCCCTGAGGTGCCCACCACACAACAGCCTCTCTCCTGCTCCCAAACCATCCACGGCTGTGACCACCATTGCTCTCGGCATGCACATCTGCTGCATGACTGTCACTCATCCTATTCCATGAAGCTTAAATTTCAGAGTTCAAGTAACTTGAAAGGGCCGAAGGCAAATTTCTCATGTGCAGCATTTTAATGGCTCTCCTTTTGCTACCAAACCCTAAAATTCATCCCCCCTTACATAGCTGTCTCTCACATCAGAGACAGATTTCCTTGAGGAACAAGCACAGGGAAGAAAAGGAGAAATGAGTGACAAAAAAACCCAGTGAAGGTCAAGTTCAAAGAAAACAGGGTGTGATTCTTCACAGAAGGTGTAGTTAAGTTATGAAAATGCTTGATGAAGAATATGGTGAAAATCACTCATTTATCTGTCTTTGAGGGAAAACTAGACGAATTACTGAGAAAGAATCTCTATCTCTTTCATCCCTGCAAATACTGTATTTTAGAAACAAAACACAGCCTGGGAGGTGAGGCTCTGAGCAGTCTTCATTTATCAGCCTTTGAAAGTCTACTATTATATGGGCAAAAAAGAATGAAAAAGTTGCCAACTAGATGAATTTTCATCTTTACATCACCCAAAATTCTTAGTGCTAGTCAGTTTTGTTGCATATTAACATTAACATTCAAAGAAAACTTGTTTGCAAATTTGTCTTGAGGACAACCTAGCGAAGATGTTCAGTGAATGACCTTTTTTCAATTCACCTCCTCCCTGAAGACATTTTAGAGTCACTACAAGCCTGAAGCCATGCTACTTGAATAATGATCTCAGACTTTGCAAACTAAGCAGGGTCAGGACTGGGACATATTTGACCGGAAAAACCTCCAAGACAAATCCAGCAACCCTCAGGAGGTGACATGAGAATTTCAGGGCTGAACCAATGTCACTGGATGTTGGGTGTTACTGACCTGTTGCTTTTTTGCAGAACTTTTCCCTTAGGTAATGCACTTACCTACATATGAGGATATTCAATGATGTATTTGTAATTGGGACTCTCTACACCTAATGGGAAAGCTTTCAGACTTCTCTTTGGTTATTAGTCAGAAAGATCCCATCAAACCCAGTGAGGGAACCAGATGATTTAAATGTTAATGTGGGGAGAGGTGAACATAAAGGAACTATTCACAGCCAATACATTCTATTTGCTTGACATCTGCTGCAGGGTCTGAAGTGAAATTATACCCAAACATATCTAGAGTGCAAATAGCTGGCATAGAAAATAGCAAAGTATTTCTTATGCCAGTGACAGACCCTTTCAAAGGAAAGGACTTACTGGGGGCCTTATCATCACTCTGGTTCATGCTTTCTGAGAGAGACAGTCATTCGGAGACTGCTGAATTGTTGCTATTTTGGAAACTTCAGGAGAGGGAAAGCTGAAATCTGAGCAGTCATTGTCTGATTGCACCAGTTCCTCCTGAAATGTTAAGTGTATATAATAATGCCTTTTCCTTATGGAGCCTAAACTGATAATAGCCTTGCTGTTAAAATGCCATATTGTGCAAGGGAAGAAGCAGATGCTTTCTGCTGGGTGGTGTACTTTTTGTCAGTGAAATTTCTGTAAAGGTGGTGGGCTGTTTAATATGTTATATGCAGGAGGCTCTGTCCCTAGTTTGAATATTTGCCCTTGGGATCCAAGTACAGACAGGTTTTCTGCAGTGGGGAATAAAATCCCTCCCCCCCTGGCTGCCTTATTGAACTGGTTATCCTGGAGGAAACACATCACTGCCAGCCTCCAATGTACCATGAGCAAAGGTCAGTCAGTACCCTACCAGTTTCCATTCTCCCTCTGTAATTGCTTCTCACACCAAAAGAAACATTTTTTATTACTCTCTGCCAGTGTGTGTTTACCACACAGCTTATGTCATGGATTTATTTTCTCCTCTAGCTTGCTGGCATGTCCACTTCTTAGTTCGTCGTCTGTTTCTTTATGCAAGGAAAGGTTTCCTAAATGCGTGCATGTGTGTGTGTGCAAAAGGGATGCAGACTTTGGTTTGACAGTCATTCTTTCCTGCTAACCCCACAATTTCAGCTGCTAAATCTCAAAAGTACGCTGCAGGTGGGTTAATATGAAAGAAATAAGGTAAATTAACTTGGCTGGGTTTGTATTGCAAGTTTTGGAGATGGTTTATTGAGTGGCAACATATTTCAGTTTCTTGCATTTACTATTTCATATTGTCTTGTGTGAATAAAATATGCTTGTGAAAATTCTCTCAAAAGAATAATCTGGGGAAAGTGATTCGAATTTTGTTACTCTGTTCATGTGGCAAAGTTGAAAAGCTGTCTTCAGCCAGAAATCAACATTTTGTCATAAACCCTAGATTTTCTCTAAGCAAGCAGCAAGATTTTCTGGGAGAATGCTAATGAAAATAATGCTTGTGTGTAAAGGAAAATCTAGTAGTGTATTGTATGAGAAATAACATGTATTCACATGATGAAAACCTGGGGACCATATTCTCAGCGCACACTGCATGATCTCATACACACCAAGTTTTCATGCAGTTGCAGTGAGCTTGCACACCAGGTCAACGTAGCTACATACGCTGTCAGAAGAGGTGCAGAGTCAAATTAGAATTAAAAAGGCATGCACATCTTTGCATAAAGCTGGACCATCTTGCTCATCAAAAAAATGCGTCCCTTGCAGCTCTGGTTTCTGTGCGCTGAAGCAAACTGCTGTGGCACTGACCTTCCTGTGCTCAGTGCCCACCCTGCCTCCCAGTCTCCGTTGGCAGAGGCAGCCAGAGTGAACGCGGGCCCAACACATTTTGAAAGCTCCATTTTAGCATGCTGATGTAAGCCCATCTTTAAGGGTGGCTTAAGCTAATATGCTGTCTCCAGAATTTGGTGTCCAACCTGTAAGCGCACATTGCTTTACAACGTTCGGTAGCTGGGGCGATAACTAGTGACAAAAAGCAGAGGAGAATAACACCTTAGATTCCCGAGTTAGATCTGAAAAGCCTTTAGTCTCTCAGAGCCTGTCTTCCACCTGTAAAAGGAGTTAGGAAGATAAATGTCTAAAGGCTTTCAGAGTGTGCCATATCAAGGATCACAAATGTAACAAAACCAGACTGAACAGATGAAATGAAAAATCCAAGCCAGCCTCATGCTCAGCATTGAAAATCAGTAGGAAAATCTGGGTCTGTTCTATTTTTCCTGGTTGTCCTTCTACAGCTAATGTACCAGATATACAAGTTAGTTAATGCATCAGTAATTTATTCCACCATTCCCAGTGCTGAAATCCCTTGCTGACATGTTGATGAAACTCTACTCAGTTGGAGAGTCTAATTAAGTGCACAGCAGTTTATAAAGCTGGCTAAATTCAGACACAATCTACTGCGAAGCAGAGAAGTCTGACCGATATAGAAAGCCAGGCTTTCTGTGAGAAATTAAAAAAAAATGAAAAAAAAGTATTAGAAAATGAAAAAAAAAAAGTTTAAAAGGACCTTTTAAGTATATATTATGTATGTGTGTGTATGTACATATACATATATATATGTATCTATATAACAGGAACAAAACTGGAATAACGTCATTGTCATATTGAGTGACAGAAAATCCCTTGGCTTTTTCTTAAATAATAAACATTAAACAGCACAGTGGTTTTCCAGAAAGTCCTCTCATTTGGCAAACTTCTAAACCACAAAAGAATAATTTTGAGCCTTGGCCAAATCCTTTCTCTGCTGAGTTCTCTGAGATAACGTTTTTCTGAATCAGTGCATAACATTATCATGCGTGTTTATGGTAACAGCTCCACAACCCCTTTTGGCTGAAAAATTAGTGAAACTTCCCATGTTTTGGATTAATTGATGAGTAATCAAATATCATCTAATATCCAGTTGCTTCAGACAGACTGCTCATTAGGGCTGAATTATAGAGCCGAGCAATATCATTTGCATAGCTATCACTGAGCTGATATTTTACTGTTGGCTATTTTTACTTGCCTGATGCCTTTGCTGTATTGTTTGGTTTGTTTATTTGGTGGGCAGATACAGTAGCTGCAGTTCTGCATTGGATTTAACACAGCTTAAATCCAAGCTATTCTTGAAAAGGGTGCTGCTGTTTCTCCTTTCATCCTAGGCTATTTGTTCCCTTGTCCTCTTTTCACCAGACCTAATGTTGGTGTAGGTCTCTTATGAGTCAGGTCAGGGAGCTGCTCTGACTGAAAATTAACTTAAAATAAAAATCTGTATTCTCCAGAGTGTCCTGATACCTGGCATAGCAAGGGCTGGACCACGGAAAGGCCAGGAATTCACAGCCAGGTGCCATGAAATGATCTTCAGCAGCTCTGCTGATTTAGATTAGGCTTCATAGTTATTTTAAGCCATATTATCACTTACTGGAAGAATATGCTGTGCATAGCACAGGTTTACGCCACTCTTGAATAGACTGTCATAACACAAACAGGAAAGATGAAGTATTCTCTGCTGTGCAGAGCATAGTTTTGAAGAGTCCTGCTGTATCCAAAATGCATATCGATACAGAAATAACTCACTTCGGCAGTCTCAATACAAAGATGTTCAGTGTTAGAGGTAGCTTTAATGGGAACCAGTGCTTCAGAAATACTATGAACAGAGTAAGTTGCCCAACCTGGAGATAGCACTGGTCCTTCCCTGAAAATCTTGGTTCTGTATAATTAAATTTCACCTGTTAATTTTGCAAATCCTCCAGAGATGAGCAAAATTATTTGCTATTAAATCTTACTAAATTAATTAGGTTATTTTGATGGACTAAATCTGGTTCATTTCAGAAGCAGCACTCCAGTTTCTTCAAAGTCACATCATCATTCTGAGGGCATAATGTCATCTTTGAAAACAGACACGTTACTTTCATGTAGATTTTTCCAGTCTAAATCCAGAGCTAGGAGCAAAGCAATTTTTTTGTTCAGAAGTGAAGTTTTTTAGTTTGGGGGTTTTTTTAGCATAAAGCCTTTCTAATTTTTGTATTGTGCTTTGTGTAAGCAAGCTGGAATGAATGATTGACAACATAATCATTTGGTCACAGTTATTATAGAACAATAAAGATTTTGCCTTCTTTTTAGTTTTCTGTCTGCAAAGCAGGGATACAGTTTCTGTCTCAGAGGAGAGTTAGGAAGATTTGTTATTTAAGGCTTGGGCTGCATTTTGTCTGTGCTAAATACCATATAATTATTTAATGTCCCAGTTACAGACAGTTGACACTGCATCACATCCTTGGAGTATTGCTCACTTTTTTTTTTAAAGACTCTGAAAATTGGAATGATACACTTGTTCTGAGTGTAATGCATCAAACATCAAAGCACAAATGTGTTTTTTTAATAATACTAATAATAATACTCTGGTGCATGCAGTTTTTTATCTGTTTGCTCCTAATACACAGTATGTTTCTATCATTTTATACAAAACTGATGAAAAAAATCCTGCTGTACTTTGTAATCTCAAGAAGACTCTTGGATATACTTCTTCCTGTGGCCTAGATTGTGACTTCGTGTTATTGCAAAATTCACTTTTAGAGGATAGAGCTATTTATATGATTAAATTTCAGGTGTGCTCAAAACCACAATTGCAGTGGTGAGGAGTCTAATAAAAGTTCATCACTTATTAATTGGAAACTAGTTTTAGTATGTTCACTCGAGCACAGAAAGTAACAAAACTGAGTCACTGAAAGTTCTTGTAGGAGAAAGTCTGTCTGCTTTTTATAACAATTTGATGGCTTCAGGCCACAACTCACCGCGTTCTCTGGTTGTAGCAACCACCCATAATGAGCACTGTCATTTTGAGTGGGTTGCATTTATTTGACTTCACTCACTTGGGTCTCTAAGCATAATAGGCACCATCCCAACATCAAACAGCCCAGTTGCCAGTGGATGGAGAGCAAAGCGAGGAAGAGCATGACTCAGTGGTCTAGAAATTTTGAATGCACTTCGCATTAAGTTTTGTTGGATTTATATAAGAGCTATAAACAGAAACAATTAAAAAAAAATGCCTGTGTGACTCAGTCACCTTCAATATCCCCTCCTACATATTGTGTTCTGGCTATTGCACTACAGAGTCCTTCTGTGTTGTTCCTTCAGTACACTGCTGCTTTGACCTCATGTGTCCTGTTGAATTTGTCCCTGGGTGTTAGACATCTTTATGTCTTTCCCTCAGAGCACCGTGGTGGGACATCCTCCAGATGAAGGGGGCCTGCCTTCTTGCTGTGGCAGATGGTTTTGTGGTAAAGTTGATGCTTACATTGTACTTTAGGGGTACTCCACTCTCCGTCCTTGGAAGGTCTTAAATGTCACTCTGTGCAGCAGGGTCTGATGGTGTTCACTTGGAGACCCCCAAAGGGTGGCCTTGCACATGTTCCCTTTGCTTTCCTTGTACGCAGAGGGGACAGCACACAAACAGCCTCTGTGCTTGTAGCTTGTTAAAAACTTGCCCTAGGAATTTTTGGATCAAAAATACAAATGCCTAATGAGGTCAAATGCTGACAAACTGGATTGTTAATTAGTGTTGTAAAACTTGGAAACAAATAAATCTTTTAAGTCCAGTTGCAGATGCCCAAGTTTTTTTATTACCCCTGGTCTACGTGCTTTGAAGATATCTGCCTCCTTCAGCAGTTCAGTTCTGGTTGTGTCTGCACTACCATGGCTTTCTGTAGTTAGTCTTGGACTTCCTATCTCCAAAATCAAATCACAGTTGACTGTCAGAAATACAGCCTGCAGACATCGATCCAATAGGTCACTAAAAGACATGCTTAAAGCATGAGTCTTAAGATGTGAAACATAATTGTCATGTATTTATGTAGGTGATTTGAAATAGTCTCGATTTCATGAAGGGCAGACTTCACCACCCACCATTTAGGGAAGTCTCCACTTGGCTGAGACCTACCCAGCACTTCGCTTTCACACCCTACATCACCAAAAACCAACACCCCAAACTTTTATCTTCCCCACTATATACCCACAACTTTCAAAATCAGGGCTATCACTGGATTTTTCATACTTTTCTGTGTTATACCTTCACCGCTCCAAACATATCCCTACCTAACCTTGCCTCTATCTTTTTTTATCCTCTTGGAAGATACAATTGCTCCTGGATGTATTTGGTCTTCTGTCTGCTCATCCAACTTTCCAATTCTCTGCTGCCCACCTCAGAGGGCCACCCAGCTTTCTAGTCTGTTGGTCACTGGCTCGACAGGGTTCCTTTGCAAGATGCTGCACATCATGCGGTAGGAGAGTTGCGAGAGGAAGAAGCTTTTGCCTCCCGTGGGAGCGAGTTTCCAGAGATTGGCTGTCACGCAGTATCTTGTTTCTGCTTGAGGCAGCAAGTCCCAGCTCCTGAACTTTTCACTTCATTTCCATACATATTGCTGTCCAAAATTAATGCCTTTCACATTTCAGTGTGCTAAAATATGCAGTTAGAAAATCGGCACATTTGATAAGCAAACAGATCATGAACTGCTCATGAGCCACTTCTTGGCCATGACTATTATAGTCAATAAAGAGAAGCTACGGAAAAAATGCCCATAGTATGTAAATATGAAAGCTTTGAGAAAGGTATTAATGTTTTCATTATCTCTTGAAGACACAAAGGGATGTCTTTGTTTCTCCTGAAATTCTACCAGAGGTACATCAGGGCCGAATCTGCTCCATAAAAACCAAATTACAAAAAAGAAAATTAAACTAATAAAAAGAGAGAAAGAGAGATTACAATAACAATAAAAAACAATAGGCAAAAGAGAAAACAACTCCCCCTCCTTATTGTTATGCATCCAGAATCAGTGTCTTGCTCATTTGTTAAACTTTTATGGCACTGGGAGTCTCAAATACTAGTTTTCTGCAGCATGAAAGTGCCCTTTTTAACAGGATGAATATGATGCTCCCGGTGCAGGCAAGAGCAGGCATCTGGGGGATGCTAATGTTATATTCTACTCTGATGGAGGTTTGAAGGCAAGACACCTTTGCCTTATTGTTTCTCCTACCCTAGGCAGAAAACTGCCCTAACCTGCTGATGCTGCAAGAACATCTGGTCAAAAACCATCTGTTAAAAACAGCTGTAGCAGAATTTTGATGTTGCTGTGTTACAATTTTCACTGGCACTGAGGCTAAAAAATAACTTTTCCGGAAAGTAAAATCCTTTGCCTCAAAACCAAAATAGTGACCATGTGGAAATGGGGCATGCATACCTGCTGGGAAGGGCAGTTGGGTGGTATGCTGTCACAGCTGTCCATGAGCCACCAGACTTCACTTCCCAAGGGGACATCGGGGTGGGGACACCCCTCACATCCTACTAAGTGAGGGTCTGATGAATCATAGCAGGGATTATCCTAAGGACAAGGAGAGAAAGAGGCAGCGCAGCGCCATTATTTGTTTGTAATAATGGGAATTCCTGTTGGAAAAAGAATGTCCTTAATCCTTCTGTGAAAAATACAGAATTAAAGTTTTACAAGTGAGAAATTGAAAAAACCTGTCTAGAGTGATGAAAACCTTTGATTCAAGGTCTTCATATGGGTAAGTATACAGCTGAGCCAAATATGACTGGAAATTCAGTACCCATAGTAGAAATAATTAGCTGTACTGGTTTGTTTGCAGAGGTTTTCATTACTTGGTGAGCTTTATTTAGTGCCACTGTGTGTATACTAACAACATACACGGCTCTCCAGGACTTTGAAAAAGTAGGCCATTTAAACAGGAAGCATCACAGGGTAACCTTAACTATTGGTAAGAAGATGGACCAGAAATTATGTTCATGGCCATACTTGCAAGACTCTGATGATGATAATAATAATAATAATAAAAGAAGATATCATGCCATTGAAAAATAGAAACAATTTTATATCTAATAGGATTTAAGTAATAAAGGCTGAAGGGCTGCAACAGCTGCAAAGAGATTAGATACGTTATGTTTTCTCAGTGTAATAAAACTTGTCAAATAAAGCTGAATAAAATCTTCTTATCTGTGTCTCTGGCTTATTTTTCCTGCAGCCTCTTTCCTTTCAGCTGATTGCGGGAATCACCATTTCTCTAGAATGGTTACACACACGACAGTTCAATTAGAGTCAAGTTAGTGAAAGTTATTGCTGGATTTGCTTTTGGTTGCGTCTTTTTTTTAAAGCAAAGGACATCTGCAGCATTTGGAAAGTATGAAGCAGATCAAAAAACCACTCCGCCAATCTGTTACCAATCCCTGCTGATATTTACTGGACAACTGAGCAGGACTGTGATTATTACTGTAGTACCATTAAATTTACACCAGGTCTGAATCTGATTTGAGAATAAAACACATCAAAATAACAAGACAGCCTTCCCCAGTCGTACTTGAGGCTGCCTTGGCTACTCCAGCTCATTCCTCTGTAAGGTCTCCCTTTTCTCACTTGTCTGCTCCCACCTCTGGGCGCTGTCTGGAGTCCTTCTCCATTCTTTTTGCTCCTCCTGCCTCGGTTTCTCCCTATCTATAAAGGAAAGAATTGTTTTTCTAGGACTGCTGTGCTAATGTTTGCTGAGAACTTTAGGATATGTAGATGGTATTTGTGTTCAAAAGTGCAAGTTTTTATTATTACTGTTAATAAGAAGTGACAGGCTGACATTTTGCTAACCTTTCGATGAAATCCAAGGCCAAACCTTTGTTTGCGTTACAAACATACTTGGATTTGCCATGTGGTCCATCTTTCCATCCAGGCCAGTATTTCTGAACTTGTGTGCATGTCTGATTTAAATTACATGAGCATCTAAACCAGAGGTACTGTTTTAAATACTGAGTGGGAAGAGCGAACGACAATGCATGTTTGAGCAGGGTTGCTGTTGCCTTCGGCACATATTTGAACAAAGTATATTACCTTTCAAGGCAAAGCAGTGAACCTAGTAAGAAAAGCCAAGGGATCTGTCCAAACTGATGTAATACATAAAGACACAAACATCATCCATAAATCAATAGGCATTGATTTAGGTAAATGAGAGCTTTGCCCTTAGGTAAGAAAAATTTTACTTATTTATATGTATGTATTTAAAATGTTTCATGCAAGATTTCTGGGGACACATAACCAATATTAATTAAAATTTAAGTGTGTCGTGTCAGTGTCCACAAATCCATTATTTAAGATTTTTTTTTCAAACTAAAGTTTTTATCCTACGATTTTTTTCCCCCTCCAGATAGAAAGCTCAGGAAGCCAATGCATGATGACAATTTGATAACCAATTAGGGAAAAAAGGCTTGAAACCAGTTGCTGGTGATGAATCTACTGTAAAAATCCACGGTGTATGTGTATCTGAAACAATTTCTGGCCACTGTTTTAAACACATCTGTTCCTTGGGAAAAAGGGGGAAAAGAAATTTCTGTATAAATTTAGTCTAATAATTTAATTTACTCTCAATCCTAATTGCATAGAACTGTGAAGGCACTGGGAAAATAAGTGTAAACCCTGTGTCACCCTGCTGAGAAGTGCTGCAGTCAGCTCTGGGTGAGCCAGGGTGAGTCCTCAGGGAGGTACCCGCATTAACCAGCGTACTCCCAGCCTCTAAGCTGGCTTTGCAGAGGCTGTATGTGCAGGTTTATTGGAAAGATGGAAGGGGTTAAGATGCTTCTCTTCTTTTAATAGCACAGGAAATCTGATGAGTGGAAGGATGCATTCCCGTGGATTTGGGGAGTCTAAAGCAACGAGGCCAATCCAGCTGTCAGCAGGTGTTATACACGCACACCACACTTGGCATCTTGCTTGTCTGATCACAGCTGCAGCCCTGGTCTCCATCATGGCCAGACTTTCTACGAGCAGGCTAAGTATGAATGTGCACCATCTCAGTCCTGTGGTCAGCATCTTTGGGGGCCTTGTACTCTCTTCCCCACCTCCCCACTTCTCCACCTGTACGTTTCTATTATTACTACCACTACATTATTCTTCCTTCCTTCCAAAGTATGGGAAGAATTGTATTGGGGAATATTCTTCACAGGTTTAAGTCACAAATGACTCCACTGGTTTTAATGAAGTTGTTCAGTTTGTTTCCAGATGAAGTTGCCATCCATTTGTTGAGATGGACTTAGGTATAGCTGCTGATAAAAGGTATTATGTTAGTAGTTGGTCAGGTAAAATAACACGTTAGAACATGCGCCTCTTTTCCACTTGTCTCGCCCTCCTATGAAGTCAAGTTGTTCCCAGTGTATCCGGTATAAATAAACATAGGGAAGAGACTGTGTAAAGTTATTCCTTTCCCTGGCCTGGACAAAAGTTTTTTCTAAAAATCCCTTCCCACCCAGATGCAGTTTTCCCAGTGTGATAGAAGATTTTAAAAGGCACCTGCATGGCTCAGCCCTCTGGATGCAAAACTCTTCATGTAGGTACAGAGCAGCTTGTTTTTCTAGGAATGTGAACAGGAGTCAAGAGAGCACAGAAAATTGAGAATTACATCCTCTGCTTAAATTTCTCCACCTTCCTCCCTCCCTGCAAGATTATAAAAAATCCTGTGTGCAAGTAGAGACTAGCTTGAGCTCTTGTCAGAAGTTCACATTTTAATATTAGTTTCTTTCTATTTTGTTTGGGCTCTCTCCCTTTCTTTTGCTAGTAAAGACTTAATGAAAGTTAGCCTGACAGGAAATGCTGGGATCCAGGCTGTGGATGGTTTGCTGCCACCAAAGTCCTTTGAGCCTTAAAGTTCATCCTTATCACCACTATTGGATATAACAGTGTCGTCAGATTACTTTCCGGCATCAGTTTTCACACATGATTGACAGATGTAACAAGCAGGTAGGCTTAACAACTTAACTTGTTGCAGGACAATGGATGTGCACATTAGAAGCTTTCTGAAATGCAGAATGTTACTAAAGGCCATAACCTGATATCAGTAGTGGAGCTGCCTGCAAACCACTCAGTGTACTTCGGTTCTTAATATTTTTCGGTTGTTTGTTGCTTACCTCTTGTAATAGATTAGTACTCAGGTCCTCAAGGTATTTCTTGCATACCAGGAGCCTCCAGGACATGGGAAACAATTAGAGACATAGATATTCTTGCTTTAACATTAAGCCAGGGAAAGAATTGACAGGAATTTCAAGTTCGCTGTGTATGCAGGAGGTGGCTACCATTTCCATATGCCTTTCAGACTGTCTTCACTTCCAGTAAAAACCCACACCTGAGGAAGACCCAGCAGGGCCTGAGGCAAGGTGTGCTCCAAATAGCTTTTGATTCCCACCAGCATAATTTATTGGAAACATTCTGCTTTTGTTGGAAACATTCACAGCCAGTCTGGGAACTACTGAAATATGTCCCTAACATGTAGAACAGAATGACAAAGCTCAGAGTAGCCATGGCCAGTGGTTGGACAAAGTGCCTCGTGACCATCCTTGCAGCAGGTCCCAGATCATATTTACACTCATGCTTCCAGTCACTTGGTAGTGGTTTGTTTTTTTTTTATATTCGACATTTAGAAGTCCCACTGCCAGGCCAAGCTGGAGTCCCAGTATCCCAGCCTTGCACAAGTAGTGCTGTCCTTTTGGATTTCACAAAACTGAACAGCTGCTGCTCAGGTTCCTCAGCTGGTACTGTATGAAATGCTCTGTGATGGTGGCTGGGGATGAGAGGGGGAAGGAAGGGGATCCTTAAGGTCTAAAGAGGAGATGACCATATGATCTGCTCTTAGCTCTGCTCAGGACCATGGTGCCAGCTCCATGTGGTGTTATGAACAGCTTTTTCCTGCCTGAAAGAGGAAAGAGGCACAGTGCTATAGACCTGAAGGATTTCTGGGGCTTAGCTCGGCATTGCTGATTTTGGCCTGCCTCTTTTGCCCTCGCTAGTAGCCTGTCAGTTCTTAAGCACGCAAAGCATACCTAAATACAAGCACTGTATTCCTCAGGAGTAGCCCCATGAATTAATGGAACAAAAATGATTTATAAACATCTCAACCTTCCTTTGCTATGTATGGAAAGTCCAATAACTGTATTATAGATGACAACCACGTGCAATTACACTGCTGTTTTACCTGCTCTCATCCCAGTGACAAATCTCATTCCCAACCAGTTTTGACTAAACAAAGAGGGGGGGGACTTTCAAGGTGATTTTCACTTTAGGCCACCCTCTTCCTGCTGTGTTGTTGCTCTCCCCATCTCTTTCCATTTCAGCCTTAGGCAAGCGAAGATTTCTGACTTGCTACCGTTTCACCAGCAACTCCCACGCACGGTTAAATGGCTGCGGTGGTTCTCTGCAGAAGTCTTTGTGTTTCAGAGAGAGGTGAAATGGTGCTGGTTATACTGCAGTTTGTATTTCGCAGCTGCCCAGATACATGCCTGAGATAAGGGACTAGGGATGTTTCTGATTAATATTACTGATGTTTGCTGTCTGTGCAGCAGTAGAAACAGACCTCCACGACTCAGAGTGCAATGGGTGCATCTAATGAGAGTCCATGTCTATAAAGAGTGAGTAGGCAGGCATTCATCTCTCTGACCTTGGCTACCTGCAAGATACGTGTCTAATCCAGCCCCCTTGTCCAAGCTCCCTCTGGAGAGGGAGGAGGTGGTGGAGAGGGTGATAAATCCCTCCAGTTTCAGACACCTCTCTCAGGCTGGGATTAATCATCTCAAAAGATAATCTTTCTCTGTTGGCTTTAGTGGAAGCTGTTGTGACTAACATGGATTAGCTAGCTACGTTTTAGATTACTGATTTCCTTAATCCATTATGTTTGGTAGACTGAAGCCTTCTCTTCTGCACAGGTGGGAAAGAAATGGACAAAACCATCCTTTCATGACGCATGGTGCCAGGTAGTGTGACTGTCAAATACCCACACTTATCTTCATTTCTTGTACACCGAGCTTGGGAGCAGGAATAAGAAGTTGGATTATGATTCTTGCTCTCCTGCCATTTCCTCAAGTAGCAGATTGATAAATCAGCACAAAAGAGATATTCACCTATAATAAATATATAATAAATCCATTATATAACAAACTATAATGAATGGATTCTTTTGATTGGGGTTTTCTTATGCTTGCATGGTAAATAAATATATTATGTCTGGTTGTAGTTGTCAAGGCTAAAGAAATACATAGCTGCAGATTTGACTCTTAATTGGGCTGAAAATCTTGTAACAGCACTGTAATATTACCACTTCCTTCTGACCCTGTGGAAGAATAATCAGAAAAGCAACAATACTCAGAGGCTCAAGGTGAGATTTGCTGTCTTTTTCCTCAGCAGCAGGAGCTGCTCAGAATGTTAATCAATGCTGTTTCCAAGCTTGAAGCCATCTACTTCCAGCAGCAAACACTTAAACTATTCAGTCCTTAATGAAGTTGTCCCAATGGCACATCTTTCCTTCACACTCCACTTCTTGTACCCCTACGCTGCCCAGATGTAACTGTCAAGGGCTTTATAGCCCCTCTTCACTCTTACCCTTTTCATGAGCAGTTACCCTGCTCAAAAGCGACAAAATTGAAATGAAAAATTACGAAGGGTCATTGCTTGGTTCTGGCTGGGAAGATGCTACTGTGTGTAGATATTGGGTTGGATGCCTCCATGCTGCAAGTCCAGGTACTTGGTATTAAAGGTTCTTCCACATTATAGGTGATAATACTTCATATTCCCCAAAAATAACCAGTAGAAAGATTACACAAATATCTGCAGCCTACAAACAGGAAAAGCTTGTAAATTTGGCATCATCCTGTGGATTTGATTTCGACCAGCGTCTGAGTTGGTGCTTTCCTTTATGGTGTGCTCAGAGACACCAGCAGCTATAAAGCTTCCCAGAGTTCTGTTGTGAGATTTTATCATTCCTGTCATAGGGTGTGCTGTGCTACTGCACCAAAAGAGCACAGGGTGGCTCCTTCTTCCCAAAAAGCTCTCCCTGTATGGGGAAGAGCATGGCAGGAGACCTGAAGCTCTCTGTCTCCTCGATGCAAGGAGCAAGGGTTTGAAACAAGGAGCTGCCATTTGCTGTCAGGCTGATTTATTTTTGTAGCACAGCCTTTAAAGGAGGGATTTGACTATGAAGCACTTCACTTGCAGGAAAGGAACATAATATAACTTTTTTCCTAGCTTTTAGATTTAAAGCCTGGTTTAAAGAACTTTAAGGAGGATTAAATTAGAGACACTTCTCTGATATGAAATGGTGCAGCTTCTCGGTGACTGATGGAAACAGTTCTGTTTCCATCGACTATGGATGAAACCAAGAAGCAGGACCATGTAAAACCAGCATGAGAAAACCCCCAAACAGAGCATTTTCCTATTTAATTATATATCTTATGAGAAGAGAACTGTTTCTTTTTTGGGGACTGCGATAATAATTTGCATGTTCTGCTTGTAAACCGTCCTCTGGGCACCTTATCTCTGTTTACAAATGATAGTTTCCTTCTAAGTATTTGCTGTGTTTGTTGAACACATGATAAACACAGGTTAGAGGGCAGCAAGACTAACATTGCATGTGTTATTTTCTTTTTTTCCCTCCCCCTTGTTTTGTTTGGTTTGGGATTTTTGACCTCCTAATGCCTTTGCTCCCTGACCTGGAACATCAAGAAACAAATCAAATCTCCACAGGGGAAAGGTGCTCATTTAAAACTTGTTTTTGTTTTCAGTGCAGCAGCAGCACAAAGTCAGAGCATTTTTGACACAAATAACCTCAGTCTTTAACCTGCAACTTTGCTTTACGTAACATTCAGTAGTCTTGCCAACACATCAGGGAAAAAAATATATTCCTAGATTTTTCTTCTTTGGGGCAAATAAGAAAGCATTTGTCAAGGAAAAGTATTTTAATTTCAGAGTTACGGGTTTTCTTTTTCTTTTTGATCTCTTCTAGTTCAGTTACTTTAGGAAGAAGCTTGGTTCTAAGTGCTGGAGTTTGAAACAAGAGCAGGTTTTTTTTTAATTGGATATCAATAGCCAGAAAAGAATTCCTGGGGGACATTTGCAATGTGCATGAATCCTATTGATCACCCTATTGAAGATGTATTCATGCATAGCATCTTTTGGCATCTTCCGTAATAACTCTTTCCATCAAGACAGAGAGAAGACGCTCTTGGAGTAACCTGGGATCAGGGCCCGAGAAGCATCAGCGCTGTGCTGAGTCTGGAGGATGTTGCCTGCTTGTCATATATCCCCTAGGTGGCCTTGGGCAAGTCATTTGAGAATAGCCCAGAGCAAGGGAATTTCACAGGTTTGTAAATCTGCAGAGAGGCTGTGCTGATCAGTTAAGTGTTTCATGCTCCTGTAGGATTTCCCTGATTGAATTTCTGTTTAAGTTTAGCTATGTCTTTAAGTAAAAATCATGTAAACCTGTCTTAACTTTAACATGCCCGGTAACACTACAGATCTTGGTAATCATTCCCCTGGTTAATTACTATTCATATCAAAGAAGCCATGGTGTTCTTGAAGAAGCACAAAGCCTGGAGTTTACATATTTATTTTCCACTATAGTATCATTACACAAAGAATGCAACAGAGGAAACAGGATTTAATTTCTGACTCACAATTGCATCTGCCTCAGCAATACAGAAGTACTTGAGCTAGTTGGATATGCAAGAGTCCAGATCCCAATGCAGTTTAATTGGATATGCAGTTTAATTGGATATGCTGATTATTAGCTCAGGCTAATAATCTAGGTTGAGGCAGTTTAGTTTTGCACAGCCTGAGTGATAAGTCAGAGCAGAGCCGTGCTGAACCAGTGGCACTCACCTGCTTGTCCCAGAAGCCAAGGCACCATTTCACAGTTCCTGTTAGTTCATGCCATGATCACAGGGCCGGACTCTTTGGACAGGACAACATTTTAGGTAGGGCTCAAGGTTTGCTTACAGGCATCTGGAAGCCCTGTGGAGTAATACTGCCGTACTGAATACGAGACCAGTCTTCCAGTGTCTGGCCAGGTCCAGCATGTGGCTAGCTTTTAGGTGCTGAGCTCACATTTAGCCTGTGCAAGAAAGACCCTTGCAAAGGCATGCTCACATCAGAGCTGCTGCAACATGATCAGATAAGCAGTATTGAGACAGACTGATTCTCTGCACAGTTTGAGCAGGATTAAAGTGCCTAAACATAAGCATCTAAGGGACCCCATCAGGTCTCCAACCGCTGTTTTAGAAGAGTGTTTTTTGTTTGTGCAGCGCAGCCGGCAGCCCTACTTGGAAGTGTCAGATGCCCAAGGGCATTGGAAATGGAACTAGATTCCAACATGTGGCTATTTCAATCACAGCACTGCTAACGGAAGAAAAACTCCTAAATCTACTTGGGTTTGATCAAGAAGTATAGTTCACAAACCTCAGTGATCCATTAAAGCATCTGCTTCACAAAGCTAGGCTCCTTAAGCCCAAACTAATCCACTGTAAACTGAGGCATTTAAGACAGGGTTAAGAACCTGTGTACCATGAATTCCTTCTGTAGTCAGTAAAAAGGGGTATATCTCAGAGTTTATCTAAAATCTAAAAGATTCTACATGGGGTTAATCCACGGTTTGCCAGCTAATTGTTGGCCAGGGACTTTCTTCCTACACACTTATTTTGATCCACTCTGGATGTGTTTTGCCTTTGTAGCAGCTGTTCTGTCTGGATGAGTCTGGGGGTTGGACTAGATGACCTCTAAAGGTCCCTTCCAATACAAAGCCTTCTATGAGTCCAAACTTGTGAGTAACTCACCTGCAGCCAGCAGAGCTACATCTGCTTTTGAAAATGTGTGAGTAGAAACAGGTCATCCCCCCTGTACTGTGTTTAGAGAAACAATCTGGGTATCAGATAGCATCCATCATTTGTCTACCTGAAAGTCCGTGCTGCAGCTGATGAAATGTACACCCCAGTTAAGTCTCTTTACCCTTTTGTCATATAGATCAGGAATATCTGGATTCAAAACAGCACTGTTAGTGAAAGGGAGAGGGCGGGGGAGAAGAGGAAACCTAACAGTGTGTGAAATGACATTTCAATGAGAAGTTTGCCATTCAGCTGACAGCTGAAATCTAAATTTCAGGAAGATGAGGAGCGTGGAGTCACGTGGGCAGACCTTATATACTGCAAGGGCTTGAATTTGTGAGGAATGAACTGATGTGGACATTTTAAAATGACAGTTTATGGGGCATCGTACCCAAATGGTGGGAGGAATGGCCCAGCTAGGGGAATATCCATAGGTTGTTGCCATGCTTTGTTTTATGGTACGAAGGTTTTTGAATGCATTCATGTAATAAATAAATAAATAAGTGGAGTGCATCACTGTCACCAAGGGCCTTTTATGATATTTATCAGAGACACGCTGTGTTTTCCTTTTGAATAGCAATGCTTTTCACTGCTGCCAGATTCATGTAGGAGACTCTCAAAATTCTAAAGGAGAATTGAATAGGTTTTTCAGTGGAATTAAAACATGGTGAATGAACTATTACAATGGTTTTGCTGACTTAGCAACTTCAATAAACTGAGAAAGCCTGGTATAGAAAGATCCAATGTATGTCTGAATGTCTTAGAGCAAGTCTTATTTTCATGACATAAGAATTAAGACACATTACATCATCACCTCTGTTTTAATTAGAAAGGTGTCTTTTATGCCATTGAATAACTACTGAAATTGGTCTGACATTTATGCCACTTTTTATACCATTCTATTAGGTCTTACTACTGATTGAAGAGAATGGTTATAGGTCATCATGTTTCTTCACCTGGAGCACGGTCCAATCTCTAGTTTCAGATGATATTATTTTAAGAACCAGATCCAGAACAATTGCAAATTTCCTCTGACATGTTAAGCTGATAATACCATGCTCTGCCTATAGATATGTAAATAGCAAAGCAGTGGATGGTGCTCAGGGCTGTGTAGCATTTGTTGAAGAACTTACTAGGCACAGTAAGTTAGTTCCTGTTAGTTATTTCATGTAGCTCTTCAGCACAACTCTACACCAGTTTTCCACCAGCAATCAGTCTGTATTCCTCAGCTTTTGTCTGTAGACTTTCCTGCCCCTTGTTACTGCCAAAAAAATTGTTGGTTTTGTTCTGCACGGTTGTGCCTTCTGCCATACAATTGCACTTCCATCTCAAATAAATGTTTCTTAACCATTCAAGCGGCTTAGGGTTTGTGGGTTTGGGTTTTCCTTTTTTTCCCTACTATTTCCTTTCTTGACTTTCCAGTGTGGGCTTAACCTCTGACAAGACACTTGAATAGTTCTACCAGCACAGGAAAATCATGCTGAGGATTTCATAATTGAAACTAAAGTGTAACGTAGGGAAAAGAAAAAGAAGAGGTGAGAGAGTTGAGCTATTCAAGCACGAGTGAAAGGACAGAAGTTAAAAGATGGGACTTGCATTGAGCATTTTCAGATTAGCCAGAAATTTTTCCTTAAAGGAGATGGAATGAAAACAGATGGAAATATTCAACGTTAAAGAATTTAAAGAAGAGATCCTTGACCTTCTCCATCACTGCTTTGGAAACTAGTGTTGTACAGCTCTGGGCAAGTTGCTCCGTCTTTTCTTTGTCTCTTTCTTTAGTCTCATTTGCCCTGTTTTGTCTCTGTGTTTTGCAAGCTCTTACAGGAGATTTTAAAAAGTAGAGCTTTCCACAGCATGGTTATAACAGCTGTTGAATACATTTTCTGATCTGAAACAAGCCAAGGATTTGTGACATGAAATCTCAGAGACTCAGATCTAGCCTCACGGCTCTGAGTGCCCTCCATCCAAAGGTGATAGAATGAGGTGTAATGCTCTAGCAGCTGCTTCCAGCATACATATAAGATAGGAGATTAAGTTAAGTATGTGTTTCTGAATTAAGTTTCAGGACATGTGGCTTCAATTCCTAGGCACTGGAACAGGCTTCTCAGGGAAGTGGTTGAGTCCTCATCCCTGGAGGTATTTAAAAGATGGGTAGATGTGGTGCTTAGGGACATGGTTTAGTGGTGGACTGGGCAGTGTTAGTTTTATGGTTGGACTCAATGATCTTAAGGGTCTTTTCAAACCTAAATTATTGTGTGATTCTATGATTCCATGATTAATCGCAGACTTTTTACAGGGCTGGAAAAGCAGTTTAATGTAATGAAGCCTCAGCTGACCAATATTAATCTATGTGATTATGCTCTCCTGTGTTCCAGGAATGTTACTGCAGCCAGAATCTATGATTGTTTATAGGTAGTTTAAATAATATGGGGTTTATTCATCCTGTAGACCTGAATCAAGTCAATTTACTGGTCATAGCATCAAATGAAAACCTGAAACATTGTTTTGAATTGAAATCCAAATAATTTTGAAAAGTTAAAAATGTTTAGTCTGTGTTTTTCTTCCTCATGTTTTCCATAAAAAACTGCACTTTTCAAAGAAAAAAAAAAACTTTATTCAAAAGATAATCTATGTATTAGGTAAAATCATTGCTCATCATTAAGTAAACTTCTCAGTTCTTTGTAGTTCCTGAGCTCCTGGCTTTCCTCTTCCTTCCCAGTTCCATATGTGTAGTGATTTGCATTGAATTTGTATGATGCAGAGAGCTCATGTCATTACCACAACAGTTTTAAGGCTTCACTTAGATCATTCTCTTCCTCATGAACATTGTATTTTTTTAATCAAAATTAACAGTACTAATAGAAAGGTTTGGGGTTTTGTTTTTTTTTTTCCCCCACTTTGAGGTAAACAAAGGAGAACTTCAACCTGCTATTTATTCTTGGCCAGGATGGTATCGGGTTGTTATTTATCCTCTCTGCATCTCAGTTTTCAGAACTATATAATTCAGTAACAAGCTGGATCAGCTCTTCTTTACTTCCTTCAGTCAAAACCTCTTTCCTCCTCTCTTTTTCTGTTAAATGATCTGGGTTACAAGAGGTCAGGCAGAACTTTTCTGCTTTGTACTGCCTTAGGACAGGAGAAGGCTTCAAGCAGTGTCCATGGGACCCATTTGTGGTTGGGTTGGTGTGCCACCAGTCTCCTGTAGTGATAAACACACTGGTCATTTACATGCAAGCACCAGTCTGGTTCTCATTTAAAATCCCTTAAAGTAGTTTCTAAGCTTTTTTTGCTGTAAAACAGAAACTCTTTTCTCTCACTGCCCCTTCTGCCTCCTGCTGGCTGGTAGGCTACTGAGTACTTGTCTTTAACCATGATGTGAACTATGCCAGCAAGAATATAAATATATATTACTTCAATCCAGTTTGCATTAAGCTAACAGCAAAGTGTTGACAACATTAAAGAGGGAGAGAAACAGAGAGAGAGAACTTAAAAAATAAAATCTCCAGTCAGAATGCAATTTACCTGCTGCTCACCTTCTTCTTTATGGACTGTTAGAAGGAAACTTTTGTGGTTTTATGTCATGACAACATAACCGTTTTTTCCTTCTTTGTCATAAATCAAGATCAAAACAGATTCCTGGTGCTACTGAGATGTTGAGTTCAGTCTTGTTTTAAAAAATACATGGCCTGCAGACCACTGGAAATTGGGAGGAGAGTATTCCAAGAAAATATCAGAATAGGCTTGTGCTAATTCTATATTTGTCCCTTGAGGTTTGCTGTTAGGGGAGGACACTGTGGTAGATTGACATTGCCATATGCTGCTATGTTCCTGGGAGCTTTCAGTGGAAGGACAGGGAGCACACTGATTTCTGTTTACATCCCCTGGCAGTGGCTGGCTGCAGGACTGGACTCATATGAGTTTTGATTTCTAACAGAGGTGGCACATTATAGTTAGATGCCAAGTAAATGGTTCTGCAGGATCAAAATCCCATCTTTCTTACCCAGTGGTATGGAAAGACTTCCAAATGTAGACATATGTTGTCTTTTTAGTTCAGATGTTGAGACTGCAGAAAGGTAGTTGAAGAGAGCAAAGCAGATCAAGGCTGGTCTTTCTATTGGGGAATCACTTGGATACATGAATTATTTTGTCTTATTCCACTGTTTCTGGTGCCTTCTGAGTTTTTAAAAGCATAAAGAGTCAAAACAGTTAAAAAAAAAGAAATACACCAAAACCCCTTAAAGTTTCCTTGGGTTTTGTATGACATTATTTCCTGTGTCCAGATGAAGTCAAACACTGAACAGAAATGTTGCCTCATTTCCTAAGGGCCTCCAATGTAATATAAGAAAAGACATTATAGACAAATGCAATGATAGGAAAATACAGAGGGAAAACATGACAGAATTGAATAGTGGGTTCAGGAACTCAGGGTAGCAACATCTTCTCACCCCCATACATTTTATTTATTTATTATTTTGCAAAGCAATTTTCTCTGAAAATGTACATGCATAGAGGAAAAATAATTTTCAAGATCCTTTTTTTTTTTGTAATAAAACTGCCACTTATCAGCTCACAAAACTTCAGAGAGCTCAGCTGGCTCTGCTATTGATGAGCTTATGAAGCTGAGGAAATCAGCTTCATTTGCCTCCATTCCAGCTTGCACCAGTGGGGTCTGTTCGGATAATTCTAGTATTTGCCTCTTGGTCAAAGTGTATCTCACCCACCTCCTGCTACGCTACATGTCTGTGCAGCAGATAGACTGACCGTGTCCCAGTCCTTTGCTGTCATTGTAATACTAATGATAAAAAAAAAATTATATTAAGAACAACTGGAAACAAAAGTAAGACGGAATTTTTGTAAACCACAATACCATTTTCTGGGCTGCTGATACTAAACTTGATTTTGACAGACAGAAATCAAAATAATGCTATTGCTTTCAACAAAGCTGCACCAGTTTACATTAGATAATATGTAAGCTTACTCACTCAAAAAATACTGAGCACACATATTTTGCAACTATGATTTTTTTTCTCATTTTTCCCCCAAAGAACTGGAAGAAAACTTACTGTCTACCAAGAGGAGATCTAACATATTAAATTAGATCATGGAGCAAATATATTAGATCAACATCTGTGCTCCCAGAAGAAGAGGCTTGCTTACTGGTAATAATAAAATCTGACAGCTTTAGGATCAATCATTGTTTTAAAACTTTCTTCTCTCTCTTTTTCCTCTCTCTCTGTCTCATTTCTGGTAGGAACTTGGCAAAGTTTGTTTGTTTGTTTGTTTGTTTGTTTCTACTTCATAATTTCTCTCACTAATACTTCCATAAGAAATAGATTTGCCTCAAGTAGCTTACATTAATCTGGGACACAATAATGAATAAATATTTTGAATAAATAATGCATAATGTCTAAGTCTGATAATTATACTAATGATGACTGACATGCTCCTAGCACCTTCCAACCCCAAATCCCAAGGCACTTAATTGAACGACTACAGATTTGGGGGCTGAAGGAGGAGATGGGGAAAGATCTGAGCGGCAGTAAGCTGTCAAAGCTTCTCTGATATTGCTTGGACCTCTTTACCATGCATGAAGTTTGCTTTTGTTTACAGGACCCTCACTATTAGCTATAAAATAGGATGCTTCTTATTATAAAAATGGGTCCTTAAAAATATTTTTTATGCTGGTAGCTCACTGAGCAAAGAGATGTAAAAGGACAATATTGGGGAGAACTAGGAGGGCGGTAGGAGGATGCACCACCTCTTGGAGCAGTCTATGCCATGGTGGTCCACATTTACTGCAAGGACAGAAGCAGGTAGGGGACTAACAGAGAGCAGTCCCAGGGAAGGCAGCAGCTGTTGCCAAGGCATGGGATAGTGCCCCATTGCATCCATTCCTCTTTGCATCTGTGCTGAAGAAAAGGGGGTGGGCAATGAAAAGTAGATGTCTTGGATGAGGACCAGCAAATGCGATTTATAGGATGCTGCTCAGCTCTCAGGGCTGGGTGGAAGGGACAGCACGCTCCTGGAGAGCCCACCAGCTCTGCCGCATTAATGAAGAGGTGTAGCACCATTCAGCCTTGTCCTCCTTCACAAAGAGGGAACAGTTCTTGCCATTGATGTCAGTGGTATGGGAGATAGGATTCAAACCCAGGTCTTTTCTAATCAGCTTCCCCTGGTCTTGATGTTCTCCAAATCCAAAGTGAAGGTGAAGGATAAAGGGATGAAGGAGTTGCCAACTGAGGAATGACCCAGAGGGTGCAATTTCATAAAAGTCAGCATTGAAAAGAAGCTGCTGGCTTTTGGTTGGTATGACTAGGGTGATTTGGAAGACATTTCCAAAAACAGTGGTTCGTCTTTCTGCCATGAGCATCACTTTGAGCTCTGGAAGAGAGGGAAAAGCTACTTCATTTTTCCTGTTGAGGAATGACTGCCTCCAGGCCACATCACTCCAAAATTCACTCCTCCTGGAGAATTCAGGGTACAAGAACCTCTGGGCTCCACCTCTTGGTGTAAAGCTCCTTCACTGTGGGTTTTTTTTTTTTTTTCCTTTCTACTGGCAGCCCTCATAAGTAAACACATTCTGTGTAAAGCTGGAAGGTGTTATAGTGACTAGTGGTCAGAGTAACACCTGGATATCCCTTTCACAGTGGCCTGTTCAGCACTGTAAATTCTGTGGACCTTCTACAAGTACCATGAAAAGGATTGTCCCTTAAGTGGCAGGGACTTGACAACTATTTTAAAAGTTTGCTTTGTCCCTGATTGCATTCTAATGGAGCTGAAAAGCTCCCAGATATTACATGCTAAACCCATGTGTTCTGAAGCAGATCTGTACAAGAGGAGCACAACAGGAACTTCTTCAGGAAGGTATACAGATTTATCTGCAGGGTCATAGCCTTTGAAGAGCCATATACATCCTCCCTTTCATAAATGCTTCAGTGGGACTATTCACAAAAGGAAAGATAATACAATGTTTTGCCTATATAAGCATGGCAGACAGAAACACAATGTGCAGCTGGAGAGTGATAAGGGAGATTGATTTCTTCTTCCTATTCCTTTTTACTTTATTTCTCCTGGATGGCAGCAGCAGTTCTGTTCATTGATACATTGCCTCTTTCTCCTCCTAGATGGGGGCAAATCTTCCGAAAAACTTGAGCCTGCTGGAGGTACACATATTGAATAATCTGCCTCTTGAATAGAGAACTGACTTTTCTTGAAAATCTGCTCCATGTTGATCAAGTTATTGGAGTATTTTCCATTTTTCTTTATACATTTCACCAAACTATAAGACTAAGAACATTGCTCTGTCGAGCAACTGTCCTAATCAGCTGGTGATCTGAAGAGATATGTGTTGTCTAAACCATTTTTTTTCCCCCTGGCTCTTATTGCTGTGCTAGATATGGTATTAAACACTTAACCACTTGCAAGACTTCAGTGCAATCTCTGCTTGTGTTTAGGCTGCAGATGAAGCAATGTCAACACAAACATGATAAATTGGAGGTTTCTTCCCGAGTGCTTGCACACATACAAAAAACCACTTCATTAGCAAGATGATAAACAAAAACAAACCCCACAGCAGTCCCCATGAATGTGTCAGAAAATTGCTTCAGGGTGAGAAAATACCCTCTGAATCAACTTCAGGATATCAGGGAGACTGGGGAGGTGCTGCTGGGCAGGGAGCATCTCCTGGGCTGCACATTGCCTCTGTGAGAGGAGGCTGCAGGGTGGAAATCCTCCCCTCACCCGAAGGGAAGGTCCTGCTGGCCCCTGTCTGGTTGCTGCTGGGCTCCTGCAGCTCTCCAGGAGTTGGTGCTTTGCCTGAAAACCAATCCTGTGAAATTACTCAAGACAAAGCAGCTGGAATTAACTCATTCTGCCACATGTGGGCTCACTCTAAGGACTGCTTGGGTCCCCCCGCAATTTAACTGCAAATTTTGAAATTCTGCTACAGGGACCAATGCCTCTTAGGGAGAGGGGGAATATTTGTTCACTTGGGTTCTCTCGGGTGTAAGAAACAGTTGCAAATAATAGTTTCAATGCTGTTTATCTTTCTGCAATCAATTTGGAGATAAATGCTTAGGAAATACACACAAACAAGTTCCATTAGGAAGTATGGGTTTTCCCTATGTTTTTTTTTTCTTCTAATCTTTTACTGTAATTGAAAACATTAATGTACTTAATATTTTGCACCCCTCCCCATTTTTTCTGTTGATCACAACAAAAAGCGTGATACCTATGGGATTCAGATGTTTTCTTTTTGTTTCCTCCACTTATGTATGTATTCAGCTCCCTCAACTCTGTAAAAAAGTAATTTTCTCTTTGTTGCCAAGGTGGGCTCAGATGCACCTTGATTTTTTTGAATATGTATTTTTACTTTAGCTTCATCTGAAAGGGCAACTCTCGATTTCAAAGGTTGTAAACCTAAAGAAAATGAAATACAAGAAAAGGGAGGAAAAAACACATATGAGGCTCATTCATAAATTCAGAATTTGGAAGCTGAAAGTGGTGGAGAGAAAAATAATGAGCAGCACATATTTTAAAAAGGAAAGGAAAAAGAGGAAAAGCAAATGATATGTTAAACCTTATGAGATAAAAATAACATAGGATTGGTAGGTTGTAAGTATATTTTAGAGGGATTTTGGAAGGATAGAGACTGGACTGTTTGATGAATAATTTTCTCTGTGGCTTATCAGATAACTATTTCATATTTAGATAGCGTAATGTTAACATCCTCTAGAATCAAGGAAGTCCAGGCTGTCTTCACTCATCACTTGCTGATTCAAATTATTTTATTAGGAGAATTCGGTGAAACTAAAAAAATATATCCTTCTTTCCAAAGAAAATTTTTCTTCATAAGAACTTGAATAAATTTGCCACTGCTAACAAGTTTAAATGTTTTATGTTATACATTATTTCTGAACCAATATAGCAAGGTAGGAATAGTACCTTTTCTTAAAGAGCATCCACATACATTTATCTTCTTACAGAAACTTTTTTTCTCCCCCCTGCTGCATGCTGGGGTGAAGCTGGGTCTTTAAATTGGTAAAGAGCCACAGATGTGATTTTTTTTCTAGTAGTAGTAGCTGGATCATGGTGACCTGTTGCTGTCTGCCTGCTTCTACCTAGTGAGTATTCTATTTTATTCTGTGTTTGGTTTTTTTTTTTCATGGTGCTCGGGTAAGTTTGTTGTGGGGTGAAATAAGTAACTGTTTGAAGTATACTAGTTTACATAAGAACCTTAAATCTTTCATCAACCATAAGAAAGCTTTTTTTTTTTTTTACATTAAAGGCAGTTAGTACTTACACATCTTGTGTAGTATGTTTTTCTAAAACACAGCACTGAAATAAAAGGCATGAATTCAGTAAAGTGTATGTTGGACTTGTAAAACAACCCTGCAAAATTACAGTTGAATTGTTTGTCTTGATAGGTATGTTTCAGACTTACCTGTGCCTCTTAGGTAGTTTTTATGTGGATGTTGTGGTGGGTTGGCCCTGGCTGGGTGCCAGGTGCCCACCAAAGAGGCTTTATCACTCCCCCTCCTCAAATGGATAGGGGAGGGAAAATACAACAAAAAGCTCATGGGCCGAAATGAGGACAGGGAGAGATCACTTGCCAGTTACCATCGTAGACAAAACACACTCGACTTGATTGCTTTCAGTTTAATTTATTGTCAATAAAATCAGAGTAAAATAATGAGAAATAAAAACTGAATCTTAAAACACCTTCCCCCCACCCCTCCCTCCTTCCTGGGCTTAGCTTTACTCCCATTTTTTTCTACCTCCTCCTCCTAAGCAACACAGGGGGACAGGGACTGGGGGCCGTGGTCACACATTGTCTCTGCCACACCCTCCTCCTCAGGGGGAGTGCTCCTCACGTGCTTCCCCTGCTCCAGCATGGGTCCCCCCACGGGGTCACAAGTCCAGCCAGCAAACCTGTTCCAGCATGGGCTCCTACCTCCATAGGTCCTAGCAGAAGCCTGCTCCCCCTTCTCCTGCACCAATTTTGGTGTTTGCAGAGTTGTTCCTCTCTCATATTCTCACTCATCTCTACGGCTACAATTGTGCACTTTTTCTTCCCCCCTTTCTTAAATATGTTATCACAGACACACTACCACCATCGCTGATGGGCCCAGCCTTGGCCAGCGGTAGGTCCACCTTGGAGCCGTCTGGCACTGGCTCTATAGGACACAGGGGAAGCTTCTGCCAGCTTCTCACAGAAGCCACCCCTTTAGTCCCGTCCCACCCCCCGCTGCTACCAGAACCTTGCCACCGAATCCCGATACAGGTGTATACGGTTTCAAAGACTTCCTCTGCATTTTTAAGCTTCAGATGCTTTGAAGATGTTTTTTGTACTATGCAATCCTACATTCATGGTACCGTCCCCTCAGTCTTTCCTGAACTTGATAATTTTCCTTTTTTCCATTTCTTTTTGTTCTTTTTTAATTGGGTTCACAAACGTTCATGCTTCTGATTGCTCAAGTCTCTCTTTCTCTCTCTGTATGTTTTTCTTTAAAGTTTCTCTGTATATAGTCCTGTGTTGTGGGTGGGACTCAACTAATGAGAAGCCTAAAAATCTGGGTTCTGCCTTACAAATATTGTGATTTTTCAGGTATTTTTTCTTTCTTCCATTCTTCTTTTCTAAATAGGAAGAAGTACGACTGGAAGTGATCTCACTTTTCTTTCCTATAAAAACATTTGGGAGGGTCACATGGGCTTCTCAGAGGTTGATAAATTGCATAACTGGACTGAATTGCAAAAAGCAAAGTGATCACATCAAAAGTGTCTACAGTAGTAACCTCACACTGGAGCTGTTCAGTACTTTGTAATACTTAGCTTCTTGTTTACTATAACATTTATATTAAATCTAATGAATTTCAGGCTTACAATTAGTCTCTGCACATAAGAAAATAACTGTTTCTTCAACTCCATGTTTTAAGAGAAATACCACCAAGACTCGCTGTTGTCTCAGAACTAACTGTTCATCTAAGTTGGATGCTTTCTGACTCTTAATGCTGTTAGTGTATTTACATCTCAAATAAAGAATTATAAAATGAGGGTTTAGACAGAGCCGTCTATGCCTGATGAATAATTCCACAATACTTTATGTTCCCTGTGTGGGTAATATTTCAGTGTCATTCTTTTTCAATTTTTGTCAAGCATTACGTTTTGTGTTCACATTTGGCATGATGTCGGATGTTCGCACCATCGCACTCTACTTCCCACTCCCCTCCTAAAAATATGGTAGGATTTTTACAGTGATTTACTTAGCAGTTCACTGAGAATCTGACTCTTCAGTTTTATCACTTGCTTTTCTTTCAGTTTTGTAAACTTAGTATTGCCTGAATACAGAGAAGGTTTTTGGCATTTAACATACAGAAAACTGTGCTTAAAATAGCATTACCATTGTAACAAACCAATAAACCCTGAAGAATTCGTTTGAAAGGCTGAAATTATGTCCTTAATTTACATGCTCTTCCTTCTCCTTGTTAAGAACAGTGGTGATGAAGTGTCATCCTTAACTTTGAATTGCCCAGCATCTGTTGGTTTGTGGCACAGCCCAACCCTAACATTATTTAAATGTATTTTTGTGCATCTGAATATTAAATGGTGCCCTGAGGATTCAATCCAGCAGACAGTTCTATGGTAGTTACAAGGTTATAATTTCTCTTGTGCTCATTTTGTGTTTGAACGTCTATCTAACCAGTTTAGTTTATTTAAAAAAAAAAAAAAAAAGAAAGGGGGGGTGGGAATCTACATTATGTTTGCTGAAATATTATGGAGGTAGGGTTACCAATCTGTTTCTTTCCTCTAAACTTTCAAGTTAATTCCCCAGAGCAAGGATACTTTAAATTTCTCACAGCACTTCCTGTTAGGTCTGCATGTTGCATGGAGTTCATCTGTTCTTAGATTTGTTTTGGTTTTCCTTACAAAATGAACAACAAAAACATATACATATATATCATATACATAACATGTCAGCTGAGGAACATGGAAAGCTGCGATCAGTTTCTATCAGAAGAAAAAGGTAGAACTAATTTGAGAAGAAACCCACTACAAATCATCTAAGCCTGCAAATGGTAGCAAACTGCCTCTGTGTTAAGATTCTCTGTTCTCAAGCGCTACTATGATTTTGTATGGGGTTACACAGGTTTAAACCGTGATAAGTTTGGTAACTCTGTTTTAAATGGACAGATTAGATTTCCAAAATTTAGATTAAACATATTATTAAAAAATGGGGATTTTGAGAATGCGGGGTTTGGTTCATTTAATTTTTCAGGATTCACAGAGGTTGTTTTTCAAAATAACTCAGGCAGCTTATTTAGGTGCCTTTTTTTTGAGACTTTTTTTTAACTCTTCTGTTTTCAGCTATACAAGCTGCTTTAACAAAATGTGAGTGAACTCTGTGTAAAAATTTAACATTTTGTTTTATCCTTAGAGTTCATATCTGTGACACTGTAAGATTTATTTGATTTTAAAAAGAGATTTAAAATCACAGATGCTTTGAAAATATTGTTTAGTTTTTCCACTCTTGGGAATTATTTTTTTTTTCCTTTAAAAGACAGATGAATTTCTTATAACACTTCAGGCATTTTGGCTTAGGGAAAAATGAATGCTGATACAATGCTGAAAGCAGTAAAAAAATTGCAGTTTTTCACTGCAAGTATTGCTTCTTTTGTCTTCTTGCTCACTGGGTAACATCAGCTGGCTTCTTCTCAGGGCAACTTCTAGTTTTGTCAAGGGGAAGAATATGCCTTGCTGAGGCAAAGAAATAAGAGCAATCACATTCTTTTTTCATGTTCTCTGCACTTATTCATGTCTCTTTGTCCTAATTTTTCATCTTTCATATGTGGCCTGGAGCAGAATCTCATCTATTTACAATAATGGGAAAAATATTGAAAAATAGTAAATTCTTTCCAAGCTCCATTAGCTAAGCAATACGATGCATGTTGATGAAAGGTGCTGACAGCCTCTCATAACTGAGGTTTGGAGAATGGTTCCATAACCAATGTCAGCTCCATTGCTCAAAGCTCACCCTTAATGCTACTGCTCAAGAAGGGCACACGAGGGACACCGTTCTTTGACCGGGCTAACATTGGCATGAAACCTGCAAGAAGCTTGATTCTATACCTCTTTCTCTTGTGCTGATTTATTTTTTGAGTGGTGCTAGTATCTTTGCAGGCAGAGCGCTCCTCGGGATCCCCAAGTACCATATTAACTTTAGGCTGCTTTGATGTTTCTAAGCAGCAAGGACATATGAGCAAATCATAGTAAATGGTGGAACTGCTTCAGAATGACACCTGCAGTCTCTTGAATCATCACTGGGCTACGCTTGTTTACAGATACTGTTGGCTCACCCCACATTGCCTCGTTGGACTCAATTTCCTTACAAGTAGTGCTTTGGCTGATATTGAGGGACCTTTTTGTGAGGCCCATCTGAGTCCTGTTGATTGCTGGTGGTGTCCAAGGCTGTAGCACTGCGTGCAAACATGTGTTTGGCAGAAAAATGTAAATCACTTACGAGATGAAGTACAAGAGCTGCAAGTGGAACATACTTGCCTAGAATTTTATAAGGACAAACCGGTGAGGGCCAATATGACACACAAATACCTACACAAAACCAAATGTGAAAATAAGCTCTATTTTCCAACATTATCTTAATCCAGAAGAAACAGAATTGAACAACAATGCTTTTCATCCTATATATGTTGTTGCTTTCAAAGGTGTTATTCTAATATGTGAGAATGATGTGCATAGCATAGCTGTCAAACATCAAGGAACCACATTCAGGCAGTTACTGAACACCTGCAAATCCCACTGAAGTTGGTGGAAGATGCAGCTGCCAAGATGTAACTTGGCTCCTTGAAGGGACAGACTACAGTGAGTAATAACAAAAGCAATAACAATAGCAATTAAAAGCCACAACTACCTTGCAGAGTCTATTTTAGGGAGGTAGGTTATGTGTCGTAGAAAATCAAGCTCCCTTTCTTTACTGGAAATAAAATTAGACTAGTTAACTGTTGCACACCAGTGACTGTTCTGGTTGGTATCTAAAGCCTATGTAAGTTTTCTGCTTTTTTTGATTCATGGAACTTTTGGTGTTGTTGCCTCAATAAGAGTTATGCTGAGTTTTAAGATCCTGACAGAAACTCTAATAAATATAATTTTTAAAAGGGTTTGGAAGGATCATGCACAACTGTTAGGGTCACTGAAAGAAATTAAATTGCCATATCTGATGCCAACAGTAGTCAATGTTGACTCTGAAAACCTTGGTCCTAAATTTAGAGCACTGCAGGAGATTAACAAGTATGCACCAAATTGAGATAATGAGTTTATGATTAAAGAAAATAATAAAAAACACCTTCCCTCAAGAAGGAGTTGCATGAGGGCCTTGAGGAACCCAGTGGAAGGCAAGCTGTGTGTAGCTGCTTAAGGTCTCACTGATGATCTCTACCTCTGTTTGCCTCTGTGCATTACAGACAGGTATGTATTTACAATATTTGGCAGTCTGTCTGTAGTGAGCTGCTCTTTCTGCAAGACCAAGTAGAGAAAATTACTCTTCAGGCTTCCAGTTATTCTTCATTAAAATATTTTACTTACAGAAGAGGAGGCTTCTTGATTCTTCCATAACTGCTTTATGTATAGATATGCTGACCAGTTGATAGATGATGTTCATTTTGGACTTCGTTCATTTTCACTTTAAGTAAATCCCATGTTGTTTTAGCTACTTTTGTCTTTTGGAAAGATGTAAGTGGTGATTTTGAAGAAAACATAGATGTTTGTGCCTCTGGTCACTTTGCAAGCCTTTCAGTGGGACTTTTGGTTTTCATTCACACAGAAAGTCTTGATTGTGAAATACCTGTATGGGATGCCCTTTTAGACTTCTCCTGTGGGGCAAAGGAGGGCTGCATGAGTCATCTTCTAGCTTCATTCATTATGTTCTCCAAAGAATTTCAATTTTACAGTGGCTTTGCCTGACACTTCATGTGATTTGTTATAATGCTTTATTCTACTAGTTTTAAGACCACACTGCATAGAACAAAAAATACTGCATCAGTTATTTTATTGATGGATGCTGTGGACCTGCTGGGAACTTGGAGAATAGAATTGATTTTTTGACTAACTTTCCCTTTGTATCTGTCTTTAAGGCTGACCTCATAAAGTAGGCAACTTCAGTAGCAGTGCGTGAGCTTCAAACAGAGGGAATCATCTTTGTGTTACATTTTCTTTGAACTGTCATCATGTCCTTGTCTCCTTTGTGGGTTTTTTGTTGTTGTTTTTTGTTTTCTTTTTCCTTCTTGATTCTCTTTTCTGTCTTGGGCCTTTCATATTCTTCAACTTTGAGTTAAGATGACCTGTGTGTAGTTTGCAATGTGAACACAGAATTTCATTTATATTTGGCACTTAATCAACAGGGAGAAAAGCCCAATGTCAAATTAACATTACTTTGTTGAAGAACAGCACAGGAAAAGACAAAGTGTATTTTCTTTCAGTTTGTGTTTGAATCTTCTGCCCAGATGTGCCTGAAACTATATGTCTATGCCTGTTTGGAGGGCGAGTTGCCTTTATTTTGTTACAAGTACAAATTTTTCTTCCCCCCCCCCCCAGTAATATTAAGGGCTAGGAGCATCATCCTCAGAACAAATGAAACAGTGGTTGGTTTAACATCTTCTTCCTATTATGGCCTGAGCCCATCCTACACAAGACACCTGGTCCAGGTGTTGCCTTTTATTGAGGATAGACGTGAGAGTAGTAGAGCTGCTGCTGTTAGTGGATTCCAGTCTGGCTGCTTTCTCTTGTCTTTAACTGGCTTTGGACCCTAGCTTATGGAACTTGGAAGCATATGCCACGTCCTTGTGTTCAAAATACAGCATATGTTCATGCACACACACAAACACAGCTTGAGTTCATGTGACAGTTATGCTGTTCTGATCGTTACCATGGGGATACAGCAGTTTCCACAGCTTCTTTATATGGAGCCTTTGGATGCCACAGTCCGGCAGCTCAGGGGCTCTGTAAAAGAAGAGGGGTTTGCCATGTCAGTTATTTTGTCACAGTTCTCTGGAGGAGGGCTTTGGGTTTGGGCTTGTCAAATGCATGGAAGTCAGCATCATCTCTGTACTTATCTGTGCCTAAGTGTTGACTCCCCTGGAACAGTTAGGCCCATGTGTAAGGTTTGTGTGTAGGAAAACACTATGGCAAACCTGTGTGCCCACCGTAGATGAAGGCAGAGGGAAGCTTGCTTTATATCCCAGAAACTTAGACTGTAAGAAAACAACAAAAAGACAAAGGGCAGTAGGAGACAACAGAGTGCATTCAGTTATTAAAAACCTATGGGAGTCATGGGTGGTGACTTTGCCTTTCAAAAAGAAGTAGAGTTATGTAACTAAATTTCATATATGCTTTGGGAAAATTCGAATGTTGATATTCATAAGAGATTGGATATTTGGTTATTTGGTGAGACAGATCTTGCTGTTCTTTTCCAATTCCTTTCCTAGAGCTCTGGTATATCACAAAGTTGAGGCATTGATTAAACAAGATATTAACCATTTAAAGGCTAAAAAGTGTTCTTTTCCTAAAGACAAACTATTCAGAACCAGCAAGATACTTATAAGGACTTGTCTGGAATTAATATGTTCAAGAAAATAATGTTGGTTTCAATTACTTTCAAGGTTGGAGGAGAAACTTTATTACTGCCTCATTTGATCTCTGGTTTAAGCATTCTCTGTATTTTTACCCTGTAACTTCTATTTGAATTATGCCATATATTTTAGACAGCTTTTAGCCTTGATTCAACAGTCACAGATAATGAAGACATTACCACATCTATTAGTATTTTCTCTTAATGGCTAATTACTTTGCTGTTAACAGTGTGGTTTGTAACTTTACTGTGATGATTTTGTTTGTTTGTTTTAAGTTTCCAGCCGTTGGCTCTCATTACATTAAAAACTTGACCTGTCAGTTGTGGGGAAGTTGCTTTATAACACTATATTGGTTAAATGATATTGAGAGGCGTTCTTTGTTTCTGCTGCTTTACACAAATTTTGGCTTGTCCTCTGATAGCTCTCACAGCACTTCTGTGATGCTATTGCAGCCTTGAGACCCAGAGTGGTTCCACAATAGCCCTAGGCAGGACCACAGGTCCTTCTTCTGCTCCCCGGTGTACTTGTCATGATATCATGCTAACCCATTTATCTATAGCATCATGATGTGGGGTGGTTGTTTTTCTTTTTCACCAAACCTTACTCAGATAACTAGTGGCCTCTGGGATTGTAATAAAAATATTGTGCTAGTTGGGGGTTCACCCAGATGCTTTGATAAGTCATGCAAAAATACATGTTTGAAGAAACAAAAAAAATGTGATTAGAGTCCCATTCTCCCTAAATGTAAAATGAGGATTAGTGGAATTGGTGAAACACTGATTTCTGCTTAAGTGTTATGTTATCCCAAGGCTCTGCAACTCTCTTCCTCTCTTTTGAGCCTCCCACCACAAGTAACTTTTTTCAGATATGATTCTTTAAAAATATAATTATCCAAATACTCACCTTAGGGTAAGCTGACCTAGTGATTCTGTGCATTTAGAGCTATTAAATCTCTGCTAACATATCCATTAGAAACGAATGAAATAATGATGTGGATGAAGCTAAACCAAAGCACACAATTAATTAGATTCATTTTCTATTGTGATGGATTCCTGGAGCTCTGTGGGCACTGACCAAAGATACATTTGCTTTTCTCACATAGGGTAATTGGATTACTAGGTAGTATGAGTCTTTAATCTTTGCTGATGGAGTGAGATAAATGTCTGCTAAATACACTGAGCAAACAAGAGTAGCTTAAGAAAAGAAGTGACAAAAAAGATGTCGTGAATATAGAGGCTTAAGCAATATTTCTTCTGGTGATGGAGAGGAAAAAGCTGTTCTGTTGTCACTTGGCTGGTTAAACATACTGTGATAACAGGGCTAGATGCTTCTCTGCACACTTTAATAATGTCTCCTTGTATGCACTGAATTTTGAAATGGGGTGTCTCCTTTACGTCTCTGCATAAGCATCTTTGCTTTTCAGGGAACAGATATCTGAAAATACTTGGAAATTTTTCTCTCTGAGGAACTCTGAAATGTAGATTGGAAAAATTGAGCTGTCAGTAGTCATTTCTAGGATTGAAAATGGACATCAGTTTTTCGTCCTGTGATCGGGAGTGAAAATACAGTGTGCACTTTGATATTTTGGGGGTGGGGTGGGTATGTGTATTTATCTTTTTAAGGTATTGGAACGTAAAAAGAAATATAACAAAAATAAAGTGACTTTATAATTCTGGTAATTCATCCTACCAATCACCACCCTAAAAAACCAACACCGCTCATCTGTGACTAGTCATAGACCTGCATTCAAGTAGAAACAGAGCACAGAAATAAAGAAAAGATTGTGGGCTGTGCTATTTGGTGGGGGAAAATAAATAAACTGGGGTCGTGCTGGTTTGAGATTGGAAGCTATTTCCTGTGGAAGACCTTTGCTCCTGACCGAGGAGAAGGTTGAGGAACTCAACAATATTTTTGTCTCAGTCTTCACTGGTAACCTCCTGAGTTGATGGACCACAAGATGAGGGGACCAGGGGGGTAAAGCCCCTCCTAATGTAAGGGAGGATCAGGTTTGTGACCACCCAAGGAAACTGAACATACGTAAGTCTATGGGACCTGATGAGATGCATCCCACAGAGTCCTGAGGGAATTGGCTGATGCAGTTGCCAAGCCACTCTCCATAATATTTAAAAAGTCATGGGAGTCAGGTGAAGTCCCTGGGGACTGGAAGAAGGGAAACATTGTGCACATCTTTAAAAAGGATTGAAAGGAGGACCCTGGGAACTACCAACCTGTCAGCCTCACCTCTGTGCCTGGAAAGATCATGGAACAGATCCTCCTAGAAGCTATGCTAAAGCACATGGAGGACAAGGAGGTGTCATTTGAGACAGCCAGCATGGCTTTACCAAGGACAAATCCTGCCTGACCAACCTAGTGGCTTTCTATGATGGAGTGACTTCACCAGTGGACAAGGGAAAACCAACGGACGTCATCTACCTGGAGTTCTGCAAAGCCTTTGACATGGTCCCCCACAACATCCTTCTCTCTAAATTGGAGAGCTATGGATTTGATGGGTGGACTGTTCGGTGGATAAGGAACTGGCTGGATGGCCGCATCCAGAGGGTAGTGGTCAACGGCTTTATCTCCAAATGGAGACGGGTGACAAGTGGTGTCCTTCAGGGGTCTATGCTGGTCCATAGGACCAGTGTTGTTTAGTGTGTTCATCAATGACATAGGCAGTGAGATTGAGTGCACCCTCAGCAAGTTTGCTGAGTGGTGCAGTTGACATGCCAGAAGGACGGGATGTCATCCAAAGACACCTGGACAAGCTGGAGAGCTGGGCTTGTGTGAACATCATGAGGTTCAACAAGGCCAAGTGCAAGGTCATGCACCTGGGTCAGGGGTAACCCCCAGTATCAGTACAGGCTGGGGGAAGAAAGGATCGAGAGCAGCCCTGCCGAGAGGGACTTGGGGGTGCTGGTGGATGAAAAGCTGGACATGAGCCAGCAATGTGTGCTGGCAGCCCAGAAGGCCAAGCGTACTCTGGGCTGCATCAGGAGAAGCGTGGCCAGCAGGTCGAGGGAGGTGATTCTGCCCCTCTACTCTGCTCTGGTGAGACCTCACCTAGAGTACTGCGTCCAGCTCTGGAGCCCTCAGCACAAGAAGGACATGGAACTGTTGGAGCGGGTCCAGAGGAGGGCTACTAAAATGCTCTGAGGGCTAGAGCACCTCTCTTATGAGGACAGGCTGAGAGAGTTGGGGTTATTCAGCCTGGAGAAGAGAAGGCTGCGGGGAGACCTGATTACGGCCTTTCAGTACCTAAAGGGGGCCTATAGGAAAGATGGGGATAATCTTTTTAGTAGGGCCAGCTGTGTCAGGACAAGGGGTAATGGTTTTAAACTAAACCAGGGTAGGTTTAGACTGGATATAAGGAGGAAATTCTTTACAACGAGGGTGGTGAAACACTGGAATGGGTTGCCCAGAGAGGTGGGAACATTCAAGGCCAGGTTGGATGGGGCTCTGAGCAACCTGATCTAGTTAGGGGTGTCCCTGCTCACTGCAGGGGGGTTGGACTAGATGACCTCTAGGGGTCCCTTCCAACCCAAAACATTCTATGATTCTATGACCTGTACTTTATGCTCTGCCTGAATACTGAGGCAGAACCTAATATCTTTTGAATATCTGAGAAACACATGAGGAAGCACAGACATAATTTCCAGCTATGGGAAATAGATGCTGAGATCCGAGTGCCTCTGCAGAGCTCCAGGGCTATGCTACGTAGCCAGAGATGGGCATGTGGCCACCTTCTGTCCGACATCCCTTAAAAGCCATCTGAGCCGAGTGTTTAACTCATCTGTGGTACTTGGAAAACCTGGCCCTTGAAGGAGCAGGTCTGGAGGGCTAAACAAACAGCTTGAACTCCAGTTAGTGGGCAGACCACCTCCAGAAGCATGGATGTCCTGTCAGGAAGGCAGAGTAGGGCTGTGAATGAGCTCAAGGGGTGGCTCACGCTCTGGGGGATCAGATCACTGCCAATTATAAATTCAACAGGGATTGTCGAATTCACTTGTTAAAGCTTGTTTAAGCTTGCTTCAATAGACATCCTGAATTTGTTCTATTCTCGGAAAGCCAGCAATAAAGAGCTAACACCCAGACCAGACTCTAGAGACCAACTTCCCCTCTTCCTGGGTCATTTTGTGGCTGTAGGATTCTGGGAAACATGCAAATATGAACAACTGAACAGTTTCATAAATGCCAGAGAGGTCAATCTTCTTTCCTTGCTGTTTCTTGAGGAAGTGATTGATGCTTGACACTTCTGTATAATAATAAAACATTTCCAAAGTTTATGGTCAATAAATTTGTGTAATAAAAAATGCATCCCAATGCTATTATAGTTCATACTTCCACTTCAATAACTTCGCAGGCTAAGATAATGTAAGTTTTGGTCATGATTTTTTCCTTTTCAAAGAGCAAAGACTTTGAAATTTCTTTTAAGCTAGTGCATGTTAAGGTTAGTGTCTCCTTCAACTAGTGATTTCTGCTGGAGTCAAAACTGTTATTTTAATTTGAATTTTCTATGAGTCTTTAGAAAACAGTGTGGTCTGGGACTTTAAGTGGGTGGAAAATATTCTCATGTTGGGTTTTTTTTCTGGACACTTCTGAATGCACCTGTTTTTTTTAAGTGAAGCACCACACAAAAATAGCTTTCTGATAAGGTATCTTTTCATGAAGTGTTTTGACACCTATAATCTGGATAAGTCTTTACTGCCTCTACCAATATATGAATGAAAGCTTCATTTAAAGACATGCTATAAAAGCACTCCTCTTTCTTCAAGGCATAGGGTTTATAAGGTCTTTGTTTTTCTTTGCTCTTATGTTTACTTTTTGTTTTGTTTTTGGTTGCACTGTCTCTTGGTTGGTTGGTTGGTTTTTTGTTCTGACTTTGGATACAGACAGCAACAGTAAATGGAGCTGATAGAGGAGAGAACTCTGGTCCTATTTCCACTGAAATGATGATGTGGGTTTGTGTTAAGAACGGTGCAGGCTCCTAATTGTTCATGTGAGGGATGAAAATAGAGGTTGGAGATGAGGTTAATGTGATTTTCAGTCATAGAAATACCTAACTGTTCCAGAACCACATTTCAGCAAGCTTTAAAAATTAGCTTCTAAAGTTTTAAAGAGCCTTTGTTTTCCTTTTAAAACCTCCAAACTTTTTTTTTGAGACTTTTGGATATGTTAGATAACATTTTGTCTTTGTTGTTTTCCATGCAACCATGATAGTTAAGCATCAGTTCAGTTGCCAGAGCATAAATACAGAGATAGTGGCAAAACCAGGCTCCAGCCAACACTGCAGAACAGGGGTAGTTATCCTGCGGGTCCTGTACCATACCCACTAGCCTCATCTGTGGCACCTTAAAGGGTCTTCTACAGCAGCACTATATCTGCCTGCGTGTAGACAACTGAACTGACACGTTAATTTTTGCTTTTGCTTCCTTTTGAAAATGTGAGAAAAAAAAATAAAAAGAGCCTGGACTGGAAAAGCCCTGAATTTCCCTTCATTATTCATTAAAAAATGAACAAGATTTTTTTTTTCTTGATTTTTACCCCTCTTTTCTCCCAGAACTGAAAATCTTGATTAAGAAAATGTTTAGAAGGTGAACTAGTAGAGAACAGAAACTATTCAGCTTTTTTCAAGTCCATCTTGCAGGAAAATATTATCTAAAAACTCATTCTGAAAGGTAGTTTCAAGGAATTTGTTCCCCGTAGCAGGTATCAGGGTTATATGTTTTTCTGGGATGTTTGCCTGTTTGGGAATGACTGTTCTCTGTCAGGTTTTGCAGGGTTGGTGGAGTGATTGTGGGGAGACACAGGGAAAACATAGAAAAATTAGAACTGAGACAAAAAGAAGGTGTCAGTGATCAGGATCACAGAATCACAGAATGGCAAGGGTCAGAAGGGACCTCGGGAGATCATCTAGTCCAACCCCATCAGGGTTTTTAGAAGCCAGTAACAGACCACTTCCTTGTCCCCCCCAAAAAACCCCATACCCCAGACCGGAAGGGTCTGTGCCCCAGGGGATGTGCCAAACACTTAGCAGACCCTTAGTTCATTTTGCTCTGTGGTTGTCTTCTGCTTCTAGGCTGGCCTTTGCTCTACGGGAGAGCCTTTTCCCCCTCAGAGCAGTTGCTGTCGCTTGTGTCTCCTGTTACGCTGCTGCTCCCCTCCCCTGGGGCAAAGGGATCTCAGACTTCACTTGATAAAGGATTCATGTTGCCAGGCTGAGTTTAACCTAGTTATCCAGGGTCCTTCTGAGAGAGAACAATCATAAAACAACTTCTCCCATCATCCTAAGAAAGGTGTCTATGAAACTGGAAGCCATGTGAAACCAATCCTAACCTATCTCTTTGCCTTCCTCTCAAGTTGACTTTGTGAGATGAAAATTATGACTTAACACCTTTGCTTTTTGTTTTTGATAAAACTTTAAACATTTTTCTTCAAACAATCTTGTCAGGAGATGACATGATCTCTGCTTCGTCTTTGTGCCGTGTGTCTCATTTCTGCTGTCCTCATGCATGCTGATGGCATATGATGTAGTTTTTTCTGCCTGAAAAATGTAGAAACACATTTCTAGACCCATCCATTCCTACGCAGTAATTCATATCTCTGACTTCTGGCTTTTTCTTCTTATTCCATAAAGGCCAGGGAAATATTTTGTGCCTTTAGGCAGCCCTTCAGCCTCACTGCAGCTCTGGCACCGAATTTATAATCTGTTACCAGCTTTTGCCCCTTTCAGAACTGCCACACAACAGCCACCTACAGCGAAAATTGATGCCTCCAAATTCATCCATGAATTCCAGGGATTAATTTAGGCACAGAAAGCTAGTTCATAAGGAGTCCTCAGTGCTCGTGTATAAAAATACTCCAGCAGATCTGCAGCTATTGAGGAACAAGTTTAAAAGAAGAAAACATAGCAATTGTTGGCCAAAAGGAGACTACTTAGGGGAGAAAATACACGGTCACTTGGAAGCTGCAATCTGCTGAAACCCAGAGGGTTCTTTTAAGTTTGTCTTTTCTCTGATCTCTGTTTGTTTATTCCAGCAGAACATGTTTTTGTCCGGAAGATATTTTGTGCTTCGAATAAAACATACAGCTTTGCACAAAGAGCTCTCTATTTTAAACTGGTATCAACCATTTATGAAGTTCATTGTGGAAACTGCACAAATAGAAATGTGAAGATTCTAGCTTTTAAGGACAAGCTTTTCTCTTTGACTGGGGAGGTCATAATGCCTATCTGTTTTCCTTATAAAACTTGCATATTGCCAATAAAAGAATTTGGGGCTTCTTCCTAGCAGATAGCGAAGATAGGACAATTTTTACATCTCTGGACTTAAAGCTACTTGTAACCTTCTTCAGTGAACTGTTACTTTTAGGTAAAGAACATGGGCTTAAATTGGAAGTATTTTTCTTTGTATTGGTCCTCTCTTTGCTTCATTTATTCTATTATAGTCAAACTGAATATCACTACAGAAACAGAACCACATTGTGTGTGACACTATAAACACACAATAAGCTACACTTTCGGTGCTGAAGAAGCAAGTAAGCCAAATAGACAGAGGACAAAGAGGAGGAATAAAGAAAAATCAGACCCTTTGTAAGTGCTGGGAACCTGAAGTTCAGAGCTTGTTCAAGGTCACTCAGGAGCTGTGCACCACAGATGAGATTTAACCAGGCTTCCTGAATCTGAGGCCAGCATTGCAATCACTAAAACATCTCTTCATCCAGAAGTTTGCAGTCACTTGACATTTGTGTTAACGCCTGACACTTGACTTCAGCATTTCAGCTTTGATAAGGCCACACTGGCTTCACTTAAGATGAAAAGTGTTTAAAAAAAAAAAAGGGGGGGGGGGGTACGGACGCAGCAGGGCTATTTGTTGTGAAGGTTTCTCCATGGTATGTGAAAAGAGCTCTGCCAACTCACTTCCACTGAATTTGAACCAGAAATGATCTGAGTAAAACCTTACTATAAGTATAGAGCCTCAATTGATTAATATGAGCATTGGTTGCTTGCACTGCTAGTTGAGAGAAGGAAGGCATCTTGTCTTTTCAGCATGAATAGCTTAGGGAAATATTTGCCAACACAAATCAGGAGTGTTTCTATACTTTTTCTAGATTTATTTGTTTATGGTAGAAATCAACTGGCCTTATGCCAATACCTGGCATGTGAGAATTCTGGAGAATCAGTGTGGAGAGCATGGGGCTTTTTAGATGTTTAGAGAAAGAAACGGATCAAAGTGGGCTCATCTAACCTGAAGGTCCAGACTGTTATTATTATGATTGTTATTATTTATTACTACTACTACTATTATTACCACCAGTAGGGTCTGAGCATTTTCAGAGAATTTGGAGATTGGCTTCTATGGGTTTGATCTGTGGGATATACCATCACAGTTTTAAGAGGGGCACTTTCTTTTCATGATTTGAATGTCTTTCTCATATGCTGCCTAGTCCTTTGGGGAGGGAAAGGATGGGGAGGCGGCAGGGGGGGCAAAAGCAGAAATAAGCTGTGCCTACAAGACATACAGCTTGTGCAGAGGTATCACTTTTGGGTAAAGTTACTGGAAGAGGCCACCTTGTGGAAGCCAGTAACACAACTGCACGTTTCTGCAAACCACCAGCTCATGAGCAGAGGGTTTTTTTGGTTTTGATACTGATTATTAGCTATTACTGACTAGGGGAGGGGAAAAGAGCCCCTTTTTTGAGACTTCTGTCAGTGCAGCTTCATAGGCTGACAGACAGAGTGCTTAAATTGTAGCATTTAACCTAATGGAGGTAAACAGCTTTGCAATTTCAACGTTGTCAAGAATATCTCCTTCTCTCTCCTTCTCCCCCTTCCCTTTTCTTGTACCCAGCTGCCAATTCCCCAATAACTACTGGGAATCTGTTTATTTATAATAGATTTTAAAGTGGCAGCTTGTCATAATATCAGCAATGACTCTCCAGGTTTCTAATTTGTTACTTGTTTTTTCTGATAGCGCTTGCCTCTGCTTCTGCTCTTTTCAAATGTTCTTATTGCTGCTAATTGTCAGTTTGGATTATATTCAGAAAATTATTATTATTGTTTTTAACTGTGTACTTAAAGCCACTTCCCTGCTTTTCTAGAAGGAAAAAAAAAGGTTGGGACAAGTATCTATAAGCAAAGAATAGCTGCTGTGTACCGAAAAAGTCATTAAAAAGGAAGTCAATAGCAGGTCCTGTGGACATACAGCTCCTGCCAAGGTACATATGTACCCAGGTTAGGGGCAAAGCCACAACATGGAGGCAGGATATGGGGTACGTTGACAATCTGGGGTATAGAGTGCTCCCATGTGTTTCAGAGGGGACATGTTTCATGTACCTCTTGTTTTCCCATGGAATCTTCCTTGTGTTATCTTTTTGACACATCATGTGTTTGCATGTAACTGGTGTTCAGGGTTTGGCTTAACTAGGCCAAAGCCAGAGAAGGCAAATGGGCAACATTTTAACAGCTGGGTTAAAGACTGAATTGCAATGTTTGTGTTTAAGTAGAAATCTAAAACGCCCATGACCCTACAATGGGATTAGTGCCAGACTGTTTTCAGAACCTAAAAAAATAGAAATGTGGCACAAAACATATTAGTAATTTTAGTGTATATTTTTCTACCTGAAAGGAAAGATTAGAAAGAGAAGTCTTGTTAGAAACACATAGTCCTGTGCAAAGCAGTTAAAATATTTTTCTTAAACACGTTTGCAGTCATCAAATGGAACAGAAGAGAAGGACCTCATTTTTACTTGAGAGGAAACATGTCAAATGAACTGTGAATAAGCATGGTGATTTTTTCCATTTGGGGAGGCAGAGACAAGTTGTTTTTAAAGTACCTAAATGAGGGTTGAGTGGTTATATGACATCTAATAAATTAAAGGAGTGACAGCCTGTCTCCTGAGTGATTCCTTGCAGTCACCCCTGTTGGGATTCTAGGGGGAAAAAAATTTCATCGAAAAAATTTCACCGAGTTTTTCTCATGTCTGGCATAACAGCAAAGTATTACAGCAGAACCCAGAAAAACAGACCAGTAATGTGGTAGAGCCTCCAAAAAAGAGAAAGAAAGCAAAAGATGTGCTCAGTCAAGGAATCTGATGGGTAATGGCAAATGAAGCTTCATCACTATGTAGAGAGGACCAAGATTTGTTAGTCTGAAACATCCTATGTTAACACAGCTTGTAAATCAGTGTGCTTTTAATGAAAGGAGTGGCAGGTAAGCTAGTCTTAATGTCAGATTTATGTTAACATGCACCGAGGAAATCAATACAAGGTAACACTGTTTACATAAGGTAAACAGATTTCTGGCGTGCTTGCTGCTTTTGATTATCCAAAATCGTGTATGCAGAGCTGTGAGTTTGCACTGCACTGTACAAACCAGAGGGTAGTTCTCTTGTGTGGAGAAACCAAAACATTTCAATAAAGCATCAGGAAGAGCTTAGAGCCCATTTTCTCTGTTGCATGGCACAGGGATAGGGGCTGCCCTTTACAACACTTTGTTTCTTTGGTCTGAATCTTATTTGCTTGCACACCAACTTGTTCCTGGGGCAGACTAACTCTGCCAGGAAAGTGTAAACTGTATGGAGGAGGGAATGTGTGGGAAATCTTAGACACAACCAAAATAAAGGACTTGCAAAAACCTGTTCTCAAGGAAAAAGGTGCGTGTAAGGATACTCTGAATGTTCCTTTCTTTGCTGTGCAGTTAGATCTGAAAGACCATATGCAAATCTAGTCAGAAATAGTATTTGATCCCAACTGGACTGATTTAAAATGCTTTTTGAAATCCTAATCTGTTCTCTCATCAGTGGCTGAATTTTTCATCAGCTGCAAGCTACAATGTATTTAATAAAAAGTTGGGAGAATTTGCATCTCTGCAGCTCTGATTTTGCCCTCCCATGCTGTGGTACTACCTGTTTTATAGCTTTAATATCCAGTTGTTCATTTAGTATAAATTTTTTCCTAGAAGAGCTTTTAGTGTGTTTGGTCTCTCACCCCTTAAAGAAACATGGATTGTTTACAGCTAATGAAGCTCACAGTAGCCCTTTTTAATTTGAGACTAATTTTTCTGGCCCCAACCAAAACCTATAAACCATAAAGAGCATAAGTGGGACCTGACTGAAGGCCTGAGGTTGTTCAGTCCTCAATTCCCTCTCCTGCCCTCATACTGCTAGAAGTTATTTCTTTTCATAATGAACCGAGGACACGACGTTCCCAGCAGGATGGGGCCGTGGGGAAGCAGAGAGATTTTGCCAGCCTTCGGCTGCTGCTGAACCAGGTGTGGTGGACTGGGGCTTCAGGCTCTGAGAATGTCTTTGTGCCCCAGAAGCAGAGCATGCCAAGTTTTATACACCAGTTCTCATTTTCCAAGAGCACAAGCTTATTTTCTCACAACCCCAGGTGAGGAGACATCTCCAGTTTGGGAACTCTGTTACATCTGATCCTTTTGACCTGTTTGGGACCAGTTTCACTTAAGCAAAACCTTTCTCAGTGAGAAAGATAAAGAACCACTTCACCAAAGAGCATATTTCTTTCTATCCCTCTCCTACCCTGAAAGGGCAGGTTAGTTTTGTACGGTGAACTGTTAGGATATATTTCCCATTAGAAGGATCCATTTTCCAGATCCCAAAGGTGCACATTGTCTTTTTGTGGCAGGAAACTTCTACACAGATTCCTCTTTAGGTAAGAAGAGAAAGGGAAAAAATTAAAATGTTGCTCTTTGCTACAGCTTCACTCCAGGCACAACAGCATCTGTAACATCTATTTCTAGACCATGTGATATTTGGTTTCTGCACCACAGGATGGAAGACTGATTTTCTCACTATTTTCAAATCCATCAGTGTTAATAATCCAAATAATAAATCTAAAAAGGACTCTTCATCTCCCTCCCTTACAAGAGTAGACTGTGTGTTGTTGTGTTTTGGTTGATATAATATTTCTGCTTTGTTTAATTCAGAAGCATTTATTTTTCCTTCCATCATTCATTTTACTGCATTAAGTTAGTGGTTCTGTGGGGATTCAGTTGATTAATGACTAATTTCCAACCTAGGCATGCTCAAGAGGAACCTGCTTTAACAGTACTTCCCTCCAAAATAATATAGTCTTAAAAGAGGGGGGAGTTTAGGGGAGCAAAATTTTCATGCAAAACCAAAAACCCCGTAGAACTGCAATGGAAAAATGGGACGTGCTGAAAATATTTGTATTTCAGTAGTTTGCTGGGTGCTTTCAGGAGAAGAGAGCACTTCTGCATCCCCTTTTGATTGCAGCAGCAGCTGAAGATGTTACTGTCACCAACTGGTTGGTGTCATGACCCACTTGGAGGTTAAACCTCTGCTGGCTTAACCAGCTGCCTGAAATCCTGACAGCTTATTTTAGTTTCCTTCTTAGAGAGCTAGAAAAGGATGGGTAAACACATAATCATGATCTTTACTCCCCTTAGAGGGAACAGAAGCAGGGACAGCAAGCGCATTGCTCTAGGTCATGCTGCAGTTTGGTGGCAGAGTCAAGAATTGGTCCCAAATCAGGTCGTCTTAGTTCTTCATATTTGCACTTGTGGTACATGCATGTCACTCCTGATCTGAGCTTCTCCAAAATAACCCATACATGCTCCCTGAACTGCTAATTGCATCCTCTGAGACATCAAAAAAACCCCAAGAAATGAGCAATCAGCTCTCAGGGATGACTGAAGACCTCCAAAATACCACCTGATACTTGGAAGCGTGCAACACTTCTGAGTGCTTTTGTCTCTGCTGGGAGGAAGATGTGGTCTTTGTAAATGAAGTGAACCTTAAAGTCTGTGGTAAAATTCCATCAGGTCCTGGTGTAATGCTTCATCTATGAGGGAGAGCCAAGCCTTCCTCTGCAGCATCACCACATTTCTTTTACTTGCCATATTTTAAGCATTTGTGTGATGTTAATGTACCCTTACTAATAACAGAGAATTCAACAAAATAACACAGACATTTTGGTAACTATCCTTTTTCAAGGAATTAACCATTTAAATTAGTATGCCAACAAGTGAATTGAAATGCAGGCAGATATTGCAGACACCAGATCTGAACTTCACTGTTTCACACATCACAAAAGCCATAGGCATCTGGCAAAGGATGCCAACAAACTGACCTTCCTTATGCTTCATCTGAGGATGCCACAACTTTTTTATAGTTATTTCAATGCAGTCATAGATTCTTCTTTTCTTTTTTTTTTTTTTTTTCTCTTTTTGGAGATGAACCAGGGGGAGAGTTCCATTGCTAAATCAATTAGAAAGAAAACTACAGGTGCTCTTGTAATGCTGTTTGGAGGAAGACAGATTTCCTGATAAATCAGTTCCTCTGACATGCTGTTAATGAGAAATTAAGAACCGTGCTGTACTCTGTGCCTGGATCTGACTGACTTAAATGTCTTTTCTTTCTTCTTTGAGTGTAAAATATATTGGGGGAAAAAAAAAAAGAAGAAATAATAATTCCTAGCGCAAAGTAACTATGTAGAATTTTTTTTCTAATGTGCACATTTACATATCAGTCTAGACACAGATAGATTGTTAATATGCTGATAGGACTTTCCTTTTCCAACTTCAAGGATGCATAAAAAAATATTTCTATAATTATTAGTAATGAAAGCATCTTGCCAAAAATGTCGTGAAGTAAACTTGTGAAGTAAGATGACAGAAATGGCTATGTAACATCTTACCATTAAATCGGAAGACAAAGGAGTTGTAACATGAGGTCAATCCCCAAATACAGCACACCTATTTTGGACCATCATCTCCTCCTATCTTAGATTTGACCATGTATCTGTGAGTTGCTATGTCAATGAAGTTTTAGTCAACTGTGTTGGATGGGCTGATGTATGAGTGTGTAGGTTCTGATCCTGCAAAGAAATGCCTTCTGAGAGCTGTAGAGTGTCCAGTGTCTGCTGTGATGGGAAGTGAAAATGTTCAAAAGGTGTAGCGCTCTGCTTGTGAATGTAAAATATATGTCTGGGCATCAAAATGGTTCTGTTATGGTGTTATTGGACCACGTCAAGTGGAAAACAGTCTCAGCCTCCAAAACAGAAAGTCATGTGCTTGCCTTGCCTGTTTTACTGGGAAGTTAACCATCCAGGATGGTTAAGGAAAAGGAGAAGCAGGATTCCTCAGCTGTCACAGCTCATAGTCACAGTGCAAACTGCCTTCCCCCACCCTAGATATAAAATGCCAGCCTGAAGTTTAACAGCTGAGAAGCCAGCACTCGTTCCCTTTTGTTGTGCCTGATCCACAGAGGGTAACCTCTATGCATGAGACGAAGCTTGCATGTGGACCTGATAAGGTATTAAACTACAGCAGCAAAAATGTCTAGACTCTCTCCCTATCAGTGTCTCGGGAACTTTTGCTGTGTTGTTTTTATTTTCCTGGGGCTTTTTGTTTGTTTGTTTGTTTTGGGGGGAGGGGGTTGGGGTTGAATTCTTTTTTTTGTACTGCCAAGGGCAATGAGCAGGTTGTGCTGTCCCTAGTTAGCTAGAATTTCTCTCAGCAGAAGGTAGACTCCACACTGGGCTAACTCATGATATTTTTATGTCATAATTTTATGATAGCAACTGAAATTTGTTAGCTGTTCATAGGCAGACTGGTCTCAGAAGATCATTTTTCTTCTACAGATAATTACTTTTCCCCATGAGATTTCACAAAGGCAGTGCATATGCAAACACACACATATTCTATTTTTTAAAAATCCTCTATTTTCTGTTTCATTAGGATGTGGATAGATAGTCTGCATATCTCTAGCGATACATTCTGGCTTTGCGTTCAAAGTCTGTTGATCTCATGTTTTACTAGATGAATTGCTTGCTGTCAGTCCTACCTTTTCTTGCTACATCTCTTTGAAAAGATATTTTTTTGTGTTTGACAGACAGTAGAACTGGAACCTTTTTCAGTGCAGTAGGTATCAAAGGCATGGTCCCTAACGCAGCAGGGCAGGTCGGTAGTTAACGGTCTTCATGTTTTGTTAATGTAGATTAGAAGAGCTCTGCTGAAGCCAGCAGAACTGAATCGGTTTGTATCAGACGGGGATGCGATCAATATATTTAAGGATGCAATGGATGCTTTTAAAATTCATTGGACTTTTTTTTTCAGTGACTATTTCAGTTGGTCACCCCTCATGTGCATTTAATATTATATTCATGGTGGACTAAACCATACTCTGTTACCACTCAGATCTATGTAGACCTGACTTCATGGAAATGCCAAGCTTATAAATATTAAGTGTTGTTTTGTTTCTGTTTCTGAGCTCAAAGTTAGGAGCTGAATTGCTAGATGAATATGCTAATCTTTAAATAAGTGCCAAAGCATGGCCTGCCAACACAAAGTATTTGACCAGTCAATGCAAGCTCAACCCTACCAGAAATTGTGTTCTTCACGATTAATTTATATAAGTTCAAGATAGTCTGTCTGACCTTTACTAATTAGTCAACAGGCAAAATCTCAGACAAGTGGGACTCTATGTCCCCATCAATTGCTGCAAGCCTCTATTGCTCATCTGTGGGCAGCAGTTTGTGCAGTGCTAAGGAGGTTCTGGCTGTGTCCTTGGTGGCTTGAGAGACAATACAAAGTCTCTCCATAAAAAATGTTGTCAAAAATAGAAAAAGAAAATAAATGAAGAAAAGTCATTCTAGGATGATACTTTCATCTGACTGGGTGTGTTAATGAAAGCACTATGAACAAATGTCTAGTTCAGCCGTTCGTGCCACTGGATATATGAGTTGCCAACTAAGACCACCCTTTTTGCTCAGACCATTCCTGTCTAGTTGATATGCCCATTTTTCTCCTACCACTCACCCTATACTCCTGGATATGTATAATTTACAGTATTTAAAGGCCTGTCTATCCCTTCACTGAGCTCACTAGTGAAATCTCCACTGATATCAATGGTGTCAGGTAAAATTTAAAATAATTCCATGTTTTACAATAAACCACCCAAACCCTCTTCTCAGGGACTGCTTGAAGAAGACATTCCCTAGTGTCAAAACAACAAGGTCCTACCAGTCCTCGTATCTCCAGCTAATAGTCCTTGGGCTTTTGACTCCTATAAATTGTCTGCTCACCACGTTCACCTGCACCCAATGATGGTAAACATTTAGTGTTTAGCAGGAAAACCCGCTTCCTTTTCCACTGCGGGGAAGGTTAGATGGTGATCTCTTGTATCTTTTCTCATTTTTATCTGTTGGCATACATTCTCCCTCACCAATGAACAGCTTTGATAATAGCAAAGCACTGCTTAGAATATGTATGGTCACAAAGAGCATAGTGTTATACAAAGCAAAGCACCAGAGAAAAAAAATCTTATCAAAGAAAAGGCAAAGCAAAGAAAATCAGAATGTGTGTTAAAGATAAATCTTATGTCACGACCTTAAAAAACTCCAGCTGGGGTTCTGCTATTCAGAATAGCCCTTGGAAATGATTTTCAAAGGTTAGCTGCATGTGAAAAAGGAACAAAATAAAGTTTGATTACCCAGGGATTTTCAAACATGTTTGTGGGAGCCACCAGAAGGCCCTGTACAGATGACCTGAACGAAGGAAAAAATAGTTCAGCTTTCCAACCAAGCAAGTGGGAGTGAATGTTCTGTAAACATTTGAATATCAAAGGAGGCCTTTTAAAACCAAAGCCCTACTTCACAGGAAGCCAATTTAATGAACACACACCAGGAAAAATAAATTACAGAGCTGGAATACATTACTTGGTGAGATCACACCATTTTGAGGCCTGTCATTTTCCAAAGACTTTTCTGTGCAGGTCAAGGAGCAAGCTCTGATCTGAACCACATGGTATGATTAGTAGGGCAAGAGAAAGAAGCTTAGGTTCAGAAAGGACTTGGATTAATGTGTAACATTTGAGAATGCACCTGGAGCCAGCTGCTGCTGGAAAAACAGTAGACACTTGGCATGCAGTAATCCTTTCAGCAGGTTTAATGAAGCCTTGTCTCACAGATAGTCCCTTCTGGCCTATAATTTCTTATTGCTCTGTGTCCTTGCTGAATTGTTTATTGCTGATGAAACAGAACTATTACAATAGCTAAAAGTTCTGTTGAAGTCTGGGCTTGGTTTTTGATGCATCTTTTCAGGTGGGCGAAGATACAGAGAAGCCTTAAAAAGCCACCTTATGGATAGGCACCTTGCATGCAACGGTTCCAGTTCGGTGAAGGGGAAATTACATTCCCATCAGTTCTGTACTACGTAGTCCTATGCACAAACAACTTCCATTTAACTCCAATATATTAAATGCAAAAGCATGAGGGAAAAACAGACTATTAATTTCACCTTTTTTCTTTTCTCCTTTCTGGAATTCCTTTCAAAGTAGTAGGACTATTTTCAATCTCCTGGAGTTTCACTTTGTAAAAGGGAACTTCATATACACTAATTTTGGGGCAAGCAGAGAAACTCTGGTACCCACACCTATCCTGTGCAAGGTTTTTGCACATCTTACTGGCAAATATGAGCAAAATACTCCTTTTTTTTTTTTTTTTTTTTTTTTTATGTCAGAAGTACAAATGGGTTCACTGAAGGGTTAGACAAATCCATGTCTCTTAATAGTAGCCTGGTCATTACTTCCAAATCCAGATGCCTCTGTACGACTAATTAAAATAAATCAGGAAACTGTACTGAGGAAAAAATTGCTTTCAATATGTCCTCATTATTTTATTCCTCAATTAGCTCTAGACCCCCACTAGAGATGGAAAACTGACCTAGATGGTCTCAGCTCCACCCCAGTGAAATGGTTATGTCCACCACACATGTAAAACCTTTACAAAAAATAATCTGGTGGTGATATAGAGAGCCTGACACAGGCAGGAACAATGCAACTAGGCAGGAAATATAGGAGCAGAATCACAAGTATGATGGGAGATAAAGATGAAAAAGAATTATGTTAGTATAGATCCACTGACAGCAATGAAAATGTGCTGATTTACACCAACTGTAGTCTTTACTACAGTAACAGTGTAACAGTATCACTGGGAGCATAACAAATGTTTCTTTCTAGACACAGTGGATTACAGCCAGCCCATGGCTGCAAGTTGCATGTGCTTACACCAGGGTTTAATTTGGCACAATAGCTATAAGCATGATATGGCTTTAGAAAATGATTTATGTTGGCTTTATGTTGGCAGCTGACAGCAGAGATCTCCCAATAAAACCGTACTGGTGAAGTTCAGGAAGAGAAGTGAGTGGCATCTCAGATGGCATGGTCACCTGAATCTGTACAATGATATTTGTGTTGTCTCAGTGCATCCGCATGAGCAAAGGACACAGGAAAAAAAAAAACCATGGCTGGAGCCATAAAGATCCTCAGATCAAGGGCCGCAGGTTATTTTGTCTTGTGATGATCTGTTCACCCATGGAGGGTGTTGGAAGGGATAATTCTCCAGGGGTCATCAGGCAGGGATGTTGTTCCTGCATAGGCCACAGGATTTGTCAGAGAGGTCAGTGTGTTTCCAGTTTGGCTCCTCTTCTCCTGCAACTGTAGTAGGAATGGGTTTGTCCTTAGGTTAGCAGCTTGAGAATAGAAGGTGGGAAAATCCATTGTTCTAAGAAAAACTGGTGCAAACTGGCATTGCTATGGTTTCCTCTGAGTGTTTAGAAATGAACCACCAGAGCTGAGATATTTGGTCGTATCATCTAGTCTGACATCACGTAGGGGTGTAACAACTTGGGCAAATCCAAAGAAGCGGCTCTGGCCCAGCAGAAAGTAATGAAAATGGAGTGCACCAGAGATATTGTGAAGGGGTGAGCAAACTGCATCTCTGAAAAGTAGTGTGTGCGCACAAAATAACAGTAGTTCATATTGATCACTTAGCTGAAAAAGCATGTGGTAAAGATGACCCAGGTGGCTTTTGCATGTCTTGTGACCTGGCTCTTCTACACAGAATTGTCTCTGTTTGCAAGCAACAGCACTGACTTGGAAAACAGGCCGCTTTTCATATTTTAAATTAACCAGTTATGAAAATATATTTTAAAGACAATTATTCAGAAAGAATCATATTTCAAAGTTACTGACTCTTTCAAATAATACTTAAAAAAAAAAAGTATCTGGCACATGGCCATGGACAAAGTTAGGACTATGGTTTAGATGAACCATGTGTTCCTGAATTAGTAACTCTCACTGTGTCATTTTGACTTTGAATGTAGCAACCAGGGCAAGACTGGTGACTGAACTGGCCCGTAGAAGCACAGAGGAGACACAGATGTGGTCTGGAGAACCGAAGCTGGAGCCTGTACTCATATGAGCTAGGCACACAGGGAATTTAAGGGAGCTTCCTTTATGGACAAAGCAGATATATAAAGATAGATATGTAAATATAATTATTATTAATACAAGAAGGTGGAGAAGAATATATGTTGATAATATTTCCAGTCATTAAAGCATGCACTGGAATAGATAGTAGTGCTGTGGCTGGCGCACTGTGAACTTCCCATGTTTTATCTCTGAAACGATTTGAGATCACCCATCTGCTTCTGTTCTGCAAGCTGGCTACTCCTTATGAAAGAAATTGCTTTGTGTATCCCATCGGGACTTAGCAGGAAACACAGCTTGTGTTGTTGGCTTTCTCTCTAGCATAGACTGTATGAGTAGACACCACCAAAGGATTCATGCATGGTCTAATGTGCTGTGGCACAGGAATATGCCCAGAACAAGCTTGCATACTGTGAATGTAAGGAAACATATTCAACAATAGGAGCCAGAGTTAGATTTCTTCCTTTTTTTTTTTCTTTTCCTTTTCTGATTTTTTTGCTATTACCCTGTTAGCTGAGAGAACAAGTGAGTGAGAAGGGAAAATGGATGGAAGGAGACAATGTTTAGTATAAACTCCTTGCTTTTGACATGTGCTTGTCTCATTTCTGTTTCTCTTCTGTGTGTGGAGTTTGTCTAACTGTCTCAACAGTGATGTTTGCTAAAGACTTTCTCATATATGATTCTGTTCTCCCCATCTACTCCCTAAAACATGACCTTTTCCTTGCCAAATGGTGTCTGCCTTAGTCTGAATTGTTAAAGCTTTTGGAGGGACAAAGGAGGGGAAATATAACCGTTATTATACAGATAGATGAAAAAGTGGTTGGTTTTTTTTCTAGAAATAAGAAACCAGAAGTCTCCTCACCATGTTGACAAGGGTAGCAAGACCAGCACCTTCTGCGTAACTTCACCCTCTTGTAATTCTACAGGATGACAGCACCATGTCATTCCAGTCTTTCTGGTTTTAGGGAGAAAAATACTAAAACCTAGGCCAAGTTATAATCATCTTAAAAGCACTGTTTGTACACCATTTATTTTTTAAGAAGTTTGCTACAAATCCTCAGAAGATTGCGTGTACAAGGTTCAGTGTTCGGTGCTGACTAGGTCTGCAGATGCTGAGCAAGACTTCTGTCATGCTGTGAACCTGAAGAGCTTGGCCCTTCACTGTGGTCAAGAGGATGTCAATTGGTACTGAAGCAACATGCCAAGAAGGGCAGGAGAAATTTATAGGGCAGATCAAAGGTGTTAGGTCCCTAGAACAGGCTCTTATATCACATGGCAGAGCTGCATGCACACCTGATACAGAAAGTAGCTGAAAGCAATGAGCCCAGGAGTTGTTTCTCCTAAGATTTCTTGCACTTCTGGTTACACAGAACTGCAAATGGGAAGTCACAAATTTAAGGGCAGTTACAAAGCATCTAAGGAATTAGCAGGCCAAAGATGTTTTGGTTGATGCAGTTTTTAATCTGCTTTCTCATGTGAAGGATTGTTTTGTCATTGTGGGTATGAAACAAATTGTGTGAATAAAAGGGTCAGAGGGGATGCAAAAGAGGGGAGAGTATCATGCAATATGAGGAATTACTCCCTGAAAAGAAGCTTCCAAATCTGTCTCTAATCTTAGCCTCTCCCCTGTGTCTCTTGCTACTGCTACACCTCCCCGCCTCTGCCTCCTTTCCCTTCTCACTGATCTCCTGTGCTGAGACAAACAAGTTCAGAAGAAAGGCCAGGACTCTGCAGACCCAGCTAAAGGCTTTGACATTACTCACTTTATTTGCCTTAACATTCCTGGTATCACTACAGCAGATGTTCCTGTAACATTTGAGGAGGAAGCCTGTAGTTGAGGGGGTGGGGAAAAGATCATTCTTCCACATTTCTTCCCATAAAAAATGGGAACTGAAGCAAGGACTCCACCATCTGTGCAGTTGTTCTTGGCTTGGGTGACTATTGACTGAGGTTTTGCAGTTTCAAATAGGGATCTCAGGGTGGTTTTGGGGTTCTATTCAAATGTTATTGTGTGGACAGGCATCTATCAGCAGTCTGTAATGCAAATCAAAAACAAGAGAATGCCATACAGGTTGAGACTGAAGGTGAGGGCATTTTAGGGTGGGTGCAGTTCTGGGTCTGCTAAGGGTGTGGGGAGAGGGTAAGTTTGTATGAAGTTTTGAGTTAGTGTGGCTGGACTGTAACCAGTATCTAAATAAACAGTTCCACTGAAACTGAGACCAATGGCGTTGCCATAGGAGCAGCCCTCACAGGTCCCTTGGGATCCTAGTATGGGATTCCCTCTGTGCTGCTGCAGTGCAGGTGATGAAGCAAATCTGAAGTTAAACAAAATGAGCAAGTCCATCTAAAAAGCAGATGATCGGGAGCCAGCAAAAAAAAGCTTGAAAAATGTATATAATCCTGAGTCTTTGTTTTCTTCTTTGAAGGAAGAATATTCCCCCCTTTTCTTTTACAATCAACAAGCAAAAATGCCTAAGGTTGATTTTTGTGTTCGCACTTGCTTATTCTAATTTGGTTGTTATTCCACTCTGTTTGCTTCAGAAACTTTACTTTCACTTAAATTTTATCTGATTTTCAAGGCAATATATTTTTGAAATCAGTGATATTTGGAAATCTGAAGAACCTTTAAAGATCTGAGTCAAATTAATATTTTTCAGAATGACAAGAGAGCTTTGAATTACATCACGGAATTGAATGCGGGTCTTCCCAATCATAAAAGATACCCTAACTTCCCCATCCTTCAAAGAAACTAATATAGTAACCAGGCTGGACAGAGAGACTCTCTTCATGATGCTTGGTCCAGTTTTTCAGCTTTTCTTCTTTCTTCCCTTACCTTAACGGTTGGACTTCATGATCTTAAAGGTCTTTTCCAACCTTAACAATTCCATGATTCTTATCTTCTAGTACCAGCAAGGAGTAGATTCTTTGTATGCCAGCAGTGTCCTACAAATACCTTCCCATCGAAGCGCATCACTAGTCTTATTAGAACAGTTTTTAATTTCTGTTTTCTAATGGGGGTAAGCAGTGTCTGATGCTTGCTTTTCTGATGTATTGTTAATTTTATCAACCTTATTTATATCCATTCTCTTTCCCACTTAATCAGACTCCTGTCCTACTCTGCTAATTGTGTGTTCATTGGTTGTAAAGACTTTAAAAATAAATTTAAAAAAACAAAACCAAAAACTTAAAAAAATAGGGAGAGTGAGAAAGAGACACAGGGTTGATAACATTCCACAGCTATCTCAGACTCAGTTTCACCACCACGTGTAATGCAGAGTGCAAATACCCCTCACTTTGATTTGTGATATAGCAGCTCTTGGAAGTGCTTGGTGGAAAAGGTGCTGCACATACGTTTAATTAAGACCCTAAATTACAAACACTCTAAACAAACAAGACAAGGTCAGAAAGCAAATGAGGGTCTAAAGATGTGAATAAAACCAGATGGTATCATGCACTAGGTCACTAGTCAGAAAAGACTAAAATGAAGCCTGCTAACTACCAAACCAGCTAGCTGGCAAGTCAGTGTTTGGCCTTGTCTTGCCCAAGTTGCACAACGGTGGTGACTTGTTTGAAAAACCCATTATGGAACAAGCTGGAATTAAATAAGCACCATAACTCTCATCCCATACCTCCTGCACAAGAAGAGAAAAGTATGCTTATACAACAGCAGTTTTTACTGTTCTTACACTTTCCCACTCTCAGCTAAAGATATTAATGTTATTCTCACAGTATTTATTTATATAGAAAATTTATTCTGGTTGGGGGGTGACATTTATGCTGATTTTACCACAGCCTTTTCACTGCCTGTGTCTTTTATTATAGCTGTATTTCTTTCGTTGCCTGCTGTTCATCCCCTCTTAGAAGTAAAATATTTTACCAAGCTGACCATCTGATGAAATATTTTTTCTGCTAGGTTCAGAATATATTTACGAAGTAACATTGGAGGAGTGAAGGCATATAACATTTTCAGACAGTATGCCACAGTATAAGGGTGATAGAGGTTTATGGGAGATAGAAGAGAAAGGAGGGAATCACTTCCTTAGGGTGATTAAGCAGATCTTATTTACAGCATTTACAGAACTGGACACATGCAAATTATGTATCCATTAAACACAACACTACTTTAGATTTCAGGCAGCTGGAGATGAATGCTTTGGTATTAATTTTCACCTAGCATATAAATGTTAGAACAAGTTAAGGTTTAGGATATATCAAGTATTCTTAAGTTAAAAAAAAAAAAAGGCATGAAAAGCATGGATGTTGCAATTATCCCTAGAGAAATCATTGTAAGTGCAATACAATAAAAATGCAAGTCAAATTTCCAAGACAAGGAAACCACGAAAGAGAAGGTAGTGCAAAGCTGAACACACAGACAATTTAAGTTCTCCCACCTAGTTTTTCTTCATAGTTCTTTCACACCATGACAAGAACTGGTGAGAACTGGGAGAAGTTAGGTTCTTTGACTGTGTCTTGCCTCTCCCTTCATCCTCAATCTTGCTTCCCAGCGAGGTCATCTGTGCTACCAGACGGTCTGACAGAGCTCCCCAGGAGATGCAAAGATGCTGAGCCCACTCCTAGATTTGGTACAGAAACTGCTAGTTAAAGTAAGTGGGAGAAATGAATACGAGTGGAAAAAATGAATAAAAGCCAGCCTTGGACTAGAGCCTGCGATCAGTGAACAGTCATGGTGCCATTTGCTCTCCCAGGCATATTGTGAAACTGTTTTTTGCCCACTTCAGACTAAATAGAGAAAACCCAGCGTGCAGTTGTGGCTTTAGAATGAAATTACTTGCCTGATGGTAGAACAGGGAGGGACTAACAATAACTGTTCTCTGGTGGGTCTCAGAGCTGCTTCCAGCTCACAGCATTTCCTAAGCAACATCCCGTTGTCATCACCCCGAGCTGCTGCTCTCCATAAGGTTCAGATCTTGTGAGTGACAGCAAGGCGATCCTGCCCATACTTGTGTGCAGACGTAAATCAAGTGCATTTCCTGAGAGTTAGACGCATGCTTCTGAAAGCAAATAGGTAAATGTGAAGCAGACTGGCTTTTATATCTTTTACTCAACACCATGTGCTTTGCACATATTCCCCCTTACCCCCTTCCCAATCTTTTTCACAGGAACAACAACAACAAAAAGTTAAAGCATAGGAGATAAAAAACTCACTAGCTTTACAGGTTTCAATTAAACACATCTACTAATGTTATCCCCATGTGCTTATTTATAAACACAATTTATTCTTTTCTGCAAGTCATTCATGCAGCTGCTGATGCTGCTATGGAAGTGCTTTCCTTGACTGCATATTTTATTATCAGCATATTTCTTTAGTTACTTTCCATTCGTCCTACCTTAGAAATAAAATATTTCATTGAAATGTTCATCTGATAAAATATTTCCCTTTAGACATATATTTACTCAAAGAGTATTTGAAAAGTAAATTTGTATAATATTTAAGGTAGAAAGTGGTGCCAGAAGCAATAAATTAGTGGCAGGCTAACCTGCAGGTTTTTAGGCATTCTTTTCCTGCAATAATATACAGTATGTCATTGTTAGTAGTGATATACATGCTCCTATAGATCCCAATTCAAGAAAGACTTATGCATATGATTTGGACAGAGTCAAGTGCTCCAGGTATCCAAACTGGAAGGGGCTTTAAGTGTATATTTGAACTGCAGAGTGAAGCTTCCCTGGAAAGTCTGGGGGCTCATAAAACCATGTCCTTTATGAGCTCCCAAACAGAAAGAGCAGAAAAGCTTCAGATAAATACAGAAATGAGTGTTTATTACATGTGAGCATGGTATTAATTGCATATTTAAGCATGGCTTTTAATTTAGGACAGACTGTATTTTATATTCAGGGTTCAAGCGCATCCCAAACCCCTCAGCAGAATTTCCAATTGACTCGTGGGACCAACTGGACCCCAATGACTAAGGGCCAAAGGTGGTCAGCTGCCAGTGCCTACATTTCAGCTAACGGTGCTGCCGGCACGTTATTCTTCCCTTTGGCTATATTACAAAGCCTAAAGCCTGGCTTGTTCCCCAGTCACTGCTCAAATATGAAAGAGCCAACACACACCTGTAGCTGAGGCCAGAGTAGTTGCTAGCAGTTTACTTTACAGAGCTCTGCAGCGCACAGATCCCTGCTCTAATTCATTCATCCACTCTCCAGCTTCTTTCTGTAGCCCCAGCTACATGTTCCCCTGCTACAAACTGGTGTAGCTGCACGGCTTAAGCGGTGCAAGTTCTGCTCCCTGAAATGCTGTAATGAGACTTCAGTGTGACTGAACTCAAAATTCATGAACACTCAAAGGCCCTGAATGTGATATACGTCATGAATTATACGGGCCAGAATGCAACACAGGGATTTACTTCGCTATACATGAGTCCATTTCCACAATCTCCTGCTTAAGGCATTACATTTGCTGACCAAGAAAGCCTGACAACACAAGGGGATTGAGTACAGAGAAGAGCCCCTATTGCCATGCTGCTTGCTCTCAGGGTTGCTGTTCTGGGTGTTTTGGCAGCTGGGGACTGTATCTGTATTACAACAGACGAGGGACTCTTCTGTGTCTGACTAGTGTTTGTAAAAGGCCTTGCAAAAGGTAAGCTGTGTGTATTATTTTAGCCCCTTAGTTGACTCATTACACAGTAAATAAAAGCTCTAGAAGCTGGGGGAGGAAAATACAGATGGATTTGAAGGTAAATAACTCACATGCAAAGCTCTTTTCTAAAATCCTTGTTACACTGGCAGAGCATGGAAGGAGGCTTTTCTCTTTATACAGAAATCCTTTTTCTCCAATGATTTTTATTTTTCTCTCTAACATGATCTGAGTTTAGGTTTTCCTGGAGTTCCTAAGAAGGAACAGAGGTTTTGTCTCTCAAGGAAGCCAGGTGCCACCCGTTATCTCTCTAAGGCTCTGTTGTTCTTACCAGAGGCAGTAGCTGCCAGTCCCTTTACATTTAGGAACCGCTGCCTTTCGTGGGCATTTCACTTGGGGTTCCATGGATCTCGCCTCCTTTGCTCCTTGCTGTGGCTGACCAGTGGGATTTCTCTCTCTCTGTACAGTTAAAGAATGGTGCAATGTAAATCTTTAGCAAGAGTTACTGGGGCTGAGAGATGGGGAATTTCAATACCATATTTGTGTGGTACTTCTCAGTGTGGACGTGGTAGCTCAGGTTTGCTTTGGCTCAGAGATCCTGCTTTCCCAAATCACTTCTCTTTTCTCCATAGTAACCTCAATGTATGCTTTTAAAGCTACGTGGTACTGGAATGCTAAACATTATTTCTGTTTGTTTTGGTTTGGTTTTTTTTCTTTACACTGTGTATCCCCGCTCTTCTCTCATATAATCTCAGCAAATGAGGGGTTGGCGGGTTAGATCTGTGTGCTGGTGGAGCTCTCTTCCCAGGGGTAGGCCCTACTCACCTGTCTGTGACCCTGTTAAATGCATAATCCTCTGTTTCTGAAAAATTAATCTTTTCCATGCGCAAGCACTGACTGTGACATTACAAGCAGAGGATTATGCTTGCATGCAGTGAAGAGGTAGCAGAGGAACATGCACTTTAAACACTCCTTGAAGCTCCCGTTTCTTGTCTATCTTAGTAATAAAGATCTATGGAAGGGTGAAAAATGAGAATTTCTAAGATTAGTGTAAGTTAGTACATACAAGGTGCTGTTTGAAAGCCCCATAAAGTCTTGTTGTCGCCATGAGAAGCCATCAAGTAAATGAATATTGTTTCTTTGAAAATCTGGTCAGGAATGTCTCACTGAAACAGATTTTGAACTTTGAAGAAAGTTTTAGATAAAAAGCACAGGTTTGAGGTTAGAATGAGAAAGTGGATGTAAAATTTATTCGGTTTTTTCAGTGCCTGTTTTCCAGTGGTCTGACTGACCCGGACACCCCACTGGCTGGTGGGGGACCTGCTTTCTTCTCACAGGGCTCAGGTGGCACATGACCTGGAGTGGATGGTGACATTGGCCAGATTCAGAGCACTTCCTCTCATTTTCACTCCTTTTCATCACTTTGCCTCCCAATTGTGCCTGTCAACACACATCTGGCGTTAAGCTCAGCTCAAGCATGGCTCCCCACAGGGTTCAGGCCATGGTTTGTGACACAGGTGCAGGTGGGAAGCCTCAGATGTCTACCCTAGTTTGCTCTGTTGAAGGGAGCTAAAGCATGTCTCCAGCCAGTTTTTCTTCTCCTCCTCCTCTCCCCGGGGCTTTTTGAACACAAGAGGATTAGCAGAATTTGCTGTAAGATGCCTACTGCTGCTATTACAATTTCTGTAGTTCACGTTTTTTCACGAAAGCCCCGTTTTGTCTTGCAGCCACTGGCAGCAGTTCATGGAGGGTAGAAACTGGAGTCCCCTGAAGTGAAACTTACTGTCTTAGAAATAGGTTTTATAGCACTGTGGTGCTCAGGCCACAAATATCTTTAGCTATTTCCTTTAAGTATATTGGTGTGCTCCTTGTGTACTTGGTACACAAGGTACCCAGAGTTCAGACTGTAATGTGGAATAGCAGAGGCTCTGGGGAGACCTTATAGCAGCCTTCCAGTACCTGAAGGGGGGGCTACAAGAAAGCTGGAGAGGGACTTCTTACAAGGGCATGTAGTGGTGGGACTAGGGGGCTGTAAATTGAAAGAGGGCAGATTTAGATTAGACATAAGGAAGAAATTCTTCACTATGAGGGTGGTAAGGCACTGGGACAGGTTGCCCAGAGAAGTTGTGGATGCCCCATCCATGGAAGTGTTCAAGGCCAGGCCGGATGGGGCTTTGAAAACCTGGTCTAGTGGAAAGTGTCCCCTCCATGGCAGGGGGGTTGGAACTAGATGATCTTTAAGGTCCCTTCCAACCCAAACCATTCTATGATTTTTATGATGGTTCTATAGCACAGATATTACTGATTTTTCATCTTTGAACTTTCTTTCTAGCTCTCTTGTTAAAACCCAACTGAACTATCCCAGAACAGAAAAAAATAATTGATTTAGAACCTATCCAATAATTTATATTGGGGGGGGGGGGGGGGGGGGGGGAGAGAGGAAGAAAAGAGTGAATTTTAGTCCATTTTGTAGTAAAACACGTACATCCTATTTTTCCCGTATGGTCATGCCAATTAACATTTGTCTTTTGTGATGAGAGAGAGACTAAATATTGAGTAGGCATAGGCAGCATCTAATTGGTACAAATAGTTTTTCTTGGATATAGTTAGGCACACTAACTATAGTATAGGGTAAGGCTGGGGATACTTAAGCTGAGGGAGAGAATTCCTGCTGGTCATCCCATCTATGCAGAACATGTTGCAGCATGTATAATGACTAACACAGGCAGCCAGTAGTGGAAAAAGATTTCCAGTTCAACTGTTTGTATTCTTTTCTAAAATTTTCTAAAACATCCATTATTCGAGATGGCATATTTCTATGAAACTTTAGAAAAATTCCTTCTCCTATTTTTTAAGATGTATTTTAATTAATATCTGCTTTTGAAATGAAACCCTTTGTCTTCAAGCAGCAAAAGAGAGAAAAAGAAAAACCACAAATAGTAAATATTTTTACAGTGCTATGGTGCATTAATATATTCAGGGTTTTTCTAATAGAGATTTTGATTATTAAAAATACAAATTGTCTGATTAATTATAAATTATAATTTGATTTATAAGATGGTGTTACATATTAAATAATGCCAGATGGTGCCATGAGGGCATTAGCTCCCCATAATAGATTCTAGATGACAAGGGAATTAAAAGGGGACAGAGTCCGGAATGAAATTAAACAAGCAGTGAAAACTCTGACAGAATAAAAATCATTCCCAGAGCATTTCTCTCTCTCTGCCCCTCTCTTTTGAAGTTAAACATTAAAAAAAAAACCCAAACCTACTTATTTTTTGTTATGCTTTCAGCATTTATGATTACAGGAGGACTCCAGAGGCAATATTAAAGCATGGATTAAATTTTCAGTAACTTCATGTGCCTTATAAGCATCCTTCAATATGTTTGCATTGGTTAGTAAAAAATCTATTGTTATGTACCATCACTTGAAAAATGTTTCTGGATGTTAGAGCAGCCAGGTTTGTTACTTGTTCTGATCCTAGGTAAGACAGAACCCTTTCCCCACCTTAGCACTAGCGGCTGAGGTAGACCATTGCCCTAAAGTGCAATTTCTCTTCCTATGCAGAATTAAACAAGGCGCTACATTGGCTTTACTTATAAATACTGGTTACAAGGACCAAAACATATGCTTACACACAGAATGGTCCAAGTACTACTAAAGTGAACGAAACAACTTCCTCTCCCAAAGGTGTGAGGGGAAAAAAGAATATCATATGCAAATACATAGATTTAAATGTAACTTATATAGGCATTGTTAGCACTAAATTATAGGGAGTTTAAAATAATTTTCAGTGTTGATTGTTTTAATAGAAGTTGCCTGTGTTAAAATCATGTGAGGAAGGGAATTCTGCTTAAGCACTGACCTGAATATCTCTCTTTCTCCTCGCCCTCAGTTCTGATTTCATGTCAGGTCAGTGTATTTATACATCTACCACCACCTATGTTTTTCTTTGCCATGGTTGTCTCCACCACATCTTGGATATTCTGGAGTCAACTAAAATATGCATCTTATAATTGAAACCTTTATTTTGAGTTTTATCTATTAAGAGATTGCTTGTTCTTTGCCTGGTGATCTATTACCATATGTGAGCCACGTTTGCTGACGTAGTAATATCCTCCAGAGCATCCTATTTGCAGCTGCTCATACTCTTCTAGTTTTAAGTTTGGTGTCCTTATTTGATGTCATTTGTTGAACATCTACAGAGACTTTCCTTTTCCATCTTATTGTACATGGATTCTTCTGTACCAGGAATGCAGGGAGGGTGTGTAAGAAACTGAAAGTTCTGTAAAGTGATCGTTGTTATGATCTGTGGTAAGCATCTGAGGAGTCTGAGAAAGTCTTTAGGCTTAGCAAGTGTCTCTTTCCCATGGGAGCTGTGATTCTTTCTATTTGCATCTTTTTTTTATGAAGAGAACGGTGAAATAGTATGGCTATCTATCTTGAACTCCACCTCATGTATTTTATTTTGAAGTGTCTGATTCAAGAGCACCAAAGTCTCTTCTTGTACTCTTGATGTTCTTGTTTTGATATATCATCTTTCTATTGAACAATGAACGATGACTTCAGACTCTGCCTAATATGCAATGTTTATAAATGAATCAGAAAAGCAACGTTGCACGTATATGCATAAGGAGATAATGTAATGAAGTTGAACCAATTTTATCTCTGAAATTCCCTATTTAAAGTGATGTAAAAAGTGCCAAGTCTGGACTTTTTGTCTTAAACTTGGAATTTCCACTGTAGGTGATTCCAGCGTTTCCAAATTTCTTTTGGTACTGAATAAAACAGAAAGTTATATTATCATACAATTTATGAAGGAAGTGAAGAAATTTTATTTTATTTTATTTATTTTATTTCATTTTGAATCTACCTGAGTAAGCTGTCTCTTCCTGATAAGGTTAAAACATTTTATTTCAGTGTTTCATTTTCACTTTTATATCACAGTATAGTTTTAATGTAACAAACACTCCATTTAAAGATGAAATGAAGAATTTCAGTCACTAAGAAAATTCCAGTAATTGTGGTACAAATATAGATAAAACAGATCCCCATTTCAATTGCAATATTACACTACTTCAGAGGTAACAAACAACTTTTTTTTTTTTTTCATTCATTTCTAAGAAGTATGTGTTTACAAGTTCTGAAGTGGATGTTTTCATTTAGTATCCAAAATTCATAGAACTTGTGTATTTCTACTCAGGCTCTGTGTACCAAAGACAGTAGCAAGAACTGTCTGAATCTCTTGAATTTCACACAACACAGTTTTTAGCAACTTCAAAAAAGATATTTATTATATTTTACAAATTATTTCTGATATCATTAAGTTTCAAGTAAAGACAACTCATTTAAATTTTGCCACACTTAAAAGGTATTTCCTGGAACTGTCCAACCTCAAACTGTGACCTTGTCACATCTGATAAGAATCTTGTAAGATCTTATTCGATCTAGTCTGGAGACACAGGTTGCTCTCAGGAGACCTCAGAAGCATGTGTATTTGTACTTGTATATACGTTTTAATACATATAACTCAGCTAATTGGTACTTTAAAACAATACTCTCACCAAAAAACCTGCTGTGTTTCAACAGCAAAGAATGATGGTGTCTACCATGCAATAGGAAGTTTAACACAGAGTTTCCTTCCCCCTTGAGGCTTCATATTTGTGATTTCCTCACAAACTACTCTCTTTCCATCTGCAGCTTTCTGTCTCTAATTTCATGAGGTGTGGGGTCTCTGTGACTTATTTTCAAATATCTACATATTTAAAGGACTCTGAGTCAGCTGGAAAAAAAAAAAAGAATATAAGCAGGAAAATAAAACAATGTTGGTGACCCATCATTTGATATTCTGATCCTGACCTATATTACTGAACAAATGCTCCTGCCCAACTGAAGCTGGACTGCTCGAGACACAGTAGGAAATAGGTTAACATCTGCAGTGCAGTTCAAAGGGATTAGAGTCTTTGATTTGCCTCCTCCTGGGTGTGTCGTTATATCTCTGGAGAAGCAGCAGCCCATATAACATGGGCTGACACAGGTCAGCAAGATAAAATGGACTGGAAAAGACCTCTGCTTGGTATATTGCCTGTGCATTTCCAGTTGCTCTTCTAAGGCTATTTCAGAGGTACGGGATAAGAATAGGGAAATTAAAAGGATAGGAAGTATGAGGAGGATTCAATACAAAAGAAGACTGAAAGCATTGGAGAAGTGAAGATGAAAAAATAAAAGAAAAACTGAGGGAGAAGGATAGCTTTCTGAAGGAAGGTTACCCAGCTGCTCATGTTTCTATTTTTTTTTTTGTTTTACGTAATCAGCAAATTAATTAAGCTCTCCAGAATCATATTAAAACAAACCAAAAAAATGTGTTTCTGTTTTGTTTTATTATATTAAGCATTGTATAACAAACTTACGGAATGCTATCCTTGAGGGAGGGAGGGAGGGAAGGAAGCTTTTACCTGAATAATTTGATCCAATTTCATTGTACATAAATCCCTCTTAAAATGATCAAATTTTTAGTTTTCAGGACTCACTTTTAGTGAGCTCAGGTTAGGAAGATTGGTTTTTTACTCTATAGCAGTACCTTTCACAGAAGTGTCTGGGAAGTACTTGAGTCTGGCTACCAGATGAGGAAGACTACTGATCCCATCTGCAGCTGCTGTTCGTGTATCACAAGTAATAGACTACAAGGATTTTTCAGCACATATCCTGATTAGTTTCAAGACCTCTTCCTGAAAGTGTTCTTTAGGAAAGGACAATTTAAAAGGATTTCCTCTACCAAAAGCAAAAAAAAGGGAAAAACTGTGGAAATTAATTTAACTTCTCTTATTTAGCATAAATTAATTGTGGTTTAAAATATTAAAAGGTTACACTGAAAACAGCCCAGCATTGTTATTCTTACTTTGGTCTTTTTTGTTCATGAATATTTTTGACATTCAGTCGTCACATGTATGAAATCAGGAGCATGTTTCATACTGCCAGTGCTTTAAATGACAAGAAAATCTATTGGCGTCTGCATGCATTTGGGAGGCAGGCAAGCTGCAAGCTACTAAGAAGTTGGGAGAACACAGAATTTACTCCAATGTAAAGTTTAATTGCCTGGTTTTTTTCCCTGTACGCATATCAACCGTAGAGGTGAAGCACCTCTGAATAGGTTTGCTTGGGTATGTAACTCTATTAAGAGCATTGTTCTTAAACCAAGATTGATCTAGACTGGGGCTTTAAAAAGGGAAATTTGACAAAACACAAAAGATTGTTGAAATAAATGTGCAATTAATTTAACTTGTATTTCTAACACACACAATACCAGGTATAATTTTTTTAACCTCCCCTGCTTTCCCTCTCTATTCATTGCACATTTAAATTCATTATGGAAAAAATTAGGAAAAAAAATTCCTGATAGTTATTTTTATGATCAAACACCTTTTCCAATTAGTCTTGGCACCTCACTATAATCACGATGAATGTTATTAATTCAGCAGTCTACATCCTATTAAGGATTTCATCACAGCAGTGTGTTCAGGAACTTAATGGCTTTTGCATATTAATGCTGCAGCCTGTGGTCTTGTGTCCATTAGTACTGTGTAATATCATCGGTTACATTCATACATGTATATACAAGGATATAAACACACAATTACATCAAATCTAAATCGGGTGAATGCAAGGCTATGAAACCGTATTTTGAATTTACTTAAGCAATTATTTTAAGTCAGATTATTGTACGTTCAAATTGTTTTCTACGTAAAAGATGCAAGGCTGTTATAAATCAGTAGGATACCAGTACAACAACATACAAGAGAAGACAACAGTAGTGGTGGTTGCTAGGCATGGTGCACCAGCATTGGTGATCTTTGAGGTCACGGTAAAAGTACACCTTACAGATACAATATTACTGTGACGATATTTCAAATAAAAGAGCGATTTAAAAACATAGACAAGGTGCTTTGACAATGATTTGTGGGGCAAAAATTTTGTTAACTACTGGGTTACAACAACCAGTCTGACAGTTTACCTTGCTTTCTGTTGACAGTAAAATAATTAAGAAAATGTTTGAACTATCCAGCCTTCAGAAGAGTTCGAATTTTGGCATAAACTGCATTTTTTCCTTCTTATTATAGAAGACAATCTAAGATTACTGTCTGTGCTCTGAATTTCTAAGGGTGCAAGGATACGGAAGGACCGTTTTTATATTTTAGTCTCAGCCTCCGTATAATACCAATGGTACTCCTTATTTCACTTTCCTCCAGCAAAACCAGCTTCTCTTCAATCTTTTTGGAAGACAATCTAGGCATATTTTTGAATATTTAAATGATGGACAGTCAATTGATCATGATCTAAATTGTCCCATTACCAGTATTTAAAAGTCTGTATCTTAGAATTTTCTCAATTTTTTTTCCTCCCTCTATCCTGCATTTTTTAAACTTAGTCAAGTTTTCTTCTGATTTTAAATTCTTTCATATTTTAAATATCTGGAACATCTCCTGCAAACTGCTACTCCACCAAAGCTCTTGAATGGTCCTGGCACTCTGGTTTTCCTCAAGAGCACCCCTTTTCGCACACCTTGCTAAGGATCCAGCAGCACATGCTAAAATTTTGACACGGACTTGACATTTCTTCTAAATTGTTCAGGGTGTCCAGCTCGTGTGACCCTGAAGCCTTCGCGGAGGCAGATGCAGCCCTATCACTACTTTTTCTGATATTTTCTTAAAACAAAAAGCAGTATGCCCTGACAATGCTGCTGCTACAAATCCTCCAGTCTTGGGCAGGGCTTGGACATGGAGGGAACAGTCCTCTTGCTTCAGACATGAGCTCTTCCCCTGTCTTCCAAAAGGAACATTACACAAGATCTATTTAGATATTATGCCCTCATCAGAAAGTACATTTAGAGCTGCGCAATGAAATAGTCCTTGTATCACTAATTAAAATTCAGTGGTGAGGTTGTTTAATTACTCCCTCCACTGAAAATTCTTGCTTTACTTTTCACATTTATTCTGGTAATAATGTGTTGAAGAGCTCATCAGCCTCTGAAGGAAGGCAACAATTTTTCTCGTGTACATAATCATTAAACTGACAAATAGGCACAGCACTATACAGTTATCAATATTAGCACTGCAGCCCCATCACTATTAAAACTCTTTGCAGCAGGTGATTAAAGTGCATTGGGGGGGGGAAATGGTAGGAAACAACTAAATTCAAGATCCTTCCCTTTTGCTCTCCTAGCAGACACCTCAAATCAATTCATACTGAAATTCCTCCTTCCTGTACAAAAGGAAGATAATTGAGTGCATTTGATTCTGTAAAAAATTAATGGCCTTATTTGCTTTTTCTTTGTGGGTTAGGCTAAAATGCTTTTCTTTCTTTCCCTTTCTTTTTTTTTTTTTTCATTCATGATTGTAAGATCTTAAAGCTGATAGATGAGTATAACTGCCTGCTACAGACTTCTTTGAAATCCTGTCACCAGCTCTGCCAGTGAAATAAGTGGGATGGAGGGGAGGATTCCCAAATTACCTTGTTGAATCTTGACTTGGGTGAAATAACTGCTTTGCAGCTCCTCAGCCGTCTTCTCTGACTTCAGAGAATCAGAGTGCACAGGCGAGACCACCCAATTTCACAAGAATAGGCTTGCCAGCCATAGGCTGCCTCTGTCATCTATATAAATAGGCCCATATAATCAGTTTTCAAGAGTATCTAGCCTTGCTGTATTGGAAAGAAGCAGGACTGCAGCAACTAGAAATAAAAAATACCCGCAGCCGTGTTGCCTGTTGGTGAATGTAATGTCTCATGGCAGGTCTAGGGAGCAGGGGTATGATAATGTGCATTTTGAAAGTGTGGTCTGGTAGTTTTGAAGCAAACAAGTGGAAGTCAAGAATAAAGTAAAAATTGCATTTCATAGTAAGGTTATAATATGAAATAAAAGGAGAAAATACTCTGTTTCTTCACTAACTGTGCTGAGTATCCGAAAGGCTTGCTAAGCTGCCATTACAAAAAAATAGTGTATCTTGGAGCTGAAGATCAATTATCGTGATTAACACTGAGGGAAATCCAGGTTCTGTTTCTCATTTTGGTCATGGCATGTTTAGCTCCAGCTTTTAGTTTTCATTCTGAAAAGCATGAATTACTACCAAGGGGGTTTTTTTGGTGCTCTCTCTAACATCCTTTCACGCCTGCTTCCCCAAAAGGCAGTTAGAGATTAATTTCTGACTTTTTTTTAAGGCCAGGGTGGCACATAGTTCAGAAAAAAAAATTTCTTCCTTTAGTAGCCAAGCAGCTTCACTACATTCCAGACTGTAGCGATCAGCTCATACTTATGTGCCTCAAAATGAGGAAAGGGCAGTCCCCAGCATCACTGGTGTATTCAATTTTAGATATGAGGTTTCAGTCTGGGAAGATGTTTGAAGTACCATCTGCTACAGGCAGTTATATCCTATCCCATTACTCGGCAGCTGAGGGTGGTATGGTTGGGCGCTCTCCTGGGAGAGATCATGTCCCTGATGGATAGTGCGCCATTATTGTCAGCTTACCTAAAAAAGAAAACATGTCAGGAGATCTTGTTACTACTGCAGCACCCCGCAAAGGGACTGAAAAGAAATCATGCATCAAAATTTACATACGAGGGATGCATTATGGGGACAATCTCCCTGCACTTTCGCTCTCTGGCAGAGGGGGCTGACTGACAACTCCCACAATTTACTGCCCCCAGGGTAACTTGCTAGGAAACAGAAGACCCACAAGATCCCCTGGGTTCTCATGTCCATTCCCACAGGACACCGGGCAATAACATACCCTGTGTGGGACTGAAGGGATGTGCGGTGTGATGCTGCCTCCAGCTCTTCCTCACATCTTCTAGTGTGGCGCTCTGGATCCAGAGATGACTAGGCTCTACAAATAGGCCAAGCCAAGCTGGGTGGCTTACTAGCACTAAAAATCACTTTGAATAAAGAAGGAAATGATAGCTACTCAAGAAAATAGCAGCGCAATAAATATTGTACGGAAATGGGATGTTTCTTTAAGAGATGAAGGAAGGAATGTTGAAGTTTTATTGAGCAGTTAATGCCCTCTCTACTTATTATCTTTGGAGTTTTTAAACCTTTTGGCAGACATGTTCAAATGGAAGAAATTTAATCTCTTCTGCCCTGGAAGAGAGGGACCAGAGATATGATTTGACCTGAAGTTCCAAGATGTTAATTTAATTTTGCAGTTTGATGTTTTCTGTTGGTTTGTTCCCTTGATATCATTTTCCTATAGGGCCATAAACAGGGAGGTAAAATTCAAGACTTGTAGTGTGATGTATACCTTCCACAGGCATTTTTGCTTTGGAAAGGCAAGTATTTCCTACAGTAATAAAACTTACTCCACTTCCAAGTCTGTTGGCAATAGGGCAGGTGAAGCGAAGTTCATCACTTCTAGGAATCACATCTGGGGCTTGTATTTTGAATGGGAGACATTTTCTTACTGTAATGACCTTGGGCTGCCACTTACTCAACTTTATTTTCTAATCCTTTGAATCATAGAATCATAGAATGTTTTGGGTTGGAAGGGACTCCTAGAGGTCATCTAGTCCAACCCCCCTGCACTGAGCAGGGACACCACTAACTAGATCAGGTTGCTCAGAGCCCCATCCAACCTGGCCTTGAATGTTCCCAGGGATGGGGCCTCCACCACCTCTCTGGGCAACCCGTTCCAGTGTTTCACCACCCTCGTTGTAAAGAATTTCTTGCTTATATACAGTCTAAACCTACCCTGGTTTAGTTTAAAACCATTACCCCTTGTCCTGTCACAGCTAGCCCTACTAAAAAGATTATCCCCATCTTTCCTATAGGCCCCCTTTAGGTACTGAAAGGCCGTAATCAGGTCTCCCTGCAGCCTTCTCTTCTCCAGGCTGAACAACCCCAACTCTCTCAGCCTGTCCTCATACGAGAGGTGCTCCAGCCCTCAGATCATTTTTGTAGCCCTCCTCTGGACCCGCTCCAACAGTTCCATGTCCTTCTTGTGCTGAGGGCTCCAGAGCTGGACGCAGTACTCTAGGTGAGGTCTCACCAGAGCAGAGCAGAGGGACAGAATCACCTCCCTCGACCTGCTGGCCACGCTTCTCCTGATGCAGCCCAGAGTACGCTTGGCCTTCTGGGCTGCAAGCACACATTGCCGGCTCATGTCCAGCTTTTCATCCACCAGCACCCCCAAGTCCCTCCGGCAGGGCTGCTCTCGATCCTTTCTTCCCCCAGCCTGTACTGATACTGGGGGTTACCCCGACCCAGGTGCAGGACCTTGCACTTGGCCTTGTTGAACTTCATGAGGTTCACACAGGCCCACCTCTCCAGCCTGTCCAGGTCTCTCTGGATGACATCCCGTCCTTCTGGTGTGTCAACCGCACCACTCAGTTTGGTGTCATCTGCAAACTTGCTGAGGGTGCACTCGATCTTGCTGTCGAAGTCATTGATGAATATATTAAACAGCACCGGTCCCAGTACAGACCCATGAGGGACACCACTCGTCACCGGTCTCATCCGGACATCGAGCCATTGACCACTACCCTCTGGATGCGGCCATCCAGCCAGTTCCTTATCCACCGAACAGGCCACCCATCAAATCCATAGCTCTCCAATTTAGAGAGAAGGATGTTGTGGGGGACCTTGTCAAAGGCTTTGCAGAAGTCCAGATAGATGACATCCATTGGTTTTCCCTTGTCCACTGTTGTTGTCACACCATCATAGAAAGTCACTAGGTTTGTCAGGCAGGACTTGCCCTTGGTGAAGCCATGCTGGCTATCTCGAATTACCTCCCTGGCCTCCATGTGCCTTAGCATAGCTTCTAGGAGGATCTGTTCCATGATCTTCCCAGGCACAGAGGTGAGGCTGACAGGTCGGTAGTTCCCAGGGTCTTCCTTTCTACCCTTTTTGAAAAAGGGCACAATGTTTCCCTTTTTCCAGTCACCAGGGACTTCACCTGACTGCCATGACTTTTCAAATATCATGGAGAGTGGCTTGGCGACTACATCGGCCAATTCCCTCAGGACTCTGGGATGCATCTCATCAGGTCCCATGGACTTAGGTGCATTCAGGTTCCTCAGGTGGTCACGAGCCTGATCTTCTCCTACAGTGGGAGGGGGTTTGCCCTCCTGGTCCCCCTCATGCCATCCATCAACTTGGGAGGGGTGAAGAGAGAGGTTGCCAGTGAAGACTGAGGCAAAAAAGTTGTTGAGTACCTCAGCCTTCTCCTCATCTGCTGTTACCAGCTTGCCAGTCTCACTCATCAGTGGTGGTACGCTTTCTTTAACCATCCTTTTCCGGCTGATATACCTGTAGAAACCCTTCTTATTATTCTTTGCATCTCTAGCCAAGTTTAGCTCCAGCTGCGCCTTGGCCTTCCTGACCCCATTCCTACACAATCGGACCGCATCCCTATACTCTTCCCAGGATGCCTGTCCCTGCTTCCACTGCCTGTGCACTTCCTCCTTAGTTTGACCAGCATCTCTCGTCTCAGCCATGCCGGCCTCTTCCCTTCTTTGCCCGATTTCTTACACCTAGGGATCGAGAGCTCTTGCGCTCCGTGGATCACACCCTTAAAGATCTGCCAGCTCTGTTCTGTTCCCCTGTCCCTGAGGACCGTTTCCCAGGGAGTCCTTCTGACTATCTCCTTGAGGAGCTGGAAGTTTGCTTTTCTAAAATTCAGGGTCCTGACTATACTCTTTGTTCTTCCCATTTCCCTCAGGAGCGTGAGCTCTACCAGTGCATGATCACTGCAGCCCAGGCTGCCTCTGATCTTGACGTCTCCAACAAGCTCGCTTGCATTGGTGACCATCAGGTCCAGTATCGCATCCCCTCGGGTAGGGGTGTCTATTACCTGGCTTAAGAAGTTGTCTTCAATGCATTCGAGAAACCTGCTGGATTGCCTACAGCTTGCCATGTTGGTTTTCCAGCAGATGTCGGGGTGGTTGAAGTCCCCCAGCAGGACAAGAGCCTGCGAGCGCGAAGCCTCCCAGAGTTGGAGGAAGAAGGCTTCGTCAGTCAGCTCCTCTTGATCTGGCGGCCTGTAGTAGACACCAAACACCAGGTTCCCTTTGTTGCCTCCCTCTCTGATTCTTACCCATAAGCTTTTGACCTGCTCGTGGCTATTCTTCAGGGCCAGCTCTTCCCACTGTAATGATTTCTTGATGTAAAGGGCAACGCCTCCGCCCCTCCTTCCTCGCCTGTCCCTTCTGAACAGCCTGTAGCCATCAATAGCTGCATTCCAGTCGTGGGGTTCATCCCACCAAGTTTCCGTAATGGCAATCAGGTCGTAGCTTTCTAGAAGCACGATAGCTTCCAACTCCTCTTGTTTGTTTCCCATGCTGCGTGCGTTTGTATAGAGGCATTTCATCTGAGCTGTCGGCCTCGTCACCTTCATAGCAGAACACCCCTCATTTCCTTTGAGGTGTTTCATGGGCTTTTCCTTGTTAGCTCTTACTACCTCAGGAGCCTCCGGCTCACCTCCGCCAGACTTCAGCTTTGCTGCAGCACCCTTGGCACACTGCTGGGCAACGGGTTGAGGGCTCATACTAGCCCCAAGTCCCTCTAACCCTTGCCTATCATCCCCTAGCCTGTCGCTGGCAAGCCCGATAGGTTCCTCTTCCCCCTTCACATCTAGTTTAAAGCCCTGTCAATGAGCCCCGCAAGCTCCTGGACAAAGACCCTCTTCCCCCTTTGAGAAAGCTGGCTCCCATTTGACGCCAGCAAGCCCGGTGCCATGTAGACCATCCCATGGTCGAAGAACCCAAAGTTGTGGCGGCGACACCAGTTGTGAAGCCACATGTTAATAGATTGAGTCTGTGTATTGGGTTTCTGTGGCAAGGTCTTGGTAGTGGGGGGGCTACAGGGGTGGCTTCTGTGAGAAGCTGCTAGAAGTATTCCCTGTGTCTGCTGCTGGCCAAGGCCAAGCCAATCAGCAACAGTGGAAGCGCCTCTGTGATAACATATTTAAGAAGGGAAAAAAAACCGTCTGCGGCTCAGTAGCCGGAGAGAGAAGAGAAGTGAGAGGATGCGAGAGAAAACAGCCCTGCAGACACCAAGGTCAGTGAAGAAGGAGGGGGAGGAGGTGCTCCAGGCGCTGGAGCAGAGATTCCCCTGCAGCTCGTGGTGAAGACCATGGTGAGGCAGGCTGTCCCCCTGCAGACGTGGAAGTTCCACCTGAGCCCTGGAGGACCCCACCTGGAGCGGGTGGATGCGAGGAGGCTGGACCCTGTGGGAAGCCTGCACCAGATCAGGTTCCTGGCAAGCCATTGCGGACCCGTGGGGGGAGGAGCCCACGCTGAAGCAGGTTTGCCGGCAGAACTTGTGACCCCACAGGGGACTCAATGCTGGAGCAGTCTTCTCCTGAGGGACTGCACCCCGTGGAAATTATGGACCCACGGGTTCGTGGAGAACTGTAGCCCGTGGGAAGGACTCGCGTTGGAGAAGGGGCCCCGGGGAACCTCTCCCTAGGGAAGCTGGGGGGTCTTGGAGGATGAAGTTGAGCCCAGAAAGAAGGGAGGGGTGGGGGGAAAGGTTTCTAAGATCTAGCAGTTTTTCTTCTCTCCTTCTCTGATTTTGATTGATTGATAATAAATTATTTCTTTCAAGTGGAGTCTGTTTTGCCCATGATGGTAGCCGATAAAATGATCTCTCCCTGTCCTTATCTCGACCGACGAGCCCTTTTGATTTACTTTTTCTCTCCTCTGTCTGGTTAGAGGGGAGTGATAGAGTGGCTTTGGTGGGCCCCTGGTGTCCAGCCAGGGTTAAACCATGACAGTCCGCCTGTATTGCCCAGTGTCTCTGCCCGCCATTGGAAGGAGCGAGGAAAAAATGACCTGTGCTCCAGATTCCTTCACTAACTGCCCCAAGGCTTTGAATTCTTTTTTGATCACCCTCAGGCTACTTATTGCAACTTCATCAGCACCCATGTGGAAGAGCAGTAAGGGATAGTAGTCCGAGGGTCGGACCAGGCTAGGAAGTTTCCTAGTGATGTCTCTAACCCGGGCTCCTGGGGGGCAGCAGACCTCCCTAAGAGCAGGGTCTGCCTGGCATATCGGTCCCTCTGTTCCCCTCAGATGGGAATCTCCTACTACTATTACCTGCCTCTTCTTCCTCATGGATGTAGTAGTAATACGACAGGGAGGTCTTTCCGATCTTTGTGCCTCCTCTGATGTGGATAGGTCAACACCTACCCCATCCACCGCCTTGTCTTCCACCTCTAGAGCCTCATACCTGTTATGCAGAGGCACCTGGGGAGAAGTGGTGGGCAAGGAAAGGGTCCTCCTCCTGCCCCAACTGCAGACCAGTTTCCCCTCACTGCTCTCCATTGAGGCCCTTCCTTCATCCTGACGGGGGGGGATACTAGTTCTCTTTGATCCCGGGCCTTTTTTGGTGGCTGTTCCTGCAGAGATTTCTGGGAGGACAGGGTGCGGCTCCACCAGTCTATTTCCTGCTCCGCTTCCCTGATGCTCCGTAGCCTGACTACCTCTTCTCTTAGCTCTGCCACCAGGCAGAGTAGGCAGTCTACTTGATCACATCTTATACAGGTGTTGCATTTGCTGGTGTCCATTTCCAGTGCCAGCTGGCGGCACTCCCTGCAGCCAGAGACCTGGACAGCTGCGTTCTTTCCAAGGACCTCAGTCTGAGTCGAGGCTTCCTTTCTGACCAGCAGATTAGACGTAGCCTTCTGATAGGGGGGTGTGTGCCATGGCTGGGCTTCCTCTCAGCAGCTGAGTGAGGCATGTGAAAGAATGATTAAGAGGTAGACAGCCACATGACTTGTGTATTTTTGGTAGCATTCCCAAATCTTTTGATGCAGTCTTACAGATGAATGTGCAGTTTTTGTCCAGAACCTGTTCTGTATCCAAATTTCCCCATTGTACCATGAAATTTGGAGGCAAACTATTCAAAGACTCTGCTAAGCCTGTTGGTTTGGATCAAACCTCTGAAAAGCTTAGAGCAAATGATATGGTCTTTATTTTGTATGTATAACTAGGAAAAACACTTGTAATGGATTGTGGGAGGGTTAGATTTCAGTTAATGGGAGATATGCTTTGTTTTGGTACCTCCAATTACTCTTCATTACATGGATGCCTGTCAGATCCACTGGATGAACTTTCTGAGAGTGGTAGTAGCTTCACCATTTTGAATTATTTTTAAAAATCTCATTCTTTGAGCAGAAGTCATTGGTTCTAATGAGGTATGGGTGTGGAAGACCAGATTTAACTGATCACTCTCATCTCTCTTTGTCTCTTACTCTGAGTTACAAAGGCAACGTTAAATGGAGCTGAGAAAAGCAGCATACTTGAAGGCATGACTTCAGATGAGTGCTTGGATAACTTGTACCCAGCAGAACACACAATTTAGATTTATGTTTTCATCTCAGGAGATGATTTATCTGAAAATCAATATTGTGCTGGATATGTCATGTAGCAATTATACAGTGCTTTATGTTTTCAAATCAAGAGATGACTGCAATTCTTAACCATTGTGAATTTTTGGGGGGGTAAATTAAGTGAAAGCTATTTTCCCCAAATTATATGCTGGCATAGCATGGTAAACAAGTATAGGAATCATTCAATGAATGTCACAGTGTAGTTGGCTATGTCTGAAATGCTTTTACTCAAAAATTATCTAGCAGCTTCCCTCCCCAAACCTGACTGGGTTTAAAGAGCTTTCAGAGGTTCCAAACTCTAATTTGTTGTTCTGGGTAACCAAGGATCTCAAGAATGATTATACTCCATGGGATTTGCTATGGTGTAATCTTCTTGCGAAGAGATGTTTTATCTTTTTAGGTCTCTCACTAAGTACTACTCAGAATGCAATACAGTTTTGTATTTTCTTGCTCATTATCTTCAAAACAAAAAAACCAACCAACCAAAAAAAAAAAAGTCACACCCCCCACTCCCCTGGAAAAACAAAAAAAGGCAAAATAACCCCGTGCTGAAAGCTAGCCTATTTAAAAGGACAAAATACAGCTTATTTATAGGAATGTGGTTATCTTTCATATTTTCCACCTACAGGTGTAAATGATTGCATGCAAAGCTTATGTCTGGAGAGAGCCTACCCTCTGGAAGTACATTGAGATATTTAATTTGGAAGGATGGTGCTGTAATCAGTGACCTCTCAAAATGGAATAAATGGAGGTGACATTGTACCTGCACTCTGATATCTGTCTAACAAAGAAAAATATTGATGGCTGTGTTTCCAGAATTACACCATTTGTAAAAGCCCCATTTGGGAAATCATTTGTTGAAAGGATACTGAAAAGCCAAGGTGTAAAGGAACGAGAAAATCACAGGTCATATGTGAAAATATAATGTGGCTTGTCTATTTTTATTTTTTTGTAGCAGTGGAATATTATTACCTTTTCTGTGTCATTTTTGGACCGAGAATTATGTCACTACAAAATATTTAGCTATTGAGTTAGCTCTGTGAAAAAACCTGTGATTGAAGGAGGGAGGCTTTATCGGCTCAGATGATGAAATACTAAGTGTCCTCCTAATCAGCAGTCCCTGAATCTGGAGATGTGGTGCATCCTCTCCCATGTCAACTTCTTTCCTTCAGTATTGGACGTACCATCAGCACTCGTAAAGAGATGAGAGAAATTTCCTCAGTAGAGTATAGCTTGCATCACAAGTCCAAGAAGGAAAGGCAGAACTCAGAGAAGACCACATGCTGATTAGGAAAATACTCTGCTTGATCAGTAAAGGGTTACTGAAAAATTAATGCCTACAGAAGATCTGAGGGCTTCAGCGTAATAAACAGCTGTAGCAGCAATATGTAAAGACCTCTTGTAAGATAGTTAAATGCTAAGCCTCCTGCTGTGCAGCAAAATCTATAGGACCTGAGTTATATACTTGTCCACATTTTAGAGCACAGCAGAAATATTCTTAAAAACAGCTGTTTGAGTTAGGTTTTTTTTTTCCTGAGAACATGTGAGACAAAATGCTCTGTATCTATTTTTAATGGGAAGCAATGAGCTTTTCAACTGATGAATCTTGAAGAGTGACTTTTCTACTTCTCCAGCAGAGCTGATGACCACAAACAGGCTCTATCTGAGTGCAGATCTCAAAAATGCCAAGCAAGGGGCAGTGCTAATAAAGGCAGGTTTCCATGGGTTTGGTTACGGTGTCCAACTTCTCCAGTCCCTAAGAAGCCTTGAGATCTAATTAAATATTTTTCAGCACATGGGCTATTTGCAACATCCCTTCTCTCCTGTGGATTTGCTGCCATCTAATAACATTTCAATTGATAGTGCAGTTTTCTGGGTTTTGAGGTTGGGGTTTTTTTTGTTTTTTTTTTTTTCTTGTGAGATAATTACAGAATTCTTTTTCCTCTAGCTGGTTACTGTTTAGTTTCATGTGAGAACTTAATTTTATTCAGCCTAATCTCATGTTGAAAAATCTGATTGATAGTTGCCAAAGAGCTAAAAAAATTATTAGAGAAGCACAGTCATATGCACAGACAGTATTGGAATAATTGATTCTGGTTCCTGGACCCCGTGACCACCAGGTGCCTGAGAGTGTTTTAGCTGTTAGAGCAACATGTCAGAGCAGAGACAGGGATGGGGTTGGGTCAAATCACCAGCCTGTGAAATTAATATTCTACTTCTATTTCCTTTCAAAAAAAGAAAATAGTGGGGTTAGGATGCGGGATGGGGATGTTCAAAACTGTTTACAATAGTAGTGTTGGAGTTCAAAATGGGGACAATATGATGATAGAATTACTGAAAATGTTCTCATCTCTTCTCCTAGTCCTTCCATGTCATGCTCCTTGCCCTTAAAAAGAAAGAAAAAAAAAAAAATCTGTAAAGTGGGGTGTGTGTGTGTGTGTGTGTGTGTTTTAACCTGGTTTCTTTTGTGACTGTAGTTTATTGACTTCAAGTTTATACAGATTCCCAGACACCAAATGTTTTACTGGGTCACCAACTGGGTCTGCACTTTTATAAGCTGGCTTGTTGCCAGGCTGTTCTCAGTAGATATAACACTGTCAGGTGTGAGGTTATAAGGATGAACTAGAGAAAAGAAATAAATAGCAGAGGAGTAAAGAAAGGAAGAAGGCATAGGGGAATGGGGCAGGTGGTTAAGTGGAGGAGGATGCTGATCTTTTTGGAGGGCATTTATAAAATTCCCTTCACAGGGAGGTTTCCTTGAACCCCCCAAAAATACCAATATAGGGCTACAGGTTCAGCTGGATGGCGCTTCTAGTTTTTTACCCTTTGCTTCTGTGCCAAGGGTACAACTGGCATTTCTTTTGTCACCCTCCTGTAACATTGAAAACTGTTATTGCAGTTCCTTCCTTCTGTCTGTTTACCTGGTGGATAACTTTCTTCGGTGTAGTATCAGCCTGTGACATTATTTCTTGAACTGAATCTCTTTTTTTTAATTTTCTTTTCACTTCTTCACAAACTTTTTAGAGTCCTTTGTTATTTCTCTCTTGAGTAGTGTTTGCAGCTTCTCCTAAATTTAAATAATCTGTGAATTTAAATAACATGAATTTTTAATTAATTATTACATTAAACAATCCAGATAGACCTTTATTTTCTTCGTTACATTATATTAAAGTGATAATTAGTTAATGAACCCTTTAATTTTTTCATTCTTAGACCAGATCTGAAAATTATCATCAGTGCAGAGCACTACACGTTAGCTTGGCTCAGCCTCTGCTTAGTCAGATGGGGCAAATGCATGTGTTGAATCACTGGAGGCTGCTGAATCTGTGTGAAGGGACAATGTAACCTGGACTGCTTAAAGAAAATAACTTGCCTGATACAGCCAGAGACCACACTCTATCTCACCACAGATAAAAGAAGAAGGCATCACTTTGTATTTTCTTTAATGGGGATTTTACCAGGTTTAGTCACAAATTAGACTCCGACAAAGCAGGGAGAGTGATTGGCAAGACTTTATTCTGTTTGCTTGCTCCTTTTTCCTTTGAAATTCCTTTTGATTTCACCAATATAAAGAACAGGCAGACACATCAAATTAAAGGTTTGGATTGGGAGGATCAAACAAATCTTATCAGGCTGCAGGACAGAAGAAGAATTATTTGAAAAGTCAAGATGTTCATGTCATCTTCTCTCCTATTCTTCCTTAAAACAATGGTAAAAGGTTTGCTAAAGTCACTGGAAAATCTGGAGGTTTGCACTAGCGAAAAAGTAGAAGTTCAGGGTTTTAAGAGTTTTAGTCTCACACCAGTCTTTGCCAGTGAGAAACTGAGGCACAAAAAGATGCAGTGATTTGGCTGTGGTTATGACAGGTAGAAGACTCCTCACCACTAGTTCTCTGCATCCCCTTCTTTCGTGAACTAATCCCATACAAGGTTATGGAGGTAAAATATGTCCCATTTTCTTCATAGGAAAGGGAATATACTGATATTTTTTCTGAACCAGGTAGCTTTGTTTATAGGTACGTGACAACTTTGTTTCTCCTAGCTTGAGCTAAGAGGCAGCCTTTTCCAAGCTCTCATACTTATTTCTTAAAAAAAGACTAGGGGTTATATTGTTGATCTCTTTAGACACATCTGGTATTATCCTTTTTAAAGAAAAAACATAAGTTGTCCATTCAGTTCCATCTATAAACAGAATATATTTGCACTCGGACAGTCTTTTATGTTTCTGTTTTAATGTAAATATTACAAAAATTTAATGTGCAGACTGACAAATGCTGTAGTTTTTCTATGATCTATTTTGATGTTCTGTCTACAACTTCAAAGCACTCACTTGTTGAATTATTTGTGAAGAAAGAAATGTGTGGTAACAGCCCGTAATCTGTTTGCATAGCTGCCTCATGGCCTGTCACAGCACCACACAGGATGTCTTGTGTATGAAGTATGGCTTTGTTACGCTGGCAGGGAGATCTGAAATGGACTGGATCTGTCCGAGAAGGGCATTTCATTCTGTGGCCTAGGCAAGACTAGTCTCTTTAGCTTTGTCCAAAATAACTTTAAAAAATCCTGGGGGAATGTTGAAAACAACTTTTAAAAATGATGCTATCTATGAAGGTTGGCTTTCCAGTTGCATTTTATGAAATAAAAGAGAACAATTTGGGAAAATTACCCAGACACTTTGGTGCCTCTTTCAGATGAAATGTGGATGATTTTGTTTTTATTGAATATCCAGTAAGATCTTGTCAAATTTCTCTTTAAAAATGAACAAGAGACAACAAATTACATTACTGGTCATGGAGAATGACAACGGAATGACTCGGTTTTCTCAGTATTCAAGTCCGGGGCACATCTTTTCTCTGCTTTCTAGCTTGCTCTTTTCTCTAATGGCTTCTGGTGAGTACCCAGTTGATTGCACACCAAGACATCCATGGCAATAAGTAAACCCTTATGGACAGACTGGAAGCATTTTCCCTTTGGTGTTGTATTCTTTTTCCTTTTTTTTTTTACTTTTCTTACACCAGCTGAGATAACTTTGACAATCCAAAGCTGAATCTGTTTAATGCCAAAAGATGTCCAAGTAGAACACTTTCCCTGAAATATTTTCAATCATGTTAAAAGGTCTATTGCTCACTAGGGGGTCTCAGAGTCCCAAGGTACAATGAAATTTGTCGACTGAATTTCAGAAGTGTTTCCCCTCAATATAACTTTTTTTTTTCTTTTCTTTTTTTTGCTTGCTTAATTGCTTCCTGTGTATTTCTGCTCTGTGGGAGAGTTAGAGAGTGATTCTGAAACAGGAGGATGTCATATTTATTCTGTAGGCATTAAGAGTTCTAATTACTCCCTGATGATTCTCATTCATAAAGCATTTTATTTATGAAGCTTTTTCTTAAATGATTAAACATTTATTGGTTAAATGTTTGCTAAATGTAGGGGCATCACAACCTTGATGCTGGTTCCCAGTAGGAAAATAAGAATAAGAAAATAGTAAGGAGCTGTTACAGGAAAGTCTTTCCCAATAGACAGTAGCTATTTATCAGAAAGATACAAGCTGCCCTGTTTTAAAAAATATATATATAATTATACCATGTTTTTTTTTTTAATATGTGATTCCATCTAAATTGGGTTTTTTTATTGTTGTTGTTTATCATTGTTCCTGTTTCACAGCTGTTCTGTCTGCTCTTCATCACGTAAATAAAACCTTTTGAGGTTTGACTTTGTGAAAATATATCTCAGATAGCTCATTAGAGTCTCGGCTTTGTTTCCAAATTGGCAACGGTATTTTTTTAAAGCTCTCACCTTCAGCCTGCTGGAGATCGAATGAAGTGTGTACAGAGAGAACCAAACTGAGGGACACAGAGTGGAAGTTAGCCAGGGCAAAACACTGAGCGGCTGCCCTAGACATGTGGGCCGCATAAATATTTCCTCTGCATTTTCAATTTGGTTTGGAACCCTTCCTTGCCTGCTGCTTTTTCTCCCTTCTTCCCTTATTTCATATTGACTCTTGGGACTTTGTTCTTCTAATGTGTTCTTCTCTTAATTGACACTATTTCCCTTACCTCATCCCTTAACTGCTCTGCTTTCTCACCAGCTCCCCCTTCCCCTTTTCACACACAGGCTGCATGTTGAGATTATCAGTCTTGTCCTGTTTCACAGCGTTTTCAGCTAATTATTTCCTATTTGCAAAGTGCCATCAATAGGAGGGGTGACATTGGCATCCGATACAAAATTCCTGAAAGTTGGTGGCACCTGCACATCAGCTTCCATCATCTGTTCAAAGCGTGGGTGCCATGAGCCTTGAATGACTCTGTGTGTGTGTGTGCCCGTATGAGAAACGCATTGGGAAGAGCTGGTGCTAGATTTTGGCACAGGGGAAAATGGGTGCTGACTACCCAAGCAAGCCCTTATTCCAACTCTCAATTTGTCTGCTGAATATCTCCCTCCACCCTTGGCAGGTTTGTCATATTCTGAATTTTTGGTAACTTGTTCTGCACTCTCAATGTGAAACACATGCATATCCTAAAATGATGTTACTTTAATCTTGATGGAAATAAGGATGAAATGATGGATCCCGCTGTCACCATTATATCTTCCTCATGAAACCAATAGATTTTAAGAAAAAAAATAATACAGAGGCAGCAAGATAAATTGGTAGTGCACAAACTACGCTAACTAAAATAACCACAGTCATCATTGATATTTTACTGTTCCAATAGAACATGCCAAAACAAGAGGGACAAAATGCTTAAGGTGTATTTATGTAATGAGGGTAGAGCGAAGCATTGGACCCCACGAGGATTTGGGACCTGACATCATGTAAGTGTTGTATTGAGGCCAAGCAAAAAATCCTTTGAAAAGCATTATCCTTCTTGGTGTGGTGTAGACAGGCACTCAGAAGAGCTGCAGCAACCATGATGTGTGTCAGTGGAGGAATAAAATGAAGTACTGTGGGAGTCAATATGGGCAGTCAGTACAGCTTCACCAGGCACTGAAGGCTGAAGGGATAACTACTGGCCTGGGGAGAGGGGGGAGGCTCAGAGAGCTGTGGCTGGCTGGGGAACCCGTTTTATTCCTTGCAGCAGTGACTCAGTAAACCCCATTATTCTGAGATGTAATGTCTCAGTCATCCAGTCACTGACCAGCTCTTGAGAGCTGAACATCACCAAGAAATGCATTTTTCAGTGCTGACTGATCGGTAAGTTTGGGAAGCCTTAAATGTGCAACTCTTTCTATGTCAGGAGCAGGCTGTGTGTGGGGCTGCAGGTAAAAAGACAGGATGGAATTGATTTCTTCAAACCATTTTTATTTCCTGGGCCTACTGTACTGTATAACATGTTAATTCAGAACAGTTCCACCAAATCCAGAGATGGATGGCATTTACTCTACTACGGGCGAGATCAGAGCGAGGCTGGAAGATGTATGCATTTTAGTGCCTGTAACATTATGTATTATGCACACAACCCGACAATTCCTGAGCTCAGTTCCTGCTGTTAAGTGCCTTCCTCACAACCTGCAAAGGCAGATTCTTTAATTAACCTTTAAATGATAATTATTTCACTGGCAGTGCACCAAGCCAGAATCAAAGTAACTTGGCTCATACTGTATTAGACTTGCCTCCTGAAGATATGTTAGATTACCTGGAGTAACTTAGTGAAGCTGAAGGCGGCTTCATCTACTTGTTTGTGCTGTATCCTAGCAGATCTGTGGGCAGATAGGATAGGGATGGATGGATATATAGGGCAGGGCAGATGATTTGCTTTCCTGAGAAACTTGCTGAGTGGAAAAGGCAGACAATGCAGTCAGGAGTCACTGGGGAAGCAATACGAAAATGTACCAAGAAGCACAAAAAGGAAAAGGGTGACCTGTTGCTGTGACTTTGGAAATTACCTAAACTGACCTTACTGTGACCAACATTGCTGTGCAGGTAGGGAAAGATTTGTTGTGATACTTCAAAGCCATATATCCAGCTAGTATTAAATTAGTCATATCCCTTACTGTCACTTTTATGGGCTGAGCACGGAGTCATTTGGTTGCATGGGTGGCTGGTTCACATGCTTGGCCTCTTGGAGCTGCAGAGAGTGATAGGGCAAGTCCTCTCAAAATGAGGGAGGTCAACTGATTTCCCAGGCATTTAAAGTGTTTAATTTCTAGAATATTCCCCCACTTCTCACTGAATTTTATGCAGTGAGTCCATGCTGTATCCTGAAAGTTCAGTACCATCACCTGAACCAAACACATGAAGAAATGCTAAATAAGCAAGGAGATAGAGGCAGATTTTTGCCTCCTTCAGGCTTCTCATAGTGTTATGTCCATAAAAGCTAACGTAGAAGTGATTGCCTCAGCCTGGGACAGAGATGCCAGTGAGGTGAAAGTATGTGTCTAGATGCATAATTTATTCACTGGAGATCCATCATTTTAGGAAAGGCAATGATGTCAGGGTGAGCAGCTTCCTTCTTCCATACATATTACTTGTTTCCCCCAAGTCTACAGGAAGAAACTACCATGGGATAAAGGAGGGAAAGTGGTGGATAAACCACCCTCTCTTTTCAGGACATTTTTGAGACCTGATTGGAAATATCCTTGAGAGTGGTGGTGCTGCCTTTTGTTATGTAAGTCCAAACTGTCCCCAAAAGCTGGATGCTGCCCCCCTCTCTGCCTTTTTGATTCTCTCAGCAGCATGGCTCTGTGGAGGTATGCTTTACCCTTCACTATAGCCACTTTGTGGTTTTGCACACAATTCACTGGTTCCCATTTATTCCCACGTGCTCATCAGCAAGTCTCTCATCTGAATGACTGGAATATATTGCTGTCTCCAGGCTAGTAAAGTAAGAATAAATGGATGCGACCACATTCCTTATCTCCAGACTGCAGAAACTTTTGTCAATCCCTGAGATAGACTGGGCAGAAGCTGAATGCATAACAAGATCATTTGGGTCATGGTACAATGATTAGATTCCTACAGCCTGTGTTACTGTAGATTAGTACTCTGGCTCCCTGGAGGAAAAACAAATTTGAAATTCTCTGCTACAGCCAGATGCCAGGTAGGCCATCATAGACAGTGTGTGAACCTAAGAAAAACATGCGTCCTTTTAAGGGACTGAGATCTTTTCCCAGAAAATCCTAGTCTCAGTCCTAAAGGGAAATCTCAGTTCTTCTTGCAATACTGTACTGCAAATGGGACATCTCTGGCTACTTGCAGGGATCACAGCTGTGGTTTGGTAAGTTTTAGGAAGTGGTGCTTTTTCTTGAAAGAGGGAGAGAGGTCAGAAATGCACAAAAGTTCTAACTCGGTGACAGAAAGTTTTCAAAAGCTTTGTGGTAAGGCCCAGACAAGACTAGCAAGGGATTGCCTTTGTGTCTTGGAGTTGGTTATGTTATCCCCCGAATACGTGTGTGAGGGACCATGATGTATTGCCTAGAAATGAATGAGTGCAAGACATGGACATGAGGTACTCCAGGGAGATGATCTTTATTCAGTGCTGGAAAAGAGAAGTTTTTCGGGTTTTGGATGTCTGGCTGTAGTTTCATAGCTTTGATTACACAGTAAAATGCATTCTGCAGGTCAAAGCTAATGTTTATTTCTAGTCTATATATTTGCTCATGGGACAGGGGTTTATCAGTGTTCTTCTACCACGTAGCTTTTGCAGCATGGTAGCTGCTTTGGATGAGGTTTGGCTTATAGCGAAAACAGGCTCAATCCTGATTCACAGGCAGCCCCTTAGGGTCCTTGAGAGCAGGTAGTTTTGTCCAAGTCTTGGCATCATGTAACAAGAGTAGTTCAAATTTCTCTAGACACACTGCATGCCTTCTATAGAGAAATACAGTTGTGGGAAGCTGAATTTCTAATACAAGCATCAAGCAGGGAAGTATAATTAAGCCTTGTATCATAAGAAGAACAAAGTCATTCTCCTAACAGGGCACAAACCCAAACATTTCCCTGTTCCTTTTTATGTGGCAAAAGAAAAAGAAACATTTCATCCTGCCAAAAACCAAAAAACAACAACAAAAAAGGTGTTAGAAAATGTGATCTTATTCCAGCAATGCCCAACCTAAGAGAACAATTTGTGCTTCTGCCAGTAGATACTGCAATTGGATACTATTTTGTAGCAGCAGAATTGCTGTAACTGCTGTGGAGGCACAGCATGCTGCTAAAAACCTGGCAACTTTTATGAAAGCCGTTTATATTAGTGTAGGCTTTCTATAAACAGTGGCAATAAAAAGCTAAACTGTTTTAGGAATAAGATGCAGATATTAGAGATGAGTTTTTCTGCAACAGTAATGCCTTTTGGCAAGTGTGCTGACATTTAAAGAAAAAATAAAAATAATAAAAAAGAAAGTATTTCTTAGAGATAGAGACTATCTCACTGCAGCCCCAACAGCAAGCAGAACCCCTTCCCCAAAACAGAGCGCCGGCTGCAGTAATTACACAGAATTGGTTTTATTACCAGTCTTGCATGAGAACAGGGGCAGAATGTTCCGCCCAGGTAGCAAAGGCATCATTTATGGATGAATAGTCAGAGGGGAAGGAGCAAGTTTCTTGTCTCTCTTCTGATGCATGACTTCACAGGGAAGAGCACAGCTTTCCAGATATTTATATCGACCTATTTGAACTCATATATTAGGCATTTAATACTGGTTTCTTTGTTTGGGCTTTTTTTTTCCTGGAGCTGTTGTACACTAGGGCTTTCCTGTGGGTTCCAGTGTATTTTCCATTGGGGACCCTGGAAACCAGACCACTCATTTATGGGCACACTGTAACAGGCCACATCTGATGTTAAGGATATATATTTGAAAGCTTTCCTCTACATTAGTTTTGTTAGTTTTCATTCTAGGTGTAATTTCTATTGATTTCTAGAGTTAGAGAGGTTTTCTTTCAGAGTCAGGTTCAAAACAGTCTCCAGAAAATCCCTGAGCTGAACATGGCTGGAGGCTAAGAAATGTGCTCGGTCTAGTTTTACATTCTTCACTAGGCATCTCCTTTTGGTCACCACCAGAGACCGGTTACTAGGCTTTGGCCTGAACTGTTGAAGCTGTTCCCTTATTCTTGTTTTCTTGTGTACTGGTGACGCTTTCCAGCCAAACAGCTGCTGGGCAAAAAGAAGGGGAACATAATGGGAACTATCTTGCTATTTTTAACCTCCAAAATCCTTTCATACAAGAACAGCTGTACACTGGAAAATCAGTCATGCAGACACTGCTACACCTGGCAAGAACGTTCCCTCTATCCCAGAAGTCCTCCATTTTAAAGGAGGCATGTATAGGTCTGCTTTACACTTTCCTATGTGATTTAAAATATTAATACAATTCCACACATGCCCAACAGCAGCGAATTTAGAAAATCTGAGAAACTGCAAGTTTATGGGAGACTTATACTAATTTACACTTAATCATGGGCTAATGGAGAAGTGTGGGAACTGCGTGTGAAGTGTATGGCAATTTTCCCAACAGAAAGCCGTTGCAAATACTTTGGGCACCTGCTCCCCAGCGCAGCGGTACAGAGGGGGTGCTCAGAAGTGTGTCTAAGATTTGGTTGTAGTTCTTTTTCTGCAGCACTAAAATTGTGCCTACCTAAGCTGTGTTCAGTGCCTACTATTTATCCTACCTGGAGCAAGACAACGAGAGGCTATGATATCTGTGCCTACTCTCTTGATCTTAAGTGATTATTACTCCCACTTTGTAGGAGGCTGTGAATATAAACATGGTTAAATATAGTTTTCCCCCTATTTCCTTATTGTTCCACAGAAGCTTGAATCCTATCTGCCACATTTAGTATTAGCTATTTTGCAGAGCTGGGTACAATGTATAAGACAATTTTTTTGAAAATGAGACTTTTTTTTCCCTTCTATTTGTGGACTGCTGGTGAAAAGATCGCCGTTTTCTCAAAGTTATTCAGTATGAGAATAATTAGGGACATTGAAGCATGAAGTTTGCGGGGAAAATGGAAGAGGAAGGATGATTCGCTGGCTGTATATAGCTTCTTTAGGAATGGTGTTTACTGAGCACTGAGATTCAACATTCAAGCTGTTTGCATTAGATTCTCTAACTTCAAGGTTTTGTTTCTCCTGTTTGAATGGTAAGCAATCAGGAATCAGCGTTGCAGAGCTTTTTTAGAAAATAATTGCTCTCTACATTAAATCTGAAATATTCACTTACAATTGAATATTTGAGTAAGGGTTTAAACCCATACATGAATTTATGAGAAGTGGGTGATGCAAATTCTAGAGGTTTATGAATATATCTAAAGGTAACTTATTTAAATGCTTGCTGAAAAATGTGCAGAATGTATTTTTTCCAGGCTAATCCCCAGTTTATTAATTAAATAAATGTTTCTGCAATTTTCAGTTGCTGAGGAAACAAATCAAAAAACTAATCAGGAGTCAGTCTGCTATTGGTAGTATCAGTAATTAGGTTTGCTAAATCTATTTGAGAAGAGGTGTGGAGCTGAGAAAGACAGTCGGTGCTGCCTCCGCAACGCACACCTCCTTTCCCAAGTGAGGACTTAAACCCAGAGCTCCAGCATATGCCCATGGGCTGCTTTTGAAAGCTGATTTCAAAACTAACTGGGGGAGGCTGGGGCAGTGTGACCCTGAGCCCGCAGCAGGTAGGGGGTGCTGCCATTTGGACTGCCTTAGGATGCCTGAGTGCCTGTGTGCAGCGAGCCGAGAGGAAACAGGGCTTGCAGGGTACCAGAACCTCTCTAAAGGAGCAGCTGGGTGTCAGTCAGCATATCCTACAGCTCTGGAATGGCATTAAACATATTTTTATAGAATGACAGCATTGCTGAGGTTGGAAGGCACCTCTGAAGACTGTCTAGTCCAAACCTTCTGCTCAAAGCAGGGAGAACTAGGGCAGGTTGTCCACAGTTGTGTCCAATTGTTTTTCAGTCACCTCCAGGGATGGAGACTCCACGACCTCTCTTTGCAACCTGTTCCAGTCCTTGGTCACCTTCACAGTAAAAAAGCGTTTTTCTTACATTTTGAAGTATTTGGACGCCAGGGCAGCCTGGAATATAAGTGCTGTTATGGCTAACTTGAGTACTGGGGACACCAGCCATGGTTCAGTGACACATCCAGGTTGTTCTTTGCATGTGAAGGGCCGTGGAAGTGGGAAGTGCAGGCAGCTTTGTGCAGGCCTGGGAGCAACCTGTCAATGCAAAGAGAGGTCTCAAACCAGTGTTCCTGTAGTTGCTAAAATCGGAATATGTTGCATTAAATTCCTGGTGGTCAGATTCACGTGATCAGTAAGGTGATGTGACTTTCATTTACCTGATGCTCAGATTTCCCTGTGTCCCACCAGGACACATGATGTTTCCTGGTATATGCTGTTACATTTAGAAATAGATGCCACTTGTCCCATGGGGCACGCTTTTTTGGGGGGCAGGGAATTTTACCTGTCTCTTCCCTGCCTCTACTAGGAGGGCAGGACCTGGGAAATCTCACCTAACCTCTATCCAAGGGAAAGAACATCAGCATCTTATACATAATTTCTAGAATTTGCTAGCGGCCTAAACATGCATGAGCAATTCACAAGGCAGGTAGGAATCAGTTATGCTTTAGGTAGGCACCCTAGGCAGGAACACGTTGATGGGGCCTTTTGCAAGGAAATAGAAAAAAGCAAATAGTGTTCACAGTCAGTGCAGCAGCCCAAGGATGTGGCTGCATGAACTGGTTAATCTGAAGTAAACAGGGGTGTGAATGTAGAGCAACTAATCCCGCAGTCACTACCTGAGTGCTTGCTGTTCCCGGCACTAAATGCAAAGCAGCTCCTCCTGTTTCTCACTGCGTGCGGGGCGGGCTCGCCGCCAGCTGATGTGCTATATCCATGCCCAGGCTTGCCTCTGGTCCTCGCAGCCTGCATGACACATAAGTAAATCAGTACGTCCGTCTCACAAGCTTGTTTCAGGCTAGGAAACTTCTCGATAGAAGATCAATATTTTGCTGAGGAAGTGGGAAAGGTCCCAGGCTTTGTAGAAGCAACAGAAGTGACCTGCTGTGTAACAGACCGAGGGTCTGTCCTGCGGGATTGTCACCGAAGGGGTCAGGGAAACTGCGTGAGCCCAAGCGCTGGCTGCAGGCAGCTCTTGTGCTTGCCCTGCATCTGCAGTCACTAGATTAGCAATGTGAGAGGGCACATCCCTGCCTATTCCCTTTGGTATCTATTGGGACATCGTGACCATGATTTATTTTATCTGTTTTGAAGCTGCTGCTGCTTTCTGCCTCTGCAAATTTTGTACATTTTTTTAAATTTTATTTTTTATTTATACACAACAGCGTAACATTGGTCTGCCCTGAAGATCAACACTCTAGCCAATACTTATCCGGTGTAACAGCCCTCGGTACCTTTTCCAGAGAAGGAAGCTGGCCACTAGCTCCCGTCCAGCCATTCTCTGGCTGTTTTTCATCTTTCCACAACAAAGGCAGCAACAAAATCACAGTTCACCCAATGGCAGGTTAAGGGGCATTGCAGCATCTCCTTTTGCTCCAAGATGGAGCTACATGCTTGCTTAACAGAAGCAATTAAAAGCAGCCATGCTCGGAGAGTTGTCTTCTTTTATCTTATGACTACTGGATGCTCAGGAACTTACTGACTGTCACAGCTAGAACAAAGCTATGAGAACAAAAAATCTGTAGACATTCATTAAGTCAAAATCTTACCCTCTCTATACTAATTCCTATATATATAATTGTATATACCTAGGATATGGCTCTGTGTGACGTAAGCTCAGCATTGGACAAAATATGGTTCCATGATACTACGCCTCTTTGGACAGGGGATGTGTATCTTTCTCCTACAAACAAAATTTGCCTTTAGTACGTAAGGACTGAAATGATGCAGCAGCCTGCTACAATCAGCAAGAACTTCACCTTCTATTAACATCACACCAATCAAGCTTCATTAGCATGAACAATCACAGAAAGAGAATTTCAAAGCCATGTATGTAGTGGTGGAAACAGGATTTTAAGCTAGTGCTCCATCAAAGAGATGGCAGAAAGTGCAACGTGCAATTCCTCTGACCCTTTGAGCAAAATGACAGCTCAAATACCTCATAATAATCCATAGGCTTAATATTTGAAGAAATGAATGTAGAATTCTCAATAATGAATATGTTTGAGGAACTCTACCCTCCCCAGAAATGAGCAAAAATAAAAGATTAAATTTACCAGACACACTAATGTGAATTCACTGAATTCTGTTCTATGGGAAGTGATATGGGCAGATACCTTCCCATTGCAGGTCCACATAGCAACTTTCATAAAAATAATTTAATTCCACTGCTACCATAAAAACTTTGCCATTTTGTACCAGTTGGAGTTGCTGAAATTTTGCTGCTTTCCAGTGCAAGCACCTGATTGGTCCCTTTGATTGTAATTTTTACCGCAGCCACAAGCATCTTGGATTCTTCAGAACAGGAATAAAAGGATTCTAACTTGCAATTAAATCTAGATGATCATTTTTTCTTCCCTTGAGGGGAGCAGAGGAAAATGATAATTTATTTTTTGTTGACATTTCCCTGATTTTTTTTTCATCATTTTTCTTTACAGAAAGCATAGGAAAAGAAAAGTGTTCAATGAAAGTGGGTGTCTCTATTAAAAAAAATTTCGGTAGAAGTAAAAGGATTCGAAAGACTACTTGTCCTCAAACAACCAGATTCTCAGATGTAGTCCATCCCCCTGAGAAAATTTCATTTTGATTTATTTAGCTGCGAGGGAAAGCAGGCTCTGGAACTCCCTTGTTGGCTCTTTCCACTTGGGATGTCACTAATATGGTTTCCGTGAGATTTGCTGGCCAGTTCTGGAGATATCTGAAGTGTAGATTTGTTCTGAAAAAAAGCAGATCTTGTGAATAAATTATGCTGTTCTGGTATACCTCTTACTCTTTCTTTGCTCAGAGAAAGCTCCCTTTGAAAAGGCTGAAAATATTGGGTAGTTTGTGTCTGCTGGCACTGAACATAGTGTGATTTGTGACTTGAAGTTGCTCGGATGCTTCCCTGCAGTCTCTTGGCCTGGGATACAGCTTGGAAACAGGGCTGGCAATCACAGAATCTCTCTGTCCCATTTTTGTTCTCCAAGTGGCTGATAGTCTTTCCTCCTGCCCTAGAGAAATATCACTGCCCATATATAAACCCCATAATTAATTTATTTGCCTTCATTTATTTGTATTGTGACAAATCCTTTTTAATCAGGCTATTTACTAAATTTGTTTTCTCCAGAAATAACACAGCATTAACTTGTGACAAATGATATTTCAGCTTGTGACATCTCTCACTTAAATTAGTTTCAAGTGATTCGGAGTAAATTTGTGATTATATAAAGCATGAGTTTTAAAAGAATATTTTGCCATTCACTATTTCACATAGTAATGAGGTTGAATTCTTCCCATCTTACCTTTCTTTGGCAGTGTGCAATGAGCTCAGTAACTTCAAGGGCTAAACCATTAAGGTTTTGTAAGGAAGAGCTAGAAGAATCGAATCTCAGTGCATTAAGAAGAAAAGATGACAGAAGTATGTCACAATAAATCCAGGTACTTAAGGACCTGTTAAGGGGAGTGGGTGGGAAGATCCTCAGTAATCTTTATATATCTGACAGGTATCAGAGAGTGTGTGTATCATCAATCACTCAATCCCGCTTTAAGTCTTAATAATCTGTAGGGTTTTATGCATTAAGTTGTTTCATCCCTATTCTAGTAAATAATGTTTACAAAGCATAAAAATTCAGCAGTTTAAGCAGTAAACATTTAAAAAAAAAAAAAAAAAAAGAAAACAATTGGTTAAGACTAAGTAGAGGGTTTCCAAATAAAAATATAACTTTCAAAAGATTGACAAGAGTAAGGCATCAGCCTGTTTCCATTTCTCAACAGGTAGGCAGAAAGACAGACTTGACCCGAGAGAAGGCCACCTCTGGTTTAGATGTTGCTTATGACCCTTGTGTGGCCTCTGCCTGAGCCAGGGCTGATCCCTACCCTCAGGTCCAGAGAGGAGACTTTTTGCCCTGCTCAGGGCAGTGGATGTTGATCCATGTCCAGACCTCCTGGTGGAGGGCCAGACCCTGCAGCTTCTTTCCATGAACAGTGTGGACAGGACCCCTGCAAAAATACTTGCACAGGAAAATGAAGTCAGCATGTGATGTATGGTTTGCTCTGGATGCCTCCCAGATAGGAATACTGACTGAGTGCATGACCAGGATGGGCTTGGTGGGCAATTCGAATGCTTTATTTTATATTAGCAACTCTCATAGCCTCCTACTACCAGTAGAAAGCTCTCAAACTGCCTACTATGTGAACAGGGAGCTTTATTTAGTGCAGTCACATGGAGATGACAGGTCTTTCCTATTCCCCTGGTAATGCAGTTATTCTACTGACTAAAAACTGAGCTAAGCTAAATATTATTCAAGATGTTGATATTATATTTTACTAGGTTTGAACGTGTGCTACTACATATATTGAGGCTTCTTTAAAAAAAAAAATTGTATTAAAGAGCAGCTGTAGTGTCTAAAATGTAAAAGTTCTCAGATCCCAAGAGATTATGAGAAACCAGAGAAGTGTGAGGGTTCTTTTAAAGGCAATGAAAGCCTAGTTTGATTTTTATGGATTTTTTTATCATTTCAAAGTATTCAATTTGCACTTAAGTCAGATTTTCTGTCTTTTCTCCAAAATCACGAGGAATAAAATCTACTTAAAAACAGTGAAAAAGCAACAAAAGAAAAATGAAGGCAGAAGTCTCAACTATTTCAATGTTGTTGGGCTTAAAACATTAAATATTTTGATGTATGAGTTATGAAAGCCAGAAATGTTATGCTGGTCTCTTTGTTTAGAAAAAAGAAGTCTTGCTGAGTGATAAAGATCTCACATTTTATAAAAAAAAAAAACCCAAAACCAAACGCATTAACACTTGTTCAAGAACCAAATAATGAATATAAATTAACCACTATTATTCCAGGTGCATGTGATTATTACTTTGTTTTTATTGAAGAAATATATTTTTTGTATATATTGTTTTTATTAAATTATTGTGTTTAACCTGAAAGAACCTTAAAAATTAATCACTTTGTCAAATAGCTGCTTAAAAGTACAAGGGAAAAATTAAACTGTGGCAAAAAAATATATGTTTTTGTTGTACTATGACTTCTGATTTCAGTTACTAGAAACCCTTTTTGGAGCCTTCAGCTTTTGTTCTGATGATCCCATCTCTTTCATGAGTATAACAAAAAGGCACATAATTTTAGACTTCAGAACTCTTTCTATACATTTCTTTTTGGTTTAGTTCTGTCTTTGTTTCTAAGTCACTGCCCTTGACAAGCAGTCAATCTTCAATACAAGCTTTATGATTTATAGCTCATACAACTGGATCAAAAAAGCTTGTGAGGTTCAGGTTGTTATATCTGTCTTCTCCAGGACTACAGGCTTTAAATAAACATAGAAAATTTAAGCTGAATATGGTAATAAAAAGTCACATATCTTGACTTCTGTATTTAGCTACTAAAAGTCGGGAAAGAACATTTAATATGTATGGAAATTTCAACTCTAAACTGGAAACTTTATTTATCAATCCCCTACTGGGTTTCTTAAGACTATTACAAATATGAAAAAAACCAGAAATAATACTGAACTCAAATGCTATTTTGAAAATCATTTCAGGGGTGAGACATCACTGATATAAATGAAAATACTCTGGGTAGAAGGAAGACTTTATGTGTTGCAAGAAGCCATTACGTCCATTGGTTTTAAGGCTTGATACACTCCTCTCTGTTTTCTTCATGAAACTGTTTTACGTGAAACAGTGGTTCTGCTGCCTTCTTGGGATTCATTTGTTACAGGAAGGCTGGATTCTGCCCTATTTCCCATGCTGGGTAGCTGTGTTAGTGCTGCATGGTTCCCCAATGGTAACTATGATGGTACTGGTTGGTGATGAGGGCTAATTTTATGACTGGAATGATACATGTTTGCATAGACTTATTTTAAGCAAAATAAATAAGCTGATAAGAAAAAGTCAATTTAAAAGGATAATACCTGAGACACATCTACTGTTATTTGTTTGGGAAATGTGTATTATGGCCATAAGTACCATAATTCTGACACATCTTCCAAATATAGTTAGCACTTGAGAGCGATAACTATACAGATGTTCTTCTTGCATAAGCAAAGTTCAAGTTTATTTCCATAGAGAGATTTATAGAAGAGCTGAGAAATAAAAATACATAAAAATCATTGGAATATTTTGGCAGTGGGAACAGAGAAAAAATCTGAAATTTGAGTAACATTTTTTTAAAAAAAATTATTTTTCATAGAGGAGTCTCAAGAAAAATTCCACTCCGAAAGACAAAATTTAAATTTGTTTCCAGCTTGCTCTGTGCCAACTTGTCAGTTGTATCTTTTGCCTTCTTCAGCTATAGACCTCCCTAGCCTAGAAAATGTTGGCTGGGTCCAGCAAACTGTTCTTTGGGGAGGCAATGAAGCTCACATGAAAGGAAAAAAGTTGGCTTAGGAAAGCAGTTGAATGAACGACAGCAAACTGGCCAAGAGGTCAAGCAACTTTTTATAATTCTCATCTAAACTTCTGACAAACCTGATATGTCTTGGCTGGCCATTCCCAGTTAGTGGAAACTATTCCATGTTCATGAATATTTTCAATCACTTGCAATGACTTTTAGATGATTCATGTTGTAATAGGACCCTTCAGGGAGAAGAGTGTTGGAAGGGGGAAAAGTAAAGAGGAGGAGGCCATAATCTTGCATTAGCTGAATTTTCTATGCTATTTGCCTCCTAAATTACTGTTACTTTTGGCTGTAAAATTTCTTACCACAAAGTGTTTGCGGAGTGTATATGTGGTGGGAAATATGGGTCTTCATGAAACAGGGAGAACTGAGCTTGTTGGTTGCATTCTGCTTTAATCAAGGCATCTGAATTGCAGCTGAATAGATTTGCTTCCACTAAAAGTCTTTTAATCGTCTGAGTGGAGACTCAAAAAAACGTTAGAAATAACAGATAAAGAAACAAAGGATTCAGTGAGTGAAGTACTGAAACATAAAAATATCCATCAAAAAGCTATGATTGAACACTTTTCCGACAAAATGTCTCTGTGGACAGAGTAGCTTTTTGTCCTGGTTTTGGCTGGCATAGAGTTAATTTTCTTCCTAGTAACTGGCATAGTGCTGTGGATTGGATTTAATACTAGAATAATGTTGATAACTCACTGATGTTTTAGTTGCTGCTAAGTCATGCTTACACTGGTCAAGATCTTTTTCTGCTTCCCCTGCTCTGCCAGGTGCACACAAAACTGGGAGGGGGCACAGCCAGGACAGCTGACCCAACTGGCCAAAGGGCTATTCCATACCGTGAGATGGCATGCTTGGGGGGAGTTGGCTGGCAGGGGAGAGGGATCACTGCCCAGGGACAGGCAGGCTGGGCATCAGTCAGCGAGTGGTGAGCAGTTGAATTGTGCATCTCTTGTTTTGTATATTCTGTATATTCTATCATTATTATTATTATTATTATTATTATTATTATTGTTATTTCCTCTGCAGTTTTATTAAACTGTTGTTATCTCAACCCATGGGTTTCACTCTTATTTTCTGATTCTCTCCCCCATCCAACTGATAGAGGTGGGGAGTGAGTGAGTGGCTAGGTGGTGTTCAGCTGCCTGCTGGGTTAAACCACAACACTTTTTCACATAACATCCATGTTTGTACAACATGTTTATATTTCTTTACTTTTAATAAAAAATATTTTTAGGAACTGACAGAAGTGGTTAAAGATATTTTTACCCAGGAGAAAAAAAATTAATCTTCAATTAAAAAATGTCATAGACGTCTATGAGTGAAGAGGAAATTTCAGTCTTTCTTAAAGAATAGCAAAAAAAATATATATATTCATATAACTTGAGGATTTTAAAACAAAATATTTTCCAGTAGTAAAAGTGTTTTCAACTTTGTGACTTTTTTAACTGAAGAGCTGTCAAGAAGAAACACCTTTAGCTAATCCATTGCATTTATATCTCTGTACAAGAGATTGAATTCAGGGTATTGATTTACTTTAAAAAAAAAAAAAAAAGACGAAGCTCTTACCGTCTCTCTGAACCTTTTACTTTTTAAACTTTCGAACTTCAAGGTTTTATACAATAAAGATGTCAGATTTAAATCTGACATTTGGAGTAAATTTCAAGAGAGCTCAGAAGAACCTGAGTTCTACAAGTCTGTGGTACCCTTTAAAGTTTAACAGCTGAGTCACTCTAGTCCAGATCTCCATTTCAGAAAGCAAGGCTGGGTAATTTGATGTTCTCTGACTACAGATTTGTGGACTGTTATATCCAATCAGTATAATCATTACAGTGATATGCACAAAAAAATGCTGTTGCTTATTCTACAATACCATCTCTTCTACATTAACACAATGATAAATGTGGGGCTCCAACAATGTGGTGCAATTGGAATGACTTAGTGTGGTACGAGTATACATAAACAGATACATTGAACTTTTTCTTGCTTGAAAAATATTACATTAAAATAGCAGTATGCCAACCCACACAATCTGTAAACCCACTAAGCAAGTCATCAGTGTGGTTTATCAGGCCTGCCTCTTCCTATGAGCCATGCAATATCTTGTACCCCCTCCAAAACTCCCCACAGCCTTCATCTGTTTATCCAGTGAGATCTCCCTGACTGACCGCATGCCCTCTTATCCAGAGTCAGGTCTCACATTTGACTAGCAGTCAGCATTTGGCACAGGAACCAGAGAGACACATCCACAGCAGAAATTCTATCCCATTATTGTTTTTATTTAAAGCTCCCCCTTACCCATTCCCACCTCTCACTCTCTTGGTGTTGGACTCATCCCAGTGCATCTGATGCTTTTTCTTTGGTGTGACAACAGTCTCATAGTTTTCCATAGTTAGTAAGCCAGTATAGTTGGAACTACAGGTATATATGCTTCTAGATACCCAGCTGTTATTTAATTCTTTTTCATTCAGCTGATTTGTGACTCTGCAAAATTAAAAGAAAGATGCCTTGTTTGTCAACTTATTTGTGGTTTAGAGAGGAAAAATGCTATAGGAGAACTAGGTTTGTTTGTGACTATTATCCTGGCCTCTCATTATTTTGACTACATTATACTTTGGAGAAATTGTTTCTGTTTGTATATCTGGGTAACTAACCATCCATCTGCAAAACTAGCATTTAGGCAGAGGAAATATAGAACAAAAAGGTGTATGGTCTATTTTTACTTTGATTTTTCGTTCTGATTTTTTTATTCAGCATCTCACTAGCTTTCCAACAAAAGGATTACAGATTTCTGAGTTTGCTCATTTATGAGCAAAGGTGATCATTTTTCCACACTGCTATAATTCAGCTGAAAAGAATATTGCTGTGTAGGAAGAACAACAATGTGCGTGCAATCTGGGGGGCAGCAGTATAAAATATGGCAGAGTGAAGTGGAAGAACATCCCAATGACCCCATGCCAAACATTGTGTTACTGCATACCTCAGTTTCCCTTGTGATCCAAATGTAGTGTCTTGTTTTTCCGTCTTTGCAAATACTGATAATATCAAGGCTTAAAAACTTATAAATCCCTGGTTTGGAAAGCACTGTGAGAGAGTTGTATACTTTCTTGAACTTGAACCTTTCAAAAGCTGAATAATCGGTCCTCCTTGCTTACAAATCACAGAAATAAAAGGAATGCTACTTTTTGTTACTTTTAAATCATTTGTTTCATCTCAGAAAACATCTCTCCTGCTCATACTTGACCATCAAATTATCCTTCCTTCACCTGCAGATTTTTCTTTTTGTTCCCATGGTAATTGCAATATCCAGTGTATATGGGCATCTTTGATCACTGTTCAGCTGATATCTCAGTGGGTAGCAGAGAGGGAAGAGGCTTCCCTGTGCAAAAGATTGATCTTTTGTTGATTTGTTGGTTATATTGGCATGGTTTACAAAAGCATGAAAAATTTTTAAAGATGACCAAAATCAACTATTCCTTTTACAAACAGTGTCATAGGAATGACTAGCTGTGACTTTAAAAAGAAAAAAAAAAAAAGATGCTTGAGGTGAAATAGGAAAGACTTGCTTTTACCCTGCCATGACCATCTGTGCCTGTGTATCTGACGGCAGAATATATGAGCAACAGGATGCTCATTCCAGCTGCTATTTGAGGTTGCATTTTCTTCCATCAAGACGGGTCAAGCACAGATTACCAGCTGTCTGACACTCCCTTCACAAACAAAGAATTGGATCCCCCAGTAATTACTTTTACTGTGACTTCTATGAGCCCCTTGTCAGGCCCAAAATTTGGATCAGAGTCGCATTTATAAGCGCTAAAAGGCTTACCTGATATGTAGGACTTATGCTGGATGTGTTCATGCGGATTAATGGTGAAATGAAAATCCAGGTCCCACAGAAGCAAGCAGAAAAACTGCCACTAATGTTGTTAGAAGTTGGATTGGACTGTTAAAAAAATTCCTCAGTGAAAATAGGCCATTTCTATTTATACCTACAAGGAAAAATGCCTCTGGAATTTTTCTCCCTGTAAAATAGTGATTGAAATGTTGGATATTTCTTTTTTCCTCTTTTCACACCCTGTATCTGATCTGTAGTTATCATGCACAGCCAGATATGAAACAGTTCTTGATATGTGTGTTCCATATCACTACATTATTTAGAAAGATACATTACTCTGTATTTATATTTAGAATCAGAATCATAGAACAGTTTGGGTTGGAAGGGACCATTCAAGGTGTTCTAGTCCAACCAACCCTGCAGTGAGCAGGGACATCTTTAACCAGATCAGATTGCTCAGAGCCCCGTCCAGCCTGACCTTGAAAGTTTCCAGGGATGAGGCACCTACCACCTCTCTGGGCAACCTATGCCAGTATTTTACCACCTTCACCATAAAAAATTTCTTCCTTTTATCTAGTCTAAATCTATCCTCTTCTGGTTTAAAACCATTATCCCTTGTTCTATTGCAACAGGCCCTACTAAAAAGTCTGTCCCCATCTTTCTTATAAGCCTCATTTAAGTATTGAAAGGCCACAATAAGGTCTCCCTGGAGCCTTCCCTTCTCCAGGCTGAACAACCCCAATTCTCTCAGCCTGTCCTCATAGGATAGGTGCTCCAACCCTTGGATAATTTTTGTGGCCGTCCTCTGGACGTGCTCCAACAGGTCCATGCCCTTCTTGGGCTGAGATAGGTCAAAGAGTCTTCTTACAGTTTTGCAGTGAATGTAATGCATAAAAGGAAAATGTAGATGTGATAAATAGTGCAGTTTGAGGTGATTACAATGGGAAGAGGGGTTTGTATAAATGGTGAATATATTTCAAAAAGTTTTCATCTTTTTAAAGTGCAAAGATGACTAATTCCTTCACTTAGAATGAAAGAACTCTAGAAATAGAAAAGTTTCATTAGTACTTCTTCCCTAATCACTCACAACAGCCATCAGCTGCCTACTGGGTGAGTGGGTGGAGGAAGTATTCTGAAAGCCCCTCAAAATCAATTAAAAGATTTTAATAAATTCAGTGGATGTTGAATCATCTGGAGTGAGCACTGAATGGGGAATGACAAATTCTCTGTAAAACTTAAACTTGTTTAGGAAAGTCCTAAAACAGACATTACTCTCCAAAAGTGCTCAGATCTCTTTCACATTCAAATTTGCCTTGTTCCCACCTCAAAACTTTTAGAAGCAAAGCATTTTAATATCTTGGTCCAACAGTAATAGGGATAATACTTTTTTCCTTATCTAAACCATCCGTCTATAACTAGGTGTACAGTGAGAAGAGTCCAGAGAGGACAAGAATGTCCAAAGCTATAAAATGAAGAAAGATTAAAGAAATTTGAGGTTTTCAGTTTAGGGAAAGAAAATGCATAGGAAATTGCTGTGGTGTTCCTTAAATATGAAAAAGGTCACTGCAAAGGCAAAGAGAATAAATTGATTTCTGAGGACAGGCTGGGAAGCCATGGACTTGTACTGAATCAAGGTACGTGCAGGTTAGACATGCAGAAAAGTTTTCTAGTATTGGGAATCAGGAAGCAATGAAGGATTGCCAAAGGACACACAGGATCCAAAAGAGGGAGACAAGCATCTGTCAGGGGAGAGCTGGGTACAGCCAATCCATCTCTTATGTTACCTCTCTTATCCTCAAAATGAAACTAATTATATCTGTTGACTTGCAACATAGTGTTCTTTTGAGCATTAATTACCTACCACCTACTAAGACCCTGAATTTTAAACAGCTTTCATTTATTATTCTCATGTTCATCTACTCTACTCAGTTCCATGACTGCCTGTGTATTGCAGGTGATCTGAATCCTCATTAACTCAAAATAATCTTTACCTGTTTTCCTTTTTTGCACAAAACCCAAATCTCTTTGTATTAAGTATTCACCCTGCAAATTTGGAAAAGTAGTAATACTGTAAGAGCAGTTTTGTGATCCTTGTCTTGCTGAGCTTACTTGCTTATTAGTTCTGTATTTGGTTGTATTGCTGCTGTTCAGTGCAGGCAGTTGACCTTATTTTTATAACTTTATTCCCCAAATAATTTTTCTTTTAAAATTCCAAAGTAATTCCCATTTAATTTCATACACATTATTGTTTGTGGATACTAAGCACCAGACAAAGTAAGATTAATCCTCCTTAAGGAGGGGGGAAAAAAAGGAGAAAAAAAAGGGTTCTTGAAGCTATTATCAGCCAACACACATATTTTTTCCTAACTCTTGCATTATGCAAGCTCAAAAAATATTATAGTATCTAATGTTTCCTAACAAGAATGGGCTGTGTTTAATGCATAAAATTATCACAGTAACAAGACAGCAAAATTAATTTTTTTCTTCAGTATCTTACATATTGCTAGGTTTTTTAAATCTATCATGCATATGATTTATTCTGAATTCATGTTTTCAGTGCTTTATGCAGACAATAGTTGTCTCGGATCTTCCAAAGCACAAATTAAAAACCAATAATAAGTTAGGTAAAGTTAGGATCTTTATTGATCTGAAATTATACCCTAATTGACAAGTCAGTTAAGCATGTGTTTAAACTCATCCTTTTCCAGCAAATCATTTGATCTTAACTTTTGGCAAAAATTAAAAGTTAAGCATAAAGGTAGGTAATGAGCCTTCAAGCATATTATTTAGTACTTCTCTAAGTAGGTTAATTAAGCCCTGGTAATTAACAATACCATCCTGGTAGTAAATATTGAATATCAAATCAAATATTCCTATGGTTTGGACACCTTTTTTTTTTTTCTTTTTTTCCTTTCTTTTTGCATGTGTACATTTGATTAGCATCAAAATAAAACCTAGGGATAGAGAAAAATTCATATGTTACACCTCTTGTTTTGGTTGGGAGATTTTTTTTTTCCTCACAGAAGGTAATTCCCAGATATATCCTTGAAAATGAGGGCCCTTGTCTCAGAGTAGAGTCCCCAGCAGTGGCTCACTGTTGAACAAAGTCTCGGAAACTGTGATTAGAAATAGGATTATATTTACAGATCTTCTACTAGGTCTTAATTCAGTAGAGGGGTCAAAGAACTTACTAAACATAACATGAATGGGAGCAAGTATTTGTCATAAAAAAAAATGAAAAAGGAATACCAAAGGGACAAAGATGAAGAAGCAGCCATTTTTCCATTTCAATTTATTAATGTTACAGCTCTTCAGAGGGCAGTATACATCTCACCAAGCACTGCTTCGGAAATGTAATACTGACTGTTAGGAAAAAAACTCTCCATCTGGGTGTGATCTGATAGCTAACCAATGTGTCTGTACTTTCAAAGTTTGACAGGGTCTAGCTGACTAAAAAGGTTTTGGTGCATGCTTCATTTTTGCTGAGGAGGGACAGGGGACTTTGGGGCGGGGGAGGGGGGAAGGGGGGAGGAGTTCCAGTAATAGGGGGAAGGTTCAAAAATGACCTACAAAAACATTTCTGTGTACAGCAGGAGAATCAGGACAGTGCAGCTATTTTGGGATTTTAGACTTGGAAGGGATTGGGGTATGATTTGGATAAGGTCAACAAATACTGACACAACAAAAAAATTCTGAAAGTAGGCTGGTGTTTTGTATCAGAAAACAGTATTTGTTAGAAGGGAGTTGAAGACTATTTTATACCAAGGATAGGATGCCCATTTCAGACACAGGGTAGTTTAATTGTTGGAGTAATTAATCTACAGATACGTTGAATTGTCCATCCCTGGAAATCAAAGACTCGAAATCTTTTGAAAACCAGGTCAAATCAGAATCATAGCCTTGATGTAGAAATGCAGACAATAGTTGTCTCAGATTTTCCAAAGCGCTAATTCAAAACCAATAGTAGGTAAACTAGTCACTTAGCCTTTGCTATGGAGGATGCTGGAGAAATGATCAGCTGACATCTCAGCCTTTAAAAATGGTTAACCTGAACTGCTACTTTACAACATGGTTTAGCTTTGTTAACACATAAACTAGCAGACTATCATCTAGTATTTTTTTATGTTAGCCTTTTTTTAATGGTATACCTTCTCTCTTCTTTGTCATCCCCGCCCCCCTACCCCCCCAAACATGCTCTGATAAAGTTGATTTTTGCTTTACAATCATAGAGATGTATTTTTAATTCATTTTTTTTATTGGAGTAAAAGTACCTACTCATTGTTTATGGGAGTTAGGTCTCTCAAAAAGAATGTTCTAATTCCTGACATTTGACAGTTCAGAAGCTGAAATCTGATTTACACCTACTAAGAATCCAGCCCAGCAGTGACATGCTCTTGCATCAGATTTCCTAAACCTGGCAACTCAACAGCTGAGAATCACCATAGACAAATGAGCCAAAATATGGTCAGGCAGGTCATTTCCCTTGAGAAGCAGTGCACTGAAACTTCATACTTCCTTCACTCTACATATTTTTTTCATAATAAGGTATCACTTGTAGTCTTTTGACAGATACTGCCAAAATTGCTGTTTGTGCTAAGTATAATAAATTCTATCCAACTCATAGTGCTCTGGGACCTGTCACTAAGTCACTAAAAAAATCCTTAGGAGAGCATTTTGTATGTGAGAGAAGCTGGGATTTATCACAGGCCAAGCAACCAAATGAAAGTAAAATGTGTGACTTAAGCAAAATAATAACATGAGGATTTCAAAATACCATAGTTATCTCCTTTATTGACTCCAGGCATAGGAAATAGAAATACTGACCTTGCAGGATGATTCTTTCAACTCCACTGGAAGCCAAATTCCTGTGTAAAATATATCCCAATTTTAGAAGTGAATTTTTAAATCCATTTTCTTAGGAACAACACTGCTGTGACTGACCTTGAAATCTTTGCCTTTTTAAACTTACTCTGAAACATCCTGCCACTTCTGGTTTTTTTCCAGTCCCTGGAGCCGAGATGTATCGTTGTTAGTTTTCAACATTATTATTTGTTCTGTAGAGTGAACCTATTGTGTAATTATATCTACCAGAACCAGTAACTACCACCAGCTACAACCCAAATAGGCCTACTGTATAAGTCAGTCCTTTGCAGAAGCGTCCTTCAATTATTCTTGTATTAAATCATGCTGTGTCACTTCCAAAAATATCCCACAACCAATTACATGTTGCATCCTAAGGGAAAAGGAACTCAAAATCACAGTGGTTTCTAGATAAAATGGAAACGATGGCACTATCACCTTTCCTTCAGACTCTTTCCAGGCTCCTGTGATCCTTGTAAAGATGTGACACACTGGTATGGTCTCTAGCAAGAGCTGCTAACACCTTGCTTACGATATGAAAATGTCACTGGGAAATCTCAGAGATAAGCAGCAGTTAAACTCGGGTCATGTGTGTTAGGTGTATTACCCACTGATGTTTGGGCATAAGCCTTGCTTGAGATTACTGCATGAATCAGTACACAAAAGGTGGGATTCCCAGCTTTGTCTATATTAACAACGAGTGCAGTGCAAAAAAAAAAAAAAAAAAAAAAGATTCAGGGTTTGATTTGATACGATCCATTACAGCTCTCAAATCACATGTCTGCACTGTGTGTGCCAGAAAAGGGGCTTGTGCAGGTTGCTGATTCTGGCCCTGCACCCCGTGTGTCTGCCTGGCAGGGGATGGTGCACCCAGCCTCACGAGCGGGGCTCTCTTGGTGGCTCTCTTGATGGCAACCTGGCCCATGGCTTTGGCCAGCAGGGAAGCTGCTTGAGCACACACGGTGCCATTGAGCCAGTACTCTGTGCCTTCTAGTATAAATTTAAGGCAAATTTACACAAATTTACATCTGAGCACATCAAAATGCTAGCGCAGATACTCCAGCATACTCTAGCTGTCAGCTGTACTCATTCACTGTCTCATACCAGCACTGGATTTTGGTAACATAAAACATTCAGTGAGTGAAATGTTAATGTGAGAAGAAGAGTTCTCTATGAATTTTTCTAGAGCTTCTGGAGCACTGATAACACTGGAAGGCTCAATGCATTCAACATCTGTGTGCCATATGAAACATTAAAGAGATACTGAGCAAAGCAATTACTATCCACAGTCACACACCAGCACTTGTACTGACAGCGTACATTCCCTGTGGCAAGGACCTTGTGTACCTTTAAGTTTTCTACCACACCAGACGCACACATGGTTCTTGATAGTATTTAAATAACAACACAAGCAGTAGTTCTGCTTTGATTTTATATAAGGCATGCTTGTTCCACCAGATATTTTCAGGGATGAGAAACTTATAAGAATGCTTGCTGTTTGTTGTGATAGCAGCAGGGTTTTGTTTGGTTATGTGTGCATGAATAGCCTGAGGAGTTCACAAATGTGTTTGATTTGCATTGAGTGAAGAACCTTAGAAACTGCTGTGATGAGCAATGAGGAGAAGCACAAGTTAATACAGCAAGCAATCAGTTGGTGTGCAGCTCTCTTTCATTAATACAAAGACATCTTGTCTTTGAAAACTAGATGGTTTTATTTAGTTCTCATATGGTGGCAAATCCATGAGCTGAGATCAGAGACAGACTGGACATCAGAACCAATTGTTGATTGCAACCAGGAGCTGCCAGGTCCACAGAATCCATTACTCATTCCAGGAAGGATTTTAACCATGGGTTATTCCAGCCAGGCCCACCTCCTGGTGCTCTGAAGACATCTTCTGCATACAGTCTGCATTGATTGATTTGTATACAAACATCTGGAGGGCCTACACACTTCCCTCTGTCATTCCCGGTCAAGGCATGGACAATCTGTTCTCCCAGTGGGAAATTAAAGATAAGTCTAGCTCACCCTCCAGAGTACTTATTGGCAAGTATTTATTGACTGTCCTCTGTGGCCTTTCTGAGCCTGACGAATGATTAAATAGGGACCTCTATCATGTCCTTGGAAATGTTGATTGAAAATGGTGGATCAGCGATTATATTGAACACGGATAAAAAGTAGTCATATATCACTGGGGTTTAATCTCTTTTGCAGAAATGAGTGCATATTGATCAGAATCAGAATGCTTAAAGTTAGGTACACCTTAAATGACAGTATTGGCACCTAGACATGCATCAATAAGGCTATTTTAATGTCTTATATTATTCTGCCCAAATTATTTCATTGGCTCTTCTATCATCCTTCTAAAAACCTATCGATCTCTTATTTTCAGTTATTGTTGTTTTATGCCAGGACGTTCTTTGTTGCATTTGTAATGATGTTGCAGTTTTATGATGCTGTTGGAATCTCACTGAGACTGTTACTTGTTAAGTTACAATCCCTGTGTGTAAATGTGCAGTGAACCTAATGGACTTCTTGCTCTCAGTCTCTGTGTGTCTAGGTCTCTGGTGCAGTTGTCAAAGGAGTCTTACTTGGAAGTTCCAGAATTATTCTTAAATTGCCAAAAAATGCTAAGAAAAGCATCAAGGTCACTTCTTCCTAGTTTTACAGGAATGAGAGGGGGGAAAAAAGGCATTTCATACTATTTTCTATATTCTTCTTTCCTTTTTTTGGTAATTAACTTGGTTTCAAGGGTGAAGCCTTCACATTTTCCTTCTTATCGTTCTTTGCTTTGATTAACATCAATAAACGAGTGAGAAAACATTGTTGTGAATAAGTTTCAAACAGCCATGAATGTTAACTCTGTGTAAATGCAGAGGGGCTATTTCTGTAGATCATCACCCGCAGCAGAAGACAAGGCAACTATAAACTGTTGAAAAGGACATCACCCAATTTTGTGTTGTGCGTATTCCTTTTCTTTCAGAGTAAAAGGAAATACAAACATTACAAAAATTTCAGTCTCTGGAAAATGTCTCCAAGGCTTCACAAAGGAGCAGGAAAAGTGCTGAAATGTTCTGCTCTTACTGTATTAGCAACACCTTCCTGCCACCAAGGGTTATTCATAGTAGAAATAGGGGCTGGATGAACAGACAGGTTATCTATTTATGGGCATATTTATTGACTCAACATGTTTAATAGATCCAGCTGGCATGGAATACACCATTCATTTTGTAAAAAAAAGCTAAGCTATTTATTTTTTTCATGTTGATCGGAGGAAGAACAGAACTGTTTTCTCATTTGGCTTGTTTTATTTGAAATTCCTTTCGTAGATCTGTCTTCAAAGTAATCATGTCCAGAACATTAAATGTACCCTGAAAATACCATTGTTAATACAGTAGCCTGCTTGATTCCACAAAAACAATCTTTTGCATATAGGCTACACCCCTTATTTTGTATACAAATACGTGAATGGTCTATGCATTACTGACATTTCAGGAAAAGCTTGAGGAATGACTGCTCTAGATCTGAATAAGAAAAAAACCCTCAAGACACACATTTTTAGGTCAAAAGTATGAGAAGCATAGTTCACAGTTCACCATTTAGTACTCAAATAACTGGGATCTTGTGGCTATTCTTTTTGTCACTGGGAAGTTTGCAGCTAGTTATCATAGTATCATAGAATGTTTTGGGTTGGAAGGGACCCTTAGAGGTCATCTAGGCCAACCCCCATGCAGTGAGCAGGGACAACGCTAACCAGATCAGGTTGCTCAGAGACCCGTCCAACCTGGCCTTGAATGTTTCCAGGGATGGGGCCTCCACTGCCTCTTTGGGCAACCCGTTCCAGTGTTTCACCACCCTCATTGTAAAGAATTCTTCCTTATATCCAGTCTAAACCTACCCTGGTTTAGTTTAAAACTATTACCCCTTGTCCTGACACAGCTGGCCCTATTAAAAAGATTGTCCCCATCTTTCCTATAGGCCCCCTTTAGGTACTGAAAGGCCACAATCAGGACTCCCCACAGTCTTCTCTTCTCCAGACTGAACAAGCCCAACTCTCTCAGCCTGTCCTCACACGAGAGGTGCTCCAGCCCTCAGATCATTTTTGTAGCCCTCCTCTGGACCCACTCCAGATAAGTGCTTCTTGTGCTGAGGGCTCCAGAGCTGGACGCAGTACTCCAGGTGAGGTCTCACCAGAGCAGAGTAGAGGGGCAGAATCACCTCCCTCGACCTGCTGGCCACGTTTCTCCTGATGCAGCCCAAAATACGGTTGGCCTTCTGGGCTGCCAGCGCACATTGATGGCTCATGCCCAGCTTTTCATCCACCAGCACGCCCAAGTCCCTCTCGGCAGGGCTGCTCTCGATCCTGTCTTCCCCTAGCCTATATCGATACCGGGGTTACCCTGACCCAGGTGCAGGACCTTGCACTTGGCCTTGTTGTAGCTATAAACTGCTGTTTATTAGACCGATAGCACAAGGGGCTTGTCAATTCTGCGTCGGTTCAGACAGTAATCTGCACTGTGGCAGAATGGCAAGGAGTTGATGTCCCATGTATGATGTTATATCTTTCAGCAAACTAGAACTCTTTGGATGTGAATTAAGTTCCAGTGTCACTTACAATCTGTTCCAGAGCTGCTTTCTTTGAAGAAAAAAATAAAAAGTATTCACCCTTCTACCGTCTGTGCCATGTATCTGAATTCACATAGAATACCTCAGGTCATTTAAAACAAGCATCTTGGCAATCAGGAACATATGCTCCTTAAATAGTCCATCAAAGTCAAAATGCTAATATGACTTGCTGTTTGCTGCTGCTGTTGTTTTTCCTGAAAATCACCCTTTCATGCAGACTGTGACAATTCTGATCAAATCAGAAGAAAGCACAGATCCTGTATCGTTTCATTTTAAGCTGTGTTTCTTTAATCTGTAAAACAAGTCATAACATACTCCAAAGTACTGTCTTTTAAACTAAACATTTGCCAAGATGCTGTGCTAAGGTACTCCATAGTGGTAAATGGATTAAATGAAATTCTCTGGGATTGCCTTTGTAGTAGAATAAACGGACTTGCATGTCATCACAAACACCTTCATGTATTACATTTTGTACTGAATTCAATCATGAACCATCAATTATTTGCACTGTAGATTATTTTTCTTTTGTTCTTTGTTGTGATCAGTGTCTCACTCATTGACTATTTGTTGCATACAAATTGTGATGTTGTAAATTTCTGGCCTTTTGCAAAAAATCCACACGGAATCAACAGTTTCTGCTACAGGCTTTCAGACTAGATGCTTCTCAGTACAGAAGTGGTGTGGTGGCATTTCGTCCTGTCTGTTGCACATCCTGAGACTTCCCCTGATACAGCTGCACTCATGCCCCTAATCCAAAGATTCTTTCAGGTACTGGATTTCTTTTATAAAGGCAGAAATTTTCTGTGTTCACCGGTGACTTCTAAGAGAGAGAAATTTTTATTGTCTCATTGTTTGCCTCCTAGTAGTTTGCACAGCAAGTTGTGTTTTGCCATTTTTATTATCCAGAAAGCAGCTAACTTTTCCTTACCACTGGCATCATTATCTGTTGCCTACTAATTAAAATCTTTTACCTCTTGTAATGGTTCTCAAGCAAGCAAGGCCATAAGCTAATAAGGGGCAGTCATTCTGCACACTCATTATTCATCTACACAGATTGCCACAGGCCGTATGGTAGGACATGCCTCCACAGCCAGATCTGGTCTCAGTCTGTCCTCACTGTGTGCTTCCCCTGGATGTGTTGACAGCGGTGTGCCTGAACTATATGGTTTCAACCCTCACTTGTTAGTGCATCCCCATGTTGGCATAACCCTATGGCTGACAGTCCAATGACAAAATGCCCAGGAAAGCAAACAAAGAAGGACCATTATGTTCAGCATTTTGATCTCCTTCGACCATCCCTGTGCAGTGAATGCTCTGTACTCCTCAGCTGCAGTCTGACTTGTGCCACAGCTGTCCTTCTCCTCAAAATATTGTTGTCAGTGTGGGAATCCTACATATGTGTAGCTATCACTGCTCTGTACAACTACATCAGGGTTGGCAATCTACATATGCTCCTGCTTAGGCAGGTTTTGAAAGCTTCAGTCTTACCAGAAGGCGTGGACCACAGACTGGACTGTTTGCTACATACTCCAGCCACTGACTTGGCAAGGAACTCAAGAGCAGTTTAGGATAATTCCTGTGATCTAGACACAATTGAACTCAAGGGAAAGAATCCTATTGCATTAACCTTTGGATCAGTTCCCTGCCTAAGCCCAGATGAAGAAATGACCACAGCTTTTCTGTTGACCAAAGGTATTGAGGATCACTTGTTATGTTGCTAACCTCTATAGATTTTGTTCAACAGGAAAAAAAACACAGGCCATTGAACTTGCCTTGGGGGAGAAGTCTGAGGATAGACTTCAACTATTTAGCCAGGTACTGGATGGACAGACCCATATTATCTGGTTAGTTCAGAGTGTGTGATAGTCTCTATCACATTAAGATGTAGAGTAAGTATCACAGAAGTTGTTTTGATCCCACTATCTAACTCTTCTCATAATGCAAGTGATATAGTCATCCATGTGTTTATCATGACAACTGTTTCTTAAGGTGCACAGATGTGGATTTGAGATAAGAGGAGTGTAACTCATTCTCACCTCCATAATCATATTATAAGAACGTCAGATGTGGGTGTCTTCCTCTATCACATGAGGACTTCACATACTAATGAAGGTTTTCTCTGCCTGTGGCTACCCAGTGCTCTGTGTTTCACTTTATGTTCTTGTATATCTTTTCCATTTCTACAAATAGGGAGAAATCAAAATGCACAGTGATGGTATAAAATTTGCATACTATACATACTGTAATTTCTCCAAAGGTGACATATTGTCAGCATGTGTAAGTTATTTATTTGCAAAAGGTGTGAGATGAGTTCTAGAGGAGTCTGCATTGCTAGGAAATAACTCCCTCTTCGAACACACACCAGCTGCTTCCCTTTTTCATCAGGGTGTTTGCATCATGTCACCACCTGACATCATTTGCCCTGGAGGCTCCAGGAAGGAATAGAAAGGTTGCCATGTTAATTAGAGGAGAGTGGTAAAACCTGATGTTTTATTTATTTTCTTGAAGAGGGATTTATGTGTCTTATCCTGTTTTATGGTAATATTTTTATGATGAATTTTTTGAAGTTTAGTTCAGAATCAGTTCCCTTGAGGAACAAGCGCTACAGCAAATTAAAGAGGCCTCCGGTGCTTGAGATTTCTCATTAAAATTAACCCACCCCTGACTGCAGTTAACAAGCAGTCATCACAACCTCAAGGACCCTAACTTAGCTCCTGATGATGATGACATAGGTAGAATTAGACATATACACTGTTTAAGCATTTATTTTTAATGATGGAGATAGAGTCCATACTGCGATTAAACCCACTAGTTTAGAAACACTGCAAATACCTGGAGGTTGCAGCAAGTTATGCTAGGAAGGGAACAAAGTTATTGAGGCCATCTCACAGAGGTTCAAGATCTGAACACACTCATGGATCTTGGCCCACGGTGGTTCTTTTGCCTGGCAAGCATCAACAACTGTGTGAAATGGGATTTGGAGTAATTAGTTGTTGTCAGAACTCATGGAGAATGTTGTTGCGTTGCTATAACTACAAGGACTCATCACACTCAAATGGAGTCAGGATAAGTCTGGGTGTAAGAGTGCCCCATGACAATTAAATGAGCGCAGCTGTCCTCTTGGAACAGAGCTGAACTTGGATGTGTGGGGTCTAGAAAGCCAAAGAGTAAGGCAGAGAAGAATAGTTGTATTTTCTTTGGTCTCAGATTTGTCATAGTTCAAATTTAGGCTTCAGAGGGACAGACTAAGCTGTCACACATAATAAAATCTTTGTTGAAAATGAAAGTTTTCATTCCTTTCTTGTGATCCAGAGAATTAAGTGGTTAAAGACCAAAAGGCAAAGACCTGACTTTTATAGACATTTTGCTTTAAAGATCCATTTTGCATAAATAACTTGACTGAACCAATCCATGCTGCAGCCTTTTATTTATATTATAATAGTCCCTAAAAACTCCAACCATTCATGGGATGTCATTTTTTAGATAACATGTATAATTACATAAAAAAAGATAATTTTCAGAAGCATTTATAACCCAACAGAAATCCTAGGTGGGGGACAAAAAGAAGAGAAAGACCATTTAGTACATACTAACTTTAAGCACAGATTAAAATCAATTGCCATTCAGCAAACCACTTAAGCATTTGTCCCACTGAATTTAGCTCATCATCTATTTGGGGCAAACACAGCGTTTTACACTTGGGTAAACAGTTTACCTCAGCAGGATTCTGGTTCTTGATTGTGGCTACTTGAAGCAATTACAGTAAAAATGACAACAATAATACAAATTAATTTCATTAATTAGGATCACATACTGCCAAAAATACCTCTGAAAAACACTTTCCTTATTCCAGATTTTGTACAATTACTACTGAAAAACTTCTGCATTTACCTTTGGGCTCTTTGCCCTGGCTGTGATTTTAATAAGAGGCTGGTTTTATGCATATTATTCACAATTTTTCAGTGTTTGTCTTGTGCTGATTACATTAGCAGCTTGTCTTCTGTACTTGCAGTCTTGCTGGTAATAATGTTACAGATCATATAATGAAGTTAATAACGAAAGCAACTGTGTCATTCTCATTGTCTAGACCACCAGAGTACATGGGTGAATAGAGGCTGCTACATTAATTTTGGAAGAACTCAAAAACCCACCATGTGTGGGAGGCTTAACCCATCAGGCGTGGGAGCTTTTTGTCATGGTCTAACACTCTTCTCCAAGTCCATTGCTTGCTGAGAAAAAAAGAAGTTTTTTCATACTGTTTCCTAAGGGTTCATCTTTAGATTCTGTTAAATGTATTATTTGGGAAGAAGAAAACTAGTCAGTCCAAAGAAAATGGTACAAAACCGCTGTTTTTTCTCTAATTGTCACAGATTTGAACAATGTGTTCTTGCCAAAAATTTAAATGCATCACTTTACAAAGCTGTTTATGCAGCATGTGAATTATTTGGGATAAGTTTCATTACGGTGATTAATATGCATGACACTGCATCACAATATGAAACCTATCAAGCCTGGATTGTTTATTTTATTGTTGTTGTTGTCTTTCTTTTGATGATATGCAATTTAAGAGCAAAACCACCCCCTCTCAATAAGATCTCCGTGTCTTTTCATAGGCTCAATCTCAGTTCATATTTCCAAGATGTGATCATGTTTTTGAAATGTTAATTTATGTGCGTAATACCATTGTTACATACACTTCATAAAGAGCAGTTGGGTTTATAATATACATGGAAACTAATTTTCTAGTAGTTAGGCTTTTGAGCTTTGTACAAGCTAAACACTAAAGAGTTTCCTTGAAAGACCTTCAGTTAACTCTGGCTCAGGATATGCTCCCTCAGAGCTGTGACTTGGGTTTGCATCTCAACAGCCCTTTCTCCAAATGAAAGGCAAATTGAACTGGAACTGTCTGGGTTTGCTTCTTTTTTCTCAAAGCCTTGTAGTGCTGTGAATTTTGCCAAAACCTTGGCCCTAATGCGTATCTGCACCCTTTGGAGGAACTAAGAGGACTCCAGAGTATGCTGTAAAGCATAAAAGCTAGGGAGTTTCTGACTGGTTTAGGTTTAATTTTAAATATTCCCATGAGTTTTGATGAAAAGCATTTCAATAGCATAATCCATTATGCCATTAAAAACTCCAGGTCAGTCTAGCTCCCATAGATCTAACCTAGCTGGACTTCTGTGAAGCTTGTCATATTTTACAGTAAGAGAAATGATTAATTGACATGAAAAGGAACAGAATTAGCAGAAGGACTGTAAGGTGCATAAGAAATTGAAGTACAACAAAGGAAAAGTATTAAGCTGAAGGGAGCTTTGTAGCAGAGATCCTCAAACCTCCAGCTTGTTTAATACAGTCTATCGCACTAGTCATTGTGACTAGCATGATAAACAGTGTTTTAGAAACATGCTAATATTTCAAAGGTAGAAAGGATGCCAATAAAGAAGAAGGATCCAGGTACTATACAGAATTTATTGAGTGACCTTGTGTGCTGTTTTTGGCATGGGTAGAGTTAATTTTCTTCACAGTAGCTAGTATGGGACTATGTTTTCGATTTATGCTAGAAACAGTGTTGATAACACAGTGGATGTTTTCGTTATTGCTGAGCAGGGCTTACACAGAGTCTCTCTTTCTGCCTCTCACCCCAGCCCACCAGCGAGTGGGCTGGGGGTGCACAAGAAGTTGGGAGGGAACACAGCTGGGACAGCTGACCCCAACTGACCAAAGAGATATTCCAGATCATATGATGTCATGTTCAGCATATAAAACTGGGGGAAGAAAAAGGAAAGGGGGGAGTGATATTCAGAGTGATGGCATTTGTCTTCCCAAGTCACCGTTAGGTGTGATGGAGCCCTGCTTTCCTGGAGATTGCTGAACACCTGCCTGCTGATGGGAAGCAGTGAATTAATTCCCTGTTTTGCTTTGCTTGTGCTCACGGCTTTTGCTTTACCTGTTAAACTGTTCTTATCTCTACCCACAAGTTTTTTCATTTGTACTCTCTCCCCCATCTCATTGTGGGTGGAGTAAGTGAGTGACTGTGTGGTGCTCAGTTACTGGCTGGGGTTAAACCACGGCACCTTGCAATCCTGCAGTAATGGAAACAGAAGGTCATGCATGTCAGAATTAATACAAAATATTGGGCACTGTCAATATTTAGCACTGGGAAGGAAGGAAAATAGCCTGGGTGTTTTAATCAATCATGGTATGTCTATATAACACCTATGGAAAAAAGCAAATGTTGCTCTACCATGTCTCAGGCAAAGTGTTTGCAACAGAAATAGCAAAATATTAACAACCCTATGTAAAGCCTCTACAGTTATTTTTATTCCCTATATACTTTTCTGCTCACCTATGTTAGAGAATTAATTCAAACTGAAACAGGTGCAGAGAATAATCAAGGCACTGGAGACATCATATAGGAGAATGAAATAATTTTTGCTTTTTAATCTAATAAACTAAGGGCTGTGGACTGTTCTCTCTAAATTCCTTAGGAGAGAGAACCCGCAGGATGGGTATGAGATAAATGGCGAGGTAGACAAAGAATAAAGTAGGTATAAATGGATTTAGGATGGAAATCAGAAAAAAACCCACCTTCTTTTCCAAGCTATTATGGGCTATCCTATACTGAATGATGAGAAACCTGCCTATGTAAGCACAGGTAAGCACAGAGCTACATTAATGGAAGGAATTACATGAGATGGCAACTGTTGACAGGACTTTGATAGCCTGTGATGGACCTGATGACTCAGCTGAATCCTGCCTAGCCTTACACATGCCTCCCTCCCTATCTGAGTGTCATGCTGTGACTACGGCTTTCTCTTGCAAGCTTTCATGTTAGCCATCTATCTTACCATTAAAATGAGATGTGAAAAGGGTTATTTCTGCTAAAACTGATGCCTTGTAAAATTTTGTGCTTCAAAAGTTAACAGAAGTGATTGCTCTTGATGGAGAAAACTGTAAGTTCCAGAGAAATCATAAGCATATTTTTGTTTCTTTTGATTTTGTTTTTTCCTTAGAAAAAACAGTCAAGTGAATAGAGTTTCCCTAAGAAAGGAACAAACACCTAACTCTGATTTAGGCCAAAAGAAATCAAGGTTACTCAATACATGCATAGAAATGAGAGACCTAATACTGCCTTGTCTATAAAAGATACCCCAGGCTTCAGGACTGCTCCTTTGGTCCTCAGGTGTCCAAATGGGGAAGGTCACACTGCACAGCAGCAGGTATGAGAAGAAGTGGTGATTTGTATTTCTTTTCCTCAGTAGCGCAGTTAAGCTCTGGCACACATCCACCGATGTACAAGAAAGGTGAACTGTCAGGGTGCTGTGACTCAGTAGAAATATCTAGTGTCAAATCTTGTAAGACTAAATAACACAGAATGTATTAGAGGCTAATAAACAACCATTAACCACCCAGCATTCAGATTTACCAATTACCACTCTGTTCTAGGCCATGGACCTGCTTGCTTTGGCTGACAACATCGCATTAATGAATCTCAAGTCTTAACCTCCTTGAATTCATGAATAACAATTTGACTCCATGTAACTTGATTACTATGAAATGGAAACTTTAGTTGAGCCTAAACATTGGTTATGAGGTTGAGATGAGAGAAAGACAACCCTACTCCATCACTGGTAATTTAAACTCATATAAAACCGAGCACCTGTCACAGTGATAAATGGGTTTTCTTGTTATCTTGCTGTCGGTATCATTTCCCAGTCAGATTCCTATCAAACACCCAGACAACACTGTGAAAACAAAGGTACAATTGTCTTCATTTTATTTCTCTTCCAGAGAAATGGATAAAGGTCACAAGATGTTTATAAATGTGATTGATTTCATTTTCTTTGAGTCGTTCCCAAAACACAGATTAATTTACTTGTATATGCAAACATAAGGTTTTTATAGTCATCACAGAAGAGAGAGCTGCTCATTGTTTACGGACTCCAAGCTTAAGCTACAGCCGCCTTGAAACAGGAGGTGGCCTAATGGGTTACATCTTTCAAGGTCCATTTCACAGTGTATGGTTAAGATAAATCAATTTTTTAATCTGTTTTACTTTAGATCAGTGCCTCAAAATTTTGAGGGTGTCCTCAGCCTGAGGAATGAGGCTGAAAGCTTAATGAGAACAAGCTCCTTCCTTACTACTCCACTGTGTCTTGCTTCCAGTCATGTAATGCTTTTTTCTAGACTTAATTTTTTTCTCAGTCCTTTTTTAGTTTACAGTTTTTGGTTTCAGGCCTTTCCATGTATCACAAACATCTTTACTGATGTAGGAAGATCAAGAAAAAAGGAAAGAAAAAAACCCCCAATATTTAAAAATATTAAACTTGGAAGAATTGTCTGTACTGGGTTAAACAAGATGTCTGAGTAGTCAATCACTGTGGTTATTTCTGAAAGTAGAAGCTATGCACAAGCTGTCACTTGGTATCAGTATGAATGAAGAGAACCGTGTCTCATCCTGACCTGACAGGTTTAGGATTAGCTCTATAATACTGCAAAGTATTTTTATTCTTTTATAGCTTTGGTGCCATACATGCAACATGATCATAGTGAACTCTCATTCTCTCTTGTTGGACTGTGGTCTTAAAATATAAATTTGAATGTTCATGGATTTTGTTAGAAGTCATACAAGTTATCTTGTGAACATGGAGTGAACTCTCCAGTGATTAGAATAATACTGCTGCTTTCTTTTAAGATGTAGCTGAAGAAGGAGGCAGTAGTGATGATTTTCTCTCTTTTATAGAAAATTTGAATTAAACAGAAGATGGATTCTTTCAGTCTCTCCCTGATGCTTTTCCATCTCTCTTCTCCCCCCTAGAGTGATACAGGTGGCAAACTATAGGATGGTCTTTCCATTTTGAAGGTGTCTCCGTATAGAGGAAAATATTTATATTACTGGATCAAGAAACAGGAGGTGAGAGAGAGAGAAATATTTTTCATGCCAATTAACAGGTGTCTCCTTTTTCAAGACAGGATGTCTGGTTTTCAAAGATGTTTTAACAATTGTTTCTGTATTTTATCTGGTGGTAAAAGAAATAATCCTGGAGAAGGGAATACAGGGATCCTTTTTAAAAGAGGTTGTTTGTATATTGACAATAAAGTAATCCAATAATGTGGTCCTCAGGACAGTCTCCTATGGAGGGGCACAGCCTAAGGCTGGCGAAGTGCAGCCAAGCCGTACTGCTTTCTGCCATTGCCTTCCAGCTACAGATACAGCAGTTCTGCTGCAGTCTGTGTGAGCAGGAGGCAAACACAGCACAGAAAAGTCAGAAGTGGAGATGGGGAAATGAAGAGATAACAACAGAATAATTGTTGAAATGTTTCACTGTAGAATTTCTCTGAGATGTGAAATTGAGTCGTGTCAGATGTAGCAGAAAACTGAAGTAATTTCTTGTGGGAACCCTCATCTGCTAACTCTCTGGGTATCCAGGGCAAATACATGATACCTCCTTCTCCAGATAAGTTTGGAAAGAAAGGAATGAGGTGTGTTAAGCTCTTTGAAAAAAAAAGATCCTCTAGGTCAACATTCAGTAGCATTTTTCAGGCTTCAGTCTGACAGGAAGGGGGATGAAAGATGGCTTTTTCCTCCTTCATATTGCCTACTGATTAGGTCTAAGCAGGTCCTCCTCAGCATGCTGTCTGCTTTAGATCCCGTCAGAGCATCTGAATTTTCCTTGAGTTCTGTGCAAAGGTTCAAGTCTAGGTTTTTATTAGTTAGCTATTATAGCACTTCTGATTAGGTTGTTAGTGAAATCCTTTACTTGATTAAGAGCTGTGTGATTTATGAGGTTGCATAAGTCAACACAAAATATAAAATCCTTATGCTTCTTACCCATTTCCTCAGGTTACGCCTTCTCTTGTATCAATGGCCAGGTGAGACAGTACATTGTAACCAAGACACTTTGGGGTGCAAAAATAGAACTTAGGTGGAAATGTGTGAAGTTTTTCTTTTAGTTAAGTTGAATGTCATCCTTTCTTTGAAGAAGACAAAGAAGACAAGGAAGGAAAGTACAATTTATCCACTGTATTGACATTTGGGTTTGGAAAGTTACAAAAATACGTGAGCTGCACATACTATTAATATTAATAACGTTAAAGAATCTTCTCACAAGGGCCTTGTGTTAATCTAACATGATTCAGCTCCTGGCTGCATAATGAAGATCTTACATATTTAATAAGCAAATTGAAGTAGGCCCAAATGAGTGAACAACATAACATTGCAAAAAGAAACAGGGAGGAGGGAATTCTTGTCAGATGAAGTGGCTGAAAAAACCTGATCTACTGACATTTTTATGTCTCCTATCAAATGTCATTGTGAATTGAAAGTGGAATGTCTGAAAAAAGAAGCAGCAAGTTTCTATATAACCTGATGAATGTAACTCCATTGTTTCTATGAAATCATATTAAAAAGGTCATCGCTCTACGTATGAAAATACCATGGCAGTTGCTCTATTGCTCTTTCAATTTGGAATATGCACTTGAATGTCATCAAAGAGAAAGAGCTGATTTTCTATAATTAAAAGTAGATTTTGTTTTACAGTGGGGAAGATGATAAGGATGGATCCTTCCATATTGCTGATGTAGACATGTAGTTTATTCAGGAATAAAAGAAACTCTCTGAAGGATGAAGGGAAAATATGATTAAATTAAAATGTCTGGCATATGAAAATGTGTATGTGAAAGGAACTGAAAAATTCCCCCTTCTTGTGGTGCTCTACAACTAACTCCTTTGGGTAAAGCCTTTGCCATAGCAACAGATAAAACCTTTATGACGTGCAAAGATTTGCTAAGAAAATGAAGGTTTTCTATTCCAGTTCAGTTGATGTCTTGAAATGAAATTAAGTCTGGCATGAGTATTTTGTGAGTTATCATAATTTTAAAGATGCATTTTAAAAACTATATCAGCAAAGAGTCTGAGGTACTTTAAGGGAATAAGATACACATGAATGCTGAATCCTCCTGCTGGAGATGAAGGGCAGAAATCAGAACTCAAATGAACAGTGACTTCATTTGCCCTTTACTCTGCCCACTTCCCTGTCATCTGTTCTTTCTCTTCCATGTCTCATCATCTTTCATATCTGCATTGCTATCTTCCCTTTCAGCCTTTACATGATGTCTTATATGTTTTATATTTTTCACAGTTTTTACAAATAGTTAGATAGAAGCATTAGGATAGATGCTGGCCTTAGGGTGTAACTTTTCTTCCTACTTTTGCTTGCTTGGTTCTTTGCTTTGCATTACATCCCTTCCTACCTCACACTGTATTCTCTGTTTACCCAATGGAAAATTGGAGATCCAGGCCTTCCCTCATGCCTTGTCCTTGATTTTATTTTTCAGTCACCAACACCTCTCTGTGGCACCTGCTCCTTCAATAGACTTTTGCTTCCATTCATGGTGAGGCTCCCGACTTTTCTGGAGGATTTTAGCTCTTGCATATTCTCAGTAGCACCTCTGTGGAGACTAAAATTGACGTTTTCTCATTCTGTGCATTCCTATAAGAGCAGAGCTACAAAGGTCTTCATTATGTCATCGTCCTCTTCACTGAAGGGTCCTGGCTCTTCACAAGATACAGGCAACTATCTCAGAGGATTAAGGTGAGTCATAAGAGGCTCCTCTGATTGTCTGACAGTCTTGTGAGGTTCTTGGCATTTGTACTCTTGGAATTTAAACTGTGTCAATTATACCTGCAGATGGAATTTTTCCTCAGACTATGCCAAAAAGCTCTTTCTGTTTTCATCTTGCCTTTTTCCCTTTACCATCAGGAACATCAGTTTGTGAATGGAAATTCTCTGTGCTGCAAATAGCTGAACACTTAAACACATGTCCAATCCCCTCTCTGTATTTTGTACCCTGGGATGTGTAATTATTTCTCCTTTTTTATTCTTCTTTGTATGAGGGATCTGTCCTGACACTGTGGAGCTGAGACTGCAAGATTAGAATGACAATGTGTGAAATGGAAACCTCTGTCTATCACTTTGCAATCAGCACTCGGTAATGCTCTTTCCTGGCTGCTATCAAATCTGAGTTACGTTTTTATCAGCTGGTTTGCTTTTATTTTTGGTTTTTTTCATCAACTCAGTCCCTGAGTGCTTTTTGAAAGCTAGCAGGTCAGCTGAGCTGCCTCTCCCTCATCTTTATCTTGAACACAGATGCTGAAGGTCTTCAGAAGTGTGGGACTAAAGAAGGGATTGAAATTGGGCTCAGAAGTCTGGGTCATGCTTTTGCACTGTGTTGGCAGCAGGCTGTGTTCTGTTCCAAGGAGCCTTCCCATTCACTGTCTGTGGGAACAAGTGTGCTCTGGGGAGAGCAGGGCAAAACTTGGCATCCCTTGGGGATCATCTCATCAGCCCACTCCTCAGCATCAACTTGTGACTGAGGCTGAAACTGCAGTGCTACCCTGTCCTTAAAGTGGTTTGTGGGATGGTTAGGCTGATGGGCAAATAGAGTCATAACACAGGAAGGAGAGCCCACCTAAAAAGTAAAACAAAATTACAGAAATAAAAAAGGAAGTTCTCAAAAAAAGTTTTCAGCCATTCATTTCTTCCTTGCAGGTGCCAACCTATTCTATACTTGCCACTCTTTTTTCTGAAAACCTTGAGGTGTGTGATTAAACTTACTTTTCAGGGTAATTTTGGTATTAAAGCATGTATTCTACTGCCTCTGGCACTTAATTCAAGGAGAGGAAGTAGGAAAGAAAGTGAAAGCAAAATCAATTAAATAGGGAAAAATCAGTCTCTTCTTTAGAAAGCAATTTTTTTTATTAATCATGACATGAATTATTTTCCTCTGGCTGGCGTGTACCAGTGGGGAGGGTAAGGATGTTGATTCTTGTCTCTTTTTATCCTTCCAGTTCAGTGCAAACAAATGCAGAATGTGACATCCTCTGCTTCCACACACACAGCCACCTTCTGCTTTCCGAAGTGCTCATTGCTTTTGTCTGATGTTTTTGACTGCATTTGAATTTATATTGTTATATGTATTAATAACTGGCATTGGAATTAATAATTGATTCTTTTTCCAAGCAATTGCTGTGGTTCCTGAGCACCCTGCATGTGTTACAGTACCCCTGAACTACAAAGGCTGTGAAACTGCCTTTTGCATCCAGTGCAGGTTTGGATGAACTGAAATTAGCTCTTGTCCCAGTGCAGAAAATTCTAGGTATCAGTCTTCTCATATAATGTCCAACATACCATTTTTTGGTATGGGCAGTCTGATCTACCCTTTGGAGCAATCGGTGGAGTGTCTCCTGTTGACTAGGCAGGCAAAGCTCTGAGGCCAGCAGCTGGCTGGGGATGGGGCAGGAGGATGCTGCACCCTCTGCTCTGCCGAGTGCAACACCAGACAAGGTAAAAAAATGGGGGGGTGGATTCCTGTCTCTTCAGTCTTCTCAAGAAGCCACTCCTAGGACAGGACTGTATTTTAAAAGTTAGTGATTTTCACATGGCTTAAACTAGAAACTGAATGTTGAGTTCACTTGCACTTTACAAAATCAGTCACAAATTTGGTCCCTGCTGCAGATGGATAAAAACCCAGGTCCTTTTCCTTGCCTTTCCATACAGAAATGAATGTGGGAGGGAAGAAATAAAGTTCACTGTAGATGAAATCACAGACACTTTAAATTTCCTGAATGTGCCATTTGTTAGACTGCCCGATAAAATGTATATGTTTATAGTGATTTTCTCTCAACATCTCCTTCCTATTGTACAAAGGACCCCCTATGTGTGATCCCTCCGCAGTAGAGGATTTGATTTATCTCCTTTATGCAGATGCATGGGGCCCCGACTTCCCTCTTTCCATTTCTCTGTGCAGGTCAGAGATCTGAAAAATGGCGTCTTCCCCCTTCCGGTAGGTGATTCCTGGAAACAGAGCAAGGGAAGCAAAATGCAGCATCTGCAGGTGTGCATTCAGTGAAAATGTCAAGGCTATTCAGAAGCTTGTGCTCTGTAGCAATTAGTGGCCCTGCATGTCAAACAAAGACTTCACCACTTAATCTTCAGTCTCTCTTAGCATTGCACGGTATGTGCAGTCTTTGATGGTTTAGGAAACAAGGCTCCTATCACAAAAACAGGGGCCAAAATGTGTTCAAGTGAGGCATTGGAAAAAACCCAAGGTCTGCTAAGAAATCCAGCTCGTGGGGAAGAGCAAGGATGATGGACTGTGAAAGTTCAGGCTCCAAATTGCTGCAGTTGCTATTTTCAAAGCCCTCGAGATGATTTACAAGCCACTCAAGCAAGCGTAAACAACTTTCAGTCCTTTTCAAAGACAGTAAACTGAGTCATGGAGAGGTGAAATAAGCATATGGTAATGCAGACCAGCCATGCCTGGGCTCTTGAAAACTGACCTGGGTCTTCCCTGGGCTTGGATCCTCCAACCCTAAGGAAAGCCAAACGGTCACAAAGCCTCTTGTTCATGGTCAGGCAAAAGTCCTGTGGAAGCACTAGGATCTGAAGCCAGGTCTCTTCAGTCTTAGGACACTGCTTTTATTTTTATTTCTCCTTCTACATACAACCTCCAAGGTTTTATTAAGCATGCTGCTCATTGTCTATTATAGGCTACTGTTGTGACTAAGAGCTGAAGCGCTTTCATTACAGCTTGTCTTTAACCGTCCCAGTTAGGCAGTGCTTATGTAGTGGTCACGGCAGCACCTTTATAGCAGCATGTGGTGAGCACAGCCCTGATTGAGATGTTCAGAAAGGTTCAGCACAAGGCAAGATTTCCCATGGCACTTGCCCTCCTGTGCAGCGTGTCTGACATCACTTATGAAATATCTTCAGTTTACTCAGTTATCCAAAGGTACAGTATATCTCTTTGAGTAATGCCTGTGAGTTCATAGCTTTTTTTTATGCTACTGAAGTATAGCTAACAATAAGGCTCTGGATTTTGGCATTTGTGTCTCAGTAGGAGCAGAACTGTAAGCGCCTGGGTTTATATATTTATTTAACTTTCTCTAAGCAATAGTTATTATGAGTGATCATATAATACTTTCTGTTCCAGACTAATTCTTTGCGAGTGTCAGATACTGAAGAGTTCAGCGAAAAACAACCCAGGGTGTCTCACCTGTGCTTCAGGTATCTCAGTTTGTGTCTCACCCTAAGGATTGCTAATCCCAGTGGTCAGGCTCAAGTAAAGACCTAATTGCTCATCTTCCTCCGCATGGTCTTTGGGTCTTTTGGTTTTGTTATTGTTTACTTTTCCTCCACATTTTTCAATATTGTTCAGGAAAATGCAGAAGAAAAGACAGAGTTAATTTAGTGTCTCAGATGAAAAATCCCTCAGTACTGACAAAACCTGCTATGCCTGTGCCAGGTCTCTTAACTGCTTGAAAATTGAATTAGGCACAGAATTATTACAGACACTGTTTGCTGTCAACAACCTGGAAAAAAAAAAAACCAAAACCAAACAAACAGAAAAAACCTTCTCCAGAATTCTCCGTAAGAGCCATGCTTCCCAATCCATTTGCAGCTTCTCACTCCAGCTCTGGTGTTCCCTTTTACCAAGCGGCTGGGTCTGAAACAAGGGCTGCAAAACAATGTTTTAAAAAGTCATTTGAAAGGGACCAGAGAGATTACATGCCAGCCTGAAAGCATGACAGCAAGAAATATCTGAACTTGCTCTCCTGGTGATGAGGAAACCTTACCAGATTCACTTTAGGTTGAGCTCACTGGGGTGGAGGAAGGAGATTTAATATCAGTATTTGTCAGGCTTTCTTAGTGCAGTGGCATGTGCTGGTCAGTACAGCCCTGCTGGCATTTTCTCACAGAGAAGCTGGATGCCAGTGCAGTGAAGCTACCTTGCTTATAGCCACCCTCCTTGAATGTTAGAAAAGATGCAGTGAGATAGATTAAAAAAAGAAAAAAAAAACCATCCTTCTAACCCAGTCTCTAACTCTGGTGGTGAGCACATGTCTAGAGCAGATTGAGGATGGTACAAGCATATATGACACTTCCCCCAGTGTGCTCAACATGCTGTGTCAATAATAATTGTCAGTGGTTTCTCTGTTATGAACTTAATCACTCTGCTATTGAATGCCTATAATCTATTAACATCTACAACATCCTTTAGCTACATGCTCTACAATTCTTCTACAACCTATGGGGCAAATAACCCCTTTTTTTTCCTGTTTGTTTTAAACTTGGTAACTAGTAGCTTCATATAGCATACCCGAATTCTTGTACCAGTGAAGAGATGAACAGTCAGGTCCCATCCATACACTCCACGCTCCTCCTGTTTCCAAGATCTCTCCTCATCTGCAGGATTTTCTACACATTTGCTAAGAATCACTGCTCTTCTCTGATCCTTCCCCAGTTCCACTATGTCCTTGGAAATACATGGCAGGAAGGGATATTTTGCTGCATGTCCCATGTTGCTAGGTCTACAGCATCAACTACTTTTCTTAGGGCCATCTGAACTTAGTTGTCCTCCCTCTTCCATAGTCCATGGTCTTTTCAGCAGCGTAGCAGCTCACAGCATACGTGACGCAGAGCTTGTCCCGCCTTTCTTGGGAGATGAAGGGGGCTGCAAACTTTTAGCTGGCCTTGTAATTCTTAGCTTTGGAGGTAAATTCAAATGCCACTCTCAATGAAGGGATGTTGTGCAAGAAATCTGAGCCAATCTGGCATCTCCTATATATGTGGTTTGATGTATTTGTTTTGTTGGTCTGTCCGTGTCCAGTCTTGCCTGAAGAGGCATCACCACAAATGGAAACTACCTATGGGGAAAAAGTCTCACACGCATTACAGTTTGCCCAGGCTTTATCATTTCAGTTGTGCTTGAGCTGTGAACAGAGCTTTGAAACACATTGCTTCTGCTGCTGCAGTTGTGCAGTCATCACCATTAAAGTTTGAGGTTAGTAGGCAGCAGCAGGTGAAATTGCAATTTCAATTTTAAAGAGTTTTTCTTTTTTTCCCTCCTCAATATGCCTAATCTGACTTGTCACTTTGAGCTGCTTTTGTTTCTCTTCCAAGTTGTAAATGTAATCTTGCCAGTGTATGGTTCTACTTCCCAGCAAGTATGTAATGCAGACATTGTGAATCAACTCAGATCTTGGATTTTTGTCTTGCTTCAGGATAAAGGGAAAGACAGAACACCAAAAAAAGATAAAATCTAGGAACAATAAGTTAAAATCAATCAAGAACCTAGGAGCAATATTTGTAAAACTTCACCTTGTCGTCTTAAGTTACTGAACAAGGTTTCCATGAGTTACTTCTAACCAGAGAGGATGTAAAGAAATGGAACTTCCAAATATGGACATTTTATAATTTTATGTTGTCACTTCCTCTCAACATTTTGCCTCTTTTCATTGTGTCATGTTGAAAGGAAAGTGTTTGTTTTGATCTCTACTTTTTTCAGTAGAGTGGGCAGCTTGTTTTTGCAGTAATACTTAATGCCTTGCAGGAAATCCGGTTCACGGTTTTCAAATGCCTCCCTCTTGTTCCCAGACACTGAAAAATAGTTAGAAGTTGGGGGAGAGTAGTTAGAAATGAGTGGAAGGTGAGGAAAATGTTTCTAGGGAGAAAGTTGATAAAACTATAAACAAATATCAAATTTTATGCTGTGGGTCATTTAAAATTGAACAGTACAACATAACCATTGGAACATGAACTTGTATTGTACTTGAGGGGTAAATTAAACACTCTGGTTGGCTTTGGGGGGGAGATTTTCAAAAGCAGACAATCTGCTCTTTTTATTTCAGTGGTAATATTATTCAGTCAGTATTCAGCACATTTTTAATATCCCAGGATTTGTGTCTGCTTTTATAAGCTGAATCTTTGGTTCTTCATTAAAAGCAAGTAGCCTGCAACTGAAAGACAGTTTTTCCTGACATGAAATGTGTTTGCAGGTTCCAGGCTGCAAATATGCAGGTTTGGTTTGTAGTATTTGAAAACCCATGAAATAATCCCATGGTTTTGCAGCATCTTGGATGAACCTCTTTTAGGGTCAACTGTCTCATTCCTCCAGAGCCATCTTGTGTGATTGACTTTCTTGGAGGAAGATTTCCTGATAAATCAATCAGTGCTACTGTTGTGGATCCTCACTTTGTTAGGCTCAGTGTTCTTTGGCAGTGGAAGGGTAGAAAAGAGCCTACAGTCAAATCATCCCAATTTGATCAGCCTTGGCAAAGGAAACAAAACCTTACAAAGACTCATTTAATTTTCTTTGAAGAACAGATGGGAACCATCAACGTATGCTGTATCCAGGCATCTTCATGTGCAATACAGGTCTGAAGTTAAATGCACATCACAGTGTTTCCTAACCCTGGCAAGCTCTGTGGCATGCAGTTGTCCTGCTTGAGCTAAACACGCAGCCTGAGCCGGTTGTAACAGCCATAATTTTGAAGACAACTTTGCTGGGGGTAGGAGGCTGCACTAGAGACCTCCAGAGGTCCCTTCCAGCCCAAGTTTCTCTATGAATGATTCTGGAAGTGAGAGTCCTTTCAACCATGTCCTCAGCTCCTCTAATGATTCACTGAAATTACTTTAGATCTGTAGTTTTAAAACCACCAAAGAACTTCTCTGGGTACTGGCTTCTGAAACTGCTAAGGATAGGGCACTGTCAACATATTTTAATGTTGAGGCATGTATTTTCTTTCCTGGCATGTCTTTTAGGCTCCTTCCAGTTATGGGAGGCTTTACCACGCCACAGATGAATCCCAATATTTCCATATTTCTGCATGTTTTTCTCTAGAATGAAAACACTGAAGGATTTCCTGCTCCTTTCCCCCTCAGTTGCACTCCCTGTTGTCACAGCTCTGACTAAAAAAACCCATCAGAGTACAGTTTGATGGAACTGAAATAAGATATGTATGATTCCTTAGATAGTTGGCAGGTCATTGAGAAATAGCAAAAAACAGTAATCAATTGGGAATAGCTGAAGCACATGACTTAAGTGCAACCCCATGGATAACACCTTTCACCTCATAAACTACCTATTAATAAGTGTTGAATGAAAACCGCAGACATCCCTATGGTACACTTTTTTTCTTTATCATGCTACAACATTCCCTAAACTGTTTATTTGTTTCTTTCAAGGTTGCCTCTGAAGAGGGAAGAAGTCTGAAGACTTAGAAGACTAGTGAGATGGTAATCATCGGTTCACACTGTTTCCCTTCCAGCAACTTGCTGTAAGCAAGAACAGAAAAAAATAAATATACAAGACAGACAAAGAAACAGAGCCTGAGGAGAGAACATTCATATTGTCATTTAGATGAACTATGCAGCTATCTCTCTTGACACACCTATTCCACAAACATGTTTCTTCTCAACCTGGTATTCATTTTCTGTCCTTCTTCATTACATTAGTGATTCTTTTTTTCCCCTCCTATTCTGCCTACAGTCTGAACCACTTGCTTATTTTCTGGCTATATTAGCCAAGTTGTTTGTATTGCTGTCCTGTGGGTGACCTAGCAGCTCAAACTAATAACACATATTTCTTTGTCAACATGTTACTCTCCAAGCTTGTTGAAGACATTTTATATGTCCAAATTGCAGTGATGTATTCTGGGGATAAGAACACAGAAGTGGAATTAATGCCTTTTGGACCTTTCCTTTCGTGCAAGATTGGACTAGCCTAGATAAATGGTTTTCTCACCTAGCTTATTTTGGTTTTCTTTTCTTTCAAAACCGCTGAATTTAATAATGTTGGGTTTTTTCCAGACCTCTTCATAGAATTTTTGTGTTTGTTTCACTCGGTTTATTCTTATACAGCAGGATCTGCAAGTTTTGGTTCTAACTAAAAATAGAATAAATTGAGACATTCCAATATCATGAAGGTGTGATTGGTTTCATTTACATTGCAAAGTGCCTGAGGCTGAGACTCATGTATTTGTAGAGTATCTAACATAATGAGGTTTCTTGACTAGGATGAGGAATCTGGTCTGTGTTTAAGATTCCTGACATATGATTGAGGCAATGTTCATGGTAAAGATAAAATAGTTTCAGAAAGAAGATAGATAGAATTATTTTTTGATCTCACTCATTTACCTCATCATTAAACTTATAGGGACACTGTACCTTCAAGTCTGTGACAAATTTAGTTGAAAATGGCCAATAGAGTCAAATGCTACCAAGATGGATGGGCACATTAATATCAGATGATCATAGGAACTTTCTGTATCTTATGAAACCAGTGTAGAGAAGAAGTAGTGAAGAACAATTTTTTCTTAACTATCCTTTAGTGCAGAGAAAGATGTACTGCCAAGGTCCATTGCAGATAAGGCATGGCAATCCTATCCCACATTCCTCTGTAAAACAATAATGATAATTATTTTGTTCAAGCAATATCCACAGGCCTCAGGAAGTAGAAATCAAGTTTGTCCCTCATGTGAGACTCCATGCACACAGAGGAGCAGAAAGTCCTGGTGCTACAGTTGTTAGGATACGAGAAGATAGGAAAGCAATGGAAAATGATAAAAGAAGATCAATTTACCTTATTCTTAACACATGGAGGATTTAGACACATTTTAATTTAGTCCCAGATTCTCACAGAATGTTAGATACCCAAGGCCAACTGGCTTCCTTGGGAATTAGGTACTTAAATCATTGTTAAGTTTTTTCTGTGGGTGACTTACCTAAGGGCATGAACATACCATCTGCAGAGTTGAGGTCTGAATGGGTCCACACTAAATTTCATTCCACTGCTTTACAAATAACATTTTAATCTGGGTACACATAAAGTAGGGTCTTTTTTACTATGCTACAACTCACCTGGTTTTGATTTCTTTGTTCTTGTAATGTTACTGCTGGACACAAGTAGAGTTTTTATTTGATTTTAACACACAGAGAAAACCTCTAGCCACACCTTAATGCAAAAAAAAAAAAAAGGATAAAAAAAAAGAGTTTGAAGTTCTATTTTGATCCATTAGCATACCTAGTCTAATGTGAAGGTTATAAACCATAGAAATTAACCTGTGTAGTTAGGACCTAGTGTTGTAGAAATGACGCTGCTTTGTTTTGCCGTAGGTTTCCACCAGTAGCTCAGGGTGTTTATTCAGTTCCTCTTCCAGATACGGTCTGTATGAACATGTTAGCTCAGATGCTGTGCCTCACACTCAATCCCATTAGCCACACTGCACACACTGTGACTCCAGTCTGGAGCATCGCAACAGTGGGATGACCAGTCTGCTTGCTGGCTTCATCCTGACCAGCAGCATGGCTACAGCTGGCTCCATGCCCTGGCTCTGCAAATTCAAACATAGCTACCAAAGGCACCATGGAAAAAGTGTTCAGTTCCCTGACACTAGGGACATGAGGAAGAGGAAGTGGCTATTTCCTCACAGAAACCAATCATGCTTAATTTATTTAGCTTGGCAAAAAAAAAGGGTGAAGACCCAGAAGGCACATAGGCAGTGGAAAACCATGTGATGTTAACATTATTAAAAATGGGCTTAAATTAGCTATGGATACATTTATAGTAGAAATTGGATGATGGTTTCTGGCCTCCAGAGGGACAAAGGTCTAGAACTCTCTCCAAATAGCTGGACAGCATTTAAAAGTCCTGATTTGTTTTAAGAGAATAAGGTTCCCTTTTCAAAAGTACTTGGTCTGAATGGCTTAGTAATTTCCTTTTTTAACTGGGGAATATGACTTACCTTACATGGAACATTGTGAGGAAAAATGAACGAATTACTGTGGGATGCTAAAAGAGCTGCTGAATACTAGGTAGCCAGAGGGGTTCGGCTGTGAACACTGCCAATAGCTCAGCATGTAGGATGTAGGATATCTTGTCTCCAGGCCATTCTGGAGTTTATCTTACTGTACCTTTCAAATTAGCCAGATTCCAGCAATATGTTATATAATATATGTGAGCCAGAGCATAGTGAAGGAGGCAAGAAATAATTTTTTTCACCCTCAAATAGTGGATTCATGCAGGTAAAATGAGCCACAGTATTTGAAATGTCAAAATCGTTAATATAGCTTTGCGTGCGTTTGGGTGCTAATTTGTATTTATCATCGAAGCAAAAATGTGTGGCAAAGAGCAGGTGACAGGCTTTCACCAAAGTGTCTACTCCAATCATTTGTTAATGATAAAAGCATTTAGAATATGCCTAAGAGGTGGAAGAGATTCTGATCAACTGAAACAAGTGTGAGGGTTAACCGTCTCCCCGTGTTAATGGAGATACGTATGAAACCCCAAAGCAGATAGCTTTGATATACTCTAAACCTTTTCAGGAGGCAGATTTTAACAGCTTGTAGGTATTCTGTGAGTCAAAACTCTTTTGAAATGCATAAGGCTATTATCTTCCTAACAAACACAAAGTGCTAGCACTTGGTTTCAGGGATCTCTACTGGAAGCCAGGTATCTTCCCTTCTCAGCCAGTAAAGCTGTGTCTTCAGGTGTCTATCAAACAGCCTGAGTCAAAAAAAAAAAAGGGGGGGGGGTGGAAGGAAGTGGTTTCTACAGCAAGAAAACAGGCAGGTGTAACCCACTTAACAGGTGTAAAGTGATATAATTCCAACACGCACTGCTGTTACAACCCAACCTGCTCATCACCTCCACAGTGCAACTGTTCTAGCAGGATTTCCTATTCTGATCCAGGGAAACAGCTCAACTGTCAGGGTAAATTTTCTTAATGTGCTGATTTTTGGTGGCAGCTTGCACTAAGAGCACCAGCCATCTCTCACTGCATGCTCTAGAAAGTACAAATAAAACCAAGTTGTCTCACTTGAGCACTTACCCGACATGAAATTTTCATCTCATCAGGCACAGTGTTGGTGCCTTGAATTGTAAGCATTTGGCCTTCTGCTGCTGTAAACTGCTATGTGAGCTCTAAAGCAAACCAATGCACATTTTTCTTGTGTCAGTGTTTCTCTTTATTCTCATACCAAGACAATTCTTGGTGAGGTTGCACAATGGGCTCTTTTGCCTGCAAGCAACTGCTTCAGAGCTCACTGCAGAGAGCTCCAAAATCTGAGCTGCAGCACTGGTTCTTGTTTATCTCAACAATGGGAAAGGGGGAGTTATATGGGAAGAAACAAGTCATTTTACTTTTTCTTATCTTCCTAGCATTTTGAGAAATACTCAGGAAGTCTATGTGTTTGTGTACAAGTATGCAAGAGGGAAAACTCATTAGCTTGTAACTAGTATAAATCAGGCACATATTTAGTTATCATCCTTTTCATGAGTCCTTTTACAAGAGTAAATTACAGTTTACTGCCCAAATCCTCTGGCCTCAAGAGAGAGAATCAGATTTTTTTTGTGTGTGTGTCTTTATTATTACTGGTTTTGTAATTGCAGATTTGTTCATCTCTATGATGTATTGGGATTTTTTGGTAGTTCATTAAATTTATTGCTCTTGTGCTTAGAGAAAAGAAAGAAGTGCCCAGGCTCCTTACATCTTAATTTCAATACCTGAGCATGTGAAAGATTAAAAGATAAACTTAAGACATTTTTGCAGTTGTCTTCTAAGTACACTTCATGGTTCAGAACATAATTTTGTCTCATGCTGAAATATTTCCTACAACTGACATTTCATGTTTGGCTCAGTTACTCCTCAACTAAAGAACTTCAGGTATTTTAACAGTGATAAAATCAGGGTGTTAGTATGGCTGGGCTGACCTGAGTTTAGATAAATTGTCTCTTCCAATCTCTTTAGTTTGTACTTTTGAAAAGAGTTGATAAGTGTGAGACATCCAAGTGCTTCTTGAAATTCAATGATATTTGAGATCATGTCTCTCTGAATAAGTACTCAGAAACTGTGACAGTAACCTAAAAAGAGTAACCTAAACAAGTCCCTGCAGTCTCAAATTTAGCCTTCATATTGTCCTAAAAAGCTTGCAACTGTGTAATTGCAAATTATATTAAATAATATTATATTTTTCTCTTATTGAGAAAGTGCATTGAAATATATTTGGTTTACCCCATGTTTATAGAATGGTGGCTGCATCACTACCAGGTCACTCCATGCACCAATATTAGGAATATATTAAAGAAGCCAAACAAACACATATTTTTTTCTCTCTCTGTAAAGGCAAGTATGCCAACAGCCTGGCTTCCACTGCTTTCCTTATAGCTGAGGATAGTTATGTAGCAAGCATGAATTTAATTCACATCTGTAAATTTGATTTGTCTTGGTCTTCTGAGGCAAAAGAAGGGTTGGTTTGCTACCTTTGCTTCATGCGCATGGGCTGAGATCTGTGGAAAAGCCTGGGAAAGCTCTTGTTGCATTCAGTGGCAAAAGGAGATTTTACCAACAGACTGGAGGACTCTCATTCTAGAATGACTTTATGCATAGAGCTGTCCTGTCCTCATTAAATCTGCACCTCACAGCTTCCTTTGGTCAACAAAGGACTCACTGGAACCAGGGGTTGTGACCTTCCATGCAAACATGCTCAGAAGCAGTATTGAGGGACCAACAGTTGGACTATGTATATTTTTTCAGCCTGTCTTCAGAGTGCAACTGTCCTTCTATGTTGTTGTGCTCTCTGAAGAAATTTTTCAAGCTGATCCTTTTGTAAGCACTTATATGCTAGGAAAGACCCTGTGAAAACCTGCCCTGTGCTTCCTTATTCAGAGCTGCCAGGAATTCCTTTGTATTGGATTAGCAACTAGAAATTTTTGGGGTTTTGTTTTTTGTTTTTTTGTGAAATGTAGCTGCAGTGGCATTTCACACCCCCAGCAATTCTGCAGTCCTTCAAAGTCTACTATAGCTGGAGGAATGGCTAAATGATGAACCAGCCTCCCTGTTGTCAAACCACAGCACAGACTTCCAAAGCAAGCCTGGTGCTGCTTTCTTTTCTGTCTCCATTGATTTGTGAATCCATACTTGTCAGAAAGTGTGATTTTGTTCTTGTTTCTTACACTTCCCCCGAGCTAACTGTGACTGTTATTGTGTTTTGGATTTGGTTTCAGGTTCCAACTGAGACTTTATACCTTTGATATAGAGTGTGAATTAAAAAAAAAAAAAAAAAAGAAAGAAAGAAAAAAAATGTGGAGGAGCAAAAACTGGGTTATAATGTTTATGGACCTTTAGGGCTTGATTTGAGGTAGTTTTCCAGTCTGGTCTACAGGACATGATTTTTTTCTTAAATTATTCCTTTTAACCCCACAGTAACCATTGCAATTATATACATCATTTTGTGAGCTTGGTCTAAAGGGTGAATGTATAGGAGAGTTCAGCTGCTCTGTAACCAAGCCCATGGAAAAGCTCTTCTCTCACTGAGCTGCATGCTGGGCTGTGCCCTTGGTTCATCGCACCATAATATCTGGTTTTACTTAACTGGAAATAAAGAGGAAGGAGGGGGAGGTGGAATTCAGGCACAGGAATTTTAGGATTGTTTCCAGCAGGCTTCCTCTGCTGGGTGCCTCCATTCCTGTAGAAATATGAAAAACATTGCAAAAAAAGTTAAGCTCAGGCAAGTGCAGGGGTTAAATCTCCCTCAGATATGGAACTGAAAGAAGTCTCTATGTTTGGGGTGATGAGCTGTTATGGAGGAAACTAAGGGTTATACAGAGTGGGGAATGATCAGACATTGTTTATCTCTATTACCAGTGAACAAATTATATTTATACACTATATTCTACCTGGAAGCCCTAGGCTGAATTCAGATCTCTCAGTATGGTTGTGGGATATAAAGAAGCCAGAAATTCTGGTCTGGTTTCTTGAACTGACACAATATCCTCACTATCCCAGTTTCCTTAAGTCTAAAATTGAAATAATCTATCTTCTAAGAGACAGCATGGTGGTGATTTGTCTCATACCTCACTCTAAAAATGACATTGTTACAAATCCATCCCCTCTTGCAGCAAGTGTTTGATGATAAGGTATCACCGTACCTTTAAAGCAAAGGCAAAACATGAAACAACAGTTGCTCCTTTGGCATTGATGAGTTAACCTGGATTTTTTTGTATCCTGGGCTATCCAGATGCAGGAACTCATAACAAATTGCTCACATTACATTTCTCTGAGGCTTCTTGTTACGTTTGAAAGGTTAATTAAATTTAGTTTGGGACTATATAACATTCTTCTCAACTCCATAACTTGACTTAAGTATTAGCATAAATGTGATGAGTGATAAAAAGAGATGTTTTTCATATTATTTTGAAAGGTTGAGCTCATATCATTATTCATGATTGAGTAAATAAATTTTTATTTCAGGGTACTAACAGCACTATAAATACTCACTTTAAGGCTTCTGGATCTCATCTGACCCCCATTAAAGTTGATGGAAAGGTATATCATGATATTCATGTTCTTAGGACCAGGTTCTTTACCTAGGATGGCTGTAATTCACCTTTCCTTGGTCATTTGGGGCATTTTCAAAACTACCTCAAAAGAATGAAATATAAAAACCAGATGGTGTTCAGTCAAATGTTTGTGTCCCCTTTTCCCTCCCCTGCAGTGAAGTGGTGGAAGAATTGTGCAAATTACTCTGGATGTTGTCCCCCTTGCCCGCCTATTAAAAAGGAGTTATAAGACAGATCTTCTTTATAAAGTCTGTGGAAATCTATTGAAGGAAAAGTGCTGTGGAAGAGTTAGGTAAAAGAGGTACTGAGGAAGTTCCTATTTGTTTTCATTTTTCTCTGACATTGTGTACATACTTGTGCCTTCTGAACCCAAGAAACCTGGATAAAACTACCTTCTACATTTCACCTTGTATTGACTGCAACACACACATTTTAACAGTAAGCATAATAAGATCAGGAGCACTGACACAGACAATGCCCTGGAACAGATTATTTAGAAAGGTTGTGAATTTTCTATCCCTGACCATTTTGAAGAAGATGTTAGAGAAACATCCATCAGGAAGGAAACCACTTTTATTGGGAACAGAGAGCGGAGTAGAGAGCAAGCTGAGGTCCATCCTAAAGGGACATAATTTTTTGAATAGATTCCAAAAGTAGCTTGAGGCAAAATAACAGCATTTCTGTAACCAGGACCATTCTAATACTCAAACTGATGTTATTCTTGCTGGTATCAATGCGAACGTTTGGGAAATATTTGATGGCAGCTGCTCCTGTGGAATAACATAGCAAGGGGTGACTCCACAGTCTATATCTAATGGCACTGATCAGGATCATCAGCCACTATACAGGGTGTCTGCTCTACTGCTGCTCACCAGGTGCAAGGCAATTACGAAGAATACAGAAGGGAACCCATCAAGGAAAGTCCTTCCTCTCCATTGCCAAGTTCTTTTATTAGGTTTTGCACAAGACCAGTTGTACGTCTCTGAATGTACAGTGATGTACAGGACCGAATGTACAGTAAGCAGGAATATGTGGGCATCTACAGAGCTGCCAATTCCCCAAGCCATGCAACTGGGTCTGGGTAGAGCCTCAATTCCTCCTTTTCCTCTTGCTGTGTCCAGCACAGCTAAGTCACCACTGACACAGGACTTAGCTATGGCAGGGAAAGATCAGCTGCGGTTGGGTTTCCTGAAGGAAAAGTCAACCTGAACTTGGTCATTCCTTTGTGTTGGGAGTTGCACAACCTTGCCTACTCCCTCCTTGGGCCAGACTGTAGGGTGCCATAGATAATATTGAAAATCAAAGAAGAATGTACTTGTACATGTCTGTGTATATAAAAATACGGATGCATATTTGTGTATATGTATCTATGTATACACTACGTATAGAGAGTGAAGCCACAGTAAAGAGATGTCTAAGCCAAGTAACTAGTAAGTGAAGATGATGTTAGTTTTGGACAGTGCTTTCCTGGCAGGAAAAGTCCTATATATCATTCTGTCACTGGACTGTGGTCTGGAATTGGCAGCATCTCTGAACAAGTCCACTGCAGAATATTGCCTCCTGCAGATAAAAGTTGAGTGGCTATTTCTGTAAAGGAATTTTGTCTCTCTGAGCACAGATTCAGGACACAGCTGCATTTAAGTGAACCTTGTTATAGCATTTCTTAGATCATACTAGAGAGACTTATGACCTTCATAAAGCTGAGAAGGACAAACATTGCTGCTTTAAAAGCTTTTAGGAACCGATCATTTTTCATGCCCACTTGTCTGTGGCAGTTATAGTAAATTTGCTGTTCTCTGCATGGCTCCAAGATACACTTTCCCTTATTACAGAACCACAACAAAAAAATACTGTAGTAATATATGATTCTGGCTTCAAATGCAGCCGTACTGCTTTGGTTCATTTCCATTTAATTTAGTAGTATTAACTGCACACAGGTGGTTCTTCTCTCTTTAAAAGGTGACATCTAGAAGTCCATGGAAAGGGGGTTGGTTTTAATTTACATCTTTCTTAGATCTGTATGTCCCTAGAAGTATTATTTTTGTGGTAGTAGTAAGTGCTCTTGCCATAATCCAGAATCCTTTTTGCTCTGCTATGTGTACCCATGAAGGAACAGGTCCTTGTCCAAAGACCTTTCAATCTCAAACAGCATATGATTTCTACTGTTTTCATAATTATTATTATTAATATTAATGTACTAAGTAGTGCTTCCCCACCTTAGGTTTTATTAGACCAGAAGTGAATTAACAAACCGAAACCTCTACTGCCACAGAAACAGGAATCCAAAGGATTTATCTAAACCCTATTGTGCTGCATGCTATACAACCAGGAACAGTGCTCTTCTGGCACCAAATATCTTATTACATAAATATAAGACAAGGTAAAATAGGTGCAGACTCCATGGAAACAAAGGTAGACTCATGGTAAACTCTGCTGAAAGTTCAACCTTCAAGGATAGCAGAGTCTGGCCTGTCTTTCTTAGCAGTGCTGTGATATAAATAATTAACACTTTGCTAGAAGTGCCCATCAGGTAGAAATATACAGTCAATTAAGCTGTCTTAGCTTTACTATTCTTTTCTAACAGTTTCCAAAACCTGTATCTGTGTTCCCTTTTTATGAATGGCTAAGGAGAATTTGCCAGGCAAGAAAGCACAAGCTTAACTGTGCAATAACTCCAGGATGTTTGATTTGCGATGATTTGACATGTTTCAGTTTGTTTGTGTAGCAGTGGGATTTTTTTTTTTCCCAGGTGGCATTTGCAAGGAGTTCTGGCACCAAGTCCGTGAAGCATTGTGTGCCCAGATTGCCAAAATGGCTCTGTTTCTTAATAGAGCTTAATAGCTCAAATTGGAGATTGGAAACAGACAAAATATCTTCTTGTGGGAATTTTCACAGATCTTCATAAAAAGCAGTAATATCCGTTTTTATTGATGTTAACCAATAACACAACTGAAAAATGTTCTCCCTCTGGGATATAATTCTGTAGAACACTTAAAAAAACCAAATTAACAAAGAAACAGAAATACAGAAAGCAGGTCATTTTCTATTAATTTTAATAGCAATTATTCTTAAGATCTGTATAACCAAGATATATCAACATCAGGAGATAGTACAGTATGTTAAAAGAGACAGTAAACAGGAGAAAAATGAAAAAAAGCTTGAGTTTTTTTTAAAGCTGCAACTCACAGGAGAACAGAAAAATGCAAATCACTTAAGAGATCCTACTTAGCATAACAAGAGGTGTTGAGATGCACTTAAGAGTCACATAAGAATATAGTTTCTGTGTCTGTAGTGCTGTGTGTGCCCCTGAGTCATATTTTCCAGTTATGTGAGTGGGTCAAAACCTTTTGAAGTAAACTGGGGACGTAGGCAGCGAGGGAGCTGCCCACAGTGGTGGAGTTCCCTGGTCTGGCTGATCAAAGCACCAAAATGCAGATGCACCCAATGTAAAGGTATAACCAAGCATATCTTGCCAGCCAAACATATAGAAGAACTGACTTAAGCAGTGAAATTAAAGGTCTACAGGATCTATGAGACTATGAGATTTGGAAAAGAAGAGGAAGAAGAGGAAAAAGAAGAATAATAATTCATAAGAATAACATTCACAATAATAATGCTAAACAAAACAGCCTTAATGTGCAGGCACTTATTTTCTTTCAGATACAAAAGCTGAGCATATGTGTGAACTGAGATACTACAAATACTTCGAGACTCACAATAAATTATCGAGAGCTGGTAATACTCCAAGTTTTTGGAATTAAAAGAGGCGAGACCTATGCCATATGAACCCTTCCTGCAAGTTCAGTGTCACTGACGTTCTATATATACTTCACTTCACCAGGGAGGAGAAAATATCTTTTTTTTTTTTTTTTTTTTTTTTTTTTTTTCACAAACTGTAGATGAGACACTTGTTCTATAGTTCAGTAATGATGATTCACAATGTGGTATCAAATATTAATGTTCTTTAGGACATCTGGAAAATACTGACTGGAAAATTAAGATGAGATTAATGTTCCTTCTGATATTTTTATCCTCTTCATGCCTCATCATCATGACCACTGTACCATGAGATCAACAAGATTAGATATATTTGAAACCCGCTCACCAGCAGAATGTGGTATTTGGGCTGAGGTAAGATGCTAAGAACAACTGACCTGAAAGATTAAGGTGACAAATTAGACAACCAATGGGACACCTTTGTTCTAAATAAGTGAGGCATGAATCTGTGATGCATAGATGTGTTGACTTCTCCTCAGCTGAACTGTAATTCATAAAAACTACTAACACATATTTTGTTGCTGATTGTTCATGGTTCAAGAGTAATGAATAACATTGGTCAACACAGAAGGCAGGGGGAAAGAAAAAAAGAACTTTGAGGAAATACAATGAAAATAAATAATAAATAATTTATACATAAATAATACAATATATAATATCTAATATAGAACTAATATATAATATTTAATATAATAATTTTATATAACACATGTATGTACATATATGCATATATTTGCACATGTATATAAAATCTATGTATATAACATAGACAAAAATTTGAAGATTTCAAAATGTACATGTATATATATAAAAATCAAATAGCCCATTATACATGTTCCTAGAGAAGTAGCTCAAGAAGTAATAGGCTCAAAATGCAGCTCCATAATTTAGACATTAGGAAAAATGCTAACAATTAAGCTTGTGGATCATATGGAACAGACTAGTTTACATTGCTGAAAATGAGTATGAACATGCTGGACAAACATCTGCTAGTCATGATATAGCTATATTTTATCCATAAGACAAGATTACTTTTCAGCATCCTGTCAGCCCTATGACTCTATTTCTTTCTAGACTTCTAAACTCTGAACATAAGTAATGCATTTAAGCAAACACATGAAGCATTGAAAGGACAAATTCCTTCTTTGGATATATGCATTATATATATAAAAATGTCTATGTAATGAGGAACATGCTCTTCTGTCCAGCAGAGAGCAAAAGCAGTTGCAGGATGTATCCAGATGAGATCAAAGAAAATAGAAGCTTAAGAGACAGTGCATTATGGAAGTGAAACAAAATTTGAAAGTGGTCACCACTTCTGAGACAGGAGAAAAAAAAAAAAAAGAAAAGAAAAAAACAAATGCCAAATAACAAGGTGTGTTTGTGCTAGTAATTAAATGTTTCACAAAATGTAAGTTTTAATATGACAATGGGAAACAACTAAGAAGTTTTCCTCTTCCTGACAATTACTGGTTGTTTATTGCTCAGAATTTTTGAGTTATGCAAACACCTAAAAGGTAACTAATGCATCTTCTTAATAGCAGTCTTCGAGCTTCATGCAAGAATATTGAAGGGCTTTCAGGATCAGATAAAAAGGAAGCTGTTTGGAAAGGGCACCACTAAATAAATGCATTCTAAAATAAATGTTGAGTAATTCAAGCATCCAAATGTATGAACAGAGTGAGCTCTTAAGTTGAAGACAGTGACCAAAGAAATTAGTGGAGCCAAGTTGCTAAGCAGAGATAAATAGGGGTCTAATTGGTTTTATACATCTCAATTGAGGTACTTATTCATGTGCAAAAAACCCACAACATTAAAAATAATTTGATTTAGAAATTGTTTTCATGGAAAGCATTCAGTATGAAGTTCCTGTATCAGTGTAATATAGTGACAGCAGAAGAGAAGATATTTTCAATTAAACACTTGAAAGCTTCATATCCATAAGTTAGTTGGTAGGCAATAGAGTTCATGTGAACTGTGGCTCAGAATGAGAAAATACATTCTCAGAAAAATCAGGCAATTGAATGATATAAACATAATCTGCAAATTCTGATAGGTCAGTAGTTATCTTTCTAGTTAAATGGAAATTATACTTTTTAATAGGTTTAGCCATCTTCTACTAGTGGATATCAAAGTAGCATTGGGTGCCCATGCGACTCAGGAAAAGCAATAGAAATATGTACCTCCCTTGTTAACTACATCTTTAGTATTATTTTGTATCAGTCAAAATGAGTTTGGGATGCCATTACCCAGAACTTTTGAAACTCATGCAGATAAGTAAATTAGCTGGGAGCTAAATTATCCAGTATCATACCCTAGGTTTTCCTCTCCTGTTTCCTTCTTACCCTGTTCTTGCCACTCATGAGAGAAGAGGGGTGAGAATAACCTATTTAATAGCTGACATATTTCAGCTGGTGAAGGATGGGAGCTTCAAACCTGTTTACTCAAGATCAAAATAAATCTGGATGTCTTACTGGCTGGGGTGTTTAGCTGCTAATGTTTGCAGGGTGATGTTAACTCTCTTATGTGAGGAGTCTCAGCTGATCAGTGTGTGGAAGCTGTCCTCTCACTCAACCTGCTCCCTCAAAAAAATTTGCAAGGACCTAGAGGCCCAACTATTTTTCCCTCATCCCCTTCTCTCCTTTGTATTACATGGCATGCTGTTGCACTGCTGTCACCTCGCCTGCTGGGACTTCATTGACTTAAGTGCCCTGGCTGCTATCTCTTTCTCTTCAGTACCTACTGGTTTTTGCATCACCAACATGGAAGTCACTGTACTCTGTCCGAAAACGCTTCACAGCAGAGGCTGTACTTTCACAGGATTGGAAAGCAAAGGCTTTGACCTGAGCAGTGGGGAACCTGATATCTTGACTACAGCTCCTGACTGTATCCCTGTGGGCCACATTTCTGATGGAGAGACATGCCCAAATGAAGAACTTCAGGCACGTAGAGTTCACTGCAGGTTTCCTAGAGAGTTCAGGCTCCAGTTTGGGGCTGTGAACTTCCAACCTGCCTGCTTTTATTTCACATAAAGAGCCCTGTGGGCACAAAAGCCTGGTATTTGTTATGGCTTTGAGAACAAAGGTACTTAACAAATAAGTAAAAGTTGAGACGGAATACAAAAACCGCCCATGATTAAAGCAAGAGTTCAGTAATACATTTGCTGAACCAGTCTAAGATGAAGTCAAACATTGACCTTCTAGATTATCTCTTAGAAGGAAGCAAGGAACAGATGGTCAGTGCTCTTTGCCGGAACCTAATGAAACATGCATTATTCAGTGAAAAGAAAATAGTCTTCTGGTTGAAAAGCATGTTTTCAGGACAAAGAGATATATCGTATAAATACTGACAGAACAAAATGAATTTTGAGTCTTGAAATACTAAGCTGTAATTAAAATTGCATTTCAGTAAATGGAAGGTTGTAACAGTTCAGATAAAAAAATTAATACAGAGATTTTTCTAAATGGAAATTAAGCCCATTCATAACCTTCTAACAAAGTTTTGAAATATGTGATTTTTCTCAAAACAAAGTTTTATGTTTCAAGCAACGTAATGGTCTTTGAATCTTCTGAACATACATGTAACAATTTTTATCTTCTACAAAATTTTCATCGAACTTAATACCCTCAAGCCCACTTAGCAAGGAAAAAGATGTGGAGAAACATATCTCTGGCAGATCTATGTAATGAATGCTGAATGATCGCCAGATTCCTAGCTTTCTTAAAGAAGGTTGTCATTTAGTACTCAGCCGTCAAAAAGGTTACCACCCTGAAAGTCTTATGGGTGAGGTGAAGACATGGACTGATTCACCACACACCACTTCAGAGCTCTGGATTGTGCACTGCAGAGATTTTTCCCTGAGTGAAGAGAATAAGGTTTTTTTATGAACTGAAAGGCTCCTTACTCACCTCTTCCCCTACTAGTAAGTATCTTCAAAGAGGGGCTAGCTAGCTGGACGTGGCATAGATTCAGTCATTTGGTGGGTTGCAGGCTAACTGTGTGATGTTGTGGTTCTGTAATCTGCTGTTGGACTGAACCCAAAGGTTGCTGAACTGGAGAGCACCATGGGGTGTGCACAAACATCCTCAGGAATGGAGAGGATGAAGGCCAAGGGCAGAGCAAACCATCTTCTCTGCTGAAAGCATTGCAAAGTTGTCCTCATGAAACCTAAGGGAGAGAATGTGAGTCAGCTGGGAAAGACGGCAGGGAACAAAATACTTGGAAAAATTTCTCAACCCCCATGGCACAATTGGTGACCTTGCTGCTTTCCATCAGGTGACTGTTTCAGGAAGGTTTAGCAGCCTGGCTGGAGTCTGTTTACAATGATCATATGCAGTGATTTTTACTTTTTTTTAAATTGTTTTTATTACACGTTCCCTACCAAAGGTAGCAGAGGGCAGAGAGTGTCACAAAGCCTGGAAGTCAAGACATGACCTTCAACTTTCTGTGGGTTACCTTTGACACTTCTATTCCCTGAGACTTCTGGGCTTCATAGCAGAGAAGCCATCAGCAGAAAACCAGCTAATCTGACTACAGAAAGAAATAACTCAATACCCTTAATTTTTCTAACCGGTCCACCTTTAAATTCTAGCAACAAGGGGCTGTGATACCCCTTTGGGAGTCTGTTCCCTTTTCTTGAATTAACACAGTACAGGCAATTTTACCACTCACATTTCACACGGAAGATTTATTTCCCAGCAGTTTGAAGTAGATACTTAGCTGCTTTTAAAACTTGAGGAGCTCTGTAATTGAAACACTAAGTTATTCCATGCACAAAAAGACCTCAGTCAGATTGCTGCTCACTCACAACATATGCCAAACTTTGGGGGTTATGCTCTTTCATTTTCTACTGAAAATGTACAGAACATCCACTTCACAGAAAACTGAAATTTTCTAAACAAAAAATAAAGAGGAAACACCCCCCCCCTTTTTTTTTTGGCCTAATTTTGTGGTTCTATAGGATATACATTTTTTTTTTCTATGATCATGTTGAACTGACATGTTTTGGTCTCCTGCTTAAAATCAACAGGTTTAATTTTAAATGTATTCAACATGATCAGAGTTACTCTGACCTGCAAGAATGTTGTATAGGATCTGGAGTTAATACTAAACATAATGTTTACCAGAGTTAATGTTAAACAAAATGTTACAGCTGGAAAAGTATACAGCTGAGTGTTGTAGACCTGGTCTGTTGAATTGGATACATACTTTTAAAAAATTCTCTTAAAATACAAAATGGTGTTAACAGCCTGTTTATATATATATATATATTTGTGTATTTTATATGAATATAAATATCTCTCTGTGTGTGCATGTGTGTGTGCATGTACACAACCTTCACTGAAACTGGCTAAGAAATAATTAGGTAATGTCTTCAGAAATTGTCTCAGTATAAAAGTTTTCAAGATACTGAAACAAATCAACCACTTATAAAACATAATGCATTCTAAATCCATTGACTTTCGAATATCTCATATCAAAAAATTTATAATCTTTCTTGAGGGTATATGTTAATTTTCTTACAAGAACTAGAGCCCAGCTTCTTAAAGGTATTTTACTCTCTAATTCCCAGTGAAATCAGTGTGGATTAGGGACCTAAATTGGCATTAGACTTTTAAATAATTTTGAGAATCTGGATATAGTCTCCTAACCACAATGGCATTTATAGCAATTAAGAAAAATAATACTCATAAGTATAAAGTAGTTCTCATTATTAACTGAAACTTATCTCTGTCAATACAGATAGGGCAGCCCCCCACATCTGTGGACTGAAAATGTTATATATGAGAGGCAATGGGACTGAGCCACAGTCAACACCCTGGAAAAGCTCACCTGTTAAAGAAATCTTTCCGTAGCTGTCTACTGGCTCCTGGGGGACCCAGTGGATGTCATCAAATGCTGCTTAGCCACAGAGCTTAACACCATCTCTTGTCCATGCAGACAACTAGATTAGGTCACTTGTCCTGGTCCCATTATAGGGCACCTACTTGACCCATCTTCCGATATCTTCATTTAGATGCTGCACTCTGTTTTGGTTTGTTGTTGCTTTCTTGTCCCTTCAAATGATTACTGTTGCTTCCGAGTGATCATTTTCTTCTGCCCTAGAGGTGGCTGCATTCATCTCTGTGGTGGCTGAAATAACTCCTGGGCAACAACTGTGTCAACAAAATGCCTGTGGGCACCTGGGATGAAGGCGATGGACACGTCATACAGGGAAGATAGCATTCTCCCCCTGCCCCAGACAAAGGTGGCTGAGTTATGTTAGCTGGTGCAAGTATACATATATACAGGCAGGTATACTTATACAGCCTGTAAAAGTACTGCTTTCTTACCAGCCCTAAGCTTTTCCATTTCAACTCACTTGGTACAGTACAACATTCCCATGCATTTACCTCCACAATCACTTTGCTTTTTTTATCCAGCAACTGTCCTTTTAATTAGCTGTTGCTAATTAAAAAAAAAGGTAACAAATATCCAGACTGTTGTGAAAAATGGTGATAGTCTATGGATTAAATGAATAAGGACAAATAGAAGTTAAGATCATTAAGGCTTACAGGGGTTAAGGAGCAGTCAAGCATTGCTGAAAATCGTAAAGGGGGGCTTCACTGGAATGTGATCTAACAGAAAGCCTGGATCTGACAAAGTGTATGGGGACATGAACAAAATATCATAAGTGAGGGCAAGGATTTACAGACATCAGCTACTCCACAGTCACTTTTATGGAATGGCCAGCATGTTTTGAGAGCATACAATAGGTTTTCCCCATGATAAAAAATGGGAGAATGATGTTAACGGTGTAGTGCAAGCGCTGAGAGCTGTGAAACTTGTTGGAGAGAAAGCCTTTGCATGGAGGCCAAGCACAGCCCAGTCAGTAGTGCAGCTGATCATAACCATTTGCTCCTGTTGAAAAAGCCATAGGTCTGAGGCCAGGCAGCCCAGTAAGCCAAGGCTTTTGGAAGAGCAGATAGGAATTGCTGCAAGACACTGAGCTCTCTTGCTGATACGGATGTATCGTACATGAGACACGGCCACACTTGGGCTCTCTCTGCACATGCAGCATAAATATATATGGTTCAAAAAGCATGCAGTGTTTTAGCTAACTGCTGAGCCTGTGCTACATACCACACTGTGGTACAACACGGCACATCCAAACAGCTCTCTGAATGCCCAAATGTTGACTGTAATAATCTCCAGGTCAGGTTATCTAAAACAAACAAGTAGAAAAACCTGAAAAGCCAAACCAAACTGAACCAAAGCCCTTTCCTTATTGTTTCAAGCAGATCCAACCTGATCTAACTGCCCACAAGTTAATAAATGTTTCATAAATTGGATTCAGCCACATCATAGATGCTGGGACTGAAGTATCCAAGAGAATTTGTGTCCTGCATTAAGGTGGACGGTATTTCTGGAAGTCAGCATAAGATGTTTGCATTGGCAGGAGGGGGGTAATAAATGTCATTCCAATTCTCTCAAATTCAGATGATAGGGGGTAATATGAGGGTGGCTGGAGACAGGACAAAAAATCTAGTAGAAGTATAGGTGAAAATGGCAACACGGAAAAAGGAAAACAAAGTCAAACGAGGCCTAACAACAGCAAAGATTTAAAAGTATTAAACAGAGGACGTAATTAGAAATGACTGCAGCTCTCATGTACAAAGTGTTCAGTGTTGAATTAGGCTTTTGCAAACGGTGTTTGATATTGGCATCCTCTTTGAGGAGAGGTTGGTGGTATTAAGAACCTCCATGAGAAGGAGCTTGGCTGATTTTAGACAAAGGGGATGGACTAGCTTTGCATAAAAGTACTAAAGTACCTGTATTAAAGACTCAGTCTCTCAGCTCTCTAAGGAACGAGGAGACTTTTACCTCAGGTGTTGACCATCCTTTCAGCATATTTGACCACTTCCTGGCACAAATTCTGCTAGGGATAGAGTGCATTGATTATTCTGGGGGAGGCTTGCTCTAGTAATCAGATGGGAAAGAAAATAAATCCCTGATGACTTGCAAAGGTCCTGGCTTATCCCTGGTATTTTTAGGTAAGCTGAAGTAAGAGGTTTCTGAGGCTCAACAGTTTCATTCTGGCTCCCCTGGGGCCCAGAATCAGGTATTAATAAAACACCCCAATAGGACTAGCTTTTTTAATCTTAGCTGACCTTTGGTGCACAGATGTGCTGTTGCCATTCTACATTGGTGATAATAATTTCTATGCAGTACAATTCCATTGGGGGAAAGCATTAATAATAATGTTTTTAAAAAAGTATCTGCTGAATCCTCAGAAAAATGATTGCATTTGAAACTGTTCTTTCCTTCTTCTAATGTCCCGGATTTGGGGATTAGCCAGTAAACAGGAGAAGCAAACTAACCTTCATCCAGTTCTTTTATGTGCATCTCACTAACCTCCAATCAGTAGGGAAATGCAGCTGAACAAAGATACAGATTATCAATATTAAAAGGTCATTTTCATTATAATTAATGTAAGGGGGCATAACTGGATACTAAGGGATGCTGTGGCAATTAGTTTTGTTTGGGATCTAGGGAACAGAGCATCCAGTTTGAGTAGTACAACAATATCATGGGAAGTTCCTTTGAAACAGTGATTTATTATATTTAATTGCAGTATAAGATTAGGACCTCTACAAGTGGCACTGTCTCTACAAAATGTAAAATCAATCTTCTGCCCCCAAAAGCTGTACCAAGATGGGGCAGCCAGCAAATGCTTTACAAAGGCTAGACCAAAAGCCAGAAAATCTAATTTGTCTACAGAAAGAAGCCACATCTCTGATAAGCCTGGGCCATGACCCAGTCTAGCTTGAATCTTAAACTCATAATAAAAGGGAGTATTAGCAGTAATTTTAAGGGCCAAGAACTAAAGGGCCACATCATTGCTAGATTTTTTTTTCTTACTAATAGCTGGAATTTCTCACAAGTGACAAAGAACATGGGAGCTTTGCTTTGGGCAGGGTACTGTAGAGATCTGCTGCTGAACCTGTAGTGGTGACTTGCACTGAGGGCTGTCCCCTCAGTGGGGACATTGCTTCCAGAATCTGTTATTTGGGATGCTTTTTCCCATTTTGTGGTTTATTAGTTCCCTTCATGGGAAATGACATCAATTTGTTATAGGTTGGGACCATTACTGGTGCAAAAATAATCTTTTGAGATCTGTACAGACCATTTTACAGATATTTGAGTTCCTGAGTAGGGGAAGGTTTCTGCATAGAAAGCACACCAGATTTTTGGAGTTTGTAACACAGAATCTAGTGACCCTCACTACCAAGGTTTATTTCTAGTCTCAATTTCTTTAACATGATTTGAAGACCACCCTGTCCTTTTGATACGGATTTGGCTTGCTGTGTGAGAATATACAAAAGAATGCTTCAAACCATATTTTGCAGACAGTGCCTGCAGATATTTTGACTACTGGGCAGGGGGTTATGCTTTTCTATTTTAACCTACTTTCAAGTCTATCATTACTGAGGGGAAATGAAAGTGTGTAATATTTTTGGTCCTCTGAAGAAACCAGTCTCCTGATCAATATGTGGGAGCTGTGGGACATTCGGGCTTAGTAATGGTGATCAACACCACCACCATGTTCTGCATGGGTCAGTAATAAAATGTAGGATGAGTTCTGCCAGGAAACAGTTAGTGTTAGGAAATTAGGAAATCATTATCGTAATGAATTCTGAGACACCTACCACTGAGGCTCTGAACACTTCAGTAGGTGCTCTGAGCTACTTCAGGGTATGAAAGTCTCTGGGTGAGAGAGCTGCGATGATATCTTCAAAGACCTTTTTCAAAACTGAGAATATCCAAAGGTACTTTAAATATATCTTTAAGTCTGCGCTTTTCCTAATAAGTAGTTATCCTCTGCTAAGATATCAAAAATTTTAGCAAATGTGCTTGAAATTCAAGAACTTTTTGACTGAAAAGAAAAAAGGTTCTTTTCTATAACTAACTAACTTAAAAAAGGGAGGGAAGATAATTAGGAAGGAAAAATGGTTTTGAGTAAAACTGGATAATATATATCCTTTTAATTAGTTTTGCTAATGAAAATGATAGAGAATAGCAGTGTCAACCAACAAAGGTATTTTGCTCCACTGTCTGTTCAGAGAAATACAACATTTGGAGAGGTTTTATAGAAAGCAATCTTGCAGGCTCTGGGGATTTAGTTGATGATCTAGGAGGTCTTGTTTTACAGAATATGCTTATAGCGCTTCCAGACTTTTCCTTATGTGGCTGAAGAAATTGAAGCAAGCAGTTCCACAAGTAGAAGAGTGAATGAAGTCCAGTTTTTTATGGCTTTGGATATTCTGATTGAATTCTCTGCTCTTGTCTAATGAAAACCTGTCTGAAGCTTTTCCTGGAGATGGTTCTAGCAGCTGCTTTTCCCCAGGTGGTGGCAAAGAATCTCTCCCTGCTTTATACATGGCTGTGTGTTTTCTTAGAACTCACAGGAACACAAAATTGTTAAAAATGCACCCTGCCAAATGCCAAAATTTATTCGTTATTTGTACACGTGTAAGTAGTTCCCAGGTAAAATACCAGTAGATGGCGCTTGAGAATATACAGTGCTGTTCCTGGGTTTTGTAGCACAATAAATTCTCTTCTTGTGCAACGTGACGGTATTTTGTTGGTGGATCATTTCCTAACACTCCCAACAGGATCCCCCTCACAGGAATCTCCTGGCCACTGGAGGCAGTGGCAGTTGCCAGTTCAGAGTCACCGGTAGCTGGGGTGGGTGAAAACACGGTGGTCCTGTTAGGAGGCATTGCTTTTGCTTACAGATACTGTGTTTTCTTCTGAGTACTGAAAAGTAAGCTGCTCCAAATGAGGGAGCACAGCTGTGCTTTGCAAAATGGGCAGGCACACACCTGGCAAGTGGAAAGAAATCTGAGTTGTATGACCCCAAATCACACATGATAGGCAGCCTGAGCCAGCTGGGTACCAAGCTGTGGAGCCACTAAAGCACCGCGGGTCCTGATGCCTCCATGTTGAACCTTCCTGTGAACATCGCTCTCCACTTGAAGAAAAGATGATTTATTTCTAACCCCAGTCAGTCAAGGGTAACAGCTGGGACATGACTATCTTAAAGTAAAACCACAGTAATGTGATGACCTGTAATTTCTTAAAACAGAGAGAAAAACACAAATCTTTTTATAATACAGCCTGGATATTTTTGACACTTCATATTTCCTTTCCAATGCCGAGATCTCTTATGACTCTTGAAAGACTGGCAATGTTTGCCTTTGGCACTCAGAAACCCTAGGGGAAGGTTCACCTGGATAACAGGACCTTCCCTGAAGCTCCCGCTCCTTGCAGTGGTGTTTCCTCCCCTTCTGGTCAAGTCATGCCCACCAGATTTTCCTGCAGAAAAACATTGCACAGGAAAGGCAACATGAGCAGAAGATGGTCTTTAGAGAGTGGTGACAGCAAAAGAGCATTAAATTAGGACTATTTATGGTGGTGGGAATCACTGCCAAAGCAGCTGAACCTCCTCCATGTGCTTCATGCTGCCATTTGAAGAGATCACAGATATCCTGCAGTGAAACACGTGGAGTGATGCTTCGGTGGCTGCTGGGGAAGTGCCTGCTACAGAGAGAGGTAATGCTCTATTTCACTGCTCTGAGTCGCTTGTTTTAAGGGAAGGGTAGCAAAATGTCTGCTGCCCTTGTTGACCTGGTCTCCACATTTTCTTCAAAGCTCTGCCACCAGTGCTGTAAAGCTGAAAGGCTTTTAAATTAGCTTACATAGATTTTTTTTTTTCCCCATGCTATTTCTGCACTACAGAAGTCTAGTAAGTTAAATGTCCCGTAGCCAGTTATTCCTTTGTATGACAAAGGCTAGGCAGGAGAGATTTATTGTGACTGAAAAAAAAAAACCAACAAAAAAGAGAAAAATATCAGGGGTGTGGGTGTGTGTATGGAGTTTATGTAATTTTTCATAGACATGACTTACCATTTTCCTGGCAACTCTACCACAAGGGACCTCGGAGCTGAGATGGAGGCAAACAGCATGCCTTAATGTGAGAGAGAAATTCTGTTAGCACTTTGCCAGAGTAATGGGCAAAATTACGCATTTGTGTCCCCTGGAAAGCTGAGCATTGCAAAGGACCTTTTCATCCCAAATGAGCACCTAAATAATATTTTTGACAACTTACCATGAAGAAAATGCACAGTGTTTTTGAGAAGGTTTTTTTTTTTTCTTTCACATAGTCACAAACAATTTTACCTTTACTCCATTGTCGCATAGTATAAAACATCTGAGCACTTCTTTCTAGCCTTATTAATATGGCATATTTCATACTGTGTAGAAGACTTTGAATAACTTACTCATGAAAATGTTGACAAAATCTTCATATTTCTGCAGATTGTTTATATGCAAATAAATCAATGTTTTTCCATTAAAACTGCCTCCAGAATTCTTATTATTACCCAGATTTACATTTGTTTTCTATAAACCTTTTCCTGTAAGGCGACTTCAGAAGCACTAATTCATGAAACCTTGCAGCCAGTCTTGGTGACCCAAATCTGAATTTCCATTTTATAATGCCTTAGAGTATTGGTTCAAACACAATTATATCAGTGAGTATCTTTCCACGAATCAAGCTCACAGAGAGGCCCTTAGGGGTGAAGAAGCTAGTCTTCTACTCCTTGAAACTGGGACAATATTCCTACTGGCTTCAGCTTGTGTTGGAGCAGTTACTAAACTTTTTGCCCAAGTTGCATGGTGAGTCAGTTAGTGGAATAGATTTCAGGTGTTATGCTACAATATCACCTCTTCCTGCATTTGTAGAATTTAAATCCTGAAGAGAGACCAAATCATCTAATTTAAACTCCCACAATAAGCCCTAAAACATCTAGATTTAATACCTTCTCCTTGCAGGGAGGTGAAAAGGTAGATGAAAAGAGAGGGGTGGGGGAGAAAAAGAGAGTGAGATCTTATTTAGGTCTAGAGCATAGATTGAACAGATGAAGAAGAAAACTGAATAACTGCAGAAGTAAGCAAACAGAGAGAATTGTACATCTCTCTGGAGGATGAGAGCAAGAATACATGGGTGTTAGGATACAAGACAGTTCTCAGCCTTCAGAGGACACCTGGCTACCATTCAGCAGAACCAGAAGACTACAAAGCTGAAAAAAGTGATAATCCTTAAACAACCCCCCCCCTTCCCCCCCCCCAAAAAAAAAAAAAAACCTGTGTGTAAGATAAGAAATTATCTGGGGAAATTCCTGCTGAGATATTGTGGTAATGGCTTAGAAGGTAATACTGTAACTGTAATCCCAAGGAAGCTGTGTATTAATAACAAGGGATGCTAGTTCTGGGATAAATGCCCTACCTGGGTTAACAAACTGCGTCACTATCTATTATTTGGTGGAAAAAAATATAAGCTGTTAATTAATGCTTTGGGGATTTAGGGGGAATAAAAAAACAACAAAAAATACCCAAACCAGATTTCTCCCAGGTCCCCAAGGATAAGTAAATGCAGGAGGTAGAAAATGATTTATTATTTTATGTTGTTTTATTTCAGCCAGAACTTTGTCAGAGGGCTACAAAGCACAACTCAGCTTTAATCAGTAGAAATTTTGAGCTTGATTCATTTTTGAGTAGCATTAAATTTCATCAGGTTTATACTGACATAAATGCAGGGTTCTCAAGGTGATCTAGTCCTTAATAGTTATAGTGAATTTGGCCCACAGATTGCATTAGTTAACTGTACTATAAAGATGCTAATGAGGTGAAGGGTAAGTAGGTAATTCTTCACTAGCATAATTTGACGGAACTATGAAGGAATTTATTATGGTGTAATTCATTTGTTCTGAATAGCTTGGTCTGTAGTACAAACTAGTGGAAAGACATTTTGGTTGGGTGGAGAAAATTAAGACACTTACATAGCAGTAGAGGTTATTTATATATAAGATTTTTTTTTAAAAAATAAACATACATAATAATATAAAAAGAAAAATCAAACATAGTGTCTTCAGAAAAGCAGTTTTCAAGTACTTTGGGAGTAAGCCATAAAAATGTGAAGATACTGAAAGTGAGGAGCTGGGCTATTTGACGATTCTGGCTAACGATAGGAAAGCTGCTGGAACAACAGAGATGGGAAAAGTAGAGCTCCCCTCTGACTCACTCAGGAGATAATTTTGACCTGTTGAAGTCATTGGAAAAATTCCTGCTGATTTTCTAGGGACCTTGACTCAGGTAATGATGAACTGCTAAAGGCTTCTGAAGCACATGAGCAGCAGCAGGGTGGAGCAGGCAGGAAGGCAGGGGACAGTTTTGAGCTGAAAATGTCAGTGTGTCCTGACAGTCCAGATGCAAGTCTTTTGAAGAGTAGTCAGCTCCATTGTTTCACCTGAATGTCAATAGCTTCAGCCTGTATATGGTGAACATTAGCTGTGAAAAACAGCTGTTCAATATTTTTTTTAACTATGCTGATTATTTTTAGTTCAATGCTTCTTTAATCCTGAACTGCTCCCTTATCACCGTACCTCTGAGAAATCTGCCTTCTGGCAGTTCCCCTTTGAAATTTGTTTTTTGCCCATAAGGTGCAGATGCTTAGCAGCAAGCCTGCTTCCCTCCCCTCTCAGCCTTTTCCACTGAGAATACAAAAGGAAACTTCATCCAGATTTCATGCTGTTCAAGAAGTCAGAGGGTTATCTGGCAGACTTGCAACATCACTGGGTTTTGTGCCTATGTGTGAAAATGTACAGATTTGATTAAAATGGGTGCTTGCACTGCAAAGCTCTGCATGCTGCAGGAGATGGGTTTGAAAGTGTGCAAAGGTGTGTTGTATTTAAGTTTGCAATGCGTATACTCTGTGTGTGTGTGTGTGTGTGCGCGCGCGCATGTGGCCTTTCTCATTCTGGCCATTTTTCCCATTCTTATAGGCCTACAAATGTTGTAAGTTTGTGTTTGGACTCTCAGAGAGTGCGTGAGCATGACAACTAGACTTTCAAAATACGTGTGATGTGATTTTCTAGCTGTGAAAGCCATTTTTTTTTCCAGTTATGCATAATGGCAAACCTGTAAAGTAACGGTGATAATGAAACTAATGTTTTTGCATATTCAGCATCAAGCTCTTTTGCTCTTTGCACCCAAAAGCCTATGGAAGTGAATGAAAAGTTTGTGTGGTTCCTGCCTACTGATCATGCCCAAACCGATTAAATTAGTGCAATATTGGAACTTTAAATTTCAATTCTTCTGAACATCGCTGGAAGTTGCTTTCATCCAAGTCCTTGTGGCTGACCATTTCTTTTTAATCCTGGTTCTGGACCTCATTCTATCACATATTTTATCATTCTATCACATATTTTATTTTTGCAGACAAGGGCAAGCTTGTTATTTCTTTGTATTTGGGAAGCCCGCAACTTAACTCTTCATAGTATTTATCTAGACTTTTTCTTGTACTAGACTCTAAGAAAGGACCAAACAGCCATTCAGTAAGAGGAGCTCTAGTCTGAGACAAGCAAACATTGACAGGTTTTTGGCGTAAGATGGCAAATGTTGATAGATGAGACAACTTCATGGAGATTTGGGCCCCAAATGTATAAAGCCTCAAAAAAATTCAGTCAATCACCAGTCTTTTAACAAGATTTTAGCATTTTATGATCTAATGCAAATTTAAATCTAATTATTAATTCCCTGCCAGGGTAGCAAACCGCTCTGTTGTTTAGTTTACATGAATACATTGATAGACTGGGCCTGAAACATAATCTTTTCCCAGAAAATCCACTTTGAATATGGCTCCAGATCCAGAAACCACTTCCTTGGTACATATACGTAGTGATGCTTTCAATGTTTCCCATTTTCCATCCTGGGAAATAGTTTCTGTAGGCACTCCCCCAAACCCAAGCCTGCCATTACTGGGTAGTACAGCAGTGCCCGTGGAGCTGGGGAGACCCATTGCCCCTCAAAAACCACAGCATGCCTGAGCTCAGGATTGCCCAGCTCTCCTCCAGTAAGGGTCCCTTTCAAACACAGTTCCCTTATTTACAAAGGGCTGTCTTGCTGCTGGACCTGCCAGCTCTGATGGCAGCAGGAACCTGTCTTGCCAATCTTACTTGATATGTTTCAGAGAGATGCTGCTCTTCTTTGAAGAGAATTTCCAGAGTCCTTCTCATGGAGCTGCCCACTTAATGAAAAAATCTTAGCAAAGCACTAAAAAATCCCCAGTCATAGTCAGTTTTGTAATGAAGTTGCAATTTGATTCTTCTTTTTCTTGAGATAGAATCATAGAATCATAGAATCACCTCGGTTGGAAAAGACCTTTAAGATCATCGAGTCCAACCGTTAACCTAACCCTGTCATCCCACCACTAAACCATGTCCCTAAGCACCTCATCTATCCTTCTTTTAAAGACCTCCAGGGATGAGGACTCCACTACCTCCCTGGGCAGCCCATTCCAGAGCCTGACAACCCTCTCGGTGAAGAAGTTTTTCCTAATGTCTAGCCTAAACCTGCCCTGGCGCAGCTTCAAGCCATTCCCCCTCGTCCTATCATCTGTTACCAGGGAGAAGAGGCCGACCCCCACCTCGCTACAGCCTCCTTTCAGGTAGTTGTAGAGGGCGATCAGGTCTCCCCTCAGCCTTCTCTTCTCCAGACTAAACAACCCCAGTTCCCTCAGCCACTCCTCGTATGACTTGTGTTCCAGGCCCCTCACCAGCTTGGTTGCTCTCCTCTGGACCTGTTCAGGCAAGGCAACATCTTTCTTGTAGTGAGGGGCCCAAAATTTGTGTCTCACACAGGATTTTTTTCGTGGTGAACATATGGGTAGTGAAGGTAGCTACTGGCTTTATCACCATGGGATAAGTTAAAGACTAGATGGAGAAAGTCTAGAGGATATCAGCAGGGACCAGAGATATGGAAGAGATAAGCTGAGGGTAGACAAAACTGCCTTCAAATTTGTAAGAGGTAGCAGAACTGAGAGAGACAAGCTGCTTTCAAGGGCTGCTGGGTTGGAGAAGCAGCAGTGCGGTAAAATACAAGAGAAAATAAGTTACATCTTAGCATGCAATATTCTGTTGCCCAAAAACATATTCAGCCCAGACAGCTGCTTTTCCCTCCAAGGGCCAATATGATTAAAAGCTGAGCAGCTTAAAGCTGGTTTCATTGGTGGAGTCAACACCTTGCTAATGAGAAGTTCAGTTTCAGCCCTGCTCAAAACAGTCACTGATAGACTCCATCAGCAGTGTGATCTCTGTTCCTGGCTCAGTGCAGTCCCACAAAGGGGCTTTCCCTTTCTCCTGTTCCTTAAGTCATCATGTGCTGCAAGGGCTTTCCCTTAAAGTTGATCAGTTTGGGGTTTTTTCTAATAGTAATCTCTCAAAATGGAAAGAAATATTGTTATTAATTATTGCCTTTTATTATTTATTTTAATTGCATCAACATGTAACCTCACCAGTGGGCTGCAGCCATGCTAGGGTCGTGACAAGCATAGGAAAGACAGCAGCTGAAGCAAATATAAAGAAGCCTTTTTTTAAAACCACCATGATATTTATACATTGGCCAATTTGTGGCTTTTTAGCTCTCATCTATTTCAGTGGATCATAACACATTCACTAATTGTCCTCATTATTGCCATCATAAGAACAGTTTTCCATTTCTTTAGGCAGCCACCATACTAATCCCAGGTGTCACTTAGATCCAAAGCAGCCTCCGGTCTTTCCCTTCACCAATTTGTACTTGGAGTCAGCAGCTCAGCATGTGAGCCGTGGTCCCAAATGTGCGAGCCTTGTGGGTATTTACTGCCAGTCAGCAAGTGGAGTTTAAGCTTTTAAATACTGCATGGGATAAGAGGCAAGAAGCAGCGCATCGCTTCTTTTGCCTCAGCAAACCCAGGTCCTCCCACTGTGAAGGAAGGAATCTTATTCCATGGAAATAAGGATCAGAGGGCTTTTCATACATATTAATATATATGTTTATATACAGATACATATATACACATACACACCCACACACATACACACATGTGTAGGTGTATGTGTTTTCTCTGTGTCTATTTATATGTATATATAAAAAGATACTGATCTTGCAGAGTGACTGATTCTCTTTGTTTCTTGCAATAGTGTCTCAAAATGATATGCCGGGATTCAGATCCCAGGGCAATCGTCTGCCCTCACGGATAGATGGGAGTCCCTTTAATAGCCTTTCCTTTTTGGCTACAGAGTTTCCTGAACTTGGTGATGCTGAAGAACCTCTGGATCAGATTGTAACGGTCCTGAGCAGCAGTGTGTTCTGGAAAATAAAAATAAAAATCCTTTCCTCCTGCAGTAACTTTCTTACTGCAATATTTACTGAAATCTTGGCAGCGTTGGTGGGGGAGACAGAGCCACAACATCATCTTTTCCCTATCACTTTTTAAATGGTTTCCTCCCAGTGGGAAGCAGATACCTTTCTGTCTTCACATCAGCCTGCAGCATTTTAGGAGGACCGGGTAAACTAATGAAGGGAGATTTTTGCTTAACCATATGGGGTTGATGTCTTCCTCCATCCTGGGCACGAGAAGTAGTAGGAACCAAAACTGATGTCTGTGTGAGACAGCTCCTCTCTGCTGCATGAGCAGCATAGCCTGAAATGCACAGCCTAGTGCTTGGCTATACTTCGTGTCAACAGGGGATTCTGGGGTGTATATTTGTATATGGCTAAAACCAGGCCTTAATTGTGGGTCCTAATCAGTCTTTTGCGTAAATCTCAGGCATATCCTACCTGTGGAAGGCAGCACACATGTATGGGTTCAGGTGAGGGATGACCTTAAAGAATAGAAGGTCCTAAGCAAGGCTTAGGGTAGAATCCAAAATTTAAAAGAAAAAGCAAATTCCTCGGCTGCCAGTAAAAAAAAACACAACAACTTTCTGTCACTCAATCTCCAGCAACTGTCTTGCCAGGGGAACTATTATTTTTAGGCATCAGCTCCTAGGACCACCGCCTAGCACTGATATTCATATGGAAGCAAAAAGTCCATTGTATGTTTCACTTGTTTTGTTATCACTTATATTCCTACCCCAAGGCCAATACTCTGCTCAAGTGCACAATCCTTCATTCAGGAGAAAAAAAATGCTTTATTTTAACCATATAAACTTGCTAGCAGACTGCTGGCTTAGGTTATTGAAGCTGAACTGTTTCATGCTGAAGCCTTCATTTGTTATGTAGCAGACTGTTGACTTTCATACATTGATCATCCACACGTTCCCTCCATCAGATGCTGTTTATTTCCTGCTCTGTCCTGTTTATTACACTTTATTTTACAGTGAAGCTTGTAACACACAAAATATCCGCTTCCCTTCCACATTAAAGATTTTTTTTCTCTGTAGCTGTAGCTTAGCAATGGCAGAAACCCAGCAGCCACCTTGTACTTAGACATGGTCTCCTCATTAAATGAAGGATAAAGCAGAGATCTTCTGCCAGACCTGTCAGGTCCTAATTTCCTATTGCCCAACACCTTGCAAAGCGGGAATGAATTAAGACCTGGTCTTTTGGACAACTGGTCACCCCCTTGTATGTCCTAATGAAGCAGAAGCACTGTAATCCATCACATGGTGGATTTCTTGCCACATTAATACTTCGTGTGAGCTGCTTGTAGTAGACTCTAAATCAAACTATTGTTTTGGCATTGCAGTGTGGCTTGGCCCCATCAGTGCAGAGGTCTGATGACATTTTTGTTAGAGAAGGGTGCAGGGAGTAAGGCTGAGGAAAATAATTTGGGGGGGTGGGGCAATCTTCTGTAGCTTAGTTATGCTACAGTGAATTCTGACACTCCAACAGGTAAAATTGAGCATTAAGTTCTTATCAGGCTGCTTTCTGTAATTGTGTAGTCTTAAAAAAAATGCAAGAAAAGGTATAAGGGACGTGGAATTGGTTTGTCTGAAAACAAGGAAGGCTGAAGAGTGTGGGGAGCTGGAGGGATAAGATAGCTGTTAAACAGAGAAAAAGGGCGGCAGCATGACAGGAAGGGATCGAGCTGTTCTTTCCTTTCCCTTGGGAATAGGACAAGATGTAATGGGCTTAAATTGAGGCAAAGGCTATTTAGTGCTATTTAGCTTAGGCTTTAAGAAAGAGCAATGGTCTCAAGCTAAGAAGAGTTAAATACAGACATCACCAGCATGGGGGGTTGGAGGAACAATATGACCTTGTCTGGCTGCTTTTTATGACTTCTTGCTAGGCTAACAGGTATAGAAAAATAAGCACTGACTGCAGCAGCCTAGTGCTCATGCTGTGGGGAAAAAGCAAAAAAATACCACTGCTAACTATAGCAGGGCTCCCCTGCATTTCTTTCCCAGCAGTGCTCACTTAATGGTATTTGCCTACATGCATTTGCCAATGGGCCTTTGGTTGAAGGAACAAAGCTTTAACATAAAACACTTGCTACTCATGTGGATGCTGCAAAAGAGATTTTTTTTTTATTATTCTCTTTGATAGAAAAAGACAGCAGGTGCTGAGGAAGAGGGGGATTTGATGACACCCTACCACGTTATCTTGTGCCCTCTTACAGACATTGCTAACTAGTGATAAACTGCAATTAATGAAGTTTTCCCTGGCCAGAAAATACATATATGCATTTCCATTACATTAGTCTAATTATTTAATGCAATCTTCTGAAGAAATGTCTTTAACGCATCACATGCAGGTTCAGGAAGAAAGAAACATAATGAGTTAAAAAAAAAAAAAGCATGGGGAAGGCTAAAGCAGTTAAAGTAGTTAAAGAAGAAAAAAAAAATCATCTCTCTACACTCAGAAAAACAGAAAACAAGTCACAGAGAGATTTCCAGACTGTAAGCCATACAACCTTAATTTCCAAGGGTTGGATTAAAACTAAAATTGTAGGAGTCAGTATTTAGTCCTTACAAGCCTTCATAAGCTTACTGTTTATTAGCTATGAAGAAGGAAGGCTGGAAGATTTATACGGATATTGTTCTTACCTGCTAATTTTTTTTCTGAGAAAAAGTAACTCGGTGTGGGATTCATCGTAACCTGAAATTTCTGCTAAGTCAATTGATAACTAAGCCCTCTCTCCCACTGCCACCAGGAATGAGGAGCCACCAGGAGGGTGCTGTTGGGTAGGATGAATTTTATGTCTGCATGCTGCATGGCTGGTTGTGGACTGGGACCGCTGTGGTAGGCTTCAGCCAACGGGCACTTGTGCAGCGTTGGCTGAAGACCCCAATGTAGGTACTGCAAACTTAACCTGCCAGAATAGCATACCTCCATGAAGGACCACAAACGCTTGTTATCCCTGTCTGTTGGATGGCAGCCTGTCCAGAAATTAAGGGGAAAAAATGAAACTCATAGACAAGTTCCTAAGATAATGGAACCCACAGCTCCCCTGCTAATAGAAAAGGCTTCAGATGACTGAAACACAGAATGTGTAAACCCTGAAAGTTTGGGGTGGGGTGGGGGGTTGCATCAAATCCAAGCATGTGAAACTCTTGAAAGAGTCCTCCTCTTTGTACTTCATTAGGATTTGCTATTTTCTAAGTTGGTGTTTACTGGTTCTTGGTTAATAGTATAAAAGACTGCAACTTTCAGAGGAGACCAAGAGATTTATGTGCTCAGTTTCCATAGGGTGGGGGAACAATCAATGAGACTGAAAGCATAAAGCCAAGGCAGAACCACTGAGACTGAGCCATCTCCAGTTTATCCTGCTAGGGATGTGTGTGGAGGTAGCAGCATGCAAGTGTGATCCCTGTGACAGCCAAAAGTGTGGTTGTTGCATGAAGAGGCATGTGGATAAAGCAGGACACACTTGTTTATGCATGGCAGGCTGGGGAGAGTGTGTATAGTCGTGCATATACACATGTCCATAGGTACCTGGAAAGCTATAGAGCTGTGACTACACATGGTTGTAACCAGGACTAAAACACATCTCCAGACATGACTTTTATCCCCTTAGGCATCTGTGCCCAGGGCAGGGGCTGCAAAGCAGCATTAGTCAGTTCTGTCAGGGATGTGGGTGATGACCAGATATCCTCCGACAATAACTTTTAGCACTAGCCGAAATCAATAAATCCAGGCGGTGGGCACTTCAGCTTTTATCCAGTGAGATCTGCTGGCTTAGAGTTAACATGTAAATGCCTGGTAATTAGTTTTCCCATAATCAGCACTTCTTAATGTCCATTCAGCTATAAGATAAAATAAAAACACAGGAGGAGGCATTTGTCTTCCACACAAAATCATAAAAAAGTCTCTTTTTATTAAATATACATTATTTACAGTTTAAGTCTTTCTTTTGTACAACAGTAACCATAGAAAACAAAAGAAGCTAAGGCTAACTTTTTTCAATCCCCTAACAGTGTATTAAGACATGTTACATTGTCTACAAAACTGACTTGGACTGAGGCAACGTCCTGTGGAATTTTCTTTAGAAAACCAGATAATGAAAGGGGAATAAGCTAAATCTCCATTTTGCTTTTTACTGTAACTGAGAGACTCTTGCATTACCCTTGGATGGACCATTAAAAGAAAAAAAAATATATCTTTTTTTTTGCTTTGCTACTGAAATGAGCAGTGTTCTGAGAGATTTATTTTATATAATTTGAATAGAACAAAGTAAAATGAATGATGAAGGGCTCATCTGTAGAGAGAGCTAATTTTTTATTATTATAAGTATTTAATCTCAGCTAGCTTTCACAGCCTGTGAAGCTGCTCTTTTTGCCTTTTTTTTTTCTTTTCCCTTTGCTTTTTAGGGTGCCTTCATTTTTCAAGTAGGATACAGTTCACCACAGTCCACCCAGGGGTGGACTCCATTAAAATCCCATAAAGTCCTTTCAAAGTCAGTGGGTGGGCTCCCAAGCTGGTTGGCAACGAACCACCTACAGATCTCCCTTCCCCCTACACACATTTCCAGAAACTCCTGAAGGTGACTTAAGCCATGTCATGGGCTTAAGTGGAGCTGAAGTTCATTGCCTTATCCCAAGTTTTATCCACAGTTCTGCTAGAAGAGACACATAATTGCTGTGAATGCAACTTCTGTTGACAGCAGTAGGGGATGACAAATATAAGGTCCTGACTTGAATTCATAGATGTCAGCCCCAGTTTGCCCTTGCCTAGCGCAATCTGAGGCTAAATTCATCTGTGATGTATCTACATTGACCTCAAGAGCATTACGACGAGGTCTGAATCTGGCTCTGTTTCTTCCACAAAGTGGGTTTCAAAGCAGGTCAGGTACTACAACATTTAGCTTCTCACTATCATTTAGATATAATGCTCTATGTTAAATATTTCATTTGCAAAACTCACAAAGTGAGGTTTTTATGGCTGGATGCCTGAAAAAACATGTACCTGCTTGCTAACATCTATCTGAAATTTCACAGAGTGGGCTTGGGTATCCGAGTAATCCTCTGTGTCGTGAGTGGGATGTGAGGCTGCGGCTGGCTGTATCTAAACTTTACCTCAGAAGCAATCAGTTTTCTTTCTTAACAATATGTGTGCTTATCATTGGCAGCAATGACCAAACATGTCAGAAAATGGTTTGCCTAAATGATGCAAGAAGGAACCGTAAAGGGCTATGGCATGCAAAAGTGAGTAAATAATTTCTCATGCAGAAATCGTATCAGGCGGGCTCTCTTTAGGGTTCTGGGATTGAAATCCATGAAGAGAGTAATGACTGGCATATTAAGAAGCGAATGGTGTTGCACGGTGAACAGCAGTCAGTAGTTTAGAAAAAAACTGCCACAAGCATCCTAAGTGAGGAAGGAATGGGGAGAGGAGTCTCTAAGCAAACACCATTCTTTGGATCACCTGTTGTCCCTAACATTCCATTAAATGTTACAGTTGTTGGAGGGAAATCATCCTCAATTCTTCTTTGGGGTATCAGGGAGAGCCTCCAGTGATCTAACTGGAGAGATTCAGATTAATATAAGCCAGAGGTTTGAAATCCTCTCCCATGTTTGAAGCACATCTCTGATATTTTATAGATCATCAGGACAATTAAAGCTATGTTTTGGCAGGCTAACTAGTAATTCATTCCATGGCAAAAATGAATCATGAAAAAAGACCTGAAACCCTCATGTCTACCTGATGGTTACCTTGCCTTCTGCACTGCCTCATCATAATTCTAATTTGGAGAGTTAATGTCCCCATTCCCCCTTACAGATCATGACCTCAAGGTGACTCCATCTCCACCGCGGAGTGCAGTCTCCCTTCTGGCTGAACATCTGGCTGACATTTTGAGAATCATGCGATTTCTTCACATTTCTGGTTTCTGTGACTGCCAGGAGAAAAATCATAACCTTAGTTAGAATTTTAACACAAGTTTCTCTGCCTCCTACCACTAATTTGATAGTGCCATGTTAAAGAAAAAAGGAGAAAAAAAGAAAACAGAGGTGAACTAGATATGGAGTGACACTGTCAACACAAACTGTTGCCTTAATCCTTCCTTAGCTCGGCTTGTAGACTCAGTACATTACAAACAACAAACAACAAGCTTACAAATTACAATAGTTCACCAGAAAGTGTGCTTTTTTTTTTCCAGTTTTTGTTTTTGTCAGAGTAACTTAGTGCAAAAGATCACAAAAATAAGTACCAATACATAGAAATATCCAAACTCCTATATGCATGACTCAAAATAAACAATCAAAGAAAAAAGCTATTTCAGACCCAAAAGAAGAGTGTGTTTAGAAGTTTCTTGTACAAAAGGAGCATGGAGGAGGGGGCTGCCCACACTGAAAGGGGATGTGGAGAACTTTTCACGGGAAAAGGAAGCGCAGGGAAGTGCAGAACCAAAGTGAACAAATCATGCTTTGAGGCTGTGATAGTAACTTGTGAAGAAACCCCCCCAAACTCCCAAGGGCATGGTGCAACTCTAACTGAAGTCAACCAAGAGGCCTCCCACCAACCTCAAAAGACTCCGGATAAGGCCCTTGGTTTGGCAAGGATGAAACTGTATCACTTGGCCTGTTTGATAAGTAGGCATTACAAAACTGCATGAAAGCTTTGAAACAGCACGTGTCTTAGAGAGCCTCACAAGGTCTCAGTTTTTGCTCAAGTCTCACAAAGTGTTGCTTTCTGAAAAGAAAAAAAACATTAAAAATTTAAAAACCCCTTTGTGTCTGTGAAAAGCTGGCAGTGCAGAACAATACTTGAGACTGGTTGTCTTCAGTGTAAGCTTTGTGTAGGTGATGGCAACAAATAACAATGGCATGAGATGGTGGAGCACAAAGAGGTCAACTCCTGCCTCCTGTTATACTCTTGTTAAGCTGAGGTGAAGGACACACTTCAACTGATTGGCTTACACTGATGGAAAGGAAGGTTGATTTTATTCTGAAGATGGGATTTTTTTTCAGGGATTCATCTAATCGAGAATTTAGGGGTTCTGGATGAGCACTTACTGTAATTTGAAAAGCCAACAGGTTATCACACATATCTGCTTGGGGCTAGCAGATATGAGACATGACAGACAGGAGACTTGCAACCTTACTGGAGCTGCAGAGATACTCTAGTTCATCTCAAATGGCACCAGACATGCAGGGCTAGAAAGGCATCTTAGGGGTCTGAGCTAGCTTGAGATTATGAAACCTCTGTAGATCTGTCTACATGTATGCTATCTGCCAACGCTCCCACATGAGGCAATGAATAGATCTTGGATCTAGAATAGACTGGAAGGATAGCTATCCTCTCTCAAGCCCCACAGATTACTGATCGGATGGCCACTAACTCAAATGGGTGCTTTGACACCTATTTTCATGTATTTGGCTATAAGTAGACGCACGCATTTCCTAAGACAAGATGTCTAGTGTAATTTTAGATGCAAGGAGGTGTCCTTCCTTGGTTCCAGGTGGCATCTCAATAAAAACCAAGCCTCTCTTAAGATCCATGAAGATGTGTCTACAGGAGCTGCAAGATTAGCGTAAGATTCCTCTACGTAGGCAAATTCTGCTAGAAGTAGCTAACCTATTGCCAGGAGCCTACGCTGTCTCTGTAATCGATGAAAAGAAAGATGCATCTCTAGAGAATGATTCACTTAATCTTAAAGGATGTCTGAGTCATTTACCCTGTCCTCACTGACCACAGGACAGGACTGGATGACATATGTCAAACAGGTAGCCTGTAAAACTAAATACAAAATTAAACAAACCCAAAAGACTCAGATAAAAGCAATCTTCAAGTGCTTCCATAGGTCTAGGACTCAATCTTATGCTCAGCAAAATCAATAGATGACTTCATTAGGAGAAGATTCATATCTCCTCATCATAGTGAAACTATATGATGTATTGATTGCTCCTCACCCAGTATGTGAAACATGATCAGCTAAATGCTAATATAGACAAACATCTCATGAAAATAAGGGTTTGGCTTACACTGTAAAAACTGAGCAATTGTTAAATAGGATGGGTTAAGTCTGGCTTGACCAGGTCAAAATAAAGCACAGAGAGAGCATCTCGTGTTTGGATTCTGGCCATCGGTTTTAACTTAAATGTCCGGGGAATCTTGTGACTATAATCTGATAACAGTACAGCCCTACATGGCTTGTTCTAACAGCTACGCTCAGCCAGATGAGAATCCTGGTTTAACCAATGTGAGTTAAAAGCCTGTCCTTTGTTTGGCTTTGTTTTCACTGCAGACTTACCTTAAGTGCTGTGCCATGGCACGAACAAGAAAAAGAAAGAAAAGTGTATGTGTTAAAACTTTACTCGAAAGACTCAGTGTCTTGTCTGTAGTAGAGTGAATAAGGACAGATGAAATACTTAGCACAAATTACATAGGTGACTTAGGACTATCATTTTATTTCCAAAAGAGAAATGGGACTCATTTCAATGGTATTTAAATGTCTTGTAGTATTTTAAAACATTTCACAGCAAGGCAGAAGCAGAAACCCAACTGAAATTAATTTGAGCCAAGTGCTCATCTTGTTTAGTCACTTAAGCATTGATCCATGTCCCCAGGAGACTGCATTCCTTTGAAAGCCTACACTTTACTCAGGCGGCAGCCTATGTCTCATGGAAAGTTAGTGGGATTTATCTTTCTGACAGACAGCCTTCATTTGTTTTCTACAGCCAGACACCAGGGTTCTTAGACAGCCCCTTCTAGGCATCCAACCCAGACTTTGCATGACTAAACATCTTCATAAGCATGGATGTTATTGGCCAATTAATTTCTGGAAAACAGGAATTTGCAGGACCTAAATCCATATCTAAGTGACTTAGAAAATTCATAGCCTTAAAATCCCTGCCTAGCAATAATAATTTTCAGAGGTTACATACCATATCACCAGGAGAAAAAAAGAGACTTGGTACCCTTCTACCAGCCCCTTAGTTTTGTTATGAAACTTGTCTTGGCAGAAGGAAGAAAACCCTAAAAATACCTCCAAAGAATGTTTTGGTACTCTCAAGTTTTCCATTAAAATAAATCCTGACTTTTTATATACAAAAAATATTATTCTCCACATTTACTGAAAAATGCTATCTAGAATGAAAGCTAAAAAAAAAAAAAAGGAAAGCCCTCCCACCCTCCTTTAAAGAGCAATTTTAACAAAAATCACAGAAATGGTTTGTAATAGATAGGATAAAAGGTCTAATTTGAACTGTGGAAAATGAAAGCAATTTTAATGCTGGTAGATTTTTTGCAAAATTGCATTTCTTCTTTTTTTAAAAATATATTTTTAATTGCCTTTAAGTGGTACTGAAGGAAACTAGATGATGCCCTCACTAAAGAACACATTATAACAAGAAAATAAAAAATAAAAAGGAGTTAGTATTAGGGCACTTCATGTAGTATCTTTTAGCTACCTTTTAATAAGCATATTGACATCCTGATTTAGAAGATAGGATTTGAAATGGTGAATCCACACAAATATATTAATTTGTCCATCCCTGTAGCATATAAACATTCAGATCTCATTACATCCATAGGTACAGATGCACGTTTCTGTAGAGTCATGCATGCATTTATGTATGTGCAATTCTTTCTTTTTACAGATGCACACCAATGTACCTAATTTTAAAGGAGTTTTACCAACCTGGGCTGTATTAAATGAGGATAAGGAAAAATGGACAAACAAACCACTTACACTGTTTTGCCAGGTTCAGGCTTGCACACAGCGTCCCACTTACACCTGATCTCTGACCCAGGACTGACCACTGAGCTCTATCTGAAATGTTTGCAGCAACACTGATACCTACATTTGGTGATGGGAAATTGGTCCTCCTTGAGGAAGTTCAGCATCCTGCAGAATCAGGCCTTAAGATCACTGAAAATAATTTAGTCACTTGAGAAATGAGAGGACTCTGCTTCATTGCTCACTCTCCCTTTTCCAGCTACTCCACTGCTGGAACTGTTTTGCACTTTATTGTTGCACTTTGTAGTAATTTTATTCCTGTAATCTAACATGTAGGAAAGCAGAAGGATTATTTGTATCTGTTAGTTTGGCTAGAGTGAAATACACACTGGTGGGCTTTCCCTTCCTTCCTATTCCATTCTTCATAAAGTCAATAAAGTACATTAGGACTTCAGAGATGTCTCGTACAAAGGCTGTTTCGATAAGATGACTCAAACATGGACAGAGGAGCCCATGTGCTCGCTTATTCCTCCCCTCCCACCGTGCCAAACAAAGCAGCTTTATCTGGGGGAAGGAAGGAAGCAGAAAAGAGAATTGCTTTGCCAGGATTTCACTGCAAAAGATATAGCAATGTAAAGGGAAGACAGCTAATGAGTCCGTCATTACACATCTCATCATGCAGAAACGCTCTCGAGCAATGATGTATCATGCAAACAGCCAGCATAAGGCAAAAGGGCTGTTGTCAACCATGGCTGAGAAAGAATGGCACGAATACGAATTTCGATATAAATGGCTTTATAAAATTGCTCAGTTAGAGTTCTGGTTATGGGGCTGGCCTCACATATTCCTCTTCACGTGAGAGCAATATCACTCCAAGATCGCTTTCTCTTCACCAGACGCTACTTTTCATAAAGTCTTCCAAAAGAATTGGTGACTGTCTATATCCAAACTGTCATTTATTTATTCTTCCTTGTCTGTCCCCTCCTCCCATCAAAACAATAACCAGCTACATACCTTTGTAATGCACTGCCTGTAAAAATAGCACCTGTTGCATGTGTAACCTCATCTCGAGTTTGCTGTGGGTTATTTACTCATACTGTGATCCTTTGATTTTAATGTGTGCAAAAAGGATCGCTATGCAGAAACCCCAGGATGGCTGCAGAAGGGTGTAGGGGGCAAAGAAAGAGATTTAGATGCACAATTAACAGCCTTGAATTAATTGTTATCAAGAGTACTGCAATAAACAAGACATATTTTTTTTCTTAGCTGTTGGATTGATTCAACTCCTGTCAGAAATCTTCAAGTCTGACAGCAAATTCCACATACTCTTCAGAAGCCCTGCAAAGGCAGTATGTCACGCAGACACAAGCAGGCTGTGAAAAACCCCTCTTGGTGGGACTTCTCCATTTCTTAGCCTTAGGGTGCCCGTGACTGAAAAGAAAGTTTTGCAGCCTCATGCTGAAACCATGCAGCCCAAATAAAATGGGCAGGTTTAGAGTCTTCAGTATTGTTCCCAATCAGGAAAGGACAGAAGACTTTAGAAAAACAGGAAAGAAAATGAATCCAAAGTAGAGTATTTGGGATCTTTTTTAACTTGTTTCCCTAATATTCTTCCTTGTAAACAGGGTTGATTAAATATTAACCTTTTAAAACGTGACATTAGGCCTCTCTCTACTTAGCTTTGGAGAAGATATTCCAATTTCTACAAACAGGAAATGTCAATCAATCTTTCATGCAGTTTTGGGGGGGGGGTGGGTTGAGTAGTTGGGTTTTTTTGGTTTTTAGAAGAACTGGCAGAAGGTGTGACTCATGTTTAAGATTAAATTATTTTTGTTTTTTCTTGTCCATGTACTTTTTCTTTGCTACAGCGGCAACAGTGTTTCACCTCAGTGCGTGATAATCCTCCACATGGCATGAACAGGTATATGCTGCATTTCTAACATTTCAGACAAATATAGAGCACCTAAGACCTAGCAGCTTCCTAAAACCCTTGGAGATTCAAGCTACTATTTTCCATGCTTCACCTAGAGTTATGCTAGAGTATGTTGGGTCTACATGGCCAGCCTTATGAGATGGAGGTGAAAGAGGTGCATGGGAATGACATTTATTGTTGATAAATATATTGTTGGAAAAGTACTGATAAGCCTAGAAGTTACAGTAAAAGGACAGGAGGTTGGGGGAAGGAGCTTAATGAGGACAGTTTTATTTTTCCTTACCTCATGCCAGTTTCTCAAGTGGTATAAATTAATGTAACACCATTGAAATCAATAGATATATATCAATTTATATCATTTGAGAATTTGGCTGGTTCTTTATGATTGTTGTAGATGAGCCTGTAAAATAAATTAGGCGTTTTGGTCTCATTCTTTCCCTCTGTCCTGTCCCAGTATCTGTAGAGCTACGTATTCAGCTACTTTGCCTCTACGTTACATAGTCTAGCTCTAGTGTAAAAGTGATTAATTAAATGGCTCCAGAGAGAAACACAAATAAATGTAGGGACTTTGAAACATCCAGGAACCCACAGCAGAAACCAGGTGTGCATGTGGATCTTATTTTCTGTAGGGTGGGATAACAGGTCTTTTGAGCTGCAGAAGAAAACTGTGACTGCCAGGTTCTTGTCCAGAGAATGAGGCACTGTGATTGTTGTCAGTGTTTCCTGTGCAGGGCGGTGTTTTCCAAACGAAAAAGAAGTTAGCAAAAAAAAATAAATGTTTAAAAAAAATTACAAAAAGCAAAAAGGAATGAAGAAAAGAATAAAGGAAGGAAGGCTAGGGGAGTAAAAGTAAGAAGAAATTGCATTGTCCATCAGATGAAATATTCCCGTTTGCACTCGCTCACTGTGTTCTGCAAGTCAATGTCAGCTTTAAAGGAGCTCTCAAGATTTTCTGGGTATTCCTTCTCCTTTGTCTGGCTACTTCGATGTGCTTGCTTGTGCTGATAGAGGAATCTGCCCATGATGGCAATGATGCAAAAGATGATGAATATCACAACTGCTATAACACCTGAAGAGGGGTAAAAAAGGAAGGATAGAAAGAGTAAAAACCAAAACCAAAACTCCCAGTTACCTCAAAAATACATTATCAGTGCACAACAGCTAGTGGATATGACAAGTCAGTTCATTTCAGTCTGTACACAATCATCTGCCTCTGTCATATCCTCCCTGGTAGTTTTTATTTCTATTTTGTCACCTTAAGTAAGACTTAAAGCAGCAAGCATTGATGTAATTGACCTTTTAATTTCAGTCAAATTCTGATTTCACTGGAAGTAAAGTTGGATCAGAGTGTTTGTTTTCAAAAAGCTAGATCTGTATGATCATACAAATTCCTGCTCTGTCATATTTTCTTCTGTGTTATCTCTGGAAACCTTGCATAAGCCTTGTACACTTTGGTTTATAGCTTCTAGATATTATCAAAGGCAGCTCCCTACAGGGCATTCTACAAATAAACAGAAATAAATTGCCTTCCAGGTTGTTAAAGGAAAATTAAAACCATACATGAAGCTGTAAGGACAACTTTCCCTAGTATCTAAATGATTCCATATGACCTAATGAGTTCCACTACACCATCAGCTTGCAGAGAGCTCAAGAAATACAGGATATGTGAATACTGTGTTGAGGCTCTCAACAGATGGTAGTTAGCTGGGTCTTAGATCACAGAATCACATGGAATCAGAGAATGACTGAGGTTGGAAGGGACCTCTGGAAGTCATCCGTCTTGTCCAACTGCCCTGCTTAAGCAGGCAGATAGACAGACTTCGGTTATATTTTAGAAGACTGAGGTTCTTGATAATCCATAATGCCTTTTTTTTGGGGTGATATCCAACATCATGTGCCACCACTATTGGCTTAATCCATAATGCAGGTGCTTATCTAGGTACCTTGATACAGACATGTACTAATAAATACAGTAAGCACTAGACCTGCATTAGATTACAAAAAAACTTGAACTGGATTTTATGGGGCCCAGATTTAAAGTACCCTAGATGCTTGCCTTGACAGAAGTATTTTTCAGTTGTAATCTTTAAAAATGAAGTTACCTCCAATCACAGCTGAATCGCTTCTGACTGCATTGGTGAGAGGCTCTCTTTCATCTGCCTTCCCAAAAGGATCTGCAGTTGGTTAAACAAAACAGGGCTTATTTTTTTGTATCAGCTATATTCATTTTCTCTGTGGCTTAGACAGAAACATCCTCTTACCCTCATGAATTCTAATCTGTTTTCAAAAGATGTGATTTGGGGGCTTGGAGAATTGAACCAGAAAGCTCTCTGAAAAATAAAGTGAGTTTGCAGGACAATTTTCTTCTACATCTTCAGGAGCAAAGTCTGTTAACGGTGTATTTAAAAGGAAACAGAAAGGCTCACACTAACATCTGAAAGTGTTGTCTCAGTTTATCGGTAGAAGAATCAGAGAGATATTTGAACTAAATAGCCCATTGGGAGCTTTTCTCAGTCAGAGATTTTTTTTTTTTTTTCCCTTTTTTTTTTTTGATACCTAGAAACAATATCAGAAAGAAGCAAAAGGAAAGGAAGGCTAGACACACTTAGACCTGACCTATGTTTGTTTAGACCTGATCTATGTTTGTGGATGCAGACCTACAAGTCAAATTCAATCCCATAAAGAGAAGCAGTCTCTGCTTGGGACAGCTTCTCAGAAGGGGTATTTTTCTCTCCACTGCGGAAATGCAATGGTCAAATTGAATTCAAAACAGAGAGGGGGCAGAAATTAATTCCTATATCAAAGGCTCCTCAATGTTGGAGCTCTCTTGTACCCTATCTATAAATGACTCCTGTCAAAACACTGGGCCAAACAGTCTACATGCTGGCAGTTTCAAATTCAGATCCAAACGTGAGGTGTGAGGCCCTCCCTGAAGTCAGTGGAGTTACGGCAGTGTACCTGCTTTAGTCCTGCGTGTTTCAGAAAATGCTGTGTTTTCTACTGCTAGCTGAATCCAGCTTTTCTGCACCTTCACAGGTTTTTTTTTTTTCCTTTCAGCTCACCCTCTCCTTTGTCAAGATTCCTATCTGTGTTTCTTTCCTTTACAAGTCTCCAGGCTATCATACAGAATATGTACATCGGAGTTATGGATGACTGTCTCTGCTATATATTATACTGCTTTGCCAAACTTATCTTTCCGATGCAAGAGATAGAAGCCTAACGGAGAAATTTGGTATTGCAAGGTTTATTGTAATTGAACATCCTTGTCTTAGTAGCTGATTCAGCCATGTTTTGGTATATCATTGCCCAAGATGATGTTTTATATTGTGTATCAGGAGGACATTTCAAATTTGTGTATCAGGAGGTGCTGAGTTTGTAATGATGGCAGCTTTGGGCTATTTTGGTTCTTAAAGGGGACACTTTATCCTGATACCATCCTGATACATCACTGATACCAGCCACAAAGATGTTCAGAAGGCATTAGCTTCAAAGAGGCTTTCATGTTTTAAAAGATGCAACTACTGCTAGTTTTAGGGGTGGAAGTATTTATCATCAAACACATCCATACTGAAAAGTCAGGGTTCCCCAAACCTGCAATCCATTGACTGAGCTAGAGGCATAAAATGGACTTCTGGCGACAACTGAACACCTCCAGTGTGCCCATTATCAATATGGATGGTAATTGCCAATGACAGAATTGGACACTCAGGTTGAGACCTATTTACAAGAGGCCCCTTGCTTGGATATTGGGTGCCTATAGTGATGTTACCAAGAAACAAATAGTCATGGCAATGCTTCATCTCATTTGCCACATTTGTGGGACTGGAACGGGGGTAAAAAACTTTGTCTTACACATAAATATAGATAGCATCATAGAAAAGGTTAGGCTGGAAGGGAAATAGGGAGGTTATTCAGCCTAATCTCAAGTATTTGAGCCTAAGCTCAAAGCAGGGCCAAATTCAAAGTTAGATCAAGGTTACTCATAATTTTGTACATCATGAGTAGGTTAATCTCCTTTATTTTTCAGTATCTCAGAGCTAGTTATATAAATAAAAACTAGTAAAAACTAGTTTTTCTTTAGTCAAACAGAGGAAAAGAACCTACAGATACTTTATACCCTAAAATGGCTGTCAAAGATGGACAGTGTGATTCACCTGTTTCTTTCCACAAACTAGAAGAGGTGGGTAATCATTATTTTAGACTCAAGATGATTTAACTTTCAGATACTGGAAATTTGGTGAGATGTTCTCTACTCCAGCCCTCAGCTGGCACTAGTGAAATTGGTTACAATAAAAATTCATATGCATTGAACATCAGTCTTCCTGTACCAAAGAAAAATCTCCAGCTGGTATCTGGTGCATGGTATTAGTCAAATAGAGTTATGAAAGACTATTAACTATGTATGAAAAAAGCATGAAATTAAATTTCTACCTTAAATATTATATAAGATGTCATTTATGCCTAAAAGATTATGTAAGAACCGACACTAAATGCTGTTAAAGCTCTACTATTTTTTGGTGACTGCTACCAGACTTTAAGCACTGAGAGGAAACCAGAAAAAATGTTGGAGATCAGTTTCAGAATGGAGGCCAACAGATGTAGGCCTTAAAAATTATGTTTTGCCTGAGAAATAAAATCAGGATACAAGGAGAGGAGGGTTTGTTACAGAGTAACAGATGGCTTGTGACAGCAGAACCATCTCCAGTGGGAACACGATAAACTCTGATGCCGAGGAAAAGCAATAGTGTGTCTTATCTGAGACCTCAACAGGACATCCTCCACCTTTTAGGTAAAACTGGTGACATTACAGTGTGAATCACTGTGGTTAAAAGCATTGCTGAGGTCAGAAGACCCCTCTGGAAATCATCTAGTCCAAACCCCTACTCAAATCAAGGTCTATTACAGCAAGTTTCTCAGGGCTGTATCCATTTGGGTTCTGAATATATTCAAGGATGAAGACTTCACAACCTCTCTGGGCTTCCTGCCACCTTTGCTACACTTTCTGCTCATTGGCATGAACCATTCTTGATCTGGGAGAAGGTGACCCTTGAACCAGCAATCCTGGACCCCTCTTCTCACTAGGGTTGTATCCCATGAGATTCTTCCAGATCAGAGGTTGTTCTACTGAAGTCTGGGGTTGCAGTCACTCTCTCTGCTTTTCCTTCCTCTCAGGATCCTGAACTCCACCATCATAGCCAAGGCTGTCCCGGCACATCCCTGGCCAGTTCCTCCTTGTTTGGAAGTATCAGGTCCAGCACAACTTAGCACAGTGAGACAGGGACTTGCACTGCTTAAGTTGCCTTTCAGAAGCAAAATTTTTCTGTGTAGTTTCTGACTTGTGAAAGTCTTTGGCATTTTTTACTTTAAATGCATGAAGACCTGCTCTTCAGCTAGAGTAGACAGACAGCTCAAGACTCTATCATTCACTCAGCTGAATCCACTCTAGCATTACAGTATTTTAATATACAAAAAAAAAAAGCATAGTAAAAGCCAATTACCTCTATGTCATCAGTGTAGAGTTCAGAATACATGTGTCTTGCTCACACCTCTACATGTGCCTCGGCAAGGAAGAAGGTGATTTGCAGATCTTTGTTAAATATCAGAACCACAATAAGTCACCTTTCATTCTGTGTTTCCTAATCAGAAAGAGCATGTATGGACAACTGAGCTGTGAGTGAATGGATTTTATTGTATATCTGTCTGCTAGGAAACTTTCTTGAAGACAAGAAGTATTGCTCTTTGAAGAAAAGAGCTTCAATTTTTTTCAAGTTATAAATATAGAAAGCTTTTTTCATACCTTTAAAGAGAGATTTCCTAGAGGGCTATTTTGTTGTATCTGTACATTAGAAAATTGACACAGACATGGATAGTCAACTTTGATGTTCTATTTTTCTTCTCAGACACTCAATAATGAGAAATTGGGAACTGATGAATTGAGACATAAGCAGTGAATTTGAAAGTTAATCCTTAACTCTGTCTTCTTTTTATTTCTTAAAATGTGTCCTTTCCATGTGTAAATGTAACTTTCAAGTACATCTATACAAAGCATAATTTGCTACAAGTTGGAGGGTTTTTTTTAACAAGAATCTACTGCCCAGTGCTCTTACTATAGCATATAAAGACATGAAGTCTTCAGAACTAACTTGTTCTAAAGATCTTATTCAGGCTTTAATCAACTCTAGTGTGCATAGTGAGGCAGTAGTGTCAGTTAATTCATCATATTGAGAGGAAATAATATTTTAAAGCACAGAGTGGCAAAGACAGGGATGAGCTTTTATAATAATTCTGCATTCTGATGTAACAGTGCTTAACCTTGACAATAGAGTGCAACTGATTTAAAGCTTTAAGCATTTAAGTCCAAATATGCTACACTCTGTGTTCTGTCCTGCAGTTCTGAGCCTCAGGTTTTACTGCTTTTAACTCTTCAGAAAAATTAGATCATCGAGGTGACAAATCACAGGGCAAGGAGTTCATATTTTCAGTATTGTTGGCCGTTTGGTATTTACAAGACACATTTCTTCTGTGCATCAGGGCAGATACTTTAGACAACTCTGGGTGGTGAGAAGGAAGTTGGGGAGTGGGGAGAAGCACGCACGCACACACTGGCAGCCGCTCTCCACAGAGTAATCAGCAGACCTTTTCCCTATGCAGAATGCTAATAGCATCATTTGTTTTCTGCTGAATATCTTAGGCAGAAGCTGCAGGAAATGGGGATTTGATGCAAGTACAAATGTCAAAGGAATCATATTATGATCTAAACCAGAGCTTTATTAGTTATCAGAAAAGAGAAAGTGGCTTCATAGGTCAAGGGGCAAAAAATAGCCCTTAATTTGTACCCCTCTCTAGTCATTAAGAATTCTGCCACATCCACTGGTGACTAAAGCAGCAACTTGATTGCCCCTGTTCCTGGTGACAACACTTCCAGCTGCTCTGAGTTTCCTTCTCTGCATACAAATTCACATATGCAAAATACTTAAGATTCCCAGAGGACAGTTTCAGGATTGCAAAAGATAAACAAACCATTGGGATCGTCTTACTGGTACTGCTCAAGTAGCGCTCCTTCTCTTTAGCCTGAGAGAATAAAGTACAAGCATTCAATGGAAGTCACACACGTGTCGAGGGGTTTGTACAAGGAGTTTTTGTTTGTTTCTGCTAGGGTGGGAATAAATTTGATTTGTTTGTTGTACGACTCCTATTTCTTCACCACCACTGGGATGCGGAATCTGTGTAACATTTATATTCTCCTTTGAGATCTGCAGCACTGGAGCTATCTAGAGTGGACAGGAATGGCAAATCAGGTGCACAACCATACTTCCAATGCTGTTTTCACTATGGCTTTGGGAATTGTTTTTTGTTCTAGGCATGTTTGAGGCAAACCGCTAACTTAGTCTGAAAACTTTTAGTACTATGACTTTTAAAGGGGCCTTGACTAATCCTAATGCCCATCCTCAACACTACTAATTCTGAGAGAAAAGGCAACTTCCCATTCTAACATTTGCACTACCACAATTGCATGATAGCAAAAAGGAAGGAAGCCTTACTCTACAGTATCCATTATATTCCCTGTTTTCCTCTTGGCAGGACATACCTGATGAGGAATATATTGTAGTTACTGTGTTCACATCAGCTTCCATTATGGACGCACAGTTCGATTCAGTCAAAGAGCCTTTGACAGTCACGGGAGCAACGCTGGGATGGCGTAAGGCAGCTTTCAGGGGAGCAATGTGATTGTACTGAACAGAGGACAGGCAGCCAGTGAAACCATAGGCATTTGCCTTTGAGACTTCAGGGTCCAGTGACAAAGTATCTGCAATACAACCAGAAAACACTCTGGGAATTATCTGTTTTAGGAAGGCATTAAAAAAATTAATCCTTTTTTGCCTTACCCACCTCTTTTACTTCTCGTCATCCAATCTCAACTGTTCAGGTTCGCCTTCAGCAGCTTACAGGTTGCCCTTGGCCTGACTCACGAAGTTCCCATCCCCAGTCCTTTCCCTACAATGCTACTTACATTGAATCATGTTGCACAGGACATAAAAGCCTGCATTGTGCTTCTTTCCTCATCCATTTTCTCTACTGTTTGACAATATCTAACACATCAGAGGTGCTAACCATGGCAATAATAATAATAAGCAGTAAAAATAGCAACACTGAGTATTACAGGATCCCAGGGATGATGTTCTTTAACTTTTTTTGCATCAGTTTTTTGCATCAACATCAGTTTCACAGATATGGACCATATCTTCAAGGCATTCCACCTCCTCCACTCTTTTAATGAAGGAGCCTACTCTCTGTTGTCTATGAGCCAGGCTCTCACTCTGCTAGCCCCATTCCACAAGTAAAACAGAAAGCAAAACTATACCTCTTTTTATCTAAATCAAATCCAAAAGCAATATCTCCATGCTCTTTTCCAGCCTGAAGATGAGATAGCAGCAATTAATTTATTTGTTGGTCTGTGTTCATTTAAATTTCACAAAGAGATAGACAATTCAAAGGTAAGTGGGTTTTATTTAGTTCCAAATGTTTTAATATCAAAGATTGTTTGGGAAAGTCGGTGAAGGACAGTGAAGCCATCTTCCCTTTCCTCTAAGCTCTCATTTATTTACTTTCCAGAAATTGAAATTCATAATGCTCAGAGGTCTGTAACATGATGCACCTTATATCTAGGTCAATCAAACAAGAAAAAAACAAACCACAAATGCACACATATATAGTATCAAAACTTATTCAAAGCCTTAAGAATTACCTTCTAATGAAAAAAACTTCTAGCATTGAAAACTTTGAAAATACTCCCAATGACATTGGAAAATAAGGATTCCCAGCTTTTGAAGTTTAGTTTCAAAGCTTGAAAGAGTAAGATGCTAAACTTTAAAATAAGGTCCAATTTTTCCACTATCATTCAAATACAAGGAATTTACAAGCTTTCAGCCAAAAGGATTTAGGAAAAAAGTAGATCTTCTCTTATAACTGACATTACTACCTGTATTACATAAACTTACTTTATATATAATAAAATACACTGAAATCTTAAAACTAGCCCAAATCACACATTGTTTTGGTGCTCAAGATCTGTGACCAGTATTGTCATGCAGTCAGAGGGAATTAGCTGAGAAAGATTTCTAATTATGTTTGAATGTCTTCATGGAAGTGTAACGTGGAAGAATTTGGCTGCTTCACAGCAAAGCAAGGTGCAGTGTGAGCTTGCTCTTCAAGGGGTCTTACAGGAGAGATGCTCAGTCTGCAGAGCTGTCATGGGGACAGCCTCTGGGCTGTGAGTAACTGCAAGAGAGATGCGAAGGGGAACAGTGAGACTTTGTTGCTGGCAAAACTGTAGCCTTACCGAGGTTCAGGTTTGCCTTCTCAAAGCGCGTAGGAATTGCCTGCATTCAGGTTTTTAATGAGATTTTGGCAGGGGTGTTATAAAACAGATGAAGAATTGTTTCCAAGTTTCTGCAAGAAGGCTTATATAAAACTAAAAGACTGATTTACAGTATTTGCCACCGTTGTTGAATTTATAAAACCCTTTGTAAACATTCCTACTCTCAGCCTTTCTTGTTTTCTTAGCTCTGACACAAAAGGTGGATTTGTTGGTATCTTTTAGTCATCAGGCAATCTAAATTGCTTCGTTCTGCCCCAATGTGCAAAATGTAAAGCCTAAGAAATAATGAATTCCTTTTTCATGGTACAGTAGTTTGAAAAGTCTAAGATACAGTACATTTGAAGGCTTTTTTTAAAAAGTCAAATTAAGGGCCAGTTCCAGGAGCCTTTTGCCAAAGTAAGCTTTGCATGAATGAGAACTAGGAGATTTGTTGTTGAAAGGCTTTGAAATTTGAAAAAAAAGAAATCAAAGAACAAGCCAAAACCAACCCCAGAGTCCTCTAGTAAAAATCCCACGTGCACAGATATAGTTTGCTTTATTATATGGCTTTAGGTGCATGCCTTATGTCGTTCAGAAAGTGGGGCTTTCACTGTTCTCAACAAGAGACCTGCACAACTTGGATGGGAACAACTTGTGCTGCCCTCTGAATTCTTGAGTGGATAATGTAAATCTGTGATTATGACATGGTTACCTCTGTGAAAGGCTTATTAAAGGCCACTCTGTCACTTGAAGTCTTTAAATCATGATAAAAATGTTTTTCCAAAAGATATTTTCACTACATGACACTGTGTTCAGTAAGAGAAGCAACCTGGTGAAGTTCCAAGGTCTGTGTTGAAGCAAGGTCATATGAAACATCAGCGGCTTTCCTCTGACCTGGTTATGCTGTGAATGTTTCCCTGCATTTGACTGGCCTGGAAAATCATATGGAATTGCTGCTGATGGCTTGGTTTGATCTTCTGACATTTTAGCATTACATTTCTGTTCTCGGTATTGGAGACCAAGTTACTTTGGATGATTTCTACACAGTGGGCAAGAAGGCAATCTTTTTTGGCTTTTGAGTAATTTAACTGTTCATTCTCCACAACTTAAGTTTATCCATATTTTTAGGAAGTACTTTTTAAGCTTTGTCTGCTGAGTTGTGCATAAGTTGGCCTGGCTTCTTGCTGGGTCCTCCTCTAGCTGCTCCCTGGAAGCTGTATGCAGTGTCACAGCTCAGTAAGTTTTGTGTTGGTTTTGCTTTCCTGTTTTCCATGCATTTGCAATGGCTTTCTGTGATAATGAGGATTAAGTTTAACATGGAGTTGTAATTTTTAAACTTTATTGATTGTATCAACATAATTTATCTGCTGATTCATTCCACTTCACCGAAACAGACATCCTGTTCCATTGCTGTTTCTTTGTGCACCTCTGCCATATACAACACACTTGTTTTAAGATCTTAAATAAATAAATCAATTTTAAGTCTTAATATCTCAGTGATGGGGAATTAATTTTCATCAAAAATAGAATTCTGCTGGAATTCTCTAGGACCAAGCATTAAGCTGCTCAGCAATGTATCAGCAAATTGACATAGTAAACGATAACTGGTATGACAGGTAACAGGAATCAAAGAGAAATCAAAAGTTATTTTCATGCAGGGAGGGTGGCTCAAAAGACCTTCTTTCTAGAGATACCACTGTGGAAAATGGGACCACAAACATTATCCAAATATTTCTGTTCTTTCTTTATAAACAGTCATTTCATGTCACTCAACTTTGAGCACAAAGTTGACTTGTGTGCTCACTTACATCCACGAAGGCCCATCATGGATTTCCTTAATCAAAAATTTATTTATAATGTCAGTGAGAGCAGACATAGCCTGTTTAAAATGTCTATGCCGTAATTAATTAATTAGTCTAAGTGAATCACTGGTAGAGGTGCAAAGGGTAATTTACTTTGTATGCTGAAACACTGGTTGTGCTTTTCTTGAGTCTGAGAAACAGAAAGATGACTTTTGTGGGAGTTAAAGTGTATCCATCACCTCGTTTTGCCAAGGTGCTGAACAGCACTGGAAAGATTACTTCTTGGACACTGTCACTAGATTTGAGCCCATGACCTTGAAGTAAAAGACTCGCAGTCTCCACGCTGCACTTGTCTCAGAAGAGTTGAGTAGCAGGTACTGTGTAGTTACCTTGAAAAATATGCTGCTGTGTCCTTCAACAACCTCAGCAAACATTGCTGATACTAGCTGTTAATTTAGAAAGGGCAGAAAGCATATCTTGGATTAGACTGGAACCCACAGAAAGGCATCTTTGGAGTAAGGTCATTTCCTGGCATGATCCTGCCACAAAGGCAGTGGAGTGAACAACACAGAAATTTTTCCTGGTTAGAACCACTGAAGTCAACTGGTTTGGCTCTTGCTTAAGAAAAGAATGACTTTGAACAGGAGACAAGCTCCAGGCATTCAATGTACCTTCAAGACACTTTTGAAAAAGCAAGGGACAGCAAGAACAAAGTAAAGGTACTTTTTCTCACAAGTTTTCCCAGGAATGAGCAGAATGCTCCAGGATTTGCTTGCTGGCAATTGAACCTTTTGTGCCAAGAGGAACATTTGAGAATTTTTGTTTCATAGGCTTAGCAGAGGTAATTTCAGACATGCATTTAGTATGTATTCTTAAAGACAGTTTGTCATCAAAAATGAAGCACTGCTTAGAGTTGCAATATGAAATTCATTACATGCCACAGTTTTTGACATTTGAATCCTAATCTGTCACAGCGCATCCAGCCCTATATGATTTTGCATGGGCTCAAAATATAATCTATAAAAAGAAGAAAATATGCAAGAAGATGGAGACACGATGTGCAAAAAAATACATGCTTTTCTCAGGAGCAGACAGCTAAAATCAACTCAAGTAGCAAGAATTCAGACTAAAAATAAAATTTCTGGATAGAAGTAGGTGACCTTGGACACTTATTTAGGCAGCATTATCATCAAGAAAATGGGGATTTAACCATGGTGTTATAATCATATGGTAAATGATATTGCCGGGGAGAAAGTCTGAATAGATTTGGTCTCTTTGACAGAGACATGATGGCATTATTGGCTTAGACCTTGGATTGCTTGAAGTGTCTGGGGTAGCCAAACTTTGCTTATTTAACTGCTTCCATCTTGGTCCCAAATACCTCTCCTATTTTATCCTAAGTAGTCATTTCCATTTTCCTTAATGTTTTACTAGGCTAATAGAAGGAAAACCAACAACTGTTAAAGATGGCCTATAATGTACCCAAGAGATCTTTTTCTGGGGTATGGTCCTTCTAAGAAATAGGTATTTAGGGCATGAAAAGTCTGCAGTAAAGAGCTTTGCAATGACCAGAAGAAGAGTCCAGCCAATATCTCTTACAGCCATTGCTGTATTATTCATAATGCTAGAGTACAATATTCCAAGATTGTGACTTTAAATTTCTCAAGCAAGTTGTAATCTGGTGAGTTTAAAAAAGGGAATGACTTTCCACCAAAAAAATGGACTTAAGTCTTTTCCATAAAAACTCTCTGAAATGAGATGCTTCTTTAGGGAAGCTTTTGTATCTCAGAGTTAATGCCAACTTACCCCTTCTGAATGAATTATCCCGTTATCATCTCCCCCAGTATAATACTACTCTTGGACGAATTGCTATGTGATCTCTTCAGTGTATAAATTCCATTTTCTTCTTGTGAACTTTTAATAAGAAAAGCTATTGTAGAAATCGTAAGAATTTTACTGCACCTACATAATGATTTTAATAAAATTACTTTCCAGATAAACTTTCATCTACGTGCACTTTATATAAAAGCTGAATGATTCAGTGGAAAGACTCCTACAACTTGAGTGTGTTTTAGCTCAGGCTTTTAGAGATAAAAGATATCGTGGTCATGTGCTAGACTACACAGTTCTTTACACTGCCAGTGTGGGAAGGGCTGCTAATTCATCACTCTGAAGACACAAGTAAATTAGGTCAACATTAATAGGTGCTAAAGAAATCTTTGCAACCTTTTTCTTTAGAATACTCTTGAATCCCTTTCAACACTACTATTTTACTCTGGTACCACTACACAGCTAATATATTAAATTGTTCGGAAGCAAATATGCAGACGGTGAGATTCACTTCTGTGCATCAGTGATTATTTTTCCAGGGACTATAATGATGAAAGGTTTAGACATGTTGGGACACAGTAAGAAGTTTTCAAAGATTCATTAAGGTCAACCCCGAAACAAATAAATTATATTTTCCATTGGGATAGCAGCTTTTTCTAGACAAGACCTAAGCATATGCAAATGTGTCTCTGAGATCAGAGAATTACAGAATAATTTAAGTTGAAAGACACCTCTGAAGGTCATGCAGCTCAATCCCTTGTTCAAAGTGGAGCCAGTTTCACAGTTAGGTCAGACTGCCAATAGAGATCATGTGGTTAAATACAGCAGTATGATCTCTGCAAGGAGTACTTAAAGTAAATGAACTGGGACTCTGGTTAAGATTTCACTGAGGCTTTGCCATAAACTGTATGACCCACTTGGGGCCCGAATCCAGTACTCACTGAAGTCCATGGAAAAATTCCCATTGATACCGATCAGGTTTGAATGGGTTCTTTTGTATCTTGCCTCTATATTTGTGAAGTAAAAATGACAACAAACTACAGGATAATAATATTTTTCTATTGCTGTTGGATCCTGTAAGGATGAATTCAACAGACGTCTGTTGGCTACTTGAATGCTACTTCTTTTTACTCCCTTGTCTTCAAAGCCACACTTATATTTAGATTGATCTTTCTAAGGCAGCTATATGGCCCCATTACTGTGGATCTGAACAGCTCACAGCCTTTAATGCTTTTATCCTTCTAGCACCCCTCTGATGTAGGGATGTTCTATTATCCGTGCTTTACTGATAGAGAACAGAGATAGTAAAGCTCAGATTGGTTCCAGTGGGAATAAAATGCCTGCTTACCTTTATACCTGCACATAAATGGCTTGCCCAAGGTAATTCAAGCAGTCTGTGGCAGAGTGAGTGTCCCTATGTTTTGAATTCCAGGTGAGCCTCCTCTGCCTTAAATGGAGGGTTTTTTCCTGGAATTCAGAGCTGGGTGTAGGGCAGCCATTGGAAAATACAGCAGAATTGAAAAGCAGAAAAAAATATCAGGGTTTAAGTAGCTTTTGACTAAAGGAACTGTAATGGGGTTGGAGGGGGTAGAAGAGGGGGAAACTATTATTTAGAAACTGGTCATTGTATAAAAGTGCACTTTTCAAAAGTTCCAGCTGTGCTAAAATGGTTATCATAAGAAAATCTGGTGAGGAAGAGGTTTCAAGCTTTTATGATGTCCTGCTGGAAGCTCTCTTTGAGATTTCTCAGCCAGTGGGAAATGAATGGTGGAGTCAAGAAAGAAGGTGGTATAATCAGCTGGTTAAGCAGCCAGGATCAGGCTGCTAGAGCAGGCAAATGAGCAGTGGTGTGACAGGAAAGAAGAGGATAGAGAAATTTTCAGAAAAGTATAGCACAGATATGTAGGACACATAGAACAGAGGGTTTTTTATATAGTTCTATTTCAGTGGACACACAAATGTTCCTAATGAATGCCTTTAGGTACCTAAATCCCAGTGGCATCCAAAACAAACTCTACAGGAAGTCTAGGGCTACTTTGAAGCATCACATGCCCCTGGAAGTTTATGCTTTGCGGAGGGGATGAACAATGACAAGGAAGAACTTGGAGGATATTGGTTTAGGTCACCAGTATTCCCCTTCTGGACAGACATCATTAAAAGAAGTTATAGTCAACATTTTACCCATATAATAGTATAAATGATGGACATAATTATGTAAGTTCTACATTTCTAAAATGACAAGGTCCAGATCTTCTCTTGACACAACAAGGCAATACTCTTGACTTTGTAGCAGGGATTTTTGAGACCTTTTTTGCCAGCATGGGACAGTGTACAACCTGAGTAAGTTTGGAGATGATACAAAATGGGGAAGAGTGGTTGGTAGATCAGATGCCACCATTCAGAGGGACATGACAAGCTGGAGAAATGGGAAAACAGATGAAGTTCAACAAAGGAAATGCAAAGATCTGCAATTGGTTTAGGAATAACCCCATTCACCAACATTGGTTGGGGCTGACCAGATGGAAAGCAACTTTTCAGAGAAGATATGCATGGAGGTTCTGGTGGACAAACCGACCATGAGCCAGAAATGTGCCCTTGCAGGAAAGGCATGCAGGGTTGCCTTGGGAAGAGCATTGCCAGAAGACAGAAGAAGGTGATCCTTCCCCCATACTCTGCATGAGTGTAACACTACCAGAGTGATGGGTCCAGTTCTGGGCTTCCCAGTTGAAAAAAGACATGGACTTACTGGAGTAAGTCCAGTGAAGGGCTGCAAAGATGACTAAGGGACTGAAGCATCTTTCATATGAGGAGAGGCTTGATAGAGCTGGGACTGTTCATCCTGGAGAAAAGACTCAGTGGGATTTGTGTTTGTGTGAGGGCACAAGGACTCTACTCAACACAGCTACAGCTGTGGGACAAAACCTGGAAAATGAAATCCTGACATAGAAGAAAAAGTTTGCAGAAATTCCCTTAACATATGAAAAAGAACCCAGAATTAGGATTAGGCTGGAATTAAAGTGACTTGCTGGGATGCACTGTGTGTGATTGCTGGTACAGCAGTAAGACCTCCCACCATGTGGATGGCCAAGTTCATGGCTTCGGTGTCATGACAGAATATGAACTATTGCTATTATTATTACTATTACTAAAATGAAATCCCAATAAACTTTGGGGAAAGAGAGAAATAACAGAAGGATACATCCATTAAAAGCCATCTGGAGACAAGTCCGTGGTGTTCAGTGAAACTGAATGCCAGACCTCTGGAGATATATCCAGGCTTTTTGGCTTTGCAACAGCCATGCACGTGTAAAGTTAATCATATTTTTGTGACTAAATCTAGTTTCTCTCCATGATGCTGAGCTGTACCTTGTCAGCTTGCTGGCTACATGTTTGAAGGTCATTGTGCTATATTCCATCTTGCTGGTTAGAAAAGCCTTGGTTTATTGATTTGGTATCTATAGCTGGAGCTTTAGGTAGAGGTCATAATGAGCAATGTTCTTCTAGTTTTTCAGTACTACAGCTGACCACTGAAGAAATGAGATTTTTAGCTTAGCTCTGACTCAGGCTTAAAAGTGCTAGGTCCTCAAACCTGTCCACAAAGGCTTGGAAGACTGCTGCATTCTGAACAAACATAAAATATAATTAAGGGGAAAATCAGTTCCTGCCCTTAATCTACTTCATAAAACATGACGCAGAATGCACTAATGTCATTATATACAATTATATTTCACAAGTAGACACTAGAAGCTGTCTACAGTTTGTGTCTAGCTACCAGTCCCACAGGCTTTGGGTGCTATTAATAAAATATATAAAATTGTAATAGTGAAACAGATGTCAGGCTTGATATGGAGGTCTAATTCTAACGAAGGACTAGAATGCCTATAACCAAGGAAACATTTAGAATCTTACTAGGAATGAATAAGACTCTTGTATAAAGTAAAATAAAATACTTGACAACAAAATAGAGGAGTTCTACTTTCCAAATTTCAGGAGGAGTTTTCCTGGTCTTGTAATGGCTTTGTAGTGCAGAGGGGTAAAGATGAAGAAGGTCCACACACAGAGCATGCAGAATTGTGGCCTCAGAGCTATACGTAATATAAATATTCCTTGCAGAATTCAAATGGACAAAGACTGGGAGTGAAAAAAGGGTAGAGAGGATGAAGGCTCACAGTGCTGTTGTTCTTATTGTTAGGAAACAGAGATGGCTTCAGAGGAGCATGCTGTAGTCAGCAAAATGACATCATTAGACTAAGATGCCACCCTGTGCAGCCACACAGGCAGTATGAATCACTTTACTGGAGGGAGCAATGGGAAAAGTTAATATTGCTATCAGTCCAAACAAATAATGCTGCCAAATTTTTGCATAGATGAGATATACAAACAGGAGTACTGGAATGCTCAGGCCAACTTCTACAGCTAAACCAGCCAACCAAAACCCCAACAGTATTAAAAACCCAACACGTTGCACAGGTTAACTCCAGCACTATAACTACTGATGAATCAGGAATATTTTTAGTAGAACCTACCTGTGACCTTGCCCAAGGTGAGTGATTTGATGGCCTTAAAATCAATCTCGGAAAAGTTGTGTTTGAGTTTGAGAACTTGATCAACCTGGAAGAGGTCAATAAAATTAGTTCATTACAACAGCATGTAGACATCCCTAGATCTCTCTGTACTGCAAACTTCTGGGAACGCTCTCAGCTGCAAATCAGTTAATTCTGCCCCCAAGCGTGATTCAGTTTCTAAAGATAGCAAAGTGAATGTGCTTTGATTTTAGCATGAGAAGCTGAAAGGTACACCAGAACAGTCATATAAAGAGCTTTGAAGAAACTTCCCCTGCAGAAAAGCTTAAAATGTTTGACACTGAAATTCCCCTGCTTCCCAAAAACCATGTCTAGTCACTTCAGAATACACTCAAAGGAGGCCTCTCTATTGTGAAGAATTAGCTCTGCATAGAAGAAAATCACAGTGCAGCAGACAACAGAAGACTAGTACTTGAGGAAAACCCTGGCTTTTAGCATAAGCCTCCTTCGTAGATAATCGGCCCTACCCACCCTTGTTGCATGCTAACTGTGTTATCACTTTACCACCCAGCCATGGAAACTGTAGAGGAAAGAAAAACTGAAGCTCCCTGTGTTTCTGTCTCCTTCTAATTCTATTCCTTAACACACAGCTTCTCTGTTAAACGACTTCTCTGACACCCTTCCCTCTTAAATGACTGCCACCCAGATTCTAGGCAATTTGTTTCGTAATATGAACTGCTATAATTAGCCTCAGAAGGAAAGCAGAAGGAGCAGTAAGATGGTCCTCTTCTCCCTGCCTTGGAAAAGCAGGTGATGCAGGGAAACAAGGCAGAGGAGGATTCTCGTCTCTCATGAGGTTGTCACATTCAGCCTGGTTTGCTTCTAGCAAAGGGACAGGGCATTGTCATGCACATGGTGGCTGCACCCTGTGCTCCCTCAGCTCTTCCTTTTTGAGAGGACAAGGCAGCTGGGGTCACATTCTCCCTTGGGGCACATACCCTAAATGAAATTACATTCACAGGTGCTCATTTCTCAGCTATTTTTCTCCCTTTGGCAGCTTTTTAATGATCCATACTGTGTGCTTCCTCTGGGACTACAGGTTACACAGACATCCCTAAGCTCCAAAACCATTCCAATGGTCCAGATGAACTTCTGGCCAAAGATGTTTCCTAATTCACAGATTGTCAGAGTCAAGAGAAGGATCACTCAATGGAAAATATCATGGTTGGGCACTCTTTGGAGCAGGGTCTGGATGGAGCTTTGATCTAACCTACAGGGCTGTTCTGCTGCTGGACCAGCTTTGGTTGCACCAGATCGACGTAAAACCTTTGCCTCCTGCTGGTGATCAGGCATTGAAATCAGTGGGTCGGTTTGTGGCATGTAGTATTATTTAACATAGCCTAAGCCATGGCATACCTGAATGATGAGCTCTCTGCCTTCTCTGTTAATCTTCACATGGTGCAGCTCTCGGTTGGCAAAATTTCCAGAGTCAATGGTGAAAATGAGGAGCCCGTCTTTACTCAGCTTGTATCGAACCTGTAAACTTCCTTAAAAGCAGAGGAAAATTCTATGTATAAACCCCATGTCAATAATGAGATACTGTTCAGTACCTTTGTGCAACATATAACTCATTTTCTTTTTATTACAGTGGAGTAACGAGGTTAAAGAGTCAAGAAAGAGGTTGAAGAGAAATGAAAGAGTTCAAACTGTAATGAAAAGTGTGAAAAAAATAATGCACTGGAAGAGTTTTCCTTCCTACTAGCTAACAAATTCTGCTACAGAGAAACAGAACTTAATTGAGTAACTAAGTATATCAAAGGAGAGTGTGTCTTGTCTGCACGTCAGACGTTTAGCGCTGCCACAAAAGCTGATCTACATTAGTCTGTTAAGGATCGCTTCCACCAGAGGGCATGCAGGTCTTGCACTGTTCTGTTAAACCAATATTGGTGGATTTTACTATTCCTTTTCATCAAGAAGTAACAGCCAATGCAGAAGACAGTGACAACTGTGAGAATTATAACTTAATTTCAAACATTTAAAGGCCCAGGCTCATTATAATATACATGCAGTACAAGAAAAGATATACTGTAAATGATTATACAGAAAAAATATTTTTACTTTGGTGTTCTAACATATTTGAAGAAATAAATATAATTAATATAAAAATGAATGTCAAACATCTCTTTCAGTCTTTGTATCAAAAAAAGCATTGTGGCTTGTGATAAATAACAGTAGCATAACAAATGAAAATGCACATGAAAACAAGGAATCCAATATGAATTTTAATCCTTCCACAAATGACTACAGGGGAAAAAAATATACACACATATATATAATTTAAAAGGAAAAGAACCTACTCTGATAGAATCCTTTCAAGCTTACTTTTCTGGGAATTAAGTAGCAGGGAAAAAAAAATTTTCTGAACTTTTGGAGCTCTTTTTATGCATCAGCAACCAAAATACATGGAACAACAGTGGTACCGTAGAGTTAAAAAGCTTTTCTGGGCTACTTTTTTACTGTCTCCAAGGAGAAAATAAACGTTGAAAGCACAACAACCCTGAGCAAAGGGTCCTTCATTTATTCCCTGTTCTGAAAATCATTATAAAACCCCTCCTATCTCCTTCCATTTCAGCGCTTCTGTTAGCACAAGTTCAAACTATTCCAGCTATCACTAGATTTTGATGAAGGCTACAGGCAAATGTTACTGTGCTGCATGATAGGGACCAACTCTTGTCACTGAAGGATGTGTTCACACTGGTTTAGCTCCAGGACCAGTCTCCGTTTGCAGAGGCAGCGCCTGCACGCCCACAACAATGCAGCGCTGTACACCCGCACGAGCTGCGGCGTATGCGTGGTGTGCTGCAACGCTGTTCAGAGGCACCTCGGGCCCCAGACGCAGTCTGGCTGTTTAATGAGGTGGATGAGCAGCCCTGCTTGGCTCCTATATCCAAGCCGTGGTAATTCTGCAAGACTGCTTGCAAGTCTAGAGTTAGTGAGAGAGGACCTGGGGCAGCTCTCCTTCACTCCACAGTGTGGACATACCTGCTCCCTTCAGCCTCCCAAGTCCTCCCTCAAGAAGGTCAGCTCTGTTGTCCTACAAGCTTCTGTAAAACCACTTTATAAAGAGCTTAAAACAACGTATAAACTTCCTGCAGAGGGGGAGTTTTGCCACCCTTACACAGCTCACAGTGAAGCTGGTAGTCCTTCCAGACTGGACCCAGAGTGCAGTTAAGATCATCCCTTCTCCTTTTCCCTCACCAGGATGTTTGGCTGCTCAGGCTCCTAAGAGCTGCACCCTTTGTAACGTACAGTATATCTCAGATGGGCACTGCCGCTCTCCAAGCTTCGGAGGATAGAAAACAAAGCTTCCAAAAATGAGAGGGAAAATGAGAATGAACTATGAGGATGAAGGCTCTTTAGCTGATTGAGGTGGCTGCTTTTAAAGTGAAAATAAATAAAAAAAGGAGATAAAAGGCATTTACTTTCTCACACATAGTCATAGATGTTAGAGGGGAATTTGTGAAGAGATCAAGGTCAGTTAAAAAATGATAAATTATTCAGTGTGATATTATAGGTCCTGATTCACCTGCTCCAAATCATACTGCAAAGCTTCCATCCCCTCATTGCATAGCCAAGACAAGGAGCTACTGTCTATCACAATTAATGCCACACTTAAAGGTCCAAACTTAAATAAAAATCCCATTTTCTGGCACTGAATGAAAGATGCATCAACGGGGAATAACAGTGTAAAGATCTTACAATCACTTTACTCTAGAAAGACATGAGAAAAGAAACCCAAGTGCAAGGAAGTTAAGGGACCTTCTTCAGACTTGCTCGTTAGGGCAGTGGGAGAGTCGATAGAAAATTGAAATGTTGCCTGATCCTGTACACCATAGCTAAGATGACCACACAGAATAAACTGAAACTAAGATGTGATAGTAGAACAGATCGGTCCACACTAAAAATCGTGTCCCAGCAGAAGTACTTTATAGGCTGCCTCTTACCCAGAGCCTTTGAAAGGGGCGTAATGAAAAAAATGTAACAGGGCTTAGATTTGGCCTGTGACCTTTTACTAGTTGCTTAGTTTGTAAATGTGAAAAAACTTCTCTGCTCTTTTCGAATGCTATGAACACACCAGTATATAAAACATAAACAGTATTACTATATCCAGGTGATCAACATAGCAACCAGCACATTTGTGTTCTAAGAGATCCAGCAAGATATGCAATTTATCCAGGCTCTCAGCTGCTGCAAACAGGGATTTACCTATTGACTTCATCAAAGAAGCACTAATTTTAAACCAGAAACCATCTGCTCCATTTGTTGGGAAACAATGGAGGAAGTTCTTGACATCCATTAAGAACAGATCTTGCTTTCTATACTGGTACAATTTTACCTTAAATCATTTAAAGAGATCAGTGAATAGCATCTTATTTTATCAAATTACTTTGAATTCCAATGGCAACTTCTTTTGGATGGCTGCTTTTCAAAACAATTGAATTCAAGTTGACGTTTTGCCTGGGGTCAAATATGCATTAATATAAATCAGAAGTACATGGGCTCATCTCTCCAGAGGTGTTTTGGAATTTACATCAGTGTAGCTGAGAGCTGATTTTGGCTTGCATTCAGTACAAAAACTTATTCTGTTTTCAGAGTACAGAATAATTTGTCTGGCAGATTACATTGCCATTTTACTATTTGACAGGCAAAATAAATGGATTATTAATTAGGATTATTGTTAATTTTTTTTTTGTCTTCTGAATTTTGATTATCTGGTCCACTGACTTTTCCATCACATCAGCCCAGTGCCACTAACTGCAAATAAAAAGCTGTGCATAAACCAGCTCTATTCTCCCTATTCTCTATCTATTTTGCATCATTTTTGCCTCACAATAGGGATTCACACTAATCATGAGCAGTGTAATTTCTGGCAGTCTTGCTGCAGTCATGCCTGTCATCCTCTTTTCAGCTCCCTGTGTCTGAGCATGCACACCTGGAGTGCCATAGTACTCAAGCAATGCACTGCCTGTTGTGTTTTCTTCCTCCTCTAATGTATGTGGAATTGCTGGAGGCAATTTCTATTACGTCCATAAAAGAGGGAGGGAAGGAAAGAGAGAGGCATCATGTTTTTGGCCTTGGGCTGGAAAATTTTACTGGGAATATTACCCCAGCAGTGTCAGGTAAAAGTAGATTCACACTTTATTATAGTCAGCTCTTTTAGCTTCAAATTCTGCAGGCTGCAGGTCAGCATGGAGATACGCTATGCTAGCTCCAGAACAGCCCAAGAGACGAGCAGGCAGAGTTTTAGTCACAGCGTTACAGAGCGCAGCATGGCCTCTTTTCTCCACTTCTGGAGGAAATGAGTCCACGTGGGCTGCCATGCTACTGTGATGAGACCATTACCAGTATCAAAGCTGGCTTGCTACCCATCACGGTGGTCTTCAATCTGTAATCTGCAGGAATATAATCCATGACTGTAGGGCTCAATGACATCGCTGCTGATACCAAACAGACACAGAGCCATTTTAACAGAATTCCTGGGGGTTTCCCGTGTGCAGAGGGAAGTTCTGGGAAATAGAGACCAAAGGACAGTTTTTATACCATCCCATGCTGGTGACTAGGTCAGGAATGACTTTTCTGAAGCAAAATGCTCCCAGGACACTCTTTCAGTGGTGGTGGAGGCCAGGATTAGTGCTTGCTAGCAGTACACTAATGATCAGTGTCAGTGTAACCAACCTCCAGGCAGCTACAGGAATAGCATGATGCCTTCAAACTTCTATCTTTTTGCTGAGGACAAGAAATAGCAACAGCTCTTATATCTAGTGGTAATAATGACATTAAACTGGTTAGAGATTTCAAAGTGTTCAGCCTGAAGAAGAAAAAAATATCCCCAAACTTCACGGTGTGAAAAATGCCTTGGTCATGATGTTACATATTCTATGTCCAAAACTTTTTCTGACTGAACATGTCAACAGGAGAGGTGTCTGTCTTTTGCCTGTATCTACAGCAGTGCCTGAGTGGAATGTCAGAAACATCTGGTTGCTTTGTGGCCTATGTCCACTAACTTTATATTCATTCTGGACTTCCAAAGCTTGTGTTGAAAATAAAATAATAATTTTTAAATCATCAGCTGGAAAAAGGAGCATGGGAAAATGTTACAGAGACTGTTCTAGCTCAGGAGAAGACCTCCTGGCTTGAAAGACTTCACCAAGCGCTAGATATTTGGCAAAAAGGTTAAAGCAGCTCTGCGAAAAACAAAAAATGGATACCAGGGATTTGGTCTATAAATCCATCATTCATAAGCAAAGTTCTTGTCACACATGTCACCAGGACCACAGGTCTTGTGTCATTTAGTCTTGAAGAACCAAACAACAAGGAAGGGAATGACATGCCCCTGGAGTCTGAGACTTCTCTGCAGGACCTTCATTTACAGAAACTGGTTTTAAATGAGCCCAGATTGAACCCAAGATCTCCGCCAACTTCAATAGCACTTTTTAATGACTTAAGCTGGTTGGAACAGCTGGCAAAACATCTTGCACTGCTTGGAGAAGCTGAGGTTAGTTCAGGGAGCACACGTGGGTGGCACATGTAAAACAAACAGCTTTATCACCATCATGTAACATCAGAAAAAATCATTTAAATCAGGACAGCTGAAAACTCTCATTTGGGAGAAATGCCTATGTATAAAATAATGAAACACTGCATGAAGAAAAAGGCCTTGGACTACCCCTGTATGTCCCGTTGCCTTAGAGGCACCAAGAAACAAAGGAGTTTAGGAGCAACAGAACCTCTTACAGCTGTCTCAAACCAGCAGTCACCCCCGTCAGACTGTAAGGTGTTAACTACACCACCACATCCACCCTCAGCACTCACCCTCACACACTCGCCTGTGTTATAGCTAAAAGAGAAAATAATTAAGGAAGGCACCAATTAAACAAAGAGTGGAATATATTACTGAGGCTATTGATGTTACTATTATAAAAAAAAACCAAAACCAAATTAAAGTATTTAGCCCAGAAAGCCATTTGCAGTTCGTAAGGTGGAAACATTTGTTCATTCCTGATTGCAGAACAGTGCATGGCAGTTTTCAGTCATCTCTATCATAAAATATCTCTCTGGCAACTTGCACAGCTTCAGCATAACAGTGTCCCTCTTCATAGCCTAGATATTTAAAAATGAACCACTGTTTTCTTGGTTCAGAGCAGCTGGCTAAGAAACTTGCTCCTTAATTAGCAGCTTGTCCCCAGGGATATTTACTCAGTAAATTTACTCTTCAGTGGAAGTGCCGCTGGTGATTCAAAGGAACAGGGCCCAGCTCTTCAGCGTCCAGTAGCATTTAACTAAGAAAGTACTTGCACATTTCTAGGAGATGACTGTTGCTATTTGTTTTGCATGGAGAAAACAAAGAGGAGAAACTGTTGAACATGTTTGCTGATATGATTACTCAGTTACTGAATTTGTTTAGATGACACTGTTTCATAGGGTTAAAAAAAAAAAATCCACCCCCCAATTTTTTGTAGTCTCTCACGGCAGTGAAAAAAATAGGTGCTTATTTGAATGCCTCCCACTCAATGCTTGAGACATTCAGGACTTAAGGATCATACTCAGGCTATACTGTATTAAAAAAACCAGACTTTCACATTGCATTTCTTCAACTTAGAAAAAACCACACCCCCCAAAGCCCCTAAAGGAGCCTATCTGGAGGCTTGTGACCTCATTTCACTTTGTAGTCCTGCTAGGCAGCTGGAGCCAGATTGAGAATGTCACTTAAACATCAACAAATGTAGCTAGTTCCCTTACGTGACTGACAAATGTGTTTAACCTTCATAGACATCTCATTCCCACCAGCCGCCAGTTGGCTTAACGCAGGCTGACCAGCAATTAAAGAGGAACTGGCAGATGCTTCTTGCTCCAAAGCTAGAAGATATTGTAAATCTGAAAGATGACCCAGAGGACCACAATCATAGAGCTCATCATGCACATACTGAGTGGCTTAAACACAGAGCTTATTCCAGTGATTTAACGGAGAACACTCGTCTAAACAAACCAGCCCATATCCATGCCGACATGGCTGGGCCTGAAATGGGAACAGGGCTAACCCATGGATGAGGGATAATACTAAATACTGTCTTTCCAGTTTAGCTCATGGGTAAGCATACACAGCGGTGTATTTATGTACCCTGGAGGAGATGGACGGAACACTGACACAGTTCGGAATCTACCAGCTTGATGACTGCTGACAAATCGTCTTCCTTCTTTGTGTCACAGTTTATCCGTTGGTGAAATATATGAATGTTAACATCCTTTGGAAAATGACATGAAACCTCTGGGTGAGCAGCAATTTAAAAAATTACTATTAGTCTTTACCATTATCTCTCCATTCCTAGGCACTTCTTTTTCATGAAGGATCTGGTTGCTGTTTCTTTTACCAACTGATGCTACATCAATTTTCTTTTTTTCTCCTGAAGGTGACTGAATATAAAGATGAAGGAAAGAGCTGAGGGCATCAGATGCAGTTGAATCTCCCTGAAATTACCTGCTTTCTGATGGTGAGTTTTATTCTGCTAAATTTTAACCTATGCCTTTTCTACACATTTTTTTTAATTTTAAAAGTCACTTCAAGACCCTTCATTAACAAAAGCCATCTGTATGATACTATTGGATCTGATGCTCAGATCTCTCCTCCTGTTTTTAAACACACACTGGATGCCATTAGTCTTCTCATGGTCAGACATTCAGTAGGACCTATGGTTTACTCACCTTTGTATGTAGAAGAATCTTGCCAGGCTTTCACCTCACACTGTACTAGCAGCCAGACTGGCAGGAAGAGCTTTTATTCTTTACCCAGTGAACCAAATAAAAAGTATCATCCTATGATTTTATTCCAAAAGTTCAACCTGGCTTTGCAAATTATGCGTCATCACTAACTCTGCGAGAACAGCTCATAGGCAAAAAAGACTGAGATCCGCTGTTGTGATACCGTGAGGAATTCAGACCAACCTGCCCTCACCAAGATCCTGGCTCATAGCTTCCATTCCATCTTTCAACAATTCCTGTTTCAGTTTTGGCAGTGCAGATACCTGTTCAAGCAAGGACGTGTTTCACGCTGACCTAACAAATAACCATAATGTTCAGTGGTGAGATCATGGAAAAAGATGGTCTGAATAGAAAAAAAAAAAGAAACAATCAATTTGAGCACTACATGATGTCTGTAGAACAGGAGAGCGTGTAATAATCTTTTAAATAAAAATAGAAAGAAATAATCATATGCTTCTCTTCTCCAACCTCTTTTTCATTCTTAAGTCGTAACAAAGACAAGCACAGGACTTTGTGGATTAATGACTTTCCGAGGTTAATGATCCTTGTTTGTGTTGAGCTTTGAGGACTTGCCTGGCTGGTCACAAATCTCTGGGAAATGTTCTGCTTCTCTGACCAGTACGTCCATCTAAGCACTGCCTATTTCATAGGTTATGCCATCCTCTGTGACTGGAGAAGTTGGATCCTTTAATCAGTGACTTTCTCCTGATTATAGCAAACTCTCAAGGAAAATATTTGAGTTTCATAACAAGTCACAACCATTGGCATACAAAGAACTGACTTGTGTTTGTAAGTCATCTAATGGAGAAAATTAGAGAAATGATGAAACATTTACTTAGCAACAATCCTAGTACAAGAACCATATTACGGTAACATTGTGATGACTTCTCTGTAGCAAAAGATATGCTTATACACATAACGCTTTCACTACTTTTCATTCAAATGCATACTTCTGCAATCTTTCAGAGGATCATAGAATGGCTGAGGTTGGAAGGGATCTCTGGAGGTCATGTTGTCCAACCTCTCCCCCTGTCAAGCAGGGACACTTAGAGCTGGTTGCCCAGAGCCATGTCCAGATGGCTTTTGAATATTTCCAAGGATGGAGACTCCACAATTCTCTAGGCAAGATGTATCAGTGCTCAGTCACCCTCACAGTAAAAAAGAGCTTCCTGACGTTCAGATGAAACCTCATGTGTTTCAGTTTGTGCCCATTGCCTCTTGAGTGGCCTTGTAACAACATCTGCCAGTCCTCTTGGAACTTGTAGGTGCATCCTACCAGGGCCCATGCATTAACGTTTGCTCAGTTTAGTTAAGCATTCCCTGATCTAATCCTCTTCTGGCAAGTGTAAATCTTCCTTGCTCCAGACTTTTCCTCTGGTCTCGACCTGGGATTCCTGAAGGCCAGACTTGCTCGAAAAGACTAAGGCATAAACACCCAATTCCATCAGGCAAGAAGGATGAAGTCACCTTTTCATTATCCAGCCAGCAAAACTGATACGGTACAGGAAAAATTAACATGCTAATAGGGATATTACAAGCATGATAGAGAAGGAAGTTTGCTTGGACCCAGGCTGGCTCTTCCAAGTATTATTAGCTTGTGCTCTATGTTGTGTGGAAACAGCTACACTGCTTCAAGGCAGAGCTTGAGCCAGCACTTCTGCTGGACTACAGGTCTCACTACACAGCTCTTTACGTCCACAACACAGAAAATTGACAGCTTAAGAATAACTGAAAAATTACTACTATGATTTTTCAGGGCTAAAAGTTTTGGTAAAATGGGTTCTGAAAAGATCCTCATTTCAGAAATATTGAAGAGCATATATATATCTGCAGCATACATTTAAACATAGGAGCTTGTGACCCTCTGTCCTTCCTCCCCACCTCTATCAGGGCAGCTCCACAGAAGTCCCAGCAATAAAAATGACTTTCCAACTGCAAAATGCGAGCTAGGAAGTTAAGTCTTCTAGGAGATAAACATCTCCTCCAAGCAAATGGGAATGTATGTTTTCTTCCTAGCTGATTATCTACAGCCAGTGGTCTGGGGTTTTATGCCAGATACCAGCAAGATCAAAGTCAGTCTGTATATATGCAGAGCACAGATCAATTATTAACTGCATGCTCAGCCTTTCCTGCTCAATGTAATCCAATTAGAGTTCCCTTGTTTTTCCCTTGTGTGTCTCCAGAACATCTCTTGACCCTTCAGTAGAGCAAAATGATCTTCATGAGTACAAACATGTCCATGAATTCAGCTAATGAGACAGATCTTTCAGTTCTTTCCTCTTGGAAAGCATATTAAAAAATCTGCCAGAGTCCTTGGCTGAATGTTGTGGCTGCTTCTCGTTTCAAGTTAGTTTTGCACACTTAGAGATTTAGAGTGCCATATGCTAAAACAAATTAAAAAAAAAATGGGTTTGGGTGCCAAGTTCACCTCTTCCCTCAAAGACTTTCTAGTTCTGGATTTGAACAGAAAACTCTAATCAGCATTCCTATTTTCTGTGAAAATGCTTACAACAGAGAATCATCCCAGGGACCAGAGATGTTTCTACCCACAGTAGTTTCTCTATTTTTACATAAAGAAACTGACTGGGAGATCTCCTGCCACCCCAAATGTTTCTACTCATGATGCCACAGCCAGCCTCCCATTTACAGGCAACTGGGGAAGATTTCTTTTACATTCACCGTTCCTGATCAAACTCTCACTGGTCCCTCACTCAGTAAATAAGATAAGATTTCAGGGCCAACAGATATTGCTTGAAATTATATTTAGAAGATATGTAGTCCTATCTGCCATGTGAAATCATGTAATGGCTGGGAACCGCAGCTAGACTGGGAACAATTCTCAGTCACTCACAGACAGTTGCTTGAAAACTACTCTCCTCAAAAAAGCTGTCTCCCACACTTCCCAACACAACTCACTTTCCTGCTCCTGATCTGTTAAAAATAACTATACCTGAACCTTGGCACCATTTTCCATTTCAGTCACATAAATTGTGCAGGTTGTTCAATGGGTGTTGAAAGTATGTAAGCCTGTAAGGTGTTCTCAAAAGGTAAGACAATCGCACCAGTGAGAGCACAGCTCGGAGGGTCTTTCTGCAGCAGTTAGTTATGTACCCATATCCCCCCAAGGTGGTAAAACAAAAGAACGAGCAAAATCACCCCCAAATCCATCCCAGTGTTTCAGTAAGTCCTATTTTCCCTAATTATTTTAGCTTTGCCCCACTGAACTCCAGAGTGCACTGTGTGAACAAAATCAAAAGATTCTTTGTCTCAAAGACTGAACTAGATTTTTTGCTTTTCTTTACCACTGAATGACAAATGCTTTGCTTTTCCTTGAGAAAAGTTGTTGCAGATGCAGCTCAACAGACTTGCAAGGCAAAAACAATAGAGAGAATTTACATGCCTTCAACAGAAAGGCTGCTTCTGACAAAGACAAGGAGATTACAGTAGATTTCTAGTTTATTAAAAAGAAAAAAATCAGTAGCTTCTCACTGATGACTTTTCCTTCTTTTTTGTAATGTTAATTCAGCTCACCTCTGTTACAGGTTTTGGTTTCTTTTCCTATTTACTTCAAATATCAGCTGATCTCAAGACATTATAGGACAGGGCAGTGGAGTTGAACTAGGTCCTGCTACTGTATTTTGAATATCAGAGACCTAAGAGAAGAAGTACTCAAGCTGTTTCATTTGTACTTTTGCTTTTAGCTGTGCCTTTTCCCTTCTCTTTAATCTTTCCTATGCAGTTTCAGAGTTTTGCTTTCCAAAAGAAATTGAGAACAGAGCTCACTCTGATGGCGATAGGTACTGGATAGAAACAAAGAAAAAAAAGGACTCAAATTGTTTAGTTTCTTATGAGATCAGATAATAAATACAGATAAATTTTCAATCACTCTAGGATAGTTTGAGATGCTATCTCTTTTCTTTGATGCTGGCTATCTGCTGTTTTTCTAGATTAGGCATCATATTGTTGCCATGGAGAAAGCCAAAACCACCAAGAATCAAAGACTTGGGAAAACATTTTCTAGACAATATACTTCGTCATATTCATATCACATTTGATTACTTGCAGGGGGAAGGAAGAATGGAGAAAGGAGAAGCACTAACAGTTTCTTTCTCAACATTTTTCTCCCCCATCAATTATTGTATTTAGGGATTAAGGCAAAGACAATAACACCAAGGTACTGGTAACTTGGTAAAGTCATGTAAATGCAAAAATGTACAGTGAAAATTTAGCCTGGGAAAGAAAAAACTATTTTTTTCTTGGCAGTAGCTTCCCACGATGTGAATAACTTCTGTGGACTGACACACTGAAAAGGCTAATTAGAGACATTTCCCCATTTTCTGTAGCTTAGTAATGGGCACTGATATTAAAAATGCACTACCAATTATTACAGTACTGTTAATCTCTTGGATGCAGGATCAATGGGACTATGTGAGCTTTACAAACATACCCATCTATATACATGTATACATACCCATCTATATACAATACATACACATATATATATATGTGCAATTTAAAAATCCATGGGTACAATATGTAAGATTGGGGAGGAGAGGACAACGCTAAGTTATTGCATACAATTTTCAAAGGCACATGCATGATTTAGAAGCATAAGTATTAACTAATGGTGGAAAGAATCCCCAAGTCATCTTTAAAAACATCAGCTTCAGAAAACTTACCCATAAGCTGCCAGGACATAAGCCAATTGGTCAGAGGTAAGAACAACCTTGTGACATAGATGGGTTCTTTGGATGGGAAGTGATTCTAGAAATATTATCTGCTAGGCACTACCGAGCATCTCATTATATAGAAGGAGGTCATCTGTACAGGTCTAGAATTGTAGCTTCTACATTGACATATGGTAGTACCCAACATCTGTCATAACTTTACCTCCTTCATGAACCAGCTGCCTTCTAAGGCTCCAAGCACTGGAAGGGCTTTCTGTGTGGGCAGCATTGATCTGAGTGGGTGAAGCCATGAGTGGGCATGAGCAGATAAATTATTTCCTTTCCCAGACCTGACACTGGCCTGTTGGGTAACTTTAAATGAATCATTTTACTACCACAATCCTAGTATCTCAACCAATATGTACTGTATTTTCTAATGACATGACCTTCTTTAACAGACTGACAGTCCAAAGTGTGTTGGGGTTAAATGTGATTATTTATTAATTTTAGTGAAACCAATTGATTTTACAGGAAACGTTTCACACCTGACTGGATTAGACCATAACTGCCTATACAAGTTCACTTTCATATAAGCCCCTTTTAATATAGTCTAACTATGAATAAGTCTTGCAGACACTTCCACTTCTTTTATGTTAAATGTTTAACATGGGAAGTCTGAACTACCAGAAACATTCTTCTCATTGTTACTTTTATTAACTAATAATTTGCCTAGTTATTTTGTGGATAATGGAAAGGAAGAATAACAGGATACATGAGTAGTAGCTTGAAAAATACTTAGAAAAGGTGAAGTATTAAAGTATACATAAACACTTCCAATACAGTTTCTTAACAAGTGGAAAGGGTCTTAGGATTATGGCAAAGAATATTACTGCTCACCTCTTAAGTGAGAATGCCCATTCCCATTTCACCAGGAGCCTAACCTCTATTATAACCAATCGGTTATCCAGCAGAGACCTGCTTAGGCCCTACTATATGCTGTCAGACTCTGCAAGATTCCTTGAAAATGAGCCAATAAGGGAGAAGGAATCACCCTCACTTTTAATGCTACAAAGGACATTGTTATTCATAGTCCAATAACTTTATGGCAAGCATAAACCTCTTGGAGGAAGAAAGAGTAACATATCCGAACATTATTTTCATTGGAATAATTTCAATTCCAACAAGACTAAAAAAATAAGAGGATATGAGATTTAAAAAATTATTACATGTGGGACAAAATCATAGAATCAAAGAATGTTTTGGGTTGGAAGGAACCCCTAGAGGTCATCTAGTCCAACCCCCCTGCAGTGAGCAGGGACACCGCTAACTATATCAGGTTGCTCAGAGCCCCATCCAACTTGGCCTTGAATGTTTCCAGGGATGGGGCCTCCACCACCTCTCTGGGCAACCTGTTCCAGCATTTCACTACCCTCACTGTAAAGAATTTCAAGGCAGAGAATATACATGACTGAAATGACAGTCTTGAAAGAATGACACAGAAGCATGCATAGAGTAACCCTGAAAGAGACCTTCAGGAGTTAACCAAGGTCAGCTAGTTATCTTAATAATTGTTTGCATATAGTGCTACATTTTATGGTCCAGAGTTTTGGAGCCTGACATCTCACCAACCCACTAAACTACTATTATCTTAATTTTACAAGTGAGCAAACAGAGGAACAGATCTGAGAGAAGCACCATTGTTTAAATTGCCTGAGTGTGCTGTGAGCTGCTCCACCTAATTTCCAGAAGTACCGAGAGGCCCTATCTCCATCTGAACCAAAGCAGAGATCTGTGGGTGGTGCAGCTGTGAAAATACAAGGCTTATCTCTGCTCCTGCTGAGCTGCTACAAGAGATGCCGCTGCCCTGATCCCAACCCCTCCCCCAACCACCATTAGAGTCCCCCTTTTAAGATCTTCACAATTATAGCTTGCTTATGGTTGTATTTCATTAATAAGTCAATTGACTCATGTTTCTAAGGTCATTTTACACTACTCTGGCAGCAGTAAAGGTGATTTAAATGGATATTACATTTTCATTCACATTAGGGCTATTTTCGATTGCCTGAGTGGCATCAAGAGACCCGAGTGTAACTGAGAAGCAGATTCCAAGGTTTCACCTCAGCAGGGGCTAACCTCTGCCACCCTAGAGCTATGTGCTGGAATATTCATATACCTGAAAATCATAAACACTTGCCTCCAAGAGCAAATCAGAGAGGGAAATCTGGGACTGGACAGGAGAGGAGAGAGGGTTTCCTCAGTAGTCCCACTGCTCTGCTGCAACTTCACTTAAGGGAGATGGGTCCAGGCTGATACTGTCCCAGCTGCCCATCCCAGGGATTTGGATACTCATCCCGTGAGAGCCTGAATGCTAGCCACATGCCACAACAAGGGTATAAACTACTGCAAAGCCTATATGGAGAATAAAACCTTTTTTTTTTTTCCCCTTATAGTTTCATTTGACAGCACTTGAAAGCTTAGCTATTTTGGAATTTGCAAGGCTTCAGAGTGGTCTGGGTCATTTGGTCAAATGCACATATTCAACCATGTAGCATTAACTTTCTATTGTTCTGCCACAGGCTAGTGACTCACCAATATGCTTACTCATCACTTCCAGTGCTCCAGTGCCTGATAACTCTTGAATAATTCAAACATCCCCATTTGTCTAGGATGATGTTTGTCTGGAGTGAGTTTTCTGAAAGCACTGCAAGGATTCAGGAGCCAGACTCTTACTGAGAAGACATGGGGCTTGTGCCCCTAAAATCTTTACATGTATTCAGAAAGTCCCCACACCATGTTCCTTTTAATAGAAAATGGATTCACACCTCATGTTTTGATCAGTGAACCTAGAAAACTTCGACATTTTCTGGCTTTAATATTCAGACATACTGGCCTTATTCCATTGAAACAACCCAGTGAAGGGCAATACATGTGCCAAGACAGAACGCAAAAGATAGAATAATAATATATTTCTGCACCAAGTGTTCTTGTGCATTCATGGTATTTCTCATTCCCTTATCTTGGAGGCCTAATGGATTTCAGTGTGGAATAAATAGCAAGGAATTGCTATTGTACCATCTTGCCAAATGAAAGTCAAAGCACATTTTAAGTCCCAACAACATGATTATTCAAAGACTGAATAGGCAAGTGTAGCACTGAATGCCAAATAAAGGGACATAAACAAGAATGATGGCCATTTGCATGAACTGAATGCCATGAAGTTGATAAAGTTGCAGACACAGAAATGAACTTAAATCAGTGCAGAATTCTATGCTATCCTCACAAAAAACTTAACACAGTTACACTTGTCTCCCTTTGGTAGCAAATGAAGAGTACTTACCATTCTTGGAGAGAATCACTGCCAAATATTCATGAAAGTAGGTGTTGATGTACAGCAGAAGGCTTGGAGTATGTGCCGTGAGAAAGCTAAATGCAATATTTTCCTTGGACATAACAGCATCCGCATAAATGGCAGAGCTTGAGGTGCTTGCATTTTTTGTGACAGGATAAGGTTCTTGGAAAATATAGGTAATGGAAGTGCCGGCTTCAAATAACGCAGAAACCTCTGAAAGCATATATAAACCAAGGGAATAATTTCAGCCGCTGCATTTTCAGATCTCCCAGACAGGCATGGACATGAGCTGACTGCCTCAGGAGCAGAACGTTGCAAAATGCCCCTGACCCAGCTGACATCACTGTTCCTTAATTTGGATCAGCAGTGTGTCCTTCCTTACAGTCTGTCTGTCTGGCACAAAGAAGGACAGTGTATGGAGACAGGCCTCCAAATTCAACTTCAATATTTTAGTGCTGGAATCAGAGTTCCACAAGATGAAACAGGCCAAAATGTCTGTCAGCCAAATAAAAATGTTCAGTTCACTGTCTTCTGACAGCTGATGTGTAAGGCAATATTCTCTATCTTCCCCCCAAAGTAAAGACAATATATTTGTTCTTTCCAGTCTCCTTTTTAAACAGTCATTTTTAAAACAGCACATTGACCCAAAGACATCCAGTAAGGGAAGCTGTCTTTGGTAGCTCCAAAAGAAGAAAAACATCTACCTGTGCATGCTCGGATCCCGAGAATTCATGCTTGTGTTTTCAATAAACACAACATAGTCTGGCCATGAAATACACAGATGTGGTAACAGCAGGTTTTTCTAATGTGAGGCACGGTAAAGTCAGGATGGTGATATCTTCACCTCTACAGTAGCATCTCCTAACAGGTCTCTATGTGGTTGTTTGATACGCCTCTCGTGGCATCGGTGCCAAATCCGCAGCTCACGTAAGTGAGCATAGTTCCGTGGACTGCAGTACAACTAAGCCAATTTACACCAGCAGATGATGTGGCCCACTTAGTAAATGTGTCATGTTTGTGACGTTTGGATGGGTTGTCACAGGAATGGCAAAAAATCATAAGAAGACTACCTCTTTTTGTCACACCATTGCTCCAAAACTCTGTAAAGAAAAGCTCTCAAGACTTTGTTAAGGTGGACAAAGCTGGATGAGGTTTAAAAACAAGCAAACTAAACATTCATACATGGGCAGACAACTGTCATGAAAAATGTCAGCCCTATTTGTTAATGTCTGGGCCAAATTATACACAATCAAATACAGGAATCAGAGTGGGATATAGTTGGTAAGTTTAATAGTACAACTAACACCATTTCAACTCCTGCGGCCATGACAGAAGTCAACAAAAAGAAGCATTAGAGCCTGCTTAAGGTAAACACTTGGTGATGCTGATGGGACAGCTGATATTAGAATGTCTTCTTGTAACATGGGGGACACCAAGCTGACACAGGTAAAGTTGTGTTGTAATTCAGAGACCACTAAGGACTTAGGATCAAAGCTCACTGCCTACCTTCCTTGCAGAAAGGTCCTTCATAGGCCGAGTTGGTACAATCACAGGAGTAACCATTATACTTCTCTACGCATTTTCCTCCATTGTGGCACAGGTTACCATAACTGCTGCAATGTCCTGGACATCCAGGTTTAACACCAGGTGTCATTTTAGCTCTCTCCTCAAGGTCAAGTTTCTGTCCATTTAAATGGAGAGATCGAATGCATCCCAAAAATCCCTTTTGTCTGGAAGCTGTTCCCCCTGAATAAGAGACAAAAAAGGACATGCATTCATTGTGAGTCTGCACAGTAATCAAAGCCCTGAAGTCCAATCCAGAGGTATAAATATGAATCCATGAATTTTAAAAAATATTATCTATTATATATCAATGCATACAGTGGCAAAAGATGACAGATGGACAGCCCTGGAAACGAAAGGTCTCTATTTATCTTTATGAAAGGACTAAAAAGCTGTATGTGACACTTTTTTGTTGCCATTCTTCTCTTTCCTGCCTTATCTACTGCCCTGTCTGGCATTTAAACTGCAAATTCATTTGGAAAAAAAGATTAGCTTCTTTATCGTATGTCTGCATATCACCTTATACATGAGAAACCCAAACCTACATTTTTTTTTCTATTTGTTGCCATAGTACAGAGTATAAATAACACCCTAATCCCAACAGCAGGTGAGTTACACATGCTGATGAGTCCAGATAGCAGGGATGAATCATGTTCAGCACCAGGCCTGCTGGCTGAAGGGAAATGACTTGAGTCAGAATTTATGCATGACTGCCCAACCTGATGTTGCATGTGAATGGTTGTTGTAGGCGAGAAACATGAGTTCAGGTCACAGTTGTGTTATTTATTACAATTGTTAAACATAATTGCATTTCTTCCTGAAGACTAGAGATGTATGGATCTATGCAAGAGGGCAGCTCAGTCTCTACAAGCTAACTAGCTTCTTACTTGCCCAATGAAATTCCTAACAGTGTTACGATGAAGACACTTTCCATAAGAGGTGGTCTCTGAGAATGATAATGAAAACGAGTATTAGTGTACTTTGTGAAAAAAACACCATTTTTCTTATTGAAGGCTTTGTTTGGCAGTTGCCAACATTTTGCTTTTGAAGATACTGCAATTTTGATTGCTGCTAAAAAATCTAATTCTGGTTCAGGAGTTATCAGCTTTGTAGGCTCTGAAATGCTAGCTTTATTGGTGATTCTCCTGCAAAAGCAGTATGAAAGAAGTTATCTTTCCAAATTGGTCTTCCGTAGAAGTTGGTTCTATATCAAAGTACATGAGGTAAGAGATTAGGTCTTTTGATAAGTCCTTGCAGAAGAGCAGGTGTTTTTTCATAAATTGTTTAATTAAAGCAATACTGTTGCGAACTAAGGAAAATGAAGCAACAGTCTGAAAAGCAATCTCACCAAACCCCTGCTGTTCTGCTACACCATTCTAGCATATTTTTCTTTCTGGTACACCAATAGTAGAAATACTGGATTTGAATTGGAATAATTGAACTATAGATGGTATGTGTGAGAAAGCTTTATTTCATGCTAATTTTACGACGCCTTTCTCAGAGAATCAAATAATTTCAAATTCCTCTTTAGCCAGCTATTCTTTTCAGGTGAGCAAATGTTATCTCACTTATTTTAAAGGCTCTCTGAGCACAGGAATTAGGCCTTCTGCATCTCCTGCACTGTGGTGATTCCTTTTCTTTGGAGATTTTGCTCCAAACCCAAACATATCCTTTCAGTAATGTCCAAATAAGTAGAAACATGATTTCTCTCCTTAAGGTTACTGGTTACTCTGTTTTCTTTTGCATGGGAGGTAACCACAAATATTACAAGGATAAATGACAGTTTCCTTGCCTCTTCTCTCTGCACACGTAAAACCCTCAGCTGTAACATTTAAAGAATGAGTATAAACTATTGCTAATTATTCCACAGATGTCATGCTTATTGCACTACCTATGTTCTTACTGCTCTCTAAAGCACTTTGGAAAGCCATGTAAACTAAGTTTCTCACTCTTCCAATGTCTGGAGAGTATATAGCTTAACAGAAACCATCTGTATGATCCTAGATCTATGCAGTGGATGCAAATTTGTTTATTATTTGGGCATTTGGGCAGTTTTCTTCAATTGACTAGGCCTAACCTTCAAATACATTCTTGCAAAACAGAGAAAACCTGAAACCAAACAGACAAACTCTTCCCCAAATTAGGCTTTACTCTAACAGGCCTGTTGGACTGGCCAATTTCATGGATGCGACCTAAATGTTTTGTTCAGGAAAACAGATTTTAGGATAAGCCTCAGGACCTTAAACACCAAGGTTAAGGGTGTTCTTGCCGAGTGGAGGTGACAGTCAAATGAGCCACGCTGTTTTCAGGCAGGCATTTATGCAGCTGAATTTTACTGAAAAGCCTTGGGGCAAGCAAGAGAGAGTCTGAGAGGAGAGGGCAAGCAGCACACAACTGAGCACTCGTACTGTAGCTTGGTAACACCAATGGCTAAATAATTAACATTCTATCAATTAATTGAGGATTTGCTTTAAAAAGCAAAGGACTTTTTGTTGGTAAGAACTGGATTAGGGAGGCTGAAGCAGCGTGAGTGGGTGTTAGCATTCTTGTTTTATGTAACTGATATGAAGAAAAGGAAAGAGCAGGGGAGTAATGGGAGTATAAGAATCACAATTATTACTCAGGAGTAGGAGAACCTGCTATGATATTCCTCAGAAGATATCCAAGTCACACTTGTTAGTCTCAAACTGAAAGTTCTACAAAGCAGTCTGGATACACAAGGAGTTAAGCATTAATCCTCCTCCTGGCCTCCAAAATATCCCAGTGTCTACAGACTCCTTTAAACACAACAGCAAACAAAGTATGCCCCTTCTTCTTCTCTCCTTCCTTTTTCTGTCTCCCAAGAAAGTTTCTCAGATGTTGACTCTCTCTGGGGTGTGTTGCATTTGGACTGTCTACAACAGACAGAGGAAATTCACCCCAGGATTCCTCGCTCCCTTGCTCCAAAGAGACAAAGACAAAGCCAGGAACCCAAGCGCTTAACTTTCCTAGTCTGCTTAACATCCCAAATGAATAGCACAAAAACTTCTGATCAAGGCTTTATGCATCAAATTGGCTTCTTAGGATTTGTATTTTCCTTCTCTGATGTTACCAATCTGAGTGCAAATCCTGTTCTCAAAGAGGTCTGCGAGGACTCTTTCCACCCCGCCGTGTCCCCACACTGGAGTGTTACGGTCATGCCTTCTCCACTAGGTAAACCAGAGTTTCATCTCAGACTGCACCACGAGAGGAGATAACGACACACCCCCTTCGGGACCACAGGGATATACCAGGAGACAGCTGTGCTATCCAAAAGGATGTCACTCAGTTTGAATGCTGCGACTGTCCATTGAAAGGGATGACTTTTGCCTGTCCCTTCAAAGCAAGTAATGTGCCAAACAGGCCTGCTGCAGGGCAGTTTGGTGCAGTTGATATTATTATCTAGCCTGTACATTTGTTTGGGTTTTGCTCCTTCTACTGTAATATTTTTAAATTAACAGAAGAAACATAGCCAGGTGCAAGGATATCCATGCTGTGACTGAGGATTATAAAGCAGCCTAAAGCAGTTAGATACCCAAGACTGACTAAAAGAAACTGAGAAATGGTTTTCTAACTCCTTTAGGCTGCTTTAAAATCCAAGTTTGTTTGTGAGTATACTGGCAATGAAGTCATTTCTCCTTTCACTTTGAACACACAGAAAGGTATCTCAGAAGCCTGCCTCATGTGTGCCGAAATCAGCCTTAAGCAGGCTTTCTGTCTTTTTTCTAAGTGATTGCAACAAGTGTAGCTGTAGAAAAACTCTACATTACTCAATCTACACTTTTCTCTTACTGACTACGCAGAACTGTTTCTCCATAACAGAGAGAAACCATAATTGGATACAGTCAGATATTTATAGGAAGTGATGGAATAATACAAGAATGGTATGGAAAGAAATGACACCGAGATTCCAGCATTTCTGTGAATACAATGAATAGTATGAACATATGGGAAGAAAGATCTGATTCTTGGCTCTATCAATTCCTTTTATACAATAATGATGCATAAAATTGACTTTGGGGTAAACAGAAACGACTACACAAGTGCATCTTCACAGGATGTGTATAATTTGTGTGAACTTCTCTATCTGCAATGTTGTACCACCTCCAAAACTGAAGTACTTTTGGGTGCATTAGTGTACAGATAATGAATTATGGTTACTTTATGCTTATCAAGGCCAGAAGTGAGTGAAGAAGCTTTCTCGCAGATAGTACTGTTAATCCAAGTAATGTAATGTTGTGATCCCCAGCTGGGTTTGGGGAGAGAATTGGAAGAGCAAAAGCAAGAACACCCATGGGTTGAGATAAAAGCCATTTAATATTTGAAATATAATAACAAAAAAAATTGTAATGAAAAGAAAAGCAAGAGAGAGAACCAAAACCTGGGAGAAACAATGATGCAACTGCTCAGCACCTGCTGACTGATGGCCAGCCCGTCCCTGAGCAGCAATTCCTGCCCCCTGGCCAACTCCCCCCAGTTTATATACTGAGCATGACGTCTTATGGTATGGAGTAGCCCTTTGGCCAGTTGGGGTTGGCTGTCCTGGCTGTACCCCCTCCCAGCTTCTTGTGCACCTGCTTATACTGTCCTTGACTAGCGTAAGCACTACTTAGCAACAACTAAAACATCAGTGTTATCAACATTCTTCTCATCCTAAATCCAAAACACAGCACTATGCCAAATACTAGGAAGAAAATTAACTCTATCCCAGATGAAAGCAGGGCATGTAGTGTGAGTTCAAGCCCAGTAAGATGTGCCTAATGTTCAGAGATGCTCCACAGAAATGCAGTTTAAGAAAATAAACCACACCCATGGTTATAGCTATGCACATAGAGCAAGTTGAAAATTTATTTTTGCCCTAACAATGACCCAGACAGGCTTAAGTTCAAGAACATGCACAACTCAGAATTAGCATAGGGACAGTGTAAGTCATGGTGAAACTCCCAGGCTCTGCTATAGTCTCTGAACATCTGGATTACTCTGCTGGAGTAAGCAACCATGACATCTAAACACTGAACTCACTGTCGATATATATTAGTTAGTATCCCTCTGAGACAACTGAGGTTCTCATTTTTCACAGTCTCCAGGACACAGTTTTGCATTAGTTCACAATCAATGTTTTCCTCATCTAAAAGGACTAAACAGCTGTGATTTGGGGTTTTTTTGGTTTGGTTTCTTCTGGAAGATAATATCTACTCACATGTGTGGTATATTTGTTTTTAATTCCTCGCCCAAATTTAGGAGAGAGAATATTATGTTCTCCCATATTTCAAGAAAATTGGTAGCAGGGTAAATAAGAGAGAAACAGCATCAAGGTCTCCACTCAGGAAGACAGAAGTGTGAATTCATCCCTTACTGGACATAAAAGAAGCTACACACATAAAAGAGAAATCCTTCACTGCGCTTAGTCATTGGAAAATCCTCAGTAAAAGCCTAAATCTCCTAAAATACCTTGGTCAGTCAATCTGAAGATAAACTTCGAAGGCAAGTCAGGCCTTCTTAACTCCCACCCTTACGAAGTCTTTAAGGGCTGATTAACTTCCTCACAACGGGTCAGTATCGTCGGATCAGAAGTAAACGAAGCAGAGCTCCAGCACTGCCTACAACTGACTGTTTTGTTAACACGGCTGGAGAAGGCTTCTGTTCAACTTTCTTTACTATAAGTCATAGAAAGTAAAAAGTCTGTTTGACAGGCCAACTTTAAAAAGAAAAACAACAACAAAACAACAAACTAACATAAAAACCCAAGAGCTACATTCTTCTATTACATACAGTTCCAAATATATCTGGGTTTTGGGTTAAGGAAAAATCTGGCCAAACCAGAAGTAAATAACTCATTCATAAAACAGGCAGAAACAGCTGACAAGGAATTAATTGGTCCAAATTAGCAGAACTCCTTTAAAATTATGTTATATCCCAACTGCCCCGTAGTCCAATTTTACAAATGTCCAAATTTATGTTTTATGTGTGATCTACTCCCTATATAAATCCCTAAAAAGACACAAAACTGCACAAAATTGCCTCACATATACTGCATATAGGCTGATGTCTCTGAAGCAACAGGAAAATTATTGTAGTTTGAAAGCTACAGTGGACCTCCATTCGATCATCATCATAATGCTACATGATACTAATATAGTTCCTTCATCCCAAAGGATCAATAAATCCTTCCAGAAGATAAATAAACTAAATTAAATTTTGACATTGAGCCTTATTTATGAGATTTACAAAATATTTGAATTGATTCTGGAGAAGAATCAAGAAAAAAAAAAAGGTTATATCTTAATGACTAGCTATATCCAGTGTGGAAGCAAAATTCCATGTTTAAATGGAATGAAATAGGTAGATTCAATCAAAAAAATATTTGGAATATTTTAAAAACAGCAAATCATGTCAGTTATACAGATTATTAATTAAGAATGTGCATACTAATTGTGGAAACCATTTAATCACTGTCAGTATGCAGAATGCTGCAGAAACAAATATGTTGTGGATTATAGGGGGAGTAGGGAGTAATATTATGTGCTGCTGCTTCTTTCCTTTTTATAATGATGTTTATGCATTTATTTTTCAGATGGGATAAAATTCACTCTGCATGGCTGAGGTATTAAATCAGTTGCTTCCTGTTAGAGATTGGAATGAGACCTTCAGTACAGCCAAATTATGCCACATCTGTGTATTGTTGGACTTCTGCCACCTCTCCCTGGAGCACCCAGGGACAGACAATGTCAGAATCAGAAGGCTGCCCAGGTTTCTACCTCTCCTGACTACTCTTAGGAAAAGGGAGTCACGAACAGTTTTGGCCTTCAGTATGGTAGAGCTAAGGGCTGAAAAAACCCTCAAAATGGTTTTCTCTCCCTTTCGTTGAGGGTTCTGTAAAAGTCTGGATAGAGAACTGAATGCAATCTATTTACTGCACAGTGACCACTTTTCACCTCTTGCCTGGGATAAAGTAACTATGTCCTAGAGTTTACTGTAATTATTAAGTACAATCAGAGGAAAAACTTAGGTTGGAAGTCACTGCTGGAGATCAACTGGGCCAACCTGTTCCTCAAAGCATGGCTACATTCAGATGAGGTACAGATTCACTTCACCAAGACCAGCGGGTCTTTCTGCACAGCTGCTACCCATCCACTCAGTCCGCAGCTTATACCAATGTGTGATGCTCTTCTGCCCCAAGAGCAGGGCTTTGTATTTGTCTTTGCTGCCAAGGCTTCCTGTTGGCACATGTCTGTGTGGAGGTCCTTAACTACCATGGATTTCCCTGATGCAATTCATTGATTATGTCAAATTAAAACCACCGTGAAGCTCGTTCAGGTAACCTGTTTATTTTTCTGAGGCAGAGAAGCAAGCTTATAGGCAGATATTGCTTTTCAGATGTGAGATGGTAACCAGCTGATATATATGACATATCTGATAGTTGACTTAAGATAAATCCTTTGTATTTACTCCTTTAAAAAGACACACCCAAAAATTTGCAAAAGTCTATCCAGTCATTAAATTCTCTGATTTTTCTAACTGGAAACAGCACCTTGGCTAGATTTCTCTGATGTTTCTAAGGTGTCTCGCAGCCCAACCCTACTGCCTTCAGGCCTGGCCTCCTGCAGAACATGTTCTTAGGATCATCTTAGCATTTGAGAAACAAGTGATTAGCAGAATGCTACATACCAATAACCAGAAACCTTGCACTATGACAGTCTTAAGCCTCCTTTCTGTGAGTTCTTCACTGAACTTTCCTCTGGGGAGTCTATGAGATACCATTTTAGCTATAAATCAACAGCTACATGGGAAGGACTCCTGGCCATTGATGCAGCTATATCTATTTATTAATAGATTCATTCCTTATGTTCAGAGCCCAGTAATTACTGCACACAAACACTACAAAAAGCTCAAATAAATACCCCAAAAATCTTCTTAAATCAAAGGGTATGGAAACACAGGTAAACTTTATTAAAATGAATTGATAGATTGAGGTTTGCTATAGTATTTCACCTAAGGAAGAGAATCTATTTTAAGGAAAGAATCAGTAGTTACCTGAGTGGCCCTGAATAAGAAGCAGGTTACAACCCATTCTATCACTGAGCAGATTACTCAGAAAGACAGGGTTTGAATATAAAAAAGGGAGAAGTCTCTTTGTAATCCCTGATTATATTATCAAATACAAACTGGTCTCAATCTAGGTTTCATTTGCAAGGGAGATAGGGAAACAAATTATATGCAAACAGAGTTTTTTCATCTTTTTTTTTTTCCTATTTTTTCCTCCTTTGAAAGAACACCTTCAGTTAAAATAACTGTATTTGCACTGACTGTGTTCATAGCTCTCTCACAGATGCACTCTATGGCCAAATAAGGGGTTTGCAGGCATGCTTGAAGGAACAGAGTTTGAGACCATACTGTAATCAGGCTTTGCCCCAGAAACTTATATGATGAATTTGTACCTTTTACATTGCATCTAAAAAGAGATATTGCATTTCCTACAGCAAATTACACAGCCAGTGCTGCACAAGAAGAAATACTATGAATTCTTTGACAATAAGTATTTTTCAAGCAATCTTAGACCCTAAAAATACCATCTAGTATAGTATGGTTAAACTATGGTTAGTGATTTTTGAGTGTAAAGGCAATAGTTCGGGTTTACTGCATGTTACCTATGGAGGAGTGGAAGAAGTGAAAGCAGAATCAGGTCACTGCATGCAAGCTCAATGGTGAAACAATAACATTGCCAAGCTATGGACACAGAAATATTGTACATATCTATGAAAACCTTTCAATGGTCCCTACCTACAAATAACTGGCTGTTGAGCTGCAAGCGGAAGTGCCCCTCAGCAGGTGCCTCCAGGACCTTCTTGGGGAGGCTGTCCACCTGGAGAGAGGTTTGCTTGAGGTTCCTCTCCGCTCGGACGTAGTGCCACTGGTTGTCATTCAGGGGCGTGGGAGACTTCACAGTGGCTTCTGTGGGGCCATTCCCAACATCTATGGAGAAGGTGATCTCTTTGGGGGCTGGAGTAGATAAACAGATGTGAAGAAGAAATGAAGGTCTGAATTAAATCGTAGTTTTGACATCAAGAAATCTTACATAAATATAGGGTCCATTAACTTTTATGTCAGCAAATAGTACAGCATCATTTACCTCCCACCTCCTACACAGCAGCTTATACATAAATCTAAGCCTGCAGCCTCACTGTTTGATCTCTGCTGTGATTATGCTTGGCTGTGGGTACCCATCTTTTTTGCTATAACAATTACAGTGCTCTAGAAATAGTAGTTTATTCTCTTTTTGAAGTAAAAGTGCCAGATGCTGTACAAAAGTCATACAATGGTAGCAAAGATTTTGGACAAATAATGCTAAGATGGGGGAAAGGGTGAAGGAGCTCTTTCTGACTAAATCTTTGAAAATGCACATAGTTAACAATCACAGAACTTGGCTGCAAATGGTAGGAGAGAATTCTACAAGCATTAGTTTGCCTGAATAAGCCTGACCCAGGAAGCAAGGAAAAACAGATGAGCAAAACTATTCATTGGTGATCCTAAACTAAAGGGGCATATGTAACACATGTCCAGAGAAAGTAAGGCTCCTAGAAACAGGACAATAATTGAAAAACAACAGCCATATAAAATAGTCCATCTCGCTCTGCTGGAAGCCTGAAAGGGGCCAGAACACTCTTGCTACTGATTATTTTTCCTCTTCTTAAAATGCTAAATACACCAGAAAGACCAAGAACCAGGTCCACAGACCGCACAACCAGAAGGTTGTGGATTGAAAATTCATAAAAACCTGTTCTTTCAAGCCCGACAAATTGGATAGGTCTGGTTTTGGAAGCTGCTTCTTAGATAGTTAAGATAGGAAACACTCCACAGGGATAGACAAAGATCTATTCTGAGCCCTGCATCTGCTAAAAGGCCATTTCCCTTCGAAGCAGCTGGTCTGCAGAACTTCCTTTATACAAGGCCTTTAGGCTGCAAATTCCATCTGGCAGCAAGAAACACACCACCAAACTATTAATGAGAAGCCTAAGTTTAAAAGATAAGACTTTCCCCAAACTTTTAAATAACTCATTTCTCTGGGACTACAGATGTAACGCACGTACAAAAGTTTTCACTAAACAATCCCCTGAGTTGTTTGCAATGTTTGTTATATTTGATATCAAAATGACTTTTTTTACTTCTATATCCCTGAGAATGAAATGCAGTACACTGAAGAACAACCAAATTGGACTTTGATATGCAATTAGTAGTAAATCATACCTCATTACCTTGTGATAATGCACCATGACATTTACCATTGGTTTAATGAATCGAAGGGCCTTGGGGCCCTGTTTTATTAAATTTTACGTTGAGGTTATTATAAGCATATTATAAAATGCATAGCACTCAGTTTGTTTTTCCTAAGCTTGACAGAATTTGGAAAACAGAAGTCATATTTCGTATGAAAGCCATGGTACCCTTTTGTCACTAATAAATATTTGAAGTCATCAGAACAGGAGTGAGGGAAAATCTCACTAATTAAGTTCCCTGCTACCCTCCTTTATATACTGAGTAGCAGTTGTGCTGCAGTCACTTACTAGGTTTTGAAGTATTCAAGGCTCATTACAACTGTCACTGGCTTATCTTGCATTAGCATCCTGTCCTTCACAGACTCTCACCTCGCAGCTGTACCACACACACTGAGTTCCTCTGAAACAGTAGGGCTGCATCAGACTGGGAAGGTTGCTGATACAGAAATAAAAGTAACCTCCGAGTGGTTGTGTTAAATTTTTCATCTTTCAACTAAAATTACAGTCTACAGGTACATCTAACCTGTAGCTTTTTCTCTAAAGAGCAAACCCAAAAATCAATATTAGTGTTAAAAAAGTAAATTCTATCACCTGTTTAAGAAAGATAAACCTAGCCATAACAATATTAAATGTAATGACCAAGGCTATACAGGGAAAGTCTGACAGGAGAGGTAGATAAGTAATGAGTCTTTATTCCTCTGTCTTATCCTCTTCAGACACCTCCAACTGTCTCAAGACACAAGAAAATATGTCCTTCCCACTTCACTGCAGCTGTCAAATGAGGCAAATACACCAAGATGTCTCGACGGTGAAACTTACAGCTTATTTCAACTCGTATGAAGTCTTTAATCCCAAGGTTTTCCAAGAACACCCCAGAGACGGCGGTAGTTTTGAAGAAGAAGGAGATGTCTGCGCTGACCTCAGCATGGAAGGTGGGGAAGTGCAGGTATGAGGCCTCCGTGTTGAAGGAAGCGGCGTTCCAGAACTGCCCTGCAAATACAACCCCCTTCTCTATAGTTAATTGGCACAGGACAGCAGCTGCAAGTTGCATGTAGAAAGCCACCTTTCATCAGATAAACATGTTTTCAAAAAAAAAAAAATTAAAAAAATCCAAAACCAAAAAGAAAGAGGGAACATTCTGTACCTATGGAAATGGAGAAGAGCTAGTACTCACTGTCTCCATAGCAACGCAAAGGGCCAATTTTCCAAGCAGCCTCAGAATTTGATCTGTTTGTGTCAGTGATCACTATCTGAGTTACAGGCAAATGGTCTTTGAAAGCAAGGAGGCCAGTATCATTTGTCCTGGATTATAATAAACAAACAGAAAGAGACAGATTAACCACAGACAAAATCCGCAGCATTCCTTAAGCAAGGAAACACTTGAAAGATGCTTACTTAAAGATGAAAGGTCTTTTGGAGAATTACCTAGAAGACTTATGACCGGTACACACTGCTTAAGATGCATACATGCACATGTATGCTCTATGCCCAGACATAATACTGACCCCTGAAGACGCTGTGTTTGGTTACATGATGCTGGCTGGCATGGACCGTAACTGTGTTTCAGTTGCACAGAACGGTTGCAAAGCTGAGGCAGAGCGCTGCTGTTCTGCTCCGTGGGCATTAACGTAAACTGGGCTCTACCGAGTTTCCTCAGCCAGATGAATTTGATGGGGATGAGATACAAGCCCAAGTTTGCATTTCTGTTCAGTTAGCTGGAGACAGGTAATGGCATTTATGCTGGCTTTGTACTTTATTTGAGCAGGAAGAGGACACGCGATACCTGATGCAGCATGCTGTTAGCACGGGGCAGCCAGACAACACCTGATCCAGCTGCAAGGCGGCTGGTGCACAACTGACTCAGCACACTGCAAAGGCGGTTGAATTGGCAGAGTGACTTTGCACGGAATCAGCCCTTTGCGTTACATGCCTAGGGACATTTTGGTTCAGCAACTGAAATACTGAAGGCTGATTCACTGCATTGTCAAACTACAGCCTCGTTTGTATAGGCTGGGCTTATTCTTCAACTGCGACTAACTTACACAAAGCTACCAGAAAGAAAGAGGAAAGAAAGAAAGATTCCTAAAAGATCATTACTTTGTTTTTACTCTGAGTGTGCTGGGCAAATTGTTGTTGACAAAATGCAGCACGGCATTTCATGGCAGCCCTCTGGTTCCTAAGCTGAGTCAGTGGCTGTGACTCTGGCAGGGTATACTGATGCGCATTCATCCCGCTGTACTTCATGAACTGAACTGAGTCCCTCAGGCATCCAGCCCTGACCTTACCAGAGCCAAACTGCCCCCTCGAGGCATTTCTCTATTGATTGATTATAGAGAGGCGAGTGCTACCGTATCTTATCTCCACAGTGATGATATTTTTCTTCTCCTAGCTCTTTTTCTCAGGGTTGAGGTTTGCTGTGCATCTGGGCACATAAGCCTACCAGACCATCCTTCATGGAGCCAAATCTCAATAGTTTGGAGAAAAGAATCCCTACCTCTGCATGGCCCAGCAATCTGCATGCAGGAGCTGGACTCAACTCATCTGTCTGCTCAGAGGTGAAAGACTACATGCTTCACATGGAGATGGCAACAATGACTGGATCCAAAATGCAAATAATCCTCATTTTACACCCTCTGCTCTTTATAGAATCATAGAATCATTTAGGTTGGAAAAGACCTTTAAGATCATTGAGACCAACTCTTAAACTAATGCTGCCAAGTCCACCATGCCCCTAAGCACCACATCTACCTGTCTTTTAAATACCTCCAGGGATGGGGACTCAACCACTTCCCTGGGCAGCCTGTTCCAATGCTTAACAACCCTTTTGGTGAAAAAAATGTTCCTAATGTCCCATCTAAACCTCCCCTGGCGCAACTTGAGTCCAGTTCCTCTTGTTCTAACGCTTGTTACTTGGGAGAAGAGACTGACCCCCATCTCGCTACACCCTCCTTTCAGGCAGTTGTAGAGGGTGATAAGGTCTCCCCTCAGCCTCCTCTTCTCCAGGCTAAACAACCCCAGTTCTTTCAGCCGCTCCTCATAAGACTTGTGCTCCAGACCCCTCACCAGCTTCCTTGCCTTTCTCTGGACGTGTTCCAGGTAGATGTGACACAAAGCCTCAGGAAACAGGTATCACTTTTTGAGCGATACCACTGCTGAAGAGTCTGATATACCAGGCATGATCCCAGACTATGTATATGCTGCTCGTAATACCACCTTCCACAAATGCACCTCTCATTATAGTTCAAGCTATGGGAAGGGACATGGGACTTAAGCAAAGAAATAATAATCAGGATGAACACTGCAGCTGTGCTCTAACACAACCTCAGATGTTTGCTTGGCTAAGTGCTCTGCTCTGATTAATGTTAGAAAAAATAGAAGGGGTATTTTGATCTTTTTGATAAAGGCTGCATACATTTCCTTTATTTTCCATTGTTTCTAATTACATGCAGCACAGTTAATTGTCTCATAATTCCAAGGGGGAAAGGAGAGGTACCCTCTCCGACCCTAACATTTTTTTCTTGCTTCAGTGGGTGTCTGACATGCAGATAATTACAGACAAAGTGCAGCAAGATGAAATTCCCAGGCACGAGGCAGAGTGATGCCTTCAATACAGACTCAGAAGAAAAAAATACCATGTAGGAATCAAAAATACATGGTCTCCAAACCTCTTCATGGAGGTCTCTCAGCAGCATGCTCATATAGCTTACTGTATCAGTCTTTGAAAGTTAGTGTAAATGTTCTCAACAGGTTATGAAACACTTGTAACAAAAGCTGAACTATTTGAATATTTCTTAGGAAGAGAATTAAATAAGGCATTTCAGTAGGTGGGAGGAAAAAGAGTAGGCAGAGTGAGTGAAAGAAAGGCAGAAAGATGCGCAGAAAGAGGACGTAAAATATGCAATATACACTTGAATAATTAAGCTGGCATTTACTTTTTTAAAAATTTATTAAAAAAAAAAATCACAAAATATTTAGGGAGGTTTCCTGCAAATTTATTTTCATTCAAAAAATAGTGCGGTCTTTTGACTATGATGAGCATTAAAATAAAAATCAGTATCTTCCTACAGCTACCACTGAAGATATCCACAAAAAAATGAAATGGTGACATTTTAAAGATATCTATTCCACATCTCTGAAAACTGCATTGCTTATTAGATATTCTGTTATATTGCATGAAGTTCTTTCATATCGAATTTTATGACTGAGTTTTTACTAGTTATATGCCAGTGTCACAGAGAACTTTAGTAGCATAGCTCAACTGTGAGAAAGAAAAATATTCTATAACTAATAAAAATCTTCACTTTTATGTTAATGCCTTGAAAACTCAATCAAGTTTCTCTTGAAGCTCAAACAGCACATTTTATGTGTTTTATTCTCTCACACATGGAAAAAAAAGGCTTGTGTAAGGATACATATTCTCATACAAGCAGACACTGAAATAAAACCTATCAGAAAAACATTCTACCCTTCAGAGAATGTGTTAATGACAGGAACAACATACCTATTGTTGCTGCTTATTATTATTATTTCATGGTGGCAAATCAAGTTTTTGTTGAAAAATCAACACCTAAGATGTTTCAGCTGAGAAAAACAGAGAAGAGATTTAAAGACACTATGCAGGCCCTCATGGGAGCTCAAGTTTGAGTGTCTTAAATTCCTGGTATTCTTTAAGTTGAACTTATTTCAGACTTCATTTCTTACAAGGCACCAAAATTCCTCTTCTGTTTACGTGGTAACCCATGGCAGCCTCTCAAATATAGCGTATTATGCCTCAAAGAGTAGCAAGAGAGCTTCATGTACCTGTACATTTCCTAGAAGCACTGCTGTGGCACTACAAAACACAAATATTCCAGGGTTTGGACAAAACATTTGGAATTTTGCCCAAAGGGGGCTTGGGGATCACTTTTAATGTCCTACAGTTTTCAAATAAAAACTGCTATTTTCTGATAGAAAGCATCTGCACTAGGATAGGCACAGACACAACTGTCTTTTAAACAAAACATTGTTAGATTCATTAATTTTTGTATTTGTTCCCAGAGCTAGTTGTTACTTACATGTGTTTTAATTTAGCAGTTCACATACACTTAAAACCAGATTACATTTTGTTTTTTCACAGCTGCTTCTCAGGTTAGCCAAAACCACCACTTCATTTCTCTTAGTGGGATTCAAATAGCACTCTGGGACTACTTGCACCAGGCACGCCTTCTGTATCACCCTGTGTCCCACTTCTCAGTACTGAGAACCATATGGGTGGGTCCTGCCCGCAGGAGTGTCCTGGTGGGGGGATGATGGTCCTTGGCCGGGAATGTAAGTTAAGTCCTGATTTCGTGGAAATCAAAGCAAGTTTTATCTCTTTCCTGAAAGCAGTTCTATACATACAGAAACTGGCATGAATAAATTAATAAACTTGGGAAGTAGACCTTCTGCTCACCTGACTTGGCACTCTATTCGGCACAAATTCAGATGAAAATCTGAAAGTTTATCAGAGAGTGGAGAGCACCCTCAATGAACAGATGTTTCTCGGAGCTTTTTGCATAAAGGGTAGTATCTATTTGTACTTCCCACAAGCAAAACCAAAACAAACCAAATCCAATAATGCCCTTTAAATTAAATCACTGAAATATTTTTAGTTACGGGTATTAAATACATGGATGGCATCTATTTATCCATGTCTGAAGATTAATGTCTGTATCTACCCAAAGGACTTCCTCAGTAAGCCATGAAGTATGTACACATCAAAAAAATGCTCTATGTATGGGGAGAAGGGAGCAAAGGAAAAAAAGAAGAAAAAATTTCACTGCAAGTGCACCCATGCTAAATGTGAGAGTGCAGCAACTGGATACTTAAAGATGTAGCACAGGTAGCCTTACCTGTAAATGACAAATAACCATTTTGATGGTAACATTATGAGACTATTTTTCTTCTTCCTGGCTACTAATAAAAGCATGCTCAAAAAAATCTCACTCTGTGGTATCCTAACCATGTAAGCCATCATAAATTGGTAATCTCTAGGTAGCTGTTTCCATATTTTTTCTAACAGATGGCAGAGCAGTGGTGCCATTAAATATAATTTCTTCTCATATGATCCCCTATTGGTACGTTTTCTTCTTGCACATTAATGAAAATTCTGGTGGGGTCTGAGCCTCAGTAGCTCAGACATTCAGTACAGATTTTCATGAATACAGTCCAGTTGGGGAAAAGAACAGTCATCAGTAGATGTCAATGAACAGCATGAAGAATGGGCCAGTGAAAAGCTCCCACAAGATAAAGTTTTGAGCCCTTAAAACTCATATCACTAATATTCCAAAGGAATACCTTTTAATTGCTATTTTGCCCACCAGCTGCATCCAAAAATGCTTTACTGGGTACAGTACTGTAGAGTCACGATAAAGGAAACCAACAGCAGCAGAAGGGGACATACCTAATATTTGAAGGCAAGATGCAGTGGCTATGCTTTGCTGAATTAAACAAGAGGTGTAGAGAAAGAGTTTGGTAATGATAGTAATGAACTGATTCCTGACACCTCAGGGACCTGCTACAGTCAGCTCTCTGCAGGCAGCTTTTCTAGTTTGTTGACGCAGTCACGGAGGCAGATATCCAAGACAGCTCTATGCAGGCCAGGTCACCTCCGGCAGGGTTTATTTATGAGCTTGCAGCCTCTGTGGAGTTGCCTGCGCTGCTTCTGGGGGAACGAATTCCGTGCAGGATAGTGGCTGAGCAAACAAACCCTGTCAAATCTGGGCTTGTCAGTGGCTGGGTTTCTCTGCCCTGCTCTCCTCAGCCCTTCCAGTTTTAGTGTCCTGGCTTGGGCACGGCTTTGCACAAATATAGCTCTTCCAAAGAGGACTTCATTTGCTTCCACGTGGCTTTGCTCCTCCTAGAACAAAGCTGGATATATCAATATATCTCTGGGAGCCAAAGTGGGTCTGGCAATAGTAATATCCCCCCTAACCCCTGCATTTCATTTCCTGTGTTTTCCTTGTTGCTTGCAGTACCCTAAAGGCATCATGGAGAGGTGAATGTCTGCTACTTTGGAAAAGGGAAGGCTTAGTTCCCGAGTGAAGAAGGCTGTTCTGGAAGATAAAAGAAGATACTCCTACAATTTGAATAGTAAGACTGGAGAATAGAAATACAAGACGGCCAGTCAGGTATGGGTTGGAATCATCACTGTCCACCACACTCTGCTGAGATGCCTGAGCTTCCTCTACAAAATGACTTTGAGAGGTGCTGCTCTTTCTCTACAAAATAAAAAGCTGTAAAGTTCTCCAAATTCACAAGGTTTCCAGGTGAATTCAGTCAGTAAGAAATAGGTTTGGTTTGATGACTGGCTTCAACCAAGTGTTTGCATTTGTAGTAGAAAATGGACTCCAGACAGAGACACCAAGGTAGCAAATGGACTTCAGGACAGTTGTGCGCCACCATGGCATAAAAGAGATTCCTCCCATTTAAATGCAAGGTTTGGTGAGCAGAAAGATTTTTATTGCCAAGGCAAGACAATTTTGCTTGAGATCAAAGACAACCTGGGAGAGGTATTTAAGGATCCAAAGGATCTCTAGAATGGACTTAAGATAACACAACCCTGCCTGCACACCAGAAACGCTTTATTCTTTAGATCAGTTTAACACCTTTGCCCAATAATGCCTGCATCAAGAAAGCACCTTCTGTTTGAAATGGCCTATCTTTTGAAAGACAAGCGCTTTGAAGGTAAGTGCTTGAAGCTATGGCAAATCCGTCTTATCTATACATAACTTGTCCCAACAGTTAACTATGCTCAGTATTGGGGAAGAGAGAGAAAGAAAACATTTTCTGAACTAGATTTAGCTTCAGCTTGCAGCCACTGGATATCTATGAAAGTTCCCACACACTAGCAAGAGCTTTCAACAGTCAGGAATCTCTGTTTTTGAGGCATGCATAAACTGCAGTCAAGTCATGTTTAACACCTTTCCAGATCCCTTGCTTGGCTCGAGGTGACAATTTATGCCTCTGCTCCCTCAGCAGAGGTCTTTTCCCATTCTCCAGCAAACACCATGAAGATGCTCCACTGTTCCACACTGACAGAATTAGCTGTCATCACACTGAACAGTTGGAAAGTACAGTGAAGACCTGGATGGAAAAAAGATACTTTTCACTAGAATGCTTTGATAAGAATAAAGGTGAAAAACACAAAAGCCTTCCCCATATAGCATGCAACCAATTATATTCCTGTTCATCTGCCTAGCATAACTCCAGGGAGACTAACTTGGTGTCAAGTAAGAGCCCAGAGACAGCAGCTGGCTCAGGTGTCTGCTTAGATATCATTTAAAAGTCAGCATGCCTAGAAGTGCATATTGTGTGCCGCTAAACACCTGGCTCAGGACTTTTTTCAGGTCTGTTTGCTCTTGTTTTCTGTTTCTTTTGCTGCTGGGAGGAATTAGTAGCTGCTTCTGCACCCAAGACTTAGTCCAGGGAAATCAAATCAAAGCAAAATCCTAAGCCTGTCTCCTCTTCAGAAGGACGTTCCAGCTATTCTGGTGAGTTCCTACCTTGGAGCTGCAGTGAGCAGTGTGATTTATCTAAAAGGAGCAAAAATGATTTTCTGGTTTTCCACTCTACAGCACCCATTTTATTTCATGCTAAGGCAAATAAATGCATCTACTGCTGTCTTGCTCCTTCCACTATAATGTATAGCGGGTTAAAGTCACAGTTCAGATCTCAGCAGGTTTCAGATTGAAATGCTCATTATGTATCAGGGGGTCAGTGTTCTAGCAGAGAAACACAAAAGCAATCTTCAATAGGCATGAAATTTCTTATGTTTAGAAACTCTTTGTAAAGGTCAGGGATTTTTTAGCTTTTAAAAAGGCAACCTGCAATTTTGAATACTACCAAAGTCCAGATTTCAAATGGATTAAAAACCAAAACACCCAAACCCCCAAACCAACAAAGAGTAGGCAGTTCAGCTAAGGAAACTTCTATGCATATCCTGTTATTATAATGAAATTAGGAGAAACAAGTAACTCTGTGAGCTGCCAAGCTAATGAAGCATGATTTTCAACATCTCTCTCCCATGAGGGTTTTCCAAAATCTAATAAAAGTGTAAGCTTCCTTAACTTTCTTCTTGTGGGTTATAATTGGCTTTTCCCCGTCAGCCTGGCATAAATTTTCACAGAATGTGTGATTTCTAATACTTTTGAGATTTCTCCTTCTCTGTTAAAGATGTTTGAAATGTGTCTGCTTGTTCAAAATCATTGGGTGTCGGGGGAAAATGGAGAGAAACACCCACAGTATAACTTGCTTAGGTTTCATTTCCTTAGGAGACTCAGCTGAAACTTCATAAAACTGCATTTAGCTTTCACCTTGCATTGGTTTGCACAACCTACCGATGCACGGTCCTGCAATCTCAGACTACAACCCCAGCAGTCTGCCAGCGGAACACACCCTGCTCTGCCTGAGTAGTCGCTCACCAAAAAGCGAAATGTGGATTATGAACAGAGCCAAGCACCAGTAAAAACAGATGCTTTGGATGCTCATGTGCAAACCTCACCAACGTGCTTCTGATAACCAAACATTAAAGAAAAAACATAAAAGAAAATGTGCACAGCCAGGCCTTTCTATACAAATCTATACAAATCGCATTCATAAACCAACATTTACATAAAGATCTTCTTGAAGAAATCCCCTTACAGCTATGATTTTTGGAAGTGAATAGTGACCCCAAGGTTATATACGGTCCAAGTGAATAATCACACTGTCTGGAAATGAGGCCCTCTTGCAAATGCCACACGTTTAGCAACCAAAAAATCCCAACACTTACAGTGACAAGTCATTTCTGGTATTTTTTTTTTTGTTTCAAGACCCCTTACAGTTCCTTTCTACTCATTCTAAGTGAGGGTTTCACAGGGGTAATTCGGACATTATTTCAAACACAGTAGCCTATAACAGCAAGATGTTTCTTGTCTACTTCCATTATTCATAATTTCTGAACTACTCAAGGTTAAAGTATCTTTTTTTAGAGAAAGGGCAGCAGGTCCTCTCAGTGACTGGTCCAGAAGTGAGAGTGGGTGAAGCAGAGTTTTCACAGTATTTTCACAGTGTTTCAAATTGTACTTTCAACAACACTCATCTGGCATTTCTGTCCCCTCCAACACAAGTACAGAATTAATTGGAAAGTTCACCATCTAGCTCTCAGCTGCTGGAGAGTCTCTGAAGGTACAGAGAATGGGAGAAAGTTGCAAGGGGGCCTTCACAAATTCATGTGGCATCAAGGCACAACAAAGGTTCAAACGTGAGGAAGGATTTGAATGTTCATGCTGTAAGTCCTAAAAGTTCTTATGGATACTGAACCAAAACCTACAAAAGCCAAAGGAAGTCTTTCCATAGACTTTAAAAAGCTTGGGACCCAATGTAAAAGAAAGTTAAGATATACTGTTTCATAAGAAAAATATAAGTCTTTTTGATAGTACAGATTTTTTGTTCTTTAGCTGTCTGTACATGAATTTTGCTGTCTATGCCTGAATTTTCTGCTCGGATGTATATCGGAGCATATGACCATGCACCAACCTCCTAGAGCCTTTATTGATGCAATGGTCCAATTGAATCAATGGAAATTTTTTAACAAATAAACCAACAGGATTTGGCATTCAACAACAAAGATTTTCTGAAGACAACCCATCCCAGCAATCTTCTTCAGCCAGTTAACGTCTTTGATTCAAATAAGAAATTTAAGATGAAATCAGAACTCCAAATTCTAGTTTGACTGTCATTCTCATTTGACAATACCCAGGCCATTCGAAGTTCAGCTGTGAATCAGGAAAAGATTTAAGCCTTCTTGCCCTACTTCCTATCCCCAGCTCTCACACAGACACTACTACACAGGTTAAAATTATTACCATTCTTCTCTATCTGCGTCACAGTTGCAAAAATATCTCATATCCAGACAACTTTCTTCCAGTCCACATGCACATTGTTGAATGCCCGGAAGAGATCCTCCCCAGTAAAGATGCTTTTCATTGGCATGGCCAACCCACCAAGCAAATGGCATTCCATCTGGATGAAAGGGAAAGAGAAGGGGAAAAAAAGAGAAAAGAGAAAAAGAGAGAAAGAACTTGATAAGCAAATTGGATTCTCCTGAGAATGAAAAAGAGAACGGAGGTGGACATGTTAAATAATACTGAGAGAAAAGATGTGAACTACAGATGAAGTAACAAACCACAAAAACTTTGCCCAAGTCCATTTTATGGAATACACGTTGAAAAAGCAATAGCTCTAGGGTAATCCTGTTTGGTTTGAGGAGCAGATGTTTTCCCCATGGGGCTCAGGCGCCAATGACCCTTGAGAACCTTGGTGCATTTCAGCTACAAAGACTTTTGGCATGTGAACCCAACACCACTGCCTGTACTAGCCATGTCTAATGGTTTTGTGTGATGCTAGAGGGGAGATGTGATCACTGAAGGAGTCTGAAAACAATTCTCCTGCCACAACTCACACTGTGCAGCTGTCTTGAACCACCCAGTATTGGCCAAGGACCTCTTGCAGAGCCTATCTGTTATGAAGGAGACTCTAGCTCTCAAAACAGGATCTTTTACCTTCAGAAATAACACACAAACTAACCTAATACTATGGGCTTAATACAGTTCCTCTCAAAACTAAGACCAAAATTTGCATCATTTTTTCTAAGGGAACAGGACTAGGGACTTTAATGTGCTCTCCAAGGTGGAATCTGCAAATGCAAAGCTCCATAAGATATTAGAACAGTCTAGATTAAGGATTCAGGTAGGAGGTAAGTGGTGAAAAAGATTTCCATACTTGGGAATTAATTTGTCTCTGCAAAGATATTTTCTTTCTACAGGAGCTCTAAGATCTATGTATTTATATAAACTGATACAGTTTTTGTTTAAATTTCATAATCTGTTATACATCAAGCATTAAATATTAATAGTCAGATACAGTAAACAGACTCAGATGTAATGAAATCCACGGATTAACATTTTGCTAAGATTGACTTTGTCTTCCAGCTCAGATAACTTTTTCATTGACTTCTTAATCCTTAAATCAAGAAATGTAATCAGTTACACATACAGGTAGATGGCAAAATTTAGCAAAATTGACATATCAAGCCTTTTTGATCAAAGGAGCTTGGAAAAATAAACTGCACTGCTAATGTAGAAAAATGTATCAATTTATTCTTCTGCTTTACTAACATTATTAGTAGGGAGTATTCCTCATTATACAAAGCAAGAAAGTCTAAAATATGAAATGCAATCAAAGTTAACTGTAGAGTGTAAGGGACTAATTAAAATGAGTTTTAGAATCACTTGGCAAAATTAATTCGTATTTGTTTTCCTTCTAAGCTTAGACTGCTGAACTGTAAATTCAGGAAAAAAGGAAAATAAAAGTAGGAAGAGTAACTCCATTCTCATGATACCAACAATTAAGACATGATGAGTTTGACCAATACCCAGTGGTACTCATTAGAAAAGCACAATTCAAGAATGTCTAAAGATTCATCTTACAAAAATGTGCATACACATTTTAGGTCTCATATTATTGTCAACATATTTATGTTTCCTTTCCTTTCTTTTCAGCTGATTTTCTTGCAGAAGTTGATTGCTGTGGCCAGTGAAACAGGTCTATACTATGTTATTGGGAAATTACTTGTTAAAGCTTGGAATAGTAATGTTAATTGAATAAAAGGGTGATTTGTCTAGGAGTTGAAATAGATACTACACAGAAGTGGTTAATGTAATTTTAAAAGTGCCCATTCTGGAAAAAAATATTTAGATAACGATAATTCCTTCAGGCCATCAGCAAATAATGGTATTCGTTAGTCAAATTCAACCTGTGTCAGATTCTTTTGGCAGAAATCATTATATACTTAAACACAACAGTGAAATAAGCAATCATTCACAGGAATTAAGAGTGAGTAGTTTTCTGATGTCTTTTTCAGATGTGTTGTTATTTGTTTTATTGAGCAATACCAAGCAAACACATACACATTCAGATTTATGATATAGACTGGGGAAGTGGTAGAAGCACCACCGTTTGAGTCATTTACAACTAAATTAAACACAGTGCTAAAAAATAGAGCATTCAATGTTATAAGGAACAATCTTAGATCGTCAAGGGAACAGACTATAAAAATACAGTATCTTTTCAAAAATCCTTTTTATTAGGCAGAGGTCTGCCACCCTTTACTCAAGATGAGTAAATTTTTCTCCCTAACTAGTCCCTTAGAAATCAATTGTAGTATTAAGGAAAATTGTGCCCTGATTCTCCAAAACTCTTTTCCACGTGCTTAATTTTTAACACATGAGAAATCACAGAGCTGTTCAGCAAAGCTCTTAAATCTAAGGTACTTCAGCAACATCCAAAGTGTTTAGAAATTACTGAAACATATATTGTATGTCATATACCTGTATTGCTGAAATAGTATTTCACTAGCAATGCCAACCAATCTATCCCTGAGTTCTTTCCAGAAAGTTTACACCGTTACACCTTGGCAGAGCTGGAGGGTGCTTTGCACTGAGATTGAGTTTGGCCAACAGGTGCTGATTAAGATTCTTTCTTCTAAGCCTGTAGATTTCTGTAATCACGGTATTATAAATTTTTCAAAACATTATCAATTCTCCACCACCTCAAAATGAATTTATTTCCTTTCTGCAGTGGAGCCACAGACTAAGTCAATGACGTTAATCAAGGAGTTAACATGGCCCCATAAACTAATGGTTGCAAAGGTCAGTAGAATTCCACTCTAAAATTTCTAAGCTAAAAAGTCCTTTTAATAAAAAGTGCTACTAATCCTTCATTCTGTGCTTACATTGTACCTAGTAGCACATTATTTAGTCTAAAAAAGTAGTCAGAAGCCTACTGCAGAAATAAAAGTATTCTTTTCCATGCATTTTTTTCTATTTAGAACTGAAAAAAATCTGCTATAATAAATTTATTAATGTTGCCTTTGAACTCCATACTATGGTTCTGAAGGAGAGTATGTGTGAAAAAAATTCCAAACCAAGCAAAGCAAGCAAGCACCAAGTGACTGAATCCATCAGTAAAAGAACAGATCAGTTTCTTTCAAGTGATTTTTTCTTTGGTGTTCCAGCTGCCTTTGGAAGGTTTTAATTTTGATAATAAAATCCTCAAAAAAGGCAAAAGTCTTATTTCCTGCAGAGGACAATAACCCTTTCTGTGATGATGCTGTCTGGAAGCCTCTACAAACAGCTGTGATATTTACATCACTGTTTTCACCATAATTTAATATGGTATTGAATAAAAGAACTGAGCAGGCAGACAGTATTTTACTGCTACTTGTTAACACTGCCAGGCCCAGGCTGCAGAAAGTAAGGTTGGCACAGGTCTTTGAAAAGAAACTAATAAAGGGTCTCATCTTCAGTTGATCATCTTGATGTTTCCCTCTACCTGTCTCCATAGGCTCGCCCTTTGTGGTCTATTGGTTTGTTCTACAGCTATTCATAGAATCACAGAATGCTTTGGGTTGGAAGGGACCCCTAGAGGTCATCTAGTCCAACCCCCCTGCAGTGAGCAGGGACACCACTAACTAGATCAGGTTGCTCAGAGCCCCGTCCAACCTGGCCTTGAATGTTCCCAGGGATGGGGCCTCCACTGCCTCTCTGGGCAACCCGTTCCAGTGTTTCACTACCCTCATTGTAAAGAATTTCTTCCTTATATCTAGTCTAAATCTACCCTGGTTTAGTTTAAAACCATTACCCCTTGTCCTGTCACAGCTGGCCCTACTAAAAAGATTTTCCCCATCTTTCCTATAGGCCCCCTTTAGGTACTGAAAGGCCACAATCAGGTCTCCCCTCAGCCTTCTCTTCTCCAGGCTGAACAAGCCCAACTCTTTCAGCCTGTCCTCGTAGGAGAGGTGCTCCAGCCCTCGGATCACTTTTGTAGCCCTATTGCATGCATGTATCTGAATAGCCAAGTAAGACTTTGGAAACCCTCGCATATACAATACTGAAACACATGGACAAGAACTCAGTTTTTCTCCATCCAGCAACGCACAGAGAGCAAGCTCTTTTCAGATGTCAGTTCTTCAGCAGATCTCCAGTGCCTGCTCTACCAATGCGCTTAACTGAACTGTTCATTGCTAATTCTCTGTAAGAAACCTGTTTCAGCAGAAGCAAGGCTGGCACAGACTGTACAGTTCACAAGCACAGAGGCTGAGGACAATGAAGAGAATAGCAGACACACGGAGGCCGTTTCCAATGATCCTTAGAAGGAGATGCAGATTGAGATCAAATTCACCTGCAATGCGTATCTGGCTCTTCTAGTGACAAGAATGGCTGAACACGTATTCAGTGTCCCTCTACCAGCTTCAAGAAAATGTCTGTTCTCTTAAATCTCCCTTGCACTGACAGGTCTCTCATTTTCTGTATTAGAAGGCATGGACATTGCTAGCAATATAAGTTATTTTCAAAGGTTTTAGACTTGCCCATGTTTTAAATGTCAGAGAATTTTTTCAAAAATTATTTGTACAGGCACTTGGAAGCTGGAGGAGGGGGAGAAGCAGCATATTCCAACAGCATTTAGGACTATGTAGATAAATCCCAAGTAATTTCTGTGAACTCAGTTTACTTTTATACAGGCAGAAAGTCTTGGCTTTTATGTTTATACAGCATGAGTTAAACCAAAGCCATGCCTTTTTAACAGTATTACATTTAAAATATTTGTCAAGCTTTGTCTGCATCATTTGCCAGATGGTTCTTGTTATGGCAACAAACAAAAATCTGATGATGAAAATACAAGATAAACTGGATCCCTTGTTAATGTCCTGTGCTATATAAACCTAAAGTGTGACCCAGTAATTACATACCCCTATCACAGGTAAGGCTTCTGGGGTACCCAAGTTACTGAAACGGGTCAATTAGAGGTCTTCTCCACCAAAATAGCAAGTCAATTTATTTGTATCTGTCTGTTGAAATACTAAAACCATATTGCATTGAAACAACATGCTCTTGGCAGTCTTCATGCTCATTTTTTTCTCCAAAATCAAACTGAGTTAAGCAGAGCTGAATTTGTTAAATCTTACATCTATACTTTTTACTGATGAAAATGTAGATTAATTTACATCTATGCTATTTTCTCTTAAAAGGAAAGATTCACATATGAAGAGATAGTAAAAACTAGGAAAATATTGATTGTAGAACTGCATAAAGCAATCAAAGCCAATTCTTTGCTACTACACTCAAATTCTGAAATATCTGTTTGCACTAACCACTTCAACAATATCAAATCCTGCAAATGGCTCACCTGATACATTGAACACTATGTGAAACAAGAAGTTAGCAGATTTTATATATATATATATATCTGTATACATACACACATGAATATGAGGCAATTTCAACTTGAATAACTGAATCCAAAGGCCAATTCAGAGTACAAATTAAGATCTCAGCTAATCCACTTTTAAAAGGCTTTTGAAAAAAATGGAGAAAGGGGTAAGAAAGCAAGAAGGGAAAACTATCACTCAAAATTTTTTGTAAGAGTTTACCAAGGTCTTGTTTTCCCATGCTTGACTTTTTTCTATCACAACATTTTTCCAGCTTTTTTTATCAGAATTTTAAACATTAAATTGAAGTAAAGCCAAATTCTTCCCCTTCAGCCTTTTCAACAGGAAAAAAAATACACTTCCGATAAATCAGAGAAAAAGTGTTTATAATAATTTTGGACAAAATTATGGACAAATTGGAGAAATATTCCGTATTTAGTGGATAACACAAAGTTAATATATTCTTAGAGGCTGTTGGTTCCATGAAGAGGTCTATGGTGTTAATGACTCGGAATCTGTATTGGTTTAAATGACAGCTCACACCTCTGGCAGAACACACTAATAACACCAAGCAGGGTGGACTCAGGCTGTGCTGCATTAACCACTATGTGCTACTCATTCTTTGCAGTGGATGCTGAGATTTAACAATGAAAGAAGTTGTTCTTTGGTTTACAGCCCCCCGTGAGGGTCTCATAGCTCTGCCCAGCCAGAGGGAAGCAACACCCGCCCTCCAAGGTGACAGGCTCTCTGCACTTCACAAACAAAACCCTGTTTTTAACTCAAGATCAAGTTATCTGGGAAAAAATGAATATATGTAATATGGACCAGGGAAAAAATGAGAATACCCAATGACATGACTCCTTTAAACATTATTCACTGAGTGAGCCACCAAGTCATCCAGTTGGTTTTGTACCATACCACTTTGCTTCCATGTGGACCGGTTCTTCTCTTTTCAGTACAGCTATAATGACCGTCTAACACTTCCTCATTTTTACTCAAAACCTTCCCCATGGCGATTGTGCAATGCAGTTTTATTGTCCTCCTTCTTTCTTAAAACTGCAACCCACATACCACTGCCCTAATTATCAGAGAGGACAAACACTACTGTGTTGGAAATCACGGCTGGTCAAACACTGCAGCAAGACAGCCGCCGTTCTGTACTGAGTAGCAATGGTGCCAGCCGGTGTTATTAAGATTCACACTGAATTTTATTTCACTTTCTGGTCAGATCCTGTAACCCTTATTCAGAGCAGCTATCTGAAAGTAAAGTAGTCCTGTTAATGCCATTCGTCCTACTCCCTGGGCAAATGTTACTTAGTCACAAAGTCTGTACCGCATTTTAAAATGATAAGCGTGGTTAGGAAAAGGGGAAAGGCAGTACTTCACTGACATTTTCTTTCTCCCTATTCAGCTTTGCTGCCAAGGTGCACTGCTTTCATACAGAGTCTCAGGCTGAATTAATTGCTTAAAAAAGAAAAGAAAAAAACATGTAGCAGCATTTGTCTGCATCTCTTTCTCTTAAGCAGAGAAACTGCATCTCCCACTGGAGCAGCTGTTATCACAGTATGCTCTGCTCTTCCTGGAGTTGTTAAAATATTCCCACAGATGAGAATGGGCAGAAAGAAGGTAAATAAACATGGACCTTCGCTTCTTCTAGATTTAACAGGAAGCTAATGAGCAGAACTGTTGAGCTGCAATGACCAAGTTGTGCCATCGTACACTAACAGCAATTCAGTAAAAGCAAAACCATCATCAGCCCTTTGAGAGACAGATTTAAGGATAGGCATAAGGATTTCAGACCCAAATACTTTCATATGCTGAAGAAGATTGAATCTACATCCAAAGTAAAATTTTATGCCTCATGAATGTCTCTGCTGAAGGCCAAAGAAGGCTGAAAATATTATGAGTACTTGCATTCTCCTCTGCCAGCTCAGGCTGGGTTGTTTTCTCAATAAATTTCTGGCCAAGTGACAAGTTGCCTGAAAGATGCAAGTGGGACTCCAGCCAGCAACAGAAACTATGGGAACAGCTGAAGGCATGCAGGTTAGGAAGAAAAAGCAACAACAACAACAACAAAAAACCAACCCCAAAACAAAAATGCAGAGAAGATTACAGTTTTTAGGGGCAAATGACAAAACAGAAAATATCAGCTTTGAACCCTCAGGAGTTTTGCTAAAGATGGACTGGATTTCCTACCCCATTGAAACAAAAAATTTATCTTATTTCCTTTATCTCCAGCTCTGCTTCACTTCAAACCTGTCCCTCTTGCTTTCAGCTCCTTTTTTTCTTCCTCATTCCCCTTTTCCTTTCCCATATTCTCTGTTTAGCCTAATTCCCCCAGGTAAATTCAGATAAACAAGCCCTGCATTGCCTTAACAAATAGGCCTATGACATTGAAGCATGTCCTGCCACTTTCTTACTCTGTTTTGGGACCAGAAACACATCAGTGGCATGGATTCAATTGGAAGTGAACAATGAACCATGGATAAGCCACAGCGGGCTCCAGTATCACCTTGCCTGGGCCAGAGGAGCAGGTCCTGCTCAGCAGATATCTGGACTTTTTTCATTGTGTCATAGGAATAGTGAGTAAGAATAATGTCAATAATAGGATGCCATCATCTTTTGCCCTCAAACCACTTATTCAGCTCCTATGTGTTCATTCTCATCCTCTTTTGCCAGTATCATCTCACCCATTTCCACTGGAAGGCCATCTCCTGTGGTGGCTCAATGCAGTGCCCAGGACAATGGTCCTTTGTTCTTAAACAGTTCTTCTGCATAAGTATAAAAATAGTGAGAGTAAATTGTAGCAAGTGCTGAATTAGAGGATTAATGAACAGAAGATAAACCAGATCATGTCATTCCAGTTCTTGGGGAAATGCCATGGGGTACTGAAGGATCATACCTGATTAAGACTTGGAGTTCTCTGTATCTGCAGCAGACCAAGGCTCCTCAGTGGCTCTCTAGGGCTTGAGGAGTAACACATCCCAGACTCTCAACATCCTACTGAACTCTTACACAAGTTATCTTATGAGCTCACTGGTTGAGGTGGCCTGGTTTTAGATCACCATATACCACATACCACATGGACTGGGGGAAAGCACAGAAGAGATGAGCGAGTTTGTAAGTTTAGACAGATCATATGCTCTTCTTTGGAGCTTTCTTTTAAAATTGTTTTATAATGGATGTGAAAGGGCTACACAGTCAGGAGATACCTCTGAACTAATAAACCTTATAAACTACTGTAAGGTGAGAGAAATAGTTTATCACAGCAAGTTTTGTTCTTAAATGCTATTTAAGTTTTTGCAGAGGTAAGCAATTTCAGAGCCTATAAATAACATCACAGAGGACAGAGGGGAATAGTTGAAGTGTCAAAGATGGTGAATGGTGCATCAAACCATAAACCGATCATTTCACCACAAGAAAACTTAGTATTCAACTATTATTCATGGCAATGTTGAAGGAAGAAATTATGAGCAACGGTCCCAGGAAAGACTGCCAGGAAGAAATGCTTTGCAACTCATTCATTCACTATTATTTTCCAGGGACAGAAAAGGCCAGATCCAGCAACTGGTATAGATGCGTCTGGCCCCAGCAAAATCAGGGTAGTTTTGCTGATTTGCACTCACTGAGCTTCATGCTGTTCTGCAACAGAATCAGGTTATATGAACTCCATAGATAAATTCTGTGGCTGTCATTGGGACAGATAAAAGCACCGTCTGCAGGTATGCAGCGACTGAAATAAAGGTCTGAAGGATCTATTTTTAAAGGGGGTAAATTATTGATATATTTGATCCGTTTATTCTTGAAAGATCCATAGTGACAGCTCAACCTCTTGGGATAGGGCTCTCAATGTGGTGCAGGAGTGGAGCTGTACAGCAAAGCCCCCAGCTCTGCACAGCTCCCAGCCTCATGCACTCTCACCTGCCACCAGCCAGAGCCTTTCATCAAGAAAGTCCACAAAACCCCATGTCTACAGCCTGGCCACCAGGGCATAACTCAGAGCAAGTTGCTCAAGTTTATGGGCATAAGTCAATTGGAGTAAAGTCAAGTGGAATTAATGCAAGGTTTAATCCAATGCCTGCAGGAACGCATGGAAGGTTTGCTGGATCATGCTCACAGCAAAATGCAATTTGATAGACTAGAAAAAGAAAATAGATAAAATGGGGACATTTGGGACATTTAATAGGAGACTGGATAAGTTACAGAAAAACATGCTGTGGAAAGCAATCTTTGCTTGGTCCTTTGGGAGAAACTACATACACTAATAACGGCTCCTCTCCCCCTACTTTATTTTGAAAAGTGTCTGAGTAAAAATGGAATTACCTTACTCAACAGAACTGTTTCCTGTACACGCAGTTTTAACTACCAGCATTAGTAATGAGAAACGTATCCTTATTATTGCTTTTTTCCCTCCTGCTCACATTGCACCAACACAGTCACTGGTGACTGAAATGAACTGTCTTCTGATTTGACAACCCTCCACAAAAGACAGATTAATTTTGTTCCTGTTGTACTTGCCATGACAGCTTCTAGGAATAACAAAAACTAGATTTGGGTTTAGAGAATCTTTATTAGCAATATTGATTCATGAAGCAACGAGAACACACCTTGTCTTTCAGCTCCCAGGTTAATACAGCATGGCTGACAGCTAGAGAATAACATCTATGTACACGGAGTGAACCTGATCAGAAAGTCATTGGAACAATGTCATTTCCACAGAGTGCCTTTTTGAAGTGTAACCACTAACTGGTTCCTGTGTCTGATAATAACTACTGACTTTCACGGCTTAGACTGATCTTAAAGAAATCAGAAAATATCATCAGTAAATATGCTGAATTTCTAACTTGGATAAAAATAGAAAAACAGTCTTAGCAGAACATAAATTAGAAGAGGTAATAACACATTGTTAATCACTTTGAAGCTGCAATCCCTAATTAAATAAATGAGGGGATTTTCTTAAAACGGATATTAGCATTCACAGATATTATTGGAATGGTGCTTCTGTTTTGGAAAGAATCCTTCAGAAAATGAGATGAGAACACCTCAGGTTCCCTGTAAAATTAATTGGGCAAATGAGCATCTTCAGTAAGAGGGAAATCCAGTATAATTCCCCATGCAGCTTTATACTAAAAGCCAGAGTGTTGTTTTTTTTTTTTTTTTTAAAGTAAAAGCAATATATTTAAGTTTACGCTAAACAGCTGAAAAAGTCCCTGTGTAGGACATGCAATTTATTTGCTATACTCTAAAAAATAAGCATTGAAAACAACCAAAAAGTGAAACCAACACCTGGAAAAAAGTTTAGAGAATCATCCAGACATATTTATGAGCCAAGAAGGCAGCTTGGACAAGCAGGGTGAAAAACAAGAACTTAGCCTCTCCTCCACCTCTTCTGTCACATCCCTACTGAACTGAAAGCTCAGTTGAACCAAATTGTTTATTTTTTGCTCCCCGAACATGTTAGTTGGCAAAAGACAACACTCAGTTGTACTCACTAGGATCATAACAGCACCTGTCTGGATGTCCAGCACAGCAGTGGAGAAAGTCCAGTTTTAAGCGCTTTATGAGAGGCCGCAAACATTACTGCAACTCATTAAACTTCTTTATAGTCCGATGTGTTACAAGACATTACAGAGCAATGGTAAATAAATAACTGCTGATTTGACACTGCTTTCAACTGCCGAGCAATTCTGCTTTCCTCAACGTTACAGTTAATGTCAGCAGTTAATGCCTTAAGTGGTGGAATCGGAAACTCGACTACAATAAACAAATGCAGTCAAGTTTCAACTTAAGGATATACCCAAACTGCAGCATGGCGTTGATTCAGCTGTCCCTGTCTCGGGCTGCAATTACAGTTCTGTTGGTCAGAGCAGCAGGGGCATCATTTGTCATCCTAAGGAAGGCTGGAGTGCTGCGAAATTGGGCACTTTGGAAAAATGCAGCTGTAGCAGAACATATGTATAGGCGAGACCATGAAATGAACTGGCTCCAAGCCAGCACGTAAGGAGAAAAACAAGAGAATATAAATGAAAAAATTCATAGAATACTATACTCAGAAGATGCTCCTATTGATATATCCTGACCAGTTTTAAAGGTCAAGATGACAACAATCTGTCTTCTCTGTGGAACAGCTTAATCAATTTGTAGCTCTTTTTTCTTCACCCTGTTAGCAATGAGTTTACATCTTTCAAATAGATGTTCTGTTTAGTTTTTGCTGTTTAATTGGTCTCAGGTTCCTGTATATCTCTATGTAACTGTAGCAAACAGAGGATATATGTATGGGTGTGTACACACATTCAAGCACAGACCGTACTGGATAGAATATGAACTGCTCAGCCATGCTCTGTAGCTCTACTGTCACTAACAGAGATTATTATTCAGCTCAAGAGACAGTTTTCTGCTCCTGGAGCAGAAGGAAGAACTTGGCTGTAGCTTTACCACTGCAGTGAATACTGGAATGGGTGGAGGCTGCAGAATAATGACAACTATGCAACCACGAGAAGCCACCAGTCCTTCCCTCTTCTTCCAAACACTGAACAGAACCACGTGGAGATGCAGCCTCCTTCCCCCGCCACATTCACATACACACACAGCAGAGTGGGGCCAGGCACTTTGACGGCTCTAAGAAATGTATCAGCATATGCCCAGTATCAAAGCGTCACCCACAAAGCTTAACAGTTTTCAGAGACAGCACTTCCTGCCTTCTGGGCAAGATCAGGGCATCTTATCCCAATCCAGCAGAAGATAACCTGGTCTCATTCATTGATTTCTCGGCAGTACTGGAGCACAGCTCTTGACTCTTGAGAGAACTCCACCTGCCACATCACTTGTGAGGACCACATAGGCTGCAATGAGCATATAATTTTTTATTTTTTTTAAATTTTCTTTCTTCCCATGGAATATACAGTCAGCAGACTGCAGTTCTTATTTTCACAGTAATTAATCATGTGTTCATTTCATCTAATTTTCAGCACTTAACTGAGATAGCTACATCTACGTGCCTTCTGTATTTAATGGTGAGAGAAAGAACCACCATCGGAGCCATTCAGTCAACCTACAAGATTCGTGAAGTAAGAATCAAGAACTTTACACACAACATAACTTTCTACCATAGGACTTTCATCACAGCTGATGAAAGATAAACCTTTCTTATGGGCTGCATCAAGGCTGTGAATCAAAATCCCACAAGATGATCATATACATCACCGTCTTTCCTTCCAAGAGTAAGGCACTTTAATTGAATGTACCTTTCTCAAGACAAGTATAACCTGCTACAAAACCCGTCTACTACTGAGATGTAGGCACCTCCCCCATGTAGTGATGCTTGGGTAGAAACAATACAACTGAGGCAGGTGAGTCTCTCTAAGACTGGTGTAGGATTTTGGCAAGGTATACATTAATATATGCCATTAGAGCTCTCCAACAGCTATGCAAAAAGTAACTGGCTCAATCACTTCCTTTTAATTGTCTACATCATTTGCCTGCTTTCTTTTCAAGACATGGAGCCCTATGGGGTCAGAGGAAATGAAGCCATGGACAACATCAGACCCAAGACTCTTATTTTAGAGCCAGACTCAGATCGGACAGATGGGAATCCCCAAGGGGGAAACTACTTTTAAAAAGATACGAGAGCCCCTCCCTCCAAACTCTTCTCTCTATACGTGTGCCTGCATGCATGCATGCATCTCCATAATGGAAGCTTTCCCACTCAGATTTACATTAAGCAATTAATAAATATAAGTTACACATTTATGGCTGTAATACACTCCTAAGTATTATGCTTTTCGCACATCTGAAGAGCAGAACAAATGTGAAGGCAAACATTACCCTGATGTATGCTTCATTTCAGAACAGACTGCAGAAACAATCAGCAATATGCAGCCTCTTGTAAAGGAAAGTGACAACTTTCCCCCCTCCCCTCATCTCAGTATTGCTTTTTTTCACCCCTCGCCCTCAGACAAATGACATTTGGCTATGTTGACGCTGTGCTTCGTATTTTCTTTCACTCATACGCAACTGGTCAAGACAAGGTGCAGATGCACAGAGATTCAGGTAAGATGTGGCTGTATTACACTGTAAATTCAGATATACAGAAAACTGATGTGTGCAAAGGAAGCAACCCCTAATACGGAAAGAAATGTATTTGTCTGAATGTGGGTTTCTTTTCTCTTCCACATTGTGAGTAAAGGTTTTAACCATACAGCTTTACTTTTAAATAAAATACATAAATGACTCCCAAACAGCTGGCCTACTTAACACTACTATGTAAACATCTGTTCACATTCATGCATGCAAATAAGTACATCAGCTAGCAAGTCTCTTAGGCTCAAATTAGTCTTTATCAAGTCCTCCCAGAAACCACTGGGGTGGAGGCCAACGACTGTGTGAAGGGGGAAGAAAAGGAATTCTTAAGCTGTTTGTGGAGAATTGATCCTTGGAGAAAAGATGGATTATGGAGAATACCCAAAAACCCAACTCCCATGCTTTCTATTTTTCAGTATGTTTGCTTTAATGGAAGTTTTCTTTCCTGTCTCTTTGTGGCAGTTTCCTACTTCATTGCGTATTTTAACAGCTTGTTATAGAAATGGACAGTGTGTCAAATTTTTATTCCCCTTTATTCAAATCATCTTTTGAAAGTGCCAGGGATCCCAGGCCTGCTCCTGTTGAACTAAATGGGATTCTTGACATTGACGTGAATGGAAACAGGATTAGGCTGGCTGTACGCCTCATTAGATACGTGGTTCTATAGCACCCTCTAAAATTCTGCTGAACTCTCCCTTTCAAGCAAATAAAGCAGGTAAACTCAAAGGCCATGAAGTGTCACTATTACATTTAGACACTTAAACTGAGGTACCTGATGAATTAGCCATCTTCTTGACAGGCATCTTAGAAAACTGCAGCCCCCGAGGGATTTCCCCTGGCTGTTACCACTTATTGCAAAGTCAAAGACAGAAAGCTAAGGTTATTGTTTTGCCTGTGGAATCAAAATATGCTGAGAGAGCATGTTATTCCCCAGACTTACAGGTTTATTGCGTTTCTAATTCACACCTAAGGTCACCATAAGTCAAGTGAGTATGCATTCTTCTACCATGGCTACCTTCATCATTTAAACTTTAATGCTAAATAATCCTAGACTGGAACAACATTGTCTTAGAAACAGCATAATTTAGTGCTTATAGGGGAAGACTGGTCTTCTGATTAAAGATGTTCTGGTTCTACCTTTGGGTTTGTCAGACTTTCCAAAACTATACAAAAGTTAGTCAATCACTTTGGACTTTCATTTTCACGCCAGGAAGCCAAAGAACTAAAAGCCCTGAATAAACAAAATAAACAAAGCTAGTACAGCAACAACGGTGTCTTCTCTGCTGAGAAAAGTTAATAAATGAATCAATCTTTTGATCAAATTTCAGCATTTAAAACTACAAGATGAGGTTTGAAACAAGTTTCTTGTGGCCTGATATGATTATGCCACAATGATGATGCTTCCCCCTGCATAATGCATTAATGTGAATTTGACCACACAATTGTCATTTCTTGTCATTTAAGTAGTCTTACAGTTAAGCAGCCATAATTGTCCTTTGGGTGTTATCTTAAATACATTAAAAAAGAAATTGAATGCTTTCACCACATTATAGCTGGGACACTTTTTCAAAGCTAATTTCTATGTCTGTGAATTATTCATAATACACTTCAAACAGGCTCTTCTGGATAAGGTAATTGACCTTGTCTGCATGAAGCACCTACTACCTTGCCTTGGGATAATTAAATCTACGAGGTGGTCCATTATTTAAAGGTAATGTCTTTCATTAGGTTAGGCAATATATTATCACTCAACTAGTCACTTAATTCTGCATTTAGCGCATTCAGGTTTTCACTATTTTGTCATGGGTTACACTCATCATAACAACATTCACATTAAGTAGCATGGTACAACAGCAAGACAGCATTCTCTTGATAAAGGGGTGCATGACTTTGAGGACTAAAATGTCAAGATTTACCTCTGCATTTGCAACCTCAGTTGGCTGTGCTTGTCTTTTCCGTGGGTGAAAGCAATAAAGTGTGTCTATTCAGTAAATACCAGTGTCAGGTCAAAACTCAGGTACAGCTAATGTACCAGGTGGCAGTAGCTATACAAATTCATGTACTGTTTGGTGGAAACAGGTTTGTGCTGTTGAAAAGTATGCTAAAGCCCTTGTGTTGAATTCCATAATCTCAACTAGCTCAGGTACTGCTACAGAGTTTTATTTTGCTGTGTGGAAAAACCTCTGCGTGGCCTGCCATCCAGGATACAATTAGCAATGCTGGCCGCTGCCCAGGCTACCTCTGTATTATTTCAGCCTTCCCTGAAACAGATCACTAGGACTCAATTCCCTACTACATATTCCCTCAGTAAAGACTAAAATAACTGCTTTTTTTGCATATGCATGAAGTGAAAACTTCTGAGAGAGAAAGCTAAACAGTTAAGCACCCAACTCTCTCCTGTGCTCCAACTACTTTGAACCACTTTAGCAGAATAAAGGAGCTCTGAATCTGTTTTAGTCAGTCACTGACAAAGTCCTCCTGCATGGGTCAACTCTTGAGTGGCACAACGATCTGAAGATGCTCCTGCATCAATCCCTTTCCTGGCTCTGAAAAATGGCCAGAGATTGTATTCTAATTTATATTGCACCACTCCAGTAACCAGGCTTAAAGATGCTTCTCCACCTACCTCTACTTCAGTTGTGCAGGGTATACCTGCCTATTCTATTACAGGAACACAGCATTGGCTTTTTCAGTCCATCAGTGCTGAAGTGTTTGGACTCTGATTGCAAACACCTCATTAACAAGCTATGTATGAGCTTGTTAGTTTCTCTATGTATCTGAATTTTTACAATGTTTCTGTGTTTTTACAATGTTTACATATGTTGTAGTTTGTTTTACACTAAAGTGGAATTTAATGAAAGATGCAATAACTAAGGAGTTAACCTATCATCTTACTTGCTTAGATCAGTGTGGAACTGATCCTGCATATCTTTGAGCTTTGTATTTTTTCAGTTGAATCATTCGATATTGTAGCTTCTCTCAAGCTGTCCATTAACAGAACGTTATGATTATGTTAGCTATTCAGAGCTTTTTAATCATTTATATAAACACAGTTCAGCCTATGAATTGTTTATCTTGATTAGATATTGTTTGAGTGTTCACCTAAAATTATGAAGCATTGTTTTAGTGCAGAAATAAAGACAAGGGCACCAAAAAGACTTCAAGGTGTTAGAGTGAACGTTTACTCTGAAGACCTTTGGCTGAATTCCTATGTGCATGAATATTCAGGAACAATCTGTTCATGCCTCGGGAACATTTCTGCAAACACAAAAATCTCAGTATTGTGGTCCAGAATAATATAAAGAAAGGATTATGAAAATTATCAAAGTGAAATTGAAATTAAATTCCAGTCGGATAGGAAAGCAATAGCTGCCATTTATCATTTTCCATCAGCTAAAAGAAACTAGCCAAGGAAGGTATTGTTCTAAGAAAGATTACCTGCAACTGGCCTGCCTGCTAAATCATATTTCATAACGGTCAACTGCTTTCCATTGTGTAACCACAGTTGTGTACTATACGTTGATAGCTCCTGTCACTAGAATAGTATTATGTTTACCCATTAGTTTCTGCTTTTGTGCCACAACCCAGCAACTACATTATTACAGTGGTTCTAATGGTCTGTTTCACTTTGTTCATTTACCTATTAATTTTGGCAATGGCATATTTCATGGAACATAAATTTCATCCTCTGAAAACATGACAACCTGTAGTACAATATGGTCAGACAGATTCTGGAGCTTTGTACAGAAGTAAAATGAATTGTCCAGGGTGGCATTTTGGAAAGAACATACCTCCCTCTGGAGGCATTGGTTGTATCTAAGGTGATTACTTCAGCAGTAATAGGATGTAATTATTCACTCAATAAAATTCTGCCTCTATTAAGTAGGTACTTCTAATGTTCTGCAGATTGACTGGTGGCCCTAGCCTGTCTCACAGAGGCAGTAAACAAAATGCAACCCTGAATCTCTTTGTCTGAATCCGGAAAGTAAATGTGCACTGGGAAGGAAGTGACCTAGAAAGCTGGCATCGCTTTGGACCTGGAGGGTCTGGGAAACAGGACCCCAAAACAGAACCTGGAAAATGCTCACTACCAGGAGAACCCTCCCAGGTCAGTGACAGATGACAAAATGGCAAAACAAACAGACCAAACTGACTTTTCATAGCCAGAGAAAAAGCCAAAGGGAGCTGAAACGGAATCTACTTCAGGAAAAGACAACTTGTCCTAGAATCCCACCCTGCACTGCAATGTTAGCATTGGGTCATGAAGATTTCTCTCCGAGGAACAGCCCTTAAACTCCTGCCACGCACCAAAACAGTTCCGTATGGATAAAAACCCGAGCGCTTGAAATTATGGTGACAATGGGAGGTAAACAAATGCTTAAGGTACAGAAAGCCTTTAGCTCAAAGGGGAAGAGAGTCACAAACACTAACTTGCCTCGCACCAGGCCTGACAATGATCCATCTACCTCAGGAAGCTAATCACTGTCAACCTTCGCTCTTCTTTTCTCCCTAACCTATCTGCACATAACTACATAAATATGCAAACACATACTTTCCCAAAAAGAGAACACTATATCAGCAGATAATTTTATGGATTGCACTGACCGTTTGAATCAGCAGCTTAACGAAAAGTTAGTATTTAAAATAAACATACTGTGTAATTGATGTTTTTCTTCAGATCCACTTTTCAGCTCTCTATGCATTTTTTAAAACATCCTGTCATAGGCTTAGATTCATCAGTAAAACAAACCTGTTTATTACTGAACTGTTAGGTTCAGTAATACAAAACTGAGAAAAAGAAGAGCCAGGAATAGTTATAATCTTTTCTTTCCTACCAACGAGTGCCACTACCAACATTTTGATCGTATTGAATGAGACAGCCCAAACAAAAAGAAGAACAGAAAATGGCTACAGATTGCAGACTAAGCTACTGGGAGCACTTTTCATGCGCGATTAATGTTAATGTATTGGAATCACTACATGTTGTAAATTAGACCTGTCATTTTAAACTTTTTTTTTTGGCAAACCAAAAATACAGGGAAAGGGGGACATTAAGATTTCCTCCTAGTGCTAGGACACTTGGGTGTCAGCAGAATCAGTATAGTACTCTCTAAACCCTACTGGTTCTAGTGGGCTTTAGATATTAATCTCAACCTGGTTTTCTAGAGAAATGAGACACACTGGAACATGCCATGTGAATGTTCATGTGTCCATTGTTCAAATATCTCACGAACCCACTGGCCAATTTCAAGCACATTTGACTGAAAAATATGTTCCTACAGTTTTCATGTACTACTTAAGCAGAAAAAGGAGAGATCCTCCTAATACTCAGCCTAAGAAAAGGTTGCAAGGCATTTTCAGTCCCCAGTAGATAACAAGGCAATCCATACACTAAAGCCCAAAAACATAGAGAAAAAAAAGCGTCATTTATTACTCCACCATTCATTAAACTGTTGTTTTAGTAAAAATAAACAAACATTGTTCTAAACTGCCAAAAAACCAGTAGCACAGATAAAATAACCAAAACTGCAGAGTTGGGAGAGGATGCTGTTCACTAGGCAGAAGCATGAGAACATACAACGTTTAATCATTTTGATCAGTTCCTCTTTAGAAAGGTATTTAAAGTAAGTTGGAAGTATCACCTTCAGCTGCGTATCTCTCTGCCTGGAAGAACTTAGACATCTACGTTGGGCTGAACACATAACCTTAAGACAGCTACAGTAAGACTACACAGATCCCAACCTAGAAATGCAGGCCTGCTTCCAATAGCTCTAACAGGGGTCACTGCCAAAGACAAAGGGTGCTGTTTCTTAATTATATGGAGTCCCTTCTTGCCCTTTACAAAGGAAGACAACATCCTTATCTTACGACTACACCATATGCTACAATCAGAAGTGTGACCAGGCAACAGGTAGAATAGTTGTAATGGTCTCTGTCTAATTAGTGGGGGTAGGATCAGCCATCTATCAATGGTGAGATGAATTAGCATTGAATCAGCATTACTGGAGACGTACTCTGAAGACCAGATTATGTTAAAGCCCTGCCTGCTGCATCTGTCTGTGTTTGGACCCATACCTGGATACAAACCATCATGGCTAAGCAGACACTTTCTGAATGCAGTGCACTCATTCTCAGGTGAGCTTATCTTTCCTAAAACATCTATGAACAAGAAAAATAGGCTGTCCATATGGCATCCGCATGTCTGATAAAGAAATTAGGCTTGGGATTCTCACACCTCTCCCTTTACAATCAACCGCTGCAGCAAAGCAAAATCCAAACACCGCCTGGGAGGTGAAGAGAGAGAAATTTGGATTCTTAAGAGATGCTTGAGACTGGGGATACCATTCCTGGGCTACAGTGCAGAATCACAGATTTCTCTTCTTACCTGGCTGAATATACCAAACGTCCCATTATACCCCACCTGAATATACCATTACCTTGCCTGTAATTTGGTAGGTCCATAACAATTTGCAGAATCAAGCCTTCCTTGCTGAACCACAGTAACTGTGTTAATCAGTTCACTAGAAAAAACAAATATACCTCAAAGGGACGGCATGTTTATTCTTCCACTACCAGCACAAGGGCAAAGCACAAGAGGTACCTATATAAATGTTACACTTAGGGTGCAAGGCTTCAGAGGTGTTCATCTGGGAGGAAACACTCTTTTTACAGTTCTTTTTTGTGGCTGGACAAACTTGGCCATTGGTTTTAGAGTGGTACATTCAAATAGATCTAATGGCCCATACCAGTTTCAGGGGAAATTGTCATCAGTAGCAGCCTGATGCCTCAATTTTCTTCTCTGCTAAACGAGGTAAGAAAACTGCCTTTAAAGAGGGACTGCACAGATTAATTGGTTAACCTTTCTAAATGCTAATGCTAAAAAAAAAAAAAAGTTTTCTTCTGGGACTTTTGAATTCTGCTCTTGAGAGCAAAGGAAGAAGGCTCTTGATGTTGCTTTGAATCCTGAACAGCTCAGGCAGGAACACACCCCTTGGCTAAACCAGTCCCCATTAAAGCCTGAGCCTTCCTCCTATCAAAGGGGCTTGGAAAAAAAAAAAAAAAAAAAATCAGGCACAAAAGCTTTTTCATTTTTGTTCTCAATCTTTCTGGCCCAGCAGATATGAAAAAAGCTTCTCTAAAGAAAGTTTTAAAAGGGTTGTTTTCTTTCAGGTCACCACATCTTTCTAGCTACTTGTCAAGCCTCAGTCAGATCTGATCCTCCCCAAATCAATCTGGGTTGGGGGGAGGTAAATAATTCTCAATTGCTTTTTAGATGCTTCTTGGGAGGGGATGAAGTGCACAACTTTTTTCCCCAAAGGCCTGGAGACGTCTCCAAACATGCTTGCTTACCCTCTATATTTTGGGCTTTCTTTACAAAAGAGAGTAACAGACACTTAGAAGAGCTACTTTTATGCTCCCCTTAACATCAGATGGTTCACATAAGCAAAACATTGAACTAAATACTCTTAGGGAAGGCTCTCGTTCTGTTGTTTGAACACCAAGCACAAAATAATCTGAAAATACAGCCTTCAGCTCATCCTCATTGTTTCTTTTCCCCTGTGTCTGCCTTCACACTTTTAAAAATAGAAAATCCATTTCCCATAGGCTATCTTCACACTGCAAAGGCGGTAAAATTCCTGAATTTAAGATTTATAAGCAATGAATCTGAGTCTAACCCAATCTATACAGAGTAAAAACTTTCCCATAGGCTTATATTTTCTTTTCTTCTAATTACACTATATAATTAAATTATGCCATTGTTCATATTGTGTATAACCCCTTAACACTCTGTCTTCCTGTATATGTCAGACCAATTAAAGCAAAATCAAAGCATATGGGTTCTGTCCATTTCACTTGCTCCATCCCATCTGATTTTCAGCAAGGGCCTTGCTTTGAACATACTTTTTTTCCCAGATCTAAAACAGGAGTCAAATGAACCCAAAACATACGTAAAACTGAGAGATTACAGCCCCAAATGCTTTGCTGTCCTCAAAGATAATGTGAATAGAAATGTAAATTACTATTGCTTCACTCATATGGCATCTTGGGAGAAGAGGTCAGCTGAGAACTCTACCACCACTATGATTTACATCTTCTATTCTCCAGAATCGGAAAACATCACTCTCCGCACTGGCCCAAATTTGACGGAGAAATTAGTTTAATGTCAGTAAGACAGTTTGAGTCTAATGGAGCCCAAGATGCTCAAAGTAGGACAGCCAAATGAAGCAGACAAATGGAATTGTGATGAGAACACGCTCCCCGCTGTGGCTCTAATGAGGGAGAAGGCACACTTTTCTGCTCAGGCAGCAGTACTGCTTGCTTTCTTGAATGGTGGACAGGTTGCTGTCATAGCTAATGACCCATTAATACAACAAGCCATGGATTAGCTGTTTGTTTCTAATTGCCATTCTTTATTTATTGTTAACAATATGCTGAGTCCTGCAAATTAAAAAAGACCATCACTGCTCATGATTAAGGAATGCTGTCTGGGATAGCCTGAAAAAAATAGTGTAATTCTTTCCTTCTTTGAACGGTGTGTATGAATATCTTATATGACAGCTTATATGACTGGTCCTCTCAAGTCAGAGGTATCATTAAGACATGTCTGGTTCTGGCACACATGTGTCTCAAACCTACCCATTTCCAAACTGTTATTTGGACTGCAAAATTCCCTGAACTCAAGGTTTCTTCATTACTGAGATATAAGCACTTATACCATCCCACAGGTTTCACAGGTTGAGCAAAAGGTATCATCAACTTTACTCCAAACCAAAGGTTCTTTGGAACAAAAGTCCCAACCTAACAGATTGCAGAGGTAAAGCAAACATCTTACAGCACCATTTCACAGCACTGACTTCCTTACAGCACCGCCAGTAACAGCTCACATAATGACTTCCAGATTCCAGGCTCAAAATCTGCTGTCTAGGTTTGCATTTCATTTACCTGCCCTCTGTGTCTTCATTAATATCCCTGGTACAAGCTTCCTGCATATTGGAAGGTGGACTTTCATGTCAGTAAAACACAGTAGATCTATTCAGTTTGGACTGACAAAATTTGTTTTCTAGGTAAACTGTAAAAGGTCTCTTAAAAAAAATAGATAACAGAAGTGTAATTCCAGAATTGCTCCTTAGACTTAATCATTCAAGGGAGGAAAAAAACCCACAACAAAGAACTAACAGAAATATCCAGTGACAGCAGAAGTACGAAGGACATATTCCACAGAAGCAAGCAAGAGTTACCCATACAAGCTCCTTCCTCACCACTCTATTAAGTCCCCACCCCAAGAAGTGTTTTTAAATTCACCTGACATACCGTGTCTAAAGCAATCACAGATAACGGTGCTCCAGTGTTCACTGGAGTAGTCCCAAGAGACTCGTGCCCTTCTGGTGTCACTCCAGAAGTATGCCAGGTAGCATTAAGCCTGTCCTCTCCTGCAGTGGGGTTCAAGGAGGGAGCGTGCTTTCCTCACACGGGGTTAAGAGCCATGCAGTGGTTCTGAACAAGGATTTCTTCCCCTGTCTTTCTCATAGCTTTCTCATCTCTTGGCTTCATTGTGATCTCAGAAAAGTACAATGGCACTAGAGGAGACATAATGCAAGCAGCTGTTGTGCCTTCCTTGGCAGTTATAGCACACTTTACCTCGGTGTCAGTCAGGAGGAATCATATATGGCAAGGGAAGTAAAGGGTCAGAAATTGGGATAATGATATTTCCATTATTCACAGGTGCATGCATGCTAGATGCCAAGTTGCCTCCCACACACAGCAGGGTTTTTTATTCTTCTTAGACCACCTGCATTTTAATCAGCTGCACACTACTAACAATACAGCATCTTTAAAAATGGCCTCTAAATCTTTCCCTACAAAGAAGGGGGCATGTTGTATTACTATGGTGAACTCTGTTCAAAAGTCTCTAAATATAGCAAAAGTTATCTGAAATTGTGCCTGTGAGAAGCTGTCAGCACTGCTGCTTCGGAGGGGAGAGCCAAGGTGTGATGGTGGAAAGACAGATGGCAAGTCAATCATTCTCAAGAAGGGATTCCTAATTACCCAAGAATAATTACAACATACAATCTACAGCTGCCACCTATCTGCCACTCCCTTCAATATGAACCACTTTTTGAGGGAGGACTTCCCCATTCTACGTTATTTTGTGCAATGACAAATAGTCTCCTGGTAATGCAATAACAATTTAAAGTACCTGGAATGATAAAATGGAAATTTTATTTGAAAGGCATAAAATAATAGTGAGCAAAACCCCAATGGAAAATGACTGCTCATTATGGGTCATTTTATATCATCTCAGGGTAAATCTATATAAAAAACTATCAGAACCCAGGTTTCACACTCTTCACCATGAAAGTGGTGTTCCCATTATATGAAACCTTAGTGCAAACTGCGCCTCAGGCACTGTGGGTCACTACTGGTGAAAAAAATACTAGAGGTAGTGAAGGTCCAAGAAGGGCAACTAAAAGGACTCTAAAAGCACTGGATGAGTGCAGAACCGTGATTCACCACATCCTTCAATACCAGTACTCAGTGCGCTAAGTAAAACATTAGTTTGAAACACATTAAAAAAAAGTAGCTCTGTACACAGCAAGTAGGGACCTCCTGGAATTTGCTTTCCTAGGAGGCTGCAGAGGTAGACAACACAATAAAGTTCAAAAAGTGATTACATAAATTTATGAGCACCTGATCCAACAGAGGATACTAAAAAGGATTGGCAGTGGCATAAAGTCTAATGCCCTTAATAGAGCAACTGTGGGTGATGGGAACACTGAGGGATGTGCTGAAGATATCCAGGCTTCCGTTCTCACCCTAAGCTGCATCTCTCCAGCAGCAGAATTAAGTCTAAAGTCTAAACTCAGAAGTTAGAACACTCTTCCTGCTGTGAGGTAGCCCTGTATCTTCTCCCCCATCAATAGAGGTACAAAATGCAAATGCAGTGGCTCACAGGTGAGGGCAAACAGCTACCTAGCATAAGGGGTCACAAACCTGGAGACGGCACGTGGTGCACGTTGGCACTGAGATACAGATCTACCTGGGAGGCAGAGGGGAGATGAGGAGGTGAACACCTGGGTGCAAGTCATATAATACTGGGACTTGACAGATCTTAGGAGGGACAGGCAGAAAGTTCAGGGAAGAGATGTGTGGTTTAGGATGGATGTTTGAAATCAAAGCTTGAGGTGACATGGTGTGGGAATTCTACTGGAAAGAGAAAAATAAAGAAGGCGGCAGGAAGAAAACATCACCTAAAGACATTCCTATTTCTTTGATTTTGCTCCAGGACTGATCTTTTCTCAGTCCCTGCCTACACAAATGTGCTATGAACTTGACAAACTGTCAGCCAAGTATTGTAAAGCATGCTATCCTGCCACTGATACAGCCGTCACGGTGTTAAGTCCTTGATATGGTGGATGTGAGGCAGCTTCCCAAATGTTAAGCCTTTGAGTACACCCACTACTTCTAGAAAAACTAAGCTAATTCAGTCAGAGCTGAGGGTTTGTTCAGTTAATAAAATGTTTTCATACCTTCAAACATCTTGTATGTTAACACTTTAATTAAACGTGCATGTGCACACATGCACTTACCCTTGTGCCCTTACCCTTCTCCTAGGTATTACCTGAGATGCCCCACAAAGAAAGGAAATCGGAGACCTAAATTTCTTTTCAGAGTCCCAGAATACAGACAGCACATTTAGAGGTAGCCCACCCCCTCCTCTCCTGCTAGCTTGCCTTGGTCTGTGCTTCTAGGGATGAGGCAGTGGTGAAGTCTGCAATCTTTCGCTAAGAGTGTGGATGACTTTCCTAATTAATGCCAACTGTCAGATACGCTCTGGTTATGTGGGTGTCTCTCCAACAGGCATGGAGAAGTCATGAGAGACTTGCAATTATTGGTCATAAATTATAAGTTTCATTTGCCAGCATCATGAGAAAGCCCGCTATTCCTCTGATGAACAGACATCTATTCTGATGTTCATAAACCTCCTGAAAATCTATCTGATGGCAGAGATGTACAAAAATGCAGTTCAGGGCAATTTAATTTTAGTTTTCAAAGACATGCTTGCAGCTAAGCCATAGTATGACAGTGAGAACTGATAAGGCTGTTCCAGACAGCAGGAGGTGGAGATGAGTAAACTCCTTTGCCAACTGGCAGATTGCACGTCTGACACATTGCAGATGTAAATCCAAGTAACTCAATGGGGAGACTATGCTGAATCACATCCGCTGGGGATGTGCCTATGTGTTCAGGGCAAGAGGTAGTAGGAACAGAAGACAGACAAATTCCTTGATTTAAACTGGAACAATTTTATGCAAGCTAGGAACCTCCCTTGGTTTCTCTCTGAGGCAGCCCAGAGTGCCTCTTTGCCCAGGTACATGTTTTTGGTTTTTTTTTTACTTTTTTTCCCAAATGTCAAAGCTGTGAAAGCTAAAATTGCTATAGAATCACAGAATGTTTTAGGTTGGAAAAGACCTTTAAGATCATTGAGACCAACTCTTAAACTAACACTGCCAAGTCCACCACTAAACCATGTTCCTAAGCACCACATCTACCCGTCTTTTAAATACCTCTAGGGATGGAGACTTGACCACTTCCCTGGGCAGCCCATTCCAATGCTTAACAACCCCTTCAGTGAAGAAATTTTTCCTAATATCCAATCTAAACCTCCCCTGGTGCAACTTGAGTCCAGTTCCTCTTGTTCTATTGCTTGTTACTTGGGAGAAGAGACCAACACCCACCTCACTACAGCCTCCTTTCAGGCAGTTGTAGAGGGCGATAAGGTCTCCCCTCAGCCTCCTCTTCTCCAGGCTGAACAACCCCAGTTCCCTCAGCTGCTCCTCGTAAGACTTGTGCTCCAGACCCTTCACCAGCTTCATTGCCCTTCTCTGGACATGCTCCAGCAATGCAACATCTTTCTCGTAGTGAGGGGCCCAAAACTGAACCCAGTATTCAAGGTGCAGCCTCACCAGTGCGGAGTACAGGGGGAAGATCACTCTGCTGGAGTATAGTATGTCCTGCTGGACATAATATTTTTGATACACATATGTAACAACATGCAACTTTGCTGGAGGGTAACATTACAAATGCCAAAGGAAAGAGAAACCTTTTTATTGCTTCTCTGTGAAACATGATAGTGTTCAGATCCTGAAGAAAAGGATCTGGGGTTTTGGGTGCTACCAGCTGAGATATCCTAATAATGCCTTCCATTTCCTCAGAAAAAAACAAAGAACAAAGCCCTAAACTAGAGGAAGCTCAGAAATGGCTTAAATTCCTTGCAGGAAGGGGAACTTTTATAGCTCTGTCAAGATCAGATATACATCTGGGAGATGCCCTTCCATTAAGCATTCACTGCTGGGCTCAGTCCAGAGGTACTAATGAGCAGTGATACTCAGCAGGCTGGATTAGGTCATGAAATGTTTCCTGCTGGCCTACGAATGCAGCACTGTCATCAATACACGTGCATTTGTATACTGACTTCTGAAGGAAGATCTGCATTATGGTTCTTTAACCGTAATTACTTATTCCGATACCCTTGCAACACAGAGAGAACATAGTGCTTCAGGTATGCAAAAGCCTAGGCTGAATCAAAAAACAAAACCCAAGAGTTTTGATTTTTGTTCTGTTGCTCTGACCCCAAATCAAACTTCCTCCAGTTTCTTGGGCATAAACAACACAGATGAGAACCTTCTGCAGTGAGTTTAGCAAAACACCCCAGAGATAACCACACTCATAGCTCATCTTCAAGTTTATGAACGGAAATTCTTTAAATCTTAGAACTCTTCAAGACACCTATAGTGTTCAGCACCACTAGGTCTCTAGGATCTTCTATAATACAGCTGCAGTTCACCTCAAAATGCCTATCACATAATAGAGCTATTTAAGGCATTGGGGGGAAAAAATATCTTTCTACTATTTAAAAACACTTAATGACTCAGCTAAGAACAAATAGTTATCCATGTTGTGCCATTTCAAGAACTCAGATGATTATTTTTGAGCATGTTCCACATCTCGCCAAACTTGCAGCCTTAGGCTATTGAGAAAATTCAGGATGAAAAATTGAAAGTGTAATTAAAAAGCATACCAAAGGAGGAAAAAAGAGAGAGGAAAAAATGATGGTGTCTGCCACATGCATAGCCCTGGATTATAATTTTTTCTGATTTATCAGCTGGAGCTGCACTAAAGAGTTATGAGTCAAGCAATTCTTGTGTGGTCAACTGTCAGGACCACGGCGGCACTGCAGCAGCTGCAAGAGCACAAGCTGGGCTGCTGGACGCTGTCCTTGCATCCTCTGCCTTGAGGACTCAGAGTCACAGCTTTGGTCCTGGACAAGTGGAGGAGGAGCTGGCTGTCAGGAATCATCTTAGCCTGTGTTCCAGTTGGTAGATAGCTTTAGCCCTGAAGCAGGATAGTTTATATACTGTCATTTTACACAAGATTATCACTACTTACTTTTTTTTTTTCTTTTAATGAAGAAATGGGTTTGGATCCTTAAGAAGTGTCCCTAGCTTTACAGAGGCACCACATAGAAGAGGTATCTCAGAATGCACTCATAGTGCACCTTTCAGTGTGCGCATGACCAAGTACCTCGCAGAAATGTGTAAAAGTGAACACAAGCAGACCTGCTCTAATATTGTGGCCTTCATCCTTAAAACACGATTTTGGAAATAATCATTGTGTGATTATATCTTTATAACACATCAAGTGTGGTGTGGGATACATAAGCCAGCAATACTGCAAGTATTTGTAAGAAATTGGTTCCCTCTCTTTATGAGCACTTATGCCTGCATTTTGTTTTCCCTTTGTGCTCTACCCTCGATGCTGATATTAAGATTTCATTCTTTAAAAAATGATCAGCAATACAAGCAGTTCTTGGCTGGCAAATTCTGATGATAACAAAAGACATATTTCCCAGGTTTTAAAAATAAACTGGCTGTAAGGCATCTGATTACTGGATCTATAAACATTCAGTGTTATAGTAACTTTGCTGGAACCAGGTGGGGTTTTGATACATTTCATTAGGCAATGTGTTTTTAACACAATAGGAACTCCTACTGCAAGCTCCCCTTAAGGCTTTCCATAGGATTTCTTCTAACCTACTAACAAATTTAAGAGTTGCTAATAATCAAAGAATCACCAGGACCATGCAGACATTACAAGTAACCAGATGAGACTTTGAAAACATTCAGAAGCCTGCCCTTAATGGCATTCATCTCTCTGGCTAAGCAAATGTAAAATCCCAACCCCAGGAGAGGGTTGAGTGGAAGGCAGACGTCCTGAGTAGCCACTGGGGATTTGCTGCCGCAGAGACACAAACTGATCAGACCCTCTGCTTTCTTGTTACTGCTACATTAAGTCAAAAAACTTCTTCCTTCTAACAGGAGGGAAAAATTAGTTTTGCCCCAGAAACTGTACTACCAGGCACCTTAAACATCATATTCGGGGCTGTGGGACTCAGAAGAGGGTACACCCCTCCTCTCCAGAAACATCATAAAAGTCTGGAGTAATCTATCTTTAATATACAGTTAAAAACTGTAAATAAACAAACATCCATTTACCATCAGCTAAACAGAGCTTCTGTGGTTTCTAAGTGATATTTTCCATTGTAGAATCTTTCAGACCCTTTGTATGCATGCACTTACACAGTGGAAGCTCCCCTGCAGAGCTCTGACTCTCTTGCATCAGAGTACAGGCATTGCACAGTAGCGTCCAAGAAAGGAAAAGGCTTTCCACTCTATTCTGTATTGCTATTATTTGTTTTGTTTTTTTTTTTTCTCCTCAGTTGCAGTGCGGCCTCTCTCTCCCATCTAATCAATAAGAGTTAACAAGGAAAGGTTTGGGATCGCGGCACTTACTCGGGGTGTTCAGGAGACGTGACTTTTTGCAGTGGTAGGCTGCCTCCTGTTCGCAGTACTCTGCGCTGCTGATCACGGCTTCAAGCTGCTCTGTGCTGCTGTTGTAGTTAAAGGACATGGTGTACGGCTTCTGTGGATCAGCTCCTCGGACTCTGGTTAGCCCTGTGTTGTTGTGCTGCACTGAAGTCCAGATCTTATCTTCTGTTAAATGAAAAAGGATTAAACGGCAAGTTAACAGCAAAAAATTTGCAACAAGCCGGGAACAAAAACCCGACTGAAATCTAACGCTTTACTACATTGGAGAGTGGATCAGCAGGACCCTGGGCTCCGAAATGGTCCCTCTGTGATGAAGACCCACTACAGGCCAGTGTAGCCCACAGAGCTGTTTCTCCCTGAACCAGCTTGAGCAAACACTACAAAGCCCGCTGAGCAAGAGAGAAACGACAAGCTTCCTGGGAACCACAGGAGATCTTCAGCATCTTCAACTGCCAGGTATCTGAAGAAAATTAGATACCTTTCAGCTGGCTTTAGCCCCAAGAGAAAAGACATAATAATATGGCTCAGGGTGGTACCACTCATCTTTTGCAAACATAGCTGTACCCGAGAGCACAGCCCACGCTGTTACAGCAACACATGGTAGCGGAGAACTACGTCCGATGAGCTCGCACAAACTCACCACAAACAGAAACCACAAACTTGCCAGAAAGCTAAAATTGAGAGTATGCTCTTACTGCCCAGCTGGAAGGCAGATCACTCATTTTACTCACTTCTCAGATTTTTCCACGTATAAGCTGAGTGACGCCCTGCTTGGATGTATGGAACAATATATGACTCGGCATCTGTAGTTAAGTGTAAAGGTTGATACTTTTCCATGCTGGAGAGCCCCTTCTCATCTCCTTCATTGCATTTACTGGCAGAGCAAGGGATTTCTTAAGTGACAGAAGGCAGAATCTAGGCTTAAGCACAACCTGCACCCTAACAACCCAGCTCATGACCAGCACTGAGGCTGGCATGATAAGGGGAACATCGCAATTAGAAGCAATTAGCTTAGCAGGGAGGCTGTTTCCTGGCTGGTTCTGGCGAGATAGCAATGGGCAAGATAACAAGGACAGCCTGAATGGCCAATCTGCTGAGCTGACCCAGAGTAAAAGGCAAACTCTAATGAGGATTCACAAGACTGAGCCCTGCACGTGCTCCATAATGTTACTGAGAGTCACATCCAGTAAATTCCCCCTTTATCAAAGACCCCGCTTGTGCAGGGAGGATAGAAGATACTGACAAGGCAAAAATTTAAGGAAGTAAATTTTAATCATTTGATGAGAGGAAAATTTCAATCTCACTTGCAGAAACCTACAGACAGTTAGAGAGGAAGAAGCAAGATCTAGACAAGAGATTTCTATTTTGTTTTTCACACATCAACAGGGAAACCCCTGATAACTCTGAACCAGATTCTTTTCTCAACTGATCTCAAAACCCGTGCATTTAAGTATTCAGATGCTTTTACCAGATTAACTGGTCCGAGTTCTTGCAGAGCACACCTTTCCAGTTACTCCCCGATACACTGACATGATGAGCCCAGTAGCTTTGTGGCCACTGCAATGCATTGCAGTTGAAGTATTCTTTGTTAAGCTACAAATAACCCCACAGACTACTCTGATAGAACTCTAATAGGTGTATAAAAATCCTAAATGGAGTATCTGTGCAAAGACACTCAGATGATTTAATGGATTGTCATTATGGAGGCATTCAGATGACAAGCAAGTAACAACAACCATCTGGAGACTATTTAAAGAGGTCTGTTCCAAGACCTGGCTGCAAGTTACAGAGAAATTACTTGCCCAGAGTAATGTATGGCATTAACTGTAAGGACAGTTTATGCTCAGCAAACCATACATTGACTCACAACACTCTCATCATTTCTGTGACTGCAGAGTTTGCTTATAGATCTGTAATTCTGTGGGGTTTGTTGAGTTCACGATGCTGCTTGTGGATCCTTTGAGTTGGAGCTCAATGAGACACTGCTGCAATGTGTGATACACGGAAGTTAGATTAAAATCACAAGAAATATTACAAATGTATTGCTTGTAAAACTTGCTGCAGTGGTTGTAATCAGAGTCAACACTGTAGCACAATACCCTGCGCAGTCCTGCACAATATATTGCTTCCAAAACAATATAATTCAATGACTTCAGAACACACATCTTGTACACCTGAAAGTAGTGATTCTTATCAGCCAGAGCCTCTCTGGTTTTGCTTTTGTTCTCTCAAGGATTGACATGAACAGAGCGTATTTTTCATAAGCAGCTGAGGGGGAGCTAACTTTCCTCTCACTGAATTTGGTAGAAGTTTAACCCCTACCTTCACTGGAAGAAATCTACTAAAGACAAACACCAAGCTGCTGATACTGTAAGCAAGCTGTAAAACCAACAAGCTAGTTGCTGAAATTCAAAATGAGCACTCATAAGCTCCTGCCCACAGAGAGTTATTAACATAATTTTGAGAAATTGCAGTAAAATCAGTGCTCACAATAGTGGCTACGGCGCTGCTCAGGAGGTACAGCAGCCTGACAGGAGAGTTTCAGAGCGGTTAACGCTACTGTGCTTTCCAGGCTGTGTACTTGTACAGCAGGAAAGGTGCCATGTGGGTACTTGAAAAACCAAAAGCACCAAGATCTAGTAATTTAGAAGCAACAAAGAATTACTAGGAAAAACGTGTTACCAGTAGAATAGAACAGCCTTCCCAAGAAGTGCTGGACATTAATTAATTGATGTGTTTCAAATGAGGTTGGACAAGACATCAGTGAACATACTGTTAGGGACAAGCGCTCATTAACAAGTGTGTTGGATAGCCAATGCAACAGGTCTTTCTCTTATTTTCCTCTGTGATTGTTCATTAATTTTCGATGCTCTTGTTATCATTACAGCTGCACTCGGCTGTCCCTCTGAGATCTGAACTTTGACATTCAAGAACTGCTTTTCTCCACAGGATCTTTTAGAACTGAGAAGCTAACTGCAGAGTTCCCATCTTCCAGTTTGCAAAGGGAAAGGAGAAACAAATCAAGTTTCTTTCTGTGATCAAAGTAATCATGATTTAGGCAAGTACATCAGAATAGAGAGTTAAAAAAGTAATAGTGGAAGGAAAAAATTCTGGAGCTACATTTCAGACATTTCCTAATCTACACATGCCTGATCTCTTATGCTGATTACTTTTACAGATCAGATCCATGCTTTGCTGGTCACTTCAAAGATTCACTCTGCATTCCATCTTTGATGTAAAGATAACCATCAGCACAGCTTCTCAAAAAAATATATGTATTTGGCTCACTGATTTAGTGACAGGAAAGTCACAGCCACCAGAAAGCACTCCGCTCCACTGGAATGGCAAAAGCTACCACCATTCAAAAGTTTATTTCTTTTGCCTAAGTACAGTTGTTGTAGAAAGAGCACAGAGAAACACATCCTCTGCTAACTTTTTATTTTTAACCCAGAAAAAAAAAAAGCAATGGAAGAGACCTGGAGTCTGAAAGGAAGTCTTCAGATTAGAAGGGCGGCCCAAGACAGCACAGATGCAAGACAAAAGAGCTGATGACAACAATGTTAGAGATGCAAAAGGAAGAGAGATGCGTTTAACCATCCCAGACACGCTTCTTCCTACTTCCCAGGGAAAGAATAAGTACTGCCATTTTAGAAAGACAGACATGAAGTGTAGAGGTGCTAGGTAACGTTCACAGAGTTAAGCACAACCTGCTAGAAGAATAAGGGATTACATTCACATCACAGTAAAAAAAAAAGCAACAAAAAACAACAGAGAAAGTTCATTCTTTCAAAAGAACACCCCTTGGTTTACATGCAGCAAATGAGCCTGAAAATGATTTAAACTTTAGTTTGCTTTGCACAGAGTGGGAGAGCCAACACCGCTGCCTCCTGAGTCTCAGCTGACTGAGGGAGAGGTAGGTAAGAGCTGGAGGGAAGTAAATTCTTGAACCACTCCAAGACAATAGCAAGACCATATGCACCTACTTTTATAGATCAGAAAACCACACAAAAATAATCCCAATCTTTCTTCTGAAGACCCTCACCATTCAGGTCAACTCTTATTCAAGAACCATTTTCTCCACCTCAAACCCAGGAGCATTTAGAAAAATTTCATACTATTTTCTCAAATTCACATGCACATGTTTAGTTAGGGCTGCTCCCAGGATACAGCTGCCTGCCTCAGAATGAGGTCAAGGAATTATACCCTTACAGCTCGATCAGCAGGTACTCTGAAGCCTACTGACAACACTCTGTAAGCTGGCATTTCAGGCATGCTTCAGGACCTGTGTAAGAAACATAGCTGCAATCTGGACATGCACGCAGATCACTACAGCTAGGAAGCAGAGCAACAGCTGTTTGCAACTTAGCTCCATGACTTGCATATGCCTTTGCAGAGGCATGCCTCTGCGTGGATTATGCCTATGGCTTTTGAAAATGGGTCTTCAAATACTGTTCCTATTTCACAATATGAGGATTTTTTTTTTTTAAAAATCTTTATTCTTCTGGGGTTTGTTTTCATTATATTTTTAGGCAGCGACACTGTAATCATAGATGCAAATATAGTTAAGTGCCACTAGCTCCTCCTAGCCATTTCTGTACCTGGAAACTGTTAAACTAGGCAGATAAGTCTCTCTTTTCCTTTATTTCAACAAAGAATTTATCTTTTTACGTCTGTCCATACTATATGTTTTTTTCCTGTTTACTCAATTTAATGAGCTCTCCCTGCACTTGTGAATTTGCAATAAGAATGAAGAAGCTGTTCTCCAGGCAAAGGTCACTGTTTATTTTTACCTTCTATTATTCCACTTTATTATTTTATTACTTTCTCTGCATGGTAAAATTTCGAACCACACACAAGCTGAAAGGCATTGAAAACTTTGTAGGAGAGTGCAGCCACATCTTCTACTGTATAACCTGGAATAGTTAAATGCAGCCTTGAAAAGCAGATTTCCTAAATGCTTGTTAAATTGTTCCATAATTCAAAGGTGACAATGCTTTAATTTCGGGTAATGCTACAGCTTTATGACTTCACAGTTTTATTTAATGGTCCAATTTACTAGGATATTATGCTGCCTGCATTTCGTCCTAGGAGATGTTTTTACAGCATGGGACTGCAATGCATTCAGCGCATTTTAGACCCTCTGTTTAGCCTCTGTTTAGTTCTATCATCTTGCTGGAAGCCTCCAAGTTGCTTTTGACGGCACACAAATTAAATTGTGGGAAATTAGAGCAGCTGAAAAACTGGCTTTCAATGAGTTCTGTATTGTCTAATTCTCATTTTTATTCTTCAACTTGAAATATCTCTGTGGAGCACATTTCACCCATACAAACTGCATCACTCCTTTGTGATTTAGGAGGTTTGTCACAAAACAAGATTATTCAGACTGATTAAATTGCCAACAAGCCAAACATACGGTAAATGCTACATAAGAGAGAGAAAAATTGCTCTGAGAGCTCATATGATGCATTTGTTTCATGGTGCTTTACACTGAATGCCAAACATTGTCCTGAAAGCTGTACCTATAACTGCAGGAGCAACCACACAAAAGACAGACTCTCCTTGAACACCGTACTGTTAAAGCTCCAACCTGCACCCCTCAAAGAATACAAAAGACAATTTCTTATCACAAACAGCTTTAATTGACTGACTCCGAGGAGGTGTTTTCTGAGTCTCCTACGAAACCCACCTTTTCTTTTTTTTTTTTTAAAAAAAAATCTACTGTTTTTTTTTTCTGCTGGCTGACCCAGCAATATGTGCTTTTGCAGCTTGGTTTGTGCTCATCAGCCTCCTCCTAGTTTCTGATTCAGCCACTTCCAGCCAGTGCAGAAGCACTGTAATGCATTTCCATGGAAACAATTTGAGGGGGGTGCAATGGGGGTGCTGTCCCCCCAGTCCTGCATGCAGCCCACTCTCCAATGGCACTGGCAGACTACACCTGCTGGTGTGCATTCCTCAGGGATTCCTGAGCCTGGAACTGTTCCCCATCTGTAAATCCTTCCTGGCAGTCAGTAGCTGGCACTAGGAAGGGATCACAGCCCTGGCTCCACAGACATGCTGCCCCAGGCCTGGCAAGAGGGAAGAGCTGGGTCCCCAACTCTCTTACGCCCCAGGCATGAAGTTTTCCCACTCCAAGCCTGTGATTCCAGGCATCTCTGTCAGAAGATTGACCATGCCAGGCGGTTCTGATGGATGAGAACGAGACACCTTTTCTGCACCCTCATCCCCGATGTTGTGCTGAAGCCCAGAGATGGCAAACCATTATCCTACCAGCCTACTTCTTGATGATTCTCCATTTCCATATTTCCTCTAATACAGGGTATCTACAACAAGCATTGAGAAATATTCCTCTCAAAAAAATTGAAGAGGCAGTCGCTGAACTACTTAGTGCAAAATGGACACTTCTCCACTGCGCTCCCACTCGCTGCACTTGTGACAACAGTGCAGTCCTCTCTGACTCAGTCTCCTTCATCTAAGGTGAGTTTTGAGGCACTCAACATAATCACTTTTCTGCTGTTTCATATGCCTTGTGGTGGCTTAGGCATCTGCATGAGCCTGGCAGACAAGAAGCGGAGCCCACAGGAGACCTGCCGGTCTTCAGATGCAGCACCAGCAGGCTGGGCAGGACACTTGCAGGTTTCCAACATGGCACTAGACACCCGTGTCTGGGGCAAAGGGATGCAACCCTTGTAACTGGGAAAGCTGGAGTGAACTTTCAGAGAGCCACAGCTTACCTCTAACTTCTGAGCACTGCAAGTGTGGCAGAAGAGTGATTAAGTTGCAGTGACCCTTCGTTAAAGTGTAAAGCCTAGAGGAAAATATCTACCACTACCTGCTTCTGTACTAAAACTTCCTTTGGGCCCCTCCTGCGAGCGTGACAGTGCAGAATACCTGCAAGACTTCTGCTGTGATGCTCATCAGAAACATAATAATTTCACTGAAAACAGCAAGGCAGCTGTTGGCAGTGCAATGCCTTTGACATACTATAAGAACTAAAGGTTTTCCATTTTATACAATTCTGGAATACTTAATCAAAACTCAAAACAAAAACATATAAATTGTCGGAACTACACTGTGCCAAATGACCTGTAGTGTTTGAGGGATGAACTGTAAATCTTTAACGGCTGTCTTTAATCTAAACAGTAGTAATTTGTAATGGCTTCCCATTCATTGTTTTCTCTGGTGATGAAGCCAATCACAGCTACAGGCAGTAAGCTGCAAGGTACACTCATTAAAAAAAAAAAAAAGACGACAAACAACAAACACACACAAAAGGCACTCCAAAAACCTCCTTAGGAAGTTCAGTTCAAAGCTGTAAAATCTTATCTAGCTCATTTTGAGAATCTCAGGGAGTTTCACCATTTAAGATCTTGTCCCATAATTATGTAGTTGCAGGTAATAAAACCAGAATTAAGGGCATGACCTCCTCCTCCTCCTCCCTCTCCTCTGTTATTGCCTCAGCCTGACTGGTGGCAGCCCTCCTTTCCATGTGAGAGTCTGCCAAGTCCACAGGAAATGTTTCAACCACAGGGCTGAATCACGTGGTGACTTCTGTATCAGTGTATACCAAGTAAAAGCAGATGATTTCTTACAGAAAATGGATTAATAAATTATATAAGCAGATGAACTGAGATTCTTGTGGTGAAACAAAGGGAAGGGTGGATGCCGTGGACAGTAATGCCACCAGTTCCACGATTACATTGGGAACATCAGTGGAGATCCTTACTGCAAGGACTGCCAGCTCTGCTTTGTAGAAGTCCATCTCTCCATTACTCTGGTCTGCTCCTTGTTCACAGCAAAGTGAGTAAAGCCAAGCTGCTACAAATAGCTGACCAAATATAATACTGTAAGTAGGACTACTCAGACACTTCAGCTATGGACACAACTTGTATCCTTCCGAATTGAACCCTCCTTACATGCCATGGAGTATGTACTATATGGAAGAATAAAACCTGTACCATTTTTAGCTGAATGAAAAAAAAGTCTAGAGGCAATTTATAAAAAAATGCCAAGTATAGCTTTGGCAATCTACTTCATATCTTATCAGAATCCCTTACTCTCTTTTTAGAATCACTTACTTTGTCTGAGATTTAAGCACAGTTTCCACACTGTTTACCGAGACAGAGAAAACAAAGCTTTAACTTTTCTTGCATCCAAAAATTGGAAATATTTGCATTTTGAGAGAAGCCTACAAAACAGAAATGATCCGCAAGAAGAAGAGATATATTTTGTTCATTAATGATTTTTTTCATTATGGCAGTTTCAAAACCAGACCTTGGACTAGGAGCAAGAGCTGGGATAAGGACTCATCTTTCCCCAATCTGTAGCCCTGTAGGAAAAAAAGGGCGAAAAAACCCCACCCAGCTGTTTGAGGACTGGACAAATAACTGGCCGAGACAAAATTAACCATTGATCTTGTCATGGTAATTTCTAAGCATTAGAAATAGTCCAGGGTCTGCATACAGTAAAACAGCATCAGGAAAGAAGTACAGTGACAGAATGACTCAAGTGTATTGTAAGCAAATCTTTCAGATATGAAGGGTAAAAATTTAGTCCAGAAGAGATAAGGGAAGGTCATTACAAACACTTTCTACACAGGGCAGCACAAGTGCATAGATGTAAGATTGCATGTCTATAAACTTTGAATTGGAGAATATGATTATTAGCATTTAAGTAGGACTCAAGACAGATCAATAGATTTCTAAGCAGCAAGAGAAAAAGAATAAGCCTCACAATGGCAGAAAGACTGCCAGACCAGAGGTTCAGAGGGTCCACAAGCCATTTTCTGTACTGATTGTTATCAGGCACTTCGGTGGGAAGTGAGGGTTAATTCAAGTGGGCTAAACATCAAACAATCAGCCTACAGGGAAAATTTCTTTCCCAGAGCTAGTGGTTGTTCATTAGCCCAAAGCACGGCAGGATACATCCTCTGTGTGCTTTATACAAAAAGGTGTGGGTGTAGAGCACCATGGATGCTGGGAGAAGCCAGGTAAAGCAAGCAGAGCCTGTTCACATTCCCATGCAGATGGCCCTGGAAACAGATTGGCTCTGTTCCCATGCTGCTGAATGCAATCATCCCAAATTAACAAGCCCTGCACAGACCCACACAAATCCTCCTGGTGCCTCTCATAGCATCCATCTACATACCATCATGATTTGGGTGCATATGTGTGGTTCTCTTCCCTTGAACAGACACATTTGGAGTGGATTCCTCATTGTTCATTATAATTGATGAATTTCCCTGTGAAAGTGACTTTGTTTTGTGTCTATAACATATGTATAAGGTGAAGAAAACATTATGTTAATAAGGTGCTGTCTTTTTTTTATTTGTAAATCTAGTTTTGAGTTGTCTTTCGCTGTCATTGAACTCTGTTTATCCCTATTGTAAGAAAATGCAAATGAACATCCCTTCTCTCAGTAAGGCCCATCCACTTTGGGTCTTCCCAATCTAAATAACCCTGGATTATTTACTTTTAACCTCTCTTTGTACAGACATCTATCTATGCCTTTAATTAGGTACTTTACTGTTCCTGACAGCCTCCTATTTCAACAATGTATTTTGTTTTTGCTAGAAATAAACAGTCTTCAAGATAAGAGCCTTCTGAAGTGCTTCACATGCTCTTCCCTCTTCTTGACCAACTTAAATAATAGCATGCCATCTACAATTTTTGTCACCTTGCTTTTTCAGCCACTTCTCCAGACAGTGAATAAATACATTTATCCACTCTGGTATCAGCAGATAGCCTGTGACGCTATACTGTTAAATTTCTTGCCATGCTGAAAATTGGCTTTATAGTTTTTAATACATCTTTCCTCCCTGCAAAATTTCCCTTCCCTTATTTCTCTCTCCCTCTTTGTCTTTGTGTGATTGTCCAATTCCCTCTCAACACAAACAATTGCAATTTTCTGCTTTCCTCAGAACTTTTATTCAGCAGTGGACTGTTAAAGTTGACAGGCTGCAGAGAAATCACTGCGACCATAGAGGCAACAAATTAACTTGTAATATTGACACTTCCCATATCCACATCACATATTGGATGCCTACGAGCAGATACCAATATGTGAAAAAGCTGTTGTTAATCTGCCCTAGTTAATAACTGGCTACAAACAAGATCCCTATCTGTTCGATTAAACAGGTAAAACTTAGAAAGAAATTTAAACAAATTAAAGTGAACATTAAGGAACACCACTGTTCTCTAAATGCAGTGATGCTGCTCATTTCTGATGGTCTGATTCTTTCTTTGAATTCATCTTTCACAGATTCAAGGCACTGTAATTCCCAGAAGTCATTAGCTCACTGCACCTCTACTTTTAAAAGCAATAAATGAGTAATTTCCCCGGATTTTTCCATTCCACCTCCAAATTCTTCAGCCTGAACACGTTTTGAGCATAAAAAGGTAACCTCTTCTTGGACTATATACAAAAAGAACTGCCAGCCTGAGTAAAAGCAAAGCTTCATTTAGCCCAGGAGCCCGCCTCAGCCTTTGAAGGACAACAGATACCCCAGGGAAGCAAGGGAAGGCAAAAGGTTTTCCTGAAACTCGTTCCCATTTTCCTATGATCTTTGCCTCACAGCTGCCTGAGCTGGAAGCTGCAACTAAACCTCCACGTTTAATTGCACCTTTGGAATCTATCAGCAAGATCAGGGCTTTTTCCAGCCTGTTTTTTTCCCCCTCTGTTGATACACTAGCATCCTGGATGTCCTGTGGTAACAAGTTTCAAGTTGAATTATTCATTGCATCAGGAAAAAGAAAAACAAACAAAACCTAAATCCTGCTATCTAATAATTTTACTGTCCCTTAGCTCCTCTATGATGAAAAAGAATCAATCCCGGTTTGCTTTCTCTGTGCCACACCTGATCTCCGTACTTTCCTCTGACAGTTCCCTCCACCATCTTTTTAATTTGTTCCTCATACATGGAAGCCATCCACGCTGCTGATCACCTACACTTTTCCATTCACAGGAGCTGTGGTATGGATTTGTTACTGAACAAAACCATTGACTTTTTTGTCTCTGTTCCTTGATGTTCCTAATATAACACCACAGAATTTCATTTTTTGACTTTCCGTGAATATCAATGCTTTCAGAAAACCATGCAGAAGTATTACCTGAAAAGAGTAACAAATTCAGAATCCATCCCTGTGTTCATAAAGTTGAGTTATTTTTTCCATACTCTGCACTTAATCTATTACTGTAAACAATTTTTATCAGCATAACAATAAGGTATGTTCCCAGAGAGAAAAGAAGCTCGTGTTATTAAGGCACCCAAACCGCATTTAGATGATACAGAAGCATAACACAGTTGTATCTCAAGCTCTCTGGACAACTGTAAGACAGTAATTTCTTTCTGCGCCTCAGTCGTCTTTTATGCAATAGGAATAATACAGATGCCTGTGACAAATGACCTTCCCCTGACTCAAATGAGGCATCTAGAGGAAAAGAAGAAATACGAAAAAGTTTTCCAGCTAGGAGGTTCTGTCAGTTTTCCCCACCTCCACTTTTCTTATAACCAAAATAAAATAAGAATGTCAGCAAGTTCATTACAGATAGAGAGAAGGTATATGCCTTCTGGATTTCTGCCAGATAAAATTTATTCAAGGAAAGCAGATGCTTTCTGCAAGGAGTTTGTCAAAAATCCTACTTCTTCAGCAGAGATAAAAAGCACTGACAATGTTTTCATCACACATATTTATATGATAAATAATAAAAATGAGCACATTTCCCATACTGGAGATCAAGAAAGGATATTCAAACAGGAAGGTGAAACTCTGTTTCAATTCTTATGAGATTCAACAACAGTGAAGGAGATGCATCTTATTAAATATTTGTTACACTTGAATAAAAAACACAATTAATAATTAACTGGTGTGCATTTAATTAACATAATGATTGCCCAATTAAATCAAAATGAAAATTTAATTTGAGACACTTTAAGTACAAGAAGATTAAGGATAAAATATGAATATCCTGAATTCTTAGTTTTCAGGACTGCATGTGGAGGTGATATGTGGCAAAGTAGCTCAACCAGAATTAGCAATTTAGAAGGGGCAATAAAATATTCTTTCATCCACACATGGCCACAGGAATAAAAAAATGCCAAACAGAAGACAGTCTAGGAAATGTCCTCTCCATTTAAAAAATAAAAAGCAGAAAGGACGCTCTACCATCTACCTCAATCCACAATATGGGTTATGTAATCTTTTCTCATACCCCTGCATGACAGTCCTATATACAAAACAGGACCCACTTCAGGGGAGAATTTACTAATTTGAAACACTTTTTATTTTAAAACTACGGAACTGTAAGGTTGAGAAGTCTCAACGAACAGGTCATCTTGCCAGGCTCTTGCTCCACCATCTGTCTCTTGGTGTCCTTCCTCCTAAGAGCATCATGCCTTCACCTCCATACAGATACCCAGGACGATCAGGGTTTGTGTTCTCTGGGACAGCAAAGGCAGCACACTCGTATAAGGGGTGGTATTCCTGCTTAAGTCAGACTGGAAGGGTTTACAGCTAGCTCAGTGCAAGGTGTTAATAATCATTCCCAGATCTAGTCTTCTAGTGAAGCAGAGAAACCATTCACACTTACAAAAGAAGGTTTGAATTCAAAGTTTCTACGTCTTTAGTAAAAAATACAAACATCTCATTAAAAGTTATGATATAATGAAAAATACATCAGCAATGCCCTTTGAAAGGCACAAATACCATTGTAAATACCACTTCGCAACAGTACAAGGTGAGTCCTTCAAACTTAAAGTTTAAAAATCACTTTTACATGGATCCTATTTAAGGAAACACCTCAGAGTTGAACTTCAATTACTATCAGTTCTCTTTTTTTTCCCCACTACTGAGACACCCATGACTGTGGGGTCTTAGAAGTACAATGAAAGACATGCCAATAACATTAGAGGCAACACAAAGCACCAAAGACAAGGTTAGGTCATTACCTGTTATATTGCAAAAAACACGGAGTGGTCCAAGTGGTCCACTTCCATCAGAATCGATGTAGAAGAAACCTGATGTCTTCCCTTGGTGTCGGTAAGCCTCACAAGATTGTTCATAGATAGCTTAAAAAGAGAGAGGTCGTATCACATAAACAAGGAGAAAACAGACAGCACTGCTTTAATCAATGTCATACCATGACCTGTTGGTTCACTGCTGATTAGCATGTGAAAGAGTTACTGCATTTGGACCTGAGTCCATGCTCAAAATTAGGCATGTATTCAACTACTTCCTTGAACTTAATATATTCTAGCTTTAAAGATATGTTTATTGGCCTTGTTGTGGATTAAAGTATGTAAATATCTAAGGAAATGGATATGAATTTTCAAACATGTCACTATCTAGTTATGGAGTGATACATATCTGCATCCACATAATGATATTTCAAAGACACACACACACACGTACATGATTTACTCTACGTAGGCATGCGCTCAAGCCTTGTCAATAGAGATGAGTATTTTTGCCAGTCTTCCAACATCCCTACAGGATACTGTTAACAGGTAACTCTAAGCCCCTACCAGTGTCTACTGCACAAGTGAAAACAAGCCATTGTTCCTTAGCAGAAAAGCTCAAGGTCAGATATGTCTCCATCCTGGGTGACAATTTTATGCTTTAGACCTTTTTTATACAACTAACTCTTCCTCTCTGCTTATCAATATTCTTTTGCAGGATTAGTGCCCATGAAAATGCCAAGTGGTTAATAAAACAAGCACAGCAGGTAATCAAGAGCAAGAACAGGAGGAAAAACTCCCACAGGTCAGTGTGATTCCTTGTATTTGAGACATGTTTTCAGGCAAGATATTGTAACTTCACACAGAGCAAAGAGAAAACCTTTCCAGAGAGGCACTTATGAGGTATCAAAAAGTCACATGCATGATCCTGGATCTTGAACAGCAGCAACCTTAAATCTCCGTGCAGGAGGATTGATCTTTTTTCCATCTACTTAAACACTTACCTGATTATACTGACAAGGTTATTCTCTCTAACAGCTTATGATTGTTCAACTAATTGTCAGTAAATACAATAAAAAATACAGGTTGACTTAACAGATAGATCAAGACTTCCTTTTTTTCTTCCTATGGGATGGAGTTATTTGGAAGACACAGTAATGGAAATGCAAGCAAACAGAATTACCCCTAATCTTTAAGTAAGTTTTTGTGTGATACCAGTAGCAGAACACACAGAAATATATTTGGACATCATCTTTGGCTGCTGTGAGGCCAAATCTATCTTTTTCTTACCTCTTACTTTTAAGAGCATATTTAGCTACTATTGGCAAATTTGTACATCATTATACAGCGAACACTGGACTTACACAGTTTGGGCAATACCCAGGGCAATTTGTGAATAACCCATTTGTTAGCCACTATAAATCTTTTTTTCCAAGCACCTCACTTTTCAGGCAGCAGAGCAGTACAGTTAAACTCAATATGGCATAAGATCTGCTGTGTTGAGGTTGTAAATACAGCTGCAAAGTCCCCAGTGCCTTTCATCTGGAAAGAACTCAAGGAGGTTTGCATGCCGAGCGCAGGGAGAGCACTTCCTCGGTGCTTCCGAAATGCAGCCCCAGCCTCTCCTGCAGAAGGCAGCAATTGCTCTGCACCAGCAGGAATAGTTCCTCCTTCCCACTCCTGTGGACTCACATCCCTTCTTTCCCCTCGTTCCCAAAAGCAGTTTCTCTAGTGAAACAATTTTCAGAAAGGCTTAAATGGCCAGTCTGAAGTAGCTTTGTCTGACTGTTATTCTGAAGAATTCTCTAAGTTAGTTCATCACTCAGATTTTAATGAAATTTGAACATTTCTTCACTTCTGCCAACAAAATAGAATCACAGTTCTAGGGGCTCTGATCTCAAACTGGCTATGAATTAAGAGTCTCACCAGTCAATCACTTGTACAACTCACCGAAATATGCTTTTCCCTTGTACACTGCTCTCCTGACCAGACATTTTTAGCAGGCAGAACATCACTAAGTGCTAAATATGCACAGCATTACCCTTCCTGGAGTTAAGAAGCTGCTTAAGGTACTCAGCACCTGGTGAGACAGTGCTTTAATTAGAATCCATCCTATAATAAACAGAATTAAGAAAGCCTCCTCCTGACAGGCATTAGCCTGATGTAGAAAGCACTGTAGGAGTCCAGGAGATTTCTAAATTCCCCCTCCGATAGCTGGCCAAGAGTACATATTAAATGCAAATAAAATAAAATCACCAAACCAGAACCTATTCTTCCACTATTCACAACCTGAGGGGCTAACAGAGTCCCTCAGGCGCAAAAGAGCTGACAAAAGCAACTGGGACGCGGAGGGTCAGGAGAGAGACCGTAACAGGCGATTAAGTAAGCAATCAAGGAATCATGGTTTGATCAATTTGCAAAGTTCTCAAACTGCAGTTCACTTAGTGAATTTGCTGTCATCGTCATTACAGGACACTTTATCTTGTCTCATTAGGAATGCTGCAATTATGCCAATTGCTTCCCCTGAATTGTTTGCTGAGTATTTTTGAAGACAAAGGATGGTGCAAGGGGTAGAGACATAAAACTAGGATGTTGTCAGTGACCAGACACAGATAGAAACTCTTCCTTCATCACAAACTTTTTCTTCCTAAGTGTTTTGCTGCTTCTTGACTGCTATTTCGGCTGGAGGCCAGATATACTTCTTTGAAATTAATAAGGAAAGATGTGAAGCATCTGTGGGCAGATGCAAACAGAGATGATCTACTCATGTTCAGATGGCCCCTTTGTCACTGCAGCTTTGGAAAAAGAAAAGGCTGTATAGAGCTAGAAATCTGCCCAAGGGTGCTCAACTGGTATAAATCTGAAAGGATGCACAAGCTTCAGTGAAACCACAGAAAAAAATCCATCCTGGTAAGTTTTCCTTTTGGTTATAGGAGAATTCCAGCAGTAAATACTAGGGAGTAGCAGAAGAAGTGGGAAAAGGCTGTACAACTCAAGCTCTAGCACATAAAACATATTCTAACTATCGTGATTTAGAGAAAAGTTGTTCTGGTGGACAGTTTATTTTGCAGCTGCACGCTGAAAGTTTCTCATGCCTGTATCTTAAGCATTTGGTACTGCATTCTTCTAGACTGGATGGGCCATTGCTTTTAGTTCTCTTTTTTGCTGTTTTATGTTGTATAATGCATCAAGGAGAAAATTGTATTTGTTTTCCAGTCACTGGCAGGTGTCCCCACAGACATTTCAAGTGCAACATCCATTCCAAGCTCTGCTCAACATCTTTACAGGCTGAGCCGATTGCGTGTTTCAGAATAAAGTTATGCAATTCCATTTGCTGAGAAAGGGCCTATTACTCCAGTGACAACAACTTGAAGCTGTCTTTATGGTTCAATGAAAGACAAGATGTCTTTGCAGTCATTCTTCTCTTTATGCAACCAGAAATATCATACAAAAGTAAGAGCCAAACGAACAGTCAGCTGTGACTGTTAAGACCCCAGAGCCTTAACTTTGAAAACTGCCTTCAGATTTATGTTCCGTTTTGTGCCAGACTTCTCTGATGGAGATGGAGATGTGGTCGTTTTGGGAACAGTAAAAAACCATTACTGTAGTTGTCATTTAAGAGTTACCAACCATTTATGCAATGTAATAGGGCCTCACTTCTAAACAGCAAGTACCAAGTGTAATTATGGAACTGTTGACAAATGCATACATTTTAATGTCAAACAACGTTTGCAGTAATCACCCCTTTTTAATAAAGGAGGGGTATTCATCAGTTCATTCAGAGTAGAACCCATGAACAATTTTCAAACATTATTCTTAAATTTTTTAAAAAAACAAAACACAAGCAAAAAATAATTATTTTATTCCTTTGTGTAAAGCATTTTAACCGTGTTTATACTTTCACTCCTTCGAGTTTGTTTTCAAATTTTAAAATGTTCATCAAAATGGGACCAAGACAACAAAAATAATGTTCTTAATGAGCTGCTTATGCAAAGTTTGTTTTCTTATTAAAATGGTTAATCAAGCACTTTTCGAAAACATAATTTCAAAAATGAAACCTCTAAGTTGCCTTTTGTCTCAAAGAAGCAAAATCAGTTTTCCTTCTCTAACCCTCCCACACGTTTTTTGGATTAATTCTGACTTATACCAGCCATTGAAGATAAAATGATAAGTTTCCAGCAACATTTGTTTCACTGAGACAGAACCACAGAAGATCACAGTTTATGACTTTCAGCCCCTGCTGCATTTCCTCAGGCCCTTTTGGGAATGAGCTGCATTGCCATGCAGCAATGGCACTGCCGTTCCTGCAGGTGGTCAGGCTGAAGCTGTTTGCTTCATGGAGTTGCATTAGGCCGGTGTTTGCCGGAAAGAGATGTCAGCAGCGCACATGAACCCATGCTAACCCCCTGCAAGCATGGCTTGGAACTCACCGTCAGGCATGGCAGGTAAAAACATTAGTGTAAGCTACAGCACAAAGCAAAAAACGAAGGGTAAAAGGTGTCACAGGGGCAGACTTTGGCTGATGGGCTATTGCTGGAAACAGTGGCTGTTTCAGGAAGAGCAAACAAACATCTTGACTCCAAGGTCCCAGATTTAGTAAGGGAAATGAGACATCAGAAATATCTGTTTTACTTAATCACAAAGAGTCTGGATGTCTTTTATTGCCTTTTTGTTTCTTTTGTTTCTTTTTTTCCCCAGAATCACTTATAAGCTATAATATTGGACCCTGTGCTGACATTGTTGCAGTGCTCTTTAAGGAATTTTTTTAAAGGTTACTGCTGTGTTTCACAAAGAAATTTAAAATCCTCCCAGAGCAAGCTACTGAACTGATGAAGCCTGAGAGCCCCATTCTTCATGCCAAGAGCTGCTTCCCTAAGTACTGTATGTGCTCCTGCCTACCTGCTAGGATGAGCTGTGCTGATGGTGTTCAGCATGGTGACATGCACAACACTGACAGAGTTCAAGATACCCATCTCTCAACCCCTTATAGTCCTCTCTGAAACACAGATACCAAATTTCTCCATCAGGTATCTCTTTCAGCTGTAAGTATCTCAAATTAAACTAGCTTTTCAGATCAACAACTCATCCCATCAGAGCATTCATTTTGAAAACTGCTTTACTCACTGATCATAATGGCCATCTTTTCCTTTAGTTCTCACTTCTTATCTTCCCAGCTGCTTAAGAAATGGTTTGTCAAACTTTGATCAGCATTTATAAAATAAACACTTTATCCCCAGTCAGATCAACATCACCCAATTCTACATGTTCTCTTATATCTTCTGGAATATAAAGATTCCTAACCTCAAAAACCAAAATTATGGATCTGAAACACACACGTCCCAGAATTTTTCAAGCCACACACACTACATCCTTACAGAAGAATCCAAGCAAAACTATAAACATGCACTTTGACTGATCAAGGTTCAAGCTATAAAGCCATGATTCAGACTTGAAAGGCATTAAGAGATTTTAATGTCATTACAATAACCTATTTTGACCTTTTGTGTAAAATCAACTACAGAATATCATTTTCTAGTTCCTCCACCAAGACCCTTCTGGCTGGTCATCCAGAGCACATGCAGTAGCTCTCTGCACCCTGCAGTCAGGTCCGCCAGGGCTGGGGCCCCTCTCAGCTTGGCTCTGCTATTGAAACTTCAGCCTTGATTCAATACGCTGTGAGAACCTAACAAGTTCTAAATACGAGCAATTTCATTACTGTTCAGCTCTCTGAAGTATTTGAACCTGTTCATCCAACTGGTTTAACTGCAGTCCTTAAACCAGAAGAGATTGTACCCCTGCCATAGCTGAAATTTTCAACAGCACGTGGCTGAGAGCAAACATTTGCAAGGTCAAACTTCCACTGTTTCCAGTAAAACATCTTTTTATTCATTTTTTCACTGACTACCTGTTACTATATTGACATTTGGCTTCCAAACTTGCTTTTGCCAGGTTCACCTGCAGTCTCCATGGTAGCCTTCGCTAAACACACGCTTACTGCTGCATTGTGGAGCTCCCTGGCAGATAAGCCTTTAGCTGGCCTTGATTTTCCTAAGTACTTAACAACTCTGTTTCCTTTGCCCCCATGTTCCTAACTTATAAAACCTCTCCTCTCTGTCAGACCACTTTAATTTCTTTTTTTTTTTTTCACCTTCAGTTTTATTTCAGGTAAAAAAAAAAAAAAAAAAAAAAGACAACTCTTCTTTGTGCAAAGACTTGAATTTCTTCAAATACTCCCCAGGGAGCAATATATTTAAAGCTCCCTCTCTTCAATGGATAAATAAACTTGTTATTCACCCAGTAAGATGCACCCCTTACCCATATTTAAAATGGTTCTGGCTGTTGGACTCATTGCAGAGGTTGTAGTGATACCCAGACTTCGATTTTACTACTGGGAGACCAGGCAACATAAACCTCTCTCCCCTCCACCCAGCAGTGCCTTACTGGCATAGATACAACCACGAGCGTAAACTCCAGTCAAAAGCAATTTGTTTGGTTCACCTTTTTTATCAGAGGACTCCATGCTTTTCAAATTTAATGGACACCAAGATATCTTTCCTCAAAGAATAAAATTAATTAAAAGTAAACCTTAAAATTCCTGATTTCTTTCCTACTGTACTTCCGATGACTTTGGAAACTGATCGCCCACATTTCATTGCAAATACTCTGAGCCGGAGATTCAGAATTTGAGCTGTACTAGTTATGATTACCAAAATGAATCCTGTAGTATCGCTGTTTCTAGATTGGATTCTCATAATCTAATAAAAGTAGCTGATAATTTTCAATTTCTTGGAAGGAGATAACATTTTATGGTGACATAATAAATTAAATACATTAAAGAGACCTAAAAAAACTTTACTTTTTTACTTCATTGGCAGGTGCTGACACTGTCCACTCCCCAGCTAAGATGTGGCACTGAGATGCATCTTGATTTTACCACCTCTAACAATTGCACAGTCATGAAAAATTGTAGGCGGAACACCTACCGCCAGACTGTTTGGTTCTCCTTTCACTCCTTTGTAATTCTTTGCATCTTAGATGCAAAGAGCAATAATAACCTCTATAATAATTATTATTGCTGGATTCTGAGGTGAAAACTTATGTACTGGTTAGACTGGAAAGGCCAATGAGAGCTGGGAATCCTGCCAGGATGTGCAACCAACCCTGGACTGACCTTGGACAAATTGATGCGCACAAATGCAGACACAGACAGAATTAAGCATTGTCACCAAAACGCTCAGCTCCTGCAGGCAGCTTGGCGATGACTGTTTCACCCTCTGCTTGTATATTCCTCAGGCCTGACACATTTGTTCTTACAGACTTGGAGTAATGAGTGTTCAGTCGAGGGTTTCTCTAAATAACAAATAAAGCAATATGTAACGGGAGGTTTCTTCTCTTCTCATTCCAACAGCAGAGGGATTAGTACAGGCAATGAACTCTGGGAATGATCGTCATTCTCACCCTTATAATACAATTGTCTTGTTAAATGCCAGAAAATGAAATCTGTACTCTCAAAAACTGGATTTTGACAGCTCTGCTGTTGACAGACTAATGCAGTCTCCGCTGTGATGTGCCTGGACGACAGATGGCTTATTTTTCCCTTTTAAAATATGTACTTACTCATCTGATAAAGAATGCGTTATTTCCATAGACAGCTTTAAAATTACTTTTACCACAATGTCACCTAAATGGCTGTTCGGGAGGGATCCTTCCATTACACTTGGGGATTAGACAGTTTCCTACCATCCAAGCTAAGGCTCCCCCTGGCCAAGGTACACAAGGTCGCGTCAGCCCGTCCTCCCCTGCTGCTTCCCCGCTGAGGTTTGAAGGCGGCTGTGTCAGTCACGTACCCCAGCGGCCCCTGCCCGGCGCTGCTGCAGGGTGACCTGCAAGTCCTGCTGCCACAAGAAAGCAGCCAGGGAGACCTACACCATTTGAAGAGCAGTGTCAGAGGGAAAGGAGACATCAAAGACTGTAAGGATGCTGTACAAAGTGTGGCATTTCAGCCTTGCTCTTGAAAGTACTGGCGTCCCTGCGGTGATGGTCACACCTGACACAGGCAGGCTTCTAAAGGGATTGAGTTTGTCCCCCATGTGCTCTGTTCTGCAGTAAAGCCCCAAAGTGGGATATTCTCTGCATTATTTATAAGGAAAAGTCAGCCAAAGGGAAAAACTTTTTTTTAAATGAACACCACTGAGAAATGCAGATGTAGAGTTTACAGACACAAGAACTGAAGGGAAAGCATTAATAAGACAGTAACTTATTACAAAACAAACAATGAAAATTCATATTCCAGAGGCATGGTGTGAGCAAAAATATGCAGGAACACCAAGTACAGGACTGAAGGCTTGATATGAATATTAAACGTGTTTTGTTTAGTCAAAGAACACCAAGATGTTTAAGTACACGTGGAAAAAAACACATTCCAAGAATCTCAGACAAGAAAACTGGCTACTCAGGACATGCAAATTACCTGACCAGATTCACTGTTAGGCATCTGGCAAACTAAAACTCTCTGAACCTGATTTGCCCAGCCACCAAACTGTGTACGCATCTCCCTACCTTGGAACATCGGAGAATTACCAAATCCATGGCTGGCACTTTAAGATGCAGCTCCAGTACTGCTAATGATCTGGCTGAAGCTGTATTAAGCTATTCAGATCAAAAATTATATATGCAGTAAGCATATTAATATTAAAAAATACATTTTCAAAGCCTGAAGTTATGTTACATTTATGTCATATCAACCACTATGTGACATTTCCATTATTGGATGGATCTTTCCTACAGCAATTACCTAGGCCAATAAGACACATGCCTGTATGTGCAAGATAGATCACACACCAAAGCAAATATCCAGAATTGAATTACATTCTGTTAATTATCGCCTTGCAAAGCTTTGGGACATGTTGACATCCCCAGAAGATGAAGAATAAAACCATTATTTTATATTTCTTATCATCATTTATATCAATGTTCAGCACTCAGGCCATCTGAAAACTATCTTATATAAAAATAATAGAAACACAGAAGGGGAAGATGAGGCTTTCTAAGGGACTAACATAACTCATAGAAAGAGGAGATTACTAACCATTACCTTGCAATAAAGTTATAAAATTCTGTATCTCAGGGCCATTTTACACTGGTCTACTGCTTTCACTATCACATGATAATTACAAGGAGAATTAATAGTATGAGAGAGATGACTACACAGGTTTTAAACTATGACTTTTCAATTAAAATATTTTGTATATATATGCATCTGTAATTTCTCCCTCTCTGTTTCTCTCTCTATATATACACCTATAATTCTGATCTACTGTATGTCTAAGCTAAGACAGCCTCCCTCTGTAGACGACAGACACTGGCCTGTTTCAGAGGTGGCCCATGAACTTACCACGGACACCTTATCTCACAGTGAGATTGGTCAAGTTCTGAAAATAGCTCACACTCTGTTATATATACAGAGAGAGCAGACTATTATCTTAGATTAGATGTCACAGTATCAGACAACAAAAAAAATAGAGGAGTGGAATCCCACACAGGCCATTTTCTCAAGCTCTGTACTAACATCAGTGTTCCTATCTAAAAGAAGAAAACAGAAAACAAAACATTACGTTATTATCTATTTTGCTATGGTTCATGCATGTGACTACATAAAGGATCCTCTCCTACCTATCTGAATTATTTCAGACTGCTCCGGTACCTGATTCATCAGTAGGCTACCCACCTGTCCTGGTTTCAGCTAGGATAGAGTTAATTTTCTTCACAGAAACTAGCATAGTGCTGTGCTTTGGATTTAGTACTAGAAGAATGTTGATAACACGCTGATGTTTTTAGCTGTTGCCAAGTAGTGCTCAGACTGCTCAAGGACTTTTTTGAGCTTCTCCTGCTCGGCCAGGTGCATAACAAGCTGGGAGTACAGCACAGCTAGGACCCAAACTGTCCAAAGAGCTATTCCATACCATATAACGTCATGCTCGGGGGGGGTTAGTCGGTCGGGTCGATCGGTCGCGGGCAGAGTGGTCGCAGCTCGGGCTGTGTGATCACGGCTCGGGGGGAGTGATCGCGGCTCGGGACGGGCTGGGCATCGGTCAGCGGGTGGTGAGCAATTGCATTGTGCATCACTTGTTTTATATATTCTGTATATTTTCTTACCATTATTATTATTATTATTATTGTTATTCTTCTCTCTTATTAAACTGTCTCTATCTCAACCCACGGGTCTTACTTTTTTTTTTTCCTTTTCTCCGATTCTCTCCCCCATCCCACTGAGGGAGGGGGGGAGTGAGCGAGCGGCTGCGTGGTGCTTAGTTGCCAGCCGGGTTAAACCACAACACCACCACACTGTAGAAATGGGGAAAGTATCTATCATTAAAAAGGCTTCAGCTGAGTTAATCTTCCAACCTATTCAAATGCAAGCTGTGTGAAGCACATTTAAAAGATAAACCAAAAAGCAAACCCATGAATTTTACAGACTCGAAATAATATTGTATCCTCAAAGCACTGTCTTACCTACAGATCAGCTCAAGTAGCAGTAAGCAAACAGTAGTTTCAAAGGAAAGAATCCATACCATCTCAGTAGACAATGTAGATCACCCCCCTTCTAATACACCTGCAAACTGGATCTTATTCCCAACAGAGATGGATAAACTAAGGCACAACAAAACTCATAAATGAGTAAAAAGTTACCTCACCTACCGTTGGCTTAATATCCTATGGGGTTATTCCATGATTCCTAGTTTCCCCAAACTGCGGGCAGTGAAATGGGTACCCAGGGACAGTCAGCACAGGTGCTACATTTCATATCAAATTGCATGTCCACATGCATGTGTGACAGCAAGGCACCAGCACGTGCTTTGGAGTTTCACAGCTACAGACAGTACAGAGATGAAAACACAACTGCTCATCAGTGTTGTGACTGGCAGCAAGAAGGTATGAATTGCACTGGAAGCTGGAATGATGAGAGGTAAATCCAAATGCTCTTTCCCCATTGGAAGGAAAAAAACCAAAACAACAACAACAACAACAAACCCCAAACCCCAAAAGACTTGGAAGGTATTGATAATATTCCACATGTGGCAGCTTGTGAAGGAGGATTAACTGTTACTAAACAGAGAAATGGACTTATGCATCAGGCAGTAAGCTCTGCAAGAAAGAAACAAACTGTTAGAAAACATTCAGGCTCTTCCCATATGTTACTGAAACCCAGAAAACACCAATGGGTTTTAGCACTATTTTACTTGTATTTACAGCTAAGTTCAGCGAAGAGGAGGAGAACAGAAGCAGGAAGCAGGACCAGATGAGACTTCAGGGCGAAACTTGTCTGCCACAGAACTGCTATTTAATGGGACATGACCCTACACACCCTTTCAGCAGGGGGCCGCCTTCTGGATTAGGTAGATTGCCGCACCTCCTGTGACAGTTTAGGAGCTTGCAGGATCAGAAGGGATTCCAAGTGAGCAGAAGGATACCCGAGGTCTGCAGAAAACTGACTGCCTACAGGCCATGTCTAGACCCAGCTAGTTCTTTATACGTATCTTGAGAAGCGCACTTGCTTCACCCACACATCTTGAATTTCAACTATACCCATTTTCAGTCATGACAGACACAATCCTGTCCCACCTATCTGATGTGGTCATGCAAACATTGTCCCAGCTGTGTCTTCTATCAACTTACTGTTCTGCCCTGCCACTGTCTAATTCCCCTCTGTTGCATCAAGTGCAAACTATTTATCTTTGCTTTTCAGGGCATGTTTCCAACCCATCTACCTGTCATGACTCTGGCATTTGCCCTGTCAAAAATGTCAAACTTCTCTTCCCGTCGGGCATCAATTTTCTTCTTTTTAACCTTTACCTTATGACTGTTTGCCTACAAGAAAGCCTAGCAATAATTATATACCTGGTAGGCTGAAACTGCCACCTATGATGTTGACGGAGACTTTCTGGCACTCCATCACCACCAGTGCCAGTGTATTTTTTCCCCTCAGAAACTTAACTGCAAACGCTTTGGAGCAGGGATAGTCTGTATTGTTAGCTGTTCTCACAGCAGGATCTAGCGTGGTCCATGAATATTTGGAAGAAACCAGTAAGATTGCTTATGTTTCAACCACAAAATGTATTCCAACACTTTACAGATGATGGCAGTGAGTTAGGGACAACGTATCTTCAGATCTCAGTGCTTAAAATGGTAAGGTCTCCCAGGCCGAGCTGGTAAAACATAAATCAATGAATTCTGGTTTGCAGACTCATGTCATGAAGTTCTTCCAGAAAGCATGGCAAGGAATGGATCTTCTTATGTTGTTCAACCAGCGGCACCCACCTCTGACAAACACCACACCAAAAAGAGGCAAACACCACGCTGGCAACCCAGACAGAAAAGAAATCCAGCTGACAATGAAACTATTCACACTGTATTTGACTTGCAGCAGATTGCCAGCTAAATCTTTCACTCTTGCTGCATGGACTTGGGTCTGAAGGGCAGTTTAATAAAAGAAATAGCCTCTCTAAGGCAGGAAAAGTTCAATTTCAGGCCTGTCAGCCTCAGTGTTCTAGTAAAAATCAAAATCTGTTGAGATAATGTTTCAAACCTTAAGAAATTAGATGTTTTACTTTGTTAGAACTACACTGAATTACATGGCTGGAAGAGCTGCCTGTGCATTGAGGATATTCTGGTTATGCTGTGATCAGATCTGTGGCTTTCATTCACCTGCTATGAGGTACTCCTGTACGTCAGCCACTATCAGCTGAAAGCGATAACGTCTCTTGTTCCGCAGGTTTCTTATCAACAGTCTGCATTTGCCCACCGGCTTTGAAATGGTTTCATCGCACATTTCAAGCACACGAATGCATTTCTCCAGACTAATGCTACTGTTTATCAGCATTGCTTGGCTTACAGGGCAGCTGGCTCCACAATCTAGCTGGAATCAAATTAGCTGTTGATAATATGGCTGTAAATAAGCTGAGCAGCTGAATAGCTATACATCACACGTGTGTGCAGCTTGATCTGCTGGAAAGTCTTAACACAAGATCTTCCTGAGAAACTTTTCAGAGTAGTTTTTACATCAGCAGACCTTAAATAACTGCAGCTATGTATGGTGCCTTTGAGAGTGCAGACATGAGCTCGTAGAAGCAGGAGGCTGCACTAGCTCCATGCAAACCTCTATGGGGAAAAGTAGTCGTGAACCAGTCCTCTCCAGTAACAAGATGGTCTCCTTTGGATACAGGCCACACTGAGCTGGCACAGACATACAAAGCCTCAGGCCCTGAGCTAATATGCAGATGTAGCCCAGAGGTTAGCATCCCTAATCGCCTTTGGCAGTCTATAGCGGCAGGCCTCTTCCTTCCCCAAGGAGCTTCTCCCTTCTCACCAACCAATTTGGCCATCTAGTTGTGTACCAGCCATCAGCTGGTGTAAATACCCTACTATGGACTCAATCACTGCATGTACTCTGGGTTGGGTTTGGAGGTTTCAAAGAGGGGTGATGTCTTTCAGAACGACAAAAACATTGGACAAAAAATAAATCCTCTTTTCAAAGCTATGAGCTCAGCATTTTTCTTCCCATCCTTCATCTGGCTTGGAATGATTTCTGCACCAAACCCTTAGCTCCCTTTGTGCTTACAATATAGAGTTCAGGTGATGCATCTATGAATAGACCTCTCAACAGCCTCTCCCCCTTCAGCTGCAGACCCCACACCACAAATGTTTTCACCATTAATTAGCAAACCATTAAAGTCTGCAGACTTACAGTACGGTTGCCAATATTCTCAACTTCAAACCACTAAGTACTTTTTCTTCTCTTCTGCTTTTTAGCTTAATAGGGAAAAAATGCATCTCTCACCAATCTCATCCTATCTGCGGTCCAAGTGCTCATCAAACACCTGGAGTGGTTATAGCTGTATTCCTGGAATTGATATCCTTATTCACTCTTTTTTTTCCTCTTTATTTCCAGTCATAGAACAGGAAGTTTACCTTCATTTTCTAACTGCCTTCCCTTATAGTCAGCTGTATAAAAAAAGGCTTTATTTTGGCTGCCCCTTGCTTTCTCTATTTTTATTAGAATTCCCAGCATGCTATGCCTCTATGGTTTGATACTTTTTTTTAAACCTTTAAAATACCTTAATATTCCTTTTGCTGTGGATTTCAGTAGATGAATGCTTCATGTACTGCCACTGTTTCAGATGTGTATCCTCGTTCATAGCAGCAGCCCGAATAATAATTTGGCAAAATTCCAAAATTATAAACTATTGAAAACTGGGTTCTTGCAACATGAACTTTCAGGTAATCTAAAACCAAAGGCGGCCATGGTGCCAAAACTGATGTACAGCCCCAAACACACATTAAAATCACGCAGCTCAGCCCAGCTAAATTCAACTAAATGTCTAATGACCAGTGCGTCTACGACGTGTATATAACATAAATGAAATTAAGATTCTCCAAATAAAAGTAAAATGTGAGAAAAAAAATGTGGAAAAATAGGTAAAATAATCTGGCTTTGTTTTCTCCAAAATATTTGTCAAGAAACATGCATATTTGCAAATGGATTCCTGGGCATTCCCAGCCCAATTCTTGACCTGTTCAAACCATGTCAGGACACGTTGCACATTATTATACAATATGACTTCTCACAAAGCTCTTCTCTGGTTTACGTGCACCTTGACATACCAGCTGTAGTACAAACACTGTACGTGTGGGTTTACTTACAGTTGTGACAGGTAGCTCCCTTGTAGCCTGTATCATTACAATCGCAGTAAAAGGTGGTCCAGGACTGAGAACATTTTCCTCCATGTTCACAGTAGTTGGGTAAACATCTATTTGGAGACAGTTTTAAAAAAAAAAATGCAATTACTTATAAACATTTCTGTAAAAATAATGTGCTGGAAAAAATAATTATAAAACTGTCTCGACTCCTCATTTAGACAAGAGTTTTTTCCTAGGGCTGAATCACTGTATAATACCTGAAATAATTACTTATTCCTCTGATCTATGATTCACTTCAAATATAAGCACTGAAGACAACAACATCTAATGTACCCAGCAAGTAGGTAAAGATCAGTCTCAATAAAAACATCCCACTTGTCCTCCACTTGTTAGCAGGTAAAGTGCCACAGACTTTCTGAGCACAGAGAAGGACAAGTAACAGGTGAAAATGCTGTTGAAATCTTGTTTCAGAGGAGAATCCCCTGTTCTCTGATTAAACAGGCATCATTGTTATCAAAATTAGGCTGAGTTGCATTTGTGGTAACACAAAGAGCATGAAAATCTCAAAGTGAGAGGAAAAATATGCTTCAATTATGAGTTCTGCACTCTCTCTTCTTTCCCTCATTTTAGTTGGTATGCCTCTAAAGCATTATTGTGAAGCGAGTTATTAAAAGAAGAAAGAGGCACAACAGCATGCGGCTTGGGAAGTGAACAGAAACAAAAGCTGTGGGAGATAAATTCAATCTCCAGGACAAGGATTGAATGCTGATCTGAACTACGCCGGTATAAACACAGGCAGCGCATTGGAATTACACCAGCCTAAATAGAAACAGAGGTTGTTCCATTGTTTGCCTTTGCTTTCCCTGTTTTGTTTTTTTTTTTTTTTCTCCTGTGTATTAGATAGTGTCTTTTACACTGTATGTTTGACTTTTGGAAAATGAGTAACTTGTTTATACCACTGATTCAATTGCGATGGGTGGGTGGATAGAAAACAGGCAATCAATTTATCTTTTACACACCAGCACTCCATTAGGGTTTGCTTTGCTGTAAATTGAGCTTCAAACCCCTTTTTATGGCCCAGATCTGTCAGTGGTGTTAGTGGTGAAGTCACTGCTGCTACATAGGTTTGTACTAGCTGAAGGCATGATTTTATTGTGGTTCATCTCATCCTTAGGAAATGTCTGTGCATTTAAGTGCACATATCAACTTTAACTGTGGCTTTCACTCTGTTCCTTCTAGAATCCTTACAATTAAAACACATTCTATGCGTGCAAGCAGAAAACCTGTATGTCACCAATGGCCATCATCTTCACCAGCCTCCTGAGCCCCACCAGCCAAGCAGTCATCAACTTACTTGAGTCCAGGGCTGTTTAGAGCAGCCAGACATTGACAGCCCAAAGAAACCTGTCCCTGCAGAGAGGTCTGTCAGACTGACCTCTTGTCCCCAATACTCTGGATGCAAGTACGTGCACGCATACATACACTCATCTGTGTAAGCATGAGTCTGAGATTTGTTCTAGAACTCAGGTTTACTTGATCACTATTTATACCACAGTACATAAAATTATAAAGATCATATAAAATATTAATATGAAAGATTAATTATTTTTTATTAATGCTTACTCAATATTAGAGTAATTATTTATTATTCAAATACTAGAGACACAAGGAATTCAAGAAGTATGCTATTTATAACTATCTGTAACACCTTTTAAAACAATTATAAGATATATTGGTCTCATAAAAATCATTATTATGGCTTCTATTAATCATTGGGCTGAAATACAAAATGGGGAAAGAGAACGGGAAATGCATGCCTGGTTTTCCTGCTCACCAGGGAGCTTTTCTCAGTGCTGCAGAGAATTTTTTTTTTTTCTCTAAAACAAGAAACAAACAAAGGGGATGGCCAAAGCTGTTGGTTTGGACCCATTCTTACAAGGCAAGAAGTTTGAGAAGGGATGAGATTTTGGCTTTTAATGGCATGCTGGGAAGTCATCGAACAGAGCCTAACACCCTGCTGGTACAGTGACAGCCCAGTCCGTGCCTCTGCCATTACATCTGGTCTTGGCAGCGGTGAAGAGAGATTTAGAGGCTTTGGGTCGATGCTGAAGAAAGCAGGAGCAGCCACTGGGATGGCACAAGCAGGACTGGCTGGTGCATGATCTGCACCCAGCTACGCTCTGCAGGACCACACCAGCTCCCTCGAACCAACAAGTCCCCAACAGCTTCGTCCCAGAGGCTGCAGGAGAAGCACAGTGGTTCAACAGCTCTACGGTGATATATATGAATTCTGCCAGTAAGAGCAGACTTGCTCATATTCATGCTTTGGTCGTGCCTGCCCTTGCCCTCAGCATATTGGCTTTACTTTTACTTGCAATTTGATGATAAAAATTCATTTATGTGACCTGTACAGCAGCAGTAGTTATATTCATATCACAGGGGTGCTGGCAACAAGAAATATCTGTTGTTAATAAAGCTCTTTGGAGAGGTAAAAAGAACAGTACTGTGTTATTATCGTAATTTACATCATCAGTGTAATGGACAAATATGCTTTCGGCCTATTTTAAGCTACCTTTTATTAAATAACCCAATGCAGTAGAGCTAATTACCAGTCATTTGTGGTTTGCCAAAGGCCCATATCAGAGGCTTGACCACGTTTATTCCCTTAAAACAGTTTCCTTTGAAAGGTTTTACAAAGTTGAAGGTCACTCCTCATTTCTACTTGTCTTACAAACGCAGACACTTTTTCTTCCCCCAACAACGCACAAAACAGAGTCAAACTAGACATATAAGCTTTTAATGATATTCATAAACTCAAAATTAAACCTTTTTTATTCCTTAAATTTTTTGCTTTAATTAGCACCAACCACATTGGTCTTGTTTTTGGTCAGGTATCTAACCCTTCTAAGCTTACGAAAAAAAATTTTTTGCAACTCTAATAATTACCATAATCCCATTCTAGCTGAGCAGTTGTATCTTCATTAGAAGCAAAATTTATCCTAATTGTCACAGAACTCAAAATTAAGAAATAGCTATGATTAAAATTAATCAAGGCATGGCTAAATCACAGGTTGTTCCATTTGCTAACTCTCCTGAATCCTCATGTTGAAGGATTTAAATACACACAATTTAAAATATAAATTAATATTTTCATTCTAGTAGGATCAACCAATTTTAGCAAAAAATGCAGTGGTATCACAGAAGGTTTCGGTCATGGTTTAACCCCAGCTGGCAACTAAGCACCACACAGCCGCTCTCTCACTAACCCCCTACCCCCGGTGGGATGGGGGCAAGAATCAGGGGAAAAAAAGTAAAACACGTGGGTTGAGATAAAGGCAGTTTAATAGAACAGCAGAGGAAAAAAAAACCAAAACAAAACAAAACAAGCGATGCACAATGCAGCTGCTCACCACCCACTGACAGATGCCCAGCCCATTCCTGGGCAGCAATCGCTGCCCTCCGGCCAACTTCCCCCAGTTTATGCACTGAGCATGCCGTCACATGGTCTGGAATAGCCCTTTGGCCAGCTGGGGTCAGCTGTCCTGGCTGTGCCCCCTCCCAGCTTCTTGTGCACCTGGCAGAGCTGGGGAAGATGAAAAATCCTTGACCAGTGTAAGCACTGCTCAGCAACAACTAAACCATCAGTGAGTTATCAACATTCTTCTGGTACTAAATCCAACACAGAGCACTATGCCAGCTACTAGGAAGAAAATTAACTCTGTCTCAGCTGAAACCAGGACAGTTTCAGAGATAAAAACTTGCAGCAGCAGGCCCTGACCTATTTGCAATTGAAATGAACAAACAGATCAACTCAATTTTTGCAGATATCATAAATGGGACACTTTGAAATTTAATGATTTGCCTAAGACAGTTTTTGACAGACCAGGGACTCTGATCTTCCAGATTCCAAATTAATTCATAGAATATATCATGGTGAATGAATCTTATAAAAAAAATAAATGAAGCAAATAAAATTTTCCCTCCTTCAGCCAAGCTGGAAAACACACACCTTAGCCATCTAAGTGAGCAATATAGCAGAGCCTGCACAAAAGCATTCACTGTCCTCAGATGAAACATTCATCTCCAAAACTGTATGTGTGCTTCCTTTGAATTCAAAGGACAAACTGCATAGACATTAGAGGGCAAGATTTGGCCCTTTGATAGGCATGATGAAGAAATAACAATGACAAAATGACTTGAGTGGGAAGGCTGAAGGAGTTCTACACATTTGATGTTACACTTGACTGGAAATAAACCCAGTACTTTCAATAAGCACCTCTCAGATTTTGTTGTAGTCAGCACAACACATCCCGCCTGCACCACTCTCTATTCTCCCTAACTAAAGAGAGGAAAAAAGGGAACCATCAGACAGAGAAAGAAAAAAGGAGCACACCCCCTCAACATTAAGACTGTCAATATGCATCTTTTTTGAGACAACCACTAAGTCCCTAAAACTCAACAATGCCGTAACAAGAAAACACGCGAGATTTAGAAGTTTTTCTATCAAGAAAGCATTTGCCTAAGTATTATCTCAAATTCATTTTATTTCAGCATGTTTTCTTATTTATGAGCGGCAGCTATTTCATGTATAATTGACAAAATATAACATTAACAGGGATGTCTTCAGGCATGCATGTATGATGAAACTCATGGTGTTACTGTAATATAAGCCTATATCTTGCTTCAGTAAAATGGTGCCTTTCCAGTAAACTCAATGGATTGAGGCCAACTGCAACAGTGTGGAATTTTGTTCTGCTGAGCTGTAAATCTGTGAAATTCCTTGCCAAAGGTTATTTTGGATATAAGAAATGAGTTCAAGGTGAGACTAGGCAAGCATTTTGAGGAGAAATCCACCAATCTTACTATGTAGACAACATATAACCACTTCAGGTATTTGCCAAGGGGAAAAGAAATGAGGAGAGCATTAGAAAAGAAACTACCACAGAAGCACATCTCACTCCTATTTTCCCCTGGATGTCTGTTTGTAGCAAAATAGTGGGCTACGTCTCCTTAACTAAAGGGAGAAAAGAGAATTACCAGAACCAGAGGAAGGGAGAAAGAGCGAGTAAAATTGCTATTAAGGCAGGTTGCAAAAGATAACACTCTCCAGATCTTTGCTTTTCCTCAGCACACACTCCCTCCCCATCACCACACCTCCCAACTTCTCTCTCCTCTTGCAACTTTAGAAAACTCAACAACAACGTTTAAAAAAGTGTTGTGGCGTACTTTAGGTTTTTTGGTTTTCAAGCCATCTACATCTTCTTCCCTAAGTTTATTATGTTATGAGAAGTCATGGAGTACAAACAGAACAAGAGTAATGTGAACAAAGACAACTTCTTTTCCGTGCTGGAAATCACTTACTCTACCACACTGCATAGATGTAAAAAAAAATCTAAAGGAAAAAAAAAAGGCATTTTTTGTCATTTTAATAATTTGTCACAAGGGTAGGTTTTACTTCTTTCCGAGATTTGAAAAACTTGATAACTGAACTTTTAAAATACATTATTATTTCTCTTGTTGGCCCCCTTGGTTCTCAGACTCTGCACTTGCATGCCACCCTGAGACGAACATTTAGAAGATCTGTACATTGATGCCAACTGCCCTCAGGCATGTGGCTGGGCCAGAACTGTGGGAGGAGGTTGCACTGGGATCCGTGCAAATGAAGGGAAAAGAGCCTGTTATATATGCCTCAGATAAAAGGCATTTTTTTTATGGTTTGATTGCTTTGTTGTTAGAACACCTACATTTTTAATAGAGGTAAATGTGCTGACAGTTTAGCTTGGCATCAGCAGAAAGGATTTTATATAAATAAATTTGAAAATTAAAAAAGGGAAACAAATAAACCATCCTGTACAGACAGCTGTTCCATTTAGAATTCATCATTTTACAAAGCAAAAGCAGAAAAGCCATCTGCAAAAATCAAACAAACAAACAAGGACAGGATATCATATCCTACATGCATCCCCGTAGCTGGCCTTTAATTTACCATGGAGTAGTACATCCCATGAATTTTGGTTCTAAAGGAATAGCAATGGGGGTGAACTCTGTTCAGGTACCCCCAGAAACTCAATTCCACACTAAAGCCAGATTCCAAAAGCCACTTAAGTAGCCCCCTGCCAACTTTCAAACTGCCTTCTTTCTCCACAGGGGTCTCATTCAGGGCAAACCCCCTCTCCAGCACTAATGGGGACTCCCTCCACTCTGTAGCAAAGCCAAAAGCTGTTTCCATCTCCAGCATCTTTCCACGTGTACAAGTCATTGCAGTTATAGGAAGGAGTTCACCCTGCTCAAACCAGTTCTGTAGTTACCCCTTTACAGAATTTACTAAACGCATTTTGAAGGACCAGATCAGCATGGCTCTTAGTTACTCTGCAGTGGCTTCAGGTAAATGAGATTTGAATTCAGCACCATTTTCATGCTTCACATTAAAATAAATAAATAAGTAAACTTACCTGGAAAAGAACAAGACTAAATTAACCACAATCTGTCTCCAACTCAGATGCGGTGATGTGAGGGAGCCAGATGAATCTGAAGAACCTGTCTTTATTTTGCTCTGAAACACAGTATGAGTGGTATATATGGGCCTGAATCATTGTTTTCTGCAGCTGGTCTTGCACGTATTAAACAAAGTCAGGGAAAACAAAAAGCCTTAAAATTAAGGCAGGGCAGGCAAACTGGCTCTTGGCACAGTGCAAATAATTTGAACACCCATTTTCATTCACATTAAAGTGAGGCAGAAATCTCCCCCCTCTTCAGCGGTAGCACCCTCCAGTATGATTGCCTATTTTTACAGAGACTTTGCTTTGTACAAATATATTCTTGTTTCCTAAATACCACAGACCGAGCTCATCTGCCAGTGCAAAGCTCTGTCCAAGAGCTGGGAATGCTTCTTCATGGTTTTATTACATTTCATTGTCAGTCAGCCTTTAAACTCTCAGGGACAGAAGTTCTGTCTTTACCTGTATTATCTGGCTAAGCTTAAACGTTAGAATAGATATGAGACTATGTGGGGATGGTCTTCAGAACTGTGGGCATTTTAATTCTGATACCCAGATTTTGGGTGTTTGTGAGTTTCAATTTTTTAAATCTTGCTCGTTTTTTCTGCATCCAGCCCTTCCACCCTAAAACTTGGGTGGTATTGAGGGGGGTTGTAAGACTCACACTCCAAAATGAGCTACCTGCAATGGTTTAATTACATTAGTTAGCATGTCTAATTTGCGATGTAGGTGCATACTTTTGGGAAAGACCCAAGCGGTTCTTCACTTTCACAGAACATCATGTATTCATCTATTTCTAATACTATTTTTCCCCACTGGATATTGATCTTTAATACCCTTTTCACCTTTTCTTTCCCTGCCATGTAACATAGTTAGGATTTAGGATACTGTCCCCCTTTCACTTCCATATCATTATTTCCAGTGTTTTGCTTTGTTTTTACTACAGAGAAAGAGGAAACAGATAAATTCATTAAGAACAGTTTGATGAAAGAGGCATTTCTAACAATATTGTCATTTTTGCTGCATAAACACAAAGCAAATCGTCAGTGTTTTACAAAGTACCAACACAAGCATGAGAAAGGGAAACTTTCTGAAAACTTGCCCGCCATTTCTTTCATTAAAATAGAAACTGAAAGGACACCTGAAGCTTCAGTGTGCCCTGTGCACGTAAGTACATCCACTGGAGCCTACATTGGAAACTGGCAAGAGAGACAAAAGGTGAGGGGGAAAATAAGCACACACAGGACTGAAGTGATCTTTTTAAGGTGAAGCAAAAGATCAGAGAAACTATAACCTGGACTATCAGATTTTTGCAACCAGCCAGGACAGGTCCTCCTGTATGTATCATTTAATGGAACAATTCTAGAAAAAGATCCAGTATTCTAGCGCCTGAAAATGTGCAGTTTGAATGCTTTTTTGAGGCTGATGGTGGAGATTTAGGCAGGCAATATTCAAATCTACTTTGGGATTTACCCAAAATCAGAAACATTTTAAAAAAGGACAGATAGTATCCCTTATTATGTCTTCTAACTTGTCCCAGTTTTGATCACCATCCAAATTCAGGAAGTGTGATCTAAAAACATCCAACTCATTGCTATAAAACTAAGAACAGAAAATTTAAGAGGACTTTTTGCAAAGAGAAAATAATCTGGAATACTGCCCTGGTTTTGGCTGGGATAGAGTTAATTTTCTTCCTAGTAGCTGGCATAGTGCTGTGTGTTTGATTTAGTACCAGAATAATGTTGATAACACCCTGATGGTTTAGTTGTTGCTAAGCAGGGCTTACACTAAATCAAGGACTTTTCCTCTTCTCGTGCTCTACTGACTGAGAAGGCTGGAGAAGCACAAGAAGCTGGGAGGGGGCACAGCCAGGACAGCTGACCCCAACTGGCCCAAGGGCTATTCCACACCATACGACATCATGCTCAGTATATAAACTGGGGGGGAGTTGGCTGGGGGGCAGTGACTGCTGCTCAGGGACAGTCTGGGCATCGGTCAGCAGGTGGTGAGCAATTCCATTGTGCATCACTTGCTTTGTATATTCTATGATTATTATTATTACTATTGTATTTCAGTTATTAATCTGTTCTTATCTCAACCCATGAATTTTCTCACTTTTACCCTTCTGGTTCTCTCCCCCACCCCACTGCAGGGGGAGTGAGAGAGCGGCTGTGTGGTGCTTAGTCACCGTCTGGGGTTAAACCATGATAAATATAAAATAATTGTCATCTCTGCAGAAAAGACATTATATACTGAAAATAAAAATACTAGAGAGAATGAAAAGAATGGATGCCAATTTGTCTGGTTTGGGTTTTTTTAATTCCTTCTGCCATGCACTGCAGCTATTTATGTGGGGGTGAATGCAATATTAAGTGTTTGCTTTTTCAATCCCAGCCTGGGACTGTAATAAATAAAATTAAAACTCACTGGGCATAATTAGCCAGGATATTTTCTCGTTTGCATGGCCAGCTTCAGGGGGGGAAAAAAAAAAATCATATAAAGTTTGGCTTCTGCTGCAGGGCATACATTAAATCTTAGAGGAGATTTGGGAAATGCAAAGAGACTGTGCTTTCATCGGATTTATCCTAACACCCTTCACCTGCAATAGTAATTAATTTCCCAAAGGCCCATTTTGACAGTACAACACATGAAGCAATGTTAAGTTCAGTACTAAAAGAAAAGGAGGAAAAAGTCAAAAATTATTACTTCTTACAAGTAAAAATTGATAGTAAAATCTAATGGAATCTCCAAAGGAAGTAGATATAAAGCAGGATTTAAAAGGTCATCTCTATTTAGCAAGAAAAAAAGAACACTTTAAGCTAATTTATTTAGCAAATGTTATGAAGAATTTTCACAGATAAAACATGGGTAGGGATAAAAGGATAGGGACTAAGGATGCTATTTGTGCTCCGTAACTTGAGTAGTACAGGGAAGCAAACTCATGAATCAACTTGGTATGCTTCTCCCTAACGAGGTAAGCTGTTAACGTCAATCCCATCACAGTGATTATTATGTACACCACATGCTGCTCTCGCCATTTGTATTTGCTAGGAGAACTGGAATATACAGATGAATCTTGGTTTAATAAGGATGGCAATATCAGTGTGTGCTTGCGTCTGCCCACTGATGCTACAGAGATGAAACACTGCCAGGATTCATAAGAAAATATCTGAGGTCAGGTTTGTGTTCCTCACTGCAGAACTCCACAATTCCCAGGATGTCCTGCCAGATGCACCATCCGTCCATCTGCCAAGGTGGATTCAACGTGAATCTTTTTTCTTTTTTCCTTCTCCCCTCCCCCAGGTCACTTAAGGGAACTGAAGTTCCCAGTGTTGTCCTTGACAAGTACTGTCAGTATTTGCTATAGCGAGGGCAGGGTGCCAGCCAAGCAAAAATAGGACAACCCAGTCAAAGCTTCATCAGCGCAAAATCAACACGAACTGCAGCAATCAGATTAAAGTACCCAAGCAGTTGTAGACAGGGAGAGCAATGCATGCATTTATCTATGCATTCACACGAATCTAAGCCTAAAGGAAAGCAGGCTCTGACTACCCTTATAGCTCATTTATGAATAATGACAGGTTCAACACACAAATGGCCTTCTTAATCCCAAGACTACCTAGTCTCACATACACAAGCACAAATGGTATACAAAACTTACGACAATATTACAATGGGTGTACAACACTATGCTTCTGCCTTAGGCCTACCTCTGTCCAGGTGAACTTTGCTACCAAAAAGTCAATGGTTTCAAGCTATTTCAGCCCTCACAGGAACAGCAGAATCATGTGAAATTTCAGGCTCTTTAGAAGCACTGGCCACATCCTTTGTGGTGGGGGTTGAGTGGTTCAAGAGCATTAATGTAACCAACGTTATCATTAAGGATGTGACACATCTAAGGATGCGACCCAAAAGCCTGGTGGAAGCAACCATTTGTCTAGAACCATCCTGAGGGGCAAAGGAGACTATTGCCATGAGAGGTGTCAAGTCAGAGGAAAACAAAGCCGGTTTTCCCCTTAAGACAGCTGTTTGGCACAAGCTATCCGAACTGCAATGCCTCCTAAGAACTTCTCTTTACAGAGTTTGGAGGAGCTGGTAGGGGAAACCACACCAGATCTTACCTCTCTGAGTACACGAGTGCAAGAACTCCTGGATATGGAACTTTCTTCTCTGTAATTAAGGCTGTAAAGCAGTTTGTCCCACTGTATGCAAGAAGTGGATGAGATTAATCAACCCATACCTTCAGGCTGCAGGCACCACCACAGCCCTTGCTGCTGTATTCCAAGGGGTCCATCTGCTGTAAGAGCAGACAGCCTTGCTCAGCCCAAAGGGAGCATCTGTGCCGTATGATGAAGGGCTGGAAATCCACAGTGTTTCTGGACTGAGGTTTAATGATTTTCTGGCACATTTTCCTAATATCCATGGCAACTCTTGAGCTGCAATATCTCTTGAGCCCACATTCCTGCGTCTATTCTCTGAACAGAATGCCAACTACAGCAAACAACCAACTCAGCTTCAGGACTGAAGCTAGTATTTCTAGTCCTAAAATCTGGCATTCCAGCCAATTGCTGAACGGGAAATCCCAGAGCTTCTCAACAGCGTGGCCAAGTTCTCAGCATCTGCATATTTGTTTTCCTACCCATTTCATTTATTTTTAAATGAGAGGCTGCCTGAATTTCCCTCAGGCTATGCCTTCCATTGTTTGCCCACACACAGACAGACCCACACCTCCACTATTCTGCTGCTGCTGTAGGAAGAGAAACACAGTGCAAAATTTACAGTCAAATTCCAGCGTATTTGGAGATTAGCACAGCTATAACAAAATATGCTTCAGTTTTGAACAATGGAGGTACAAAGAGCTGCCCACAATGAAAAGGATTTTTTTTTAAAACAGTAAGAAACTTGGGCTTCCTAGTCCTAAGACTATCACCTCCCTCCAAGACTTCACTTCAGATAAACAGTGCCTCTCCTCCAATTTCCTTGCTCTGACAGTGTCACAGCAAAGACGCTGATGAAATAAGTTTAAGAGCATCGCACTGAACACTTTGCCAGCTTCCAGCAATCTGTGGCTTATGGATTCATGTACGCCTTACTGGCTTTTTCCTTTATATTTGACCTCTACAGCATCTAACAACATCCAATTTGATGCTGTGAATTTGTGAGAAACGGCAAATTCTTGTTTATTATTCACCTCCTTCACACTGCTCCTCATTGCACAACCCTGTCTAGCTCTCTCTTCTCCAGGCTGAAGAGCCCTAGCCTATTTAGCCTCCCCTTGTAGAGAACAGTTTGTGGCACACAAAAGAACAGTGTCAGTTTTAGAAAGAGCTGTGAGGCCTGAATGACAGACTCACAGTCAGAGCTGCAGACAGCACCACCTCTGAGTGGCCCAGAGAGGATGTACTCCTTGGAAAGGGCTGGTCAGGCCAAGGCTGAGGTCAGGGAATACATCCAACTGGATTTGTCTCTCATCTTTTAGCAATTGAAATAGAGGTTGTAAAGGGATCAACACACAGTTGTTAGCTTGATTTACTAGGAGGAAGATGTTCCCATAGTTATCCAGTGGCTCAGCCTCCGCATCTTCCTAGCAGCTTACAAACTTCTCACCCTCATTTTGACCACATCTGAAAGAGGGGCAGAATCCAAGAAGTCACAGAATCTTATTAAAATAGAGAGATAAGTAGAAGGGAATCAAGTTACTGTTCATCAAAGAAAAATACACAGCCTGAGCTGAGCCATCATTCTAGACATCATGGAATCTGTGAAGAAGAAATCCCAAGAAAAAAAAAGGCAATAAATTCTGCGATTTCAGAGCTTCATCCTGCAGTTGTAAAAATAAATCATGCAAATCAGGGAATTGACAAATGAGTAGAAAGTATTGCTCCTTTTCCCCTTTTTCTCTAAATCAGAAGTACTTAGGAAAGTCTTTCCAGCTTGTTTCTGTAAAGCCCCTAACACGCTACCTGCAGGTGAAGGACAGGGAGCCAGACCATCCGCATAAAGCTAGAGGCTTAGTGGAGCTCAGGAGTGAAGTGGAGAAGAAGTGGAGAAGAAGTGGAGCACTCTGGAGTGAATCCCGTCTGACTCACAGCATCTGTGGGAAGCAAATGAATTTTCTATGCTGCTTGCCACCTCCCCATCCCTTGACAGTGATGTCCTCCCTACAGATTAAGGGCCAAAGACAGAAAGCATTATTCTGTTCTCATTAGACTTTCTTACTGCTCAGGCTTTCCCCTGGAAGCTTTTAGGTTTAATATGTCAACCCCAGAAGAATCCTCTCTTCCCAAAAAACACTTACAGTGCAAAACACCAGGAATAAGGGCTGTACAGTCCCTGTAGCCATAAACTTAATCTATATCAGTCTGAACTGAAAATAAACTCAAAGAGAGTCTGCATTTATTTGTTTGGGCCTATGCCAGATGGCTTTTGGTCAGAGATGGTCACTGTAGTACACATACTGCTGCAAAAGACTGCATAGATATTCAAAGATATCTCTTTCCCTCCGCAACAAAAAAGCTCTGAATTCAAAGACTTCACTTCCAGACATCTCTGCCTGGTTACTTTCTGCTCTGTACCATGCCATGGAGGGGAAATGCCAGCATGCTGTAAGAAACCGTATTTTCTGACTTATTAATTCAGTACAAAGAAAACAACCCCTGATGTGTACCTGCACTCCTAACCAAGCAGAAATCCTGAAAAAGCAACAACAAAGAAGGATAAAATTAAAAACCACTTCCTTTTAAATATCGAGGAGACCTCTATGGCTTAGCAGGATACCGTCTCATTTTTTCTTTACCTCTCATTGGAGTGGGGCTAAATGCATTGCAGGCAGCTATGACCTCTAACACTTCATAACAGGAGCAGTGTAAACACCACACTTTGCAACAGCCTCAGAAAAGACTGAGCAATCTGTGGATTTGGACAACCATAGCAAATATACATACTACAAATAAAAGAAAAAAAAAAAAAAAACCACAGTTAGTTGGATTAACAGCAGGCAGGCAGTGGGGATAATGCCAAGAGCCCTACAAATGCATTGCTACAGGAAAAATTGTTTCCTCCTACAGACTCTACTTTCCTATTCCACAAGGCATTGGGAACAGTTTACAGGAACAGCTTTTACTTGAAGGAGGTGAAGAGGGAATACGGCACAACTTTGCAGGGCTTGTGGAGCAGACACAGCTCTGATGTGAATAGATCGGGGGTGACTCCTTGCACAGGATGTGTCACCAAAGGACAGCATGCAGGTACCATACAAAGGGATGGCAAATCAGAGACAACTTGCAGTGTAGCAGTAGGAACATGAGTGATGCTGGCACTGCAACCGAGGGCTAGAAACAAGTGGTCTCTTAAGAGGAGATGGTGCTAACCAGCCTTCTCCATCATTGGGACAGTCCATATTGCTGTACTCAACTCCAGACTGTAAAACATCTTAACGCCCTACCAAAAGCACAGAAGAGATAAATTTTCTCTGTTATCTGCTAATCCCAGCTCTCGCAGATATATCCTGAACTGCCCACTCAGCCAGGACCAGAGCAACTACTGGGTGGCCTCGTTCACAGGATCGCTGAGGCTGAAAGGAGCTGCTGGAAGTCTCTAGCAAAAGCCCTCTGCTCAAAGTAGGGTCAGCAACAGGGTCAAGTTCACCTGTGTCTCCCAAAGCATCTTCACTTGGCACTGTCTGCCCAGCCACCAAATGGAAAGAAGGCACAACTCTGTATATTTCTAAAGGCATCCCCATTTGTTGTGTATATTCTCTTATAGCTCAGCTAGTAACAGGCCATTTATTCCCTGAGAAATAGTTACTGAAGGATGGAAATAACAAATCCAGGGAGACAGAAAGCATTCATGCCAAGTTCACTTGAGCACCCATATAGTTCAAATACCAGAGATGAGAGATAATGAGATATTAAGGCTTAGTCCCTCAGATGGCTCCATTTAAATTAATGGAAACTCATCACTTTATACAGGGAATCCTGGGGATATGTGTGGTGTGTGTGGGGGTGTATAATATGATTATGGAACTAGATTTGCTTTCAGAAACATACTGCCAGCATCAATAGTAGTCCCAGCTTATCATCCTTCAGAACAAAGTCATTAATTCTCTTTTTAAGAGCACAAGTTGCAGTGAGCTGCCTAACAGTGGGCTTTCAGAGCCCAGGTCTGAATGAGCTTGGCCTACAAGCCTGTAACAAATAAACTGCTTTCTAAATAGAGGCATATTCCTCAAAAGAGGGTTTTTGCTTAGATAACTAAGACAAATGTCCCATTTACATGTTAATTAAGCTACACAATTCCCATATGCGTTAAAATTACAAAAACACGTACTTTACAGTGCACACAGCAATAAATCTTATAATTAAGAAAGGGGAGACAAAATTTCTCACAGGAGATGCTTTTACAGAGTTTTAACACTCCTTATATAGAGAGAATGAGCAGCTGGATACTGCACGCCTGGAACCAGAGCCCAACTTTTCTGTGGTCCAGAGCTGCTGCGGTACAGAGCACTAGTCGAGCTATGGTGGCTACTTGAACTACAGTGACAGGAAGAGGCAGAAATTTTGTGCAATGAACCAATCTGAACAAGATTTAAAAACATACTCAAGGGTATACCATGCAGACTAGACAGAAATACAGTCTTTCAATTTGAATTCAAATTTCCCATTCTCCCAAACTTTCCATCTATAGTTTGCTGTAACCAAATATGCCATAATATAGGCTTGCAGAACCTACAATTTTCAAAAATCATTAGAAGGAACACACTCCATGAATACTTTCTTGTTCAGTCTTTCCCCAGCTCATCCAGTGTCTTAGGATCAATTGTGCTGGCAAAATAACACAGAAGATTTACCTCTTGTCTGTATTTTCCTTATTTTCTTTTACTTTCATCCCTCTTTCCAACCCTCCCTTGCTGCTATGACCATTCTTGACTTCACTACTGCACCAGCAGTACTTCTTCCTGTGAATCTTTGAACAACTTTTGTAACTTCCTGAAATCAATTCTGTAAATTTAACCCCTCTCAAGACTGTGTCCCAGATGTGTAAAATGTGTAATATAATTTGGACAAAGAAATAACATCCTTCCTTCTTCCCTGCAAAACAGCTTCAGCACAGTTATTGGAGTTGTCAGACAGGGAGGGACCGCTGGGTATTTCACTGAACAAGAAAGCTGCAATCTCCATGGCACCAGGGAGGCTTGCGCCCTTCCATGACAAGGGGAATTTCTGAACTTCAGCCCAATGCTTTCCTAGGCAGCAGGCTTCTCTCTTCCCCGTCAGGGCGTCTCCACTGATACACCAAATCCAGCCATAAGAGAACCAATTTTGCCAACTGTAAATCAAATCCTTTTTCTCCTTTTTTTAAATCTACCATGGGTTTGTGATCATATTTACTATACGATCTATGTAGGTCACACCTACCATATGGTCATAACTACTATAGACCATATCTACCATAGATCTACCTAGATCATACAGTACAGACGTATAAATTTAAGGCTATCCAGAGAACTGCATTGGAAGAGAGCACTTTAATCTTCACTAGATCACCTATAACTTCTGTTTATGTGTGTGATATATTCAAGGCAATGATTATGTAAAGTGCCACCATTCTTATTATGATCCTTGCCCTGGATCATTGTATGGTATGATCACAGATGCTTGTCGTCCTTGGGATACTAAAGATGAGGAAGACACTCACAGCAGTACCACAGATTTACACTGTAGCCTGGACTTGGTGACAATTAAGGCACTGGAAATGTCCCACAGCACCTCTGCATCACAGCAGAAAAGCTGTCTTCTGTTTCAATATACAAATATACAAGCTGCCTTTGAATGGTCCCTCGATCTTAAAGAATCTGGTTTTCCAATAAAACAGCAAAATACTTACTTTCTCTTAGTTCTCAGGAAAGTTTATATTTTACTTCCTTTTGTTAAATCAGCTGCATCTTATCAATCCCATCTACCTTTTCAGGCACATGAAGCATGAAATTCATATCCCCCTGAATTCAGTCATCGTTAAACACGGAAACAGGTTTGATCAGCAGAGTCAGTATTTTCTCCGTACAAGTTAACAAACAGGAACATACAAGGATGAGCACAAAGGTCTCGCATAACAGAGGTTTTGCCCATTTTTCAAAAGATTGTGCTCCAGCAGGCTGATCCCTCCTACAGTAAGCAATAATGGAGATTTGCCTTCAGCGCCACCTCTCTAAGCAATGTGTTGGAAAAAAATGTATTAAATGCTTAAGCTCCTAATGCATTTCCAAAATATCCTTACTATTCCCTTAAATATCTTAAGTGCATGACATTTCCAGCAGTTCCATTTCCATTTTTCAGAACTTAGCTATACTTAAAAAAACCCAAAATCAGAGCCTATTACTCCACATACTAACTTCAAAATACACATTTGCAGAAATAATTAAGCAATATTTAGACACTAAAAATCCACAGGAAGCAAAGGAGAAATTATTAAATACTTCAAAAAAATTGGTTGCTTATTTCCTCTCTATTCTTTATGAGAAAAATCTGTGTTTCCTGTCAGGTTTCAGCTTAGGAGGGATTCAGATCAGTATTTAAACTGAAACGTGTCTCTGGTGGATACAGACATTTCATCATTATATCGTCCCACTGAATGGGCAGTATGTTGCATGAGGTGTACCATATCTTCATTATAAACGTGCCGTGCTGTAATGGCTAACAAGAAAAATTGTAAGCGATCTACTTAAGCAAAACCAGCTAGTACATCAAGTGGATGACATGTTCTGATGTATCAAATAATTTTTCCTTCTTTTTCATTCCCCTCTAAAACTTCAAAGCAATAAAATGTTGTTTATGCATAAAATTTAATCCTTTCACCAATCTGTAGTTTGATTGAATTTGCATACTCTATTTCCTACAAGTCAATGTGAAGAGAGCCTCATGTAATTGAAACCGTTTCCCCTCCAGTCCTCCTATCTTTGCTGTAATATTTTCTATTAGTAGCTCTATTATGCCTAATATCTGTAATGTTGGCAGATTAGAATTTTCACTTAATGCAACCTGTATTTATAAACCACTAGGATGAAAAAAAGAACAAATACAAGAAAGAGGAAACAATAATTACCTGTCTTTGATGCCACACAGATCAATGTGTAAATCACTAAAATTCCCCAGGGAGCCTTGCTGAACTAAAATGAGGTCCTTGGGCTGGTTATCAATAAAGATGAGCCTCATACAGCCTTGAAAAGCAGTAATGGGATTTAAACATCGGGAATCGGTGAAATTGTCAGGACACCCTGTGGGAAAAAGAGAAGAGGCAGAGAAGGATATTGGAATGTTCATCTATTTCTGCTGGGATTTCCTGATGCAAGAACTCAGAAGCTCATTATTCCAAGTGTTTTCACTCCTTGTGCTACACAACCTTCTGTGTCATAAATCTTTCAGAAAGAAAAAACGATTTTTTTTTTTAAAAGAGAAAAAAAAAAAAGAGAGCAGTCACTGGTAACACCAGGGTGTGTGGTTTTCACATGTGCTAAGCAAAATCAAAATGTGTTTTTTTCCATCTTCTTTAAACTCCACAGTTGATAGCAACCGACTCCCATAAAAAAGCTGTGCAAATTGTAAAATCATTCTGGGTTAAATTCTGCTGCTGAGGCAACCACCGAGTAAAAGGCTGAAATCCTGTGGACAGCAAGTAAGAAAAGCATTTGTATCTGAGCTTCCTCAGTATTTGGCCAGCTCTGAGATCCAAAGCCTCCTGTGCATCCTCACTTAGTGCTGTATCCAGAGGGTTCATCGAGATCAGAGCCTCACTGCGGTAAGCACTACACAGAAATATACTAGATAAAAAGACAGTTGATGACACTCCCTTTATCTAAATTAATGCTTCCACTCCAAAAAGCAGAAGGTAGTATTTTTCAAGACTGTTCTTTCCATTTTCAAAATTGAGCTAAACCTACATTCATTTCAATGAGAGCACAGTACGTAAATACCTTTGTAGATCTGAGCCATATGTTAATTAAGCTGTGAAGTCTAAAGTCATTGAGCCTGATCAGGACAGTGATATCTACAGGAATATTAATATTACTAATAGTTCTCAAGCCTTCTAACTAGAAAAAACACCTGTGACTAACACAGCTATAGAGCTTTTGTGTGTTTTTGCAGCTAGATGTAGGTATCCACGGACTGCCACTACTGCCAGTCCACTTTTACAGCTGTGTTAGCAGTTTTGTATGTTCTCTCTCTGCCAGGGTTGACCAAGACCCTTCGATCTTCCCACAGTGCTGTATGCACTGCAGCTCAAGAGGGGGTCTAAAAATCAGTCATTACAACATTTGCTCTTAGCTGCAAACAGAGTGCACCTGGGGAGACATCAATGGTGAGCACCTGAGGATCTGCATCATGAAAACCTGTCCTGCATCTCTCTGAAACAACCCACCTCCAAAATAGTAGCTGTTCCCAGAGTAGATCCTTGAGACAGTGGTTGCGTGGCTAGCAGTGGCAGCGTTGTTATCCAGTGTCAGGGTAATGCGATGTCTTCTGGCATTGATGTTAACAGAATGCCAAAGTCCATCATGGAGATTGGTGCCTAGCAAAAAACAAGCATGAAGAGTGAAAAAAGAGGTGCAGGAGACAACAATGTTCTTCAAACCTCATTTTGCTTCCAACTTGTGACTACAAATGTGCAGCTGACCCCAAAATAGGGAGAACTGGCAGCTGAAAAGAACTCATTACCTCTGGAAACAAAACGGCATAGAAGAAAAGGCCCAAGAAAGAGAAAGCTTTTGAGGGTATTTAAGCAGGTCATCTCACACTTTAACCTGTTTCTGGTACTGTAGGCACTCAGCAAGCTAGGAGGCCCCTAGCCTTTCTAGTAGCTCATTACTACCATTTTGTGGGTGTTTATGTCTTATTTTCAGTCTGTTGGAAAATGCTTATAGCTCACAGGAGCGCACAGAGATGATCTCTGTTGAGCTCCTGGTACTAAACACATGCCTGAGATTGCAGAGGATTAGACTCAGTGAGATGGCCATACCCTGTCTCAGGCTCCAGTAGGATACCTGATGAACTCCAGCAGGTACCAGTAGGAGTTGCATTCCCTAAAACCCTTCAGCACTAAGTTAGCACACAGTCTTATCGATGGATGTGCTGAAGTCTTCCTATATTGGATTTTGACATGGGTCTCGTGAGAGTTGGGACTGTTGCTCTGACCAGGTACCTATGAAAGTGCATGACAGATTCTGGTATTGGGTAGCCTCTTTCTCTTCTACAAACTCATGCAAAGTGGGAAATAACCTCTCTGTTTCCTTATTCTGAAAATCAGCGTTGCATCTCATGGCCTTTGAAAAAGCACCACATAGCTGCAAAGAAACTCCACACCCTGTATTCTAGCAGCCATGAAAATCAGTGAGCAGGCTTCAGAACTCACGGACAGTGGTGCAGATCAAAAGTAACCTAATTACAGTGCAGAATACACCACCATCAGGCTGGAGTCACCGAGACCAGACGCAAACAGCTAGCATTTCCTCCCCTCCTTAACAGAATATTTTTTTCTTTGTGTAGCTTTCAGAAGAAACAAACGAGCACTTAGTGACACAAAGAGGTGCAAGAACAGTTCAAAACAAAATAAAAAATTGTGGGTGTTATGTGTATGAAAAGCCATTTCGTTATGAGTTTGAAAATGAGACAATTTCCACAGCAATGGCTGTTAACTCATGCACAATTTCCATAGAATAAGAAGCCAACTTCCCAGCAAAAATGGATGATTTTTCAACTAGAACAAGTCCATTTTGAAGTGAAATATGTTTTGAAGTTTGAAAAGATGTCAAAACAAAATAGGTCCCATTTGGGGCAAAAATAGGTCCATTCTTGAGCAAGCATGAGTTTATTGTGAGTACCTGACATCTGCAGAACATGGCACTTGCAATTTCTGCATATTATCCATGTGTAAGTAGGCAGTTTAGCAATGTTTTGGATAGCATCAAAGGCTGGGCTCAGGTTCATGATTTCAGAACTACATAAAAACAAATACACCCAACCAAATATTGACATTGTCTCAGTTTTGTCAACAATTTAATTAGGACTGCCATAAAGGCTGAAAACTCAGTTTTCAGCATTCAATTGCAGCAAGCTAAGGCTGTAGCAATCTACGTGAATAAGGATAGATGCAGGGCTGCCTCATTTTATGCCATAAAGGGGAATGAAACACATACACGGAACAGCTCTGCTTTCTGTCAGATTTTATCTCTGCTGCTTTTAATACACACATCTGCCCTCTTTTAGTCTGTACCAGGAACATTTTAATATTATATATTTTTAAACAGCTGCTCTTTTAGCAAATATTATTATTTAGTTCCATCTGATTTTCACCAGTCTATTACTCATCCACCTTTGGAAACTGGGTATTCAACCTATGCAGAAAATTAATTTCCCAGCCTCCCACCCAGCATGGCTGCATAGCAGCAAGAGATGTGCAGAGGCCCTGGGCTAAGAACATTTTTGTTTGGGATGCCAGCATGGCTTATACAGGTCACACTGGTAGAGCAGCTGGGCCACTCTGCTCTGCCTCTGTTGTACAGCCTGAAATTGCTTCCCTGGTGTCTCTGGGAGCCAATGCATAGCTGTTCTGGTAAGTGTTCACAAGCAATTTCCCCTGAATTTTAGGTAAGAGAGGCAACACCATTTCACCCTCTTGCATCCCATCAGCTGCACAAGGCAACTTGCAAACTGGCTAAGGAGGTCAATGGGGAGAGGAAGCCCAGAGTCAGTCTCTACTGAGCGTAGCTTAAAAGGAGAGTGTAAAGCAACAGTCAGAGGAAGAAAATCAGCTCTGAGGCTGCCTTAACTTGGGCTGGGGAATGGTGCAGTGGCTGAGCTTGCTCCCAGCTGACTTCACAAAAATCTGAGGATGGGAAACAAGAAGGTCTTCATGTGACCTGACTGAAGCAAATCTAGTGTGACTGTTTAAGGACACAGAGGCTGAACTAATTGTCAGGTACATTTGAGTCTGGAGATCTCAGGATGCCAACTTCCCATGCTTAGACCTACCTCAAGCTGCACAGAGTGGTTCTACCACTGGAAAGCAAGAGAAAACTTGGAAAGAGAAAGGAAGATTGGGTGCTTCCTTATTTCACCACCCTTTCATCCTGGGGACAGATGAGATTAAACAAAACTACTGATTCCATCCTTTCATCCTTTGGGGTTGGCCTTTCTATTTTAAATGAGGACAGATAAGATTAAACAAAACTAAAGTACCTTCACTGATTTCCACTGGGTTCTCCGTGTCTTTCTGAATAAGTAGTGTCAATCTCCCACTATGAAGGTAAACCAAGAGAGGTCCTGAATTTTCAGACATTTCGGTGAACAGAAGCAAGCCGTCTTTATTCCATGTTCGAAACTGGAAGCTGACTGACAAACCGTCAATTTGAGGAGTTCCGGGTAGTAGCAAGTAGCTTCGACTGGTGCTGACAAAGGTGATAGGAACGATTTGTGGTTCTGAGCAGGAAAAGGTTACGTTTCCCTGCACATAATAAAAATCACAGATAATCAACATGACAGTATGTTTTGGTCATCCATAGTTAAATAAGCTCAATGGATTTCTAATGGCCCTCAAGACTGTGAAATAGGTATTGTTATTCAGACACAAATATTTGGAACTCATTAGGAACTGTATTGTCCATTCTGGGAAAACACATCTGACTTCAAAATTTTACTTTAACCACAAATGCGGGGGGGGGAGCAAATAAAAAAATCAAAACCTCAATTCTTAGAAGGATCTAAACATGTGTAAATGTCCCAAATCAAGATCATGCCTGGGTGCATGCCACTCATTTGGTAACCCAGACAGACCATCTCCTTTTGGCCACATCTGCTTTGTGTTTCCCAGCATCTCCCATTTCAACCTCAAGTTTAGCTTTATGTCAAAAAAATCAAACTCATTTGGATCTCTGTTGACTTCAGGAACTGACGCTGAAGCACTAGCAAGTTCACTTGAACCTTCATGTGCTGTGGGATGTGATACAAGTGTCCTGTGTGGCTCTGTGCTGATGGGGCTACAGGGGTGTGAACAAGGCAAGCTACAAGTGAAAAAACAAAGCATCCTCTAGTGCCCATGGATGCAACCACACTAGATTTATTCTAAATGTAAGCCAAAATGCAGCCATTAATGATGGTGCTTTTTTGCCCATTTACACCAGTGCTCCATAACCTCAAAAGTGAAAACTCGCTCATCTATTTGAATCTACTACATGGGGCGAAACACGAGGCAAATTTCCTGGGTTTATTTCAAATATTTAATGTATAACTTGCAGTAGTACTACTGGTTATGTTTTCTTTTACTCAGAGTGACACAGCCCCGTGCTACTCCAAATAATGTAAGTCCACTTAATAATAATAACACAAGTAATTAACAATAATTATTCTGAAGTTATTTCAAAATCTGTAAGAAAATTCCATGAAAAAGTCACTTGAATACAGTATTTATAGTGGGATGAAACAATAGGAAGATTTCTCAACCAGTTCTAGGTTTCATGATTTCCATGGGGCATTTTGAGGAATTATTAAAACATTACATACATAGCAAGTGTGGTGAAATTCAACACCATTTCAACACCAAACTTCATTGATTATCTCAGGCATCCAGCCCTGACATCAATGGTGCTGTTTGCCCAGAAGAGCAGCACATTCACTCAAAGCAGTCAGCAGAATCTGTACCAGCATGTATCACTGTATTCTGTAGACAAACAGACTCCACCTTTTTGTTCAGTCATTGTAGATCTCGTAACCAGGTCATTCAATCCATGTAATAAAACCTTAAAAATACACATTTAAGGAGCCACGTCTTTCAAAGCCACTCCAGGAGACTGTTGCAGTCAGCTTGCTTTGAACTAGGCTGCTTTGTAAAATACTGACTGGAATCTGAGAAAAACATTGGAGTAAAAGGCTTTCTTCATGGCACCGCTTCTCGCCAGAGCTGGTATCTCTCTCTAACAGGATAATTATAATGAACAGCACTTGATGGATGTGTAGGAAGTTGCACAGTGATTGGGGAATTCCTCTCTGAAATCTCAGACAGCTGATGGAACTGTTCCCTATCACTTTCAAATGCCTTTGTAAGTTTTTATTTTAAAATTGAAAATAAATAAAGTGCCAGAAAGAGACTGAGTTATCACTGGATGAAACAACCCTTGATAGATATGTGTCTCTATCAAGCTATTTACATATTCCCTGCCCTGTTAGGTGCAGAATGCTACATACCAGATTTAGCAATGGCAAAAGGTATCCATGGGTAAATGGATAACTCATGTTAGAATGAGTTTTGAGATATAATCCAAAGCTTGTCCAAACTCACCTGAACATTAGTCAGGCGGGAAGTAGAATAGAAATTTGCCCTCAACCTTTTAAAAGTTTCTACTAACCTGCTGGGTTTTGCCTGCATAAGAGATACCACAGGCTTTCTTTTGTTACTGTATTTCAACCTCCATTTTCAATTGAATTCATGTCATTTTACACAAAACAAAGACAGCCAGCTGCAGTGATATAAACAAATATGGTTAACTTTCTTTAGAGCTTTTTAAAGGTTTAGACATCTAAAATGCTGATGACAAAATTTCTTTGGAATTTTAGACATTTACAGTGATTCGAGTAACTCCACACAAAGTAGTAAGACATTTACAGATCTTACACATACATAACACCGGAGCTTGGAGGAAAGTTCAAACATTAACCGAGTCTGCACCCAAGTATCTAATTTGCTTCACTGGCAGTAGCAAAATGCAAGACTGTAGAGGAGAGGATTTGCAACATTCGGATGGGATTTTTGTCTCAAAGCTCTTTGCAGATTTTACCTACCAGCAGAACAAGCTATGTCTAGACTGACTTAATGGTGCTGGAGAAGGTGAATGCTAAGATGAAAAAAACATGCTTGCAACTCACAACAAACTTTCAGACTACCTTAAAATAAGCCAGTGAAGACCCCCTGTAGTCAATATGCTTTCAGATGTTTGCAGCAGCCCTGGAGCAACGTATCCCCGATCCATATGCACGGGCCCAAATATAAGGTCAAATTTCTGACTGCTTTTGATGTGAGGACCTCAGCACACGCAACTGATCCTAAACTCATGGATTGCTCTGACTCCTTGAAAAATTCACCAACACTCTTCTAGTCATTCATACGAGCTAGTAAGTCACGCCATCTGGGAAGGAGACAGAAGTCTTGTACAGGGCAGGAGCAGCAAAGAGTGCGGACTGACCCCATGGCCACTGCTGGGACATATGGGCAGGACCTATGCTTCTCTTCCCGTGCTTAACCAGGTGAGACTTCAGGGTCTGTAGCCTCTCCATCGAGAGGCTCTGCTGAAGCAGAGCAGATGTGATGCCACCTGCTACAAGAACAAGCAGGTGGGAACACATAAAGGCAGTGCTACTACATTCTGTGTACACGAGACTAAAGGTACATTTGGGGGATAGAAAAGAGGTGTTTGCCTTTTGGTGAGGTTCTTTTAACAAGGTATTTTTGTTACTTTTATTCAAGAATTGAGATCTCCACAATGTAAGAGGCAATAACTAATTTTAGTCAGAGCTAAAAACTAGCCAGGACATTTGGGAAAACATGTTAAATAAACCAATTGATGCCATGGGAACTTAAATCAGTTCAACTGGCTCATTTAGGGAGGAAAAACCTTCTTAAAGTAGCATTCCAGAGCAAAACCATACAATGTCATTAATACAATCGAACAATAGCTGCTGATGTCCTTACACTGATCAATACTGCCGACCTTCCTAGAGACAACAGCATGAAAATTTGAAAAAGAAATACACAAGAGTTATTTTGAAAAGTGTTTGTCCACTGAAGTCGGATAGGTTCCTATTACAAAAACTGTTACATTTGCCCTGAATGTTATTCTCAAATTATTCCAGCAGGTTTATGTCAGAAAAGTAAACAGCTCCCCCTAAACCTGCATCTGATCAGGAGCGTCTTGATTTAATTGGCACCAGTTCTGGAACTCTCCAGGGTACATGCAAGACTTCTGGAAGGCACCTGATTTTATAACTGAACCCAGTTTAACTGAAAAGTAAAAGCTCACTGGCTAGGAAATGGGATGAGAAGAGTCTAATCCCTAGAGAAAATAAAGGAGATGCTCAACACTGCCCAGCTGCTGGAAACTTCAGCTATCACATGGCATTTGAGAATTCCATCGAGTCCATCATCTCCAGACTGATTAATGACACCTCCGATAAGCAGTGAAATCTTTCCAAAAGAGTTCTTATTGTTCTTACAAGAAGAACCTTCTGAACCTAGAAATGAAGTGGAGATATTTACAATTTGTTCGCCAACGGCCATGACACTTGTCTCAAGACAAGAGTGCAAGCACCCAGATTTCTGCAGGTGGAATACAGTTGCAAAGGTGGTTCTTGTTCAAGAAGTTGAATGAACAAATGACAGCATATTACAGCATTTTAAGGAAGAACCAGAGCCTTTCCTATTAAAAAGAGAATGGAAGAACACAGCTGCTAAGTGATGAGGATAAAAGCAGATCACACACAAGATCCTCTGAGCCAAAAGCCTCATCTAAAACTGACTGGAGTCTTTCCAGTGACTTCTGCGGGACTTCAATAAAACCTATACCACTTTAATGAACCATTTCAGTCTTTTCTGGCTTTTCTTCATGTACTATTATGTAGTTGAATGAAGACAGAAGACTGCTACACCACCACAGTCAGGACAATTGGTGACAAGTTTATTATACATCCCCCTTGCTCTCACAGAATACTAATCAAAAGTAGTATGTATTTGGGAAATTATTCAAACTGACAGCTGAACTGAAATCCTCAACATTTAGCCTATCAAAGGGTACAGGCCGAGATCACAGCTTGAAGAGGAAGAACAATAAATGAGTATTTCTGAGCTCTCATTCTACCTGCGGGTTAGAGCACCAAATGGGCACTTACTTTCCTCATTAATCACACTACGGATACTATCCAATAAAAAGGATATCTTGTTTTCTGCAGAGGATTAGAAAGGAAGATTTCATATGACAGGTAAGGGGACTAAAATGCCAGGCCTGGCTAAGATACAAATGTGGGTAAACTGGGAAGAATATCTCCAGCTTGGAAATTGAAAGACTATTTCTAGCTCTGAAGAGACTGAAGTTGCAGACGGATTTGCAAAGAGAGTAACAGAGGAAAAAGGTGACCTCTGATGAAGTTTTAAAAGGATAAAATGAAAGATTATCATTCAACTCCGAGCAACTGGATTTTAAGGATGGGGGAGGTCCCTTCAAATCCTGTGTTTAAATTGACTGTCTCCAGCAGAACAGATGCCAGGAGACTCACACAGTTTTCAAGTGCTTCTCAAATCAAGACATTGTTAAGCACTGAATGAAAAGCAAATCAAAGTGAGATACCAACTCCAGCCTACTGACATACTGGTGGCAAACTGCCTTCAAACAGGGTGTGGGAGCACCAAGACACATGGTGTTACTTGAGCTAGGACTAGTCCATCCCAAAAGAAGGGCTCATACTTCAAGAGAAGTTCCTATACTGAGGTGGGTTTCTCTTTCTCTGAGCAAAACTTCATGATGGAAATCTGAAAGCTTACCTGATCCAAGTTTTATTGAAGCTAACATATCCTTGTGATAGTCAGCCCTGTGACAAAGAACTGCCCTATTTTCCCTCACTCTGGACATCACCTATGTCAATAAATTGCTAATTGTTTCTCACATTGACTTAAGTTGTTTACATTAAGATAATGTTCCTATGTGGAAAAAGTAGCATTTAACAAAATAGCTTAAAAAAACCTGAAAACATTGTGACTGTGACAGAATCAGGGATGAGATGCTTAGCTAGACATCTCTGGATGTTCTTTATGTCAAACTCCTAAGCTGACTATCTCCCTAGCTAGAAGTGGAACAAACAATTGTACCATTTTTATGCCCATATAGTAACTGTACATTATTTTTTTCATTATATGGTACAATAGCTAAGAGTTGCTGACAAAAGATGGGAGCAAATATAGAACAAATTTGGAAAAATCATATATCATTTCCCTCAGAGAGACAGGGAAAGGAAAAAAAGAGCACAGGAGGAAACACACACAAAAAAAATCTAGACCACTTAATAGAATCATAGAATAGAATCATAGAATCACGTCGGTTGGAAAAGACCTTTAAGATCATCGAGTCCAACCGTTAACCTAGCACTGCCATCCCACCACTAAACCATGTCTCTGAGCACCTCATCTATCCTTCTTTTAAATACCTCCAGGGATGAGGACTCCACCACCTCCCTGGACAGCCCATTCCAGAGCCTGACAACCCTCTCGGTGAAGAAGTTTTTCCTAATGTCTAGCCTAAACCTGCCCTGGCGCAGCTTCAAGCCATTCCCCCTCGTCCTATCATCTGTTACCAGGGAGAAGAGGCCGACCCCCACCTCGCTACAGCCTCCTTTCAGGTAGTTGTAGAGGGCGATCAGGTCTCCCCTCAGCCTCCTCTTCTCCAGACTAAACAACCCCAGTTCCCTCAGCCATTCATCATATGACTTGTGTTCCAGACCCCTCACCAGCTTGGTTGCTCTCCTCTGGACCTGTTCCAGCAAGGCAACATCTTTCTTGTAGTGAGGGGCCCAAAACTGAACACAGTATTCGAGGTGCGGCCTCACCAGCACCGAGTACAGGGGCACGATCACTTCCCTGCTCCTGCTGGCCACACTATTCCTGATACAAGCCAGGATGCCATTGGCCTTCTTGGCCACCTGGGCACACTGCTGGCTCATATTCAGCTGGCTGTCAATCAGTACCCCCAGGTCTTTTTCCACCAGGCAGCTCTCCAGCCACTCTTCCCCAAGCCTGTAGCGCTGCATGGGGTTGTTGTGACCAAAGTGCAGGACCCGGCACTTGGCTTTGTTGAACCTCATACAATTGGCCTCGGCCCATCGATCCAGCCTGTCCAGGTCCCTCTGCAGAGCCCTCCTCCCCTCCAGCAGATCAACACTCCCACCCAGTTTGGTGTTATCTGCAAATTTACTGAGGGCACACTCAATCCCCTCATCAAGGTCATTGATAAAGATATTAAACAAGACTGGCCCTAGAACTGAGCCCTGGGGGACACCGCTTGTGACCGGCCACCAACTGGATTTAGCTCCATTCACCACGACTCTCTGGGCTCGGCCACCCAGCCAGTTTTTAACCCAGCGAAGAGTACATCCATCTAGGCCATGAAATGCCAGCTTCTCCACAAGAATGCTATGGGAGACTGTGTCAAAGGCTTTGCTGAAGTCCAGGTAGACAACATCCACAGCCTTTCCCTCATCTACCAGGCGGGTCACCTGGTCATAGAAGGAAATCAGGTTGGTTAGGCAAGACTTGCCTTTTGTGAACCCATGCTGACTGGGCCTGATCCCCTGATTGTCCTCCATGTGCCTGGTGAGCACCCTCAAGATAAACCGCTCCATAATCTTCCCCGGTACCGAGGTTAGGCTGACTGGTCTGTAGTTCCCCGGATCCTCCTTCCGGCCCTTCTTGAAGATAGGCGTCACATTTGCCAACCTCCAGTCATCTGGGACCTCCCCTGTTCTCCAGGACTGCTGATAAATGATAGAGAGTGGCTTGGCAAGCTCCTCTGCCAGCTCCTTCAGCACTCTTGGGTGGATCCCATCCGGCCCCATAGACTTGTGGATGTCCAGGTGGCATAGCAGGTCAAAGACTGCTTCCTCCTGGATTATGGGGGGTTCATTCCACTCTCTGTCCCCATCTTCCAGCTCAGGAGGCTGGGTACCCTGGGGATAACTTGTCGGGCCATTAAAGACCGAGGCAAAGAAGGCGTTGAGTATCTCAGCCTTTTCCTCATCCTTAGTGGCAATGTTCCCCCTTGCATCCACTAGTGGATGGAGGTTCTCCCTGGCTCTCTTTTTGCTGTTAACATATTTATAAAAACTCTTCTTATTATCCCTTATAACAGTGGCCAGGTTAAATTCCAGCTGGGCTTTTGCCTTTCTAATCTCCTCTCTGCATGACCTGACAAGATCCCTGTACTCTTCTTGGGTTGCCTGCCCCTTCTTCCAGAGCTGGTAAGCTCTCCTTTTTTCCCTTAGTCGCACTAGTAGTCCTCTGTCCAGCCAGGCCGGTCGTCTTCCCCGCCGATTCGTCTTACGGCACATGGGGACAGCCTGGTCCTGTGCCTTTAAGACTTCTTCCTTGAAAAACACCCAGCCTTCCTGGACCCCTTTGCCCTTCAGGACTATCTCCCAAGGGACTCTCCCAACCAGCGTTCTGAGCAGGTCAAAGTCTGCCCTCCGGAAATCCATGGTGGCGGTCTTGCTGACCCCCTTCCTAACCTCACCAAAGATCGAAAACTCTACCATTTCATGATCACTAAGGCCTAGATGGTTTCCAACCACCACCTCTCCCACCAGTCCTTCTCTGTTAGTGAACAGGAGGTCAAGCAGGGCACTTCCCCTGGTAGGCTCACTTACCAGCTGTGTCAGGAAGTTATCTTCCACACACTGCAGGAACCTTCTGGACTGTTTCCTTTCTGCTGTATTGTATTTCCAGCAGATGTCTGGGAAGTTGAAGTCCCCCACAAGAACAAAATATTTTCCTTCCTTTGAACAACTAGCAGGGATGAAGCCAGGCTTTCGAATTCACCTTGCCATAAGTGAATAAGATAGATGTCTTAGATCAAGCTGGTAAATTAGCACAGTCCAAGCTCAATTTTTGCTCCAGTTCAAGGTAAACTGATCTACAGTTTATTAGGTTTTATTACCTGGAACAAAACACACCAGCCTAAATGGTTGGTATGAACTGCACACGCTTCAGGCTCTTGACTGTGAGGGGGTCAGCTTGCCCCCTTCTCTTATGCCGGGCAGCCATACCAAGCAGTTAGCAGGGCCTTAGCAACTGGAATAAGACCTTAAAAAAAGAAGGACATTTAAGCCTTGGCTTTACAGCAAATTACATTTTCCCCCATTTTCCTTATTCCCTGCTAACTCCTATGACAATAATTAGCCATCTCTCTTGCTCTCCTACAGGGACTAACAGCCTTATCACTTCCCACCTTGAAACATCCTCCTCTGCTCAGCAGGTACTAACTGCCCTATTCACTCAATTTGACTACCCAGATAATGTAATAAATTAAACTCTGAGCAAGTGTTTCTAACCTGTAATTTGCTGAAGGCTGATAACTCTCAAAAAGGCCTTGTTTGCTCAAAAACATGTCTTTTTTTTCTGCATATGTCAACTAGTCATACAAAAAAATATGGTCTTTCTCCCCAGAAGACTTGCTTCACTTGTGGTCATCACACTATCACAATCCTAACCCAAAGAAACTTTTATATAAAAAAGGAGAGTTTGTTATTGCAGCTACATGCTGGATTAAATATTTACAGACCCAAAGTCTTTAGAAATTTAGACAAAGCCAACTGAAATCAATGGGAAAACTGTCATTTAAATAGACTTTATTTCAAGACCTTGACTGAGGTGACACTCTTAATTTCTTTCAAAACAAGCCTGGTATACCATTCAGCAACAATAAGATGGGGCCTTAAAAGTAATGCTATTTATACAGACTTTCTTACTATTCCGCACTGCAGGTAGGATGTGAAGGAGACTCATCTGAAGACCCAGAGAGCAGACAGGAAGACAGAAGGAACCATAAAAACCTGTTGTGTGTGTTTGGTTTTTTACAGGAACTAAATATTTCTAGAATCTTGAGTTTACTCGCCTTACCTAAAGAACAGCAAATTCAGTTCTTTTTTTAATGTGCATGTGTGGCTCACGCCTTCATTAATAATTGCATAAAACTTGGTTTTTTTAATAAATTCAATTTTTCAATTTAGTCCTATAGGAAGTTGTAAAAAATGTCCCTAAATATGTTCCAACATTTTTATGAGGATTCCTTAGTCTGAGTGCTGTGCAAAAACTTATGAAAAATAAAAATAAAACAAAAAGACATATCTAACTCCTTGTTCTCCAAATCCTAGTAGGGGCCTTCACAAATCACCACAGCCTGATATTCACAGATACATCAACACTTGCAATAGCACTTTGGTTGAATGAGACATGCGTAGACAAGTAAATTCTTCTCAAGATGAAGGTATCTCAAAACAGCTTAATAACATAGCATGTTTGGATTCTCTATAAAGGGAATGAATTATTAGTTTACATTCTCCTGTCACTAGGTATCTTTCCCGGCTCTTTGATGCTGGCAATTGGTTATTTCCCTGAGGCGCTACAGTGATGCATTTACATGTCACCACATCCCTTGCTGTGCTGAATCGTCACTCCCAGGTTCAACATGGCAGGTGAACGTAGAAATTCAAGCATATCTGAGGGCTGACAACTTCTGCCTTACAAATATCCCACACTCCTCTCAAGTCAGTGCAGGGTTTGGTCTGCTAAGTAAAAACACAATTCCAATTCCTATTAGCTGAAGGTAATGGAAGGGGAAAGGGGATAGGGTTTTCCTCAATTTTAGTGAGTACATAGGGTGGAGCACCGAGAAGATCAAACACAGAATCTTTTCATGACCTCTTCATTTCTTCTCTTCAGCTAGGCAGCTTCTTATTTTGGCGTCACAAATAATTGACACACAAAAAGACTTAAGACCCTGGCCACGGGTCACATTAGAGCAGTTTCTAAAGGCACACCCTGAATCTAGCAGTTTGTAACCACTGGTGGCCAGGATACTATAGTTATTTTCAGGATGTCATAGACATTTTTCTCTTAACTACTCCCCCAGTCAGACATATTTAGGAATTCTCAATGGATTTCTCTTCCTAAGACTTGTCCCATTTCCTTCTGCATCTACATACACTCTTAACAAGCACAAAATACTTCAACAAGGACTTCACCATCTCAGATATCAACAGGTCAAATATCCTTCTGTGAAGGACAATTCCCTTTCTGCTTCTTGTAAATGTGGCTCCTACTAGCGTATTTTCTTGCCCCTAACTACTTGTCCAAGAAGCACCAGTAACTGCTGTACAGTTTCTCACAATGGGCATTCTGCACTTCTTTTGTGCTGAGAAGACAGCTACTAAATAGGGCAGATGTTACTTTAAAGCATTTTCTGACGTTTCCCAAGGGTCCACCCCTATGACCATGACAGTGGTAATTACAGAACTTCGACTTCTCATAGCCTCTTGCAATTAAAACCAGTAATTGCTTTGGAGAGCAAATAAGAGTTCCCCTATAATTTCTCCATACTCAACAACCTAGGGGAGAAAAAAAATCCCACAACAAAAAAAAAAAAAAACCACAACATGCCACCAGGGACAGAAGAAACCCTAGAGAGAAGATAGATAGCCTGTCCAAATAGATAGGGCTGTCATGTAGAGAGGTGTGCTGGTTTTGGCTGGGATAGAGTTAATTTTCTTCATAGTAGCTAGTACGGGGCTGTGGTTTGGATTTGTGATTAAAACAGTATTGATAACACAGACATTTGCATTACTGCTGAGGGGTGCTTACTCAGTCAAGGCCTTTTCTGCCTCTCACCACACCCCACCAGTGAAGACGCTGGGGGTTCACAAGAAGCTGGGAGAGGACACAGCCAGGACAACTGACGTCAACAGACCAGAGGGATATTCCATACCATATGATGTCATGCTCAGCATAGAAAGCTGGGGGAAGAAGGAGAAAGGGGGGGACACACATTTGGAGTGATGGCGTTTGTCTTCCCAAGTCACTGTTATGTGTGATGGAGCCCTGCTTTCCTGGAGATGGCTGAGCACCTGCCTGCCCATGGAAAGGAGTGAACGAATTCCTTGTTTTGCTTTACCTTGCGTGTGTGGCTTTTGCTTTACCTATTAAACTGTCTTTATCTCAACACATGAGTTTTCTCACTTTTACCCTTCCGATTCTCTTCCCCATCCCACTGGGGGTGAGTAAGCAAGCAGCTGTGTGGTGCTGAGTTGCCAGCTGGGGTTAAACCACGACAAGAGGTTAAGTATCAGGCAATATAAAAATGGAATTCTGAAGGCAAGTTTCAGTTCAAAGAGACAGGCTGCCTCGTTATCTTGAGATGTCTTCTCAAGGGGATTTATTGCAAGTCTGACAACCGCAAATGAGTTACAGAAAAGAACAGGCGGAATGATAATCACAGTCACCACCCAAGAGTACGATACATAGTACAGTACTCTGTTATTGACAACCTGTAGTTTCTTCCTCTGACTTTAAATGCAGCTGATTTGGGACCATTATTTATCTGGATGAGGAACTACTTCATAAGAGGAAATCTATACCTCCAAAGCTGATACATCATTCTCTGGCTTGTTTGAAAGATGTCAACAGTAAAAAAAACCCAAATTTGATGGGTATGAAAACCCACAGGTTTGGCTCAGTGACCGTGTCAACATTCACAAAGGCACAGAGAATGAAGCAGAGACTGAGTGTTGAAGTCTCCCCCCCTTCTGGAGGCAAAACTAGTGTCTCTGAGTATTAATGGCTTTCTAATCCCAAACTGGCCAGTTTGTCCTCCGCTATCTTTTCTTAGGAGACAAAGGTATTTGGGGAATCAACAATACAGAACCATCTCTGGTGATCTCCATCTTGTGGAGAGGGAACACAAGTACACAAAATGTTGTTGGAAAAAGTGATTCTAAGTCCCTGCTATATTTTAATTATTCTTCTGTGCTCTTCCTTTCATCCTATTTCCACTTCAGACAACCTTAGCAACTACAAAGACAGGAAGCAGAGAAGCTTGCAGCTCCCTGGGGATATGGATTGTTGCTTGAAAACCTCAATGAACTTTGAGTAAAAGCATTTAGTGCAGAGGAAGTCTGGCAGGCAAAAGACTACATTTAGCAAGAACAAGCTCTTTTAATTTGAGTAAGTAAATTGCTAAGGAGTAAGGAAGAGCAGGAAGATGGGAGAGGGAGATCAGCCTATGAAAGCTGGAAGTACCTGACAGTCGCTAGAGGAGATAAATAGAGGTGATGGAAAGGATGTTGGAAAACAACATATTTGCAGGGGCTGTTTCCTATAGAAGGATGTTCATCTAAGATTATGAGGCGCTGTGAGTGTGGCAACCTTTCTGTGCACTTTGCATACACAAGTGTCACAGACACAGCAGCTCATAAATCTTGCAAAATGCAGTACAGCAGCCAGCCTTTGAAAACTCCTGCATTAAAATTATCATTTCTGTGAGGGTGACTGAAAGATGGAAGCCCATCCCTGCTACCTTAAATTGATGAAAGGAGCAGGATTCCTAGACCTTCGATCTAGCATTGGATGAATCAAGTATTGCCATAACAGTTTCAGAGAAAAAGCACATTACAGAGCTTCTATTTTCCCCATTAGGAAGGTCTTCCCGTTACCCAGCTGGCAAAACACCCACCCATTTAATGACCTAAGAAGCAGACCAGGGCTCTTTGCTCCCCTTAGAAAGTAAGCTGAGGGGCAGAGCAATTTAACACAGTTCATAAGATTTGTGCCTTAGAGTCTTGAATCAGAGCAATCAAACTTGAGGTTATTAAAGCAAAGTCTCTCAGTCCCAGGCTAGGGGAGCATCCTGGAGGCAGTTTTGACTGCAAGTAACACAATGCGGGACTTCTTACCCATCACCTTTCCATTTTCCATTTCCCTGTGTATTCAGCCTCGCCCTAGGCAGGGAAAGCGAGGAAAGGACGGACTTCTTGTGGTCTTCTGGCTTGCTTTGATGTAGTTCTAGTCTGTTTATATGCATTACTACAAACTAGAAGATGCCACGAGAGCCAAAAGCAGTTTCACCTCCAAGTTCTCTAAAGACACAGTATTAGCCAAAAGGCACATATCAAAGCATGGGGCAGCAGTGAGCCACAAGCTAACCAAAGAGCTGAATTATTTACAATCTGTCAAGGCTACATGGGAGTGTACTGTTCCCTCCTCTTATGAAATGAAATGTTCTTTATCTTCATGATATATTTAAATGTACCTGTAATTTTGGACATTATTAGGTGTGAAGTTAAGTTTATGTGTTATGTTAGCAGGCTGGATTAGACTGTAGTTCCTTTTGCTTTATCTCTACCGTCCCACATTTAGAGACATTAGTACCAGGCCAATGGTTCTCAGAACTGCCAATACACTGAATAGAAGGGGCAACACAAAGGAAAATACTTCTAATAATAAAAGGAACATTTATTCTTCCCTATAATACCAACTCAAACAGCAGAATAAAATTTTGCTACTACTGTACTCCACAACAGTCATGGAGAATGGTTCAGAAAATAAGATTTTATCTGAGTTAACCAGAAGAAAAAAACATCTCTATGACTTCTATCATATCTTCAAAAAGACACATTTTAATCTCAGGGAAGGAATTAAAAAGTTTCTCCAAACAAGTTTTAATACACCTGGAAAGTCAGACAAATGTACTAATTTCCACATGTCTTTCAATAACTCTCACCACAGCAGTCGGTGCTGGCTGGTGTTAGCCTCAGCAATATAATTTCAACAAGCTAATTATGCCCATAGCTATCTAAATCTGAACTCCACTCATTCAGCACAGCTGGCAGCACCAACAGTGTGGAAGTACAGAAGGAAAGCATACATTATGGTCTCTTACCACAGTATAGATCTGAGGTTTGCGCCTTTTCGCCAGGTCAATTATATTGACTCCGTTGTAATAAAGGTTCTCAATGCACCCATGGAAATTTTTCCTCTGAAAGGTTCCTGGTTTTCCTGGGACAGGAATCCCTCCAAAACTGAGCTTTTGGAAAGAATAAGAACAGTATTTAGTTATTACCCCAAAAGCAAGAGGGCTGAGCCCCACTCCAGGCAGCCAGACGGGATATTATCCAAGAACAAAGCCACATTAACAGCATCATCTCAGAGCACAAAACAGGGCCTGGCTGCCCAACAGCAGAATTAGAGGCTGCATTACAGCTACTGCAGGAATGCTGCTCCTGCAGACAGCTCGCTAATCTGGAAACAGCTTTTAAGTGCCTTGATACACCACTTCACCACCAGCCTCCCACCCAGGAAGACCCAAGGCACAAGATAATGTTCAAGTGGTCTCCAGCCCACAGCCCCCACTGGCCTGGAGGCTGCCCTGCCAGCAGCAGACCACAGCAGCCAGGAACCACTGAGGAATGGGGGAATAAACTCTTCCTGCCCACAGAGCACTGGGATTGCCTGCGAGCTGGAGTCACCCCTTTCCACCAAGCACGTATCTTAACAGTTCTGGCTTCAGCCAGTGGAGGGTAGTACCACACACACAAAGTACCCCATCTGCACCTTGCAGTTGTTTTCCCTAAATTTCATTGCAGTTTGGTCTTTACAATACTCGCACGTGGTATTTGGGACTGAGCAGTGTAAGGGAGAAGTTCTGCAGGTTACACATTCAAATAAAACTTCTGCTGTGCTGTTGTCTAAATATGGGGAGATGTTAGTATTGTGCAGATTACAACTCATCACTAACTGGAGGGCTGAGAGCCCTGGGAAGACAAAGAGCCTAAGAAAATAAAGCTTCCAGAATCCTTGGAACATAATTACTTTAGAATCCTAAGGAAAGAAAGAAAGCAGAAAAAAACCCCCTAAAACAACACACCAAACGCCACAACCCCAAAAATCTTCTGATAATCCTATTTTAATTTTCCAGATGACACAGCTCATTCCTAATTAGCTCCACTGGCCTTTTTGACAAAGACTTACTGGTGGTACTGCTGGGATTGTTTTTTTAATTTCTCCCATCGCAGCCAGCAGCATGGTCAGTGATACAGCGCAGGCGGGGATCCCGCAGCCACCGCGCTTCATGGTGTTTCCAGCGCCCAGGAGCTGCGCTGCAGTCCCGCGGCATCCACTGCAGCAAGGGCATGCACTGCCGCGCGGCACCGCTTGCACACCGATGGCTGCTGGAACCTGGACTCCTGGCGGCTTGCCTCAGCTCATTATTGCAAAAATAAAGGGAAATTTGGGGGTTATCTTTCCTCCCACTCCACCTAATAACCTGGATACATAAGCAAATGAAACCTCCCTGGATAACCTTGAAAGCACTTCTTTGAAAACAAGTTCTTAATGAACTTGTACTTCACTTGTATTAATTGATCACTTCAGAGAAATAAAGAGTGAACAGACTGCTATTTTACATCAGTTGCAGGTTTGTTATTGGCATGAGGGCTTGTGTGGTAGCAATGGTTTCTTTCCAGTGAGAATCATTAGTTCTTCCTTAAAACACCAGATTTTCCTTCTTACATGTTCTATTCTTTAAGTCTCCTGCTTAGGGACTCTGGACTGGGTTTCAAAACCAGAAGAAAAATCAATATCAATTATACCACTGCATTATTAAGAAAACAGTTTCCTTTGTGATTGGTAATAATTTTAATTACAAAACTAATAGTTTTATTGCCCTCAGTAAAGCCTTTAATCCCTAATGTATGCTGAGATAAACTTTCAGTAGACTGTATTGCTGTAATGTTTGACTGAAAGATTGTCTCAGTTCAGTGCAAATAGAAAGAAAACACATTGTGTGAAACACTGAGCACCAGGGGCCAGGACGGCATGCCACAGAGGTCAGTGGTGATGCTGATTTACACCAGCTGATAATCTTCTCTACCATGCTCCCTGTTTTGGAACATCTGGAAAAACATTCTGCAAATTACATTGGAGCCCGAGTTTTCCCTAATTGGCATCAACCTTGTAGCGGGAAGCAAGGAATTTTATTACTTTGAAATTAGGAAAGCTGATGATTCAATCATTTGGCTTTTCTCAACTCCATCTTAAAAGCAGTTACAGCTTTGGCCCTTACTAGTTCAGGCTGAAGCTGTTCCAGAATCTCCCTGCTCAAATGTGCTGTCCTTACTAAATGTGCTCGTGATTTGGTACAGCAGTGCCAGGGGACAGGCACCACTCTCTCCACTCTGCTTTGTGAAATGCAGAAAAGGGAATTTCAGCTGGAACATCAGAGGAGCAGAGAGCAGGCACCTGCCACTGCTGAGCCGTCTGCTTTTGTCCCTTGGGTGTGTTGGGAATTGATCCTTTCCAGAGAAATGAATCCAAAGTGCTGAGGGGAAACTTGTGGTCTCTTAAGCAATGAACCATGCCGGATCAATGCATCCAGACAGGGTGATGGCTCTGACTGTGCAAGCATGACCCTGTGCCCTGTAGGCTAGCAAGACTCGATAGATGAGTGCATGGGGATAAAAACAAACATGGGTAATTTGCACGCAGGTGTGCATTGGTGAGGGGAACAGATGAGGAACTGCCTTGCATATAGATATGATGACAAAAAAGTTTTTTAAGGTGTTTTTTACCGACTATCAGCCATAAGCACTGAACTGCTGGAGACTGGACTCTGCCACACCTGGGCCTCAACACAGGGGAGCACACCAGCCTCAGGTTTTATGGGCAAAGGCAGACTGTTTCCTCTGCTCAGCCCTTCCTTGGCTGAGCTGCTCTGGCTCCCTAGACCAGGATGCTCTGCATCACGAGCCCAGATGTGAAGGGACCTGCGTCAGAGCTAGTTGTCTTGACAGTCATGCTCAGGGTCTTCCATTCCTAGTGGGAAGGCGATGGTCTTTACCTGCTCACCTCTATGTGGACAGCTGTAATCCGAGCAAGTGGTGGCTGGATAGAGGCATAACTCAGAGCTTCTATCCCCACGGTCATGTCAATCAGATGCAGGGATGGTGCGCAATGATCCCATTAAAATCATAGTGGAGGTGATGACACAGCACCTCTCCCTACAGCTAAGCACGGTTGCTCCCTGAAGATTTGACTAGAAACCAGGTTATACCTTTTAGTTTAGCTCAAAGTCTGCTATACTTTGAAGTATAAGCATAATCCAATGCGTATTTGCCCAGAGACTGGCCATTTTCTGAAACTGTTTTACATAGAATTGCACTGATGTAGTCTATGTTTGTTGATTATGAAAGGAGCTCTCTGGGAAGCAAATACCAAATAAAGAAAAGATCTTTGCTGGAAAGAAACAGCTCATAGGGTGGTTGTTTTCCATCACATTCATTTTATACCAATTCAGCCTCATCTCCCAGATTATAACCTAAAGGGCTTCACACACCTCATAGTCAATATCCAAGTGGTCTGAATCCCCCTTCGTTCGGAAATGCTGAGTGTGCTTGTCCACCGTGAAGTTCACTTGCTTGTTGAAGCGCTCTATGAGAACCGAGTGCCAGTGCTGGTCATCCAGGAGGCTGCCCAGGGTGATGGACATGTGGCTGTTACTGAAGTGCAGGTTGGAGTCCCCTGGAGGAGCAGAGACATGCAGAAGACACCAGAGTCACTTCCAGGCCCTTAACTGAAGCATGGGGTCTCAAGGGGAGCACAGAGCAGTGCTCCTAGGTGCAAACTGGAGCTCTGCCCATTAGAAACAGACCCGTCAAAGCTTGCTTTAGATTATTCCGGCCTCATTCATATATATGTATGTATACGCACATGCACACCTACAAACATTTTTTCCCCTGAAATCCTTGTGATAAACCAGGAGGTTTTCCTGATGCTGCACCCACACATTGCAGCACACAGGGGATCTCCACTCTGCCTGTGCTCTCGGTTCTGCTGCGCATTCAAGGCCCTGGTGTTTTAAGGGCTCCCCTCAGGTTGCACCAAAATCTCCTGTCAATTCACATTAACAGACTGCTCCCAACACTTCAGTTTCAAACGCGTGCTTTTTGTATTTTAACAAGAAATTTGCACCTGTCCATTTTTAGAGAAAAAAAGCCACAAGTCCGTGAAGCAACATGAATTTTTTTTTGTTCCGCTCAAAAAGTTTCTTAAACCTGGCCTAGATCTCCAAAAGTTTAAATCAAGAGTCATGAAAATATTTAGGCCCTAACCCTGGTGATTTCAAGCACTCCTCTGTTTTCCAGCTGGCTACACATCTGAACATTTCAGAGCCTCGCACTGAAAGGGAGAATGTGTCCTTTTTTATACTCCAGCAGAATGGAGAGAACACATACTCCACAACTGTCAGGCAAGATGCAAGCAGATTCAAGAGCAGACATCAAAACCTTTGCTCATGACATATGAGTGCACACAAAGGACTTGAAATGGCTGAAATCTCTACATTTGGGTCTACTGCTGAAAGAAGAAAAAACCCTCTTATCTCAGACTATGTATTCACAACAGCACCTCCTCTGGCAGAAGCAACGGAATATATTTAACTATACTATATTCTTATCCTACTATGAAACATCTGTAAAAGGAGGATAAATCAATGGAGTCAAAGAATCCCACATACAGAGGCTAGGGTTGTAGCTACTTGGTCCAAGTAACATTCAAATACCCAATCAGAAAACACTGAATTATCATTTCTACCCTTTAATGAACTAAATAAATAAAAAGAAAAAAAAAAAAAGAAAGAAATAACGAGTTGGAGATTAAACAATTAATGAGCTTATGTAAAAATGAAATCCAAGAGCTGTGGAAAATTGTTACTGACATTTAAAACAAACATAATTAAGCATGATGGGAAAAATGCAGAAAGAATTATCTACTAGAATTCTGTTTCAGTACCTCCAGCTTACTCCCGCTAGTTTATGATTTAATTCCCCAAGTCATAAACAAGGGACTGAGATACTGCACCCTTGCCTGCTTTATCTGCTCTAGACAAACTTCTTCAAGTGTCCTGGAATCGCTAGGCTAAGATCTGCCCCTGTTAATACTACGCGTTACTAGATGCTACATCCCCCATTTTTATTAAAACCACCCTTGGGAGCCTAAGTACCAAGGCATGAACTGCAAATGGCTCAGATTACTTTATTCATTAAAGTTATTAAGATGGAGAGCGGCAGTGAAAAACTTTGACCTTAATTCCCTCCCTCCCTTGCCCACACCCTCATGGTTAACAGAATGAAGGGGTTTGTTTCAGCTTTCCATGGTGATGGGACACTGAGGCTTTCAGAGAAAGTTCAATACCCAAACAGGGTAAGTGCAGCTCCTGTGCTGACCAAAGTACAGCAATGCAGGCATGGAAACTTCTGCCCAACTCAAACCCCTCAGCATGAGAAACATGAGGCAGCAGGGACTGCTGAGACCAGTACCATGGCTCACCCACAGATGAAGCTAATAAAGCTTTGGCTAAGGCTGAGAGAGGGGATGCAATCACTCCTACCACAGTAGCTCCTGCCATTATCAAAGTGCTTTAATGTATTCACCAGGAAAAAGCAAGCATCCTTCTACAGAAAGGAATTAAGATAGACTTTCATCTGTCCCTCTGATCCAACAGTGATGGCCTTCCAGATAGTGACAGTTTTCAGCTGAAACTGTCTCCAGAAGCAAAGCAATACTAGTGTGCAGAATGTTTTAATTTAAATTCTGTATTCTCAGCTCACCTCTGATCACAGAATGAAAAAAATAAGACACAAACCAAAAATAAACCTTTTGCACTCCAAACCAAACTTCTTGGGAATGCTATTCTTAAAAACAATAACCACAAAAAAAAAAAAAAATTAGAAGGGGAAGAAACAGAACTTTTTTTTGAAAAAAAAAAACCACTGCTTAAAAGCATCATCAAGCAAAGGTCAAAACTTCAAAGTAGTCACTGAGCAGCTCAGCCTTGGTCGGCACTAGTTAGAAGAACCAAGGTCTCTTCTTGGCTCAGTTGTCCTGCAGACTTCAGTCAAATCTATTCTCTTTTGCTTCCCCTCCCACCTCCTCTGATCAGTATTTAAGCTGTGAGCTGTCTGAGGCACACAGCATGTTTTGTTAATCTCAGCTGGAGTTTCTAGATAAAAACAATAGATTCATAAAAAAACAAACCAAGACAATTCTTGTTACAGCAATATGGGAACCAGTAATCCTAATTACCCTTACCCAGGTTGATGTGCAAGGAGAGCTTCCCTTTCTGCAGTTCCAAGGTAATGTAGTCTCCACGCTGTCCTTCTCCATGGAATAAGACTCCATCCCCCTGCATGCTCTTGAACTTCAAGGAAACCACATCTTTGAACGTGCTCATTAGCTTCTGATTGAACCTGTAGAGGAGCGAACTTCTGCCATCGAAGTCTGCTATATCTGACTCTGGAGAAAAAAGATGGCAAAATGAAGAGGAGGGGCGGCATCAGGAAAGGGACCATATTTTTTTAGGATCTTTTCAAATATCACTTGGAGCCACGTATTCTTAGAAGCATACATCCGCGGGATGTACGTGGCACCTGGGCAACCACATTTCACACATTTCCAATCCTCTCCCTCTGTCTGGGGAGAGGGAACGCCTCTGCATTTATTCTCCTCTCTTTCATGCAAGACACTTTTCTCACTCAACTTTTTAGAACAAAACAGGTGCCTTCCATCATATTCAGATCTCCAGAACATCACTTGCCTCTTGCTGTTTGTCTCAAAGATGCCCAGGGTGTTGTTCATTACTTTGAACACCTCAGTTCTTACTCCACATTTTGTAGCTTCATGAGCAGCTGTTGAGCTCTTTCTGTGTGTCGACCATGCTTGCATCCAACTTTGCATCCAAATAAGCATCATCTTAGCCTCTGAGGGTTGGCTGTTTGTTTGTGATGGGCATTTATCAACCATGTTTCTGCAGGCAAATTGACTACGTTGGCAGGAATAGTGAAATATCAATTCAAAAACTTTTGAAGGGATTTCATGGGAACTGGGTATCTAAACTGATTATGAAGCTTTGAAAATCCTATTAGAAACATATTTTCCCCTTCAGCTAGCCTCTAAAACCCAATCACTGTTATGGGAAACAAGCTTTCAATTCTTCAATTGCAATTAATATTTCCTTTGGCAGCAGCAGCCTGAAATACTCTTTGCTTTATAAAGTGGTATTTTAAGCAAAAGGTATTTTTAATAAACTATATAAATATAACTAGAACATTTCAGGTAGCTTTAAATACTTTTAACTAATACATTGTATTGAAACACATGACTGACACATGTAAATTCAATTCCATTTTCTATCCAAATGCAATTTGGCGCAAATCATGGATAAAGTATCTACTTGTAAATACTAATTCTGTCATTTTTTTAAGAAAAATATTAAAAATTAAGAACATCAGATGATGAAGAATCTGAGCAGGTGTTTACTAAGCTACAAAACTACAAGATACATGCGTAAAGACAAATAATATCTTCATAGTAACCAAGAAGAAACAGCACAGACTATCTTTGTTTGCAAACCACACGTTTCAATGATAATCCAAAGCTTTCTTTTTTTTTTTTTTTTTTTTTTTTTTTTTTTAAAATAACTGGAAGGTACATATCCAAAGCAATCAAGACTTCCACGTCAGCAACTATATTGTGACTAAAATTGGTGATTTAAGTCATCTAAGCTTCCTTGAGAGTTCTTCTATCCTTTTGAGTGTTAATGGTTGTTTCATTTGCTCCTCTTTAAAACCAGAAATAATAGGGGTTGGGTTCCCCCCCCCCCCTTTTTTTTTTTTCTTTTTTTAAACTGGACCAAGATTTAAAGAGGTTTACAGTTAAAAACTTATAATCTCAGAAAATAAAAGTCCTGTTAATGATTTGTTACCATGGAAACTCTCATTGATAACTTCTGTCAGTATGACAGTTTGTACAGAAGTTTGATGGCACACTTACAAACTTGCAGGGAGCTCAGAATTTACATTTTATGTGAAATTCTGTCACTCCAAAACTGATTCCATTCCAAATCAGATGGCAACTGATTATTTCTTATGAGAATAAAACTACAAAGAAATTGAACCCTGAGAAAAATTCACTCCAGAATAAACTAAGACCAACTTCTTATCTGTGATGTCAGAATTATAACATGCTGTTTAGCATCCTATGTGGAACTGCTGCTAGTTTAGGAAATATCATGAATACAAAAGTATTCATGCCATCTGCTTTTACTGATTTTACTTCTGAATTAGGTGTTCAGAAACAGCTCCTCCAGAATTGCTGATTTCTCTCTATTGACACCTTGACTGCCAGTTCCTTATAAAGGGAATTAAATTCATAGTTTAGTTCTTATGAATTTCCCCTAGCTACATTAAATACTTCAATTTGTTTAAAGTAGATTGCGAGCGTATCATAAAAATAGTTTCATTTTAACACCGGCAGGAATTAGGAAATAGCTTATAAAGAAGTTACAGTCTTTGATTTCCAGTGCATTTTGCAGTTAAAGTTGATTTTCCTCCTAGCTCTCAAAAACAAAGATACTGTAAGAGAGAACTGATTCAATGTTCATGTAATAGTGGCCTTTTTTTCTTCTTCTTCTTCGGATCCAAGCCTTCAACCAGCCTGAATTCACATGTCAGTCCTTGTTCTTAACTCTCCACTAAGCCACAGCATAACACACAACTTCTTGAAGAGCTCTACCACTGGCATTTGCAGAGCATAACACAAAGGAAAACCTGTTTCTGAAAAGTTCTGCTTCACTAATTATCGGTTATGAGTACACTGGCCAATAAATAGCCTTGAACAAAATGGCAATACGTCAAATAAATGCTAACACTGGCAGCCAGAAGGTATTAGTGGCAGTTTGCATGACAGCAAATTGTTGGCTTCCCGTTAAAAATTGAAAGATACAGCACAATTCTAACACAGTCACTCCAGAAAACCTGCTTGTTTGCTTAGTGTTTATTTAGTCCATGTATGTCCATAACCCACTTGCAACAAGAGAACAAGGATGAGAAACATTTTAAGTCTCAGAAAACCTGTAGGAATAACAAACTAAAGCACGACATGTGGTTTCATTCTGCACTGCCTGCTGGTTTACTTACAATCCCTGAAGAGAGACTTTACCCAGTCTGGGTACTTTTCTACACTGTCCTCATCAAGAAGGCTACAAAACTCATTCAAAGTGAGATCAGGCAAAAGATGCTTCTTTCATGTTATTCTCCCCTAACCACAAACTCAAACAGACGCATCTGCTGTAAATACATACAGAATCACAGACTCTTTTAGGTTGAAAAAGACCATTAAGATCACCAAGTTCAACTGTTAAACTAGCACTGCCAAGTCCACTGCTACACCATATCCCTAAGCACCTCATCTACCTGTCTTTTAAATACCTCCAGGGATGGGGACTCAGCCACTTTCCTGGGCAGCCTGTTCCAGTGCTTGACAACCCTTTCAGTGAAGAAATCTTTCCTAATGTCCAACCTGAACCTCCCGTGGTGCAACTTGAGGCCATTTCCTCTCGTCCTATCTATTGTTACTTGGGAGAAAAGACTGACCCCCACCTCACTCCAGCCTTCTTTCAGGCAGTTGATAAGGTCTCCCCTCAGCCTCCTCTTCTCCAGACTAAACAACCCCAGTGCCCTCAGCCGCTCCCCACCAGCCTTGTGCTCCAGACCCCTCATCAACTTTGTTGCCATTCTCTGGACACCCTCCAGCACCTCAACATCTTTCTTGTAGTGTGGGGCCCAAAACTGAACCCAGTATTCCAGGTGCAGCCTCAGCAGTGTTGAGTACAGGGGACAGGAGTGCATATGTACTCCAGCTCACAGGTGAAGAAGTTCCCATAAAATAGAAATCATTCATTAAGCTTTCCTGAAATTCAGTAGAGGTTCTGGCCGCAGGGGTGCTGGTTATATCACTCCATTATGAATTTCCTTTCCCAACACAGATCCAAACATTAAAGTCACTTAGGGTTGGGTGGAAAGACAGGACGTTAGATGAAGGTGGATTACCAGGTTAATTCAGCTTTTTTTTTTTTTTTCTTTTCCCCCAAAAAAGGGAGCATGTGACCACCAGACTCAACCTGTGGGACCAGCTATGCTGATAGGAGCCGGACTGGGAGAAATGTGAGAGCACTGAGTTTACTTGTGCAGCAACCTGCTCCTGGCAGCAGAGATGATATACGTTCATACTTACAAAGATGTTCCCCTAGTGATTTTGGAAAAAGTAAACACTTACTTGGCAAAGTTATTCCAAAATACAAAAATATCCTCTAGGAACAGTTGCAGTTTGAGAGAGGAACTTTTGGTCTTGCACTTGCATCAATGAACGGAAGCTTTAACTCCATGCAGGAGGGAGGAGGACTGTTCCTGGTCTGAACAGATGTCTCTCCTCGCCGGTCATGCCTTACTGGCTTGAGTGAGTCTAAAGCAATCTGACTTCCCTCTCCATACCCATCTCAGACATGCAATCCAAAGGATGAATGTGGATATACACTTCAGAGGTGACTGTTCTGCTATGCAGCTTTATCCCTATCACAAATCTATGCCTGCCTCTTGGTAAGCAATCGTTTGGGTGTTTGTCTTACACAGTTGGTTACAAACACTACTGGTCAGTGACCCATCAGACATTAAGTGGTTCTCTGCAATGCATTCTTCTCATAGGAAGACAAAGGAGAGACATGGGAACACAAAGGAGAGGATGAAGGAAAGTGGGGAAAAAGGAAAAAAAAAACAGAAAGAGGAAAAAAAAATCCAGTAAAAATATAATTTAATCAAAAAGCACAATATCAGATCATATTCCCTGAAGCAACAACAGCAAAAGATGAAAGATCAGAGTCCTGAACTGCGAATGAAGAACTCTGACCTTAAAAGCAGAAGATAACCTGTCTCACACCCTATCATTGTTTCTCTTGTGGCTTTTTCCAGCCTGTTAACGGCACATACACCTAATTCTGCTGATGCATTTGGGGCTGTTAACCAGTTATGGAATATGATCAGCATCTTCAATGCAGCTATAAATCTTAGTCTATAAAAGCAATTGTGTCAGCAGATTATTTTTTTTTTTTCCTGCACTAAGATAACAAGAATTTTCCCAAGTATAAAGATATACCCATTCCCCCCTCGCCACCCCCAGCATCAAAAGCAATTGGTTTGCCATTTGTCTGAACACATCCTCTGGTGCAGCTCTGGTTATCTGTTACAATCAGACTGCTTCTGGAGCCACTGCTGCAGAGGGACAGTGGGAGCTTGCACGTACCTCGGCATGGAAATTTCCATTTCCTTTTCTGAACAGGAAACATCAATGGACATTTTCAGATCAAGATAACCTCCTCCTTATTTCAGTACCTATTTTCAGGATGTGAGATGGAATCTTTACAGGAATTTCAAATAAATGTAATTAATTTTCATTTAAATACATACTTTCTGTGTAGGAAAGTTAACACTTAGCATGTGTCACCTGTGAATTCCAGCTGATTTGGTGGCCTTGGAGTGCTTTTTTGCACAGGAACTTCAATCTGTACGGATAGTGTCAAGCACACTCATGTGTCTTAAACAGCTTTACTGGTAAAAATATGGTTTTGTGTTCCAAAGAAACAATGTGAACTGGCAGTCAATTAGAGGGTGAAAAGAAAAAGGGGGGGAAAAAAACCCTAAAAAATAAAAAAGCTCTCTTGTTTGACAGAGAAGTTTTGGGAATAAACTCATAGTAGTGAGTTACATCTAGCAGGAGCAATAAACAACCGTGAGTGCCACCCAGCAGCACAGTGCAATCACACATTAAGTTAGCCGCTTTGGCATCCACTGCACATAGCAGTTAATCTCTAATACGATTCTTCAGTATTTGTTGTTACTGTGTCCTGGCAGTGTTTGGTGACCTGCAAGACCTGATCCTTCTCAATGCCCCCTACTAAACAGTCATCACTGAAAGCTGTATTTGCACGAGGTTGTGTTCCTGGGGCCTCTTCAGCAGACTGTGCTGCACAGGACAGTCATACTCCAAAAATGAGAGATCAGAGCCTTGTGCTGGCACAAGAAGTGTCACATTCACCTAACTCTGCCATCACAAAAATGCTTAAGCAGCAGCGAAGCCACAAACCTCTCCTACAGCTGTCATCTTCTGCTCTAATGTGCAAGGTTAAAAAGGAGCTGATGTGAGAAGAGACCATCCAAGGAACCACAGGCTATTTTGCACACCCTGGTGTATTAGAGTGAGGTGCTGAGCTGCACATTTGGCAGTAGTCCCAGGGTTTTAACAGATGTGCAGCAGCAGCACATGAAATTCAGATGGCCTAAGCTGTCAGTATCCCCAGACTTCTGTTTCAGCCAACCAATGAACGCTGCCATTCACACGAAAAGGATCTCCAGCTTGCCTGTAAATGAAAACTTTACTTCCGCAATTTTCTGCTCCGGATAGCAATAAAAAGCAACTCTGTTTTCAGATCAGGTGCTGCATTTCTGAGGCAACATTTGCCTGAAAAGTGGAAGAGACAGCACGTGGTCCAGCATCATCTACATTTCAACCTGCTTTTACAAGTAGGATAAGAGATAGAAATGACCCTGCAGTCACACACGCACATTTGTGCAGGATTTGGTTCATACGTGTTCCCCATGCACACATTTGCTTTTTATCTTACACTTCAGGACTGGATCCAAAGCTAAAATGCCAGTGGAAATCCTTTCTTCAACTTCAGGGGACTTAAGATCAAATACTCTGGGCTTGTTTACCTTTAGAAACCTTTAAGTCATTCCAACAGCTTAAAGAGGATTGGGCATAACTGGTAATTAGGCTCTTACAGATGAATTTATATCAGCTGAAGCCGTTGGTACAGGTAGGTGACTACAATGCTGTTCCTACTCCCAGCCTCACATCCCTTCTTTCACAGACACTTGCATGAAGGGCCATCTCAGAGATGGTGCCCATTGGGGACCTTTGTTCTTCTTCTAGCTCCGTTTCCTTCCTGGCTTGCCCAACAGCCTATCTCTAGTGATTTTTTTTGGTCTTTTTTTAAACTCTTTTCAAATTATTAATATATTTCTTGTACCAGAATTTAACATGGTGGATGAGTCTGTATGCTGTCAAACATTACAAAATGCAATTACGTAGGTGTACACCAGCTCAGGATCTGCTGCAGATACTCTGTCAGTATAACAGTAAAGATGACATTTTATAAATGATCAAACATCTTTTGTACAGTGCTGGAGTGCCTGGGTTAGGAGTAGCCAAAAATGTGAAACTATAAGCAAAACTTGTAGACAGGCATTGCTTGGCATATGCAATTTTCCAGAGAGAAATTTGAATGGCACATTTATATAAATGGAAAGAATATTTCAACACTTTATAAAACTTTTATGAGTCCTTTTATTTCTTTTCTGACTTGCTTCAATCTAATACCTTAATTCTGCACAGCCATTTTTATTTTCTGTAACTGCAGGGTACAGGACAAAGATGAAGATTTAGATGGTATCAGCGCAAGGAAACTCAGCCTGCAAGTGACTCTGAAGCCCACAATCTGACATGAAAGTAGTGTCCATGTAGTATTTCACACGGAGCAGCACCGAAACACGTTCAGCTACAAAAGTTTCAACCTTCAGTTTGAGTTCTATTTGTTGCATGTCTGTTTGGACTGTGCTCTTCACTGCAGAGGTTTGGTCATCACTAACAAAAGAAAGCTCTTTGAAGTCAGATGAGATGGCTGCTTTGGAATAATGCCATCAAGGGTAGTTGGTTTTGATTTATAGCTTTCGGTTTCCCTGTCCACTGGTAGGGCTCGCAAAGGTCTCTTGCCCTAGTGACTATCCATCCAGACCGGGCTGTTACAGGTCCGTACTTAAACGAATGATAGTCCGCAGTGCCTGAGCATCAAAGTGGGCAGAGAAGCAGCATTATAAAAAAAAGCTAAATGGATCTTCTAGATCCACGCATAGATCTACACACGGACCATAACAACTACCTCCCTGTGAAACCATGTGAACCAGTCCTAAGACCCGAGTGTAGTGATGAGGCCACAGAGTCCTGGAGTTCTGTCTCTGTTCAATGGGATCTTGTGAATCAAAAGGTTTAAGACACTTGGCTCTTTGATTCTGCTCAGATAAATTTAGGAAGACTCCCAAATAGGGGGGGTTCCACTTTTGCATCCAGTAGGAGCAGATTGGGATTTAAACTAAATGGGGAAAAGTTCAAGTACAGTAGTCACATGCTGGTGACTTGTGCCACCCCACATTGAATTTACTGGTAAAGTGCTGTTAATCCCCTGAACTTTCCCCAGCAAAATCTCACCTATCTCCAGCAGTGTCTCAAGTCACACTTTGCCATTTCAGAAAAACTCACAGCTGCCTGAGAAATACTGGGCTTGCATTTCCTCATTTGTGGACTTGTTTTTGTTTTGTGCGTAGGAGCAACACTGGTCCTTTTTCTTTACATTCTCACTCTTCCATGCTGATAGGTTGTATAACTCCAGCAGTTCACCAAGATAACTATGTGGCCGAAATGCCCCAATGTAACAAATGTTTATAGGTTGCTCCAAAGCCCATGTGACAAAGTGCTGCAGACCTTGTCTTAGAGGATCATCACTGCGTGTTATGAAGAAGAGTGCCAAAGAAAACACCCACGCAGAAACAGTTAAAGCAGCAGATAAGTTCTCTGCTCTCTGGAGCTATAAAATCTTCACCCTCAAATAGAAATACTAGCTTAACAATCTCCAGCACTTTCCTCAATAACTAGCTAATTTGCCTTAAAAATAAAAATTATTTCTTAAATAGTTATATTTAAGAAAAAAGCTGTACCTTTCCTAAATAAAGCCCTATAAAAGATCTCAAGTAGCTCTGTGCCCTCCAGCAGGGTGGGAGGTTTTGCAGCATCTGATGGCCTTGCACTTGTGAGAAGCAGCAATGCACTCAGTGGTGGGGTCAGCTCTGAAAAAGCTTCACCACTGAGCTAGATGGGCCAGCACACCCCCAAGCAGAAAGGCAAGGCCAACTACTGAAAAAACAATGACAACTCTGTATTTCAGGTTACATTTTAACTCATAAAACTCATGCTGGACCCAACCCACAGCACTGACAACACCAACTAAAAGGTCTTTGAGAAAATGTGGGTTAAGATGTAGCCACTTACTATAGGAGCAGCCGAAGACCTCAACTCTCAGTCCTATCTGCCCATCGACATTCCACTTCAGAGGGATGAAACGCAAGAATCGGGCTTTCACGGAGTGCAGAAATTTGTGGTGAACCACACTGTCAGCGTTGCTGTTCCCTGTGAAAACCTGGAAGAACAGAGAGCCTTGGTGAGACATTTAGCACCAGGAGGTGACTGCAGCACTCTGAATTAAGGCTGTAAACTGCCACCCCTCTTCCTGATTCTCAGTCTCATAAATTATTCAAAATTATTTAAATCGATTGTCAAGTTTTCTTCCAAGTTCTGTGTCTCTTATGGAGGGAAAGGAGGGAGACAGCAGCACACAGAGCACCTCAGTGGAGTGGGGGGACGTATACAGGGAGTTACTAAAGCAGGTTGTAGGTGGGGATGTTACAGAAGATGCTGCATCATTTCTCCAAACTCCGGATATTCCTGTGTACCACAATACTCCATTGCCCCCTAATGTACCCACGGTCCCTTCAGCACAGTGAAGGACAGAGTCCAGTTTAGCCTTCGGTGCATTCAAGGGTAGTAGAAAAAGATGGCCACAAGGCACTGAGGTTGGCCACAACTTGGGAAGATGAACAGTAAAGTGTACATCTAGATACACCACAGAAAACTCAAACAAGACACAGGAAGAGATGAAAGCCTGAGTCAGTACACAAGAGAGTCAGCATTTTGACTGTGTTTGCACCCAAGAGAGTTAAAGCTTGCAAACAATAATAATTTAACTTTTTTTCTTGTCTATTTGATTAATTGCCTGCAACTGCAAGCCAAAATTAACGGCCCTACTCAGAATTATCACTCAACACGAGGATCATCTCTCATGGATGAAGAATGACTGCAGGATTTCAAAGTTGAACCTGAAGACAAGCATCCAAGCTCTGATCCCGCCTGAAGCTTTTTCAGTTCTGGGCTAGAAATATCACAGACTTCCTGCTATCCTCAGAACATTTAAGTAACTCAGCTAGGATTTCAACTTGAAGCTAACAGTTTTGTAAAACATGAAAACCAAAGACAGGACTCACAAAAAAATAATCTCACAGGAAGGCTGTATTTGTAAGAGGTCCTTCACTTTGTAAGTATAAAATTTCATCACAAAAAGTTATACCAGTTTTAAACACTTCTGCGGTTCAAAACCTGGCACCATTAATCTATGCAATACAACCGCAAGCACAAACCAGCTTAACCCCAGTGAAGCAGACCTACAATTCATTCCGAATGGCCAAAGGATGAGATTGAGGGTTTCATCTCCACTTTGGAGGAAAGGACTAATGAGCAGCTGTTTAATTTTTTACTTAAATGCAAGCATTCCAACTTTTTTGCAAATGTTGTTAAAAATGGCGTAAACCTTCAAATTCAGTGTGTTCTTGTTTTCCTAAATGCATTGTACTATTGTTTTATTAGAACTGTAGTCAATAAAAAAATATCCTTGAACATTTCTAAGGAACAATTCTTTGAAACCATACCATGCTTTTTTCATTTCCCCTTAAAAACTCCAGCCTGGGAAATTGTCTTATATGCAATAAGCCTTATTTTCCACCCAGTCACAAATGCAAAATGTTCCTAAAACAGGCTTTGTAACTGCATTTCATTGCTGGTATTGCTTGCCACTGAAGATGAACAATTTCACTGAAATGATCTCGCGTGACCCCACCTGCCTCAGTGAAGCAAAGACCCGCCCTTCAAAACATGTGATCTGTAAGATTATTTTTATTAGGAGCTCATCAGGCTGAAAAGAATATACAGTTCAGCTACCCGAACTGTCCCCAAAGCTTTGCTTATCCTGCATCTCTTATTCTGGACTTCTTATGCACAAGATCTTATTTTTCTAGTTGAAACCAGGACAAAGTATTACATGATGGTTAACTAACCTCTCAAAAATTCAGCTGTATTATATAATTGAAAATTTTTGTATGGAGATTTCTGTTGATCTTCAGTTCAAAGTTAACCACATACAGCAGTTCAGCAGCATTGTCCATCAGATATGTTTTGAGAAGTGCCACAAGTCGCGCTTCAAGATGTCCCAAGCTTACTCATACTGCTTCCAGATAGCAGCCAAATTCAAATTCAAATTCCAGCAGAGAGTATTTCAGAGGAGTTTTTTTCCTTATATTTCAAGTGAAAAATCTTGTTGTTCTCAGGAATGAAACTGTCAGCAGAGAGTAAGTCTCACAGCCAGAGCTGTGGCAGCACTCACGTTTTTATTAAGACACTCGTGGATATAGGAGATGGACAAAGGGGAGTGTTGTTTTTTGTTTGCTTAGAAAGCTCATCCTCTTGGAAACCTGTGATTATGTAAAAATCTCACCTTTCAAAAGATAAAAAAGAAAGAAGGAAGAAAGAAGAAAAAGAACAGAGGGGGAGCAAAAGTTTCCAGTCCTCCCAATTGTGAAGAAAAGCTTAAAATGCAGTGACTAGATTGCAAGCAAAAGGTGAAAGTTAAGCGATAAAAGAAAAACTGCACCTTAATATAGCAATACTGTGATACAAGAGTCTGCGTTGGGGTTTTTTTTTCATAATCCTCTCATACACAAGGCTGTCAGTGCTGCACGTTGCATCACAGGCCCACAAGGTAATCATTTTTTGGTTTATATAAAAAAAAAGAAAAAAAAGAAAACATTCTGGGAGAAAGACCAAGTTGAAAAGCACAGCACCTCTAGAAACGTCTCCTTGCAATTACAAAGTAATGGGAACTAGGCGACTTGCGAATACGACTGTTTGCTAAACAGCCCACACGTTCCTGCTTGGAAAGCAGATAGGAACACAGCCCACAGCAGCGATCAGTGGGCCCTCGCGGCCGCTGGAAAACTGTAGAGGCAGTTCACAACTACCTGTAACTGCTGGTAAGGGCAGTCTTGACTCCTCTCTTGCAGGGCAAACCTGTAAAGACATTTTTTTGCAAAGCTTGTGCAAACTGCACACCCAAAGACAACGCATGGGGGGGTCACCACCACTCAAACACACAGCAGCAGCCCTCCGCCTCCAGGCGGATGGTGTGTACAGCACGCTCCGGGGGCTGCCCGTGCAGTCAAAGGAGATTTGTGGTTTTGCCAGGTAAAACAGAGACAGCGGTACCCCACCATCTACAAGCAGACCCAGGTGCCCATCTACAGGCACCTTTGCTAGGTAGTTTCCTTCACGACACCTCAAGGAAGAGCCAGAATTACCCACATCCAGCCTCCAAATCAGCTGACTCCAAACCTGACGTGCAACTGTGTAAATAGGCCCTTCCCACATTGAAACAGTTAGGTCAGTAAAAATAAACCCTTTAAAAGTCCATCCAATACATCCCTTACAGCAATGTTTCTCAAGCTTCTCTAATTACCAAAGAGCCAATGAAACTTTTTGGAAGAAAAAATCCACAGGCAATGCTGTACCCATCGATCTGCACCTATGAGATGGTTTTGCATGCAGCCGGCGCATCACTGGTTGCTGCTAACTGTGGGGTGTCACTTTGTATGCCTTTAAGATTGCTTTGATTTTCACTTCCAACTCCCACTGCTATACAGATCACCTTCCCATGGTTTATGGACCACCTGTGGGCTGTAGACCATTGATTGAATAACACCAATTGCCACAGATGGTCACTTAAAAACTTAGATCAACAGCTGACACAGAAATAATCCATCCATTAAAGAAGATGAAACAAGGATGCAGTACCAGATTTCATAGCCCTGGAGATTCAAATATTGATTAACAGTAAACTTATCGGTGAAAATGGCAGAAATACTTCCTCTTGAGAAATGGCTTCTATTACAACTTGTTGTTGATAGGGATTAATTCACAGGAACAAAACGACAAACTAGCGAAGAGAACAAAGCACCCGCATGCCATTTCCCGTGCAACACAGTTGCTCTGGGAGGGAGCATAACACTGAAATCTGTGCTTTTTTACAAGCCCTGTAAACACAACAGACTGATGATTTACCTGCAAAATTCTGCTTCTGGCATTCTATGGGTCTTATAAATCAAAAAGCTCCATTAGCGCCAAATATTGCCAGCAGGTTCTTGAAGGCAAAAGCTTTTCCCTAGCGCTAGTGGCTGCAAGGTTAACAGCTTGCCGCGAGCAGGGCTGCCTCTCGGACCGAGCTTGTTTCACGATGCCTGGCTGCATGGTTGCCCTGCTGTGACACAGACCGTGGCACCACAGTAATTTTTTATGAAGCCTTTTTTATGAGCCAGCAAAGGCCGGTCCCACTGGCACGAAGAGGTGAGGTAAGAACAGCTGCAGTGTTTTGGGGCAGGGTCGGACCAGCCCAGCGCCGCCTCTTTGGCAGCCGCTGTCAGCACGTAGGGAAGAATAAGAACAAGACACGCATATACAACGCTTTTCCCAATGTTCAACCCACCTGGCTGACGGGCTATGCAGAAGTGGAACAAAATAGAATTCCAGTTTAGATGAAAAAGAAAACTTTCAAAATAAGTGTAAAACTCAAAACCATCTTTGTTACCTGGAATTGGGATGTATAATTCCCTCAGGAAAAACAACAGCTCCGATGAATGGGCTGTTTATACAACTCCTCCCATTCAGAGGGATCCCAAAAGCTGTTCAAGGGAAGTTCAGGAAAATGTCATGTAACTGTAGTGAAATATGACAGTTGTTTAATAGCCCTGCAGACACATATTTGTTTCTCTACCTCCTGTATTAATTCAGATCTATGCCAGATTGTACCAGTGAGATCTGGCGTGCTGAACTTTAGCTCACCCTTTGGACAGACTCTCAGACTGGTCTCCACCTTTAGACAGGCGAGTGGAAACTGGGTGCAAGAAAAGTTTCTGCTCATGAAAGCCTAATCAATTCAAAAGATAGCATCAGATGTGGGACTTTACCTCAGTCTCCCCCGCATGCATACTCTGCGCAGCAAATGGCAACTTATTTACAGAGCTGCAGAAGGTGGTTCCCATAATGACCCTGTGGAATAGATTTTGCTCTCCCACTTTGTTGGGCAGGTAATGGGATGGGTTCAAAATGAGTATGGAAGCAGCAACATAGGTACAATCAGCCCTGAATCAGCAGGCAGACCTGAGGTTAACTACCTTCTAGGGGAGGTATTTTAAGACATATTGAACACTCTCATTTCTGCCAAAGTCACACCGATGAACTCAGCTGAGAAAAAAAAAAAATCAGATTATGAATGTGCAGAGGGCACATAACACAGATGTTAGCAATATACAACATTTCAACCTTCACTGAAAGAAATACAAGCACGGAAAAGAGCACTCCACCTTCAAATCTCACCCGTGACATCGCAGTATGCTGCCTCCAGCGCCTAAAGAAATAAGGACAGGAGCGCACTTAATTCAAGCTATCCAGCAGCTTAGTGAAGGAACCAAAGTGAGATAAAAAGCAGCTAAGCCTGTCATAAATCGTAAAACTGCAATACTTAGAGAAAAATAATGTCATTCTGCCTTTTAAACTTCCTTACTAGGATGAGAAAGATCAGGAGCTAGGAGTTCACACTGTGATACAGAACATGCTTCGTGGTGTACGCCTCCCAGGACCTCCTCAAATATTTGAGTGTACATGCACTTTAAAGAAAACACGAATTTCCAACTAAGAAACAACGTGAAAATCTGAAGCAGGAAGGAGAAAGCATTGCCTGGCTTTTCACATTTTCCAGGTTGAAATAAACTCGTGACTCAAGGATAGCTTTTATATCTTCTCCAGAGGCAACAGGATTTTAGTTCTGCTTGAATTTGCGTTACCTGGGATGTAACTCAGTGGGACTATGACCAAAACCAAGTTACAGTATGCTTGTATGTGTGGAAAGAGAGTGAATGCTACCATGACAAGAACACAATACAGCCACAAATGCACCATATGGAAACTCAGCAGCCTCTGACTTTAATGGGAGGCTACAGTTCTTTTTCACATAAAAATTATATCGCATCAGTGCCTGCTAGCAACACCCTGGGACTGGACAGGTTTGTGGTGATGTTTTATAACACCAAAAATTAAAAAATCAATTTAGTTTTTGCTGCGAAACGAAAGCAACTGTTGGTTCAGGCAATTCTAAAAACCACCCCCTTCACCTCAGTGCAGCCCTAAAGCTTAGAGAGAGTACACACAGATGGGAAAAAAAAGAAAAAAAAAAAAGAGAGAGAAAAATGTGGAAGAAAAAAAATACAACTGAAAAGTCTAAATGTTCTTCTTATATTTCACCTTTCCTACATACTGTACCTGTCAACAATGAAAAACATTGCTTTCTTTATGTAATGGAAAAAGCCTGCCCAAAACGTCAAGCCAGAACTGTTAATATCTTATCACAAAGAAATGGAGTGAAGTGGCTTTGCTGTCATCCCAATCGCCCCATGTCCAGACTGGGAGCTGCTAAAAGCTCCACTCCTTTTGGAGGGTGTGTTAAGAGCAGCTCTTCAGCACAGGGGTTCATGGCAGGACCTGGCCCCTGGGAGTTGCCCTCTTTCAGCATGTGGCCTTAAAAATCCTTTTGCTATTAGAGGGGGTCAGACCATGGGGAGAAGAAAAGGATGACAAGAAAGACTTCTCAGCTCCTTAAGGAGCTACAGTTTAGATCTTTGTTTTCACCTATCACACAGCCAGATTTGGCACATGGATAGCAAACCTATGCACTTCTCTTTCTCAAGAGGCAAGTTAAATTTTCTTTCAATTTTCTTTCAGCCAATCTCTAAAAATTAAGTACATTTTACTTCAAGTACAAGAAACTTCCCTGCTTTGGGGAGTCACTGATTTAAGCAGGTTTCAGTCTGAGCCCAAGAGGAAATGGCTGCCAGCCTGGCCCAGGGACTGGAGGGCAGGATGTGTCCTCTTAGCACATCACTTGCCTCTGAGCATCTCCTCCTACTTCACATCTGCCTTTCCTTTTAATGCATCATGGTCTTCATGACAGAAAGATAACCAGTCATTTCTGGTTAACACCCTTCTGAGACGAGTCACCTGTTTGCAGGCTCATGTTTTCCCTTCCACGTTGAACACTATAACTCTAGCTAGCCTATCGTACCTTCAGGAAGAGAAGCCTCCATTTTGCTTATGTTTCTTTGCTTCTTTCCTAACAGCAACTACATTTTCCTCTTTGAAACACCCATCCTTGGAAAGAACCTCAAAACCAATATCCCCTGGCACAGTGTTGGAGCTGCTATTAAGGAGGAGCGGGGGGGGGGGACGGAAATACAGCAGGCACCTGTCAAAATTATCCTCCCATAACATATCATCTGAGGAACTGACAGCTTCCCTTCCCATTCCTCCACCCCCAATAGAAAAAAACAAATAAAAATGTTGGTCTGCAAAGAGGTAATACAGCAAGAATTAAAACAAATGGCTGCAGTATGGGTTATCAAGCAGGCATCTGACTGGGAAATATGCATTACATTTGTTACCTGTTGAGGGGCTGCCTGCCGTGCTTCAGCGATGCAGGGTCCACTGGGGTTCCTAAGCATTAGTGACCTCTCAGCTACTGGCAGATAGCCCAGGGGAGAAAAGATACGATAATGCGGCAGTGTCCATACTACTTCAGCACTTCACTGAATAATCTGCTCAGGTGGGGAGGTTGTTTGCCTCTGATCTACCCCACTACACTGAATGCATACCCTTCTCTCGCTTAGTTACTCGCCAAATCCAGGAACAAATACTGCTAACACAACATCATTAGCCTCAGATAGATGCCTGCCCAACATAAACCACATTTATATTAAGGATGTCTTTTATTATCCTTGTGCTAGCAGTAGAAGTATTCACAGATTTTCCAGCAAAAAACAGATTTTTACACTATCAAGATATTTTGCAAGAGAAAACGTTTTTAATTTTTTTTTTTAAAGACTATCCATTAAGACAATCTATGTAATATTTTGGTGTAGACAGGTCTGTATCAATACAGAAAACATCAGTTTAATGATGGTGACATTAAAAACACGAAGCTTCTTGGGTCCCTTCAGGACAATGAAGTATTTCTATTTAGACCAAAGAAAATGAAACAAAATATTGCAGAACTTCTGAATTCTTTTTTTCTTTTCTGTTCTGATTTTCTTTCTCCTGTTCTGATTTACCCCTAGTAAATTCTAATTTATTTTCTTGTTTTGGTCAGCAGGACCTGTCAAAATGCTGGATTTCTGTACTGGAATGGACAGTCCAATCTTCAAACAGTTTGAATTAGTGTCAATCCGATTCCAGAGCCTGCCAGACTGTACCTTAGCAAAGTCTGAGGTATTGTATCCACCAGAGACCATTCTCAATAGGCAGTTTGGGTAGGGTGATCTCTTTTGAAGAAAATAGAATTTGCCAAATGGATAATAACCTGCATCACCCAACCTCAGTAGAAAATTGTCCCTGTCCTCTTCTGTTTAGTCACACAGGTGTAGCCCAAGTATCTTATCCAACCTGTAGTTGGGCAGGCTGCCCTTCTTCTTCCCAGCAATAGACGAAGTGCAATTTCCATGCCCTACTGAGACACTCTCTACATACAAATGTGATGTTGCATCTCACATCTAGATGCATTTCAGTGATGGAGAATTGATCCCCATCTTTAGTTTTTAGAATCAGCTCTGTCTTTGAAGCACTTGGAGGTGAAGCTGTTACCACTGTTATTATTATCACTGCTACATAAATTAATAATAATGGAAGCAAGCAGCAGCAAAATTAAACCCGTAAATTACAAGTCTAAGCTAAAAGTCAGCAGCTAATTCCTGTTTCTGCTCAGCCTCCTGCACTTTATCTTAAAGGCAATCCCACATATAGATAGCATTTTAAGCTATATCACAGCAAAGGATAAATATTTCCCCAGTACCTTGACTAGATTAACCTTAGCCAACAGACTGAAACTGCTCTTTCCACTGCCAACATTAATCATAGATTTCAGCTGTTGTTCTGCATAAATCTCATGGAGACCTTCATGCTTTACATTAAATTAGTGGGATTAACAATGCAGTGAATATGTTTATGTCTGGCAACATTGGGAAACTCTGGGAACCTTCCCTGTATTTAGCTTCATCAAAGTGCATTTGAACAGCTAGTGCTGTACACTTGGTATCTCTCTGGTTATAATTTGCCAGACGGATCCAGCAAGATGACACCAGAGAGGTGTTAGTTATTCCATGCAACAGTGACCTCAGATGAACATTGTGCTTCATTATCTCACATTATTTCCCTGTTATGAAGTTTGATGGCATTTTCATTTGGATCAGTAAAGTAATGTCCTGAGGAAGAAGATAAATATGTAGGCTTGGTTTTCTCCAGTGTTTTATAATGCACTGAAATGCACATGTATACACACCTTTTTTTTTTTTCCCTATATACTGCCTTCTGTATTTCTTTTTTCTCCTTTAAATAGGAGGAAGTTCACCTCCTAGCCAAGATAACAGTTAACTTCGCAAAAATGCTCTGTAGACTGATCTCACTGTGTTGTTTACCTTGCTCGAGATCTTCTCTCAAGAACGCCATCATCATAAAGCACACAAATACGAGATTACAAATAATACAAACAATAGCAGTTGTTTCTCAGGTTTGTCATGCTCTGCTTACAAAAACACCATGTAATTGCAAATTAGAAAAAAATGTGTCTTTTTGCCCTTGTATTTCTTAGTCTTTCTCAACCATGCCTTGTTAAACTGCAAATTCCGCTGTGTCAATACACCCTCAGTTACACTCTGCGTTGGTATAAATCAGAGCAGTAAAATCAGGCTCATGTACATCAGCCATAGTCTTGGCCTAGTGAGTTACAGAGGCTTCTCTCTTACCCCAGGAGGGCTGAATCTAATTGACATAGCTTCCTCCTACAAAATCATTACTGTAATGTTTGCAGCATCCCGCATTTGAGTCTTGTCATTCCACTTTCACATTGGGGTCTGTCACTGAACCACATTAAATTAACCTCCAGGACACTAAAGCAACTTAAAGAAACCACTTCTCTTCCTCCTGAAATAGAGTAAGATGAGCTTTTGCAACATCTCTGCAGGCGTATGTACAATGTCTTCCAAATGCATGTCTGCCCATTAAGTTTCAACCATACATTTTACGATGCCAAGCACACAAAAAAATCCTCAGCAGTAGGCTCTGAAGATCATGATGTTCTCTGAACTACAGCACAAAAAAAAGTAGTTTTCTGTTAGCAATCTAAGGAGGATGTAAACTGGCATTCTCACTCTGAAGTGTAAATTGTGCTTGCATACGCAAAAGGCCTGTAACTGTTATGGTAGGACATTAAAGGATGTAGGTCCAAGATCACAGTAGACCATAAATAAAGAGTGCTCCATAAATTTTATTTTGGAAATGGAAAGAGGACGGGAACTGCTCAGTGAGTTGGAAATTTCAGGACTTGGAAAAAACATATTTCAAAAGAAGCATAATCACTGTGTTGTTGAACACAAGATAAGGAACATGGAAATTGTTTCTTGCAACAAGAGGAGTTTCTATGCAACAGAAGATTCAGTAAATATGTAAACTGGGTTGCATTACGCTGGACTGTCCCTAGGACCTTCGTTAAGAGCTGCATTCTTGTCCTTTCACCAAGCAGGATCATCTTTTAGGAACTATGTCTTATCCTCTAACAGCAAGATATGCGATGCTGATTTACACAAAAAGATCACTACTATTTAAGCAGTTGTAATGGATCACCCGTAGGAAGGCAAACGAAGACTTCTGGTTGTCATCCTCTGCTGTACAGCTCCATTTAAGAAAGGAACAACAAAGAATGAGGTGTGGAAATATTCCTAAGCCTCGCACTCTGTGGCACAAGGGTTCAGGAGCCTCACACACCATTTTGGAAATGTAAAAATATCAAGAAAAGTTTATTTCTATATGGACACAAGATTTACCTTAATAGATACTTTTAAAGAAATCAAAGCAGCGCTATGGCTTAAGTGAAGGGAAAAGTTTTAAGTGAAGGGAAAAGTAGAATTATATTTTAAAATACCATATCAATAATTTCAATATAATACTTCTTAATACTAAGTGCATAGTTTGCTTTCCCAGAATGTTCTTTTACCACACTTCTTGTAAGCTGCCCTTTCTCCTTACACTTCCATAGTTTTTCCTTAAATCATAGCCAGGCAAACACCTAAAAACTAGAAACCTTGAGTCTCTCCAATGGTACCAATATTTCCCATTTAAATTTGGAAAATGAGGTGGGGGGAATAAAAACAAAACCAACCCCAATCACTGCTTAACAAGCCCTTCTCCTGAGGTGTGAAATCTAGCACACAGGGCTCTTCTATTCTTTTTAATCTTCTGATTGTAGGTGTGTCGTGGTTTAACCCGGCTGGCAACTAAGCACCACGCAGCCGCTCGCTCACTCCCTCCCACCCCCTCAGTGGGATGGGGGAGAGAATCGGAGAAAAGAAAAAAAAAGTAAGACCCGTGGGTTGAGATAGAGACAGTTTAATAAGAAAGAATAATAATAATAATAATAATGGTAAGAAAATATACAGAATATATAAAACAAGTGATGCACAATGCAATTGCTCACCACCTGCTGACCGATGCCCAGCCCATCCCGAGCAGCCCCCCCGATCCCCCCCCCCCGACCAAACCGACCGACTAACCCCCCACATGATGTTATATGGTATGGAATAGCTCTTTGGACAGTTTGGGTCCTAGCTGTGCTGTACTCCCAGCTTGTTATGCACCTGGCCGAGCAGGAGAAGCTCAAAAAAGTCCTTGAGCAGTCTGAGCACTGCTTGGCAACAACTAAAAACATCAGTGTGTTATCAACATTCTTCTAGTACTAAATCCAAAGCACAGCACTATGCTAGCTTCTGTGAAGAAAAATTAACTCTATCCCAGCCAAAACCAGGACAAGGTGAAAAAAAGGAGTTAGATCCATGAAAGAGCTTGCCTTTAGAACAATAAATAGGAACACCTAACATTTTTTGAAGGATGAAGACACTGTGTATAAGATTTTTTTCTTCCTGAAAGCAGTATGAGTTGCTACACCTTGAAAAGTAACAAAGAAGGGAAGAAATAAATAAGTGGTTCAGACAATGCAAACCACAGAGAGGAAAATTAACCTATTACAGGATTTCCTTTCAAAACTTCTGCACACTGCGAGGTCTGCATAGTAAGTTACACTAGGATGTACATTCACTGTTTAGTCTTCAGCAAAGATGAGCTCATTTTCTGCCAAACAGAAGAGGACTGTGCAAATGTACAAATTTATTTTCTAATAGAGAAGGACACTGATACATCCTCAACTGCATCTGCATCCATACCATAGTCTCATGCACATTCGAACTCATCAGGTTTCTGCAGTACAGCGTTAATGAACACCTGAATGGTAGCCATGCTGAGAAAACACAGCATAAAGACACCAGTTATTTAAAACACCACTAAATCAACACATTATGACTAAAAGAATATGCAGCAATTCTGCAGGCTCCCAGATCTTTTATTACATGATATTCTTGGAGAGTCTTAGATTAGCATTCTTAGAGAGTCTGATTTCCCTCTCTGTTGGTGTTCACATGACTTATTGAGGAATGAATTGAGCCAAATTCCTTATTCTTGATTACAGCACAAGTCAGAAAGAGACAAAACGCACACATTTTAACCAGTAAAGCATAGTCTGAGGAAGTCAAGTCCCATTTAAGCAGAGCATGCCAATAGAAGGTCTCCAGGGTTACGTCAAAGGTACACATGCTGATTCTGGAAGTCTAATTAACCTGGGTGTGTATTTGAAAATACATCCTAGCAGATATACTAGTGGAAAGCAGACACTTGGAGGAGGCAGTGCAGTTGCAGGGTACAAATGACTTAAGGATGGAGTGAGAAGCACTGGTAAAAGAAAAGTGCTAGTGCTATGTTTTAAAGAAAGGTTAGAACCCAATAGGGACAATGAGTTGCTATTGATCATCTGAATATCTACATGGACTGAAATTCTCACACATTAGAGTGTTAGATCTGGGTTATCAAGAACATGACCAAGCAATGTTATCATTTCATGCAACAGTAGATAAGGCAGCAAAAATGATCCATGAGTAGAAAACACAGAGACACCTCTGTCACCTTGGAATAGAGAGGGTAACCATCATAGTGACTTAAACTCTGAATTTTAGAAAATAGAAACGCACAATTGCTGGAGTTGGTAGGCAAGGTACCTAACACACAGACACCATGCTTGCTTTAGACTTAAGCAGCGCTCAGGATGAAAACACTGCTACTGAGGAGCTGCTCTGCAACACTGGCCACACAACACTGAAATGCAACACTTCAAGTGCAGAGCTACACACACGCACAAAGAAAAAAATGCTCCTTTAAAGCAGAGCTTAATTTCAAAAAGAGGAAATATATGGAAATTAGGACTTTTAGATAGAAATTAAAAGTAACAACAGGATAAATTATTTTATGCACCACAGAGGTATTTTAAAGTTGTCATATTAGAAATTCAAAATAAATACATGCCACTTATTTTGAAAACAAATTTCTTTAAAATAAAAGAAATAAAAACAATCTGGTAAAACAAGAGACTAAAAGAAGTGACCTGAAGTAAGAAGGCTTAAAAGGAAAGGGCTCTGTAATACAGAATACGAGCATTATGTAGAACTTAAAAAAAAAAAGTAATTTGATAAAAGGCGTAAAAACTAGGAATAGATACCTTTTTAAACATGTGATAGGAAGAAAACCTGAGAAAAAGTCTGCAAGACAGCCTTAAAGAAGGCAAGGCCACAGCTGAGATGTTAAATGAATTCTTTGTATCAGAGCCGAGTAGGATACAGCTTAGCATATTTCCAATTGTAAGCTCGCTCTTTTGGGGGAATGGGTGAGAAAAAGTATTTGAAATCAAAGTACTGAATTAACATATAAAATGAACAGAAGCAATCCACTAAGCTCAGTTAATATTCTTCCACAAGGAAATTCAACATAAAATTGCTCAACTGTTAGCTGTGGTATCTGTCCATCCTATCAAGGAAATAGACTTCATTACCAGAGAAGCAGAAGGTGGCAAACGCAGCACCATTTTTTTAAAGGGCTTTAAGACAGGTCTGGGTAGCCACATACAAACAAATCCATAAATCAGTAGAAATTATTTTTAAAAATCAGAATAAGCAAACAGGCAGATCGTTAAATAATGACTAAAAGAGGTCTTGTGGGTTTGGAGGGAAGACAGACCTCACAAGTTTATTAGTAGTCTTCAAAGGAATCAATTAATGTATTGATAATGATGGTATAATTGGTACTATGATCTTGCACTTTCATCAAGTTTTTGTTGAAAATCACTGAAAGACAAAAAACAAACAATCCAAGCTGATATATGACAAAAGGGAACGTGCCTTTATGGGTTCACAATTTATGAAAGAATAGGAAAGAAAGGTTGGGAAGAAAATTACCAGTGGGTACTGGTGGATCTAGTCTGATTTATGCCATTTCCGGACTTCACAAATGCCATATAGAAGAAAACACAGAATATAGAAAACGGACACAACTTCATGGTAACATGAAATTTGGTAGGTTGTAAAAATAAAGACTGACTGTGAAAAGCTGCACAAGGATCTGATGATACAGAATGATCAGGCACTAAAATGGAAAATTAATAGTGTCAACAAACGTGAAGTATGACAGCACACAGACAAAATCATCTTCACCCCCCCCGCAAAATATGTTGTAAATCTGCTACCATCACTAAGGCATCTTGAAGCCTTGAAAACCGCTGGATACAAGCATCAGTTCTGGACTCAGACATGGCCAAAAACCCAAAGAGAATATTTGGAATTACTAGAAAAAGTAGAGAACAACCCAACCATAAAGCATCACTATGACATTATATATTAAACAGCTATGTGACCGCAACTTGAGAACTGTGGAGCTTTTGTCTCTCCATCTGACAAAGATATAGTTGAATTGGAAAAAATATAGAAAACAGCAAGAAGGTAGGGCAGAGGTATAAAACATCTTTAGAATCTGAAAATATTTCAGCAGACCTGGATTTTTCAGCCTGAAAAATGACGTTTGAAGTGGAATGCAACACACGGCTATAAAATAATGAATGGCAGACTTAGCAGGAGATTGGGGAAGTATTATTCATGTTTACTAGCACATGAAAGCTAAACAACTAACAGCATTTTCAGACAACTTGTGGACCCAGCAGCTTTCATTTTGCTGGGGATTCCTGGACATGTCTCTTCTAGTCAGATTTTTAGGTCTGCCTACATGGAACGTCAAATCTACTGCTAAATGCTACTGATCTCTTCACCAACCCTCTAAAGAAAAAAAAGACCACAGAAACTACAAAACTAATAAAACATGTAAGCTCTTAGATAAAGATGGGTATATTGAGATTTTTTATATTTATTGTCTCAGATCATTTACTGACAAAAAGGTTGAAAAACAACAACTCCTTTTCCCCAGTGAAAAAGATTAAGAAAATTTCTTATTTGAAGCTTCTGACATTTCATAGGAAATTGTGCATTAAAAAAACCCAAACAAGTAATCTTATTTCTGGACTATTTATTCATTGGCTTATTTTCCAACAACTATACTGAACAGAAAAAATCTGAAAACCAATAAAAATTTAATTTGATTTCTAAGTTTCTCTTTGAAAAATGTCACTGAAAACGTTCCTTTCCTTTGAACAAAAAAATGGTACTGACATAGATCGTTTTTCAAAAGGAAAATTACTCCATAAATTGACAAGTCAGAACCTGGGATAGTAACTGCAAAACTATTTGGAAATCAGATACAACTTCGCACCACAAGCCCATTGGTTTCCTTCCACTCCTTCCTAGCTGACCATCCTTACAATCTCTGACACACTTAGGAAGTGTCAGTAGCTACATGGGCTTCTACACTACTGGATAAACGAGCTTATTTTAAGGACATCCCAATTTCTCTAAATATATTCATTGCTTCAAATGGGCATTTCTGCCTCAAATTAATCCAAAATTGAAGTACTAAAGAATCGAGCAGAAAAATATCACTTGAATATTTTTACACGGCTTTTACACAGAAATCTCATGTTTTCACTAGTTCTGAAGGTTTTAGGATGCTTCCCCAAGGAGTGGTACATGGCAGACAAGACCAGCCATCTCCCCAGGTTGGCTTCCCAGGCAGGAGCCTGTGAACAGCCTCCACCCACCACTATGGGGACAGACAGGGTTTTCAGGAACCCTCAGTAGAACTGGGACACAGCACAGCTGTTGTCACAATCACAACTTCACATTAACCCGAACCCCTTGTAGACTAGGTGTATCCCCACAACCTGAGCTCACAGCACGTATACGGAACTCACTCGGTTGCTGAAGGAAGCAGCCAGTGGCGGAGGTGCCCCCAACCCCCGGGGTGTATCAGCCGCACTATCCCAGCCCATGCCCCATGTGCAACCCACTGCTGCACGCTGTTACCAGCATCACGCGATATGTTCTTACATCACATCAGCCACCCTGACTGGCCTGGGCGCCCAGGATCCCTTTAATGCAGAAGCAGGTACATGACCAGCCTGCCCCCAGCCAAGGGCCACCAGACCCACAAGATGATGCAACAGGAGTGTGGAGTAGGGGGCACAGCTCACAGCACCCTATATATTGCCTAATTAACAAGTGAATAAGTCTTGCTTGTCTGCATTTGCCCTTGACTAGATTGATGCTACAAAAGCAGCCCTTTCTTTAGCACATCTAATTTATGTCATTGTTCTGCCATGGCTTAGGCAGGGCAAAACAAGCTCAGCTGCATCCCAGCAAGGACAATCACTTATTTATCTTCCCCTCTGTCTCCAAGCCAAAGGGCTTTATCACAGCCACTGGAAAGTACCACGCTTGGCAGCTCGCAGGGATATGCTGTTCAGTGCTGAGTTTCTCCAAGGTTCACGGTTCAAACGGTCTTTCCAGTTCCAAATCCAAACAGATGGGGAGGGGCGCAGTGGGGAATACCCTGGTCTCCAGGCCCAACAGCTAAGGGCTTTCCCTTACCCTGTGGAGAGCAACTGGAAGAAATCAGGAGGGCCAGGACTCACTCCTAACCTTAATGAGAGCTACTGTTATCTACCGAAGAAAAACAGAACTGAACACTTTAAACAGATGAACTACTATTCTTTTTTTCTTTTTCTTTTTTTTTTTTAAAGACATGGTTTATTTCTAAGGTCACCCTTGGCACTAGTTTTCACACAGGTCAAATATCGCAAAGTACACACCATTACCACAACCGCCCAAGGCACAATCAGATCACGCTGAATAAAAACTTCTTCAAGCATCTTCAGACATTGCACATGGCAAGTTCCAAGCTTGGTACTTAGGACAACGTGTGAGCTGATACGCATCCCAATCTAGACAAAACAAATGAGAGCACAGAGCCAGGGAGACCTACCAGTGAGCTCTGCCATATCAAAATGAAAATTAATTTGAGCTGCAAGGACTTTGGGTCCCACTGACTATCAAATGTTACAAACTCCTTTGGTTGTTGGAGACTAGCCTGATCTGTGCCCTAGAGATCCCATTCATGATGTATTAATTTCTCTTGTATGAGTTCTGTGAGCTTTGTTAAATCATTCTTCACCCAAACTACCATAAAAATAAGAGATCAATGGCCTCCTAGACAAATAGAAAAACTGTGAGTTTTGCCAGCTGAGTTGGAGATCTCTTTAAAGGAGAGACAGTATGATCTGTTTGGTTTAGCACTCCATTTTCTGATTCTTTACAAAAACCTAATCTCAAATAAAAGATCCACCAGCAACTTTGCAAACCATCCAAATTTACCACTCATACAATCTACAATTCTAAAATAGATTAAAGGGGCATGAGCAATCAACCTTGTTAATTACCTTCAATCAATTAAACCAGAATTCTGTTACTATAAGCAGGAATTTTTTTATTTTTTTTTTAAACTCAGAAGTAAAATGTTTTCATTACGTGAAACACCCTAAAATACTCAATCTTCTATTAGGATAAACCTTTTTAAAAAAAAAAAATTTAGCCCATATAATCCAAAGGGATTGAGAAGTGAAAGAATCAAAGAAAAAAGGCAGGGCAATGAGAATGTTTAAAACTGGACTCAAGACTTTTCATTCATATGATTCTATACATCCTCAGGTTTTTTTATGACATTGTCTTCATTTCCACAACTTTGTTTGACTAACACACACTCATACAGCACTGGTGTAAGCAAACAGTTCTCTATGTTGGCCCAAGGAACTGGAAGGGGCTGTAGCATGACCTACTGTTTACTTGTTAGGTTGATGCTATATTGGTTTTCAAATACGCACTTGGACTCCTACAAAAGGCTAACAGTGCTATAAACAAACCCAGATGGCATTGTTTTGACATATGTAAAGTCTTGAATCTGCCATCAGAGTGATGTGAGAAGTCTCTAGCTTTCCACCATCCAATTAAATAAAAATAGTCTATTTTTAATACGTAGGCAGATGTGTGCACAGCTATCACCAGCGAGATCTCCAGGGCATTTTATACTCTCTCCAAAGATCTAGAAACCCTAAAGTTTAAGTCACTTTAAACAACAGGCATGAATCTCTAGGAAAGAATACTGGGGAAGAGAAGGCTTCTTCCCATCACTAATTTCTCAAAGTGTGATATACTGGTTTTGTTCTCGAGCACTAAACACTCCTAACAGCCAGTTGCAGTCCTGAGCTTGATGGATTGAGACTGGTTTGAATCACCTGATTCTTTCCCACCATTTTTTTTTCCTACTCTGATGATTTTACAAGGCAGTTTAACAAAATCTACAGCAAATCAGCAAAGCAAAATTACTTTCAAATAATTCCTGCAGAGTTTTTCTCTGCCCTAGCAATGTCATCTTAGTAAAATCCCTATTTGCTAGTGAAATGTGCTTGAATGTTTGCACCTCTCAATCAAAGGAGCGACTGTTGGGACTTCACATTACCAAACCCACCCCTCGGCTTCCCAAGGCATCCCGTGTTTCCTTGGTACAACAGTCTGACATTTTCAGTCCTCAAATTCCAGGCTGTTTGGGACAGACCCCCATGCAGGAATGTGTCCTGTAGCAGTATGTGCAAATATACACATGCTTGCATCCCCTTTCTGGGAACTCGCAGAAGCCCTAGTGTTGAAGGACCCGTAACAATTAGGATAATTGACATTACGTCCTATTGCTCCTTCCTTCTAATCTGGCAGAAAAATCATCTGGTCCCAGAAGCAGTTAATAATACAACACTACAAAGTGATTTGTGTCTGCAATAATATATTTCCTCAATGCATCATGGGAAGAATGTGTTTAATTGAATTACATAAGTGGGAAGGTTTTTTCATTTGTTTGATTTTTAGCCTTTCACATTTTTTCTGTGTTTGCTTGTGCTTGTTAGTTTTAAATATTGGATGAAGGAAACAAATTAAACAAGAAAAAAGAGTGAAATAAGGAAACACTGATGTTGGAAGAAGAATATCAAGTTTCTAGCTATTCAACCATTTACCCCAGATGATATGACAGCGCACTCATAAGCATTTTACTAGAATGCAGAAACCCCAAACCAGAAGTCAGATTGCATTCTGCCAGGAATTTCAAGGACGATCCTTCCCCACAAAATGCTCCCAGTCCTCATCAAGACAAAAGCTTGGCTGCAGACTGTTCTCATCCTTGTTGTTATAATGGGTCACTAAACCACAGAGAAACCTGCCCAAGGTGAGGACAGAAGCCTGTAGCAGGCTGTAAAAATCAATTCTTTATCTCAAATCGCAACCTACTTATTTAAATAAAAATGAAAACCAGAGTGTATTTTTAAATGTCTCCTTAAGAGGAACATAATTCAAAATTAAACATTTTGGAAGCTGAGAAAGTGAAACTCGTATCTCTGATCAGGGTTCCTCGCCTCCAAAATCAGGAAGGATTGGGCAGTGGCAGCTTGCCTCAAGTCCCAGCCCCTGTAAAACCTAACAGGCAGCATCTCTTTATGTCAGCATACCAGTGGGGATGACAGCTAATTTTAATTCACTTTGAACTTGAACATAGGGTTACAGCAAGAGGAAAGTTTGGAGAAAAAAATTGTTTAGTCTCCACTTCTCCCTTGAGACCCGTACTTGCTATTTACACTTGCCTGCCACTCAGTGCATCATTAGCAGCAGATGCTTCTAGAACAATGGTACGCAACCTATTTCTGCTGAAGGTACTAATGAGGGTACTTGCAAATAACTGTAGAAGTTTTGCAACTCCACTGAAACCAGAAGGTGAATACTGAAATACATCTTAATATAGACAGGGTAGAGACATCCTCTGTCTCTTCGTAGCTTAGAATCTCACCAATACCTTGGAATTTGAAGTCATGCAATACCAGAAATTGATATTCTTTGATTTTAAGAAGAAACAATTATACACTGCATGAACCTTAATACAAAGCCTCAGTCAGTGGCTATCGTAACTACATCCAGCCAAAACCATCACAGTGAGGATAGCTTGTTTCTTAAATGTGCTAATGTCAGTAACTGCCCCACTATGAACTCATCAGAACATAATTAATGTCAGCTTGGAACAATGAGCTTATTGTCCTTTTCAGGCTATTGTAACTACCTTTTAATTGCTTTCTATGTTTTGCTGCATGTCCTAGATACGTAAGGAGAATAGGAAGTCTGTTATCTATTTCAAGAGCTCCTAGAGGAACGGCCATTTCTTGTATGACAAACTGCACTGTATTCTCCTCAATAGGAATGACAGCACGATATTGTAAAGGATCTGCAGCTTGCCCCCGATCTCAGTCTCATAAATAACTTTCTGAATGCTTGCTTGGAGGGATATGGATCTAACAGGGCCTGAAACATGACCCAGACTGAACAAACCTAGGTACTGATACTGATCCTCAGAAGAAGAGTACAAGGAAGTTCCAAAGGCTTCAGATTTTTTTTTTTGGGGGGGTGGGATGGAGTGTAGTTGGCATCAAAGCTCCAAAATTCCTAGCTGTGAGAAACTTACCTAGTATATACCGAGGAGTCAAAAACCTGCACTGAGGAATAAAAGTCTGCCCTACTATCTACAATGGTATTTTAAGGTCACTGAAAATTCTGCCATCAGGCTCTCTAATGAAGTCCAACTGCACCATTATCAAATGCTGGAATTATGAAAGCCATTTCATAATTACTTGCAACAACCACTGTTAAGGCTGTTTATGCATTTACTATGCCACTGACTTGTCTCAACCGTGCCGACCCAGTGCTCCTCCACCAGCCCCTCAGGAAGGCTCTGCCAGTCCTTAGCCTTCAGCCTGCTCACTGCAGGAGACTACTGCAACCAACTTGGATTTGCGAGGCAAGATGGGATGAGAAGGAGGAAGAAGCTCTATTCAGCAACAAGCAGCAGCTATAAATGCACGAAGCCAGCTCAGCTCTCAAGGTTTATGCTCCTCTGGATGACAACACACAGAGCCACACTACAACTGCTAAAGATGCATACAACATAACCTTCCGACAACATGATTAAAGAATATCATTAAAATGATTCTCAGCAATACACTGTTTCATCACTGAAATTCTCGTTTCACTGAGACAGTTTAATTCATGCTTGAAGTTTGGTTTGGCGCTGCTACAAACAGAAGACACCACGTGTTGTGGTGGATTCTGGGTGGGTGTTTTATGTGCGTGTGTACACACAAAATGAAAATTGGCTTCACTCACACCTAAACTCTTGTGCCTTCCACTTTATGATTCAGAACTGTATTTCTTCAGTCACAATTGTTACATCTTGGGTGGATGTGGTTGTTAAAGTAACATGCAATTTAAGAAATGGTACTATAATAAAGTAGCCTCCTATTAAAAACAAACAATTCACACTGCAGACAATAAAGATGCTATTGGAGTCTATTTTTAGCAAAGCAGCAATACTGCTGAAATTGGTGCTAGTGGTGTATTAAAATGCACTCAGGTAGGCAGAGGAGACAGACAGCAAATATTTAAAAAAAATAGGACAGCTTAAACCCCATAATGCGCAGAAAGGCAGACGGCTACTATGAGTTTTTCCACAATTGCTTTATCCTCCATTGTCCCTTGAAATAGCGTACAAGAAAATGTATCTAATTTATTGCGGTAATATGACACTTTACACTGAACAGCAACAAAAGTAGAAAGATTCTCTCAGGCTATAGCCTGGCACCAAAATTTCCAAGACAGCAGTCTGCTCGTTTCACCTATCCCACAAACTTCCTTGCTTACATTTTTAAATCTGGAGTCTGTTTCTTGTGTTTCAATGCTAGTGTATCTTAAAGTAACTCTGTTTTGTCCTTAATGACTTGCCAAGTCTGCATAATAGCTCAGCAATGAATACGAAAACATGAATTAGAATTATGCTATTACAGATAGTCGGGAAATCATATTTCCTCACAAGTGATCTCCACTAAGAGCCCAGCCTGTGCTATATGAGTCCGGAGGTACCCACAGAAATTATATCCATTATATGCCCTAGAGCTACTTCTCATTCTGACACTGTAATCACTCAACTCCAGCTCATCTTGGGTCGCACAGAGGGAGGGCTAATTCAGCATTCCTGTGTAGTGTCCTTCCAAACGAATGCCACAAAGTGACATGTTTGGCTATTGCATCTCTAGCCAAGTTCAAGCCATCGCAATCCCACTGAAGTGAGGAATAGAGCACATGAACCTCCAGTGTTTACTGAACTGAACAAATTTGGCTGTCTCTCCCAAAAGCAACATGTTGTTCTTATCAAATGGCATTGTTTTCTCTTTTTTCCCCCTAAAATTAAAATACACATGATTTCTAGTGACAGTGAGAAAAAGCATGTTATAATAGACTCTATATATGACCGATTTTGACATTTGCCAGTTAAGATGCAGTATACAACCAGACTGAAATATTTCAGAACTAGCCATTACAGATATTTAGCAGATTAAATGCTAGGAGGAAAGTTCAGCAGTCCGTAGTTTAACAGACCTGGGCTGCTCATTGGCTCGGCACAGTCTCTCTGGTGACTTACCAAGCTCCTTGGTCCATGTGAATACCTTGTCCTTATCTCAAAATGCTCTACTGACTGCTTGCCCATATTTCCCCTGCTTCTGCATCCCACTTCCCATAACAAAGAAACTTGGTTGCATAAACCATAAGAAATTTCTAGCACACTCCAGCTCCAGGTCCCTGGATTGCGCCACACGGCACACCAGCACCCAACGAGCCACATACTGTTGTTTTGCCACTTAATCCAGACAGTCCCTGGGTCCCAGCTCCACATCTGTCAAATAGGGGTAATAATACTTTGTCAGACTTTTTCACCTACTTACAACTTCTTTTAAGCACAAATCATCTCACTTGATGGATGTTTGTGGTGCATGGCAGCACACAGCTCTGATCTTAGCAGAGAATTCTTTGTATATTTCTATAAAAATGCTATGAAGTAACAGTAATGTAAAAAGACATTATCTCTCTCTCTCTTGCTAGAAAACCATTATCCACAGTCCACCAAGCAATTACCACTAATTGTAGGTGTCAAGAAACTTGAGATCACTGAAAAGTGCTAAAAATTGAAGAAATATTCCATAATTAAATGCACAAATGGTTTCCAAGGTATACAGAAACTGTAATGGCTAAACAGTGGAGGAAATAATGGATAGAGGAGTTGTGAGGATGCTAAGCATTAAGAATATAAACAGCCTGTAAAAGGAAATTAATGGACTGGACAGATTTCAATACCACCCCCTCTCCCCCCCCAAAAAAAACCCAACCAAACATAAAGAAAAATCTCTACTTTTAGAACCTGCTTGGATCTTGCATAATCTTTTTATGGAGGTTATTTTAGGGTAAGTCTTTCACCTATAAATGAAGTGAATCAGCACTGATGATCCCGTGATGCTGCAGTGATGCTATGTTATTTCCTGTCACGTAACATGTTCAAAGAATTAAGCAAACAGGTTCAGACTCCAGCATATCACCTAAAAGACTATTTACTTATTTTAAGTAAACTTCAACTATTTTTTCAGTAGGGCTAAAGAAAATAAATATGTTAGTTCAAATGGCACATGCTTGTTGAAACCTGGCATAACTTTTATTTCTTTGGCAAGATAAATCTGCTGATTACCTGGCTAGAAGTAGAAATTACTAATAAATAGGAGTGCCACATTTCAGTGGACTGAAGTGTAATCCAGAAATCGTTATTATTATTCTCTGTAGCTGCTCCGTGCGCTTTTTATTGAAGGCAGAATTGCTAGCAATTAGCATGCTAAAGTCTCCATCACAGACTAATCCCTTCCTTCCCCAATGGACAGAATTTACTTTTGTAAGGAGGCATCCTAGGGAGGATAAGCAAGGGCACCTCTGAGGATTGCATTCCCTTTTGGATCTGTTCTCCTAGACCTTACCTATAGATACAGATTAGTCAAATGGCTTATCCAACATAATAGATTGCAGGGTTCATAGAGCTGACCAGAAGGAACAACGTCATTTTACTATGGCCGTTTTTATTTCAAAATTATCACCTTGCTTCTGCTGTCTTTTTGAAAACCCTCCGATCAGGTTTTTCAGGAGCATTTACCAATGGTCAGAAAAGGAAAAGCAAGGTGCTCCTGCTTGTGGCACATTTAAAAGCAGCAGATATGGGCCTCTCATCCTGATTTTGAACCACACGAGATTCAATGACACTACACAGTAGGGCTTGTTTATTCCACTTCTTTTTGTGGTGTTTTTTAAGAAAAGCATGGAGACACAGATATCTACATGCATGCACACGCAACCATCTACCATCCTTTGTCAAAAATATTAAGGCTGCCAAGCACATATTTAAAAAACTAGGAAATGTAGGTGTTCAGTGCCATAGACACTACTGCGGACTCTCCCCCTTCTCTCTCTTACATGGTCATTTAACATATTTGGAGGACCCTGGTTTCAGTCAGCAGCGGAGAATGATCCTAGAAAGTTATACTGTTAGATGCAGTTCCTAGGTAAAGCAGGCGTTGTCTCTAACACCTTCATCCTTGCAGCACTTTGGGGGTCAGCAGTAAATGAGTGAGAGGAGAGGAAGCCCAAAAAATTAAGTTTCATTCATAAGGCCTGGGACAATACACTTTAATCCCACTTGCATGTCAGAGACAGCAGGAACTACCAATTATGCAATACTAGTTTTATGGAGACGAACTATAAGTAAAAGACCATAAAGAGTTTTGTTTTAAAAATATTTTTTACATTTAATCAAAAAATGCTGATTTATGGTAAGAATTCCTACAGTCCAGCATGAGAACAAGTCAGAATAACTGATATTTTAGGCCTTTCAACCACAATTTGGGAATTTTAGACTCAAATCCTTATTGACCCTTACTCACATTTGAAATGTGGGCATTTAAATGGAAATGGAAGGACCATCTGGAACCCTGTTTTGAATAGTGCCCTAAGGGATGGAGAGCTGGCTCACTTCTTTTAGTGCTGGTGCCTCCATCCCCTTGCATTAAACACTAATCTTGTTAAGAGATTCATCTGGAAGCGAGAGACACTGGCTCAGTGTTCCCAACCACAGGTCACTTCTCCTGCCTCTCAGGCAACTACTTATATTACTGTGCCATAAGTTATTTGGGTGAGGCCACCTTGTGGAAAGGGTACAGTTGCAGGAAAACCATGCAGATGGAAAAGCCAAGAAGGAGCAAGCATGACTCTCTCCTCATCAGAAAAAGGTTCAGGCCCCAGCTGCCAGGAGCATGCTTGTATACCACTCAGTAATTTTTAAATGCAGAGCAAGTATCCATTCCTGGGAATACAGAAGGTACGTTTATTTTAATAGCTACCTCTCACCATCACCAGGGTTGGTCTTTTGGATTCACAGCAACAATTTTAAATGCATCTCTCTACCATCTCAAAGATAGCAGTTTAGAGCCTTAATGACATGGCTAGGGATGCAACATCTCTCTCTGGTACGAGGCATGTTCTTGCTCTCGCTTGATTTTTTTCTTTAAACAGGTCAAAGTCTTGTTTTCAGCCTATGCTAGGTGGGGGGGAATAAAAATCTATTTAAAATACTGTGATCTGGTTTGCTTCACCAGCTAGTATATGCAATGGAAGTAAATCGAAATTTTTCTTCAAATGCATATACAGTGCTGAAAGAAGGTTTTATTTGCCTTAAAATAAGCTTCCAAATTAATGTAAGCTTTTTCTTCATGAATTCGCTGTCTGAAAAATCATAACAACCCATCATACCTTTTTGATGGTGTGAAAATAAACAAATATTTGTGAAGTATACTTCAGAATTTCCCATCGAGAAATGGAATAATTACAGTTTTGGAGGTAGGTTTGAACAGTATACAGTGAATAAAACTTAAGGCTGGATATCGAGGAGAAAACAAAATATTGAACAGTTGCTCATTAATTTAAGACTATCCAGTTTCTATGCTGAAAGGAGTGGAGGATGCTGTGCAAAAAATAGTTTGTGATCAGGTAATTAAAGCCCTTCCTACTGCATACACATTAGGGGGTCTGATTAAGTTTGCAATGACGTTTTCTATCCTTCAAGTTTCTAACTTCACAGCTTAATAATGTTCTTTTAACATTTCTTCTTCATTGGCAATTGCGCTCTACAATACCCCAACAAAACATTTATACATTAAGATGTTATATATAAATGCATCTGCTTTTTATCTTTTTTTTTAAAGACTTTCTCAGTCTTTATACCACAGACATAAAATGACACAGTTTCATGCCTACCAGGAAATTCAATACCTCATTTTTTTCCCCAGACACTTTGAGCCCTTAGAATACGCTGTGGGATCTCTATGTTCAGCTTCACTCCAGCTTCGGAGTTAACAGCTAAAGAGCTCTCAGTTACACAAGAAACAAAGCTGATGACATTTGTACCACAGATCTACAGATAGGTGATATTACCATAGGAAACAGCCATTTCCCAGACTTCTATAAACCCCTCTCTTCTCTACGGAGCACTCTTTTTCCTGTAAGCCTGAGCAAGCCGGGTAAGAACAGGCAAATCTTCAACCCTTTTTTGTGCCTTTCCTTGCTCTTTTACAGAACCAGGCAGTTCAAAGCAAAGAACATAAATTTAAATAAATTGTGCAGATGTAGAAATCCTGCAGCGTGTGAAAGGCACCTGCCCCAGCTCTGCTTCTTTATCCTAATAAAGGGTGAAGTTTTTCTTACCAAGACTTGAAAAGCATTCAGTCATGCCCAGTTATACCCTAAGAAACACGAGGATACAGACCTTAAAACAGAGATATCACTTATGCTGATGCACACCATCTTTTCAGTACCGTACTTAAAATCTTTCCTCTTTCCATGAGCTCTGCTCTCCTCCAGACCCTCTTGACAGGGAACAGGTACCAGCAGCCAAGGGACCGAGCTGCCTTTTCCTCAGCCGCATTTGAAGGTGCTGAGGATGCCCAGGGCCGAACTGCCCAGCTGTGCACTCAGTGCTACCGGAGAAATACAGAGTATTATAACTCAAATCCACACCTCTATAAACTCCATCCCTCCCCTACGATTAACAGAACCAACTGCCACAGCATAAAGTGCAGGTTACGTATACATTAAAGAAAGCAATGCTTATAAATTACCTCTTCTCTGAAGTGGACAGTTTAAGCCACCACATCATCTTATCACTAAGACTTTTCCCCATCTAATTCTATTTGCTGTTCTTGGGTGAATATCAACAATAACTCATTTAGTTTTAATGACATTAAAAGTAGAGCCTGTCCTTGAGATAGCATCTAATTTTTCTTTTTGAAAGCCAACATAAATTCTATGTATGAGGTCTCTGACAGCCTGGTAATAGAGGTGTTGTTAAAGTGAGCTAAAAATACAAACCAAGAGAAAAAAAAAGTATCTTTCAGAGGAATCATTAGAGAAATTGATGAGGTCTGTTTGCTTTCCTTGCAATCTCTGAGGACACATTATGTATATAAAGCATGGAGCTAGCACTAAGTCTGTCACACAAAGATACCGGTTGAACAGATCTTGACCTTTCCTTCCATCTATGCAATGAAGGTTATTACCTGAGTTCTGCAAGAGCCCCTTATTATCGTTATCCTGCACTTCATATGAGAATTAGTAAACTTGTAGCTATTTTTTTTCTACTCTAGGCATCCCCCATGCAGGGGGAAAAAAAAAAATAAATCTGCACCTTAAATCCTAGATCAAAACTCATATACTTAAAGGAACCAGACTAACGTTGCCCAGGCAACTAGTTTTGCTATTTCCTAACTTTCTGCTTGACTTTGTAGCCTTGCTATTTATATTTGTACATAGTTGTGTATCTGAATGGAATTATTAATAGATTTATGACTTTGCGATATGCACAGCTGAGTGTTCCCTATTGTGGTGAATGAATTTATCAATCATTAATAACAAAATTAACAGTACAGTCCTGAACTATATGTAGCATCTGAATAGAAACAATACTGAAATCTATAGGGAGCTTTTTATACACGTAATACAGGATGAGACATTTCTGTTTCACTGGTCTAATGATATCAAACTCCTTTTACACCCTCAGGAGATTTTCTTATGGGGATTTGAGACCTCTCTGCAATATGATAGAGAATAGGGTGAAGGAACAGACCTGCCATGATAAACTGAGATATAGAAAACAGGATCTGAAAACAGAGAAGACCCATCATAATAATCGAACTGTAGAACTGTTTAATGCAGTGTGGTGCCAATGCCAGTAATTTGCCCACTGTCATTTCAACAGGGGAAATACCAGTCTGCACTTTCTCTGAAGAGGATGCTCCAGTCCTGGGCAAGGACATACCTCAGGCTGATTAAATGTGAACGTAAAATTTCCATCCACATGTCAAGTAATGCACACCTCCTAATGCTTCACAGTGAAAACAATTCTGGTGAGTGGAGAGTTTTGTGGGAGAGAGAAAGCACCAAAATTGCACATTTCTCAGGAGTAGCTACCAGAAAAGAAACTATGGGAGAGATGCATACCCAGGCTGTGCTTAGGCAGGCCACCTGATGCAATATTTTTGTTTCTTCTGATACCACACGCATCGCTAACAGACTGATTTTGCTCAACACTTCTATGTGTTTGAATTACACATGTATCTCAGGAATACATGATTACCATTACAGTTTGTCCTGCATAGTTTTACCATACGGTAGTAACAGGAAGAAAACTCAGCATTCATGGGACAATTTTATTGCATCATCTTCTTGTTCTGTCATCTCTAACTGCTCTCCTGAGGGAAAAAAAAAAAAAATACTTGTGGAATTTTTTTTTAGTATATGTTATCAAGAACATTAACTGCATTCTTACTTTTACTGTCTGTGGGAGAAAACAAATCATCCTATTTACATAAAATGCTGATGAGTCACAGAGTTGGTTTCTGGAGCAAATCAAAATCTTGTAGTATGTCAGTGGCGTATTTCACCATCGTAAACGTTATGCATGACTTTATAGTTTGCTACACACACACCAACCTGCAAGAAGGAAAGGGCATCTTCGAAGTTACCAGTCACGACTGCTAATAGACTCTTTTTACAGAAATCCCTACTGGAGTCTGCAAATACAGAAGCTCTGTCTGCACTGCAGAACAAATGAGCCTCAGAGGAAGCCCTGCTGTCCTGGCCTTCCATTTGTGCCCACAGGGGGAACTTCTTGGAAGTTACCGTGTGCCCCTCCAGGCCAATGCACCCAGATTTCCAGTGGCAATAAGCATGTCAGGAAAGATGGTGGAGAAGAGGATGACGGGGCTCAAGCTGATATTCAGGCTAGACAAAGTCAGGGAGCGTGGGTGGTTGTGCTTTATAGTTTCTCCGAAGTCCTGCATTTAGAGCAGCTGGAGAACCTTGGGAAATCTCTTAGTTCATGTCACTCAAAAAAAAAATATCAAAAACATCAGTTTCTTTCATCATAAAGGTCTAATGTATTTTTAAGAACACTGATGGGAGTTTTCCTTCACTTCCTGAACAAAAAGCCAAGAGAAAACAGAATTAAGCTTTGTGCATCCATCCAGATAAACTGTAATTAGACATGGAATCGTGCCTGATGAGTAAAATACTCCATTAAGAAATTGAGTTGTGTTCTTGTATTTGACTTCAGCTTTCTGTAAGTCTTCAGGTAAGTCTTTTTTCTGTTTGTCTCCAGTTTCTCCAAGTTTGATTCTTGCCTATCCACTACTGGGTAGCAACGGTAACAAAGTACCGAGCTTTACAGTAACAACTCTTACACATCCGTTTAAAACAAAAGTATTTGTGTTACTGCAAACAATAGCTCACAGTGTAGATGGGAAGTCAGTATGCCCAGAAACAAGGCACGATACTTTTGGAAAAGATAATGGTATGCTGTAAAAAATGCAAGCAAAATGCATATCAAAGACAGAGTAGCTAATTATGTTGAATAAAGATTTGGTGCCCCACCAAGTTATCATTGCAAAATGCGATTTTCATGAATGTAATCTGGAGAAAGCAGGTAGAAAAGACCTTAGAATCAAATTTCTAATGGTGGGTAAAAGAACTGTTCTGCCAAGATGTCCTGATTTCAGCTGGGACACTTAATTTTCTTCCTAGTAGCTGGCATAGTGCTCTGTGTTGGATTTAGTACCAGAAGAATGTTGATAACTCACTGATGGTTTAGTTGTTGCTGAGCAGTGCTTACACTGGTCAAGGACATTTCAGCTTCCCCTGCTCTGCCAGGGGCACAGCCAGGACAGCTGACCCAAACTGCCCAAGGGCTATTCCAGGCCATATGATGTCATGCTCAGTGCATAAACTGGGGGGAATTGGCTGAGGGGTGGCAACCACTGCTCGGGGACAGGCTGGGCATCTGTCAGCAGGTGAGCAGTTGCACTGTGCACCATTTATTCTGCATATTCTTTTATCATTTTTTTTCCCATGAATTTTTACTTTTTTTTTTCTCCGATTCTCTCCCCCATTCCACTGGGGGCAAGTAAGCGAACAGCTGTGTGGCATTTAGCTGTCTGCCAGGTTAAACCACAACACAAGAGCCAGGATTTTTCTAGGAGTCTGCAAACAGTAGCATTTTAATAGCCCAGATGAGTAGATGGCAGGTTTGGGGAGGTGGGGTGGAATTAATATTAAACTCCATTCTGAAGGAATTTGTTTACCCTCTGTTTTGTCATGGGTACTGAAAAGTCAGATCCAGCCCTGATCCCAAGCATCATTACATGTTACTTAATGCCTTTAGGCCACTCAGATAATGAAAACTATGAAAAACATAACAGCTAATGTGTTGTTACTTCCAAGGGTATCTGATAGCCTCAGGAAGAGGAAACATCCCTCTTGGACACCTGGCCAGAATGCATTATCAATCTGGACCTACATGAATCTGGGCTAAAGTTCAAGCAAACTTTGTGAAGTCATACTGCAGTAATCACTTATACAGAAGAATATGAATTTGAAAGTTGGTGATTAGCCAGTGGTGATGCAGGAAAGTTGAAGGTCATGATTTTGCCCAGAAAGCAAAAAGCAAACACTTTAAAAAAAGTGCTTCTCTCTCTTTAGGAAACTCCAGGACATGTCAAAACATAACAAAAATTATAAAGGACCACAAATAAAAGATAAGAAAAGACAGAGATTTTTGTACTACTGGTAAAGCTTACAATGTTCCTTTTGAAAGTGAGTAATAAGGATTTATTTGGAATTCTGGATTCATAATTTACTAATAGCACTGCTGGGCTACATGTTGAAAATTGATGATAAGGTATATTCATCAATACAGTAATGAATTTAAGAAGCGGCACATAACTTGAGATCCTCCCAATTAGGTAGCCCTAACATTTTGTCAGCTCAACAAACCTTTTTCTTCTCCTTTTATTGTATTTTTTTTTTAAAAAAGAGGAAAAAACTCATCTGCAATGTTTACAGCCCAAAACCATAAACCTTACTAACCAACCATATTAGCTCTTTAAAAAAAATTAAATAAAGCTTTTCTCTCTGATCAAAAGATGGAGTAAAAGTTAACACTAATATACAATAGACTTTTAAAGATCTCTTAAGCACCCATGCAGACAACAGGATCCTTTGGAGCCCTGCATTCTCATCAGCCAACTCTGCACTGTTCTGAGTACAACTCCTTTCTTCCTCCAAGTCCCACCTCTTTGGCTCTGCTTTTGACACTTTGGCCAGGATACTTGTCAGGACCTTCCTGAAGGAAACTCAAGGTATGTCTCTCACTCTTGTACAAATGTCTTCAATGATGAGAGCAGCTTAAAAATTGGACAACATTGGCACTATTTCATAAAACTATTACCAAATAGTTTTATGAAATACCAAATAGAAGAAACCAAATTCAGACTAAACCACGGCATATTAGCACATTAATAGCATTATTCTGTATGTAATTCCAAAGAGTTCTCTAAAGTTTTGCTTGCTGTGTAGCAGGTCCACAAGGGCCTCAAAACATTACTAGAAAATTGCAATGCACAAGGACTAGTGAACCCTGGAAACGACCCTTGGGATCACAGAATGAATCCCAAGGTCCAGTATAACAGACACAAATAAAAGCTTTGTTTACAGCTTTCTTTTTGAGAGCAGTAGTGGACCAGAATTCTCAGTTATATCCTAAAGTCAAAGGAAAATTAAAAAATTCCTCTCTAGATACATGAATATGTCCTCTAGCAAAATTAGGATACAGTGACTTTCAGAGTACTAAGTTTGAAGAAACTGAGATTTATTTTTTTCTCCTTGGTTTTTATTTCTGAAAACTTGAGTTCATGCTGTTTCTTACATGGCTGGCACCAAAGCATTCCCTTTGCTTCTTATCAGAGCAAGTAGCAAAGTTTATTTTTTTTTTTTGTCTGCACTACATTAATGTTTAGTAGCTAGTAGCAACAAACCCTGTGCTATAAAAGTTAATAAAAACACTACAACAAATAGGATGTATGGAAATTACATCCAGCAAAACTTCTCAAGAAAGACTAGATAATAGAAGCAGCAAAGCTACATTAAAGGGCATTAAAAAAAAATTAGAAATGAAAGGTGAAAGAAAAAGGGGTTCTACAGAAGGAGCTCTACCAAACAGTCTCTATAAGCAGGGAAGATGACTCACTGGTCTAAATAAAAACTGAAAAGTGCTGATCTCCATGTGAAGCAAACGTCTTCTGTTGGCATAACCTCCACTGTGCCCTCCAACAGCAATTATTTTAACACTTGCAATTGTTCTAGTTTTCATTTTCATATATAATTTAACTTTTTACCAAATGAGCAGCCCCAGGAGTATGGTACCTTGCCTCACAATATTCTGCTCATCCTTCTTAAAAAAAAAAAGCAATATATTAGAAATACAGTTTTAACAGATTTTTTACTTTCCCATTCTACCTGCTATCTCACCCATATGCAAGTCGTGAGGATTTTATGCTAGCTCAGGTGTTTTGCTCAGTGTCACTGACCATCTCACACCTCAGGGTGCCACAGAGGCCCAAGAAATCGGCGTCTGCAGCAGATTTTTAAAGAAAAGGTCATGTGTACCACACTGAATTAGCCCTGAAATGCACACTGATTAAGCAGCCTTTGCTTGTCTCTTGCTCCTGAATGTCAGCCCTGCTAATTAGTAAACTCAAGCAACTGAGCTCCCACCCCTAACATGCTCTGCTCTGCTTCTTCTTGGGAAGTGCAAGGGAGTAGTCAGTCACAGGAGTGGCAGCTCACATTTGAGATAAAAACAAGCAAGGAAACAAAATAAATATTTTTTGTACCCTTATGCACACTTTTAAAATCATAGAATCATAGAATCACCTCGGTTGGAAAAGACCTTTAAGATCATCGAGTCCAACCGTTAACCTAGCACTGCCATCCCACCACTAAACCATGTCCCTAAGCACCTCATCTATCCTTCTTTTAAATACCTCCAGGGATGAGGACTCCACCACCTCCCTGGGCAGCCCATTCCAGAGCCTGACAACCCTTTCGGTGAAGAAGTTGTTCCTAATGTCTAGCCTAAACCTGCCCTGGCACAGCTTCAAGCCATTCCCCCTCGTCCTATCATCTGTTACCAGGGAGAAGAGACTGACCCCTACCTCACTACAGCCTCCTTTCAGGTAGTTGTAGAGGGCGATCAGGTCTCCCCTCAGCCTCCTCTCCTCCAGACTAAATAACCCCAGTTCCCTCAGCCGCTCCTCGTATGACTTTGTGCTCCAGACCCCTCACCAGCTTGGTTGCTCTCCTCTGGACCTGTTCCAGCAATGCAATGTCTTTCTTGTAGTGAGGGGCCCAAAACTGAACACAGTATTTGAGGTGCGGCCTCACCAGCACCGAGTACAGGGGCATGATCACTTCCCTACTCCTGCTGGCCACACTATTCCTGCTACAGGCCAGGATGCCATTGGCCTTCTTGGCCACCTGGGCACACTGCTGGCTCATATTCAGCCGGCTGTCAATCAGTACCCCCAGGTCTTTTTCCACCAGGCAGCTTTCCAACCACTCTTCGCCAAGCCTGTAGCGCTGCATGGGGTTGTTGTGACCAAAGTGCAGGACCCGGCACTTGGCCTTGTTGAACCTCATACAATTGGCCTCGGCCCATCGATCCAGCCTGTCCAGGTCCCTTTGCAGAGCCCTCCTCCCCTCCAGCAGATCAACACTACCACCCAGTTTGGTGTCATCTGCAAATTTACTGAGGGCACACTCAATCCCCTCATCCAGGTCATTGATAAAGATATTAAACAAATATTCTGATTAAACAAATGTTCTGATCTACCACCCAGAAGGAAGGTGCCCCTGGAACCCAGCCGAGGAAAAGGCCAAATGACAGTTCAGGATGGTCTGAGCGCAAAAGCGACTTGCACAAAGTAACTCCAAAGTTTTGCAGTGAGCTCTGGAAACCAAGACACTGAAGGACACAGCTGCAGCTCCCACAGTGAGAAGACTGACAGAGGAAACCATTTATGCTGCTTAGTAAAACGTAGAGGCATTTGCTCAGACAACAAGTGACTGAGTGGGTTTAACAAGCAGGATAATAGCTCAGGATGTCATTTTGATCTGAATACATAATTAAAGGGGATCAAGAAAAGGCTCAGGTTTAGAAGTGGCCTTGAATATCTGCAGCCTAATTAAGATTGATTTTTGCCAATCACTGCTCAGAACATGAGTCTTCTTGTTTGCACTTGGTTTCCAGTAAAACATGTCAGCTGCCTAGACATCAGCATAGCTTCTACAGGCACTACCCACATAGAAAATATGGTGGGTTCAAACCTGGCCTACAATTGTTATCTACAAATCCTGTGGGTTGCTATCTTTTAGCTTTAGATTACTCGTGACAACTGCAATCAATAAGGCTTGTTAGCCTGAGGCTCAGAAGGGCTGTAGCTATTTTTTTAGTCTTAGCCCGTATGCATAATATGATAGGGCAGTGAGGAGACACAGATGAAGCAGTTTGTTATTTATGACAGTATCAATCAATGCACTCTATTACTAAATGAATTAAGTAGCACTGCAATAACTGGCTTTTCTGCTGCAACTTTGGTTTTTAAAAATTGCACAGAAAAGTGATATTGATCTGCCTAAGTCTACTACCATTTTATTACAATTCTTTGGCCATAGAACAGAGTCTCTTCTACCACTGCCCCAAAATTTATGTAACCATAAAACTAGATTAATCTGAAGACTCAAAAAGGACTTGAGCAGATTTAAGCCTTTGAAGTTCAAAACTGTGATTCTAAACCTCTCAGCAAAGCATCTGGTTGACCCAGGAGACTCCTAAACTCTTTGACCATTTGACACGAAGGTTCCCCATTTTCCTAGAGCTCTGTTTCTCCGGATGCCCAGACCTACAAGTTTGTGCAGTCAGATACTTTGCTGCTGCCTGACGTTGGACCTACTGAAGGAGGACCTACTAAACACTCAGTGTTTTCCAATGCTACCAGTGCTCTTGGTGTCATTACAAATGGAAGTGTCCAGAAGTAAAGAATGTGACATAACGAGAAACAGGTACCTTGGGAATGAGACACCTGCGCTCATTTGGAAGTAAAGGACACGGGTTCAGCTCTGCATCTCATTTGAAGGAAGCCTTGCTATGGAGCCATCGTTTCTCCTGTTGTTTGCTACTACTAAAAGAGCCATTTCATTCTGGCTCACTGAGCCAGAAGATCAGAAAACAACAGGGAACCCAAATGCAGCTCTGGGCCAAAGCCACTCACCTTACCATGGGAAAACCTCAGGAGATGAGACATTTGGTATTGATCAGGTGTGCTTTCATCCCTGAAGGAGGTCCAAGGCATACCAGGACCTAGAAGAATGTCCCAGGGTAGTAGGAAGTATATGGCTGCATAGAGATGAAAAATCTGTGTGATTAACTCTATCCCCGACGAAACCAGGACAAATACAAACGCTGGGTTTTCAGCCTTTAGCCAGCTATAAAGAACATGGAAAAACTTCAGCCTATTTGCCAAATCTGAATTACAGTGAACCCATTTATATAATGATGTGCTTGAAAGCTAGCATATGTAATTAGGCCAGGAAGGTACTGATTAACATATGATAAAGAAACATGTCTAATCAGGGGATTTAAGACAAATTGATAAAAGACAGGCCACAGCTCACTGTTTAGGGCTGCTAGACACCTAGGACTGACTGCACTGCTACTTCATCTGTGGCATTGTGATGTTTTGTTTGTCGCCATGCCTGCTGCTGCCCAAAGAAACCCTCTGGGACCATTTGATGCTGCATTAAATTTTATGCTTGAATGCATAAGGGTCCCTAGAAGGCAACAAGAGGATTCTAGCTACTTTGTAATGTTACAGAAAACAGCAGCAAAATCTGTGTACAACTTAATGTGCAACTGTGTGGTAAGATCCAAGAATTCAGCTATATACTTGGACATCCAACCAGTTACCCTTTAGCATGCCTCTTTCTCTTCACACTTCAAAGCCAATGAAATTTTCAGGTTTGGTAGGATCTTTTTGGGGAGGGTGAAGGGGTTGGGACAAAATATTTTCTGGCAGCTATAAAGCTATCAAAATTGCGGTCTAGGATAAAATGGCTTTATAATTAAAAAGGGCTTTAGAGGCCAAGAAATCAGCAAGAGATTTCCTTGAATGACACTAATGGGATGGGGACCACCAGGGAAAGGCTTTGGTGGGCATGGAACCAAACATGAAAACTGGAGCCCCCGAATTCAGTCTAATTTGATCACTGAACATCCAGCTTTTATGCAGGTAAAATGCAGAAAAGAGGTACTCTGAAGAGCAAATAGACTTATTTTTAAATACCCACTGAAAGAGGAAATGTAGGTGTCTTCTGTGTGAGGGTTTGTTTCGTTGTTATTTGTTTGTTACTTTTTTAAAACCTGGAAGAATAAACAACCATTGCAATTGATAATAAGGATTCTGTTAGTGTAGAACCAACTTTGCGATTTGGTATATGCAGCTAGAGGAAATTTGCTTCCTTCCACTTCCCTTTTATAACCAACTGTATGAAATAAGAGTCTGGACTAAGTCCAAGGGACTAAACCAGTTATGATAAATAGCTAAATTTGTGAATATGTAGAATCAACTGATCATCACATAATTACTTATACTCCCGACGCTATGGTAAAAAAGTGGCAGCAGAATCATCGTTATTTTCATCACATTAATTATAAATAATCATCATTGCATTCTTCCAGATATGGCTGGATGAATGCCACCTGAAACTCTGCCTTTCCTCTGTGTCTCAGATTTGCTTCTCCACTGTCTTAAGAATTTAATTTATTTTTAACACACACACAACTGCTCTGCATGTTGGCCAATAACTCTTCAAATCTTCCCTAAATATATGTGAATCTCTAATTTCATAAGATTATTCCTTACAGATCACCATTTCTGTTAACCTTTATAATGATGTATGCATTACCACATGCACACATTTCTCAGGCTGAAATAGCACAAGTATTTTACAAGGCTATAACCAAATAATGTCCATGGATTATAAACATAGGTACCATTATAAGCCTTTAAATACTAAGGCTAAGCACTAAAAGCTGACCTCCAGTTTAGTAGAGGGAAAAGAAGAAACAAAGTTAGGTGAAGGATAGTGAGAATTCGAGGCCTTATTTCATGGCAACGTGCTGCTGCAGCTTGTTTTAAAGATCAGACTGCAGATATGCTTTTGCTTCTAATGACTCTGGCCAGCCACAAAATGTAGGTAAGAAGAAAGACCCTCAAGATGAACAAATAAGCAGAAAAAAAAGTTTTCCAGGGAGAAAAAAAAAAAAGGAAAACTTCATAGCAAATGAGAAAACTAAGTAAGTAACTTTCAAGTTCAGCAAGTATATAACTGTATAGCCCCTATTCTACAATATGTTATGTTCAGTACCTAATTACAGGTGTGGGATGAAATCCTGGCACCACTGGAGATTTTATTATAGTTATTTGGAATCAACATTTCAGATTTCCTCATTTCTAAATTGTTATGCTTCATGGCTCATTCTGCAAATGTAAATGCATGACTTAAGTGCCCATATGTTTGCCAGATCACGGGCTAAAATCCTCATTCAGATGAATAGTTAGATGTACCTGAATAACCTCACAGATTTTAGAAAGCATTGTTCAAAGTCACTTACTACTTGCTTTAGGTGGAAGTAACAAAGTGGCCCTGCTAAAAAAGAGTTCTTGAGAACTTCCAAAACCTCAATAACTATCTTTAGATCCTTTTCCACTTGATAATTTCTACAGGGAAATTAAAAGTCTCTCTGAACTCGATAGGAAAGTAAAGGCTTTCGAGGTTTTAATCTTGGCTATCCTCTTCACTACAATATATACTCAAAGTTGAAGAAGCAACCAAAACAAGAGCAGTCTAATGTGGCCCAGTCTAATGGGACAGATGAGTTGTTAAGGGAAAAAGTAAAGCGAGAGAAAGAAAAAAAAAAAGGGGGGGGGGGAAGGACAGCAGCAGTAGAAGTCGTTAAGATGCCTTTTGCATTCCTGCAGCACACAAAATTCCCTCCTCCTCCAAGGAAATTCAGCAGCACACCCAGAAGCTTCTAGATATGATCTCCATGGCCATCAGATTTCAAAGACCCTGTTTCTCTAAGGGTGACCATCTTTCCCTGTCTTTGTGTGTATTTATAAGAGTCCCACAGGTTCTGCAGATAGCAGGATGGGAGAGCACATCTGAATGCTTTCTCCTTACCATAGTACCTAATCTTGAGATTTACTGCCAACACGAAGATGCTATGTGTAAATATGTCAATCATGAACTACGTGACTGCTATGCAAATCACAACAACGTGAAATGTTCAGAATCATTCTACTGGGGGGGGATAGTTTTTGCTTTGGCTGACTGGACTGTGTTATGCTTTGTTGGGTATAATTTGTTAACACCATGTGCTCTCTACAGAAGTCAGCTGCACACCTCAGCTGTCTGCACTGACGTAAAGGACTAAAACTTGGGAAGGATCCAACTCTGCTCAGACATTACAGAACTCTTCTCAACACCAAAAGCAAGAAAGTTTTGATTTTCCAGAGAGAACAAAAGCAAGAAAGGCCAATGTATACCAGTGCACTGGTTCCAAACCTTCTTCAGCATAAATCATTTATGGTTTTATTTGTGCATTTGTGATCTTGTAATAAGAAACAAGCTGAAATTACAAAGTTTAAAGAGATTAGAGAGTGCTTATAAAGGACCACATATTGGATGCAGATAAAAGCCTGAATATATGCATCTGTGACACGAATTAAAAGCAAGGAAACCTATAATGAACGCAGTGACGGATGCTTGAACAATGATTCCATTGTAAAACAAGTCAGAAGTCATGAAGTGGAAATATTTCCTAATTTTCTAAAGAATAGGTTTTTTTCCAGAGACTACTTTTTGAGAAAGATACTGAAGTGTGCATTCTTCCTTGGAGATCACATCTTTTCCCTGAAGCACCAGCTGGTGCAAGAAGGCAATATCTGAAAGCTATCCTTCAAAGGGGATGAATCCTGGTATCTGCTCTCCTGACTAAATTCTATCTGTGTTTATTTACAGAGCAGTAGTCTACAGAAGGCTTTTTAGGAGGCATTTTTTCAGTATTTTTTCTTGCTTCTCTTTTTTTTTTTTTTTTAACTAAAGTCCAAATGAGAAAGCACCAAGAAGCATCTGCTGAGTATATGCGACCTGCAAGTATTACTATTAATGGATACTGCTAGGGGAAAAATTTTGGTCACCAGGCACACATATATTATGACTGGCATAAAAATACTTTCAGTCTGAAGGACTTGACAAGGAGAGGTAACTGTGCAGAGTGAGAATCCGTGCTCAGAGACTACCAGGAAAGAAGAGGTTTGGGTCTCACACGGAGGATGTAGGACACACTTTAGATGTTTAGAAAGTCTCCTGATGACCACAAAGTGTAAAATAGAATTAGAAAAACCTGGATCCAGAACTGCGATTGCAGTTTTCTTTTGATACTACTGTAAAACTCCTGCCCCGCAATCTCAAGAATCTCAATTCTCCCACATCACCCAAAGAAAAGATTTGAAAGCATCAGCCGAAATCAGCTATCATCCCAGTGCCATCAGAAAGGACCTGCACCTCATGGATTTGTGGGGATTTATTGAAGGACATTATATAGAATTGCTAGGCATTGCCAGAATTGCTTTAGTCTTTAAAACAGCTCCCAAGTGGAAGGTGTAAAGTTCTTTTGGATCAGCTTTCTTAAATTAACTGGCACAAGTTTGGATGCTTCCTTGACTTTCTTTCAAGACACAGACCCTCCTGAGGCAACCATGACACACATTTTAAACTGATAGGTCTAATTTCCAAATGGAAGCTATTGTAAACGAAAACATTATTTTAGAGAACTGAACCTAAACATGTAATACTCCAAGACAGCCAGTCTCTCCACATAAATTCTCCAAAGTCTACCAAACCTCATCTCAGGAAAGCAAGAATCTTCTCCAGAGAAAATTTGTCAGTTCTTATCACTGATGTGGGATTCTGCATATTTAAAATAAAAATAAGTGACTCACATTAAGTATTCCCTGAGTACAACAGCTTGACTAGTTTTTATTTGAGCCAAATCTCATCTCTCCTCCAAGCTGTAAAGGTATGTATATGGAACCTTTTATCATGTTTCCAGGACCACATTTCTACCCCCAGCTCATGAATACTTATTCCCTGAAGGATGAAAGTTCTTCAGGTAATACTACTTCAGGATTTACTCTCTATCGTGGTTTGCTCACTTTATTTTCTTCTTTGATTACTAACTCCACAAACATAAGCTGAATCCTGCAGAACAGGTATGCAGCTCCCCAAAAGTGTCAGACACATATTAAAAAGTTTCACAGTTAAGTGAAATTTCGAAGAAACATGGACAGGTTTATTTATTCTGCAGATACCAACTTTTGTTCTTACTTTTTTCATACCTCAATGGATCTTCTAAGGATTTCTATCCTTCCCCATTCCCCTGAGTAACAGCTTTGAGAACCAAAAGTACAATTGCTATAATGACCTTGAGGATTAATGTTTATATAAGTGTCTTTAAAATTCTCATGCAATAAAACTTGGAAGCCACTGAAAGCACATAAAATACACACCACGCATTTGAAAAGGCAATGTATTAAAAGAGGTCTTCCATACTAAGGATAATACTTGTATTCATTTTTTAAAATATCAATCTCGCTAGTTATTCTTTCTTTCTTAATTAGGCAATGTATCTAATAAATATGTTAAATCTTTATATTTTGTCTATATTAGGCATTAGAGAAACACTATTTCCAGACTTGAAGTATTCCATTCCAAGTACTGGCAGTTAAAAAAAAAAAATCTGATAAATTTCTTAATGAGAATGAAAACAAATAATCTTAAAGTTCTTTCTGCAAAGTAAAAAAACCTCTCTTTTTTTCAGCCTCTGAAAAATAAATCCGTATTATGCTGAAATTACTGGGGGGTTGGGAGGGAGGGAAATCTACAAAGAGTGTATTTCCAACACTGTAAAAATGTCAGTACAGAATTTCTGGATTAGCACAAAGGCAAAAAAATATTTCTTATAAGACAATTCTAATCAGGTGGCTGGGTTTTTTTTTTTTTGTTTTTTGGGTTTTTTTTAATATATAACACAGTCACCTCAGGTAAGTAGAAACATCAGTTTATACTTTATGCATAAGTTCTGTAGAAAAAAGTGAAAAAGCAATCTGTCCCTGCGTTCGTCCAAGGAAGAATTGTGGAGGAGACTTTTAGCCAGTACATTTCTTTATCCTTACAGTTCTGGGATCCCTGAAGATGGATGACTCCAGCGACAGCAAAAGGCTCCCAATCAGACCGTAAGGGAGAAATGTAGCAGAATACCCACATAACTGAAGAGACTTACAGAACATGGGAACTTTGACAAATAGCCTAAGAAAATTAAAGTTTTAATACATCAAGGCCCTCCCTCCAAATCATCCAGGTCCTTGCATGATACCTGATTTTCCATCTGCCCATCCCTGCATTGCCACTGTGCAAAGATCCAATTTTAATGTTGAAGAAAAGTTGCTGTGAACACAACCCTTTTTCAAGAAAGTATCTCAGAAGCGGTTTGTAGGGGCCTCTCTGCAGCTGATGATTGTCTGGTAGTAGGAAACGCCAAGTATATTAACTCAAAGTGGGATACAATCCGCTAACCAAGGACACAAAAAGAGGATGAGCAGAAATAAGAGATCCTTGGTTTCTGCTCATGCCAACGGAAGATATAATGAAAAAGGTCTTTATATCCATCTTAACTATTGAAGCTCTGGTCACTGTCTGTAGCTTTCTACCTCCTTGTCTGTCTCTCTCCTCCACTGTAGCCTCAGCTTCATTTCAGATACCATGGTAATTCTCTCCTTTCTCCTCTTCTCCTTCCAAGGTGCTCATCAGTGTACTAGCATGTCTCACTGCTAATCTAGTGTCTATACAACATCACACTCCTTTGCTTAGCCAATACTCTATCAATGTTTAACATCTTAATAAAATCCCAGCCCTAGAGTGATTTGCAGTGCTTTATAGCTCGCCCCTTCTTCTTATGTGCCATTTCTACTAGCCTCAAGCAGTTTCTACTCTGTTCATGAGCTTCTTGCTACAGGAATAATCCCAAGTTTAGAAAGGGCTCAGAGCAAAATAGCTACAATCTTATAGCAGTTACTGAAGACCTGAACACTCTAAGTCAAACCAGCAGTGCTGATAGTCTAGTTATTTATTTGGATTAATCTAATCTAAGAGTGAATTAGTAGAAGTGATACACTTTGCAGCAGCAGGACAACCTGTCTTATTTTATAGTACCTGATAGTACAGTAGGCGTACTCTTGTTAGCCAGTTCCCCAAAAGAATAGGATGTTAAGACAACTAGAGCCATTCTCAGTTGTTCCAAAATGTACCAAATAACTGCAGACAAACTCACTAAGACCCAAGCACTGGAAGCATATCCAGTGCTGACTAGCAGTGGTTTGGTGAGGGGTTTTTTTTGCATCTTCCTATGTCCACATACTCCATGAACAAATGCCCCGAAAGCTCCCATCACCTTCCCAGTAAGGATTCTGCATGAACAGCTCCCAAGTATGTTGAGTGTTTCTCCTTGTGCATTTAGCCATTGATCTGGCTGCTACCGGGATGCTCAGCAGCACACAATACAAATGAGCTGTTTGCATTAGAATCATTCAATTTGAACAGGCTTTTTAAGATGATAAAAACTCCAGATCTCGTTACCAACCCCAGAAGCCACTCAATCCTGATTAATATGACCCAGAAGGACTATGGAAATTAGCACAGGCTTCACTGGGAAATTGCAGAAGAAAAATATTTGCATGTTGTGTTCTGTAAAGGCTCTTTCTTGGTTGAGTATCTATTGCTGTGGAAGCAGTCTGAGGAGTCAGGCAACTTCTCTCTGCAGCACAGCAGTCAATCCAACTATTATTGTTTAGAATGGTTTTCAGCTGTGGGCAGATCAGCTTTAGTGCTTATCCCTGGGACATTTTTATTTGGCTAATCTTTGTAAATTGTTTGCTACGAACAAATTAATGATGCATTTTCCTTTAGCAAAACAGCTTTACCGTTTGTTCTTTGCTCAACACTGCTTTCTCATTTTAGTCCATTTGCAAATGGTCATTTGCTCACCAGAGGTGAAACTAAAAATGGATTAAAGCACTATTTGTTCCATATTTATTTATAATTTGTAAAGGCACCTATTTATAGCTTCACATACCATAGAACACGATTTGCAAACAAGAATAATGAAACTGGTCTATGGATATAAGAGAGTTGCTGGCTAAAATCCCCTGTCTGAGAGGAAGCGTCCACTATTTTCCACATTAGTCATCTTACTGTGCTGCCACTAACATTTACTCTCTTAATAAATGTCTGGAAAGGAAAACAATAGCTTTCTGGCTGTGGCAGACAAATCTGCCAGAAACAGTTGGAAGACAAGTACGTTTTAGGGCCAGACTTCACCAACCAGGACCACTCTTTCAACTCCAATCCATTAGGGCCAATGTTATGAAGTCATACCCTATAGCCCTTATGAGTGGCATGAAGCAGTGGAGAGACAGAATCGTACAGAAGATCTGGATGTAGGAATGAGAAAACAAGGAAAAGCCTTCCTATGCTAAATGGTTACAGAAAGGGGTAAATTTCAAGCAACTTGGAAAGGAATAAGACTGGGAGGTCAGTGAGGATTGGCACAGACTGCAGATAACCAAGTTTCTTCCAATTTCCTAGGTCAGGGTGAACTGCTGCCAAATACCAAGCATGGAGAATTACTGAAGATATTACTGATGGATACCATGTTAATATCAGTATTAAATTCTCTAGACTCCACCTTAATATTACTTTACAGTTAACCAACTATAAAAGCACGCTGTAAGGTCACGGAATTCACACAAAATTCAGTTAGCTTAGGGCTATCTCAAGTCAACACTAAAGGGTAATTTGCCATCTAAGTATATCCATTTTATTCAGACATAAATCCATACAGAGTGCACTTAACAAAAACAGATATACTGACACTTTGAATTATCCTCCCAATGGGAGAACTGTCCTGGCAATACCAAGACAGACAGATTTCCTGAGAACATGTTCAAGAGACTGGGTTTGCAGCTAGCTCAGTAAGCTAAACCAGAATTAGAAGCAAATTAGTAACATCCAAATAACATCTCGGAATCAGACAGTCTTGCATGACAACAGTCCTAAATACAACAAACGGGTAAGGGTTGCCTCTTCAAAACCCGTAATAACATAGCTCCTATAGAAAAAGGGATGAAGACCTCTGAAAACCCTTCCTTCCCTGCAGCAAGACTGAATTTGTTCCGTCTTTCTTACTTGAAAGTAAGAATTGTTCTTTTTTTCTTCTTCACTTCTTAGAGCAAAGGTGATGGAAAAGAAAATAATCCATAGATATTACTGTTTAACACCTATTTGCCTGGCAATAATTACTGTGCATAGAGGAGATTAAATATATCTGAACACTAGTACAGTGGGAAGCATTATAACAAGACAAGACAAGCAGAAACTCATTCTCTAATCCAAGCAAACAACATAGGACTTCTCATTGCTACAGGTAGAGTTTTGCTCTGGCCTTGCTTAGAGGGCGTTAGGACTAGGGGCTAAAAGATACTTTAGAATAAATTAGCACAACTATAAATCTGACAAGAAGATTAATATTCCATCTATGTTCACGATAATTAACTCACCAAAACAGTTCCACAATCATTATCCAGCTAGAGTGGAAATGGGAAAGTTTACAGCACTCCAGTAGATTTATAAGCCAATTAAGAGTGACCCTCCTCTAGATTTCATTAGAAAAGCCTCTGGTTCAGCAAAAAGCTCACACGCGCAAGCAGGAGTTTTCCTGAGGAAAGGGGATGCAAGGGATCTTTATCACATCTATTAAACACTTTTCCTGCTCCCCTGAGAATTACACATTCCTAATGTATCCTCAGCCTCTTGTCAACTTTCCAGCCCTTGCACAGCACCCTCACACCTGCAAGAAGTGAGACTGCACTGTGGCACTTCTCCTCGGAGAACGTTCTGCTCCATACCTTACATGACCCAGGCGTCATGGTCCAACACACCCCATCGTGTGATCCAGCTTTGGGGTTAGGGCTCACAGTCCCCCTTCCACCCAAAGCCATTTTCTCCCTTCCACGTGGAGTTGACAGCAGATGTGTAAGAAGCTTCGCCAGCCAACAATCAGCTCCAAACTTCTGCTTAATATATGCAAGTATGTCCATGTGTTTGTGCAGAGTATGAAGGATCTCCTTGCCATCTATGCCATTTTTCCCCTTTGTTCCCTTTCTGTACAGTTTCATTGTTCTAATATAAGAGCCTTCTCTGCCACTGTCAGAGCAGTCTCCCTTTATCTCCAATTCCACAACTTCCCCTTCTCCTTTCAAAACTTTGTCTAAAGAACATATCTTTCCTCATTTTGCTGCATACATCTATGCCTGCTCCGTCCCCTTTCCTTTGTGTCTTCCTGCACAATTGCGTTTTTCAGCTTTGTAAAGTATTTTTCAATATAGGAAGCATAAAAATTGCTATCTAAAATGAAATAGCATTGTATCACAGACCACACTTTTGTCCCAGTAATATACACAATTTGGACTGACTCAAGCTGTAGTGCGTATCCAGGTAAAGTAAATTCTGAATTATTCAACACTTAAAAACACTGAAAAATATTTTACTTGTTACAAGCAGTAAGATTTATGTTTTATGTCTCCCAGTCAATAGCTAGTGTGTCCACACACAGCTGATTTATCCATATTGAAAATATAATTATAAGTCTAGTTTGCTCTGAACCAAAGAGTCCTTTTGTAACAAGATTATTTAAATACAAATGGGGTTGGAGAATTGGTTTTAAATGGCTAATCTGTCTTGTCTTCAACTCCAGCTGCAGAATTTACTAACATCATAAACACAGGCTGAGTGAAAATGTAAGAGGTTTTCTGATTCTCCTCGCGATCTGTCTATGCAGCGCTCATTAACGGTGAAGTTGATGGGAGCTGTATGCATGCCATGTGAGGAGGATAATAAGCCTTGTAATCTCTATAAAGAGAAAGGGATTTTTACTAGTGATATGTCATCTATACTGGTGTGCAAACGTCTATCCTATCAGCAACCCAATAAAGAATTTATGTACCCAGGTCTCAGATGCGCTGAAGGACACATATGCCATAGGTGCGGACAAAACCTATACCCAGATGGCTGGAAACAACTCCTCAGGAGCACCACTTACAATATGGAGCATCAGACATTTGTGAAGACATGATCAGAAAAAGTTTCATCCAGGCAGATTTACTCAGGGATTATGAAAGGAGCTACTGCCTTCCTGCTGTCTCCACCAAATGGGCCCGATGGCCCATGCCAAGCAGCAGGGAAAGGCTGTGCCAGTACATCCTCCTCCAGGAGAGCCCTCCAGTACAACCAGCTGGGAATACCCTGTAACTTTGTTGCTGGGTCATCTACCAGATGGGTTGGGAGAAATTGCAGTTCAAATCTGACTTGGGTTGAGTAGAGATTAAGGATTTCTGCCAGTTTTAGTTTAACAGACATAATGAAGACATTTCAAGACCCTGTTTTCCTTTGCTGGAATAGAAACAAATTAAAGTGAAACCTCAAATTTCTACTTGAAATCAAATGCTTGCCTCAAAACCCAGTTACTTCTTACACCCTGCTTTTCAGCAATCCAGTATACTGTTATTCTGTCAAATGGCTCTCCACAAAGTTACATTGCCTTCAGAAAACAAAGTCTCCAGACTATCTAGTTTCCTTATACATCATCTCCCCTTTCAACAACTGCAAATGAATGATAAATTGTCACCAATGAGCAATTAGTGTAAGACATTCAGTAACGTCCATACAGCAAAGCACAAACTCCCAGCTAGTTTTACTAAAGTAGAAGCTGTATCAGCAAACCTGACAGGTCCAGTGCATGTCGATATTTTATATTGATACAGCAGACATCATCTAATGATTTCCAGGTGATAATGATTTAGATTTCACAGCCCCATCTGAGCTATGAGTCAGTGTTGACCACCTCTTAAGTTAGGAACAGCACAGCTTTCTGAAACAAAAAAGTAATTAAGTAGGTAAAGTTCTAGCCCTTTTAGCTATATACAAAAATTTGAAAAGGAAATCTTAAAAAGCTCAAAGTCCTGAGGGACAGAGAGAGTACTAAAACCCTGTCAAGAAGGACAGGGAATAAAAAGCTTCAAAGTTAAAGCCTGGGGTGGGGTGGAAGGGAGCTGTTTCCCACCCGACCATCTGGGTTGTCTGAAGTGGCACATTTTCCACAATAACTTCAATTTCAACCCCTGCACTCCCTGTGTAACAGGGCACACTCCCTGTGTAACAGGTAACCTGGTAACTTGCCACCTTGCCCTGACATAGGCGACTTCTGTCTTGAATACTGCTTTGACAGACCACCCTGCCCACCCCAAAAAAAAAAGAAGGGGATACAGATTCCTAAGGTTGAAATGACTAATCTTGTGACAGATTGACACAGTGTACACTGTCACAGATTGTGACAGTGGGGGCTACCCTGGGGTGCTGCTTTCCTGTCCCTGTGAAATGGTCCACTCCACTGCCTTCCCTTAAGTCAAGGGCCATGGTTCTTTCCTAGAGGTATGCAATGCAGAACTTCCCTTACAGCTCTTTAACAGCCAAATGTTTAGGACAAGCACCATGGTGTGCCTGTCCTCATTTCATCCAAGGGTCTGCCTTTTATAGAAAAAACTTCAGCATACAGCTGGACAGCACACTTCTATTTTTCTTTTTAGTTAGAAAAAAGCCTAAGGAAAGGATTACGCCAATAAAACAGAAACACTGCAAAATTTGAAATTATAATTCTATACATGCTTCTGAAAGCCTCTTTGGCTTTCCTCTTTGTGCTCTGAATGGCTCTCAGGATCTAATTTAATTCAGTGAAACAAATCCAAAAGTGCCAGGAAAAAAAGAATCAACTTTCTCTTTAGTTAGAATAAAAATTATACAGAAGTAATTCTTCATCTTCATTAATTCCATGGGCAGGCATACAAGCTCCTAGGTGTTAATGAGACTTGCCAGTTTAGGTGGAATGGAGAGTCTAATGAAATGTCAAATGACCCCACTTTTTATTTTCACTATCAGATTCTTCCAACAGCCAAGTTCGGTGATGCATCCTAACAACCCCTTCAATCCCTCTGGCTGGGGATGTGTAGCAAATTGTTCTTCTGGACTGGAATCATGTTACTGGCTCGCATGGTCAGTGTGACTTGTAGAAACTAATGTGAGGGGAAGAATATTTAAATCCTTCCCCCAGTGTCACCTTTTCCACATCCAAATTCTATTTAATTTTTCCTCAATTATATACAAAACTATCCTCTGCAGCCTATGATGATTTCCATTAAAAAGCCTATAAAAATTACCCTCCCAGAAAGCATGCTTTCAGATCTACCGAAGCTTTAGAACTTGTGTCAGGGTCTGCTCCGAATCACCTTCATGCCTGATCACTTAGTAAAACAAGAGAGTTCAGGTTCTTCATAAATCCTAATTCACTGTCAAATGCCTGCTAGACTTGTTCTTGTGCGCAATATTAGGTGCCAGATCAGAAACTCACAAAATTAGGCCCTTAGGGCATGAAGATTTGCAAGGTAAATTCTACATGTTGTCTTTTCAGGTTTCCCTTTAAGAAGAAAAATTTACAAAAGAAAACAAAAGGACAAGGGTTTCCAAAAAGCAAAGGACTGAAAAGTTCGACATGTAATAAAAAAATGCATTTTTCTTAATATAAAATTTTAAAAAGTCACATACTATTTTCAGGGAAGGAAGCACTTAATGACACCAAGTCTGTAAAAATATCTCAGTTCTGGATTTCTGAGTCCCAAGGGTGGAAGTCAAGAGCCAGATTAAATGATCGCTATATTCAGTCTGGAATGAAATTCCACCATTTTTAAACACAGGTTAGGGGTGGAAGAAGTATAAGTATCTGGAGCAAAGCCAGTCTAATATAACTTTATAAGTGACAGGTGAAGCAGAGCCACACTTGACAAGTTTATCACCATCTTTGGGCCAAAGTTGCCTTTCTAAAAGCAGAAGGATGTCATTAGCTTTCCCTAAATCAAACTACGATAAAACAAAGACAGTGGCAATGCAATGGATTTTAAACCCACAGAAGTTAACCTCCCTGTACATGCATCCCTACCGCCTGCAACATGCTCAGGAAAAAACCAAGCAGCCTTTCTCCCCTCTTCCTGCTGCACCACAACCCTCCTCATTTACAATCATTATGTTCTGGAAGCAAAACCTGCTTTTGAGACACAGCATTTAACTGAGATGGTCACCAAAGAGAAAATTAAGATGAAGGCAGAAGTTTATTTGATCACCCTTAAAACATTCAGTTTTATTTTCATGAAGAATAAGTTTCCTTTACCACTACACACCATCATGCTACCAAGGCTATCGATCCTCAGAAATGGAGAATATAGTATAGAAAGGATGCTACCATTCATGAACAATTCACGTTTTCCATATGAAAGGAAAACTTTTAAATTTGTCCATCCACACCTGAGGTGGCATTGCAGTCCTACCAACAGCACCTGGCATGGCCACACATTGAACTTGTGACACAGCAAGAGTCAAGTCTGCATCACAATTTTAGGAAAAGCCTTCAGCACTTTTAGTGTATCTGCTAAATCAGCCCACAACTCACGCTGCAGCTCCAGCCTTCTCCAGCCAAGGAGCAATTTACCACCCACCTCCCCCAGCACGAGCTCTGTTGTTCTGGCCAGCAAGCATGCATAAGACACAGAATTAATTTCCATATTTCCCGAAGAAAGCGTGTAGGTGATTAGCCCCAGTTACCCTGGTGTGCCTGAATCCAAGCCAACCAGGCACAGAAGTGTGCAGGTCATTTTGAGTGCCCTGAGCATCCTCTTAGTCTGAAAAACAATGTAGTCCTGAGGGCCTAAACTTGTATTACACAGACAGTCGGTGACATGACCCATTTAGATCAAAACACCCTTTAGGCTCTCTTGGGTCTGCTCTCTCACCACTACAGAACTCCTCTGATCTGAAACCGAAGCTGTTTCTCCAAATGCCAAAATAAGCCTGAACCAGAAAGATCTGGGGCCAAAGGCATCCGCAGTTCAGACCTACCCAGATGGTGTCGTCTTGTCTGTACTGTTTCCAGTTGCGGCCGGTGTCGCTGAACATCAGCGTGTAGCTGGTTACCCAGTCTGAGCTCCCGTACCTGCCCTGGGTAGCAACCGCGACAATCTCCACTCTGTCTCCCAGATCAACCTGGAGCCACTGATGCTCGTTTGAGTCCAGTGGGGACCAGCCACCAGCTCCTGAAAGAGATTGGAGAAGGATAATTCAGATGACAACAACTGCACAAGAAATTATACTTGAGAAAAAGACATGTTATTATTTCAGGTCATCACAGAATGATACTTCCTGAACATACAGCTACTCGTTCATATATTTGTATTAAGAAATATGCTACATGGGGTGTGCTTCCTTAAGATCTTTTAATTACCCTAAAGTTTAAACGTATTTTTGAATTTCTAAGGAATTTTAAGGAAATCTATTCTTTATCAGCAGGACAAATGTCAAGTGGGGTCAGCATATTCTCAGTCAAAGAAAATAAATCTTATCTATTCCCTCCTCATATGCTTGTGCAAATCTGGGAATGCTGATTTCCAACTTCTAATTTGCTTTGACGTATTTTTTTATTTGCTGTTTTGAAAACCATGCAAAAATGTTAGTTATCTTGATTTGCGCCTTATTAAGTGTTTGAAAGAACGGTTTAATTACAGACTGTAAATGCACTTCAGATAATACATTGTAAAGCTAGAGACCATCTGATTGAACAACTAAAATGTCTGCCTTCACACTGGAAAGTAGCCTCCTCCTTACACATGATGCTTGTTAAGTGAACACGTATTTTACCTTACACAAAAGAACAAACAAGATCTTCATAAGGACAAATTATCAGTTTCCATGATCCATGCCTCCATTCAGGAACGGAGACTTCAGAAGTCACAAACATTTGGAAGCTGATAGCTTGTAACCCCTTGTTTGTCCTTTAAAAGTAAAGGTATGTACTATCCCTTGAATTGCTTTAGAGGCTGAACAGGCTCGTGGTAACGCCAAGCTGATGAAACACAGTACTGCAACTGCAGCTTAAATTTCACCACTTCACTCATTACAATAAATGTGAGCTTATTGGTAAAAAGGCAAATCCTTCCAGACTAGAATATATTAATTTGTGTTCCCTTGCTTTCTTTTACACCCTTAAATTATAGGCTGTGTTTATTTTCTTTTAATTTATTTCTACTTGCACACATTTTTCTCTGTATATACCCATCCGTATAAATAAGGGAACAATGCAGCTGTGAAGAATGCAGAAGCCATTTGCAAAGTATCCAAAGCAGCAAATTTTTAGGCTGTCACTGCTTCTGCAAACCCCTCACCTTGTTTGTTTTGCCATTATTAGTGAAGTTTACAAGAGCACTTCTGTGTGATTACAGTGAGCGTAATCACATTGGGAAGAAAAGGAGGAAATACAGTTGAGAGTAAAGCATTAACAATTCTTCATGTAAGCTACAAGAATGATTCCAAATATGCATTCCCAAAGAAAAAAGCATCACTAAACTCTGGTTATGAATAGCTGGGTTTACCTTAATATTTTCTTATTAACCAATCTGTCTCAAAGCTGGGTCCATGAGTAGTTTATTGAAGTAAACTCATTTGAAAGATCAATAGATGTGGCTTATATCAAAGAAGTCAATTTCAATAAGATTTTTCCCTTTCAGAAAATTCTTGCTTTTCCTGGACATGTTGGATTTGCCAACTCACATTTGAAATTCCTTTGTCTAAGACTATGTGTTACAATTTTCATTATTTACAGTTCATTAATCTAAGATTTAGTCCCAATTCCTGAAACAGAAGCATGTTTATTCCATAGCTAGAATTGAGTATCATCCCCACTCCCCTGGATGACTCACTCTTCATTTCTCTACCAGAACTCTCCAGGGAAAATAGTTTGTAACCGAATGAACGCATACTGCTTGCTAGTGCCATGCTTTATTTTTACCTCTTTCAATCACAACAGAAACCTTCATCATCACTGTGATTATTTCACCTGCCTTAAATAGAATACTCTCCCCTATGAGCATGTGATGAAAGACCTAACGAGAATATTATGAATTTTATCACTTGATTCTTCTCTACTACGTATCTCCCTTTTAATGCCATACAGATATATAGCTTAGATAAGACTATAGTACTTCCCACTAAAAAAAACTAACAATATTTTTCCCCCCCCCCCATGAGCATGTGATGAAAGACTTAACGAGAATTAAATTTGTTACATGGCTACCTCCCCCCCCTTTTTTTTTTATTTTAAATGCCATATAAACTATATTTCTGTCTGGCTTTTAAGATACAAACTAGATAACTGTGTTCCAGGGCAACAAGCTGCATATTTATGCTACACAGAATTGTGACTAATGTACAAAGGAGCCAAAGGAATCCTTTGGATTGTAATATCCAATATCTGAAGTAGACTCTGAACATGATAGTTGCTGCTTTGTTTACAGTTTTAGTCCAGGAACTGGCAGGACACAAAAATTCACCTCAGAAGTTCTGACAGGTCTGTGGCACAAAGTTGTTCCCTTCAACACTCCAAAGACCTTATTCTAGATGCTTTCAGTAAATATTGAAAGAAAGAAGGGCACTTTCATCTTTCCTTCATTGTCTCTTCAATCAGTGTATCTACAACATAAACAGCAACTACTACATGGAGGAAAATCACTTACAACAAGTAATTTGTTTGATGAGTTTCCCATTAAAAAAAAAAAAATCTTTGCTTCCTCTATTTTAGTTTATATATAAATATAGTTCTTAACCCAAGCTTATTACCACGGGTACTTTCCAGTAGTTTGTTAAATAGCATAACTAGAATCTACTCTATGTAGCTTATGCCCTCTCCTGCTGCTAGAAGTGGCAGAAAGGCGATATGCTTTCCACAAAAGTATTTTGCTTTACTATGCACTGCTATTTTCCAGTTTGAGCACAGCACAACAGGTTTATATTTTTGAAGCAAGTCAAACAAATGATACACACTGAATAGAAATTTGGGAGATCTGTGGTGAGCTTGAGCTCTCAAATCACAGATTACACGGCATCTCTGAACAGTCTATCTCTTCACACGTGTCTGTCAGGAATGCCAGTCTAGATGTAAGCACTGAATGACACAGCAGTGACACCTGCTCGTAGCATCACCTCTCCAGAAGCTGGCCTTGCAAGAGAGATGTTATCGATTACAGACCACATCTTTACAGAACAGCAGCTGCTTCATACACCTTCCTACGGGGGAAAAAATCCCATTGTATTTCCCTCTCCCAAACCTTCCACCATCACCATTTCCACAGATGGACAGTAATTCTACTGACTTGTAAGAATGGCAGTTAAAATCCCTGCAACAGCAAGGCTGCATTGGCTGCATGACTGAGGGCAGAACTGAAGCTTTTCCCATTGGGCCTCTCTCAGTTCTCCAAGTAAAGGATTAAGCAAACATGTAACTTCTGCTTACTTTTGCAGGTATCCTAAATCCTCACTCAAATACTGCTGTGAGTGCCAAAAATAAATGTTCTTTTTCCTCCATATTTGCTCTGTTATACAGAGCAGGTGGCACAAGGGATACTGGCATCTTTTTCCAGCACAATCTGTGTCTACGCATTTCTTTTATGCGCATCATTCCTTATAGTGTGTCACACCCCACCCCATGCTCTTTTTAGTAAGCAGCAAAAAAGCATGTCCAAAGTATAGCAACCCTTTTACAGCCATTTGTTCCTCTACCCGACAGCAGCGTTCACCATGGGGAATGTTTGTCAGAGCAGGCCCACAACAAGAGGCAAGAACTTAGGATGCAAAGACTCTAACAGGCAACAGCAAGGAATACCGAAGACACAATATTTACAGGACATCAAGTCCTTTGAACAGATACAAGAACAACCCTGACACCATTTTCCTCAGGTTGGGCACAATGAAAGTGAAGACGACTGTAAAAAACATAAAACAAACAAAATGTGGCTCTGATTACACCCACCAGATCTGTACATTTGTTTTTAGATAATCTGGAATGTACTAATGTATGAAGATGCAACATTGCCTCTCTCACAAGAAAACAAGAGCGAGAAGATACTCAAAGTCAACACAGGCTTGGTACTTTGCAAGCCCCTCAGACATGATGCTGTCATTTCCCCATTCTGCCAACCAGGTTCCCATTGGCATTGATAGGATTCTGCACACTGCAAAAAGGCTACACCATCATTCCTCACAGTTCACACATTTCACATTTTCTGTGGATCATTTTAGGGGAGATATTCAACGTGGTATGGAGAAAACATCCTAATGGAGAAACAGGACCACAGGAATCAGGCACATTGCTCGTATTCTCCATGGCAACAAATCATAATGCTAGAAATATGAGGAGAACAAAGATCAGATGGTTTCTCAGTTGGAGACCCATATGAATCCAAGAAATACAATCAAATACTTTTTTTCTCTTTCAGATCATTTGTACATTTTGCCATAATTATTCCAAAAATTGCACTTAAGCCCAGTGTTATGCAGTCAATGCTCCTTGATGTTCCACAGGGCTGCTCAGGATGCCTATACTTATTTGTAGTTTATTAATATGAAGCAAAGGGAATGCTTGTTTCCACCCTACAGTGACTTACAAACAGCTCAACTGGCTTTATATTGTGCTACAAATTCTTCGACTTCCTGCTGCAACTAAATGCTTCCCTACTGCAGAATTTTCTTTAATGCCCAGATCAAACACTTCCTGGCCATAAAACAAATTCCTTTTGACATTATATATGTTTTATATTCCCATACATAATTGCCTGTACTGACTACTCAGGCTGAGAGCTAATAGAGAACTGGAAAAGCTCAGCTGATACAGTCATGTTGTAGCAATTTTCTTATTCTTTTTCATTATTTATTTACTGTAAACAAAAAAGCTGATTAATCCCTTTCAAGGGTAAGTAATATATTTCATACCTCAGAATCATATTTATCAGAATTATACTGCTTTACTATTTACAGTAGAGATTTATCAGCATTTTAATTGAACGCTTTCAGCAGTTCATACAAAGCTTTACTCATGGGTAGTTTGTTTGGTTTGGGTTTTTTTGTTGTGTTTTTTGTTGGTTTTTTTGTTTTGTGGTTTGTTTGTTGTTTTTTTTTTTTTTTTAATGGCACACTTCACCGCTGCAGGCCTTTTTTTAAGCAACAGTGATTTAGTTATTGGAATCTATTACTGACTCAACTTGATGAATTAGAACTTCCTATTGGTGTAGGTCTGGTTTGTGTTTTATAAATTCATCTTCACCTGTTGCATTCATATTTACATTAACAAATATATTTATCTGGCTTTCTACCTTAAGGCACTGTTACTTGCAGCACTGCTTTATCAATTACAAAGCTAAGCAAACTCATCAAAACGCTGACATTACCAGAAAGCCATGGCACAGTCCTTGTTAGTGAATATAATTTCTTGTAAAGATGTCTACTGTTTGCATTCAATTATCAGCCAAAGAAAGTTCCTGCAGCCACCACCTACCACTGCTTGCTCCTCCAACCCAAGATGAAGTACCCATATGAATTCTACTGGCACTACATCTGTGCAGTTCTACCAAAGTCTGTGAAACAATAGTAGTAGGTAGAATTTAGCTTCTGGGTCCCTGTGTTGGGCATCGCTCATCAGTTACCACATAAGCCTTCAAAACCTATTTCATTTTTTGCCCTTAAATTGCCATAATTTTCAATTTATTTTAGATATTGTTAATATCACTTTAAAATATAGTACAGCCAGGGCTCGACTTGCAATAATATTGACTTTTCATCTCTTCCTCTTTTCTGCAGATAAATTTAGTCATTAGAGCCATTTGCAAAATCACATAAGTACATCTATTTACTGTCCCAGCCAGCAACTGGGGACAAAGGCGGGGAAAGCTCAAACATGCTCAGTGTTTACAACTTTCTGTATGTTGAGCAACTACCATATCACCTTTTACTTGCTGAGGAACTGTGATTCAGGAATTTAAATATGATATGGTAACTCCCATCTAACACTTCTCCAATGGCCTAGAAACTCCTTATCATTAGTGCCAAGCATCTGAGAGAGCGCCCTTTACTGTCTTTCTGTAGATTTATCAAATGGTGTTTGATTAAAACAGTTGTTTCAGAGACTATGTTTAAGTAGGAAAATTCTCATTTATGTTCTAGTAGTATATTTTCTAGTGTTTCTAATAATGAAAACCACCTGTAATGTGGTAATACAGGGCCTTCCTCTTTTTGAGGCTTTAACTTGGGGATAAGATGGGAGCCAACGCCCCAAGTTTGCAACACAGTGTCAAATGACATCATAGATACTGCCAAGTTCTCTTTTCTGACACCAGGTTTGATCCTAACAGTTTCACCTTGTGTGTGAACTCATTATCCAGGCCTCAACCATTTCTCATTGCGAATGCCTGCAAAATTTTTTCATTCATTTTCACTATTTCTGCAGAGTTGTGTAATCACTGAGTTCCACTGGAACTTTAACATCTAGTTGCTACTAGCTTTAACAGACACCTACATTTTAGAATAGGGTCTTCAAGCCTAATGACCTTCAAGCTCTAAAGATTACAGGAACTCTCTTCAAAAGCAAAAACACTATCTGAACTTCCTTCAGGATGTTTCTAGAAAAGAAGTGGAGAGCTTCACATTCAATAGAAGTTTTCTATAATAAAGGAAGGAATTGCTCTTTAATAGAGCTTTCACAGAAGCATAAACTAACAGCTCTATTCAACTTGGCTCTGAATGCACTGCATACAAACAGCATAAAAAGTTATTTTTGTAAATTAAAAGGAATAGTTTAGGCATTTCATATTGCAACCTTACCATCTCGCCTGTTGAGCTTTGCAAAGCTGGGACTGTGAGTACTGAAGAGCTCAGAGGAACTGGTAAGGGCTGTTGAAGGTAAGGAAGATACCAACGCATCATCACAATTATCTAAAAAAAAAAAAGCAAAAAACAAAACACACAGAGGTCATCACATGAGCAACAAATATGCCAACTTGTGCTATCTGGAGATAGTGTTTGTTTCTATTTAGTAGACAGAGACTGGAGAAAGAGCACAAGCATGCTTGAACTCATAGGCAAGACTGAAATTCACCCCCCAGAACAACAGCCTGGTGGGATGGCAACTGGACAGGAGCTGTTGTTAAGACATCAAACACTTGAAAAGCTTGAAAATGTTTTCAGTTCAGAGAATGCGGTTTGATGATCTACCCTCCTTCCATCATTTCTCCCCCAAGCTCACACACATACACAAATCAGTTTTGTTTGCTCAAATGAACAGTCTGCTATGTCTTTCTCCTCTTACTTTCACATCCTCATGTGAGGACAGATGGGCTAGGCTAACACTCAAGTTGAATTTTTGAGTCCATAACATTTGAATAAGGACGGAATTAGCAAAGTAAGTGTGCTCATTATAATTCTGTCACATACACACTCAAGAACATAGTGCGGGCTTTCAGTAGGGAATAACAGTAATAATAAAACCCTCTCATTTTTAATTGAATCTCCCATGAAGCAAACATGGATCTAATTACTGGATAAGTCCTGCAGGTTAGCAGGATCTCAGGCACCACAGCATTCTCACACTTACAGAGTAAATATACAATTTGCAAGGATGTGGGAGAGAGAGAGGGGCAGGGAATAATGCATTAATGATATTTCATTACTATAAAAGGCAAGGAATAAAAGCAAAAAATCACTATAAAAATTATAGTTATGACAGCAAATTTAGACTGATCTAAAACTGGGTAATACCTTTCCTGTAATGAGCCAGATTACATTAAAACATTTCTCATCTCTTTCTGCAATGGCTCTCCAGAAAAATATCTAGGCTGTTGTAATGAAAATCTTTCTCTATATGAAAAATCAGTGTAATCAATATAATTTATATCAGTGCATTGACTGATGGACCTCAAAAAACAAACTTAAGTACGAAGTCCTTTCCATCTCTTGGGCTACCATCAGCAAAAAGGCCTAACAAGATCTGCAAGTTAGACAAATTAAGGACAAGTACACCACTGATGTTTTGACCATGAGGATAATTAGCCAACAAAACAAGTTACCAAGGTCCTGACCAGATTCTCTGTCACTTACAGCCTTCGCCTCTCAAAGAGAACTTAGGACTGCATTGCAGAAATGTCCATGGAGTGCTGTGCTCCCTGATAAATATGAGGTCAGGCCATAATTGTTCTGTCTGGACTTAAAAAAAAAAAATCTGTAAATTAAAATGAGGCCCTTAAATTCACTGTCACTTGTGACCTGAACAGTGATTTAAACAAACATTTCAAATGGTGAGTATGTCAGGGCACTGGACTCACTCAAATTTCTGTGTTTTATAAAACCCAGTGGAGAGGTTGGGAACCTCTCAAAAGGTGGTTCAGGGTCTTAGCAACAGATCTATGACTATTTAGCGTCACTTAAAACCTGAAGTTAAAAATAATTGAATGCAGATACTTCAATTTAAATAGTGCCTAGACTGCTGGCTCTCTTCAGTTCCCTGTGGTTACTCCTGGACCAGGAAAGAACTCACCACATCAGCCTGCGATCTACAAATTGGCCATGACAAGAGTCATAGTGACAATCTCTGGATTCTCACTGTTCCCTGATGGTATGATTGGATAACTACAGGACCCGAAACATCTCAAGCACAGTAGCAAGTGTAAACCATTTCCAAGCAATGCATTTAAGGTTTTCCCTGGGATCTCTGGAGGTTCCAGCCTGGGAAGTTACAATTAGCTTTTCTAACTTCCAGATGACTTGTCTGCATTACCACATCCTTTGCTTCTGTCTCCATACACACTCACCTGGATCTCTGCTACTATAGTGTTACAACACAATTTTCACACCAAATTCTGGGATCCTTATTTGGTTTTCCTCAACAAAAAACACTACTGCCAGGGATCCTTCCCTGAATTCATATCTAACTATAAAAACATGTCATTTTAAGGCTTTTGGATTTAGGACAGAAAAAATCTCCAAAATGTTGATGCTAAGAGCACCAGGATCAATACAGTCCAACTTCTGATAGGTAAGAGAGTAACAATTGACTGACTTGAGAGTGCAAGCAGGAATTTCCTCCAAGTGAAGCTGGTTCTTCACCAGATACTCTGACAAGATGCAAGGTCACTCTTCTGCCTTTTCCTCAAGTCAAAATTCACCTTGCAACATTGGAAGTTGCACCCAACAGCTCTACATGCACAGACCTACAATGCAGGCCGTGGCACAGCTCTTATGTACCAAATAAAATTTCAAAGTACAGTACAGTAAAATGCTTAGGATTCATCAGTCAACTTGCACGTGCACAACAATCCAGATCCTATGCAGAGTAGCTCTAATGCATCCCCTGTCAGAGATACTACACATACGAACTGTACAGATCTGAGATTGATATCTCTTTGTAAAACTTAGCTGAAATAGTACACGGGGTCCAAAAAGGTAGGATGTACACACAGAGTAAGGGCCATCCCATAGGCCCTGCTACCATGAGAAGGCAGAATCGGGGGGGGGGAGGAAACAACCACCAAACCCAACACACACTTCTCTCAAGACTACAAAACTCTCTAAGAAAGGATGTTATTATAATTCCTTTTTTGATGGATGCAGACAAGAAAGAGATTAAACATTTTGTGCTCATGCAAGGTCAGAGAAGACCCATAGTAAAACCAAAAGCAAAGCCAAGGTATCCTGATTCCCACCACACAATCCCAGCACACATTTCAAGAGACTTCATCTCCCTTGCTTGGTATGGCAGAAACAGACCTTTATTACCGCTGCTCCCAGGTTTCTAGTTTCTGACCCTACTCCTTTTGCCTTGGAATTTTGCCTGTCAGAATGAGAACTTTGCTTTGAGTCAACTGCATTACATGTCTATTAAAAACATTGTTTTTATCAAAGAAAATTCCACACTATAGAATCATTTAAAACAACCGGACACTCACAGAGAAAAGCATTTACTAGCCACTTGTTTCCTCCTATGTTTCCTTGCCAACCAGATATGTAGGGGAAAAAAAGAAAAAAGCGTCTCTAATTGCACCTATAAGCCATAAGCCATCTTAGTCATGCAAATCACGTAACAATACAGATGTTGACTTGCATTTGAGAAATGGGTGCTGACCTTGACTACGCCGAGTTCTGAGAAACACGCAATTATGGATAGCATTTACAGTGTCATGTATATTATTAGAACTGTCATCAGCAGTCTTGCTTCTGAAATTATGGAAAATATTTACCCATATCAACTCAATTTTTCTGATTTTCATTCACTTTTGATTTTTAGAAAATAATAATAAATTAACAAAAAACAAATAAGAAACTCGCCAACCTATTATGAAGTTGTTTGGTTTGTTGGCTTTGATTCTTTCTTGTAGCTTTAATTGCCCTCCAGGTAAAGACAAAGAAATCTTCTCTCTGCCTTCCCCCATGTATTTTAATTTTGTCCAAAAGCATTTCTTTTAAAACACAAATAAAAATGTTACTAGTTCAAAAGCATCCAAGTAAGATTTAGACACTAAAACTCTTGGGCTCCTTTGAAACATGCCAGATAATACCAGCTTTAGCTAATAGTCCATAAAATAATGAATTTCAGAAAAGGCCTTTCGCCCAAATATCTAATTAAGCTCTGTATTTTGTGAAGGCCTTCAACACCTGTCACAAGTATGAAAAAAATAACTGAGAAAAATGTGTCCAAGTCCTAGAGAGACAGGATTTCAAATGCTTCTGAAGCACAGCAGGCTTCTGAAACACAGCTAATATATTACCAAAATTGATTTTGCATAGAAATCAGCAATTCAGCCCTTTTGTACTAATACTTCTAGTACATACTTTACATCGGTGTTGGTAGGCACGGCATGATCCAGCTTATAACTTTCTTCAAGCTTGAGATAACACCAGTTGCAGCAACCAATATGAATTTAGAAGATTCTGATTAGTGGACACTGAAGATATTTAGAAAGCCATAAACTCCCAAACCCCATCATGATCACACTAACGTTTCTTTCACCCTGTCCTTTGAAGAGGATCAATCCCTGGTATTCAGACAGGGTCATTACTAACCATAACCGAGATGTGTTAACAAACGTGTTCTGTTATTTCCCTTGTCCACTTGAAGAGTCAGTGGGACAAAACACACTGATCTCATGTGAAGGCCATCCAGAAAGGTCACTAACATTTCCTTAGTCGAAGCTTTGATGAAGAGGATGTGATGAGTGAAAGACCACCAATCCCCAGGCTCCATGAATTTCCTATACATCAGATTTGAACTGCTTTTAGTATCACTCTACCGTCACAGAGACAAATGTGCAGAAAATCTTTGACTGTGAAGCTCACATTACTTCTACCTAGTAATATATTGTTAGTCAGGATCTCTTATTGGCATGATAAGTAGTACCATACTTATGCCGACATTCTCATATCACCATAAATAGAAAGTATTTGATAATCCACAGTAAGACTATGGTCTATGCTGCAGCTACTTTATTAGCAACCATAAGCATCATGAAATAGTCATAAATACCACAAGACAGCAGTACTCAGAGCAGGAACATGGCACTAGTATTACTCAACAATGCAACTGAAGGAAGGGTAGGGAACAGGACCCAGCATGCAAACTATTAACAGTGCAAAAATTGCCTTCTCTTTGCAAAATACACAAGTTGGAGAAGATGAAAAAGAAGAGAAAATTATAACCAGAAGCTGGTGTGGGTAGGCCTTACAATGAAGTCCAAAAGAGGAATTCAGAAGCGGGTAAGTGACATGCCTCCTGCCTCATCCCATGGTAATAAAAGGCTTTTTAAGGGAAGATAACTGCCTCCTGTATGTGCTTTTCTTCAAGTATATAGGGCTTGGTCCATCAGCAAAGAGCTCCTGGATTAGACCTCACTCGTCCGTCTCTGCTGAGCCAGATACAAGTTGTGCAATGAGGGCAGGGCTGCTTGTGACCAGCTGGGCAAACCCCTGCCTGAACCACAACCCCTGAGCTTCAGAGGTGGTTTAACAAGGGCCTCACATAACCCCACAGACCTTTTGTCCACAGCTTGCTATTTAAATGTAGATATGTCTATTTTATAGTAAACATGAAGGTTATTTCAGGGTATATCAGAGGCCTTGTAGCTTCCTCTTGGAGGCTTCGCTTGGAACTTAAAGGTATTTTATTTAAGTGGGACTTTTGTTGCCAAGATATAATTTTATTCATTATTAAAATACCAGCAGAGTTACAGATGGTGCTGAAGTTAAATTGTGTGCATCATTTTGATTGCAACTGTAAATTGTCTCCGTACTGGGATTTGAAGTTGAAAAGATTCACTGGTATTTATAGGCTAGATAAAATTCCTCTTAGCATTACCCACTTAATGGCATACTTTGTTTTAAAGATGTAAACCATGCATTTTGTACCATGCCTCTAACAGTGCTCAGGAGTGACAACTGATGCCTTCCACTTCATCTGTTTTTCTCCTGCCTTCTGTAGCTGCAATTCTCCTTTGTAAAGATGAGAAATAAATATTGGGATTTAATGTGGAAATTAACCTTCCACCTTTACAGTCCAATGAGGTGTATGTGTACAGGAGAAGGAGGAGCTTCTGCGAGGGGAAAAAAATGCATGCAAAAGAAACAGAAGATGCAGTAACACAGATTATGGCTACAGATTTAAATGAGATTGACAGATTATTTCCATAACAAGAGCCCATACACAAAGCACCTCAGTGGGACTACCACATACTACTAGGTTCTACTACCATGAATATCTTAGTAAGTGCTTCTTGGAAAAATGAAGAGGAAAAAAAAAGAACAGTTTTGCTGTAAAGAGGAATTCCTTCTTTTTTCTTTTTTTTTTTCCTAGAGACTGGCTATACTCACATGCACAGCTGTGAACTCCATCTGTTAACTGAAAGGCATTGGCATATTTTTCGAGATATAAGACACTAGAGAAAGTACTTAACAACACAACGTTCCTTTTTCTTTCCTCACTGTACTGCAAGTAAACATCAATAGTTTAGCTAATCATGAACTCTTTCTAAACAACTATAATTACATAAGTGTTCTTTCATATGCCTGTAAACCTTGACATGAAAGTATTACTCAATCAGTGTATTTATAGAGCATCCTTTTATGATACAGTCTGCACACAGAATCATAGAATGGTTTGGGTTGGAAAGGACCTTAAAGATCATCTAGTTCCAACCCCCTGCCATGGGCAGGAACACCTTCCACTAGATCAGGTTGCTCAAAGCCCCATCCAGCCTGGCCTTGAACATTTCCAGGGATGGGGCATCCACAGCTTCTCTGGGCAACCTATCCCAGTGCCTCACCACCCTCATAGTGAAGAATTTCTTCCTCTATCTAACCTAACTCTACCCTCTTTCAATTTAAAGCCATTACCTCTTGTCCTATCACTATATGCCCTTATAAAAAGTCCCTCTCCAGCTTTCTTTTAGGCCCCCTTCAGGTACTGGAAGGATGCTATAAGGTCTCCCTGGAGCCTTCTCTTCTCCAGGCTGAACAAGCCCCACTCTCTCAGCCTGTCTTCATACGAGAGGTGCTCCAGCCCTCGGATCATCTTCATGGTCCTCCTCTGCACCCACTCCAACAGGTCCATGTCCTTCTTACATTGGGGGCCCCAGAGCTGAATGCAGTACTCCAGGTGGGGTCTCACGAGAGCAGAGCAGAAGGGGAGAATCACCTCCCTCGACCTGCTGATCACGCTTCTTTTGATGCAGTCCAGGATACAATTGTCTTTTTGGGCTGCAAGCGCACATTGCGGGCTCATGTCCAGTTTTTCATCCACCAGTACCCCCAAGTCCTTCTCCTCAGGGCTGCTCTCAATCCATTCTCTGCCCAGCCTTTATTTGTGCTTGGGATTGCCTGACCCACATGCAGGACCTTGCACTTGGCCTTGTTGAACTTCATGATGCTCACATGGGCTGACCTCTCAAGCCTGTCAAGATCCCTCTGGATGGCATCCTTTCCCACCAGCATGTTGACTGCACCACACAGCTTGGTGTCATCAGCAAACTTGCTGAGGGTGCACTCATTCACACTGTCCACGTTGTCAACAAAAAACTGTGCCAGTCCCAATACTAACCCCTGAGGAATACCACTAGTCACTGTTTTCAACCTGGACACCAAGCCATTGACCACAACTCTGAGTGTGACCATCCATCCATTTCCTTATCCACCAAGTGGTCCAGCAATCAAACCCATGTGTCTCCAATTTAGAGACAAGGGTGTCACATGAGACAATGTCAAATGCTTTGCACAAGTCCAGGTAGATGATGTCAGTTGGTCTTCCCTTATCCACCAACACTGTAACCCTGTCATAGAAGGCCACCAAATTTGTCAGGCACGACTTACCCTTAATGAAGCCATGCAGGCTGTCACAAATACCTTCCTTATTTTCCATGTGCCTTAGCACAGTTTCCAGGAGAATCTGCTCCATGATCTTGCCGGGCACAGAAGTGAGATTGTCATGTAACCCTACCTCACAAAAGTAGTCATCTGGTTTTGAATTATATAACGGCTTCTCAAAACACTCTGATTCAATCATGGATCTAATTCTTTACTGAAACAAACATGTCTACTGTGTAACTCCTACTCACAATAATGAAGTAGGAGTCAATTTGAGGAACACAGCAATTGCTTTACACTTGGACTTATGAAGCCAAAATGTGAATTTTGAATAATTATTAATGAAGCTCCAGTAAACGAATATACAGAAGCAATACTTGTTTCAAGAGGGTCAAAGAACATCTGAAAAAGCCAATTACCAACAAAAATTAGTTAAAGAAAAGTGGTCTTCTGTTTAAGGAATGAATGTTCTCATATTCCGGCTCTGTCATAGTCCCTGCCATACTCTTCGCTTTTCATTAGAGCACAGGGGGTGGGGGTGGGGTTAGGACAGGAATGAAATATTGCCGATGAACGGCAAATCTGCCACAGAAATCCATCAAATAAGAGGATAGTCTGAGACCTCAACAATTACTGAAATCATTGTTATTTCTATATGGAAAGGAAAAAAAGACCACATCAAAAGGATGTGGTGACTCAGCTTGTCAACATTTACATTCCAATGAACAAACCTGCAAAAGCATATCATTGTCCAAAGCCATGATTTATTCTCAGCAGGTCTAACAGCAGTTGTCAGGGGTTCTTAATACTTTCTACTCAGAATATAACACTTCTTGTGCTTATTTGCCTTTTCCTTCCACATTTGTGAGATCCTGCTAATTTAAGAGTGCTCTGATCTTTGACCTGACATCAGAAAGCTACAGAGCTGACCCAGCGGGTGGAACAGGTTTTATATCTGAAGTTTGCCCTTTTGACATGTAACATGCTTTAGAGGACAGACAGTATAAATCCCTTCAATCCATGTCAGGGCGATATATCCAGAGATTGCCTTTCTGTACAGGAAAACACAGGTGGGTGATTTTTTTCAGCACAGGGCAGTTTTTGCTATGTTAAGAAAAATACAATCCAAGAACAGAGACGCCCTTTGCTATGGCCACACAACATCACAAGCATCCTTTTTATCCTAGCCTACATGATCTATTACTTGTGCATTTCAAACCAAGTAGTTGATATAACTGAAAGATCAAGACTGTCTTTTAAAGTTTCAGAAGTTTTAGCAGCACTCGCAGAACCATAAACTTGATGTCCTCCAAAAGTATCAGACTTTGCTACAGGCATGCCCTGTTGACCAGATATCATCACTGAAGGAGTTCAGGACTCCATCCATCAAACCATGGATTCAAAAAAACAGAGCAGCATTTGCCTTAAAATATCGTAATATGCACAATTAAAACAATACTGAATTTGCAGAAAAATATGTTAATGTATATGCACTCATCAGCAAGGCTGCCAGGCTCATTATTAGAAGAAAAACATAACAATGATCAGAGGCAGCTGGAGTGAGTTCAGTATAGGCATTCACCAACATAAAATTAAAATGCAGAAGGTGCAAGGAAGATTTTCTGCTGATGTAACTCAGTGTTAAGATTGTTCAGGAATCCATTGGTGAAGGAGTTTTTCCAAGCTGTCTAAACACAATTTTTTTAAATGGGACTTTAAATACCTGTTTCAATGAGAATAAGGTTTATTAAAAAACAAACAAACAAAAAAAAAAACACACACCAGGAGAGAAAGAAGGAAAAGCTTTCTGCACAACTACAGCAGCAAATAGGTTAGCATGCTGACTAGAACATGAAAACCAATTCAGAAACATAAATAGTTTATTTGCAGGGGTGGGGGGAGTTGACCATCTCAGGTAACTAACACCATTGGGGAAAAAGAAATCCATTTTCTAGTCCAATTTGGAAATAGAATAGCTTCAGCAATCTAAGTAGAACCATGCAGTCTTCTACCATCTGATATTCAGCCCAACAAGACAGAAATACAGAGTTCTGATTACTTCTCCAAACTGGATGAGTCTTTCATACAGACTGACATCTATGCTATCCCACACACCTTTAATGACCTTCAAATTTAGCATGCTTGCAGCAGCACTGCTGCAAACTTCAGTGGAGCATCTCAACACCAACTGCTTATCACCATCACACCTGTGACCGCAGACACATAAGCTCAGACCCTTAAGCAAGGACTCCTATTACCTTACTCCGCCTTTGTGGAGGTGCAGTTTGTTAGTAGGGGGTACCTTAGAAAACAAAAACAAGAATCCTATTCCCATGGTGTGTTTTCTTTTGAGGATTCACATTTTAATCGGGACACCCTGATTTCCATGAGTTCAGGGATGAATGTATAAAGGGAAGTTAAGGAAGAATTAGCCCTTTCCGAGTTCTTGTCTCCTTCTGCTTCCCCAGCACAGTACTATGGTTCACATACTCTCAGATTCTTTGCAGAGCTACAGTTTCCCCCCACCTTGGAGCAAGACCCATAAGCATCTGCATCAATGTGATACCTCATTCCCATTCTCTCTCTCTTTAACCCAACCACCACTTCATAAGGGCAATGAAGGTGGGCAACTTCCACCACATGAGAAGCTTGATCAGGCCTCAGCTTTCTAATTCTCAAACATGGGTTTTCTGCTCTGGCTTTCCTATGAACCTCTACGGAAACACTCATTTATACAGGCAGTCATTGCAAAGACTTTCAGACAATGCCGTATCCTTGTCCGGTAAGGTTATTTTGTGCACATCTAAATTTACAGCCGCTATCTCTAAGCAAACAACAGAAGCAGCCAAGAAGACACAGAATGCTGATGAATTTCACAGGCATACCCAGGTAACAATGCACAGCAATTTAAAAGCCATCAATAAGCAAGAGGTTGTCCCTTAAATTTTTAAATCAGTCATGGTCAAGTGAATTCAATTTTTATTTTTCCTTTGAATCTTTGATGAACTCATGGATAAAACTGATTAAAGGGAAAAAAATGACACAGCATGGGGTTCACCAAATATTTTCTGTTTGGAAAAGAACCTCTTCAAGTCATGTAACGTGCAGGTTGGCATACTGAAAAGTAATTATAACTCTGAGAATTTCAGTGCATCCCATCAGGCTGAGAGAATGTTCAATTTACAGGCTGTGAGCAAGGATTAACAGAGATGAAGGTAGTAGTAAGTGCCCATGTACCATTGCATTTAAATGTAATGTCATTTCAAGGGATGATAAGTAATCATTTCATGTCTCAATAACCTCCAACAAAAAAGCCTTATTTAGCCCCAAAACACCAATTTTTAAGACTCTTCTATGCAAGTTAATGGTTTAGATAAGGGACCGGATTGAAAAAAGTTAAAAATTCCCATTCTTAAGCAAGGTGAATGCAGCTTTGATACCAGTTTAAAGATGAAAATTTCTGCCAGGTATCTCTTAAGGCAGCATGTGCTCTCTTCATCTGTCACAGTGGCATTTTTAGTGAAGAAACCTATAGATCTGTTAGATCAAAAATGTTATCAAACAAGCAAGAGAGTTTATACACAAATTTTGATTTTTCTTTCTAACTAACCATGATTATGTTGAAAATCAGTACTGAGACCCTCATGCTATCATTTCTGCTACAGTCTTATGCTATGTTAGGCTCCAATTCCATGCTCCGAACAAGATCCATGGCATAAAACAATGATGGTCTTCAGCATTCATGGCACTACGGTTCTGGCCCATGACTTTAGACTCACTTCAGCATCTCTGCAATTGAATTTACTTGTAAGTGGAAAGTATTTCCTGACTCTAAGAAACTTTCATCACCCACTGACATTAAGCAAGTTGTGATGGGTTGACCTTGGCTGGATGCCAGGTGCCACCAAGACACCCTATCACTCCCCTCCTCAGCAGTACAGCAGGGCAATAAAATTAGAGGAGAAAAAAAAGAATCATGGGTCAAAATAAAAGCAGTTTAATAAAAGCAAAAGCAAAGGACATACGTGGTAGCAAAAGGAAAACTTCCCATCAGTAGGTGATGTCCAGCCGCTTTGTGGGAAGCGGAGCTTCAATATGTCGAGTGGTTGCTCCAGAAGACAAATGTAATAAAAAACAAATGCCCCCCCCTTCCTCCTCCTTTCTCTTAGCTTTTATTCCTGAGTGTGCATCATATGGTATGGACTGTCCCTTTGGTCAGTTTGGGTCAGCTGTCCTGGCTACGTCCCCTTCCCAAGATCTTGCCCACCTCCAGCCTACTGGTGAGGGGGTAAAAAAATGTTGGAGAGACAGCCTTGATGGTGTAGGAGCATTGCTCAGCAGTAGCCACAACACTGGTGTGTTATCAACACCTTTCTAGCTACTAATACAAAGCACAGCACTATGAGGGCTGCTATGGGGAAAATCAACTCTGTCTCAGCCAGACCCAACACACAAGTGTACTAGAAGATGTTAGCAAACATGAAGACAGAGGACTCCCCACCAAGCAGTCAGAAGACTGGGGAACACCATGAGGGTGAATGACAGCATCATCTTTCCAGTGACGCCCTATCCATCACCCTCAAATACAGTCCAAGGGCTGTTAGGAAGGATAAGCTTGTGGTGCAGATACTGAACTGGTAAAGATATTTTTAATTACCAGTTCATTCACAGACTCATTCAGGATTTGAGTCTTGCTGAGCTCAGCTTTTCAAATTTATTATTTCCTGCCCTCATTAGTTAGGACAGCAACAGTTTGAAAAAGAGATGTTGCTCACTCACTTAGAAAGTAAGGGCAAGGGCCATGTGGCCACTTGAGGGTACAAAGGACAAGCTGAGGACTGTGGGTGAAAACACAGAGCTACTGAGGACCTACAGGGACTACAAAAACCTGAACTTTATTTGCATGCTCAAACAGTATCCTTCTCAGTCAATACTGAAGATGCTTTAGATAACAGATATGCCCAAAAAGATTCATTATAAATTGATATTGTTTATATTATCTATTAATAATGGATTCAGCATACACATTTCCCTTCATCCACATTGATGATGCTATTTAACTCAGTATCCAGGAAAATCTGTACAAACCCAGGAATGCCTTCAACAATCCCAAAGAATGAGATTTTTTTTTTTCCTTACTGGCAATCTTAGAAGCCAGCTAGAGTGGTGGTGTCCAGGCCACGCTTGTCACGCCTAGTTAGTGGCTCACTTCCCAGTCCTGTTCAAAATCAACTAGAAGTTTTACATGCAGAGATACAGACCTGATACAAACATCTCTGCTAATTATCATGGTAATTTGAACTCCTCTAGTGTTTCTTGCATCAAAGATTTTCAAAGAGACAGATCACCAGTAGCTCTCCTTGATTTAACACAGAATACAGGAGGACTGGAGGGTAGGGAAGAAAACTCTCATAACCTATGCAAGTACAGTATAATAGAAAAAAAAAAGGACATAACCAGAATAACACAGGACTATTCACATTAGGGTTCTGCAAAATTTGTTCTGCAACAAGCTCACAAACATTAATAACAGAATTAAAACGTAAAATATACTAAGGATTGCAGTAGAGTATTTCTTTCACATGGGATTAAATAAAACCAGGCATGCTTCATTTTATAAAGCACAGTGAAAATTCAAACAACTAAAAAACCAAAAAGGGGAAATTCAACAAGATGGCAATTTCAATTTAAAGTATCAATTAATGTGTCAGTTTAAAAGCCAGCAGAACTCTAGCAGTCAGCTACCTTTTATTTTCTCTTAAAAGGCCATTTTTCACCCAACAAAGGAAAAGGTTCACCTTCTATCAGTAGTCCTCCTTGTGATGAACTTTGCATATGGAAAATAAAAAGGTGTCAATTAAAAAAAACCAAAACCATAAAAACCCAAACCACCTATGTTCCACTGCCCCCATCAAAAACAGTATACAAAACAGAACCATCATTGCAAAGTTACTGTTAGGAGCCTTTATAGATACAACTGTCAGATGTGGAACAATTTGGGTAATAATTTCATAACTTTATTTTCAGATATGACAAACAGAAGACTCCCCCAGGCTCCCTAATTGCTTGTCACTTTGTTTAGACAGATCCTATTCCTTCAATACTGAATGACTAGCTCAAATGCTTTCACATATAATTATGGCTCAATCCAGGCGTGCTTCCTTAAAAACAAAGAAACTGTATATATTAAGCTAATAATATTTTAAATGCAGAGGAAAGCTCAGCTGTGTATTTTCTTACTCTCTTTAAACTAAATTCAGATCCTGCTTAGATTTCTGCTCATTCACGTCCCATTTTAATACACAAACTCCCACAGGTTTTATCTCTTCAACAAAGCAATTAATAAAGCGTGGCTCAAGCCATTAAAGGTTTATTTTATGCCCCTCTAAATCCCTTGAGATAAATAAGAACTGATGTTTATTTTGAGCCTTTTGAAATCTGAATCATTTCTGCAAAGTCCTGCAGCCCTGAAACTAAAATCTAATTACCTGCAAGTGTTCGCACACATAAGTATACATTCAAACTCACTCCCCTATGTGGCAAGCTTTTTAAAGATCAAAGAGTTACGTCTAGCCTTGAGGCTCCTTGTTTGAAAATGCATGTTAACATTTAATGGTGTCACACACCAAAGCCCTGCACATTGCTTTGAAAACTTATCCCTCAATGGTGGAAGTAGCTTTCCTCCCTACTAGCACTAATCAAAGGGACCAGGAATATATCTTCAGAAGATCCATGGCCAAGGCCGCCACCCCAAGAAACGCAAAGCCCAGTTGTCTCAGAAGTGGTTATTTGCAGCATCCTAACTCAGTACATCAGCCCAATGAAAAGGCATGAAGGATCTGTCCCCTTCAATTTTGCCCTGGAGGAGTCAACAATGAGCTCTTATTCCTTTTCTTGCAATTGAACACAATCACTCATTAAACTCAGAATCACAGAATGGTTGAGATTGGGACAGGCCTCAGAGGTCATCTTGTTCAGTCCCCCTGCTCAAGCTGGGTCCCCCATAGCAGATTTCCCAGGACTATGTCCAGACTCATGTTGGTGCTGGTAAGGCTTCTCCCTAACCCTCAGGAGCAGAGAAGCAAGGTCTACTTTGTAGGTTCATTAAATCTATCCTGTCTTACAATAGAACATGGCATTCAGGAATAAAGACGCTCCTCTGGTGTCCTGATGGGCTGTAGCCTGGAGAAACTGTGGAAAAGCCATCTTCTGTGTCCTACTAAGCTGAATGGAAGTGGAAGAGCTTCAGATAAACTAATTCTTCAGGACAGAAAAAAATGTTAATGATAATAACACCTCAAAATTTTTGTTTATATGGTAATGCGGAGCATTAGACTGCGTCTAAAGAGATGATGATAGGGAATCTGTCATGTGTCTTTGGGGAAGGGTTAAGGAGGGCAGATAATCTTCATTTGTATTCTTCCTATCTGTTTTCTTATTTTCTTGGGGGAAAAAAAAACAGTTCCAAATGAGCACACTATGTAATTGCTTAGATTTAGGTGTTTATTTGGGTAGGTTTGTTCATCGGAGATACATCTAAAATATGGAAGGATTCAGGAATATGCCTGAATGACAGTAGGGGGGGCGTCACTTGATTTTTTAAACTCAGGGACTTTCAAAATTGTGAAAAAAAGAAAAGAAACATGCCTTAGAATTAACTTTGACATATTTCCCTGTTACACTCATTTTTAATTGTATGAATTCTGTGTTACCCAAAAGAAGCTGAAGTTGGACCACATATTATTAGAGGCATAAAAGATATCACACTGGCTTTTGCTACTTTTCAAATTGCTCTTCTCACCTAGTTTGGTAATAAAGAGAATAGCAAGGGAAAGCAGTCAAGCCCCTCCCAGCAAACCCATGAAGCTCCAGAATGACCTGAGCAGTCCCTGTCACACACTCATCCCTGGAAGGTTAAGTGGGTTTTGATGAAGCCATCAGCTTCAGCCACAAGGAGCTTGAGCCAATGCCAAATGAGGTCAAAGGGATTTTTTTCCCCTCCATTAGCTTCAATGGGCTCTGAATAAAACCCAGTGGGCTCAAGCCAGTCTACTAATTGTAAAGGGAATTAGAATCCCAGTAAATCATTCCAACTATGCATACTTGAAATCAGAACGACAAAGGGAAATTACATGATCCAATGCATACCACTGCGTGAAGCACTGAATTCATGCCAAAACCATGATAATGTTGTCCCAGAACTTAGGAATACCACCTCAGGCAATGCAAACCAGCACCTAGTATACCAGGTTAATTCCTGTCCCCTTGAATTCCAGAGCAATAATTCCTCATAAATCCAAGCAACTTTTTAAGTAGTCACATCAACCCCCCTAAATAGCCTCTCTCACTCTCAAAAGTAATCTACTTTTCACAGAAAGATTTCAAAAGTTCATGTCTATTGGTATAAAGCAGAGACTGATTCAAAGGCCATGAGACTATATCTTTCATGAATAAAAAGTATCAAGTGAGAAAGGTTTATATCGCCATATATAATTCTATTTTTTAAATAAAGCTAGGCCAGTTTGCTAACCAAATTCACAGCACAGTGACAGACAAGCTGTCGCCATACGGAATTTCCCATTGAACCATTCTTTAAATGTTGGTCACGAACATGATGCTACTTGGCAGTTATTTAGTTAATAACTGGAGGATGTCCATAGTGTTTTGTCATTGTCCTGGCTAACGCTTAAATATAATCAGAGTCACGTTATTTCATTTTTGTTTCTTGTCTGCACAAGTGTTTTCAGAACAAATACCCATCCCTGTGACATTCACAGACACTCTCTGCAGACAGTTGTCCTAGCAGGATTTCACACAGGAATGTCTGTGGGCAGCACATATGAAATCATGCCAAGCGTAGTTAAATGAACTGAAGCAAGTCCAAGCTTGTTTGTTATTCAAATAATATACAGCAGCCCTAACTGAAGTAGGGACCATGCAGGGTAGGAGAAGCATACAGCAAGAGACCACTTTGGAACAGTGCTTTATACGACATAAAGCATGCCCTCCCTTTCTCTGGCAGGGCATGTTACTTTATCTCCACATTGCAAACATGGAAATGAGACAGGAGACAACGTCACATGGAAATCCTTTGGGATAAGTGGGAATTAAACTTCCCTCCAGAACCCCGCAACACCAAGCAGCTCTGCCCCCATTACTCCTTTTTCTTGTTCTAGTAGAACTGCAAGAACAAGTCGTTTGAAACTCAAATGCATGAAAAGTGCTAGAACTGAGTCTGGGAAAAGGATGGGGAAACTAAAGAAAATTAAGAATACCGGCATTAGGAGAGTTGAATAGGATAAATACAATGAGAAGAGGACAAGCCAGAACAGTTATAACCTTCCACTTTTAAAAGAGCTCAGATCTGTTAGTATAGTATCTGAATGAAGCAGAATAGAGTGCTATGGGGATGGTAAAGTAGAAGCTAATTTAGGTACATGTCTGGAGCTTAGGTTGATTAGGTCATTCACAGCCTGAAGCTTTCTGGCCATAATAAAGCCTATTCCAAACCATCCCTGCTGTGTCTCACTTCTGTTTATTTGACTAGTTCTGTTCAAGGTCCAGATTTGGCAGAGCCTCTGTTCCCCCCAATGTGCATTTCATTTCCAACCATCTGCTGAAGACTCAGAGCCTCCTCTCTGAAATTTGAAAGATTTAATGACAATTAGCTTGAAAATACTCTTTTTAATTTTATTAACAGATTGAAGAATCAAGAAAATTCACCAGGGAAAAATTTATTAAATAGCATTACCTTTCCCCATCACTAGACATGCCTACCAAGCAGTACGTACAAGGCACATATGGGTAGCTGCAAAGCACTTTGAATTCAGAGCTACCACATTAATCCTGTAACAATAATCATGACGCCCAACTTGTGCTATCATATAGCTTTACTGACTCAAATAAGACCTTGTGGAGATACACTAAGCCATATGCAAGTCACTCAACAGAATCTTGTTATTTGGTGTCAAGTCCCCTAATGCTGGCCCAATCTGCCAGCTCCCTGCCCCCTCCAAAATATCAAATTCAATAAATATTAGGGGGAAGCATGTCCTCACACCACGGGTCTGAGAAGCTGAAGTTGAATAAGACTTCACCTGGAAAGTTTCATCTCTACACGATATATGTACAATATGGGACAACTTCCATACTTTGAATCATTTTTACTTTTTAAAAAACAAGGCCACTCATTAAGCTTCCTTGTTTCAAGATATCCATAAATTCATGACATTTCCATGTGAGTCAAAGGCACTTTGCTTTCTTTTCTTGGAAACTGCTTTTTTTTTTTTTAATACACATTGTCAGTGCACACATTCTCTCTCAGATTCATAGTAATTCATGTCACTGGCAACCTTTAGAAACTTGACTTATACTGTTAATGTAGTAAAACAAGGCAGATATGTAATTATGCCCTGAAAATAAAATCTTTTGTAAGCTTTAACAACATCTCAGACATCGATTGGATTAGTTGCACCTGTCAAAACTACAGGTGGTCAGCTATGTCTCAAGAATGCCCACCTACTTGAGAGTTGATGTCCGACTACTTACATTTCTTTCAAAGGAGAAATAACTTCTTTTGGTACATTGTGAAGCCAAAATATTGTATTTTTTTCCATTTGGAAGAGGCATCAGATCTTTCCCTCGACAAGCTTATACTCAACTCTGCCTTACAGACCCAATGGAGAGGTATAGCTCCAGCCTATGGCCAGATTTATTTATGGCTCAGATTCCACCATGTACTCCATGTGCCCAACCTGCTGGCTCTGCACAGGACCATCCAGATCAGCACAACTCAAGTCTGAGCTCAAAACAGCTTCTCCATAAAAATCATATAGGCCAGGACTCCTGAGCTAGAACTGGAGGAGAGGCAGCACTTCAGAAAACTTGGTATACAAAACCAATCTAGAGTACTTCACCAGGTCTGTTTACTTTCCAGCCCTCTGAATTATGTCAACTGGAAACTTCCAGTTTTAATGGGCTAAGGACAGAAGTCAAAAGGTGAGTTACCTGTGTTCAAACAAGGTACATTTTTCAAAAACAAGGCACAAAGTCTTGCACACATCTCCACTTCCCACAAGTCAACATTTGTGCAGTTTCCCTTACTGAGAGCACAACTTGATTATTTTTGGAAGCGTAGAGGAAGGAGGTTGGATTTTGGAGCTAGTGGAAAAGTCATAGCTAATAAGCCAAGCAACTGCAGCATGAAAATGACAGGTGCAAAATTGGCTTCTGCATTTCCACACCAACCCAAGCATACTTACTCATTCAGAATTAAGCTTTTCACACCTTACATAGTCCAAACGGATTTCTGGCAATGTTTGCTATCATAACACTTCTCTTAATAGCAGAGACCTCAGTAAGAAAAAGTGCCTTTTGATCACACAAGTAGGGACTAGGTCTCCATGTCCTGCTTTGATATTTTATATTACTTTTTAACAACTGACAAACAGTTTTGGTTTTAACTTCTTCCTTTAACTAAGTAGCATTCCATAGCTCAACAAATACCCCATAAAAATACAGGTAATTAGGACAAGTGGAAAAGTTTTACAATTTTAGAACTGTTCTTATTTTGAAAACTAGTTCATTTCCAGTCTTGCAAATCAGTCATTCTCTCCCAATACATTCCATAATTTTTTTTGCATGCAATTTCAGTAACATGTAGTTTAAAAAAACTCAAATATTGTTACATTTTCCTATCAACTTGGCATGTGAAATAAGCTGTACTTATCTTTCTCTACACCTCAACAGACTGGTTACGGAGAAAACTCCAATCAATATCTAGGATGGAAAAATATTACAGTGAACTAGAAGCGTCCAACACTTGTTTTAACAAACTTCAATACATGTAGCTTCATTCCCCTCCTGGGGGAAGAAACCCAAATATGTGTGTATTTAAATCCCATGGATATTCTAGAAGGAATTTCCACTTGAAGAACATATTTTAACGAAATACTTCCATAGAAAAACATTTTTTTTAATTTTTCATTTTAAGAACTTATGCTGGAAATCTGAATTATCTTCACACAGCTCAGTAATGGACCTGCCATTTACATGTTTGATGGAAGTAAAGGTTACATTTCTCATTTCATCATCTGACTCGAACAAACTACGGACTAGAACCTATTTTTAGCACAGACCTGGAATAACCTGGCACTCCACAAAATAAAGTTTGATTTTTAAACACGACACATTTATTCTTTTTGTGAAACTTACCAAGCAATATTATTTGCATTGTTTTTTGTTGTCATTTAATCTGGCAGGCAGATGAACACCACCCAGCGGCTCCTTCACTCCCCTCCCTCAGTGGGATGGGGGAGAGAAATGGAAAAAGAAGTGAAACCCATAGGTTGAGATAAAGACAGTTTAATAAAAGAGTGGAGGAAAAGAATAACAATAATAATGATAAGAGAACATATAGAATATGCAAAGCAAGTGCTGCACAATGCAATTGCTCACCACCCACTGACTGACACCCAGCCCATCCCCGAGCAGCAATCATAGCCCCCCAGACAACCCCCGCAAACATGACATCACATGGTATGGAACAGCCCTTTCACCGGGTGGGGTCAGCTGTGCTGGCTGTATCCCCTCCCAGCTTCTTGTGCACCTGGCAGGGCAGGTGAAGCAGAAAAGTCCTTGACCAGTGTGAGCACTGCTCAGCAACAACTAAACCATCAGTGAGTTATCAACGTTCTTCTCATCCTAAATCCAAACCACAGCACTACAGCAGCTACTAGGAAGAAAATTATCTTTATCCCAGCTGAAACAAGGACATTCTTGTAAGTTATCCAGGACTAGGCCATGTTTAATTCTTACTAATTTCTTATTACGTCTTACCTTTTATACTTGAAGATGCTTGTTTCTGTTCTTAATGGCTATTAACATCTATAGTCAGCAGCCTCCATCCCTGTTTTGCACTAAACCACAGCTCCCACCAACCTCTGGGACCCAAAGATCATTTACATCATGTTGTCCTGAAGCTCTTTATGGTCCAGCCAAACCTCAGCATGCTCACTGGTGAGAGATGACAGCCTGCAGAGCAGGTCCTTCCAAAGAGCTCCTTCCTCCCTTCTTCCCAATGGATCAGGCAGCATCCGGCTTCACAATGAAATCTTCTCAGACAAGCTGAAGCCTCCTTAAGCCTGAAGAAAGCTCTGCCACTACTGCTTTTGGCTCATCTGTTCCTTCCTTTTGGAAAGCACCACCCAGTGGAAGTACCTTTCGTGTTGCTGTACAGCAAGGTACATTTGCTGCCACTGGGAATCAGCTATCAGTGAGAGAGAAACACATGACAAACACTTTCAGGACCTCCAGATGTGCCTCTACAATGTGACATCGCAGTGTCACAGTGGTGCGAGAGACATCTCCTACTGTGACAACATGCTCCAAGCCACCACTCGTTTGCTTTACCTCCTAGTCTCTACTGTTTCATTTCTTGATTTTTGCTAGACTTGCTAGAAGATGCACCATCACATAACATCCCAAGTAAGTTTGCCTTTAGACTATTTCTTCGTGATTTTGCAGATGATTTCATCAGCATGCAAAGGAAGAGAATTACAGGTCTCCGATTTGCTGAACTAGAAGTGCCAAATGCTGTCACTGACTTCTTCCACCAAGGCATTTCACTGCAGGCTTCATTTCATTACCAATTCAAAAGACATGAATACAAATCCCAGAGGATTCATTTATACTTGGGATTAGTCCCAGCAGGCTATTAGTTGTGGGTGGTACGGAAAGAAACACCTAGTAATCCATCTCACACAGTCTCTCTCCATATCTAGATCTATACATTTCTAAGGCTTGAAGGGACTGTTACATTGCCTTGTATAATAGGTCCAGCATAACTCAGGCTCCACACCTCTGCACAGCCATTCTTACACCAAACACAATAAACTGTTGTCAGATAAAGTGCTGGAAAAATTATCTGAGGTTTGGGGATTTGCCTGTTTTAAATTAGGATAGGTGCTTTTTTTTAAAAAAGAACAGCAAATTACAAAAAAAAAAAAAAGAGATACAAGAAAGAATTTATAGTAATTTTTTAAAATACACAAGGAACTTTTTTAATGTGCAATCTTGTGCTTCCTTCCTGCACTGAATTACTGTAATCCAACCATTATTTTCATCTCTCAACATATGCAGGGTCAGCACTGACTATATCCAGCTCCCCAAAGGCAATTCTGAAAATGTTCCTTCCTGCACTTTTCCTGCATAAGAACCCTAACAAAGGTGTTATTTAAAGATCCCTCCAAGCCGCTGAATGGCATTGCTATGTAAATGAGCAAAAGTAAAGCTGTGATGGTGAGATGACAAGGGAAAAAAAAAAAAAAATAAACCAAAACAGCACAGGCTCCTGTGCATGATTCAGCCCTTTACATTTTTCATGGGAAGAGCAAATGCATGTCCATATGAACTCTGATACATTCCATACTGGTAAAGATCTCCAAACACTGATACTTCTATGTCACATTGCAGACTCTGGACTTGTGCTGATAAACAACCAGGAAAGGGGATGTGAAGAGATGGATTAAGTTAAAGATTTTTTAATATTAAAACTAAGCTGATCTTATATTTGGTTGCTATTTTAGGGAGGGGAAAACACAAAACCAAACAGAAAACCTCGGTGCTGATACCACACTAAGCTGAAACCATCAGGAAGCCACATCAATTCTCCCCTACCAAAGCCAGCAAGGTTTGTTCCTGAATATCATGCGACTCTGGAAGAAGGATGTGTAGAACCAAACATGGTCTCTTCACACTCCACGGATAGGACTGCAACATGCAGAATTTTATGGCCAACAAAATGATCAGATAAATGTGCTCGAAATGCAGTAGTGTCTAGATTATTTTCCCACTTCCAAAAAAGGTGTAAAAAAAAAAAAAAAAAACAAAAAGGAAAAATCCAAAAACTTTCACCTAAAACCAAAAAGCAACAACATTCTCTCTCAGTGTGAAGTGCAAAGAACATCTGCTTTTCTTGAGTAGTATTTTTTCCCTCCAACTCCTCACCTCACTTTTCTGTGAGGAATAAGACTGAGAAAAAGGAAATTAAAAAAGCAAATTAGGAAAAGACTAAACCCTGACTCTTTCAAGAACTTAAAATTTTAAGCAATTAAAAATAAAAAAATTGCCAGATAAACAAGAAACACACATTTTAGAATATTTAAAAAACTTTAAAAGTCTGGTTTGCCCTTTGATTCAGTGTCATCAAGTTGCAAACACCTATTCACCTTACAAAACCACAGACTACAAACATAACCAATGAATACTCTAGGTCATTAATCTTTCTTATTCTATCTTCCTATTCCTCTTCTTCTTGACTATTTCAAATAGAGGCACTATGCTTCTTCACACTGAAAGAGCAAGATGTAGGAGAAGGTAGCAAATTTTGAATTTTAGTACCTTTCACAGAGAACTGAAATGACTTTAAAAAAAAAGAAACAACCACCACAAAAAAGCTCATCCCAGGAACTAATACTAATTAGACACATCCTCCACTTTATTTTGTATTCTCCAAAATGCAACTCTTTATAATGTTTTCTTTCTGTGTACCTAACTTCTGGATTTTTGAACTCAAACACACACAAATGCAACCATCCACTTTCTCTTAGCACAAAATCAATCATCCATCACTCCCAGCAAATTGAACATAGCCCCAAGTGTTATGTGAGCCCTGTAAAACTGCCTATAGAAGCTACACAAGTTTCTACCTCCAATTTTAAATGAAAACAGTTTAAAGAGGTTTAACAACATCACAGCACCTATTTCCACCACCACCCTCCCCTGTCAAGAATGCTTCTGTTATTTTTCATTTCTCTGCTATTTCAGCTATTGGGTCTAAAAGACAAGTGCCACACAGAGGCTTAAATGAGAAATATTGCAAAAATTGTTCCTGGAGAAAACAAACCCACCCCCATTTTTATATGCTTTGTGGTAGCAGCTCAAAACCAGGCATCCATAATTGCTACTTCATTGTGATTATCAATTCAGGGATGATGCATAGCACATAGCAAAACACAGCACAGCCCTGCCTACATGGAGCACAATATACTTACAGTACGATGGGAAAAACCGGTAATAATTTTAGAGGAGATGTCAGGCCCAGTTTTGTTGATATCTACATTTGGGCAGACTCAGGCAAAGCAATCCCTCAGGGAACGTGAACAAAATGCAGATCTTTCAGGTTCATCCCCAAAGCGTTTCAAGCAGTGCTGGAAATAGCAACAGCTGCTACTATTAGGAAACCATGAAGGTGTTGATGTCCCAATGAATACAGCTCTCGAGAAAAAATACACCTCTCTCTTTCCACCATTCAAACTTCTTCCATTCCCCTGAGGCTGAATGAACATGTCTTGGTGAAGGACATTCATTTGTGAGGACAAGCTCATGAGACAAAAGTTCTAAGGAAAAGCCATGTATTAGTAACTAGCATATGCTAACATACTTGGTCACTCAGCAAAACATGTCTTATCTTCAGTCTTACTATTGAGCTCTACCACGACAAGGTGAGCTTTGACTAACAGCTTTACTGGTTATAATCAGATTCATATATCCTGGAGTGCCTTTCTGACTTGCTCTCATAAGACAGGCCTCAAAAGGTGAGCATTTGCCCTTCATTGCTCTACAGCTAAGCCTATCAAAATCTACATTTTTACTAAGCTTTCTCTTATTAGAGAGTCAGCTTATTGCCTTGGGAATACTTAATTTTAAGCTGAAATATGATGGAAAAAATTCCAGTCCAGCCCAAAATGTGAGGGGGTAGGGGAAGAAGAAAAACACCCTCCTAAGGGCATATGGTACAGTGGTTTTCTTTAGCTTTGCTACTTCCTTCCACTACTGTTTTTTACCCGCTTTTAGAAACAAAGATGTTTCAAAGGGCAGTTACCTTGGTTAACATTTTTCTGAAAATCTTTATTCTTCAAATCATGTGACTGGGTGATAACCTCAGCAGAAGCAGCACTTTTACTGTGGTCATATTGAAGAGACTACATTTATGTCAGAAAAATTCTTCTATGAGCTGTGCACGATGTCTTTTTGGGGAATATCTCTTTTCAGTAAAGAGTAAGACCTATTGGTCTCAATGTATCTCTGGGGCAAACTCCAGTGTGGCTTTTGTTTGCGCACTGCTTTAATTTATTCGGGTATTAAGTAGGAGAACAGAAAACGCAATTTCCCCACTGAAAGCAACTTATTCACCATGAAGTAACAGATAGAATCCTTCATCTTCATCAAATTCACCTGCATACCTTGGCAATCAGCTTGTCATAATGAAGGCTGCCTTTGGCTTCTGATTTACCTCTGCTCACCAGGTATTGCCTAGACCAATTATCTGAAAAAGAAACCATCTCTTGGTAGTCCTGAAAGTTATCACTCATGCAGGATTTTGTGTCCTCTCTGTAACTTTGGCTCGTTAAAATGTATTTATCATCACCGATATTTCTGCTAAAAAGTAACAGGGATCTCAATTATTTTAAAGCTTGTTTTAGCTTAAGACAAAACTGAACAAAGAGTTAAGGAGGAAAAAAGAGAAAGAAACAACATAGCAGTTGATTTAGATTTGCACACTGGGGTAGTTACCTTGTTTCGTACCTTTAAGAGAGTTTCATTGCACAAAACAAAAACCCTCTGAGGTCTGAGCTGGACTTCAATGTACTTAATCACTGTCAACACAGCAGTGAATATTTCCATAGTGAACACTGAGTGGCGAAGTGGAGCTTCACACAGATAACGATAGCAATCAAAGCACACATGGACTACAAGCAGGGAGCTATTTCACTGGAGAGCACTTTCAAGCATTCATTGCTATAGAGAAGTAAGTAAATTAGGGAGCACATTTAGAGGTATTTAAAGGTGCTATAATCAACAGCTAGTGCATTTTTTTAAATAGACAAAAGGTCCCAAAGTCCCAGAACTGCCAGAATAAATGAGGTTTGTGAAATGCTGGTTAGACCCTCTTGAATCTGAAGTTTTCCATGACACGGCCCTAGGACCACTGGCTACAGCGAGGCTCCTAGGTCACTCAGCACACAACAAAAATCAAAGCCTGTGTAATAAAGTCTGTCAGGTGAATGACTCAAAAGGCCATCATCCTCAGTTTTTCTACATGACATCTCCTCTTTGATCATGTTGGAAAATACATAGTCGGTACCACAGAAAGTAGAAGAGAAAGGCACTTTCAACCCTCACCTTTGCCCAGGAGATCCTGTAGTTGGCTGAAAAAGTAGCAAGACAGTTTCTAACAGGTATTCCTACATGGAAGGGTTAAAGCTTACACAAATGTGCTTGCTATCTGCAGAGAAAGGCTTAGCCCCAAGATGGGCAAGCACAGAGGTTTGAGAGGGCTGACCTTCATGGATCTGCTGGTCAGCAAGGGGTTTCCTCAATTCAGAGCACGTATCTAGTTTTCTGCTCTTGCCCCCTCACTCTCCACTGAGCAGCCTCTGATACTGCCACCCGTTCACTGAACAAATCTGAAGTAACATCATATTATATTAACTTTTTCTTGCAAGTTATCCTAGTTACAGCAAGATCCAGGCTTTAAGGGCTCAGTCCTGAAAGTGCCTTCACCACCCTGGAGCTCTTCTCATCTAGCTGTTAGGCAAAGTAACCACAGAGATGGCTTAATTACCTACTTAGGGACTTCCCAGAGCGAAGGTGGGATACAGACCAGTGTCAGCTCTGATTTATCCCTGTTTTCAGTCTCCTGTGTACAAGGCATTAAGTTATTAATTGGTTTAAAGGTATAGATTGGATGAGAGAAAGAATAAGCATATCGTTCATTACTGTTATTGATTGCTTTAGTTTTAAAGATAGCTTTGGATACATGAACTGTAATTTTTTTTTTTTTTTTTACATCACCTTCCTTTCCAACTTAATTGCTGCAAAAAACTTTTTCATCAAAACAGCTCAAAGCATGTATTCTTTAAAAATCACAGTAGGAACAACAACATAAAGATTACATTCTCATTTCTCTGCCAAGATCTACCTGATCTGGATGAAGATCTCAAAAAAATATTCTACAATATGCTTGTCTGCAGGGAGCAAAGATGAGCACAGTCAGTCTGAAGTAAAGTACCAGTTGCTGAGACCTAAAAATCAAATTTATCAAAGATGCACTAAAGTTCTGTTAATCCTCCAAAAGCCATGAAGGTTTTAGGAGGGTTTTAGTGAAAGGAAATTGGAGCACTTCTGCCTTCAGACAAATTAGGACAGAAAATCTTCTCCTCCACTTAGTTGGTCTTATATTATCAGATTCAAAATGGTATCTTAATTTCTATTGCCACTCATTGCCAAGGTCTGCAGAAAATAGTGTTTCAAGACACTTTTTATCATTTAAGCAAGTATAAGCACAAGTACACCTGAAAGTCAACGGATTTTATATTCTCGTTAGTAAAATTCAGTGCTAACTTTACAAGCCTTATACTGATTTAAAGTAATTTTTTAAGTGAGAACTAATAAATATGTATGACATTCATCATCTGAAACATGGTTGCACTTTCTTCCAGATTGCAATTCACCTCTGCAGCGAGAAATATAACTTGAGGGTTTTAATTTCTTCTGTTAAACAATAAATTATACAGAGGTAAACAAATTAGACTTCTGCAGCTTCTGGTCTCAGCTCACACTACAGAAGGAAGACATTCTGTCATGCTATTGTACAAGAATTGTATTGTATTTCCAGTTTCAAACAGAACCTTGAATCATCCAAGCTGGATAAAGCTAGAAATGAGCAAGAGTACACAGTAAGGTGTATAGTTATTTCTTCTGAATATGTCTAACTCATTTTAAATAATGATGCTGTTGTTCCTAATAACAGTGTGGATCACAAAGTGTCAATATATATCCACATCTCCTTCAAATACAAGCTGTGTTGCTGGGAACCCAGCTTGACATATTTCCATCCTCACATCAATTACTTCAGCCAAAAGACTGACATGACATATTTAGGAAGGATTTATTTTTATTTAATGCTCAGCAAGCAAACAGAGACAAGTCCTGAACTATGAATGATAGTGAGGATACTGCAAACACATCATTAAGTTCAGCACAATACTTCAAGTGATAATACTAAATTTATCATTTTTTTTCTTCTTTGCATCTAATTCCCTTATGGTATAATACTACTAAATGGCAGTTAAGATCACCTTTCTACATTTCTAGAGCTCTCTGGAAAAATCTCTGTCATGACTTACTCAGCAAAAAGAACCTTTTTTGAGGTACTCAACAACTTTTTTGCCTCAGTCTTTACTGGGAACCTCTCTCCTCACCCCACCCGAGTTGATGGATGGCATGAGGGGGACCAGGAGGGCAAAACCCCTCCTGCTGTAGGAGAAGATCAGGTTCGTGACCACCTGAGGAACCTGAACGCACATAAGTCCATGGGACCTGATGAGATGCATCCCAGAGTCCTGAGGGAATTGGCCGATGTAGTCGCCAAGCCACTCTCCATGATATTTGAAAAGTCATGGCAGTCAGGTGAAGTCCCTGGTGACTGGAAAAAGGGAAACACTGTGCCCATTTTCAAAAAGGGTAGAAAGGAAGACCACAGGATCTACCAACCTGTCAGCCTCACCTCTGTGCCTGGGAAGATCATGGAACAGATCCTCCTAGAAGCTATGCTAAGGCACATGGAGGCCAGGGAGATAATTCGAGATAGCCAGCATGGCTTCACCAAGGGCAAGTCCTGCCTGACAAACCTAGTTACTTTCTATGATGGTGTGACAACAGTGGACAAGGGAAAACCAATGGATGTCATCTATCTGGACTTCTGCAAAGCCTTTGACAAGGTCCCCCACAACATCCTTCTCTCTAAATTGGAGAGCTATGGATTTGATGGGTGGCCTGTTCGGTGGATAAGGAACTGGCTGGATGGCCGCATCCAGAGGGTAGTGGTCAATGGCTCGATGTCTGGATGGAGACCGGTGACGAGTGGTGTCCCTCAGGGGTCCGTACTGGGACCGGTGCTGTTTAATATATTCATCAATGACTTAGACAGCGAGATCGAGTGCACCCTCAGAGAGTTTGCGGACAACACCAAACTGAGTGGTGCGGTTGACACACCAGAAGGACGGGATGTCATCCAGAGAGACCTGGACAGGCTGGAGAGGTGGGCCTGTGTGAACCTCATGAGGTTCAACAAGGCCAAGTGCAAGGTCCTGCACCTGGGTCGGGGTAACCCCCAGTATCAGTACAGGCTGGGGGAAGAAAGGATCGAGAGCAGCCCTGCCGAGAGGGACTTGGGGGTGCTGGTGGATGAAAAGCTGGACATGAGGCGGCAATGTGCGCTGGCGGCCCAGAAGGCCAACCGTACTCTGGGCTGCATCAGGAGAAGCGTGGCCAGCAGGTCGAGGGAGGTGATTCTGCCCCTCTACCCTGCTCTGGTGAGACCTCACCTGGAGTACTGTGTCCAGCTCTGGAGCCCTCAGCACAAGAAGGACATGGAACTGTTGGAGCGGGTCCAGAGGAGGGCTACTAAAATGATCCAAGGGCTGGAGCACCTCTCCTACGAGGACAGGCTGAGAGAATTGGGGTTGTTCAGCCTGGAGAAGAGAAGGCTGCGAGGAGACCTGATTACGGCCTTTCAGTACCTAAAGGGGGCCTATAGGAAAGATGGGGAAAATCTTTTCAGTAGGGCCAGCTGTGACAGGACAAGGGGTAATGGTTTTAAACTAAAACAGGGTAGGTTTAGACTGGATATAAGGAGGAAATTCTTTACAATGAGGGTAGTATAACACTGGAACGGGTTGCCCAGAGAGGTGGTGGACGCCCCATCCCTGGGAACATTCAAGGCCAGGTTGGATGGGGCTCTGAGCAACCTGATCTAGTTAGGGGTGTCCCTGCTCACTGCAGGGGGGTTGGACTAGATGACCTCTAGGGGTCCCTTCCAACCCAAAACATTCTATGTTTCTATGAAAAAGAAGCCCAAAGGTCCTCTGACTAAGGTAAGAATATGACCCACTAAATTTACATTTCTAGAACTATGGTAAATTTAAAGCTGGTAGAAGGAGAGAGATTGGCTGCAGTGAAAATTAATTTCTCTGTATACTTGGAGAAAGATGAAATGAAAGGTAGTTAGAGCAGGACTAATTTTCCCCTTGCAGAGCATTATTTTCATCTTCACCCAGACCTTCAGCCTCAAAGCTGACTGAAAGACTACGAATGAGGTGGCAAAGATATATGAAGAATAAAACCCTCAGCTAATTCAGAACTATTAGAAACAAACAAACAAAAAAGCCACACAAGCCTTGTCCCTGTGAAATTTTAGTTTAACTTCTTATAGACTGAAACAAAAATGCTAAGTTGTCCTACAGGCATAATCTTATTTCTAATTGAAATATATGCAACTGTTACAGAGCACTGCATTATTAAATGTAACTCAGTAATACAATTTGCCTTGGTGAGAGCTGTATAATAACCAAAATGAAATATCACATATGATGTTTTAATGAGGATTATGGCATGTTAATTTTAAACTGAACAATAGGGCGTGTAATGTAATCCATGCCCTGTGTACAGTTCAACAGCTGCTAACGTGTCGGACTGGTTTGTACTTGTGCCTGGCAGATAAATAATGAGCCAATTACAGAGCTGCTTGGTGCACCTATCTATGGTGTCTCCTACTTTTTTGAACATTGAAATGAAGTCATGAGGGCCCCATTCAACACCTTCCTCCTTCTTTCATGCTTCTACAATGAGGACAATGATTACAGTCCCAGCGTTCTTTCCTGTCTGTTTTATCTTGGAAGCACATAAATCAACCGCCCAATATGAACTATATTGACTGGTCTTTATGAAGAGCTTCAGCTATTTCTAAATAAAAGTTTATTTTTCATCCCACATGTAAAGTTCCAGTAAAGTTGTTACTCTTCTATACTACTGTGCAAGCCTGAAACCAGTTCCTCAAAGTCATTTAACAGGCGATGGTTCAAAATGATAAAGAAAGGCAATCATTTCACATGGTCCAGATACAGTTTTAGTTCACACTGCTAATATCATCCCCCAGCAAACAGTTCCCACAGAGTACAGAGCTCTACAGCTTGAAGCCTAAGCATGAAACAACATGAAATGCTACTCCTAAGGGAGCGGCTGTTGAAGGCATGGTTCACACCAAAACATGGTATCACCAGTAAAAAACAAGACAGCAAGACAGGCTCTCCTGAGGTGCAGGCCAAAGCTGCCATGCTTTCTAGAAAAACCTGGATGCTGGAGTTGCAGATAAAGTAGGAGTTGTATTCAAAGATAACATTTGGTTTCAGGAAAAAAAAAAAAAAAAAAAACAACACACACACACAACAAAAAAAACCCAAAACAATACAAAGCACACAACAAAAAAATCCCCTGAAAGCAAACCCTGCCAAGAGCTCCCAGAAAAGCCATGCAGAACGCAGTCCTTCTCTCGTAGCAGGGTCACGCTTAAGTGGCTTCAGCTAGAGCTAAACCTTGCTCTGCAAGGCCCTGGCCATTGCAAAAAGACAAACAGGGCTGCAAACCTTGACAGCGTTGATGCTTCCCTCCTCTGTAACCCATATGTTCAAGCCTGAACCTGGTGACCCCTTCAGCAAGCTCCTCACTTGAAAATGGCATCAACAGGACATATTATTTTATAAAAAAAAAAAAACAAACCCCACCACACACCCCTCACTGGCATTTAGAAGTAAGTTAAGGTCTGTTTCATCACAGGAAGGCTAAGTAGCTGAGTTCTCAAAATCCTTCACTCCCCCTGCATTTTCAGATGCTTACATGACAAGCAGCAGGCTAATGTAAAACAAAACCTCTTTTCATGCTAGGAGCTTATTTTAGTAAGGCTTATGACATATCCTGTTTCATCTAAATAAAAAATGTCATTAAAAAGGACAAAAAAAAGCCTACCCCCACAAATGCACAGGAGGAATGACTGATATTTCCCTCCCAGCTTAACTATCAGAGGAAATATGGAAATTTTAAAGGTTGGGTGGGTTTTCTTAAAAGACTGATTTTTTTTTTTTTAAAAAGAAGAAACCTTTTTACATGGATAAATGCTTCCTTATATCCTTTTAATAAAGCTCTAACATGTCTAAAACTAGAAGAAGTAAACAGAAAAAACAATTCCTCACAGTCCAACATGGCTGAAATTCAAGAGAGGTTTTTCAATGGTTCTGCCCTTCCTTCCCCAGGAATATAGAGCTTTCTGAGGTGGTATCCACAGATATGCCCCCCAAACCCAGTAGGTTCATTATGATTTTTTCCTATGCCAATCTAAAGGTTTTTCTTTGGAAATGAAATCTGCAGCTGTAGAAGACTTCTCTTCAGCTTAAAATTTCAAGCAAAGAAAGCTGAATTTGCAAGAGAGAGAAAATTTAAAATGAGAAATTAATTTACATGACCAATTTTGAAAAAGCGACAATGAGTCTGGTAAAAAAAATAGTTATCTTTCAGAGACTTGATCAGGTTTTGGTGATTTTGTTTGGTTGGTTTTTAATTTAAAAAAAGGTTTTTTTTCTTGAAAGCTCTGACTCAGAAAGAGAAAAACCTTAACTGATAGTTTCCATATCTAAGCAGCAGCTTCCAAACTGTTACCAGTAAAACATATGCTACCTACTCCCTTCAGCTCCCTCCCCAAAATTGCTTCCCTTCTCTGTTACTCTAAGAGGTTGTAAATTGAGATGGGATGTGCAACTTCTTACCCCTTTTTCCTCCCACACTGCAGGCTGAAAACAATAAGCCAGATTGAAGAGAGGTTTCTCCATGGAACCGCAATGGAGATAGAAAGCCACCAGCTTACCCATCTCAGAGCCACAAAGCTGCTGAGCTACAAGCCTCAACCCAGCCAGGCAACCTCCCACTAAAAACTCCCCAAATGCATTGGAGTTGTAGATGGTGGACAGGGTGCAAGATGGCTTTCTTCCATTCACAGAGTCCTACTTACACTCAAGGTTCTCCCTGGTGTTCAGAGACATCAGGAGAGACATTCTTGAGTTGACTCATCCTGTAGACCCTCCTCAGCTTCCCCAGGCACGCTGCATTGCACTCAAGAACAAATCGGAATGAACTTAATGGCTGTTTTGAATGATTTAGGATTAAATGAACAGGGCATAATGTAGTTAAACATGCCAGGAATGAACAAAGCAGAATGTGGGTGTCTACAGCTGTCAGGAATTAAAAAGGGAGGCTGCAAGAATGTTTATTATTTGCATCAGCAGCTGATTACTATAGAAGGGAAAAGCTAAGCTCCTTGAAAACATGCTTGACTTCTTGTACAAATATTGAGCAACTGTATTACAGAAGCATGACCACTCCTGATACAGTCAATGTGAGTAAGAACGAGAGCATCCAACACTGCAGGTTTTCTGCTGCATAATTCAGAGTGCATTTGTTTTCTGTTATAAATATATGAACAGAAAATAGAATTAAAGGGAACCAGTCCTTGTGGTTTCCCCTCAAACACACTTTTCACCCTCAATACTTGCATGCACTGAACTCTACCACAAGTAACCAGCAACACTAATAATCTAAGCTTTCCTTTGCTAATTGACTTCCAGCTCCTGGAGCACCTGAATCTCCTTTGACAAGGACAGGGCAATACGGAGCAAGTAAAACTTACTTAGCTTTATCCTTCCAGCCCTAAAGATCCAGACTGACTGAACATTATACCCTCTCCACAAGGACCTGGCCTTTAGGGAAGAGGTTGCAAAGAGACATCATCCAGGACTGGCAGGTGGAGGCAGTTCCCTTCTCTTCTTAAAGAGAAGCTTAGTTCTAGTTGAAGCATGTGCACATCAGTATAGAAGACAATCACAAACAGGATACAGGAAAGTTTGGCAGAAGTTGTTTTCTCAGTGTTGCTGTATGACTAAGAAAGAAGTGTTTTCAAAAAGGCTTAATTTCATTTTGCAAGATACGCAACCCACTTCTGTAACACTGGAAGTTGTTATTGACATATTAGGAAAACAAACTCTTTCCCCTCACTGACAATTCCCTAACAATTATAATGCAGTTCATTTAAAAATAAACAGAAGAAGAACCTCTCCTTTCTCCAGATTTTGGGAAAAAAAGAACCAAATAAACCACAAACCAAAACCTTAACTTTTAACTGTGGAGACTGTCACCAGTTCTGCCAAAAATCCAAACTGGTTTAAAAACCACTTTAAAAATAAGAAGTTTAAAACACACAGTAAGATAACACTTGTAACAGCTTCTGGGACAGCCCAGAGATGGTTCAACACACTAAAAAGGAGTGATTTCTCCTCCACAGGAGAAGGAAATAGCAGCTATTTTTTAAGTATATTAAAATTTGCATTTGCTCTTGAAGCTTTATCCTGCTAAAAGACAACAGCATAATACAAAGGCACAGTGATAACCATGCAGAAGTGATACATGTTCAAATGCTTTCGAATAAAGACCCACTAAGTGTAATTTAAGGAACATAAAAATCTATTCAGAGTCAGCTACTATGATTTAAAATGCTTAAAAATGAACAACAATAAAATTCACTTAATATTTTTTGCAAGTCCTGTGTTGCACCCTCATTATTTCCAGAGTGTCTCACACTACAGCATCAAGACACTAACTACAACAGTTTAGAATTATAGAGTATTGTGCTTTGAAGATTTCACAAGTGATTTTCTTCTTTGCACCTCCTTTCATTTTGCAAGTTGATAATTCCATATCAGCAAGACAGAGTTTGATCTCATCTTACCCTTTCTCAGACAAAGCAGCGCCTGATTATATTCTTTGCAGATCTTTTCATGATCATCCTTAAGCTTTCTTGGAATAGGATATTCTCAGTAAGTCACAAATGGAGCAAGGCTTTACTGTAGCACATCTTGTCCCATCAACAGGCTTTGAGATTGAAGGAACTTAAATAAATGAAAAACCAATGGGATATACTCAACAACTTAACATGCTAAAGACCTGGCTTGCTGTAACCCAAAAAACGCAAGTTATACTGTGACCACATCTAAAAAAAAAAAAGCACACACCCTCCACTGTAGCATGAAGAAGGTGCTGCACCCCATGCTATGTATCTTTAACTTTTTAAGATTAGCTGGTGATTTTTATGCCCCATGTAGCCTGGATGAATTTGGGTGAAGAAACAGACTTTTTGACTAGAACAAGCACTCTTCTCTATCAAGGAATAACAGATGAACACTGTAACCAGTGGTCTCTCTCAATAAGCAAGCATTAAAAGGGCTGCAAATTGTTTAAAACAAAAGGTTCAAGAAGCAATAAATACTTACGTGAGCAGTTGTGTTGGACACAGCAAACACCATAGATCTATCCCTTTCAAAACATTTCTTGATATTTCCCTGTCCACCTGCTACGGAGAAATAAAATAAGTTCTTTAAACTTCCACACTAAAGGTAGAAGTTCTTGTTCTGACCTCATAGTCTGGATTCCTTTCATCCACTGCTTTAATAAACCATGGCTCAAAACCATCACATACAACTTTCCATCGATTAGTTGTTTCATGCTTTGGGACTAAACTGCAGCTGCAAGAGGTCAAAGACATGCATAAAACACTATGAGATCTGATGATGGCACATCTATGACCCCAGCATAGATCTGTACTACTGGAAGCTCTACACATACCTCCTCCTCCAAACAGCACACGTGGTCCTTCAGAAGCATCTTACCTTGGGGCACCAATAAAAACCACTAAGCAATGAGCAATCCTACTGAAGCTAAAGGAGTTACAGCCAGCATAAGAATGATTTAGGTAAAAAATAAAGGGAGGGAAGGATTACTAGTAGCCACCTGATTTTCCATTTACCTAATTAAACAGCTTTAGAAGCCAGGGAGGCATTTTTCTACATTTCTACTGCAACATGACTAGCTTCAACTGGCAAATTAGCTAGCAGGAACCATTCTAACAAGCACTCAGTTTAGGTTCCAAGTGCAGCAACAGCTACAGTTGACATAAATCAGTCATTACCCTGACTTCTCAGAAAAAAGCCCTAGCCTAATCACACTCTGACATTTCAGCTGAAAGAATGAGAGGAAAAAGAAGAAAAAGAAAATAAAAAAAAAACCAAACACCCAAACAACTTATTTCATGGACATTGCTGCTTTTTTTCCATTGTTCAATGAGTTTCTACTGCCACAAATTCAGATATTCCTTCCTCCCAAAACTACTCATTTATCTTTTAATCTTTGTGACTTGCCTTTTACTAATAAATACTGCAAAAATTGTGCACTACTTCTGTCCCTACTGATGCAGCTCACTTATTGTCTCACTAACTTTTATTACAGCTGAGGCTTCCATAATTCACTTCATTTCCAATCCCAGTTCCTCTAGCTAATAATAGGCATAATTACCCCTTTTTCTTAGGGCAGCAAACAGAATATCTTCTTCATTTTCTCATTATTTTTGACACCCATCTTATTCAGTGGCATAAACACTGCAAGTCCACGCTCCTGCTGGTTTTGTTTGTAGCACTATACTTCTGAAGCCTCTTTGGGCTGTGGTTACTTGCACTGCAATCTCTGAAAAATTCATTAAAAAAAAAAAACAAAACAAAAAGTAGACACATGGGCAAAGAAATACCTGCTGTTTGCCCAACTTGTTGCAAACATTCAAAAAGCCCCTAGCCCCCAAGTAATTAAGGAAGACAGCTTGAACAATTTAAATATTAAAAATACATTTTATTATTTAAACATTTCATAAGAGGAACACAGAATCTCTGCAGCAGACAAAATTGAGGTACAGTCAGAATGCCAAGTGCATAGTATGCTGTCAGAAAGAAATAGGATTTTCCTGTATTTGGTACAATATAAATTTACAAACCCTGCAGCACAAAGAGAGAAATTGCCTCATGTTAACCTTAAGCACAGGGTTCTGGAATAAAGCTTTGGTCACAGCTTGTGAAATCCCTGCTTTGTAGCCATCACAAATTCACTGCCAGTGTCTACGGAGGTACCATTCAGTTCAAACCCAGAGATCAGCTGGTAATTTTTCATTATTCTACAAAATACACAAATGCCACCTCCCTACCTCAACATCCTCGGCTAAGCATTGGTATGTATTGCCTTGAGCAACCATGTTACTAATGTAGTAGTTCTGGAGGAAAGGCATGGAGTTTGTTTTGGGGTTGGGGTTTTTTTGAAATAAGAGATGAGAAGAAAAAACGGAGGGCAGGACAGACCCAGATAAGCATCTAGCCTCCTTGATTCCCCCAGAGATTCATTTACACACAGCCCCCAACTGCGAATTTTTTATTAAAGAACATCATCTTTTAGTGAGCGGACAAAGCTACAGCACCAGGACAGATTCACCTGCATCTTGAAACACGTACATCAACCTTGAGGGCTGATATGGCAGCACTGCTCACAAAAATGCTATCGCCTTTATTCAGAACAGCAAGGGCAAAAAATGGGCAGAGATAAAGATGATTTGCTCGTGCTTTGATTTACATTTACAGTGAAAAACCAGCAAACAGAACACTAATGCATTTTGGTTGTCTCAGCTCTCCCCTACGCCATGTTCAGGCTCCCACCTACAGCTGTCAGCCATGCCCGCAGGGCACGTTTTGGCCAGGCACCATATTGCCTTTAGACCAGCTGCCTTCCCACACTTCCATGGAACTGTCTCTGTTAGCAGGCCTCTTTGCAGATTCAGCTCAGTCTCATACCTTTACTATTGTTTTATGCAGGCCACATTTTCCAAGTTACTTAATTTCAAATATATTTTCCCTTACACCCCATAGAAGAAGTGTCAGTTTTCCTTTCCGCCTCCTGAAAAAGGCTTTTAAAACTCTGGGGTTCTTTTGACCTTTTATTCTTTTGCAAATTAAGGCTGGTAACCTCTCTAAGGCTGAAGACAAGAACATGGAAGTTAACAGCTTTCCCCATTGCTTTCTGAGCACCAGAATGTCTTTATCTCTAGCTATTATATGCCTATCTTGATTGGTTTTCACACAGATCCCATTAAAAGTTGCAGTACAAAGCGCTCATGCAGGATGTGCTTAATAAGATACCCACAGTTAGATGGGCTTTATCTCCCTGACAGATCACTTCCAGGCCCACACCGTTACTGTACGTTATTATTCAGAGACCAACACTCCACAGCAGCTGCACAAGCTCCACACACTTAACAGCATGCCTCCACACTCAAGTCAGATTTAAGCACTTCAAAGCTAATTTTTCCAGGAACATCAGACACTTTGACAAAATAACCAGCTATTAAAGGACACCCCAAACACCACCCCACAACAGTTTTTGACCAAAATGTCTGCCACTTGTGTCATCTTAGAGCTATCAGACTTCAAGTCTAAACCATCCCAGGATAACAGAGCATTTCCAAGACGCCACAGAGTATCACAGGACTGCACTAAGAGACACAAAACACTTCCCAGGCAATGGTTGCTGTCACATGGGGCTTTCTACTTCTGAAAACCACTGCCTTTCCCACTCAGTAGCCCCACTCAGGAGAGAATCACAACACTGACCTTGATACCAATTCAAGCCTCCTCCTGAAACTCTACATTAGCAGATTATTCCACTTTTTCACTAGTTTCTTAGTCTATGCCTCGCTGCTGTATCTCAACAGCTTCCTCTCCAAACCTGCTCTCTCCAAAACTCCCTCTGAAACATGTCCCACCTCAGCAGGTGAAACCCCTTTGCAGGCCTGAGTCTCTGCTGGCCATGCCCAGGTGTAAATGGCCACCTGGTCACAGGTGAGCAGGGGTAACTGTGTCACTCTTGCAATCCTGTTGGTATGGGCCAGACCACAGAGGCCTAGAGCATGTCCACTGATAAAAAGCAAGATTTCTAAGTTTTGCCCTGGTGTTTTGCAAGCACTTCCATTTCTCTGTTCCATAAAAAAACTTCTACAGGCTTTCTGAGCAGTATGGGGCAGCAACAAATAATTTAATTCCACTCCAATTTATTGTTTGGGAGGTAATAGGATGTATTCTCTCATGCAAAGTTTTACCTAGCCTTCAAGTTGTGAGCCAAGCATTACGTTACAAACTACACTACTATCACAGGAATGGGTGGAATGGAAATATGAGCTCTTGGCCACAGCCTGGAGAGTCCTTGAAAGTTTGACACCTGAGGAATTGAATGAAGCAGTACAGGACTGTGAAGAAAACTTGTTAGCAGTGCATCTTCCTAAAGCACCGGGCAATTACAATATTAATAAGGCTCATTACTCTTATGTCCCCTATGATTCCAGCATGCATTATCTGAAAATAAACTCCTGTGCTTTGGACTGCAACGCAGCACTAGAGAGCAGCAGTCTGTATCTATTTCGCAATGTCCTATCTGCCAGCCAACATCTCAACAGCAGACATAAACCTTGAACACAGTATGCCAAACACCTCAAGAAGCTACTGTGCCACAGGAAGAGAACATAGAAATTTGGTTAATGCAATAATATGAAACCTTCCAGGAGAACGTTTCTCCTGTGCCACCGGAAGAGAACATAGAAATTTGGTTCATGCAATAATATGAAACCTTCCAGGAGAACGTTTCTCCTTGGTCTCCATGTCTCTACATACTCAGTGAGATTTTTACAACAGTTGTCTTGCCTTCATTTTTCCCTATCCAGCCATAATCCATTTAACTAGACTTTCTTTATTTCTGCATTACCACTTAGAAGATTTGAGAAAGGACGTTAACCCCTGGATTCAATCCAAAACCACACTTAAGCATACTTGAAATGTAAAGGACACAAGTGGTCCAATTGCAGTCGGTGAAATAGAGCATGTATCTAATTTTTCAGAATGCCAGCTGTTCAGAAAAGTCCTGTCTTCTATTTATTTCATAAAATTTTAAAGCAAAATGAAATTTGCGTCTTGAAATTCTAAAATTTTGTTATTCCATTCCAGATAAATATGACATGAGAAGACCAAGCTTTTTGACAAAACAGGAAACATCAAACAGAGAAATGCAGAAATGCTGGCTTATTTTCTCTCCTCTACGTCAAACTACTCTGAGTTGTTGTGAGATTCTTTCTTTGTCCCTGATCTTCTCAGAGCCACAGTCCCTGTTCAGAGTTCATCTTTCATAATGCTCTGTGGTGGGATCAGAAAGGAAGGAGACAGTAGTACATCATGAAGGACATAAGTGAGCCAGAAACCCTGATCCAAGTAAGAGAATAAGTACACTGAAGAACCTGAAAAATCCAATTTTCTGATGCACCAAAGCATGTCCTACCTGAGTGCTTAATAGATGTAAAGCATTTTGAACAAAATGCTTCACTTAATGTTCCTGCAGAAAGAAAATTATAAATATGAGCTTCTGGGAAACTTTACTTTCCATTGAAGAAAACTCTCAGACAAGGATATTTCAGTCTGAAAATACTTTGAATGTACAGAAAACAAAAAACACAGCATATAAAAAGTCCATTCAGTCAATTATAAAATAATTAGGTGAAAAAAAATGAATCCACCTAAAAGAATCACAAAGGCTGAGATGGCTAGGTGATATTGTCAACAAGCTACAGCAAATATATCCTGAACGCATTTCATTTGCAGTGTGTTTGGTTGTTCCCAGCCTGTTTTATATACGTGCTATAAGAATATTTTCCAGGTTATTTTTACCTAATCTATGTAGAAATGATGGCAATTAATCCCATGTATATGTGTACATGCTCATACATGTACTTCTTAGCTCACTTAGCTCCCAAATATTATACCTGATATTATTTATGAGATAGAATGGAGGAAAAGGGAAAAGGCATTTGCAGCTTCAGATGGCCAAAACTATCATTTTTCAGAAGGAAAAATTCCTACTGTAATTATTCACTTCCTGTCTTATAATTCTGTAGGTTCCTATCCCCTCAACCTTCTAAGGCACTGAATACTTGTTCTCTTCCCTACAGCTAAGAGCTTCTTGAGGAGACTGCTGTTGGCTGGAATTTTTTTAAGGTTAAAACTTTATTCTTCTTTCACTTGCACTTATTCCTGATGAAGTTCAGGATTTTCCGTTTCTTCTCTCTTTCCTTGCGTTCCTTTCCTAACATAAGCAATCATGTAGTCCAAGGTCTGCTTGTGATTGAAGTCATCCTCAGTTATCAGATACTTCTGTAGGAATATATTGCTCAGATGTGCTTTGTTAGGTTGAGCTACAGATTCTTGTAGCTCCATAACCTGTCCTCACTGTCTGAGTAATGCTCCTGGAACACATGTGCATTAATATACACATTGGGAAGAAATTTTCACACTCCTGAAGTGAATCAGTTTTGGCTGTGAAACATGGTATTTGATTATTTATAGATCAAAACGATCATATTCCAAACATGAGTTTGTTCCTTCAGCTCCACTGAAGTCAGTGCATGACTAGCTATATATTTCACTGTAAGAATGTTATGTTCTTCTTGGTGACATTGATAGATGCTTTCACAATATGTTAGAATGTGCACCTAATCATCTAGAGATAATGGAAATTATCATATGGCCTTTAACTCTTGTAAATTACTTTCTTGATAGCACAGAAAATAATCTTCCTGTTCATTTCTCCCTCACTATGTAATTTTGAATTTTGTGGATCTCCTTATTCCAGATCTGTTTCCTTTCCCCTGTACTTATTACAGTGTCTCAGACTGATTTTATGTATGATAGGTAGGTAGGTCAAAGATTGCTCTACTCATAGATTTGTCCATAAGTTTTAACAAAGTTCTGTCTACTTTTTGATGATCAGCCTTCTTTTGGAAGACCCATCTTTGATCTGACATAATATTCTACATATTCATATTTAATAAGACTACAAGAATATAAACATCACTGAAATTTATAAACGACCATGTCTTTTTTGGATCTTAACTGTCAAGTCTGATTGCAAGTGGAATGAAACTATTTTATGCTCACTTCAATAATCACTGTAAAGAGATGTAACAAGTATAAGGATAAAGATCAATTTATTTTTTCTTTAATCAGTTACTTCACTCAGAAGGATACTTTTTCTTAACACAGAAGGTCTTTTCCATCAAAAATATGGAAGAAATATAGCCATGCTGGATTAATTCTCAGTTGTGATATCCACTAAGAGAAAAACAAATAACTTTGGGAGAAAAAAGTGAATAGCCTATTGACAAGCTGCAAGAGCACACCTGAAAGCATGAACGCTCTGTAATTCTGCTGGATCATCTGTGGTTCTGTTTGTTTCGGGAAAGGGAATTCCAGCATCTATAACCCAGGAAGTTCACTGGTAGTTGCAAAACTTCTATAAGATGTGGCAATTTCAGATGGTTGTGCTGTTGTACTTCATTCAGAAATTGCACCTTCTTGATTTTTTGGCACTGTTTCTTACTGATAAGCCTCAAATGACTGTTTCACACTAATAATTTTCATAGTGTACAGTCATTCACATGGACCCTGTGCAATTATTTTCCTGGTGTGCTTTTTGTACTTTTCCTCCTTCTGACATTTTAAAGCAGCAACGATCCTCATTAATAACTCCCTATTAAACTTCAAAACTTTCTAGTTTTTCAAATAAGCTCTGCATATTGCTAATTAATCAGACTTTATTAATAAATCTGAATTACAAAATGTATTTTCATTTGATTCCTAGTGCTTGTCTATAACTATAACATAGAGACACTCTTCCCTGCTAAAAGTGCAATGGAAATTAAAGCTAAGAAATACACTGGTGTTTTTCCAAGACAGCAGGAAATATATATACAACAATTTGACAGGCAGTAATTGCTCTAAAGAAACATGAAAATACAAGTCAGTTGAAATAAGCGGTATTTACATGGACAAGATGTTTATTTTTACATTGAATTATTTGCCATATGCGGTTATGTGAAATGGATCCAATTGTAAATTCCCTGAATGAAGCCAACCCACACATAACATACTGTTCAAGATCATGGTGGATTTTCCACTGAACAAACCATGAATATAGCAATGCCATCTTAATTATGTTTCTGTAGGACATGAAAATATCAAAAGGATAAATTTAATCCTTACCATGCAGCTTGAATAACTGCATTCAGGAAGGAGGAAATGAGATTAGGGAAGAAAGAAAACTCCCACACCAGAGGCAATTGTTGCCAGTCCTTTGTCTATCTCAAAGTTACACATACAATTGCCTGAAATGTGCATGACCTGACAAAACCTGAAATGATGCATAGGAAATATTAATTATGAGATTCCAGTATAGGAGGAAAAACAGGTGAAAACTGAGAACAGCTCTGAAAGAATCTCCCTTGGATTGCTCAAGCCATCAGCATCTTTGGACATCCCAACAGTACAGCCTCTCTCGTGATCTGAACCAGCCCTAAACTAGGCAGCAGGAAGCAGGAGTTTTGGGGTCTTAAAAACACCAACATCTAATAGATACATATCCCCTCTTCACTCAGATAATTATTTTTTAAGATACTTCCATTTTCTGACTCATTTATTTCCTTATTGATAGTACTGGTAGGATCAACTTGTTGCTTCTTGCTATATTTAAGGCAGAAAATTATATGAGCTGCAGAGGAGAACCAAGAGGCAGCTAAGAAAATAAAAAGGGAAGCAAGGCACCAGAAAGCAAATAGTTCTGTGCTCTCCACATCTACAGTTGAAATCCAAAAGCAAATACAGAAGCCCTAGAATGCACTTGTCTATTTACAGTTAGAACAGTATGAGAGAAGGGATTTGGTACATCTTGAATAGATGTTAATCAATGAAGAATTTGTTGCCAATTCCAGACATAACTGTAGCTTCTTCAGACACCTACTCCATAACATCAAAATGACTGAAGAGAGATAATTACAGATATAAAAGGCCTGAATAACAGAGAACAGATGTTTGGCATTGTTTGATCTCTCTCCTTCCCTTTGATGGTACTACAAAAGCAAAACCCATGAGATTATTAATAACAGGTGGTAAGACCGCTCAAAGGCCCTCCATATCAGTCAATATATAACCAATCCAAGGAAGGATTTCTCTAGAGGCTAGCAGGATAGATCCTATCCCGCTGCTGTCTGAGCACGTAGTTAATTTGCTGTGTATTTACACAGTGGTTTTTCCTCGATCAAATTGCTATACACGGTCTATCCTGAAAGCTACTCTGAAGTCTAATGGTGTCAGGTGTAGCTACCTTTTACTATCTTCACACTGAATGTCTCATTTACAAAATTTACAAACCAAACTTAGTAAATATCATCACAACTTCCCAACTAAGTGAGCTTGCTCTGAACCTAATGATGGACATGACTGGAGTGGAAGTTAATCTCTGTATCTCCCTAAAACTCACCTCTACTGAACTGCCATGAGTCAGTCTTAAAAATATACCATCTGTTCCTCTTAGGAACAGTAACTCACATTAATACAGTTAAAACCAAACAAGCTCCTACTGAAGCAAACAGGAGAGGCTGCATCACTACAAACCTAGGAAGACAAATTAAAAGAGATGCTCAGTGCATTGCTACTTTTCACACTTAATAGTTTGAGTGTTGGAACAACAGTATCTGTTAATAGGCTTGTTAATTACAGGTGATGTGAAGTTTTTAAGAACTCATTAGAAAAGTATTACATTTATCACATGTGCAGGTTCCTCAAAAATAAGCTGAAGTCAAACATTCAACAAAGCAGGGTCATATTCATTGCATGGCTACAGCAAAACATATATAAAGGACCTGTTCATCCGATGGGAATCCCTTGTGCAGGAGTACCAGGGCTGTGCTTCAGAGCAGGTCCCTCAAGATAATCTGAGGACACCCACTACTTCTCATAAACAATCCTATGACATTTGGTCAGTGTGGTAATTATGGTCTTTTTTTTTATATGATTTTTATCTATTTTTAATGCATATATCTAGGAAACAATCATTCATATATTAAAAACCTTTACTACGTTAATTGAAAAAAAACAAGTGCTCCAGAATTATGCAATTTACTGACTGGGTTCACTTCTTATGTAGACAAATAACCTCTTCTAAACCTCACTGGCTGAAGATGTCATTCGTCCCCATAACCTGTCACCACTTGCCATCTGGATGTTACCTCTCCCATACTGGGCAAAAGTGATCTTACACCTCCCCTGTTGTCTGCTCTGGACCAAGTCAACTGGTCCTGCTCTGAGCAGCTCAGTGAGCCTGGACAGGTTGTCCCAGAGCGGTGAAGGAAAAGCTCTCACAAATCCCTCCAGCAGCACAACTACGAGAAAAGCAGTGTCCAGCACAAGGGCTCATAAAAAAAAAAAGGTGCTGATGTCTCCAGCTGGCACAGCTGTTTACCTTATGAATGTCTGCTCAGTGCGTTAAATGGTAATGATGAACTGAAAAAACTGATAGGAGGTTATGTGTGAGTAATAACCGAGATTCTGTTCCAGGCTCTGCCCCTTCTTTTTCAAGAAGGGTCAAGGCAATTCATCCATTTCCTCCTGTGTAAAAATGGGATTAACAACGTTTATTAATTTACCTTAGAGTTACGGAAATGATTAGTTAATATCTGTATGGTAATGTGAATATGTCAAATAGGCAATAAAGACTAAGTGTGCTTCCCACCTCCATCAAGAGGCAACTCACACCCACCTGTAATGTATGAAATATGTATTTAACATTTTAAAGCTTCCTTCATAAATTACTCCCATTTGTCCACAGGAACCCAGATGGATTCTTGAAAAGCCCTTGCTGGCAGACATATAAAGCCCCCAAATACAGGCACTGAAGAAAAACTTGATACATTCAAGTAGAAATTTGAGATTTTAATGAAATTTGCTGCTGTCATAAAACAGTTTGAGAGGAAAGAAGAAAATAACCTATAATTTTTTGCACTATAACCACAAACTTCATCATACTGAAGATAGTTTTTTTTTTTCTCCTGTATGTCTCATTATTTCATTTGAGAAGGTTTTTTTTTTTTCCCCCCATACACAAGAGGGAAAAATTCAACTCAAATTCTGTATCATGTAAAACATTGGTGAACTTGCCTAAAATCAGCCTTTGTCTATGTATGTGCCATCATTACAGGATTCATTTTATGGCTAACCAGCTAATAAATAAATAAATATAACGCAGTAGCCTTCCATCTAATGGAAGCTTCCTATATATTGTTCCAAAACTACTTTTGTATTAATGAAACCTTTATTACTAGCCACAGCCTAAGTGCAATTAATGTAAATGTCATGAAGATTCTACTCATATATTTTCCACAACTTAATTAGGATGGTGAGAGTTTTAATAGCTCTGCACCTCTTTCCCCTAAATGAAGAAAATCTCATTGTCCTTGTAATTTTTACTTTCATTCAACAGCAGCATGAGAGATGGATTAGGTCCCTAATGAGCCTTTCAAATGAACAGCCCTGTGAACTTGCTGAGGCATTGTAGTGAGAAATGTACATTAGGTAGGCTTTGGCCTTTACAAATTGGCAAAAATTCAACATGAAATTTTTCCCCCCTTCGTTTTTCCATTACGTTTTGAAATGCAGGATGTTAAGAAAGTGGGAGAAAACAGTCCCAAGAGCAACTGCATCAAAGCATGGCATCCACTATCATCGGTGTCCACTAGTGTCTTTTTTCCCTTCATGTTTTAAGACTACTGGATCAAAGATTTTAAATCTCATTAAGCTAAAACTATGCATTAAGTATCTTCTTGCCATTGCATTTTATTTATTCTTAAAGATGAATTTCCTCATATAGCTGCAAAAGCAAAGGCTAAGAGCAGGGCTAGGAACATGCTGGGGTTTATATCAATGAGAACTTTTGCCCATGTTAGTAGTCCACCTTGGGGCAGAACCTGTAATTCACACTGGAAATCTGCAGAATTTTTTCTGTGTGATTTAATGTCTGTCAAACTAACTACAATGTGACAGGGGACATCAGGTGTAGAATGAAGAAATTCTGCTTTCTTGACCTTAAAAGAGAGCCACTAGAAAGACCAGCCCCTGAAGTGACCTTGAAGTCAGAGCTTGTTTTACAGCATGACCTGTGAAATCGTAACAACCCAGGGTTTTCCCCCATACACTTTGTTGGGTGAATTTCACTGAATCACAACATGCGTAATGCCTCTGTCTCCTACCTAACGCCCAAACTCTGACCTAAAACCTTTTAAATTCTCATAGTGCTTCAACTTTTCTCTAATGCTGAGGAAAATTGTGTACAGTACCTCTGACTGCACCTGTTCATATTATGAATATTCATATCTTATTGTTTACATTCATACTAAAGGAGATGTGTGAATGAAAAATAGGTATGAGCATAGGTAAGGACATGGGGAACGTACCTGAAAATAAAAGTCAGTATATATTCCGACAAGAGAAACCCCTTTGTGCTTCTCCAATCATTCCTCAGAGTAGGCATGCTCAACCCCATCATCAGCAAAGCTGCTGAAAAGAAAGTTTTCAGCTTGAAATTAATTTCTGCAGCTAGAAAGAAAAAGCTTCACCTTGGTGGGGAAGACAAGCTGACAAGGGTTTCCCTGGGGCACGGCCGATGCTGATTTTTGTGCCGCATGAACTTTTCCACAAGGAAATTACCAGGGAGCAGTGTGATGGCTGCCAGCCAGGCCAGACCCCCATGGCCCTCGCCCTTTGTTTGCATTTCTATCCACTCTGCCCCGGTCTCTACAGACCAGGGCAGGGCCCACCTTCAGAAGTTCAATCCTGACTATTGAAAAGATGTAGCAGCAGGATAAAACACGCAAGAATTCAAAAGAGGATTATGACAAACATGTGAAAAGATGTAGGCCCATGAGGCTTTTAAATCCACGCAAGGTCAAAGTCTCCATGCACAGCCTTGGTAAAGCCACTCCAACCAGGATCCCACCGTGGTGAGACCAGAGGTGGGGCTGGCAGTGTGCCTGCCTCTTCACCCTGCAGTACCTCCACAATCCTAAATGGGCTTCCAACCTGAAAAACTTTTTGTTTGCAGATAAATTAGAAAAAAATAACTTTATAAAGTAAAGCAAACTTAGAGATAGTAGCTAACAAATCTCCCCACGTTTCCACAGTGTCCTAAAAGGTCAGGTTATTTCCTTAGGCCTGCCGTCAGTCCACCACGTAACTAAACTTTAGCAACCCCTGTGTTACAAACACTTTCATAAAATCATAGAATCGTCTAGGTTGGAAAATACCTTTAAGATCAAGTCCAACCGTTAACCTAACCCTGCCATCCCACCACTAAACCATGTCCCTAAGCACCTCATCTATCCTTTTAAATACCTCCAGGGATGGGGACTCAACCACTGTCTTTTTTCACTGCCTTCTCCAAGTCCCTAGAAAAAGCCTGTATTAGGGCATGGCTGTGTGTCTGATAACTGCTCTTCTAGGGGCCTGCAATATTTGCAGACATATGACTGTGCTTCCCCTGCAGGTTCTCCACCTGCTTGTCCCTCTCCTTCCCTTGGCTTCAACTGGCTCAGCTGTGCCAAGGGAAGAGCCAGCGCCTCACTTTCCTCCTCCAAAGTGCATAGTCAGGACCACAAGTAGCCTTCAAGGCTGCCGTCAAGCCACACTTTACAGATCATGAGAAAGTCATCCATATTGCTCCTTCAAGATTTGGAAGTTCATTGTTTTTAGGCAACACAGCAGGATTTGAAGAAGTCCTAACAATGAACATCATTTAAAGTGGCCTTGAAAATGAAAGATGAAATGATACAACTGCTGGCAGCTGTTTCAAAATTATTTCCAAGCAGCAAGCCTGTATCAGGAGAACCAGGTTTTAATCAGGGAAAAATAATTTTCTGTTGGGGAAAGGTTTCAGAAATGTAATTACCACACTATCCATTTACCCTGATAAAGGCTTTCCAAGTGATAAGATACAACCTGGCAAGAAGACCTCATTTTTCCCTGAGCTTGAGATTATGTCCTAATGTGGAATTTAGTGTCTAAAGGAGGTGCTTTATTGAGCTTTCTGAATAGGAGATTGGTGTTCTGTTGCCCTCTGAAAAGGAGAGGGTGTATTTTAGCACAATGGCGCTTACTCCCTATCAGGGGATGGAGAGTAATGTGAGGGAGAAAAACACTGTGCTGAAGGCAGGCACTATTTACAAATCACTTCTTATCTCAACAGAATGAAAGGTTTTATCTTATATACATTGTAACCAAGTCTGCGTGAACCTTGTCGTTAATTTAAAAATAGTTACAATAATTAAAAGTAAAAAAAAGGTACATTCATATGATCTCAGCCATCTCAAAAGGTTCCTTAAACAGGGCATCTGTCTAAGTTTTGGTACTTAGATAAATGAGAGTTCTCAACCACATTTCTTCAGTATTAAAACTTGTCAGAGTGAATACTGCCAGCCAGATATATAACAAGAAAGATG